>CM042028.1:56245000-59145000 GCA_023525975.1 Smallanthus sonchifolius
TTTTTTCACCCTCATACTATATATAATTTACGCTTTTAACCCGTTTGTTTTTCTAATAATTCCATTTTTCTTTAATAGCTTTAGTTCGTTGCCTTTTTATAAAAAAAAAAAAACAAATGCACGAATGTTTTTCTTTATTTTTTATGAACGTCCCTATATTACCATTGCGGTACCGTGCATAACCGATCCGACTATGAGCGAATATCATTCCTGCCGGCATTGGTGTTATCGGAACCGGTATCGGTATTCGTTTTTATGGTTTCCGATGAGCCGAGCCGATAACGACCAATGTCACGCCGCGTATCGTCAAGAATAAACGACTAGACTTTCGCCGCGTAGCACGAATCTTTTCATAAACAAAAACAGCGCGACGCGCCGATGGACCCAACTAGTTAGATTAAAAGACAACCACAATGAATAGTTCCACCGCCATTCACACTTTTACACGTAAAATTTATTTTGTTTTTTCTTTTCTTTTCTTTTCTATATTTTAATTTCAACCCTTATACTATATATAATATACGCTTTTAACCCGTTTCATTTTCTATTAATTTCGTTTTCCTTTAATAACTTTTGTTCGTTAACTTTTTTCAAAACACGGATGGCGCGGTTGTTTTTACTTTTTTTTGTCGATGTTCTGATATTTTTTTTTTTAAAACAGCGTTGTATTAAAAATCGAGTTTTTTTTATCGTTGCCTACAACGAGTGCCGTTACCGTTATGGTACCGTGACGAGCCGAACCTATTATGAGCGAACAACATCATTGTCGGTATTGGTACTATTTGAACCTGTATCGGTTCGGTTTTATGGTTTCGACAACCTAAACCGATAATTTTTTTTTCCTTTTTTATTATTTAGTTTTATGTTTCTCTGTTATTAACATTATTTTTACAGTTGCGTCTACGTTTTCATTTAAATTTTATTAACGATGGACACAACACCCGTCACGAAGCACGGGTATAATCATCTAGTTAACATTAATTAAATGTAACAAGTTGCATATGATTTATATGAGAACAATAGCATATGATTTTGAAAATAAAGAAATCTCATAGAAATAAAAAAATTTATCTTTAAAAAAAAATATAGTTTATAAATTGAATTTAACTTTTTTCAACGGCATTTAAATTTAACCAAGTATTAATAAAATATGTGAAAATAAATTGCTACTAACTATTCACAATCCGTTGGTTCAAACATCAAAGTTAACAACTATGTTATAGAGGGTGGTGGAAGTGCTACATTATCAAAATATACCGATTAGAAGATTTTACCTCATTTAGGCAAACTACCCTTTTAAAGTATCATTCATGGTGAGAGTGGTACCCTTCAAGTGCCCTCCAACCCTCCTAATTTTTTTTTTAAATTAAAACAAACTAGTTTTTTACCCCCCCTCCCTCGGCGCTTCGCGACGGGTTGTTTTGACTCGTTTGCGTGAATAAAACTTACATCGAATCCCAAACTCGATATAGCGTATGATACCAAAAAAACACTTGAATTTGAATTGAACTTAGTCTTCAATAAAATTTTAACCAGAACGTTGAGCAAAAAAATTTAAGAAAACGGCGCATTACGTTATTTAAAAAAACCTAACGAACAATAGACATCATAGAAAACGTGTCGGGCCCATCGTTAATAAAATTTAAACGAAAACGTAGGCGCAACGGTAAAAATAATGTTAATAGAAAGGAAACATAAAGCTAAATAATAAAAAAGGGAAAAAAAACGAATTAAAAAAATACCGATTCGGGTCGTCGAAAACCTTAAGGCGAATACCGATACGGATTCCGATAATACCAATATCGACAACGATGTTATTCGCCCATAATAGGTTCGGCTCTTAACGGTACCACAACGGTAACGACACTCGCTATAGGCAACGAAAAAAACTTGATTTTGAATACAACTCCGTTTAAAAAAAAATTGTATCGAAACGTTGACAAAAAAAACTACAAATAGCTGCGCACTCCGTATTTTGAAAAAAGTTAATGAACGAAAGTTATTAAAGAAAAACGAAATTAATAGAAAATGAAACGGGCTAAAAACGTATATCATATATACTATATGGGTTAAAAATGAAAATGTAAAAGAAAATTATTTTATTAGCCACGTGACACTCCTCCACTGGGGGAGTTACTATTCACACTCGTTCCTCTTTAATCTTAGTTTCTAATTAATAACCAAATTTAAAAACTAAAAATTTAATTAATTAATCAAAAATACATAACAATAAATAAAAAGACAATACACAAAGTGTATAATCGATGCTACCGACCATACCCGGAATGCCATGTTTTTCTTCATATGCGATGTACAAAAGTGTAATGTCGTGGCTTGTCGGTGTACGTAAGAACTCTGCCCCGTATAACTGTATTATGACATTACAAAAATACGCTACGCATTCACTTGATGTTCTCCTGGCCATACTTAAATAGTCGTCGAATTCGTTAGGAGGATTACCGGTTGCGAGTTGTTTAATCGCCGATGTACATTTTTGTAACGTCGTGAAACTCTTCTTGTTTCTGACGTCTTCACCCTCTTGAAAATATATAAACCTAGCTTCTACATCACCAACTATTTTTAAAAATAACCTCTTCGACATCCGAAACCTATCTTGAAACGTCTCTTCTCCGTGTGTTGGGTTTTCGTCGAAATAATATTTTTTTAGATTCTGTAGAGTCTGTTCACGATCACGGCGTACATATGTCCTTGATGATGTAGATGTGTCTTCCTCTTCGGCTTGGGCGGCAACATCACATTGAAATTGCATACTATCGCCGCCGAACACGAAGTCGAGCGCATCATCCGATGAATCGGGCGTGAAGTATAACGTACGATCCATATTTTGAGTGGGGGTGGGTACAAAAAAAATGGTTTATATATCAATGGTATGAGATATATTTAGAAAAAATGTATTTTTTTGTGTATTGAGTAGGATAATTGGTTATTTATAGGGGTTAAATTTATATAAAAAAATATTTTTTTATTTTTCCAACGGCTATTTGACCGTTCTCAACGGTCGAATTCATTCTACACTCGTGGGCTTCCCATACCCGTTTCCCCTACCCGTTTCCCCTACCCGCCACCCCCTAGCCGCCGATACCCGCCAAGTTTGCGACGGTGTACCCGCTAACCCGCCAATTACCCGTGCTCTACCCGAGCACCACTCCCACCACCCTAAGAAGCTTTGAAATTTAATAATGTGTGTTTATATCATAATCTACGAGAAGGATTTTATTATTATTATTATTATTATTATTATTATTATTATTATTATTATTATTATTATTATTATTTTTGGGGTTGGTTGGTGAAATGTCATGGTTATCTAAATTGGATATTGATAATAAAATCAGCGAATCCGAGAGAGATGGTTATATCGTCGATAAGGTGTTTTATAGAATCGAGATACAATGACTTATATATCAGACAACATACAACTTTAATGGAAAATGTCATACAATAGTAATCAAGTTTCAAAAGTGTTACAATTAGGTCATTTATGCATTTTTTGTTCAAATTGGGTCACTAAACCTTCAAATCAAGCCATCATGGAAAAACGAAATGTGTCAAGAAAAAATGGAGGAGAAGATGTGTGGGTCGGGATTTTCCAGTATATGTAATATTAAAAAAACTAAAAAAACATGTTAATTATATTAAAAAATAAAAAAATAACCTAAAATCCACATCACCATTCCACATCATCATAAAAAAAAGAAAAAAAATTCCTAATTGAAACAAAAAAAGACATGCTAAAAAAACATGTTAAATCCTATAATTTAAATAAAATATGAAAGCTGAGTGACTTAATTTGAAACGCCCCAAACCGGGTACATCTCATAGTTGGCACAAAACATAACAAACATAGTTCTTAAACTGGAAATCAGAATCTGTTATAGCGGAAGTCTTTTAACTTAGAACATTCATCAAACGATAATATAAAACATTGTCTGTAACATCAACTATCAGGATTGGAAATGTCAGTCTTCAGAGCGGCGACCCGATGTCCATGCTATCCGGCCCTCACGGCTCCTTTACTTTACTTTCGCTTTACCTTTACTACCTGTCATTCATACTAAAAGTCAGCTAACGCTGGTGAGTTCTATCTTTACTTTAAACTGTAAAACTTTATCTTTGATAGCTTGGTTTATTTAAAATAAAATAAGCTTTACTTTCACTTTCTTTGAAAACCCTCTAGACTTTACTTTAAAACTTCACAACGCCACAATTATAAAACTGTTACGTTATATCTTTCATTTAAACTGTACTTTTGAGATAACCGGTTAGGGTGACCTCCTTTACTCTTTGCAACTTTACATTTCACTCGTACATGACAAGTGACTATAACATACTTTAACTTTCACACTTGAATCATTGCCCGAGGGCAAGATCCCTTTGCTCGCTTACACCTCAGGGTAAGACTTTTACTTTGCTATGCCCACACCTCAGGGTGGGACTTTCTCGCTTACACCGAAGTGAAGACTCCTTTGCCTGCTCACACCGAAGTGTGAGACTTCTACTTTGCTTGCATGCAGGACTTTTTACTTTGCAACTACAATGCAACTACTATGCAATTACACTGCTTCACATAATATAATGCCATTAAAACACATAACACATAGACAAATAACACATATTAACACATAAGCATATAATATGGCATCTGTCACTGTCACTGTCAAGCTGCACCGGAGTACAGCTTCTTTACCATTCTTTGCTTTAACTCTACACTGTCTTTAAAAACACGTTTCAAAGATAGTACTTTACTCTTTAACACTTTCTCTTTAATTTTTTATAAAAATATATAATTCTTATAAAAATATACTTTAACTTCAAAACTATCTCTTTCACAGTATGCATGCCAGCCCAAAACCGTTTAGGAAAAAGGTCAATAAGAACTCACCTGAGATGAACACGGTCAAGGTCTCTAGAAGATCTTCTAACCTTTTTCGAGCTTCTGAATCGGAGATTCTTCTCACGTGAAGTAGAGGAACGAAATACTAGCTGCTCATGTCGATCCGTCAACTTTCTCTCTCTACGGTTTCTCTCTCTAGAACGATCAAAAGAGAGAAGAAGGTGGTAGCTAGCCTATTTATAGGGGAAACTCCCCTATGCTCGCTACCCTTAACTTCGCCGGCCTATCCGGCCCGGCTCGTCGTTCTTCGTCCATTTATTCTTTTCGCCTTATGTTTAAACCGTTATTATGAATCGTTTCCTTTATTTTTGGGATGTTACAAGTCTACCCCTCTTACAAAAGGTTTCGTCCTCGAAACCTGTTATAAGTCAAACAGGTGCGGGTACGACTCTTTCATTTTTGTCTCGGTTTCCCATGTAGCTTCTGACCCTTTACGATGCTTCCATTGTACCTTGACTAACTGTATCACTTTATTCCGTAACCGCTTTTCTTTCTTGTCTAGTATGGCACGTGAGCTGATTCGTCAGTTAGGCACTTACGCAAGTGCGACACATGAAAGGTCGGGTGAATTCCACTCAACTCATCAGGTAAATCTAACCGGTAAGCGACTTCTCCAACCCGCGCTAGTATTTTGAAAGGTCCGACAAATCTTGGGCTTAACTTCCCTCTTTTTCTAAATCGTATGATCCCTTTCCAGGGAGATACCTTCAATAATACTTGGTCCCCGACTTTGAACTCGATCGGTCTCCGCCTCTTATCCGCGTAGGACTTTTGACGATCCTGAGCAGCTTTCATTCTGGCCTTGATTTGGTCAAACTTTTTAGAGGTTGCTGTAACTACCTCTAAACTTCCCAACTCTTTATGTCCTATCTCACCCCAACAGACCGGGGTTCGACATTTCCTACCATACAACATCTCATACGGCGGCATACCAATAGTGGTGTGGTAGCTGTTGTTGTAGGAGAATTCCGCCAATGGTAGGTGGCTATCCCAACTGCCACCAAAGTCTATAATGCATGCGCGGAGCATATCCTCCAACGTTTGGATGGTCCTTTCCGACTGACCATCCGTCTGTGGGTGATACGCCGTACTGATATTCAACCTTGTACCCATTGATTCATGAAATCTTTTCCAGAATCTTGATATAAATCGTGTGTCTCGGTCAGAGACAATCGATAATGGTACGCCATGTCGGGACATAATCTCATTGATAAAGACTTATGCCAGCTTCTCTGATGAATACGCTTCCCGGATCGGTAAGAAGTGAGCACTCTTTGTCAAACGATCCACTATAACCCAAATCGTATCATGACCTTTAGCTGTGCAGGGCAGCTTTGTAATAAAGTCCATAGTGATACGCTCCCACTTCCATTCGGGTATTTCTAGAGGCTGGATCTTCCCATATGGTTTCTGATGCTCTGCTTTAACTTGTGAGCAGGTCAGACACTTGCTTACGTACCCGGTCACATCATTCTTCATGTTAGGCCACCAATACTCTTTCTTCAAATCCTGGTACATTTTCGTGGTTCCTGGGTGGATGGAATATCGAGACTTATGGGCTTCGTCGAGTACTTTGGCCCTAAGCTCTCCGCCCTTCGGTACCCACATGCGACCGCATCTGGTCCTCACCCCATGAGTGTTTAGTTCTAACTTTATCTGTTGACCGACCATTCTTTCTTTCTTTATGTTCTCTTCCTTTAGTGCTTCTGTCTGTGCTTTTTCTAGCTCTGTCATAAAATCTGGGGTTATCACCAATTGGTACGTTTTCACCCTAATAGGAGAATGAGTCTCCTTACGACTTAGGGCATCAGTGACCACATTTGCCTTTCCCGGGTGGTATAGGATCTCACAGTCATAGTCTTTCAGCAATTCTAACCACCGCCTTTGTCGCATATTCATGTCTTTCTGCTTAAAGAAATACTTCAAGCTCTTGTGATCCGAATAAATTGTGCATTTTACCCCGTAAAGGTAATGCCTCCAAATCTTTAGCGCGAAGACAACTGCCGCGAGCTCCAAATCATGAGTCGGGTAGTTAACTTCGTGAATCTTTAGCTGTCGTGACGCATACGCGATCACCTTTCCCCTTTGCATCAAAACACACCCTAACCCTTGTCCCGAAGCGTCAGAATATACCACTAGGTCCTCGTTACCGTCGGGTAGTGCTAACACTGGGGCTTGGGTCAACTTCTTCTTTAACTCTTCAAATGCTTTGGACTGAGCTTGAACCCATTAGTACTTTACTTCTTTACGTGTCAACTTTGTCAGTGGCGAAGCTATTCTCGAGAAGTCCTGAATGA
The DNA here is from genome assembly GCA_023525975.1 of Smallanthus sonchifolius. Classification (NCBI taxonomy): domain Eukaryota; kingdom Viridiplantae; phylum Streptophyta; class Magnoliopsida; order Asterales; family Asteraceae; genus Smallanthus; species Smallanthus sonchifolius. Next base: position 56,252,213 of record CM042028.1, read on the forward strand.
ACCTTCTATAGTAACCTGCCAATCCCAGAAAACTTCGAATCTCGGTTGGCGTCTTCGGGATTTCCCATTCCTGTACAGCCTCTATCTTAACCGGGTCAACCATAATGCCGTCTGCGTTGATAACGTGACCTAGGAATTGAACTTCCTTAAGCCAGAACGCGCATTTAGAGAACTTGGCATACAACTTTTCTTTTTGTAGCGTCTGTAGTACCTCTCGAAGATGACAAGCATGATCACCTTCACTCTTCGAATAAATGAGTATGTCGTCTATAAACACTATCACCGACCTATCTAGCATCGGTCTACACACCTGGTTCACCATACTCATGAATGCTGCCGGAGCATTCGTCAGGCCGAAAGACATCACGCGAAACTCGTAATGCCCATAACGCGTGCGAAACGCTGTCTTAGGTATGTCCTCTTCTCTTACTTTTAACTGATGATATCCCGACCGCAGATCGATCTTGGAGAACCATCTGGATCCTTGTAGTTGGTCGAAAAGATCATCGATCCTTGGTAGCGGATATTTGTTCTTTACTGTACGCTTGTTCAACTCTCTGTAGTCGATGCACATTCTCATGGCACCATCTTTCTTCTTTACAAACAGAACCGGAGCACCCCATGGAGATATGCTCGGTCTGATAAAACCTCTATCCAAAAGTTCTTCCAACTGTATCATTAGCTCTATCACCTCCAGGGGCGCAAGTCGGTACGGTGCTTTAGCCACGGGCTGGGCACCTGGCACTAAGTCTATCTGGAACTCTGTCTCCCGGTCAGGTGGTAACCCAGGCAACTCCTCAGGAAACACCTCCGGAAAGTTACATACCACGGGCACGTCTTTCAACTCTTTCACTTTTACATCATTGTCTATCACATAGGCCAGGTAGGCCTCGCATCCGCGCCCTATATACTTCTCTGCCTTTATCATCGATACGACGTTCATCAATGAACCGTCTCGATCCCCGTAAACCAAAACTTTGCTACCGTCTGGAGCTTTGAGCTGAACTATCTTTCGTCTACATACGATCCGAGCTTCGTTTGCAGCTAACCAATCCATACCCCAAGACTATATCAAACCCTCCCAAGGTCATAACATATAACCTAACTGGGAATCTATGGCCCTGAATCTTTATCGTGCAATTGTCTACCAGTTCTATAACTCTCGTGGTCTTTCCCACAGCTGTTTCTACTGTAAAGGCCCGTTCTACTTTAATAACTTTGCATCTCATTTTTTTACACATAGATGATGATATAAAACTCCTACTGGCACCCGAATCAAATAGTACAGAAACAAAGGTGTGATCAAGGATGAACGTACCTGACACCACATCTGGATCGCCCCTAGCTTCTTCTTGTGTCAGTGCATACGCTCGGGTCCTTGCCTTTGGCTTCTCGGCCTCTTTTCCTTTTTCTGTGCCAGCAGCTTTAGGCTTACGACAGTCCTTGGCCAGATGGCCAGGGATTCCACAGTTATAGCATGACGGCGCTTCAGGACACTCTCGAGAGAAATGCCCCGTCTTCCCGCATCGATAGCAAATGCTCAGACCCACACGGCACTCCCCAGAGTGATTTCGTCCACACTTGGCACAATCACTCCCATCCTCTATCCTCAGCTTCTTCGTCTCCGGGCCTGCCCACTCTTTTGCTAGCCGCTTAACGACATTTGTCACTTTCTTCTCAGTAAGCAGTGGGTCCGCGGATTCGAAGTCATCATAAACTATACCAGCAAGTGACACCACAGATTCAAAGCTTGTTGGAGCATTTGCTTTAACGTGCACTCGAACCCTTTGCGGTAGTCCTTTGATGTAATACTTGATCCTCTTTTCCTCAGTGTCCACCAGATGTGGAACCAACTTAGCCAACTCTTGATATTTGGAGGTGTACTGGCGATGAGTCATACTGCCAGCACAGAGCCCCAGAAACTCTCTCTCAACCCTATCAATCTCATTCCACGGGCAGAACTTAGTGATTAGTAGCTTTTTCATGTCATCCCACTTCATCCTCTTCATTTCAGCTGAGGACTTGATTCTTTCAATCGACCTCCACCAGCTTAATGCCTCATTAGTGAATGAGTGAGCGGCAAACTTGACCGCTTGATCATCACGGCACTCACTAATGTTGATCACCCCGTTCATCCTCTCTATCCACTCGAAAGTGGCAACAACATCTTTCCGTCCATCATACTTCGGCGGGTCACACCCCCGAAAGGACTTATAGTTGCAACCCCGAGTTGCCATTTCATAATCATAATCGTCACTATCATTGACTTCAGTTCTCTTACTGCTTTCCTCTTTCTTCTCTTTCCTCCCTATATCAAACTCTTTAAGGGCCTCGCCCAGTGCTTCCGGTAGAACTTTCTTCAAGATTGAAGTAACCTCTACCGCGATAGCTTCCTTCACAATTGGTTCCAAGTCAAGCGCCTCATTATGGGCATCGTCATGAACCGAATCATGGTTCCCACTGTCATTATGCTCCACATGCACCAATTCAGTCTCGTTGCGGGAGTGTTCACTTTCCTCATGGCGGTTTCGGTTACCTGGCGGTCGGCCTAGACGACCTGTACGACCCCCATTGCGACCACCTCTCTTTGCTCTAGCCATTAGTTTCTACTGCGAACAAAGATAGCTCGTGTTATCATGATAGGTAATAATTTAGAACACCTCGAGTAATGTAAATTACTAATTACAGAGACCGGTATGAAATTACTAATTTACTTTACTACTCGGGTTCTGAACATTTCCTTTCAGAGTAACATTTGCATCCAAGTTCAGAGTTTCTACTATAAGGCACGTACTATCTACTGTATACTATTTATGCTAAGGCACGTACTATGTACTATCTATGCTAAAGCATTTACTGTCAACTATCTGTACTAAGGCATTATCGTCTATGTTCTATGTTAGGACATTGACTACCTTCTTTTACTCTCTATCCATGGACGGGCTGCCCGGACTGACATTCCTTTCCTTTGTCCCATTCCCAGTTTAAGTTCAGACATTATCGCAAATGTCTGAATCTCTCAAACTATGGCTCTGATACCAACTTGAAACGCCCCAAACCGGGTACATCTCATAGTTGGCACAAAACATAACAAACATAGTTCTTAAACCGGAAATCAGAATCTATTATAGCGGAAGTCTTTTAACTTAGAACATTCATCAAACGATAATATAAAACATTGTCTGTAACATCAACTATCAGGATTGGAAATGTCAGTCTTCAGAGCGGCGACCCGATGTCCATGCTATCCGGCCCTCACGGCTCCTTTACTTTACTTTCGCTTTACCTTTACTACCTGTCATTCATACTAAAAGTCAGCTAACGCTGGTGAGTTCTATCTTTACTTTAAACTGTAAAACTTTATCTTTGATAGCTTGGTTTATTTAAAATAAAATAAGCTTTACTTTCACTTTCTTTGAAAACCCTCTAGACTTTACTTTAAAACTTCACAACGCCACAATTATAAAACTGTTACGTTATATCTTTCATTTAAACTGTACTTTTGAGATAACCGGTTAGGGTGACCTCCTTTACTCTTTGCAACTTTACATTTCACTCGTACAGGACAAGTGACTATAACATACTTTAACTTTCACACTTGAATCATTGCCCGAAGGCAAGATCCCTTTGCTCGCTTACACCTCAGGGTAAGACTTTTACTTTGCTATGCCCACACCTCAGGGTGGGACTTTCTCGCTTACACCGAAGTGAAGACTCCTTTGCCTACTCACATCGAAGTGTGAGACTTTCTCGCTTACACCGAAGTGAAGACTCCTTTGCCTGCTCACACCGAAGTGTGAGACTTTCTCGCTTACACCGAAGTGAAGACTCCTTTGCCTGCTCACATCGAAGTGTGAGACTTCTACTTTGCTTGCCTGCAGGACTTTTTTACTTTGCAACTACAATGCAACTACTATGCAATTACACTACTTCACATAATATAATGCCATTAAAACACATAACACATAGACAAATAACACATATTAACACATAAGCATATAATATGGCATCTGTCACCGTCACTGTCAAGCTGCACCGGAGTACAGCTTCTTTACCATTCTTTGCTTTAACTCTTCACTGTCTTTAAAAACACGTTTCAAAGATAGTACTTTACTCTTTAACACTTTCTCTTTAATTTTTTATAAAAATATATAATTCTTATAAAAATATACTTTAACTTCAAAACTATCTCTTTCACAGTATGCATGCCAGCCCAAAACCGTTTAGGAAAAAGGGCAATAAGAACTCACCTGAGATGAACACGGTCAAGGTCTCTAGAAGATCTTCTAACCTTTTTCGAGCTTCTGAATCGGAGATTCTTCTCACGTGAAGTAGAGGAACGAAATACTAGCTCCTCGTGTCGATCAGTCAACTTTCTCTCTCTACGGTTTCTCTCTCTAGAACGATCAAAAGAGAGAAGAAGGTGGTAGCTAGCCTATTTATAGGGGAAACTCCCCTATGCTCGCTACCCTTAACTTCGCCGGCCTATCCGGCCAGGCTCGTCGTGCTTCGTCCATTTATTCTTTTCGCCTTATGTTTAAACCGTTATTATGAATCGTTTCCTTTATTTTTGGGATGTTACATAATTGTAACACTTTTTTTTAACATCCCAAAAATAAAACGACAATTATAATAACGGGTTAGATGCGAGACGAACGGAATAAACGAACGAGGCATGATGGGCCGGGCCTGGACGGGCCTGGCGAACTTAGGGGGGCAAACAACGGGGAGGAGCTTCCCTATAAGTAGCCAAACCTTCATATTTCTCTCATTTTGCAAGTTCTAGAGAGAGAAACCGTAGAGAGAGAAAATGTCGAATCGACACGTGAAGCTATAGTATCTTGTTCCTCTACTACTGGTTAGAAGATCCTTTAAATCAGAACCTCGTTTCAGGTAACGAATCAACCTAGATCTGAGTTTTTGTTTATTTTGGGGTTTTCGGGTTTTGGATAAAAAATGACGTTTTTACATATGAATCTTGGAAATAAAAATAGATCTGGCATCTAGAATGAAAAACGAACGTTTTGAATGTAGAAAGTTGGAATCTTGACACGATCAAATCCTCATGCAAGAAATTAGGGTTCTGGGGGAAGAAGACAGCCCCGCAGGCGAACTTGTTAAGTTCGCCTGGGAGTTAAGCGAACTTGATAAGTTCGCTGGCAGCCTATAGCTAGCGAACTTGATCAAACTCGTTGGTATGTTCACTAGAATTTTGGTTTAAGCGAACCTGTTAAGTTCACTAGGGCATGTTCGCCAAATGTCTAGAGTAAGCGAACTTGGCAAGTTCGCTGGTTATGTTCGCTTGGTTCTATGGGGCGAACTTAGCCTTAAGTTCGTCTAAATCAATAGGGTTAAACTGTTAGAGTCGGGATTTGGTCTAATGTATATTTAACTAATCAATTCAGATCGTACGTGACGTTGTTGGACCTTTGTTTAGGACCATCGAGACTAGCTTATCAGGTGACTTCTAGAAGCCCTTCTTTAAATGTTTTAAACAATGTTTTCGAGCTGGTGTGCATACGTAACGATATGACTGTTTTAATAAAATGATGTTTATGAATAATGTATGTGACTTTTTATAAAAACAATGTTTATGAACGATGTTTTCAAAGGAAAGGTTATGAAAGATGTGTTTACGAAATATTTTGCCAAAGGAAGTTTATGAAGTGTTTACGAACGAATGAATGATTCTTAATGAAACGTACGAATGCTTTAACTGAAGTTTTGAAGTAAAAGAAGTGAATGATTATGAAAGTCACAAACGAACGAATCTGCCATGATTCCTTAGGGAATCGAGGTTATGAGTATGGGATGTATGTTATGCGCCTTACCTTTATAGGGGCCTATGTGGCTGGCCAACTGTTGTACAACTGGGGTGATGACGGTCACCAAGGGGATTATCATGATTCTTGAAGTTGGTGCTTGTGCCTTACGGGGCACGATACTTGAAGTTTGGTACGACTACTCTACGGGGTAATCGTGCTTGAAGTTTGGTACGTGTCATCCTTGTGATATCGTGCTTGAAGTTTGGTACGTGTCATCCTTGTGATGCCGTGCTTGAAGTTTGGTATGTGTGCCATATGAAGCACTGTTCTTGAAATTGGAACTGACAGTTACGAGAAGGCGCAGATTCGATGTATTCGTTTGACTTATGTGTTATGTTTTGTTATTGCATGTTTACATACGCTTTTATTAATGAAGTTAAATGCTATGTTTTTTGCAAATATTTGAAGTTAATGTTTTCGGTTAAACTAGAACTCACCAACGTAGCTGACTTTTTAGTATGCACATTCAGGTTAAGGACATGTATGAAGGTTGAGCGTAATGCTTGGCTGGCGAAAGGAGTTACCCGATTGATCATGAAGACTGTCATCATGTTACGAATTTTGTTTATGTTATGTTATGTTGAGACAAGTGTTTGAAGTTTATGAATGTTGAACAAGTTTTAATTATGTATGAAAATGAATGATTCCGCTGCGTTAATGATATTCAAGTTTAAGAACTGTATGTTTATGAGTAATTCCAATAAGTGAGGCCTCCTGGGTTTGGGGCCTTACATTTTTAAACTTGAATGACCTAATTGAAACACTTTTAAAACTTGATTACTATTCTACGAAGTTACCCCCAACTTTAACAACAACTTGAATACAAGATATCTATAATAGAGTCTATCAATATAATTGTTGATAACCACAATAATTATATTTCTAACAAATATGTAGAATTGTAATAGAATTTTTAAATATTCATGGCCCTTGTTTAGAGATAAGTTTAGACCGGATTATGTGTAACCGAAACCTCCACGTTAAACCATCAAAATTCATAAACACTGATTGTAGTGCCTAAGGAAAAAACCAAAGCTCGAGGTTAAGACTAATCAGATAGCCTATATATGAAGATATATGAGATTTGAGATACGATCCACGATGAGAGGCTTAATTGCATAAATTAATAGTTAAGTAGCATAATAAAACCTTCAAAATCATCACGATCAATGCATAGTTCTGATTGAAAGTCAAATTGCAATCACATAAGAAAACAACAAACACAATTAGATATACATAAAAACATACTTTGGAAGTTCGACCAAGAAATTAAATATAATAATTTATAGCCTACAAAAAGACACCCGCTACTATCAATATAATACCCACAAAGGCCGTAAAATCAAGCAAATGCACCATCATCCCATGACACTGTAAAAGACGTCCATCTTGCATCACCAAACGTCCCATGGGTTTTTTTGTTCGTCACAAATGATATTGAGTAAATTATTGTATAACCAACATAAGGTCCCCTTGACAATGCAACTGTTCCACTAATAGCAACAATTTTTTCGTTCCAACCGAATATTACCTAAGCAGGTATGTAAGATTATATTAGATTCAAACAATCGCATCCAAGAAAGCTTGTGATATGTGTGTGTATGTGTGTGTATATATAGGGAGAAGATCATAAGAAAACTCATTTTAACGAGAGAACCAAAAAACTCCTCAATAATGGCACATTTTTTGTAAGGCAAAAAAAAAAACCACTCAAAAAAAATATAAAAAAATTAATAGAACAAAAAACTAAAAAAACCAAAATGCTTCTCTCGGTTGCCTCGTTTCATAAAAAAATAATCATATATATATATATATATATATATATATATATATATATATATATATATATATATATATATATATATATACAGAGGAAGGTTCCGCTGAGAAGTGAATTTTCGCTAAGAAACCAAGTCAAACGAACTCTGATTAAACTAATTCCAGTGGCGTTGGAACTGGCTTGTTGAATTAAAGCCTACAGCTAAACAATTAAACGCTAAAGTTAAACCCTAAAAGTTAAAACCAAAAACCTAACCAGCCCACACCCAACCCCCCAAAAACCTAAATCCTCCAACCCCAACCCCCCCCCCCCCAAAAAAAAACCCTAAACCTACCCACCGCAAACCACCCCCCCCCCCCTAAAAAAAAAAAAAAACTAAATCTTCCCACCCACCCCCCAAAAACCTTGACGAGCCGGTTTCAACGCCGCTGAAATGAGCTCAATCAGAGTTCGTTTGATCCGGTTTCGGTTAAAAAAGAAATCATTTCTTAGGTTTGTTAGCGAAAATTCACTTCTTTTTTGAACCTTTCCCTATACACACACACACATACATATATATATATATGTATGTGTTTGTGTGTGTGTGTGATGTATAAAATAAAAACCCTGAGTTGTTATAAAAATCCAAAAACTCTATGGCCACACATTCATTTCTTATTATTTTAATATGTGGTTGTAATTAATTCTGCATTTTTAATATATTTAATAAAAAAAAAACTTGTGCCTTAGATTAAATAGGGGATAAAAAGGTAATTTTACTTTTTTCCTTTTTTCTTTTTACAAATTAACGAATATTTTCTTTTTTTCCTTTTACAAAATAAAGAACAGGTTTTTACACATGAAAAAAAAACCTTGAGTTTATGTTTTTACACATGTGTAAAAATCAAATACATATGTTTAATAATCAAATAAACATAAACAAAAGAACGATTCATCATCAAAACATTGAAGAACAATTCCAGAACAGGTTTTTTACACCCGTGTCATTGAAAACTGACTTTACACATGTGTAAATACCCTAAAACGGTTACAAAAATGTCTAATCATCAAAATACATAATGTTATTTTCAAGATATACATGTGTAATTATCTTTTCTTGATTATTTCTTGTTTACATCTTAATTCTTCCTTGTTCACATCTCAAATATAGGTTGTTCAACATGTTCTGAAGAAAAAATGAAGATTTAACCGTTAATTAGCAACTATTTAAGCCCAGAAGATATAGATATGAAGAAGATAAACAAAGATTTAATCGGGTTTACACATGTGTAAATTTCGTTTACACATGCGTAGTAACCCAAAAATACATATGTATAAAACCCATATTTTCAAATTACTATAATGCCGCTTAGTGAATAAAATAAATCAGAAAACAAAGAAAAAAAAATGGATGGTTAGGATTTGGTTTAAGAGTTTTCACAATAAGGAAGAGTTTTCATTTAATACAACCCCTATATATATACACATATATAATTGAGATCTTTTTATAACTCTCTCTGTTAACCTAAAAAAAACCTCGTAAAAATCTATCAAATCATTTTTCTTTTTAATAACATTATTACATTAATTCAACGTCATGTTCTTTTTTACATTTTTGTAAATTCGCAAGTGTAAGAGGAGTTTACACCGGTGTAAATTTTTTCAAAAAATATATTTTGTAAAACTTGTGTAAACTCCCATTACACTTGCGAATTTACTAAAATACAAAAAAAACATGACGTTTAATTCGTGTAATAATGTTATTATAAAAATTAATGATTGGATTGATTTTTGCGGGGATTTTTTGGGTTAAAAAAATAACATAGGGTTTTGATTGGATCATTACCCTATATACAAAAAAATGATTTATCTTTTCAATCAATTCATCCCTTCTCTAGACATGTGTAAGTGGTAAACTTACACATTTGTAGATTTTTTTAAATATATGAATACATGTAAATTTACATATATAAATTCATTTTTTTTAATTTTGTATTCTAATAATAAAAGTAGTAAAAACAAAACAAAAATGGTTTTGATTAGTTTTTTGACGAGTTATTGCGAGTTCTCAAAATATATATGAGTTCTCAAATAATCTATTCCATATATATATATATATATATATATATATATATATATATATATATATATATATATATATATGTATGTATATATATATATAAATATATATATATATGTATGTATATATATGTATATATATATATATATCTATGTGTATATATATGTATATATATAGGGTTGGGTTCAAGAGAAAACTTGTTTTAATGAGAGTACCAAGAAACTACTCATTAATGGCACTTTTGTAATTATACTATCATTATATATTCTTACAAACCTAACCCTCCCATACACCCCAAAAACCTAAACCCCTCCACCTATAAACCTAAACCCCCACAAACCCCCCCCCCCCCCCAAAAAAAAAAAAAACCTAAACCCTCCACCCACCCCCAAAAACCTAAACCCCCCCCCCTCTAAAACCTAACCTAAAGCTAAACCCAAAAACTTAACCCTAAAAGCAAAACTAAACCATAAAGCTAAATCGACTATTTTTATGATTTTCTCCATATATATATATATATATATATATATATATATTACTATTTTGGTTTTTTTAGTTCTTAGCATTTTTTATTTTTTTTTAAAGGTTTTTTTTTGCTTTACAAAAAATGTGCATTAATTACGAAAATGTCATTAATGAGGAGTTTCTTGGTTCTCTCATTAAAATGAGTTTCTTATGATTTTCTCCATATTATATATATATATATATATATATGTATATATATATATATATATGTGTATATATATATATATATATATGTGTGTGTGTATATATATATATGTGTGTATATATATATATGTGTGTGTATATATATATGTGTATATATATATGTGTATATTTATATATATGTGTGTATATATATATATGTGTATATATATATATAGGGGTGAGTTCACTAGAAAACTCATTTTCATGAGAAAACCAAAAAACTCTTCATTAAAGGTGCTGCATATGTGTAGTATACCCAAAAGTCTAACCCCCACCCAAAAACTTAAACCCGCCACCCCACCCCCACCCAAAAACCTAAACCCGCCACCCCACCCCCCACCCAAAAACCTAAACCCACCCCACCCACACCCCAAAAACCTAAACCCCCCACCCACCCCCCACCCCCCACCCCTAAAACCTAACCTAAAAGCTAAACTAAACCCAAAAAACCACCCCCAAAAAGCTAACTATGCTACACATATGTAGCAAAATGCTGAATTTTTTTATTTATTATTTTTTTTTGAAAGAGGACGACGTGGGGAACAAGGTCACCGAAGCGGTTTTTTAGTTTTTGATTTATATTTTGAGTTATGATTTTTTTATTATTTTTTCAGTTTTAATAAATAGTTTTTTTGTTTTCTAATGAACAATGAGTTTTCTTATGATCCTTCCCATATATATATATATATATATATATATATATATATATATATATATATATATATATATATATATATATATATATATATATATGGTTGAGTTCATGAGAAAACTCATTTTAATGAGAAAACCAAGAAACTCCTCGTTAATGATACTTTTGTAATTATACTATTATTATATATTCTCAAAAATATATAATGGGATGTCAGTCTTCTTGCCAGTAGCAGTCATCCTCTTCTAAACCCTTACGGCATCATGTCTTTTTCTTTCCTTTGCTACCTGATGTGCATACTAAAATAGTCAGCTAACGCTGATGAGTTCAAGTGTTTCTTTTTTCTTTAACTTTATATCAAACATTTTTTTAAAAACGTTCTTTAAGCATACATATTATATTATATACATAATATAATAAAATTTTTCTTTCTTCTTTTACATACATACGTATTTACTTTGTGCTCTTTTCTTTAAGTCATACATTAATGTATATAATTTGTTCTGTGCCCCCAAACGGGCTTCTTCATTCTTACTTCCCGAAGGAACTTTCTTTCGCGGGTATTGTTCCCTAAGACTCAACGTCCAAAGGTCGATACCCACTTTATGTGCCCCCAAGCGGGCTTCTTCATTCTTACTTATCGACCGTCGCCGCTAGAGTAACCGTCATTACTCATCTTAACCAGTTCTACAACATCCTCGTTACAGTACCCTGCCAAGCACTGTCCCGATTTTTCTCATGGTACGTCGTGGACTTGTCCATGACGCAACATTGGCTTCGAGTAGCACTAATCTCAAGGACTATACTACTACCTCAAGACTTGCTACTATGCTTAGGGTACCATTAGTCTCGAGGACTATGCTACTACCCCAAGTCTTTAATCGTATAAGCATACTCTTATAGATTAGACAATGTATTTGACTTATTATTCTTCTCTTTGTTTATAAAACATATAGTTAAATAAACCATTATCTTCTTCTTATCTTTTGTTTATAAAACATATAGTTGAATAAACCATTCTTTCTTATCCTTCTTTCTTACAAAACGTTTAATTAATAAACCGTTATCTTGCTCATCTTTCTTTCTTACAAAACGTTTAATTAATAAACCGTTATCTTTCTTTCTTAAAAAACGTTTAGTTAATAAACCGTTATCTTTCTTATCTTTCTTTCTTACAAAACGTTTAGTTAATAAACCGTTATCTTTTTTATCTTTCTTTCTTACAAAACGTTTAGTTAATAAACAGTTATCTTTCTTATATTTCTTTTTTACAAAACGTTTAGTTAATAAACTGTTATCTTTCTTTCTTACAAAACGTTTAGTTAATAAACCGTTATCTTTCTTATCTTTCTTTCTTACAAAATGTTTAAGTAATAAAATACATTTATTATAAAACGCCTATTTCTTTATTTCTTGAGTATGCACACCACCCTAAAACAGTAAAAATAAGGATTTTTGAACTCACCTGATTTCTTAAAGATTAACTCGCTTAGCAAGAACTTCGAGCTAGGTAGAGGCTAAAGAATATGTTAAAAGTCATAAACTAGACAAATTAACACCAAGTCATTCTGTCCGAAAACTTTATGTTCAAAATCTATTTCGATCGAAATCTTCTTCGACCGAAAACTAGCCATTCGAAAAGTCTTACTTCGCATAATATTTTCGTTCGAAAACATTATGTCCAAAAACTATTTCGGCCAAAATCTTTTTCGACCGAAATCTTTTTCCTTTGAAATTGTTTGCTGCTGAAACTACTTCGGTCGAAATTTTTTTCGACCGAAAACCATATCAATGTGACATGTTCTGTCCGAAAACTACCTATGTCCGAAAATACTTTTCAGAATTTTCGGACGGCCAGAGTTTTCGGAACATTCAACGAGATTTCGGATGATTCATACGTACTTGGCCAAAATCATCGTTTTTATTCAAGTTTGAATCTTTTTACGTCCAAAACACTTGTTTAACTTCCATGAAGCTAAACCTATGCTTTTTAAGCCATTTTACACGTAAAAATCCTGGCGTTTGATTAAAATCCACTTAAAACCCTAAATCCCATTTCAATTTAAAAACTTAGATCTGGAGTCGTTTTGTTACCTGTTTCTCGTGTGTTTCTCCTTCTCCGATCAACATAAAGCTTCAGCAATGATCTCGGGCCAAAATGACGGACTTCGGGTGCGGGTTTGAGGCTTTCTCTCTCTAGTTTCTCTCTCTAAGGTTTTAGGTGAAGGTGATGAATGGAGGGGATGAGGTGGGTTTTACTCCCCTCCTTTTGCGCCTCCTCAGTCCGGCCCAAACTCAAGCCCATTAGCATGTGTTCCTATTTTCTTTTTATCATTCTTTTCTTTACTCGTTACCCATCGCCTTTCATTTTATTCTTCTTTTCTTTATTACTTTCGGGGTGTTACAATATATATATGGGAGTGCTGTGGTGGAAACTCTTTAAAATTTATGTAACATACGTAACATCTTAAAACATATGTAATTTTTTATTTTTTATTTTTGGAATACCTTCTATATTTAATTTCACCACTTTTGAAAAATAAAAATAAAAAAAAAACGTCGAGTGGATTTAAAAAAAATTATTTACCAAAATTTTACATATGTAACATCCTGTGTTACGTATGTAGCATGCTGACGTCACGCTGACATACGATACGAAAACGTTGATTTTTGCTAATTTTTCAGGATTTTTTTTTTAAAAGTACTCGCTGTTTTTTTAATTTTTTTTGTGACGAAAATTTGTATAAAAACAGCCTAAAAAGTTACATAGGATTTCTATGGATTTTCTCAACTCAAGTGGGTTTTCATTTTATATTTTCCATATATATATATACATATACATATATATATATACACATACATATACATATATATACATATATATACATATATAAGGGAGGGTTCCAGAGAAAACCACATAGTTAGGCGAAAACCGAGAAAACCACTAAAAAACCAATTTTAACCATTCATATAATAATATTTATTTTATTTTTATATATTTATAAGAGTATCAATGTAATATAACACATTTTTACCAAAAAATCATTTAAGTATCGACTTACGTATACGTAAACAGAAAACAAAAAAATTACGGTTACGTATACGTAAAACACAATACGTAAAATGATTTTTTGGTAAGTTGTGTAATATTATATTAATACACTTAGAAATAAATTAAAAAAATAAAAAATCTATAAATTATTTGATTGGCTCTTAGCGGTTTTCTCGGTTTTCGCCTAACTTTGTGGTTTTCTCTTGATCCCTCCTATGCATCCTCAACTTTTTTTTCCCGCCTCTCTCTCCTATTAATTATACAAATTTCTTTAATTGATTTTATAATTTTTTGTTTCCCGCCTCTCTCTCCTTTTAAATAATAATGATTTCTATAATTATTTTTATAAAACGTTTTTTTATAAATATGTAATATGTAAATCTTTATTACTAAGTATATATAACATAACATTTATTCAACTCGTATAATACATCGGGTTTCTAAAGTTTAATATGAATTAACCTTTACCAATTACATAAAAAAAATTAATACTCAGCTAAAAAAATGTTTTAAAAACTAACTTAACAGAATTTATAAATGTCACGTAATATTTTATTCAACCCTTGTAATACACGAATTTTTAAAGATATAAATTTTTTATTGCTAAGTATATAACATTAAAGTTATTCAACCCGTGTAATACACGGGATTTTTTAAGATATAAATTTTTATTACTAAATATATAACATTAAATTTATTTACCTCGTGTAATACACGGGATTTTAACCTAGTATATATATATAGAGAGAGGGAGAAGTTCATGAGAGAACTCATTTTAATGATAAAACTAGAAAATTCCTCATTAAAAGGAAAAAAAAAACATTCAAAAAAAAAAAAAAATCATAACTCAAAATATAAATCAAAAACTAAAAAAGTGATTCGGATACCATGTTTCCCACGTCGTCCTCGTTAAAAAAAACCCAAAAAATGCTCGATTTAGCTTTAGGGTTTAGTTTAGCCTTTATGGTTAGGTTTTGGGTTTAGCTTTTAGGGTTAGGTTTTTTATGGTAGGGGTGGGTGGGGGGTGGTGTGTGTGGGGGGGGGGGGGTTAGGTTTTTTGGTGGTGTGGTGGGGTTAGGTTTTCGGGTGAGGGTTGGGTGGGGGGTTTAGGTTTTTGGGGGTGGGTTAGGTTTTTGGAGTGATAGTACATATATGCAGTATTGAAAATAAGAAGAAAAAAAAACGAGTTAATTCTTATTTTTTATAACGTTATTTATACTCAAATGAAAGATAAAAAAATTCTTGATTTAATGGTGTAATTTAAAAAAAAAAAAAAAATAACGTATGCAAAAGATAGAAATGGTTAAAGATTTATATTTTTAAGTTTTAATTTTACCCTTACTTTTTAAAATTTCACCCCTTCTCTTTTTAGTGGTTCTCAAGTTCTTTTATTAAAATGAGTTCTATCATGAACCTAACCATATATATATATATATATATATATATATATATATATATATATATATATATATATATATATATATATATATATATATATATATATATATATATATATTGGGTGAGATTTAAATGATAACCAATATTTATGTGATAACTGATAACCATGAAAACTAGTCTCAAACATAGTGTTACGCATATGTAACAGTTATCATTTTATTAGTATTAAATATACGTAAACATAGTCATCGTTACTAAATTATAAATTTAAACCTTCAAATTACAGCGGAAGCATTCATCATTCAAGTACATAACAGTGGAAGTCTTAACATTTAAAACATAAACATTGTCTTAACGTAATTTAAAATGGGATGTCAGTCTCACGCCAGGTAACCTTCATGCCATCGCACGACCCTTCTTTCTGCTACCTGAAATGTATACTAAAAGTCAGCTAACGCTGGTGAGTTCTAGTTTAAGACAATTAGGTATAAACATTATTTCTTTATAAGTATGTATGTATAAATATAAATATATAAAAACACATTAACACCTCATTTGCTTTCTTTTATCATTCGTATGTGAGCACATTGTAACATCCATAAATTTCCAGCCATATATATATATATATATATATTTAGATATATAGTATATGTAACTGTTTTTAGGTATATGCATGTAAATATATTTATATATTTTTGAAACCATCGAATAAAACATATGTATAAATATTTGTTTGGACTTAAACAAATATATTTATATTTAATTTTTATTATTTGATATAAGCCTAATTAGAAATTAAATATGACATGATAAAATTTATACATTTTATAAATCCATGTATATATATACTTAACAAGGGATTTAAAACATATGAAATTGACTTTGAACCCCCTCTAATTACCTTTGAACCCCCTCAAGTGTTTGAACCCCATCCTTGAACCCTAGAACAACAAATTTCAAGCCAATTTTGACTTACAAAAGTCAAAACCCATTTCAAATCCAATCAATCCCTGTAAATCCGGTCTTTTAATCCTCCCAAATCAATTTACCCATCATTTTCGACAGTTATGGACTTGTAATCGTACGTATTTATTGAAAAATTATCAGTTTGGGGAGCCTCAATAAGGTTACGGTCGTGAGTTCAAAAAAACCCGTGAATCATGCTCTAAATCCCGCAAAATCAGTGGATTAAAAGCTGTAACGCGTGGAGTTATCGTCCTTTATAAACCAATATCACTTTACAACTCAGAAACACCACACAAACCGTCGATTTCTGCCTAGGTTACTCTCCCGTCGCGATCAGCTCCTAGGAACGAAACACCTTAAGCTTTGCCCGATTTCAGGTATTTCAGCTATGTTTTCATCTCGTTTACATACCACGAATCAAAGCCCTAACACGTTGTCCCCAACCTGTGCTTGATCCTTCTGATTTGAGGGTTAGGGTTTGCTTCAATCGATTGTTAGGGAAGAAGGGTTGCTGGGTGTTTGGGTTATAACTTTTAATTTCTGAGTTATTAAGCAAATATGGGACTTGGTCTGATGGTAAGACTTGCTCAACAAGTGACAGGTCGCAGGTTCTAAACCATGCAGACCCCCCCTTTTTTTATTTTTCTTCCTGTTTGGTTTTAACACATTAGCACACTTATATATGCACTCTTAATCTTATAAACTTTAAAGATGAACAAAGATCTAATTTTTTTTATAAACTTTAGTATTATTTATAATAATGTGTAACAATGTAATAATCTTATTTTCACTTACTTAGAAAATGTTAGTGTTATATTTCTTAAAACTATTATTTATAAAGATTATATTACGATTTTGTTACTAATGTATGATCAATAATGATAGTAATACTAATAACATAAATTTTACAAATTTATTTGTATATTGACCACTTTATTTATTACTTTCACATATAATATGGTATTAGTAGTGGTATAATTATCTGTTGTTATGTAAATCGATCGTACTAATTGGACTTTCATAAGTAGTAATTCGCATAACTATTTTATTTACGTATTTCAATTCCTATTTCTCTTTATAATTAATGACTTTGCTATTAAATCTTATAATGCGCTTTGAAACACTATGTTATTAACCTAAACATTTTATCTAAAATGACGTGATTCTATTCTTTGGAGTTGGTTAGTGTTAATATCTAAATGTAAAGAGTATTTTAACAAACTAGTCTTGGTCACTTTTGATATTGTCATAATAATATAAATATTACATTAAGATATTTATTATATTAATTTATTTGCAAATAATATTTACTTTTGACATCGAGTTTTCTATTATAAATTGAATTTATAAAACATCAATTACTTGTAATCCAACTTATAACTTATTTGGTGTAGTAACAATAAAGTTCGCATCCTTCTCGTTCGTTCTTGCCAAAATCCTAAAATCCCAATCATTCCTTTGTTGATTCTCTTTACCGTTTCTACATTATAATAACCTATCTTATTCAACTTAGGGCATCCTTAATTCTTGTTGCTATAAATTACAAGGTCAACCCTCTACTATTCAAGGTGAGTTTACATAGCCCATTTTACTTTTTGTACATCTTTGGGGTGAAACATGTTTTCTCAACAACTCTCTATTTACAATTACATACGTACAATTCTACCATATGGTCATATGCGTTTATTTGTGCTTTGTGCTTGAATACTAATTGTTAAGGCTACATACACATGACATACTCGTGCAATTATACAATATATACATTGGGGTAATATGTGTTGTTATGCCCTACATTTACATTAGGCCGACATTGGTATGTTGTGCCCTTCATTCGGCTAACATTAGTATGTTATGCCCTTCATTAGGCCAACATTGGTATGTTGTGCCCTTCATTAGGCTAACATTGGTATGTTATGCCCTTCAATTACAAGGTTACATTTGTGCAACTAGCTTAACTTAGATTCTCCATAAATGCTTTATAAACCATGTATCATATGAATTGTACACAAAACATTTGAACTTTACTTGTGGTGTCAAAACCTATGTATGCTCACCAACTATTTATAGTTGACCTTCTCGTTTTAAACATGTTTCAGGTACTAAGCTTTGAGTTCATACCCAAGATGCCACACATAGGAACTGGACCTAGTATTTAAATTGATAAAGATATTCATGTATTTTGATTCTTGTAAACGTTATACTTGATTACTTGAACTATGAAATGAAACTGATTATTTAATGTATTACAACTTTAGCCAACCATGTGCTCATGAACAGTCTACATGTCCCGCCCCGACGTTTCCGCCGTCGGTTGGGGTGTGACACACATAAATATGTATTCACCTTTACTTTCCTTAAACATTCATTTGTCATACACATTTGGGTGATCAACCCGTCTTACGTAAGTCACAAAGACAAACGTTCTTTTTGAACTACCGTCGTAGCTCCATTTCATTTACCGTCCGGCTCTAGAAACCGTACGTCAATGTCACTAAACCGTCCGACAACCTTTGGCCGTCCGTCATACTGTCCTACCGTCGTAGTCCGTAATTCGCCCGTCTACCCGAAGGCATCCGTTTCCCATGCGAACTATTATTTATACAACCGTTCTTCCTTTGTAAGGCAATTGCTTCGACCATCCCTTAATGCCTTTCATTCGTCCTAGCAGTTGAAAGGACGTATTTGTCCCGGTTGCAAAATAGTCGCATGGTCGTCCGTCTACCGAAGTAGCTGTTATCTTCGTAGTGTCCATAACGTTTACATACATTCATAACATGCGATATATAAAGATATAAGACAAGAATTCATTCATTTACGTTATGTCATTCATTCGTTCTTTGTAAACATACGTTTCATTCTTTGTACATCTTTCATTTCATATATGTGTATATATATATATATGCATTTATACGTCACGTATGATCACTTTGGCATTCATAACATTTATTCATTTAGTGTATATACTTCAGCCCCAAAACATTTAAAATGATTTGCAAGTAACATATAGGGGGCATATAGAACTCACCTCGTGAGTGGGTTCTGAAATACACTTAGCGGGTTACTGAGCGCCACTAATGCCACTCACAACCTGTATAATGAAGTTATACACATAAGGTAGTGCTCCTAGATGACTCTAGATATTACTATGCTTGAACCCAGTAGTTTCGATGGATGAATCACATCGAAACTATGGAAGTTTCGGTTCATGGGTTCATATCGAAACTATGGTAGTTTCGGGTCATGGGTTCATATCGAAACTATGGTAGTTTCGGTAAGTAACTTATGTAAAATCTTAGTAGTTTAGGGTTAGGGTCAATATTGAAACTATGGTAGTTTCGATGGGTCTGCATATATCGAAACTAGGTAGTTTCGATGGATTTGCCTATATCGAAACTAGTAGGTTCGAGGCATCAGTCTTCTTCCCCAACCAGAAACTCTAGATCTGGCCAATTATTTCTAATCGGCCAAGCCTTGAACTTTTTACGTTCGAAATGTTTCTTTTACATCCATGAGCTTAAATATGTATTTTGTTTCAAGTTTCATACGTAAAAATCATGCCTTTAAGTGACTTAAACCCGAAACTCCAAAATATGTAAAAACCCAGATTTAGAGGCGATGCTTACCTCTTAAGGTTCGATTTCTGTTGCTATGCGTTGCTATGGTGGAGACGGATGATTCCCAAGTCTTTGAGCTTCTTTCTCTGCTTTCTCTCTCTAGTGTCGGTCACTCTTTCTCTCTCTAAAAGTTGCGCGTGGAATGAAATGAGGAGGAGAGGAGCTGAGGTAGATATTCATATGGTTTCCACCCTTCTTATTTTGGGCCCATGGGCCAAACCTAGGCCAAGCCCGCTTTGTGTTTCCTTTATTTAGTTTTCTATTTATTCGGGATGTTACACTATGTGTCACGTATTTGTAACATTATTTGGTATGTATATGTAAGACTAATCATTTTCGTACTTATGTTTAAGATATATGTTCACGATACTTAAATACTCTTTTAACAATTAAAAGAAAAAATAATTTATAAATTATGTGGTTGTTTGATAGTGGTTATCACGGTTATCACATAAAAAGTTGGTTATCATTTGAACCATTCCCTATTTTATATATATATATATATATATATATATATATATATATATATATATATATATATATATATATATATATATATATAGGGAATTGATCAGTTGAGAACTCCTATATATTTTGAGAACTCGTCAAAAATTCAAACAAATCATTTTTTATTTTTTTTACTATTTTTATTGTTAGAATACAATATAAAAAAATGAATTCATATATGTAAATTTACATGTCTTCATATATTAAAAAAAATATACACTTGTGTAAGTTTACCACTTACACATGTGTAAGTGTTTACCATTTACACATGTATATAAATTTTTTTAAGGATAATTTTGTAAAGCCCTTTTCCCGGGAGACCTCACTTGTTGGATTTACTCATAAACATAGTCATAATTACTGATCATTAATTAAAAACATTCAAACACAGCGGAAGCTTTCATCATTCAATTACATAAACATAGCATAACAGTGGAAGTCTTAACATTCAAATGTAAAACATTGTCTTAACATAATTTAAAGTGGGATGTCAGTCTTATGCCGGGTAGTCATCACGCCTCCGCACGACCCTTCTTTCTTTTACCTGAAATGTATACTAAAAGTCAGCTAACGCTGGGGAGTTCTAGTTTAAAACAATTAGGTATAAACCTCATTTCTTCATAAGTATATAAATATATAAGCATGTATATATAAATACACATTAACACATTCTTTGCTTTCCTTAATCGTTCATATGCGAGTACATTAAATATGTATTCGCCTTTACTTTCATTGAACATTCATTGGTCATACACATAAGGGTGATCATCCCAACATTCATTTCTTTTGCGTAAGTCACGAAGACAGACGCCCGTCCTACCGTCGTAGTCCATCCTCCACAACATCCGGCAAACCTTCGGCCATCTGTTATGCTATACCGTCCGGCAAACCTTCGGCCGTCCGTCTTAACCGTACTACCGTCGCAGTCCGTCCTATTCGCCCGTCTGCCCTAAGGTATCCGTTTCCCACGCGAACTATTATTTGTGCAACCGTTCTTCCTTATAATAAGGCATTTGCTTCGACCGTCCATTTATGCCCCCGTACGTCCTAGCTTATGAAGGAACGTACTTGTCCCGGTTGCAAAATAGTCGCGTGGTCGTCCGTCTACCGAAGTATCCGTTATCATCTAAGCGTCCATAACATTTACATTCATTCATAACATGCAATATATAAAATATAAAGCAAGATTTCATTATCATACGTTATGTCATACTTTCATTTCATCCTTTATAGACATACGTTTCATTCTTTGTTCATCATTCATTTTCTTTATATACATATACATATATATATATATAATATATATATATATGTATATATATCACGTATGATCACATTAACATTCATAACATTTATTCATTTAATGTATACACTTCAGCCCCAAAACGTTTAAAATAATTTGCACATAACATGAAAGGGGGGAACATAGAACTCACCCGATGAGTCGTTTCAGTAATACACCTAGTTGGTTACCAAGCATCACTACGGTCACTCACAATCTGTATAATATAGTCATACACATGAGGCAGCGCTCCTAGATGACACTAGGCATTACTATGCTTGAACCCTGTAGTTTCGATGGATGAATCACATCGAAACTATGGTAGTTTCGGTTCATGGGTTCATATCGAAACTATGGTAGTTTCGGGTCATGGGTTTATATCGAAACTAGGTAGTTTCGGGTCATGGGTTCATATCGAAACTATGGTAGTTTCGGGTCATGGGTTCATATCGAAACTATGGTACTTTCGGTTCATGGGTTCATATCGAAACTATAGTAGTTTCGGGTCATGGGTTTATATAGAAACTATGGTAGTTTCGGGTCATGGGTTTATATCGAAACTATGGTAGTTTCGGGTCATGGGTTTATATCGAAACTATGTAGTTTCGATGGGTCTGCATATATCGAAACTATGTAGTTTCGATGGATTTGCCTATGTCGAAACTAGTAGTTTCGATGCATCAGTCTTCTTCCCCAACCAGAAACCCTAGATCTGGCCAGTTATTTCTAATCTGCCAGGCCTTGAACTTTTTACGTTCGAAATGTTTCTTTTACATCCATGAGCTTAAATATGTGATTTGTTTCAAGTTTTATACGTAAAAACCAAGTCTTTATGCAACTTAATCCCGAAACCCCAAAATGTGTAAATACTCAGATCTAGAGGTGATGTTTACCTCTTGGAGTCCGGTCCCCGTTGCTATGTGTTGCTGTGATGAAGACGAACGATTCTTGAGCTTTTGAGATTCTTTTCCCGCTTTCTCTCTCTAGCGTCGGTTTCCCTCTCTCACAAGAAACTTGCGTAACAAGTGTGGAATGTGGGAGAGAGGTTGGTGGCTGCTGATATGAAGGGTTTCCCTTCATATTTCAGGCCCATGGGCCGAACCTTGGCCAAGCCCACTTTGCTTTTCTTTTTATTTGTTTTCTATTTATTCGGTATGTTACAAGTCTACCCTCCTTATTGAGTTTTCGTCTTCGAAACCTGCTACAAGTTAAACAACTTCGGATACAGTCCTTTCATCTCGTCTTCCTTCTCCCAAGTAGCTTCGGACCCTTTCCTATGCTTCCATTGTATTTTGATTAAAGGAATCGACTTATTGCGTAGTCGTTTCTCGGCTCAGTCAAGAATAGCTATCGGTTCTTCTACATAGTTCAAGCTGTTATCTACTTCGATTTCGTCATAGGGTATGGGGGCAGTATCTTCAGCAAGGCACTTGCGTAAGTGTGATACGTGGAATGTAGGGTGAATCCCACTGAGTTCGTCGGGTAGGTCAAGTCTGTAAGCAACCTGACCAACTCTTGCTACGATTTTGAAAGGTTCGACAAACATCGGACTTAATTTGCCACGTCTTCTGAATCGGATAATTCCTTTCTAGGGTGATACTTTTAATAGCACCATGTCCCCTACTTGAAACTTAAATCTCTTCTTCTCTTGTCCGCGTATGATTTCTGTCTGTCTTTTGCGGCTTTCATGCGTGCTTTTATCCGGTTGAATTTCTCGGAAGTAGCTTTGACCACTTCGAGACTTGCAAAGTCTTTCTGTCTAATTTCCCCCCAACAGATCGGGGTTCGACATCTTCTACCATACAGCATCTCAAATGGCGGCATGCCAATGGTCGAGTGATAGTTGTTGTTATATGAAAATTCTGCCAGTGGCAAATGGCTGTCCTAGCTCCCACCGAAATCAATGATACAGGCCCGGAGCATGTCCTCCAAGGTCTGAATGGTCCTTTCCGATTGACCATCGGTTTGAGGGTGGTAAGTTGTGCTGATGTTTAGCCTAGTGCCCATTGATTCGTTGAATTTCTTCCAAAACCTTGATGTGAATCGAGTGTCCCTGTCTGACACGATCGTTAATGGCATACCATGTCTGCTCACGATTTCATTGATGAATATTTCTGCTAATCTCTCAGACGAGGAAGCCTCACGTATGTAACATCCATGGGTTTTCCAGTCATATATATTTTTTTATTTAATTATTTTATTTTATACAATAATGATACAACATTTAAATCCCATACTTATTCAAAAGACATTTATTTTATATTTTAGACAAAGTTATAAGAACTTTTCAAATAGAAAATAAAGTTTTTTCTATATCGTTTGATAACGCCTCGAATAATACTGTCGCGGTAAACCAACTTATTTTAAAATATAACCCGATTTGTGATGGTATTTTTTTCCATAGCCGATGTGTTGCACACATTATTAATCTAGTCGTGCAAGATGGTCTTAAACACATTGACGATGTTAAAAATCAATTTAAACAAATGTTGCGTGACATTTTTAGTACAAGTAAAAAAAGATATCATCGATATATAAAATTTTGTAGAGACGGGGAAACCGAATGTTTAGGTCCAAATTGGGACGTTTCAACACGTTGGAACTCAACGTGTAACATGTTCGAAAAAGCTATTCAACAAAAACGAAGTTTGCAAATGTTTCATGACCAACTAGCAAGGCAAAATAAAGTAACAAAATTTCCGTCATCGGGTTGGAGTATCATTGAAGGTGTAACCGATATGCTCCATGTTTTTAAAAGCGCTACAACCTATTTATCGGGAGTTTACTATCCCACGAGTCCTTTGGTTTTAAATCAACTATTTTTAATGGTTGAAAAATTAAACGAATATTCTATGCGAGGCGGCGTATATGCCATCATGATACCGCCAATGAAAGAGAAATTTAAAAAATATTTTAAAGAAATGCCTCCGATTATTACTTGTGCCGCCGCTTTAAACCCGTGCTTAAATGTTTCGGGTGTTGAAACTTTACTTGAAAAAATAATTTACGGTTTGGATTTATACGAAGAAGACGTGTTTTTAACGGATAGAGCAAAAACTATTTTTACTACAAATTTGTCAAAATTGTTTACTGTTTATGTTGAAAAATATGGTACAACTTCTACCATTAACGAGTCATTTAGAAACGCTTCAACAAGTGCAAGTAGTAGTCGGAGTTCAATGTTAAACTTATTTAATACTATAGTTAATGAAAATAGTAAACGTCAACGGGGTCATACCCCAAGTAGCGAATTGGGTAGATATATCGGTTCGGATTTTTTAACCGGTATGAATGCTCATGATTTTGAGACATTTGATATCTTGGCTTGGTGGAAAGGGAAGGAAGACCAATTTCCCGTCCTATCCGCTATGGCCCGTGATCTACTAACCGTCCAAGCTTCTACGGTAGCTTCGGAATCTGCTTTTTTTGTTAGTGGCAGGGTTATTTCTTTACGAAGAACAAGACTAACTCCGCAATCGGTGGAAACGTGCCTTTGCTTAAAAGATTACTTGGACGCGGCGGAAAGAATACAACATATATCTTCCCTTGAAGGCGAAAACTTAGTCGAGGGAGAGATATACGAGGATGAGGTGCAAGGAGGATTGATTGAAGCAATCGGCGAGGAGAGCCTACGAGGGAGTTCGGGATCCGATTAGTACCGACTACCCGGATTTTCAATTAATGTTTTATCTTTAATATTTATCGACGAAGAAGACTTTTATTATTAATGTATTTCAATTTGTAAACTTTTAATTGTATGTTTTGTAATTTTTAAACTTTTAATTGTATGTTTTGTAATTTTTAAATTAAGTTAATGAATATTAAAGTGTATTTTGTTTACAAGAACATAAACCATTACTAAACCATTTTATTGAAATACAACATCAAAAACAACTTACATACCACATTACTAAAACATTTTATTGAAATACATCAAGACCAACTTACATAATACATTACTAATTATTCGCATTATTCGGATTTGCAATCTTCGTCTCGTCATACAACTTGCAATACTTTTCTAAGTGACGGCTTAAAGTTGTATTGGACTCTTTACTAAAAAACGATCCGCACAGCTTGCAACGAGCCTTGTTCGGTCCGCTTGACATCTCACACAAATCAAAATATTGCCAAACACTTGGCTTTCGTGTGGTTGGAATAACTCTTACAACCGTTGAAGATGGACCAACGTTTTCGGCCATTTTCGAGATAGTTTTTTGCTAAAGAAGTAAAAATGAGTAGAAAATTTTGTGGTTCAACCCACACAACCAATAAGTATTTATACTAATTTTTGGGGTAAAAAAAACCCAAAAAAGTTAAGAAAAACGGTCAAAAAAATAAAAAAACGGCTATTTTTTTTTTAAAAACCGGGTTAACCGGTTTAGGACCCGAACCGGTTTGGCTAGCCAACCCCGTCTCAACCCGGTCCGATCCGGTTTGGTAGGGTTGGGTTCGATGTTCCTGGAACCCGGGTCGTGACCCGAACCGGTTTCGCCACCAACCCGGTCTAACCGGGCTGTGCTGAACCCGACCCGGTTTAGAACCCAGTCCGGTTTGGCTTTTGAACCCGGTTTGAACACCTCTAACTCCAGGTATTACCTCCACTCATCTATTCGCGTCCTCTGATTTGCTTTTGGTGTAAACAAGAATCGATTTTTAGGGTTAAGGGAAAGACCTCAGATTGCGAATGGGTTGTTTAAGGAAGAAGATGAACTGGGGTTCATTGTTAAAACACTTGGCATTCTGAATAAAAGCAATCTAAGGCTGTACACCAGCTGGTTAAAGCATTCCACTCACACAGCAGAGGTCACGGGTTCTAGACCTGGCCCCTGCTACATTTTATTCCTTTTTTCTGTTTTGCTCCTTCCCCACACATGAAACATGATTTGTTCAAATCAAAGTAAACTTTTATAAAATAATTAGGTTAATAATGTAGGGTTTCATCTAAACGTTTTTTTAAAAGTGTTGTTAAATTATTTTTGAGAAATTCTTATAATTTGGTCTAAATAAACTAAAACGTTTTAAACATACTTTAACCTAAACATTTTATCTAAAAAGACCCGATCCTAATCCTTGGGATCGGCTAGTGTTTTACATACAAATATTAATTAATAACATGATTTTCGTCACCTTTTGGGCATTGTCTTAATAATGTATTAAAATACCTATTACATTTATATTTTTACAAATAAAACTTATTATTGACACAAAATTCCTTTTTATAAATAAATCACCATTTACACACTTTACTCGTCCTCTCGGTTACTCGTCCATCCCAAAAATCCTAATGTCCCAAATCGTTCTGTCCCTATTCCTTTTAATCGTTTCTATATAATAAATAACGTACCTTATTATATAGGGCAACGTTAAACCGGTTCACTCGTCCTCACGACCTAGTTCCAGTTTAAGTCACAATATCAAGGTGAGTTTACATAGCCCCTTTTTTTTTTTACTCTTTTTACTTTTGGGGTGAAACATGTTTACAAATGCTTTACTTACACAATTCAATACTTTTGTTCTTATGCTATGGTCTTTATGCTTTATGTATTAAACTACTTGGTGACCATTACATGTGTTCATGTCAGTGCAATCATTAACCTGCTACCCAGGCCTAAGGTAGTACCTAATATGATCATTTATAGGGGAATCCGATTCATACATAACACAGAACCTTGGCGGGTTTTTGTGTATACATCTTACAACTTGGGTATCCTCTTGCCCCTTTTTCAAAATGGCAATCAGTGGGATTGCATAACTAGTTTTCCATTTACACGGCTTGATTGTACGCTTGGAACCTTGTGTGTTTTCACATTTATGCTTTAGACATGCTTTGAACATATTGAATTGTAAACTATACTTAACTTTGTTGGGTGTCAAAACCTATGTTACTCACCAACTACTTGTAGTTGACATTTACTCACATGTTTCAGGTGCACCAGTTTGAGGAACTACTTGATCACTTAGGATTTTGGACCTAGCAATAATGAAGCTTAATTATATTATGTTTGAACTCTTTGCTTTCGTATTTTTCCATTGTAACGGATACTTTAATTACGTTGAATAAATATTATCACATTTAATAGATGATCATGTGCTTATGAACAACCGCTTATGAACAACCGCGTCAGCCCCGGCGTATTATCCGCCGCCGACCGGGGTGTGACAGATTGGTATCAGAGCCATGGTTATAGGGAATTAGGTTATTAGACACACATGACCTAGACTATAACCTAGGAGTCCCAAACATGATTTTAACTCGTGTCTTTTATTAGGAACTCCACTCTATACTCATTATACACATATTTACATCCACTTACCTATCTATTTCTACCTACATAGTGCAAATACATGAACTGCAGCATTCAAGGGACTACATGAAACTATTTGAAACTACATGGATTACTTGAAACGTATTCTTAGTCTATAGTCTATAACCTTAGGATACCCTTGTGTGATTATCCTACATACTATATAATGTATTACATTGCATGATACAATATGAATTATCTTATATGCTATGTTACTTGATGACCTACATACTACTCATGTGACACCTTATTTGCTACACTATTTGAATTGTCTACACAATACCTATTTGATACCACTAAATGCTATCCTAAGTTTTTCCATGCACTTATACACTTTCATCTTTACACATCATCACTAGACCCAATGCCTATTAAAATTTTAAAATCCCGTCAAAGTTTTGGGTTCTGAAAATTAGTAGAGAACATGTGCAATCCGGAAGGGTGAATGCCTGTACCTTGGGTCTTCTGTCTAGGAAAGCATTTCATATAAATCCAAATCAACCGAAGGATCCGTATGCTTTCCTGGGAATTCCCGAAGTGAATGTTCACCTATAGGCTAAAGCATGTCTTCTTGAAAGTATATGAACCCGAATCACTTTGATTTGTCATGGTATCCATTGGGTTATGTCCCAAATGAATACAACCTAAACATCATTTGCTTAATTATTATAATAATATGGTACACAAGTCCAAATCTCCTATTTGATTCTTACACCTAATCATAAACTATACCTCTTCATCCTGATGCCTTGAAAAATTTATCACCCTTATTATCAGTTGCAAGGGATTTAAACCCTAAGACCTTACCCCTCAAGAAAAGGAAGCTGCTCGAATAGATAGAGTACACCTTTGAGCCATAACACACAATCTTTAACGATTCTCACCATAACCATGAGTGCAAATAATAATGCTAATGGTACATGATGGCCGGAAGAGTGAGTGTAAGTCCATGGAAGATTCTGGCTAAGGAAAGACTGAGTACTTCAGTGTGTCCCTTGTGACCCACCTCTCTTTCCTGGGGATCCTTTTCGTGGGGACACTACTTATAGGTCAAGTGTTACTCCCGATATATTATTATAAGAACTCGGTGTTATGATTAGTCAAACCCTAACTTACGACCTTTTTGTGCTAGACATGGCCTCTTACCTTCCTCACTCCCCTGAGAATCAACCCGAAGCAGGGTCAACACAAAAGGAAGACCTTGGGTCCCCATCACCAGACAGCCAGTCACCGGCACAGCTAGCTGCCAGATCCATGGTTGACCGCTGAGTAGATTGGCTTAGGAGCAGGCTTGAGACTCCAAGAAACTGAATCACCTCCTCCGAGAGACCCTTATCTAGCACCTAACCTATACCATCCAGAACCAAGAGCAAGACAAGTTATGGGACTTACCAGTGCAATAGGAGTTCCAGCTGATACCGCTCACGTATATGTAAGGACCGCCGAGTTTCTGAGACAAGGAATAGAGACCAAGGAATACTTAATGCGCATATAGAAGTAAATAGAGCTGAAGCCCGGTTTGCAATACGAATAACCACAACGATGATCACCTTGGTGTTCATCTACTTCCTGGTGGAAAACTATATGAGACCTTAGCCGGACTTTCCATTCTCATTTTTTTTAAACTTCATTTTGAAACCGTTACTCTAAGATAAATGTTTGACATCTTATCATTCAGTATTAAAATCTTACCTTACAATTATCTTATGCGAATATTATTACTCGCTGACTTAATAATACCAGCATCAAATACACCCGTTATATTTCCATCAAGATTTCTCAAACATCGCGCCAACATTGCTAAATTTGATATTTCTCCATTTTGACTTGCCTTAATAGTCGACACCTAAACCTTCTTTGTAAACAAATTATTTTATTTGATTTAATTAATATCGTTATTTTGTTAAAAAAAACGTCTATCAAATCCTCGGTTTATAGATATTATCTAGAATATAAATTATCTATAAACCCCTTTACCTGGTAAAGAAACTTAATACCCGTCTGGTATAAATTGTTTTATAAAACCATTAACAAATATTTCATTCTTTTAATTCAATAATGATTTGATTAATTATTCCATTATGACTTTTTATTTCGTTAAACTAATTATTATTTAAATCCCGGCTTAATTACTAAATAATAAGGCCATTATTTTCTTTTGAAACATTTTTTGTATGATAATTAAATTAAATAAATAAAAGGTTTTTATTTATTTATCCAATTATCCATCCACTCAATTTATTATTTTCGCTTATTTATTAATTTACAAACAAGAGTAAAATTTCAATTACTTGTTTATTCACAACCAAAAAGCACAAATTAGTTACTCATGTACACATTATTCTAATTACTTGTAAAACTTTCTCATTATCTTGCACCTTCGGAAATGTATGAGCTTACTAGTCACTTCAAAGAAACGAATCATTTCGCGAAGGCATTAACCATCCATATAAACCTCAACAAAAGTGAAAGTTTAAAACCCAACTACCGACATTGTACACGAACGTCGGCATCACGCTTGTCCGCACAACTCAATCACCTACAAACTTCGATAGTTTACGTTACTTATGAGAGTCAATTATTTACATACGAACGTTCACATTATACGTGAAAACTAAATTGTTTACATTATACACGAAACTTAATTGGTCACATTACACACGAAATTTAGTTGGTTGCAGTATGCATGATACTAGATTGTTCACATCATACTTGAAACTTGGTTGTTTACAATATAAATGATACTAGATTATTTACATTATACATGAAGCTTGAGTGTTTACATTACGCACGAAACTAGATTGTTTACATTATTTGCAATTGATCGTCCACATTATACATAAGGCATGATTAATCACTTTATCCATGAAAGTTGAAAGCTATAAACTTTGAGCTACTCGGGGTTTGACGTAATCTTGTTCAAACACGAGGAAGCTGTAAAACTTTAAACTACTCGGGGTTTGACGTATTCTTGTTACAGTGACTTATTAACAACTTGTACGTGAAAACAATAGTTATGAACTAAATGTTTTTGGTGTTTCCCCCTCTGTACACACACACAATAGAATGATCTATACGGACCATACGACGATTTGAATAATTACGGGTGCACACGTAATTATAAAAGTCAGCGCATGGAAAACATAGAAAATTATGTCGTGTGTGATGACATAAAACCTATGGTGATTTACAGTAACGAAACTAATGGGATATGATAAGGGCATAGTGGATATACCGCTGGTATATCCTATATATAAGTGCTCCTGTCATATTACCAGAAGTAACGTTGTCCGTATCACGTAGGGTTTCCTATTACTTCGACCTTGATCAATGTCCGTGAAATCTTTACTTAGTGATACTTTTGAACATATTACACTATATCCTAAACAAGTTTGATCATAAAATTCTCATCGCTCTCATTACAAGTGATACATCTCATCCGCGGAGTCCAAAATTAGGGCAATCTTCTCCTTAATCCTCTTCAGACTAAATCCACTACCACCATCCATGCCTGACATGATGACTTGACCTTGAATATCAGACCTAAACCTTGCCATCCACTATACTCCTCAAATCTACAATCAAATCTCGTTAAGAATCCAAACTCACATCTCTTTCCTAATTCAGTAGCCTCCAACAGTTGAATTTCGGGACGAAATTCCCTCAACCTGGAGATCCTGTAACATCCATGGGTTTTCCGGTCATATATATTTTTTTATTTAATTATTTTATTTTATACAATAATGATACAACATTTAAATCCCATACTTATTCAAACGACATATGTCGCATGTATTACTATTTTAAATATATATATAACTCATGAATTCTAATCATGCATTACATCTTTTTACATGAAAATATATATGTATTTATGAAGATAGATATGTAAATAAATATATATTTAACTATATTGAATAAATCATTTATACAATTTAGGTTTTTATAAAAAAAAATGGAATCCATCCCTTTTTTTAAAGCTTATATAAATATATAAATAATCATGTAAGGTATAAGTTTTATAAATTATTAACATGATTCTAAAGCAAATAAAAAGAGATTTTTATTAGTTAATGTGAGCTTTGAACCCCTTCAAACCATTTTTGAACTTCCTGCATTCATTTGAACCCCTTCTATTTACTTTGAACCTTCACTTGAACCCTTCTCCATTAACATGAACCCTGGATAGAACAAAGACCCAATTTTGACTTTTATAAAGTCAAATGCGACGCAAATTGTTTCAATCGTTTGGATTTTGAAGCTGTTAATGTTTGGTAATCATGCATAAACATTAATAGATCAATTACAAACGATTATAACGAATTAATTTGATCATAAACAATGGATTTAAACCCATTTATTTTCCCATTTTCGGTTATGGCATTCAAGCCACTAAATCTTAACTCAAACCTTGTAATTCCAATCGATTTGATGCTGTAACGCTCAGGTTAGTCACCCTATAAGTATCCCTAACTATTTACAAGTTTAATTCACAACGAAATCGCCCTTATTTCTTCGTTTTGTTTCCTCCTGTCGTGATTGGTATGAGAGCCGAGTGGCTTCGATTTTCGGCTTTGTGTTCGAAGACAACTCCAGGTATTACTCCATCATCTATTCGCGTCCTCTGATTTGCTTTTGGTGTAAACACGAATCGATTTTTAGGGTTAAGGGAAAGACCTCAGGTTGCGAATGGGTTGTTTAAGGAAGAAGATGAACTGGGGTTTATTGTTAAAATACTTGGCATTCTGAATGAAAGCAATCTAAGGCTGTACACCAGCTGGTTAAAGCATTCCACCCACAGAGCAGAGGTCACGGGTTCTGGACCTGGCCCCTGCTACATTTTATTCCTTTTTTCTGTTTTGCTCCTTCCCCACACATGAAACATGATTTGTTCAAATCAATGTAAACTTTTATAAAATAATTAGGTTAATAATGTAGGGTTTCATCTAAACGTTTTTTTAAAAGTGTTGTTAAATTATTTTTGAGAAATTCTTATAATTTGGTCTAAATAAACTAAAACGTTTTAAACATACTTTAACCTAAACATTTTATCTAAAAAGACCCGATCCTAATCCTTGGGACCGGCTAGTGTTTTACATACAAATATTAATTAATAACATGATTTTCGTCACCTTTTAGGCATTGTCTTAATAATGTATTAAAATACCTATTACATTTATATTTTTACAAATAATACTTATTATTGACACAAAATTCCTTTTTATAAATAAATCACCATTTACACACTTTACTCGTCCTCTCGGTTACTCGTCCATCCCAAAAATCCTAATGCCCCAAATCGTTCTGTCCCTATTCCTTTTAATCGTTTCTATATAATAAATAACGTATCTTATTATATAGGGCAACGTTAAACCGGTTCACTCGTCCTCACGACCTAGTTCCAGTTTAAGTCACAATATCAAGGTGAGTTTACATAGCCCCTTTTTTTTTTTTACTCTTTTTACTTTTGGGGTGAAACATGTTTACAAATGCTTTACTTACACAATTCAATACCTTTGTTCTTATGCTATGGTCTTTATGCTTTATGTATTAAACTACTTGGAGACCATTACATGTGTTCATGTCAGTGCAATCATTAACCTGCTACCCAGGCCTAAGGTAGTACCTAACATGATCATTTATAGGGGAATCCGATTCATACATAACACAGAACCTTGGCGGGTTTTTGTGTATACGTCTTACAACTTGGGTATCCTCTTGCCCCTTTTTCAAAATGGCAATCAGTGGGATTGCGTAACTAGTTTTCCATTTACACGGCTTGATTGTACGCTTGGAACCTTGTGTGTTTTCACATTTATGCTTTAGACATGCTTTGAACATATTGAATTGTAAACTATACTTAACTTTGTTGGGTGTCAAAACCTATGTTACTCACCAACTACTTGTAGTTGACATTTACTCACATGTTTCAGGTGCACCAGTTTGAGGAACTACTTGATCACTTAGGATTTTGGACCTGGTAATAATGAAGCTTAATTATATTATGTTTGAACTCTTTGCTTTCCTATTTTTTCATTGTAACGGGTACTTTAATTATGTTGAATAAATATTATCACATTTAATAGATGATCATGTGCTTATGAACAACCACGTCAGCCCCGGCGTATAATCCGCCGCCGGCCGGGGTGTGACAACGTATTGGTAAGAAGTGAGCACTTTTCGTCAAGCGGTCGACGATCACCCAGATGGTATCATTGCCTTTAGCTGTTCGCGGTAGCTTGGTAATGAAGTCCATTGTGATATCTTCCCACTTCCATTCCGGTATCGACAAGGGTTGCATTTTACCGCATGGTTTCTGGTGCTCGGCCTTAACTAGTGAATAAGTCAAGCACTTGCTCACATATTCAGTTACATCGTTCTTCATGCCAGGCCACCAGTATTCCTTCTTCAAGTCTTGGTACATTTTGTTTGTCCCGGGGTGGATAGAATAGCGGGACTTATGGGCCTCGTCTAGAATTTTGGCTCTAAGTTCACCAATCTTGGGTATCCACATCCAGCCAAATCGGGTTCGTACATCGTATGAATTAGCCTCCAGATTTCCTTGTTGCCCTACAATTCTTTCTCGTTTCACATTCCTTTCTAACAGTGCTTCATCTTGTGCCTTTACTATTTCATTCATTAAATCCGGTGTTATAATCAACTGACATGCTTTGATTCTGATAGGTGTCGACTCTTCCTTTCTGCTTAAGGCGTCGGCCACTACATTATCCTTGCCTGGGTGGTATAGTATCTCGCAGTCATAATCTTTTAGCAATTCCAACCACCTCCTCTGTCTCATGTTTAGTTCTTTTTGTTGGAAGAAGTATTTAAGACTCTTGTGATCAGAGTAAATGGTGCATTTAACTCCATACAGATAGTGACTCCAAATCTTTAATGCGAAAACTACTGCCGCCAACTCCAGATCGTGAGTCGGGTAGTTGACTTCATGAATCTTTAACTGTCGCGAGGCATAAGCAATTACTTTTCCTCGTTGCATAAGCACACAACCTAACCCCTGAACTGAAGCGTCAGAGTAAACTACCAAATCTTCGTTTCCCTCAGGTAAGGTCAATATTGGAGCTTGGGTTAATCGTGTATTCAATTCTATGAACGCGTTGTTTTGGGTTGGACCCCATTCATACTTTACTTCCTTACGTGTCAGCTTCGTCAATGGCGAGGCTATTCTTGAGAAATCCTGAATGAACCTCCGATAGTAGCCTGCCAATCCTAGAAAACTTCGTATTTCTGTTGGCGTTTTCGGGACGTTCCATTGTTTTATTGTTTCGATCTTTGCAGGATCCACCATAATTCCGTCTGGGTTTATGACATGGCCTAGGAATTGGACTTCCCTAAGCCAGAACGCGCATTTGGAGAATTTGGCATACAACTTCTCCTGTTTCAGAATTTCCAATATCTCCCATAGGTGACAGTGGTGATCACCTTCATTCTTTGAATAGATAAGGATGTCTTCTATAAAAACTATTACTGACCGATCCAACATTGGTTGGCACACTCTGTTCATTAGATCCATAAACGCTGCAGGTGCATTGGTTAGTCCGAAGGACATCATAAGAAATTCATAATGTCCGTAACGCGTACGAAACGCAGTTTTCGGTACATCTTCCTCTCTTACTTTCAATTGATGGTACCCCGACCTGAGATCAATTTTATAGAACCAACTCGCGCCTTGTAATTAATCAAAAAGATCATCTATTCTAGGCAGTGGGTATTTGTTCTTTACTGTTCTCTTGTTCAATTCACGATAGTCGATGCACATGCGCATGCTTCCGTCCTTCTTTTTTACAAATAATACCGGAGCGCCCCAGGGTGAGATGCTCGGTCTGATAAATCCTTTCTCTGTTAATTCTTCTAGTTGGGACATTAATTCTTTCATTTATGACGGAGCCAATCGGTAGGGTGCTTTGGCAACGGGCTCAGCTCCTGGCAGTAAGTCAATCTGAAATTCTATCTCCCGATCGGGTGACAAGCCAGGTAGGTCCTCTGGGAACACTTCTGGAAAGTTGCACACCACGGGTACTTCTTTAAGCTCTTTCGTTTTCATTCTATCGTCAACAACATACGCCAGATAAGCTTCGCAACCGCGCCTCATGTAACTTTCGGCCTTGATCATCGAGATGACGTTCGGCGTTGTGCAATTCCAATCACCATAAACCGTAATCGGACTGCCGTCAGTAGTCTTAAGATGTATCATCTTTCGTTTACATATGATTTGAGCTTCGTTGGCAGCTAACCAATCCATGCCTAATACTATATCGAATCCTCCTAAGGTCAGAAGGAATAGTCTGGAAGGAAACTTATGGCCCTTTATTTCTATCATGCAATCTTCAGTCACTTGAAATACCATCGAATTTTTACCAACAACGGTTTGTACGCTAAAAGCCCTCACTATGGTGTCAATAGTGCAATCTAGTTTACGACTAAAGGCATTTAATATAAAACTTTTACTAGCACCAGAATCAAACAGAATAGCAGCATGTTCGTCATTAACTAGGAACGTACCTGACACAACATCAGGGTTTCCTCTTGCTTCTTCCTCAGTTAGGGCATAGGCTAGGGTCCTAGCCTTCGGTTTTTCCAGTTCCTTTTCTTTCCCCGAACTAGATCGTCCGGTTTTCATGCAATCTTTTGTCAGGTGCCCATACCTTCCACAGCCTTGGCACTTGATGTCTTTCGTACAATCTTTTGAGTAGTGCTCCGGTCTTCCACATTTAAAACACATGGTTGAGCCAGCTAAACATTCACCGCGGTGTTGTTTCCCGCATTTTGAAAAAGTTTCGTTCTCATCAGTCCTTGGCTTCTTTGCCTCGGTAGTAACATTTCCTCTTCCAGTGCCCTTAGACGGGTTCTCCCATTTCCTCTTTGGTGCCTCCGGCACCGGGTCCTCATTAACATAATCGTCATAGACGATTCCAGACAGATTCACTACCGATTCAAAGGTCGAGGGTAGGTTAGCTTTCACATGAACACGGACCCTTTGGGGCAAGCCCTTAACATAGTACTTGATTAGTCGCTCTTCAGTCTCAACCAGATGAGGTACCAGTTGAGCCAGTTAATTAAACCTAGAAGTGTACTGGCGATGAGTTTTGTTGCCAGCCTTGAAGTTAAGAAACTCGAGCTCGTTCTGAGGGCAGAACTTTAGGATTATCAGCTTTTTCAGATCTTCCTAAGTCATCCTTTTGAGAGCGTTTGGCGATTTAGTCCTTTGAATGTTCCTCCACCAACTCAGTGCCTCGTTGGTGAAAGAGTGAGCCACATACTTAACCGCCTGGTCAGGTCGACACTCGCTTATGTAGATTACGCCGTTCATCCTCTCAATCCATTCCATCGTAGCCACTAAATCTTTGTTTCCGTCAAACTTGGGTGGGTCACCATCCTTAAATCCCTTATAGGTACACCCTTGGGTGTTCAGTACCACAGTCACCTCATCCCCATCACTATCATAAACTTTCTCCTCATGGTTCTTTTCCTCCTCCTCCTTGCTCTTCTTTAGTGCCTCAGATAACAGATCAGGCAGCATGTCTTTTAGAGTTAGCACAACCTCACAGGCAATAGCATCCCTAACTTCGGATTCCAGTCATAGAGATCCTTCATTGCCTTCAGCCGGTGGAGTAACATTAGTTTCATGCACACTCTCAGTACGTTCTTCGTGCACGCTTTCCTCCCGTTCCTCATGCACACTTTCCTCATCATTACGTCTTCGGTTCAGTGGTGGTCTACCGACTCGGCCAGTGCGACTGCCTCGGCGTCCAGTTCCTCCTCTACGAGCCATAGTTTTCTAGATTTCCTGATAAGTAAAAAGGGTATACATCAATGTCATTCCTTCAGATCATAGTTTTGAACAGTACGAGCAAGGTAAATTCTTAATTACAGTGACCGGTTTGTGATCAATAATTTGCTTTGCTTTTCGGGTTCGAAACTCTTCACATCAGTGGTGACATTGACATCTAAGCGTTCTAAGTTAAGGCATCTATCCCAAATTATAGGCATTAACTTTATTACTTACTTACTGTACTGGCGTTGGCGTTGGCTACCCAGACTGACACCCGTGCGTTGGTCCCAATATCAGCTTGAGTCCAGACATTTAGGGATGTCTGAATCTCTCAAACTATTGCTCTGATACCAACTTGTAAAGCCCCTTTCCCGAGAGACCTCACTTGTTGGATTTACTCATAAACATAGTCATAATTACTGATCATTAATTAAAAACATTCAAACACAGCGGAAGCTTTCATCATTCAATTACATAAACATAGCATAACAGTGAAAGTCTTAACATTCAAACGTAAAACATTGTCTTAACATAATTTAAAGTGGGATGTCAGTCTTATTCCGGGTAGTCATCACGCCTCCGCACGACCCTTCTTTCTTTTACCTGAAATGTATACTAAAAGTCAGCTAACGCCGGTGAGTTCTAGTTTAAAACAATTAGGTATAAACCTCATTTCTTCATAAGTATATAAATATATAAGCATGTATATATAAATACACATTAACACATTCTTTGCTTTCCTTTATCGTTCATATGCGAGTACATTAAATATGTATTCGCCTTTGCTTTCATTAAACATTCATTGGTCATACACATAAGGGTGATCAGCCCAACATTCATCTCTTTTGCGTAAGTCATGAAGACAGACGCCCGTCCTACCGTCGTAGTCCGTCCTCCACAACATCCGGCAAACCTTCGGCCATCTGTTATGCTATACCGTCCGGCAAACCTTCAGCCGTCCGTCTTAACCGTACTACCGTCATAGTCCGTCCAATTCGTCAGTCTGCCCTAAGGCATCCGTTTCCCACGCGAACTATTATTTGTGCAACCGTTCTTCCTTATAATAAGGCATTTGCTTCGACCGTCCATGTATGCCCCAGTACGTATTAGCTTATGAAGGAACGTACTTGTCCCGGTTGCAAAATAGTCGCGTGGTCGTCCGTCTACCGAGCCGTTATCATCGAAGCGTCCATAACATTTACATTCATTCATAACATGCAATATATAAAATATAAAGCAAGATTTCATTATCATACGTTATGTCATACTTTCATTTCATCCTTTATAGACATAAGTTTCATTTTTTGTTCATCATTCATTTTCTTTATATAAATATATATATATATATATATATATATATATCACGTATGATCACATTGGCATTCATAACATTTATTCATTTAATGTATACACTTCAGCCCCAAAACGTTTAAAATAATTTGCACATAACATGAAAGGGGGGCACATAGAACTCACCTGATGAGTCATTTCTGTAATACACCTAGTTGGTTACCGAGCGTCACTACGGTCACTCACAATCTGTATAATAAAGTCATACACATGAGGTAGTGCTCCTACATGACACTAGGCATTACTATGCTTGAACCCAATAGTTTCGATGGATGAATCACATCGAAACTATGGTAGTTTCGGTTCATGGGTTCATATCGAAACTATGGTAGTTTCGGGTCATGGGTTTATATCGAAACTAGGTAGTTTCGGGTCAAGGGTTCATACCGAAACTATGGTAGTTTCGGGTCCTGGGTTTATATCGAAACTATGGTAGTTTCTGGTCATGGGTTTATATCGAAACTATGGTAGTTTCAGGTCATGGGTTTATATCGAAACTATGTAGTTTCGATGGGTCTGCATATACCGAAACTATGTAGTTTTGATGGATTTGCCTATGTCGAAACTAGTAGTTTCGATGCATCAGTCTTCTTCCCCAACCAGAAACCCTAGATCTGGCCAGTTATTTCTAATCGGCCAGGCCTTGAACTTTTTACGTTCGAAATGTTTCTTTTACATCCATGAGCTTAAATATGTGATTTGTTTCAAGTTTTATACGTAAAAACCAAGTCTTTATGCAACTTAATCCCGAAACCCCAAAATGTGTAAATACTCAGATCTAGAGGTGATGTTTACCTCTTGGAGTCCGGTCCCCGTTGCTATGTGTTGCTGTGATGAAGACGAACGATTCTTGAGCTTTTGAGCTTCTTTTCCCGCTTTCTCTCTCTAGCGTCGGTCTTCCTCTCTCACAAGAAACTTGCTTAACAAGTGTGGAATGTGGGAGAGATGTTGGTGGCTGTTGATATGAAGGGTTTCCCTTCATATTTCGGGCCCATGGGCCGAACCTTGGCCAAGCCCACTTTGCTTTTCTTTTTATTTGTTTTCTCTTTATTCGGGATGTTACAAATTTAGAGAGAATGGATGAACTAATTGAATAGATAAATCATTTTTTATGTTATATTTTAATAATAAAGATAGTGAAAACAAAAAAAAATGGTTTTAATTGGTTTTTTGACGAGTTCTCGCGAGTTCTCAAGTATTTATGAGTTCTCATTTGAACCTAACCCTATACATACATACATACATACATACATACATACATACATACATACATACATACATACATACATACATACATACATACATATATATATATATATATATATATAGGGGACGTATCAAATGAAAACCCTGTCTTATTGTGTAAACCCTTAAACTCTACCATAGCCACTCATTCATTTTTCTATTTTAAACTCTTTTTTAAAGCTTCAGGGGTACATTAGTAATTTCATTCCACCTTTCATCTTGACAAAGAAAAGCATCTGAGTGCAGATCTCTGCAAAACCACCATACCCGACCCTTACCATCAAAGAGTTTCAGAAAACATCCATAACCCTTACCATCAAATATCTAATCGCAACCTAATCTACTCAATTCTTGTACCATTTTCATCTACTTTACCAAAATTGTGTTACAATTTCATCATTATCAGATTTGTTTCCCTCCAAATTGGGTTTAGTTCCCTCTATAAATCTCTTTCTAGTGATCGATTGGGAAGTATCTTCACCATGTCAAACCTAACAAAGGATAAGGGGAAGGCTCCTATGTACGAGAACATTACCGGTGATGACGATCCTCCTACCGCTGGGGTTCATTGTGGTTCAAGTTCTATACTTTATGATCAATTTGTTCGCATGAATCTTATCGATGCTAGTAATCGTTTCTGTGGTGAAGATCAACAAGGTAATTCTGGAACGTGTTTATCTTTCTTTATTTTTATTCCTTTTTTTCGTACATTATTGTTTCATTTTTGAACTCAAAATGTTAAATCTAGTGTTTCTTATGTGATATATGGTTTTATATGGTTTTACATGTTTCAATTTTAAACTGAAATGTTAAATCTAGTGTAATTCTGGAACAACTATAATTTGTACAGCTATAATTTTACATGTTTTACCTTCTAGCAAATTTGTTACACATGTCTAAGCAATTTGTTTCCTAAATATAGTAATTCTGGAACAGCTATAATTTTAACAGGTCTTTGCTTCCTTCGTATTTTTTTTGGTTTATCATGTTTTACACATGTGTAAGCAATTTGTTTCCTAAATATAGTAACTTTTAGTAAACCCCTTGTGCTGTAGTCAGTTTTTTTTTTTTACCAAATATATAAAAGCTTAACTGTTGTAAGACATTTTATCTGTTGTAACTTTTTCTCCCAAACTGTTACATGTATAAAACACAATTATGTTCTTGTGTAAGACTTTTTACATATAGGTTCTTGTGTAAGACATTTTAACTGTTGTAACTTTTTACGCATTTGTATTTATTTATATATGTTCTGTCTTTGTGTTTTTACAGTCATGAATATAATTTCTAAAAAAACACATTTGTATATCATTTTTTTGATCAAGTGTAATATCATATGAAACCGATGTGTGATTTATAGTCGTCATAATTGGTTTTCAAAAAGTTGTTTTATTTTAACTAATATTATTTAACCCTTTTTCTAATTTTCATTTATATTTTGCAAATTAGGTTCTAGTCGAAGCTTTGTGTTTGAATCTCCAGATGGGTCAAGATATTGGACACCTAATGTAACTACTGCGGATAAACCTGCTGTTGGAATGGTGTTTGATAATTGGTTTGATGCGTATAACTTTTACAATTCTTACGCAGAAAAGTCTGGGTTTTCAACTAGAATAGGCCCTATGAAGAAATGGAATGGCACTATTACACATAGATATCTATTGTGTGCCAAAGCAGGGAAACCCAAGGATCAGAAGATTGACACCTTGGATATGTGCAAAATGGAGTCTGTTCGCGCACGCACATTTAAAGTGTCTGATTGCAAAGCTCGTTTAAAACTCAAAGCTGTTACGGGGGGTTCAAGTTTTGTTGTGTATGATTTTTTAGAAAGTCATAATCATGAGCTTGTTTCTGCTGAGAATGCTGATTTGACCCATAATAGAAGGCAACTATCTTTTTCTGATCAACAATTTATCCATAGAATGAGTCTGAACAAGATTGGTGCGCGTGCTTCTCATCGATTGCAGTCTGGTTTGAAAGGAGGTCCTCATAATATGCGAGGAACACAAACTGATTATACTAATTTTAGCCGTGACATTCGTATGTTCATTGGTGAGCGAGACGCTCAGATGTTTGTTGAAAAGATGGAAGCTCGTTGTGATAATTTACATAACTTTTCATTTGAGTATTCTGTGGTAGCAGGTGAGCTACGATCCGTGTTTTGGGCGGATGATATTGCCAAAGTTAATTACAAAGCTTTTGGGGACGTTATAGCTTTTGATGCTACTTATCATACAAACAAGTAAGTTCTTTAATTTCTTGTAACTTAATTTTTATGTATACTTATTGTCCGAGTTACTAATTTAATACTATCTTCTTAGGTATGACATGATTTTTATCCCCTTTACTGGAATTGACCATCACAAAAAATGTGTTACATTCGGGGCGGGTTTGTTGTCAAGTGAAACTGTTGAATCCTACAAATGGTTGCTTGAGTGTTTCGTTAAAGCTCACCCTAAGCAACTAAGCCTTGTTTTAACAGATCAAGACCCCTCTATGAGGCAAGCTGTTGAAGGTGTTTTCCATGAATCCACACATCGTTTATGCATGTGGCATATCATGAAGAAACTTCCTTCAAAGGTATAACATTTCATGTCTTTTTTACTAATTGGTTATAAATTTCTATATAGTAGTAATTTGTATTAAACTTAAAATCATCCAATACAGATGTGTAAACAACAAATACACATGTGTAAAAATGCCAAAAACAGATGTGTAAACAACCAATACACGTGTGTAATTTTCATATACACATGTTTAACCCCTTGAATTTCTTTTTAACATTTGAAAATTCTCTTTTTGGTGCTATGATATATAGTTTTCAGGTGACTTTTTGCAAAATTCAAACTTCAGGGCAAACTTTTTGTAAAAATGCCAAAAACAGATGTGTAAACAACCAATACACATGTGTAATTTTCATATACACATGTGTAATTTTCATATACACATGTTTAACCCCTTGCATTTCTTTTTAACAATTGAAAATTCTCTTTTTGGTGCTATGATATATAGTTTTTTGGTGACTTTTTGCAAAATTCAAACTTCAGGGCAAGCTTGCATAAGTTGGTGTGGAATGTTTTCCTATCGCCATCTACGTTTGAAAGACGATGGCATGATCTCATACAGCACTTTAAGTTGAGGAATCATGTTTGGCTCAGAGATATGTATGCTATTCGAGATCGTTGGGTTCCTGCTTATTTCAGGCACATTCAGATGTGTTGTCTGATGAAGACAACTTCAAGATGTGAGAGTTCAAATTCTGCTTTTAAAGTGAATTCTAGTGGTGGTAATACTCTAGTTCAGTTCTTGTTATGTTTTGACACAACCATAGATGGGCAGCGTTACAATCAAAGGGTTGTTGAGTATAAATCTAATTCAACAACAACATCTATTCGCACTCCTCTAGCAATAGAAAAGCATGCTTCAGAGCTCTATACTCGAGAAATATTTGTAGAGGTTCAAAAAGAAATTGTCAAGGGTTTGTTGTCATGTTTCATAACCAATTATGAGAAAGTGAACGGGCTTGATGTTTTTACTGTTCACCACGCTGACAAAAATTCTGCTATTATCAATGCATTTAAGGTATAAATATACTCAACTGTTTGTTCTCTTTCCTATTTTTTCTCTAAATTTTTACACGTTTATATTTTAACAATGTTATTTAATTATTTTCTTTGCAGGTCGAGGTTGATATGTCTACGAACCTGTTTTCTTGTTCATGTAGGGGTTTCACCCGTTTGGGTTATCTTTGTCGCCACGTGTTTTGTGTCTTTAGGTATAAGAAAGTGGAGATAATCCCTGATGAATATGTGAGTCGTCGTTGGACCAAAGGTGTTTTACCGAAGAACGTGTATGGCATTGCAAAC
The DNA here is from genome assembly GCA_023525975.1 of Smallanthus sonchifolius. Taxonomy (NCBI): domain Eukaryota; kingdom Viridiplantae; phylum Streptophyta; class Magnoliopsida; order Asterales; family Asteraceae; genus Smallanthus; species Smallanthus sonchifolius. The sequence continues at coordinate 56,296,615 of CM042028.1, forward strand.
ATGTATGCTTCAGACAATAGTGAAATGTCGGCGAAGAGGAACGATGTGCTAGATTTAGTTGCTCAATGCATGGATCGGTTAAGGGGTCACCCTGATGGATTTGTTTCATTTGCTCAACAGATTAGGGAGATGAAGGTTGAAGTTTTTGAAAATTACCCTGTTGAAGGTTGTTCTAACTCTAGATCCGCTGTGATACGTGAGTTGGTTGGTGATGTTAATCACTCTGATGTTCCATTTACTACTCCGAGAGGAATCAAAAACAAAGGTTCGGGTACTAAAAGGCGTCGTTTTATTGGTCCGGGTGAGAGGGCGGCTGTTGCTAGGAAGAACCCGGGTAGGAAATGTCGAAAATGTCTGGGAATCGGTGATCACGACTCTCGCAATTGTCCTCTGAACGAGGATGTTGATAGTCCCTAAGACTTTTACTCATTAAATGGTTAATCATTGTGTGCTCGCTTTTGGTTATTTAGGTATCCCAACTATGATCAGAGAAGATGATCAACCATATCTTTATGGTATTAGGTTTAATTTCTATTTCTACTTTTGGTTTATTTAGGTATCCCCTACCTTAAAATGGTTGTTCATCTTTTGGTTTATTATTTTGTTATTAGCTGTTCTACAGATTATGTGGAGATGAACAACCATCTTTTGTTGATTGTATGTTTAAACAATCTAATGTTATTAATGAAAATAGTTATCAGGTATTAATGTGTATTTTTTCTGTATACATGTGTAATTTAACTTTATACATATGTAATTCAACTTTACACATGTGTATTTTTGATTTACACATGTGTAATTGATTTTACATATATGTTCTTGTGTAACACATTTTTACTGTTGTTACTTTTTGATCCATATTTTTACATGTATAAAACACAGTTAAAGTCAATGAAACTTTTTTTTTATCATTTTAATACCATTTTTATGCTGTAATATTTTTATCAAAGCTATTATCGGTAGTTCAAAAAAGTTCCTTTTATAAGTCGCAATTGTCCTCTGAACGAGGATGTTGATAGTCCCTAAGACTTTTACTCATTAAATGGTTGATTATTGTGTGCAATCTTTTGGTTATTTAGGTATCCCAGCTATGATCAGAAAGATGATCAACCATATCTTTATGGTAGTACGTTTCATTTGTTTTTCTCATGTTGGTTTATTTAGGTATCCCTACCTTAAAATGGTTGTTCATTTCTTTGGTTTATTTTTTGGTTATTAGCTATTCTACAGATTATGTGTAGATGAACCACCATCTTTTGTTGACTGTATGTTGGAACAATCTAATGTTATTAATGAAAATAGTTATCAGTTATTAATGTGTATTTTTTCTGTACACATGTGTAATGAAAATATTACTTTACACTTGTGTAACTTAACATTACAGCAGTTAAAATAACTTTGTAAATGTATAATTGAGTAGAAAGTTTGTGGGGAAGGTAAAAAAAAATAAAAACTATGTAAAAAGTTCCACGCATGTCTAAAAATATCATTTAAAGACCAATAAGAATGTGTAATTATTTTACATGTAATTCATATTTACACGTGTAATTTAGCTTTACACATGTGTAATTATGCTTTACACACGGGTAATTTAGGTTTACACATGTGTATTTTAGCTTTACACGTGTGTAATTGATTTTACATATATGTTCTTTGTGTAAGATATTTCAACTGTTGTAACTTTTTGTGCCAAACTTTCACATGTATAAAACACAATTAAGTGTATATGGAACTTTTTTTTGTCCCAAACTATTACTTGTATAAACCACTTTAAAGTCGATGAAACTTTTTTTTTATCATTTCACACATTGTAATACCATTTTTACGCTGTACTTTTTTATCCAATCTATTATCAGCAGTTCAAAAAAGCTCCTTTTACATGTATCCAACATAAGTTTATAAGATCTCAACACAAATCAAGTCGATGTAAAAAGTTTTTAAACGCTATTGATAAGTGTTGCATGTATCCTTTTATCACATGTGTAATAGACATCATTAAAAGTCACAGCATATAGGGCATATTTAAATCTTCCCAAAAAAAACAGTCAAGTTTTCTTATACCCTAGCCACAATTCAAACCAGATAACACCAAACTTCATATAAAAAAGGACACAACTACCAGGATAAAAGTAACTACAGTGATTCCTAGCCTACTTCTAAACAACAATGCCAAAAATTCCCAACATCAAATTAGCAGTCTTTTTGTTTTCCCTGATCAATGCCAAAAGCTTTTTTCAACAAGCATGTCTTTTAATTTGTTTGCATCCGATAGCAGAATCCTAGCCAGGTACTTTCTCCATAAAGTTTTGATCTGCGCGTTCTTTTTTAACACATTTTTGCTGAAACCGCAGTCAAAGCTCCCCGCTCCTCTACCCATGTACATCTCCATATGGCGCATAACGAAAATTCCGCAGTCTGTTGTATTCTTCTTTGTTGCCCAAGGGAGTTTGACTTTTAAAGGCATTTGATTTATAATCTCACCAAGCTTTGGATGAAGTACGTCATCCAAGTAATCCTCAAAGATTTTTTTCTAAAAGCAATTAAAGTGTTAATACTTTATTTACAATCTATATATTTTTTTTGTAATATTTGAATTGTTTTAGTTTTAAAGAGTTTATTTTGCTTACCACTTTGAATGGAGTATCCTTTTTGAAATAGTCTTGATCATCTTTCATCCCCACCGGGCTCTCCTCTTCATGCATGTTGTCAATGATAGAAATAGCTGCATTTAAATATTAAAAAGAAATGCAAGGAATTAACATGTGTACTTGAATATTAGACATGTGTATAAGAATGTATAAATGATAGAAATACCTGGATTTTTCAAATTAAAAACAATCAAGTAAAAGTGGCTTTTTTCGAGAATCGGGAAGAATATAAGGTCATATGTTCTAAGATCTAGTAATTTTTCATTTCTGCTGACTGTCCTTAATATCTGTTTTCTCATCTCTGTTAAACGTTCTGCCTTGTTTTTCCCTTGGTTGGTCAGCATCCATTCCACGTGTCAAATTTTAAGTTGAATCGTCTAATTTGTTAGTTCTTAAACCATATCTAAAAATTGTATTCTAAAGTCTAAAAGTTATTGATGAGTACTCACAATCACATTTGTGTCACAGAAAAGCCTATGCGGTGATTTTGGACTCCTTTTTTTTTCTTCAGTATTCAGTACAACCGCCCAACAATTAATTACCCCACTGTACAGTTCTCTTCCAGGTAGCAAACTTTGGAAAATAAATCTCTCTGTTCCGATTACACCTTCAGATTCAAAAACTGCATCTCTGTACAGAAATGTTTGTGTAGATATTAAGTTTATATACTTGCAAGTAAACAAAATTTTTTGTATAAATATGTTACACATGTGTATTATATTTTTACACAAGTGTAAAAATTTTTTTCACAAAATGCAAGTGGTATTACAATTGTAATTTGTAATATACCTTTAGATTAGGGAAAAACACATACTCAAATAAGAAACCTGTGTAGTATATTTTTTCATAAGTGTAATATGTTTTTACACATTGCAAGTTTAATTTATACTTACATATATGTAATTTATATTTACATATATATGTCAGTATATTTACTAATTAGAAATTTACACTTTAAGATTAGGGATAAATACATACTCAAAAATTCCTCTGCCTTTATTCTTTTCTTCCTTTTTTGGTTTTTCATCCATCTTACTGTTAATCAGCATATAATCAGGAAATATTTTTTTGCCAGATTCTTCAATCCTGTTTGTACACAATTAAAGTCAGTTAAATTTTTGTAAACAGGTTTTACATTTGTGTAAGTAAAGATTTCACATGTGTATTTCACACTTACACATGTAAGTATAATATAAACTTGTTAATACAAATAAGAAATCTATAGTTTTAGATTAGGGAAAAATACATACTCAATAATTTCGGGGCCTTTGTTCTTTTCTTCCTTTTTTGGTTTTTCATCCAACTTACTGTTAATCAGCATATAATCAGGAAATATTTTTTTGCTAGATTCTTCAATCCTGTTTGTACACAATTAAAGTCAAGTCAGTTTTTATAAAACAGGTTTTCCCCATGTGTAAGTAAAGATTTCACATGTGTATTTCACACTTACACATGTAAGTATGGTATAAACTTGTTAATACAAATAAGAAATCTATAGTTTTAGATTAGGGAAAAATACATACTCAATAATTTCGGGGCCTTTGTTCTTTTCTTCCTTTTTTGGTTTTTCATCCAACTTACTGTTAATCAGCATATAATCACGAAATATTTTTTTTGCCAGATTCTTCAATCCTGTTTGTACACAATTAAAGTCAAGTCAGTTTTTATAAAACAGGTTTTCCACATGTGTAAGTAAAGAATTCACATGTGTAATTCATACTTACACATGTAAGTATAATATAAAATTCTTAATACATTACATACTCAATAATTTCGTGCCCTTTATTCTTTTCTTCCTTTTCTGCTTTTTCATCCTTCTGGTCGGATTTATCATTCCTGTTTGTTAACAATTTTAGTTTGGACAGATTTTTAATAATAATTTTGGGTGAAACAAGTTTTTATTTATCCTACCCACTTACTTTTTAGGGTCAGCCCATATGAATTTCCATACCCAATCATCTTCCTTTGTTATTGATTTGGTTATATCAACCTCTCTTACCAAATAAGGTGACCTTAAAGCTTCTGATGCAACTTTGGTTCGTCTGGTTAACCTTTGAATATTTATGTTTTCACTTGAAGTTTTCAAATCCATTTCTTCAATTAAGTTATCTAAAATAGATCATGACTCAGATGATAAGTTCATATTAACATGTTTAGATATTCTTCTTTTTTATATTTGAATATCTGTCTTTACAATTTTACATTCATTAAATCTTTTTGCATACCTTTGCCTGCTTCTGGATCTTGGTTAACGAATTCATGATCAATGTCAGCATGCATCTCATCCTCTTCCTCTTCCACACCTGGTAAACAAAAGTTAAAAATAAATAATTTTATTGAACTTAGCACATAGGATAAATAATAGGTAACTATTCAGTTTTTTTACACATGGGGGAAATGACTTTACACATGTGTACAATTTCATTACACCTTATCTATTATCTATAATAGAGCATGAATCAAATGATACGTTTATATTTACATGATTAATACCTTTGCTTGTTTCTGTTAATCCTAGATCTTGGTTAACTGATTCATGATCAATGTCCGCATGCCTCTTATCCTCTTCCTCTTCAACACCTAGTAAACAAAAGTTAAAAATAAATGCTTTTATTGAACTTAGCACATAGGATAAATAGTAGGTAACTATTCAGTTTTTTTACACATTTGGAAAATGACTTTACACATGTGTACAATTTCATTAAACCTTATCTATTATCTATAATATAGCATGAATCAAATGATACGTTTATATTTACATGATTAATACCTTTGCTTTGTTCCTGAGAAATCCCAAGGCTAAAGTTTGGTCTAAACCTGTCTTGCATTTCGTTACTAACTTTATCCACCTTTCCACCTGTTTAAAGCGATTATAAGATATATTTCACAGGGGTACATAGACATTAATAACTTTAAAAGTCAAACTGATTTCTGATTCATTATTTAATCCTAGACTAAAACTCGTTTTGATTTAAATTTCTGTTAATACCTTTGCTTGTTTCTGTTTGTTTAAGCGCTTGATGAACGTCTGAAACCATCCCATTCTGTTTCTTTTCACAACCTATTAAACAAAAGTACATAATACGTTAATTTTTAACCATGTGTACATAGACATTTCACATGTGTACATACACATTACACATGGGTACATAGACATTACGCAAAATGAAAGTATATGTTAAGTGTCTCTGTTTACATTATAAGCCAGTATAAGTTTGGTCTAAAGCTGTCTTGCATTTCGTTACTAACTTTATCCACCTTTTCACCTGTTTAAAGCGATTATAAGATATATTTCACAGGTGTACATAGACATTAATAACTTTAAAAGTCAAACTGTTTTCTGATTCATTATTGAATCCTAGAATAAAACTCGTTTTGATTTAAATTTCTGTTAATACCTTTGCTTGTTTCTGTTTGTTTAAGCGCTTGATGAACGTCTGAAACCATCTCATTCTGTTTCTTTTCACAACCTATTAAACAAAAGTACACAATACGTTAATTTTTAACCATGTGTACATAGACATTTCACATGTGTACATATACATTACACATGTGTACATAGACATTACGCAAAATGAAAGTATATGTTAAGTGTCTCTGTTTACATTATAAGCCGGTATAAGTTTGACAACTTTAATTAAACACCTTTAATTGAATCTGTTTCGTGAGTAAATCCAAAGCTAAAGTTCAATGCTTCCAAATCCTCTAGCCCTGTCATTACTTTCCCATCATTTTTTCCCTGCTCCAGTTCAGTTATATTTGCATCTGTTAAAATATAAGAAATTTTAAATATGGTTTTCATATAAGCATGTTATGTCACACATATCTAAAAGCTTTTCTATTAATTTAAATTTATGTTCATACCTTTTCTTGTTTCAGTTTGTTCTAACGCTTGACAAACGTCTGAACGCAACTCATCTGGTTTATCTTCCTAAACTATTATACAAAAGTTCAAAATACGTTAATATTTACACTTGTGTACATGGACATTCAACTTGTGTACAATGACATTACACATGTACACATGAGAACTGTGTACATGGATATTCAACTTGTGTACAATGACATTACACATGTACTCATGTGCACTGTGTACATGGACATTCATCTTGTGTACAATGACATTACACATGTACATGGACATTCGACTTGTGTACAATGACATTACACATGTACACATGTGAACTGTGTACATGGACATTCAACTTGTGTACAATGACATTACACATGTACACATGTGCATTATGTACATGGACATTCAACTTGTGTACAATGACATTACACATGTACACATGTGAACTGTGTACATAGACATATCACATGTGTATATGTTATGTGTACATAGAGATTACATATGTGTATGTATATCCATTTCACATGTGTATATGTTATGTGCACATAGAGATTACATATGTGTATATATATTTTATGTGTCTTTATTTACATTACTGCCATTATAAGTTTTCCAACTTTTAATAAATACCTTTATTTGCATATGTTTCTTGAGTAACGTCAACGTTAAAGCTGGATGCTTCCATTTCCTCAAGACCTCCCGCTTCTTTCCCATCCTTTTTTTCTTTTACCCGTTCACTTAGTTTTGCACCTGTTAAACACATTTCTCTTTAAATTATAAATAAATTATAAGCACGTTATGTCACACATGTTAAAATAACCTGTTTGTCCTGCTTGTTGAGTTGGACTTCTTTCTGTATCTTCACCTAACATTCCATCTTCAATATCAATGTCTTCTCCAAACCCTCCCTTTTGTGTTATATTTGTTATATCGAATGTTGCATTCAATTCGTTCAAAACATTGGATATCTTTTTGGTTGCAACAATATCTTGCTGATTACCAATCTCTTTCTCAACCATAATATCCGACCAGTTGGGTTTATCTGCCAACATCAACTCATATTTCTCCGGTAAGCTGATTACGCCAAGGTTATCTTTATTTCTGTAGAATATTTCGGCCAACTCTAATTCAAACTCTTTTTTCACCTTTCTAAAATAATCCAACTTGCTCTCAATTTATGTGATTTTACCCTGTGTAATATATAAATTATCAGTAAAAAAAATTCCAAAAATTTCCTATACAAACGAAATGACAAACAACAAACTCTACATCCAACAGTAATATGTGTATAATCTTTTAAAATATAGGAACACTTTTTCACTATAAAACTTCATATTTTAAAAAATAGTATATTAAAATGAAACATTGGATAACTAGTTTCACATACCATTAAATTTTCACTGCCGTAAACTTTTGGTGAGTGTGGCAGAGAGTTAGCTTCTGTTTCACCCGGATCTTCATTGTTTTGATCTTTATACTGTCCTCGATACTCTCCCAATCCAAACCCACCACTTTCTAATTCTAAATCCTCTCTCAACTTAAGGCTATCGGTTGTCCACAATTCTATTGGTGATTTTGTTCGTTCCTCATTTAACCCCACACATGAGTAACTATCAACATAAAGAAGCTGCGAATCCAAAAAAAAAAAAAAAAAAATTGTTTAAAACTTTTTATATACAAAAAATAACTTTCTTTTAAAGCTTTTAAAACTTTAGACATTAGCTTTTAATTTAAAAATTGTTAATTATTATCCCTGAATTAAAAAACATATGTGTAAACAACCGATGCACATGTGTAATATTCATATACACATGTGTAAGAATGATTTACACCAATGTTAGTAAAAATTTCACAGTTATAAAATTAGTATACACATGTGTACTAAAATGTTGTACCCATGTCTATTGAAATTTTTAACATTTATAAAATTATTATACACATGTGTACTAAAATGTTGTACACATGTCTATTGAAATTTTTAACATTTATCCAAATGACATGTACCGTAAGGATCGTTAACGCTCCGTTGAAGTAAGAATCAGGATTCGCTCGCTCCCAGTTGTCTTTGCAGTGTTTGATTTTATCCACAATAAACTTACACCAGTTCACTTTTTTGAAATCCAAGTTCTGAGCAGATATGAGATTAAGAATTTCGGTCTTACATATTCCATTCTTGCAACAATCAACGATGGTTGTAAGAAACAGAATTATGAAATCAATTTCGAAAAGAACACCGTCATCATTTGAAGTTGCTATTCTTTTCACTATTTCGGGTGAACCAATTAATCCTTTTTTGTATAGTGCTCTCCAACTAGCAGCATTTCCCGTTAGCCTTTTAATAGGATTAATGATTTTTAAATCTATCCCCTTGTTTGGTATCCCTAACAGTCGATGCACTGCCTCAGGATCCACACTTATGTTACCATTCCCGACATTTATCTGCATTGTATGATGGTCAAAATGATCTACGACGTAATGCCCTAGTTTTGCCGGATTTTTTTCGACGGTAAAGGACAACAACTTTCCGAACCCCATTCTAATAACAGCCTCTTTCTGATTCGCTTTGAGTAGTTTGATTGCTAAGCTCAACTGATGTGGTGATGACCGGTTCCTTATTACCAACCATAATTTTTCTATAGTCTTTCCTTTTTTGATCACTTTGATTAATTTTTTTTCAACCTTTCTTTCATCACCTCTTTCCAAGCTTTCAACTACAACTCCTTCTTTAACAGATCTTTTTTTCTTCTTTTTTTTCTTCTTGCTATTTTTCAAATGAAACTGACTACCTGCATTAAAATCATCATATCATGTACACATGTGGTAAGGTGTTTTACACACATGTAAAGCTGTCTTACACATTATATCGTATCATTTACCCATGTGGGTAAAGGTGCTAAAGTATTTTAAACACATGTAAAACTATCTTACACATTCTATCAGTTCATTTACACATGTGGTGAAGTCTTTTTACACACCTGTAAAAACTTTCATACACCATCTGACATATCATTTACACCTTTAGTAAGTTTGGTAAACTCTTTTAAACACATGTAAAACAACCGATGCACATGTGTAATATTCATATACACATGTGTAAGAATGATTTACACCAATGTTAGTAAAAATTTAACATTTGTAAAATTATTATACACATGTTTACTAAAATGTTGTACCCATGTCTATTGAAATTTTTAACATTTATATAATTATTATACACATGTGTACTAAAATGTTGTACCCATGTCTATTGAAATTTTTAACATTTAAACACATGTAAAACTGTCTTACACATTCTATCCGATCATTTACACAAGTGGTTAAGTCTTTAAAATACACATATGTTTAAGTCTTTTAGACACCTGTAAAACTTTCTTACACATTTTTACATATCATTTACACATGTGGTAAGGTTGGGTAAACTCTTTTAAACACCATCCTGTCAGATCATTTACACATGTCGAAAACTTTCTTACCCCTTTCTTACACATACTATCATATCATTTACACATATGTTAAACTTTCTTTTAAAACTACACCGCTAAAACAGTCCTACACATTCAAACATATCTTTTAGACGTGCAAGAATACCTTCCGGATGATCCTTCTGTTTTTTAACCTCTTCACTTGAGTCACTAAATATTTTCCTTCTCTTGGTTTTTTCAGTGTAGATATAATTATATCATCAGGATCGGTATTCTCGGAATCTGTATTTTTTTCAATGCAAAATGAATTAGATTAGCCATTTAGCTTTTAATATATTAAGGTTAAAAATAAAAATCTATATTTAAGATTATACTTTCATATTACCTGGAACAATGGATATTTCTTCTTCTTCATCCAACAATATAGCATTTTCTGGCTTATTTGTAAAATTAAACGCCTTTCTCTTTACCGGTCTACTACTCTTTCTTGCTGTAAAAAATAAAATTCAATTGAAATTCATAGCAAAAAAATAAAAGCTGATATATTTAATATTAAATAAATGTTATTACTTGAAGACACATCTTCACTGTTATCTTGATTCCCCCTGTAATTTTATATCATTGAGAAGTTAAATATTAGTAAAAAAACAGATATGTCAACAACCAATACACATGTGTAATATACAAATACACAAGTGTAAGACTGATTTACACAAATATTAGTAAAATTAACATGTTTCTTATAACAACTTAATATTATGTTTCTTATAAAAAAATAACAAACTGCGGTTTTTCAACAAAAAAAATGAAAGCTTTGATATTAAAAAAAGATCGAATTCAATTTTCCTAAGGAACCCCCAATTATACTCGAGTAGAAGATTGAAAAACCTAGGGTTTTCAAAAACTAAAATTGGAGTCTGTTTAATATTATGTTTCTTAGAAACCCCCAATTATACTCGAGTAGAAGATTGAAAAATTTAGGCTTTTCAAGATATAAATTTGGTTGTCGGTTGGATATTATGCTCTTATAAACAACCAAACAATATTCCTCTCTTGTCTAATCGAATTAGTGTTTTCAATAGGGTTTTCAGTAACACACAATGGAGTTATGATCGAACTAGGTTTTTCAGAAACAAAAAATGGAGATATGAAGAACATACCTTTTTTTAAGCCGACTGAAACTAGTTGATCGCTCCAAATCCGTGTACAGGTTGATCGCTTATCGCGTGATGAACGAGTAGAATGAAGATGGATCGGTTTTTGAAAAGAAAAACTCGTTCCACAGGGGTAAGTAGGAAAGTTTCAGGCTTTATGGGGAACACGCGAGAAAAATCTCAGACATCTTGGGGAAGATCAACATTTTTAAGCGGGATTTGTTTTAGGGGCATGTAATTTTACCTATTTGCCCCTCGTGATATATTTTTATTAAATGTTTATCAAATTTATATTAATATAATGTAAGAACCAACCAGGACCACATGTTTTTTTAATCATTTAGGATGAATGGTTGTTATAGAGTTTAAGGGTTTACGCAATAAGACAGGGTTTTCATTTGATACGTCCCCTATATATATATATATATATATTTTTTTAATGAAACTGACGAAAATAACACAGTTTACTCTAGAAATTAGTTCATTTGTTCTCTTAGATATTTTGTAATCTCACATTTCAAAATTTTCTTTAATAGTTATTTCGTTGACTAAATAGATTTTTTTTAATTTCTTTAAATTTGTTTACGATCATTCATCACACGCTTATATAGGGGTGAGTTCGCTAGAAAACTCATTTTCATGAGAAAAAAAAACTCCTCATTAAAGGTACTGCATATGTGTAGTACACCCAAAAACCTAAACCCCCCACCCCACCCCCACCCAAAAACCTAAACCCACCCCACCCACCACCGCTCCCCTAAAAACCTAACCTAAAAGCTAAACTAAACCCAAAAAACTTGTAAGGCCCCTTTACCGGGTGTCCTCATTAGTTGGATTTACTCATAAACATAGTCAATAATACTGAATTCAAATTAAAACATTCAAACGTAACGGAAGCGTATCATTCGCATACAAAACGTCGCAGCGGAAGTCTGATTAATGTAAACATTGTTTTAACATATAAGCGCGTAAACGGGATGTCAGCGTTGATCCAGGGTAGCCTTCACGCCTTTGCACGACCCTTCCTCCCTTTACCTGAAATGTATACTAAAAGTCAGCTAACGCTGGTGAGTTCTAGTTTAAAGTAGTTAGGCATGAACCTTATATCTGTATATGTACGTATGTATAATTATAAATATATAAATACACATTTACACATCCTTTGCTTTCTTTTATCATTCGTAAGTGAGCACATAAATATGTATTCACCTTTACATTCCTTAACATTCTTATACGTTATGTCACGCTTTTCATACATGGCAAGTAATATATACATAGATATAAAGCGAGAATTCATTCATTCGTCCTTGATAAACATACGTTTCATTCTTTGCACGTCTTTCATTTCATATATGTATAATTTATATATATGCATTCATTTGTCACGTATGATCACCTTGGCATTCTTAACATATATTCATTTAGTGTATACACTTCAGCCCCAAAACATTTAAAATCATTTGCACGTTACATAAAGGGGGAACATAGAACTCACCTGATAAGTCGTTTCTGTAATACACCTAGTTGCTTATCGAGCGTCACTACGGTCACTCACAATCTGTATAATAGAGTCGTACACATAAGGTAGTGCTCCTAAATGACACTTAGACATTACTATGCTTATCGAAACTATGGTAGTTTCGAGTCATGGGTTCGTATCGAAACTATGTAGTTTCGAGTCATGGGTTCGTATCGAAACTATGTAGTTTCGAGTCATGGGTTCGTATCGAAACTATGTAGTTTCGGGTCATGGGTTCGTATCGAAACTATGTAGTTTCGGGTCATGGGTTCGTATCGAAACTATGTAGTTTCGGGTCATGGGTTCCTATCGAAACTATGTAGTTTCGAGTCATGGGTTCGTATCGAAACTATGTAGTTTCGAGTCATGGGTTCGTATCGAAACTATGTAGTTTCGAGTCATGGGTTCATATCGAAACTATGTAGTTTCGAGTCAGTTACTTAGGTAAAATATTTGTAGTTTAGGGTTAGAGTCTATATCGAAACTATGGTAGTTTCGATGGATTGGCATCAATCGAAACTAGGTAGTTTCGATGGATTGGCCTATATCGAAACTAGTAGTTTCGATGCATCAGTCCTCTTCCCCAACCATAAACCCTAGATCTGGCCGATTATTTCTAATCGGCCAAGCCTTGAACTTTTTACGTTCAAAACGTTTCTTTTTCATCCATGAGCTTAAATATGTATTTTGTTTCAAGTTTCATACGTAAAAACCGTGTCTTTATGTGACTTAAACCCGAAACCCCAAAATGTGTAAAAACTCAGATCTAGAGGTGATGCTTACCCCTTGGAGTCCGGTTTCCCTTGCTATAGGTCGCTGTGATGAAGACGAACTATCCCCGAGCTCTTGAGCTTCTTTTCCAGCTTTCTCTCTCTAGCGTCGGCCTCTCTCCCTCTCTCTAGAAACTTGCGAAAATGGTGAATGAGGGAGAAAGGTTGATGGCAGCAGATATGAAAGCCCTTTCCTTTCATATTTCGGGCCCATGGGCCGAAACTTGGCCAAGCCCACATCGTTTTCCTTTTTACTTATTTTCTATCTATTTGGGGATGTTACAAGTCTACCCTCCTTATTGAGGTTTCGTCCTCGAAACCTGTTATAAGTTAAACAACTTCAGATACAGTCCTTTCATCTCATCTTCCTTCTCCCAAGTAGCTTCGGACCCTTTCCTGTGTTTCCATTGTATTTTGACTAAAGGAAATGACTTATTGCGTAGTCGTTTCTCGGCTCTGTCAAGAATGGCTATTGGTTCTTCTACATAGTTCAAACTGTTATCCACTTCGATTTCATCATAGGGTATGTGAGCCGTATCGTCAGCTAGGCACTTGCGTAAGTGCGATACGTGGAATGTAGGGTGAATTCCACTGAGCTCATCGGGTAGGTCAAGCCGGTAGGCAACCCGACCAACTCTTGCTACAATTTTGAAAGGTCCGACAAACCTTGGACTTAATTTGCCACGTTTCTGGAATCGGATGATTCCCTTCCAGGGTGACACCTTCAATAGTACCATGTCCCCTACTTGAAATTCTAAATCTCTTCTTCTGTTGTCCGCGTATGATTTCTGTCTGTCCTTTGCGGCTTTCATTCGTGCTTTTATCTGGTCGAATTTCTCGGAAGTAGCTTTGACCACTTCGAGACTTGCAAAGTCTTTCTGTCCGATTTCCCCCCAACAGACCGGGGTTCTACATCTTCTCCCATACAGCATCTCAAATGGCGGCATGCCTATGGTTGAGTGATAGCTGTTATTATAGGAAAATTCTGCCAAAGGCAAATGGCTGTCCCAGCTTCCACCGAAATCAATGATACAGGCCCGGAGCATGTCCTCCAAGGTCTGAATGGTCCTTTTCGATTGACCATCGGTTTGTGGGTGGTAAGCTGTGCTGATGTTTAGTCTAGTGCCCATCGATTCGTTGAACTTCTTCCAAAACCTTGAGGTGAATCGAGTGTCCCTGTCTGACACGATCGTTAAGGGCATACCATGTCTGCTTACGACTTCCTTGATGAATATTTTCGCTAATTTCTCAGACGAGGAAGCCTCACGTATTGGTAAGAAGTGAGCACTTTTCGTCAAGCGGTCGACGACCACCCAAATGGTATCATTACCTTTAGCTGTTCGCGGTAGCTTGGTGATAAAGTCCATCGTGATCTCCTCCCACTTCCATTCCGGTATCGGCAGAGGTTGCATTTTACCGCATGGCTTCTGGTGCTCGGCCTTAACTAGTGAACAAGTCAGGCACTTGCTCACATATTCAGTCACATCATTCTTCATTCCAGGCCACCAGTATTCTTTCTTCAAGTCTTGGTACATTTTGTTTGTCCCAGGGTGGATAGAGTAGCGAGACTTATGGGCCTCGTCAAGGATTTTGGCCCTAAGTTCACCAGTCTTAGGTATCCACATCCGGCCAAAATGAGTTTGTACACCGTATGCATTGGTCTCCAGGTTGCTCTGTTGTCCAATTATTCTTTCTCGTTTCACATTTCTTTCTAATAGTGCCTCATCTTGTGCCTTTACTATTTCATTCATTAAATCTGGTGTTACAATCAACTGACATGCTTTGATTCTGATAGGTGTCGACTCTTCCTTTCTGCTCAAGGTGTCGGCCACTACATTTGCCTTGCCTGGGTGGTACAATATTTCGCAGTCGTAGTCTTTTAGTAGTTCCAACCACCTTCTTTGCCTCATGTTTAATTCCTTCTGCTCAAAGAAGTACTTCAGGCTCTTGTGATCGGAGTAGATGGTGCATTTAACTCCGTACAGATAATGCCTCCATATCTTTAATGCGAAAACTACGGCCGCCAACTCCAGATCGTGAGTCGGGTAGTTAACTTCATGAATCTTTAACTGTCGCAAGGCATAAGCAATTACCTTTCCTTGTTGCATAAGTACACAACCCAATCCTTGACCCGAAGCGTCAGAGTAGACTACCAAGTCTTCGTTTCCCTCAGGTAAGGTCAAGACCGGAGCTTGGGTTAATCATGTCTTCAATTCTTCGAACGCATTGTTTTGGGTTGGTCCCCATTCATACTTTACTTCCTTACGTGTCAGCTTCGTTAGTGGCGAGGCTATTCTCGAGAAATCCTGAATGAATCTCCGATAGTAGCCTGCCAACCCTAGAAAACTTCGTATATCTGTTAGCGTTTTCGGGATGTTCCATTCCTTTACCGCTTCGATCTTAGCAGGATCCACCATAATGCCGTCCGGGTTTATGACATGACCTAGGAATTGGACCTCCCTAAGCCAGAACGCGCATTTGGAGAATTTTGCATACAACTTCTCCTGCTTTAGAACCTCCAATACTTCCCTTAGGTGACAGTGGTGATCACTTTCGTTCTTTGAATATATGAGGATGTCATCTATAAAAACTATTACTGATCGATCCAACATGGGTCGGCATACTCTGTTCATTAAATCCATAAACGCTGCTGGTGCGTTGGTTAGTCCGAAGGACATCACAAGAAATTCATAATGCCCGTAACGCGTACGAAACGCAGTTTTCGGTACATCTTCCTCTCTTACTTTCAATTGATGGTAACCCGACCTGAGATTAATCTTTGAGAACCAACTCGCGCCTTGTAATTGATCAAAGAGGTCGTCTATTCTAGGCAGTGGGTATTTGTTCTTTACTGTTCTCTTGTTCAATTCACGGTAGTCGATGCACATGCGCATGCTGCCGTCCTTTTTCTTAACAAATAATACC
The DNA here is from genome assembly GCA_023525975.1 of Smallanthus sonchifolius. Lineage (NCBI taxonomy): Eukaryota > Viridiplantae > Streptophyta > Magnoliopsida > Asterales > Asteraceae > Smallanthus > Smallanthus sonchifolius. The sequence goes on from CM042028.1 coordinate 56,312,906, forward strand.
GGAGCGCCCCATGGTGAGATGCTCGGTCTGATAAATCCCTTCTCTGTTAATTCTTCTAGTTGAGACATTAATTCTTTCATCTCTGACGGAGCCAATCGGTAGGGTGCTTTGGCAACGGGCTCAGCTCCTGGCAGTAATTCAATCTGAAATTCTATCTCCCGATCAGGCGGCAAGCCAGGTAGGTCCTCTGGGAACACTTCTGGAAAGTTGCGCACCACGGGTACATCTTTGACCTCTTTTGTTTTCAATCTATCGTCAATAACATACGCCAGATAAGCTTCGCATCCGCGCCTCATGTAACTTTCGGCCTTGATCATTGAGATGATGTTTGGCATTGTGCAATTCCAATCCCCGTATACCGTAATCGGACTGCCGTCAGTAGTTTTGAGATGTATCATCTTTCGTTTACATATGATTTGAGCTTCGTTGGCAGCTAACCAATCCATGCCTAATACAATATCAAATCCCCCTAAGGTCAGAAGGAATAGTCTGAAAGGAAATTTATGGCCCTCTATTTCTATTATGCAATCCTCAGTCACTTGGAATACCGCCGAGTTTTTACCAACAGCGGTTTGTACGCTAAAGGCCCTTACTATAGTATCAATAGTGCAATCTAGTTTACGACTAAAGGCATTTGATATGAAACTTTTACTAGCACCAGAATCAAACAGAATAGCAGCATGTTCATCATTAACTAGGAACGTACCTGACACGACGTCAGGGTTTCCTCTTGCTTCTTCCTCAGTTAAGGCATAGGCCCGAGTCCTAGCCTTTGGCTGTTCCTTTTCTTTCTCTTTTCCTGAACCAGATGGCCCGGTTTTCCTGTAATCCCTAGTAGCGTGCCCACCCCAGCCACAGTTCTGGCACTTGAGATTGCTTCTGCAATCCTTGGACATGTGTCCCTGCTTCCCACATTTAAAACACATGGTTGTTTCAGCCCAACATTCACCGCGGTGTTGTTTTCCGCACTTTGAGCAAGTTTCGTACTCATCAGTCCTTGGCTTCTTTGCCTCAGTAGTAACATTTCCTCTCCCAGTCCCCCTAGACGGGTTCTCCCACTTCCTCTTTGGTGCCTCCGGCACCGGGTCCTCATTAGCATAATCGTCATAGACGATTCCGGACAGATTCACTACCGACTCGAAGGTCGAGGGTAGGTTAGCTTTCACATGAACACGGACCTTTTGGGGCAGGCCCTTGACATAGTATTTAATCAATCTCTCTTCAGTCTCCACCAGATGAGGTACGAGTTGAGCCAGCTCATTAAATCTCGAAGTGTACTGGCGATGAGTTTTGTTGCCAGCCTTGAAGTTTAGGAATTCATTCTCCACTCTATCAATTTCGTTCTGGGGGCAGAACTTTTGGATTATCAGCTTCTTCAGGTCCTCCCAAGTCATCCTTCTAAGAGCGTTCGGTGACTTAGTCCTCTGAATGTTCCTCCACCAACTCAGTGCCTCGTTGGTGAAAGAGTGAGCCACATACTTAACAGCCTGGTCGGGTCGACATTCGCTTATGTTGATTACGCCGTTCATCCTTTCTATCCATTCAAGCGTAGCCACTGAATCTTTGTTCCCATCAAACTTGGGTGGATCACCATCCTTAAACCCTTTGTAGGTACATCCACGGGTGTTCAGCACCACCGTTACTTCATCTCCATCACTATCATACACTTTTTCCTCAAGGTTATTCTCTTCCTCTTCCTTGCTTTTCTTTAATGCCTCAGATAACAGATCAGGTAATACGTTTTTCAGGGTCAGTACAACCTCACGGGCGATAGCATCCCTAACTTTGGGTTCCAGTCGTAGAGATCCTTCATTGCCCTCAGCTGGTGGGGTTACATTTGTTTCATGCACGCTCTCAGTGTGTTCTACGTGCACACTTTCCTCTTCCTCGTGTCTTCGGTTCAATGGTGGTCTACCGACTCGGCCGCCTCGGCGTCCGGTTCCTTTTTTACGAGCCATAGTTTTCTAGATTTCCTGTTGAGTAAAAGGGTATACATCAATGTCATTCCTTCAGATCATAGTTTAGAACAGTACGAGTAAGGTAAATTCTTAATTACAGTGACCGGTTTGTGATTAATAATTTGCTTTGCTTTTCGGGTTCGAAACTCTTCACATCAGTAGTGACATTGACATCTAAGCGTTCTAAGTTAAGGTATCGATCCCTAACTACAGGCATTAACTTTATTACTTACTTGGTGTGTTGGCGTCGGCGTTGGCTACCCAGACTGACATCCGTGCGTTGGTCCCATTATCAGCTTGAGTCCAGACATTTAGGGATGTCCGAATCTCTCAAACTATTGCTCTGATACCAACTTGTAAGGCCCCTTTACCGGGTGTCCTCATTAGTTGGATTTACTCATAAGCATAGTCAATAATACTGAATTCAAATTAAAACATTCAAACGTAACGGAAGCGTATCATTCGCATACAAAACGTCGCAGCGGAAGTCTGATTAATGTAAACATTGTTTTAACATATAAGTAAGTAAACGGGATGTCAGCCTTGATCCAGGGTAGCCTTCACGCCTTTGCACGACCCTTCCTCCCTTTACCTGAAATGTATACTAAAAGTCAGCTAACGCTGGTGAGTTCTAGTTTAAATTAGTTAGGCATGAACCTTATATCTGTATATGTACGTATGTATAGTTATAAATATATAAATACACATTTACACATCCTTTGCTTTCTTTTGTCATTCGTAAGTGAGCACATAAATATGTATTCACCTTTACATTCCTTAACATTAATTGGTCATACACATAAGGGTGATCAACCCGTATTACGTAAGTCACGGAGACAAACGTTCTTTGTGAACTACCGTCATAGTTCCTTTTCATCTATCGTCCGACTCTAGAAAACCGTTACGACAAATGTCATTATACCGTCCGGCACTTAGGCCGTCCGTCCTCGCGTCCTACCGTCGTAGTCCGATTTCTTCCGTCTGCCCTAAGGCATCCGTTTCCCACTTGGACTAGTTATGCCATCGTGCATCGATTTCCACCGTAGTGGCCTTTATTTAGTCTACCTTTCTAGACTTTCATTTCTGGTTGCATACTAGCCAAATGGTCGTCCGTCTACCGAAGTAGCCGTTATCATCGTTCCCGTCCATAATGTTCATTCATACATAGCAAGCAATATATACATGGATATAAAGCAATAATTCTTTCTTATACGTTATGTCACGCTTTTCATACATGGCAAGTAATATATACATAGATATAAAGCGAGAATTCATTCATTCGTCCTTGATAAACATACGTTTCATTCTTTGCACGTCTTTCATTTCATATATGTATAATTTATATATATGCATTCATTTGTCACGTATGATCACCTTGGCATTCTTAACATATATTCATTTAGTGTATACACTTCAGCCCCAAAACATTTAAAATCATTTGCACGTTACATAAAGGGGGCACATAGAACTCACCTGATGAGTCGTTTCTGTAATACACCTAGTTGCTTATCGAGCGTCACTACGGTCACTCACAATCTGTATAATAGAGTCGTACACATAAGGTAGTGCTCCTAAATGACACTTAGACATTACTATGCTTATCGAAACTATGGTAGTTTCGAGTCATGGGTTCGTATCGAAACTATGTAGTTTCGAGTCATGGGTTCGTATCGAAACTATGTAGTTTCGGGTCATGGGTTCGTATCGAAACTATGTAGTTTCGGGTCATGGGTTCGTATCGAAACTATGTAGTTTCGGGTCATGGGTTCCTATCGAAACTATGTAGTTTCGAGTCATGGGTTCGTATCGAAACTATGTAGTTTCGAGTCATGGGTTCGTATCGAAACTATGTAGTTTCGAGTCAGTTACTTAGGTAAAATCTTTGTAGTTTAGGGTTAGAGTCTATATCGAAACTATGGTAGTTTCGATGGATTGGCATCAATCGAAACTAGGTAGTTTCGATGGATTGGCCTATATCGAAACTAGTAGTTTCGATGCATCAGTCCTCTTCCCCAACCATAAACCCTAGATCTGGCCGATTATTTCTAATCGGCCAAGCCTTGAACTTTTTACGTTCAAAACGTTTCTTTTTCATCCATGAGCTTAAATATGTATTTTGTTTCAAGTTTCATACGTAAAAACCGTGTCTTTATGTGACTTAAACCCGAAACCCCAAAATGTGTAAAAACTCAGATCTAGAGGTGATGCTTACCCCTTGGAGTCCGGTTTCCCTTGCTATAGGTCGCTGTGATGAAGACGAACTATCCCCGAGCTCTTGAGCTTCTTTTCCAGCTTTTTCTCTCTAACGTCGGCCTCTCTCCCTCTCTCTAGAAACTTGCGAAAATGGTGAATGAGGGAGAAAGGTTGATGGCAACAGATATGAAAGCCCTTTCCTTTCGTATTTCGGGCCCATGGGCCTAAACTTGGCCAAGCCCACATCGTTTTCCTTTTTACTTATTTTCTATCTATTTGGGGATGTTACAAAACTAAACCCAAAAGCTAACCTTACTACACATATGTAGTATTGCATTGAATTTTTTTTTTTGAACGAGGACGACGTGGGGAACAAGGTATCCGAAGCGGTTTTTTAGTTTTTGATTTATATTTTGAGTTATGATTTTTTTTTTATTTTTTTTACCTTTAATAAATTGTTTTTTGTTTTTCTCATTAACAATGAGTTTTCTTATGATCTTTCCCCTATATATATATATATATATATATATATATATATATATATATATATATACACACATTGGCGGATCCAGGAATTTTTTGCAAGGGGTTCACTGTTTTTAGATGCTCCAATTTCATAGGGCCGGACATAAAAAATTTCGAGTCGGTTCGATGGTTCGGGTCGGGTAAGGTTGATCACATAATAAAAATACGATACAATAATAAAAAAACATCGTCATTAAAATTAAAAAAACACATAATATAGATAAAATAGTCGTTATGAATTAAAAAAAACTTGAGTTGTTAACTATGAGTTTTCATCTTTTGAAGTCTTTGCATCACATCTTTGTCCGAAACTTGTTGAAATAATTCATTTTCTATGTAACCAGGCCGTCCCTGAGATTTCGAATGTCCTGTGCGAATAATAAAAATGGGCTCCTAACATATAAACTTATATATATGATTTCATTAATATGATTTATCAATTGGTAATTGTAATAAACTAGGGTTGAATAACCCGCGCGTTGCGGCGGGTGGCGTGTTGCGACGGCCCGGTTGTGAACATATGGTCGAAACGTAGGTAGAAATAAGAATGTCGTAACGGGGTAGTCTTAATTTAAAAAAAAAAACGTTAAGATGTTTTAAATAAAAATTCAAAACATATCATACTTGACTCGTTGGTTTTGACCGTTATTATAAAAATTATAGTAACTAAATAATTTAAAAAATAATAATAATAGTCATTAAAGGGAGGGGATCAAAATTTTTTTTTCTAAAAGTATATTACTTAATGACAAAAAAAGGAGTAATCGAAATAGTAAATAACTTTTTTACAAATAAAGCATATAATCGGTTAAGATTGCCTTGACATAAAAAAGAGTTTTTATAATAAGTAAAAAAAGTCAAAATCTCTATTTATTAGTTGATATATTTGTGAAAGGAACCCTAACAAATAAAAGCATCAAACATTGTACTCCCTGCTTTGTAACTTGTGAATCACTATTCAACAAGTTGCTATTTGTTTTACTTAATAATAATATATTTTAACAATTAGAAAGTAATATAATATAATAAATATTTTAACAATTTGAAAGTAAAATTTTAAGAGTATATTACGGATTAATTTAAAACCTATTATATTGTCGATACAAAAATTCATAAGTGAGATATATTTAAGTAAAATATTAGTTAGTAAAATTTGTCTTTCAAAAATATTAAAAAAAAAAGTATATGCTGTAATTTATGGGGACTATCAAACACAAAGTAACTGAAAAGACTATTGATAGAAAGATAATTCTATAAGCTATACAAAATCAATTGGAATGACCAGTACTTTTGTGTGATTGGTTCATGTGCCATGGGCCACATGAAAGGTTTTTTTTTTTTTTTTTTAATATTCATTTTCAACCCCTATACTATATATAATATACGCTTTTAACCAGTTTCATTTTCTATTAATTTCGTTTTCCTATAATAACTTTCGTTCGTTAACTTAAAAAAAAAAAACCAGAATGCGAGGCTGCTTTTAGTTTTTTTTTGTCCCGGTATAATTTTTTTTAAACGGAGTTTTATTCAAAATCAAGTATATATATTTTTATCGTACGCTATAGCGAGCGACACTAACGTTACGTTGTTGTGACAAACCCCTCCGCTTATGAGCGAACAACATCGTTGTCGATGTTTTGGTGTTATCGTAACCGGTATCGGTGCTCGCTATGGTTTTCAACGAGCCAAACTGATAACGACCAAACTTCTCGAGCATAATGCGTTTGAAAACGACCGCGCTCCTGCCACGAAGTACGGGTACAAATACTAGTAAGCTAAACAAAAGCAATTGGGATGAACATTTTCCTATGATTGATCCACGTGCCAATGCTAATTTTTTTTAGGCCATGTGGCCTCAATTGATTGGTCAACTTAATTTAACCTTTTTAATTTTCGTTTTCAGCCTTTATAATATGTGTTTTTAACCCGATTAATTTTCTAATAATATTTTTATTCTCTAATAACTTTCGTTCATTATCTTCTAAAAAAAAGGAACGCGAGTCTTTTTTTTGTTTTTATTGTGAACATTCCTGTATAATTTTGTTTTAAAACAGAGTTGTGTTCAAAATCGAGCATATTTTCTTTGTGTCGTACGCTATAGCAAGCGATGTTATCGTTACGATGTCATGACAAACTCAATCGCTTATGAATGAACAACATCGTTAACAGTGTTGTGGTATTATCGTATCCGGTATCGGTGGTCGCTTTTATGGTTTCGACAAGTCGAAGCGATGACGACCAAACTCGTGACGCGTAATGCGAAGAAAAAAAGACCGCGCTTCCCCGCCGCGAAGCGCGGGTAAAAATACTAGTTAGAATTCAATTTTCAATGTTTTCTCCTATTCTCTACTTTATCTAAACCGTCTCTCTCTACAAACATGTGGATAATATCCCTCGTCTTTATCTTATTTCATCTTCTCTAACATTCAATTTACAGCAGAAGCACCATCGCCGGAATTCAGAGCGCCGTCACCGGAAAACTTCAAACATTTTAATTTTTAATTCTTCATTGAAGAAAAACATCTTTGTAAAGGTGTTCACCCTATATTTTTTTAAGGAGTTCACCCCAGTTTTTCTATATAGCTTTCTACTACAACCCAACCCTATGTAGATCCGCCCCTATATATATATGTATATATATATATATGTATATATATATATATGTAAATATATATATGTATATATATATATATATATGTTTATATATATATATATATATATGTATATATATATATATATGTATATATATATAGTGTGAGGTTTCGCTAAAAAGTAAAAAAGTGTAAAAAGTCGTTTAAAACGCTTATAACCGGCTCGTACGAACTCCGATTTTACTCATTTCGGCGGCGTTGGAACCGTCTCGTCGAACTCTACGATCTTAGCTTGTAGGGTTTAGATTTTAGGGTTTAATTTTTGCCTTAAGATTTAGCCTTAGGGGTTTAGCTTTGGGGGTAGGGGGGTGGGGGTTTTAGGTTTTGGGGGGTGGGTGGGGGTTAGGTTTTTGGGAGGGTTGGGTTGGAGGTTTAGGCTTTTGGGGGGTGGTGGTGGTGTTTTTAGACCATTTTTTTGGCTTTTTAGGGTTGTTTTTGTTAGGATTTAGGTTTTTAGGGGTGGGGGGTTTTAGGTTTTTCGGGGTGGGGTGGGGGTTAGGTTTGGGGGGGGGGGGGGTGGGGTGGGTGTTTTAGGCTTTTGGGGGGTGGTGGTGAGGTTTTTAAAAGACTTTTTACACTTTTTAGACTTTATAGAATAACCCTCCCCTATATATAAATATATATATATATATGCAGGTTTTTGGGGGTGGGTGGGGTGGGTTTAGGTTTTTGGGTGGGGGTGGGGTGGGGGGTTTAGGTTTTTGGGTGGGGGTTAGGCTTTTGAGTGTACTACACATATGCAGCACCTTTAATGAGGAGTTTTTTTGTTTTCTCATGAAAATGAGTTTTTTAGTGAACTTATATATATATATATATATACACACATACTGATGTAGATCTTGAGGTAGATCCTATAGATGAAATGTTCTCTGCAATAAGCTTCTTATTGCCAAATTGAGATATAATCCTTTGGTTCTGACTACCTCTTCCTCTATGAGAGGGAGATCTTCCACTTCCTCTTCCTTGATCCCAAGGAAGCATTTATGAAATATTTACCCGCATGAAATAATTATTTCTTTTTCACGTAATGAACATATTTTTTTCCTTTATATAGGAAATCTGAAGGTTTTTTCCCGAAATATAATATGCTTTTGTATGTGGATACAAGAAAGGATTATGTTGGATTTCTTCCTTGCTGATTTCATGAATCCTTATAGCAAGAATAAGTATTTCTTGTTCCTTCTGAATTTCAAGGAGAGCCTTATTTATAGGACCTTTTGAATGAGCCATTAATTTAAATATTCTCTGGTAAGAAAATCAGGAAGACTATTATCACTACCTTTTTTATAAAGAATATTAAAATCAAATGTAGCTAAATGTGACTGTCATCTGCCAAACATTTGTTTAGAGACATCATGTTTAAGTCTTTGGAAAACATGAATTTTGCTGCTTGGCAATCAGTTTTAATACTAAACTTTCTTGGAATTTTAAAACACATTTTACTTGTAACATCCCGAATAAATAGAAAACAAATAAAGGAAAAACAAAGCGGCTTGGCTAAGGCTTGGCCCATGGGCCCGAAATAAGAAGGGTGGAAACCCTATGAATAGCTACATCAGCTCCTCCCCTCCTCATTTCATTTCCATCGCAACTTCTAGAGAGAGAAAGAGTGACCGACTCTAGAGAGAGAAAACAGAAAAAGAAGCTCAAAGACTCGGGAATCATCCGTCTCCACCATAGCAACAGAAATCGGACCTTAAGGGGTAAGCATCGCCTCTAAATCTGGGTTTTTACATATTTTGGGGTTTCAGGTTTAAGTCACATAAAGGCACGGTTTTTATGTATGAAACTTGAAACAAATTACATATTTAAACTCATGGATGAAAAAGAAAGGTTTTGAACGTAAAAAGTTCGAGGCTTGATCGATTTGAAATAGTTGGCCAGATCTAGGGTTCTGGTTGGGAAGAAGACTAATGCTGTCGAAACTACTTAGTTTTGACATAAACCATGCATCGAAACTACTATGTTTCGATACATAAAACACCTATCGAAACTACCATAGTTTCGATGTAGATCCTAACCCGAAACTACTAAGATTTACATAAGTTACTTACCAAAACTACCATAGTTTCGATATGAACCCATGACCCGAAACTACAGTAGTTTCGATATGAACCCATGACCTGAAACTACCCTAGTTTCGATATGAACCCATGACCCGAAACTACCATAGTTTCGATATGAACCCATGACCCGAAACTACCATAGTTTCGATATGAACCCATGACCCGAAACTACCATAGTTTCGATATGAACCCATGACCCGAAACTACCATAGTTTCGAAATGAACCCATGACCCGAAACTACCATAGTTTCGATGAATTCATCCATCGAAACTACTGGGTTCAAGCATAGTAACGTCTAGTGTCATTTAGGAGCACTACCTTATGTGTAGGACTTTATTATACAGATTGTGAGTGACCTTAGTGACACTCAGTGACCGGCTAAGGGCATTTCAGAAACCACTCATCAGGTGAGTTCTATGTGCCCCTTCTATGTTATGTGCAAATCATTTTAAATGTTTTGGGGCTGAAGTGTATACACTAAATGAATAAATGCCATGAATGTCAATGTGATCATACGTGACGTATAAATGCATATATATATACACACACACATATATACATATATGAAATGATAGATGTACAAAGAATGAAACGTATGTTTATAAAGAACAAATGAATGAATGACATAACGTAAATGAATGAATTCTTGGCTTATATCTTTATATATCGCATGTTATGAATATATGTAAATGTTATGGACGCTTCGAAGCTAACGGCTACTTCGGTAGACGGACGACCATGCGACTATTTTGCAACCAGGATAAATACGTTCTTTCAGCTGTTAGGACGTATGAAAGGCATTAAGGGACGGTCGAAGCAATTGCCTTATAAAGGAAGAACGGTTACATAAATAATAGTTCGCATGGGAAACGGATGCCTTCAGGTAGACGGCGAATTACGGACTACGACGGTAGGACGGTATGACGGACGGTTTAATGATATTGACGTACGGTTTCTAGAGCCGGACGTTGAATGAAATGGAGCTACGACGGTAGTTCAAGGAACGTTTGTCTTTGTGACTTACGTAAGACAGGTTGATCACCCTTATGTGTATGACCAATGAATGTTTAAGGAAAGTAAAGGCTGACATCCCGTTTATTTGCTTATGTGTTAAAACAATGTTTATGTTAAATGTTAAGACTTCCGCTGCTATGTTTTGTATTTGAATGATACGCTTCCGCTATGTTGAATATTTTAATTAAAAGTTCAGTATTGATGACTATGTTTATGAATAAATCCAACAAGTGAGGTCACCCGGGAAACGGGCCTTACAAGTTGGTATCAGAGCAATAGCTTGAGAAATTCAGACATCCCAAAATATCTGAACTCAAGCTGATAATGGGACCAACGTACGGATGTCAGTCTGGGTAGCCAACGCCAACACAACAAGTAAGTAATAAAGTTAATGCCTGTAGTTAGGGATAGATGCCTTAACTTAGAACACTTAGATGTCAATGTCACTACTGATGTGAAGAGTTTTGGAACCCGAAAAGCAAAGCAAATTATTAATCACAAACCGGTCACTGTAATTAAGAATTTACCTTGCTCGTACTGTTCTAAACTATGATCTGAAGGAATGACATTGATGTATACCCTTTTACTTAACAGGAAATCTAGAAAACTATGGCTCGTAAAAGAGGAACTGGACGCCGAGGCGGTCGCACCAGGGAACCGAAGACAGGAGGAAGAGGAAAGTGTGTATGTAGAACACACTGAGAGCATGCATGAAACAAATGTGACCCCACCGAGAGACGGCAATGAAGGGTCCCTTCGACTGGAACCCGAAGTCAGGGATGCTATCGCCCGTGAGGTTGTACTGACTCTGAAGGATGTGTTGCCTGATCTGTTATCTGAGGCACTAAAGAAGAGCAACGAAGAAGAAGAGAATAACCATGGGGATAAAGTTTATGATAGTGATGGGGATGAGGTGACTGTGGTACTAAACACCAAAGGGTGTACCTACAAGGGGTTTAAGGACGGTGACCCGCCCAAGTTTGATGGGAACAAGGATTCAGTGGCTACGCTTGAATGGATAGAAAGGATGAACGGCGTAATCAACATAAGCGAATGTCGACCCGACCAGGCTGTTAAGTATGTGGCTCACTCTTTCACCAACGAGGCACTGAGTTGGTGGAGGAACATTCAGAGGACTAAGTCACCAAATGCTCTTAGTAGAATGACTTGGGAGGACCTGAAGAGGCTGATAATCCAAAAGTTCTGCCCCCAGAACGAAATTGATAGAGTGGAAAATGAATTCCTAAACTTCAAGGCTGGCAACAAAACTCATCGCCAGTACACTTCCAGATTCAATGAGCTGGCTCAACTGGTACCACACCTGGTAGAAACCGAAGAGCGATTGATCAAGTACTATGTCAAGGGCCTACCCCAAAGGGTTCGTGTTCACGTGAAATCTAATCTACCCTCGACCTTCGAGTCGGTAGTAAATCTGAGCGGAATCGTCTATGACGATTATGCCAATGAGGACCCGACACGTGAAACACAGAAGAGGAAATGGGAAAACCCGTCTAGGGGAAATGGAAAGGGAACCGTGGTGTCTGAAACCAAAAATCCGAGGGCAGATGAGTATGAAGAATGCTCAAAATGCGGGAAACTACATCGCGGAGAATGTCGGGCTGGAATAACCATGTGTTTTAAATGTGGGAGGTCGGGACACATGTCCAAGGACTGCAGAAACAATCTCAAGTGCCAGAACGGTGGCTGGTATGGGCACGCTACTATGGATTGCAGGAAAACCAGGCCATCTGGTTCGGGAAAGGAAAAAGAACAAGAATAGCCAAAGGCAAGGACTCGGGCCTACGCCCTAACTGAGGAAGAAGCAAGAGGAAACCCTGATGTCGTGTCAGGTACGTTCCTAGTAAATGATGAACATGCTGCTATTTTATTTGACTCGGGTGCTAGCAAAAGCTTTATATCAAATGCCTTTAGTCGTAAACTAGATTGTACTATCAACACCATAGTGAGGGCCTTTAGGGTACAAACCGCTGTTGGTAAAAATTCGGCAGTATTCCAAGTGACCGAAGATTGCATAATAGAAATAGAGGGCCATAGATTTCCTTCCAAACTATTCCTTCTAACCTTAGGAGGATTCGATATTGTATTGGGCATGGATTGGCTAGCTGCCAACGAAGCACAAATCGTATGTAAGCGAAAGATGATACACCTCAAGGCCACTGACGGTAGTCCAATTACGGTTTATGGTGATTGGAATTCCATAATGCCGAACGTCATCTCGATGATCAAGGCCAAAAGTTACATGAAGCGCGGTTGCGAAGCTTATCTGGCGTATGTTATTGACGATAGAATGAAAACGAAAGAGCTCAAAGATGTACCCGTGGTGTGCAACTTTCCAGAAGTGTTCCCAGAGAACCTACCTGGCTTGTCGCCCGATCGGGAAATAGAATTTCAGATTGACTTACTGCCAGTAGCTGAGCCCGTTGCCAAAGCGCACTACCGATTGGCTCCGTCAGAAATGAAAGAATTAATGTCCCAACTAGAAGAATTAACAGAGAAAGGATTTATCAGACCGAGCATCTCACCGTGGGGCGCTCCGGTATTATTTGTAAAGAAGGACGGCAGTATGCGAATGTGCATCGACTACCGTGAATTGAACAAACGAACAGTAAAGAACAACTACCCACTACCTAGAATAGACGATCTCTTTGATCAATTAGAAGGAGCGAGTTGGTTCTCTAAGATCGATCTCAGGTCGGGGTACCATCAATTGAAAGTAAGAGAGGAAGATGTACTGAAAACTGCGTTTCGTACGCATTACGGGCATTATGAATTTCTCGTGATGTCCTTTTGACTAACCAACGCACCTGTAGCATTCATGGATTTAGTGAATAGAGTATGCCGACCAATGTTGGATCGGTCATTTATAGTTTTCATCGACGACATTCTCATCTACTCAAAGAACGAGGGTGATCACCACTGTCACCTAAGAGAGGTATTGGAAATTCTGAAACAGGAGAAGTTGTATGCAAAATTCTCCAAATGCGCGTTCTGGCTTAGGGAAGTCCAATTCCTAGGTCATGTCTAAACCCAGACGGCATTATGGTGGATCCTGCAAATATCGAAATGGTAAAAGAATGGAACATCCCAAAAACGCCAACAGAAATACGAAGTTTTATGGGATTGGCAGGCTACTATCGGAGATTCATTCAGGATTTCTTGGGAATAGCCTCGCCACTGACAAAGCTAACACGTAAGGAAGTAAAGTACGAATGGGGTCCAACCCAAAACAACGCGTTCGAAGAATTAAAGACACGATTAACCCACGCTCCAATCTTGACCTTACCTGAGGGAAACGAAGACTTGGTAACTTGGTAGTCTACTCTTACGCTTCGGGTCAAGGATTGGGTTGTGTACTTATGCAACGAGAAAAGGTAATTGCTTATGCCTCGCGACAACTAAAGGTTCACGAAGTTAACTACCCGATTCACGACCTAGAGTTGGCGGCGGTGGTTTTCGCATTAAAGATATGGAGGCACTATTTGTACGGAGTTAAATGCACCATTTACTCCGACCACAAGAGCCTGAAGTACTTTTTCGAGCAAAAAGAATTAAACATGAGACAAAGAAGGTGGTTAGAGCTACTGAAAGACTACGACTACAAAAAATTGAACCATCCAGGCAAGGCAAATGTAGTTGCTGACGCCTTAAGCAGGAAAGAAGAACCAACACCTATTAAAATCAAAGCATGTCAGCTGATTATAACACCGAATATAATAAATGAAATAGCGAAGGCACAGGAAGAAGCATTGTTGGAGAGGAATGTGAAATGGGAAAGAATAGTAGGGCAACAGGGTAATCTGGAAACCAACGTGTACGGTGTACGAAATCGTTGTGGCTGGATGTGGATACCTAAGATTGGTGAACTTAGGGCCAAGATCCTTGATGAGGCCCATAAGTCTCGCTACTCTATCCACCCCGGGACGAACAAAATGTACCAAGATCTAAAGAAAGAATACTGGTGGCTTGGCATGAAGAACGACGTGACCGCATATGTGGGCAAGTGGCTAACTTGTTCTCTGGTTAAAGCCGAACACCAGAAACCATGCGGTAAAATGCAACCTTTGCCGATACTGGAATGGAAGTGGGAAGAGATCACAATGGACTTCATTACCAAGCTACCGCGAAAAGCAAAAGGTAATGATACCATTTGGGTGATCGTCGACCGCTTGACGAAAAGTGCTCACTTCTTACCAATACGTGAGGCTTCTTCGTCTAAGAAATTAGCAGAGATATTCATCAAGGAAATCGTAAGCAGGCATGGTATGCCATTATGCCATTAACGATCGTGTCAGACAGGGACACTCGATTCACATCAAGGTTTTGGAAGAAATTCAACGAATCAATGGGTACTAGGCTAAACATCAGCACGGCTTACCACCCTCAAACCGATGGTTAATCAGAAAGGACCATTCAGACCTTGGAGGACACGCTCCGGGCCTGTATCATTGATTTCGGTAGGAGTTGGGATAGCCACCTGCCTTTGGCAGAATTTTCATATAATAACAACTATCACTCAACCATAGGCATGCCGCCATTTAAGATGCTGTATGGGAGAAGATGTAGAACCCTAGTATGTTGGGGGGGAAATTAGACAGAAAGACTTTGCAAGTCTCGAAGTGGTCAAAGCTACTTCCGAGAAATTCGACCAGATAAAAGCTCGCATAAAAGCCGTAAAAAACCGACAAAAATCATATGCGGACAAGAGAAGAAGAGATTTAGAGTTTCAAGTAGGGGACATGGTACTATTGAAAGTGTCACCCTGGAAAGGAATTATCCGATTCAGAAAACATGGCAAATTAAGTCCAAGGTTCGTCGGACCCTTCCAAATCGTAGCAAGAGTTGGTCAGGTTGCTTATAGGCTTGACCTACCCGATGAGCTTAGTGGAATTCACCCTACATTCCACGTATCGCACTTACGCAAGTGCCTTGCTGACGATACGACTCACATACTCTATTACGAAATCGAAGTGGATAACAGTTTGAACTATGTAGAAGAACCAATAGCTATTCTTGACCGAGCCAAAAAACGACTACGCAATAAGTCGATTCATTTAGTCAAAGTACAATGGAAACATAGAAGAGGTTCAGAAGCTACGTGGGAGAAAAAGGACGAAATGAAGGGGCTGTATCCCCAGCTGTTTAACTAGTAAAGAGTTTCAAGGACGAAACCCCTATAAGGAGGGTAGACTTGTAACATCCCGAATAAATAGAAAACAAATAAAGGAAAAACAAAGCGGGCTTGGCTAAGGCTTGGCCCATGGGCCCGAAATAAGAAGGGTGGAAACCCTATGAATAGCTACATCAGCTCCTCCCCTCCTCATTTCATTTCCATCGCAACTTCTAGAGAGAGAAAGAGTGACCGACTCTAGAGAGAGAAAGCGGAAAAAGAAGCTCAAAGACTCGGGAATCATCCGTCTCCACCATAGCAACGCATAGCAACAGAAATCGGACCTTAAGGGGTAAGCATCTGTAACATCCCAAATAAATAGAAAATCAAATAAAGAAAGAGCAAGGTGGGCTTGGCCAAGATTCGGCCCATGGGCCGAAACAAAAAGGGTGAAACCCTTCATACTCAGCAGCCATCAACCATTTCTCTCATTTCCTTTACTGCGCAAGACTTCCAGAGTGAGAAGGAGGAACCGAGTCTAGAGAGAGAAAGCAAGAGAATTGGCTCCGAAGCTCGAAGATACTTCGTCTTCATCACAACAACGTGTAGCAACAGGAACCGAGCTCCAAGAGGTAAGCACCGCGCCTAAATCTGAGTTTTTACCGGTTTTGGGGTTTCGGGTTTAAGTCACTTAAAGGCATGATTTTTACGTATGAAACTTGAAATAAAATACATATTTAAGCTCATGGATGTAAAGGAAACGTTTTGGACGTAAAAAGTTTAAGGCTTGATCGATTAGAATAAATGACCAGATCTAGGGTTCTGATCGGGAGTGATGACTGATGCATCGAAACTATACTAGTTTCGATATAGTCAAATCCATCGAAACTACAAAGTTTCGATATATGCCAATCCATCAAAACTACCATTGTTTCGATATAGACTCTAACCCTAAACTACAAAGATTTTACCTAAGTAACTGACTCGAAACTACATAGTTTCGATATGAACCCATGACTCGAAACTACATAGTTTCGATACGAACCCATGACTCGAAACTACATAGTTTCGATAGGAACCCATGACCCGAAACTACATAGTTTCGATACGAACCCATGACTCGAAACTACATAGTTTCGATACGAACCCATGACTCGAAACTACATAGTTTCGATAGGAACCCATGACTCGAAACTACATAGTTTCGATACGAACCCATGACTCGAAACTACATAGTTTCGATACGAACCCATGACTCGAAACTACATAGTTTCGATAGGAACCCATGACCCGAAACTACATAGTTTCGATACGAACCCATGACTCGAAACTACATAGTTTCGATACGAACCCATGACTCGAAACTACATAGTTTCGATACGAACCCATGACTCGAAACTACATAGTTTCGATAAGAACCCATGACTCGAAACTACATAGTTTCGATACGAACCCATGACTCGAAACTACCATAGTTTTGATAAGCATAGTAATGTCTAAGTGTCATTTAGGAGCACTACCTTATGTGTACGACTCTATTCTACAGATTGTGAGTGACCGTAGTGACGCTCGATAAGCAACTAGGTGTATTACAGAAACGACTCATCAGGTGAGTTCTATGAGCCCTCTTTATGTTATGTGCAAATGTTTTCAAATGTTTTGGGGCTGAAGTGTATACACAAAATGAATAAATGCTATGAATGCCAATGTGATCATACGTGACGTATAAATGCATATACATATATGAAATGAAAGATGTACAAAGAATGAAACGTATGTTCATAAAGAATGAATGATTGAATGACATAACGTAAGTAAATGAATTCTTGCTTTATATACAATATATATATTGCATGTTATGAATATATGTGAATATTATGGACGCTTCGATGCAAACGGCTACCACGGTAGACGGACGACCACTCGACTATTATGCAGCCAGAAATGAAAGTCTAGAAAGGTAGACTAAACTATGACCACTACGGTGGAGTAAGTCGCTTAATCGATGCACGGCTGTATAACTAGTTCAAGTGGGAAACGGATGCCTTAGGGCAAACGGGCGAATATGACGGACTACGACGGTAGGACGGTTAAGACGGACGGCCGAAGGTTTGCCGGACGGTTATGTTATGACGGACGGTTTCTAGGACCGGACGAGTAAAGGGGCTACAACGGTAGCTTGATGGCGTATGTCTTTGTGATATACGTAGTAAAAGACGGGTTGATCACCCTTATGTGTATGACCAATGAATGTTCAAGGAAAGTAAAGGTGAATACATGATTATGTGCTCACACAAGAATGATAAAAGAAAGCAAAGGATATGTGAATGTGTATTTATATATTTACATTTATACATACGTATTTATAAAGAAATAATGTTCATACCTAAATGCTTTAAACTAGAACTCACCAGCGTTAGCTGACTTTTAGTATACATTTCAGGTAATAAGAGGAAGGGTCGTGCGAAGGTGTGATGGCTATCCGGCATGAGATTGACATCCCATTCTAAATTACGTTAAGACAATGTTTATGTTTTAAATGCTAAGACTTTCGCTGTTATGTACTCAAATGATGAATGCTTCCGCTATGTTTGAATGTTTTAAATGTTATAATTCAGTATTGATGACTATGTTTATGAGTAAATCCAACGAGTGCGGTCGCCCGGGAAGGGGGCCTTACAGGTTGGTATCAGAGCAATAGTTTGAGAGATTCAGACACCCCTAAATGTCTGGACTCAAGCTGATAATGGGACCAACGCACGGATGTCAGTTTGGGTAGCCAACGCCAACGCCAGCACAGTAAGTAAGTCATAAAGTTAATGCCTGTAGTTAGGGATAGATGCCTTAACTTAGAACGCTTAGATGTCAATGTCACTACTGACGTGAAGAGTTTCGAACCCGAAAGGCAAAGCAAATTATTAATCACAAACCGGTCACTGTAATTAAGAATTTACCTTACTCGTACTGTTCTAAACTATGATCTGAAGGAATGACATTGATGTATACCCTTTTACTCAACAGGAAATCTAGAAAACTATGGCTCGTAAAAGAGGAACTGGACGCCGAGACGGCCGAGTCGGTAGACCACAATTGAACCGAAGACACGAGGAAGAGGAAAGTGTGCACGTAGAACACACTGAGAGCGTGCATGAAACAAATGTAACCCCACCAGCTGAGGGCAATGAAGGATCTCTACGACTGGAACCCGAAGTTAGGGATGCTATCGCCCGTGAGGTTGTACTGACCCTGAAAAAACGTATTACCTGATCTGTTATCTGAGGCATTAAAGAAAAGCAAGGAAGAGGAAGAGAATAACCTTGAGGAAAAAGTGTATGATAGTGATGGAGATGAAGTAACGGTGGTGCTGAACACCCGTGGATGTACCTACAAAGGGTTTAAGGATGGTGATCCGCCCAAGTTTGATGGGAACAAAGATTCAGTGGCTACGCTTGAATGGATAGAAAGGATGAACGGCGTAATCAACATAAGCGAATGTCGACCCGACCAGGCTGTTAAGTATGTGGCTCACTCTTTCACCAACGAGGCACTGAGTTGGTGGAGGAACATTCAGAGGACTAAGTCACCGAACGCTCTTAGAAGGATGACTTGGGAGGACCTGAAGAAGCTGATAATCCAAAAGTTCTGCCCCCAGAACAAAATTGATAGAGTGGAGAATGAATTCCTAAACTTCAAGGCTGGCAACAAAACTCATCGCCAGTACACTTCGAGATTTAATGAGCTGGCTCAACTCGTACCTCATTTGGTAGAGACTGAAGAGCGATTGATTAAGTACTATGTCAAGGGCCTGCCTCAAAAGGTCCGTGTACATGTTAAAGCCAACCTACCCTCGACCTTCGAGTCGGTAGTGAACCTGTCTTGAATCGTCTATGACGATTATGCTAATGAGGACCCGGTGCCAGAGGCACCAAAGAGGAAATGGGAGAACCCGTCTAGGGGAACTGGAAGAGGAAACGTTACCGCTGAGGTCAAAAAGCCAAGGATAGATGAGTATGGAGCTTGCACGAAATGCGGAAAACAACACCGCGGGGAGTGCCTATCCGGCTCCACCATGTGCTATAAGTGCGGGAGGGCTGGGCACTTCTCTAAAGAATGCCTGAAGGATGTCAAGTGTCAAGTATGTGGATTATTTGGACATCTGACAAAGAACTGCAGGAAAGCCGGACAATCTGGTTCGGGAAAAGAGAAAGAACAGGAACAGCCGAAGGCAAGAACTCGGGCTTATGCCCTAACTGAGGAAGAGGCAAGGGGGAACCCTGATGTCGTGTCAGGTACGTTCCTAGTTAATGATGAACATGTTGCTATTCTGTTTGATTCTGGTGCTAATAAAAGTTTCATATCAAATGCCTTTAGTCGTAAACTAGATTGCACTATTGATACTATAGTAAGGGCCTTTAGCGTACAAACCGCTGTTGGTAAAAACTCGGCGGTATTCCAAGTGACTGAGGATTGCATAATAGAAATAGAGGGCCATAAATTTCCTTCCAGACTATTCCTTCTGACCTTAGGGGGATTTGATATTGTATTGGGCATGGATTGGTTAGCTGCCAACGATGCTCAAATAATATGTAAGCGAAAGATGATACATCTCAAAGCTACTGACGGCAGTCCGATTACGGTATACGGGGATTGGAATTGCACGATGCCAAACGTCATCTCAATGATCAAGGCCGAAAGTTACATGAGGCGCGGTTGCGAAGCTTATCTGGCGTATGTTATTGATGATAGAATGAAAACAAAAGAGCTCAAAGATGTACCCGTGGTGTGCAACTTTCCAGAAGTGTTCGCGGAGGACCTACCTGCACCCAATCGGGAAATAGAATTTCAGATTGACTTACTACCAGGAGTTGAGCCCGTTGCCAAAGAATCCTACCGATTGGCTCCATCAGAGATGAAAGAATTAATGTCTCAACTAGAAGAATTAACAGAGAAGGGATTTATCAGACCGAGCATCTCACCATGGGGCGCTCCGGTATTATTTGTTAAGAAGAAGGACGGCAGCATGCGCATGTGCATCGACTACCGTGAATTGAACAAGAGAACAGTAAAGAACAAATACCCACTGCCTAGAATAGATGACCTCTTTGATCAATTACAAGGCGCGAGTTGGTTCTCAAAGATTGATCTCAGGTCGGGTTACCATCAATTGAAAGTAAGAGAGGAAGATGTACCGACAACTGCGTTTCGTACGCGTTATGGACATTATGAATTTCTTGTGATGTCCTTTGGACTAACCAACGCACCTGCAGCATTCATGGATTTAATGAATAGAGTATGCCGACCAATGCTGGATCGGTCAGTTATAGTTTTCATCGACGACATTCTCATCTACTCAAAGAACGAGGGTGATCACCACTGTCACCTGAGGGAAGTATTAGAAGTTCTGAAGGAAGAAAAGTTGTTTGCAAAATTCTCCAAATGCGCGTTCTGGCTCAGGGAAGTCAAATTCCTAGGTCATGTCATAAACCCAAACGGCATTATGGTGGATCCTGCAAAGATAGAAACAGTAAAAGGTTGGAACATCCCGAAAACGCCAACAGAGATACGAAGTTTTCTGGGTTTGGCAGGCTACTATCGAAGGTTCATTCAGGATTTCTCAAGAATAGCCTCGCCGCTGACAAAGTTGACACGTAAGGATGAAAAGTATGTATGGGGTCCAACCCAAAACAACGCATTCGAAGAATTGAAGACACGACTAACCCAAGCTCCAGTCTTGACCTTACCTGAGGGAAACGAAGACTTGGTAGTCTACTCCGACGCTTCGGGTCAAGGATTGGGTTGTGTACTTATGCAACGAGGAAAGGTAATTGCTTATGCCTCACGACAGTTAAAGATTCGCGAAGTTAACTACCCAACTCATGACCTAGAGTTGGCGGCAGTAGTTTTCGCATTGAAGATATGGAGGCACTATTTGTACGGAGTTAAATGCACCATTTACTCCGACCACAAGAGCCTGAAGTACTTTTTCAAGCAAAAAGAATTAAACATGAGACAAAGAAGGTGGTTGGAACTACTAAAAGACTACGACTGCGAAATATTGTACCATCCGGGCAAGGCAAATGTAGTGGCTGACGCCTTAAACAGGAAAGAAGAATCAACACCTATTAAAATCAAAGCATGTCAGTTGATTATAACACCAGATTTAGTGAATGAAATAGTAAAGGCACAAGATGAAGCACTATTAGAAAGAAATGTGAAACGGGAAAGGATAGTTGGACAACAGGGTAACCTGGAGACCAATACGTACGGTGTACGAACTCGTTTTGGCCGGATGTGGATACCTAAGATTGGTGAACTTAGGGCCAAAATCCTTGATGAGGCTCATAAGTCTCGCTACTCTATCCACCCTGGGACAAACAAAATGTACCAAGACTTGAAGAAAGAATACTGGTGGCCTGGAATGAAGAATTATGTGACTGAATATGTGAGCAAGTGCCTGACTTGTTCACTAGTTAAGGCCGAGCAACAGAAACCATGCGGTAAAATGCAACCTTTGCAAATACCGGAATGGAAGTGGGAAGAGATCACGATGGACTTCATCACCAAGCTACCGCGAACAGCTAATGGTAATGATACCATTTGGGTGATCGTCGACCGCTTGACGAAAAGTGCTCACTTCTTACCAATACATGAGGCTTCCTCATCTGAGAAATTAGCGGAAATATTCATCAATGAAATCGTAACCAGACATGGTATGCCATTAACGATCGTGTCAGACAGGGACACTCGATTCACATCAAGGTTTTGGAAGAAATTCAACGAATCGATGGGCACTAGGCTAAACATCAGCACAGCTTACCACC
The DNA here is from genome assembly GCA_023525975.1 of Smallanthus sonchifolius. NCBI lineage: Eukaryota > Viridiplantae > Streptophyta > Magnoliopsida > Asterales > Asteraceae > Smallanthus > Smallanthus sonchifolius. The sequence goes on from CM042028.1 coordinate 56,335,263, forward strand.
CTCAAACCGGTGGTCAATCAGAAAGGACCATTCAGACCTTGGAGGACATGCTCCGGGCCTGTATTATTGATTTCGATGGTAGCTGGGATAGCCATTTGCCCTTGGCAGAGTTTTCATATAATAACAGCCACCACTCAACCATTGGCATGCCGCCTTTTGAGATGCTGTATGGGAGAAGATGTAGAACCCCGGTCTGTTGGGGGGAAATTGGACAGAAAGACTTTGCAAGTCTCGAAGTGGTCAAAGCTACTTCCGAGAAATTCGACCAGATAAAAGCACGAATGAAAGCCGCAAAAGACAGACATAAATCATATGCGGACAAGAGGAGAAGAGATTTAGAATTTCAAGTAGGGGACACGGTACTACTGAAGGTGTCACCCTGGAAGGGAATTATCCGATTCCGAAAACGTGGCAAATTAAGTCCAAGGTTTGTCGGACCTTTCAAAATCATAGCAAGAGTTGGTCAGGTTGCTTACAGGCTTGACCTACCCGATGAGCTCAGTGGAATTCACCCTACATTCCACGTATCGCACTTACGCAAGTGCCTTGCTGACGATACTGCCCACATACCCTATGACGATATCGAAGTGGATAACAGTTTGAACTATGTAGAAGAACCAATAGCTATTCTCGACCGAGCCGAGAAACGACTACGCCATAAGTCAATTCCTTTAGTCAAAATACAATGGGAGCACAGGAAGGGGTCCAAAGCTACTTGGGAGAAGGAAGACGAGATGAAAGGACTATATCCGAAGTTGTTTAACCTGTAGCAGGTTTCGAGGAAAAAACCCCAATAAGGGGGGTAGACTTGTAACATCCCAAATAAATAGAAAATCAAATAAAGAAAGAGCAAGGTGGGCTTGGCCAAGATTCGGCCCATGGGCCGAAACAAAAAGGGTGAAACCCTTCATACTCAGCAGCCATCAACCATTTCTCTCATTTCCCTTACTGCGCAAGACTTCCAGAGTGAGAAGGAGGAACCGAGTCTAGAGAGAGAAAGCAAGAGAATTGGCTCCGAAGCTCGAAGATACTTCGTCTTCATCACAACAACGTGTAGCAACAGGAACCGAGCTCCAAGAGGTAAGCACCGCGCCTAAATCTGAGTTTTTACCGGTTTTAGGGTTTCAGGTTTAAGTCACTTAAAGGCATGATTTTTACGTATGAAACTTGAAATAAAATACATATTTAAGCTCATGGATGTAAAGGAAACGTTTTGGACGTAAAAAGTTTAAGGCTTGATCGATTAGAATAAATGACCAGATCTAGGGTTCTGATCGGGAGTGATGACTGATGCATCGAAACTATACTAGTTTCGATATAGTCAAATCCATCGAAACTACATAGTTTCGATATATGCCAATCCATCGAAACTACCATAGTTTCGATATAGACTCTAACCCTAAACTACAAAGATTTTACCTAAGTAACTGACTCGAAACTACATAGTTTCGATATGAACCCATGACTCGAAACTACATAGTTTCGATACGAACCCATGACTCGAAACTACATAGTTTCGATAGGAACCCATGACCCGAAACTACATAGTTTCGATACAAACCCATGACTCGAAACTACATAGTTTCGATACGAACCCATGACTCGAAACTACATAGTTTCGATACGAACCCATGACTCGAAACTACATAGTTTCGATACGAACCCATGACTCGAAACTACATAGTTTTGATACGAACCCATGACCCGAAACTACATAGTTTCGATAGGAACCCATGACCCGAAACTACATAGTTTCGATACGAACCCATGACTCGAAACTACATAGTTTCGATACGAACCCATGACTCGAAACTACATAGTTTCGATAGGAACCCATGACTCGAAACTACATAGTTTCGATACGAACCCATGACTCGAAACTACATAGTTTCGATACGAACCCATGACTCGAAACTACATAGTTTCGATACGAACCCAAGACTCGAAACTACCATAGTTTCGATAAGCATAGTAATGTCTAAGTGTCATTTAGGAGCACTACCTTATGTGTACGACTCTATTATACAGATTGTGAGTGACCGTAGTGACGCTCGATAAGCAACTAGGTGTATTACAGAAACGACTCATCAGGTGAGTTCTATGAGCCCCCTTTATGTTATGTGCAAATGTTTTCAAATGTTTTGGGGCTGAAGTGTATACACAAAATGAATAAATGCTATGAATGCCAATGTGATCATACGTGACGTATAAATGCATATACATATATGAAATGAAAGATGTACAAAGAATGAAACGTATGTTCATAAAGAATGAATGATTGAATGACATAACGTAAGTAAATGAATTCTTGCTTTATATACAATATATATATTGCATGTTATGAATATATGTGAATGTTATGGACGCTTCGATGCAAACGGCTACCACGGTAGACGTACGACCACTCGACTATTATGCAGCCAGAAATGAAAGTCTAGAAAGGTAGACTAAACTATGACCACTACGGTGGAGTAAGTCGCTTAATCGATGCACGGCTGTATAACTAGTTCAAGTGGGAAACGGATGCCTTAGGGCAAACGGGCGAATATGACGGACTACGACGGTAGGACGGTTAAGACGGACGGCCGAAGGTTTGCCGGACGGTTATGTTATGATGGACGGTTTCTAGGACCGGACGAGTAAAGGGGCTACGACGGTAGCTTGATGGCGTATGTCTTTGTGATATACGTAGTAAAAGACGGGTTGATCACCCTTATGTGTATGACCAATGAATGTTCAAGGAAAGTAAAGGTGAATACATGATTATGTGCTCACACAAGAATGATAAAAGAAAGCAAAGGATATGTGAATGTGTATTTATATATTTACATTTATACATACGTATTTATAAAGAAATAATGTTCATACCTAAATGCTTTAAACTAGAACTCACCGGCGTTAGCTGACTTTTAGTATACATTTCAGGTAATAAGAGGAAGGGTCGTGCGAAGGTGTGATGGCTATCCGGCATGAGATTGACATCCCATTCTAAATTACGTTAAGACAATGTTTATGTTTTAAATGCTAAGACTTCCGCTGTTATGTACTCAAATGATGAATGCTTCCGCTATGTTTGAATGTTTTAAATATTATAATTCAGTATTGATGACTATGTTTATGAGTAAATCCAACGAGTGCGGTCGCCCGGGAAGGGGGCCTTACAGCATCGCCTCTAAATATGGGTTTTTACATATTTTGGGGTTTCGGGTTTAAGTCACATAAAGGCACGGTTTTTATGTATGAAACTTGAAACAAATTACATATTTGAACTCATGGATGAAAAAGAAAGCTTTTGAACGTAAAAAGTTCGAGGCTTGATCGATTTGAAATACTTGGCTAGATCTAGGGTTTTGGTTGGGAAGAAGACTAACGCTGTCGAAACTACTTAGTTTCAACATAAACCACGCATCGAAACTACTATGTTTCGATACATAAAACACCTATCAAAACTACCATAGTTTCGATATAGATCCTAACCCGAAACTACTAAGATTTACATAAGTTACTTACCGAAACTACCATAGTTACGATATGAACCCATGGCCCGAAACTACCATAGTTTCGATATGAACCCATGACCCGAAACTACCATAGTTTCGATATGAACCCATGACCCGAAACTACCATAGTTTCGATATGAACCCATGACCCGAAACTACCATAGTTTCGATGAATTCATCCATCGAAACTACTGGGTTCAAGCATAGTAATGTCTAGTGTCATTTAGGAGCACTACCTTATGTGTATGACTTTATTATACAGATTGTGAGTGACCTTAGTGACACTCAATGACCGGCTAAGGGCATTTTAGAAACCGCTCATCAGGTGAGTTCTATGTGCCCCTTCTATGTTATGTGCAAATCATTTTAAATGTTTTGGGGCTGAAGTGTATACACTAAATGAATAAATTCTATGAATGCCAATGTGATCATACGTGACGTATAAATGCATATATATATATATATACATATATACATATATGAAATGATAGATGTACAAAGAATGAAACGTATGTTTATAAAGAACGAATGAATGAATGACATAACGTAAATGAATGAATTCTTGCCTTATATCTTTATATATCGCATGTTATGAATATATGTAAACGTTATGGACGCTTCGAAGTTAACGGCTACTTCGGTAGATGGACGACCATGCGACTATTTTGCAACGAGGATAAATACGTACGTACGAAAAGCATTAAGAGACGGTCGAAGCAATTGCCTTATAAAGGAAGAGCGGTTGCATACATAATAGTTCGCATGGGAAACGGATGCCTTCAGGTAGACGGGCGAATTACGGACTACGAAGGTAGGACGGTATGACGGACGGCCAAAGGTTGCCGGACGGTTTAATGATATTGACGTACGGTTTCTAGAGCCGGACGGTGAATGAAATGGAGCTACGACGGTAGTTCAAGGAACGTTTATCTTTGTGACTTACGTAAGACGGGTTGATCACCCTTATGTGTATGACCAATGAATGTTTAAGGAAAGTAAAGGTATAACATATTTATGTGCTCACATACGAATGATAAAAGAAAGCAAAGGATGTGTTAATGTGTATTTACATATTTATATTTATACATATGTACTTATAAAGAAATAATGTTTGTACCTAACTACTTTAAACTAGAACTCACCAGCGTTTCAGATAAGAGGAAGAAATGACGTGCGAAGGCGTGAAGGCTACCCCGATGCAAGGTTGCATCCCGTTTATTTGCTTATGTGTTAAAACAATGTTTATGTTAAATGTTAAGACTTCCGCTGCTATGTTTTGTATTTAAATGATACGCTTCCGCTATGTTGAATATTTTAATTAAAAGTTCAGTATTGATGACTATGTTTATGAATAAATCCAACAAGTAAGGTCACCCGGGAAAGGGGCCTTACATTACTATTGCAAGAATTTCTTTTGCTATAGTAGCATAATTCTTTTGGCTATTATTCCATTTTCCTGAATGGAATCTAACCAAATATTCTTGGTAATTTATAGGAGAAATTTGTTTGAGAATTCCTCCATAGCCTATATCAGAGGCGTCTGTTTCTACCACTTTTTCCCATTCTGGGTTGGCAATCATTAAGCAAGGAAGGTTTTTAACTTTTTGTTTAATTTTTTGGACTCTTTTTGTATGATTTTCACTCCATGGTTTGGGGTTCTTTTTTAACCTGTCATATAAGATAGATGTATCTTCTGCTAAATTTTTATAATAAGGGAGAATATAATTGAGGCTTCTAAAAAATCTTTGTAATTGTGTTTTATCCGGTATTTTATTTGGGAATTTTGATCCAAATTCAATACTTCTATTTATTGGGATTATATTTCCTGTTTCAATATTATGGCCCAAGAATATAATATTTGTTTGGAAAAGCATCATTTTTTGTCTAGAGATAACTAGTCCATTTTTTATGATAATATTCTTGAATATATCAAGGTGTTTAAAATGGGATTCAATATCTTTTGAAAATACAAGGATATCATCAATGTAGACTATTATAAATTCACTGTAAGGAATAAAAATATCATTCATAATATTTTGAAATTCTGATGGGGCATTTTTTAACCCAAATGGCATAACATTCTATTCATAATGTCCAGAAGGAACTACAAAAACAGTTTTATATATATCTTTTTCATCAATTTGAATTTTCCAATATCCGGATTTTAAATCAAATTTTGAAAATATAATTGCATTATGTAATTTGTCTAGGAGGTCCTTTTTATTTGGTATAGGATACCTAATCCATTTTAGGTCTTTATTGAGAGGTTTATAGTTTATAACTAATCTTGAAATGCCTCTTTCTTGTTCTGAATGTTTATTAACATAAAAAGCGAAGCATGACCATGGAGACTTTGAATTTTTAATAAGATTTCTATCTAAAAGGGATTTTATTTCTTTTTTACATAACTCCATATATTGAGCATTCATTTGGCATGGTCTTGCCTTAGTAGAGATTTGATTTTCTTTAAAATCATTCTAATAAGGAAGAGAAATAATATGCTTCTTCCTATCCCAAAAGGCATTAGGATGGTCATTACATATTTGTAAGATAAATTGGTTTTCAACCATTTTTATTTTTTCTTGTAGTTTTGGATTATTTATCTTATCCTGGATCTTTAAAGAAAATATTTCTTTTTGTAAAAAACCAATTTGATTTATTTTTGCTTGTAAAAATGATTCTTTTATATTATTTAAAGTTCTAGAAAAAAGATTTGTAATAAATGAAAAGTAAATTTCTTGTCCTTGAAAATTTCCAGTTATTCCTTTTGTATCAATATTTTTTAAAGAAAATATTTTGTTTAAAAATGGAGTTCCAAGTATTACTTCGCTAGTAAGGTTTTTAACCAGAAGAAAACTAGTCGGGATACAAACCTTATTCTGGCAAACATATGCTTGTGGTAATTTATATTCTATTTTTAATTTCTCACCATTAGCAGAGCTTAATGAATGAGAAGTTTTATGAAAATATTTTGTAGGAATTAATCCTTCCTTAATACAATTTAAATCAGCACCACTGTCTATTAGTGCTGTAATTTCTATGAATAAATTTTCTTCTATTAAAAAGCTTTATCCTAATATGCCATTTTTGAGTAGTTATAATATCCATAATACTTTCTATTAAAAAGTCACTTGATTTTCCTTCTGACTGTGAAATATTTACAGCCTTATTTCTTTCAAGATTTATTATCCTTTTTTTCTAGATTTCTATTATCTTTTTGAAGTACTTTTACTTCTATTTTTAAATTATCAATTTCTGTTTTTAGATCTTGTATACAAACTGGTTTTGAAATTTGATTTCTCTTTCCTAGTTGTTTTTTTTAATTCAGGTAGAGAAAAAGGTTTTAAATCTTTTTGAGGATTAGAAGAGGATGCCCCTTCTGACTCCTTTTGAGTTTTTAGATATTCAGAAATTAATTTTTCTCTAATTTCTGGGTCATCAACTATTTTTAATAAATTTAATATTTCATTGTTTAAAACATTTATTTTCATGTTTTGAAATTGAGAAATAATCTGATAAATATTTTCTTCTTCTATGTCAGAAGAGTTTTTACAACCATCTTTTCTACAATTTATAGAACAGTGGTTGTTCTCTTCTACCGTAGAGTAGAAATCTTCATTCTCTAAAATATTTAGATCTTCATCTTCTGAAAAAAATTGCTCAGATTCTAGTTCTTCTGAGTCTAATAATATATTAGAAATTTTATCTCTTAATTCTCTATCTTCTAGTTTATTATTCTTTTTTCTAACCCAACAAGTTTTTGCTTTGTGACCTAATTTGCCACATTTTCTACATTTTATTATCTTTTTGAATTCATTATTAAAATTATTATTTTTATATTTTCTTCTTCCATCGAATTTTCTTTCCTCTCTTTTTATTTTTCTTTTATAATGTTTCCTAGGAGAAGAACTTTTAAATTTCTTAGTTCTAGATGAATTTTCTAGATTATTTTCTATACAAAATTGACCACAAAATTCCCCTAATTGTCTCTTTTCATTAAGAGATTGTTTCTTAATTTGTTAGTTTAATTTTATTTCATTGCATAGGCCTAAGCCTTCTTGAACATGTGTAAATATAAGTTTTCCATAAGTATAAGCGTCATAATTTATGACCCCATCTTTTCTTATTTTATTTTTTACTCTTTCAACAAATAAGTGAGGAAGACCATCTATAAACTTAGACTTCCAATGAGAACTATTTGCCTCAGGGAGTTCCATAACTCTACATAGAAAAGTATCTTTATACCATCTAAAAGATGTAAGAGTCCTACATCTAAGATTTTGTAATAAAGTAATGATATTTTCAGAATCTTCAGACCATCTGCCTGTAAAATGTTCTATAATATTAATGATTAAGGTGTAAACATCATTACTTTATGTATTACCTTCTTCTTGTTTTATACTATTTAGAATTTTATCCTTATCAAGCTGAGATAAATAATTATCCCACCAGCTTTTTAGCTGTCCTGTAAATCCTGAAACTATCATGTTAGCTACTGTCTTAATGGTATTTCCATTGGTTTGGCATATAGTGTCATACATGAGCATTCTATGAACTGTATTATAAATCTTGCCTTCAGTTTGACCATCTATATTCCATTCATAGATCATTTTAACACTATATGAGTTATTAACTATATATTCTTGTTCTTCTATTAGAACATCTTGTGGGGTTGGCCTAGGATAATAGTATTTCCTTTGTGTTGTCTTATCTGCCCACTTAGATAATTTTAAAATCTCATTATTAATTTTCTCTTGATAATTATCTTCTGAGAAATCAGTTAATGTGTTAATTTTTAGATTTTTTAAAGCACTAACTGTATCATTTAAAGTTTTTACTAGATTATTTTCAGACTTTATTTTAAAATCTGTAACCTTATGAGGTAATTGTATGCTGGGGGTAGCAATAATCCATTTTTCCCCTTTATTTATTGAGGAATTTTTTTTTCTTGAAAATAGGATAATATTTTATCCATTTTGGTTGATAAGTCTTGTAATTGTTCTCCAATAATTATTAAATACGAATTTGCGTAATTTTGTTGTTTTATTAGATCATTTATATGTGATATGGTTACCAGTAAAGTATCTCCTTCCAGTAATATTTGAAAAATCCTATAATATCTAATCTCATTCTCTTTTTCAATTTTAAAGGATTGTGTCGAAGGAAAGACTTTTGAAATTATTTCTCCATTAACATTAAATTTTCTTTCCACCACTGAAATGATACTTTCAGTGTATTTTTCTATAAACCATGGAACAAAAGGTATGACTTCATTTTTCCTAGTTAAATCTTTATAATATTCATTTTTAAAGAATATTGTATCTGGTTTTTTAAAATGTTTGAAAAACCAGTTTCTAAATAATTCCCATTTAGGTAATTGGAACTCTTTACCAATTTCTTGTCTTATCGGAGATCCCGGAGTAAAATCTAGTTTTTTCTTTAAAATCCATAAATTACATAAAATCTATTTCTGATTCGGTTATTTCCGGATCTACTTGAATACCTGTGACTATATTGTCAGAGTTTATTTTTAATTTATTCATATTTGCTAGTCTTTCTATTCTAGCAAGAAATTCTTCTCTTATTCTAGAGGTCGAAGCTCTAGAGGGACTTCTAACGGTATATTCTACCGGAGATATGTGGTGGTAGTGGGATGACACTGACCTAGACAAAGAAGACTCATTTCTTAATTTTTCGAATTGTATTTGAACTGATCCTTCTTTTGTCTGAAGAATCTCTAAGGGATTATTATCTATGTATTGTTGTGATGTGGTTGCTTTATCTAGAACCCAATTTTCTGGAAAGTTAATTTCTTCCCATTTGATTTTTCTTCTGGTAATTATATTAGATTTAACAAAATTAGTTTCTATAACTATTGTTTTATTTAATGGTTTATCTACCATTCTACACTAAGGATTAAGAGTGTATAAAGGTTTATAATATATCCTATAACAGACACAGATAACTTCTGAGCCTGGAGCATAATTATAACCATGAGTTTTAACATTTAAAGTTAAAGCATCTGAAATATTAACATCAGACAATGATAGTTGTAAGTTTGGATAAACATTAAAATAAACTGGACTATGCGCTAAGCTGGTCTGAACAATCCCTATTAGAGATTGCTTCCAGTCTAAATTTCTAGCATCTCTAAGAGCTGCTACAAAACTTTCAGGTAAACCTTCTAATGTTAGAGGTTTAAATGCAATTTGCACAAGACCTATGTGTAAAAACTTATAGTCTTTCTTGTATTTATTTATATCTTTATTTATCAATAGTTTGATAACCATATCATCTTTATTTAAAGAAAATGTTTCTTCAGTTGTCTTAACAATTTGTTTTAAACCTAATTTTTCAAAATCTCCTAATTTATAAATTAATTTATAATCCATTTTTGGAATTGTCCATTTATTTAATAAATCTAGATTATGAGGGATTTCATACTCCTCTTCAATACTGTTTTTAATAGTATCGTTGCTCTTTAAGATATTCATCTAAAGAGATTAAGTGTTGAAATACACACACATGACTAAATTCACCATGGCTCTGATACCACTTGGTGTCGTTTAAGCTCCCAGGATGGTATATAAATTATTATTTTTTATTTAAATATTATATAGCAATTATAAAAACACATTTATAACATAATTATAAAAACATTTCTAAGAATTATTATAACTGTCACACCCCAACCGACGGCGGAAACGTCGGGGCGTGAAGCGTGCAGACTGTTCATTGCTCATGGTTTGCTAAAGTTTGAATATTTAATAATTGTTTTCATTGCAATCAAATAAGTTCAATCAAAACACAACCAATCCACAAACGAAAAGTAAATTACATAGAATAAATTAGTTTAATTAAATTCTAGGTCCAAAAATCCTATGTGTAGTATATCTTGATCACTTCAAACATTAGTACCTGAAACATGGTTAAAACAATGTCAACTAAAAAGTTGGTGAGAATACATAGGTTTATTCGTGTGATAGCAAAAACGTGTTGTGTGCATACAGTTCAATACAACATGTCAATTAAGGCAATTATGGAGAGAAACCATCATGTGACCTATACAATCAAACCTTTGTAACTTGCACGCAAAATTGTGTTATCAGTAACAGTCACCCTACCTGGGTGGGTTTGTCAGACTCAATAGATCTACCACTGTTCACTGTCGGCTAATAGTTAATGATTGTACATGAAGAGCATAATAATTGGTCTACACAGCTAGCACTCAAGCACAATGCACAAAATGTATACATGTGTAGGATGAAACTGTATATGTGTATGATTGAAAACATGTAGTTGAACGCATGTTCCACCCCAAAATGTTTGTAAAATAAGTAAAAGAGGGGCTATGTAAACTCACGTGTTATGTAGAGTGTAGATCGCACAAGCAAAGGGAAAAACTGCGGTGTGTTGTAGATTGCTAGGTTCGACCTATTGATCAATATATGATTACGTATTATTGAATTGCGTTATTCGATGTCGGAAGCGAATTTGTTTAAGTTTAAGGTTTGTTTAAATAAAATACACCATTTGTTTAGAATGTTCACTAGATAGTATTGATATATATATTTATTTAATTATAAGTTTAAATAAATAATATTTGTTAAAGACAAAACGTATGGAATATATTGTTCTTTATAAAAATAATTATATAAACTTGTAGTATTTTATTGATTTTAATTTAAAGAAAGATTAAATAATCGATTTTTGATAAACAGTACTTGGTTCTGGATATTTTATAAAATAATACTTTTTATAACGTTAGAATATAAATTATATTAAAAATAAAGATTCTGTTTTAAGACTGAGCACGATTGCGCTCATGCCGGGCACGACCGCGCTCGTTACTGGGCGTGACCGTGGTGTCTGAAAGCGCGCCCGTGGTCGAGTCAGGAGGCTACAAAAGGGTCTGTTTACGAGACACGACCGTGCTCGTATCCGGCACGACCGCGCGTAGGTTAGGACTTGGTTTGTTCGGCAAACACGACCGGGCCTTTCTCGGGCACGACTGTGCTTGGTCAGGCACGACCGCGCTCATACGTTAGCGCGACCGTGTCTGGTCAATTCCAGAAACGATTTGCATAATTCTTGTAATAAAAACAGTTGTATTTGTAGGGGTTTCACTGATTAGGTGTTTGCGAATCCAACCATGTCAATTAATTGGGTTTATAACCTGTTTATCGTGTAGTTCGATTAAAACCATTTATTACCAAAACTCAGATTCAAATCGGTTTAATTGTGTAATATGGTTACGAATTAGGTTAGGGCTTTCGTTTAGCTTGGATAGACGAATCTAATGATCTATTACTAACCTGTTTTGAATGGGCAACACGTGCAGACGGCTACGGGGAAGACTTCACGGCTTTTCTTGATCGACAGACGAGATAGGGATGATGTACCGAGGAATTTAGGGTTTAGAGACGTTTATATAAGTCGTGGGTAGGTATTGGATTAATTAATTCGTTTGATTCTTGCTCAAATTACAAGATTTGATTTAAAAAGGAAAGTCGGTCTAAAGGTACGCGAATTCGGACGATTGTATGCGTGTTTGCATCGGGTTTAAGTCGTAATTGGTCGAATAACTTCTTCTACAAGTCTCGCGGTTTCTAAACGCGCTTCGATTCTATTTTTGGACAAAATTTGAGTCGGTTTGACTTTTACAGAGTCAAACTGTACAAGAGGCGCGACCGTGCTTAATGATAAGCACGACCGTGGTCGTGTGCACAAGCGCGACCGTGCTTAGGACTAAGCACGACCGTGCTTGTGTTGGTTTTGGAAATTTCAAGACTAGTCCTTGTAGTTTTGATGTCTTGATGTTGTTTTGAGTTTTAGTCGAGTTTGGTCCTCGAAGTTTGTAAGATTGTTTTAGTTAATATTGTAATATAATAAACGCGTGTATATTTGTTATTGCACATGAAACAATGAATGTAAAATTGGAATCGGAATCGTCTTTTATTGCACGGCATAAAATAAGTAGGAAAACATGAAAATTAGGAATGTTACAATAACATAATTATAAAAACATTTCTAAGAATTATGGCCAATAGGATATTTTACGTGGATAGCATAAAATGATGAAATGGGGTTAGTAAAGGTCAGACCATAAAAGCTTTTTGCGCCGATTCTGGCATTTATGGCTACGAGGTCCCCAAGAATTCAACCACCACCTTATTATTCTATGCTGTTCACAACCTGGCTCAATCTATTCTTAAAAATATTTCTTAAAAATACTTTTTTTACTTTTTTATTATTTTTTTTTACACATGGTTTGTTCAAAACATGGTGGTATTCCAACACTTAGAGAGTTAGCCTCTAATGGAGGCGATCATAAAAAAATGAAATGATAAGTAAATAAGAATATACCAGACTATTTCTGCAGAATGTAGAAACTTGAAAATTTCAAACTTTTATTTAGAGAGAGTATGTTACAAGAGATATTTAGAACTGTGCTCTGAGGTGTCCCTAACTAAAGAAAAGGAATCCCTTTATATAGAAGGGATGATACATGCATTAGCCTCAATATGGGGCCTGTAAGACACATTTATCAAAAAGTAAACAGAAACCGGCAATTATTATTGCTTTCTTTTTCAAAAAGTAAATAGTGACTAGCAATTATTTTGCTAAAATGCAGAATTATGTCTGCCACGCTCAGTGTGGGGCCTATTGTGGGATTTTGTTTTTGAATTTTCTAGACGAATCTTCTGCGTTTTTGAATTCTTGCCTGTATTCTTCAAGAACATTGCTGATGTATTCTTCATCTAAAGGGTCATCAGTATTATCTTGACCTTTTTGAAAAAAAAAATCTGCTTCTTCTTCTTCTTCGGTCTGTGATGAGATCGACATTGTAGATGGAGATCCTTCCTTTTTAAAATTTTAAGCAGATCTTTCTTCATTTCGGCTAAAAAATAATCCATGATTTCTTTGTTATTGATTTGATCAGTACCTTTGATTGTTTGGATTTTTCTAACAATATGTCTGAATGGGCTAGCAGCCTCTTTCTGTGGTTGGCTATGAGCCTGTTCTTCATAGCATTTAATGGTCTGTTTAATTTTTTCTATGGTATCATGACTCTCTATGATACCATTAGTGACCATTGTTATTTTTTTCTAAAATTTTGTAAAAAAGGTTCTATGAAGGCAAAGAATATTTTGGTTGGTATAACCAACTTCTGGAGACCATTTCCAGATCCATGGAATATGAAATTGAACAAAGAAATGAGATGAAGACATTTCTTTAATGAAGTTTTCATTTTGTTGAGCTTCTATTAAAGCTGGAGATACTTCTACCCATTGGGTATACAGATTTTTATATAAATCTGGGAGGATGTTTATTGATGGACCAAAAGATTGCCACCAATTGTAAAACCAGACTGGAATTTCCTGTCCGTAGATATGAGAGCAAATTTTTATGAACCACGAATGTTTTTGCTTCGGATTCTCATATAAGAATACTTTATAAAATGCATTCATATAATCCCAATAATTATATTTAATTGGAACTTTTGTTTGTGGGTGTATAACCTCTCTTTCTCTTAAAGGATAAGTTCCCCAAGTTTCTGCAGATATGATCTGTTTAATGACAATTTTGCTGAAACTGAAAATATTGGAGTTTCCTCCATGATAATGATCAATTTCACAATTTTCCTCTTTTAGAATATATTCATAATATTGTCTGGGCTTATAGGCCTCTGCAGGATAGAATCCTGTTGTCACACCCCGCCAAGGCGAAAACACGAGGTGTCACACATTAAGTTCATAGCATAAGGTATAAAGACATTAACTAAGGCATCACGAAATTTATTAATTTCATAATTAATATTCCATACTTGTTCAATACATAAACAAACAACCAAAATGAAAACATTGTTTAAATGAATTAACTAAGCCCTTGAGCGATCCTATATGATCTTTCACCTTCTAGTTATTATCCCCTGAAACATGTAAAATAAACGGGTCAACAATAAGTTGGTGAGAGACATAGGTTTCAAATGTTATAAAGATAAATTGTCATAAAAGACATAAACAAATTCAAACCAAGTTCAAACAAATGTACAAGCATATAAACACAAACGTTTTGAAATCAACCCTAAATGTTATAAGTTATAAGCATCCACAATCCACGATTGTGTCGTTAAAATGTTATATGCATCCACAATCCCAATGTAACATCCCGAAAATAATAATAATAATAGAAATAAATATGCGAACAATATTCGGGGAATAATGAACACGTAACAAGCTAACGGGAGCGGGCCTTGGGCCGGGCCGAAGGGGCACAAGGGGGAAGGGAAGGGTTAAACCTCAGCCACCTTCTCCACCTTCCCCACTTCACCTTCATTATTCTCATATTTTAGAGAGAGAGAGTAGAGAGAGAAAGCTCTAAACCGACACCCGAGGCCTTAATATTCGACCCAAGATCATTGCTGAACACTACTGGAGGTTGGGGAAGGAAAGATCAAGCGATAACAGGTATCAACTCCTCCTCAGATTCGAGTTTAGTTTTGAAAGTGGGTTTTAGGGTTTCAAAGTGGTTTCATAAAAAGATGGGATTTTTACGTATGGATTCGATTAAAAAGTATGTATCTAGCTTCATGGAAGCTAGATATAAGCTTTGGACGTAAAAAGATTAGAACATGGATAAAAAACGAAGGATTTGATCAAGAACCGATGAATCGTCCGAAATCTCTATGAATGGTCCGAAAACTCGGATACGTCCGAAAAGTATTCCGGAACAGCATAGATTTCGGACATAACTTCTCGATCGAAAAGTAACTCGGACGGAACATTTCGGTCAAAAAGTATTTTGGACGGAAAAGAATTTCGGACAGATGTTTTTGAACAAAACAGATCTCGGACAAAAGTTTTCGAACGAAAAAGCCATTAACAGAAAATAGTCTAACACCAGAGTTTTCGGTCGAAATAGATTTCGACCGAAAAAGATTTCGGACATAGGGGTTTTCGAATGAAATATGTAGGTTGTAACCTTGTTCCATTCGTGACTCATGAAACAGATATAAAAGCATCCCACCTAGCTTGAAGTCTCAGTGCTAAGTGAGATAGACACAGTAGAAGTTTGGTGAGTTCTTATTGCCCTTTTTCCTAAACGATTTTGGGCTGGCATGCATACTGTTAAAGAGATAGTTCTGAAGTTAAAGTATATTTTTATAAGAATTATATATTTTTATAAAATTAAAGAGAAAGTGTTAAAGAGTAAAGTACTATCTTTGAAACGTGTTTTTAAAGACAGTGAAGAGTTAAAGCAAAGAATGGTAAAGAAGCTGCACTCCGGTGTAGCTTGACAGTGACAGTGACAGATGCCATATTATATGCCTATGTGTTAATATGCGTTATTTGTCTATGTGTTATGTGTTTCAATGGCATTATATTATGTGAAGTAGTATAATTGCATAGTAGTTGCATTGTAGTTGCAAAGTAAAAAGTCCTGCAGGCAAGCAAAGTAGAAGTCTCACACTTCAGTGTGATCAGGCAAAGGAGTCTTCGCTTCGGTGTAAGCGAGAAAGTCTCACACTTTGGTGTGAGCAGGCAAAGGAGTCTTCACTTCGGTGTAAGCGAGAAAGTCTCACACGTTGGTGTGAGCAGGCAAAGGAGTCTTCACTTCGGTGTAAGCGAGAAAGTCTCACACTTTGGTGTGAACAGGAAAAGGAGTCTTCACTTCGGTGTAAGCGAGAAAGTCTCACCCTGAGGTGTGAGCAGGCAAAGGAGTCTTCACTTCGGTGTAAGCGAGAAAGTCCCACCCTGAGGTGTGGGCATAGCAAAGTAAAAGTCTTACCCTGAGGCGTAAGCGAGCAAAGGGATCTTGCCCTCGGGCAATGATTCAAATGTGAAAGTTAAAGTATGTTATAGTCACTTGTCTTGTACGAGTGAAATGTAAAGTTGCAAAGAGTAAAGGAGGTCACCCTAACCGGTTACCTCAAAAGTACAGTTTTAATGAAAGATATAACGTAACAGTTTTATAATTGTGGCATTGTAAAGTTTTAAAGTAAAGTTTAGAGTGTTTTCAAAGAAAGTGAAAGTAAAGCTTATTTTATTTTAAATAAACCAAGCTACCAAAGATAAAGTTTTACAGTTTAAAGTAAAGATAGAACTCACCCGCGTTAGCTAACTTTTAGTATGCATGACAGGTAGTAAAGGTAAAGCGAAAGCAAAGTAGAGGAGCCGTGAGGGCCGGATAGCATGGACATCGGGTCGCCGCTCTGAAGACTGACATTTCCTAATCCGATAGTTTATGTTTTAGACAATGAATTACATTATTGTTTGATGAATGTTTTAATTCAAAGACTTCCGCTGTAATAGATTCTGATTTCTGGTTTAAGAACTATGTTTGAATGTTTTGTGCCAACTATGAGATGTACCCGGTTTGGGGCGTTTCAAGTTGGTATCAGAGCCATAGTTTGAGAGATTCAGACATTTGCGATAATGTCTGAACTTAAACTGAGAATGGGACAAAGGAAAGAAGGAAAGGAATGTCAGTCCGGGCAGCCCATCCATGGATAGAGAGTAAAAGAAGGTAGTCAATGTCCTAACATAGAACATAGACGATAATGCCTTAGTACAGAAAGTTGACAGTAAATGCTTTAGCATAGATAGTACATAGTACGTGCCTTAGCATAAACAGTATACAGAAGATAGTACGTGCCTTATAGTAGAAACTCTGAACTTGGATGCAAATGTTACTCTGAAAGGAAATGTTCAGAACCCGAGTAGTAAAGTAAATTAGTAATTTCATACCGGTCTCTGTAATTAGTAATTTACATTACTCGAGGTGTTCTAAATTTATACCTATCATGATAACACGAGCTATCTTTGTTCGCAGTAGACACTAATGGCTAGAGCAAAGAGAGGTGGTCGCACCGGAGGTCGTACTGGTCGTCGAGGCAGACCGCCAGGTAATCGAAACCGTCATGAGGAAAGTGAACACTCCCGCAACGAGATTGAATCGGTGCACGTGGAGCATAATGACAGTGGGAACCATGAGTCGGTTCCTGACGATGCCCATAACGAGGCGCTTGAGTTGGAACCAATCGTAAAGGAAGCTATCGCGGCAGAGGTTACTTCAATCTTGAAGAAAGTTCTACCGGAAGCACTGGGCGAGGCCCTTAAAGAGTTTGATATAGGGAAGAAAGAGAAGAAAGAGGAAAGCAGCAAGAGAACGGAAGTCACTGACAGTGACGATTCTGATTATCAAATGACAACTCGGGGTTGCAACTATAAGTCCTTTCGGGGGTGTGACCCGCCGAAGTATGATGGACGGAAAGATGCTGTTGCCACTTTCGAGTGGATAGAGAGAATGAATGGGGTGATCAACATTAGTGAGTGCCGTGATGACCAAGCGGTCAAGTTTGCCGCTCACTCATTCACTAATGAGGCATTGAGTTGGTGGAGGTCGATTGAAAGAATCAAGTCCTCTACTGAAATGAAAAAGATGAAATGGGATGACATGAAAAAGCTGCTGATTACTAAGTTCTGCCCGCAGAACGAGATTGACAGAGTTGAGAGGGAATTTCTGGGGCTCTGTGCTGGTAGTATGACTCATCGCCAGTACACCTCCAAATACCAAGATTTGGCTCAGTTGGTTCCACATCTAGTTGACACTGAGGAAAAGAGGATCAAGTATTACATCAAGGGACTACCACAAAGGGTTCGTGTGCATGTTAAAGCAAATGCTCCTACAAGCTTTGAATCTGTGGTGTCACTTGCTGGTATAGTTTATGATGACTTCGAATCCGCGGACCCACTGCCTACTGAGAAGAAAGTGACTAATGTCGTTAAGCGGCCAGCAAAAGAGTGGGCAGGCCCGGAGGCGAAGAAGCTGAGGATAGAGGATGGGAGTGATTGTGCAAAGTGTGGACGAAAGCACTCTGGGGAGTGCCGTGTGGGTCTGAGTGTAACACCCGAAAATATAAAACATATATTTTCATATCTTGCGGAAAATAGGCCCATATTATTTTTTTTTCTTTTTAAATAGAACTCATTTCACCAAAAGTAATACCTTATATAATATTTCACCAACATTCACCCAAAGAATACTCATAAAACGCACCGGTATTTTCTCATAAAATTTCGACATGACCCGTTCGTAAAATAAACAACCCTTACGGAACATTAACCTATTTAGACACCAAATAGAACCAAACCAAGTGACCAAAATATCCATGGACACATCGACAAGTAATAAATCAATATGGAGTTTAAACTCCAAGACGCCGATACAAAAACACAATGTGAATGAAAAGATTTTACAAAACGACCATGTAAAATCATGCACCACGCCAACTCCAAATCTACATCCCGTTGACCCGATCCCTTGACTTGATCACCAACGCCTTTCACCATCCAAAACTGTCACATGACATCACCCAACGGTTAGTTAACTCACAATTCAAATATTTCTATGGTATTATCCCCGGGACCACATATATATATATATATATATATATATGTATATACACACATCTAATTATGTGTTTATCACCCAAACCAAATAATTGGAAATAGTTTATTTATTCACTTATCTTTTAAGTGGGGTTAAGCCACTTCTTTTACCCTCCCGTTACTCCAAAATAAATTCCTCCAATTAATCCCCATAGATATGCAATCCAAACCGACCCACTTAATCCACGTATCTTAACCACCTCCGTATATAAACGACTCTTCATACCTGCACATCACCAGCACCATAACTAATTAGCCGAAGCTAAGTGAGGACTCACATTCCACATATAATTTATACAAATACGATTCAAATATATAAACTCGAAGCGTGTCAAGCTTCACCCCCGAGGCACGACTCCCACAACGGTTTAAAAGTCCGTTGTATACTTCTTTGTTCTCTTATCCTCCCGACCCCAATGCCGGGTCGTTTCACCTTTGATATCCCTATTAGTATGAATTTAAAACACTACAAACACCATTAGTAGGTTAATTCACACCGTAAGAATTAAACAACATAATAGACTAACATTCATTATGTTTCACACCACAAACCGCTCGATTAACAACTTGTTATTACCCCCGCCTCACACCCTTATTAAGCTTGTAACATTCACCCACCTTTGGTTTGTAAATCACCTTAAACGTCACATATGGTAAAAGTATATTTAACCGGGTTACAAACTTGTGACACCATGATTACATCAAACCCACAACTTAACCAAATCCCGCCATTTAATTTATTCTAAATCAAGATATACCTCATCCCTAACTCATCTAAAGAGTTTTAAACACCTTAAGGTTTTCCACCATATAAAAGACACTCCTAACGAGTTCTCGGTTAATCCCCGACAATTTTATAAATATTATAAAATTCCTGTTTCAAAACAGCCTTAAATGGCTGTAAAAGTTCAACGTTTACACCCACTTACAATAGGTATTTCACCTCAACTAAACATTATGAGTAAAGTAAACACATAGAGCTTTCCGCCGATGTATAATACACCTCGAACGGACATCCGGTTAATTTACTATGAATATTTCAAAACCGGTTAAATTCTGGATATATGCTGAATTTTCAGCACTTGGGTCACTCGACCCATTACCAATTCGCACTCTTTCTTTATGAGTTTAAACCCCCACAACGCCGACAAAACAATACGTTATTGTTAAGTTAAACCATATTTAATAATTTATATTAAACCATCTAAATCATAACAATCCCAAGTCATTATTATGATTATTCTAATCGAACTCAAATTCGAGTCACTCACCTTTGCCCGTAGGAAAGTTGTTGTTTTGTCACCCGTTTGATCCGTCGCCATTAGAGACTTGTCACACCTATCTTGACAACAATCAAACTTGCAAACGATTAGAACACCTAATCGGGGCGTTCATCCCTTTAATACGTATATATTATTCACCCACCCATAATATGTGTTCTAACTCACCGTTCTTAACATACAAATAATAAACGGGTTACTCCCACCCATGAGACCCGTTATCACCCGTTCTTGTTCAACCGCAACTATGGGTCAAAATCATCAATTAAACATACACCATTCAATAACAAGTAATGGTCTTTTGGTTATAAACCAAACCATGTTAATCCCACATATTCATCCGACCCGTTTAAGCGATTAACTAAAAATAACATTCACATATCAAATTTATGTTAACCTTATTCACATTAGCTTCACCAAAGCTTTATGTTTACTAAACACCCCATGATTATCAACATCTCATTTAAATCAAGTAAATATTATAAAATCTCTCAATTAACACCATTTATTTGGTTTAGACATTTCATCAAACACCTTATGTGCATAACTATAATTCACCATTTTAGTGTTAATATGAACTTCTAAAATCACCATTTTATCATCAAAGTTATCAAGTTCATTAAACATACATATACATCTTGAAACTATAATCAAACTTCTACTTTGTTAATTAACTATCACCACAAAAGTGTCAAATTGCTAGGGTAAATCATTATGTTTACACCTTTTACACACCAAACCATATAATCTAACATCTAGATTATAACATGCAACCAAACCCATAACTCAATAATCACAAACAATCAATATAGCATGAAGATTAGGGTTTATTACACAAAAATCACCCACCATCACCTCCCAATTTCGTGGGTTTAGAATCTACAACCCAAGCACCCTAATCCTTGAATTCTACAATCAAGTCATAGAAATTTACTCACCATGGCCTTAGAAATCAAGAAAAGATTATATAATTGAGGTTTAATCTTCCAATTTTGAGATTCCATGGTTGAAATCGACCCACCTCTTCTTCACCTTGTTGAAGTCGACACCAAGAGAGGGGTGTCGACCTCTCTGCCTCAAAATCACGAACCCCTCTTTTTTTGTTTAATTATTTTAATTAAAATCCAACAATTCCACTTACACCCCTTTTTCTTATTACATTTCTCCCCCTTTTACCAACAGTTATGATTTTGCCAAGATTAGTCCCCATAGGTACATATCTATAAGTATTAAATGTAATTTTCAGTATATTTCACCCTGTTGCGATTTAAATCCCCTTTTAATAGAAATTATCATAGTATTTTATAAAATACTATTTCACCCGCCAATAAATCCATTTTAAGGAGCATATATGTTTATTTAAAACATATTTTTATTTTCTTCGAAAACCGGAATGTTACAAATCTACACCCCTTAAAAAGGTTTCGTCCTCGAAACCGAAATACATACTAGACTAGGGTATTTCCCTAATTCTTTAATCACCCATCCCAATTACTTATTCCCATATGCTTACGCTAAAAGGCAATTCAACCCTCGATTATCGGCACACCAATGTACCATCATTATGAATTTCATATTTTAAAATGACTTACTTGCATTTCTAAGCATAGAATTCATCCAAGCTAGCTTACGCCCCGTTGCACATCACCAATGCAATTTGCATCCATCCTTCGCCTTTAGCTTTAATCATTCTTCAGAACCCATATGCACACCTTTCTCAACTTTGATGCTACAATACTGCATCAATATCAACCAGTTTCCCCAATAATAGTGTACATATGATTAATAATATCCACCGGTTATCAATCAATTCCAACACCATTTGAAGTTCATAGACTTCACCACCATGCCGATTAAGGCTTTAGTCCTCACCCCATATATCAATCACCTCTATTGGGATTCAATAATCCCATGGTTAATACAAATGTCATCTCCTCATCCTTTATTACTATCCACATAAGCATGGCTACATCAAGATCACATTAGGTCTATGTGTTTACTATTTCACTCGCGACAATTGAATAGTCACCACTTAGCACTAATGATTCCTCGTTGTTACTATGTGATATTTCAAGTCATAAAGTATAAAGCAATTACTTAAAAAAAAATTCGTTTACGACCAATTCATGTAGGTTTAACACCCCACACGTTTTCACACCATATGTTATATACATATATTCATTACCTTATTTTGATCACCAACTTGTGATTTTTCATCCGCCTTTGAGATTTCAGATTTCAACCCTCCCATTATTTATTTAGAAGTTCTAGACTTCAAATCACCCATGGAATATTTAACTCCAAGTCATACCATCCCCTTTGTACTTATGTACGATGACCGACATTTAGACAAGTATATATATTATACAAGTCCTATTAATCTACCAACAATCAATTAATCATTTAGACATGCCTGATGCGAGAACCACAACTCGCTTTTCTACATGGAGCAGTTGACTCCATGTCCACCCATGAAGTATTAACTTCAAATCACCCGTAAAGTATTTGACTTCGCTTCCCATGAAGTGTTTTAACTTCGAGTATTCGCCCAATCCACCAATTTACCATTATTCCACAATGGTTTGATTTTATGTCACTTTAAGTCAATTTTACACCAATTTACCTCATTCTATATTTTAGTTTGACTATATACCACATTAGTCAACTCCATCAATTTACCACACACCACATTTTAGCTTTTTTTTTTAGAATACTCCAATACATTTATCACTTGAAGTTTAACACCCACCAATGATAACTCTTACAACCGATTGTTCCCCCTTTTGACTCTGACAACTATTGGTCACGCACCAGTGACTCTTACAATCGTATGGTCACCCCTATTTTAATCCTCTTTTAAACCGGATGGTCACCCACCAATGATGACTCTTACAACCGATCGTTCCCCCTTTTGACTCTGACAACGAATGGCCACGCACCAATGACTCTTACAATCGTATGGTCACCCCCATTTTAATCCTCTTTTAAACCGGATGGTCACCCACCAATGATGACTCTTACAACCGATCGTTCCCCCTTGTGACTCTGACAACGAATGGTCACGCACTAGTGACTCTTACAATCGTATGGTCACCCCCATTTTAATCCTCTTTTAAACCGGATGGTCACGCACTAATGATGACTCTTACAACCGATCGTTCTCCCTTGTGACTCTGACAACGAATGGTCACGCACCAGTGACTCTTATAATCGTAGGGTCACCCCCATTTTAATCCTTATCAGCAGCCAAATGTCACACACCAGTGACAACCCCATTCAATGGCCGCTTATCCGCATTCTATTGTTTCATCATTTCCTGTCACAACAAAATTCAGCACCATTAGTAGGATATGCCCACTTACTTTTCAGTACTTTCAACACAATCATGACAATAGTAAGAACATTCTAGTTTATGTGTTGATCAATACACTGGCCAGGCATACCAATCAACACATTATAAATAGGTGTTCTTATTATCACCACAACGTGTCAAAAGCAACGAATTTCAGTTTCGTATCCGTCAATATTCATAGCAATAAGCTTCCCCTTTAATATATCAATTTCACCTGCTAGGGACATTAAAATCCCATTTCATCCCCCATACACCACTCATTGGACATAAGGCTCTAATCAACAGTTGATATATATATATATATATACATATATATATATATACATATATATATATATATATATATATTAAAATAAATAATCAACAACCATAGAAAATTTACTAACCTCGTGTATTCGGTTGCATGATCAAGTCTCGGGTCAACGTTTCCCCCCATCAAGAGCACTAAGGTTGAGTTTAAATACCACCATATATTCAAATCCCTCAACCTAAGGCTCTGATACCAAGTTGTAACACCCGAAAATATAAAACATATATTTTCATATCTTGCGGAAAATAGACCCATATTATTTTTTTTTCTTTTTAAATAGAACTCATTTCACCAAAAGTAATACGTTATATAATATTTCACCAACATTCACCCAAAGAATACTCATAAAACGCACCGGTGTTTTCTCATAAAATTTTGACATGACCCGTTCGTAAAATAAACAACCCTTACGGAACATTAACCTATTTAGACACCAAATAGAACCAAACCAAGTGACCAAAATATCCATGGACACATCGACAAGTAATAAATCAATATGGAGTTTAAACTCCAAGACGCCGATACAAAAACACAATGTGAATGAAAAGATTTTACAAAACGACCATGTAAAATCATGCACCACGCCAACTCCAAATCTACATCCCGTTGACCCGATCCCTTGACTTGATCACCAACGCCTTTCACCATCCAAAACTGTCACATGATATCACCCAACGGTTAGTTAACTCACAATTCAAATATTTCTATGGTATTATCCCCGGGACCACACACATATATATATATATATATATGTATATACACACATCTAATTATGTGTTTATCACCCAAACCAAATAATTGGAAATAGTTTATTTATTCACTTATCTTTTAAGTGGGGTTAAGCCACTTCTTTTACCCTCCCGTTACTCCAAAATAAATGCCTCCAATTAATCCCCATAGATATGCAATCCAAACCGACCCACTTAATCCACGTATCTTAACCACCTCCGTATATAAACGACTCTTCATACCTGCACATCACCAGCACCATAACTAATTAGCCGAAGCTAAGTGAGGACTCACATTCCACATATAATTTATACAAATACGATTCAAATATATAAACTCGAAGCGTGTCAAGCTTCACCCCCGAGGCACGACTCCCACAACGGTTTAAAAGTCCGTTGTATACTTCTTTGTTCTCTTATCCTCCCGACCCCAATGCCGGGTCGTTTCACCTTTGATATCCATATTAGTACGAATTTAAAACACTACAAACACCATTAGTAGGTTAATTCACACCGTAAGAATTAAACAACATAATAGACTAACATTCATTATGTTTCACACCACAAACCGCTCGATTAACAACTTGTTATTACCCCCGCCTCACACCCTTATTAAACTTGTAACATTCACCCACCTTTGGTTTGTAAATCACCTTAAACGTCACATATGGTAAAAGTATATTTAACCGGGTTACAAACTTGTGACACCATGATTACATCAAACCCACAACTTAACCAAATCCCGCCATTTAATTTATTCTAAATCAAGATATACCTCATCCCTAACTCATCTAAAGAGTTTTAAACACCTTAAGGTTTTCCACCATATAAAAGACACTCCTAACGAGTTCTCGGTTAATCCCCGACAATTTTATAAGTATTATAAAATTCCTGTTTCAAAACAGCCTTAAATGGCTGTAAAAGTTCAACGTTTACACCCACTTACAATAGGTATTTCACCTCAACTAAACATTATGAGTAAAGTAAACACATAGAGCTTTCCGTCGATGTATAATACACCTCGAACAGACATCCGGTTAATTTACTATGAATATTTCAAAACCGGTTAAATTCTGGATATATGCTGAATTTTCAGCACTTGGGTCACTCGACCCATTACCAATTCGCACTCTTTCTTTATGAGTTTAAACCCCCACAACGCCGACAAAACAATACGTTATTGTTAAGTTAAACCATATTTAATAATTTATATTAAACCATCTAAATCATAACAATCCCAAGTCATTATTATGATTATTCTAATCGAACTCAAATTCGAGTCACTCACCTTTGCCCGTAGGAAAGTTGTTGTTTTGTCACCCGTTTGATCCGTCACCATTAGAGACTTGTCACACCTATATTGACAACAATCAAACTTGCAAACGATTAGAACACCTAATCGGGGCGTTCATCCCTTTAATACGTATATATTATTCACCCACCCATAATATGTGTTCTAACTCACCGTTCTTAACATACAAATAATAAACGGGTTACTCCCACCCATGAGACCCGTTATCACCCGTTCTTGTTCAACCGCAACTATGGGTCAAAATCATCAATTAAACATACACCATTCAATAACAAGTAATGGTCTTTTGGTTATAAACCAAACCATGTTAATCCCACATATTCATCCGACCCGTTTAAGCGATTAACTAAAAATAACATTCACATATCAAATTTATGTTAACCTTATTCACATTAGCTTCACCAAAGCTTTATGTTTACTAAACACCCCATGATTATCAACATCTCATTTAAATCAAGTAAATATTATAAAATCTCTCAATTAACACCATTTATTTGGTTTAGACATTTCATCAAACACCTTATGTGCATAACTATAATTCACCATTTTAGTGTTAATATGAACTTCTAAAATCACCATTTTATCATCAAAGTTATCAAGTTCATTAAACATACATATACATCTTGAAACTATAATCAAACTTCTACTTTGTTAATTAACTATCACCACAAAAGTGTCAAATTGCTAGGGTAAATCATTATGTTTACACCTTTTACACACCAAACCATATAATCTAACATCTAGATTATAACATGCAACCAAACCCATAACTCAATAATCACAAACAATCAATATAGCATGAAGATTAGGGTTTATTACACAAAAATCACCCACCATCACCTCCCAATTTCGTGGGTTTAGAATCTACAACCCAAGCACCCTAATCCTTGAATTCTACAATCAAGTCATAGAAATTTACTCACCATGGCCTTAGAAATCAAGAAAAGATTATATAATTGAGGTTTAATCTTCCAATTTTGAGATTCCATGGTTGAAATCGACCCACCTCTTCTTCACCTTGTTGAAGTCGACACCAAGAGAGGGGTGTCGACCTCTCTGCCTCAAAATCACGAACCCCGCTTTTTTGTTTAATTATTTTAATTAAAATCCAACAATTCCACTTACACCCCTTTTTCTTATTACATTTCTCCCCCTTTTACCAACAGTTATGATTTTGCCAAGATTAGTCCCCATAGGTACATATCTATAAGTATTAAATGTAATTTTCAGTATATTTCACCCTGTTGCGATTTAAATCCCCTTTTAATAGAAATTATCATAGTATTTTATAAAATACTATTTCACCCGCCAATAAATCCATTTTAAGGAGCATATATGTTTATTTAAAACATATTTTTATTTTCTTCGAAAACCGGAATGTTACAAATCTACACCCCTTAAAAAGGTTTCGTCCTCGAAACCGAAATACATACTAGACTAGGGTATTACCCTAATTCTTTAATCACCCATCCCAATTACTTATTCCCATATGCTTACGCTAAAAGGCAATTCAACCCTCGATTATCGGCACACCAATGTACCATCATTATGAATTTCATATTTTAAAATGACTTACTTGCATTTCTAAGCATAGAATTCATCCAAGCTAGCTTACGCCCCGTTGCACATCACCAATGCAATTTGCATCCATCCTTCGCCTTTAGCTTTAATCATTCTTCAGAACCCATATGCACACCTTTCTCAACTTTGATGCTACAATACTGCATCAATATCAACCAGTTTCCCCAATAATAGTGTACATATGATTAATAATATCCACCGGTTATCAATCAATTCCAACACCATTTGAAGTTCATAGACTTCACCACCATGCCGATTAAGGCTTTAGTCCTCACCCCATATATCAATCACCTCTATTGGGATTCAATAATCCCATGGTTAATACAAATGTCATCTCCTCATCCTTTATTACTATCCATATAAGCATGGCTACATCAAGATCACATTAGGTCTATGTGTTTACTATTTCACTCGCGACAATGGAATAGTCACCAATTAGCACTAATGATTCCTCGTTGTTACTATGTGATATTTCAAGTCATAAAGTATAAAGCAATTACTTAAAAAAAAATTCGTTTACGACCAATTCATGTAGGTTTAACACCCCACACGTTTTCACACCATATGTTATATACATATATTCATTACCTTATTTTGATCACCAACTTGTGATTTTTCATCCGCCTTTGAGATTTAAGATTTCAACCCTCCCATTATTTATTTAGAAGTTCTAGACTTCAAATCACCCATGGAATATTTAACTCCAAGTCATACCATCCCCTTTGTACTTATGTACGATGACCGACATTTAGACAAGTATATATATTATACAAGTCCTATTAATCTACCAACAATCAATTAATCATTTAGACATGCCTGATGCGAGAACCACAACTCGCTTTTCTACATGGAGCAGTTGACTCCATGTCCACCCATGAAGTATTAACTTCAAATCACCCGTAAAGTATTTGACTTCGCTTCCCATGAAGTGTTTTAACTTCGAGTATTCGCCCAATCCACCAATTTACCATTATTCCACAATGGTTTGATTTTATGTCACTTTAAGTCAATTTTACACCAATTTACCTCATTCTATATTTTAGTTTGACTATATACCACATTAGTCAACTCCATCAATTTACCACACACCACATTTTAGCTTTTTTTTTTAGAATACTCCAATACATTTATCACTTGAAGTTTAACACCCACCAATGATAACTCTTACAACCGATTGTTCCCCCTTTTGACTCTGACAACGAATGGTCACGCACTCGTGACTCTTACAATCGTATGGTCACCCCTATTTTAATCCTCTTTTAAACCGGATGGTCACCCACCAATGATGACTCTTACAACCGATCGTTCCCCCTTGTGACTCTGACAACGAATGGCCACGCACCAGTGACTCTTACATTCATATGGTCACCCCCATTTTAATCCTCTTTTAAACCGGATGGTCACCCACCAATGATGACTCTTACAACCGATCGTTCCCCCTTGTGACTCTGACAACGAATGGTCACGCACTAGTGACTCTTACAATCGTATGGTCACCCCCATTTTAATCCTCTTTTAAACCGGATGGTCACCCACTAATGATGACTCTTACAACCGATCGTTCTCCCTTGTGACTCTGACAACGAATGGTCACGCACCAGTGACTCTTATAATCGTATGGTCACCCCCATTTTAATCCTTATCAGCAGCCAAATGTCACACACCAGTGACAACCCCATTCAATGGCCGCTTATCCGCATTCTATTATTTCATCATTTCCTGTCACAACAAAATTCAGCACCATTAGTAGGATATGCCCACTTACTTTTCAGTACTTTCAACACAATCATGACAATAGTAAGAACATTCTAGTTTATGTGTTGATCAATACACTGGCCAGGCATACCAATCAACACATTATAAATAGGTGTTCTTATTATCACCACAACGTGTCAAAGGCAATGATTTTCAGTTTCGTATCCGTCAATATTCATAGCAATAAGCTTCCCCTTTAATATATCAATTTCACCTGCTAGGGACATTAAAATCCTATTTCATCCCCCATACACCACCCATTGGACATAAGGCTCTAATCAACAGTTGATATATATATATATATATATATATATATATATATACATATATATATATATATATATATATATATTAAAATAAATAATCAACAACCATAGAAAATTTACTAACCTCGTGTATTCGGTTGCATGATCAAGTCTCGGGTCAACGTTTCCCCCCATCAAGAGCACTAAGGTTGAGTTTAAATACCACCATATATTCAAATCCCTCAACCTAAGGCTCTTATACCAAGTTGTAACACCCGAAAATATAAAACATATATTTTCATATCTTGCGGAAAATAGGCCCATATTATTTTTTTTTCTTTTTAAATAGAACTCATTTCACCAAAAGTAATACCTTATATAATATTTCACCAACATTCACCCAAAGAATACTCATAAAACGCACCGGTGTTTTCTCATAAAATTTCGACATGACCCGTTCGTAAAATAAACAACCCTTACGGAACATTAACCTATTTAGACACCAAATAGAACCAAACCAAGTGACCAAAATATCCATGGACACATCGACAAGTAATAAATCAATATGGAGTTTAAACTCCAAGACGCCGATACAAAAACACAATGTGAATGAAAAGATTTTACAAAACGACCATGTAAAATCATGCACCACGCCAACTCCAAATCTACATCCCGTTGACCCGATCCCTTGACTTGATCACCAACGCCTTTCACCATCCAAAACTGTCACATGATATCACCCAACGGTTAGTTAACTCACAATTCAAATATTTCTATGGTATTATCCCCGGGACCACATATATATATATATATATATATATATATATGTATATACACACATCTAATTATGTGTTTATCACCCAAACCAAATAATTGGAAATAGTTTATTTATTCACTTATCTTTTAAGTGGGGTTAAGCCACTTCTTTTACCCTCCCGTTACTCCAAAATAAATGCCTCCAATTAATCCCCATAGATATGCAATCCAAACCGACCCACTTAATCCACGTATCTTAACCACCTCCGTATATAAACGACTCTTCATACTTGCACATCACCTGCACCATAACTAATTAGCCGAAGCTAAGTGAGGACTCACATTCCACATATAATTTATACAAATACGATTCAAATATATAAACTCGAAGCGTGTCAAGTTTCACCCCCGAGGCACGACTCCCACAACGGTTTAAAAGCCCGTTGTATACTTCTTTGTTCTCTTATCCTCCCGACCCCAATGCCGGGTCGTTTCACCTTTGATATCCCTATTAGTACGAATTTAAAACACTACAAACACCATTAGTAGGTTAATTCACACCGTTAGAATTAAACAACATAATAGACTAACATTCATTATGTTTCACACCACAAACCGCTCGATTAACAACTTGTTATTACCCCCGCCTCACACCCTTATTAAGCTTGTAACATTCACCCACCTTTGGTTTGTAAATCACCTTAAACGTCACATATGGTAAAAGTATATTTAACCGGGTTACAAACTTGTGACACCATGATTACATCAAACCCACAACTTAACCAAATCCCGCCATTTAATTTATTCTAAATCAAGATATACCTCATCCCTAACTCATCTAAAGAGTTTTAAACACCTTAAGGTTTTCCACCATATAAAAGACACTCCTAACGAGTTCTCGGTTAATCCCCGACAATTTTATAAATATTATAAAATTCCTGTTTCAAAACAGCCTTAAATGGCTGTAAAAGTTCAACGTTTACACCCACTTACAATAGGTATTTCACCTCAACTAAAAATTATGAGTAAAGTAAACACATAGAGCTTTCCGTCGATGTATAATACACCTCGAACGGACATCCGGTTAATTTACTATGAATATTTCAAAACCGGTTAAATTCTGGATATATGCTGAATTTTCAGCACTTGGGTCACTCGACCCATTACCAATTCGCACTCTTTCTTTATGAGTTTAAACCCCCACAACGCCGACAAAACAATACGTTATTGTTAAGTTAAACCATATTTAATAATTTATATTAAACCATCTAAATCATAACATTCCCAAGTCATTATTATGATTATTCTAATCGAACTCAAATTCGAGTCACTCACCTTTGCCCGTAGGAAAGTTGTTGTTTTGTCACCCGTTTGATCTGTCGCCATTAGAGACTTGTCACACCTATCTTGAAAACAATCAAACTTGCAAACGATTAGAACACCTAATCGGGGCATTCATCCCTTTAATACGTATATATTATTCACCCACCCATAATATGTGTTCTAACTTGTAACATCCCGAGTTTTAGAGTGCGAAAGAATTCACGAGAAATTAAAACTTAATAAGAAAAAGGGTAGAGGGCTTGGGCCGGGGTGTATGGGCCGAAAGGGGCAAGGGTTTGGGCCCTTATAAGTCTCAAGACCAGCCCCAAACCCTCATTTGCAACACCATTTTCGTTTTCTAGAGAGAGAAAGTGAGAGAGAAACCGTAGAGAGAGAAAGTTGGCGGATCGACCCGAGATTGAAGAAGTGTGTTACTCCATAGCTCGTGAGTAAAACCTCCTGATCAGAATCTCGAAACAGGTAATGACCCGAACCAAATCTGAGTTTTTGTTCGTTTTTGGGTTTTCGGGTATTTTCGTAAAAATGACGAGTTTTTGTAAACCAAATGAGAAAAGGGTTATAAATCTGGAATCACAAGGGGAAAATACACGTTTTGAATGTAAAAAGTTCAGATCTTGACGAGGTCGGATCTGCATGCGAAAGTTAGGGTTTTCGTGGGGAAGAAGGCTGAGTTCTGCACGTATCGAAACTAGTAGTTTCGATGGGCCTGTAGGTATCGAAACTAGAAGTTTCGATGGGCCTGCATGTATCGAAACTAGAAGTTTCGACGGGTCTGCACGTATCGAAACTAGAAGTTTTGATAGGTCATCATGTATCGAAACTAGGGAGTTTCGATAGGTCAGCATGTATCGAAACTAGGGAGTTTCGATAGGTCACAAGTATCGAAACTAAGTAGTTTCGAGTCAGGGACAAGTATCGAAACTAAGTAGTTTTGAGTCAGGGGCAGGTATCGAAACTAAGTAGTTTCGAGCCAGGGGCAAGTATCGAAACTAAGTAGTTTTGATGAGCCTTAAGTTCAGAAATAGTGAAACAGTTCCGTGTCAACTTAAGTCTAATACGTGTCGAATTGTTATGATTGTTCAGATTGAGTGAGATCCGGTAGATCATACCAGCTAAGACATCAGGTGAGTTCTAATCCCCTTTTCGCCTTCTTTACGGGTGGTGTGCATACTTAGTGTAAAGTGTTTATTATATTTTATATATTATAAACAAATGTGATAGTTATGTTTTAGTGAAAAGTTTAAAAGAGGCAAATGTACGTTTGAGTAAAGTATAGCTATATTATTGGCAAGTGTTTACTATATTTTCATATACATAAACAAAGGCATAATATATGTGTTAGTATTTTCAAGTAAAGCAAGATATATCATTTGGCAAGCGTTTACTATATTTTTATTATACATAAACAAAGGCATGATATATGTGTTAAGCTATATTTTAGTAAAAGCAAAGGTATTTATGGCAAGCGTTTACTATATTTTCATATACATAAACAAAGGCATAATACATGTTAAAGTTTTGATCTAGTAAAGTAAAGTTGTTTGAATTGAAAGTGGAAAGATTTCCTACGGGAATGTGTACCAGCTGTAAAGGTCCTTGGGACAGATGTTACTTGTACAAGATGTCAGATATGGGTTCTGCCCATTAGTAAGAACCTTTGGGTTCGTTAACAGTTGTACAATTGGGATGAGTGACGGCGGTTCCTCGGGAGAACTACGCAACTCCCCTTAGCGGTAAAGCGGAATTTGTCGGTTCATGATCGTTGATCATGAGGGCAATGACCGGACAGAGGAATTGACGGGAAAGCGGTATTGTCGGTTCATGGATGAATCCATGGGGGCATTGACCAGGTACTCGTCGGTTCATGGATGAATCCATGGGGGCGGTACAGTATGTGACAAGTGAATTGACGGTTAAGCGGTATTGTCGGTTCATGGATGAATCCATGGGGGCATTGACCAGGTACTTGTCGGTTCATGGATGTAAGCCATGAGGGCAGTACAGTAAAGAGGAATTGACGGTTTATCATATGTTTTAAACTGTTTTGAAAAGTAAAGTATGTAAAGTTTTGCTTTAAGAGCAGTATGTATGTATCAGTAAATCTTTTATATAAATGATTTAAAGTAAACGTTAGAACTCACTCAGCGTTGCTGATTTTTAGTATGCACATCAGTTAAGTGTAGGTGGCAGTAGATGGAAGTGGATGCTCGGCTTGGCGAGAAGAGTTACCCGAAGACCAGAGTCTGGCATTCCGTTTATGATTATGTTTTAGTTGATTCAGACAAGTTTCAGATGTATTTGACAAGTTATGTTTAGACATGTTATGTTTCCGCTACGTATGTTAAAGATTAAATCGTTTCCGCTGTGTTAATGAATGTCTTATGATTAAGTTCTATGTGTTGATGAGTAAATCCAATAAGTGAGGCCTCCCGAGAAAGGGGCCTTACATAACTCACCGTTCTTAACATACAAATAATAAACGGGTTACTCCCACCCATGAGACCCGTTATCACCCGTTCTTGTTCAACCGCAACTATGGGTCAAAATCATCAATTAAACATACACCATTCAATAACAAGTAATGGTCTTTTGGTTATAAACCAAACCATGTTAATCCCACATATTCATCCGACCCGTTTAAGCGATTAACTAAAAATAACATTCACATATCAAATTTATGTTAACCTTATTCACATTAGCTTCACCAAAGCTTTATGTTTACTAAACACCCCATGATTATCAACATCTCATTTAAATCAAGTAAATATTATAAAATCTCTCAATTAACACCATTTATTTGGTTTAGACATTTCATCAAACACCTTATGTGCATAACTATAATTCACCATTTTAGTGTTAATATGAACTTCTAAAATCACCATTTTATCATCAAAGTTATCAAGTTCATTAAACATACATATACATCTTGAAACTATAATCAAACTTCTACTTTGTTAATTAACTATCACCACAAAAGTGTCAAATTGCTAGGGTAAATCATTATGTTTACACCTTTTACACACCAAACCATATAATCTAACATCTAGATTATAACATGCAACCATACCCATAACTCAATAATCACAAACAATCAATATAGCATGAATATTAGTGTTTATTACACAAAAATCACCCACCATCACCTCCCAATTTCGTAGGTTTAGAATCTACAACCTAAGCACCCTAATCCTTGAATTCTACTATCAAGTCATAGAAATTTACTCACCATGGCCTTAGAAATCAAGAAAAGATGATATAATTGAGGTTTAATCTTCCAATTTTGAGATTCCATGGTTGAAATCGACCCACCTCTTCTTCACCTTGTTGAAGTCGACACCAAGATAGGGGTGTCGACCTCTCTGCCTCAAAATCACGAACCCCCCTTTTTTTGTTTAATTATTTTAATTAAAATCCAACAATTCCACTTACACCCCTTTTTCTTATTACATTTCTCCCCCTTTTACCAACAGTTATGATTTTGCCAAGATTAGTCCCCATAGGTACATATCTATAAGTATTAAATGTAATTTTCATTATATTTCACCCTGTTGCGATTTAAATCCCCTTTTAATAGAAATTATCATAGTATTTTATAAAATACTATTTCACCCGCCAATAAATCCATTTTAAGGAGCATATATGTTTATTTAAAACATATTTTTATTTTCTTCGAAAACCGGAATGTTACACTGAGTATTTGCTATCGATGCTGGAAGACGGGGCATTACTCTCGAGAGTGTCCTGGTGCACCGTCATGCTATAACTGTGGAATCCCTGGCCATCTGGCCAAGGATTGTCGTAAGCCTAAAGCTGCTGGTACAGAGAAAGGAAAAGAGGCCGAGAAGCCAAAAGCAAGGACCCGAGCGTATGCACTGACACAAGAAGAAGCTAGGGGCGATCCAGATGTGGTGTTAGGTACGTTCATCCTTGATCATACCTTTGTATCTGTACTATTTGATTCGGGTGCCAGTAGGAGTTTTATATCATCCTCTATGTGTAGAAGAATGAAATGCAAAGTTACTAAAGTAGAACAGGCCTTTAATGTGGAAACTGCGATGGGCAAGACCAGGGTAGTAAGTGAATTGGAAGATAATTGCACGATAAAGATTCATGGCCATAGATTCCCAGTTAGGTTGTATTTTATGACCTTGGGAGGGTTCGATATAGTTTTGGGTATGGATTGGTTAGACGCCAATGAAGCCCAGATAATATGCAGACGAAAAATAGTTCAGCTCAAAGCTCCAGACGGTAGCGAGATTTTGGTTTACGGGGATCGCGACGGTTCATTAACGAACGTCATATCGATGATAAAGGCAGAGAAGTATATAGGGCACGGATGTGAGGCCTACCTGGCCTTTGTGATAGACAATGATGTAAAAGTGAAAGAGTTAAAAGACGTACCAGTTGTATGTAATTTTCCGGAGGCGTTTCCTGAGGAGTTGCCTGGGTTACCACCTGACCGGGAGACAGAGTTCCAGATAGACTTAGTGCCAGGTGCCCAGCCCGTGGCTAAAGCACCGTACCGACTTGCCCCTCTGGAGATGAAAGAGCTAATGATACAGTTGGAAGAACTTTTGGATAGGGGTTTTATCAGGCCGAGCATTTCTCCAAGGGGTGCTCCGGTTCTGTTTGTAAAGAAGAAGGATGGTGCCATGAGAATGTGCATCGACTACAGGGAGTTGAACAAGCGAGTTGCATAAGCGTACAGTAAAGAACAAATATCCGCTACCAAGGATCGACGATCTGTTCGACCAACTACAAGGCGCCAGATGGTTCTCCAAGATCGATCTGCGGTCGGGATATCATCAGTTAAAGGTAAGGGAAGAGGACATACCTAAGACAGCATTTTGCACACGTTATGGGCATTACGAATTTCACGTGATGTCTTTCGGTTTGACCAATGCACCAGCAGCATTCATGAGTATGATGAACCAAGTGTGTAGACCGATGCTGGACAGGTCGGTGATAGTATTCATAGACGACATACTTGTTTATTCAAAGAGTGAAGGCGACCATGCTTGTCATCTTCGAGAAGTACTAGAGATGCTACAGAAAGAAAAGTTGTATGCCAAGTTCTCCAAATGCGCGTTCTGGCTTAAGGAAGTCCAATTCTTAGGTCACGTTATTAACGCTGACGGCATTATGGTTGACCCGGCTAAGATAGAGGCGGTACAAGAATGGGAAGCCCCAAAGACACCGACCGAGATTCGGAGTTTTCTGGGATTGGCAGGTTACTATCGAAGGTTCATTCAGGACTTCTCGAGAATAGCTTCGCCACTGACAAAGTTGACACGTAAAGAAGTAAAGTACGAATGGGGTCAGGCTCAGTCCAAAGCGTTTGAAGAGTTAAAGAAGAAGTTGATCGAAGCCCCAGTGTTAGCACTACCCTACGGTAACGAGGACCTTGTGGTATATTCTGACGCTTCGGGACAAGGGTTAGGGTGTGTTTTGATGCAGAGGGGAAAGGTGATCGCGTATGCGTCATGACAGCTAAAGATTCACGAAGTTAACTACCCGACTCACGACTTGGAGCTCGCGGCAGTTGTCTTCGCGCTAAAGAT
Source organism: Smallanthus sonchifolius (assembly GCA_023525975.1). NCBI lineage: Eukaryota > Viridiplantae > Streptophyta > Magnoliopsida > Asterales > Asteraceae > Smallanthus > Smallanthus sonchifolius. Next base: position 56,372,442 of record CM042028.1, read on the forward strand.
TTGGAGGCATTATCTTTACGGGGTAAAATGCACAATTTATTCGGATCACAAGAGCTTGAAGTATTTCTTTGAGCAGAAAGACCTGAATATGCGACAAAGGCGGTGGTTAGAATTGCTGAAAGACTATGACTGTGAGATCCTATACCACCCGGGAAAGGCGAATGTGGTCGCTGATGCCCTAAGTCGTAAGGAGACTCATTCTCCTATTAGGGTGAAAGCGTACCAGTTGGTCATAACCCCAGATTTTATGATAGAGCTAGAAAAAGCACAGACAGAAGCACTAAAGGAAGAGAACATAAAGAAAGAAAGAATGGTCGGTCAACAGATAAAGTTAGAACTAAACACTCATGGAGTGAGGACCAGATGTGGTCGCATGTGGGTACCGAAGGGCGGAGAGCTTAGGGCCAAAGTACTTGACGAGGCCCATAAGTCTCGATATTCCATCCACCCAGGAACCATGAAAATGTACCAGGATTTGAAGAAAGAGTATTGGTGGCCTAACATGAAGAATGATGTGACCGAATACGTAAGCAAGTGTCTGACTTGCTCACAAGTTAAAGCAAAGCATCAGAAACCACACGGGAAGGTCCAGCCTCTGGAAATACCCGAATGGAAGTGGGAGCGTATCACCATGGACTTCATTACAAAGTTGCCCCGCACAGCTAAAGGCCATGATACGATTTGGGTTATAGTGGATCGCCTGACAAAGAGTGCGTATTTCTTGCCGATTCGTGAAACGTATTCATCTGAGAAGTTGGCAGAAGTATTTACCAATGAAATTGTCTCCCGACATGGTGTGCCGTTGTCAATTGTATCTGACCGGGACACACGATTTACGTCGAGGTTCTGGAAAAGATTTCATGAGTCAATGGGTACGAGATTGAACATCAGCATGGCTTATCACCCATAGACGGATGGTCAGTCGGAAAGGACTATCCAAACGTTGGAGGATATGCTCCGCGCATGCATTATAGACTTCGGTGGCAGTTGGGATAGCCACCTACCGTTGGCATAATTCTCCTACAACAACAGCTACCACACCACTATTGGTATGCCGCCTTACGAAATGTTGTACGATAGAAAATGCCGAACCCCGGTCTGTTGGGGCGAGATAGGGCAGAAAGAGTTGGGAAGTTTGGAGGTAGTCACAGCAACCTCTGAAAAGTTTGACCAGATTAAGACCAGAATGAAAGTGGCACAGGACCGCCAAAAGTCCTACGCGGATAAGAGGCGGAGACCGATCGAATTCAATATCGGGGATCAAGTACTATTGAAGGTTTCTCCCTGGAAAGGAATTATATGATTCAGAAAGAGAGGGAAGTTAAGTCCAAGATTCGTCGGACCTTTCAAGATACTGGCGCGGGTTGGTGAAGTCGCTTACCGGTTAGAATTACCTGATGAGTTGAGTGGAATTCACCCGACCTTTCATGTGTCGCACTTGCGTAAGTGCCTAGCTGACGAATCAGCACACGTGCCACTTGACGACATCGAGGTAGATAATAGCCTCAATTACATCGAGGAACCAGTTGCCATACTAGACACGAAGGAGAAGCAGCTGCGAAGTAAAGTAATTCAGTTGGTTAAGGTACAATGGAAGCATCGTAAAGGGTCGGAAGCTACTTGGGAAACCGAGAAAGAAATGAAGGAGTCGTATCCCCATCTGTTCGACTTATGACAGGTTTCGAGGACGAAACCTTTCATAAAGGGGGTAGACTTGTAACATCCCGAAAATAATAATAATAATAGAAATAAATATGCGAACGATATTCGGGGAATAATGAACACGTAACAAGCTAACGGGAGCGGGCCTTGGGCCGGGCCGAAGGGGCGCAAGGGGGGAAGGGAAGGGTTAAACCTCAGCCACCTTCCCCACTTCACCTTCATTATTCTCATATTTTAGAGAGAGAGAGTAGAGAGAGAAAGCTCTAAACCGACACCCGAGGCCTTAATATTCGACCTAAGATCATTGTTGAACACTGCTGGAGGTTGGGGAAGGAAAGATCAAGAGATAACAGGTATCAACTCCTCCTCAGATTCGAGTTTAGTTTTTAAAGTGGGTTTTAGGGTTTCAAAGTGGTTTCATAAAAAGATGTGATTTTTACGTATGGATTCGATTAAAAAGTATGTATCAAGCTTCATGGAAGCTAGATATAAGCTTTGGACGTAAAAAGATTAGAACATGGATCAAAAACGAAGGATTTGATCAAGAACCGATGAATCGTCCGAAATCTCTATGAATGGTCCGAAAACTCGGATACGTCCGAAAAGTATTCCGGAATAGCATAGATTTCGGACAGAACTTCTCGATCGAAAAATAACTCGGACGGAACATTTCGGTCGAAAAGTATTTTGGACGGAAAAGAATTTCGGACAGATGTTTTCGAACAAAACAGATCTCGGACAAAAGTTTTCGAACGAAAAAGCCATTAACAGAAAATAGTCTAACACCAGAGTTTTCAGTCGAAATAGATTTCGACCGAAAAAGATATCGACCGAAAAAGATTTCGGACATAGGGGTTTTCGAATGAAATATGTAGGTTGTAACCTTGTTCCATTCGTGACTCATGAAACAGATATAAAAGCATCCCACCTAGCTTGAAGTCTCAGTGCTAAGTGAGATAGACACAATAGAAGTCTGGTGAGTTCTTATTGCCCTTTTTCCTAAACGATTTTGGGCTGGCATGCATACTGTTAAAGAGATAGTTCTGAAGTTAAAGTATATTTTTATAAGAATTATATATTTTTATAAAATTAAAGAGAAAGTGTTAAAGAGTAAAGTACTATCTTTGAAACGTGTTTTTAAAGACAGTGAAGAGTTAAAGCAAAGAATGGTAAAGAAGCTGCACTCCGGTGTAGCTTGACAGTGACAGTGACAGATGCCATATTATATGCCTATGTGTTTGATGCGTGATAAATATATATTAAATTTTACCAAGTTTTAATTGTAGAAATGGACTCACAACTAAATCACACGCTCACAGCAAGTGTACCGGTCGCGTGTAGTAAAGACAGCAAGCCCCAGTTATCGAACCGTGGACACAAAAGGCGGCGCCCTCGATACTAGACCTTTATTGACTCCTAACCAATGTAAAGCAAGAGATGACTTTCCTTAATTTTAGAACATGCAAAGTAAATCTAACTACTAAATACTGACTCAACTCAAAGAAAGACACGACACAGAAAAATACGTAGACACACACAAAGATGAACGAAGACAAGACACTAAAGATTACGAACAATTAAATGACACAGGAAAGACAGACAAACTAAACTTAGACGAAGATCAAATATGAGACAAACACCACCTAGATCAGGAATCCTATTGACTGACTTAGCTGCTTTCGGATAAATTGACTGTATGACACCGGTTCTAAAGATGGACTGACTCAGGAATCACTAAAACATGCAGGATCTCCTCTCGGACTCACCTACACACCTCAACTATCCTAAGGGTCGGATTAAGCTCACCGGTAAGGAATTGGATTTCCTCTCGGACTCACCAAAACCTAGAATATCACGTACTCGACAACGGTTTCACCTCTCGGTCTCAACCGTCCTATACTCAGAGGCTATCCTAGACAGACCTAAGAGCAAGGAGTAAACTCCTAAAATACCGCTTATGACACGCAAATGCAAAATGATAAAGACGACTCGGACAATTCACTCTCGTGCAACTGCTACCCAAACCGATAAACCACAAGACAACCCGACAACCTATCTCCTCTCGGACTTAAGATTGGTAGAACACTGATTTATATGACCCCACAAACCTGCTACAACGACTGGCCTAATCGTCTAGATCACAAACACAAAGCAAATGACCCGGAAACCTAAAATCTTACCCAAAACACACAAAGTATTCAAGCAAAACCTTAAGAGCAACAAGTTCATGCAAGATCAGTAGCAAATCAGCATTCAAACACATCCATAAACAATAAATTAAGAATCTTTACACTAATATCCGTCATACGATCGATTAAAACCCAAAAACAATCAAAACATATCAATATTCATCCTAATCTAGGTAGCTATGAGTTTAGCTACTCATAATACTGATAAAATCATAAAAGATTACCGGAAACATGATTAGAACTCAAAAGAAATACTGAAATACGAAAGAGAATGTAAAACCGATGTTTTCAAACCACAAAGGTGCAAGCTTTATCAATCCAAGTGATCTCTAGCTTCAATTCTTCGAACCTCCAAGCTCTCTGGTCATCCACAGCCGCAAGCCAACGATCCCCCTCGAGAATGGCCGTCTCAATCCTTAAAATGTCAAAATCTAGGTTTTTGCGGATTTTTAACCTCCCGCGTACTGCGAGAGAATTCTTCAGGCTCGTCACGTACCGCGGGGGCCAAATTAGTCGGGCCTTGTTTTTGAAGCCCCTCGAGTACCGCGAGGGAAATTCCCTTCCTGGCTCGCGTACCGCGAGAGACCGTCGTTGACAGAAAGTTTTGGCCTTTTTCTGATTTTTTCTCGTTCGCTCGTTTCATCGCGTATCTTGCTCGTTTTAGCTCCAAACTCACCTGATTCCCTACAAACCAACACATATAAGCATAAGTATCATAATCGGGTTAATTCACTATCAAAATCTATTCAAATGTGGTGAAATATGCATCATTATCATGTATGTTTTGCACCACATCAAACATTCTCACACTTGAAGTTTGCTTGTCCCAAAGCAAAGCCCTATGCAACGCATCCAACTATGTAATTAAACAAATACGATCACATCTAGCAAAATCAAGCATAGGCCACGAAATCCAAAGACACAGTTAACTCCCCAAGAATTACACGTTCAATAGATTTACGTCCCATCAAGTCAAGATGATATCAATTTTTTAGAAAAACATGGGCATGCCTATCCCAGTTTCACCGACTTTCAAGATCTAATCATGCACAGCTCACACCCCTCACAATGGTACTCTCCACTCGGTTTGTTTATGTAACTAGCAAAAGATGTGTCGGTGTCTATCCGTACTCTCAAAACCTAACAGTGAAACGTTTATGTCATGAGCTTGAACATCAATCAAATCTCCACCCACATGCATTAGACAAACACACAGATCAAAAGGGCTTTAACGGGTTGTAATGTAAGGCTAGGGTTAAAGATATGGATAAAGGATATAAAGTGGCTAAAGTGATCATAATCTGGACTCGCTAAGAACAAACAATAAACACACACTAACTAAACATAAAACTTTTGAACTTTTGAGGATCTTTGATCCTCACACTTATTCTTTTGCGTCTCTTTTTTTTTATCATAAGCTATATTGCATAAACACATATATACTAACACACTTAACTCGAACCGGATTAATAACACGGATTAAAATAAAAAGGCTAAAAGGCTCAGGGTGTAATATGTGGGTTAAACAAATGAAAGGGTATAGACTCAAACCGGTTCCCTAAGGGATATTGTTGGGTAAGGGAAAACAAAAGAAAAGGCTAAGCAAATGGGTTAAATCCTAATGCCTCTATCATTTCTGTGTGTTATCTCAGCCTAGGGTCTCAAAATGTATCAAAATGTTCAAGTTCTAACAAAATATAACATGTAGGTATACACTCAACAACGAAACAGTGAAAATATATGAAATTATATAAGGCTCAAAATCTCACTGAAAACGTGTGGAATAGGGGTCACCGATATAAGCTATGCACAATTATCATTATCGCTAGCTATACTGTCCTAGGCATCCCAAACAACTTTATTACTGAAAACCGACTCTATTGGGCCTACTTAATCCCGAAACTTGAGGAAAACCGCATTAAGGAAACGCAAACCTGCACCCGACCCGCCTTTTGCTTTCGATTTACATTGAATAAAAAAAACGGTCTTTTGTGTGCATTAGGACTCAGAAAACATGTCAAATTGGGACTTGCAAAAACACTCTTTTATTTTATTTTTTTCAATTTTCTGCCAAGCTAACATCCTCACACTTAAAAACACTCATTGTCCCTAATGTGTTTAACGAAAGGGGTTAAAAATATGAAAATGCCCAAAACGCTTCACGATCCCATCCTCCCACTGAAACTGTACATTGCCCTCAATGTACAATTGAAAACAAAGTAGAGCAAACATGATGTAAATAGAAGAACGGAACGGGACTCCCCTACGGATGTAGCAACTCTCCTCCATGATATGAACGACCTTGAACATGCAATCCTTAGAATCAACAAGAGCTTGGTATGACAACCTGCACAAAAACAAACAAAACAGAAAACAAAACAAAAATAAAAAGAACTAAAAAAAACTCACCATCGGGTTGCCTCCCGGAAGCGCTAAGTTTACAGACGAGTCTTCAGCCGGACTCAAAACCACAATTGGTTCTATGGCGGGTCAAGGTGCACCGCCTCAACTGAGCGTTCCGCAACTAGGCCAGTGATATAGTGCTTCAGTCTATGCCCATTGGTCTTGAACTTCGCTCCATCTTCTCCTTCTATCTCTATCGTCCCGTAAGGAAAAACTTGAATAACTGTGAACGGGCCTGACCATCGAGATCTTAACTTTCCCGGGAATAACCTCAACCGGGAATTAAACAATAGTACTCGATCTCCTACCTCAAACTCCTTACCACTTTTTATGTGGCGATCATGCAACTCTTTGGTCCTCAATTTATAATCATATGATCGTGTATATGCATGATCTCTCAGCTCCTCTAACTCATGCAACTCGTGCATCCGGTTCTCCCCCGCCTTGGGCTCGTCAAGATTGATAGTGCGGAGGGCCCAATATGCACGATGCTCCAACTCCACGGGCAGATGACACGCTTTCCCATAAATCAACCTAAACGGTGTGGAACCGATAGGTGTCCTGAATGCTATACGGAAAGCCCAGAGTGCATCATCTAGCTTATCTGCCCAATCTTTCCTGTTCGATCCAACCGTTTTCTCCAGGATCCGCTTAATCCCACGGTTGCTAACCTCTACCTGCCCACTAGTCTGCGGATGATAAGCCGTTGCAAGTCGATGGGTGACCCCATATCATTGCAAGGTTTTCTCCATCTGCGCATTGCAGAAGTGGGTACCACTGTCACTAATCAGTGCCTTTGGCACACCGAATCTAGCAAATAACTTCCTTAAGAACCTCACAACCACTCTCGCATCATTCGTGGGTAGAGCTTCGGCCTCCACCCACTTAGAAACATAATCCACCGCGACGAGTATGTACTTATTCCCTCGAGATGAAGGGAATGGTCCCATGAAGTCAACCCCCCAGACATCAAACACCTCCACAATCTGGATGGGGTTCTGTGGCATCTCATTCTTCGAAGAAATGTTCCCCGTCCTTTTGGCATGCATCACATCTCCTTACAAACGCGTGAGCATCCTTAAAAATCATCGGCCAGTAGAACCCTGAATCAAACACTCGTTTAGCTGTGTAGCTAGCCCCATTATGACCTCCAGTGGGACCCTCATGGCACTGCCTCAAAATGCTCTCAACTTCACTCTCGGCCACACATCTCCTAATCACCTGATCTGCTCCTACTCTAAACAGATGTGGATCCTCCCATATGTAGTGCCGAATATCCGCGAAGAATTTCTTCTTCTGCTGGTGAGTCATGCCCTTTATCAAGGTGCCATCAACAAGGTAGTTCGCAATGTCCGCGAACCAAGGGCAATCATCCTCACTCACATTCACCTTCATCAAACTCTCCATAGGGAACTGATCATCAATCTGGACTCCCTTGTGTCCACTCTCAGTACCCTCTAAACGTGACAAGTGGTCAGCTGCCACATTCTCTGCCCCTTTCTTATCTCTAATTTCTATGTCAAACTCTTGCAGCAACAGGATCCAACGAATAAGGCGGGGTTTAGCGTCCTGCTTGCTGAAGAGATATTTCACTGCTGCATGGTCTGTATAAACTATGGTTTTGGACAGCACAAGATAGGACCTGAATTTATCGAATGCAAACACCACGGCCAGCAGCTCCTTCTCCGTGGTGGTATAATGCTCTTGCGCATCATTCAAGGTCCGACTAGCATAATAGATGGGATGGAAGTGTTTGTCCTTCCGCTGTCCTAAAACCGCCCCTAATGCGAAGTCGCTTGCATCGCACATCAACTCGAATGGAAGTGACCAATCCGGGGCTACCATGATAGGGGCATCAACCAACTTGCCCTTCAACAACTCAAATGCCCTCAAACACTCATCAGAAAACACGAAGGGCGCATCCTTCTCCAACAACTGAGTCATCGGCCTCGCTATCTTAGAGAAATCACGGATGAATCTCCGGTAGAATCCGGCGTGGCCAAGGAAACTCCTAATCGCTCTCACACATGTCAGAGGGGGAAGTTTAGAGATCATCTCCACTTTAGCTCTATCCACCTCTAAGCCCGCATGTGATATCATGTGCCCTAACACTATGCCCTCTCTCACCATAAAGTGGCATTTTTCCCAGTTCAGCATAAGATTTGTCTCCTCACATCTTGCCAACATCTTCTCTAAATTCCTCAAGCAGTGGTCGAAAGAGCTCCCAAAGACCGAGAAGTCGTCCATAAAGACCTCCATAAAGTCTTCGACCATGTCATGAAAGATGGCAATCATACAGCGTTGAAAGGTAGCTGGAGCGTTGCATAGCCCGAAGGGCATGCGGCAGTAAGCAAACGTACCATAGGGGCACGTGAAAGTGGTCTTCTCCTGGTCCTCGGGTGCAATAGGGACCTGGAAATAACCAGAAAAGCCATCGAGAAAGCAATAGAACTGCTGTCCCGTCAGACGCTCCAGCATCTGATCAATGAACGGAAGTGGGAAATGATCTTTCCTAGTTGCTTCGTTCAGCCTTCTATAGTCTATACAGACCCTCCAACCTGTAACCGTCCTCGTCGGTATCAACTCATTCTTCTCATTTACCACAACTGTCATCCCCCCTTTCTTGGGGACAACCTGCACTGGACTCACCCACGCAGAGTCAGATATGGGGTAGATTAGCCCCGCATCTAATAGCTTCAGCACCTCCTTCTTTACTACCTCCTGCATCTTGGGGTTCAGTCTCCTTTGCCCTAGCACAACTGGCTTATAGTCATCCTCCATCAGGATCTTGTGCATGCAAAAGGAAGGGTTTATACCCTTGATATCCATCAGCTTCCACGCGATCGCATGCTTATGTGCCTTCAGCACGCCAGTCAGTCTCTCCTTCTCATCTCCCTTCAGATCCGCAGCAATAATCACAGGAAGCTTCCCCTCATCATCCAGCAAAGCATACTCTAGATGAGAAGGTAACTCCTTAAGCTCTAAGGAGGATGGCGGGCTCTCAACAGACGGCCTCTCAACCGGCTCACTCCTCTCAATCTCTTCGAATTCGGTGGGATCCTGCACATCCTCACTCTCTAGAGGACTCGAGCTCTCATCAACGGCTACTACTGTCATCTCAATCTCGCCGTTTTCTCTAGCCAGGATTTGCGTATCAGACGCATCTCCCCCGCATATCTCACTCAGGAACTCACCCACATGTGACATGATCGACTCTATGAAGTATAGTGTATCATCCTGACTGCTCGGATGCTTCATGGACTTATTCACGTCGAATGTCACTTTCTCATCATTCACACCGAGGGTCAGCTTACCGCTAAAAACATCTATCATCGCTTGAGCGGTAGCTAGGAATGGACGCCCCAAAATAAGAGGAACATGCTCGTCCTCGTCCATATCCAGTATGACAAAGTCCACAGGGAAAATAAACTTGTCGACCCTAACCAACATATTCTCAACAAAACCGCGCGGATACTTAACCGATCGATCGGCAAGCTGAAGACTCATCCGCGTCGGCTGCGGTTCTCCTAGGCCTAGCTTCTTAAAAATAGAATAGGGCATCAGATTGATGCTAGCACCTAGGTCGGCAAGAGCGTTACAGACAGATAACCCACCAATAACACAAGGGATAGTGAAACTCCCTGGATCCTTCATCTTCTGTGGAAGGCTGGGTTCTATAACCGCAGAACACCGTTCATTCATCACTACGGTGGAAAGTGCCTCGAGTTTAGTTTTGTTCGTCAACATGTCCTTGAGGTACTTCGCATACTTAGGCATACTAGACAGAGCCTCAACAAATAGGATGTTAATATGTAGCTGTCGTAGTATGCTGAGGAACTTCCGGTAATGATCGTCCTCCTTTTCCTTTCTAAGCCTACCAGGATATGGAAGTGGGGGCTTATACTCTCTCATAGGCGTCTCAGTCGCCTTCCTAGCGGTGTCCTCTGACTGTGCTTTAATTACTGGGCTCCGCCTCTCTTGCACCTTGCTAGGATCCGCCTCCATCTCAATCTCCTCATCGACCGTTTCATCCTCATTATCTACCGGTCTCGGAGTCTCAGCACCTCGGCCGCTCCTAGTAGTCACTGCCTTCGCGAACTGCCGTGAGTGACCGGGGTTCGTATCAGTGTTACTAGGCAAACTACCCTCCTTCCTAGTCTTCAGCATCTCAGCTATCTCTCCTACATGCCTCTCCACATTCTGCAACGCCACTCCCTGGCTTTGGATCATCGTGTCATGCTCCTTAAACTTTGCAGCAGTCTCCTGCTGCCGCCTCTCATTAGTTTCCAGAAACTGAGCCAACATCTCTTCTACGCGGTCTTTCTTCTCCCCGCTGCCCTGACCCGAATTCTGGAACAGGCTCGGGTTCTGATTACTCCTCCAATTGGAACCAGAGTTGTTTCTCCATCCAGAGTTACCATACGAGTTATTACGTTTTTGGTTTCCTAAGAACTCTACCTGCTCCTGGGTCATCTGGCAATCAGCAGTGTGGTGGCCTCCCTTACAAATCTCACAGCTCCTATCTGACTTCACCTGCAGATCCTTCACTATTCTCGCCAATGCCTCTATCTGCGCCGCCAAGGCTGTATTCGAATCCACCTGCATAACCCCTCTCTGTGAATTCTCAGAATATGGGCTCTAGTAACTGGTCATGGCAATATCCTCGAATAGGTCAAAGCACTCATCAGGAGTCTTGCTTGTCATCATGTTTCCCCCTGCAGCCGTATCTAGCTGTCCTCTACTGGCGATGGTACAACCATTATAAAACTTCTCTACCAAACACCAGTCCTCTATGCCATGACGCGGGCAATCGTTGCACAGCCCCTTAAATCTCTCCCACGCGTCATGAAAATTCTCCCCCAACTGCTGCTTAAAAGCATGGATCAAACTCCTGTGGTGAGCAGCCTTAGAAGGGGGAAAATATTTAGCAAGAAATTTGTCCTTCATAGCAGCCCAAGTGGTGATAGAACCATTGGGTAAGGATTCAAGCCAAGTGGCGGCTTTATCAGCTAAACTGAACGGGAATAGACGCAACAGTTTTGCATCCTCAGTGATGCCATTAAGGCGGAATGTGTCGCAGACCCTACTGAATCTAGTGAGATGAGAGTGTGGGTTCTCATGCGAGTTCCCATGGAATTGCACATTTGTGGCGATAGTGCTCATGACGTGAGATGGAAACTGCCACGTGTTAGCCTCTACAGTAGGCTGAGTGATGCTCGAACGCACGCCGCCGTCAGTCGACTTGGCGTAATCAGAAACGGTCCTTCGTGCCGGTGGCTCGCCCATTTCTTCAGAAGATGTTTCGCCGGTCTCCTCAACAGGTTTCTTTCGGAACAGATGCTCGGGCTCGAGTAGAGCAGAAAACTCAGCAGATCCTGTGGAACGAGTGCGACGACTATGTTGCATACACTGTAAGAAGAAAAATAAGTACAAAATAAAATAGTATGCTAATTAGAAATAAAAACAAATTAGATAAAAGAAATAAGAAAATATAATAAAATATTAAACAAATAAATAGCACAAGTAGTTAACAAATAGTGGTCAGACCCCCAACTCGGGTCGTTCTCGAAGTCGCCAAAATGTGTCCCCGGCAACGGCGCCAAACACTTGATGCGTGATAAATATATATTAAATTTTACCAAGTTTTAACTGTAGAAATGGACTCACAACTAAATCACACGCTCACGGCAAGTGTACCGGTCGCGTGTAGTAAAGACAGCAAGCCCGAGTTATCGAACCGTGGACACAAAAGGCGGCGGCCCTCGATACTAGACCTTTATTGACTCCTAACCAATGTAAAGGAAGAGATGACTTTCCTTAATTTTAGAACATGCAAAGTAAATCTAACTACTAAATACTGACTCAACTCAAAGAAAGACACGACACAGAAAAATACGTAGACACACACAAAGATGAACGAAGACAAGACACTAAAGATTACGAACAATTAAATGACACAGGAAAGACAGACAAACTAAACTTAGACGAAGATCAAATATGAGACAAACACCACCTAGATCAGGAATCCTATTGACTGACTTAGCTGCTTTCGGATAAATTGACTGTATGACACCGGTTCTAAAGATGGACTGACTCAGGAATCACTAAAACATGCAGGATCTCCTCTCAGACTCACCTACACACCTCAACTATCCTAAGGGTCGGATTAAGCTCACCGGTAAGGAATTGGATTTCCTCTCGGACTCACCAAAACCTAGAATATCACGTACTCGACAACGGTTTCACCTCTCGGTCTCAACCGTCCTATACTCAGAGGCTATCCTAAACAGACCTAAGAGCAAGGAGTAAACTCCTAAAATACCGCTTATGACACGAAATTGCAAAATGATAAAGACGACTCGGACAATTCACTCTCGTGCAACTGCTACCCAAACCGATAAACCACAAGACAACCCGACAACCTATCTCCTCTCGGACTTAAGATTGGTAGAACACTGATTTATATGACCCCACAAACCTGCTACAACGACTGGCCTAATCGTCTAGATCACAAACACAAAGCAAATGACCCGGAAACCCAAAATCTTACCCAAAACACACAAAGTATTCAAGCAAAACCTTAAGAGCAACAAGTTCATGCAAGATCAGTAGCAAATCAGCATTCAAACACATCCATAAACAATAAATTAAGAATCTTTACACTAATATCCGTCATACGATCGATTAAAACCCAAAAACAATCAAAACATATCAATATTCATCCTAATCTAGGTAGCTATGAGTTTAGCTACTCATAATACTGATAAAATCATAAAAGATTACCGGAAACATGATTAGAACTCAAAAGAAATACTGAAATACGAAAGAGAATGTAAAACCGATGTTTTCAAACCACAAAGGTGCAAGTTTATCAATCCAAGTGATCTCTAGCTTCAATTCTTCGAACCTCCAAGCTCTCTGGTCATCCACAGCCACAAGCCAACGATCCCCCTCGAGAATGGTCGTCTCAATCCTTAAAATGTCGAAATCTAGGTTTTTGCGGATTTTTAACCACCCGCGTACCGCGAGAGAATTCTTCAGGCCCGTCGCATACCGCGGGGGCCAAATTAGTCGGGCCTTGTTTTTGAAGCCCCTCGCGTACCGCGAGGGAAATTCCCTTCCTCGCTCGCGTACCGCGAGAGGCCGTCGTTGACAGAAAGTTTTGGCCTTTTTCTGATTTTTTCTCGTTCGCTCGTTTCTTCGCGTATCTTGCTCGTTTTAGCTCCAAACTCACCCAATTCCCTACAAACCAACACATATAAGCATAAGTATCATAATCGGGTTAATTCACTATCAAAATCTATTCAAATGTGGTGAAATATGCATCATTATCATGTATGTTTTGCACCACATCAGTGTTAATATGTGTTATTTGTCTATGTGTTATGTGTTTCAATGGCATTATATTATGTGAAGTAGTATAATTGCATAGTAGTTGCATTGTAGTTGCAAAGTAAAAAGTCCTGTAGGCAAGCAAAGTAGAAGTCTCACACTTCGGTGTGATCAGGCAAAGGAGTTTTCGCTTCGGTGTAAGCGAGAAAGTCTCACACTTTGGTGTGAGCAGGCAAAGGAGTCTTCACTTCGGTGCAAGCGAGAAAGTCTCACACTTTGGTGTGAGCAGGCAAAGGAGTCTTCACTTCGGTGTAAGCGAGAAAGTCTCACACTTTGGTGTGAGCAGGCAAAGGAGTCTTCACTTCGGTGTAAGCGAGAAAGTCTCACCCTGAGGTGTGAGCAGGCAAAGGAGTCTTCACTTCGGTGTAAGCGAGAAAGTCCCACCCTGAGGTGTGGGCACAGCAAAGTAAAAGTCTTACCCTGAGGCGTAATCGAGCAAAGGGATCTTGCCCTCGGGCAATGATTCAAATGTGAAAGTTAAAGTATGTTATAGTCACTTGTCTTGTACGAGTGAAATGTAAAGTTGCAAAGAGTAAAGGAGGTCACCCTAACCGGTTACCTCAAAAGTACAGTTTTAATGAAAGATATAACGTAACAGTTTTATAATTGTGGCGTTGTAATGTTTTAAAGTAAAGTTTAGAGTGTTTTCAAAGAAAGTGAAAGTAAAGCTTATTTTATTTTAAATAAACCAAGCTACCAAAGATAAAGTTTTACAGTTTAAAGTAAAGATAGAACTCACCAGCATTAGCTGACTTTTAGTATGCATGATAGGTAGTAAAGGTAAAGCAAAAGCAAAGTAGAGGAGCCGTGAGGGCTGGATAGCATGGACATCGAGTCGCCGCTCTGAAGACTGACATTTCCTGATCCGATAGTTTATGTTTTAGACAATGAATTACATTATTGTTTGATGAATGTTTTAATTCAAAGACTTCCGCTGTAATAGATTCTGATTTCTGGTTTAAGAACTATGTTTGAATGTTTTGTGCCAACTATGAGATGTACCCGATTTGGGGCGTTTCACCCAAAGATTGTGCCATTGTTATATCGATTTCCCCCATATGGCCATACCAGTACTTCCTTAGGCTTATGATCAAGTTAATGATTGCAATATTGTTATTAGTGTTCAAATATAAAGCACATAATTGAAATAACTTGTTTGAGAATTTGTTTTGATAAAAATAGTTGAGTTATCAAGTTATAAATGCACATGTTTCCCCCAAAAGTAATAAGGAAAAAGGGGCTATGAATCTCACCTTGATATTGAGTCTCAAACTTGAACTAGATCGGGAGGACGGGTGAACCGGTTTAACGATGCCCTAAATAAATACGATATGTTATTTAATATATAGGAACGATTAAAAGGAATAAAGACGGAACGGAACGATTTGGGAAGATAGGATTTCGGCACAAACAAACGAGAAAGATACGAACTTTACTAAATAAGTTATAAATCGGATTACACGTAAACGAAGTTTTATAAATTCTATTTATAAAAGAAAATTCGGTGACAATAATAAACAATATTTGCAAATATATTAATATATTAAATATCTTAATGTAATATTTATTTTATTAAGACAGTGTCAAAAGTGGTTAAAACTAGTTGATAAAATCCACTTTACAACTAGATATTAACACTAACCGACTCCAAAGAACCGAATCATGTCGTCTTTAGATTAAACGTTTTAGGTTAAATATATATATATATACATATATATATATATATATATTTTAAAAGTGAGTCGTAATTCCCTTATGTTTATTATAAGGAAAATATATGTTTTAAAAATTATAAGTTCAAATCAATAACATAATAATTTTAGTGTGTGTGGGTGCCAACTCAAACAAAAATAATAATAATAATAATAATGATAAAAATAATAATAATGATAAAAATAGAAGAAAGGAGGCAGCCGTAAGGGAGTGAACCCATGACCTTAGCTAGTGAATGGAAGTGTTTTAACCACATGGACTCATGCCCCATTTCAATAATCGATCAGAAAACAAAAATAGTTAACATAATAACTTAAACTTAACCTTCTTCTTCATTCATAAACCCAGATGCAACCGTGACCAACCCCACAGCCCTAAATCTGATTTAATACAAAAGAATGATAGAGGATGATGCGATCAAGATGGAAGGAAATCGTACCTAGTCGATTTTCGCAAGCAAAACGAATCGTCTCCGGTTTCCTTGAACCGATTGTAACAATGGGAAAAAGCAAAGAAAGAAGAAAAACGATTTTTGGTGGTGATTTCGATTGTAAAGGGTTAGTGATATTTATAGGGTGTTTTTAACGCGTTCACAGCTTTAAATCGACGAGATCTGCGGGATTTGGGACTAGATTTAGGCGATTTTGCAAATCTCCTCCCCATTTTCGGGATTTCTCTTTAATGGTTTCCAAACCTTCGATTTCGGTCCAAATCCGCCAAATTGAGGCTAGATTCGGGGTTGTTCATCGATCACGATTGTTTAGGATTCCAAAAATTGAGTTTTGATCACGGATTGAAGCGATTTAGAGATTGATTTGGACACGGTTGACTTTTTGAAGTCAAATTTGTTCTTGGTTAGGCTCCAGGGTTCAAAAATATAAAAGTGAGGGGGTTCAAAGGATTTGTGAGGGTTCAAGTGTAAGCGGGTGGGGGGGGATTTCAATGCCTATTTGAGAGGATCCATCCCTTTCTTTTATCAAATTTAAATAGATTAGGTTAAAATTTTCTTTATAAAAACCTTTAAAATGAAATATATATATATATATATATATATATCAAACCTTATTTTAATTTTTACACAAAAAAAATAAATAAATAAATTAGTAAGTAAAAAGGCTTAGTTATTATTGTTAAATATATATATTTATATACTTATGGTATACATTCTAGATCGTTACACGTTGGAATGCGTTGATAGTCACAAATGTTATAATAATACAAGTTGAAATAGGAATAATACATGTAAGAAAATTGCATATGTTACAGTATCCCCAAGTTGAAGGAATTTCGTCCTCGAAATTCAACTAGTGGAGGCTAATGACTTAGAAAAGAGATGAGGATACTTAAGCTTCATTTGATCTTCACGTTCCCAAGTGAACTCAGGGCCACGCTTAGAATTCCAACGAACTTTCATGATAGGTATATGACTACGCTTGTGTTGCTTAATGTTACGGTCCAAGATCTCAACGGGTTGTTCAATGAAGTTCAACTTGTCATCAATACGGACTTCGTCTAACGGAATATGAAAAGTGTCGTCAGCGAGGCACTTCTTGAGGTTAGACACATGAAAGGTGTCGTGCACACCATTGAGTTCGGCTGGCAGCTTGAGTTTGTAAGCTACGGGGCCAATCCTTTCAAGGATTTCAAAAGGACCCACGTATCTAGGTGCTAATTTCCCCTTCTTCCCGAAACGGACCACGCCCTTCCAAGGGGAAACTTTGAGTAAAAGTTTGTCACCGACTTGGAATTCGAGGGGTTTCCTTCGATTATCGGCATGGCTCTTTTGGCGAGCACGGGTAGCCTTAAGTCTTTTTTGAATCTTGAAGATCTTATTGGAAGTCTCTTGAATAAGCTCGGGACCGGTTATTTGAGCGTCACAAATCTCGGTCCAACATACCGGGGAGCGGCATTTTCTACCATATAAAGCTTCGAAATGAGCACATTTAATGCTAGTATGGTAGCTGTTGTTGTAAGAGAATTCCACGAGAGGCAAATGGTTATCCCAACTTCCACCGAAATCGATCACACAAGTGCGAAGCATATCCTCCAGGGTTTGGATAGTCCTTTCGCTTTGGCCATCGATTTGAGGATGATAAGCCGTGCTAAGGTCCAAACGAGTCCCTAAGGATTTTTGTAAGGATCGCCAGAAGTTGGAAGTAAAACGACCGTCACGATCGGAGAAAATGGACAAAGGCACATCGTGACGAGTCACGATTTCATTAATATAGAGATTTGACAGCTTTTCCATTTTGAAATCTTCACGAATATGGATAAAATGAGCGGATTTGGTCAAGCGATCAACTATGACCCAAATCAAATCGTGCCCACAAGGAGTTCTTGGGAGTTTGGTGATAAAATCCATAGAGATTTTCTCCCATTTCCAAAGAGGGATCTCGGGTTGTTGGGGAAGACCCGAGGGTTTTTGATGTTCGGCTTTAACCTTTAGGCACGCAAGGCACTTGCTCACAAATAAAGCTATATCCTTCTTCATTCCGGGCCACCAATAAAACTCCTTGAGATCGTGATACATTTTATCAGAACCGGGATGAATAGAATACCGGGATTTGTGTGCCTCATCGACGATAAGCTTGCGAAGGGGTTGAGAGTCGGGAATCCACATTCGTCCCATAAAATAAAGAATTTCATCGTACTTGGACTCTAATTATTTTTCGGCACCACAATCTAACTACTGCTTTAACTCACCCTTGGCAAGAACCTCTTTTTGAGCTTGAAGAATCATGGCCTTGAGGCTAGTTTGGATGATCATTCCCATGGCCCGAATGCGAGATGGTTTGACCCGATCTTTCCGGCTAAGGGTGTCAGCAACCACATTGGCTTTTCCCGGGTGATAGCGAATTTCACAATCCTAATCACTCAAAAGTTCAACCCAACGCCGTTGCCTCATGTTAAGATCCTTTTGATCAAGGATATGTTGAAGGCTTTTATGATCGGTGAAGATGACACACTTTGTACCATAGAGGTAGTGTCTCCAGATTTTTAAAGCAAAGACCACTGCACCTAATTCGAGGTCATGAGTGGTGTAGTTTCTTTCATGAATCTTGAGTTGTCTTGATGCGTAGGCGATGACTTTGCCTCGTTGCATCAACAAGCAACCGAGACCTTGATTGGAGGCGTCGCAATAAACGACGAAATCATCGTTTCCATCGGGAAGACTTAGGATAGGAGAGTCGCACAATTTCTGCTTAAGGAGTTGGAAAGCGTCTTCTTGTTTCTGCTCCCAAATGAACAGTTTATCCTTTTGGGTTAGAGTTGTGAGTGGTAGGGCGACCTTTGAAAAGTTCGAGATGAACCTTCGATAGTAGCCGGCTAAACCCAGAAAGGAACGGATTTCTAAGGGAGTCTTGGGCGTACCCCAGTTCTTGATAGCTTCGATTTTGGATGGGTCAACATGTATACCCTTCTCGTTGATAACATGACCCAAAAAGTGAACTTCTTTTAACCAAAACTCGCACTTGGAGAATTTCGCATAAAGATTTTCCTTCTTCAACAGCTCCAAGATTAGCCTTAGGTGGTTCTCATGTTCTTTGGCGGTTCGAGAGTAGATCAATATGTCGTCAATGAAGACAATGACAAATTGATCCAAGTAGGGTCTACAAACCCAGTTCATAAGATCCATGAACACTGCGGGTGCATTGGTTAACCCGAAAGGCATAACCACAAACTCATAGTGTCCATATCGAGTTCTGAAAGCGGTCTTCGGGATGTCATCGTCATGGACTCGCAGTTGGTGATAACCGGATCGGAGATCAATCTTTGAGAAACATATTTGCTCCTGGCAATTGATCGAATAAGTCATCAATCCTCGGGAGAGAATATCAGTTCTTGGTAGTCAGCTTGCTGAGCTCACGATAATCAATGCACATTCTAAAGGTTCCATCTTTCTTCTTGACAAAAAGGACCGGGGCTCCCCAAGGTGAGAAGCTCGGTCTAATGAAACCTTTGTCTAGCAGCTCTTGCAATTGACTAGACAATTCTTGCAATTCGGATGGTGCGAGACGGTAAGGAGATTTAGCAATAGGGTTTGCTCCAGGAACAAGGTCAATACGGAATTCAACTTGTCGAATAGGTGGTAGTCCGGGCAGATCGTCAGGGAATACTTCGGGAAAGTCTCGAATAACAGGTACGTCTTGAATGGTTCTATTCTCGAGTTTCTTTACAACAATGTGAGCCAAGAAAGCATAGCATTGCTTCCTTAAGTAGCTACGAGCCTTCATGCAAGAAATGATCTTTAGGCCACGGCAAGGCTTGTCTCCAAGGATTTCCAAGATTTCACCGGATAGTAGAGGAATACGAATAAGTTTCTCCGAGCATACGATCTCGGCATGGTTGCCGGATAGCCAGTCCATACCTACAACTATGTCAAAGCTTCCAAGAGTCATAGGAATAAGGTCGATGATGAACGGGTGATCGTTGAGAGTCAAGGTACAACCGCGAACAACCGTACGAACATGGGTTAGTTTGCCATAGGCTATTTCAACCGTGTAAGGGGGTTCTAACACACTAGAGCATTTATCAAGCAAAGGTTCTAATTTGGTGGAAACAAAACTCTTGTCGGCACCGGTGTCAAATAAAATTGATGCATAGACGTTATTGACAAGAAAAGAACCTGTAACGACGGCAGGTTCCTCAAGTGCTTCAGTCGTGCCAATAACAAAAGCCCGGTTGCATGCCCCTTGTGTGTTAGCCAATTTGGGGCAACGGTTCCTGAGATGGTCGGTAGCACCACACTAGTAACAAGCTTTACCATTTGCAATTGCGGGGACCGCAGTAGGAGTAGCATTAACCACACGACAAGTAGCTGCCAAGTGACCTCCTTTACCACACTTAGTGCATATGTGGCAAGGGAAGGTAGCATCATGATGATATTGGCACTTAGCACACCAAGGGTAAGACCCGCCATAAGATTTCTTTGTGGAAGCTTGTGCTTGGGTTGGTGCTACTTGGGTAATTGGAGCAGCAGGGGTTACTATGGCGAAGTTCTTTGCCACTTTCTGCTTCTTGAAGTGGCGTTCAGGCTTCTTGGTTTCTTTAACCCGAATTTTCTTTCCACTCTTTTGGGTCAGAATGCCTTCTTTCACAAGATCGTCCGTAAGGGACGCAGCTAGACGGATGGCAGCCTTGAGAGTAGCAGGGGTGCTGCCCATGACGGTACCCCTAATTTGGTGAGGTAGGCCACCAATATAACGGTCGATTTGGCGGCTTAACGGGGTGACCATGTGAGGGACCAATGTGCTCAGTTCATGAAAACGGTTGTTGTATGCTTCATTTTCACCGCTATCTTGAACAAGATCCCACATTTCCACTTTAAGCTTCTTCATTTCATTCTTTGGGCAGAATTCCTCAACCATGAGCTCCTTAAGTTGATCCCATGTCAAGGCTAAGGCTGCGGTTAATCCCCGAGTTCGTTTCTCGCCGTTCCACCAAGTAAGCACCCTTTTTTGGAAGGCACTTGAAGCATACTTCACTTTCAGGTCATCAGGGCATTCACTCATTACCAGGGTTGACTCCATGCTTTCAAACCACTGAAGCAAACCGGTGGCACCCTCATATCCATTTCACTTTAAAGGGTTGCACGAGTTGAAGTGCTTGTACGTGCAGGTGGTTCCTCCGGTATCCTTCATAGTGTTTGTGAGTCGAGTAACCATATCAGGTAACACAACAGTAAGTTGTTGAGTTAGGAGTGTAGCTATGGTAGTGGTATCCATAGTCGGAGCAGTCAAGGTGGTATCACTGGTTCCAGAATTGGTGGCGTCGGTGGTTTCACGTCGAGGAGGCATTCTACGAAGACAAGATTTTTAATCGAGTTAGAGATAGACATATAAATAATAGAAGTGATATATTCATAAAATAGAAATTCACTTGCATTAATGTCATACAAAGGTAGAATTGAAATAGATAAACACTAGCTCATATAATGCTTAGTGTTAAGTACAAATGAATTTAAATTTTGACTAATCATAACACCGAGTTCTCACAATAGCGTGTTAGAAGTATACTTGACCTATAAGTAGTGCAGCCACAAAAGGATTCCCAGGAAATTAAAGAGAGGTGGGTCACAAGGGACAACTTAAGTACCAAGTCTTTCCTTAGTCAGAACCTTTTATGGGCCTACACCCACTCTTCCAGCCATCATATACTACTAACACCTATCACTTGAACCCATGGTTATGATGAGAATAATGGGTTGGGCTTTAAGGCCCAAGAGTGAGATCCATCTTCTCGAGCAAGCTTCCTTTTCTTGAGTGGTAAATGGGTGGAGAAAGAACCGAGTGGACATACGTGTTATGGGATACATCGGCTGAATAGGATGACATGGCTAAGAAGAGATAAGTTTAGCACATAAATCACATATAGTTCCTATGAAAGTGTAAGGGAGTCTTAGGTTATAGTCTAGGTCTTTCTAAGGCTAATTCTCTATAACCAAGGCTATGATACCAATCTGTCACACCCCGCCAAGGCGAAAACGCAAGGTGTCACACATTAAGTTCATAGGACAAGGTATAAAGACATTTACTAAGGCATCACGAAATTTATTAATTTCATAATTAATATTCCATACTTGTTCAATACATAAACAAACAACCAAAATGAAAACATTGTTCAAATTAATTAACTAAGTCCTTGAGCGATCCTATATGATCTTTCACCTTCTAGTTATTATCCCCTGAAACATGTAAAATAAACGGGTCAACAATAAGTTGATGAGAGACATAGGCTTTAAATGTTATAAAGATAAATTGTCATAAAAGACATAAACAAATTCAAACCAAGTTCAAACAAATGTACAAGCATATTAACACAAATGTTTTGCAATCAACCCTAAATGTTATAAGTTATAAGCATCCACAATCCACGATTGTGCCGTTAAAATGTTATATGCATCCACAATCTCAAAGATTGTGCCGTTGTTATATCGGTTTCCCCCATATGGCCATACCAATACTTCCTTAGGCTTATGATCAAGTTAATGATTGCAATATTGTTATTAGTGTTCAAATATCAAGCACATAATTGAAATAACTTGTTTGAGAATTTGTTTTGATAAAAATAGTTGAGTTATCAAGTTATAGATGCACATGTTTCCCCCAAAAGTAATAAGGAAAAAGGGGCTATGAATCTCACCTTGATATTGAGTCTCAAACTTGAACTAGATCGGGAGGACGGGTGAGCCGGTTTAACGATGCCCTAAATAAATACGATATGTTATTTAATATATAGGAACGATTAAAAGGAATAAAGACGGAACGGAACGATTTGGGAAGATAGGATTTCGGCATGAACAAACGAGAAAGATACGAACTTTACTAAATAAGTTATAAATAGGATTACACGTAAACGATGTTTTATAAATTCTATTTATAAAAGAAAATTCGGTGACAATAATAAACAATATTTGCAAATATATTAATATATTAAATATCTTAATGTAATATTTATTTTATTTGACAGTGTAAAAAGTGGCTAAAACTAGTTAATAAAATCCACTTTACAACTAGATATTAACACTAACCGACTCCAAAGAACCGAATCATGTCGTCTTTAGATTAAACGTTTTAGGTTAATATATATATATATATATATTTAAAGTGAGTCGTAATTCCCTTATGTTTATTATAAGGAAAATATATGTTTTAAAAATTATAAATTCAAATCAATAGCATAATAATTTTAGTGTGTGTGGGTGCCCTCTCAAACAAAAATAATAATAATAATAATGATAAAAATAGAAGAAAGGAGGCCAGCCGTAAGGATTGAACCATGACCTTAGCTAGTGAATGGAAGTGTTTTAACCACATGGACTCATGCCCCGTTTCAATAATGGATAAAAAACAAAAATAGTTAACATAATAACTTAAACTTAACCTTCTTCTTCATTCATAAAACCAGTTGCAACCGTGACTAACCCCACAGCCCTAAATCCGATTTAATACAAAAGAATGACAGAGGATGATGAGATCAAGATGGAAGGAAATCGTACCTACTCAATTTTCGCAAGCAAAACGAATCGTCTCCGGTTTCCTTGAACCGATTGTAACAGTGGGAAAAAGCAAAGAAAGAAAAAAAAAAGATTTTTGGTGGTGATTTCGATTGTAAAGGGTTAGGGACATTTATAGGGTGTTTATAACGCGTTTACAGCTTTAAATCGACGAGATCTGCGGGATTTGGGACTAGATTTAGGCGATTTTGCAAATCTCCTCCCCATTTTCTTGATTTCTCTTTAATGGTTTCCAAACCTTCGATTTCGGTCCAAATCCGCCAAATTGAGGCTAGATTCGGGGTTGTTCATCGATCACGATTGTTTAGGATTCCAAAAATTGAGTTTTGATCGCGGATTGAAGCGATTTAGAGATTGATTTGGACACGGTTGACTTTTTGAAGTCAAATTTGTTCTTGGTTAGGCTCCGGGGTTCAAAAATATAAAAGGGGAGTGGGTTCAAAGGATTTGTGAGGGTTCAAGTGTAGGGGGGGTTTCAATGCCTATTTGAGAGGGTCCATCCCTTTCTTTTATCAAATTTAAATAGATTAGGTTAAAATTTTCTTTATAATAACCTTTAAAATGAAATATATATATATATATATATATATATCAAACCTTATTTTAATTTTTACACGAAAAAATAAATAAATAAATAAATTAATTAGTAGGTAAAAAGGCTTTAGTTATTATTGTTAAATATATATATTTATATACTTATGGTATACATTCTAGATCGTTACACGTTGGAATGCATTGATAGTCACAAATGTTATAATAATACAAGTTGAAATAGGAATAATACATGTAAGAAAATCGCATATGTTACACCTGTATCCATATATCTGTGTATTAACAACCATGGGTTATTTTTCCATTTTTGGTCCTTATTTTCTAAAAGGAGTATAACCTCTTTATGTGGTCTTTGAGCCCAATTTTTTATATCATCTTCCGTTTCATCAGAAACAGTTTTAGCATATGATGTTTGGTTTAAAAACAAATGATTTGACAAGTAAGTATTCTGGACTATTCATATTAGATGATTTTTTTTATCATGTGTTGTTTTGACAAATCACCTAATACCTACAGTGTGTTGATATAAGTAAGCATAATGTGTTGTTCTAATCATACACTGTGTTGTTATATCATATATTGTGTTGTTACAATCATGCATGGTGTTGTTATATTTAATTGCTATGTGTTGTTTATAGTAATGTGTCACGTGTAGATAACGTATTGTTACAATATCATATCATGTAGTTACAATTTTTATTTTATTTTTACTGTATTGTTTTTAATAAAATGTAAATAATTATTCAAAGTGTTATTATTGGTTTACACGTGATGTTAGTATATTGCTGGATCAAAGAAAAAATAAATATTTTTAGTATGAAAATTTAGTGGTTGTAAGAGATTTTTTTAATACGAGCTTAAAATTTTAAAAGTGATTTACTAATACAAAGTGGTTATTAATTATGAAATTGATTGCACTTGATTTTCTCTAACCGGCAACTATTTAATTGTTTGCAATATTCCAGGGATTCCATTTTTGTTGACAAGACTTCATGAAGAACAAATGTCTAATTTACCCTTTTCTATTAACAAAAACAACTTTTTATTTATTATTTTGCAGTGGACTTAATAGTTACCAGTGATTCACTCACATTTAATTAGACGGGTGGCTAGGATCACTTCTCACACTTTTTAGGTTAAAATTATTTTGTACCGGAACCATCCTCTATATGTATGTATGTATGTATATTTATATATATATAGGGAAGGGTTCTAGAGAAAACCACATAGTTAGACGAAAACCAAGAAAACCACTAAAAAATCAATTTCAACCAATCATATAATAATATTTTTTTTATTTTTATTTATTTATAAGAGTATCATTGTAATATTACACATTTTTACCAAAAAATCATTTAAGTATTGGCTTACGTATACGTAACCCATAGTGTTACGTATACGTAAACAGAAAACAAAAAAAATTACGGTTACGTATACGTAAAACACAATACGTAAAATATTTTTTTGGTAAATTGTGTAATATTATATTAATACATTTAGAAATAAGTTAAAAAAATAAAAAATCTAAAAATTATTTGATTGGCTTTTAGTGGTTTTCGCCTAACTTTTTGGTTTTCTCTTGATCCTTCCCCTATATATATAAACTAAGTAGTTTTGGGACATATGGGTTTCGAACACATGAACCATCTTCAAATGTGCAAGTTAATTACCAGCAAGTTAAAATTTTATTAATGTTTGTATTATGAATTTTAATACACTTAAACAGGATACATACTAGTGTCATCTTCCTGGGGAGTCACATAAGCTTTTGATTTGCAGGTTACTAATACTTAGCTTTGTATAAATATAGATGACATGAATATATTAGTTTTAGGAGTTCGTTTGTCAGTTACCTCGGTCGCTAGTCGGAAAATCTGAAACTGTGAGTCACCGGCGAGTTTGCGACGGGCCTTTAGGGATATCGTCGGTGGTCCTCGTGGTCGGATAAAGGTTGTAACCGGTGGAGACGTTAAGCAGCTGTTTTTGGTTTTGTATTTGGTCCAACAACAGGGGGAGGCCGGAGGTAATGTTACAGTCGACAGAAAAACGAATGTAGCAGCGGCGAGGGCTTTTGCGATGCGTTTGAGTGGTTGAAGGAGATGGCATCGGGTGAAGACTAACTGAAATAGGTATAGTTTTGTGTTGGGTACTAGAACAAGGGTCGGTCCAAGATGGTGAAAAGGTTTCCTGAATTGAAATGAGAAAGCAATGGGAGATCGAGGGAGGTTGTGTGTGGCTGAGAGGAAGAAAATCTTGGTTTATAAAGTAGATGATTTAACTGAGATGTCATTTTCGTTTTGATTACCAAGCATGGGGAGCATGGCTTGAATAGTGGAGGGGATGTCCATATTTTCAGATTTGATGAAAGAGTTGCAGCAATTTAGTCAAAATGGTAGGTTTGAGTCAAAATGATGAATTGTCTTGTCCAATTAGATAACTCTTTTGTATAAAAGTTTGTTTTGTTTTATATTTATTATTAATATATATATATATATATATATATATATATATCCACGTAAATTTTATATATACACACATATTATTCTAAGATTTATCTATCTATCTATATATATATATATATTATAAATATATATCGTTTTTAGGTTATTTCAACTATTACCCCCTAAAAAAATTTCGTCCTCGAAATTCGTAGGTTGGGACATGAACAATAATCGAAATCATAAAATGACGGGATCGGAAGTTTTCATAACACATGGGGATGAAAATACAAAGTTCACAATACTCGGTATGGGAAACCTATTTTTCGAATAGACTAGGGTACAACGAACGGATCGATTCCTCGGTTTCCCAAGTAGCTTCTCGCTCGGAGTGGGTTTTCCATAAGACTTTAACAAATGGAATCACCTTTCTTCTCATAATTCTTTCTTGTCGATCTAGAATAGCTTCCGGTCCTTCTTCATAGGACAAATCTTCTTGAATCGTATGTAGCGGGTAACTAATAACGTGAAGCGGATGGTAATTATATCCTCTTAGCAAAGACACATGAAAGACATTATGAACATGCGAAAGCTGAGGCGGTAACGCCAGGCGGTAAGAAACTTCTCCGACTATCTCGAAAATCTCGAACAGCCCAATGAAACGAGGACTAAGCTTTCCTTTGATCTCGAATCTGCAAACACCACGACAAGGTGAGACTTTAAGGAAAACGCGATCTGCAACTTTGAACTCTAATGCTCGTCGATGTTGATCCGCATAACTTTTTTGCCTGCTTTGTGCCTCTTTCAACTTCTCTCGAGCGACAACAACTTTCTCGTTTGTAATTTGCACAAATTCGGGTCCCTCAATGATCTTTTCACCAACTTCTTCCCAGCATATCGGTGCTCTACACTTTCGACCGTACAAGAGCTCAAACGGAGCCATGCCAATACTTGCTTGCCAACTATTGTTGTAGGCAAACTCGACAAGGCATAAATATTCATCCCAGTTTCCTGTCCACTCAAATCGCCTAGCATCTGCTCGATATGGTAAGCTGTGTGTTGTTATTTCAATTCGCCTAGCATCTGCTCGATATGTGTTGTTATTTGCCGGCTTCAACCTTAAAGGTAAATTTTTCTGCTTTTATTTACCTATATCACAGCTTTGGTTATTTTACTTGATTAATTTCTGCCCTAAGTTGGTTTTCTTGATTAATTTCTTCCCTAAATGATTGGTTTGTTGGTTGAGCAAAATAAACAAAGGTGAAAATATTCTGTTAGTTTGCTCAATACACAAAGAATCTTTTAATTTTGCTAAGCTTGTTAATTGCTAATCTGCTAATCTGTTAAAAGACTCTTGTTAATTGCTAGTTTGTGTTAATCAAAATAATCTTACTAATTGCTAATCATCAAATTGAAATCAAAAGTGTTAATCCAGATATTTTAAAAGCAAAAAAATTAGACCAAAAGCTTTAATTGAATCACAAAGGCCCCAAAATTTTATCTCGCCTTAGACCTCCAAAATTGTTGAGCCACCCTGACCTCATAAACTGAAGAAAAATGTGTGGCCGCTAGCAAGATTCAAGTGGGCTTTCTTTACCTTGCGCCCTACCTGACAGCCCTTGGAACTAGTGGACTCAAATCTAGTGTTTCCAATTCTATTTTGATGAGACTGATAAGGAGGAAAAGAACCAAATGACAAAGTTCTTCAACTGGTCTATTTTTTGTATACATTTAGTGTATCATATATAGTTACAAAAACTATATTAGTTCAATAAGGATCTGGTTATTTAATAAAATAATAGGATGTTTTGTACATAAAAATATACTTTAGGGGATTTCTGACCCGTTTGACATGTTTCCTTTTGAGTTTGCGTGATTAACTTGTTAAAGATAACACATAACTCTTCTCAAGTAAATGGGTCGAAACGGCTACCTCTAAGTTATTAATTTGAAGCTTTGGTTAAATTTCTTTTCAACATTAAGAATTGCGTATTACAAATTTGAAAATAGAAATTATGTGCCATGGGAATGTAAACAGAACATAAGTACTAACTCCCATCGACACCCGCAACAGCCCTTGAAACAATCCCGCCATCCGCTTCTCCATTACCAGAACCGTCTGCATCAACACCTTTCCCGACCACCACCGCACTACACTCTGCACCAATAGCTGCACTATCCGCAACACAAAAACCGGCATCATTTCCGGGATTGAAACAAGCCCCGTCTGCACCAACTTCTACCAGTTTGGTTGCCCCACAATTCTTTATTTGCTTGAGGAAAAATTTTGGTCTTTATGGTCATTTGAAGAGGAAATTCATTGCAAATTTTGAAATTGCAACACACTGTATTTCAATGATGCAGGTCACGACCATGCATGGAGGGTTACATTTTTTATTCACAGTTGAACATACACCTTCGATTCTGTTTGTAAAGACGAGTCCCGTGAATGAGTGGTGGCCACCATGGCGTCCCGTTATGACTTCTCTGAAAGCCGCCGGAAGAACCGAGTGGCGCCCCCCTGGCGCACCACTAATACGTCTCCGAATGCATTTGGCAGGCTCGAATGGAGACCCCGTGGCGAAATCGTTCCGTACTTGAGGGCAAGGACGCTTTGAAGGGGCGAGGAGTTGATACGATCCGACCCGAACCGTTAGAGTCAAAAGGGATCCATGCACGTTTGTTTTTGGAAGTAGTCAAATAACTATGCATTTAATTAGGAACCCATTTTTCTTAGTAGTTTTCCACTCCTGCATTATTTTCATAATTTTAGCATAGCAAATCATGCACGTCGCAATAGTATTCCTCATTTCCTTGTATGTTTGTTTCCTTTAAAAAGGCTAATTATCTTAGTGCTGTCAGGTAGTTAATGATGTAATCAGTAAAGAGGTACAGACAACATCTGTGGTTTTAGTGCTGTTGTGATTAGCGAAGAGGTAGAGACCATACAT
Organism: Smallanthus sonchifolius; assembly: GCA_023525975.1. NCBI lineage: Eukaryota > Viridiplantae > Streptophyta > Magnoliopsida > Asterales > Asteraceae > Smallanthus > Smallanthus sonchifolius. The sequence goes on from CM042028.1 coordinate 56,401,759, forward strand.
GTGAAATTAATTTATATTTATTTAACGTATATTATTTAAAGAAAAAACCCTTACATTAACAAATATGAACCACTGGTATTTATGTTCAGAGTTTCTAAATTTATTTAAGCTTTGATCAATCGGAATCCTAATCGTGTACAATTAACTAGGTAATCATCAACCAAATAAAAATCAATTATGTTATTTGGTTACTAGTTAGCATTTTAAAAAGTGTCTTCATTATTTGCGTATTAAAATTTCTTTATTTTTTTAACAGGTAAGTGCTACCATCTTTGTTAAGAAAGAGTTAACACGAGGATCATTTACTCGCATGAAGATTGTAAAAGACGCTCATGAACACAATGAACTTATTTTTTGTATTTGTCGAATTTTGAACTTATTTTTTTACTATTTTGTTGGACTTGACTTGAACATATTATATATTTTGTTAAACTTATAATGCATATACATTTTGAACAAACTATTGAACTTGAAAGGCGTGTATTGAATTTCCTTGTCCGACAATTAATAGCAGCCAATATGTTTCATAAAAAGTCTTGTGTTTAAGTACTTCAATTTTGGAGACTGATTTTCAGCCTCTTATTTTTCTTTTATAACAGTCTCTAGTTCTTTCGCCTGTATAACACGTCGGAGACTAAATATCAGTTTCGAATAAGATTACGAAAAAAGATCTTTGACACTAATTTTCAGCCCCCGATACCTCTCATCAAATGATAGAATTTATGTAACATAATTGGAGACTGAAAATTAGTCACTGAGCATTTCCTATACCAAAAGGTGTTCGAGACTGATTATCAGTCCCTAATTCGGTACGCATTGAAAATATTAGGAAATGATATTCAGTCCCTAATACTTCACTCTATATTAGAGACTGAAAATTAGTCTCTAACACATTTGCGCCATTATTCATTATAAATAGAATATATTTGGGACTGAAATTCAGTAGCCAATAAGTTTCCCTCCAAAAAAACTTTACGACACACATATGTTTGCGACCAAAATTTAGTCTCAAATAAGGGGCCTAAATATTAGCGACTGATTATTAGTTGTAAAATATGTTACGTAAAAATTAGTCTCAAATACCACCGGCAACTGATAAATCAGTCCCATATACTACTTATTTGAGACTGATAAATCAGTCCCTGAGACTTTAGTCCCTAATGGTCACTTTTTTTGTAGTGTTTTCATCATTCTTCAGTAATTCAGAGCTAGTAGTAACAAACTTCTTCTCAATCACTTCCTTCGCCATAAGAGCATGATTAACTTCTTCCTGAACTTCCTCAATTTCACCGCTCCAATCAAATTCTTGAACCGCCAAAGAAGTTGTGGCATCATTTTGTAGTCGGATCCATTTGACTGTTCTTCTTTTCATGATCCGGTTATAATCGTTTGGACTTGAAATATGAAATTGATATTTATTACACGCGATGAAAATTCATGTTCAGTTGTACTCATTGTCGCATGTTCTCAGATTTATTATGCCGTTATGACATCGTTGTTGTTAATATGTGACGTACGAACTGGATTTACTTGTACTCTGATACCCTGAGTTCTACGCTTCCTGTGGAGTGTCCCACAGGCACAACATTGCGGCATCGATGTTGTGTGCACTATCCGCGACGGTGAGATCAGTTCGCGGCGTCTGCTTTTGTTCTAGTGAGGTACTTGGCCGTATAAGAGGCGTATGGATCGATCCTAGGTTATATGTATGTTGTGTTTGTGGATGGTTTGTGTATGCCAACACCCCATCGCACTATTGGGTACATAGTCTGCAGCCTATGTAGCCCCACTTGTATGTTATATGTTTTCAGCTCTTGGGTATCATCCGTTGTGATACGATTTACTTTATTGACTTGCTACTTTGTATCGTATCATTATATATTATGCTGTCTCTTGACTTTGTTATGTTTGCTATTGTTGTTGCTTGAGCCTTTATCCGTACTGCGCATTCAGCTTATTCCGTAAATCTTTGTTCGCTACAGGTCCACAGGGTACTCATGGGTGGGGTGTGAAGAGAGAAGAATTGAGCTCTAGGATTCTTGAAAAGAGAAAGATAGCCATTTTATAGCTTATGCTAGTTAATCTGGATATGGCATTTTAATAATATGTAATAAGCATTTAACCCTAGGGCTCTTGTACGCTCTTTTGGTGATGTACTCTTAACATCTAAAATTATGGAATTGTATCTTATGTTTTGATTACCATATCAAATAGTGACATGTCACCCCATTCCTTACAGTTATGAGTTATGGTATCAGAGCCAGGGGCCAGACTGGTGTGCCAGCGAGGACGCTGGGCTCCGTAAGGGGGGTGGGTTGTAATATCCCACATCGGTTGAGGAGGAGAACGAAGCCTTCCTTATAAGGGGGTGGATACCTTCTCTATCAAGACGCGTTTTTCCTGGGCGAGCAACTCGTCGGGTGAAAACAAAACCGTAAGTTTCTGGATGGGCAACCCATCGGGGGCAAAGCGGACAATATCTTGTTATGGTTTGCTTGGGTTGTTACATTGATGCTCAACTAGAGTTAATCATGGTCGATTAGGGTGATTAGTGGTCAATTGGGTCAATTAGGGATTCTAAGAGTTATTGTGTCTATTAAGACTCAACATAACTCAAGAAGAGATAGTTGATTAGGGTTCTTGATTTCAATTATGTTAAACGTTGGTGAGTTAGAGTCACTGTTGATCATTTAGGTTCTTCAATAGTAATGTAAGACCAATTGTGGTCAATTAGAATCACTAATAGTCAATTAGGGTCGTTGATGGTCAATTAAGGTCATGCATGATCAGTTAGGGTAATTATTGCTCAACTAGGGTCAATGACGGTCAGTTAGTATCGTTGATGGTCAATTATGATTAATTAGGGTCACTATTGGCTAGTTAAGGTCAATGACGGGTAATTAGGACTACTAAGAGCTAATATGAATGCAGAAAAGCTACAAAAAAACATAAGAAAAGCTACCAAAAAAACATAAGAAAGTGCATGCACATACCACATAATCATCCACTTTGGCATTCTTTATAAGAGTAATTGTTGGAAGAACACAATTTTTAGCTTCTCAGGCAAAAAAACGGCCTTTTTTCAGCGTGAATCTTTATAAATCGCGTCTCAATATGTTGTTTTGCCAATATGCTCAAGTGTTTGTCTACTACATGCACCATGTCAACATCAGACTACTTCTGGCCATCTGATTCAAAGCACTTTTAAAGGCATATGATAATTCTTCCATTCTATTTTTCTAAGAGATATCTAAAAATTAAAATCATATGCCCAAGAATGGTTGCTAGTCTTTAATTTCTGTAAATTTGGTTAGTAAAATGTATGTGCTTCTGAATTTTACCATAATTAGCTGTGCATATGCTACATTGTAACTCAGGGCTCACCACTTAGAAATGTGCATAAACAACTTTTAATCTAAAAGCTTATTGCATACTACTTAAAATTGTGATTAAATTTCATTTTTTGCATCTCCCATTTGACCCATTCACCTGCTTCATCTTTATACTTTCTTCACTTTTAACCAATATGTGAAGACCCTTGCTACTGATTTTTGTTAAAAGAAGCCCCTAACTTGAAGTACCTGAAAGGTAAACACCTCGTTTAAAAGATGATTCACCTTCAAAAAAGATAACTTGGGCTCTGGCCAAGTTCCTCTGTGCTAAACTCACACCTGCACATCATCATTTAAATACAAAATAAGAATTTAAACACAATGGGTTGAAACTAATAATTAATTTCAGATGAATATTTGAACAGAAGATGCAGGTAATCATCCTAGCAATAGCACAACTGGTAAGATCAACTAATGACCTTAGCCGGAGGCTATCTGCAGCAGATATTAAGTCGCATAACTTGTTTGCATCTAGCCGTACAAACTTCTTATCAAAAGTTTTACGCTCATGCAGAAACATGATTTTCCATCTTCAACATTTAATCTTTAAATTACTAAAACCCCTAAAGACATGATAATACGATATTAAAGCAGACTAAGACATATTGTAATATAGATGGACTTGATACTTTTGTTAATTGACTATCAATATCTTTGTAGTACAATGTGGATATTTCTGTTAGTGATGATGGTCGTTACAAGAACGAGGTCTGGCGAAGATTCTCGAGTACCTATTTTAGAGTTGGTGGCTGAGGGAAGTGCATCTGCTACAACGACGCGCGCGACCCGTAGACGCAAGCGTGGTTCATCCGACACCAGAGCTGCCGGTAAATTTCAAATGGTTATGATTATTGTTATTCATGGTTTTATTATCCGTTAAAACTGTGATGAAATGGGTTACATTGCTTTGCTAAATAAACAAAACTCGCATCATTTTATCTTTATGTCGTGTATGCATTCCATGAAGAACAACCTGTTGCTATAGAACAACCTGCTGCTATAGAACAACCTGCTACAGAACAACCTGTTGATCCACCAAAGAGGCGTGGTCGAAGTTTAAATCTTAAAATTAACAAGACTTTACATAATTTGGCTGTGGGATCTAAAATCCCTTTAACAATGGATAAGAATACAAAAGCCTTCATTGGTGAGTCAGCAACAGTCTTTGCGACCGAGATTGGAATCGTTAATCGCAATGAGTGTCCGATGAATTTTCACAAATGGGATTTGGTACCGGAAGCTGTGAAAACTATAATGTATGAGAAATTAGAATTAAGTTGTATAAACTAATAATATTAATCATTGAGAAGCTATTATTATACATTTTCATTTCTATTATTAACAATGTATTCAATGCAGGAAAAATTCCAATTGTTGCGAACAGATAAAGTTTTTATGCAGTACGTGGATGATCGGCTACGTGCCTAATGGAAACGCACTCGAGGTGTTTTGAGTAAGCACCGGAAGCAGAACGGAGGAAAAACAGATCCGCAGCGGGTTAGATCGCAATTGAATTCTGATTGACGGAGTCAAGATGATTGGAATCATCTGTGCGACTATGTAACATCCCGAAAATAATAAACGAATGAAAGGTGTCGAGAACGAATAAAAAGAAAAGGGAATGAAAGGGGCAGGCCTACAACACCGGTAGCTGCCTCCACACCTCCCCTCATTCTTCCCAAAAGTTGCGATTTCTAGAGAGAGAAAACTTAGAGAGAGAAATTCGGGTTTTGAATCGTGAAGCTCAAGGATCGTTCCATACCAGCAGGAGAAGCAAAGTGTAGAGTCTTGTATTTTTATAAGCTGATGTCATCAATGTATTTTGAACAATGTTAGTTTAGTTTATTTACTTGTAATTTCATTTAATGTAATTTCCTGTTTTTTATTCTAAGTCTGGGCCATCCCATCGGAACTACTTAGTTTCGATTGAGGTTTGTTCAATCAAAACTAGTAGTTTTGATAGATAGGAAGTTTCGACAAGCTTGTTCTTTCACTTATAAATGCTCAACCGAAACTAGTTTCGGTGAGCATAGTTTCGATGCCTGTCAACTTACTATAAATAGCCTAGTTTGAGAATGTTTAGGGGGTAGATAGCGGTTGTAACCCTGAAATTCTCTCTTTCACAGTTTCTCTGAATCAATACACATTTAGAGTTAATTCATCTGTTGTTCTTATAATTTCATATCATTCTTGTGTTGATTCCTGTGTGGTTTGCCTGTTTATCTTTACCAATTCTGTTTCTACCATTTGTTTCACCACCATACACACAGATTCCACCTGTGTGTGTGTGTAATCAATCTTATTGACTGATTTTGTCTAAAATCAGGACCTACAATTGGTATCAGAGCTTTATGCTCTTGATTTCTGAGTGTATTCAGGTTATTGTGATCGATTTTAGGTGTTTTTGGGTATATTATTGAAGTTTTTCTGCATCTGAGTTTTGGAAGCACTGTTTCATCGATTTCCGTCGTATCTGTTCAAGTTTTCGGGATTAAAGGCTATTTTTGTGATCATGAGTGTTGCGGGAAGATTTTGGCTGGATCAGATTTGTTTTATCATTACTTTGATTATTGAAGCTGTTCTTCAATGGAGGTTTTCTGAAACTTGGGGAAGAAGACATCGAAACTACTGGGGGACAATCTCTGCATTTCCGTTGGTCATCGAAACTTCTTGTCTGTACTTTTATCTAGAGAAGGTATCATCGAAACTAGTTATTTGTCCTATTATATCGAAACTAACTTGTGCAGATTGATCACCCGAAACTACTGCACTATCGAAACTAGTTTCAATCGAAACTTGTAGTTTCTACTGAGTTTGCTGGATTTTCTGCTAAGTCTTCATCATCGAAACTAGTTGTTTCTAGATTCTGTTTCTTCTATCGAAACTAGAAGTTTTGGGCAGGCCTTGTTCAATCGAAACTAGGAGTTTCGGTCAGCTTTTTCTCTATCGAAACTAGTTGTTTTGATCAACCCTGTTCACCCGAAACTAGCTACTGTTTGATTTTAAATTTCTGAGTTATGGCATCTTCAAGCAACAATGAATATGCTGGAGGAAACAAACCACCTATCTTGGTGTCCACTAGAGACTTTGATGATTGGACCAAGAAAATGAAGACATTCTTTCAGTTCCATGACCACACTCTTCTACAGTCAATCACTGATGGTCCACACAAGCCAGTTACTACCACTGCAGATGTTCAGCGTCCCAAGCTTGTGTCTGAATATGATGAAAAGGATATTGCCTTAATTGCCAGAGATAACAAGGCTTATGGATCTATTGCTATGGCTCTTCCTATGGATGTGTTTAACATATTTGTTGAGTATACTACTGCTAAAGATCTTTGGGTTGCTTTATGTACAAGGTATAAGGGAAGTGCTGAGGTTAGAGAAAGCAAGAGGGATTTGATCAAGAAGCAATATGAGATGTTTAGTAGTGTCCCTGGAGAACCCATGTCTGAGTTGATCAACCGGTTCTCAAGCATTGTCTCTAAGTTAAAGGTTTTGGGAACTGAGTATCCCACTGTTGAGTTAAACAAGAAGCTGCTTGATTCACTGCCCGAGGAATGGAATATGTACCGAATTATGATCAAGAAAACTGAGAAGCTAAGTGACTTGTCACAGCAAGAACTCTACAACATTCTGGAGTCTTATGAGTTGGAGATAAAGAAGGGTGCAGTCACTCCAACTAATCAGTCTGGAAACACGCTCTTCTTGCTGGTCAAGGTTCCTCCACTTCATCCAACAAAACTACAATGGCATATTTTCAAACTGATGTCCCACCTTCAATATCTGGAGTTCAGCCTACTACTTCATCCACCTCTCAGAAGCCAACCACTATGATCCCCGATGAGTATCTGCCTATCATGACTGCCTTCATGTCGTGCTATGATGCACTGATTTCTAGAAACCTGACACCGGTCAGCTTTCAACCTGATGACTTGGAGCAGATCAACCCGGATGATTTGGAGAAGATGGATATTGATTGGTGCATGGCTATGCTGACTCTGAGGGCCAAGAGATTCATCAAGAGGACTGGGATGGACAGATTCAAGCAAGGAAAGAAAGGTGAGATGCTACAACTGTGACCAGCTGGGTCATTTTGCTAGGAATTGTAAGGAGCCATCATCAAAAGAGCAGCATGAAAAGAAGAACTCATCTGGAAAGCAAGCTGCCATCTCTCCCAAATCTACTACACCTTCCAGCTCAACAGCTCTGGTCTGTCAAGCTGATGGACACTATCATTGGGGAGATCAAGAAGGGGAAGCAGCTGACAAGGCACTGATGGCAGACATTGAAGAAAAGGAGAAATGTGTCATGATTGAACCAGATGAGGATCTCACCGCCGTACCAGCTGAGGTAATGTCTAAGCTTTGCAATGATAAATCTTGTTTAAATGAGATTCAGAAATATAGATTCATCAACCAGGCCTTGGTCGATGAACGAGATCACATAAAGGTGATGTATGATTCTGTGGCTAAAAATGAGAAATTATACTTAAAGAAAATTCGTGATATTTCTGGAGAAAACCGATCTTTGATTGTATAACTTACTACACAAAAGAATAATAATCAAATTTTAACTGAAAGACTTCAAAAGGCTGAAAAGGTAAATTTTCAAGTTGAACACATGGGTATGGATCAGAAAATTTTATTCGGGATCATTGATAACCAAATTCATAAAAAAGTCACAGAAGGCATTGGGTATAACTCACACCCACCACCGTATTCCAAGTCTGGTAGATTCGCTGATATGCCAGCTCCTCATGTTCCCACACCTTTTGTTTGCAAGTTATCTATTGATGAATATATTAAAACTTCAGATTCTGACAGTTTTGCTTCATGTGCAGAATCAGATTATGTAGGTTCCGAAGATGATTGTGATGAGAGTTCTAGTGAAGGAAATGTTTTAAATGAACTTGAGTCGGATGAATGTAATAATATGTCCGTGTCAAAACCAGATATTTTTGAACATGTTGAAAATTTGTATTTTGGTCCTATGCCTTTTGAGCATGACAGTTTGAGAAATGACATTTCTAAGTTTAAGAATGCTTTACCTTTCGTTCCTAAATCTGATAATGTTATGAGTTGTATTGCAAATTTTAAAAGTGCAGGAGTTGTTGTGACTGGCATTCCATGAGAAACAATGAGCAATCTGGAATTTTTCAGATTAAAGGAAGATCATAGTCTTCAAGAAAGAAATGTTGAAGAACGAGTTGCCTCTAGTTCTGATGCCTCAACATTGCAATCATCTTCATCATCTTGTGATGACAATTATCAGGCTAAGCCGACATGTGATAAAGTTTGTTTTAGTTGTGGGGAATCAAATCATGTTTTCAAGACATGTAAATTGTCTACATATCATTTTAAAGAAGAAAACGTACCATCTGTTATTCAAAATTCAGTTGAATGTGCTTCAAATATTTTCTCTAAATCTCAACACAGTAGAAATCTGCGATGTAAAAGGATTAAAAATGCTAAAAATTGGTCGAAAAGGATTTGGAAAATTAAGAATAATGATCTTTTTGATAATACATTAAAGGAGGATTCTGACTATGATGCCCGAAATGCATCTTGCAAAATTAAAACGTTCCAAGTTAGCAATGGCTTGGGTATAAATGTCTAAATGATTCATTTTGTGTAGGGGCAATTGAGGAGTACTGGAGACAATATCTGGCATGTCGACAGTGGTTGCTCAAGACATATGACTAGTCATTTTTTTTTATTACAAAATTATCATCCAATAGACGGAGATTTTGTCGCCTTTGCAGGCAATCCAAGAGGAGGAAAGATTGAAGGACAAGGAACTGTGTCCAACGGTGTAAATAGCTTGGATAATGTTAACTTCGTCCCACAGCTGAAGTATAATCTGATGAGTGTGTCCCAGAATTGTGATAAAGACTTCTGTGCCCTCTTCAACTCCAGAGAATGTTTGATTCTGAAGCCTGGAGTGGTTATTCCCGAAGACCTAATCCTTATGCGTGTCCCTCGAAGATTCAATACATACAGTCTGGATATGAATAACCCATCAGGAATCGAATCCTGCTTTCTCTCAAAAGCTTCAGAAGATGAGTCCTTTCTTTGGCACAAAAGATTAGGACATGTGAATTTCAAGACTATGAACCGTCTTGTTCGAGGAAACCTTGTCACCGGTTTACCTCTAAAAGACTTCTCACCCGTGAAACATTGTCTATCTTGTTCCAAGGGCAAGCAACACAAATCTTCTCACAAACCCAAAACCACTAATTCCATTGACTCTCCCTTTCAATTACTTCACATGGATCTCTTCGGTCGTGTGAATGTCATGAGTCATGGAAGAAAATCCTACTGCTTGGTGGTAACCGATGACTTTTCTCGGTTTACTTGGGTATTCTTCTTGGCAAAGAAAGTTGAGACGCCAGAGACTCTGAAGATTCATCTGCTACAAATTGAGAATCTGTTCAATTTAAGTGTGAAAACTATCCGCAGTGATCATGGCACAGAGTTCAAGAATGCCATTCTAGATTCTTTCTGTGAAAGTAAGGGTATCTCTCAGCAGTTCAGTGCACCTCGTACTCCACAACAAAATGGTGTAGCTGAACGAAGAAATCGTACGTTGATAGAAGCAGCAAGGACTATGATCGTTGATTCAAAGCTTCCTGTCACGTTTTGGGCTGAGGCAGTCTATACCGCATGTTTTGTGCAAAACCGAGTTCTTATCACCAAAAGCTGCAACAAGACTCCGTATGAGATTATGTACAAGCGCAAGCCTGTTATTGACTTCTTCAGAAAATTTGGTTGTGTATGCACAATGTTGAATACTTCAGATCAGTTGAACAAGTTCGAAGCCAAATCTGATGAGTGTTACTTTATGGGCTATTCTTCAAATCAAAGAGCTTTTCGTGTTTACAACAAGAGACGAAGGATTGTGTTGGAGTCCATTGATATCAACCGACATGAAAACAATCATACGGACGCTGGGGACGGTCCTAATTGGCTTTTTGATGTCGATTATTTGTTTAAATCATTTAATCTTCCTGATTTCACTAACATATCTATCTCCGCTAATCCTCTTATATCTATAAATATCCTAGGTACCTCTACTGCTTCAAGCTCTTCTTCGCCAAGTTGACATATGGATGTTCCTCCTACAATAGCTAATGCTGAATCCACTCAGGACTCTTCGGACTCTGTGGCAACAAGTGAAACTGTTGAGGAAGAAACTCCTCCAATAGTGGATGTTGCTCCACAATCCTCTACTGAAGATTCTTTTGTGGAAGAACCTGTTTTTCCTGTCAACAACATCACAAATTTGGAAGACAACCTTGAAGAGGATTTTATTCCACGGCTAGGGGTTCACAAAGATCATCCAATAGACAACATCATTGGTCCACTCAATGTGGGAGTCCGAACTCATAGTGCCACCGAAGCAATGAATGACGGTCTCTTCTCTTGCTTCATATCTTAAGTTGAACCTAAGAATATCAAAGCTGCATTGCTTGAGAACAGTTGGGTGTAGGCCATGCAGGAAGAATTGCAGCAATTCAACAAGTTACATGTGTGGAATCTGGTGGACCTTCCATAGAACAAAGTCCCAATCGGCACTCGTTAGGTATTTCATAACAAGAAGGATGAAGGAGGAATAGTGATTCGAAATAAAGCCCGCTTGGTGGTCCAGGGGTTTTATCAAGAAGAAGGGATTGACTTTGAGGAAGTCTTTGCACCAGTGGCTCGCTTAGAAGCCATCAGAATGTTTCTCGCCTATGCAGCCTATGTGGACTTCACAGTTCATCAAATGGATGTCAAAAGCGCATTTCTGTATGGAAAGGTTCAAGAGGAAGTTTATGTCAAGCAGCCGTCGGGTTTCATTGATCCAAACTATCCTGACCGAGTTTACAAACTAGATAAGGCATTGTACGATCTCATTCAAGCACCTCGTGCGTGGTATGAGACGTTATCTAAGCATCTGATTGATAATGGTTTCACACGAGGGGCAATTGACCAAACTTTGTTTAAAAGAAAGGATGGTGCGGATGCCATTTTGATGCAAATCTATGTTGATGATATCATTTTTGGATCCACAAATCCTCGGTTGTGTAAAGAGTTCGAGGAAGTGATGCGTTCTAAGTTTGAAATGAGCTCTATGGGAGAAATGAAGTTCTTTCTTGGTTTGCAAGTAGATCAGTCTGAGTCAGGAATTCTTATCCATCAAGAAAAATATGTCAAAGAAATTCTGACCAAGTTCAAAATGACTGAGTCTCATCCTTACAAGACTCCCGTGGAGGTTCGACACTGTCTGTCTCCTGATTTGGATGGTGAAAGCGTTGATCAGCAACTCTATCGCTCGATGATAGGATCTCTCATGTATCTCACTGCTAGCATACCAGACATCATGTTCGCAGTGTGCTTGTGTGCACGCCTTCAAGCTAATCCTAAACTCTCTCATTTAATTGCTGTCAAACGTATTTTAAGATATTTGAAGTACAAGCCAAAACTTGGGCTTTGGAATCCCAAAAATAACTTGTTTGATCTTTTGGCTTATTCAGATTCAGACTACGGGGGATGCAACTTAGACCGAAATTCCACTTCTGAGGGTTGTCAGTTCCTTGGCAACCGCCTTGTTTCCTAGCAATGTAAGAAACAGACCACCGTTTCCCAATCCACAGCCGAAGCCGAATACATTGCCACAGCTCTTTGTTGTTCCAAGTAAGGTGGATCCACCATCAAATGCTTGATTACGGGATCTCCTTCTATGAAACACCCATCCTGTGTGACAACACCGCCGTTCCCCATATCATTAAAAATCCCATTCAGCATTCAAAAACCAAACACATTGAGATCAAACATCACTTCATCCGTGACTGTGTCGAAAAGAAACATATCAAAATCGTTGAAGTCAAAACCGACAAGCAAACCGCCGACATCTTTACAAAAGCCTTTGATTCTGCCAGATTTGAGAAATTGGTGGAGATGCTCGGCATGATCAACTTTCAGTAACCCTTGTGTATATTGTCTTTTCTATTTAAACTTGTTATTCGGGAAGATTTCCAAAAAGATTTTATTTTTCTGTATAGTTGTTTTCTTTATCAGTTTGTGAAAGCAAAACTTTTGGGGGAGAAATTGGAATTTGTAGTTAGTAAGAAAAGATTTGCTTTGTATAGTCAGAAAGAAAAGAAAATATCTGATTTGTTTATTGTTTGCTTAAGAAAAACTCTTATTCTCATACTCACTGTAAGTATCATCTTGATCACACTTCCTGAACATGGAATGGACCATAAGCGATGGTGCTTACTGAGGTATAGCCGGTAGGCCCGACATATGGTTATAACTCTTTAGTAGTGTGAAAATATAATTCTCAATCTTACACCTGTGTTTGAACCCATTTTTGAAACATCTAACCCATTTTAAGCTAAGAAAACGGATTCAATCGGATATAGGCTTACGTGTTGGATTCTGATTCATGCGCCAGGTGACCGTCAAAGTAACGAAAGTTACCGCCGATGACCCTGTCTGTTTTGCTTACGCAAAGATCTCGGGAGTTCATCTTTTTCCCATCCACTTTGATGATTTTGCCCCATCTGTTTTGCTTACGCAAAGATCTCGGGTGTTCAACCTTTTCCTATCTGCTTGGATAATTTTACGGCTTCTTCTGTTTTGCTTACGCAAAGACCTAGAATGTTCGTACCTTTTTAATATCCACTTAGATATTTTTCATTTTACAACTTCTGATATCCAGTTGGATCTTATTTTACTTTTGGCGGTGATTTTGACTTACCAAGATGGTACTCTGGTTAACTTTTAAGAGATGATAAGATGAATGCGGGTATTTCTTGAGGATTGATAGGCTTTCAAAACCATTTTATTTCAAAATGTGGGGTACGCCGTGTTTCGTGCTCAAATGGTACCACTTAATCACATGAAATCATTGTACAAACAAATGTTCGGGTTTATCTTGCACAAATATCGGCTATCTTCGGGATTCAAAGTAGCTGAGTGCAAAATGAAGTGTTTCAAGGGTTTTGACCAGACATGATCTCACGTTAGATCTTTTCAAACATCTTTTATTGTTTTTACTTTTATTTTTTATAAATTTCTTAATCTTCCTTATTAGCTTGTTTAAATTGTGTACATATGAGTGTTTTCCTTTGTTTCTGATCAAGTATCTCATGTCACCCGAAACTACTCAAACCGCCCAAAACTTCCTCCCACCCGAAACTACTTTGCCCTATCGAAACTTGAAGTTTCGACAGGGGCATTTTGGTCATTTGTCTTTTGAAAATTAAATGTCTTCATAATCAGGTTTCTTCCATGCCAACTTCACTTGAACTCTCCGAACCTTTTTCACCTTCATCTTCACACACAAAATCTCTCAATTCGGTCTAAGTTTGCAAAATCAGGGTTTCTCATCTGATTCCCCCGTCGTCTTCATCATCAGGTACTGATTTCTGTTCATATGTGTGCGATTTTACAAAAAGCCAGACCTAGGGTTTCAATTCTGAGAGTTTTACGACTAAATCTTCATAATCTTGGTCGTTTTGTGTTCAAATCTTGTTATTAATCTTGCCGTTGTTGATATCTCATTTGTGTATTGTATATATTTGCAGATTTCAGTTGATTACTCGGTAAGATGGAGTTTCGAGTCTCACAGGATCTTCTTTCTGTCCTCTTTTACTTAGCTTTTAACTCTTTTACTTATTTGATTTTGATTCTATAAGTGTGTGTAAGGGTTCAAGGTCTTTTTCGTTGTGTATTGAGACTGCGTATCTGTTCAGGGTTTAGGCATCGAAACTAGTAGTTTCGGTAAAAGGTGTTTTTCTTTTAAAATTCTTTTCAAAAATTTGAACAGGTTTCCATCGAAACTAGTTGTTTCGATGCCCAAGGTTGTCCGAAACTATGTAATTTCGACCAAGTCTCTTTGCCCGAAACTATGTAGTTTCGATATGGTTTCTTCACCCGAAACTAGTAGTTTTGGTCAGGCTTTTCAGAAATTTTTTCTAAGTGTTGGACTGATTTTTGATAATTTTTGTTTCTGTCAGAAATGGACCTTCTATTTGTAAAGAGGCACAATGTCTGTGCTTTCTTAGATGCTGCTAATCCCAAGAGTGCAGTTTTTGTTCAAGTCATGAACTTCTTGGCAAACTCTAACATCAGCTTTGCCATAAGTCACAATGTACCGGTCTTCGAATCAACCATAAGGCAGTTCTGGAACACTGCAGAGACTGTAATAATTGACAATGTGGAACAAATTCGAGCTACTGCTCATAATCAGGAGGTGTTATTTTCAGAGGCTACAATAAGACATGTGTTATTATTTGCTGACAATCATGAAGCACCGGTGGAATTTCCAAGTTTCTATGTCAAGGAATGTTTTAGAAGACTGGGTCACCCTGATGAGTTCAAGAGTGGGCAAATCATCAAGAATTCCCTTCCACCTATCTGGAGGTATATTGTGCACATCTTCATCCACTGCTTGTCCATTCGGAAAGGTAGATTTGACTCAGCAAATGCCATGGTGGCTTCTGTAATGCTAGGGCTGATCAAAGGAAGGGACTACAATTTCTCAGGTCTAGTCTTTAAACAAATGAAGGAAAATCTAACCGGAGGTGCTAAAGATAAATTTTTGGTCTATCCAAGGTTTCTCCAGATCATTATGAATCATCTTCATCCAAACCTGCAACAAGATGGTCATGTGTTCATTTTTGATCATATGACAGCCAAAACCCTAAGCTATGTGAAAAGTACAAGCAAAAGAACCAACAGAGTGATTGCCAATATTCCTCTGTTTGGTCATATTATTGGTGAAGAGGAAGAGGAAGTTCTCGATGTGGATCCAGAACTAGTAGTTAAATCTTCATCATCATCTGAAGAGGAAAAAGAAGAAGCAGAGCAGGTTCAAGGGAACCAAGAGGCTGAGTTTGAAGTTGAACAAAAAATAGAACAAGAAATGGAGAAACCAGTTTAAGAAGCTAAGTTTATAGACCGAGAGATAGAAAATCTGGATCCTTTGGATTTCCAGGTGATGTGTTGCAAAACACATGTATTTATCCGTGTATAATTGTGTATATTTGTCCAGTTTTATATTCGTTTTGTGTGGTTTTAAGTTCATACTGAGTTCGGGTTAGAGTTGCAGGTTACAGTGTGCTAAGGAAGCGGAAAACCGAGTAAAAACGTAGAAGAATCGAGCACACGGAAGTTGGAGCCTAAAAGATTAAAATAATAATATTTTTCTGTGAAAATAGGTCTCTCGCGGAACGCGAGAGACAGGAGTGAAGTCCCTCGCGGTACGCGAGGGATGCCAGAAAGCAGCCCGACTATATTGTCCCTCGCGGTACGCGAGGGAGAAGCCCAATGCCTCTCGCGGTACAGGAGAGGCCCGCTAAACCGAAATATTAGGAATTTTTAGGGTTTTGAAGATTAGAGCGGCCATTCTTGATCATTATCGACTTGTAGACGAAAAAGCTTGGAACTTTGGGCGATTTTGGCATTCAAGATTGGATTTTGCTTGGAGATCGAAGGTTTGGAAACAATAATCGGTTAGATTAATCATTAGATCACGCTTAATCATTCGGTCACGATTGATCTTTGCTATTTGAACTATGTTTTCTTTGATTGAACTTGTTTCTTCTGTCTTTATGATGTTTCTTGGCTAAAACCATTAGAACTACCTAGGTTTTCGATGATTGGATGATAAAGTTTGGATTTTTATTGATTTTGGGATTTTGATTATGAATTTATGTTAATGTCCAGATCTAAGTTTGATTGTTTGATGATTATGCATGCTTATGAATGGTTGTTTGTGGTTTGATTTATCCATACATGCTAAACTGAATGTCTTTCATGATTTAGTGTGTAGTAGATCGTCTACTTTGTGTTTTCAATTAGTTTATGGTTGTCTAGACGTAGTCACCATAGGATATTCATATTATAATCAATTAATAATAAGTGTTCTTCTTATCTAAAAACCTAAAAAGTGATAGGTAATCGAGTAGTCGTCAGTATTAGGGTTTCTGAGTGTGAACTTTCCGAGAGGTCGTTTCGTTAGAATTCTGGTGTTGTTGCTATATCGTGTCAAACAGATTGAATTCAGGTTGCTCCTTGCATCTTTGATGTATTGAGATTGCATAACCGAGAGGTGAGCTTATCTATCGAGTCTTTAGCATAATTGGTGATACCGAAAAGTGAATCCATTGACTGGTAAGTTTAGTATCCATGAGTTGTCTTCTGGCCACATCCTGAGACCGAGAGTGATCGGGAATCCATTAGGTATCTTGTAGGAGATTCATCTTTAGAACCCCAGTTTGTGTCATATCCCAGAAGCAGTAGAAACCATTCCTAATATCCATGATTCATAGCCTAGGTGGTCCTTTGTCTAGTTACTGATTTCACCTTAAGTCTTCGTTTATTCAGTCTTTTGTCTTCTTTAGTATTCATTGTCTAGTTTAATCTTAGTCGTAGATTCCCCCCCCCCCCAAACCAAACCAAATATTAAGTCCTAGTTAGAGTCTAATTTGTGTTAGAGTCAGTGTCTCGTGGGTTCGACATCCGGACTTCTTTTAGCTGTGTTGCAATTGATAGGTACACTTGCCTGTCTTTGTGGTCTAGTTTAGTAGAGTTGTCTAGATTTTAACTAGAGTGTCTAGGTTAGTGTGTGTTTAATTTTATAGACCGTTTGACCGACATCAAGTTTTTGGCGCCGTTGCCGGGGACACTTGGCAATAGCAAAATTAGCTTTGATTAGTTCTTGTTTGGTTATTTGTTTTATTTTTCCTTTCTAGTTTATTTCCTTAGTTTGTTTATTTCCTTTTTGTGTCCTTATTTGCCATTTGTGTGCGTCTTAGTTTGAGTCTGTTCTTTGTTCTTAGTTCTTCTATTTCCTTTTGTTTTCTGTCCAGTTTATGCAACATACTCGCTCACAAGTATCACCTGACTTTGAAGCCTATTCAGAGCCTGAGCGAGAACTTCGGGAGCGCAGCCGGAAGTTTCGCAGTCGTTTGAGCGAGCTAGGTGACAAAAAGGTACACATTCTGATTCTCATTGCTGACATGGGTGATGCTAATCCACCTGCTAGACGTACCGTCCACCAGAGGGCGTGTGATGGTTTCTCGGGTACTAGGTCCTCTATTACCCGACCCGCTATGGCCAACACTAATACTTGGCAGATTCCATCCCATGTGATGAACACTATCAGTAACTCTACTCAGTTCCACGGACTCGAGGACGAGGATGCGCCAGGACATCTGTCCCGCTTTGCGCGTATTTGCGATACCTTTCACATTACTGGTGCTACTGATGATGCCATCCTGTTGCGTCTTTTCCCGTTCACCCTATCTGGTCGCTCTGCCACTTGGTTGGATACCCTGCCCCAGGATTCCATTACCACTTGGGAAGATCTGAAGGCCAAATTCTTGAAAAAGTATTATCCACCGTCCAAGGCCGCCCGTCTGAGGGATCAGATCCACTCTTTCCGTATAGACCCCGATGAGCCTTACCACATGGCTTGGGAGCGGTTCAATACTCTGCTGAGCAAGTGCCCTTAGCATGGCCTCTCTGATTGGGCATTGGTTGAAAAGTTCTATAATGGTCTTACATTTGAGAAACAACAAATGTTCAATACTGCTGCAGGGGGCCACATCATGGAGAAGAAGGAGCCGGAAGAGTGTGAAGAGATGTTTGAGAGCTTTGCTCAAGCTGAGCAACAGCAGCCTTCTACTAGGAATTCCACTCCTAGTGCTAGGACACCTACTTCTGCCACTAGAGGTGTTCATCAGGTCACTACTAAGACTAGCATGGCTGCTGCACTTGCAACTATGGCAAAGGAGATCAAGGAGCTGAAGATGAGCGCAATGAAGTGTGAGGTATGTAGAGGAGGCCATGATACCATAGACTGCCCTGTCACTCAACAGGAGCAGGTAGACTTCTTGGGGAACCAAAAGCCCCCTCTATTTAACTCTGGCTGGAGGAACTACCCTACTTCTAATTGGAGATCTGGTGGGAACCCACCTGGGTTTCAAAACCGCCAAAATCAGTATGGAGGAGGTGATAGAGAGCAGGGGCAGCAGTCTAGTAGTAGCCCAGGAGAGAAGAGGATAGAGGATATGATAGCTAATCAGACCCAGTTGCTTGCTCAACTAGTGAAGACTGATCATGACACACAGAACAAGCTTAAGGAGCATGATACACTTCTGAGGAGTCATCAGTCTGCATTCTTGGATCTGCAGCGCACGGTGGGAGACATCGCGCGCCAGCTTACTGATAGATCTGGAGGGTCATTCTCGGGTAGTACTGAGACTAACCCGAAAGCCACATTGAAGGCGGTTACCACGCGCAGTGGTAAAGGAGTAGAAAGTGAGCAGACACCGGCACTTGATGATGATGAGCCGGTAGATGAGGAGATAGAGATGGAGACTCCTGGTGGGGTGCGTGAGAGGCGAGTCCCAGCAAGTACAGTGCCCGATAGTGAGTCTCCTGCTGTGAAGGAGAAGAGTGGGGAGAAAAAGAAGACCCCCGATGTTGATCTTACTCGTGTTCCATATCCTGCTCGCCTAATGCAGCAGAAATTTGCTAAGGATTATGGACACTTTCTGGAGTTGTTCAAACAACTCAAAATTAATCTGCCTTTTGTTGAAGCCCTCCAGCATATGCCTAAATATGCTAAATTCTTGAAGGATCTTCTTTCCAATAAGAAGAAGCTGGAGGATCTTTCGACTGTCACTCTCAATGAGAGATGTTCTTCGGTGGTGCAGAATAAGCCACCAGAGAAATTAGCGGACCTGGGTGTCTTCACGATCCCGTGTTTGTTTGGTGGCTCAACTTTGCACCACGCGTTAGCCGATCTCGGCGCTAGCATCAATTTGATGCCCTACTCTCTCTTTGAGAAGTTAGGACTTGGAGATCCGGCCCCTACGCGCATGAGCATCTCTTTGGCCGGTCGGTCGGTCAAATATCCAAGGGGAATAGTAGAGAATCTTTTGGTAAAAGTTGATAAATTTGTTTTCCCCACGGATTTTGTCATTCTTGACATGGAGGTTGACGATAGAGTCCCGCTCATCTTGGGACGCCCCTTCTTGCGCACCGCCAAGGCATTGATCGATGTCTTCGACGGTAAGATTACACTTCGTGTAGGGGATGAGAATGTCACCTTTGATGTCATGAAATCCATGAAAAACTCGAGTGGTCAGTATGATTCCGTGTTCTTTCTAGACACCTTTATATCTCATATGGATCGATGCCTTGACTACGTGTGTGGGAATGATCTGCTTAACACACAACACCTGGGTGAAGAAGACCAGGAGGTTGAGACTGATGCTCCCCCCGAGCAAAGTCCGAGCCACCCGGCTATTATACCTCCCGAGTACCCGGAGGTCCTAGAGGTTTACACAAACCACGAGGAAGAGAAGAAGACTTCGGTCGAGGCTCCACCATCCCTTGAGCTCAAGGAGCTACCCTCCCACTTAGAGTATGCTTTCTTGGATGGTGAAGCCGGTCTACCCGTCGTGATTTCTGATGCACTGATGGAGGAGGAGAAGGAGAGATTGATTGAGGTGTTAAAGGAGAATAAATAAGCCATTGCGTGGAAGCTCACTGATATAAAGGGCATCAGCCCTACTTTCTGCACGCATAGGATACTGATGGAGGAGGAGCATAAGCCAGTTGTGCAACCTCAAAGGAGGCTTAACCCGAACATGTCGGATGTGGTGAAGAAGGAGGTCCTTAAACTCCTAGATGCTGGATTGAAATATCCGATTTCGGACTCCACATGGGTTAGCCCAACTCAGGTCGTCCCGAAGAAGGGTGGGATGACAGTTGTGAAGAATGAGAGGAATGAGTTGATCCCTACGAGGACAGTCACCGGTTAGAGAGTGTGCATTGACTATAGGAGACTGAATGATGCCACTAGGAAGGACCACTTCCCCCTTCCTTTCATTGACCAGATGCTGGAGAGCCTGGCAGCGCAGCAGTTCTACTGCTTCCTTGACGGG
The DNA here is from genome assembly GCA_023525975.1 of Smallanthus sonchifolius. Lineage (NCBI taxonomy): Eukaryota > Viridiplantae > Streptophyta > Magnoliopsida > Asterales > Asteraceae > Smallanthus > Smallanthus sonchifolius. The sequence goes on from CM042028.1 coordinate 56,422,104, forward strand.
TTCTCGAGTTATTTCCAGATCCCCATCGCACCGGAGGATCAGGAGAAAACCACATTTACATGCCCGTACGGCACCTTCGCATACCGACGTATGCCATTCGGGTTATGTAATGCTCCAGCCACCTTCCAAAGGTGCATGGTGGCTATCTTTCAGGACATGATCGAGACTTCCATGGAGGTTTTCATGGACGATTTTTCTGTGTTCGGAAGTTCTTTCGATCAGTGTTTGCAAAACCTCGAGAAGATGATGAGGAGGTGCATAGAGACGAAGTTGATACTTAACTGGGAGAAGTGTCACTTCATGGTGACTGAGGGGATTGTACTAGGGCACAAAGTTTCACGTGCCGGTATCGAAGTGGATAGAGCGAAAATTGATACGATCAGTAGTCTTCCACCACCGACCAGTGTGAAATCAGTTCGTAGTTTTCTAGGTCATGCGGGTTTCTATAGGCGTTTCATTAAAGACTTTTCAAAGATCACCCGACCCATGACCCGCCTTCTAGAGAAGGACGTCCCATTTGAGTTTGATGCAGACTGTTTGAAGGCATTCGAGTTCTTGAAGGAGCAGTTAGTTTGTGCTCCTATCTTGATCTCCCCCGACTGGAGCTTACCCTTTGAGCTCATGTGTGATGCGAGTGATTATGCAGTCGGGGCTGTTTTAGGCCAAAGAAGAGAGAAGCACTTCCACCTGATCTATTATGCTAGTAAAACTCTTAATGATGCTCAAGAGAATTACACTACTACCGAGAAGGAGTTGCTAGCGGTGGTGTTTGCATTTGACAAGTTTCGTTCATATTTAGTGCTCTCTAAAACCATCGTCTGTACTGATCATACGGCATTGCGATACCTGTTCGCAAAGAAGGATGCCAAACCTAGATTGATTCGATGGATTCTCTTGCTTTCCGAGTTTGATATTGAGATCAAAGACAAGAAGGGAGCGGAGAATGTGGCGGCCGACCATTTGTCGAGGCTAGAGGACCCCGGTAGAGAAGAAATCCGGGAGGAGGCCATAGGGGACACATTTCCCCATGAGTCCTTGATGATGGTGAGTTTGAGACCGGTAGAGAAGCCGGTATTTTATATGAGTGCTGAGGCGCAAGGTTTGCCATGGTTTTCTGACATAGCAAACTACTTAGCTGATGGTGTAGTGGTGAAGGGCATGACTTCACAACAAAGGCGTAAATTCTTTGCCGATGCCAACCACTACATTTGGGATGCTCCACATCTATTTCGTGTGGGAGCTGATTGAGTTTTGAGGAGGTGCGTGAGCAAGGAAGAAGGTGTAGAGATCCTTAAGCATTGTCACGAGGGCCTGACGGGAGGTCACAATGGACCCTCCTACACCGCCAAGAAGGTGTTTGATTCTGGTTTCTATTGGCCGACGGTGTTTAAGGATGCTCATGAGTTAGTGAAGTGGTGTGACGCGTGTCAACGCACCGGGAATATCTCATCCCGGAATGAAATGCCCCAACACCCGATTCAAGTAACTGAAGTGTTTGAAATTTGGGGCATTGATTTCATGGGTCCATTCCCTATCTCAAGAGGGAACTGATACATTCTCGTGGCGATAGACTATGTATCTAAGTGGGTCGAGGCTCAAGCCCTACCTACGAACGATGCCCGAGTTGTGGTGGGATTTCTGAAGAAGTTGTTTAGTAGATTTGGTACTCCTAGAGCCCTAATCAGTGATAGGGGCACGCATTTTTGCAACGCCCAGATGGAGAAGGCGTTGTCACGCTATGGGGTCACCCATCGGTTTTCAACTGCCTATCATCCACAAACTAGTGGGCAGGTCGAGAATGAAAATAGGGGAATCAAGAGGATATTGGAGAAAACAGTCGGGAAGAATAGGAAGGATTGGTCCGACAAGTTAGATGATGCGCTTTGGGCGTTCAGAACAGCTTTCAAAACACCTATTGGGACAACACCCTTTAGGATGATTTATGGCAAGGCGTGTCATCTACCGGTGGAGCTCGAGCACAAGGCATATTGGGCCTTAAAGGTGGTCAATCTTGACTTGCCACAAGCAGCACAACACCGGTTTCTCCAATTACATGAGTTGGATGAGTTGCGTGATGAAGCATACGCGCGTTCTTGGAGTTACAAAGAGTGAACAAAGGCGTTGCATGATCGTCGATTGAAGGGAGTGAAAGATTTCAAGTTTGGGGATGAGGTGCTAGTATACAATTCTAGATTGAAACTATTCCCAGGAAAGCTTGAGTCTAGATGGACAGGGCCGTACACGGTGAAAGAAGTGTTTCCGTATGGTACGGTGGAGCTACATGATGGAGAAGGAAGTTCATGGAAAGTGAACGGTCATAGATTGAAGCATTATATCGGAGGACCGATTGAGAATGTTGAGGGGGATGAGATCCTCTTCGACAAGACCGGATCATGAAGTGAAGAAGAGTAAATCCTCGGGGAAGAGCCCGAGTGTAGAGTTTGTAGATTTTGGTGCTACATTTTTTATTTCTAGTTTTTGTGCATTTCTTTTCGGTTTGTGTGTTTTTGTGTTTTCATGTGTTGCAGGGAATCGTGACCATAGAAAGGGGAGAAAGCCATCAAAAACAATGTTCCAGGTAAGTATGCTAAATAAATTCTAAGTCTGGAACAAGTCTTGAAAAAAGTTGAAAAAATTCTTAAATGGTGAAAATTTTTCTAAGTATAAAAACGGGCTTAACTTTCTATTGAGGAAGGCTCCCCGCGGTACGCGAGGCAATTATAGGGTATCTCTCGCGGTACGCGAGAGACAAATGAGGTGTGCAAGAATTTCTGTCCCCCGCGGTACGCGAGAGTAGTTACCAAAACTCTCGCGGTACGCGAGGATTACCCTATGCTCCTCTCGCGGTACGCGGGGGAGTGAAAAGTCAAGCTTTCGCCTACCCACCTCTCGCGGTATGCGAGACTGCAATTCAAATCCTCTCGCGGTACGCGAGAGTGTGGAAATTCCGAAAAAAAAAGTAAGCGGGGTTAAGACCCCCCCCCCCTGTTCCACCACCACACCACCATCTCTCTCTCTCTCATCCGCATCCGCCACCACCATCGTCACCCCTCTTCTCCGTCGTCGCCCTCTCTCCCGTTTTTAATCACCAGCCACCACCGCCCACTCATCGCCACCACCTCCGGCATCTCTGCCGCCGCACACCACCAGTCACCAATCGCCGCCGTTCATCACCACCGCCGTTGCCACCCACCTCCATCCTGTCGCCACCGCGCCATCGCCGCCCCCGTCACCATATACGAACACCACCAGTCACCAATCGGGGCCGTTCATCACCACCGCCGTCGCCACCCACCTCCATCCTTTCGCCACCGCGCCATCACCGTCCCCGTCACCATATACGATCACCACCAGCACCCACTCATCCACCACCGCCGCCGCAAGCCACCACCTTGTCCGACCATCCATTTCACCTCCACCCTCCGCCGCCGTCACTACCGTCGATTCAGGAGTCCCCGGGGTTCTGTTTGTCATCACCGTCGTTTCCGGTAGCCATTGAGGTCAGATTCTTTGTTTCACTGCTAATTCGCATCAACTGTAGTGTATTGTGTAATTGGTTCGAAATTTAAACTCGCCGTTGGTTGGTTTGGGTCTATATTAGTGTAATTTGAGTCGGGTGGAATAACGTGTACTTGGTTCGAGTACCGTTGGGTTGGCAGGTTCCAACATGTGTAAACGAGTCATGTATGTTGAATAATAAGTCACTTGGACAGGTATTATTTGTGCAATGGGTCGTTAAATTGTAACTTATGTCGTTTTAGTGCAGTTGGAATCGTTTAGTTGTACTTTTGGGGTGGTTTGGGTTGAAATTGAACCGGATAGAGTCGGGTTGCGAGAATCTAGTCAAAAGTGTTTGTAATTTGAGTCTTGTACAATAATTCTAGGATCGTTTAGTTTGTAATTGAATAACTGCTGCTAATCGTTTGTACTTTTTGTTGTAATTTAGTTGTAACAGTAGTTAATCGTATATAATTAGTCGTTTGTATCTTTTAGTCTAGTCTATTGTACAGGTTCAGTCATATGTAAATAATGTCTGGGATTACCCGTGGTTTTCTTTGCAGGTTTAGACCGCCTCGCCCGTACTCAATCTCCATTCGGGCGAGGTTGTCTGGTTTTTAAATAAACAAATAGGGTATCCCGAATTTTTCAATTTTTTTTCTAATTTTTGGAGTATTTCGCTTAGTTTAGAACAAGTCGAACGACCGCGAATGAAATGCTATACGGTTGTTCGGCCTGTGTATTATTTCATTGTTATATTTTTGTTATACTAATATGTAAATGCAGGTATGTCTGGCCGAGGAGAGTCATCTAGCGCGCCCAAGCGCAGGCGGGGCCCAGTTCCCCACCCTAGGGGAGAGGCCGAGGAGCCGCGCCCGATCCGTAGGGCGCCGCGTGTCATCCGATACGCGGTTCCTGATGTCCGCCCCTCGCCCGATGCGCAGCCCACGCTGATCGAGGACCGGATTTTGCAGCATCACACGCTTCTACGCTTCGAGCTGATGACCGAGGAGTCGGTTCGCCTTGAGAGGTTCGTCGACATGGAGCCGTATCAGCACCGGACCATCGACTGGGGATTAGTGGAGGAGCTTGGATTGCTTCAGCGGTTAGAGGGGCTTCTGGATGCCCGATGGCGGTTGGCCTTGGCCTGTGACGCCACTCAGTACCATGAGCTCACTGTCGAGTTTTTTTCTACATTCCGGTACGTCACAGGCCAGTTCGCTGAGCCGGCCGCCGTTTCTTTCTCTCTGGGCCGACAGGTTTATGAGCTGTCGGTCCCGCAGTTCGCGGTTGCCACGGGGTGGTATACCGAGCAGGAGGTGGCAGCGCCGCCATTCTTGCAGAGCCTCCGGGGCCTTTTTCGGAGGCAACATGATGAGGGGGTCAGCGATAGTCAGTTGCGTGACTTTTGGCATTCCATCGCCGATGGACCGTACTCTTCTGCATTGGTCGAGTCGTCCATTCGCGACCCCCTTATCCGGTGCATACACCGCATCCTGGCTTGCACTCTCATCGGCCGATGATCCGGCATTGAGAAGTGCAACCAGTTGGATCTTTTCTGCTTATTCTGCATAGTTGGTCACCGTGAGGCCAACCTGGCTAGCATTCTCATATCATCCATCGCCAGGGGCCGTCGCGGTGGACCGGAGGCACGGTTGGAGCTCGGGCCTTACATCAGCAGGCTGGCTGAGCGGTTAGGCGTTTTTGACCGTTATCCGGGCCATCTACTTACACCGGGCCCAGATACCTTTCCATATCCCCCGAGATTCATGGAGATCCGGCAGGGTCCGCAGGTCCCACCACCTGCCGGGACACCTGCCGCGGCAGCGATAGAGATGGGGGCGCCGACAGCACGCCAGAGGATTCCACACCATATTGAGCGCCCCCAGGTTCAGCACCCGTTAAGGATGAGGCCACCAGCACCTCTTACTCTCGAGGCGTTGCGAGATCAGATTTTTGACCGTCTGGATCGGCAGGACGATGCCATTCGGTATATGATGACACAGCAGGGCGTAGAGATCCCACCGTTCTTCAGGGCACCAGACCAGCAGCAGCCGGATCAGCCAGAGACGGGAGGTGACCAGCCGTGATCTTCAGCACCGCTTGCCGGGTTGTATATAGTTAGTTCATGTATTTTTATTTCTGCTTTATTTTTATGTATTTCATTTCTTTATTTCCAGTCCTGTACATTAACTCTTGTATATTTCTATTTGTATATATTTGGGGGTTTCGGCATGGGTTGGTTGTGTTGATTGTTGTTATATATTTGACGTGATTGCTAGTATGTGTTAGAAATTAGCCGCCTTCGTTCGTGAGGAATACGTGGAACATATGTGAGCTAAGCGTTCGAATGGAGGGCTAGGGAGCACGACTTACGAGGAATTTCATAACCGTATCACCAGGGAAGTCTGTTCCGATTTTTGTTTCTTATTTTATTTTTGCTTTATTTTTGTTTTAATTTACCGTCGTTTCTTGGTCCACATTGAGGACAATGTAGAGTTTAAGTGTGAGGATGGGAGACGTTCGTCTAGGTTCTGTATTTTGAGTCTGTTGTTGTAAATTGTAGAAAATTTTTGAAAATGTCCTTTGAATAAGAATTTTTGCAAGTACATGGAAAATGATAATACAACTGGTCATATCATGCTCAAATGAAATAAAACAATAGAAAGCGTGTCTAATTTGTGATGAATCGGTAGACTCAGCCAGTTTGAAAAGCTTAAATAACCTGAAAAGTGTTAATTAGGATTAATAACTTAATTAAATCATGAAATCTTGTGGGTTCTCATCTTAGGGTATCGGTGAAGCTGAAACTGTCAACATAGGGTGATAGGTACCACGGTAAGCTGAGATCTTTATGTTTCTTAAATATTTTTGGCACATCACTCTTCTTTTATGCAAATGAAACTGAGATTTGATGGCGCCCGCATCCATAATCCACATCATGAGTGTAATTTAGAATTGAGAGTTCAAGTTCTAACCTACGTGTTTCCTTCCGGGATAGTGACTTGGGAGATACACCCATGGGTCGGGACTTGAGTAATCAATAGTTGTGATAATTAAGGTTTGGTTTATGTGTTTCCCATGGGGATAGTGACTCTGTGAATACGCCTCTAAACCGAAATCTTACGTGCTTTCATGATATAACTTGATCCTACGCGCTTCCTTCTGGGATGGTAACCCGGGAGATGCACCACTGGGAAAAGGTTGATTCATAAGTAAAATAATACTCATTCCATTTCATTCCATCAAACCATCTATATTTGGAAAACATAAAGATTCTGGAGTACTGTGGTGGGAAGATCTACTTGATCTAAACCCGGGCCTAAACATGACCATGAGACGGGAGTAAGTGAAGTTGTAACTTTTGAGTGTGAGATCCATAGGTTGACTGATATGCTGTACAAATTGGATTAGAACACTGTTCGGGGGCTTGATTTTTGGTGTTTGAGTTTAGTCGGATAGAAATACCGGTTATCGCACTTTAATGCGTTATTATATATGTTGGAAATAATTAAAGAATAATAAGGCTTTGTCCAGTTATGATTCCATTGCAAATATCTTTTTCGAGGACAAAAAAAGTGTAAGTGTGGGGATGTTTGATGTGTTGCAAAACACATGCATTTATCCGTGTATAATTGTGTATATTTGTCCAGTTTTGTATTCGTTTTGTGTGGTTTTAAGTTCATACTGAGTTCGGGTTAGAGTTGTACGTTACAGTGTGCTAAGGAAGCGGAAAACCGAGTAAAAACGTAGAAGAATCGAGCACACGGAAGTTGGAGCCTAAAAGATTAAAATAATAATATTTTTCTGTGAAAATAGGTCTCTCGCGGTACGCGAGAGACAGGAGTGAAGTCCCTCGCGGTACGCGAGGGAAGCCAGAAAGCAGCCCTACAATATTGTCCCTCGCAGTACGCGAGGGAGAAGCCCACCGCGAGAGGCCCGCTAAACCGAAATATTAGGAATTTTTAGGGTTTTGTAGATTAGAGCGGCCATTCTTGATCATTATCGACTTGTAGACGAAAAAGCTTGGAACTTTGGGTGATTTTGGCATTCAAGATTGGATTTTGCTTGGAGATCGAAGGTTTGGAAACAATAATCGGTTAGATTAATCATTAGATCACGCTTAATCATTCGGTCACGATTGATCTTTGCTATTTGAACTATGTTTTCTTTGATTGAACTTGTTTCTTCTGTCTTTATGATGTTTCTTGGCTAAAACCATTAGAACTACCTAGGTTTTCGATGATTGGATGATAAAGTTTGGATTTTTATTGATTTTGGGATTTTGATTATGAATTTATGTTAATGTCCAGATCTGAGTTTGATTGTTTGATGATTATGCATGCTCATGAATGGTTGTTTGTGGTTTGATTTATCCAAACATGCTAAAGTGAATGTCTTTCATGATTTAGTGTGTAGTAGATCGTCTACTTTGTGTTTTCGATTAGTTTATGGTTGTCTAGACGTAGTCACCATAGGATATTCATATTATAATCAATTAATAATAAGTGTTCTTCTTATCTAAAAACCTAAAAAGTGATAGGTAATCGAGTAGTCGTCAGTATTAGGGTTTCTGAGTGTGAACTTTCCGAGAGGTCGTTTCCTTAGAATTCTGGTGTTGTTGCTATATCGTGTCAAGCAGATTGAATTCAGGTTGCTCCTTGCATCTTTGATGTATTGAGATTGCATAACCGAGAGGTGAGCTTATCTATCGAGTCTTTAGCATAATTGGTGATACCGAAAGGTGAATCCATTGACTGGTAAGTTTAGTATCCATGAGTTGTCTTCTGGCCACATCCTGAGACCAAGAGTGATCGGGAATCCATTAGGTATCTTGTAGGAGATTCATCTTTAGAACCCCAGTTTGTGTCATATCCCAGAATCAGTAGAAACCATTCCTAATATCCATGATTCATAGCCTAGGTGGTCCTTTGTCTAGTTACTGATTTCACCTTAAGTCTTCGTTTATTCAGTCTTTTGTCTTCTTTAGTATTCATTGTCTAGTTTAATCTTAGTCGTAGATTCCCCCCCCCCCCCCAAACCAAACCAAATATTAAGTCCTAGTTAGAGTCTAATTTGTGTTAGAGTCAGTGTCTCGTGGGTTCGACATCCGGACTTCTTTTAGCTGTGTTGCAATTGATAGGTACACTTGCCTGTCTTTGTGGCCTAGTTTAGTAGAGTTGTCTAGAGTTTAACTAGAGTGTCTAGGTTAGTGTGTGTTTAATTTTATAGACCGTTTGACCGACATCACCAGGTACATGATGAAAACATAGAAGCTGAAGCACATGTTGATGCTGAAGTTCAAGGTAATGTGGAAGTTGAAGCTGAATCAAGTGAAACCTTGGACGAAGGCATCTATGGTACAAAGTATGATTAGTCTGATTATGAGTCTGAAGAAGAGGAGCAGACTGAACCTCCTGCATCCTCTTCCAAGAGACAAGCTGACTCAAATTCTGGAAGAACCCTTAGCCAAGAAAATCAAGACAGGGCTGGAGTCTTTAACCTCTTCATTAGAATCACTTTTTGACATTCCAGAACACCTAGAACCCATTCATTCACCTATCCATGTTCCACCACCATCACCACAACCATCTCCACAAAATGCACCTCTTCCCACACCACCTGCATCCCCTGCCCATGAAGCATCATCTACTGCTCTAAGGGTTAAAACTTTAAGTTTGGAAGTAAAGAAATTGCATGATCAAGTTATAAAAAGGGATAAAGTTATAGAGGGTTTGAAGACAGAATTGAGTGAGTGCAAGGAGGAGGTAAAAGATCTTAGGATGGAGGTAAAAGATCTTAGGCTGGAAGTTGGAGATTTGCATACCCAACTAGATGTTCAGAAGACTCAACTTGAAACTCAACATAAGTTAATTTCTCAACAACAACAAGATTTTAAGGCTCTATCTGACATTGTTGAGCAACTCAAGGCTTCATTGGTTAAATCTCCTCAGCAAGAAACCCCTTCCACAGTTCAGGGGGAGACCACTTCAGCAGGTGGACCTTCTTCACCTGCCTTTGTCTCCAACCCTGAATCTGCATTGACTATCTTCATTGGCCTCGTTGCCAAGACAAAGGAAACTTTGGAAGTCAAGATTGAAGAAACTGAGTTTGATCTTCCATTCGACCAGTGAAAGGAGAGCCGCCAGAGAAAGAGGAAAGGGAAAAGAGTCAGATATTGAAGTGGTAATTCTTGATGAAGAGGAAATTGGGTCAGATCATGAGCTGAATGCTCTTCTGGATGAGATTGACAATTATGGATTTAATGATGATTATCCAGAGATTATGGCTACAGAAGATCTGCATGAAGAAAAGGTGAGATACTTCACAGAGGAAGGAGATGAGATCCAGGCACTTTCTGATGATGATAAAGATGAAGCAAGTGTAAAAGTTGATCTAGTGAATACTGAACCAACCCCCACTGAACCAACTCAAACAACTCACACTGAGCCAACACCCACTGAATCCACCCCAACTGAACCAATCCAAGCTCCTAAACCAAATCCAGACTATCCCGATCCTAAAAGGCCTTGGATGAGGAAGCTGCCTGTAGAGGAGTCTCCCAAGTACTATGAGTGGTTCGCTGAATACCAGGAGCTGAAAAGACCCCCCTGTGGGATGGAAGTATGATAATGAGAGGGGTTTGTATATTGTGAGGAGATACAAAGGAGGAGTAGAACACTTTAAAACTTCTCATGAGTTCATCTCCCTTCCAAGATATGATCTTAGGGCTCTAGCCAAATTACCCCTTCAGAATCCTGGTAATGTCAATGAGGCTCGTAACTTTGAGCTGTTCCTGAAACAACAAGCCTTCAATGACTTCAGGTCAATGAAGACCACTCTTCGAAGAAGAATTATATCCAAAACCAGGATTCATCCAAGAACACAAAAGCCCTGGGTAAGCCTTCGGTACAAGCCGGCATAGACTGTCAAAACCGTAATACTGCCACGATCAGTATCAGTCTAGCTTCAGAATTTCAGAAAATGGTTTTATAACTCAACCATTGGAAGTGCTATGATCGAGTGTGAAGGCAAGGAAGACATTCATATTTTTGAGCCCATGGAGCTTTTAAAATTTCAACCTGAGGATCTTGAAGTGTTGTTCAACAACCCCATCAAGCTCTTTCATGAAGATGATGAGGCTGATGCCAAAGCTTATCAAAGGGTGGTGACTATTAATGCAAAACCTCACTTCCAGAAATCAAGTCAAGAGCCAACTGCTTAGAGAGAGTTGAAGACATTGATGCAGCAGCTTAGGGGGAGATTATAGAGTCTTGTATTTTTATAAGCTGATGTCATCAATGTATCTTGAACAATGTTAGTTTAGTTTAATTACTTATAATTTCATTTGATGTAATTTCCTGTTTTTTATTCTAAGTCTGGGCCATCGAAACTACTTAGTTTCAATTGAGGTTTGTTCAATCGAAACTAGTAGTTTCGATAGATAGGAAGTTTCGACAGGCTTGTTCTTTCACTTCTAAATGCTCAACCGAAACTACTAGTTTCGGTGAGCATAGTTTCGATGCCTGTCAACTTACTATAAATAGCCTAGTTTGAGAATGTTTAGGGGGGTGGATAGCGGCTGTAACCCTGAAATTCTCTCTTTCACTATTTCTCTGAATCAATACACATTTGGAGTTAATTCATCTATTGTTCTAACAATTTCATATCATACTTGTGTTGATTTCTGTGTGGTTTGCCTGTTTATCTTCACCAATTTTGTTTCTACCCTCTGTTTCACCACCATACACACAAATTCCGCCTGTGTGTGTAATCGATCTTATTGAGTGATTTTGTCTAAAATTAGGACCAACAATTATCGAGTAAGCAAGCTCAGAAAGGTAACCTCATGAACCAAATCTAAGTTTTTAAGTTTTTGTTAGGTTTCATGGTTTTTCGAATCAAATGTTGTATTTTTACGATTAAAACTCAAAACAAACCTTAGACCTAGCCTAATGAACTGTAAAGGAACCTTTTTAACGTAAAAAGTTCAAAACTTGATCATTGTTATGTCGAGCCGCCATCTACATGCAAAACCTAGGGTTTTCGGGAAGAAGATGCAGCTCTGGTGAAATTAGCCAGTTTCGCCTGATCTGGGTGGCAAACCTAGTTAGATTCGCTAGAATCATAGTGGCGAACCTAGCTTAGTTTCGCTAGAATCATGGTGGCGAATCTAGCTTAGTTTCGCAAGAATCATGGTGGCGAATCTAGCTTAGTTTCGCAAGAATCATGGTGGCAAATCTAGCTCAGTTTCGCTAGAGTATAGTAGCGAAAGTACCTTAGTTTCGCTAAGGGTTAAAGAAAGAAAGAGTCTTAGTTTCGCTTAGAAACATGGAGCTAAACTAAAGGTTTAGTGTCGCTCAAAAAAGGATAACGTTGGAACTGATTTAGTTGACTATCACCTCAGATTCTCAAGCTACACCGGTGAGCAAGTGATATCACATTTCACCCTAGATTATCAGGTGAGTTCAAGAATCCCTATTTTACTATTTTTAGGGTGGTGTGCATACTCAATTAACGGACGTTTATAATAAATGTATTTTATTACTTACACGTAAATGGTAACAAAGAAAGGGGTTTATTAGATTAACGGTTTGTAAACAAGCTAAGGTTAACGAATGAGTTTATCTAACGTTATATTTTATAAACAAATGTAAATGAAAGTAAATGGTTTATCTAACTATATGTTCTATAAACAAAAAGGAAATGAACGAGAACAAAAGAAGTCTGTTATGTTGCCTTTATCCGAGTATGGTTACACCGAAGCAAGTCTTGAGGTAGTAGCATAGTCCTTGTGACTGGTACTACCCGAAGCCTATGGTAGTGGCATGGCATTAGTTGTATGCCTGTCATATGACTGGTACTACCCAAAACCTGCACTCCCCTAAGATGCTATTGCCGCATACTACTGGATTGACCGTATGACTGCGGTCATCAAGATGAGCGAGTGTCGGGCGGATCAGGCTGTGAAATTCGCGGCCCATTCGTTCGCTTTTGAAGCATTGAGTTGGTGGGAGAATGTGCTGAAGTCCAATACGGAAAGGGACATTGACAGCATGAAGTGGGATGACTTTAAGCCACTCTTAATCCAGAAATTTTGTCCCTAGAATGAAATAGACAAGATGGAGGAAGAATTTGTGGAGCTTAAGGCGAGAAACATGACGCACCGTCAGTTCACCTCCAGATTTATTGAGTTAACTCAGCTGGTTCCACATCTGGTGAACACTGAGGCAAGAAGGATCAAGTGCTATATTCAGAAGCTACCACCGAGAGTTCACACAATTATCAATGCCAACACTCCTAGTGACTTTGAGTCGGTGGTGGCGTTAAGTGGGAAGGTTTTTATGATGTGGCCGCTGAAGGCCTAACCCCCGCAGAGACTCAAAAGAAGTGGTCTAGCACCACTAAGCGCTCGGGCGGGACTGATCTTCATCAAAGGGCAAAAGGCCAAAGGTGGAAGAGAGGAATATTTGCGGTAAGTGTGGCAAAGCACACTTAGGGGAGTGCAGGTTTTGGGATGGACTTATGTTATCGTTGCGGCAAGACGGGGCACATGTCCTGTGAATGTCCTAAAGCACCCAGCTCTGCAAGCTATGGGAAATGCCACAACTGTTGTGAACCTGGGCATTACTCCAAAGACTGTCGCAAACCAAAAGCCGTCAATGATGAAAAGATGAAGGAGGCTGAAAAAGGAAAAGCGAGACCCAGAGTCTATACCCTGACACAGGAAGAAGCAAGGGGAGATCCCAACGTGGTGTTAGGTACGTTTATCCTTGACCACGCCTTTGTTTCTGTTCTATTTGATTCAGGTGCTAGTAAGAGTTTTATATCCTTTTCATTTTGTAAAAGACTGAAATACAAAACCTCTGTAATAGAACGGGCCTTTAGCGTAGAAACTGTTGTGGGTAGATCCACTAAGGTAATAGAATGAGTAGACGACCTTACCATAAAGATAGAGGGCCATAGATTCCTGGTTAGGTTATTCGTTATAGCCTTGGGAGGTTTCGATGTAGTATTTGGGATGGATTGGGTAGCTGCCAACGAAGCTCGAATTGTATGCAAACGGAAAATGATCCAGCTCAACGCTCCAGATGTCAGCGAGGTGGTGATTTACGGGATCGTGATATTCCACTAACGAATGAAATCTCAATGAAGAAAGCGGAAAAGTATATGAGGCACGGATGCGAGGCCTACCTGGATTATGTGATTGACAAAGATGTGAAAGTGAAAGAGTTAAAGGATGTACCCGTGGTGTGCCATTATCCAGAAGTGTTCCGAGAGAAATTGCCTGGATTGCCGCCTGATCGGGAACGAAATTTCAAATTGACTTGATGCCAGGTACCCAACCCGCCGCCAAAGCACCTTACGACTAGCGCCACTTGAGATGAAAGAGTTGAGGGCCCAGCTGGAAGAACTATTGGAAAATGGATTTATCAGACCGAGCATCTCTCCTTGGGGTGCTCCGGTGCTGTTTGTTAAGAAGAATGAAAGTGCCATGAGAATGTGTATTGACTACAGAGAATTAAATAAAAGAACTGTGAAGAACAAGTACCCGCTAACCAGGATCGACGATCTGTTTGTCCAACTGCAAGGCGCAAAATGGTTTTCAAAGATCGACATGCGGTCGGGTTACCATCAACTAAAGGTAAGAAAGGAGGACATACCCAAGACCGCATTCCGCACGCGGTATGGACACTACGAATTTCGCGTAATGTCCTTTGGGTTGACGAATGCCCCCACAACATTCATGGATATGATGAACAGGGTGTGTCGCCCGATGCTAGACCAGTCAGTAATAGTCTTTATCGACGACATTCTCCTTTACTCAAAGAATGAAGGTGATCACGCCTGTCACCCACGGGAAGTTCTAGACACATTGAAAGAAGAAAAGTTGTATGCTAAGTTTTCAAAATGCGCGTTCTAGCTAAAGGAGGTTCAATTCCTTGGTCAGGTGATTAACGCGGACGACGTCATGGTAGACCCAACAAAGATCGATGTAGTGTGGAATTGGGAAACCCGAGGACACCAAGGGACGTACGAAGTTTTCTAGGATTGACAGGCTACTACCGGAGGTTTATCCAGGACTTATCAAAAATAGCCTCTCCTTTAACCAAATTGACCCGCAAGAAAGTAAGTACGAATAGGGCCAGGCCCAAACCGATGGCTTTGAGGAATTAAAGAAGAGGTTGACCTAAGCACCAGTATTGACCTTACCAGATGGAAGCGAAGACCTAGTGGTGTATTCGGACGCTTCAGGTCAGGGGTTAGGTTACGTGCTAATGCAACGAGGGAAAGTGATCGCGTATGCATTACGGTAGTTAAAGACTCACGAGGTCAACTACCCGACTCACGACCTTGAGCTCGCCGCGGTTGTCTTTGCCTTAAAGATTTGGAGATATTAACTTTACGGAGTCAAATGCACCATTTACTCTGACCATAAGAGCTTGAAGTATTTCTTTGAGAAAAAAAGGAGTTAAATATGAGACAACAGCGATGGTTAGAACTATTGAAAGACTATGACTATGAAATCCTTTACCACCCCGGGAAGGCGAATGTGGTGGCCGACGCCTTGAGTCGAAAAGAGACGCCAACTCCTATCGAAGTTAAGGCATATCAGTTAGTCGTGACTCAAAACCTTATGATAGAAATAGAACATGCCTATGATGAAGCTTTGAAAGAAGAAAATGTCAAGCGAGAGAGAATAGTGGGTCACCGGGAGAAATTGGAGACCAATACCCAAGGGTGACGAACTTAGGGTTAAGATTCTTGACAAGGCACACAAATCTCGCTACTCTATCCATCCCGTTACCAACAAGATGTACCATGATCTAAAGAAAGAATACCGGTGGCCCGGCATGAAGAACGATGTAACTGAGTATATGAGCAAGTGCCTAACATGTTCACAAGTGAAGGCCGAGCACCAGAAACCATGTGAAAAAATGAAACCGTTATTTATTCCTGAATGGAAGTGGGAACACATTACCATGAATTTCATAACTAAGCTACCGCGTACAGCTAAGAGTCATGATACCGTATGGGTGATTGTGGATCGATTGACAAAAAGTGCTCACTTCTTGCCTATACGTGAGACCTTTTCGTCCGAGAAGCTAGCAGAATTGTTCATCAACGAAATTGTGACCAGACACGGTATGCCCTTGTCGATTGTGTCGGACCGGGACACCCGATTCACATTGAGGTTCTGGAAAAGATTCTATGAGACAATGGGTACTAGACTCAACATAAGCACAGCCTACCACCCGAAAATCGATGGTCAGTCCGAAAGGACCATCCAAACCGTAGAGGACATGCTCCAGGCATGCATTATCAATTTTGGTGGGAACTAGGACAGTCACTTACCACTGGCGGAGTTCTCCTACAACAACAGCTATCATACAACCATTGGCATGCCGCCTTATGAAATGATGTACAGAAGGAAGTGTAGGACGCTCGTCTGTTGGGGTGAAATTGGGCAGAAAGATTTCGCAAGTCTGGATGTGGTCAAGGAAACTTCCAAGAAGTTTGACCAAATCAAAGTTTGAATGAAATCCGCTAAGGATAGGCAAAAATATTACGCAGATAAAAGAAGGAGGGATCTCGAGTTTCGAGTTGGGGACATGGTACTATTGAAGATGTCCCCTTGGAAGGGAATAATTCAATTTCGCAAAAAAGGGAAGTTAAGTCCGAGGTTTCTCGAACCATTTAAAGTGTTGGCACGGGTTGGTGAGGTGGCATACCGATTAGAGTTACCTGACTAATTGAGTGGGATTCATCCTACTTTCCACGTGTCGCACTTGCGAAAGTGTTTAGCCGGCGAATCGGGGCATGTGCCACTCGATGACATCGATGTAGATGGCAACCTCAACTACGTTGAGGAACCTATGGCCATTACGGACAGAAAAGAGAAACGTTTATGTAATAAAGTTATCCCACTAGTCAATGTTTATTGGAAACATCAAAAGGGTTCAGCAGTCACGTGGGGGACCGAGTCAGAAATGAGGGAACTGTACCCTCGGTTATTTGACATATAAAGGGTTTCGAGGACGAAACCTCTAATAAGAGGGGTAGACTTGTAACATCCTGGAAGTAATAAACGAATGAAAGGGGCCGAGAACGAATAAAAAGAAAAGGGAATGAAAAGGGCAGGCCTTGTGCCGATTTTGGAAAAGGAAAGAAAGGGGAGGCCTACAACACAGGTAGCCGCCTCCACATATCCCCTCATTCTTCCCAAAAGTTGTGATTTTTAGAAAGAAAAAGAAAGAGAAAGTCGGGTTTTGAATCATGAAGCTCAAGGATCATTCCATACCGGCAGGAGAAGCAAAGGATCGAGAAAGCAAGCTCAGAAAGGTAACCTCAGGAAACAAATCTGAGTTTTTAAGTTTTTGTTGGGTTTCATGGTTTTTCGAATCAAAGGTTGGATTTTTACGATTAAAACTCAAAACAAAACTTAGATCTAGCCTAATGAACTGTAAATGAACCTTTTTAACGTAAAAAGTTTAAGGATCGAGAAAGAAAGCTCAAAAAGGTAACCTCATGAACCAAATCTAAGTTTTTAAGTTTTTGTTAGGTTTCATGGTTTTTCGAATCAAAGGTTGGATTTTTACGATTAAAACTCAAAACAAACCTTAGATCTAGCCTAATGAACTGTAAAGGAACCTTTTTAACGTAAAAAGTTCAAAACTTGATCGTTGTTATGTCGAGCCGCCATCTACATGCAAAACCTAGGGTTTTGGGGAAGAAGATGCAGCTCTGGTGAAACTAGCCAGTTTCGCCTGGTCTGGGTGGCAAACCAGGTTAGATTCGCTAGAAACATAGTGGCGAACCTAGCTTAGTTTCGCTAGAATCATGGTGGCGAATCTAGCTTAGTTTCGCTAGAATCATGGTGGCGAATCTTGCTCAGTTTTGCTAGAGTATAGTAGCGAAAGTACCTTAGTTTTGCTAAGGGTTAAAGAAAGAAAGAGTCTTAGTTTCGCTTAGAAACATGGAGCGAAACTAAAGGTTTAGTTTTGCTCAAAACAGGATAATGTTGGAACTGATTTAGTTGACTATCACCTCAGATTCTCAAGCAACACCAGTGAGCAAGTGATAGCACGTTTTACCCTAGATTATCAGGTGAGTTCAAGAATCCCTATTTTACTGTTTTTAGGGTGGTGTGCATACTCAATTAGCGGACGTTTATAATAAATGTATTTTATTACTTAAACGTAAATGGTAAGAAAGAAAGGGGTTTATTAAATTAACGTTTTGTAAACAAGCTAAGGTTAACGAATGAGTTTATCTAACGTTATATTTTTATAAACAAATGTAAATGAAAGTGAACGGTTTATCTAACTATATGTTCTATAAACAAAAAGGAAATGAACGAGAACAAAAGAAGTCTGTTATGTTGCCTTTATCCGAGTATGGTTACACCAAAGCAAGTCTTGAGGTAGTAGCATAGTCCTTGTGACTGGTACTACCCGAAGCCTATGGTAGTCGCATGGAATTAGTTGTATGCCTGTCATATGAGCAATCGGGACAGTGCTCGGCAGGGCACTGTAACGAGGATGTTGCAACTGGTTAACAGGGGGTAACGATGGTTATCCCGGTGATGACGGTCACCAAAGTAATAGAAGGTCCCTCGTGGAAATCCGATGAATGTAGCCTTCGGACGTAGAGCCTTAGGGATTCTCACCAAATGAATGTGTCCTTCGTGGACTGTAATGTAAGGTAAAGTAAAGTTGTCCCTATGGACAGTAAAGTAACATGTCTCTCGTGGACTATAATGTAAACGTATCCTTATGGACTGTAACGAATGAAATTAAAGGAAGAATGTGTCCTTCTATTCGACATATGATGTCCGATCGTCAATTAAGTTAATATTACTAACGAGGTACTATCCAAAGAGTTACAGTTACAAATATGTAATATTTAATTGTTAAATATTACAGTTCACGAAAGACGAATTAGTATACGGCATATAAATATTTAGCGAAATATTTATTCGGTGATTAATTATTTGGAGAAATAATTTTGAGCAGAGGGATTTAATGATTAAGTGTTAAACATTAAAACATCGGGTTTTTACTGATTAATTCTTATCAGTAGACTTTATGGGTTTGTTGTAATTAAAAGTTAATTACAAGGGATTAATGGTATATACCCGCGGGAGTTGTATGTAAATAATTACACTATAAATATACCATTATAATCAAACCCTAAAGCTAATAACCACCCGTCCGCCATCGTACGCCACCGTCGCCGGCCACCACCGAACGCCGCACACCGCCGTTGCAGCCGGGTTCTTTTTCGCGCAAACCGTGTGACGTGTTTTGTAGGTTTTCGTGTGCGTGCCATCTAGCGTGACGCTCGTTGAACTAAGGTGTTCTGATTTGGTTATCGTCAAAGGTATAATCATTGAACACCATATGGTTGCGCTTTATTTTATTGTTTATACGCGTGTAATCGGATCACAGTCCGGGATCCAGATCTGATTTGATATCATACTAAAATCGCTTCTGCTAATTATACCTGATTTATTTATTTAAAAGTGTTTAAATATTATTAGTTTTAAAAGTTAAAACTGGTACGATGATTCCCACACCTTCGTGGGCTGTAACGAATGTAATTGAAAGTATGAAATGAGTAACAATGTAATGGAATTGCTAAGTAAAGATTCCATGTAGTATTGTAATACGTTTCCACTTAGTAGTATAAAGTATGTTTTCAGTAAATAAGTTTTAAATGAATAACATGAGAATGAATGGTTACTTATTAATGTTTGAAAACTTGAACTCATAAGTGTTAGCTGACTATATTAGTATGCACATCAGATAACAAAGGAAAGAAAAAGATATGAAGCTCTCAGAGCTTGGGAAGGATGGCTATGGGTTGTTGCTGACAAGACTGACATCCCCTCCATCTAGTTTATATTTGTTGAACAATGAGTACTTTAAAGTTTAAATTGACCCTGATTTATGTAATATACTTCCGCTATTAATGCTTAATTCGAGGTTTAAGAACTATGTTTATGTAATGTTTGCCAGCTATGAGAGGTACCTGGTTTAGGTCCTTTCAGACTATTGGGAGTTGGAAAAACCCTGGGTTAGCATGTTAATTATATTTTACAAATCATAATAAATATTTTGTAATTATTTTCTTATTTGTCAGGTTCTGACTTGTATGCCAAATTTTAATTTTGTAGAAATATAATGATAAGATGGAAGCAAACAGAGCAAAACAAGTTATGAGCCGAGCCCGAGCTCGACTAGGCTCGAGCTTGGCTCGTTTAAGTTACTGTGAGCTCGAGCTCGAGCTCGGCTCTATTCGAATAAGCTCGGGCTCGGGGTTAGTTTTATAAGCTCGAGCTCGGCTCGTTTATTATTTATTAATTAATTTATATATATTTATAATTATTCTTATATAAATTTTATTATAATTTTTATATATAACATAATATATATTATTTATTTTTTTATCATAATTTTATACATACTAATTATTATTTTATAAATATATATTAAATATATTTAAAAAATTATATAAAAAAAGGCTCGCGAGCCGGCTCGAGCTCGATAATTGAAGCTCGTGCTCGGGCTCGTTTATTAAACAAGCTTATTTTTAGGCTCGAGCTCGGTTTCGAGCTCGTTTAAGCTCGGCTCGATTCGACTTTTTAGCGAGCCGATCTCGAGTAGCTCGTGAGCCGGCTTGGCTCGTTTACACCCCTACTTGTATATTATGTTATGTTAGGAAAATATTCTTCAACATAAAAAGGCTACCATGGATGATACCAATTCTAAAGAAACCACCACTTATACTGCTATGAAACACAAGTTTGAGAAAAAATCCATAAAAAGTGTTTGTAAAAGGCGGAAATGTGACAACCCTGAAATAAGGGTCAATTGCTTTGGACCATTAACGAACCATAAATGGGATTAGCCCATTTACGGCCCAATTGAAGGTCCAATAAGGATTAAGGCCCATTAAAGGCCCGGTTATAAGCCCAATAGGTGAACCAAATTTCTAACTTTGCTTAACGGATCAAAGTACGATTCGATATAACATATTATAGTGTTTATACACTCTGTTCGTGGTACAGTTAAATTAATTAACATGTTCACTGTTAGTAACCGACACACAACGCGACATCTAATTACTAATATTAAATATTAATTATAGTTATTAATATTTATTCTGACGAGTAGTTTAGGAAAATACACGCGTGAGTTATACGATGTTAGACGCGCGACTGCAATAAATACCGTTATGGACATCACTCGATTATCCGTGAATATGGATAAATAAATAAAATATAAATTATTTACTTTAGTATCGATCTCTATCAATTTACTACTACTAGTATTTATGAAATAACAATTCCATTTGGAGCGCGAAACGATTAATCCAACAAACGTGTTAAATACACGGTACTGGCGCGTACCGGCCTGGACGAGAGTCGGAGCGGAATTCTCGTAAATTAGGTGTTTAAATAATATTAATTATTATTAAGTATTAATATTATACGAATTAGTTATTATTTAACATGAATTTTTACAAAGTGTGATGTTTAAGTTTTACGTTCGGGTTTGATATGCGATACCCGCTTACTCGTCTACCCACTCTAAAAACCCTGACTATATATTATCTCATTCTTCACCCTCTTCCCCATTTCAAACCCTAATCCCAGATTAGAGAGAGAGAGAGAATGAGAGCTTCAGAGAGAGAGAGCCGGAGTACGGGAATGAGAAGGAGGGGAAAGAGTAGTCGGTCACCACTTCCGGCGGAACTCAGATACACCCAACACCACGAACTACTTATGTTCTTCTCCTTTCCGGTCACAAACAGGCAAGGTCCAATGATTGGGGTGGCCGAAACACGTGGTGACGAGTTTTGGAGGCCAAGACGGCAGACGAGTGGTGTGGTAGTGGCGGCGGAGCTCAGATGGAGACAGTAGGGTGCAGATCGTGAGCTCTAACTCGTATTTCCGGTGAAGACGGCTGCTAGGGTTCCGCCCCTAGCAGCGGCGGCGGAAGATGAAGACGACGAAGACAATGGCGGAGGCCGGTTCTCCTCCGACGAGATCTAGTGGGTCCATCGTAGCGGCGGCAGCGGGAATGTTCCACGGTGACAGGCGGCGGCTAGGGTTTTCAGGAGGAGCTTGGGCGGCCTGATGAAGACGTATTCCGGCAAAGTAGTTTTTCGGGCTGTAGATTCGGCAACCAGAAGAGTTCTCGGTTTCTCCGGTGAGTTTTCTTTCCTCGTTATTTCGTCATTTGGGTTTCCACATACACACTTGAATCTTGGAGTGTTAAATTTTTCTTTTTTGGGTTGGTTCCGACGAACAGAGACGTTTCCGGCCATACACGACATTCCGACGAGGTAACTTAGGTCTCGGGAGTGATTTCTGGATTTCCGGCTAGAGTACGGTAACTTCCAAAAGAAGTGATTCAGGCTTGCATGTTGTTCTCTCATCCAGATCTGTATCACGCGAGGTTAGTTTTAAGAATTAAGCTTTGACTTTCGATTCCCCTAATTTTTCGGCTAAACCGATTGAATAATGTGGCCGGATTTCATTCCCGGGTGTTAAATGATGGATTAGACAGGTTATGGATTTTGAACTAAGTCACCCGGATTGGCAGGAATTTTCGGGACGTTCCCGATAGTTTCAGGTTTCGGTCAACAAAAGTTAACTCTGGTCAAGGTCGGTCAATCAGTAGAAACGACTAGTGGGTTCGCGTACGTGAGGATTGGTATAAACGCGTGCTAAGAATTTATAAATAGTTTCATATGCATCGTTTGAAATAATAAAATAAAAGCGTGTTAGATGAAAACAAAGTGTACCGGTTAATGAGGTGTTAATGTGAACGGGAAATTTAAAACGTCTTTATCGAGATTTGTACCCTAATAAACATGCACGATTGATTAAGATAGAATAACGCGTCAGTATTAATAATTTGACATACGAAACATTAGTTGCATATATATATATATATATATATGTGTGTGTGTGTGTGTGTGTGTGTGATTTTGCGTGTATAAATATTAAGTGTATAAACCGGAACTATTAATAAATATTAAGTGTGTCGTTATTTTTGTTTGGAATTTGGTATAAACGCATAATGTGCTAGCACGTCTCGAACAAATTGCTATTTTTTTATAATATAACAAACAACTTTAGCGACGGGATTTATATATATATATGACATGTGGAAGTATATTATTTTGACCAAACAACAATTTATATTTCATTATAACGCGTATGCGCATATGTACATATATAAATGTTTTTCCACAATTTGAATGTGAAACTAGATTGCAAGTAATTGTATAACCGTATTTATACTGGACAAGGATTTTATTTTGATATAAAACATATATGTATAAAAGTATATAGATTTCTCATAAATCGTTTACAAAACTTAATATACCTACGCGTACACATTTATTGTTGGTATAAGCTAATTAATCATAAGTCGGGCGTTGATTTTATTAAGTATATATTATACCTATATAAATAGAATCTTATATTATATTAAAATGATGCTTTCAAATTTAGTAAACCGACATTGTTATTTTGCTGGAAATGCTAATAATATTATCATTAAAATAACAAACAATGTTTTCATGTATAAGTCGAGTAACAAAAGTATTATTAACAGTAGTAACATTTTCCGTATCGACAGTAGCGATCTATTTATAAATTGATTTCAAATAAATATTACCAACTGTAATAATCTTATTAGAGAGAAATTATAAATATCAATTTTTTTTTAAATAGCAAACCATTTAGTATGATAAGCATTGGGGAAACTTTTGTAAACGAATTTATTGTTAATAATTATGGGCAAATAATACGATTCCTATGATTTTGTTATAAGATCTCACATGCTATGAAATTTATACTTAACACACTATTTCAAAAATATTTAAAATATGTATAACTTGAAAATCATATTTTGATATAAAACTCAGTATTTTATACTTGATTAGTCTTAAATATATATATTCACCTATATGATATGCTTTAAGGTAAACAACAACTTTTCTATATACGAACCTATCAATATGGTTCGAAGAACCGGACGTGTATATTTTATTTTCATGAATAATTATTATAGACACGAGCGTTAATAACAAGAACTTGAGAGACGTGTCGGCAACATGGAGCTAAACAAAGAGCATATAGAATTAGGACATAATTCTATTTATGCATTGATAAACATATTGACCCATTTATATGGATCATAGGGTTGCCCATAAATCTTATAGTACCTACGTGTATCGTGGGACTCAAGTAGGATGTATAACCAACATTGTCACTTATTCGAGGAATACGGTTTACCGCAACATTACCAGGTGAGTTTCACGGCCCCTTTTTACTGTTTTCTATATTTGGGGAAAAACCATGTTAAATTCAAATGGTATGATAACTAGAAAACGAGAAACAAGCATCTGATTCCTTTATGTGCATGAGTTACACCTAAAAGTCTTCAGTATTCCGAACTATAACCATTAGTTATGGACTTAGCCGTAGATCGATATGAATAGTACTATTCGGGTTGACACCCCCAATCATGGTTAGTCGCGCTAACCACGACCAGCATGGTCAAATGATTGCATATTAGGTCTTGTTGTTTCTCATTGTTTAAAGGGACAATGGGTTGGGGCAAAATCGAGAATTCGTTAAAGGTTTGGTTATACGCTTGTGCATCACATAATTCGTTTGTGCTAGCTAGACATCGATGAATCAACCGCTAACTTGTTTTGGTTATCATATGCATAAAGTAAATTTCGAGCAAAAGGGTTTTGCCAATGGTATACGTACCAATGGTTTTGCCAGACAATTTCGTGAAAAGGGTTTTGCCAATGGTATACGTACCGATGGTTTTGCCAGTCAATTTTGAGAAAAGGGTTTTGCCAATGGTATACGTACCACTGGTTTTGCTAGTAAATATCGAGCAAAGGATTTCGCCAATAGTACCCGTATAAATAGTTTTGTCAATCAATTTCGTGCAAATGGTTTTTGCCGAAGGATTTCGTACAAATGGTTTTTACCAAAGGATTTCGTACAAATTGTTTTTGCCGAAGGATTTCGTACAAATGGTTTTTGCCGAAGGATTTCCTACAAATAGTTTTTCCCAAACGATTTCGTACAAATGGTTTTGCCAACGGTATTCATTTAAAACCTATGAACTCACCAACACTGCGTTGACATTTTGAGCATGTTTTTCAGGTAATACATAGCTACGGTACGGTTAGAATAGGTTAAGCATTGGGATTAAGACCTTAGAAGACGAAGACGCATGGTCGTTTAACGTCAAGTCCGTTTAGACTTATATGACTTTAGGTCTATGTATTCATTTAGTTTTCTGTAATGGTGTTCGACATACTTAGAAGTCTTTATTTAGCTTCCGTTGTTGTGTAACGTTACCAATCGTTACAACCTTAATTTATTTATTTATCATTAAGTAAATAATTTGGGGGTGTGACAGATTGGTATCAGAGCCATAATGTCACACCCTCAAAATCCACCGGTGGGGTTTTACCGCGAGGCGCGTGACACACCAGGATCTAAGTCATTAGTTACACGGAACGACTCAATATGAATTTAAATAAAATACCATTGCTGCTCATAGTCACGAGACAACAATCATTAAGTTTGAAAAATGTGGCGGAAGCGTATATAAAATCTAAATGCAAGTATAATCAAATGCGCAAAACACCACGCCCGAACCAAAGTAAATAAGACGAGTAAATAAGTTTTAAAATTGTTTATGAAAACCATGCACCGCCATGCATCCTAATCCTGAGTGTACCTTATCGACCTGAGAAAGACATGCTAAAAGTGTCAACACAATGGTTGGTAAGTTCACAGAGTTGTAAGTAAATAAGAGTTCGATGTTTGCTAGATAATGTAATTAATGTATACGGATAGATAGCTAGTCTATGTCATGCTACTACAAGTGTTTCGCAACCGAAGCTGACTGATTGTGTTTGTTTGCCTTCCGCCATGTCTACCGAACAATGGGAAATGTCTAGGCCAATATTACACCCGTTCGACCTCCAGTCAAGTTAGCGCGACTAACTCGGGTGGGGTAAAGCCCAGTAGTACTACTCAAGATTATCTCACTATGTTCCAATACTAACGGTTCGAGAATGTAAGGACTTATGTGGTATGTTTGCACTTTAGTAAGCAAGCGATAATACAATAATTAAAGATCAAAATGTTTGCGAGCATGCTTTCTCCCCCAAAAAGGAAAGTAAGTAAAAGAGAGGGGCCGTGAAACTCACCTTAGTATGCGTGCAGATGAAAGCTAAGTAAAAACAGTTGGACCTCTAACTGCCACCTAAAATCATAGGTCTATAAGTGTGTGTTCGTGTAGGTGGACATGAACCCTTAGTATCCAAACAATACCATTGTTTAAGTGTTTAGAAAAAGATTTACAATTTTGACCCGACGACCCATTGGTGACACATTGTATGAAATTTGTTTGTTTAGCATAATACTACCACATTATACACAGAAGATCATGTGTAACGAACCAAAATTCGGGTCTCGTTATAAATAAATAAATATTTCTAAATAAATATTATGGTGAAAATAATATTTTAGAAATAAGTTGAAACAAGTGGGTTTCAAGTTAGTAATGGATTTGCACTAGTTTTGGAATGAATTGGGTGGAAATGAAAGTTGAGGGGTTAAAGTGCAAATGTGGCAAATCTGCCATATTTGACCTTTAGAAGTCAAAATTGACTTCATTTTTGAAGTTGGGTCGTTCAAGAGAAGAGGAAGAGAGGAGAAATCGGGTTGAAGCCAAAATTCGTGTGTTTGAAGCTTGAAAATTGAAGGTGTTGGCTCACACATCACCTTTCTAACATCAAGTAAGTGATTTCTTCCTCTTTGATCCACCATTTATGGTGTTCTTGTTGGGTTTTGTTGAAAACCCGAAATTATGGTTGCATGTGGTAAAATGGTGTTAGATTATTGATAATCTAGCTAAACTAAAGGTGTAGGAAGGTGAATAACACCATGGTACCCTTTGATTTTGATTTTTGAAAGTTAGGGTTCATATGGAGGAAATTGGGGGTTTTGGGGTTTTGATAAAAATTTGATGATGATTAAGTGTTATAGAGGTGTTAGACACTTAAACAAACCCCAAATTAACTTAAAGAAACTAGTTTGATGAAAAGTTAGTGTCAAGGTATTGGAAAGAGAATTCAAGTGGTTGAGTTCTTGATTAAAGGGGGTGTTTGGATATGGAAATAACCCAAACGGGTCAATTTGGGTTGAAAATGGAAATTTGGGTTGTAAACTCAATTGTATGTGTTTTGAATGAATGATTAGATTACTAAACTAGGTGCGTATGTTTAGGTAATCAAATTGTGGGTCTAGAAGGCGGAGCGGAGTCGTCTAACCCAAAAGGTAAGTGCCTATGCACTTACTTAGTATTGATGATAAATGGTGAATTATGTGGATTATGTGTTATGTGTTTGAGTGCATACTTGTGATATGATCAATTTTGAATGATTAGTATGTACAATGAATGAATGTAGTTATAGTGTTAATCTATAATGAAAATGGATCATGTGTTGATCACAAACGAAACGGAGTTATGGCCTTGTGCCATAATGGTAATGGATCATGTGTTGATCATAAATGAAACGGAGATATGGCCTTGTGCCATATTGGAAATGGATCATGTGTTGATAATAAATGAAACGGAGTTATGGCCTTTGTGCCATAATGGAAATGGATCATGTGTTGATCATAATTGAAACTTGTAGAAGGGTGCAAGTAATATGTAGCCTAAATGTCAATTTGGGTGGAAACGGGTCAAATGGGTGAAACGAGTAGTAATTTTACTTGTTTGTTATGAATTTATCTTCATTACTAATGGTGATATGTTTATGTGGTTGTAGGAAAAGCTCCGAGGTAGTCAAAGTCAAGTCCAAGGCGTTGTCGGATCCTCGTATGCATAGTTTCATGTTTTGGTGATTTGGTGGAATTCCCCTTTTTGATTGTAAATTTGATAAACAAAACATGTTTTTGGTGTGTGATCATGTTGTTGAAGGGTTTTTGGTTAAAACCCATGTGATGGGCAAATTTGTTGTCTTGTATTTTGGAAAAAAAAGATGGACATTTGGCTAAGTATGAATTTTGCAGGAAACTGAAACTCTCTGGAAATCTGATGCCTCGTTGTACGCGAAGAACCGGGATAGGTTCCCTCGCGGTACGCGAGGGACAAGGGTTCCGGAGATGCTTCGAGGGGTCTCCTCGCGGTACGCGAGAGCTAGCAGGGAAATCTCTCGCGGTACACGAGAGACCTGGATTCCGGGCGTGAGTTTTTGGGACTCCCTCGCGGTGCGCGAGGGAGGTGGCCCGTGTTCCTCGCGGTACGTGAGGATTTAAAAAAAAAAAAAATTCTGGGATTTGTTTTTAAGCTTCCGCGTGTTTTAAGAACGGTGTGTTTCAACTTGGTATCAGAGCAATGGTTTGAGGGAATTGGTGCGCGAGGCACTAAACTCAAACCGGATGCTCTTGATATGGGGGAATTGATACGAGAATCCATGAAGGACTTGACTAAGACTCGGAACTTCCGGAACGAAAGGTTAGTAATGATTTGATAAGTGGTTATGTATATGTGTTGTAAATGCATATGAATGATTAAATGGCAAGGTGTTATGTGTGCCGAAACTTGTCTTGTAAATTGTTATATGAATATGATAATTGCACTTGGGCATAACGTATTATTAAACATGTCTGGCCAATATGATTAATAAGACGAGATGTGCAAGAGTCTTTATGATAACCATATGACAATGAACATTGCGGGGATTAAGTGAAGGTGATTATATATGTATGTATGTATACAGGTAGATATATATATATACTTAATACCTATAGGAGTATTTGTGTGATGGATACCTAGGGTATTGAAAGTGTAGGAATGTTAAGGTGTTTTTGGTTCTTTTCTCAGTTAAGAGATGGCAGACGATGCAAATAGAGAACCATTGGATCCTAGAATCCAAGAATTTATCAAAGAAGAAGTGGCCAAGACGTTTGAGCAAGCCACGACTTTGTTGTTGGAAGAGATGAAGGGAACTATTAAGCTCTCCCTTGAGGAAGTTATGAAGGAAAAAGACAAGGAACCTCGAGGTTGTACTCTCAAGGATTTCATGGTGATTAAACCGAAGGAATACGACGGTCAGGTGGACCCGATACTTAGCCACCGGTGGGTGGTGGATATGGAGTCGAATTTTGAAACGACTAGATGCAGGCCCGAGGATAGGGTAATGTTCAGTGTGCCTCTGTTGACTGGGAGGGCAAAGGAATGGCTGTTGAATCTCCGTAGAGAGAGAGGTGTTTCTGGGGTGACCTCCATGTCTTGGGAGGAATTTAAGGCGGATTTTCTGAAATACCACTGCCCGCAAGCCGCGGTGGACACGATGACTGAGGAGTTCCTCCTCATGAGACAGACGACTGAGTCAATTGACGAATTGGCTGGGGCCTTCTTTGATCGGGCCAAGTTTTGTCCGGATGTGGTATCGACCGAAAAGGCCAAGATTGATAGATTCTATGCTATGCTAACAGTGGAATTCAGAGATAGCATATCTCCATCCTCATTTACCACGCTTGTTGATTTAATAAACAGGTGTAGGGAAAGGGAGGTGGAGTTAAAGAGGCAAGAGGCTAGGGGTGAGAAGAGAAAAAGGGAAATTGTGGATCAGGTGGTGAAGAAGATCAAGGGCGGGAGCCCTAGTAAGAAGCCGTTTGTTAAACCTTCCTCGCAAGATTGTAAGTTATGTGGAAAAGTGCATTTTGGGGAATGTAGAAAGGGTTCTTCAAGATGCTATAAATGCGGAAAGCCGGGGCATATGGCTAATCAATGCCCAAGCCAAGTCCGTATATGTTACAACTGTTACAAGCCCGGGCACAATAGGGTGGATTGTCCCGAGTTAAAGCAGCAGGGTGGAAGCGGAGTGAAGGTTGAGACGCCGAAGCCTAAGGGAAGAGCCTTCCACATTTCGGCGGAAGAGGCAAAGAACAACATGGATGTTGTGTCAGGTACTTTCAAGATTAACTCATTGCCAGCACTAATTCTTTTTTATTCGGGGGCTAGCCGATCGTTTGTCTTTGAAACTTGTTAAACACTCTTCTTTTATAAGTAGCAAGTTAGATGAACCCTTAGAAATTGAGGCGGCTAACGATAAGAGTTTCCTAGTTTTTGACATTTATAAGGATTGTAAGTTGAGAGCGGGGGGTGAAACTTTCCTTATTGATTTGATTCCTATGGCTATGGGGGATTTTGATGTTATTGTGGGGATGGATTGGTTGTCAAAGAATAAGGCGAGTATTTTATGTGGACCGAAGGCGATCCAACTTATTTCCCCGTCGGGAGAGTCCATCTACATAAAAGGTGATAAGAAAGTCAAGGTGAGGTTGTGCTCCTTTGTGAAGGCAACCAAGTACATGGCGCGTGGGTGCAAGGCGTTCATGGCATGTGTTACGGATGTGGATGGAAAGGTGAAAGAGATTCACGATGTGCCGGTCGTGAATCAGTTCGTGGATGTGTTTCCTGACGAGTTACCGGGGATTCCGTCGGATAGGGAAATAGAGTTTGGGATCGACTTGATGCCGGGTGCTAAGCCGGTAGCCAAAGCGCCTTATAGATTGG
This sequence comes from Smallanthus sonchifolius, assembly GCA_023525975.1. NCBI lineage: Eukaryota > Viridiplantae > Streptophyta > Magnoliopsida > Asterales > Asteraceae > Smallanthus > Smallanthus sonchifolius. Next base: position 56,452,253 of record CM042028.1, read on the forward strand.
CACCGCCAGAAATGAAAGAGCTTATGGAGCAATTGCAAGAACTTCTTGATAAAGGTTTCATACGCCCAAGTGTCTCACCTTGGGGTGCGCCCGTTCTCTTCGTTAAAAAGAAGGATGGGAGCATGAGGATGTGTATGGATTATCGGGAGTTAAATAAGTTGACGGTAAAGAATAGGTACCCATTACCTCGGATTGACGACCTATTTGATCAATTGCAAGGGGCGTCGTGGTTCTCTAAGATTGATTTGAAATCCGGGTACCATCAGCTGAAAGTGAAAGAAGATGACATTCCTAAAACCGCTTTTCGCACTCGTTACGGTCACTATGAATTTACGGTTATGCCTTTCGGTTTAACCAACGCACCCGCGGTTTTCATGGACCTTATGAACCGGGTGTGTAGACCGTTCCTCGACCGCTCGGTCATTGTTTTCATTGACGATCTTCTCATCTATTCAAGGAGCGAAGGTGATCACGCTTGCCATTTGCGTGAAATTCTCGAAGTCTTGCAAAAGGAGAAACTTTATGCTAAATTCTCCAAGTGTGCCTTTTGGTTACGCAAAATTCAATTCTTGGGTCATGTGATTAATGATAAAGGGATTACTGTCGACCCATCCAAGATAGTGACGGTTAAAGATTGGTCTCCACCGAAGACGCCTTCGAAGATTAGAAGTTTCTTTGGGTTGGCGGGTTATTACCGGCTGTTTATCGAAAACTTCTCTCGGATTGCCTTACCGATGACGATGTTGACCCGTAAAGAGACTAAGTTTGTTTGGGGTTCCGAGCAAGAATCTGCCTTTCAACTCTTGAAAGAAAAGTTGACTAAGGCGCCTGTTTTATCCTTGCCAGACAGGACCGATGATTTTGTTGTGTATTCGGATGCCTCGCATTCGGGGTTGGGTTGTGTTTTGATGCAAAGGGGGAAGGTGATTGCCTACGCATCTAGGCAATTAAAGACTCATGAAGTGAACTACCCTACTCACGATTTAGAGCTAGCGGCCGTGGTTTTCGCACTCAAAATTTGGAGGCATTATTTGTATGGGGCTAAGTGTACGATTTACACGGATCACAAAAGTCTCAAGTACTTCTTTGACCAAAAGGACCTCAACATGAGGCAAAGGCGGTGGCTTGAACTGGTCAAGGATTACGATTGTGAAATACTTTATCATCCGGGAAAAGCGAATGTGGTGGCGGATGCACTTAGCCGGAAGTCGAGTCATGCACCTTTGAAGGTGAAGTCATTTAAGATGACAATTTCATCATCCCTAATTAATGAAATCCGGGAGGCTCAATTGTTAGCACTCGGGGGTGACTTAAAGAAAGAGCGGATGGTTGCTTACGTTGATAAGCTTGGGGAAAATAGCACGGGTTTGAAGACGTGCTTTGATCGGATTTGGATTCCTAGGTTGTCAAGTGTTTTGACAACTATTCTTGATGAGGCGCACAAATCCAAATATTCTATCCATCCGGGGGCCACAAAAATGTTTTATGATTTGAGGAGTCATTTTTGGTGGCCGGGAATGAGGCGTGATATTGTTAAGTATGTGGAGAGGTGTCTCACATGCTTAAGGGTAAAGGCAGAACACCAAAAGCCGTATGGAAAGCTGCAATCGCTTGAAATACCGCTTTGGAAGTGGGAAAATGTTACCATGGATTTGATCACCAAACTACCAAAGACGCGAAAGGGTTACGATGCAATTTGGGTAGTGGTGGATCGGTTGACGAAGAGTGCGCATTTCCTTCCTATAAAGGAAACGTACTCATCGAATAGATTGGCAAAGTTATATGTGCAAGAGATTGTGTCACGCCATGGGGTGCCGGTGTCGATTATATCGGACCGGGATACGAGATTCACTTCTCGTTTTTGGAAGAAATTCCATGAGGACATGGGGACGAGGTTGAACCTTAGCACCGCTTATCATCCACAAACGGATGGGCAAAGCGAGCGTACGATTCAAACGCTCGAGGATATGTTACGTGCGTGTGCTTTGGATTTTGGGGGTAGTTGGGATGACCATTTACCGTTGGCAGAATTTGCATACAACAATAGCTACCATTCTAGCATTGGTATGTCGCCTTTTGAGGCATTGTATGGGAGGAAATGTAGGACACCCATGTGTTGGGGTGAAATCGGTCAACGGGAACTTGGTAGTAAGGATGTGGTTGATGTAGCGAATGTTAGTATTGACCAAATTAAGGCGCGCTTGAAGGCGGCGCAAGATCGCCAAAAGTCCTATGCGGATAATAGGAGTCGGGCGATTGAGTTTCAAGTGGGGGACTTTGTGCTGTTAAAGGTCTCTCCTTGGAAGGGGGTCATACGGTTTAGGAAACGGGGGAAGTTAAGCCCACGTTTCATTGGGCCGTTTAAGGTTGTTGCTAGAGTGGGTGCGGTAGCTTACCGTTTGGAACTACCGGAGGAACTAAGTAGACTTCATAATACGTTTCATGTGTCCCATTTACGCAAGTGTTTAGCGGATGAGTCTACTTTTGTTCCATTGGATGATATTGAGGTGGATGAAAAGTTGAGTTATGTGGAAGAACCTGTGGCAATCTTGGATAAGAAAGTGAAGCGGTTACGAAATAAAGAGATTAGCCAAGTGTTGGTGAAGTGGAAACATAGAAAGGGAGCGGACATGACTTGGGAAACCGAGGAAGAAATGCTCAAGTATTACCCAAACCTTATTATGTGAAGACGGGTTTCGGGGACGAAACCCAAATAAGGGGAGGAGATTTGTAACGAACCAAAATCCGGGTCTCGTTATAAATAAATAAATATTTCTAAATAAATATTATGGTGAAAATAATATTTTAGAAATAAGTTGAAACAAGTGGGTTTCAAGTTAGTAATGGATTTGCACTAGTTTTGGAATGAATTGGGTGGAAATGAAAGTTGAGGGGTTAAAGTGCAAATGTGGCAAATCTGCCATATTTGACCTTTAGAAGTCAAAATTGACTTCATTTTTGAAGTTGGGTCGTTCAAGAGAAGAGGAAGAGAGGAGAAATCGGGTTGAAGCCAAAATTCGTGTGTTTGAAGCTTGAAACTTGAAGGTGTTGGCTCACACATCACCTTTCTAACATCAAGTAAGTGATTTCTTCCTCTTTGATCCACCATTTATGGTGTTCTTGTTGGGTTTTGTTGAAAACCCGAAATTATGGTTGCATGTGGTAAAATGGTGTTAGATTATTGATAATCTAGCTAAACTAAAGGTGTAGGAAGGTGAATAACACCATGGTACCCTTTGATTTTGATTTTTGAAAGTTAGGGTTCATATGGAGGAAATTGGGGGTTTTGGGGTTTTGATAAAAATTTGATGATGATTAAGTGTTATAGAGGTGTTAGACACTTAAACAAACCCCAAATTAACTTAAAGAAACTAGTTTGATGAAAAGTTAGTGTCAAGGTATTGGAAAGAGAATTCAAGTGGTTGAGTTCTTGATTAAAGGGGGTGTTTGGATATGGAAATAACCCAAACGGGTCAATTTGGGTTGAAAATGGAAATTTGGGTTGTAAACTCAATTGTATGTGTTTTGAATGAATGATTAGATTACTAAACTAGGTGCGTATGTTTAGGTAATCAAATTGTGGGTCTAGAAGGCGGAGCGGAGTCGTCTAACCCAAAAGGTAAGTGCCTATGCACTTACTTAGTATTGATGATAAATGGTGAATTATGTGGATTATGTGTTATGTGTTTGAGTGCATACTTGTGATATGATCAATTTTGAATGATTAGTATGTACAATGAATGAATGTAGTTATAGTGTTAATCTATAATGAAAATGGATCATGTGTTGATCACAAACGAAACGGAGTTATGGCCTTGTGCCATAATGGTAATGGATCATGTGTTGATCATAAATGAAACGGAGATATGGCCTTGTGCCATATTGGAAATGGATCATGTGTTGATAATAAATGAAACGGAGTTATGGCCTTTGTGCCATAATGGAAATGGATCATGTGTTGATCATAATTGAAACTTGTAGAAGGGTGCAAGTAATATGTAGCCTAAATGTCAATTTGGGTGGAAACGGGTCAAATGGGTGAAACGAGTAGTAATTTTACTTGTTTGTTATGAATTTATCTTCATTACTAATGGTGATATGTTTATGTGGTTGTAGGAAAAGCTCCGAGGTAGTCAAAGTCAAGTCCAAGGCGTTGTCGGATCCTCGTATGCATAGTTTCATGTTTTGGTGATTTGGTGGAATTCCCCTTTTTGATTGTAAATTTGATAAACAAAACATGTTTTTGGTGTGTGATCATGTTGTTGAAGGGTTTTTGGTTAAAACCCATGTGATGGGCAAATTTGTTGTCTTGTATTTTGGAAAAAAAAGATGGAAATTTGGCTAAGTATGAATTTTGCAGGAAAGTGAAACTCTCTGGAAATCTGATGCCTCGCGGTACGCGAAGAACCGGGATAGGTTCTCTCGCGGTACGCGAGGGACAAGGGTTCTGGAGATGCTTCGAGGGGTCTCCTCGCAGTACGCGAGAGCTTAGGGAAATCTCTCGCGGTACGCGAGAGACCCCTCGAAGCATCTCCAGAACCCTTGTCCCTCGCGTTGCGCGAGGGAGGTGGCCCGTGTTCCTCGCGGTACGCGAGGATTTAAAAAAAAAAAAAAATTCTCGGATTTGTTTTTAAGCTTCCGCGTGTTTTAAGAACGGTGTGTTTCATCATGTTGTAGCACTTAGCAACAAATCCTATTTGTTCTAGCAAGCACACACGGTTTCCACAAATAGCAAGTTTCCAAAAATAGCAGGTTTCTATAATTAGAAAGTTTCCATAAATAGTAACCTATGAAAGACATGCATGATTTCAAACATCAAACATATTGCAACATGTTATTATGTCCTAACTAACATAGTTCTATCATCAAATCATACTACACATGTCTAAATAACAATACATAACCACTTTTGAAAAAAATAAAGTTTCCTTATTTAGCAAGTTTGTATAACTGGGCTAGGTATTCAAAATCTGATTTCAACAATCATCTACACATGCATCAAGCAACACATAAACCTCATCACATCATATAATTCAAGTCTAGAATGCAAGTTTCAAAATCTAAAAAGTTCCCTCCTTTAGTAAGTTATGATTAATTCACGTGGTTTCTACAAAACAACACATGCTTCAATAATTCATATATGATTAATTAGAATCATCCTACCTAACATACACTTGTAACAACACATATTCAACATATACTTTTCAATAAAGTTTCCTCTTTAAGAAAACCTATGATTTCTAGCTTGTTTAATGATATTCAAAGCACCAAATCAATTGTACATAACCTAACTAGCATAATTATAACCATAACAAGTATCATACACATCAAACATGCAATATATAATTCACAAAAAGTTTCCTTTATAAGCAAGTTATGAGTTATACATCTAGGGTTTCATCAATAACAACAAAATCATCAAATAGATGTAAAACAATGTTAAAGTCACCATCTTTTTTTGTAAAAACTCATGTTTGGATGAACTAGGGTTTCAATCAAAATTCTTGAAATCATAAAATCACGAAATCGAATGAAACAACTTACGTAGTAGTGTTAGGAATGCCTAGGGGAGACCGATTACGCGTTCAATTGCAAGATTCAAGCTCGAGAGGAGTGTGTTTGGTTGCTTTCTTGAATTCGGCAATGGGGGGGGGGGGTTCTCTTGGTTGCGACGGCAAGGAGGGGAGGAAAGAGAGATTAGGGTTTAATTTTTTTTTTTAAATTCCTTATATAGTTGCATGCATGGGTTTAAATGGATTATGGATGATGGGTTAACAAGGGAATCCATGGGTTATTTTAAAACAAGTTTACTAATTTGACAATTAAAACCCTCCACTATTAGTTTTATAAAAACCCCATAACTATAAAAATAACTAATAAAATTGATTTCCGATAATTCTACGCGATTTCACGAAAGTTCATAACACATAAATTCACATAATTTATATTAAAATAATTGTTTACAATTATTTTTATTAGTTCACCAACGTTACGGGTTCGACTCGTGTGTGATCCGGTAATTCGTAGAATTACCGCTACGTGAGTGTTTGTGTAAACAATTGACACATTTAATTAACCTAATTAAATGCAATGCATGCACGAATAAATGAGATGACGAAGTTTGTATAAACAAGCTTGAAATAACAGTGTTTGTGTTAACGGAGTTAACCTGAAAATGTCGGATGTCACACATAAGTTTCAGCGAATTAGGTCTCCTTTGTGACACCTAGGCTCTAACCAGACTTATTTAGGGACCAAGATTTCTAGGACTTACATTACACTCAGAACACTCAAGACTTGAGTATAGAAATTTCAACCGTTGCTGAACAACTGAGCTCACTATTAGTATATGTGATTACACTAACAGATCATTACCTATTTTGATACTAGCAACAATTATGTGTCATGCGTGACTAACATCTTATACGTACAACAATTTGAAAATAATAGACACCTACAATATGAGTCAACAGAGTGTCATGACGTAGACTCGGCACACTATAACTCTGAAAGATCAAGTTACGAGCTGAGCTTGGGTGACGACGGTAGGGATCACCAGTTATCAATCTTGATGTTACAACGGGCTGTACCTGTATCTACACCTATACTTGTACCGGCACCACACCTGCATCTACTCCAGTTGTGGAGTCAGCTTCCCCTTCTAACATACTTTGTCTTCATCTGATGTGGTATATATACTCACTTCAGTGATTTGCTGGATTGGATGACTAAAACTATTGCCATGAGATATAGTGGATGGAACTTCCTGATCAGAAGGGAACCGAGGTGAAGAAAACAGGACTAATCGGGAGAGAACTCTACTGGTCGCGAGACCCATAGACTTATCTGGATCATGTGGATCCACACGTACATACAAACTTGGAGCATGATTTGCTTGACACTGATTTGAGGATCTCTGCCCTACTATAGTGCCTGACTTCCTCCACACACGTCTTGTTGACAAAAGGCACCGGTTGTGCCTCATTACCATTAACTCCATCCAGCAGCAGCCTTAATCGGCAGATCTATGAGTATTGGTACAGAGCAACACGATGACACGATCTAATGAATATTTCAGATCCCTATTAGCTGAGAGCTTGGGATAGGAGAAACACTATAGGGACCATGCAAAGTAAATTATCATTACGGGTGCACACATAATCATAATTTGCAGTGCATGGGAACTCTAGTGAGTTTTACTGTCCGAGTCAATGTTCATTATTAATCTGTATTTCTAATCCCGACTCCCAGTCATTCGAATATTGATCGAAACTATCGTAACCTTAGGGTTGAGCCAAAGACATCAATTGATGCGATGGGCTACCTCAGGTGACATGGGAATGTATATCGTCTCTTTCATCTTTGAATTTGAACGGATCTAAAACTCTTATCGAGACTTCATCGGCATGAAAATCTTGACCGAAACACTAAAGATGTCTGTTCTCAATTGATTTGACCTCGGTATTTGGACCGGACATGAAAATTTCTTGTAAAGAACTGTTTCACCTTTTGAGGTTCAACTATAAATTCTCTCTTCGGTCTCGTTGCTTATCCACCAACACTTGTGGCTGATCTTCGGTCTAGCACAAATCAAATCTTAACATTTCTGATTCCCCTATTAGATCTTCATGTAACATTTTCGCAGCTCGGGAGGAACGACAGAAACTCGAACTTGATCTACCCGAACCTTTAATTGATCTTGAGTAATGAAGATTTCCCTTATCCATTTGTACTTTCTAAAGCATAACCCCTTGTAACTCTGCTTGCCACGTAAATGCCAGATTGCTCTTTGCAACGATCAACACTTGCAGTAGTTGTACAACTATTAACGGGGATCACAAGCATAACCTTGGATTTTATCTTATAATCCCGTATAACACTTTTCTTTGAACCCCATGAAGATTCATTTACCTTTAGTACCTGTTGAGCCAAATCAACTAGACTATTCCTAAATACTTTGACATTCTCTTTCTTCATCGAGATTTCACCTTCATCTTTTGATGAATCATAGAGATTTGGACGATTCATAAATCTGGATGATTCAATATTACTAGGAAATTTTTATTGCGTCGAATTTATTGTTCGACACCTATTTCATTAAGATTTCTATATAAACTAGGTTACGAATAACATACGTGATAGTGTCACTAGTAACGTAATCAGATAAAACCAAGATCAATCTCATAAGATCAAGTACCCATAGAATTCTTACTCCTTATCATAGTTGTCTAATTCGCTACCTAGACAACTACAACAGTTCCCCTAAACCGTTCCAGCTTCCTTGTGAGAAATTTCATACGCTGATATTATTTCCTGGAACTCAATCAAATCAGTTTAACCTACATACTGATTAGACATATTAGATGTCAGTTAAAATCTTTTGTTCCAGAAAGACTTGAATGTATCAAGGCATTGGCTCGTTGCAATGAACGGTCAATTTTCTGATTTTGAACTAACACATGATCATATCATTAAACCATCTGACTTATCTTTATTGAACTGTTGCTAGTTTTTTTTAGGTTCCATCATGTTTTGGTCATTCGTGCGTTAAAACACATAGATGAATAAAGAGTATGTGCCCACATACCTTCAGAATTCATGTGCACGAAGGCACCTTCGCCTTTTCATTACCAACGATGATAATCATACAGTTCGAATCTGATGAGAGTAATCATATAATGAAATTCTTCGACGTCTAATCCTTAATTTTTTTACCTTGGTGTGTGAGTTGTTCATTTGGTTTGTGAAAACTCGTTATTTTAATTCACATCAATCAAACAATCTTTTAATGAATCACTCATTACATGGATGCGACCTCACTGATTGTAATCCCTTTTGCTCATGGGACTATCGTGATGACTTTATCACTTCGGGGTATAGTCAACATCGCTCTTTTGTCGATACCCAAAGAACCTTCCTAAATCCACTCATATGATATAATGAATGTTCAACGATACCGTTAAACTATTACATGATACAATGATATCTCAAACCCTTACACATCCAATATCGCTAGTCTCGCTTTACCTACGAATACCGACTACGAAGTGCATTGAGTTAAAATTCTCCCTATAAACTAGAAATGAACTAAGGATACGAGACTCTCATCTGAATAAATTGACTCAATCTTAGAGGTTAACTTAAGCTAAGTTTCGAGGACGAAACTTCTTTAACGAGGGGAGAATGTGACAGCCCTGAAATAAGGGTCAATTGCTTTGGACCGTTAACTCACCATAAACGGGCTTAGCCCATTTACGGCCCAGTTGAAGGTCCAATAGGGATTAAGGCCTATTAAAGGCCCAGTTATAGGCCCAATAGGTGAACCAAATTTCTAACTTTGCTTAACGGATCAAAGTACGATTCGAGATAACATATTGTATTGTTTATATACTCTGTTCGTGGCAGTTAAATTAATTAACACGTTCACAATTAGTAATCGGCACACAACGCGACATCTAATTACTAATATTAAATATTAATTATAGTTATTAATATTTACTCGGACGAGTAGTTTAGGAAAATACACGCGTGACTTATACGACGTTAGACGCGCGACTGCAATAAATACCGTTGTGGACATCACTCGATTATCCGTGAATATGGATAAATAAATAAAATATAAATTATTTACTTTAATATCGATCTCTATCAATTTACTACTACTAGTATTTATAAAATAACAATTCCATTTGGAGCGCAAAACTATTAATCCAACAAACGTGTTAAATACACGGTACTGCCGCGTACCGGTCTGGACGAGAGTCGGAGCGGAATTCTCGTAAATTAGGCGTTTAAATAATATTAATTATTAATATTATACGAAGTAGTTATTATTTAACACGAATTTTTACAAAGTGTGACATTTAAGTTTTACGTTCGGGTTTGATATGCGATACCCGCTTACTCCTTTACCCACTCTAAAACCCGAACTATATATTCATCTCATTCTTCATCCTCTTCCCCATTTCAAACCCTAATCCCAAATTCTATAGAGAGAGAGAGAGAATGAGAGCTTGAGAGAGAGAGAGAGAGCCGGAGTACGGGAACGAGAAGGAGGGGAAAGAGTAGTCGGTCACCATTTCCGGCGGAACTCCGTCATCGCAGATGCACGCAACACCACGACCTACTTCTGTTCTTCTCCTTTCCGGTCAAAAACAGGTAAGGTCCGATGATTGGGGTGGCCGAAACAGGTGGTGACGAGTTTTGGAGGCCAAGACGGCAGACGAGTGGCGTGGTAGTGGCGGCGGAGCTCAGATGGAGACAGTGGGGTGCAGATCGCGGGCTCTAACCCGTTTTTCCGATGAAGACTGCTGCAAGGGTTCCGCCCCTAGCGGCGGCGGCGGAAGATGAAGACGACGGCGGCAATGGCGGAGGCCGGTTCTCCTGCGACGGGATCTAGTGGGTCCATCGTAGCGACGGCAGCGGGAAAGTTCCCCGGTGACAGGCGGAGGCTAGGGTTTTCAGGAGGAGCCTGGGCTGCCTGATGAAGACGGATTCCGGCAAAGTAGTTTTTCCGGCTGCAGATCCGGCAACCAGAAGCGTTTTCGGTTTCAACGGTGAGTTTTCTTTCCTCTTTATCTCATCATTTGGGTTTAGACCTACACACTTGGATCTTGTAGTGTTAAAATTTTGTGTTTTGGGTTGGTTTCGACGAACAGAGACGTTTCCGACCATACACGACATTCCGACGAGGTAACTTAGGTCTCGGGAGTGATTTCTGGATTTCCGGCTAGAGTACTGTAACTTCCAAAAGAAGTGATTCAGGCTTGCATGTTGTTCTCTCATCCAGATCTGTATCACGCGAGGTTAGTTTTAAGAACTAAGCTTTGACTTTCGATTCCCCAAATTTTCTGGCTAAACCGATTGAATAATGTGGCCGGATTTCATTCCCGGGTGTCAAATGATGGATTGGACAGGTTATGGAGTTGGAACTAAGTCATCCGGATTGGCGGGAATTTTCGGCACGTTCCCGACAGTTTCGGGTTTCGGTAAACAAAAGTCATCTCTGGTCAAGGTCGGTCATCAGCTGAAACGACTAGCGGGTTCGCGTACGTTAGGATAGGTATAAACGCCCGCTAAGAATTTATAAATAGTTTCATATGCATCGTTTGAAATAATAAAATAAACGCGTGAGACGAAAACAAAGTAAACCGGTTAATGAGGTGTTAATGTGAACGGGAAATTTAAATCGTTTTTATCGAGATTTGTACCCTAATAAAAGTGCACGATTTATTAAGATAGAATAACGCATTATTATTAATAATTTGACATACGAAACATTAGTTGCATTTATATATATGATTTTGCGTGTATAAATATTAAATGTACAAACCGGAACTATTAATACATATTAAGTGTGGTTATTTTTGTTTGGAATTTGGTATAAACGCATAATGTGCTAGCACGTCTCGAACAAAATGCTATTTTTTTTATTATATAACACATAACTTTAGCGACGGGATTTTTATATATATATGAACATGTGGAAGTATATTATTTTGACCAAACAACAATTTATATTTCATTATAACGCGTATGTGCATATGTACATATATAAATGTTTTTCCACAATTTGAATGTGAAACTAGATTGCAAGTAATTGTATAACCGTATTTATACTCGACAATGATTTTATTTTGATATAAAACATATATGTATAAAAGTATATAGATTTCTCATAAATCGTTTACAAAACTTAATATACTTACGCATACACATTTATTGTTGGTATAAGCTAATTAATCATAAGTCGAGCGATAATTTTATTAAGTATACATTATACCTATATAAATAGAATCTTATATTAGATTAAAACGATGCTTTCGAATTTAGTAAACCGACATTGTTATTTTGTTGGAAATGCTAATAATATTATCATTAAAATAACAAACAATGCTTTCATGTATAAGTCGAGTAATATAACTATTATTAACAATAGTAATGTTTTCCGTATCGACAGTAGCGATCTATTTATAAATTGATTTCAAATAAATATTAACAGCTGTAATAATCTTATTAGAGAGAAATTATAAATATCATTTTTTTTAAATAGCAAACCGTTTAGTATGATAAACATTGGGGAAACTTTTGTAAACGAATTTATTGTTAATAATTATGGGCAAATAATACGATTCCTACGATTTGGTTATAAGATCTCACATGCTATGATATTTATACTTAACACACTATTTCAAAAATACTTAAAATATGTATAACTTAAAAATCATATTTGGATATAAAACTATTTCAATATGGTTCGAAGAAGTGGACGTGTATATTTTATTTCCATGAATAATTATTATAGGCACGAGCGTTTATAACTAGAACTTGAGAGACGTGTCGGCAACATGGAGCTAAACAAAGAGCATATAGAATTAGGACATAATTCTATTAATGCATTGATAAACATATTGACCCATTTATATGGATCATAGGGTAGCCTATAAATTTTATAGTACCTACGTGTATCGTGGGACTCAAGTAGGATGTATAATCAACATTGTCACTTATTCGAGGAATACGGTTTACCGCAACATTACCAGGTGAGTTTCACGGCCCCTTTTTACTGTTTTCTATATTTGGGGGAAAAACATGTTAAATTCAAATGGTATGATAACTAGAAAACGAGAAACAAGCATCTGATTCCTTTGTGTGCATGACTTACACCTAAAAGTCCTCGGTATTCCGAACTATAACCATTAGTTATGGACTTAGCCGTAGATCGATATGAATAGTACTATTCGGGTTGACACCCCCAATCATGGTTAGTCGCGCTAACCACGACCAGCATGGTCAAATGATTGCATATTAGGTCTTGTTGTTTCTCATTGTTTAAAGGGACAATGGGTTGGGGCAAAATCGAGAATTCGTTAAAGGTTTGGTTATACCATTGTGCATCACATAATTCGTTTATGCTAGCTAGACATTGATGAATCAACCGCTAACTTGTTTTGGTTATCATATGCATAAAGTAAATTTCGAGCAAAAGGGTTTTGCCAATGGTATACGTACCAATGGTTTTGCCAGACAATTTCGTGAAAAGGGTTTTGCCAATGGTATACGTACCGATGGTTTTGCCAGTCAATTTTGAGAAAAGGGTTTTGCCAATGGTATACGTACCAATGGTTTTGCCAGTAAATTTTGAGCAAAGGATTTCGCCAATAGTACCCGTACAAACAGTTTTGTCAATCAATTTTGTGCAAATGGTTTTTGCCGAAGGATTTCGTACAAATAGTTTTTGCCAAACGATTTCGTACAAATGGTTTTGCCAACGGTATTCATTTAAAACCTGTGAACTCATCACCATTGCGTTGACATTTTAAGCATGTTTTTCAGGTAGTACATAGCTACGGCACGGTTGGAATAGTTAAGCATTGGGATTAAGACCTTAGAAGACGAAGACGCATGGTCGTTTAACGTCAAGTCCGTTTAACATGTTTAGGCTTATATGACTTTAGGTCTATGTATTCGTTTAGTTCCTGTAATGGTGTTCGACATGCTTAGAAGTCTTTATTTAGCTTCCGCTGTTGTGTAACGTTACCAATCGTTACAACCTTAATTTATTTATTTATTCATTAAGTAAATAATTTAGGAGTGTGACAGGAAAACAATACAATCAGGATGAGAGATAGGTGTTGGGCCTGTGTTGAAGAAAAAAGATAATCGGATGAAACCGGCGGCCGAATCATCTCAGGGGATTCAAGTGAGACCAACGAAGATATGAGAAATTAGGTTATTGTGTTCTAGGAGAAACTCAAACAGAGTGACGAGAAAATGGAAAGGATGTCCGAGTTCATAAACACAAAATTTCTAGAATTTGAGAGCACAACATCCACTACACTTGCGAGATATGTTTCAGATGATCCATTTAGTGATAGTGACAGCTAGACCTAGGACGTTAGTAAAGACATTTATTACATTTTTTGGACGTCTAATACTCTTTTAAACTTTAGATTTGATGAACTGGTATTATTTTGAACTTGGTTATTTTTATGATATTAATGATTGAAAGATTTTAGGAAAGCAAGAAACAGATTTATGAATGATATAACTGTTGTTTGGTGACTGAAATTAAATATATAAAACTATAAATCAGTTATATAACACCTGCATTGGGACTGCTTTTCAGTCCTTAAATAAATTTGTTACGGGTTTTGAATACATGTTCGGGACTGAATTAAACTGTATCGGAAGCCATTTTTCAGTTTATAAAAGATAAACATTTAGAGACTAAAAAATAGTCATTGAAAATACATTATAGGGTTTAGTTTCTGACACTGATTTTCAATCCCTAAAGATACACATTGGAGACTGAAAAAACTGTTATCTTAAACCGATTACCAGACTCTAAAAAACCATATTAGGGACTAAAATAATATGCTATCTGAGACTGATTTTCAGTCCCGACAACAAGGATATTAACGATTGAAATCGCGTGGTACTGGGACTAATCCTCAGTCGTTAAAACACCTTATTAAAGACTAGTTTGATGTGGAATCACGAACCTAACGAAACATATCAGAGATAGTCTAGACATTTTTGGAGGATTGAGTGTCAGTCTCTAAAGTTACACATTAGAGATTGAAATATCTTATTATCCAAGGCTGATTTTCAGTCGCTAAATAAATGTATTGGGGACTGAAATAAAGTGTATTCGGGGGAAAAATTAAGGACTGATTTTTTGTATCAGAGACTAAAAAAAAGAGAACATTTAAAACTAAAATTCTTGTATCAGAGACAAATTAAGGACTATTAGTCCCTGTTGGTGACATATAATGGGACTGATTTTCAGTTACTAACCTAATTATTTAGGACTAAGTATCCGTCACTGACTGGGGCTGGCGAAATCAATACCTGATAATCATTAAGTACTAATACGGAGGTAACAGAGACTAAAATTTTAGTCCCAAATACCCTTCTTTTTCAGTTTCCACTTATGAGTTGTTATCATCGAAGAATCCTCTAATCATTGGAATAAAATCAGCTACTGTTTTCACTAGTGTTTAAACAACCTAGATTCCACTGAAGGGCAATTCTGTCAGCATTGATTTGTCCTTTAGTGTGAGTCATCCCAATGCCGTCAGAGAGGATCTAAGTAACTAACCGTTCACAAGTTTGTTATTTACACAATTCTCTCAGTTGTAATCTATCAATGCAATCAAATAGTGTGTGTTCGTCCACAAATTTGCATCTTAAAAGTATGACATAGAACATGATTTGTTATAAGGTACTCGGGGGGGCTTCATCTTTCCCAATTACGCTAAAGAAACTAGCCGGATTTGTCCACAAATTATTAAAAGGAACTAAGCTTATGATGATATTTTACGCATATAGAAACTGAATTTTGTCCCTTTGTAACTAGTTTTATACCCACCTAGTCCAAGTTTTCAAAATTAATGAAAGAGTAAATTATGCTTTTGGCTCCTATGGTTTGACATGTTTACCCTTTAAGTCCAAAAAAAAATCTTTTGACGTATCAGCCCCTAAGGTTGTATTTTTGTAACTATTTCAGTCCTTGCACTAACTCTGTTAACCTTTTCTGTTAAGTATAGCGGCATTTAAGCCACTTTTATTTCTAAGAGACTAGGTTAACCCTTTCAGTCCAGTAAAAGCTTATTTTTAGTTTTTTCATAAAAACCTTTTTTTACTTATTTAAAACGTTCTTTTAAACTTTTTTAAAATTATTTTTTTAGTTTTTTTTTTTTCATAAAAACGTCTTTTATGAACTTTTTTAAAAATGTTTTTTAACTTTTCTAAAAATAATTTTTTTAAATTTTTTTCATAAAAACGTTTTTAAAAACAACTTTTTTTTATATAAAAACGTTTTTTTAGCTTTTTCATAAAATGTTTTTTAACTATTTTAAAGACGTTTTTTTTTCTTTTTTAAGAATGTATATTTAAAAAAAAAAGTTACTCTTATATTATTTAGAGAAAGTGTTTTTGATCTTTTTGAAATTTAGTTTTAAACGTTCTCTTTAACCGCACAAACAATCGGGGCATTTCTACTTGAAACTAAGCCAATAAACGAACCAATGTTTATGTCAAAAACCTCGTGTGATTCTTCGACCTCAACGATATCATCATTATTTGGTAACCCTTTTTAGAAATGATGATTCATACAAGTTTCTTTTCTTCGTCTTCGATTCCCTAAACTTCATATCTATCAACCTAGGGTTCTCTCCATCAAATTTAGGATTTTATAAAATAACTAAATAAATGTTTTTAAATAGGTAAAAAAAAATTTGTAAAAAAAGTTAAAAAAATTGTTTTTATGAAAAAAGTAAAAACATATTTTTAGAAAAGTTAAAAATGTTTTTAAAAAAGTAAAAAAAAAAGACGTCTTTAGGTAAAAAAACTAAAACAAATGATTTTGAAGAAGTTTAAAAGAACGTTTTTAAATAAGTTCAAAAAAAGTTTTGTGAAAAAACTAAAAAAAAAGTTTTTCTCGATTAAAAGGGTTAAGCTAGTCCCTTATAAATAAAATGACTGAAATGCCCTTAAATTTAACAAAAAAAGTTAACAGAGTTAGTGTCAACGACTGAAATGGTTATAGAAATGCAACCTCAGGGGCTAATATGTCAAAAGATTCATTTTTAAACCAAAAAGGTTAAACATGTCAAACCATATAGACCAAAATGTAATTTACTCTTAATAAAATTAAAATTTAACCACTATGTAAGTCAAGCAAAGGCCTTTGCATTCCATATGTAGTCTTTATCATCATGGGCATACCTCATAAACATGTTTGTTATTATGTGCTAGAAATTTGTAGGAAATGAATATCATCCATTTATGAAATGATAACTATTTTCCATTTGCAAAACTCATTTTCGTTGTCTTGATGCGGAAAGGGGTTAACTCATTCCATTTATTAATTGGTCAATTTGAATTATAAAAAAGTTAAGTTCAAAAAGAAATAACGAAAGGAAAACGGATCAAATGGTATAAAAGTCGTGAAGTACTCTAAGGTGTTTACAACCTTCTAAATTGCTATATTATAAAAAAATATCGTTAGATAAGAATATTTATTATTTAATATATCTTTATTGTTTAGGAAATTACAAAATTGGACTAAATGGTGGTGTCAACCCAAACCTTTTTTACTTGTATTTTGACTAGTGGTGGATCCATGATTTTTTGTCAGCGGGTGCATAAAAACATGTTTAAAACGGCTTGGATAAAACAGTCACAACAGGTCAGTTAAAACATATGAAAACAAGTTGGTTAAAACGAGTCAAAACCGGGTGGCAATTGAAGGAAACTTAAAATACAATCATACTCCTTACAATTAAAATGCCGCGTTAAGAATTCAGGTAAATAAAACCCGTGTTAATTACGGTCTTTTTATTTTCTTGTTAGTTAAATAAACATTAAGAGATTCATGCAAAGAGATCATCAATAATTTAATTTTTCAAAATTCACTTCTTTTCGTCCTCTTCTAAAGATTAATTTTGAATTGGTTTTTAAAAGATATGAAGGTTTAAAATTTTTTACCTAACTAAAAATGTTCGTCATTTAAAAAATTAGAAAAAAAACAATCAAACTAATAAACACTAAATAAATAAGTGATAACTTAAGATAAAAATAAAATATAACAACATAGAAACATTTTTTTTAAATAAATTGCTTATGTAAATAAAAAACTAAATTTATATTTGAAAAGTAAAATAAGAAGAAACTTGTTATCATTGATATGATGTGGCAATCTTGACATTGACAACACTGTTATTTTGCATGAAGTTCCCAATAAAATTACTATTCGACTGAATAAATATGAGTGCATTCTATTTCTTCTCCATTTAACCGGTCTCCCCTGATTCAACCATGGGGAAATCTTCATCTTCATCTACTATGATCTTAACATGATTTTAAGAGATTTGGCTGGAATTTCATTTTAGTAAGGGCCTTTCGGGTCCATGTAAATAAAATACATGGTGCCTAATTTCTTTTAGTTTAATTTTTAAAAGAGTTTACATAAGTAAACTTTTTTTAAGTGGGTGCGTTCCCACCCCTTAGCTTAAGGTAGATTCGCCCCTGATTTTAACCTATTGAAATGGGCGTCTAAGGGTTGGGTTGACCAACATTTTGCTATTTTGTCCATTAGTCAAACTTCTTTTTAAGTAGTCCACTAATTACGATTACAAATAATATTATTAAAATAATAATCTAAACATTTAAAATAAAATAATTTAGAAGGTTGTATACACTGAAATAGATGTTTGACGTCCTTCATCTTGTTCATGTTTTCCTTTTTGGCTAACTTTTTATTTGATACGTTTAAGATAAAAGAGAACTCAAATCGACCCATGAGTCTAAATGTTCCCTCTTAAGAAAATGATTATGGAAATCTAATGGTTGTGTATCTCTCCTAAAACTTTGGAGAAAAGAAAACTAATAACAGTCATAATCAATTAATTCTACTACCTTTTTTATTTGGTTAACTACTACCTTTTAATTTGGTTAATCCTGTGTAGACACGAGTAAAGATTTTCGAAGTTATTAAACCCAAAATATAAAACTGAGTTCTGAACTAAGAAAACAGGATCAGATAAAGTACTTGTCAATGATGCCTCATATGACATCTGAAAGATTCATGCCTGACTCAGCAAGGGTAGCTACCACCATTTGCTTGACCTGCATATTGAGAAGTTAAGCAATCAGTGTGTTGACTATAAGTCAAATATGAAGATACTTAAATGCAGTATTTTTCGAACCGGACCGGCCGGTCGGACCCGAAACCGGTCATATAACCGGTCCGGTTGTGTGTAGTTGAACCGCTTTCATTTGAACCAGATTTCAAGTTTTTTTTGTTTTTGTTTTTTTTTTCAAAATCTCATTTTCTTATTAATTTAGTATTCAAAATTGCATATTTTATTTATTTAAAACATTAAAATTGCAAATTCATATCAAAATAAAAAATGTTTTCTATTTTGTATCTATATACGTGTGTTTAATTATTATATTATTTATGACGTCATTCGTTCTTAAATCCGACTTGTGGACCTCTAAGGTGGTCGGTTTCTGTCCGGTCCGGTTATGAAAACATTGCTTAAATGTGTCAAATTGACAATTGAACTCCAATATCAACAACAATCTTTCTACAAATAGTCGACTACTCGATTTGGAAAATCTACAGAGAACATTAAGAGTTTTATAGATACATGATTAGATACACCGAATAAAATGATAATTTTAACTGTTAAAAAGGACAGTATTTTAGGATGTGAAGTTTATCCAGAGATTGTTCTTATACAAAGAAAATCGTAAAGTGGACACCATTTGTAGGGAAATGGGCGGCAATAAAATGCTACTTCAAATGCATCCAAGTTTGAATGTTGGCAACGTGGATGGACCGGTAGGCGGTAGCCATAGAGAAAACCTCTGATTTTGAGGTTGGGAGAGTTGTGTTTCTTGGAATGATCTTTGTCATCACACCACCAAGTAGGGATGTGCAAAAAAAACCGAAATCCTAATCGTATCCGTAACGGTAAAAAACCGAATCGAATTGTGAATTCGGTTTTCGGTTCGGTTATTAACCGTATCGGAATAGCGAATTCGGTTTTCGGTTCGGTTAACGGATATACATTTTTTTTTATTCAGTTTATTTGGTTTGTTTGGTCAGATATATTTCCAATACGGTTCGGTTTATTCGGTTAAATTCGATTTATTCGGATATAATTTCTTTTGAAATCAGTTTATTCCGTTGAATTCGGTTCGGTTAGAAAATTTTCCAATTCGGTTCGGTTAGGTTAACGGATAATGGTTAAAAAAAATCAAAACCGAACAAACTGTTAACCGAACCGATGAACACCCCTACCACCAAGGGTTTCTAGACTAATTGATAAAAGGTGTCACATCCAGAAGGACAATGTCACTCACATCTCCGGGTAACACACCAGCCTAGCTCCTTACCGAAAGCCTCTCCAATTGCCTTTACTAGATTGGATATTTCATTTGCTGTAAACAAACTATCCCAGTTTATGCATTCCCCCTCTCAAACACAGTGGCAGGCATTGAATACTTCTCCAACATTTCTGTTGATGTCAACTTGAAGCTACAACTATATCGTTGGTTTTATTTTCTTTCATACGCATATCTTTCTGTGGGGACAGGTCTTGGAGCATTTATATCAGCTTCTTAGCCATCTTTTCGGCTCTAACAAAACTTAGGTTGTGTGCTATTTATTATTTGATATTTTAAAATTATTAACATATAAGATGACAAAAATGAATGGAAAAGATGCCTTGTGAAATGAGAGTAAAAAAGTCAATCCTCAACATGTGAAAAGCAGGACTTTGGTTTTTTAGAAAGAGAAACTCACCCATCCTAGGGGCTCATCGGCTCATCCTATTCTACACATTTGTTCTTTAGTATATCTTGATACCACTATAGCAAAGACTCGTAGGTAGTAGTTATATTTGTTAAACAAGTATGTTTTCAAATCCAAACGCACAATAAGTATAGGTTTGTTTCATTGTCTGGTTTGAAACCAAACCAAATCAAACCGTAATCACATTGGCATCAGACTAGTTTTTTTATTGGAAAGCCGATATCAGACTAGTTTTGATATATTCTATTCTTCAAGTTCGGTCGGGTTTCAACCCGATACCCACTCACCCTAGACCCATTTTTTTCCTTATCATGTATGTTTGACAAAATATGAGCATTTGGAGCTTGGAGTTTTGAGACTGAGATGAGTACGTCGCCCGTGAGGAAGCTTTACTAAGATCGCTTAGATGCAGGTGGGAAGATTCGTTCTTGGGAGCGTTCAAAATTTGAGTCAAAGTATGTGTGGTGGCCCACTGGTGGGTGGTGGGAAGATTCTTCTTTGGGGTTTAAATTTGATTTTGATTTAGCCCCTGAAATCAGTGTCTCTTTCATCTTTAAAAATAACTTTGTGATATAAAGATTGCTTTGGTGGGTTGTAATACTTGCTTGGAAATTTGTACCCTAAATCACAAAATTTCATGGATTATTGTTTCTAAACCATCAAATACTTAGATCTCTCTCTATCTTGCTCCTATGTGTTTGATTTGAATCACATTTATCTCTGTCAAGCTTCTGTAACGAATGTCTATGGTGTTTCTTGTAATTGTTGTTATTCGAAGCTGCCGGTGGGACGGTGAATCTGGTGACCGGTGTTGTGGGTGGTGGTGGCTGTAGTTGAAAGTGTTTATTTTAAGTTTTTTTAAATTAAAAACATGGGTAAAGGGTATTTTAGTCAATTGGCAATAAGTTAACGGAAGAACTCTAACGGTGTTAATCAACTGGACTTGATTGCAATGGAAATGAAAGATCGGGTATCGTTTTAACAAGATTTAAACTATTGGACTGAAATGGTTATTTTGAACAATGAAAGAAAATAGCAGTGTTTTGAAAACCGGACCGGCCCGGCCGGTTGGACTTCCCGGTGGTCTGGGCGGTCCGGTTATACATGTTGAAACGGTCCTGCAGCGATCCGGCGGTCGGACCAGAAAAACCGGGTGGTCGGACCGGATGGACCGGTTGGCTAATTTTTTTTTAATTTTTTTTTAATCTTTTTTAAGTCTCTTGAATTCGTATTTCGTAGCTAATTATTAGTTTAAGATTATTGGAATTGACTTGTTGGTGGTTTTTTGAAGGATTAATGGATGTTTGGATTGATATATTTTTATAATATTTATGATTTATGACGTCGTCCGGTTCTTAAATCCGGTCCGACCAGTGGACCGGTAAGGAGACCGGTTCGACGTCCGGTCCGGTTCTAAAAGCATTATAAAATAGTAATTTTTTACTTTATTCATAAAGTTAGTGGCTACATAATTTAAATATAAAAAGATATTAGAGTAAATTACACATATTGTCCTTTATTTATACTCTAAATTACACTCTGTGTCCTTTGACTTCAATAAGTACACCACAGGTCCTTTATTTACATACTTTTATACACTCTATGTCCTTTACACTAACTGGTGTTAAGTTTTTCAGTTAAGTTTTGACATGTGCCTTGCACATGAGGGTATAATGGTCTTTTTACCCACTAAAGACTATTTATGTAATTTATTTAAATCTTCCACTTCATCTTCTTCATAAGACCCACCCCTCCACCACCACAGCACTGTCGATTGCTTCGAAATATAACTTTGGGAGCTAATGTCGAATGCTTGGGTCATATTATATCCAGTTGCAAGATCTTCATCCAACTGGATGTCCCAATCCCCATCCCACCTAATGAAGAACTCTGAACATCTCCGGCAGGGGTAAACAAGAAATCACCAACATTCAATTCAAATCTCTCATTCTTACTCACATTCCAAACGATCTTCCACCCTTTCATCACCACCACATCATGCTCGTGCGTATGATGATGCGCCGGTTCAATACTCCTCGCCGTGAATCTCACCACCGCCGACAACTCACGGCATGATTTCGACCGGAGAGAACTCACGGTCGGCGGCTAAGTTGCAAATCGAACACGAACCGGAGAAAATCGGCGTGTTAGGGTTAGGATTAGGGTTTGTTCCGATTTTGGACATTTCTGAGATGGATTTATCGAGAAACGACTGGATGTTGTCCGGCCAGGGTTTGGAATCCGAAGCAGGGCACGAGGATTTGAACGGAGTGTTGAGGAAGTTATCGAGGGTTTCGATGGCGGTTTTCGGGGAAGAGGACATGCCGGAGAAGGTGATGACGTTGCAGTTGTTGATAGACCTGGCGTTGACGGCGTCCGAGGGAGTGAGGCAGGTGGTGGCGTAGATGCCGGAGAACTTGATTGACATTTGTTCTGATGGTGTCTGATGGGGTGAGACAGACACATGAAGAAGATAAATCACTTATATTGCAGGTGGAGAGAGAAAAAAATATGAAATGACTATTTTACCCATCATTTGAGGGGCACATGATGGGATTTAACGGTGAAAATGGATGGGGTTAGTATAAAGGACATAGAGTGTATAAAAGTATGTAAATAAAGGACCTGTGGTGTACTTATTGAAGTCAAAGGACACAGAGTGTAATTTAGAGTATAAATAAAGGACAATATGTGTAATTTACTCAAGATATTAAGATTGATCAGCATGTGCATGATTTTTTTGA
This sequence comes from Smallanthus sonchifolius, assembly GCA_023525975.1. Classification (NCBI taxonomy): domain Eukaryota; kingdom Viridiplantae; phylum Streptophyta; class Magnoliopsida; order Asterales; family Asteraceae; genus Smallanthus; species Smallanthus sonchifolius. The sequence goes on from CM042028.1 coordinate 56,475,326, forward strand.
AAGGCAGCATGTGCATTATTGATTCAGCACTAGTGGTTCATCTTTCACTCTAAAAAGTAAAAACATAACCTCCACAAAAACCAGGATAGATATCCAAGCTCCGCTGCCGCTGCAGTTTGTTTGTAACGATTCTGTCCGATCACCGAGCTCCTTCTCCGAATTCTGCAACTTCCAGGCACCTTCGAGCTCTGCAACTTTCCGGCAACGTCCTTCACCCGCCTAAAACCAGGCGGCCCAAATCAAAACGGTTTGAATCCTTTTCAATACTTTGTTGTGGCTTCTGACTATAAACTTAGACCTTGCTGTTATAAGAAATAATTTGTGGTTGGTATTATATGCATTTATTCACCCTTCTACGTAGAAATCATCAATGGATGATTTCGGTGGTAAACAAAAAGTCAAAAACCCCAAAAAAAAAAAATTTAAAATATGTCTGTGATGTGTTTTAAAAATCATAGTATGATAATCAAGTTTGATTAGTATTCGAATTAAGTCACTTTAACTTTTTTTTATACCTAAAAAAACCACTCAATTTCGATTTGTGTTACAATATTATGAAAAATGGAATCTTTAAAGGTCGGTTATGACGTGTTAGGTTTTTCTTTGTTAATACATATGACATGGAAATTAAACGGGATTAGGTGGCTTTTAACCATGGGTGGCTCTATAGTACAAGTAACTAAAGCAACCGTTTTTGACTCCTAGATTTTAAGGGCTTTAAAAATTGAATAAACTACTTCAATATATATTTTAACATAAAAATATATGTGATAATGTATCAAGTTTTGTTTTTTAGAGAGAAATGATAATCTATCAACTTTTGTGTTAACATTATATGTTTTCATGCTCAATAAAATTACATTTTAGTAAATTTTATATATTTAGAAAATTTTAAAAAAAAAAAACCACAATTTTGATGTTCGTTTTAGCCTCAAAGTATTTTGAGCCGCCCGCTTTTAACTTTTATAAAAAAAAACCATCAAAATCCCTAATTGAAATAAAAATATCATTGTTGCCGGTTCACGAACCAAACCCTCAAAATCACAGGTTCACGAATTAGATTCAACCATTGAACTAAAAATGTCATTTGCTAAAGTTGACTTTTACTTTCTTTATCGACCATTTGTCTATGAAATGAGCAACAATTCATGATAATTTACATAAAATTAATCAAAACAACAACAATAATGTGAGTTTTCATTCGTACTCTCCTATTTGAATGACAATACTGAGGAAGTCGCTTCGCGAAGGGGATTATCGATTAGAACAACTAGGGATTGTTAATTAGCTATTTTTATCAGGTTTTGAGATTTTGATGGTTTTTAATTTTTTTTTTATAAAAGTTAAAAGCCACCTAATCCTATTTTATTTCCATGTCATATGTATTAATAAAAAGAAAATAAAAAAAAACCTTACACACTATCACTAACTTATAAAAGATCTATTTTCACAAGATTGGAACGTAAATTGAAAGTTGAGTGGTTTTTTAGGTATAAAAAAAGTTAAAGTGACTTAATTGGAATGCTTTTCAAACTTGGTTACTATTCTATGATTTTTTTCCTTTTAAAAAAACAAAAGGATAAATAATACCTTTAAGCTTTAATTTGTAACCGACGCAAGAAACAAAACTAATGTTTTCAGAACATTAAACTGGTCTTCTTATCGGTTTACTGGTTGAATCGGTCCAATCAGAATCGAGAACTAGATAAATTCATATATAATATAAAAATTAAAAATAGGTAAAAACAAAATAAACATTTAAAAACCAAAATAATTTTAAACTTAATATAATAATTAATCTATTCATTACATTTTGAAGAATAATTTTAAAAACCCAAAAAGTGTTGCTGTGCAGCTTGTTGTCCGTTTACCTATCATTTTATTGTAATTGTCCTTTTTATGATTGTTTTATCATATGAATTATTACTATGCAAGTAACAATTATTTGAAAAAAAAAATTGAAGATAAAAAATTAATTTTTTTTTCACTAATAGTGGTCTACACAATAAAAAAAAATCTGTAAATTACGAGTTATAGTATACATGTAAATTAGAGTATCTATGTAAATTAAAGAGTTTCCAACCTACTCTCCTTTTAAAATTATTCCAACCTTTTTCAGTTCTTTAACCATGACTTTCTTCTTCCCCGGTTCCCCCATAATTGAGTAGCTTCCTTTTTCTTCACCATTTCAAGCCTTACCCTATCCAGATCTGCCGACCAGCCCGTTAGGGCTGGTTTTTTCAGAACATTGATATTATAAATCATTCATTTTGGTTAGTCCATGTGGGTCTCTTTATTAGAACATTGAATAACATAGTTGTTGATACATGTGTTTGAATCTCGAACTTAAATTGCAGTGAATTCTAATTAAGGCGCGATCATATTGGTTATAGAGTTTGACACACGTCCTGCAAGTTTGCTCCTAGTTGTGTTTTCATTTAAACTGCTACAAAATTCTCACCATGGAAAACGTACAACACTTAAAAATTCCACTGGAAGAGATAAAATTGGCAACAAATAACTTTAGTGATGAAAATTTCATCGGAAGAGGTGGATTCGGGAAGGTCTATGTAGGCAAACTCAATATATATGGGCAGCAGAATACTGTCGCTGTGAAGAGGTTAGATCGTACAATGGCACAAGGGGACCGTGAGTTCTTGATGGAAATTCAAATGCTTTCGTCGTATAAGCACACAAACCTCATCTCTCTTCTTGGTTTTTGTCAAGAGAGCGGAGAAAATATCCTTGTTTATGAGCATGCAAAACATGGAAGCCTTGACAGATATCTAGCCGACGACAAGCTATCGTGGATGCAACGTCTCAAAATAAGCCTTGGCGCAGCTCGTGGTTTTAATAACCTTCATAATGATGTGGGACCCCAACACAGTATCTTGCATCACGATATAAAGAGCTCAAACATCCTCCTAGATGAAAATTGGGAAGCAAAAATATCTTATTTTGGATTATCAAAAATAGGCCCCTCTAATGATAAGCTCACATTTCATGTGACCAATGCTTGTGGCACCTTTGGCTATATTGATCCCGAATATTATAAAACCGGCATTCTAACCAAGGAATCGGATGTGTATTCATTTGGGGTGGTGTTATTTGAAATATTGTGTGGAAGGCTTGCACTTGCTCATACATATAAAGATGAACGTCGGTTTCTTGCCTCACTCGCCCAACAATATTATAAACAAAACAGATTACATGAGATAATCCTTCCCAGTATCAAGAATGAAATAGAGGAAGATTCATTGGACGTTTTCTCTATGGTTGCATATCAATGCTTGAAAGAAAACCCTAGTGAGCGACCAACGATGGCTTGGGTCGTGGAGAAACTCGAAGAGGCCTTGGAGCATCAGCATCATGTAAGTTTCATGTTGAAAATTAACACGTACAATTACATAATTTTGATTTAAGGTTTTCAGATTCAATATTACAGGACCGTGTTATATATTATTTTTCTTTGCATAAAAATGATGTGTATTTTTTGTTAGTAATCAAACAAAAATTACAAGTATTTTCACAAACATCATCTTAGTATTTGGAAAGAACAGGGGGAACAGGTTATGTCCTGTACCCTGAAAAATTTAAATATATACTGTTGTTATAATGGATGACTAATTCATTAGATTTTATTGTTTATAAAAAGTGGTACATTTGATATGATATTGTCATTATTCATAAATTTATTAACATATAATCTTTTTTTGTGAAAAAAAACTAATAATGACTTTCTCATTCATATCTATACTTACTTTTTTGGCTCTTCGATTTACTTAGAGATACAGATTTGAAGATATATTATCTGCCACCAACAACTTTTCTGATGAAAATCTCGTTGCGGAAGATGCATTAGGAAAAGTATACAAAGGACAACTATTGGAGTATGATAATTTGTTGAATGTTGCCATACGAAGGTTTGATTGCAAGTATGGAAAAGGGGACGAGTTGCAGATGGAGATTTCAATGCTTAAGACTCTCAAGCATAAGAACATCGCCTCTATTTTTCGGCGCTATAATGAGAATAATGAAAAGATCATCATTTACAAGCAAGCATGTCACGGAACTCTTGACCAACATCTAAGTGATCCATCTCTCACATGGTCCCAAAGACTTCAAATATGTTTAGGTGTTGCACAGGCATTGAGTTACATCCATTATGATGTCATACATTGTGACATCAGTAGCTCTAAAATATTTTTAGATAAAGATTGGGAACCCAAGATATATGGTTTTGAACTTTCTACAAAATATCCTCAAAGTTGGAGCCATCGCGTTCTCTTCTCTCGCTACTTTGACACCAACAATATGACACCCAAATATGATGTTTACTGTTTTGGTGTGTTATTGTTTGAAGTCCTTTGTGGAAGGAGACCAATGATTACAAATGAAGGTGTTCAGGAAGAACTAGATAAGATTATCGATCCCAATTTAAGAAAACAAATGGACACAGAATCATTGGCACTCTTCACAAACATAGCTCATAATTGCTTGAAACAACAACTTGTATACCGACCAACTATGGACCACATTGTTAAAGAACTTGAGGAAACATGAATATATAAGGTATACTGGTGTGTGTAGTTGTGATTGGTGTCGAGCACCCGTTAGAAGAAAAATACTTCCAAACGAATAACCGTGAAGATATAAAATCTCTTTTTTTCAGTTTTTCATTATAAAAGACAAAATAACAGTGAAGGGTATTTTGCGGCAAACGTAGGTGGATCGGGTTAAAAGGCGTTCCAAACGGCGCATGTGCAAGCGTGTGGGTGGTCCGACACCAATGTTTTTTATGGTTTTGATCGGGAAGGTGTTCCAAACAGCGTATGTGTTTGCTAAGTCATCGTGTATGAGGAGAGGTATGATATAGACATAATGTTTTTAGAGAGGGAGAGGGATTCTCATCATTACTTTTATGTTTATGTATTTATCTCCTGGTGCCAATTTGTATTGAAGGAAAACTCAATAGCTGCAGATGAAGGTACATCATCCAATAGCTTGAAGGTAATTATGGTAAAGAAAATTAACTATTCAGCATGGCATAGGCGTCCCATTTAACTAAATTTGGTTTTCTTTTAGTTTGTTTGAAGTTACTTGAATATTTATAATTGAAATAAATTAAAAAAAAATTAATAATAGAAATGCATGGAAACGGATAAATAGAAAAGCCCAATAGCCAAAGTCCCAACCCGACTAGGGAATAGACGAAATAGTTGAAATCAAACTTAGAGAGCCAAAAATATATATAACCATTAAAATAACTTACATCGAATCCAAATTCGATTTCAACATGTCTAAGTCTAGCACCAATCGTAACAAAAGGGGAATCACATCCCAAAGAAACATTGCCTACATCCACTCATAAGAAATTCAATTGTCTAAATTAAGTCAACATAAGTAAGGTCTTCAACTAGCACTCCCGGGTTCACTCCTAGTGGGGAATCTTATTTATTATTTGGGGGTAAGTGTATATATATATATATATATAGGAGACGGTTCCACTAAAAAGTGGTTTTTCGCTAAGAAATACTAAGAAGTGGGTCAAACGAACTCCGATTGAGCTCATTCCAGCGGCGTTGGAACCGTCTCATCGAACCCTAACCCGGACCCAAAAACCTAAACCCCCCTCCACCCGCACCCCCAAAAACCTAAACCCCCCCTCCAACCCCACCCCGAAAAGCCTAAAACCACCACCCCCCAAAAACCTAAACCCCCCCACCCACCCCCCCCACCCCACCCCCCCCCCAAAAAAACCTAAACCCACCCCTAAAAACCTAAACCCTCCACCCCCACCCCTAAAAAAAACCTAAACCGTAAAATCTAAACCCTAAAAGCTAAACCCTAAGGCTAAACCATAAGGCTAAAACCCTAAAATTCAAACGTAAAATCTAAACCTTAAAAGCTAAACCCTAAAAGCTAAGATGGTAGAGTTCGACGAGGCGGTTCCAACGCCGCTGAAATTAGCTCAATCGGAGTTCGTTTGATATCGTTTCTTAAGGTTTTTGTCATTTCTTAGATTTCTTAGTTAAAAGCTACTTCTTATTTGATCCTCCCCCTATATATATATATATATATATATATATATATATATATTGATAACTATTCCAAGTGACAACCACAAATTACCTTTGTTGAAGTAAAGTAATGGCTCCCTTTTCATGTTGTAACTCTAAACCTAGAAAATGGCTTAGTCTTCCAAGGTCCTTCATGTGAAAACGGATGCACAGATTCTGTTTTAGTTGATCTATACCGACGTAGTCATCACTGGTTATAACCATAACGTCTACGTATACTAGAACCACTTAACTATCTTTGTTCCATCTATTTTGACAAACATGCTTGCATCAGCCTTGGACATTTCAAAGCCATTATGTTGCAAGAATTCTCCCATTTTACCGAACCACGCCCTTGGGGATTGTTTTAATCCGTATATCGCCTTCTTGAGTTTGCAAACATGATCCGAGTATTCTTGACTTATGAATCCCTTAGGTTGATCCATATGTATTGTATGGTCCAGATCGCCATAAAGGAACGCATTTTTAACGTCCATTTGGTGTAGCATCCAACCTTTACTTGCCGCTACTGCTATCACCACTCGAATTGACGTTAACTTAGCTACAGGGCTGAACGTGTCTTCGTAATCAATTCCATATTGTTGTGAAAAAGCCCGAGCCACTAATCGAGCTTTGTATCTTTCAATTGACCCATCTGCCTTACGTTTTATCTTAAACACCCATTTGCATGACACAGGTTTTACGTCTCTCGGTTTAGGTACCAACACCTACGTCTCGTTTCGAATCATTGCTACGATTTCTTCTTGCATTGCATGGTTCCATTCTTCCGTCATGCTTGCCTCTTCAAACGTATCAGGTTCGATTTCAAATGACTCGGTTAGAGCCATATTAACTTGATATTTTGGGTTAGGTTTTGGAACACGAGACGACCTTCTTGGCTCAGTAGTTGGGCTGGAATATTCTGGTCCTTGGGCTGAGTTGTGCACTCCAGTCTGCCATGGCTGTTGGCGTTGGTTGGAGGCCTGACTTGGGCTTGTTGATGAGCTCTCTGGTTCCTCGATAACCTTTTTTGTTGAGACACTACCTTCGAGGGTCAGATGCACACTCGATGCCTCCAATTTCTCTTTCATGGTGTTGGTGTCTGGCAATGGTTCTTTATTTTCAGACTACCAAGATGAGTTTTCGTCGAATATTACATTCCTTGAAACATAGCATCGATCAGTGGTAGGATCACAACACCTCCACCCTTTTCTTTCTGTATCGTATCCCATGAATATACCGCGGATAGCTTTCTTCTCCATCTTGTGCCTCTGTTGGTTTGGCACAAACACGTAACACACACACACCTGAAAACACGAAAGTGTGTCACGTTTGGTTTTTTTCTTAGCAACTTTTCATATGGAGACATATAGTTCAGATTTTGTGAAGGAATCCAATTTATCACGTGAGCTCCGGTTTGCATGGCCTCGGCCCAAAACCGTCCCGGTACGTTCTTTGCATGCATGATACTCCTGCATGTTTCACCAAGGTAGCGGTTCTTCCTACCGGACACGCCATTTTGTTGAGGCGTGTTTGGACACGTAAATTGTCTTCGGATTTTGTTTTCTCTTAGATAGGTGTCGAAATTGGTGGCCACGTATTCTCCACCGTTATCCGATCTTAGACACTTGATTGTGGTTCCTGTGCTTCGTTCGGCCTCCAATTTAAACATCTTGAATTTCTCAAATACTTCTGATTTTTCTTTTAAGAAGTAGACCCATGGGTATCGAGAGAAGTCGTCGATAAAAGTCACCATGTATCTGTCACACCCCAACCGACGGCGGAAAACGTCGGGGCGTGAAGCTGTGCAGACTGTTCATAGCTCATGGTTTGCTAAAGTTGAAATAATTAAACATGCAGTTTTCATTGAAATCAAACAACAATCCAACAAGTACACGAAATAAACGGAATACATAACAATGTTCATTTTTAAGCTTTTAACTAGGTCCTCAAACTAAGTGGAAGCAACTTGTAATCACCTCAATTGTTAGCACCTGAAACATGATTTAAAAACAAGGGTTAACTAAAAAGTTGGTGAGCATACATAAGTTTTGACACACAAATAAGAGTTCAAAAATGTTTATACAATTCATTGATTTACATGGCATATAAGACAAATATGGAGAATCTATAGTTATACTGGGTGTACAATCAAACCTTGTGACTGAGGCATAACACGCAGGTTACCCTAATGTAATGTCGGTAACAAACACCCTACCCGGGTGGGTTTGTCAGACTCAATAGTACTATCCTTGTTTACCGTTGGCTTGTACAGAGTTAATGATTGCACGAGTTGCGTCATGTATGTATAGTAATAACTCATAGCATTCAAGCATATTGCACAAATAATTCATGTAATCAAGTAAGAATTGTACTATGAAAGAGTTGCAATTTGTTCAATGTAAATCATGTCCACCCCAAAGGTGAAAAAAAGAGTAAAAGTGGGGTTATGTAGACTCACTTGTGTTGGCGAGTGTGGATTGCACAAATCAAGCAAAATGTCAAGTGTTTATGAGTCACGGGGCTTGACCTATTGAGTAAATGTATGACGTGTATCAATGCGGTGTATAAGGTCTAAAGTAATTATAGTGCTTCAGTGGGTTGTAAGTGTATGGACTTGTATCGTTTCAAGGAAAGGTCGGTGTCTCGTATTTGAAGTTATGTTGTAAAACAATAGTGGGTTTAGAGATTGTATTAAAATGAATAAATAAATTTAAATAAGTAAATAAATTATTTATTTATTTATTTAGGATATAAGGTAGTGTGATACATATATTTAATTGAATGTAATATAAATAAATAAATTCATTCTATTTATTTATTTTAGAAAGCGTCACAAAATATAAAGTAGTTTATATTTATATATATATTGTTTTAAAATAAGTTTTATTCGATTTAAATAGGATCTATACAAATAGTTTATAAAAGATCTTTTCATAATAAAGTGTTTTATAAAATCTTGTTATAACTTTTATAAGTTTAAATAAAATGTATTTTCAAATGATCAAAATATGTTTTAAACAATTTCATTGGTGAAAAATAATTGTCGTGCCTAAGGGTCGTACTCTTCTGTTGTAAACTGTTAAGTTTGTAAAATAAGTTTTATAAAATTTACAATTCTGAGAAAACTGTAAAAGCTTAATTTTTGACTGAGCACGACCGTGCTCGTGATAGGCACGATCGTGCTCGTCACCGGGCGTGACCGTGGTGGTCTGAGGCGCGCCCGTGGTCGAGTCAGGAGACACCACAGGGGGGTCTGGACCTAGAGCACGACCGTGCTCGTATCTGGCACGATCGCGTCTGGTGTTTGTTTTTGGTCAAGACATGTTTGCTCGGTAAGCACGACCGGGCCTCACATGGGGCACGACTGTGCTTGGTCAGGCACGACCGCGCTTAGTGATGAGCGCGACCGTGTCGGGTCTTTTTCAGACTCCAATCCGTCGATTCTTATAATAAAACCTACTGGAATGTTAGGGCTTTCAATTATTGGATGTTTGCGAAGCTATCTATGTAGTTTAATTGTATTTATTTCGTGTCTAAAACGTAGTTCGATTAAAAGTTAGTCTCGGCTTTTAGTTTCAAAAATCGGCCGATTCGTGTGATTTGATTACGAATTAGCATGGGGCTTTTATTCTAGATGGAGATACGAAGCAAGTGGCATCTTACTTACTTGTTAGTATTGGGCAATTTAATGCGGTCGGCTACGGGTCGTTTGCTTGAGTTCTTCAGCGATCGATCGGTCGACAGAGATGTTGTAAGGGCTGGATGAGAGTTCTGTGAGGTCGAGAGATTGCATGTGAAGGTGTAGGAAGCTTAGGATACTTCTTATAACACTCAGCTTTACGAATTCGCGAGTGGGGTGGTTGAGGATTTGAAATGTGTCAATTGCAGACGAAATTGAAGCGTGTATCAGTTGGCAAGGTGTAGTGGGGTGTCAGACGCGTGAATTCCGTCCCCTACACGATTCGATTCGTCGAGAATTGACCACTGGTTGACTCTGCGGAGTCACGTGGTTTCAGCAGCGCGACCGTGCCAGGTCTTAGGCACGATCGTGCTTCCTTGTTTTAGGCGCGGTCGTGCTTGTTCCTAGCCGCGACCGTGCCTTGCCAATTTTGTAGATTTTGGGTTTTGTCAATTCTTGTTCCTCGAGGTTTGTGAGATAATGGTGTTTTTGTTCCAGCTGTTATTGTAACATAATGTATTGTATATGTATTTACATCACAGTTATTGCACATGAATTGAAACTGGAATACTCGTTTATTGCATCAAAACGATTACAGGATAAAATCATAAATGTTACAGTATCTCAGCCCTTTTATTGACGGTTTCTTTACCGGACCGAATATATCTGAATGAACCAATTCTAGGGGTTTGTGGACTTGTGGTTTGATTTTTCAAAAGGTTGCTGATGTGCTTTATCGTATTGGCAACCTGCACACACGACTTCTTTGTCAATCTCGAATAGTGGTAGGCCACTTACCAATTCTCTATTCATCATCAGCTCGAGTCGATCATATCCAACGTGACTAAGTCGAGCATGCCATAAGTCTGCAGTTTGGTTATTTTTGGCTTTGTCGACATAAGCCGACTCGGCCGACATGACATAAACAGTTTCGTTTCTCTTCCCTTTTAACATAGGAATTGATGTGGTCTCAAAATTCTCATAAACACACACTTCATTAGGGCCAAATAGAACATACTTGCCTGTCGCCGTCACTTGAGAGACGGAGAACAAATTCTTTTTCATTCCGGGTACGTGAAACACGTCTTGCATGGTGAAGCCTTTCTGTTTTTCCTCAACTGGAAACTGAATTTCACCAGTATTGGCGATTTGGTGTCTTGACCCATCGGCTATAATCACAACATGGTTCCCGACATACGGATTCACTTTGCTTAACTTTTCCTTTTCCCCGGTCATATGATTTGAACATCCGGAGTCAACTATCCGGTCCCCAAATTTGTTTGTTTTAACCTCGGTTGTTGCTGTTAACGCAACATCTTCTAAAACTTGTGCTACATTAGCCTCAGCGTCCCACGTTTCTTCCTCAGCCGTGGTGGTGGCGTTTCCCTCTACTTTTGGTTGTTTATAATCCTTAGCCATATGACCACGTCTTCCGCAGATGTAACAGTTGCATGGAAACCTTCGATTTCCGTATGATTTTTCTTTGCATTCTCCTGTATTTTCTTTCTGAGTTTCGCGCCCCTTTTTATCGCCTTCTGGTTTCTTTAAACGATCACCGCTTTTGGATCTGTTCCATGGCTTGTTTGAGGCTCGGCTCTTTCCTCTTTCTACAAAGAGCGCTTTATCTTCTTCGGCTTTGATTGTGGTTTCGGCTAATTGTTTTGCAAGAGCCTCTTGTTCGGCTAACAAATTTTCAAACTCGGTGAGGCTTGGCTGAGTTGGCCATCCTTGGATGGCTGTGATGAAACTTCTGTACTCAGGTTTAAGTCCGTGGATGATTATTCGTTTCATCCGGTCTTCGCTTATCTTTGACTGTGTGTCGAGATCGCCTATCTCTCGACACAGGTTCTTAATCTTCCTAAAATACGCTACTATGGCTAGTTCTCCTTGAGAAGCAGTCATTAACTCGCCTTCTAGCATCTGGAGTCGAGCGTTGTTCTTCTTGGAGAATAGGGTCTTGAGTGTGTCCCATGCTTGCTTAGGGTACTCGATATCCTGGAGATGGTCAAGAACATCTTCTTCCACCGTCGTCTTGATAACAAACATTGCATGACCTGCTTTAAATTGCCACTTTCCAACTGCGCCGTTGATGTCGTTGGTGGGTAGCCAGGTCTCTGTGCCATTCGTGACCTGCCATAGATCTTGTCCTTGGAGTTAAGATTTTATGCAGGTCATCCAAGTCTTATAGTTGGAATGATTTAGCTTCTTGATCCCTCTGATTACTTGTAACTCTGCCATGTTGTTCGAGCTTCTTTTCTGTGTCTCCGGCTTTGGTACTTTTCTTCAGCGATCGGTCTCTCCTACCTTCGATCGAATTCTTACTGGTCCCGGTATCGTGTGGCTCTGATACCACTTGATAACTATTCCAAGTGACAACCACAAATTACCTTGGACTAGTACCTGCAAATACTTGCAGCAAACCGTGACCAACAATACTCGATGTGAACAACTGTTCGACTCTTTTCTATATTTCTGGAACTTGAGAAATTACAATACCAAACATGAAAGTAATCTATCCTATAAATACTAATCAACTCATCCTAAAAACTAGGAAAAAAAATATAACTCAAATACTAATTGATCGGTTACTAACCGACCTACACAAACATAAAAAACTTAAAACCAAAACAACCCTTGAACTTTAAAAGATCTCCACCTTCCACCCCTCGAGATCAACCGAACCTCCCTATTAGCCCAACATTGATTTATTTTAATATATATATATATATTTATATGGGTGTGTTATACTAAAAAGAAGATTTTGTCTAAAAAGTACATGTTTAGGCATGGTGTTATTTATTTTAGGCATGGTGTTTATGTTTTATTTTTGTGAACATATTTAAAAATTAAAAAACATCATGCCTAAAATGAATGAACACAATGCCTAAACATGTACTTTTTAGACTTTTTAGAAAAAATCTCATTCTTAGTTTAACCCAACTCTAATAACACTATGCCTAAACATGTACTTTTTAGATTTTTTTAGACAAAATCTCCTTTTTAGTATAATTTACCCCAATATATATATATATATATATATATATATATATAGGGGAGGGATCAAGAGAAAACTACAAAGTTAGGCGAAAACCGAGAAAACTACTAAAAAAATGTGTAATACTATGGGTTACGTATACATAACCGCATTTTTTTTTGAATTTTTTTGTTTTCTGTTTACGTATACGTAAGCCAATATTTAAATGATTTTTCGGTAAAAATTTGTAATATTACATTGATACTCTTATAAAAAAATAAAAATAAAAAACAAATATTATTATATTATTGGTTAAAATTGGTTTTTTAGTGGTTTTCTCGGTTTTCGCCTAACTATTGGTTTTCTCTGGAACCCACCATATATATATATATATATATATATAGGGGTGAGTTCACTAGAAAACTCATTTTCATGAGAAAACCAAAAAACTCCTCATTAAAGGTACTGCATATGTGTATTACACCCAAAAACCTAACCCCCACCCCACCCAAAAACATAAACCCCCCACCCAAAAGCCTAAACCCACCCCACCAACCCCCCAAAAGCCTAAACCCGCCACCCACTCCCCAAAAACCTAACCCCCCCACCCATCCCCACCCCCCCCCCCAAAAAAAAACTAACCTAAAAGCTAAAGTAAACCCAAAAGCTAACCCTACTACACATATGTAGTATTGCGCTGAATTTTTTATTATTATTATTTTTTAAACGAGGACGACGTGGGGAACAAGGTCTCCGAAACGGTTTTTTAGTTTTTGATTTTTATTTTGAGTTATGATTTTTTTATTATTTCTTTACCTTTAATAAATAGTTTTTTGGTTTTCTTATGATCCTTCCCTTATATATATATATATATATTGAGGATGGTTCCCCTAAGAAGTGCAATTTGGCTGAGAAGCCTAAGAAACAATCTCATCTATTCAATTGGATGATCAATGGTAGAGATTTAAGTGTAGTAAAAAATAAGGGGTGGAGGGGCATTCTTGAAAAACCCACAATTGTTGACTTTTTTCAAATTCCCCCACTTTTTTTAAACGTATATAACTTTTCATACGACCTTATTTTTTTAAAAAAATTACACCATAAAATCGAGCGTTTTTTACCTTTAATTCGAGTATAGTATTGCTATATTTTTTTGTAAAAACAAAATCGACACTTAATGAAATTGTACTATTTTACGTAAATTTGCTGGTTTCTGGTAAAACATCACAATTAACTGTGCTGCATTGTAAAACAACACCAAACATAACAACTAATTGTGCTGTTTTACTATAAAACAACACCAAAACAACACGGTTAATTGTGTAACTTGCTCTTCTTAGCTAACCAAGCACAAACAAAACCAGCATAACAAAACTAGTATATCAAACCAGCACAAAACAACATTTTGATGCATAAGCTTTTTGTTGCCTACCACTGAATCGTTTTGTTGGTGTATGGATGCTTTAAATTTTTATTTTTAAAGAATGCTACCAAATTAGGCAAATAATAATTAACTAAAACTAGCACAAATTAAAGAAACCAGCACATTTACGTAAATTGTGCTGTTTTACAAGAAACCAGCAAATTTTTAATGTGCTAAATTGTGTTGTTTTACCAGAAACCAGCACATTTACGTAAAATAGCACAATTTCATTAAGTGTCGATTTTGTTTTTACAAAAAAATATAGCAATACTATACTCAAATTAAAGATAAAAAGACGCTCGATTTTATGGTGTAATTTTAAAAAAAAAATAATGTCTATGAAAAAGTTATGAACGTTTAAAAAAAGTGGGGGAAGTTGAAAAAAGTCAACAAAAGTGCCTATTACTTAAACACCCTTACATCTCTTATTTTTCACACTTAAATTTCTACACTCGATCATCCAATTGAATGGATGAGATTGCTTCTTAGACTTTTTAGCCAAATTGCATTTCTTATTTGAACCTCCCCCTATACATACATATATATATATATATACACACACACACACACACACACTAGTAGGAAACCCGCGCGATGCGACGGCGGCGGCGACGATTTACTACGTGTTACTCGTTTTCTGTTACCAACCTACAGATAAGTTCACATACATATCATCGATTGCCCATAGGAAGGTCCAAGAAAGTTGCTGAAGAGGATCTTGCAAGACATCATCTTTATTCTCTCCATCAATATCCTCTTCTACTCCTTCCTGCAAATCATCCATCCAAATTCAGTTTATTATGTGATAATTAATACAAAAGGTTAAAATGCACTAAAATACTTTATGAACAAAGTGAAACCATAATACAGAGCTATTTTGCTGATATAACTTTATGTACAATTCAGCACATGTTTGTCTGATAACGTAATATCATGATATTGAGGCATACCAATTGGGATTTCAAAAGTTCTAATTGGGATTTAAAAAGTTAAGTTGACTTCGATGCTTATGATGTATACATCCACAAATGATTCAAGAACTCCTTGATGCCATTATATGTAACCATTTTGTTGTCATAACTATTCAACTTAAATGCAAAATACATAACCATCGGTCTAGAAGTTTTGAGAAGTTTTCCATCTGCCGCATAAGTTATTTAAGAGGTTAAAAGCATCTAAATACACCCCAACTCAAACTTTTTTAAATAAATGGTTGGATATTGCCACATCTAAATACCACACGAGTGCTACACTAAACTCGGATTCACAACAGCATAGCAAGAAAAGGCAATGAAATTAAACTAACCATATCATAATCATCAACAACTTCATGTCCACCACCATCTCCCTCCACATCATCCATCACAAAATCCGAAACATCTATCTCATCTACTATGAAATCAATTTCATTAACTTCATTATTAGGCACCGTGTAATCCCTGCAAAATGATCAATAATCCTTTAGTAAATTTTAAATCCTCACCTCCCCTAAAGTTATCTCTTACTCATAACATCTAACCACACCATAATTATTTAGAAGACATAGTAAATAAAGATTAGCCAAATTATGTGTGTGACCAAAGGTTAGACAATAACCACACTTATAATTACAAACTTTCGTGTAGCTATAAATAACCATTAGCCACACCATAGTCACTTTGTTTTTTTGTTTGTATGACGAAATGATAGCAAACGTCATGGGAAAAAAAACATGTGAGACCAAAGGTAAGACAATAGTCACACTTAAAATTACAAAATTCGTGTGGCTATAAATTAACCATTAGTCACACCATAGTCACTTTGTTTTTTGTTTGTATGACGGAATGATACCAAACGTCATGGGAAAAAACAATTATGTGTGATCAAAGGTTAGACAATAGTCACACTTAAAATTACAACAATTTTTTGTGTGTCAAGTAAAAAGATTTTAGCCACTCTTACAATAAATTCATGTGACTATATAATATAAACGGCTACACTTACAGTAAATTCATGTGACCATTGTTACCATTTAGCCACACTTATTGCGACAAAATGCTTGTTCACAACAACCTTTTTGCCACGGTTTTATTAAATAAGTGTGGCTAAAACAAACTTTTTAGCAAATTCATGTGGCCGTTGCGACCCGTTAGCCACACTTAAAGTAAAGTTATGTGGCCGTTGCTACACTTTATCCACACTTAATGGAGGGAATGCTTGATTTCAGCAAGAAATGTTGAAACCCTTTAGCCACACTTTTAAGCTGCTACGGCCACTAAAAAACGTGTGTGGCCTATGATACCTACGATGACTTGAGCTTTGATCACACTTGAGCTTGAAAAAAAAAGTATGACGAAAGGCCTACGGTCACACGTTTTTTGAGTGGCCGTAGGCCATATTTGAAACAGTGTAATATGTATTAATTGATTGAATTAAATGCGTGATATGAATTAATTGATTGAATTAAATGCATGGTATGTATTAAAAACGTGATTATTAAAAATGTGATTTCATTTTTTCAATTGAAATCACATTAAATTGTTTAATTTAATTACACGTGAATTGAAAAATTGATGAATTGCATTGATAAATTTAATTAAACATGAATTGAATTAAATTAAAATCACATTAAATAGTTTAATTTCATTAAGGGTTTTTTTCTTGTCGTTTGAATATCTGCAAAACCCTCTTTTTATGTTTTTACAGAGATTTGGTTTGGACGCTTGTGGGTACAAATTGACATTTATGCCTTTTTTAACCTGGACGACGCGTTATTTTTTCAAAGTAATTACGTTTATGCCACCGTGTTATCCCCAACCCTAGATCATATTAATCGGACGGTTGGGGGCCCTTCATACGCTTCGTACGCTTTGGGCCCTTTGTACGATAAACGGCCCCCATATATATAAATATATATATAGGGGAGGGATCAAGAGAAAACCACAAAGTTAGGCGAAAACCAAAAAAACCACTAAAAGCCAATCAAATAATTTATAGATTTTTTAATTTTTTAAAATTATTTCTAAGTGTATTAATATAATATTATACAATTTACCAAAAAATCATTTTACGTACTATGTTTTACGTATACGTAACCGTAATTATTTTGTTTTCTGTTCACGTATTACGTATACGTAAGCCAATACTTAAATGATTTTTTGGTAAAAATGTGTAACATTACATTGATACTCTTATAAATAAATAAAAATAAAATAAAGTAAAAAATAAATATTATTATATGATTGGTTAAAATTGGTTTTTTAGTGGTTTTCTCGGTTTTGGCCTAACTATGTGGTTTTCTTTGGAACCCTCCCCACTATTTCCCTATATAGGGTTAGGTTCAAATGAGAACTCATAAATACTTAAGAACTCGCGAGAACTCGTCAAAAAACCAATTAAAACAATTTTTTTGTTTTCATTATCTTTATTATTAAAATATAACATAAAAAATGATTTATCTCTTCAATTATTTCATCAATTCTCTCTAAATTATCCTTAAAAAAATTTATATACATATGTAAATGGTAAACACTTATACATATGTAAGTGGTAAACTTACACAAATGTATATTTTTTTTAATATATGAAGACATGTAAATTTACATATATAAATGTATTTTTTTTATGTTGTATTCTAATAATAAAAATAGTAAAAACAAAAAAAATGGTTTTGATTGGTTTTTTGACGAGTTCTCGCGAGTTCTCAAAATATTTAGTAGTTCTCAAATGATCCATTCCCTATATATATATATATATATATATATATATGTGTGTGTGTGTGTGTGTGTGTGTACGGTTTTGTATGTATATATGTATATTTATATATTTGTGTGTATTAATATATGTATATATTTATTGTATTCTTTTATAGAATTTGATTTAGTGATTTATCATGGGTGTTATTTGATAACCTTATTACTTGTGAATATATATTTACATATATAAGTTTATGTATATATACTCATGCATATTGGTAAGTTTATTTCAATAATAATTTGTAAGGATAATAATAATACTTTTTAATCTAACTTTCATTTTGTAGTTGTGTTACATCGAATTAGCTATTTAGGATCACATTGAGTTTCCTTTTAATAAAAATTGGATTAGGTAATGCATATTAAACTAATTCTTGTTAAATAAATTTCAACACCGACCATTGGATCAAATCCCATTATACATTAGGCCGAGCCCACTAGCTATTGGGCTAAGCCCAAATGCCTAGCCTATTTGAATGTTACTCGGGGTCTAGGCATCAACCCTAATCTTAGATCAATTGGAAAAATCTTGTTTTTTAAAAAGTTTAAGTCGGACCTGAAATTCCACGGTTGCTAAATCCAACAAGACTAAACCAAAATGGTGTAATTTGTTGGAAAAAGTGGATCAAACACCATGGTTTTTTGACTAAAACTCCAGCCACGACTCTTATGTCATTGAACCTGAAAAACCACAAAACAAAAAATAATTCTAACCACATAATTATACAAACAATAACTTGGAACCCACGACTCCTAATCCTACTCAAATACTATAAAACCAAGCTACTAGATAACAATCGACCCATACTAGATAAACGCTAAACAAAAACTCAAACAAATCCAACAACCTTTATCTCCAGTATTTTACCCTTTATCTCTAAGTCTATCTAAAACCAACTTCAAATGTGACCAATCAAGATTAATCACTACATTCTCCCATCTAATCTTGATTTAGACCCTGTTTCTTCATCAAAGGAGTGTCTATTGAATTATGATTCCCTAGTCCATGTAAGTCAAAGTATAGTGGTCATTCGGTAATTAGTAGAAACAATGTATAGTATGGTATTTATTACACATGTAAAATTTAGGGTCTAGTATGTCAAGAACCAAACTTTTTAACCACCGTGACACATGGCTAGAGATCGTGAATCTTGAAGGGATGCCATAGAGTTCTCGCAACTTTTCATTGTGGCAGTTACAAATGGCGGTTACAAGGGTTACCTATAAATAGGTTGCAAATGCCAAAGTGTTGTAAATCAGAATCACATTTCACATTCAAGTTATAGAATCGTTATTGCAATCAAGATTTTGTTTTTACTTTCATTTGTTGGTGTTTTCTTCAATATCTAGGCACCAATTGGTATCAGAGCACCATGCTCTTGAGAAGATTGCAAATCATTCAAGGAACTAGTAAAGGGAAATCGTTATAATCAAACCCGAACGACTGCGTCCTATGACCGATCAAAAAGCACGCCTAGACAATCGATCCACGATCGTTTTCTGCCACGATAGGCTTTCTCAGACTCATTCCTATCAAGACGAACGGTTGTTCGGTCCCCTTAAACGTTTTGCACGACATACGGGTTCACAGAATCAAAAGGTTAAGTTACTTTCGTTTATTTGGCAGTTACAAATTCAAGTAAGTAGGGTATTTGGTTGTGGATAAACCAAGTTACACAGGGCTGAAAGAGGAATTAGGAAATTAAAGTAAGTAGAGTGTTTGGTTGTGGATAAACCAAGTTACACAGGGCTGAAAGAGGGAATCAATAACTGGGAAGATCATGGGTAAAGCCTAGTTAGTCAAAGTGAAAATCATACGAAAGGAAGAGATGACGGATGATACTTCAAGAAATAAGAATAATGCATTGGTTTCACACAAACCAGTCGGGTCTGTATCCCACTATGAGTATCCCATTATCAAATCAACAAACTATACCGTTTGGGCTATTCAAATCAAGACCATTTCTTGAAGCGAATGGATTATGGGATGTGATAGAACGTAATGCGGATACGCAACCAGATGTGAGAAAGGATAAGTCAACGATAACTTTCTTGTTTCAAGCGTTGACAGAAGATATGACCTTGCAAGTTGCAACTTACAAAACTACCAAGGAAGTATGGGATGCGTTAAAGAAAAGACACGTTGGAGAGGATAAAGTACAACATACACGTTTGCAATTGCTTATGTTAGAATTTGAAATGTTGCAAATGAAGGAAGATGAAACGGTAGATATCTTCACAACAAAAATAAACAGTTTCATCAAGAAGGCAAGTGAATTAGGAAAGACTGTAAATCAACTGGCATTGGTTCAGAAACTGTTGAATTCTCTACCTAATCGGTTCCTCCAACTCGTTGAATCTATAGAACAAAACTCTGATCCAAGGCACAAGTGATCTTAGATGAAATCATTGGGAAGTTAAAAGCATATGAAGAAAGAATAAATATTAGGAGAGGAAATCCCGGAGAAAGTCAAGACAACTTGTTGTCCTCCCGACATGACAACAACTCAAACAGAGGAAGACGGTTTGGAAACCATGGACGTGGAAGGTTTAATCCTTCACGTGGAAACTGGTAGGATAACAATGAAAAACAAGGATCAAAAGAAGAAGGCTTATCTTTTAGACCTAGAAGTAACAAGTGGAGAAATTTACAAGACAAACAAGCAAGGTACAATGTTATAATTGCCAGAAGTTTGGACATTATGCCTCAGATTGCCCTGAACCAGACCAAAGAGAAGAATAATCAAATCTCGTGCAAGAGGATGAGGAACCGACTCTCTTAATGGCGGTTGCCGGAGATACAGAGAGATATAAGGAGATTTCTTTAAATGAGAAGGAAAGAAATTACTGGTTTTCATTATCAAAATATTTCAATCAGAAGAACCAGAATGGACATAGTTAATTACCGAAAGAAGTCAAGTTCCATGAGAAGGAAAATTGAAAGACCGAAGGTCGGAAACAAAGAATGACATGAAGAAAGATGAAGAGTCTTGGAAGTTAGATATGCTTCATGACTTTGAAATGAAGAAACAAGAACTCGAGACTGAGTTAAAGAATAGAGAAATTCAGTTTGAAAGGCAAATGCATGAAAGAGAGAAAACATATGCAGATAAGTGGAAAGAGAAATAGCAAAAGTGAAATCCTAGAGGGATGTTGCAGATAGAAAGATGGTGGAATTAAAGATAGAAAGAGCACAGTTTGAAAAGGAAAAATATGAGGTTTTTACAGATCAGAAGCATCAAGAAGATAAACACTTTATTGTATGTGTAGAAGAAAAAGGATGTAAAGAATATGGAGCGATGTCATCCAAATTTAAATTACTAGCAAAAGGAAAGAATGTCAAATATGATGGACCAAGTTACAAGAAAAGGAAACAAGAAGCAGTTCGTGATATACCATCCAAAGACGGACCAGTCAAAGCGAAAGAATATGGTGTACAAGTTGAAGATGATGATATTATAGAAGAGTGTGAAAACATGATAAAGTCTATTAATGTTCAAAACAAAGTTCGTGCTACAACTCATGAAGATAAAGTCAAAGAGGATAGCATCTATCAGCAAGGAAGGAAGCCAAAGTTCAAAGACAAAGATCGACTACAACATGATCATGTTAAAGATGATGAAGCAAAAGATGGTGATCAAGACATGGAGAAGAATCAAAGTACAAGTAAAGAAGACCTAGAGGAAGTTGAAGACTTCATTCTCTCGAAGAATGAAGATGTTAAAGCATGAAGATGTTGAAGGCATGGATTAAGAAATTAGGAGGGAATATTGAATTATAATTCCTTAATCCATGTAAGTCCATCTAAAACCCACTTCACATGTGAACAATCAAGATTAATCGCTACATTCTCCCCTCTAATCTTGATTTAGACCCCGTTTCTTCATCAAAGTAGTGTCTATTAATTATAATTCCTTAATCGATGTACGTCCAAGTATAGGGGTCATTCGGTAATTAGTAGAAACAATGTTTAGTATGGTATTTATTACACATGTAAAATTTAGGGTCTAGTATGTCAAGAACCAAAATTGATAACCACCAAGGACACGTGCCAAGAGATAGTGAATCTTGAAGGGATGCCATAGAGTTCTCGCAACTCTTCATTGTGGCTGTTACAAGAGTTACCTATAAATAGGTTGCAAAGTCAAAGATGTACACTCAATTAAAGAATTCCCAATTCAATAAAAGATTAGTTTGAGTTATTGCAATTGTTGTTCGTAATCGATCAAGGGGCCAACAGTTTCGGCTCTAGGTTAGTGTCTTCCTCCTTTTCCTTCTAGGACATTCCAATGCAAACTATTTGGTTCCTTCACGCTCGTAACATCTTAGCTTTCCTGAAAACTTATCGATTATCTCATTCTCCTTCAGTTTCAAAATCTCTAGCTCAATTCTAAGAGTTTGTAGATGAGATTTTTGTACCCTCTTAGCTCCCAAGTATTGCACATGAGTTGCTTCACACACATCCTTTGCAACCTGACGCAAAATATCCATAGGTAGCGATTGGAATATGATTGCTTTTGTTGTGTAGTTCTTTATTGCCTTGACCATTACTCCTATCACTAGGTCAATCATTTTCCAAAGGCACACTTTGTTGCTCTCTACTGGGTATGACTACTACTCCTGCTCCACCAGGTGCCATGTTTCTCTTCTTTTCTCCTTTATGTCGGATTCACGATTTCACACGGAAATTCTCTACCCTGAACTCTCCTTTTTTTGATTGCTTCCACTAAATCACATAGATTATTATTTCTCTGTTCACACACAACTTTTCTCCTTAGTTCACTCAGAACTTATTTCCTTGATCTTCTCGGTTCAGACATAACTCTCTCGATGGTCACGGTCTTTGGCTCACTCGGAACCCTTTTTATGTTTTCGGTCTTTGGATCATTTCGAACCCCTTTGATCACCTTATTTCTTGCTGACTATCTCGGTCTTAGAAGAAAGAAACTAACGCGATCTTGGCTGCAATCTTGGTTATTCTTGATTGATCTTGGCTTCATTTTCTTCTGGATTTGCTACTTTAATTCTTCGAGCCAAAACGCAAACCTCTGGCCTTCTTTCTTCCTGATGTTGTCGAACTTGGGGAACAAGGCAATCAAGCCTTTGAGGCTCTGATTACTGCTTCTGCAAGTTTAATACTTAACCAATGATTGATCGCCCCTTGTTCTTTGTTCGTCTCACCTGGATGGTTCTTCTATGTTGGCTCTCGGTCTTCGGAGTTCGTTCCTATGTATGAGCTTCACCAAGCTTATATTATTGGAAAAAATAGATCAAACACCACGGTTTTGTGACTAAAACTCCAGCCACGACTCTTATATTATTGAAATCGGGAAACCACAAAAAAAAAAAATAATCCTAACCCCCTAGTTATACTAACAATAACTTGGAACCTAGGACTCCTAATCCTACTTAAATAATATAAAACCAAACTACTAGATAAACACTAAACAAAAACTCAAACAAATCCAACAACCTTTATCTTCTGCCTTTTACCCTTTATCTCGAACCCTATTTAAAACCCACTTCACATGTGAACAAGATTTAATCTCTACATAATTATCATAAAAATGGTGCTTTTGGTTAGACTTTACATTCCTTAACTGACAACCACATTTTTCAACAACAAAACAATTCCCTCTACACTTTTCAAGACTGCGATATTTTAAAAAGTATGTGCTTATGTGGTGTTTCCTTGTCTAACTGAAAGTATTGTCGTTTCAAACTATTTAAATTAGTTAAATAGCGTTTTAAGTTTTAAGTACATGTCTTGTCAAACTATTTAGGTGTTTGAATCGTGGTAATCATTTATTTTTAATTTTGTGTTTCTTAATATATGCATTTTGGAATAAACTTTAGTTAATTGTTAATATGAACGTCTAAAGATACTCCAATCTATTATATTTCATATTAACTTGAACAAATTAGTTTTTATTTTGGGTGCCAATCTGTGGCTTCTTGTGATGATAGATAGGGAGGAACATAGCATGGACACAATTTTCTTTCTAGTTTATAACGTTTCTAGCATGTAGAAGCTCTAATACTTCCCTCCTAACTTAAGGCTTAATTTTGTAGATGGATTTTCTGAAGATCCCACTAAGCAAAATAAGGCTAGCCACAAATGATTTCGATGATTCATACTCCGTTGGGAGTGGCGGGTATGGTATAGTGTACAAAGCAATACTTGACGTTGTTGATATCCGAAGTTTGTTGTCAATGGATGAGAAGTGTAAAGATGAATTGCCCAAAATAAGCAAAACTGTAGCAATAAAACGCATTTATAGTAGAGCAGATGAGCAAGGGAAACAAGGGTTTTTAACCGAAATTGAATTGCTTACTAGTTGTAAGCATCCAAATATAGTCTCTCTTCTTGACTTTTCTAGAGAAGCTAGTGAAATGATTCTTGTATATGAGTATGCTTTTAAAGGAAGCCTAAGTGATTATTTGGGGAGCGGTGTTAAAAAACTAAATCTTAGTTGGGCACAAAGATTACAAATTTGCCTTGATATTGCACATGGAATTAAGTATCTTCACACCGATATAGAAGGAAAACCAAGGATAATACATCGAGATATAAAGAGTGAGAACATTTTATTAGATGAAAATTTGAATGCAAAGGTCGCTGATTTTGGGCTCTCCAAATTCCATCATATGAAGCAACAAGTCATCACCATCTATACAAAAAATATTGCCGGCACACAGGTTTATATGGATCCAGAATATTTGACTACATTTAAGTATAAAAGGAAATCTGATATTTACTCATTCGGAGTAGTTTTATTTGAGGTCCTATCTGGGAGTTTGGCCTATGATTCGATCTACATGGCCGAAAATGAAATGGGCCTTGCCCCCATTGCAAGGAGATGCTTCAACGAGGGAACGTTAAAGGAATTGATAGATCCTAAAATAACAGAAGAAGATGATGATCACATTTTTACCTTAAACAGAGGACCTAATCAAGATTCTTTTCACACATTTTCGAAGATCGCATATCAATGTTTGGCAGAAACTCAGGCAAAACGTCCAACAATGGGAGTCGTTATCAAGGAACTTCAAAAAGCACTAAACTTGCAAGTAGGTCAACGGTTTATATAAAATAGATTATTTTTCTTCATATCCTTGACTCCTTTTAGTCTTACCGTGCTCATTAACATTTTAAAAGGATTATAAAAGGATATTCTCCGTTTACTTCAGAATACATAAAAACATTTTAAAAGGATTATAGAAGTACACAAAATATATGAGTTTATCTTATACGTTTTAACTATGAATTTCATGTTAAGATCAGTTCCCTTTTAATTTCATTATCATCCTTGCAGGGGGATACCATGGTACTCTCGAGGTTTCGACTCAGTGATATAGTTTTGGCTACCAAGAACTTTGCTGAAACATACTGCATTGGTTCAGACTGGAATGGGACGGTGTACAAAGCTGAACTTGAGCATTTTGGCAACAATAATAGTTCTCTGGCAACAGAAGCGAAGAATGACGGTGCACCATCCAATAAACACATTACGGTAGCTATAAAACGCATCACTAGTAGAAAAGGTAGGCAAGGAAAAGAAGGATTCTTTTCAGAACTTAAAATGCGTACTAGTTGTAAACATCCCAATATAGTCTCTCTTCTTGGCTTTTGTGAAGAAGGTGATGAAATGATCCTTGTCTATGATCATGCTTGTCATAGAAGCCTTGATGACTATTTGAAAAATGTGGATAACATGAATAATCTTACATGGATCCATCGTCTACACCTATGCCTTCAGATCGCACGTGGACTCAATCACATCCACACCAAGATGGACAACCTACATGGTCACATAAAGAGTGCCAACATTCTGTTAGACAAGGATAGGGAGGTGAAGATTGCTTACTTTGGTATCTCAAAATTACACCCAACAAATCAAGAGGTAGGCATGAAAATATATGAGGATCCAGAACATAAAACAAAAGGTGAATTGAAAAGGGAATCAGATATATACTCTTTTGGAGTGGTTCTTTTTGAAATATTGTGTGGGAGGTTGGCGTATGATCCAGTTTACATAGTAGAAAATGACAAAGGGCTTGCACCCATTGCACGTGAGCGCTTCAATGATGGAACCATAGAGGGAATTATAGATCCGAAGCTAAAGAAAGAAACCGATGATGACATTTTCAGTTCAGATAGAGGACCGAATCGAGATTCTTTGGACACATTTTTGAAGATTGCATATCAATGCTTGGGAGAAGCTGTCGAGCGTCCTACAATGGATATCGTCATAAAGGAACTTGAGATAGCATTACATTTTCATGTAAGTCCATAATTTCAAAGTACAACATTATTTTTTTGTTCATATTCTTAATCACTAGTATTAAGTATTATTGCATAAAATACAATAGAAGAGAACTATTGTTTCAAATGAATTCAGATAAAGTTAAAATGAAGAATTTCTTTTATTAGAAAAATTAAAACATGCAAATTAAAACCTGCTTTAAATTTGTTTTGCTTTTACTGTATCCATGCATGCGGTGTTTTATTTTATATTTTGTATCTGATGTTTTATGTTTTTATGTAATCGCATTCACCATTTACAATTTGACCTGATTAAAACTTTTATATTAATAAAAAAACTATTTACATTAATAAAAAAAACTATTTTTCTTGTTCATAAATCGTCACAGGACATCTAAATTGTATATCTATACTATAGATATTAGTAATTTTACCATATGCTCTTAAAATTAAAATATTTATAATATTTAAAGCTTGAGGTACAACTCTTGATGCTTGAAGACACCAGCTATGAAACCTTAAAACCCTGGTAGCTATGAAACCTTAAAACCCTGGTTGAAATTTCAAAATTCAAAACACAATCTGATCTCTCTCTCGCGCTCTCCCGACGACTGCTTTCCTCTAAACCCTATGGTCTCTCCCTCCCCATCATCGGCCGCCCCCTTTTCTTTATTCTGCGGACGAGAAAGAGAGAATCAAAGAGAGAGAGAGAACGAGAAAGAGAGAGAGAGAGAGGCGATGGAGAAGGAGAAATCGGCCATGGCCTCCGACCGGCCACCTTAATCCGATAATAGCGACAACAATGATGGTGGGTTGAGAAGACGATGATGAACCAGGGTTCTGATGACCAGATCTACTCCCATATTAGTAAATGCGCTTGTTTGCTCTGATGCGAGCATCGATTTGATTTTATTTCTTGATTTTGGTTGGATTCAACTGATATGAACATGTTTATACCAGATTCCGACTTTTTTTTTCTCTAATTTTGACCAGGGTTCTGCTCTGGTTTTGTTGCTATTTAAATCTCTCCACATCTTCACATACAATCCGTAAGAACAGACATACTTTTCCTATGTTATTACGTTTGTATTACTTTCAAAGTTGTTAATTGCTTTAATTTAGTAAAAGTGATGTGTTTGACGTTATCATGATTTTTCTGCAGTTGCTAAATGTTATATTATCTTATGTGGAATAAACAATTAGCAGGTTCACCAGGAGTTGGGTTCATGCCGGACATCCTTGATGTCAAAGCTGGAGAGGTACATTTATGGCCCTTCTGTGTTTTTTCAGTCTGGCTATACTGCTATAGCTACAAATGAATTTAGGCTGTGCTGTTTAAGCACTTTAAATAGCTGAAGTAATTAACTTTAGGCCTTTTAGATAGAGAGTATGGTTCATAAGAAGTTGACGGCATTCTATGTATATTTTTTTGTCAAAATGCAGATTTCTCATGGAGATGACTCGACAAAGATCAAGAAGAAAGAACGCGTGAGGTTGTAATGCATAAGATAATCTCATAAACCAGGTTAGACTTAGGGAAGGTTCATGCAAGCTTTCCGATTTTATTGCGATTTGATTATTATCAATTTTGTTTGTCAATTTCCATCATCGTTCAAATGTTCAAAGTGGCTGAGTTTTGATATTTTTCAAGGTTGCTTCTGCTCTCAGGAGGTTCTGATGACCAGTGGACGGTGGTTATTTGGTTAATTGGTTCTCGAGAGGCCCAATGTACGAATCGTGTTTAGTACAATTGCCAGATTTTATTTTGTTCTTAAGCCTCTTTATGATGAAGTCGTGGAAGTGGTGAGTGATCTTCATTGAAGTTAATTTGACCTTATTTTAATTTTGCTATATTGATGTGTTCTTAGATTATCAACCATAATTTGTTAATATTCTATTACTGTCCCAATTATTTATTGACGTGTTCTCATATTTGACATTCTTTTAAGTACTCTATGATTGTTCAAGGCAAGTTTATTTTAATTGAATGTTTGGACATTGTATGCTGAACAACAGCAAATGATTTAGATAACTTAATAAAAAATGGTGAGAAGTTTGGCTTTTGAAACTATGGATTTAATCATAACTGTTCTTCATCAACTGTTGCTTAAATCTCAATGAATCAAGGAACCCCTTTGTTGAACATGCAGTCCGATTTTTCATGTCATAGCCAATATATTTTTTTAATAGTAACATATATTTTATAAAATATTATTCTTTATTATTTAATTTTAGTAATGATTTAATTATTAGGAGTTGCAGGTTAAGGGAGATGTATTGTGATCCATTTGTTAGTGTGTGGATTTTATTGCTGTCAAAATAGTGCAACTTTATGTATCTTATTGCTGTCAAAATAGTTCAGTGTTATGCATTTTATTGTCGTCAAAATAGTGCAGTTTTGTGTATTTTATTGCTGTCAAAATAGTGTAGTTTGCTGCATTTTTTTATGTGTATGATGATCGATATCAGTCCAGGTCTTAATCCTACTGCGGCGGCGGCGGCTGTGGCCGCGTTTCCCAGCTGACTCGGTTTGCTGGTGCAATGGGTGCCCTAATGGCTGGAGTGGGACATTATGATCAGGGGCACTTTTGTCCTCCGGTATGTTGGTTGTTGTTATTTCCTATCTTAGCCATCATCTTATGCTGAAAGTTTGATTTATGACTAAATATTGCTATTATTCTGTTTGGTTACCTTAATTCAAAATTGTTTAGCTTAGACATTTTCAAAAATGATTAGCTTAGGCAGAAAATCATTTGGTGAGTTGTATGAACTGGAGCATAACTATGGCATTTTATTTTCTCTTTCGGTTGTAGCATTATAAATTAATCAAACCCAGGATCTATGATCAGGCGCTATTTGAATTTCTGTATGTTTTAGGTTATTGCTTCGTAATTAAGCTATTAGAATTTATATTTTCTTATTTTGGTATTTCTGAATTAGATATCGGTGGATTTCTGGGTTGATGCATGTGAGTTTGTCACCATCTTATGATTTTAATTATAATATTAGTTCCAATAAATCAAGTATCATATATGTTTTAATTTCAGGATGAATGCAGAAGGGCATACAGAAAAATGTTAGGATTTGGTGGTGCAGCAAACGAGTTGAGTGCATTTGTACCGGAGTGCATCAAACTTTCAAAGGTTAGCAATATTAGCATTCAAGATAAAAGTGGCTCCAATTGCTAATTTTCCCACCCTTTCAAATTTGGAGAGATTTATCCGGATGACAATTTGAAAAGGTAACATGGTTTTGCTGATGTTGGTAGCTTCCCATGAAAACATTTGTTGGTAACAATAATCATAAAAATATTTACATGTCAGGTATAATGCTTATGAATGTTATTTAATATATTTTGAATCTAGAATTGAATGATGTATTGTCACTTGGTTTATAACTAATGAAATTTTTTGGTGCAGGTGTCGTTCTGACCCTTCACCCTGCCCCACCTGACCCACCTTTTTTGCCAGTGGTGTTTTTTGGTGCAGGTGTCGTCTCTGAAATTAGGTACATATAATTTTTATTATGATTTACACTATATGTTTATGTTCATTTAACAAAGGAAACGGGTGATGAACCTGAACTGGTCATGTGGTGGAATAGTGAGCCAGGCGAGATAGATGATGTGTGACATGGTGGCGGCGGTGCTTGGTGCCGACGTTAAGTTTGTAGTACATGACAGAGTAAGTGAAACTGTTATTGTTAATTTCATGTAGCATTTTGTATTAAATATAAAAAGATATAGGTGGATCAAGATTGAGGTGGCAATGATGGTCAGGTTTGGCTAACCCAGTTTGGTATTCGCTACCCAATTAATATAAAAAGATATAGGTGGATCAAGTTCTAGCAACTCTCTGTTGCATTAAACATGCCCCAAGTGTATAGATGCAAGAGGTAAATAACAAACAAACATAATGATTATTAAACAAACTCAAATACTAAAATAATTAATTGCATTTTTTTCTTGAATTATCTTTATCCAAAGGGTATTTTAGAACGTTTGTCCAAAATTGGGAATTGAGTAGGTAATTTCATAGAAATTCTCATTTCATTTTTTATGTCAGAAAGTCAAATGTATCCTTAATGCTTCAAAGTGTTGGAATCTGCCAACCCAAAGAAGACTATTTATTTGGATTCACTTCACATATCGAATAAGATCTGTCTGATCGTGTTTTAGGTAGAATCATTTTGTCCATGAACCCAATAGTTCGTCTTGGCAGACATCATCGAGGCGTTTAGTGGTTGGTTACTGCAGGAGTTTCTTAATCTTCAAATTTGTTTGCTATAATGTGAGCACTGGTCAAGTGTATTAGTTCTATTAGAACTTATTATCTCATAGTCATATCAGTACGGATCTAATTTCTCAGTTTTATTACCTTTGCTTCTCAGGTCTCGCACTCAAGACACTGGTTTGTACATTCTTCCGGATTATATTTTACTCTCACAACGCATGTTTACTCCCATTTATGGCTGATTGCGTACGTTATTTGATTCATGTGAAAATGCACTTTACATAATCTAATGTCATTTTAGTTTTCTACCTCTATAAATTGCTTTATCTGAATATCTGCTCAGTTATTCAAGTTAACATGACCCGTTATGAAGCCGTTAATCGAAAGGTTTGAGAAACAGCTTCACTTCTCTTACCAAAAAGTTTTTAACACCGCTTAAGTTCTCTTTCTTTAAAAACTTTATTAAATATAATATTAACAATTTATCTATATATAAAAATATTATTGTCTGTTATATTTATATATTTGTTTTTCCCAACTGTAGCTTCAGGTTTTCTTTGGTGAAAGTGATCAAATTTTGGACTAATTTTGCTTTCTTCACTTTTGAATACAAGGTACCTTAAGTTAACTACACAAACTTTATCACAATGGTAATTGATTTACTTTACCTTAAAAAAGGTGTGTATATGTATTACATTGTTCAGGTGGTCTGAAGTATTTAGGAGTATAATATTACTGTTATAAAACGTATTCAATTTCCTATAGTCATGTTAATGGTCTATCTGTTTGAGTTTCACATTGTTTTCACCAATGAATTTTCTTCATTTGGTTCTTAGAAACTATGTTTTCTTGCAGTTACCGTACGGATTGTGGACTGTCAAAGGACTTGAATGCACGGATTGTGGACATATATGATGGTAAAGGAAAAGGACTTGAATGCTTATGGCCTTGGTAATGTGAACCAGAAGGAGAGAGTGGAAGGGCAGAAGCTAAAACATGAGAAATGTATTATGAAAATGACCAACATATATGATGGTGAAGGAAAAGGAGGTGGTGAGATTAAACGCACCGGATCCAATGGAGAAGAAATGCAAATGTAGGCATCTTTCAGTATAGTTTCCGTTTATATGGTTGATTAAAATTGGTATTATATTTAACTCTTTTGGAAAGATGAAGGGAGGGAGAGGGACAACTGGATTGATAAACATAAAGTTCCATTTTTGAAAAACGAAAATGATTGTGTCAAACCAACTCATGCTAAGTGACTGTTTTGAAATCTTGGGAAGAATTACTAAATTGTAAACTAAATAAAACGAGTATTGCATTGTAAATTGTCGTCGCCGCCGCATCGCGCGGGTTTCGGACTAGTATATATATATATATATATATATATATATATATAAATGGAGGTTTATTAATGAACCATTATTATGATTTATGTGTGTAAGACACCAAAAGAAAGTTTGCATCTATGATTGATTTCATATTGCAAAACATAGATTTCACACACTAGTATTTCACTTTCTCTCCCATTTGAACCTAAAGACTTGCATCTTTGCTTTCGGTTTACAAGGTCAAGATTCCAGATATGGGGAAGCGCCTAGATGTTGTTGCTACTTTATAAGCCAAGGACAGTGATGAGGTTAGTTACCATGCTGTAATTTATCCTTTTTTCTTCTTCTTAAAGTGATTTAGTTTTTATAGTTAATGTCTTTCAGAAATGATCTTTTATGCTTGGCAGTATGTGATTTAGTTTTTATATATACATCAAAATCTTTATTTCCTTTTGACTAGTGAACTGGAGTTCAGATATTTATGATTATAGAGGGAAAAAAACTAAATTATACTTCTTGCCAATAAATAAAAAAATAAAAAAATAAAGAATTAAAGTGGACCTGATGTACAGGGAATTCACTAGATGGATCAGCAGAGGAAAACTAACAGGACGGATGAGAGGAAGTTTTTCAGGGCAGCAATACACTGAAGCTTTAAAATACAAGTTCACAATTCATCCGACCCAACCGGTTCAAAGACGGCTAGACCACCACCAGTTTTGAACGCACCCAGACAGCCAGACTGTTCATACCGCCTCATTTGCAATCCTTGATGACTAATAATAACTCCAGACCTCAAGCAGGAGGAAGTGAAAGAAGTTGATCCTAGGTACTGCGATACTATAGTTGTAAGAAGAAGTATGATATTTGTTGAACATAATCCCGTTCATTTCTCTTATACAAGTCCAAGATCTATTATGTAAATATGTATTAGTTACCAGTTTAGAGTCATTATGTAAACTTATAATAGGTTAAAGGTCTTGATGTAAATGCTTGTATTTAGAATAGGTATTACGATTTTTTGAATCGGTTCCTATGAACCGATTCGTCGTTTGGGGAAAAGCCCATATAGGGCGATGATGTGAAGAACAAAGAACGGTTACCCCATTTGTTAATCAAACCTCTGATTCTACTCATTCTTTGTTAATTTCGATTTCCATTCAAGAACACAAACCAATTCTAGGCAATAACTGGTATCAGAGCAAGGCTTTGATTCTTGTTCTTGTTTGATTGTTGTTCCTAATCCTCGTCCCTGGAAACCCTACACGAAGAACAATTGAAAAATCCCAATCAGAATTGAAGTCCCATTCAATTCTCATTACGAAATTTGAAATCAATTCACACCTCTTTGATTACTATTCCTCGATTGTAAAGAACCAAAACAAAAACCCATGTTTGTTTTTTTGAATCCATCGATCAGAACCACCAGAAGAAAAACACACTTTTTTGTTGGAACCCAGATCGCCAGGAAACGAAGAACATCATCAAAGGAAGAAAATTTTGATTTTTATGTGATATCTTTGTTTTGTCTACACAAAGGAGAAAAGGGGAATCAACAAAAGATCAGAATTTGGAGATTGATTCAAGAGTTGTTTTCACCCTATTCGACCGAAAAGATTAGGAGCATCAAAATCAGAATCACGTTTGAAGATTACACAAATTTACAGGTTTACAAGTTCTAATTGAAATCTGAAATTTTTGTTTTTCATAGAATTTCTAGAAGCCTTAAAGATTAGACTTTGAGAAAGAACATAGATTGATTTTTTGCTAAGAATTTGAGGGAAATTTTATACTATCTAGAAACCCTAGAGTCTGTTTTTAAGGAATCATGTCGGAGACACCGCCTGCAAACACGGGTGTAATGATACAGTATAAGGAAGTTGCGACCCTATCCAATTCCAATGCCCAATACTTAAATCTACAAATTATACCGTATGGGCTATACGTATCAAAACCATCTTTGAGGCAAACGGTCTTTGGGAAATGATTGAACCGACTGCAACAACGCAACCGGATGTCAAGAAGGATAAAACCGCAATGACATACTTATTTCAATCATTACCGAGAGATATTGTTTTGCAAGTAGCAAAATGCAAAACCGTGAAGGAAATATGGGACACGTTGAAGACTAGACACATCAGTGTGGATCGAGTACATAAAGCACATTTACAGACACTCAGTTCAGAATTTGAGATGCTGCGAATGAAGGAAGAAGATACAATCGATTCGTTCACCGGAAAACTAAATGATATTGTTTCTAGAGCAAACAACTTAGGATCAACGTTTGATGAATCAAGTCAGCTACAGAAGTTACTAAATTTCGTTCCGGATAAATTCATTCAAATAGTTGCATCCACAGAACAATACTCAGATTTAGACACAATGACTCTGGATGAAGCAATCGAAAGGTTGAAGACTTTCAAAGAAAGAATCAGATTGAAGAAAGGAGATCTAGCAGAAAACCAAGACAAATTATTATTCACGCGTCATAATAATAACTATGGTCGTGGTTAGTACAATGGAAGACGAGGAAAAAGAAAGTTTCATCCACGTGGCCAAGGTCGTGGAAGATTTGCTCCATTATGAAGGGAGGAAAGTACCACACAACAATTGTCCAAAAACAACTTCAACAAAGGAAAGAAGTTCGTGAGAGACTTAAGTAAACTGAAATGCTTTAACTACAGTAATCTCGGACATTATGCAATGAACTGCCCACATTAAGGATCATGCAGAGGATCAGGCCAATCTTATGCAAGAAGACGAAGAAGCCTTCTAATGGCATTTTCAGAAGACTGCAACAATCATCAGGAAATCTTCTTAAACGAGACATGTTTCAAACCTAGCAAGTACATTACAACTGATGAAAGTTTGTGGTATCTAGACAACAGAGCAAGCAATCATATGATTGGCACCTGAACACATGATGAGAATTACGGGAAAAAGTTCGGTTCGGAGACGGATCATATGTGGAAATAAAAGGAAAAGGTTCAATATTACTGAAGTGTAAAAACATGGAACCACGAGTTATTTCCATGTTTATTATATTCCAAATCTAAGAAGTTATATTCTAAGCCTCGGACAGTTAACAGAGAAGGGATGTACGGTCATCATGGAACACGATCTACTACAACTTTATAATTTAAATTAGAAGCTTCTCATAAAGGTCACGCGCTCGAAGAATCGACTCTACAGTGTCAACCTGAAGACCGGTACACCCATCTGCATGCTAGCAAACATGGAAGATGAAGCATGGATGTGGCATGCTCGATTAGGTCATCTAAACTTTGAGGCAATCAAGAATACGACTCGGAAGAACCTAGTTCATAGAATTCCCCGGATTAATCATGCAACCCAAGTCTGTGATGCATGTTTATTAGGGAAACATAGTAGATCTCCATTCCCAAAACGATTGGATTTAGTCTACGG
The DNA here is from genome assembly GCA_023525975.1 of Smallanthus sonchifolius. Taxonomy (NCBI): domain Eukaryota; kingdom Viridiplantae; phylum Streptophyta; class Magnoliopsida; order Asterales; family Asteraceae; genus Smallanthus; species Smallanthus sonchifolius. Next base: position 56,510,456 of record CM042028.1, read on the forward strand.
AGATCTCTGTGGTCCTATCTCACCACCAACACACTCAGGAAAGAGCTATATATTCCTTCTAGTAGATGACTATACTAGATACATGTGGGCATATTTCCTGAATTCGAAAGATCAAGCATTTGTGTTATTCAAGGAATTCAAGTTGATGGTTGAGACAGAAATAGGAACTAAGTTGAAGATGTTAAGGATAGATAGAAGTGGAGAATTCACATTTAAGGAATTCACACATTTCTGCAAGGAAAATGGCATAGCAAGACAACTCACTACACCCTAGTCACCACAACAAAATGGAGTAGTAGAACGAAGGAACATGACTATTATGTCTACTACTAGAAGTATGTTAAAGGCAACAAAGATGCCTCAGAACATAAGGGGGGGAAGCAGTCAAACACGCCATCTATGTCCTAAACAGAGTACCAACCAGAGCATTAAAGGATAGTACACCATACGTAGCATTTAAGGGTAAGAAGCCAAACCTGAAACATCTTAGGGTTTTTGGTTGCATTGCCTATGCTAAAGTGTTGCGGCCTCATCTAAAGAAATTAGACGACAGAAGCACTCAAATGGTATACTTAGAAACTGAAGAAGGATCTAAAGCATACAGACTATTTGATCCTAACACAAAACGGATTTGTGTTAGTTGTGACGTAAAGTTCATAGAGAAAGAATCATTAAATTGGAAAGATTATATGGGTGATGTTGGAAGTGATAAACCTGAATGGACAGATTTCATTATAAACCAGTCTACTAGTTAGCAAGTGAACAGTGAACCTGCACCCATAAATCTGGAAGATGAGTTCTTAAGTCATAATCATGAAGATGAAGAAGAAGAAACGGTTTAGTCACCTGCGACACCCAATATTTCCAAGTCATCGTCCGTACACAACTTAAACGTGTTTACATTAACATGTTTCCCGAATCATTCAAAATCATAAACATGAATAATAAAAGTCTAGCGAACATAATACATCGATTGCTTCATACCTTAGTAATTATAAGAATTACCGGTTCATGCGGACGTAAAATCTGTATAACACAAACGATAGCAATTAATTATTACAACGGAAAAATATTTAGAATTATATTCTAAATAAACGATCATATTCCGACGATTAAGTCTTACGATACATATGAAAATCCTCGTAAAAACATTACTAGAATTACCGTTGTATATTATTCTCTTAGGATGCGTATAAATGTGAGCGAACACATCTACAAATAAAAATATACAAAACTTGAACGTTTTTCATAATAAGTTCGTTAGCACGTCTAAACTATGAGTATATATATATATATGTGTGTGTGTGTGTGTATATATATATACATACTTTAAAAAATAAATTATACTTCTTGCCAATAAATAAAAAATATAAAAAAATAAAGAACTAAAGTGGATCTGATATACAGGGAATTCATTAGATGGACCAGCAGAGGAAAACTAACAGGACGGATGAGAGGAAGTTTTTCAGGGCAGCAATACACTGAAGCTTTAAAATACAAGTTCACAATTCATCCGACCCAACCGGTTCAAACGGCTAGATCACCACCAGTTTTGAACGCACCCAGATATACAGACTGTTCATACCGCCTCATTTACAATCCTTGATGACTAATAATAACTCCAGACCTCAAGCAGGAGGAAGAAGTCCAGGTTCAGATACTAGTATCGCTAGTGGTGCGTGTTACTGCCGGAGATAAGTGAAAGAAGTTGATCCTAGGTACCGCGATACTATAGTTGTAAGAAGAAGTATGATATTTGTTGAACATAATCCCGTTCATCTCTCTTATACAAGTCCAAGGTCTATTATGTAAATATGTATTAGTTACTAGTTTAGAGTCATTATGTAAACTTATAATAGGTTAAGGGTCTTGATGTAAATACTTATATTTAGAATAGGTATTACGATTGTTTGAATCGGTTCCTGTGAACCGATGCGTCATTTGGGGAAAAGCCCATTGATATGCCCTAATTTATACATGTTTTGCATGCATAATAATCCCCATACCATGGTACTATCTGAACAAAAGCCTTGCAATTGATACTTAAAATGTTTATATTTCACAATTGTAGGTTAAACGGTGTTCCAAAAGAAACAAAGCAGAAATTGCCTAAAATCATCAAGAAATCAAGCTTTTGGGAAGAAGCACTCCCGATCTTTGACCCCCCAAGAATTCAAAATTGGTCAATACAAGTCAACAAGAAGCAAAAAGACAAAACAAGGAGCAAAGAGGGGATGCACGGCAGTGTAAGGCCTTCCTTGCTCCCCAAGGAGTCTCGTACCGTGCCATCTGTATCTTTTGATTCCCGAGGCCTTTGCAGGACCGTGCAACCCAATGCATGGCCGTGTATTACCCATTTTGAAGTCTATAAATTGATGGATTGGGTTCTTCATTCCACACACCAAAAAGACACTATTCAAGAGAGAATGTTACACTGTTAGAGTAGTAGAGAGTAGAGAGGCTCTTCCGGTTTGTCCGCAATAAGGGATCCTACGAGAGTCAGCGTTATGCTAGTTAGTATGGCCATTCGTGGCTAAACTCTTTGTATTGCTTGGTTGAAGATGACGTTTGGTGTATTTTAATGTTTAACTTATTAGTCTAATGGTATGTTTATGGTCTTTAATTATTCACTCTTAAAACCATCTTCATGATGGACTTTTTATTATCATCTAAATTAGTTTTTAAACTTGTGAGTGTTCTTGATTTTAAAGTGTAAGACCGTAAAACCTTTTTAATCAAACTTCTCTTGAAACTTGTACGTCTTTATATAAGCAGATTTTGATAAGCCAAAGCTTGGTTAATACTGATAAGATTATATGTCTTTATACGAACTTGTCATGAAACCAAGAGTTGGTGAACTCACGTCGGGAACGGTACGTCTTTATACATGGTTCCATTGTCGCATCGCATCTCGGTGAACAAAGTCTAATCACTCTTTTAATAACAATAAAAGGTATTTAAGTTTGATATCTTAAACAAACTTGGAGATAATATTGAATAGTTGAGGGTAATGATTTCCCTAACTAGGAGTCTTACTATTTTATTATTAAGGAACATAATTCGTGAACCAAATATCGTGAGAATGAGGCTCCAGTGGTGTACAATTCACACATTTGTATTAGTCATACCATCGGATAAGTTAACATAACACTATCATATACCAAGCGGATTCAAAGCATAAAGCAATACTCGTCAAGATCTGATTATTCTCGAGCTACTTACTTTCCTGCTATTTACTATTCTGTTATTTACATTTCTACTACACACCTCACGCACATTTTTACTTTTCTTTTATTTACTTTACCGTCATTTACTTTTCTGCATCACATGCACACAAAACCCACTCACTAATTAAACTGGCTAAACGATAACAAAAGTTGATTATTGGAACTCGACCGTGTCCATTGGTTCGATACTTGGTTCTGACCTAAACTATATTACGCTGCGATAGGTACACTTGCGTATTGTGTGTTTTTTAAGTTTGAGTATTTATCATTTTATAAATTTAAAACCTGATCTCGTGAAACCTTTTAAACTAATAATAAAATATATATTATATTTTATTAACTACTTATAACCCACGCCATCAAGTTTTTGGCGCCGATGCCGGGGATACAATGATTTCGAGAAAAATTTAAGTTAACGGATTAGCCTTTTTACTCTTAACATATTCAATATGTTTTTCGGTTACGTTTGTTCCAGGTTGTGCATGATCCATAGCTCCACTACTGGTTTATATCAACCTTTAGCAGAGCCCAAAAGATTCTTTCACCGCCAACTACGAGAAAACTGTACTAGAAAAATGACCGTAGAATACCACACTATTTCCGACTTTGCAAGACCGTCACTTGAAGCTTTGGGGTCTAGTATCACAAGGCCGACAGTTGACGCTAACAAATTCGAGATCAAGTCGTATGTCATTTATATGATCCAATCATCATGCATTTTCCATGGATTACCCGATGAAGATCCACATGCCTACATTGCAAATTTCCTTGAAATTTGTGACACTTTCAAACTGAATGGAGTTTCGAATGACGCAATTCGACTCCGAATGTTTCCTTTTCCTTGAGGGAATGAGATAAGGCATGGCTGACTTCTCTTCCTACCGAGTCAATCACTACATGGGATGATCTATGTAAGTCCCGTAATCTCTATGGATCTTCAATTAACACACTCATGATATCAAACCCTCACAAACAATAGGCGGAAACTATGGATTGTGGTGATTCAAGAACAAGAACACAACTCGATCTTCTCAAAGTAATACGTATATTGACTATCAAAGATTGATTACAATTGAGAGAAAAATATTTAACACCAAAACGGCTCTCCACGTTTCTAACTCTCTCAAACTCGTCTGACCTCACGTCTTTACCATTTAAGTTACACAAACATGTATTTATACTAAGCCTAATAACACTTAGCCCATAATACACGTTCTCGGCCCATGACCCAAGTCGTGAACCTATGATTCACGGTTCTAAAACCGAATATACTTCTATTCAGTTAAACCAACACTCGCATTTATTTGATATGTGTAAGCCTCACATATATAGACCCAACAATCTCCCCCTAGGCTGATGCTATCAAATGATCTTCATAACTCCAATGTAGCACTGTGATCACCACTTCCAGCATACAACATTGTCATCAGATTCTGTGGTTGTTGCTGTGGTGTCGATGTTGGTGTTGGTTTGGTTGATGTTCATCATTTCTCAACTCTCAAACTTGGGTCTCTTTTTCTTTTCTTGGAGTTAGATCCGTGTTTGGGTCCTAATCAGCATTTGCTTGATCATCTTGCTAAAAGAGGATGTGAGAGGAGGATTCTCAGCAGCTCTTTTCTTTTTTATTCTTTCTCTTTCAAGCAGATTCACAGGTACTTCTTCATGTGTACTTTCATTGACAGAAGATGAAAACACATCTGGTTTTTCTGACTCGAGTACATTATGTTGTGATGGTACTTCAAGCTTGTCTGTAATTGACAACACTTCAATCTTCTTTAACCCCTGGTTCTTGATTTGAACAAAGCCTGCAAATTCTCAGAATTTTTGTTAGCATACATTTATATGCAACAGGGGATCCGGTATTCACACGAATACCCAGTACATCCACGTACTATCAAATTTTTGAAATTTCAATTCTTTTGATGATAAGCCTTTAAATCCAAGAATGGTTAACTTTTGTAAAGATAAAATAAAAGTAAAAAATAAAAATTAAAAACTAAATTAAAATTGAAGTAAAAATAAAGATAAAATTTGAAATAAATTCTTTTTAAAATTTTCTTAACAAATTGCAACTAAAAATAAATAAACTTGACTCAATAGATAAAAACAGAGCTAAATTTATACAAAATGACTAACAACGAGCCTTTAGCAAGTTTGCAATAGGATCATATCGTTCTATGGGCTGACCAAGGAACATTTTTCAGAACGAATTTACCCAGACAGGTCTAGTAGATTGCCAATATTTAAATCCTCTTAAACTCATGCTATAGTGTCAAACCTAAGTCTTTCACTGTGATTTAATTATCATGTTTTGATAGAATTCTTTATGACTCAATAGGTCCCACACTCATATCTCAGAAACCTGTAATTAAATGAATGTTGTTTATGTGAATTACTGATGAACCTTGATGGACCCTATAGCTTATTAGGTAAATCTTCCCTTGCTCATGATCTTTTGAGTACCTAAATAATAACTAATTGAGCATATCTAGCATGGGTTTATGCAACTTTTCAAGGAGTCTTTGACAAAATTTGATCAAAAACATAGCACTACGGGTTTACATGTTCAGAACCAGCAGAAGCTCAGAGTCATAGCACAACGGACTTACATGCCGTGACAAGAGATCCTTTTCCAGTCACATATTTCCAAAAAGAAAAAATATTTACAGGTATATTTATATGTACGCCTTTAGACATATCTTTTGAATTGTACCTAATGCACGACATTAACATTGCGTGTCTTTTTGCTCAGAATTCTGCTTTGCAGATTAGCTTTGCACTATCATTGAGTGTCTTTTCACCTATTGTATGTCAATGCATGTCTTTTAACTATATATAATATGTACAGACTTGTAACAAGTCAGCTCGCAACCCTTTTGTGAAGGGTCTCGGTTTGTGCAATCCCAATAAAGCATGTTTATCCACAGTTCATCAACCTTTATGTTTAAGTTTTCAATTATTAACAGGAAATTACTAATTACACTAATCTATGAGATGTTCCCCACTAAGGCCATTGGATATCAACATATCCAACAAAGATCCTAGTCCTTTCAAGTTAGTGCCTTACATGTGTTGATCCTAGCCTTAAGAAACGAACATTCATATCACTTCCCATTTATTTGCAAAACAACCGACTCAAACAGAAGCACAATCTTTTTGTAATTTTCTTGACTCTAATAAAATTGAAAACAGACTCTTTTTGTAATTTTCTTATTTCTCCCCCCTAAATTTGTTCATAAAAAAAATTAAATACTAAAAAATGTACAAATTTAAACTATAAAGAAAAATCTTTTTGTGACCATTCTCAAATTTCAAAAGTCATTATTTTTCAAAGCATAATGTACCAAAGTTAATTGTACATTTATCGCTGATCTTACCTCCTTTCTCTCATACAAAGGGAACATACCCTCCGTTAAAAGTATTAACGTTATGCAGCAGAGAGATGTCGCCTATCATGTGCCTGGAACAACCTTCATCAACATACCAATCTGGTTTTTGACAATCCTCCTTGGCTGTCCCTGCACGAATGAGAAGATTAGTTAGACATAGGTACCCAAGCCATTATTGACCTGGGCATTCCTGAAGCATCAATGTAAGACACTTCCTGCAAGCACATATCATTGTTAGATTCAATTACTGGTGCTGCCACAACATTCTCCTTTGCCTTCCGGACAGGCTTTGATTTAATAGACGGTTTTGTTTCTTTTGAAATTGAAACTTTAGGTTTCACCGTTTTATTATTTTGTTTAACCTTTTGTCTTTCAAAATAAGCATGTCTATTTCTCTTTGCAACATTCCAGTCACCATCAGAAGGCTTAACTTTGGGATGCCTACTCTTCATTGCCTTGGGCTGGGTAGCCTTTATTGGCTTAGAATAATACTTTTCCCTTGGTACAGCCCTATGTTTGTTCATGTAATTGTAACAAACCACTTTTCGGGTTTAATAAATAATATGTGAAAAACATATTGTAAGGATGAAAATAAACCAAAATAAAAGCGGGAGTTCGTTGTGTATTTGAGCATACTTGAGTTTGGGAGCAAGGAGGTAACTTTCAAACTACAAGGGTTGTTTAGTAAATGTTGGAAATCTGATTTAGTGGGCTGGGGATTCACGAAAAACACACTGATGTGTGTTTTGTGTGTGTGTTACGTGAACAAGAGAAGAGAGGGAGAAAAGATTGGTGATCAAAGCTCAAATTCATGGGTTACATGCTTGGATTTGAAGGTTTTAGCACACTCATCTTCTTCTAAAACTCCAAGTAAGCATCCTTTTCTTCATCCTCATGTTCTAAATCTCCATTAATGGAGATTTGGTGGGTTTTGTTGAAAAACCCTAAATGGGTCAAATTGATGGATTAATTCGGATTAAATCTTGTTTAGAAGCTTTAATCTAGTGTTAATGATGTTGGAGAAACAAGAATTACTTGGTTTTAACACCTAATTTGATTATGTAAAAATTAGGGTTCTTGAGGTGAATTTAGGGGGTTTTCCTAAATTGGGTGTTTAAATGATGTCTTAAAAGGTTTATAAGTGTTTAGGATGTTCATAAACACAAAACCTAATGAAAATCCCTAATTAATTTGGTGATCTAAGAATTTGGATTTTTGGGTGAAAGATGAGTTTTACCCAAATGGGTCAAATGGGTTGATTCAACTAACCTTGGTGTTTAATGATGATTTTGGGATGATTGAGGTTGGTTTAAGTTGAATACACCATTCTTGGTCATAGGTGATAAACTTTAGTTCATCTTATGGCTGTTTGACCTAATTAACATTTTTTAAGATTCTAGATTACTAAACAATAAGCGTAAATGTTTAGGTAATCGGAGTGCTAAGGTTGAAGATCAACCGGGTTCGTCTAGCATTAAAGATACGTGTTTTACACTTACTTAGTAATTGGTATTTAGTGTAGTTTACATACTATGCTATATGATTATGTGATTGATGAAATTAGTGTTAATTGGTGTATTTAATGAAAATTATTTGTTAGTGTGTGTTTGCAAACAAAATATTGAATGTGAAGTCATAGTCCTCATGGGTGTTTTGAGGATGTATTCTTCACGGGTGATACATGAAGTCATAGTCCTCATGGTGTTTTGAGGATGTATTCTTCATGGGTGTTATGTGAAGTCCTAGTCCTTATGTGTGTGCTGAGGGCATGATCTTCACGAGTGTTTAAGACTTGTTCTCATTTATATGATTATAATTTAAATCCCTTAAGTGTTTGTGTGTTGCATTGGGATTTATCATTGATTTGACTAAGACATGTATAAGGAGTTTTATACATTCATTATAGATGATTAACACATGATTGGATGATGAACACATGAATGGATGATTAACACATGAATAGATGATTAACACATGATTGGATGATTAACACATGAATGGATGATTAACACATGAATATATGATTAAGACATGTTACCGGTAAAGTCATAAACTTCATATAAGCATATCCTGGGCTAGGATTTGAGTTACGGGAGCCATAATATATGGATCCTAGGTGCCTCCACTAGAGGAATTCAGAAAAGAAAGTTGTCTTTTGCAGGGGCTGTCGTAGGCCCAGGGGCTGATTCTGCATACGATTTTTTCTTATGTTGAACCCCATTTTTGGGTTTTTCTTAGGTTTAACCCATGGGAGTCTTGGGGAAACCTTATACCATTACTAACTTGATATTTTTGGTGTTTGTGATGTAGGAAAAGCTCCGGTTTAGGCCTCGGGATGTCAAAGTGCTCGGATTTAAATTTCTCCTTTGGATGATTAGCCTTTTGTAAATTGCTTGGGGTTAAAAATTGTGTAGAGGTTTAAATTGTGATTAATGGTTAAACAAATAATAACTCAGTTTTATGGTGTAAACTTTTGAATTTGGTGTTGGTTTTGATAAACAGGAATTGTTTTGTTTTCGTAAGGACAGTCCGTAATGCGAACGGGTCATGCTGGATTTTTAACACGTGCATGTCACGTGTGTAAGTCGAATTATTTTACAGAAGTTTAAATTGGGACCATTTCCGTGTGCGTTTTAGAGTTAATTTTTGTTAACTAAAATGTAGGTGTTACAACTTGGTATCAGAGCATTGGTTTGAGGGATTTGTGTGTGCGAGACACCAAACTCAAACCTTTAATGCTCTTGATATTGAGAGAAATGAGAATCCAACGAGACTTGACAGAGGCTCGGAGCTTGATGGTGAAGGTTAGTAATGTTTATGATGTTTATGTGTTTATGTGTTATGTGTGTTGAAACTTGTTAAGTGAATTTTGGTATGGAGATGACAATAACACTTAGGCATATTAGATTTCTAATCATGCCTGGCCAGTATGATTATTAATTTAATATGTGTAAGTGGGATTGTGATAACCATATAACAATGAACATTAACAAGGATTAGGTGAAGGTGGCCATACGTGTATATGTACGTATTATATGTATGTATGGGTGTGATTATACGGGGTGATTATATATATACACTTAGGTGGGTGTTAGTGCCTTAAGTTGTATGATTAGAGGCCTATAAGTAGGTAGAATACCTACAACTTAACTAGAACATAGTCGGGAAATGATTGATGAGGACAAATGTAGAAGTATGAATTGTAAATGGTGGTTGTTTTAAAGACTCATGTGCAAATGAGTCTGCGTGTGTATCATCTGAAGGAGGTTAGGGATGTGAGATTGTATGGGAGGACCAGAAAGCAACATTTTAGCTGAGGTCGGCTAAAGCTTTCTATCATATCGTGCCAATCTTCCTTCAAGGAAGATATGGCTATTTGGGGCGATCCTTTGGATGAACTGTATGAAGCCTAAAGAGCGAGAGGAACAACTTTTGGCGGATTAAGGAGGAATGAAACCTTATTTTCACAAGGGGTTTGCTATGTGTGAACCAATAGGGTTAACCGGTGGGGTGTATTCATTGGTTAGTCAACAATGCATCATTAAAATAGTATTGGCTTTTGAAGCAATCCTTTGTGACTGACGTATGGAATACTATTCGCGTGAGTCAACTTCAGGTTATGACGGAAGATTGACTGGAAGTTCTCCGTAAGGAGAAAGGCATAGGGGCGTGAAGGCAATGCAACGGGGTGAATTCAAGAGGCGTTCTTGAAATGTTTATGCCCACGAGTTGCAGTGGACCGTGCAATTGGTGAGCACCTTCACGTGTGGTAGACCTAGTCAACAAGATTTTGGGCATCTTGTATGACTAAGCGCAGGCTTGCCTAGATCTTAAAATATCGGAGGGAATGAAGATAGATCGACTTTCTCGATGCTATCGGGTGACATTATAAAGCGGATTCTCCTGTTTGGTGTACAACTCTGGTAAGATTGACTAATGACTATTGGAAAGGGAGATCGAATTCAGAAGACATGTGGAGTGTAAGGATAAAATGGGGGTGGCTATAAGAAAGTCATACATTCTAGCTGAGCTAGAAACTCTTTTAGAAGACGATACTTGTTGTTGCCGTTTATGTGGAGATTGACACATTGGGGAATGTTGGGACACACTGTGATACGGTGTTTACGTGTTAATAACTTGTGCTACTCGAGTTAAAGCACAAGGGTGGAAAAAGGGGGAGAAAACAATAAGTTCCAAGTCCTAGAACCATGCACTTCTATTCGTCGTGGGAGAAACTGGAGTCCTTCTGTCGTGATATCTGGCGAAAAGCTTTGTAGACCATTGGATGTGGGGGTGATCAACATTGAGGGTTTTATAATGTTGATGATTATATGATTCGATAATTGGAGGTTGCGGGCGAAACAATCACATGGATTTGAGTCCTTTGATTGTATTGTAAATAGTATGGTTACTTAGTAACCATATCTATGCTAGGTGTGAATAAAGGGTGACGTGTCGATCTATTCTCATTTAGAAACGGTGAAACACTTGGCGTACGAAATGGTGTATCGGGCTTATGCCATTGACACCAACCGCAGTAAAATGGAATTCTTGATATTCCAGATGTGGAAGAGTTCGTATGGGTTCTATACCCGAGTGACTCATCCTGGGATGTAAACATTATTTTATGAAAAAGAAGGATGGAAGAATGTGTTTTGCATTGATTGTCGGATTGAACATTGGACTTAAGATCCGAGTTTCAACAAATGAAGGTAGGGGAGGATGATGTACCATAAATGGTTTCAAAATCTGTTGCGGGTACTATGGGGTTGTGGTTATGCCTTTTGGTGTAATAAATGTTCCGCGGTTTTGTGAAATTTATGTGATGGGTGTGTAGACCCACACATGTTTATTCGGTGGTCATTATTTGGCGGTAGTTATAACTGTCTTCGAAAAGAGGTTGTTTATGCTCATTATTTTCGTGACCTTCTTGAAAATTCTTTGAAGGAGAGGTCTTTCATTGAATTGTTGGGTGTGCTTTTTGGCTTTAGGAAATTCAATTTTTGAATAATACAATGAATTGTGAAGGCATCCCTGTTGACCCGTCAAAGATTTAGACTATCATGGGGGTATTTATTGTACTTGAAGTCTTCTGACTTCATGGATGTTTAATTGAATTCTTTTGACTTAATAGGTGTTTTCTTGAATTATAAACTTTATAATTGGTGTTTAATTTGAAGCCCTTAAACTTCAAAAGAAGATTAAGTGATTGAGATCCTTAAATCTTACAGGATTACTTATGATTAAGTCTTTGGAGATATTGGGTGATTGGGTCACGGTTAGGGATTTGCTTTTCAAAGTTGTGAAAGAGGAATTGAGTAAGGCAATTTTCGTGTCCTTACTTAGAGAGACCGTATGCTTTGTCGGTTATCTTGGTGCCTCACACATAAGACTCGGTTATGCCTTTATGCAACGAGGCAGGATTATCGCGTATTCTCCTAAACAGTTGTGAGCTTGATTGTAGCAACTAAAAGGAGAGGACATGTGGTGAGAACTAATGACTTTATACGCGGACGAACATGAGGAGGTTGAGTTGAAGTCTTGAGCTTCAAAGGAGCGTTGTATGCAAGTGAATCCTTGAATCCAAATACTATGAAATACTTGAGACCTTGATTCTCAATGGAAGGATCGGTTAGGAAATCTTGAAACTTCCAAGTATGGGTTTAAGATGAGGATTGGAGAATTGATAGAACTTGGATTCCTTAGTTGTTAAACGCATTGACTACGGTCACGGGGCGATTCGTAAATACAAGTATTCTATACACTCGGTGGTGATGCTAATGTTCTATTTTGGGGCATAACTTTTGGTGCCCTGAGATGAAAGGAGACATAATCAAAGATGTTGACAAAATGTTTCATTAGCCTGTGGGCTAAGGCCAACCACCAAATGAAGTATGGGAAATCTCCATGGCTTGATATTCCTATAGGAGGTAGGAGAAACTTGTGTTAGATATGGCTATAAGATTATGTAAAACGGTGGGAGTATACTACATTTTGGGTAGTGGTGATCCTTTGACCGAAAGTATATAATTTCCTATTCATAAAGGAAACCTATTCCTCCGAGTAGTAAAATAGCATGGATTTAAGGAAGGGTGTGACACAACATGGTGTGACCGTACCTTTTAGATCGGATTGAAATGTCGGTTTCACGTATCGATTTGGAGGAAATCAGATGATTATGTATCGTTGGTTGAAAATATGGTGTCATTTTAACTAACTTTTGGGTATTCATATGCCATTATTCTAATTATAAATTGGTAAACGGTGTCGAACACCGGTTTGATGGGATGAAATTGGTGAGCAAAACCTAGACATAATGTTCGGGTTCAATGCACGATAGAAAATATCAATTTAATGAGCGAAGTTGAAAGTTCACTCAAGATCGGTAGTTAACCCTATGCATATTTAGGGAGGAGGACTGTTGGTATTTGAGTGGGAAATAAAAGTTTCCCCTTAAAAGGGGGTGTTTCGGGTTCGATAACGTGGAAGGCTAAGTTCCCGTTTAGTTGGGCCATCCAATTTGTGGACTATTATGGTAAATGGATTTCCATTTGGGGTTACTAGAGGAATCGTATAAACACCACATTACATTTCATATGTCCATTTATGGAAATCTTGGCGGGGGAGGCTACTTTAGCTTCTCATATTGATGATGATATTTTAAAGGTTGACTCGTGTGGAGAAATCAATGGCTATCTTAGATAGTGGGGAGAGTCATTTGATTATTGAAGAGATAAACCACGTGTGAATTCATTGAGAGCCCAATGAAGGATGAAATAACCCTAGTTTATTTATGATGACGGGTTTCGGGGACGAAACCCTAAACTAGGGGGGTTGATTTGTAACAAACCACTTTTCGGGTTTAATAAATAATATGTGAAAAACATATTGTAAGGATGAAAATAAACCAAAATAAAAGCGGGGGTTTGTTGTATATTTGAGCATACTTGAGTTTGGGAGCAAGGAGGTAACTTTCAAACTACAAGGGTTGTTTAGTAATTGTTGGAAATCTGATTTAGTGGGCTGGGGATTCATGAAAAACACACTGATGTGTGTTTTGTGTGTGTTACGTGAACAAGAGAAGAGAGGGAGAAAAGATTGGTGATCAAAGCTCAAATTCATGGGTTACATGCTTGGATTTGAAGGTTTTAGCACACTCATCTTCTTCTGAAACTCCAAGTAAGCATCCTTTTCTTCATCCTCATGTTCTAAATCTCCATTAATAGAGTTTTGGTGGGTTTTGGTGAAAAACCCTAAATGGGTCAAATTGATGGATTAATTCGGATTAAATCTTGTTTAGAAGCTTTAATCTAGTGTTAATGATGTTAGAGAAACAAGAATTACTTGGTTTTAACACCTAATTTGATTATGTAAAAATTAGAGTTCTTGAGGTGAATTTGGGGGTTTTCCTAAATTAGGTGTTTAAATGATGTGTTAAAGGTTTATAAGTGTTTAGGATGTTCATAAACACAAAACCTAATGAAAATCCCTAATTAATTTGGTGATCTAAGAATTTGGATTTTTGGGTGAAAGATGAGTTTTACCCATATGGGTCAAATAGGTCAAATGTGTTGATTCAACTAACCTTGGTGTTTAATGATGATTTTGGGATGATTGAGGTGGGTTTAAGTTGAACCTGCCCAAAGTGCTTTGCAATGAAAAAGATCCCGTGAACTGGTCTTGCCGTGATCCTGAACAACCCATGAATGTTTGCTGTGAAGCCAACCCGAGTAACAGAAACCGTGAACTCTGAACCCGATTAGATAAGCCGTGAACCGAACTCGAATATCTAATCCGTGAACCCAGAGCCAAGTGATCAACCGGTGAACCTTGAACCGATTACTCTTAACCCGTGAATTAAGTTCTGACCTCATCCTGTTTCCAAAAATAATCCTGATTCAAATTTTGAATTCCAAAAACCAACCCGAAGAACAGGAAGAAGATTCTTGAGCAATCTTCAACCCGAACCCTTTAATCTTTCCGTGAAGTAACCCGTGAACCACACCCGAGTAACAGAAACTGTGAACTCTGAACTTGATTATCTAATTCGTGAACCCTGAGTCGAGTAATCAACTCGTGAACTTGAACCGATTACTCTTAACCCATGTACCGTGAACCAAATTTTGACTTGATCCTGTTTCCAAAAATAATCTCGAGATTTATGGAATTCAAATTTTGAATTCCAAAACAAACCCGAAGAAGAAGAAGGAGATTCTTGAGTAATATTCAACCCGTACCCTTTTTACAGCCATAGGTTAACCTTGAATTCACAATAATGAATTGGTTCCTAGCAGAAAAAGGTGACAAACTATCACAAAAGCAACTGACTAGCAGTATATCCAATCGAAAGTAGTAAAAAATACCTTGAATCTTGATTCTTGAATCGTTGATATCCAAAAACCGAGCCTTGAATGACTACAATGGCGCTGATACCAATTGTAAGTCCCGTAATCTCTATCGATCTTCAATTAACACACTCACGATATCAAACCCTCACAAACAATAGGCGGAAACTATGGATTGTGGTGATTCAAGAACAAGAACACAACTCGATCTTCTCAAAGTAATACGTATATTGATTATCAAAGATTGATTACAATTGAGAGAAAAATACTTAACACCAAAACGGCTCTCCACGTTTCTAACTCTCTCAAACTCGTCTAACCTCACGTCTCTACCATTTAGGTTACACAAACATGTATTTATACTAAGACTAATAACACTAAGCCCATAATACACGTTCTCGGCCCATGGCCGGCCCAAGACCCAAATCGTGAACCTATGTTTCACGGTTCTAAAACCGAATACACTTCTATTCAGTTAAACCAACACTTGCATTTATTTGATATGCGTCAGCCTCACATATATAGACCCAGCAATCTAGCTCAAAAATTCCTTTCGAAATATTTCCCACCAGCAAAAACTGCAAAATTGAGAAATGATATTACCACTTTCAACGAGGAAGATGGTGAATCACTATATGAGGCATAGGAACGTTTTAAGGACATGTTGAGGAAATGCCCTCATCATGGGCTAGAAGTTTGGTTACAAGTATCATCATTCTACAATGGGTTGCATAATCAAGCTCGTCAGACACTCGACGCTATTGTAGGTGGTAATTTTGGAAACAAGAGACCACAGGAAGCTTACAATGTAATTGAGGAAATAGCTATGAACATCTATCAACTGTACAATCTAAGAAGTAATAGGGGAGCAAGGCAAGGTGCTCACTTTCTGCTTAGGTAGATGCCCCACCACTCAACTTAACCAAATCAGCAAGGGCAAGACAAATGCTGAAACTGTTGGAGAAACAAAAAGCACCACTGTTGATGCTGAGCAAGTTGACTTTATCATAACCAATCGCCCGCAAAACAACCCCTACAGCAACACTTACAACCCTGGATGGAGAAACCATCCGAACTTCAGCCGGAAGGACACCAACAACCAAGGACCATCTTGTTTTGGACAACAACAATTTCAACAAAGATAACCTAAAAATTTTCAGCCTCGTCAAAAATTTCAAGGAACTAACAGGCCAAGTAACGAGTTTAGCTTAGAGGACGCGGTAACTAAGTTGATATCTATAACTGAAAGTCAAGCGCTCTTAGTGGATGCTCATCACAAACAATATGAAAAGAAGTTTAGTCTTCATGTATCTGAATTTAGAACACAAAAAGCAACTCTTTAGTCCATCAAAGTACAACTAGGACAAATTGCAAAACTTCTATCTCAGAGACAACCAAGAAGTCTTCCAAGCAATACTGAACCTAATCCAAAAGCAAATGTTAGTGCTATCACTCTCAGAAACAGTAAGGTTTACCTAGAACCACAACTACCGGAAAAAGAAAAAGAAGTGCAAACACCACTAAGGGAGATATTCACCGGAGTACCACTCTACCCACCTATCATAAAAACAACCGCTCAAGAATCACCACTGAAGGAGAATCCACAACATGCTCTAGTAAACACTCCTGCTAATATTCCGACAAAGACTACGATGACCCTCCAGAGAATATGCCACCGGTTGGAAGGACAAAGAGAGCTTATTAATCTCACATACCTTACCCAGGAAGGCTAGTAAAGTAAAGGACTGACGAACAGTATGAGAAGTTCATCGAGCTCCTAATCCAAATCCATGTTAATTTACCTTTCCCGGATATAATACAGCAAATGCCTAAGTATGGACGTTTTCTAAAAGATTTTCTCACTAACAAAAGAAACATGGAAGAAGAAGTTAAGAGAAATAACGAATGTGTTGCTCTCATTGAACGATGCCTTCCATAGAAACTCTTTGATCCTGAAAAATTTTCTTTACCATGTTCTATCAGGCCACTACCTTTGACTTTCACACTCGCTGATCTGGGAGCAAGTGTGAATGTAATGCCATATAACATGTTCAAAAGATTAAAAATTAGAAATCCGCAACGAGTTAATGCAACTATCGAACTTGCGGATGGCACTATTAAATCCCCTATGGGGTCATTGAGAATTTACCGGTAAAAGTCGACAAGTATGTCTTCCGTGCCGACTTCATGGTTTTAGAAATGGGGCCAGACTATTCTGTACCTATGAATTAGGGTCGCCCATTCTTAGCTACTGCTAGAGCAGTCATTGATATGAACGAAGGTATTCTGACACTTCATGTTGGAAAACAATCGATAACCTATAACATCAGAGGAAACAAATGCTTATCCAATGATCCCTTTGAGATTGCACACTTCATCGATACCAATATGGACTACCAACTGAAAAAAGCTAAGGAAATCAACAAAGGAAAGAAACCAGAACTCAAAAAGGACCTCAACAACACTAACTGGATTGATAACTACCGGGACCAACAACCAAAATTAACATAGAAAAGTACTTTGAAGGAAGGAATGGTTGATACAGGGGAAATCCAAAGCCTCCACATGAAGAAAGACTGATGAAGCACGTACGGGTCCGGCTAACGACCCTTAAATAAACGTGGCGCTTCCGGGAGGCAACCCGATGATCATGAATAAATTGAGAAGTTGGTGCATATGGCAGAACACATGAACCTCAGGTTTAGTTTTCCAAGTTTAAGTTTCTCGTACTTCAGCCTTCAGGTATGCCTTCTTGATACTAGGACCTTAGTAGATTAACTACTACCTTTTATTTTTTGTTTCTGTTTTATGTTTTCCTTTGTGTGTCAAGTAGCATATCATCACCGAGTAGTTTCTCTATTTCTTTGAGGAGTTCCATGACACCTCTACAAGCTTGGACGCCAACAAACCAAATCAAATTTCCGAGGGATTCAATGAAGTTTTTGGCGTAACATTGACAACAGTCATAAGCATGGGTCATAGGTTATATACCGAATTGACCGCGGGAGTACCAGTTTCATTTCCCTTAAAACGTCATGCATTTAAATTCTTGCATAGCACTTCATTACATGCATTTGTACATTGAAATTCAGGACAAACTTGTTTCCTCAAAGCAGTAAAACTAAATTTATGATTTTCTAACTATTTGACTAAAGCCTTACCTTAACCGAAGACCTATTTTCTTAAAAACCCTAAAATTTCGAAATTTTTTGAAAAAACCCTAAAAATGTAAAACTCTTTGAGTTCGCGCTTAAATAAACAAAAAAGAATAAATGGAAACAAGGCAAGTATAAACAAATGGATATTATGCATTACGAATCACTAAACCCTATCCATCCGTTTTTCATGTGAGAATAATCTGAGCCTTCCACGAGCATTATTATCATATTTTCGCATGCTCCTTCGTTTGGTATACTGAGTGATTTTTTATCGAATTTTATGCATAATTAGAACTTGTATGACATACATATCAAGGCCATGAACTAGTAGTTGTATGAAAATGATTGAGGCACCTAGGACTTTATTACCCTTATATATTATTATCTATTAAACCCAAACATCAAAAATATCCGCCTAGATAGCCCTCTGAGCCTTAGCCTTTTTCTTTTCTACTACCCATGACCTATTTATCCCCAAACCAGCTTTTCGTAAACACTGGTTTTTGGCTAACTGTCTTCAAGATGGAGAATCATTAGTTTATCTTATGTCGTTATTTCAAGTATGCAACCGTTAAGACACTTTGGAAAGGATCTGATTCACTCAAGGAATTGGAGTATACAGAAGAAAGTGGATATATTAGGAAGAAACAACCGAACGATCTACAAGGAAGATATGGAAAAATATTTCAAGAAAATTGAGGAAAAGAATTTATTGACAATTCAGTCTTAATGTTCAAAAAAAAAGTTGTTGGTCTTTTACCGGTGAGACCTTAAAGAGCTGGACATGCATTCTTTCGATTTCAATTTGCTTTCTTGTATTCATTTCGCAAAGATTGAATTACCGCCTGAACTCTGAGAAAAAGTTTTTGAAGCAACAACCCATGTAAGAAAATGGTGGCACAAGCAAGAACAACTACCACCATTCTGTGACTTGTCAAAAATCGCCGCCAAAAGAAGAGCCAAAAGATATGGCAAATGTGTAAAATGTGACAACTGGAGCCATAATGGAAAATGCAGCAAGAATCAAACTTATTCCCAGCATGAGTATACGCATTTGATCAAAGTAGGTGCTGTTAGGTTACATGCCGAAAGAACCATACGAAAAGGCAGTAATGTGTATTACGCAGTGAGGGAAGAGTAGAATATGATAAGAAGTATCGGTCTTGGCAATCTGACCATCAACGAGCCCTCAATTAGTTATACCCTCATTATCTGAGTACTTTAGAGGGACCAACTAGTATTTTCCAATCTTAAGCCAAAAAGCCTTAACCGTGTGTCCTATATTAGCTGCAGCTTTTAAAACCCTTTAAACCTATAAAAACCAAAAAAAGATTTTCATTTTCACCCTTTATTTTCCCTTAGCCACATTATAAGCCTTTTAAGTCCTCTTGATTCATGCATATTACTTAGTTAGTTGCTGGAGACGACCATTGCATAATTCGATTCGAACTTGAGTGTTCTGCTTGACTTACATTATCCATATATATATATAACCCGAGAGTTGAGTGAACATTGTGAGGAGTGAAAGAATATGCATAATTGAAGCTCAAGTAGGCTTGTCTTGGATTCCATCATCCTAAAAATAGAAAACTAAAAAAATAGAATAAGCGACTCATAAGTTATCCCGAAGTCTCCAACTACTTGGAACTTCCTTTCCTTTCGTAAAGTTTTTAGTTATGGGTCTGATCATGCATGAGTTTGCTTGTGGACAAGCAAAGTTTAAGTGTGGGGTGTTATGATATGCCCTAATTTATACATGTGTTTTCATGTATAATAATCCCCATATTATGGTACTAATTGAACAAAAGTCTTGCAATTGATAATTTAAACGTTTATATTTCACGGTTGTAGGTTAAACGGTGTTCCAAAAGAAACAAAGTAGAAATAGCCTAAAATCATCAAGAGATCAAGCTTTTGGGAAGAAGCACACCCGATCTTTGACCCCCAAGAAGTCAAAATTGGTCAACACAAGTCAACAAGCAGCAAAAAGACAAAATAGGGAACAAAGAGGGAATGCACGGCCGTGCATCCCATTGCACGGCCCTTCATGGCCTTCCTTGCTCCCCAATGAGTCTCCTACCCTGCCATCTATACCTTTTGATTCCCAAGGCCTTTGTACGATCGTGGAACCCAATGCATGACCGTGCATTGCCCATTTTGAAGCCTATAAATAGATGGTTTGGGTTCTTCATTCCACACACCAAAAAGATACTATTCCAGAGAGAAAGTTACAATGTTAGAGTAGTATAAAGTAGAGAGTAAAGAGTATAGAGGCTCTTCCGCTTTGTCCGCAACAGGGGAGCCTACGAAACGCGGCGTTATCCTAGTTAGTATGGCCATTAATCATGGCTAAACTCTATGTATTGCTTGGGTGAAGATGAAGTTTGGTGTATGTTAATGTTTAACTTATTATCTAAGGGTATGTTTATGTTCTTTAATTATTCGCTCTTAAAACTATCTTCACGATGGAATTTTTATTATTATCAAAATTAGTGTTTAAACTTGTGAGTGTTCTTGATTTTAAAGTGTAAGACCATAAAACCTTTTTCATCAAACTTCTCTTGAAACATGCACGTCTTTATAAAAGCAGATTTTGATAAGCCAAAGTTTGGTTAATATTGATAAGATCGTACGTTGTTATACGAACTTGTCATGAAACCAAGAGTTGGTGAACTCACGTCGGGAACGGTACGTCTTTATACATGGTCCCATTGTGGCATCGCATCCCCGTGAACAAAGTCTAATCATTCTTTTAATAACAATAAAAGGTATTTTGATATCTTAAACCAACTCGGAGATAGTATTGAAGAGTTGAGGGTAATGATGTCCCTAAATGAGAGCCTTACTATTTTATTATTAAGGAACATAATTCGTGAACGAAATATTGTGAGAATGAGGCTCTAGCGGTGTACTATTCACACATTTGTATTAGTTATACCATCGGATTAGTTAACATAACATTATCATATACCAAGCGGATTCAAAGCCCAAAGCAATACTCGTCAAGATCTGATTATTCTCGAGCTACTTACTTTCCTACTATTTACTATTCTGTTATTTACATTTCTGTTACACACTTCACACATATTTTTACTTTTCTTTTATTTACTTTACCGTCATTTACTTTTCTATCGTTTACTTTTCTACTTCAAAAACACACAAAACCCACTCACTAATTAAACCGGTTAAATGATAACAAAAGTTGATTATTGGAACTCGACCGTGTTCATTGGTTCGATACTTAGTTCTTACCTAAACTATATTACGCTGCGATAGGTACACTCGCCTATTATGTGTGTTTTAAGGTTGAGTATTTATCATTTTATAAATTTAAAACCTGATCTCGTGAAACCTTTAAACTAATAATAAAATATATATTATATTTTATTAACTGCTTATAAACCACGCCATCACCCATATAGGGCGATGATGTGAAGAACAGAGAACGGTTACCCCATTTCTTAATCAAATCTCTGATTCTACTCATTCTTTCTTAATTTCGATTTCCATTCAAAAACACAAACCAATCCTGGGCAATACCATAAAAACATAACGTAGAAATGTATAGGCATCATCCAAAGTATTTAATATATATATGCATTAAAGCATAATTTGGGTGACCGTATCAAATTTTTGATCATGAATGATACTATTAAACTAGTCGTGTATCATGTTTTTCAATCGTTTTAGATTTTTATAAAAGATCATATTGCTTGGTGTGTTTATAAAATCACAAGTTTGTATTTCTAATGTTGATTATGCCTTTTAATACATTAGATTATATTGCTAATATAATGGTATTAGGGTTTTGGTTGAAATGCAATATGAACAATATATAGAGAGGGTTTTATAGCCGCTAGTTACAATAGGAATTACGATAGGAAGGAAATAATCAAGGAGAGAAATCATGGATATAGGTTGACTACAATATATTTAAATAAATATAAAAGATATTACGCGATCTTAATACGCCCCTGCAAGATGGAGGATCCGTTGGATACTCCAATCTTGGATCGTAATCTGATGAATGGTGCTCGACTAAGGGGCTTCGTCAATAAGTCAGCTAGCTGATCATGTGAGTTGATATAAAGCACTTTGAGTGACTCATCAGCAACTTTTTTCGTGTACAAAGTGGTTGTTCAAAGCCATGTGTTTCATACGGGAGTGATAAACCGGGTTCGCTCATAGATACGTTGCCCCCCGTATTATCACAAAACAGTGTAGGTGTTGATGTTTGGGATACACCAAGAATCTTGATCAGATTTTGAACCCAAGAGACCTCTGCAGTGGCATTTGCTAGGGCTTTATAATCGGCTTCGGTGGATGGCCTTGAGACGGATTTATGCCGGGTTTATTTCCAAGAGACAATATTTTATTGGATTACTAGGTTAGAATCTCGTGTATTACATAGGTTGAATAAATATAATGTTAAATACTTAGTAATAAAAGTTTATGTTTTTAAACCCGTATAATACACGAGTTGAATAAAATATAATGTAATCTCTTAACATATATACACTCGTCAAAATGGATCAATGTGAATATGTAAATATATGATTAAAATTTTTTTATTTGAATCCTAGCTAGTTATAAAATTGTTTTCAGTTTGTAGAGTTAATAAAAAAATGATTGAACAAATTAATTAAAGATAAACAAAATTTTAAATTTAAAAATGTGTAGATAAAAATTAAAAAAAATAATTAATTTAGTTGACTAAAATAGTGGAGTTGATTATTAATAGAAGAGAGAAGCGGACAAATGAGAATGAAGAGGTCTAGAATTGTGACAAGTGTCCTCATATTTTACTTGTTTATTATGTAGTATAGATATACTATTATTAGGGTTTTATGAATATTGAGCCCACGGGCCAAGTTAGGTATCTAGGGTTTCTGGTTTTCCTAAATATATTGTAATCTCCTATTCAATAATGCAACAATTCAGTATTTCAATATCTTACATGGTATCAGAG
The DNA here is from genome assembly GCA_023525975.1 of Smallanthus sonchifolius. Classification (NCBI taxonomy): domain Eukaryota; kingdom Viridiplantae; phylum Streptophyta; class Magnoliopsida; order Asterales; family Asteraceae; genus Smallanthus; species Smallanthus sonchifolius. The sequence continues at coordinate 56,533,544 of CM042028.1, forward strand.
CCAATCTAGGCTCTCTTTCATCTCCACCACGCCACACATAAATAACCAAACCCTAGCTGTCACTGATTGAAAAAAACCCTAGACAGGGCGGCGTACCGCCACTGCTGTCGCCCTGTCCGACGACCGTTCGTTTCCTGATTACTTTTCTTATTTTCGTTCTAATTAAAGTCCCGGTTCGGTTCTAGATTTCGGCCATTATTCCTAAACTGGTTTTCGAGACAGTGTTTCATCTCACTGCTACTGCCATCGCCACCGTCTTGCTCCGATTTACCGACCGCCGAAGTTCGCCACTGAATCGTCACCGGCTCTCCCTTTTTCATTCGATTGATTTCTGCCGTTTATTTACGTGACCACGGTTACAGTGATTTCCACCGTTTGACTTCTGCCTTATTTTTTTGCCGTTTACTTGACAAATCTGCCGTGTGATTTACGTGACAAATCAACCATTTGATTTCCACGGTTTAATTGTCGTTCACGTGACAAATTGTTGGTGTATGTGGTTCACGTGACCACACTGCCGTAACAAGATTCATGATCTAGAATAATTGCTTTTTATTCAATTATTCCAATTGATTTCTTTTTGTTCAACATTTTTCCAAAGTTGTTGCTACCTAGATTTGTCCCTTTTGATTGCCACCGAATCGTCGCCGCACGCGCCGTCACATGTCGCCACATCTTCCATCTTCGACTGCTACACGCCGTCTGCCAGCCGCGTATGAGTGCGCGTTGTTGCTTCGTTGGTCGTCAGGATTTTTCCATCGTGGTCGAAATTTCGAGCCGCACAAAACCCATAAGAGTACTTTTTTGTTTTGACTTTTCAGGTTCTTTTTAGTTGTGTTCGCAATGGTCTAGTCTTTTTTTCAGTGGATGTGAAGAACAACCACACAGATGCTATGACCCCATCTTGATTCCTCTCCTCCATCAAGCCGCTCATTCGCTGTGGCGCTCCCTTGTAGGACTATGGTCTTGTGCCGCTGGTTATCCCTTGAGCCGCTCCTCTGCTGCACAGATCTGACTACGGTCATCTAGCACCGCTTTTCCATTAAGTCGTTCTCTCTTGTAGGATTACGGTCCTTTAACCACCAGCCGAGCCGTCACCGCTCTTTTATAAAACTACGGTCCACCGCCGCGCCGCACCGCCTAAGTCGCTCGCGTGTGTAGGGAGATTATTCAAAATTTTGGATTATCGTTGAAGATTATGGATTAAAGATCGCAGGATTATGGAATTTTGGCAGAAGTTTCGTGGACAGAAATTGAAGACCACATTTTCTAGGGTTTATTATTATTATTCTTGTTTTTTATTAAGTTTTTTTTCAGTCTAAACTCCCGGTTTCCTTCCGCTTCGACTGTGGGAGTATTGGAACATATAGTATTATTAGAGTTTTATTAATATTGAGCACACGGGCCCAGTTATGTATCTAGGGTTTCTGGTTTTCCTATATTTATTGTAATCACCGATTTAGTAATGCAACAATTAAGTATTTCAATATCTTACATATTTGAGCCAAGATAAATAATGTAGGTGGTAGTTGGCAAGTGAGGAGCCCCGTTTGAGAAATAAATCATGATGAAATGTACCCTTTAAGTAACGTAGAACTCGTTTTAATGCTTGCCAATGAATCTGGGATGGAGCGTGCATAAATTGGGCAAGCCTAATGTTAGCAAAGGATACATCCGTCCATGTGAAGGCCAGGTACTGTAGTGAGCCCACCAATCGTTGATAGGGTGTTAGATCAACACTTGGTGACTCATCCATGGGGTGGAGAAAAGTAGAGGAGTTTAATGGAGTCGCTACTTCTTTTGCACCATCCATATGAAATTTGGTTAAGAGGTCTTGGATATGACGATGTTGGGATAAGAATACACCATGAGAAGTGGGTATTACTTCAATACCGAAAAAGTGATGAAGAGTGCCTAGGTATTTGATGGAAAACTGATTTGCTAAGGTTTTGGATGAATTTGGTTAAAAACTCGTTGTTATTTCCGATGAGTACAATGTCATCTACATAAACCATAAAGAAGCATAAGGTGTTATTATGGTTGTAAATGAATAGTGAGGCATCAGCTTGGGATTTACGGAAACCACAAGTGTGAAGAAAAGATGTGAGGTCTATATATGACGAACGTGCTGCATGTTTGAGTCCGTAGAGGGATTTACAGAGCTTACAGGTGTGGTTTGGGAATTGAGGGAGAACAAACCCCGGTGGTTGAGTCATAAAGACCTCTTCACGTAGGGTACCATGTAGGAAGGCATTGTCACGTCTAGTTGGCGAAAAGGCAAATTTTGGGAGAGGGTAATGGAAAGAATAACACGAATGGTTACAAGTTTGGTGACCGGGCTAAATGCATCGAAATAATCTTTTCCATATTGTTGGAGAAAACCCTTTGCAACCAAGTGTGCATTATATTTACAAATAGAGCCATCGGGGTTTCTTTTTTATTCGAAACACCCATTTACAACCAATGGGGTTGTGGGAAGCTTGAGGAACCAATTGCTACGTTCCATTTTGTAATAGTGCATTAAATTCATGATCGATAGCTTCTCCCGTGTGGGTCTCCAGAGTGGTGGTCTTGATAAAAGAGGAGTTGAAGTATTTGGGGTTTTGATTTCTAGTTTGGAGTGGCAGGGGTGATGGAGTTGAGTATGGGGTGGTAGAGTTGGTGGTTGACGTGATGGGAGAGATGGGTGTGGGTGAGGTGGTAGTGGCTATTGAGGTAGGAGTGGAGGGAGAAGGAAGCGGTGAGGACAAGGTGGAGGGGGAGGTGGGTGCATGTGAGAGTATGGGAACAGTGGGAGGAGTAGGGATGAGATCGGTACCGAATTTATGAAAACGTGGGTACCGGTACCGGTACCGAACTTATCGGTGATGGTACCGGTTTGGAACGGTACGGGAACTCATTACAAAATTTTCATCTCTATATGGTATCGGTACCGTACCGGTACCGAATTTTTGAAAAGTGGGTACCGGTACCGGTATCGAATCTATCGGTACGGTCCAGGTACCGGTACACGTACTCGGTACAAATGCTCATCCCTAGGGAGGAGGCTGGTTGGTTAGGGCGAGGACGGCGTGAGTAGGTTAGCCGAAAGGTGGCGGGTTTGTTTGGAGATGGAGACGGTGTAGAGGTGGGTGTTTGTGGAGTGGGAGAAGGCGGTGGAGAGGATGGAGTATTGGGGTGAGAGGTGATCGCAGTGGAGACAGAAGAGAGGTGGAAGTAGTGTGTTGCATGGGAATCGGTTGAGAGTTGGATGTAGGAACAAAAGTGGAATGCAAGGTAGAGGTAGGATGTGGCATAGCAGTCGGTTGAGATGTAAGTGTAGGGCTAACAGATTTTAGGAAGTCATTAGTGGTGGGTAATGTGTAGGATTTGATGTCGTGAGAGGGAAACTGGGTTTCAATGAATTGAATATGGCTAGAGTGATATAAATGTTTTGTGAGTGGCTCAAAGTATTTATAGGCTGAATTTGAGGTGGAATAACCTAGAAAAAGGCATGGAGTAGATTTCGGTTGAAGCTTAGAGGTGGAGTATGGTTTGAGCCATGGATAGAAAAGGCACCCAAAAGGTTTTAAGCAATTGTAGTTTAGAGATTGATGGAAGAGGCATTGGAATGGACTTTGATTTTTGAGAATTGGTGTAAGGAGACGATGTATAAGATAGACTGCAGTTTGAAATGCATGAGACCAGTAGGTGAGAGGAAGTTTAGCATAGTTGAGTTGTAAGACCCCGACCCGGGCATCCTACAGTTGGTTCTCATAACGGGTTATTCTCTTAAAAATGTATAAGTTATCAATCAAACTACAGCGGAAGTCTTTCTAAAACGTTAATTAATATTGTCATTTAATTTACTTCACGAATGCCTGCACACTAATCCGAATAGCACCGCTCCCAAGCCAAGATACGTCGACCCCAAAGCTTACCTATACACAATCTAACGTATACACACAAAGTCAGCCACGCTGAGTGAGTTCTAATAGTTTAGTTTAAACAAAATCCAACTTGTCATATTTAATATTTATCTCTACCAATGACCCTCCGGTCTTTGGTAAAATAGTTTTTTTTTACGTTATTAACAAATAGATACCCCTGTTATCTTACAATATCCCCAAACAGTTCACCACCCAAGACTCACCCCATAATAATAGTCCTGTTTTGGGTAAAAATTAATAAGACTAATTTTGTAACCAAACTTAGTATGTGAGGTAGTGTGCTTGATCAAAATATGAGAATATGAACGTAAATGTAAAGATTGACACGATGATGTACGAGGAAAGCCGTTGATCGTTGGGGATCGCTCGCATAAAACCTCGGGAAGTGACCAAAAGTCACTTGCCTCGTGTTCTTGTATAAATCGATAAAATGGGTACAATTTTGGCAGTGAATGATCGAAAGCTAAGTGTTATAATATAGTTTGCGAGTGTTGTGTATGTTTTCTATATCGATCTCACTGCTACAAATACAAAGACAAATGTAATAAATAATCCGAGAATCCCGCTAGACTAAGTCTTCAAATGTGACCGTTGTAGACCCTTCCTTGCATCTTTCACACCTTTTTCATAACGTCTTGAGCGATTCTTCAGGAGAGACTAAGCCCACATGTTTAACCTGCCATAAAAATTAAGATAGGAGGACAATACAATGGTTAGTAATGTAAATGTTAAGGATACCGAAACCTGTTAGGATACTGAATTTTGTCAGGAGTTCAGGATCCCAAGTCATAAAAATGACCCCTAACAATTGTCCCTAAATTTAACAGCTGTTATCATAATTGACTGCTGTAAAATTTAAAATTTGAACGGTTAATTAGCGATAATGTTTCAATAAGATGTGTCCCGGGTATCAATGCGATATGACCGTTGCCTCTTATGCATGTTATAATCATGGTTCTCCACATTATATTCAATTGTCTCTCTCATTCGGATCTTCACAGAGCAAAAAGGTAAAGCTTTTTCACTTCCATCTTCGTTTCTTTCTTAGCTTTTTCAATAATGGGCAAGAAAATGACCTGATCATCCTCCTCCATCGTTGCTGAGAGGATTGAAAATTTTTTCGATCAAGGAATCCTCGATCACTCTAATCAGGAGGTATGTTCCTTTACTGATCAAGATATCAGACTCTTGAAAACAAGCGGTGCTTTCCCTAAAAAAGCTGATTTTAGGGCCTTCGATTCTAGGGTTAAGGCTAATTTCGTCTCTGCTACTTGGGTTTGTTTCCTGGCTTATCCCTTTACTTTGGGTCTTACTTACCCGTTTCCACCGCTTATTACCAACTTTTTCAAACTCACTTGTTTGTGCTACTCCCAAGCCATGCCTATGGTTTAGAGGATCCTACACACTCTGGAAAACTTGAACCATCTTTATTCTTTGACCATCAGTATCCATGAAATGGCCCATGTTTACAATTTGAGAACCCACGGATCTTCTCGCTTCATTCTTCAACTTAAATCTAGGGAAACTCCTTTGTTTCCAAAAGCCACCCAAAATGACACTGACCGGAAGGGGAAATTTTCTTTGTGAAGAGAGATTCTATCCCTGGTGGGGATCTTTTGCCACTCCAGTGGGTTAAGAAGGGTAGGAAATAGTCAGGATCCCTAAATTCTTTAATGTTTCTAACATGTTTCTGACGATTCTTGTTTTTTTGTGCAGCCCCCAAGTTTGCTGAGTTGGTTCCTACAAGAAGGGATATAGATAAAAGAATTGAGGCTTTGTTAGAGATACCTGTCGCAGAGAGATTTTTTCATCTTGATTCAACCATTAGTGAAGCCAGTTTCAGTACGCAATACTCCGAATCCAATATGTCCTCAGGTAAAGAACAACTCATATTTGTATTATTGTATATTATGATCCTGACTTGCTTTAACTTTTGTAGGAATCCCAAAGTCAAGCTCCCAATTTGCCCTGTCTGATCTTGACAGTCTTCTGTCTTGGGCCATTGTCATTAAGAAGGAGGGTCCCACGCCTCTGAACACCAAATCCCGTGTTCTGATGCTTCGCTCCAAAGCCTTAAGGAGCAAAAAGAGAAAGACAGTGAACGTGGTAGATCTTGAGATTATCGAAGGCATGGACTCCATTGAGACTATTAAGAAATTGAAATCCCTGCTGAACCTGGTAAGTGATTTCTGGTATTCCTATTTTGATGTCAGGATCCTGAAATTCTTAATACATTTGATTGTTACAGGGTCTAGAGAAGCTGAGCGCCATCTTGGGAGTGGCGGAGAAGAAGGTTGAGGAGACCCAAGAGAAGATTGAAGATATGAAGAAGATCGCCGCTGCCAAGTCTAAGTTCATGGAGAAGGAGATCCAGGATTTGAAGGAGAAGCTGCAAGAGACCACGGCCCAATGTGAGCAGAAAGTGCAAGACACTGTAGATGATGCTAAAATATATGCTGCCATGACTGTTCTCCAGTCTAAGATCCAGATGGCGGAGCAGGCTGCTGTGGAGGGTTTCGACCTTGCAACTTGGGATCTTCAAGGACGGCGCACTTCTCTGGCTAATCTTGGTGGCGAAATGGTGGAGACAAGCAAGGCTGCTGGGGATACTGGAGCTGGAGACGGCGAGAAGGAGGTTGACCAGGGAAATGATGGCAATGATGCTTAGGCCTGAGCCCTGGATTTTTTGGTTGTTTAATTTGATCTGATAACGGTGGTTGATGTCTGAAAACAATTTACTTTTCTGTTCAGGGATCCCAAGTTTTGGGATAGACAATCTTAACTTCTGACCGATGGTCTATGGATCGGGTGGATGGGTCCTAGTTTTGGACGAAACCCGAATCATTGATTTTCCTACACTTTAATATTAGTAGATAAGCCATGGTATTTTTGTTATGATGTGATGAAAAAAGTAAGGATCCCTAGGCACTAAGGCCTTAAAAATTGACTTATGTGACGATAAAATCGTTCGCATTCCACAGCCGAATGGAGAAAACACTATCGATTCAAGGAGAAAAGAGTGGTACAACACTAAGAATCATTACTTGCATGAAAGCCCAGAAGTACTTACGAAAGGGTTACCATGCGATCTTAATGCACGTAACAGAAAGGAAAGCAGAGGAAAGGAAGACCGAGGACATTCTGATCCTCCGAGACTATTCGGAAGTGTTTCCCGAGGAATTTCCGGGACTTCCGCCGCAGCGGCAAGTCGAGTTCCGGTTTGATCTTACACCAGGAACTTCACCGATAGCACGGTCACCTTACCGACTGGCGCCATCGAAAATGCAAGAACTGTCTAACAAGTTGCAGGAACTGTTGGACAATGGGTTCATCAGACCGAGCTCTTCGCCTTGGGGAGTCTCAGTCTTGTTTGCCAAGAAGAAAGACGGATCGTTCCGTTTGTGCATCGACTACAGAGAGTTGAACAAAGTGACAATCAAGAATCGATATCCTTTGCTTAGGATCGACGATCTATTCGACCAGTTACAAGGGTCGAGCTACTACTCAAAGATCGATCTTCGTTCGGGAATCACTAGCTGAGGATTCAGGAGGACGACATTCGAAAGACCGCTTTTCAAACTCGTTATAGTCACTACGAATTCATGGTCATGCCATTTGGGTAAACCAATGCACCAGCAGTATTCATGGACCTCATGAACTGAGTGTACACACCCTACTTGTCCAAGATGATATCTTGATATACTCACGGAGTCAGGAGGAGCACGCTGAACATTTGAAACTGATTATGGAACTACTGAAAGGAGAGAAGTTGTACGCCAAATTCTTGAAGTATGACTTTTGGATTCATGAAGTGCAACTCCTTGGACATGTGGTCAATGAGAAAGGTATACATATTGACCCATCCAAATTTGAGGCAATTAAGAATTGGGAAGAACCTGAGACTCCAACCGATGTGTGATAATTCTTAGGTCTTGCGGGCTATTATCGATGATTCATCAAGAATTTCTCTAAGATAGCCCAATCCCTCACTACTCTGACTCACACATACAAGAAATACGAATGGAACGATAAAGCAGAAACAACTTTTCAACTGCTTAAGCAGAAGCTTGGCAGTGCTTCGATCCTATCACTACCAGAAGGAACAAATGACTTCATGGTTTACTGTGATGCGTCACATCAAGGACTCAGTTACGTGCTGATGCAAAGAGAGAAGGTCATTGCCTATGCTTCTTAACAAATGAAAGTGCATGAGAAATAAACTACACTACCCACGACTTAGAGTTGGGAGCTGTGGTATTTGCACTCAAGATCTGGAGACATTACTTGTACGGCACGAAATATACGATTTTCACTTATCACAAGAGTCTTCAGCATATTTTCGATTTGAAAGAGCTTAACATGAGGCAGCGTCGATGGGTTGAATTACTAAACGACTACGACTGCGCCATCCGTTACCATCCTGGAAAGGCAAATGTTGTTGCTGATACCTTGAGCAGGAAAGAACAATCAAAACCACGATGAGTATGAGCGTTACAGTTGACCATTCACACGAATTTACCTATCCAAATCCGTGACGCTCAACTTGAAGAAATCAAAGAAGAGAACCTGAACAAAGAGTCCCTACGAGGTATGGATAAACAATTTGATGTCAAGTCCGATAACATTCGTTATTTCATGGATCAGATTTGGGTACCAAGCTTTGTGAATCTAAAGGATCTAGTGATGGACGAGGCACACAAGTCCGGATACTCGATTCACCCTGGTGCTGACAAAATGTATCATGACCTCAAGGAACACTATTGATGGCCCAATATGAAAGCCGACATTGCCACCTATATCAGTAAATGTCTAACTTGTGCAAAGGTCAAAGTGGAGTAACAGAAACTGTTAGGGTTACTCGAACAACCAGAGATTCCACAGTGGAAGTGGGAGCAGATATCAGTGGATTTCATCATGAAATTGCCTAGTACATCCAGCGGTTATGACATGATCCGGGTAATTGTCGATCGATTAACAAAATCTGCGCACTTCCTTCCTATAAAATAAATCGAAAAACTAGAAAAGCTTACTAGAACTTGCTTGAAAGAAGTGGTCTCGAGGAATGGAGTGCTAATCTCCATAATTGCAGATAAGAATAGTCGATTTGCTTCCCGATTATGGTAATCTCTACAGAAAGCCATGGGTACTCGGTTGGATATGAGTACCGCATACCATCCTCAAACGGACTGTCAGATTGAAAGGACCATCCTGACCCTCGAGAACATGCTTAGAGCTTGTGTGGTCGACTTCGGAAATGGTTGGGATACCCACCTACCGTTGGTCGAGTTTTCATATAATAACAGTTATCACACTAGGATCAAAGCCGCCCCATTCGAAGCACTTTATGGAAGAAAGTGTAGATCACCAATTTGCTAGACTAAGGTGGGAGACAACCAACTCACTGGTTAAGAAATCATTCATGAGACTACAGAGAAGATCTTACAGATACGCGAACGTATAAAAGCCGTGCATGATCATTAGAAGAGTTACGCTGATGTGAGACGCAAACCGTTAGAATTCCAAGTGGGAGACAAAGTTCTATTGAAAGTCTCTCCATGGAAAGGAGTAATACATTTCAGCAAGCATGGGAAGTTGAACCCTCGTTATAATAGACCCTTCGAAATTCTGAAGAGGATTGGTCCCGTTGCTTACAAACTCAACCTACCGGAAACCCTCAATGGTGTTTATGACGTATGTCACGTGTCAAATATGAAGAAATGGTTATCAGATGAGACACTGGTCATACCATTGGAGGAGATTCAGATAGACGATCAACTTCACTTCGTGGAGGAACCGGTCGAAATAATGGCCTGCGAGGTCAAACAACTGAAATAAAGCCGCATTCCCATAGTTAAGGTTCGTTTGAATTCTAGACATGGACAAGAGTTCACTTGGGAGCGCGAGGACTAGATCAAGTGTAAATACCCTCACCTTTTCGAAATCGCACCGTCCACCAACGACGCGAACTGAATTTCGGGACGAAATTCTCTTTAACAAGGGGAGTATGTGATACCCGGCAATTTCAGGTCAATATCCATACCCGACTATTTTATGATTACGCATAATTACACATGCACCATACTTAATTATGGAGTAATTAAGTACATATTACATATAGCAAAGTCCATTCAGTTCATTTCAATTCATGCATCGGTAATCCTTCAGATTATCGGATCACACACGCGTCCTGTCACACGAACGTTGGTGAATTATAGAACTAATACTTGGATATATATTTGGTGTATATAAATCACATGTAATACTGTGATTTATTATTTTGTGCTTAGATTAATTTTTTGAGAAATTTTAGAGAAACTTTCATTTTTACGCTATTTAGCGGATACGCGATATGTACCGACAAATTCAGATGAGATTTTATAAATTTGACATGTTTTACATTAGAAACTATTTATTTCAGCTTTTAGGTTATTTTATTTTTAAAAGTCTAATTATTTTATAAAAAGGCCCAACTTTTATTAAAAAAAGGCTCAATTGTTGCAAGAAAGCCCTAAACCCGCATTATAAATACACCCTTAACCTAAACCATCACATTTTTTTTTTGCAAACCCTAACCCTAAAACCCTCTCCTCCCTCTCTAACTTCAGCCACCACTTTTCCTAGCCACCACCACCATTCAAAATTCTTTCATCCATTTCTAAGAGTTTTCAAGGTCTTCTAAGGTGAATCCAAGGTGTTCAAACAAGAAAACTACATCTTGTATCCAACATATCTTGATTTTGTAAGTTTTTACCCATTTTTTCTTTTCATTTTCGTTCATATGGTTGTGTGAACCAACAATTCAAACAAAAGTGTTGTTTTGTGTCTTTAAACCATCTTTTAATCAAAGATTTTCAATATAAAGAGTTTTTATTACAAGTTGGTACATATTGAGGCTAGAAAAGTGCTTGTTTGATGTTGTTTATGTTCGTTTCTATTTAAGGAAACTTTATTACATCTAGATTTGTAAAAATGATCATATGATGTGTTTGATGGTTTGTATGTTTCTAGTAGTGTTAGAATAGATGAGAAATGTGATTTTTATTGTTGGAATATTTTGGTTGCATCATTTTGAGTCGTTTCTATAAATAGAAACTTTATTGATTTGTATTTTGTGTTCTTGAGATTTAATGAGGTATGGCATGTTATAAAGCTTTAGTTATGTATATTAAGATGATTTACGAGTTTGTTAGGTGTAACATTTCCGATTTTTTTTTTCCTTGTAATCGTTTCTGATGCAATACACAAGTATTTCGATTATCAACTCTTGTGCGTCATCTATGCTATGTACTTTTATACGATTGTTTTTGATGCTATAATAACTAAAAACAAACCTTCGTTATCTCACTAAACTCGAGGAACAAATTCGACAAAAACTCAAAACGACATCAAGACTACAGAACTACAAGGACTAGTCTTGAAATTACCAAAACCTACTAAGGCACGGTCGCGCTTAGCCAAAGCACGGTCGCGCTTAAGTTTCCGAACACGGTCGTGCTCACTTTGGAGCACGGTCGCGCCTTGCGTCCAGTTTGACTCCTAAAAGTCAAACCGACTCGAATCTTTACCAAAAATAGACTTGCGACGTGTTTTAGAAACCGCGCGATATACAGGACCTATTATTCGACGTATCTAGCCTTAAACCCGACCTCATACACTCGAATCCACCCGATTTCGGACCCAAACGACCAAACTTTCCATTTTAAATCAAATCGTGTATTTGTGTTAAATATCCGACGAATTAAACCCATTTAATTCCTTTATACGACTTCTATAAACATCCCGCAACCCTAAACTCGTCTGTACATCGTCTCCATTCCTCTGCCGATCGAAAGAAGTCGCGAATCCTTTTTCTCGTAGCCGACAGCAATATTTGCCCCATCTATACAGGTTAGTAGTAGTGCAATTGTTTCGTATCTTCACTCTGATCAGAAGCCCTAACCTAAATGATGGCTAAACTACACAATTAAACAGAATCAACACATGGTTTTAAAATAAAAACGATTTGATCAAACTACACTTTAAACATGTTTTAAATCCAATTTAATGGTAGGGTTAGATTTGCAAACACTCAATGAACGAAAACCCTTTGATTCCAGTAGCTTCTAATACATAAATCGAGCGAATTGTGTCTGAAAAAGACCAGACACGGTCGCGCTCATCATGGAGCGCGGTCGTGCCTGACCGAGCACAGTCGTGCCCGAGTTATGGCCCGGTCGTGTTACCGAGTAAACAAGACTCTGACCTAAACCATTCCTAGACGCGGTCATGCCTGTTATTGGCGCCGTCGTGCTTCTTGACCAAACCTTCTGACCCGACCATGGGCGCGCTTCTGACCACCATGGTCACGCCCTGTGGACGAGCGCGGTCGTGCCTCTTCTAAGCACGGTCGTGCTTATGTTCTCAGAATCATTTTTACTTAATTTAATAGATTTTATAAACTCAGTACTGTTTATAAAAATTATTTTATAAAATCCCAAGATCCGGGAATCGTTTATTTATTATTATTAGATTAAAACCGAGATTATTTTAAAAGTTTATATAATTATCCTTATAAACTATTTTTATACAAATCATTCTACTATTCTAAACACATGAATAAATAATATATTTACTATCTCATTATTTTACAACAAACCCTAAACTTATTTTTAAACTTATAAACCTTCAACGATTCAATTTTCGACTTAGAATGACATAACAAATAATACAAGTTATGCTTACTCGTTAGGTCAAACCTAGTGACATTCAATCCCGCTATTACTTTTTGCTTGTGCAAACAACACTCTACAATACAAGTGAGTTTACATAGCCCCTCTTTTACTCTATTTACAAAACTTTTGGGGTGGAACATGCGTTCTATTACTATGTTTTCAATTATACAAGAATACAGTTTCCATCCTACATACATGTATGCAATTCTGTGCTTTATGCTTGAGTGCTAGGTGTGTAGACCATTTACGCTATTCACAATCATTAACTATTAGCCGACAGTAAACAGTGATAGTACTATTGAGTCTGACAAACCCACCCAGGTAGGGTGACTGTTACTGACAACACGATTTTGCTTGCAAGTTACAAAGGATTGATTGTATACCAGGTTACATGATGGTTTCTCTCCATAAATGCCTTAATTGTCATGTTTGTATCGAACTGTATGCACACAACACGTATTTTGCTATCACACCACTAAACCTATGTATTCTCACCAACTTTTTAGTTGACTTTATTTTAACCATGTTTCAGGTACCAATGTTTGAAGCGATCAAGTTATGCTACACATAGGATTTGGGACTTAGCATTTAAAATTTAATCAGTTTATTCTATGTAATTTACATTTTGTTTTGTGGAGTGATTGTGTTTTGATTGAACTTGGTTGATTGCAATGAAAACAATTATTAATTATTCAAACTTTAGCAAACCATGAGCAATGAACAGTCTGCACGCTTCACGCCCCGACGTTTCCGCCGTCGGTTGGGGTGTGACAGATTGGTATCAGAGCCTTGGTTATAGGGATTTAGGTTATTAGACATCCTTGACCTAGACTATAACCGTAGGACACCCAACAATGCCTTGCTACATGTTTTATGTGATACATGCTACTTGCTATATGCCACATGCTTAATATTTTATGTGCTAGTTTATTTGGTATACTTAAATAATAAATTAACTAACCCGTATCCATACCCATATCCTAAACCACATATCCTTCTTGCCTGCTCCATGTCACCATCTTAGCTTGTGGAAAATCCTACTCTTAGACATTATTCTATTAAAGTTAAAAAAAATTTTATATACCCGTTAAGGTTTTTAGGCTTTGTTAATTATTAAATGACATGTGCAATCTGGAAGGGTGACACCTGTATTCTGGGTTTTCCGTCTAGGAAAGTATTTCATATAAATCCCAATCAACCGAGGGATCCGTATGCTTTCCTGGGAATTCCCGGGATGAGTGTTTACTTATAGGCTAAAGCACGTCTCCTTGATAATTACATAAGTTTAAATTAACCTTAATATGTCATAGTATTCGAGTGATTATGTCACTACTTGAGTACAATCCGAACTTTGAAATACTTATGTTTTAGTATCCTTCTATTTAATTCAAGAAATTCTTATATCTCTCCTTGTGTTCTTGAAATCTGTAGAATGCCTCCTCGTCGTGCCAACAACAACGACAACAATAACAATGACTTCGCTAATTTGCTCACCCAGCTTGTGACTCAACTGACCCAAGCCAATAACAACAATGCTAACGCCAGTGGTAGTGCTAATACTGCTGGTGGTGGTGGTGGTGCCAACCCGCCACAATGCACTTTCAAGCATTTCAACTCCTGCAATCCCCTGAAGTTCTATGGTACCGAAGGAGCCACAGGACTCCTTCAGTGGTTCGAAAGTATTGAGGGCACTTTCCTCAATTGTGACTGCCCGGACAATCTGCGAGTCCGTCATGCCACAAGTGTCTTCCAAAAACGGGCACTGACTTGGTGGAATGGGGAGAAGAGAACCCGAGGAGTGGATATAGCGATGGCTCTGCCATGGGATGAACTAAAGAGGATCATGACTGAGGAATTCTGTCCTCGAAATGAGATGAAAAAGTTGGAAGCGGAATTTTGGGATCTCACCCAAGATAGCGGTGAAAGCGTAGCATACACCACTCGCTTTCATGAGCTGAGCTTACTTGTGCCTCACATGGTCACGCCTTTGTCTAGGTGCATTGAGAAGTACATTGGTGGATTGCCTAGACAAATCCAGGACACTGTTTTGGGGAGAAATCCTGCAAACCTGGAGGATGCTATCCGTCTGGCTGCTACTTTGACCGACAACCATGTTAAGGCTGGCACTCTCGCTAGGAAAGGTGCCAAGAAAGTTCAAGACACCGTAACTCCTCCTGCCCATGTCAAAGAAGTTCAAACTGAACCTTATCGAAACACTAGAAAGAGAAAGGCGAAAAACTATGCGGTGGTTACTCCGGCCACTCCGGTTAATCAAGTTGCACCCTTGGCTCAAAATCCAGCCAAGAAAGCTTATGGGGGCACCTACCCACTCTGCAACAACTGCAACTATCATCACCCATGAACTATCCCATGTCGCCTTTGCAACAACTGTGGGAAACTCAGCCATACGGCCAATGTTTGCCGACAAAAGGCACTTGCTACTCAAGCCAACCCAGCTAATCAACCGGTAGCTAACCAAGTGATTCCAGTCAATGCAAATGGACGGGCTTGCTTTGAATGTGGCAACCCGAACCACTTCAGGAATCAATGTCCAAAGCTGGTGAACAATAATCAAGGCGGAGCTCGTGGGCATGCATTCAACATCAACGCCAATGAAGCTCAAGCCAACGATCATGTGGTTAACGGTACGTTTCTTGTAAATAAGCAATTTGCATCCATACTATTTGATACCGGAGCCGATAAGAGTTTTGTGTCCCTTAACTTTGAACCTTTACTTGCAAAAACACGATCTAAACTAGAGAAAACCTTCACCGTTGAAGTAGCGAATGGAAATTCCATCACCATTGACTCCCTTATTCGTGACTGCTCCCTTGAACTCGATGGTCACACATTTCCAATCAACCTTATACCAATGCCATTAGGGAGTTTTGACGTCATTATCGGCATGGATTGGTTGTCTAAAAACCATGCCGAAGTCATGTGCTTTGAAAAGTACATCCGAATACCCCTCCCATCGGGAGACATATTGAAGGTCTTTGGCGAGAAACCTTGCAAAGGACTCAAACTGATGTCTTGCATTACCACCCAAAAGTACTTACGAAAGAAGTGCATGGTGTTCCTGGCTCACGTTATTCTAAAAGAAGACAAGAAGAAGAGTGTGCAAGATATTCCCATCATTCGGGAGTTTCCTGAAGTCTTTCCTGATGACTTGCCCGGTCTTCCACCTGTTCGGGAAGTAAAGTTTCGCATCGATCTTATACCCGGAGCAAACCCTGTGGCTAAAGCTTCATACCGGCTTGCACCTTCCGAGATGCAGGAACTTGCGAGCCAACTTCAAGAACTCGCCGACAAAGGGTTCATACGCCCAAGTCATTCACCGTGGGGTGCACCTGTTTTATTTGTTAAAAAGAAGGACGGTTCATTTTGCATGTGTATTGACTATCGAGAACTCAACAAGCTTACAATCAAAAACCGCTACCCTTTACCTAGGATTGATGATCTCTTTGATCAACTCCAAGGTTCTACTTGCTTCTCGAAGATTGATCTTCGATCTGGTTATCACCAACTTCGTGTACAAGAGGAGGATATTCCCAAGGCCGCCTTCCGAACAATATATGGTCACTACGAGTTCGTGGTTATGCCCTTCGGGTTAACCAATGCACCAACTGTTTTTATGGATCTCATGAACCGCATGTGCAAACCATACCTTGACAAATTCGTGATCGTTTTCATCGACGACATCTTGATCTATTCCAAAACTGAGGAAGAGCATGAACAACACCTTAGAATAATCTTGGAGCTCCTGAAAACCAAACAACTATACACCAAGTTCTCGAAATGTGAATTTTGGCTAAAAGAAGTCCAATTTCTGGGTCACGTTGTCAACAAAAAGGGAATTCATGTTGACCCCGCCAAAATCGAAGCCGTTAAGAATTGGAGTGCTCCTAAGACCCCTACCGAGGTTCGTTCGTTTCTTGGTTTAGCGGGTTATTACCGAAGGTTCATTTCCGATTTCTCCAAGATTGCTGTTCCCCTCACTGCCTTGACATATAAAGGTAAACCTTTTGTATGGGGGCCAAAGCAAGAAGAAGCTTTCCAAACTCTCAAACAGAAACTGTGCGATGCTCCTATTCTAACTCTTCCCGAAGGAAACGATGATCTAGTTGTCTACTGTGATGCCTCTAACCTAGGCCTTGGTTGTGTTCTCATGCAACGAGGCAAGGTAATCGCTTATGCATCGAGGCAACTCAAGATCCACGAGAAGAATTATACGACGCATGATCTTGAGTTGGGTGCGGTCATATTTGCTTTGAAGATTTGGAGACATTATCTCTATGGCACAAAATGTGTGGTATTCACCGACCACAAAAGCCTCCAGCACATCTTTAATCAAAAAGAACTCAACATGAGGCAACGACGTTGGGTCGAACTACTCAGTGACTATGATTGCGAGATCCGTTATCATCCCGGCAAGGCAAACGTTGTAGCCGATGCGCTGAGCCGTAAAGAACGTATCATGCTTCAATGTACCAAGATTCACTCCGATATTCAAGTCCGTATTCTAGCTGCTCAACACGCCTCGGTTACCGAGGGCAAATTGTATGAGGAAATCTCTTGTGGTGCTGAATTCCAACTAGAGACTAAAGCCAACAGCTTGCTTTATTTTCTAGATCGTATTTGGGTTCCCAATCGCAATGATCTTCGGGCATTCCTCATGACTGAAGCACACAAGTCTCGCTATTCTGTCCATCCTGGTGCGGATAAAATGTATCACAATCTCCGACCACAATATTGGTGGCCTGGTATGAAGAAAGACATTGCACTCTATGTTGCAAAATGTCTAACTTGCTCTAAAGTCAAAGCTGAACATCAACGTCCTTCCGGTTTACTTGAAAAACCGGAAATCCCCGTGTGGAAATGGGAGAACTTAGCCATGGACTTCATTACTAAACTTCCTCGCACCTCGAGCGGTTATGATAGCATTTGGGTGATTATTGACCGTCTCACTAAGTCCGCACACTTCTTGCCCATCCGTGAAGACTATCGGGTTGAAAAGTTGGCCCGAATTTACATTGACGAGATTGTGAGTCGAAACGGTGTTCCTTTGAACATAATATCCGATAGAGATGCTCGTTTCACTTCCCGCTTTTGGCAATCTCTCCAAAAGGCACTTGGCACGCAATTGGATTTGAGCATGGCCTACCATCCCCAAACTGATGGTCAGACCGAACGAACAATCCAAACCCTTGAGGACATGCTGAGAGCCTGTGTCATCGACTTTGGTGGCAATTGGGATTCACATTTGACACTTATTGAATTCTCCTACAATAACAGCTACCACACCAGCATCAACATGGCTCCATTTGAAGCTCTTTATGGTCGCAAATGTCGTTCTCCTATCTGTTGGAACGAGATTGGTGAAGCACAAATCACCGGTCCCGAGTTAATTCAAGAAACATCCGACAAGATCCTTCAAATCCGTGACAATATCCGAGTAGCGAGAAGTCGACAAAAGAGCTATGCCGACAAGCGACGAAAACCCTTGGAATTCCAAGTGGGAGACCTTGTGCTTCTAAAGGTATCCCCTTGGAAGGGTGTGATCCGCTTTGGGAATAAAGGCAAGCTAGCACCTCGTTATGTAGGCCGGTTCAAAATCCTTGAAAGAATTGGGAAAGTGGCTTACCTCCGGAACTAAGCAATGTCTTACTGATGAGAACCTCCATATACCTCTTGACGACGTGCGCATTAATGAAACGATGCACTTTGTCGAGAAACCGGTGGAAATCATGGATCGCGAGATCAAGCAACTTAAACGCAGCCACATTCCGATAGTCAAAGTTCGTTGGGATTCTAAACGTGGTCCTGAGTTTACATGGGAACGTGAAGACCAAATGAAACTCAAGTATCCTCACCTTTTCACTGATGCAGCAGCCTCAACCAGTTGAATTTCGGGACGAAATCCCCTCAACATGGGGAGACTGTAACATTTCCGATTTTTTTTCCTTGTAATCGTTTCTGATGCAATACACAAGTATTTCGATTATCAACTCTTGTGCGTCATCTATGCTATGTACTTTTATACGATTGTTTTTGATGCTATAATAACTAAAAACAAACCTTCGTTATCTCACTAAACTCGAGGAACAAATTCGACAAAAACTCAAAACGACATCAAGACTACAGAACTACAGGGACTAGTCTTGAAATTACCAAAACCTACTAAGGCACGGTCGCGCTTAGCCAAAGCACGGTCGCGCTTAAGTTTCCGAACACGGTCGTGCTCACTTTGGAGCACGGTCGCGCCTCGCGTCCATTTTGACTCCTAAAAGTCAAACCGACTCGAATCTTTACCAAAAATAGACTTGCGACGTGTTTTAGAAACCGCGCGATATGCAGGACCTATTATTCGACGTATCTAGCCTTAAACCCAACCTCATACACTCGAATCCACCCGATTTCGGACCCAAACGACCAAACTTTCCATTTTAAATCAAATCGTGTATTTGTGTTAAATATCCGACGAATTAAACCCATTTAATTCCTTTATATGACTTCTATAAACATCCCGCAACCCTAAAATCGTCTGTACATCGTCTCCATTCCTCTGCCGATCGAACGAAGTCGCGAATCCTTTTTCTCGTAACCGACAGCAATATTTGCCCCATCTATACAGGTTAGTAGTAGTGCAATTGTTTCGTATCTTCACTCTGATCAGAAGCCCTAACCTAAATGATGGCTAAACTACACAATTAATCAGAATCAACACATGGTTTTAAAATAAAAACGATTTGATCAAACTACACTTTAAACATGTTTTAAATCCAATTTAATGGTAGGGTTAGATTCGCAAACACTCAATGAACGAAAACCCTTTGATTCGAGTAGCTTCTAATACATAAATCGAGCGAATTGTGTCTGAAAAAGACCAGACACAGTCGCGCTCATCATGGAGCGCGGTCGTGCCTGACCGAGCACAGTCGTGCCCGAGTTATGGCCCGGTCGTGCTTACCGAGTAAACAAGACTCTGACCTAAACCATTCCTAGACGCGGTCGTGCCTGTTATTGGCGCGGTCGTGCTTCTTGACCAAACCTTCTGACCCGACCATGGGCGCGCTTCTGACCACCACGGTCACGCCCTGTGGACGAGCGCGGTCGTGCTTATGTTCTCAGAATCATTTTTTTTACTTAATTTAATAGATTTTATAAACTCAGTACTGTTTATAAAAATTATTTTATAAAATCCCAAGATCCGGGAATCGTTTATTTATTATTATTAGATTAAAACCGAGATTATTTTTAAAGTTTATATAATTATTCTTATAAACTATTTTTATACAAATCATGCTACTATTCTAAACACATGAATAAATAATATATTTACTATCTCATTATTTTACAACAAACCCTAAACTTATTTTTAAACTTATAAACCTTCAAGGATTCAATTTTCGACTTAGAATGACATAACAAATAATACAAGTTATGCTTACTCGTTAAGTCAAACCTAGTGACATTCAATCCCACTATTACCTTTTGCTTGTGCAAACAACACTCTACAATACAAGTGAGTTTACATAGCCCATCTTTTACTCTATTTACAAAACTTTTGGGGTGGAACATGCGTTCTATTACTATGTTTTCAATTATACAAGAATACAGTTTCCATCCTACATACATGTATGCAATTCTGTGCTTTATGCTTGAGTGCTAGGTGTGTAGACCATTTACGCTATTCACAATCATTAACTATTAGCCGACAGTAAACAGTGATAGTACTATTGAGTCTGACAAACCCACCCAGGTTGGGTGACTGTTACTGACAACACGATTTTGCTTGCAAGTTACAAAGGTTTGATTGTATACCAGGTTACACGATGGTTTCTCTCCATAAATGCCTTAATTGTCATGTTTGTATCGAACTGTATGCACACAACACGTATTTTGCTATCACACCACTAAACCTATGTATTCTCACCAACTTTTTAGTTGACTTTATTTTAACCATGTTTCAGGTACCAATGTTTGAAGTGATCAAGTTATGCTACACATAGAATTTGGGACTTAGCATTTAAAATTTAATCAGTTTATTCTATGTAATTTACATTTTATTTGTGGAGTGATTATGTTTTGATTGAACTTGGTTGATTGCAATGAAAACAATTATTAATTATTCAAACTTTAGCAAACCATGAGCAATGAACAGTCTGCACGCTTCACGCCCCGACGTTTCCGCTGTCGGTTGGGGTGTGACATTAGGTGTTAAACATGTGTAACTTGTCATATGAAAACTTTCCATTAAAGGAAACTTTATTGGAACAAAAGTTGTGCTTGCATGCTATAATTATCAAGTATGGGTTAAATGATGTTATTAGTACTTGGTTAAATGATTAGTATGATAATATGTAGTTGGAGACCTTGTTATGACTCGTTTTGGGATACCTTACTAATAAAGGAAACTTTATTGGTTTGGAAACCACATATTTGCTTTATATAGAATATTAATGAATGAAACCATGTTAGTAGCATTGAAAAACGATAAAAAATGCAATTAGAAATGCTATCTTGTTTAAGATGTTACTCCGGTTGTTATCACTTGTTAGCTAATGTTGTATTTAAAGTAAGGTTAGTCATAGTTACTAGTACTAACCCTTTTGATACGGGAGTTAGTATTTCATAACGAACAGTGGATACAGTCGGCCAATTGTTCCTAATGAATCTCGGGACCCTAAACGGGGTCTCAAGTCCACCAGCCATCCCGTGATTCATTATTCGGACAAGGATTATCCAATGACTGACGTACGTCATGTCTTGCAACTTCTTCCGGTAAGTCGGAATACACGACTTCCTCCAAAGGTACTTTATGAACACTCTGACCTAACAATTTATATTCTTAAAATAGTTGTCTTTACTTATAGTATTATTTTAAATAAATAAGACTTTCATTCTGAAGATCAAACTCCATGGCTCCCGCTAGAAGTCCTCTGCAAGCTGACGCAAGAGAAGTAAAGAAATACCGACATAAAACGCAAGGTCTAGTTAGGACTCGAACGACTCGTTGAATACCCAAACCTCCAATCAACCCATAATATTAAATCTATACGAGCCGGGCCATTGGCAGCAACAATGTTTGTATATAGACCATACAAACTTGAATAAGCTTCCCAAACAAGAAGTCCTGCTTAAGTAACTCACAAGATTCAAAATTATTAGATTAGTTTAGAGATCACTTATTCTTGTCTTTTTAAGATAAACCATAGTAAAGACTTCAAGAACATAACATACTAAAAATAATTCATTAATTAATTAAAGTTCAACCAATCTGAGCAACGCAAGAGGGCTAGCCATGAATGACCATACAAGTGACTCCACTAACCCTTAGACAATGTGTGGAAGTGTTCCAACACTAAGGGAGAGTGGGTATAGGTAGCCTCTTGTTTACTCGAACGAGAATGAACATTTCAAATTACAAGACTTAGAAAAGTAAAATAAACAACGAAAAGCTAAAAAGACCAAAACCGAGAGAGTTCCGGCTCTTAGAAGAGCTCTAAGGCCTTCCCAACTCTAGGTCTTGGACACCTAAAACACTAGAATGAGCTTGCTATTTATAGGCAAAGATTTTGGCAATGCACGGCCATGCATTGGATTGCACAGACGTGCAAAGTACCCTTTTTTTTCACGTGCGGAATCTGGTAGCTTTAAGGAGTACGGGAGGGCATTTTAGGGTTTGCACGACCGTGTGTGCATTGCCCTAAAATGCTCCTCGTTGACTTTTTGACTTCCAACTTTGACCTTCTGCGTCCAGTTTCTTTCAATTGACTCCCGAATGCTGATATCTCCTAGATTTTGAGTGGTTTCGTCATGTTTTTGCATATTCAAGTCAATTATCCTATTGTAACACAAATAGATGGATTAAGTATCAATTATTACCATATTATCTCTAATTGTGATGAATTTAGGGATAATTATGCGTGCAAAACATATATAAATGATGGTAAATCATAACACCCCACACTTAAACTTTCCTTGTTCTCAAGCAAACTCATGCATAATTATACCCATAGAAGTAGAATATTAATTAAATGTTAATCCAAAGCTGTAGTCCCAAATGGCTGAATGGCCTTCTTAAAAACAATGATTTGGAGTTTATACCTTTTGAGTGTTTCTCCACAAGAGGGTAGCAAGCCCAACATACTTGATGGAACTATGATTATGCACAAAGTTACAATCTCACAAATGTCCACTCAACACTCGGGTTAAATATATGGATAAGGTATGTCGAGAAGAACACTAAAAGCTATAATTAATACTTGCATAATCACAGGCTTGTATAAAAATCAAATCTTCACCAATTGACATAAAATATGTGCATAAATCAAGAGGGCTTTATAAAGGGTTGTAATGATTGGCTTAGGGTTAGGGTAGGAAGTAATTGGGAACAGTAGCTAAATGTTGAAAATCTGACTTGGCTTAATGATCAAAAGGTAAACAATCTCTTTATTCAGCTTAGATTAGACATTGTGACTAATCTAATGACTCTTTTAATGTCAGGTCGTCAAGTCCAAATCCCTTCTTCAAGAATGTCAACTTCTTCTTGTCTTTGAGATATTCATTGCTATCAATTTCCCATTAATCGTTCAGCTGTTTCTTCCTAATACATTCACTTTGATCAGCTTTACATACTCCAATTTTTCGAGTAAGTTTGATTCTCTTATAATGAGATTTCTTCAATAACTTGGGCGATTTACTAATTTCTTTTTGGTTTGCCCCTTTTCCTTTTCACAATAATTCTTCTTTTCATTGTAGATGAATGAGTTTCGTTCTTCAAACATAAGATAAATATAGACTTCTGCGGATAATTACTCCTCAAATCATAGCCAAGTCGATTTTCAACGAAAAGGGTTAAAAAGATAAAAAGGGAAGTTTTCGGTTTTATGGGTGCTAAATGTGGGTTTTGAAATGAAAAGGTTTAGGCTCGAAGGGGCTAACTAGGGGGTAATGTTTAGGGTAGGTGAACGAAAAAGAAAAGGCTAAGAAAATAGGTTGATCCTAATGCCTCAATCATTTTTATGCATTCTTTTAGTCGATGATCTTGAAATGTATATTTCACACAAGTTCTAACATGCAAAGCAATAATTAGCAAACATTCTATCAAACGAAATGGGCATGTGAAATATGTAAATTGCGCCAAAAACTTGATGGCTTTTATGATAATGCTCGGATAGGCTCAAATTCTCACATGGAAACGGAAGGTAAAGGGTAATAAGGTAAAGATGTGCATAAACTTATTTCTTTCTTTATGTTGTGCTCCCTAATCTTCCCTATTTGTTTCCTTGATTCACTTCAACGGTATTCTAAATTGTTGTTTTTACAAGCCCGTTTGTGCCAAATGATTTTTAAGATGCTTGCTTATAGATTATTCAAAATGTTTTTATTACTTCTAAATATAAATTTTGATTTCATGAATTGGGTAGTTATTAATCATGCAATTGTAATACTTAGGACAAAGTTAGGTAGCTTATTTATCAACGGGGTTCTACCCTACACTTAGTTTCTGACAGTATGAATGTATGCAATATGATATATGTCAAAAATAATAAAAGTGTGGCGAAACTGATACTCCCCTTATGAGATGTAATTTCCATGTGTGTGGTTGATTCCCACTATTGCCAAGAATGTATTTCTGGGCACGTACCAAAATCTATATCACCTGTAATGTTATGCAATGCTCAAAATATAAAGTAAGGACTGAAAATAAAAACAGTTAAACTAATATTCGCTTAATAAAGTGGCTGAAAGGGTGGTGGTGGTGCCACCATATCAACGGTTACCTAAGTAACGCGTAAAAAACCATAGTGTATCAAGTCAAACAACCAAACAAACAACTGCGACACTTGTATCCATTCATTTCTCTCAACAATAATTTCGCGGTCGCGATCGTTGAAAGTTCCTGCAAAGATAGATCAACTAACACAAGTACCAAAGTAAAAATAAAAATAAAAGTGAGAAGAATAAAAAGGAAAATAAAGTTGAAAATAGAAATAAAAAGGAAAAATAGAGTAGAAAGAAAACAAAGAGAAAAATAGGAATAGTCAGTCCAACGACTTAGATCTTTTGCATAATTACCGTGTCCCCGGCAACGGCGCCAAAAACTTGATAGTGTGTTTTAGTGTAGATAAAATAAATGTATATAAATACATCCATGATAATGGCTCCAAAAGCTTGATGCCAAATACAAGAGCTATATTACATATATTCTTAATGTTCGGTTTAGAGTTACACAAAATCAGGTTTTAAATTTATAAATTAAAATGATAAATACTTCAACTAAACACACACACAATAGGCAAGTGTACCTATCGCAGCGTAGTATAGTCTGGGTAAGAACCAGGTATCGAACCAAGGACACGGATTCTTTACTCAATCCTTGCTATTGTCTGACTAAGATAATAAGTTGGAAAATGGGTTTTGTTGTAAGGAAAGTAAAAACGATAAGAAATGCAATTAGAAATGCTATCTCCTTTAAGATGTTACTCTGGTTTTATCACTTGTTAACTAATATTGCATTTAAAGTAAGGATGGTCATAGTTACTAGTACTAACTCTTTTGATACGGGAGTTAGTATTTCATAACGGAACAGTGGATACGGTCGGCCAACTGTTCCTAATGAATCTCGGGACCCTAAACGGGGTCTCAAGTCCGTCGGGCATCCCGTGATTCATTATTCGGACTAGGATTATCCAATGATTGACATGCATCATGTCTTGCAACTTCTTCCGGTAAGTCGGAATGCACGACTTCCTCCAAAGGTACTTTATGAACGCTCGGACCTAACAATTTATATTCTTAAAATAGTTGTCTTTACTTATAATATTATTTTAAATAAATAAGACTTTCATTCTCAAGATTAAACTCCATGGCTCCTGCGAGAAGTCCTCTGCAATCTGACACAAGAGATGTAAAGAAACACCGACACAAACCGCAAGGTCTACTTAGGACACTAAGGACTCGTTGAATACCCAAACCTCCAATCAACCCATAATATTAAATCTACACTAGCCGGGCCCTTGGCAGCACCAATGTTTGTAAATAGACCGTACAAACTTGAATAAGTTTCCCAAACAAGAAGTTCTGCTTAAGTAACTCACAAGATTCAACATTATTAGATTGGTTTAGAGATCACTTATTCTTTTCTTTTTAAGATAAACCATAGTAAAGACTTCAAGAACATAACATACTAAAAATACTTCATTAATTAATTAAAGTTCAACCAATCCGAGCAACGCAAGAGTAGTAGCCATGAATGACCATACAAGTGACTCCACTAACCCTTAGACAATGTGTGGAAGTGTTCCAAAACCAAGGGAGAGTGGGTATAGGTTGCCTCTTTTTTACTCGAACGAGAAAGAACATTTCAAATTACAAGACTTAGATAAGTAAAATAAACAAAGAAAAGCTAAAAGGACCAAAACCGAGAGAGTTCCGGCTCTTAGCAGAGCTCTAAGGCCTTCCCAACTCTAGGACCTGGACACCTAAAACACTAGAATGAGCTTGCTATTTATAGGCAAATATTTTGGCAATGCACGGATGTGTAAAGTACCCTTTTCTTTCACGTGCGGAATCTGGCAGCTTTAAGGAGTACGGGAGGGAATTTCTGGGTTTGCACGACCGTGCAAGGCAATGCACGGCCGTGCATTGCCCTAAAATGCTCCCCGTTGACGGTCCGGTTTCGTTCAATTGACTCCCGAATGCTGATTTCTCCTTGATTTTAAGTGATTTCTTCATGTTTTTGCATATCCAAGTCAATTATCCTATTGGAACACAAATAGATAGATTAAGTATCAATTATTACCATATTATCTCTAATTGTGATGAATTTAGGGATAATTATGCGTGCAAAACATGTATAAATGATGCTACATCATAACACCCCACACTTAAACTTTGCTTAAACTCAAGCAAACTCATGCATGATTATACCCATAGAAGTAGAATAATGATTAAATGTTAATCCAAAGCTGTAGTCCAAAATGGCTGAATGGCCTTCTTAAAAACAATGATTTTGAGTTTATACCTTTCTAGTGTTTCTCCACAAGAGGGTAGCAAGCCCAACATACTTGATGGAACTATGATTATGCACAAAGTTACAATCTCACAAATATCCACTCAACACTCGGGTTAAATATATGGATAAGGTATGTCGAGAAGAACACTAAATGCTATAATTAATACTTGCATAATCATAGGCTTGTATAAAAATCAAATCTTTACCAATTGACCTAAAATATGTGCATAAATCAAGAGGGCTTTATAAAGGGTTGTAATGATTGGCTTGGGGTTAGGGTAGGAAGTATTTGGGAATAGTGGCTAAATGTTGAAAATCTGACTTGGATTAATGATCAAAAGGTAAACAATCTCTTTATTCAACTTAGATTAGACACTGTGACTAATCTAATGACTCTTTTAACGTCAGATCGTCAAGACCAAATCCCTTTTTCAAGAACGTCAACTTCTTCTTGTCTTTGAAATATTCATTGCTATCAATTTCCCATGAATTGTTCGGCTGTTTCATCCTAATACATTCACTTTGATCAGCTTTGCATTCTCCAATTTTTTGAGTACGTTTGATTCTCTTTTAATGAGATTTCGTCAATAACTTGGGCGATTTACTAATTTCTTTTTGGTTTGCCCCTTATCCTTTTCACAATAATTCTTCTTTTCATTGTAGATGAATGAGTTTCATTGTTCAAACATAAGATAAATATATAGACTTCCGTGGATTATTACTCCTCAAATCATAGCCAAGTCGATTTTCAACGAAAAGGGTTAAAAAGATAAAAAGGGAAGTTTTCGGTTTTATGGGTGCGAAATGTGGGTTTTGAAATGAAAAGGTTTAGGCTCGAAGGGGTTAACTAGGGGGTAATGTTTAGGGTGGATGAACGAAAAAGAAAAGTCTAAGAAAATGTTTAGGCCAAATGATTTTTAAGATGCTTGCTTATAGATTATTCAAAATGTTTTTATTACTTCTAAATATAAATTTTGATTTCATGAATTGGGTAGTTGTTAATCATGTAATTGTAATACTTAGGACAAAGTTAGGTAGCTTATTTATCAACGGGGTTCTACCTTACACTTAGTTTCTGACAGTATGAATGTATGCAATATGATATATGTCAAGAATAATAAAAGTGTGGCGAAACTGATAGTCCCCTGATGAGATGTAATTTCCATGTGTGTGGTTGATTCCCACTATTGCCAAGATTGTATTTCTGGGCACGTACCAAAATCTGTATCACCTGTAACGCTATGCAATGTTCAAAATATAAAGTAAGGACTGAAAAGCGGCCGAAAGGTTGGTGGTGGTGCCACCATATCAACGGTTACCTAAGTAACGGGAAGTCAAACAACCAAACAAACAACTGCGGCACTTGTATGCATTCATTTCTCTCAACAATAATTTCGCGGTCGCGATCCTTGAAAGTTCCTGCAAAGATAGATCAACTAACACAAGTACCAAAGTAAAAATAAAAATAAAAGTGAGAAGAATAAAAGGAAAAATAAAAAGGAAAATAAAGTTGAAATAAAACAAAGGGAAAATAAAGTTGAAAATAAAAATAAAAAAGAAAAATAAAGTAGGAAGAAAACAAAGAGAAAAATAGAAATAGTCAGTTCAACGACTTAGATCTTTCGCATAATTACCGTGTCCCCGGCAACGGCGCCAAAAACTTGATAGTGTGTTTTAGTGTAGATAAAATAAACGTATATAAATACATCCCTGATAATGGCTCCAAAAGCTTGATACCAAATACAAGATGTATAATACATATATTCTTAATGTTCGGTTTAGAGTTACACAATATCAAGTTTTAATTTATAAATTAAAATGATAAATACTTCAACTAAACACACACACAATAGGCAAGTGTACCTATCGCAGTGTAGTATATTCTGGGTAAGAACTAGATATCGAACCATGGACACGGATTCCTTACTCAATCCTTGCTATTGTCTGACTAAGATAATAAGTTGGAAAATGGGTTTTGTTGTAAGGAAAGTAAAAACGATTAGAAATGCAATTAGAAATGCTATCTCGTTTAAGATGCTACTCCGATTGTTATCACTTGTTAACTAGTATTTAAAGTAAGGTTGGTCATAGTTACTAGTACTAACCCTTTTGATAGGGGAGTTAGTATTTCGTAACGGAACAGTGGATACGGTCGGCCAACTGTTCCTAATGAATCTCCGGACCCTAAACGGGGTCTAAAATCCGTCGGCCATCCCGTGATTCATTATTCGGACTAGGATTATCCAATGACTGACGTACGTCATGTCTTGCAACTTTTTTCGGTAAGTCGGAAAGCATGACTTCCTCCAAAGGTACTTTATGAACGCTGGGACGTAACAATTTATATTCTTAAAATAGTTGTCGTTACTTATTATATTATTTTAAATAAATAAGACTTTCATTCTCAAGATCAAACTCCGTGGCTCCCGCTAGAAGTCCTCTACAAGCTGACACAAGAGTAGAAAAGAAATACGGACATAAACAGTAAGGTCTACTTAGGACTCGAATGACTCGTTGAACACCTAAACCTCCAATCAACCCATAATATTAAATCTATACTAGCCGGGCCCTTGGCAGCGCCAAGGTTTGTATATAGACAGTACAAACTTGAATAAGCTTCCCAAACAAGAAGTCTTGCTTAAGTAACTCACAAGATTCAAAATTATTAGACTGGTTTAGAGATCACTTATTCTTGTCTTTTTAAAATAAACCATAGTAAAGACTTCAAGAACATAACATACTAAAAATACTTCATTAATTAATTAAAGTTCAACCAATCCGAGCAACGTAAGAGGACTAGCCACAAATGACCATACAAGTGACTCCACTAACCTTTAGACAATGTTTGGAAGTGTTCCAACACCAAGGGAGAGTGGGTATAGGTTTCCTCTTGTTTACTCGTACGAGAAAGAACATTTCAAATTACAAGACTTAGAAAAGTAAAATAAACAAACAAAAGCTAAACGGACCAAAACCGAGAGAGTTTCGGCTCTTAGCAGAGCTCTAAGGCCTTCCCAACTCTAGGTCTTGGACACCTAAAACACTAGAATGAGCTTGCTATTTATAGGCAAAGATTTTGGCAATGTACGGCTGTGCATTGGATTGCACGGGCGTTCAAAGTACCCTTTTCTTTCACGTGTGGAATTTGGCAGCTTTAAGGGGTATGGGAGGGCATTTTAGGGTTTGTACGACCGTGCAAGGCAATGCACGGCCGTGCATTGCCCTAAAATGCTCCCCGTAGACTTTTTGACTTTCAGCTTTGACCTTCTGCATCCGGTTTCGTTCAGTTGACTCCCGAATGCTGATTTCTCCTTGATTTTGAGTGATTTCTTCATGTTTTTGCATATCCAAGTCAATTATCCTATTGGAACACAAATAGATGGATTAAGTATTGTAAGGCCCCAAAACCGGGGACCCTACTTGTTGGCCCAAACACAAGCTAAGTAGTCATAGACATCAAACTAAACATAAGTTCATAGCAGCGGAAAACAATTGTCAACAAAAGGTCAACGACCCGACCCAAACATAATTCAAACAAGTACTAACATCAAACTTTCTTAACGAAATATATAGTAATTAACGTTATCACAATCATCCACGGTAACCAATCGCCATCCAGAAGCCGCCAGCTCACACCTTCTCTTTACCTGAAATACATGCTTAAAAGTCAGCTATGCTGAGTGAGTTCTATAGTAGTTCTTTAGGGAATATCAAATCCCAAAACGTTATAAAATGGTTTCCATCTCAATAGTTTAGTCATAAGGCTTTTCTCAAATAGTTCAAACAAAAATACACTTTTTATCGGCAAACAAACACACCGGGTTGTCTGGTCCGAAGACACAAGCAAACACGGTCACCCGTCTGACCTACGTCAGACCCAATACTCTGTTGACCAATGTCAACACAACATCAAGCTTACGCTCGATCTCCCTCCTGACCAAAGCCAGACACACTATCCCGTTGACCAACGTCAACCCACTATCAAGCTTACGCTCGATCTCCCGCCTGACCAAAGCCAGACACACTATCCCGTTGACCAACATCAACCCATTATCAAGCTTACGCTCGATCTCCCGCCACGACGTTAATGTACGTGACACAAACTCAAACACACATGCAAGCATAACGATTATTTAAAAACATATGTTTCTTTTCCAAAACGTCGTCTATGCATGCAACTTTACTAAAAACACGTTTTACATGTATTCCTGCCCAAAACAATAAAACATTTAAAAGTGGGTGATAGAAACTCACCTTTGCTCGACACACTACGATCTTTAGAACTCACTAACTCCCCGTGCTCGCCTTTCGACCTCGCACCTAGAACACACACAAAACACGAGTCAATATACGACCCGACATTACACTCCAGCCTACTCGACTACCCTACGTCGCGCACGACTTCATGCATGTGCATGGCACCATGCATGGTCTCCATGCATTACATGAAACCCTCGTTCATGTTCCCGACGTAACCGACCACTTATCTCTCTTACGTATGGCTCTCGGCATGCACGCATATCCCAACCCGAGCCTACCCCGGCTTCCTGATGACTCCGAGCCCCCGTCGCCCTAATCCGCCGTGAACAGCCCATGCATGGCCGCCATAGCCTACGGCCGGCCTCCTCTTCGCTGCCACAGTGTAACCCGAGACTATCACGGCCGAGAATGGTCCCTTCGTGGGACTGCCGTGACATCTCACACCACCACCGGCCGCCTCGCGCAGATTCCGGCTTCCCGAATCCCACCCGTAACTCGTGAGCCCCCCACCCGATCACCCTAGGGTTTTCGGTCCAATCCCATTCGATGCGTACAAGCCCCAAATGATAAAACAAACATTCGAAATGAATAAAGGGATTATACCTTTGATCCGAGTGACTCGTGTGAATCACCAAGAACGCGTCTCCTTCCTTCACTCGCCACCTACGAAACCCTAGAATCACAAAAATGGTTATCACGATTAACCGGGCTTAGAACACATACAAAATGGTTAGAGGCTCATGATCATACCTTCGATCCTACAAGAACACGTCGAACGAACTCCGACTCTCTCTCCCTTGATCTCGACGGCCGCAAACTCGTGAATGGGGTCTCCCCCTTTGCGCCGTGAACCTAAAGGGACCCTTGGACCGGGCCTCGGCCCGTGCGCGTATCCAGTCCATTCCGAGTTTTAATAAAGACCCCTCTAAAGCCTTGACCTTTATTCGCCACCCCTTATAGTTTTTTTTATATAAAAGAAACCCGATAGTACGCCTTTGTTAGGTTTCGTTAAAATCTCGAAGAAACCCGTCCATTATGTTGCAAGTATATACAACTGTACATTAATCCCGTTAGTTCAATAAAAACCGGGATGTTACAAGTCTTCCCCCCTTAAAGAGGTTTCGTCCCCGAAACCTGCGTCATCTGGAAATAAATGCGGATAGCGTTCACGCATTTCTGCTTCTGGTTCCTAAGTAGCCTCGGATCCCTTGCGATGCTTCCACTGCACCTTAACAATCGGGATTACTTTCTTTCTCAATCTCTTTTCCTTTCTGTCCAGTATAGCTACTGGTTCCTCTACATAATTTAGCTTATCGTCCAACACAATGTCGTCTAACGGCACGTGTTCCGTAGCGTCAGCCAAACACTTCCGTAAATGAGACACATGAAAAGTCGGATGTATCCCTGCCAGTTCATCTGGCAACGACAGTCGGCAGGGGACACTACCAACACGTTCCTCTATCATAAATGGTCCGATATACCTAGGACTAAGCTTTCCTCGTTTCTGGAAACGAATGATGCCCTTCTAGGGCGACACCTTAAGCATCACGTAATCCCCTGCATTAAACTCTATAGGCCGCCGTCTCTTATCAGCATAAGACTTTTGTCGATCCTGAGCGGCTTTCATTCTTAGCTTTACCATTTCGAACTTCTCAGAAGTTGCTTTCACAACGTCTAAACTCCCTAACTCTTTCTGTCCGATCTCTCCCCAGCACACCGGGGTCCTACACCTTCTCCCGTAAAGCATCTCATATGGCGGCATTCCAATAGTCGCATGATAACTATTGTTATAAGAGAATTTTGCCAACGGTAGGTGACTATCCCATGCACCACCAAAATCTATCACACATGCATGAAGCATATCCTCCAATGTTTGTATCGTCCGCTCAGACTGTCCATCAGTCTGAGGATGATACGCTGTGCTAATATGTAACCTCGTCCCCATGGCTTCATTGAACCTCTTCCAAAACTTTTACGTGAACCTCGTATCCCGATCAGATACAATAGAAATCGGCACTCCATGTCGTGCAACAATCTCATTCACGAATACTTCAGATAACCTCTCAGAAGAGAAGGTTTCTCTAATCGGTAGAAAATGAGCGCTTTTCGTTAACCGATCTACTACTACCCAAATCGTATCGTGCCCCTTCACCGTCTTAGGCAGCTTCGTAATAAAATCCATTGTAATGTGCTCCCATTTCCATTTTGGAATTTATAACAGTTGGATTTTGCCATACGGCCTCTGGTGCTCTGTCTTAACCTGCAGACACGTCAAACATTTGCTCACATACTGGATTACATCATGCTTCATTCCTGGCCACCAATAGTTACCCTTCATGTCCTGATACATCTTTGTCGTTCCCGGGTGTATCGAGTACCTTGACTTGTGTGCTTCGTCGAGCACTTGTTCCCTAAACCCACCAAACTTTGGTATCCAAATACGGTCATTCTTGACCCATACCCCTTGGCTGTTCTCCGTCAGTAATTCACGCTGACCGAAGATCCTTTCTTCCTTTAACCTTTCTTCCCGCAAAGCCTCGTTTTGCACGTCTTTTAGTAGCTCTAGAAAATCTGGTGTCACAATCAATTGACACGCTTTAACCCTAATCGGTGCGTGCTCCTCCTTACGAATCAATGCAATAGGTACTACATTCGCTTTACCTGGGTGGTAAAGGATTTCACAATCATAGTCTTTAATTAGTTCTAACCACCTCCTTTGCCTCATATTCAATTCTTTCTGCTCGAAGAAGTACTTTAAGCTCTTGTGATTCGTATAGATCGTGCAATTGATCCCGTATAAATAATGCCTCCATAACTTAAGTGCAAACACCACTGCCGCTAGCTCTAAATCATGGGTAGGGTAATTTACCTCGTACGTCTTTAACTGTCTTGACGCATAAGCGATAACCTTTCCTCGTTGCATCAACACGCAACCCAAACCCAAATACGATGCGTCCGAATACACCACTAAATCGTCCGTTCCCTCTGGTAAGTGCTTCTGTTAGTCGCTTCTTTAGTTCTTGAAATGCACCCTCTTGATTTGCTCCCCAAGTAAACTTCACTCCCTTTCGAGTCAACTTTGTTAACGGTGTTGCTAGCTTGGAGAAGTCCTTAATGAACTTCCTATAATAGCCTGCCAACCCGAAGAAACTACGCACTTCCGTTGGAGTCTTTGGAGCGTTCCACTTCACCACAGCTTCAATCTTCGTAGGATCCACCATTATCCCTTCTGGGTTAATAACATGACCCAGAAACTGTACTTCTCGTAGCCAAAACGCACAATTCGAGAATTTAGCATAAAGCTTTTCTCGCCTCAACGTCTCCAACACTTCTCGCAGATGCTCTCCATGCTCCTTCTCGCTCTTGGAGTAGATTAGAATATCGTTAATAAATACGATCACCGATCTATCCAGCATCGGTCTACATACATGATTCATCATGTCCATGAATGCTGCAGAGCATTCGTTAACCCGAAGGACATAACTAAGAATTCGTAATGCCCATAACGTGTCCGAAATGCAGTCTTCGGAATATCCTCCTCCCTAACCTTCAACCGGTGATATCGTGACCTCAGATCTATACGCGAAAACCACTTCGCTCCCTGCAGTTGATCGAACAAGTCATCAATACGTGGTAGGGGATACTTGTTCTTAATCGTCAACTTATTAAGCTCTCGGTAATCGATGCACATAAGCATGCTACCATCCTTCTTCTTAACAAACAAGACCGGTGCACCCCACGGTGAGATGCTTGGTCTTATGAACCCCTTATCCAACAAATCTTGAAGTTGCTCCATGAGCTCCTTCATCTCCGTCGGTGCCAAACGATACGACGCTTTAGCAACCGGCTGTGCTCCTGGCTGTAAATCAATCTGGAATTTGATTTCTCTCTCTAGTGGTACTCCTGTCAAGTCATCGGGGAAAACATCAGGAAAGTCTCGCACCACCGGAACTTCTGTCAATTCTACGCTCTTCGCGTCAGTATTAGTGATATAGGCTAGGTATGCCCCGCATCCCCACCTCAAAGATTTTACTGCCTTCATCATCAAAATCACTCTCGGTAGAGAGCTCTCACTGTCACCATACACCGTTACTGGCGTACCTTCTAAGGATCGCAACTTAATCATCTTCCTCCGACAAACTATATCAGCATCGAATGCGGCCAACCAATCCTTACCCAACACTGCGTCAAAGCCTCCCAAAGCGATTATAAATAATCTAGCGGGAAACCTATGACCCTCTAGATCGATATAGCAATCATCTAATGCTTCAATCACCCTGGTGGGCGATCCTACCGCAGTCTCAACACTGAACGACTTCTCTATCATTCTAGCAGTTCTACGCAAACTATTACAGAAAGATGGGGCTACAAAACTCTTACTTGCCCCATAATCAAACAAAACAGTAGCTGGTACATCATTAATAAGAAAAGTACCTGAGACCACGTCCGGGTCATTCTTCGCCTCAGCTGCAGTCATGGTGAAGGCTCTCGCCTTCGCCTTAAGCTTCTCATCCTCTTTCTTCACTGGAACCGTTTCCTTGCTGGGTCCCGCACCCTGACCTGCCATACAATCTCTTACCCTATGGCCGACACCTCCACACAGGAAACACTTAAGATCACGCGGGCATTCTCTAGAGAAATGTCCCGCCTTGCCACATTTGTAACACAAAACATAATCAACCTTGCACTTGCCCGAGTGCTTCCTTCCATATTTACGACATGAATCCGGACCCTCGGTCCTTGCCCTCTTGCCAAACGGAACCTTTTGGTCCCTAATGAACCTCTTACTCGGCATAGTCCACTTCTTTTCTTCCGGATTCTTCTCCTGCACCTCGGTACCCATGACATCATCATATAATGTTCCACTTAGTTCCACAGCTTCGTCAAAGCTCGGCGGTTGCTGAGCCTTGACTAAATGCCTCACCCTATCAGGCAAACCTTCTACATACAGTTTCTTCCAATGCTCATCATTACCAGCCAAGTGTGGCACCAGACGTGCCATCCTAATGAACTTTGAAGTGTACTCGCGGTGTGTTAGTTTACCCGCCTTAAGAGTCAAAAACTCTCGTTCAAACCTCTCTAGCTCCCCTGGAGCACAAAACTTCTTCCTCCCTAGCCCTTTCAGATCATCCCAAGTCATGTCACTCAATTCTTGAGCAGTCTTTCTTTCCTTGACCGAATTCCACCACTGTAGAGCCTCCCCAGCAAAAGAGTGTGAAACAAACTTCACAACCTGGCTCTGATACCAACTTGTAAGGCCCCAAACCCGGGAACCCTACTTGTTGGCCCAAACACAAGCTAAGTAGTCATAGACATCAAACTAAACATAAGTTCATAGCAGCGGAAAACAATAGTCAACAAAAGGTCAACGACCCGACCCAAACATAATTCAAACAAGTACTAACATCAAACTTTCTTAACGAAATAGATAGTAATTAACGTCATCACAATCATCCACGGTAACCAATCGCCATCCAGAAGCCGCCAACTCACACCTTCTCTTTACCTGAAATACATGCTTAAAAGTCAGCTACGCTGAGTGAGTTCTATAGTAGTTCTTTAGGGAATATCAAATCCCAAAACGTTATAAAATGGTTTCCATCTCAATAGTTTAGTCATAAGGCTTTTCTCAAACAGTTCAAACAAAAATACACTTTTTATCGGCAAACAAACACACCGGGTTGTCTGGTCTGAAGACACAAGCAAACACGGTCACCCGTCTGACCTACGTCAGACCCAATACTCCGTTGACCAATGTCAACACCACATCAAGCTTACGCTCAATCTCCCGCCTGACCAAAGCCAGACACACTATCCCGTTGACCAACGTCAACCCACTATCAAGCTTACGCTCGATCTCCCGCCTGACCAAAGCCAGACACACTATCC
Organism: Smallanthus sonchifolius; assembly: GCA_023525975.1. Lineage (NCBI taxonomy): Eukaryota > Viridiplantae > Streptophyta > Magnoliopsida > Asterales > Asteraceae > Smallanthus > Smallanthus sonchifolius. The sequence continues at coordinate 56,570,356 of CM042028.1, forward strand.
CGTTGACCAACGTCAACCCACTATCAAGCTTACGCTCGATCTCGCGCCACGACGTTAAAGTACGTGACACAAACTCAAACACACATGCAAGCACAACGATTATTTAAAAATATTTGTTTCTTTTCCAAAACGTCGTCTATGCATGCAACTTTACTAAAAACACGTTTTACATGTATTCTTGCCCAAAACAATAAAACATTTAAAAGTGGGCGATAGAAACTCACCTTTGCTCGACACACTACGATCTTTAGAACTCACTAACTCCCCGTACTCGCCTTTCGACCTCGCACCTAGAACACACACAAAACACGAGTTAATATACGACCCGACATTACATTCCAGCCTACTCGACTACCCTACGTCGCGTACGACTTCATGCATGTGTATGGCACCATGCATGGTCTCCATGATTTACATGAAACCCTCGTTCATGTTCCCGACGTAACCGACCACTTATCTCTCTTACGTACGGCTCTCGGCATGCACGCATATCCCAACCCGAGCCTACCCCGGCTTCCTGATGACTCCGAGCAGCCCCCGTCACCCTAATCAGCTGTGAACAGCCCATGCATGGCCGCCATAGCCTACGGCCGGCCTCCTCTTCTCCGCCACAGTATAACCCGAGACTATCACGGCCGAGAATGGTCCCTTTGAGGGTCTGCCGTGACATCTCACACCACCACCGGCCGCCTCGCGCAGATTCCGGCTTCCCGAATCCCACCCGTAACTCGTGAGCCCCCCACCCGATCACCCTAGGGTTTTCGGTCCAATCCCATTCGACGCGTACAAGCCCCAAATGATAAAACAATCATTCGAAAAGAATATAGGGATTATACCTTTGATCCGAGTGACTCGTGTGAATCGAATCACCAAGAACGCGTCTCCTTCCTTCACTCGTCACCTACGAAACCCTAGAATCACAAAAATGGTTATCACGATTAACCGGGCTTAGAATACATACAAAATGGTTAGAGGCTCATGATCATACCTTCGATCCTACAAGAACACGTCGAACGAACTCCGCCTCTCTCTCCCTTGATCTCGACGGCCGCAAACTCGTGAATGGGGTCTCCCCCTTTGCGCCGTGAACCTAAAGGGTTCACCACCCTTGGACCGGGCCTCGGCCCGTGCGCGTATCCAGTCCATTCCGAGTTTTAATAAAGACCCCTCTAAAGCCTTGACCTTTATTCGCCACCCCTTCTAGTTTTTTTTATATAAAAGAAACCCGATAGTACGCCTTTGTTAGGTTTCGTTAAAATCTCGTAGAAACCCATCCATTATGTTGCAAGTATATACAACTGTACATTAATCCCGTTAGTTCAATAAAAACCGGGATGTTACAAGTATCAATTATTACCATATTATCTCTATTGTGATGAATTTGTGGATAATTATGCGTGCAAAACATGTATAAATGATGGCACATCATGCATCATTGACCTAATCCACGCGTGCTGGGTACGTAAGAGGCAAAATGCTAGTTTCTTCATCCTTCGTTGAGCTTCGGTTTCGGTGAATTGCTTATATTATTATTGTATATTGTCTGATCCATAATTGAATCGTTAGTATAAATACGTATTGTTGCATTGTTTTGTTTCTTTGCTGTTAATTTAATCCTATGAACTCACCAACCTTGTGTTGATACTTTTAAGCATGTTTATCTCAGGTCTCTAATCATATGCACAAGGTCTAGGATTTGCATATATGCAGTCACATTGCATGTTTTCATTAGAAGCTTAGGTTTATGGGAAGCTAAAGACATTATGCGTCTGTATTTTGATACATTACATTTGCTTCTGCATTTTCTTAAACTCTGTAAAACTTATTTATTTTGTATGATGTTTAAATAGAATGATTTTTCGAAAACCATTTAGAGGTCCTTCGAAATGACCAGAACCGATGATCCTTGACAGTCACGACCCACGGGTAAACCGCTGTGGATTTCAGGGTGTGACAGATTGGTATCAGTGTTGGATATATGAAGTCCGAATATAGTTAAGTCAACGTTACTAACAAGATACGATCTAAAGAGTTACACATTAGGCAACGAGCAAGTAATAATATTTAATTGTTAAATATTATAGTTCACGAAAGACGGATATAATATATGGTGAATAAATATTTAGAGAAATATTTACCGGAGATTGAGATAATTAATTATCTAATTAATTAATTATTTACGGGGAATAAATATTTAATCTGTTAAACATTTACAAAGATTAGGTTTTAATGATTATTAGTAATTAGTAAAATAAAAAGATCAATAATTAAATAGTTAATTATTACCAAGGGTATTAACTGTTAATACTATAGGGGACTGGAGTGTAGTTATAATGCTTATAAATATAACATTATAATCAAACCTAAAACCCAAATCAACTATACACCTAATCGGCGCCACCTTTCCTCTCCTTGCGAGTTCCAATGCCGACCAGCACCACCGCCGAGCCGGCCACCACCGTCGCACACCGCCGCTGTGATCGGCTTCCCTTCGGCGCAACCTGTGACGTTTTGCTGCAGGATTCCGTGTACGAGTCAACTAGCGTGATGTTCGTTGTACTAGGGTGTTTCAGATCTGGTTATCGTTAAAGATATAATATCTGAACACCCTATGGTTGGTTATTTAATATTGTTTATACGCGTGTAATCGGATCACTGAAAGGAATCCAGATCTGATCTGTTTGTTGTACTATTAAATTGCTTCCGCTTAAATACATCTGATTTTTTTATTTAAAAGGTTTAAATAATTATTTTTTTAAAAGTTAAACTGGTACCCAGATTCCCAACGGTGGTATGAGAGCCACTTTTACGTGCGTTTAGACACATTTTTTTATCGATCTATTGTTTTATTTGTCAAAACTTTTGTTTGACAAAAGATCGAGCCTTTTTCGTTTCTTGTTATTGTGTTGAATGAATCGAGCACTAGAGCCATGTGGTTGTATTGTTTGTGTTGGTTGTTTCTCTTTGTATTTTTTATGGGTTATTTGGAACCCCGATGTAATAGTTAGGTTTATTTTTATTTATTTATTTTTAGTGTATTTATAAATAAATATTGTAATTCTAAATAGAGGAAGACTAGAAGACCAAGGCGGACAATGACATGATTAAAGATGGAGATCTTGGACTAAGTGGGAGATAGCAGATTTGTTTGATTTTGTTATCCCTTAGACAAGTCCGGTTATCTTTTGATAACTCGAACGAATCCGGACAATGTTTCCTAGTTTCTCGGTTCTGTGTTTTATTTATTTTGTGGTTGTGATTATAATTATTTAGGATAATAATTAAACCGCAAAATTTTTATAAAACTTTTGACACAATTTAAAACGACAAGATTATTAAATTGTTTATTTTCTCGGAAAGGTAATTAAAAAAAAGGTGTTTTATTTAAAAGTAAAAACAAGTTTTAAATTTAATAGTTTTATTTAAAACAATTTTAAATTAATTAAAGAGTTTATTAGTTTAAAATCGGTTCGCGACGACCAATTTAGATTAAATAAGGTATTTGAAATTGGATCGTGTCGAGTGTGGAAAGTTGTTTCACGAACTAAAATTAGTAAAATTAGGTTTACTAAAATTACGCGACTTGTATCATGCTACTCGTTGACCAAAATATTTTTGACCCGAAAAAGTAATGTTAAAAAAATTTAAAGAAATCCTAAATATAAAATCGATATTTCTACGCCACCCTTAATTGTGACACTTCAACTAATATATCCGAACCCCCGGTGTTAGTGAATTACCCTGCATCCGGCCTTACGGTTTAAGTTGAAGGTAGAACCGCGATTCCTGAGTTACTTAGGCCGGGTCTACAGTTAAAATTGAATGACAAATATCACTTAAGTGGTTTAAGTGGGCGTAGTTGAGGGAAACGTATCCAAGCTTGACAATACTCGTCATGCCCCTCAAACCGAGAGTTGAATAGTTGATACAATTGATAATCGTTACCTACCCGTCTAGCTATGTCAGTGAAGAGTGCTCAGCCATTAACTGAGACATAGGGAACCGGAATCTCATTCCTAATTATATAATTTTCCAATTGGGTCATAAAATTTTAATTAGGAAACTATGCATGAAAATACTAAAGCTTTTATTTTTGAATTTTGTAGATGTCTAACGAATCCAATACAAATTCCTCATTCTCCATGAAATCTATCCTTGAGAAGGATAAGCTTGACAACTCCAACTTCATGGACTGGTACTGAAACTTGACAATAGTTATCAAAGGTGAGAACAAACTATATGTTACCAGCTGCTGCTACAGGCCAAGCCCGTAAGACCTAGGATAAGCACGTTGATGATTCTATCAAGGTCTCTTGCTTGATGCTGGCATCCATGATACCAGAACTTCAAAAGAATCTGGTGGACATGTCAGCATACGACATGATTAGGCAATTGCAAGAAATGTTTCAGCAGCAGGCCCGTCATTAACGCTTCGAAGTGATAAGATCACTAATAAGTTGTCGTATTCAAGAAGGTTCTTTAGTCAGCACACATGTGTTGAAGATGAATGGGTACATTGATCATCTAGCACGTCTTGACTCCCCTTTAAGCAATGAATTGGCCGGGGATATTATCCTCAACTCGCTGCCAAAGTCATATGACCAGTTCACTTTGAACTACAATATGAATGCTTGGGACAAGACCATCCTAGAGTTGCATATGATGCTGAAAACTGCTGAGATGAACATACCAGCTCCTGGTAAGTCTGGTCCAGTACTAATGATCAAGGAGGGTCAGGTTAAGAAATCAGAAGACAAGGGAAAAGGCGAGAAAAGCTTCAAGAGCAAGGGCAAAGGCAAAGCTGTTGCCAAGAAACCTCTAAAGGATGTCAAATGTTTTCATTGTGATGAAGTCGGACACTGGAGGAGAAACTGCCCAAAGTATCTAGCCGAGTTAAAGCAGAAGAAGTCTGCTAGGGGACAGTTCTCAGGTATGTTCGTTATGGAAATCTTCTCTTTGTCTAGCAAATCTTGGGTGTTTGACACTGGATGTGGTTATCACATTTGTAATGATTTGCAGGGACTAAAGAAGGTTAGGAGGCTGAAGCAAGGAGACCTGGAGCTCCATGTGAGAAATGGACAAAAGGTTGCTGTGAAGGCTGTAGGAGAATACACTCTTTTACTTTCTTCTGGTTTAGAACTTTTTTTTGAACAATGTTTATTTCATTCCTACTTTGACTAGGAATATTGTTTCAGTATCCACTTTGCGGGAACAAGTATTTGAATTATGCTTTTGACAATGATTTCATTTCTGCATATTTGAATGGTTTGTTTTATTTTTCTGAAAAGCCTCACAATGGAATCTATGTGATAGAAGTTCATGATAATAACGTACTATTTAATATCTCCTCCAAACGTATGGAATATGATTTCAATGATACGTATCTATGGCATTGTAGACTAGGACACATAAACAAGAATTGCACGTCAAGAGTCATTTGATGATTGCGAGTCGTGTTTAAGTGGAAAGCTAACCAAGGCTCCTTTTTCCAGTATTGGTCAAAGGGCTAAGGATCTGTTAGGACTTGTACATACTGTTGTATGTGGTCCACTCAGAACAATGTGTAGAAGTGGAGAGAGATACTTTGTGACATTTACTGATGACTTCAGTAGATATGGTTATGTTTATCTTATGAAGAATAAACATGAAACGTTTGAAATGTTCAAACAATACCAGAACGAAGTATAAAATCAGCTTGGTAAGACGATTAAGATGCTTCGATCTGATTGAGGTAGAGAATATCTTAGTCAAGAGTGTGACGAACATCTAAAGAAATGTGGGATCATTTCTCAGCTTACTCCACCAAGAACACCTCAACTTAACGGTGTATCCGAAAGGAGAAATCGAACTCTATTAGATATGATTCGATCAATGATGTGTCGTATAAACCTCCCACACTCCTTCTGGACTTTTCCTCTCGAGACTGCCACAAGAATCATAAATCTAGCTCCTACAAAGAAGGTGGACAAGACGCCTTATGAGATATGGCATGGGGAGAAACCCAAAGTGTCCTACCTTAGGGTTTGGGGATGTAACGCATATGTTACAAGTGAATCTACGGATAAGCTAAATCCCCGTGGCGATAAAGTTGCTTTCGTCGGATACCCTAAAACAATCGGTTACTACTTCTACAATCCTGCTGAAAATAGAGTTTTTATTAAACGCAGAGCTACTTTCTTGAAGAAAGAACTTCTCGCGAGAGGGATTGGAGATAACCGTGTGGATTTGGATGAGATCCAAGAACAACAAACTGAACCTGTCGTTCAGTATGAGACAGCTAAAACTGAATCTAGAAATGTTCAAGATTCGAATGTGACACAAGCTGTTCGCATAAGTGCTAGGGATCGTCATGAACCCGATCCATATATCGGGATTCACCAGATTGACGACATCCTGATCGTTGATCAGGCAGAACCCACTAGTTACAAATCTGCAATCTTGGAGTCTAAATCTAAGAAATGGCTTGAAGCCATAGATGCTGAAATCCAATCTATGTACGACAACCATGTATGGGACTTGGTTGACCTTCCTCCCGAAAGTCGGACCGTAGGAAGCAAGTGGATTTTCAAGAAGAAAATCGACATGGATGGGAATGTGCAAACCTTCAAAGCAAGGCTGGTAGCGAAAGGCTTTACTCAGATTCAAGGAATTGATTATGATGAAACCTTCTCGGCAGTAGCCATGCTTCAGTCTATTAGGATCTTACTTGCCATTGCCGCGTATTATGACTACGAGATATGGTAAATGGATGTCAAAACCGCGTTCCTTAATGGGCATCGTACTAAAGATGTCCATATGGTTAAACCAGAAGCTTTTGAAGATCCAGAGAACCCTAATAAAGAATGCAAGTTAAACAAATCCATTTATGGGTTAAAACAGGCATCCAGAAGCTGGAATCTTCGCTTTGTCCATAAAATCAAAGAGTTTGGTTTTATCAAAAACGAAGATGAACCATGTGTCTACAAGAAGGCAAGTGGGAGCCATGTGTCTTTTCTGATTCTGTATGTAGATGACATACTGCTCATTGGAAACCATATCCCTATGCTAAAAGACGTAAAGTCTTGGTTAGAAAAAGGTTTCGCAATGAAAGATCTTGGTGAAGCTGCTTATATTCTAGGAATAAAGATCAATAGAGATAGATCAAAGCGGCTTATAGGTTTAAGTCAAAGTACATAATTGATAAACTTGTTCGACGCTTTTTCATGCAAGACTCTAAGAGAGGGTCGTTGCCTATGGCACATGGAACCATACTGAATAATAAACAGTGCCCTCTGTCTAACGAGGACAAGAAAAAAATGGATAGGATTCCATATGCTTCTGCAATTGGTTCCATTATGTATGCCATGCAATGTACTAGACCTGACGTATCGTACGCTTTAAGCATGACAAGTAAATATCAACAGAATCCTGGTGAGAGTCACTGGATAGCTGTGAAGAACATCCTTAAATACTTGAGAAGAACTAAGGACATGTTTTTGATATATAGAGGACGGAGGTGTGATCACTTGGAAAAGTAAATATCAACAGAAACGGGATTTGTATTTGTTCTGACCGGAGGTGCGATCACTTGGAAAAGTATTAAGCAAAGTGTTGTTGCTCAATCCACCACTGAGTCAGAATACATTGCTGCTTCAGAAGCTGCAAAGGAGGCTGCTTGGATGAAGAAGTTCATTGCTGATCTCGGAGTAATGCCGAGCATTCATAAATTGATCGAGATACTGTGTGACAATACTGATGCCATTGCTCAAGCTAAGGAACCAAGGTCACACCACAGCACGAAGCACATACTCAAGAGATTTCATTATATCCGGGATATATTAGAACGGGGAGACATCGTGTTAAATAAAGTTCACACATATTAGAATCTAGCCAACCCGTTCACTAAGCCCATGCCTCATTCTAAACATGAGGAGCATGCTAACAAGATAGGCCTTAGATTTTCTAGACAGTGGGTTTGATTTGTATTTAGTATTTGGTGTATTCGAACAATACATGTACATTTTTTTTTAATATTTGATTTAATGGTTAAATGCATTATTATTAGATGTTACTGTGTTCGATAGTTTATACGTTTTAGAAACCTTGAATATATAGATTATTCTAAATGTCCGTAGTCGATCAGATTCATGGGAATCAATCTGAACGTAAGACTACTGTGAGTCGGATGGTTGGTTCATTGCGAATGAAAGACCAAGAAGTTGGAAACCATATTCACAGATAATTATTAGAGAATAATTATTTTACATAACTCGTTTCAAAACTATCTTCATGGATCAACGTCTTGAGATGTTTTGAATAAAGTAAGATCTGTCAATCCTCGACCCGAGGCACTTACTAGAACTAACTCTGACTAAAGGTTGTTCTTTGATCTTATCTAATGCTATACCTTAACAGGCAGTAATAAAGGTATGATCAGGAATAATCTGAAGTTTAGTGGGAGTTGTACGTGGCTAAAGGAATTATGTTCTTCTTTAATTAGGAGTTGAACATTCTAGCGCCCTCGTTGATTCAAGCTGGTGTGAAATGCATGGCCATGCTCAAACTAAAGAGTAGTTTGTTTAGACCACTTTGAATTGGAGAACGAGAACAAGAATAGTTGAACCACATATGAGAAGTGAACTGTATCCATGTCTCATGTTCAATGAATGCCGTAAACAGAAAGGATACATATGCTTACTAGGACTGTTAGACTTGGTAAAGTAAAGGTTACTTGTATGCAAAGAAATACTTTGACGATTGTAAATACGTTATATCTTGCTAGGGGCAGTGAGATGCAGCTAGGCGTCCTCCACTGTCTACGTTGAACCGATTAATTAATGATTCGACCAAGTGGGAGATTGTTGGATATATGATGTCCGAATATAATTAAGTCAATGTTACTAACAAGATACGATCCAAAGAGTTACATCTTAGGCAACGACCAAGTAATAATATTTAATTGTTAAATATTATAGTTCACGAAAGACGGATATAATATATGTTGAATAAATATTTAGAGAAATACTTATCGGAGATTGAGATAATTAATTATCTGATTATTTAGTTATTTACGGGGAATAAATGTTTAATCTGTTAAACATATACAAAGATTAGATTTTACTGATTATTAGTAATTAGTAAAATAGAAAGATCAATAATTAAATAGTTAATTATTACCAAGGGTATTAACTTTTAATACTATAGGGGACTTGAGTGTAATTATAATGCTTATAAATATAACATTATAATCAAACCTAAAACCCAAATCTCCCCTACACCCAAATCGACGTCACCCCTCCCCTCCTTGCGTGTTCCGACGCCGACCAGCACCACCGTCGGCTCCCCTTCTGCGCAACCGTGTGGCGTTTTGCTACAGGATTCCGTATACGAGTCAACTAGCGTGACGTCCATTTTACTAATGTGTTTCAGATCTGGTTATCGTCAAAGGTATAATATTAGAACACCCTATGGTTGGTTATTTAATATTATTTATATGCGTGAAATCGGATCACTGAAAGGAATCCAGATCTGATCTGTTTGTTGTACCATTAAATTGCTTCCTCTTAAATACATTTGATTTATTTATTTAAAAGGTTTAAATAATTATTATTTTAAAAGTTAAAACTGGTACCCAGATTCCCAACAATCAGAGCCCTGGTTATAGAGAACTAAGTTGCATATAGTGTACTTAGACTATAATTGTAGCCTTACATAGTTCACATCACATCATTCTCATTGCATATACATTCACACTTCCAATATTACTTAATGCTTAGATATTGTTACTGTCACGACTATGTCTTTCGCATCTCACCCGATTTTCATCTCCGACTCTGAAGGGAAGTAAGAGTACCCATCGTCGGCACCTTCATCAGCTGAATCGTCACTGCCCGTACTGTCCGCGCCACTACTCCCGCGCGTGCCCGGTGACGATAGCATTCCAATGACCGACGGCGATGAGAACCCAAACGAGGATTCAGGGGAGCACATGGCCGACAACCACAAGGATGCGAGGAGGAGTCCGAAGAGGTTCCGGAGACTGTATTCGGCGAGGAGCTTGAGGCTCACGTGGACACAAGGACCGGGGAGGAGACCCCGAGGTGGTAGCTCACCCCATCCCATCCCCATACCTTACGCATTTAGGAGAAACACTACCTTATCAAACCTCGAGTAAGAAGGTCACACTGCCTCGTCATGTTTCAACACCACCTACATCAGCACATCACCCGGACCACAAGGAGTTCGAGGCGGAAATTCACGCATGTCCGAGGAGGACCGGAAAGACTCAGAGAGACCAAGGACTATTACTTCGGGTTGCAAACTGAACCCTACTCATATGTCCCCACTCAAGGAAGTTCGTAATTGAAATTCTTTTTTTCTAATATATTTAGTATGACTCTAAAACCAGTCAGCCTTAGTACATTGGCTAAATCCTACTATGTCCTTAGACACAGTTAACATTCTGTACCCGATGGTACAATCTAATGAACATTACAACTCTTTTAATCTGGAAACTTGGGATAACGAAAACATCAGTCGGACCATGCAATGCAACATATTATTACGGGTGCACACGTAATCATAAATTATAGTGTATGAAAACTCTGGTGAATCCTATAATCTGAGTTAACTTTCCTGTACGAACTGTACTCCTATGTTCCAATTCTTAGTTGCCCGATTTTCAATCACTTAGAATACTACGAATAGATTGAGTAAAAGAATATCACCTGACACAACACCCTACCTCTGTTGGCATTAAATTATCCATCATCTTCTCTCATTTATGTATTTTGAAACAAAACTTAGCCTGGAGCGAAGAACCTCCGGAAGGGCGGTTCATACAAGGTTGTTCTTGCATACAGACCCTGAAATTTCAAAGGTAATAGAGGAGTCGGGGGTATTGCCAAATGGATTGATGAGATGGAATATGTTCCCAGCATGAAAAATTATACCATGGATAGAAAGTCAAATTCGCGACCGACACATTCGAAGGGCAAGCTCTCACATGTTGAAACTCACATGACCACACTCTAAGTCTAGGAGCTGCTAACGCAATCCTATGAGAAGAATCTAAGGATATTATGAAAGAAGAATATTCCCCGAAATGAACTAAAAAAGTTAGAACAATGAATTTAAAACTTGTCAATAGAAGGTGTGAATATGGGAGGATACACCACGAAATTCCACAACTTGACCCGATTATGCTCACATATGGTCACACCGGAATCCAAGAGAATCGAAAGGTACATTTGGGGCTTATCGCCTCAGATCTAAAGTATAGTAACATCTGCTGAACCTACTGCCATCAGAAACGCAACGAGACTTGCGCTCAATCGGAAAGGCCAAGTAGTTCGGCAAGGCATACTGTTCAGAAATGGGTCTCTTGTGAAGTCATTTGATAGCAAAAAGAGATAAGACGATGCTTCCGATAAAACCCTTACACCACCCGCTCCGAGGAGGCAGAAACAGTTAAGACCTTTGTCGCATGCCAACCAGATAAGGAAACCAGAGGTGGATATGCTGGGAATTTACCGACACGTAACAAGTGTGGTCTCCACCACACGGGGGCATGTGAAGACTTCAAGTTCCAGAAATACAAGCGTTTTGGCCATGCCACCCACAATGGTAGAACTGTTGACCAAGCCACAAACACAGGAGAAAACCATGGATTGCCCAAGGTCTAGAAGACTTGGTGAAAACAATGCACGTGGCAGAGCGTGCATTGTAAGAGCTCGATAGAATCCAAACAATGTCATCCGCATGTTTCTTGTGAACAACCATTAAGTTTCCATTTTATTTGATACGAGTGCTGAGAAGAGCTTTGTGCCCACTCAATTTAGCTCACTACTTTGTATTACACCGACTGCACTAGATTACCTATACATGGTAGAACTAGCTGATGGTAAGTTGATTGAGACAGAACAGATAATTCCTGGGTGCGTCCTAATACTAGCTGACCACCCATTCACTGTAGAACTATTACCAGTAACTCTTAGGAGTTTTGACATGGTCATCAGTATAGACTGGTTGTCTAAGAACCGAGCCTAGATTTTACGTGACGATAAAATCGTTCGCATTCCACTGTCGAACGGAGAAAACATTGTTGATTCAAGGGGAAAAGAGTGGTACAACACTAAGAATCATTACTTGCATGAAAGCCCAGAAGTACTTATGAATGGGTTACCATGCGATCTTAGTGCACATGACAGAAAGGAAAGCAGAGGAAAGGAAGATCGAGGACATTCCGATCGTCCGAGACTATCCGGAAGTGTTTCCCGAGGAATTGCCCGGACTTCCACCATAGCGGCAAGTCGAGTTCCGGATTGATCTTACACCAGGAGCTGCACCGATAGCACGGTCACCTTACCGACTGGCGCCATCGGAAATGCAAGAACTGTCTAACAAGTTGCAGGAACTGTTGGACAATGGGTTCATCAGACCGAGCTTTTCGCCTTGGGGAGCCCCAGTCTTGTTTGCCAAGAAGAAAGACGGATCGTTCCGTATGTGCATCGACTATAGAGAGTTGAACAAAGTGACGATCAAGAATCGATATCCTTTGCTTAGGATCGACGATCTATTCGACCAGTTACAAGGGTCGAGCTACTACTCAAAGATCGATCTTCGTTCGGGATATCACTAGCTGAGGATTCACGAGGACGAAATTCGAAAGACTGCTTTTCAAACTCGTTACGGTCACTACGAATTCATGGTCATGCCATTTGGGTAAACCAATGCACCAACAGTATTCATGGACCTCATGAACTGAGTGTGCACACCCTACTTGGACAAGTTTGTGATTGTGTTCATAGATGATATCTTGATATACTCACTGAGTTAGGAGGAGCACGCTGGACATTTGAAACTGATTATGGAATTACTGAAAGGCGAGAAGTTGTACACCAAATTCTTGAAGTGCGACTTCTGGATTCATGAAGTGCAACTCCTTGGACATGTGGTCAACGATAAAAGTTATACATATTGACCCATCCAAATTTGAGGTAATTAAGAAATGGGAAGAACCTGAGACTCCAACCGATGTGTGACAATTCTTAGGTCTTGTGGACTATTATCGACGATTCATCGAGAATTTCTCGAAGATAGCCCAACCCTCACTACTCTGACTCACACATACCAGAAATACGAATGGAACGATAAAACAGAAACAAATTTTCAACTGCTTAAGCAGAAGCTTTGCAGTGCTCCGATCCTATCACTACCAGAAGGAACAGACGACTTCGTGGTTTACAGCGATGCGTCACATCAAGGACTCAGTTGCGTGTTGATGCAAAGAGAGAAGGTAATTGCCTATGCTTCTTAACAACTAAAAGTGCGTGAGAAACAAACTACACTACCCATGACTTAGAGTTGGGAGCCGTGGTATTCGATTTCAAGATCTGGAGACATTACTTGTACGGAACGAAATGTATGATTTTCACTGATCACCAGAATCAGCATATTTTCGATCTGAAAGAGCTTAACATGAGGTAGCGTCGATGGGTTGAATTACTAAACGACTACGACTGCGCCATTCGTTACCATCCTGGAAAGGCAAACGTTGTTGTTGATACTTTGAGCAGGAAAGAACAACTAAAACTGCGATGAGTACGAGCGTTACAGTTGACCATTCACATGAATTTACCTATCCAAATCTGTAACGCTCAATGATGTCTCCCAGACGGTCTATAAAAATAACTATAAAACCTAACCTAGAATCCTAAGTAATAAAAGGAGTACCTTCAACTAAACCGCACTGACAGGCAAGTGTATCTATCGAGTGTAGCACAGCTTAACGGTAAACCGAGTTATCGAACCCTAGAGACACTATGTAAACAAAACTAGACTCTGACTCGGACTAAAGCTGATTTGGTTTGGGGGGTTTACTACACTAAAGATTATCACTAAGAATGCAATAAACTAGAACGACTCAACTATCCAGATTGAAGCTAAAGATGAAATCAAGGATGGGAAGAATATCACCTAGGTCGGAATCCTACATCCAAAGCACAACTTCTACCGGTTATGGAAACTATAATGGATCTGGGTTCCTAAAGATGACAACTAAAGACTACCTAGCGGATCCCTAATCATTCTCAGGATGTCACCAATTAAGCTACCTAAAGTGTACTAATTCACCAGATTGTTGGATCACTTCTCACGTATTTCCAACTATGATAAAGTACCCTAATAAACAGATTACCTCTCAGTCTCTCCATCCACCGATACACTTGAGGAATGCAAGGGGTAATCTCAAGATAACAACTATGACTCGAATAGCAACAATCACTAGACACCTAATACCGGCTTCCTCTCAGACAACTGACACTCGGATTCCCAATGACGAAGACTAAACGACTAATTCTCACCTCCCGGGTATTGAAGTAGGATGCACACTCAGCTCTAATTAGCAATCAAAGACAACTCCAATGGCTACTACGTCTAGCAGACCATCCTAATCACAAACCCTAAGATCTATGACCGAGATACATAAATCAAATTGGCAGACAACCACAATCAACGCACGGAATCATAATCAACCACAAGATCAGAATATAAACATGCAATAACATCACAATAATCAACTCAAGATTGCTTACAAAATCATAAATCCATTAAGCGAATCCAAAACCGATAAAAATCACAACTTTAACATGTATTCATCATTAGACCTAGGCAATATCAAAGTTCTAGCCTAGGATCATGCTTAAACAAACAAAAACAGAAGTAAAAACAAGAACCATGGTATCAAACATCCAAATCAAAGGTAAAAATCTAATCTTGCAAACCGAATACGTAAAACTACAATCCCGGAATACAAAGATGCAAGCTTTCCTCTTCAATTGGCATATCCAACCTCAAAATTGCCTCTGGACCTCTTCTCAGACGGCTAAGATCGAATTCTTCCAAGAATGGCTGTTTAAAACATTAAATATTGGAAATTAGGGTTTTTACGGATTTACGGGCCTCTCGCGTACCACGAGAGGCTGTCTTCATTATTTCGTGTACCGCGGCAGACAAAACAGTCGGGCTCCTTCCTTGAGTTCCTCGCGTACCGCGAGATATTAATGCTAAGTCTTCGCGTACCGCGAGAGACTGGAATTTCTCATTTTTTTACTTTTGAACCCTGGACTTTCTTCCGGCTTCGTTCTCTTGCTCGGTTTCTTCATATATTTACTTGTAATTTATACAAACATGTCACACCCCAAAAACGTACCATCGCAGCGGAAGCGGTTACATAAGCATGGTGGTACAGAGTTGGCAACCACATGATCTAGGCAAACGATTTATACTTAAATTAAAGTAGTTTAAAAGCTGTTTAGGGAATTACAAAATAACATATTGTTTAAGTCACACAATATTGTTTACTAAAAACCCGAATGTAAATTGTTCAAGATCCATGAAGGATCAAATAACATTCCCACAGGTTCCCAACACATGCCAAAATATTCCCAAATAGACGTTTGCCTTCCAAAAATCCATTCCATTCCATCAACTTCCAAGCATAGCATTTCAATTACCTGAAAAACATGCTTAAAAACATCAACATAAAGTTGAGCGAGTTTCACAGGTTTTCAATGTACACATGACATTTTACGAAACATATTGCGTAATGATATACACGTGAGTTGTTATAAGCTTGCAAGGAATATAACATATGATGCGAACAAGAGCCTATAATCAAACCGAGACATAATAACAAGTGCCCACACAATCCTTTCAAAATATATTTCTCTCATACGACGATCCGACCGGAGCTACCGATCAATGAGAGAGGGTTGTCAAACCCGATAGATCTACCACATATATTCTACGGCCTATCCCAAGGCTAATGATTATTACGGCCGGGCAACTCCCATGAACAAAACTCGCATGGGTACGAACGATAGCCCTTACTCATGTCCATCAAGCAATCACGTAAAGTAAATCATACTAACGCAATATTTGACAACAAACAAGCATGCTTTTCCCCCATAGTTTTATAAACTTAAAACAATTTAAAAAGGGGCCGTGAAAACTCACCTTGCTAAGTAACGAGATCAAATACTTTAGTATATGCAAGTCCAAATGATTACTAAGGTTCTAAAGATGTCCTAAACATAAGGAACATGTTAATAAATATTCTTGCAAATTTTAGTTGCAAGATGTTCACCACACTAGATTAGACTCTTTGTATGTTCTTTATTATTCCACACAAATCTATCACAAGTTGTACAAGACAACTACTAGACTTAGGGAATATACTACAAACAAACACACCAATCTATCACAAGTTGTACAAGACAACTACTAGACTTTGTGTATGTTCAACACTTTTGTGACCACGACACACGGTTAGGGTTTTCTTTATAAAACTTAGTGGATATTAAAAAAATATGAGACTTATCAAGGGTTTTACTTAATAAAAACCATAATATGAGGAAGTTAAGAATTATTATCATTTTAACTACCTCACATATAAGTCAAATAACTTCTATGTCACATTCAACACTTAGTCACACATCATGCATTTTCTAAGTAACATAACTAATCATTTCACAAGTTAAACTCATGTTATCACACTTAGGGTTTCACATGATATCACAAATCATCAAATACACTTTTTAGATCAGATTCAAACACTTAGAATAATTTTCTAAAAATTCGAGCATGGTATCCCCTAATACATGGCAATTTCCTATGTATTTAGGATAACCAACAAGGTACAAACATGCATATAACCACACATATGATCAAGTATCATTCCAAATCATTTAGGGGCTGTAAATAACTCATAAAATAGGTTTTATCTACTGCCCAAAATCAGATTCATCAATCTATCTTTTTAAATCGAAATTTTACCGTTTTGCGGGCTAGTTTTACTTAAAATCACATATAATGCATTTAAACACCAAGTTTCATGTTTATAACCATAAATATGATTTTCTAACATAAATTAGCATACAAAACTTGTCATAACATCAGTTTGCATATTTTTCCATATTTACGTATGAAATTACCGTTTTTCGGCTTTTTCGACTACCTAGTTAAGCATATATCAAGTTGAACATATCCACACATGATTAAACTTTATGAATAAGTTCTAAACATCATTATAAGTTATTTTTAACATACATTTTTCAGATTTAACAAAATCTTACATATCCATGAATTTACATGTTCCAAAAGACGTATTTTCGACATAAAATCCAACAATAACCTAATCAAAACATCAAGTAACAATCCACTCATGAACTAACATATTTTTACACACAAAAATCATGTTATATTCTGTTCTAAAATTTCATCACAAAACCCTAGTTGCATGTGATAATCTAGCATCAAAATAACCCATTTCGCAACAATAAACATCCTCATATATACATACATGATCACAATACTCATACAAACTCAAAACACATGAAAAATCCCTTGTAAAACCTCTTCATAATCTGTTTTGAAAAACGTTTTTAACCATTTTATAAATCTTGATTGTTGGTGAACATATTTGCAAAAACACTAGGTTTTGAATCATGAACAAGGGTGTAAATGTTTCTTACCTTTGTTGGATCTTTTCTACAGGAACTATGAGTGAAAAATGTGTTAGAAAAGATGGTCCTTGGCTGTCCAAAACGACCGTGGGACAAGCTTCAAAAACCCTTCAAAACCTTCGCGAAACCATCAAGAACACAAGACTCTTTGAAGGATTATACTTGGAACTTTGAGAGTGTTGTAAGAGTTGTGATATTTTGTGGTGTATATGAGAGAATATTAGAGAGAGTGGGCGGCCAAGGAAGGAGAAAAAGAGAGAGTTTGAAATGGTCTTCAACTAATTGGAATGCATGCAAATGTTTAGAGTGTAAAAATGGACTTGTAAGTGTAATGATTTTGATTCTATGGTGAAAGCTTGGAGGTGGAGTGGGTCCCACCATAAAAATCGCCCAACATAGAGGTTTTTAGCAATTAATTCTGTAATTTTTATAAATATTACAAGTGTAGGTGTTTTATATACCATAAAGCTCAACCTTTTATAAAAATTAACCACTTTAAGCATGGTTTTAAATAAAAATAACTCCATATAAAATTCCAACATATTTTTAGCTATCATAATCACTAAAGATCATAATTTTTGCTAAAAGTTGGTTTACACGCATCCGGTGCACACCTGAACCGGGCTACACGCGATAAAAATCGCCGAAAACGCAAATAAACGTGTTGCACATCAAATTCACATATAATCCACTATTTTAAGTAAGTTTTAATAATTTTTGATGAAAACCATATTTTCATGTTAACCAGGTCGTCACCAGTATTTAATTCGGTTATTATGCCGGTACGCGATACCGCATTCTCCGAAAACGTACGAAATGCTAATCTAATCACACGAAGGGCCTTGCTATACTATAAAATGACTCAATTAACCTTAAATAAGTCTAACCACACTAATTTAATATATTAAAGCATGTGCGGAAGTCAAACAGTCAATACCCTGTAAATTGCCGGTTGTCACAGTCTCCCAACGTTAAAGAAATTTCGTCCCGAAATTTACGATACAGAGTCTGTATTACGAACATACTAAAACAAATGCGGGTACTTCCTCTTCATCTGGTCCTCACGTTCCCACGTGAACTCAGGTCCACGCTTAGAATTCCATCTAACTTTGACCAGCTTGATACGACTACGTCTAGTCTTGTGGATTTTCCAATCCATAACTTCAACAGGTTCTTCACGAAAATGGAGAGTTTCATCTATGCTAACGTCATCAGGCTTTATGACAAGTGTTTCATCCGATAAACACTTCCTTAGGTTTGACACGTGGAAAACGTTATGCACGCCCTTAAGTTCACGAGGCAACTTAAGTCGATAAGCAACTGGGCCAACTCGAGCCAAAATCTCGAATGGTCCAATATAACGCGGATTCAACTTTCCGTGCTTACCAAACCTAACAACACCTTTCCAAGGTGAGACTTTTAACAACACTTTGTCTCCAACCTCGAATTCCAACGGTTTTCTCCTTTTGTCAGCATAACTCTTTTGTCGATCCTGGGCTATCTTCAAACGTTCTCTAATCCGAAACACTTTGTCGGTGGTTTCCTGAACAATCTGCGGTCCAGTCAACTGCTTTTCTCCGACTTCAGCCCAACACAACGGCGATCGACATTTCCTGCCATACAAGGCTTCAAATGGTGCGGCTTGCAAACCAGTCTGATAACTGTTATTGTAGGAAAACTCAACCAGCGGTAAGTGAGTATCCCAACTTCCACCAAAATCAATAACACAAGCACGCAACATATCCTCCAATGTTTGAATGGTTCTTTCACTTTGACCATCTGTCTCTGGATGGAAAGCAGTACTCATATCCAACCGAGTACCTAACGCTTTCTGGAAAGTCTTCCATAGTTTTGACGTGAATCGACTATCTCTATCGGAAATAATGGATGTTGGCACTCCATGCCGGGCCACCACTTCCTTCAGATAAATCTTAGCCAACTTCTTCACACGATAAGATTCTGTAACGGGTAGGAAATGAGCAGATTTCGTCAAACGGTCGACAATTACCCAAATGGCATCATATCCACTTGATGTACGTGGTAATTTTGTTACAAAATCCATAGTTATCCGATCCCATTTCCATTGTGGAATCTCAGGCTGTTGCAAAAGCCCAGACGGCTTTTGATACTCAGCCTTCACCTTCGCGCAAGTCAAACACTTGCCAACATACGTCGCAATATCACTCTTCATGTTTGGCCACCAATAAAATTCTTTCAAGTCCTTGTACATTTTATCCGATCCAGGATGAATCGAATATCTGGACTTATGAGCTTCATTCAAAACCAGATCACGTAAATTTCCAAAACGTGGCACCCATACTCTATCCATAAAGTACAAAGTGTCATCACCCTTGGGTACAAGCTCACGAACCATACCTCGTAAGCCTTCATTCTTCACGTTTTCTTCCTTCATTGCTTCTCGTTGCGCATCACGAATCTGAGTTGTGAGGTTTGTACGGATAGTCAACCCTAGTGCACGCACACGTAGCGGTTTAACTCGCTCTTTCCTACTCAAGGCATCGGCCACGACATTAGCCTTACCTGGGTGATAACGAATATCACAATCGTAGTCATTGAGCAA
This sequence comes from Smallanthus sonchifolius, assembly GCA_023525975.1. Classification (NCBI taxonomy): domain Eukaryota; kingdom Viridiplantae; phylum Streptophyta; class Magnoliopsida; order Asterales; family Asteraceae; genus Smallanthus; species Smallanthus sonchifolius. Next base: position 56,590,441 of record CM042028.1, read on the forward strand.
TTCCATCCAACGCCGTTGCCTCATATTCAACTCCTTTTGATCGAAGATGTGTTGGAGACTCTTATGATCAGTGTAGATCGTACACTTCGTACCATAAAGATAATGCCTCCAAATCTTGAGCGCAAACACCACAGCTCCTAACTCCAAATCATGCGTCGCATAATTCTTCTCGTGCACCTTGAGCTGTCGCGATGCATAAGCTATGACCTTCTTATTTTGCATTAAAACACATCCAAGACCTTGATGCGAAGCATCGCAGTACACCACAAATCCATCTGTCCCTTCAGGAAGAGACAAGATAGGGGCACTACATAGCTTCATCTTTAACAACTGAAACGCGGTCTCTTGTTTCTCACTCCAAACATACTCCTCTTCTTTGCGGGTCAATAGTGTTAACGGCTGCGCTATCTTTGAGAAACCTTCAATGAATCTACGATAATATCCTGCTAAACCTAAGAATTGTCGCACCTCAGTCGGATTCTTTGGTGCTTCCCAATTCTTAATGGCCTCAATTTTCCCTGGATCCACGTGGATACCTTTTTCATTGATAACATGGCCTAAGAAATGGACTTCTCGAATCCAAAATTCGCACTTTGACAGTTTAGCATATAACTTCTCATTTCTCAACAGCTCCAATATCAGTTTCAAATGCTTCTCATGTTCCTCCTTGGTACGTGAATAAATAAGTATATCATCGATGAATACTATCACGAATTTATCCAAGTATGGTCGGCAGACCCTGTTCATCAAGTCCATGAACACTGCCGGAGCATTTGTCAACCCAAAAGGCATGACCAGAAACTCATAATGACCATAGCGTGTACGGAACGCGGTCTTAGGAACATCTTCCTCAGCAACTCTCATCTGATGATAACCAGACCGAAGATCAATCTTTGAGTAGAAACTGGATCCTTGCAATTGATCAAACAAATCGTCAATCCTCGGCAACGGATACCGATTTTTGACGGTAAGTTTGTTTAACTCTCTATAGTCAATGCACATTCTAAAGGATCCATCCTTCTTCTTCACAAACAAAACAGGCGCTCCCCAAGGCGAGAAACTCGGCCTTATAAAACCCTTATCCAATAATTCTTGCAATTGTTGTGATAACTCTTGCATCTCGGACGGCGCCAAACGGTATGGAGATCGAGCAATCGGTGCCGCACCAGGCACGAGATCAATCCTAAACTCAACTTGTCTTGCTGGTGGCAAACCAGGCAACTCTTCGGGAAATACGTCAGGATAATCACGAATAACGGGGATCTCTTCAAACTTTGGTCCTTCAGCCTTAGTGTCAACCACATGGGCTAAGAACGCTAGACAGCCTTTACGTAAGCATTTGCGCGCCTTCATTACATTAATGATTCTCAAACCATTCGCACTTTCGTCACCTTGAATTTCCAACAGTTCGTCGTTCGGAAGCGGAAGGCGAACTTTCTTCTCATAGCACAATATCTCAGCATGATTCTTTGACAACCAATCCATGCCTACCACAACATCAAAACTTCCTAGCTCGACAGGTAAAAGATCAATACTAAAAGTATGATCTCTTAAACGTATGATACACCCACGATAAACGTTTTTAGTTTCTATTATTTTTCCATTAGCTAGTTCTATTGAATATTTCTCATTCAACTTACTTGATTTAGAGCCAAGCAACGATACGAAGTCTTTAGAAACAAAACTTTTATCGGCTCCAGTGTCAAATAAAACATAAGCATAATGGTTATTCACAAGAAACGTACCAGTCACAACCGACGGTTCTTCCCGCGACTTCTTTCCATCCATTACAAATGCTCGGCCACGTGCGCCCTTGTTTTTCAGCTTGGGGCAGTCTCTCTTAAAGTGACCAACAACACCGCATTCGTAACATCCGCGATTTGGCTCTTCTTTCTTGGCTGGTAGCTTCACTCTGCAAGTTTGAACCTGGTGTCCAAACTTTCCACATCGTTCACACGTGATACAGGGGCCGGTATGGAAGTAGTTACATTTATTGCATCGGGGCTTCTGACCTGGGTTCCCCTTTGACTCATTGGCAGCATACATTTTCCCAGAACCCCTTCGCTTGTCACGAGAACCTTCTGAACGATATCCTGAACCATCAGACCTTTTCCTCTTGTTATCAAGCGACGAGTTCTCTTTCACAGCCATACTACTTACGGTTTCAGCAACTTTCTTCACAACCTCACCATCCTTAAGCAAACCCATCCGCACAGCATCGTCAGTCAAAGAATGGGCCAACTGCACGACACTTTGCATGGTGGTAGGGTTAGCAGATGTAACCATGCTGCGAATTTGAGGTACCAATCCCCAAATATAACGCTCGATTCTTTTGAATTCTGGGGTTACCAAGTGAGGCACAATCCTAGCCATCTCGTTAAACCTTGTGGTATATTCCCTCACTCTCGCACCTTCCATCATGAGATTCCAGAAGTCAGCTTCAACCTTTCTTACTTCATTTCGGGGACAATATTCCCTCATCATCATCTCTTTCAACTCATCCCATGTAAGAGCATAAGCAGGGGCTTCTCCCAACGTTTGGACTTGCGTATTTCACCACGTTAACGCTTCGTTATGAAGACAGCTGGTAGCATACTTAACTCGCTGAACTGGAGTACAGTTACTAATAACCATTACCGATTCCATTTTCTCGATCCACTGCACGATTCCCACGGGTCCTTCGGTACCGGAGAAGGATCGCGGTCCACATGCTTGGAATGTCTTAAAAGAACAACCTTCATGCAAATTTCCTTGATGTGCGTTCTGCTGAACAGCGTGTGCAGCAAGGGCTGCATTCACCTGTTGTGCGATAACCTGAGCCAGTTCTTCTTGTGTTGCGGGCAAAGCATTCCTTCTCTCTCTCCTTGGTGCCATTTCTCCCTTTCTATAACAAACAATACAACGAAGATAAGACAATGTATCACGCAATATAAATTATCAACATGTATGAAAGGAAGAAAATTAATCAACACCACAACATAACCGAAAATAACCATCACATATCATTGACATTTAGATACGAAATCATACACTTGCATAATTGTCTTTCAAACAAAATATGAAACCACAAAATTAGGGGCGGTCACATGCCATCCCCAAAATACAAGTACTACATTCCATACAAAATGTAAAAGTAAATTGTTCCATGAAACAACAACTACAATGACACTAACGGCCTGGTTGAGTGGACATACGGGAGTGAACCAACCAACATAGCAATAAAACACACATGGCGGCTAACGCCATGGTGGACTCCATACTCCCGTCAACAGTAGCCATACGCTCTACCACACGGGCCGTATCCCTACGAGCATCATCAGTCCTCAACATAGCGTCATCGGCACGACGCAGAGACTCCGTAGTCCTCAGCTCAGCAACCTCTAATCTCTTCTGCATCTCCGCCATCTTTGCCTCAAGATCAACAACACGAAAATACATCCAGTCCGTGGCACGCCTCTCTGAACGATGCTCCTCCTCCAAGTCTGTGACACTATCAAGAAGACCTGTAACGCGATCTGTAAGACCTGTGACTCGACCATCAACACCTGAAACACGTCCGTCAATGAGGTTAATGCGTCCACTGGTGGCATCGATACGCATCTCGTCATGCGCCAAACGAGCTGCTAGTAAGGGTACAGTGCGGGCAATGGGCTGCCCAGTCAGTGGTAGTACCCTAGGAGTCGTAGACGACTCGCCAATCTCACGTACAATCGGCACACCCTCAATATCAGACCACTCGCGTATCTGATCGGGCAACCAACTCCACGACCTACGCGCATAACTCTCCAAATCAGAAACGGGCCTTTCTACGATATATCCCACAGTAGGCACCTCCTCTACGTCTCTATCTGCTAATTTCCTCTTCTTATATGGTAGTACGGATTTTCTTGGAGTCAACTTACCGCGGGTAGCCCCAACAGTAGACTCAGCACTAACACTAGCGGGTAACCGGAGCTCTCCAACAGTAGGCCTAGTAATCATATCAGCATCTCCTCTAACACTCGAGTCATCACCAGTACTATCACGACCTCCATCAACGTCATCAGCAGCAATATCATCAACAACAACATCATCCACGTCCATGTCATCACCATCCGTACCCTCAGAATCACCATCCTCAGAATCACTATCCCCAGAACTACTATCACTAGAATCACAATCGCCAGAACTAGTACTATCATCATCACTGGAATCATCACTAGAATCATCCCCATTACCATCCTCATTATCCGCATCATAACCACCCTCAACGTCAAGACCATCCTCAATATCAATCATCTCTATCTCTGGAGCAGTAGGAGTGGGCTCCTCAACTGGTAGTTCCTCCTCCTCAGGTTCAGACTCCTCAATCCAACCATTAGTGTTACCCGGGTCATCAAAAGAAGAGTGCATACTAGTAGCAAACCCGAAATCAAACACTGATGCAGGAGACGGAACGGGCGACTCTGGGTGAACCGGAATATTATCAGACTCACTATCTGATAGGATGATAATAACAACAGGAGGGGAAGACGACATCTGTGACAAGGCAAAGGATACTAGGTCAGTGAATTATCTTTATTTTATTTAAGCATATACGCATGCAAAAACAAAATAAAGTGATTCACACGAGGGCATCTAGCCTATACACATAAGGCATCAAGCAATAAACCACTCATCAAATCTAAGTATAAATTCAAGCTTTCATGCTTGTGGAATGGAACGTCTTCTTGGCATAAACCCGTTTTAACCCAAACGCTTTGTAAGTTATAGTCTAGATTTTATAAAAACATTTTCTAGTTCGCTATAACCATTGGCTCTGATACCAACTTCTGTCACACCCCAAAAACGTACCATCGCAGCGGAAGCGGTTACATAAGCATGGTGGTACAGAGTTGGCAACCACATGATCTAGGCAAACGATTTATACTTAAATTAAAGTAGTTTAAAAGCTGTTTAGGGAATTACAAAATAACATATTGTTTAAGTCACACAATATTGTTTACTAAAAACCCGAATGTAAATTGTTCAAGATCCATGAAGGATCAAATAACATTCCCACAGGTTCCCAACACATGCCAAAATATTCCCAAATAGACGTTTGCCTTCCAAAAATCCATTCCATTCCATCAACTTCCAAGCATAGCATTTCAATTACCTGAAAAACATGCTTAAAAACATCAACATAAAGTTGAGCGAGTTTCACAGGTTTTCAATGTACACATGACATTTTACGAAACATATTGCGTAATGATATACACGTGAGTTGTTATAAGCTTGCAAGGAATATAACATATGATGCGAACAAGAGCCTATAATCAAACCGAGACATAATAACAAGTGCCCACACAATCCTTTCAAAATATATTTCTCTCATACGACGATCCGACCGGAGCTACCGATCAATGAGAGAGGGTTGTCAAACCCGATAGATCTACCACATATATTCTACGGCCTATCCCAAGGCTAATGATTATTACGGCCGGGCAACTCCCATGAACAAAACTCGCATGGGTACGAACGATAGCCCTTACTCATGTCCATCAAGCAATCACGTAAAGTAAATCATACTAACGCAATATTTGACAACAAACAAGCATGCTTTTCCCCCATAGTTTTATAAACTTAAAACAATTTAAAAAGGGGCCGTGAAAACTCACCTTGCTAAGTAACGAGATCAAATACTTTAGTATATGCAAGTCCAAATGATTACTAAGGTTCTAAAGATGTCCTAAACATAAGGAACATGTTAATAAATATTCTTGCAAATTTTAGTTGCAAGATGTTCACCACACTAGATTAGACTCTTTGTATGTTCTTTATTATTCCACACAAATCTATCACAAGTTGTACAAGACAACTACTAGACTTAGGGAATATACTACAAACAAACACACCAATCTATCACAAGTTGTACAAGACAACTACTAGACTTTGTGTATGTTCAACACTTTTGTGACCACGACACACGGTTAGGGTTTTCTTTATAAAACTTAGTGGATATTAAAAAAATATGAGACTTATCAAGGGTTTTACTTAATAAAAACCATAATATGAGGAAGTTAAGAATTATTATCATTTTAACTACCTCACATATAAGTCAAATAACTTCTATGTCACATTCAACACTTAGTCACACATCATGCATTTTCTAAGTAACATAACTAATCATTTCACAAGTTAAACTCATGTTATCACACTTAGGGTTTCACATGATATCACAAATCATCAAATACACTTTTTAGATCAGATTCAAACACTTAGAATAATTTTCTAAAAATTCGAGCATGGTATCCCCTAATACATGGCAATTTCCTATGTATTTAGGATAACCAACAAGGTACAAACATGCATATAACCACACATATGATCAAGTATCATTCCAAATCATTTAGGGGCTGTAAATAACTCATAAAATAGGTTTTATCTACTGCCCAAAATCAGATTCATCAATCTATCTTTTTAAATCGAAATTTTACCGTTTTGCGGGCTAGTTTTACTTAAAATCACATATAATGCATTTAAACACCAAGTTTCATGTTTATAACCATAAATATGATTTTCTAACATAAATTAGCATACAAAACTTGTCATAACATCAGTTTGCATATTTTTCCATATTTACGTATGAAATTACCGTTTTTCGGCTTTTTCGACTACCTAGTTAAGCATATATCAAGTTGAACATATCCACACATGATTAAACTTTATGAATAAGTTCTAAACATCATTATAAGTTATTTTTAACATACATTTTTCAGATTTAACAAAATCTTACATATCCATGAATTTACATGTTCCAAAAGACGTATTTTCGACATAAAATCCAACAATAACCTAATCAAAACATCAAGTAACAATCCACTCATGAACTAACATATTTTTACACACAAAAATCATGTTATATTCTGTTCTAAAATTTCATCACAAAACCCTAGTTGCATGTGATAATCTAGCATCAAAATAACCCATTTCGCAACAATAAACATCCTCATATATACATACATGATCACAATACTCATACAAACTCAAAACACATGAAAAATCCCTTGTAAAACCTCTTCATAATCTGTTTTGAAAAACGTTTTTAACCATTTTATAAATCTTGATTGTTGGTGAACATATTTGCAAAAACACTAGGTTTTGAATCATGAACAAGGGTGTAAATGTTTCTTACCTTTGTTGGATCTTTTCTACAGGAACTATGAGTGAAAAATGTGTTAGAAAAGATGGTCCTTGGCTGTCCAAAACGACCGTGGGACAAGCTTCAAAAACCCTTCAAAACCTTCGCGAAACCATCAAGAACACAAGACTCTTTGAAGGATTATACTTGGAACTTTGAGAGTGTTGTAAGAGTTGTGATATTTTGTGGTGTATATGAGAGAATATTAGAGAGAGTGGGCGGCCAAGGAAGGAGAAAAAGAGAGAGTTTGAAATGGTCTTCAACTAATTGGAATGCATGCAAATGTTTAGAGTGTAAAAATGGACTTGTAAGTGTAATGATTTTGATTCTATGGTGAAAGCTTGGAGGTGGAGTGGGTCCCACCATAAAAATCGCCCAACATAGAGGTTTTTAGCAATTAATTCTGTAATTTTTATAAATATTACAAGTGTAGGTGTTTTATATACCATAAAGCTCAACCTTTTATAAAAATTAACCACTTTAAGCATGGTTTTAAATAAAAATAACTCCATATAAAATTCCAACATATTTTTAGCTATCATAATCACTAAAGATCATAATTTTTGCTAAAAGTTGGTTTACACGCATCCGGTGCACACCTGAACCGGGCTACACGCGATAAAAATCGCCGAAAACGCAAATAAACGTGTTGCACATCAAATTCACATATAATCCACTATTTTAAGTAAGTTTTAATAATTTTTGATGAAAACCATATTTTCATGTTAACCAGGTCGTCACCAGTATTTAATTCGGTTATTATGCCGGTACGCGATACCGCATTCTCCGAAAACGTACGAAATGCTAATCTAGTCACACGAAGGGCCTTGCTATACTATAAAATGACTCAATTAACCTTAAATAAGTCTAACCACACTAATTTAATATATTAAAGCATGTGCGGAAGTCAAACAGTCAATACCCTGTAAAATGCCGGTTGTCACAAAACACCTGCAAACAAGACAAAGACTCTATAGTATACAAAAACGACTCAAAACGAACACAAAACTAAGTAAAAACGCACTAAAACAATGAAATAAAGATGTGTGCTTTGCACTACATCAAATATCCCCACACTTAACCTTTTTTCGTCCTCGAAATATCTGCAATGGAATCATAACTGGCATCTAGCTAACAAACATCACTTACCAATTAACAAAATATACTTACGCGTTAAAAAGCAATAATTAGTATTTCTGTCCGATTAAACCCAAGCACCAACTTTCTAGCCCCCATGATGTGTACTAAATCGAATTTATACAGATATCTCAATCAAACCATGTGACTCACACTTAGAAGCTATAGCTCCACCTAATCCCGTCTCACAGTCATGTTTAGGCACGGATCAAACCATATAGATTTACCCTACCACATTAAACTAAAATTTAAAGGCTTTTAGAAATCAAGATGAAATATGAATGAATGGGTGATACTGAGCATAATTAAGCAAAAGAACTTTCGTCTAGAGGCGTTTCAACTATGTCACTATCCCGGAAGGTAACACATAGACAAAGTCATATCAATGAAGCACATAAGAATCACTTAGTGGTGTATCCTCCAAGTCGCCATCCCAGAGGGAAACACATAAGCAAAACTCAGTTTTCTAATCAAAGTAGCTCATAAATTATGGAATAACATGGATTATGGAATGCGGGCGCAACCAAACTCGGATTTATTTTCATAAAAAGAGAGTGGTGTGCCAAAAATTTCAAAAGCCTCTAAATTTTAACTTAACGTGGTACCTATCAACCTATTTTGACAGTTTCAGTATTACCATTACTCTAAGATGAATACCCACCAGATATCATGATTTAATTCAATTAATTCCTAAACAACACAAACAAGCTATTTAAGATTTACTAGCTGGCTGGGTCTACTAAAACATCACTAATTCAACACGTTTTCAATTATTTAATCATTTAAACTCAAAATAGATCCAGTTCTATTATCATTTTCGAAGTATAAGCATTTATTTCCAAGGACATTTTTCAAAATTTTTTAATTTTTTTGTATTTTTGAATTTTTAAAAACAAAACAAACTAGCTAAACTAGACACTCACATCCCCACACTTGAAAGACATATTGTCCTCAATGTGAAGCAAAACATAACTAAAAATAAAAAAAATTGCAAAACTAAAACAAAAACAGGAAGCGACTTTGCTGGTAATGTGGATGAAAACAAATGTGCAGCTTCGTTCTTCCATGTGTGCACCGTATAGCATTTCGGTCGCGGTTGCACATCAGCTATCGGGTTGCCTTTACAAACTTCATATAAGTGATAATCAATCCCGCCCGAATGGAGATTGAGTACGGGTGGAATGATAAATCCTGCAAAATAAACCTCACAACAAACCCACAACATTAAACTGACTCAAATTAAATAAAGAATAAACACTCGACTGACTCACTAAAAACTTAAAAGACTCAAGATAGATAGATGCAGAGAAAACATACTCGATGGGTGGCAAACACATAGACATGAATGCCACAGCAAGGTCGGTCATCGGTCACGAACTATTTCTACATCTCCCATGGTTGGTGGTTGATATGGTGATGAATGATATGGTGGATGATGAATGATAATAGAGGTGGTGGAAGGTTTAATGGTGGAGAGAGGGTATGTGATGGAAAATGGGTGGTGACGGAATGATAGTGGTATGAAAAGTGGATGGTGAGGGTGGGTAATGGTGGTGATGGACGGTGAATGGTAACGGTGGACGGTATGTGAATGGTGAGAACGGGAACGGAAACGGAAAACCATGGAAAATAAAAAAATTTTCTTGGGTCAGGGCCCCCTCGCGTACCGCAAAAGGCTGATGAGCCACTCCTCGCGTACCGCGAGGGAGTGGCTTTTGGGCCGGCCGATAGTTTTGGCCTTCGCGTACCGCGAAAGAGGGTATCCAAACTCCTCGCGTACCGCGAGGGGGTGTTCTTCACAGAAAGTTATGAACTTTTTTCAATTTTTATACTTAGAATATTTTTCACCCTTTAAAAATATTTTTCACCCAAACTCACTAAAAACCTATCCCAAGCATAAAAACATATGTAAACATACCTGGAACTTCATTCCCGACGATTTTCCTCACCGAATCAAGCACAAATTCCTGCAAAACACGACACAAACAAAACATACAACGAAAAACATAGAAAAAGACACGGACTCAAACCAAGCAGTGCACACAAACTCTACATCCCGGGCACTTGCTCGAGACTCACACAAGCCTATCAGGAGGCTTCTCCTTGATCCTAACCGGAACCGCCTTCATCCTTCGCGGTCTCCCGGTCCTCCACATCCATCATCAAGTACATGCTCCTACCAAACCTCACATGTGTATCATGTATAGCACTCAGATCCTTCCACCAACACTTAAACCTACCGGGATCGAAGATGACACAGTTCAAATACTCCAGCAGGTGGTCACATCTAGATATCCCCACACTTGGGGCTTTCACTAACCTAAAATCAGATGACTCTATGACGGTACGGGTTCTCTTACGAGGGTGGCCTAGACCTAGGGGTACTAGAACTAGGGTCTGGATCCACACTCCCCCTCTCATAATGAATAACAATGATGGATAAGGGCTCGGGTATGGGTATTTCTAACAATGTGACCCCTAAAACTTCACCAGGATCATCGGGATCCTCAACACTCTCCTCTAACTTCCCCACACTTAGGGTTCATAGATCAGTGGCCCGACTTGTGCTAAAATGTCATCCAGACTACAATCATCACTATCAGTACCTAAAAACGCGGATCCTATCAAATTCCTTTCAAATTCAGCAAGCCAATCCGGTGGGTCCTCAATTCTTCCTCCTCCATCTCATTCAACATCATCTTCTACTGGATTAGAGTCCCATTGGTGGTCCATGAAAGCGTCAAGCATGCACACAGAGTGGCTATGCTCGCCAACATCCTTCACGGATTATGTAGCATCAAATACAATCGACTCATCCCCCACACGAAGTGTGAGCTTCCAGTCAAAGACATCAATCATTGCCTTAGCGGTACGTAAGAACGGGCGTCCTAGGATGAGCGGGACACTATCATCCACCTCCATATCTAAGATAACAAAATCCACGGGGAATACAAACTTACCTACTTTCACTAGAAGATTTTCCACAATTCCCCTTGGATACTTGACTGAACGGTCAGCCAAAGATATGCTCATGCACGTCGGCTGCGATTCACCTAGTCTAGCTGCTTGTATAAAGAATAGGGCATCAGATTGATGCTAACACCCAGGTCAGCCAACGCGTGGTGTAAGGGCAAACTGCCTAGGAGACACGGGATCGTGAAACGCCCCGAATCTCCCAATTTCTCTAGCAGCTTGTTCTGTACCACCGCAGAGCATTGCTCACTAAGTGAGACTTTAGAGATCTCCTCAAGTTTCTTCTTGTTGGAAAGAAGATCTTTTAAGAACTTAGCATACTTGGGCATATGCTGGAGGACCTCTATGAATGGGAGACTGACCTTAAGTTGTTTAAACATGTCAAGGAAGTGACCGTGTTCCCTGACTAGCTTGAATAGAAGCAAGCGTGCTGGGTAGGGAACACGAGTCAGGTCAATCTCGGGGGACTTCATCTCCACCCCTTTCTTCTTCTCCTCTGCCCTCTCGGCAGGCATCTCAACTACTATCTCCTCCTCCACCGGCTCTTCCTCTTCTACTACCGGTGGGTTCTCTTCATCCTCGGCTCTTCTGCTCCTCGTCGAAACCGCATTCGACTCGGCCTCCTCAAGCATCCTAGCATCGATCTCATCAAATCAAGCTCTCCAATCTATCTTATTCACCTCCTCCACCGAGGAAATATTATGCACACTAGAGTGGGAATCATCCTCCACAACCTCTTCTCTCTCCGCACTCCTTACCGACACGGCCATCACTGAAGCGTTTGGGCCCGAAGATGGACCTCCTTGCATGTCCTTCACGCTTTTAGCGATGTCTCCTACCGTGTGTTGCAAATCCTGAAACTCCGAATGCTGATTCTTCAATAGAGTGTCATGGTTATCCAGTCTTCGCCGAGCATCCCTGTCATTCTGCACTAGTTGAGTGAGCAGTTGTGTCTGATTCTCTAGCATTTCCTCTATCTTCTTCGTGCTGACACTACTTCCTGAACTTGCTCCTCCTTCAGCTCCTCCATACTGCTGTTGCTGGCGACCATTAAACCCATGCAGGTTGTTTCCAGATCTCCATCCCTAGCCCAAAGAATTATTGTAATTATTATTATATCCTCGGTTCTGGTACTGGTTCCCAGCAGCTCACACGCTCCTGATTATTTACTAGGCAATCTCTAGTGTCGTGGCCTCCCCTGCACACCTCACACCACTGAGCACTGAGCTTCTGCTCCTTTATCTCGTTAGCCATAGCAGCGAGTGCAACAGCCACGCTAGTATCAGGAGTGACCTGATGCACACCTCTAGGAGAAGAGGCGGGTGCTCTAGCAATAGGAATGGAATTCCTAATAGAACGTGGATGCTGCTGTTCGGCTTGAGCGAAGCGCTCGTGTAGCTCTCGTTTGGGCTCTTGAAAAGCGGGATATCGTGGTGATCCCTACGAGCGAGTGTGGTGCATAAACAGAAAGACTCTAGAAGGAACATAATAAAGACTCAAAGACACACATAACGACTCGATTCTAAATTAGACACTCAGATAAGACTCACAAGTAGCACAGAAGACATGTAGCACACAAGACTCAAAAGAAAAGAAAAGACTCAATTAAACCAAAAATCAAACAAAGAACTAATCAGAGTTAATATTACTTTTGCCAAGTGTCCCCGGCAACGGCGCCAAAAACTTGATGTCGCCCAGACGGTCTATAAAAATAACTATAAAACCTAACCTAGACTCCTAAGTAATAAAAGGAGTACCTTCAACTAAACCGCACTGACAGGCAAGTGTACCTATCGAGTGTAGCACATCTTAATGGTAAACTGAGTTATCGAACCCTAGAGACACTATGTAAACAAAACTAGACTCTGACTCGGACTAAAGATGATTTGGTTTGGGGGGTTTACTACACTAAATATTATCAGTAAGAATGCAATAAACTAGAACGACTCAACTATCCAGATGAAAGCTAAAGATGAAATCAAAGATAGGAAGAATATCACCTGGGTCAGAATCCTACTTGCAAAGCACAATTTCTACCGGTTATGGAAACTATAATGGATCTGGGTTCCTAAAGATGACAACTAAAGACTACTTAATGGATCCCTAATCAGTCTTAGGATATCACCAACTAAGCTACCTAAAGTGTACTAACTCACCAGATTGTTGGATCACTTCTCAGGTATTTCTAACTATAATAAAGTACCCTAATTGACATATTACCTCTCAGTCTCTCCATCCACCGATACACTCGAGGAATGCATGGAGTAATCTCAAGATAACAACTATGACTCGAATAGCAACAATCACTAGACACCTAATATCGGCTTCCTCTCAGACAGCTGACACTAGACATCTAGCAGACCACCCTAATCACAAACCCTAAGATCTATGACCGAGATACGTAAATCAAACTGGCAGAAAACCACAATCAACGCACGGAATCATAATCAACCACAAGATCAGAATATAAACATGCAATAACATCACAATAATCAACTCAAGATTGCTTACAAAACCATAAATCCATTAAGCGAATCCAAAACCGATAAAAATCACAACTTTAACATGTATTCATCATTAGACCTAGGCAATATCAAAGTTCTAGCCTAGGATCATGCTTAAACAACCAAAAACAGAAGTAAAAACAAGAAGCATGGTATCAAACATCCAAATCAAAGGTAAAAATCCAATCTTGCAAACCGAATACGTAAAATTACAAACCCGGAATACAAAGATGCAAGCTTTCCTCTTCAATTGGCTTCTCCAACCTTAAAATCGCCTCTGGACCTCTTCTCAGACGGCTAAGATCGAATTCTTCCAAAATGGCCGTTTAAAACAATAAATATTGGAAATTAGGGTTTTTGCGGATTTACGGGCCTCTCGCGTCTTCATTATTTCGCGTACCGCGGCAGACAAAACAGTTGGGCTCCTTCCTTGAGTTCCTCGCGTACCACGAGATATTAAGGCTAAGTCTTTGCGTACCGCGAGAGACTGGAATTTCACATTTTTTTACTTTTGAACCCTGGACTTTCTTCCGGCTTCGTTCTCTTGCTCGGTTTCTTCATATATTCACTTGTAATTTATACAAGCACCTGCAAACAAGACAAAGACTCAATAGTATACAAAAACGACTCAAAATGAACACAAAACTAAGTAAAAATGCACTAAAATAAAGAAATAAAGATGTGTGCTTTGCACTACATCACTCAACTTGAAGCAATCAAAGAAGAGAACCTGAACCAATAGTCCCTATAAGGTATGGACAAAAAATTTGAGGTCAAGTCCGATGACATTCGTTATTTCATGGATCAGATTTGGGAACTGAGCTTTGGGAATCTAAGGGATCTAGTGATGGACGAGGCAAACAAGTCAGAATACCAGATTCACCGTGGTGCTGAAAAAATGTATCATGACCTTAAGGAACACTATTGGTGGCCCAATATGAAAGCCAACATTGCCACCTATGTTAGTAAATGTCTAACCTATGCAAAGGTCAAAGTGGAGTATCAGAAACCGTCAGGGTTACTCTAACAACCAGAGATTCCACGGTGGAAGTGGGAGACGATATCAACAGATTTCATCACAAAATTGCCCAGGACATCCGGCGGTTATGACACGATCTGTGTAATTGTCGATCGGTTAATAAAATCTGCGCACTTCCTTCCCATAAAAGAAACCGAAAAACTAGAAAAGCTGACTAGAACTTACTTGAAAGAAGTAGTCTTGAGGCATGGAGTGCCAATCTCCATCATTTCAGATAAGAATAGTCGATTTACTTCCTGATTCTGGCAATCTCTATAGAAACCATTGGGTACTCGGTTGGATATGAGTACCGCATACCATCCTCAAACGGACGGTCAGAGTGAAAGGACCATCCTGACCCTCGAGGACATGCTTTGAGCTTGTGTGGTCGACTTCGGAAATGGTTGCGATACCCACCTACCGTTGGTCGAGTTTTCATACAATAATAGTTATCACACTAGCATCAAAGCCGCCCCATTCGTAGCACTTTATGGAGAAAGTGTAGATCACCAATTTGTTGGACTGAGGTGGGAGACAGCCAACTCACTGGTCTAGAAATCATTCATGAGACTACAGAGAAGATCGTACAGATACGGGAATGTATAAAAGCCGCGCGTGATCGTCAGAAGAGTTACGCTGACGTGAGATGCAAACCGTTAGAATTCCAAGTGGGAGACAAAGTTCTATTGAAAGTCTCGCCATGGAAAGGAGTAATACGTTTCGGCAAGCATGGGAAGTTGAACCCTCGTTACAATAGACACTTCAAAATTCTGAAAAGGATTGGTGCCGTTGCTTACAAACTCAACCTACCGGAAACCCTCAATGGTGTTCACGACGTATGTCACGTGTCAAATCTGAAGAAATGATTATCAGATGAGACATTGGTCATAAAATTGGAGGAGATTTAGATATACGATTAACTTCACTTCGTCGAGGAACCAGTCGAAATCATGGCCCACGAGGTCAAACAACTGAAACAAAGCCGCATTCCCATAGTTAAGGTTCGTTTGAATTCTAGACATGGACAAGAATTTACTTGGGAGTGCGAGGACCATATCAAGCGTAAATACCCTCACCTTTTCAAAACCGCACCGTTCACCAGCGATGCGAACTGAATTTAGGATGAAATTCTCTTTAACAAGGGGAGTATGTGATACCCCGTAATTTCAGGTCAATATCCATACCCGACAATTTCATGAATACGCATAATTACACATGCACCATACTTAATTATAGAGTAATTAAGTACATATTGCATATAGCAAAGTCCATTCAGTTCATTTCAATTCATGCAACAGTAATCGGGAGGATTACCGGATCACACACGCGTCTTGTCACACGAACGTTGGTGAATTATAGAACTAATACTTGGACATATATTTGATGTATATAAATCACATGTAATACTGTGATTTATTATTTCGTGCTTAGATTACTTTTTTGAGAATTTTTAGAGAAACTTTCATTTTTACGCTGTCGAGTGGATACGCAATATGTCCCGATAAATTCAAATGAGATTTTATAAATTTGACATGTTTTACATTAGAAACTATTTATTTCAGCTTTTAAGTTATTTTATTTTTAAAAGTCTAATTATTTTATAAAAAGCCCCAACTTTTATAAAAAAGGCCCAATTGTTGCAAGAAAGCCCTAAACCCTCCTTAGAAATACACCCTTAACGTAAACCATCACATTTTTTGCAAACCCTAACCCTAAAACCCTATCTTCCCTCTCTAAATTCAGCCACCACTTTTCCTAGCCACCACCACTACTCAAAATTCTTTCATCCATTTCTAAGAGTTTTCAAGGTCTTCTAAGGTGAATCCAAGGTGTTCAAGCAAGAAAACTCCATCTTTTATCCAACATATCTTGATTTTGTAAATTTTTACCCATGTTTTCTTTTCATTTTCGTTCATATGGTTGTGCGAACCAACCATCCAAACAAAAGTGTTGTTTTATGTCTTTAAACCATGTTTTAATCAAAGATTTTCAATATAAAGAGTTTTTATTACAAGTTGGTACATAGTGATGCTAGAAAAGTGCTTGTTTGATGTTGTTTATGTTTATTTCTATGTAAGGAAACTTTATTACATTTAGATTTGTAAAAATGATCATATGATGTGTTTGATGGTTTGTATGTTTCTAGTAGTGTTAGAATAGATGAGAAATGTGATTTTTATTGTTGAAATGTTTTGGTTGCATCATTTTAAGTCGTTTCTATAAATAGAAACTTTATTGATTTGTATTTTTGGTTCTTGAGATATAATGAGGTATGTCATGTTATAAAGCTTTAGTTATGTCTATTAATATGATTTATGAGTTTGTTAGGTGTTAAACATGTGTAACTTGTCATATGGAAACTTTCCATAAAAGGAAACTTTATTGGAACAAAAGTTGTGTTTGAATGATATAATTATCATGTATGGGTAAAATGATGTTATTAGTACTTGTTTAACTGATTAGTATGATAATATGTTTTCGGATACCTTACTAATAAAGGAAACTTTATTAGTTTGGAAACCACATGTTTGCTTTATATGGAAAATCAATGAATGAAACCATGTTAGTAGCATTGAAATAGGATAATTTCATGTATTGTTTGTTATTTGAATCATGTTACAAAAAGAGTATCAAAACCATAGCTTTCCAAATAAGGAAACTTTCGTGTTGCATAAACTAGGGTACAAGCTTCTTTGTTACTTTACATGTCCAAATGTGGTTGGTATGATGTTACTAAATGACTAGTGTAATAGCACAAGTTGTATAAATTATCTTGATGTCATGGTGTGAAACCTCATTATGGGTATGTACAAATGGTATGTATGCTTATTAATTTTGTGACATAGACTTGGATAGTTGTATGGCATGAACTTATGCAAATTACTGAAGTATGTGTGTTACTACTTATGACATGAACCAAGGTATGTTGTGTTACTTGTTATATGACATGCACTTATGGGAATTACTTGATTATTCTTGTCATGTGATGAGGTTCTACTTATGTGTTACATGTATATACTTTCACCATATGTCACCAACGGGTCGTCGTGTCAAACTTGGTCAATATTGGTCAGCTTAGTCAAACTTGGTCAAACCTTGGTTAATCTTGGTCAAACCTTTTCAAAACATCAATGTAACCTTTCAACATTGAGTCGTTTGGATGAATGTGGTTACATAAACCACGTTTACATTTCTTAGACCTTATATGCTTAACGTTTCTAGGGCTCGGATAGGTCGGTCATTCAGACTTTTGGTAGGAGTCTTGCGTTGCTTTTCATACTACTATCACCTCATTCCCCAAATGAGTTTTCATGACCCCGTTTTACTTACTTTTCCGTTTGGGGGAGATACCTGCTAAAACCTATTTTCTTAGTCGTATGGCGTTACTTCTTGATTTCACTTTAATATATAAGTAGGTGCATTTCCCGCATGTAAAGTCCTCTCATAATCAAACCGTTAATTACTTTCCCAAGCGAGGTAATCATGAATAGTACTATTGGGTTTAACAACCCCCACCCCGGGTTAGTCATGCTAACTTTGACTTGAGGTCTAACGGGTGCATCATTGACCTAATCCATGTGTGATGGGCACGTAAGAGGCAAAATGCTAGTTTTTTCATCCTTCGTTGAGTTTCGATTTCGGTGAATTTCTTATATTATTTTTGTATATTTTCTGATCCACAATCGAATCATTAGTATAAATATGTATTGTTACATTGTTTTGTTTCTTTGCTGTTACTTTAAACCTGTGAACTCACCAACCTTGTGTTGACACTTTTAAGCATGTTTATCTCAGGTTGCTAAGCATATGCACAAGGACTAGGATTTGCATATCTGGAGTCACATTTCATGTTTTCATTAGAAGCTTAGGTCTATGGGAACCTAAAGACATTATGCTTCTGCATTTTGATACATTACATTTGCTTCCGCATTTTCTTAAACTCTGTAAAACTTATTTATTTTCTATGATGTTCAAATGGAATGATTTTTCAAAAACCATTTAAAGATTGTTCGAAATGACCAGGACCGATGATCCTTGACAGTCATGACCCTCGGGTAAACCGTTGTGGATTTCAGGGTGTGACAGATATCGTGCGCCCAGGCGGAGTGTTTAAACCCAATCTCGTAGAAAGGTGAAAACCTTTAAACCTTTGAAGGGATTTAGAATACACTGGAGTTAGAAATATGCCCAGTCTCGATCTCAGGATCCTTGGGAGTTTAGTCTGCAAAACACTTACACCTTGGTGAAGGTGGGTGTTATGCCTAAGTCAATAATTTGTAGAGAGAAAAATAATTGAAATAAAGCTGAAACAAATATGGGATAGGAAACATACCAGAGATTGGAACAAGTGGGGATAATGAACAAACCAGCTTGAGTCAAAATTTTAATTTTGACTTACATAAAGTATACTTTAAGATGAATAGCATTCCAGGACCTTGGTAGGACTTCTCCTTCCATAGTGGCTAGCCAATAGGCACCCTTGCCTGCTTCTGAATCTATCAAGTATGGGCCTTCCCACTTAGGTGCGAGTTTGCCTTCATTTGGATTGATAGTGTTTTGAAATGTTTTCCTTAGTACTAAGTCACCCACTTGAAATCTTCGGATCCTTATATTTTTGTTGTAGGATCTTGCTATCTTTTGCTGATATGCTGCAATCCGAACCATAGTAAGATCCCTAAGTTCATCAATTGTGTCAAGATCCTAAGTAAGAGCTTCGTTGTTGGTTTCTGGAGTTTGGAGATTGGTTCTAGCAGTAGGGATAACCATCTCCGTAGGAATCATAGCTTCAGTACCAAACACCAACGAGAATGGAGTTTGGCCTGTTGCATTCTTTGCGGTTGTCCTATTTGCCCAAAGTACAAATGGTAGTTCTTCTGCCCCAACTTCCTTTCATAACACCCAATCTCTTCTTGAGGTTGTTTATAATGATTTTGTTACTGGATTGCGCCTGTCCATTAGCTTGAGGATGTACAGGGGTGGAAGTTACCATCTTTATCCCCCAACTGGCGCAGAAGTTTGTTGTTCTTTAGCCAATAAACTGGGATCCATTGTCGCATATTATTTCTGCCGGGATCCCGAACCATGTTAGGATATTACGCTTTATAACGGACACAACTTCTTTTTCTCTGACTTGGACAAATGCTTCTACTTCTATCCACTTGGAGAAATAATCAGTCATTGCCAGCATGAATACCTTCCCACCTGGTGCTTTGGGTGGTTTGCCGACTATATCCATTCCCAATTTCATAAATGGCCATGGGGAGATAATTGGATACATGGGTTTCGCTGGTTGATGAATTATGTTGCTGTGTCTTGGGCAAGCATCACATTTCTGGGCATAAGTCATAGCATCTTTCCTCATGGTAGGCCAGTAGTACCCTATTCTCAGGATCCTCGAGAATAATGCTCTTCCCCTAGTGTGATTACCACAGTTTACCTCATGTATGTCTTTTAAGACTTCTTGTACTTCAGGACCCTCTAAGCATCACAAGTATAGACCTGCAACAGATTTTCTATACAAAATATCATGCAAAATTATAAAACTAGATACCTTTATGCAAATGCCCTGTGATTCTTTTCGTCTTTTGGGATCTCACCCTCTTGTAAATATTTTTTGATAGGTAAGGTCCAGGATCCTGAGTCTCTAGGTATTCTGTGTTTGACACTTCATCTCTTTTGAGTTCTACTTTCTCAATTGTTAGGCACATAATATGTGTTAGGGGTCAGCTTTTACCTCTGGTATCCCGGATCCTCAGATAAGTATCGGTATCCCAAATCCTTACTATGGTTCAGTATCCTGATTAACTAACCGTTGTAACAATTAATATTACGCATTTTTCTTTGATTAGTCTTGAACAGGTAATCAACGATTCATTAATGACTAAATCAAGGGCTGAAGAACCGTTCCAACAGTTGGGAAAACGTGTGGAAGTCAACCTATAACGGTTGGGAATTAATGGAGACTTGTAACTACCATCAAGACCTGATTTTTCGCCGGGATCCTCACATTTCAGTTATTTTTTCTTTTGTATATAATTAGCAGTTGGATCAAATAGGAAACACGTCTTCACTACGCACTTAGCTTACTAGACTCGCAAACACCTCTGTAACACTTAGCATTCGATCATTTCTGCTCACATTTGTAATCATTTTCATCGATTTATTAAAGAACACATGGTTTTATGCTGGAGATCCTGAAGGATCAAGGGCTTTCCTCATAAACACTCGTGTCGTTTACAGCTTTCTTTTATATTTTATTCACGATTCTTTCAAGCACACTACCTCACATTCTAAATTTGGTTACAAAATTAATCTTGTTAATTTTTATCCAAAACAGTTTGGCGCCCACCGTGGGTCAAGTGGTGCTTTTATCTTAAAATCTTTGCTAAAATTTGTGTTCAATCACTATTTTTTCCAAACTGATTTCAAAAATGTCGTCCCAATCCAAAAATGTTTCTGTTTCTACTCCATCTTCAAGCTCTGGGTTAAGCAACCCTCTTCCTCCTCCTACATTCCAGAAGAAGAGTGACAATCAGCCAAATAAACCTGTTTCTGCCGGATTTTCGGGATCTGGAATACCTGCCAGGGGACCTGTGCTCGTTTCAAATGACGAGATCCTCAAGTTATTCTCAGAAGTGAAGCAATAGATGGAATAGCAGAAAAAGACTAACCTGATGTTGTTCAGAGAGCTTGAAAAGGCCAAAGATTCAAAGAAACCAGTGGAAGTGACAACCCCGCTGCAACCAAGGATCTTGGATTTCGATTATTCGGGATCCTAAGGAGTCCATAAAGGAGACTTCGGCCGTTGGAGTTACTACTAATCAGGATCTTGGATTTACTCCAGGATCATCATTCAGAAATCCTGACATTGGTAACACCTTTAATCAATTTTCAAACACTAACGAATCTATGCAGGATACAGGAATCACTCCGTCAATGGCCAAGGAACTGAAGAAGTTAAGGGAGATGATCTCTAGTGTACTAGGTGTAGTCCAACCTATACCGGAGATATCCTCAAGCAGTCACAGGATCTCGAGATTCGCTCCGCCGATATGCGATGCTGAAATCCCAAAACGCTTCCAAACTCCTAACATGAAGCTGTATGATGGAACTACGGATCCTGAGGAGCATGTCGCGCAATACAGGGGGAGGATGGAGATAAACCCCATTCCCTTGGACTTAAAGGAAGCCTGCTTATACAAAGGCTTTGGCTCTACCTTAATAGGATCAGCCTTAAAATGGCTACTTAATGTTCCACCTTATTCTATTACTTCGTTTGCTCATTTAATCAACTTATTTAACAATCAATTCTCTTGCAGCAGAACGTTTGAAAGGTTAACAAGTGACTTATACAGGATAACTCAGAATCCTAGAGAATCTCTCTGAGATTATGTTAGCAAGTTCGGCCGGGAATCCCTAGATATCCCGAACCTTGATGTTGCCACAACAGTCCAGGCATTCAGGATGGGGCTGAAGAAGGACTCCCAATTCTACGAATACCTTGTCATGAATCCTTGTAGGAATCTTGATGAAGTCGGGAACTGGGCATTGAGGTTCATAAGGCTCGAGAATGATAAGAAGATCCAGCAAAGCATGGATGCTCCAACCAGTTACAATCAACCCAACCGGAAGGCTGAAACTGCACCCTTCAAGCCTTATAGATCCAAGCCTTATTCTAAGCCTGAAAATCACAGGATTAATGCTGTGGAGGATTATGAAAACGAAGAAGAGTATCCTAGACTATCTGAATACTCTTTTTCTCTTGATACAACAGGTTTATTATTTGCTATGCAGGATCTTGGTGAAAAATCCAGGTGGCCTCACAAATTTGAGAAGAACACAGGATGGAAGGATAAGTCCAAGTGGTGTGCATTCCACGAGGACTTCGGCAATGTAACCGAAGATTGTTTTGCTCTGCGAAAAGAGATAAGCTATCTCTTAAGCAAAGGATATCTCAAAGAATTTCTAGGCAAAGGAAAGAATAAGGTTAAGAATCATGACAGGATCCCGAAGAGAGCAACATCCCCACCGCCGGATGCCAAGGTAATAAGTTTTATATCTGGTGGATCTGACATTTGTGGCACTTCTTACTCTGTAGCAAAGAGGAATGCCAAGAAAGCAAAGACAGAGAAAGGGGACAGGCCTACCAAGACCTCTAGCCTGACTGAAGAGAAAGTCATATCTTTTGACGAAGGGGACCGAAATTACATACAGGATTCTCATCACGACGGCTTGGTGATCACTCTGTTTATTGCAAACCACTTCATCCGTAGGATACTAACTGACGAAGGGAGTTCGGTAAATATCATTCAGCATGAAGTCCTGAAATGAATAGGGATCCCGGATTCTAAAATTATCTCAAAATCTTCAGTACCATCAGTGTGTCAAGATGCCAACCCCTTGTGGTGGTAGTGAAGATTAACAGTGATCAACAAGGGGCTAAGGACAGCTACACTTCTTCAATGAAGGCCTCCGCTAAAACCAGGCAAGCATAGCAATAAAAGAAACAAGCCCGAGACGTCTTAGAGACCAAAGAGCAAGATGTTAAAGAGGTATCCCTAAGTACGGAGGATCCTGACATCAAGGTGCTTGTTGGAACCAATATCCCCAACGATATTGAACAAGATCTCTTAGAGTTAATAAAGAGCGGATCTTCAACTTTCGCTTGGAAACATGAAGGCATGACAGGTATCTCTAAAGATATTATTACGCAATTGGGTGTTGATAATAGTTTTAGGCCAATACACCAAAAGAGGAGAAAGTTTGTAGAAGCATGTTTTGTAACTATAGATTAAATTCTATGTATCAGTGTACTAGGCTAGTATGCAGGAGGGTGTTCCTGCGTACTTAGCAAGTGCACCACATTGGTGCTGCGTACTTAGTAAGTACGCAAGGCTTTTGCCCTGCGTACTTGATAAGTACGCATGACCAATGACCTGCGTACTTACCCAAGTACGCAGGTAATGTTCCTGCCCCTATAAATAGAAGGTGTTGTCTTCATTAGTAGGTGGAACTTCAGGAACTAGGTTGAGAGGTGTCCGGGCGGGATGAGCTCTCCCGCCCCTCGACCGTGAGCGTAGACGAGAGATGTGTACTTCTTCGGTATGTAATGTGAGATGACTTCTTTGTTACGTATCGTTTGATTATACTATCTTTTGCTTTATGTTCGTGTTCTCTGTCTCGTTTCTTTTGTTCCCACACGAATCATCGGACAGATCTGTGTTTTTTCGCTGCTCGACCGAGCCCCCGGGACCTACAACTGGTATCAGAGCCTCAGTGTTCTTTGATTTGTGTTCCAGTTTTGAGTTTTTAGGGTTTTTCGTAAATCTGAGTTCATACGGTTCGTACCTTTTTCAGACCAAAAATCCTTAAATTCGAGTTCATTATCACTTCATTTGGTGTTTGGAAGGCTGTGGGTTTGTTAGATGATGTTTTCTAAGCTTTTGGAAGCATCAATTTGTCAGATCCAACACTTTTCGAGCATTCTCCTCAAGATCCGTCAAGAACGCTGCTTCTTTTTGTTAAGTACGCAAATTCAGCTTTTCTGCGTACTTACTAAGTACGCAAGAGAAGTTGTCCTGCGTACTTGCTAAGTACGCATGAGTAGTTGGCTCTGCGAACTTAGCATGTACGCATGGCTTTTGGCTTTGCGAACTTATCAAGTACGCATGTGGACTTGGCTTTGCGAACTTACTAAGTACGCAAGAACACCCTATATCTGCGTATTTGGTTAGTACGCATGGACTATCATCTGGGATTAAAAAAAAAAGGAGTTTTTTGGCGGGAAAACCTTTCTTGGCCAAAATTTTGTCGGATCGTTTGTAAGCTTGTTTCGGACCATTTTTGAGAAGATAACAATTTTGGTTTTTCGGGACTAAAATTTGTTTGGCTTGGCGAAACAAGGACGAGATTTTTCTTGGATGATACCAATTGTCATACATTGTTTAAGTGTTCAAACCTGAAAATGTGGGCTACGAGTATCCGGGATACTTCTTTAATAGGGAATGAATGCTGAATCAAGTTGAGCAACTGGGTCGTCATCAGCTAAAGGTCTCGTTTTATTTGTGAAGATGTGGCTGCTTTGGGTCTTTGCAAAGAGAATCATATTGTTTAGGTATTCAAACCTGAATATGTAGGCTACGAGTATCTATGATACTTCTTTAATAGGGGATGAATACTGTAACAACTTGAACCCAAGGATTTGCTGTTTTGGATCTTTGCAAAGGAACAAAAAAAAAAAAAAAAATCCTAGATTTGACTAGTTGTGATTTTGAAGGATTTGAGTGAAGAGGTGATGAAGCTGGTCATAGTTTACAGAGAGATGTGGGGGATAAAAATCTAGTATTCATGAGAAATTAAAGAGGTGTTGGAAAAGCCGTTGGTACTTCCTATATATATACCTCTTTGACGTAACATGGATCTCAACTATGATTTCTCGTGTAAACTATATTTTTCGTGTTTGATTCTATCGTGTGTTTTCAAGATGAAGCTGGATATTCGTTGGATTATTAGTTGAAGATGGAACCTTTATCATTTGCCAATGGGATAGGAAACGTACCCTTGTTTCTGGTTTAGTCGAGAGGAGCTTAAACTGAAAGGTGAAATTGGAAATGAACATCTTCAAGAATTTGGTTGACTCGTGAAGATATAGGATAGAGTTGAACAAATCTGGTGTGAAGACTTAAGTTTATCTTACTGGAATTCCTATGGGAGCTGATTAGTTTGATGCAGGTTATTGGAAATTCAAACTCTCTATCATATGCCAGTTGATTTGGAGGAAGTCTAAGTCAAGTTGGAGGAAGCTACTGCTGAGAGGATGAACTACAATGAGGTGTGTTGGGTTAGTTGGTTCTTATTGAAGCACTTGCTTTGATCTACAATGAAAGCTACAGTTAAGAGGGAGTCGGGTTTGTCATCACTCGGCAATCGAAGACTGAAGTTTGAAGATTTGAAGATCTCAAGTGGAATGCCAGAAGATCAAGTCTCGCCAGAAGACACATGATATCATTAGTTTAGAGGGAGTCTGTTAGGACATTCTTTATAAACTAATGTTTATCAGTGTTAGTGATAGATAGAATTTGATGCTATAGTTAAGAGGGAGTCTGTGGAAGCATGTTTTGTAACTATAGATTAAATTCTATGTATCAGTGTACTAGGCTAGTATGCAGGAGGGTGTTCCTGCGTACTTAGAAAGTGCACCACATTGGTGCTGCATACTTAGTAAGTACGCAAGGCTTTTGCCCTGCGTACTTGATAAGTACGCATGACCAATGACCTGCGTACTTACCCAAGTACGCAGGTAATGTTCCTGCCCCTATAAATAGAAGGTGTTGTCATCATTTGTAGGTGGAACTTCAGGAACTAGGTTGAGAGGTGTCCGGGCGGGATGAGCTCTCCCGCCCCTCGACCGTGAGCGTAGACGAGAGATGTGTACTTCTTCGGTATGTAATTCTTTGTTACGTATCGTTTGATTATACTGTCTTTTGCTTTATGTTCGTGTTCTCTGTCTCGTTTCTTTTGTTCCCACACGAATCATTGGACAGATCTGTGTTTTTCCGCTGCTCGACCAAGGCCCCGGGACCTACAAAGAACAAGACTAAGGATCATGACAGGATCCCACAGAGAGCAACATCCCCACCGCCGGATGCCAAGGTAATAAATTTCATATCTGGTGGTTCTGACATATGTGGTACTTCTTATTCTGCAGCTAAAAAAAACGCTAAGGAAGCAAAGACAAAAAAAGGAGACAGACCTACCAAGACGTCAACCTTAACCGAAGAGAAGGTGATCTCTTTTGATGAGGGGGACAGAGACAATGTGCAGGATCCTCACCATGACGGCTTAGTGATAACCCTATATATAGCCAATCACTTTATCCGTAGGATCTTGATTGACGAAGGAAGCTTGGTGAACATCATACAACTCGAAGTTCTAAAAAGGATGGGGATCCCTGATTCTAAAATTATCTTGAAATCCTCAGTCCTAGTGGGATTCAGTGGAGAAATTAAAAACACAGTCGGAGAGATAAAGCTACCGATATATATTGAAGGGGTAAACTCTACGCAGAAATTTTGTGTTATTGACTCGTTATCTTGCTATAATACTATTCTAGGAAGACCCTGGATACATGACATGAAGGCAGTACCTTCAACATATCACCAATGTGTAATGATGCCGACCCCTTGGGGGGTAGTAAAGATCAACAGCGACCAACAGGAGGCCAAAGATTGTTACACTTCTTCGATGAAAGCCTCCACCAAAACTAGACAAGCATAGCAATTAAAGAGACAAGCCCGAGATGTCTTGGAAACTAAGGAACAGGATGTCAAAGAACTATCCCTAAACGAGGAGGATCCTGACGTCAAGGTGCTTGTCAGAACCAGCATCCCCAAGGATATTGAACAAGATCTCTTAGAGTTACAAAAAAGCAGAACTTCAACATTCGCTTGGAAACATGAAGACATGACAGGTATCTCTAAAGATATTATTACGCATAAATTGGGTGTCGATAATAGTTTCAGGCCAATACACCAAAAGAGGAGGAAATTTGCACAAGAAAGGAATGCAGTTATCCAAAAAGAGGTCAAGAAACTATTAAAAGCAGGAATGATAAAGGAAGTAAAATTCCCAAAGTGGTTAGCTAATGTGGTGGTGGTTCAGAAGAAGAATGGGAAATGGAAAGTCTAGGTAGACTTCACTGACTTGAACAAAGCCTGTCCCAAAGACCCTTTTCCATTGCCACACAGACTCAATAGTTGATGCTACAGCGGGCCACGAGATGCTGACATTCATGGATGCTTCATCAGGATTCCAACAGATTCAGATGGAAGCTTCAGACCAGGAGGATACCTCGTTCATGACTCCCATTGGTATTTATTGTTATATTGCTATGCCTTTTGGTTTAAAAAATGCAGGTGCTACATACCAGAGGCTAGTAAACATGATGTTCAAGGAGAAACTAGGGGACACCATGGAAGTATACATAGACGACATGGTGGTGAAGTCAAAGAAAGCTGAGGATCATCCCACGGATCTCAGAGAAGCATTTGATATCCTGGACTAGTACAACATGAAGGTAAATCCCTCGAAATGCCACTTCGGAGTGGGGGCAGGAAAATATCTAGGCTACACAGTAACCAAGAGGGGGATAGAGGCCAGTCCTGAGCAAATCAAGGCGATCATCAACCTGAAATCCCCAACAAACACCAAGGATGTCCAGAGACTGACCGGTAGGATAGCGGCACTCAACAGATTCATATCAGGATCCTCAGAAAGGTGCAAAGAGTTCTATGACATCCTAAGGAAGAACACAAGATTCGAATGGGAAGAGAAGCATGAACAAGCACTCCAAATATTGAAAGAATACTTGTCATCAGCTCGTCTATTAAGGAAACCAAAAGACGGCGAACCATTATCCCTGTACTTGGCAGTATCCCGAAGCATAGTAAGTGCTATACTAGTCAAGGATCATGAGGGACAACAACATCCGATATACTATGCAAGTAAAAGTTTGCTGGCAGCAGAAACCAGGTACTCTCATTTAGAAAAGTTAATCTTAGCTCTAATAATGGCATCCACTAAACTTAGACATTATTTTGAAACTCATGCTATTCATATTTAGACTAACTATCCTATTAAGTGTGTCTTGAGAAAGCCAGAGATGTCAGGTAGGATGGCTAAGTGGTCAGTCAAGCTCAGCGCCTATGACCTCACATATGAACCTAGAACAGCCATTAAGTCTCAGGCACTTGCAGACTTTATGGCTGATTATAGCAGTGATATCCAATATGAAGCAGATCTTGAAGTTCAGCAATTGGAAGAATCCAGGGATAAGTGGACGATGTTCACTGATGGTGCATCAAATATAAAACGAACAGGTCTAGGGGTCATACTGAATTCGCGACAAGGGGACATAATACCCCAATCCATAAGTTGTGAGTTCTAAGCTACAAATAATAAAGCCGAGTATGAAGCGCTGCTAGCAGGATTGCAGCTGGCCAAGGATATCAAAATCAGGTATCTCCAGGTATATGTAGATTCATTGTTAATTGCTAACCATTTCAATGGTTCATATGAAGTAAAAGGTGAGAAGTTAGCTAAATATCTTACAATAGTTAAGCAATTATCCATGAAATTCAAAATTTTCAACATTACACAGGTGCCTAGAGAAGATAATGCTGAGGCTGATGCCTTAGCAAACCTAGCTTCAGCTCTCAAAATACCAGAAGGTATCAAAATACCCATCATACATATTCTGAGTCCAGCAATTGAAAATATAAATGAAGTATCTAACACTGAAGAAGTTGCAGATATTAGGGATCCTAAACCTATTCAAGGATCTTGGATTTCACCTATTAAGAAATATTTGCAGGATGGTGAGATCACAAGTTATGAAAAGAACCACAAGGCTTTTCGCATGAGGGTATCTCGTTTTATAATGTTACATAATGTTTTGTATAGAAAGTCTATTGCAGGTCCGTACTTAAGATGCTTGGAGGATCCTGAAGCACATGAAGTCCTGAAAGATATACATGAAGGAGATTAAATTGTCAGATTGTTTATCCCTCACAGGGTTCCCAAAAGCAAGGAAATTAAATTGTTCAACAAGTCACAAGGATTAAAAGTTAAAGATATAAACCACATAAATCACAAGCACAGGACTCAGGCCTTCTCTTTATCGCCCTCATTGCCATGTTCAATCACCTCCGCTGCCACCTTCACGGAGCCCTCAGCCTCAGCCATTTGGTTGTCCACCTCCTCATCATACACTGGTTCACCACCTAGCTTAGCCACAAGCCTTTTCCACTCTTGGACATCCCATTTAGCCCGGTCAAAATCCCTGTCATCAGCCTCTTTAGCCATCTTTATCCTAGCTTGGAATATTGAAATTGCAGCTGATATTTTGGCTTGTTCATAGGATTCCTCGAGATCTTGGGCATGTTTGGCCTGGACATCCTCAAGCTCCGCCTTCACCCTACTGAGCTCCTTGGCCTCGTCCACTAATTTCTTATTTTTTGTTGCGGCTATTTTTTGCAGGTCGCTCACCATCTGCTTAGCTTCTTCAGCTTCTTTCACCTCCGACTTATAGCATCTGGTCATTTGTTCCAGGGCCTGTCACATGAAAATATATTAGGATTTCTCTAATACAGGTTCAGGATCCAGGATGTCAAAGTTTCTTGCCAAATGACTGAAAACGTGAAGCTTTTTATGTACATCGACATAGCCTAAGTTCTCAAGAGAAGGTACGTCAGTGATGTTGGAAGACTTTCTCTTCTTGCTAGCAGCAGACTTGGGGCGAAGAGTTGAGGATTCCGGCTTAGGAGCATCAAGCTTTGAAGCTTTGAGGGGAAGATGGCTCATTTCCTTCTTGATGGCTTTAACTTTAGAGACCATACTGTCGATATCATAAAGGGCAAACCTCGAACCGGATCTTCAGACGCCTGTTTTAGGATATTGGGTTAAAATTCGTAAACTCATATTTGACTACCGTTCAAATAAATCTCTCTTTCTTTGTCGGATAAAACTTATAGTTTGAGATCCCTATAAAGACTCGGGATAATCCGGAATCGTCGAGGAAAAGTTATTCTTACCTGAAGACATGATGGGTTCAGAGTATTGAGTATTGAAGCTGGCTTCACTGATAATAGACTCTTGGTAGAACGATCTCTCAATAGCAGAAACCTCCAACAGAGCCTCAATCCTCTTGTCAGTATCGCTTCGAATGGGAGCTAGGTCAGAAAACTTCGGAGCTACACGAGAAATGAAATTCATCATCAACAGGTTAGAGACACTAAAAATTGCATGAATTCTTACTATGTCCTACCCTTTTTAACCCACTGGAGTGGCAAGAGTTTCCCATCCGGAATAGAGTCTCGCCTCACGAAGAAGAATTTACCCCTCCAGTCGATATCATTCTGAGTGGTTTTAAGGACCAAAGGTGTGCAACCGGAGTTAAGTTGAAAAACAATTCGGGAAGACCCGTAGGTTCTCAAGTTATACACACTAGCTATTTCAGGAGTTCCGATAGTAAGAGAATGGAGACGATTCATGCGCTCTAGTCTGTACAGGATTCTCCAAGCCATGGGCATGACTTGAGAATAACTCAGTTACTAAGTTTGGTTACAAAATTAGCCTTAATAATTTTTACCCAAAACAGTAATCAAGAGAGCGATAGAAGCCAGTCTAGAGCAAATTAAAGCGATCATTAATCTGAAATCCCCAGCAAACACCAAGGATGTCCAGAGACTAACCGGCAGGATAGCAGCACTCAACAGATTCATATCAAGATCCTCATAAAGGTGCAACGAGTTCTACGGCATC
Organism: Smallanthus sonchifolius; assembly: GCA_023525975.1. NCBI lineage: Eukaryota > Viridiplantae > Streptophyta > Magnoliopsida > Asterales > Asteraceae > Smallanthus > Smallanthus sonchifolius. The sequence goes on from CM042028.1 coordinate 56,621,555, forward strand.
CTAAGGAAGAACAAAAGATTCGAATGGGAAGAGAAGCATGAACGAGCACTCCAATCATTGAAATAATACTTGTCATCAGCTCCTCTATTAATGAAACCAGAAGACAGCGAACCATTATCCCTGTGCTTGGCAGTATCCCGAGGCACCATAAGTGTTGTACTAGTCAAGGATCATGAGGGACCACAGCATCCGATATACTATGTAAGTAAAAGTTTGCTGACAGCAGAAACAAGGTACTCTCATTTAGAAAAATTAATATTAGTTTTAATAATGGCATCCACTAAACTTCGACACTATTTTGAAACTCATGTTATTCATGTTAAGATTGAATATCCTATTAAGTGTGTCTTAAAAAAGCCAAAGTTGTCAGGAAGAATGGCCAAGTGGTCAGTCAAGCTCAGCGCCTATGACCTCATATGCGAACCTAGAACAGCAATAAAGTCTCAGGCACTTGTGGACTTTGTGGCTGATTTCAGTAGTGATATCCAACATGAAGCAGATCTTGAAGTTTAACATCTGGAAGAATCTAGGGATAAATGGACGTTGTTCACTAATGGTGCATCAAATATAAGAGGAGTAGGTCTAGGGATCATACTGAAATCGCTATAAGGGGATATAATACCCCAAATTGTGAGTTCCAGGCTATGAATAATGAATCAAAGTGTGAGGCGCTGATAGCAGTATTGCAACTGGCCAGGGATATTAGAATCAGGTATCTCGAGGTATATGTAGACTCGCTGTTGATTGCTAACTATTTCAATGGTTCATATGCAATAAAAGGAACCTAGAGAAGACAATACTAGGCTGATGCCTTAGCAAACCTCGCTTCGGCTCTTAAAATACCAGAAGGTATTAAAATACCAATCATACATATCATGAGCCCAGCAATTGAGAAGAAAAGCAAAGTATCCAACACAGAAGAAGAAGCAGATGTTTAGGATCTTGAACCTAGTCAAGGATCCTGGATTCTACCTATTAGAAAATTTTTGCAGTATGGTGACATCCCAAGTGATGAAAAGAACCACAAGGTTTTTCGCATGAGGGTATCTCATTTTATAGTTTTACATAATGTTTTGTATAGAAAGTCTATTGCAGGTCTGTCTGACCCGTAACACAGGACAGTCATCTAACCAGAGTAGTACCTCCAACAGAGATGTTCCCAGGAAAGAATGACGGGTCTAGGAGAGATTTATACACCGTCCTTTCCTAGACAGAACATTCCGTTCGTCAGATAACTACATACCAGTCAGAAGGTCGCCTTCTAGTTATAGTGAATGTTCATACCAAAAACACACAGCGGAAACTTAAAGTCATTAACCTTTATATAAAATATTAACATACTGTTTACATCATGTGTCATAAAGGTTACATCATCTGTTCCTAACAAGGAACATGTTCCTAACAAGGAACAAGTCATTCAGGACTTATAGATCCTGGCATGCCCATCATCTGGATCGTTCATCTTTTCATTCTAGCCTTGGAATGCCCTGTCTAATGACTACCTGTGATGCGTTAAAAACATTTGATAAAACATGGGTCAACATAAAGCTGGTGAATTCATAAACTAAAATAGTTTATTAAAATGACCCGCCAAAGTATCTTGAACACATTCATGGGCTTCAACACCCAATGGGCTTCAACACGCAAATTCATAGATAACTATGAACAATCATTCAGTCTATATATAACCAAAGACCGTTCCACAGGTCCTGTCCAACATGCCGTTCCACGGGCAAGTGAAATACAATAAGCGCTTAGAATACGTTATATATAAACAATCGGTACAATCGTTTCAAGATACTCAAAATGTTTTCATAAATCAATCATATCGGACAAGGTCATGATTGGGTTCATGCATCACAGTTTAGGAACTCACCTCGGCAGTATTTTAGCTTATAAATCAGTAATGTGGCAAACACCTCGGGCAAAGTTCCTAGATAAGTAAGTACATTACTAAATTATATAATTCTAACTTAATGTTGTATAACCAAAGCTTAATAGGAGGTCAGAACCTTACCTCGGTTTTTCTTCTGATAATTTTGAAGGCGTAAGGCTATAAATCGGACTTCTATATGCGTATCGAAACTTTGGCACGATTCCCTAGGCTATGTGTGTGTGTATTTGAGTGTGTTGGTGTGTGCAAAATGCATGGAATTGATCAAGTATTTATAGGAGCAAAGTCCAACTCATAGCGGACCGCTACGCTAGGTTGTGGCGGTCCGCCACCCTTGAGGCGGCTTATTTAGCTTGACGTGTCCATAGCGGACAGTTATGGTCTGGGCTAGCGGTCCGCCACCTTTTCCACGTGTCAGATTTCTAATTGCTGAGTCACAGGACATGTGTTAGCTTCTCACTTCTCCCTTGCTCAGCACGTAGCGGACCGTTAAGCTCTGGGTAGCGGTCCGCTACCCCTTAAATTTTCAGAATTTTCACTTTAAGTGCTTGAACTTTGTTTATTCATATATATACCCCTCAACTTTGAAATTTGACAAGTTTAGTCCTTTATTTTCCAGGGAATTTTCGAGGTGTTACAAGGTCCGTATTTAAGATGCTTGGAGGATCCTGAAGCACATGAAGTCCTGAAAGATATACATGAAGGTGACAGTGGCAATCACACTGGGGGCAGGGCATTATTCTCAAAGATCGTGAGGACAGGATATTACTGGCCTACCATGAGGAAAGATGCTATGATGTATTCCCAGAAATGTGACGCCTGCCAAAGACACAACAATATACTCCATCAGCCGGTCGAACCTTTACATCCAATCATCTCGCCATGGCCATTCATGAAATGGGGAATGGATATAGTCGGCAAACTTCCCAAGGCTCCAGGAGGAAAAGTTTTTATGCTAGCAATGACGGATTACTTCTCTAAAGTGATTGAAGCTGAGGCATTTGTCCAAGTGAGAGAAAAAGAAGTCATCTCCTTCATCTAGCGCAACATCCTGACAAGATTTGGGATCCCGGTAGAGATAGTATGTGATAATGGATCTCAATTCATTGGCAAGAGAACAACTGACTTCTGTGCCAGTTGGGGAATCAAAATTATAACTTCTACCCAAGTACTTCCTCAAGCCAACGGACAAGCGGAATCTAGCAACAAGATTATCATTAACAACCTCAAGAAGAGATCAGGGGCAAAGAAAGGAAGATGGGCTGAAGAGTTACCATTTACACTTTGGGCAGATAGGACAACCACAAAGAATGCAACAGGTCAAACTCCATTCTCATTGGTGTTTGGTACTGAAGCCATGATCACCACAGAGATGGTTATCCCTACTGCCAGAACGAATCTTCAAACTCTAGAGACCAACAACGAAGCTCTTGCTCATGATCTTGATACTGTGGATGAGCTCAGGGATCTTGCCAAAGTTCGTATTGCAGCTTATCAGCAGAGGATAGCAAAGTCTTACAACAAAAACATAAGGATCAGAAGATTCTAAGTAAGTGACTTGATATTGAGAAAGGCATTCCAAAATACTACCAATCCCAGCGACGGAAAACTTGCACCAAAATGGGAAGGCCCATACTTGATTGACTCAGAAGTAGGCAATATTGCCTACGGGTTAGCCACTATCGAAGGAGATATCCTTCCAAGATCCTGGAACGCCATCCATCTCAAAACCTACTTTATGTAAATTAGAACTTATATTCTAACTAAAAATGGCTTGGCCCACGTATTCTGGCTTAGCCCACTTTATCTGGCTTGGCCCACGTATTCTGGCTTGGCCCACGTATTCTGGCATGGCCCACGTATTCCGGCTTGCCCACGTATTCTGGCTTGGCCCACGCTTTCTGGCTTGGCCCACGATTTTAACTTGTCACAGGTATTTAACACTTATGTGTTAACCCAAGAATTTAGCATCAATATGTTAACTCAAGATCCTTAAACGGATTGAAGACTTATGAAGATCCTGAAGTACAATTACTAAGTCTACGACGTGTTTCTATACACAGGAGACAACTAACAGTTGTTATATTCTGGACTCCATGTCATAATCTGGTATGTGTACCTACCCGACTTAGTTCTCAACAAAGGTATGTGTTACTTATTAATTTTCAATTAAAAGAAGATTCATAGTTTGAATGACTAAGTCATGATATGTTTGTAATCGGTATTCTTCCATACCATTTATCAAAACCAAACTATATTTTTTCTAAGTCAAAGTTTGATAAAAACCTAAAATGTTATTTATAATCATTAAGGATCCGGTATCCTGAAAATATATCTAAAATTATTTTTCTGAATATCCCAAGGCTCAACGACCTAAAGATCCTGATCTTCTAGAATTTGTCAAAGCAAACCAAACGCATTACAATCATGGCGAATAGTCATAAGCTACTAATTAATATTGAAAGTGCAGGAGGATCAAGACTTCGGTCTTCATCCAAAAGTTGGACCCATCCACCTGAATCCTTAACCATTAGTCAGAAAATTAAATTGTCTATCCCTTGCAGAGATCCTGACTATATCCTACCCTTCTTAACCCACTGGAGTGACTAAAGATCCCCACCAGGGATAGATGTTCTCTTCACAAAAAATTATTTCCCACTCCAATCACCGTCATTCTGGGTAGCTTTTGGAATCAAAGGAGTTTTACCAGACTTAAGTTGAAGAAAATAAGGCAAACCGGTGGATAGAAAGAAATCGGTAATCAACAAAGGAAAAGGGAAACCATAAAATACAGGAGCCGTTTTACCTAGATCTACGCGCCCATCAAGTCACATCGGTCAAAACTTTTTGGATTTTGAATTATAAAGTTTTTTACAGATGTCCAAATGACCTTCACAACTGTCAAAAACTTGGGGACAATTGTTAGGGGTCAGTTTTTACCTCTGGTATCCCGGATCCTCAGATAAGTATCGGTATCCCTCATCCTTACTATATTTCACTATCCTGATTAACTGACCGTTGTAACAATTAGTATTACGCATTTTTCTTTGATTAGTCTTGAACACGTAATCAACGATTCATTAATGACTAAATCAAGGGGTGAAGAACCGTTCAAACAGTTGGGAAAACGCGTGGAAGTCAACCTATAATGGTCGGGAATTAATGGAGACTAGTAACTGCCATGAAGACCTGATTTTTCGTCGGGATCCTCGCATTTCAGTTATTTTTTCTTTTGTATATAATTAGCAGTTGGATCAAATAGGAAACACATCTTCACTACGCACTTAGCTTACTAGACTCACAAACACCTCTGTAACACTTAGCATTCAATCATTTCTGCTCACATTTGTAATCATTTTCATCGATTTATTAAAGAACACAAGGCAGCCCGACGTTTAGTCGGCTCCCGAGGTTTTATGCCGGAGATCCTGAAGGATCAAGGGCTTTCCTCGTAAACACTCGTGTCGTTTACAGCTTTCTTTTATATTTTATTCACGATTCTTTCAAGCACACTACCTCACATTCTAAATTTGGTTACAAAATTAGTCTTGTTAATTTTTATCCAAAATAATATGTATGATCGGTATTTTAATACCTTTTGGTATTTTAAGAGCCGAAGCAAGATTTGCTAAGGCATCAGCCTCAGCATTGTTTTCTCTGTGTGATACTAAAAATTTTGAATTCTACAGATAAATTTTTAACTATTTCAAGATATTGGGCTAATTTCTCACCTTTCACCGCTTACGAACCATTAAAATGATTAGCAAGTAACAACGAATCTACGTGTACATGGAGGCATCTGATTTTCATACCCCTTGCTAGCCGTAGTCCTGCTATTAGTGCTTCATATTTCCTCTCATTATTTGATGTCGTGAACTTACAACTAATCGATTGGGGTATTATGTCCCCTTTGGCGATTTTAGTATGATTCCCAGTCCTGTTCCTCTTATGTTGGATGCACCATCAGTGAATAGCATCCATCACTCTTTAGTTTCATCTAATTGTTGGACTTCTAAGTCTGCTTAATGCTGTATATCACTACTAAAATTTGCCACAAAGTCTGCTAATGTGTGGGATTTTATTGTTGTTCTAGGTTCATATACTATATCATATGCACTAAGATTAACAGACCATTTAGACATTCTACATGACATTTCTGGTTTTCTTAACAAATATTTTATAGGATAATTAGTTTTAATGTGAATAGTATGTGTTTCAAAGTAATGCCTAAGTTTAGTAGATGCCATAATTAATGCTAAAATTAACTTTTCAAGATGAGAATACGTGGTGTCCGCATCTAGTAGACTTTTACTTACATAGTAGACGGGATGTTGCTGCCTTTCATGATCCTTGACCAATAAAGCACTTACTGCATTCCCGGATACTGCCAAGTATAGAGATAGTGGTTCACCATCCTCCGGCTTCATTTGTAGAGGCACTGATGATAAGTTATTCTTCAAGGCTTGAAGTGCTTCTTCATACTTTTCATCCCACTCAAACCTTTTATTCTTCTTTAGGATATCGTAAAATTCTTTACATCTCTCTCTGAGGATCTTGAGATAAACCTGTTAAGGGCTGCTATCCTTCATGTGCGTCTTTGGACGTCTTTAGTGCTTATTGGGGATTTCAGGTTTAGGATCGCCTTGATCTGTTTTGGGCTTGCTTCTATTCCTCTCTTAGTTACCATATATCTGATATGACGTAAACTATACATGTTTTGCACGCTTAATTACCCCCGAATTCATCACAATTATAGACAAAATGATATGAATTGATACTTAATCTATTTAATTATGTTACAACAGGATAATTAACCTTGGTTTGTAAAAACATGAAGAAATCACTCAAAATCAAGGAGAAATCGGCATTCAGAAGACAATTGAACGAAACCGGACACACGAAGTCAAAGCTGGAAGTCAAAAAGTCAACAGGGAGCAAAAGAAGGCAATGCACAGCCGTGCATTGCCTTACACGGTTGTGCATCCCCTGTTTTGCCTCCCTGTCCTCCTTAAAGCTGCCAGATTCCGCACGTGAAAGAAAAGGGTACTTTGCAAGCCCGTACAATCCAATACACGACCGCGCATTGCCAAAATCTTTGCCTATAAATATCAAGCTCATTTTACTGTTTTATATGTCCAAGTCCATGGGTTGTGAAGGCCCTAGTGCTCTGCTAGAGACGGAACTCCCTCGGTTTTGGTCTGTTTTAGCTTTTCTTTGTTTATTTTCATTTTCTAAGTCTTGTAATATGAAATGATTCTTCTCATTTGAGTAAGGAAGAGGCAACCTATACCCACTCTCCCTTGGTGTTGGAACACTTCCACACATTGTCTAAGGGTTAGTGGAGTCACTTGTATGGTCATTCGTGGCTAGTCCTGTTGCGTTGCTCGGGTTAGTTGATCTTTAATTAATTAATGGAGTATTTTTAGTAAGTTATGTTCTTGAAGTCTTTCTTATAGTGTATCTTAAAAAGACCAAAATAAGTGATCTTTAAACCAACTTAATAATCTTAAATCTTGTGAGTTTCTTAATCAAGACTTCTTGCTTGAAAGCTTATTCGAGTTTGTACGGTCTTTATACAGTCTTGGTGCTAGCAGCGGCCGAGTTAGTATTGGTTTATTATTATGGGTTGATTGAAGGTTTGGGTATTCAACGAGTCATTCGAGTCCTGACTGGACCTTATGAAACGTGTCGGTATTTCTTTACTTCTCTTGTGTTAGCTTGCAGAGGACTTCTAGCGGGAGCCATGGGGCTTGATCTTGAGAATGAAAGTTTTATTTATTTAAAATATTATTATAAGTAAAGACAACTATTTTAAGAATATAATTTGTTAGGTGATCGCAGTGTCATGGTTAATAAAAAAAAACAATATTAAATATAATCCCTAGCTACCTTAAACTATAGTATAGTGAAGTAAGGTGTCGTATCCACAGGGAATTAGTGGACAGTGTTGTTTAAGAAAACTGTTTGGATTTTAATCAAAAAGCAATTAACTTTAAACTTGTAAAAACTATTTAGAGAAAACGGATCGCTTCCAGGTTCTGATTGCAAGTATTGTGATGACTAGTTTGTACTTATTGGAAGTTACATAGACATAACTCGTTCATTAGATTTGACAGATAATTAATAATCAAGATAGTGACTGCGCTGAGCAATGATTCTAAAACCGAATACTTGACACAGATTTACAATCCAATAATTAATTAACAACTTAGAACATCAGATCTAGATACTCAATGATTCATGATATAAAACCGAAAATTGATGAATATGTTAAATTGAAGACAAACTAAATTGTTTTAATCTAATCTAAGAACCAAGCATTCAAACAATCATACGATTCCAAGAATAGCAAACCAAATCCTGTATGAACCCTAGTCTATCACTTACAAGCAGATCCTACACCCGGAAACAACACGAAAAGATTAGCCGCTCATCAACATTGTCATCGATTCTTCAACGGTTGGTGTAACTTGATCTAACATCAAAAACTCGAAAAGATTTGAACTTTCTCTCTGAAATCACCTCTGGAAAGATCTTGGACGGCTGGGTGGAAGTTAATTCGAATATGGACTCCTCAATGGCTTATAATTGGAATTAGGTTTAATTTTCCGAAAATACACTTATTCGCGTGTCGCGAACCAAGGATGAATGATCTTTGCGTGGCGCGAAGACCAAAATAGTCGGATGGGCTTTTTAATGCCCTCGCGGTCGCGAACTTCTCCTCTTCAATTTTCGTGTACCGCAAAGAACCTATTTTCCAAGAAAATTGACTTCTGTTGACTTTGACTTCTCTAGGGCCCGTGTATGCTGCTATCCTCTTGATTAATGCTTCGTATTTCCTACTCAAGTAGCATGCTTAACCTGTAAGACTCACAAACACCAAATGCACATAAAACAAACTCGATATACAAAGCTAAACGCTTAAAACTATACAAACTGACACATTATACACGGGATATTTAGCAACACATCACATCCCCACACTTGACCTTTTTTGTCTCAAAAAAGAATAATGCAATGGAATCATAATTGGAAAAACTTGCTTTCATACTTTCATTCACTTACACAGCATCAATATATTAACACGTTAACTGTAATAATTGGTATTTCTGTCCGATTAAACCCAACCACCGACCTTCGAGCCCCCAATTCTGTGATCTATAATTTTATACCTTACCACGCAAACAGTCTATCTATGGGTCTCACACTCAGAAATCTACAGTTCAGCCTAATCCCGTCTCAAGGTCATGTTTAGGCCCGGGTTAAACCTTATAGATTTTCCACCACTATAAACACTAATCTATAAGTTCTAAAAATCAGATGAATGATGAATCGATGGATGAATGAAACGAGCTTTGATTAACATTTTATGATTAAACCTTACCTAGTGGTGCTTCAACGAAGCTGGAACTCAGCGTGTGGCACATAGGCTGCAGTTTTTAGCAATGAAGAACATAACTCAACTTAGAGGCGTTTCGACCAGGTCACTATCCCAGAATGTAACACATAAATCAAATCAGTCATCTATGATTGATCACAAGAGTCTGCCCATGGGTGTTTCAACCAAGCTTGTAACCCGGAGGTCTCAACTAATTAATTAAGCTCATTAAAGATGGATTATTGAATGTGGGCGCCACCAACTTTCGACTTTATTCTCATAAAGGAAAGCAGGGTGCCAAAGATTTAAAAACTTATAAACTCTTGCTTATAGTGGTACCTATCACCCTATTTGACAGTTTCAACCTTACCGACACCCCTAAGATGAGAACCCATAAGATATCATGAATTAATTATTCCATTTAAACCTAGATATCAGGATATTTAAGCTCTTAAGTCGACTGGGCCTACCAAAATGTTACAAATCAAACTCGCTTTCTATTTTATTCATTTCAAAACACATAAACAAAGTTTTCAATTGTACTATCATCTTCCATTTACTGCAAAAATTCTGATCAAGGGACATTTTTAAGAATTTTTAAATTTTTTATGGATTTTTGAACTTTATGACTCAAAACACAAGACTCAAACACAGACCTGGACTAAGGCCTCCCCTCCCCACACTTAAACTCGACATTGTCCTCAATGTAGGAAGAGCGACTGAAAAACAAAAAACAAAATTAAAATTAAAACTTAGTTAGATAGACGATCGTATAGCATTTCATTCGCGATCGTATTCCACAAATGCTTGTTGGCTGCCTTGTACAAAAGTGTTCAAAGTCGGACATCACCACTCGAATGGAGATTGAGTACGGGCGGATCAATCGAAACGTGCAAATATAAGCTTAAACAAACCCACAAGCGTCATATCGACTCAATATCACGGCTCAATAAAAAATGAAAAGACCCTAAGGACTCGACACGACTCAAAAATCACAAAAATGAAAAAATAGGGAAAAAAACCAAAATTGGGTTCTTCGCGTGTCGCGAAGTCCGGCTGAGATTCCCTCGCGTGTCGCGAGGGACAAAAATTACCCGGCCCCTTACTTTTATTCTTTGCGTGTCGCGAAAAACTGGGACTGCGTCTTCGCGTGGCGCGAAGACGCCTCCACTACAGAAAGATTAGACGATTTTCCAAGTTTTTGCCTTATTTTTTGAGTTTTTCAAGTCAAAATTTTTAACTTTTTCAAAATTCGTTCTCACTCTCCAATTAAGTTCGTATAAACCTGGAACGTGTTTTGTGATGATTTTTCATGCTCGAATGGCCCCAAATCTCCGGGAAAACTTTAAAAATACGCGAAAACATACCGAAAATAAAAATGAATACTCACGACTCTACAAACTCTACACACGGTACACTTGGGCTTTTCTAGATTTAAAGCACAAAAAAAACGAACAAGAACCTAACTCACTTTCGTAGGAATCACGTATGCATTTAGCGTATGCATCAAGCCTTTAAACCCCTCGGTAGCCCGAGTGGACGAGTTTAGTCTCGTGAGGGTTTCTAGAGAACACACCCACAACATTCATTTAATCCAGACAAGAAAGTAAATCTTAGGTCGCCTCCGAAGAGAGCTAAGTTTAACGTCTTCAGCCAGACGCGGTGTACCTCACTTTTGGTTAATCATATGCAGATACATGCATGACAAAACTTACTGATTCTTCCTTGGTGTCATTGATTTCATCCATCTCTAAGTAGGGCTTCAGTCTATGCTCATTCACAACCTGCCTGAGGCGATCGTCAAAGTCTTCGATCTCCACCTCCCCAAACTGTCCTACTCGGATCACCAAGTATGGACCCATCCATTTACTCTTCAACTTCCCAGGGAATAGTTTCAGCCTTGAATTGTATAGCCACACCTTTTGACCTACCTCAAAGACCTTCTTTAATTTGGAATCGTGCACTACTTTCATTTTTTCCTTGTATGCAGATGCACACTCATAAGCTTCATCTCTCAGCTCTTCCAACTCACATAATTGCAACTTCCGCTCTTTACCTGCATTGTCATACTCAGGATTAACAGATTTGACTGCCTATAGTGCATGGTGAGCTATTTCAACCGGCAGATGACATCCTTTTCCATAAACTAGTCGGTAGGGTGTGGTACCAATCGGAGTTTTGTAAGTTGTTCGGTAGACCCATAAAGCATCGTTAAGTTTGGTTGACCAATCCTTACGATCAGGCCGTACCGTCTTTTGTAAAATTTCCTTTATGTCTCTGTTCGACACTTCCACTTGCCCACTTGTTTGTGGGTGATATGGAGTGGTGATCCGATGGTTCACACCGTACCGTTTTAATAATTTACCAAATTTAAAGTTCTTAAAATGTGAACCCCCATCACTGATGATCACACGAGGGACACCAAACCTTGAAAAGATGTTACTCTGCACGAACTTGCACACCACCGTATGATAATTTTTCTTAGTGGCGACTGCTTCAACCCATTTAGAAACATAATCAACCGCCACTAAGATATACAGGTGTCCCATTGAATTAGGGAAAGGGCCCTTGAGGTCTATGCCCCAAACTTCAAATATGTTGACGACCATATTAGGTCGCATTGGCATCTCATCCCGTTTAGTGATGCTCCCTAGTTGTTGACACCATACACAGTTCTTCCCGAATTCTGCTGCATCCTTGAAAATTGTAGGCTATAAGAACACACAAGTTAGGACCCTATGTCCTGTTTTCTGTCCACTAAAGTGCCCTCCACAAGCATATGAATGGGCATGTTCCAATAGGTACTGGACTTCATTTTCGGGTACACAATGCTGGATCATTTGATCTGCCCCTACTTTAAACAAGTCTGGTGTGTGCACGGGAATAGGCTCTTCGGTTCCCAGCTTCAGAAATTGAGCAAACACCCTCTTGTCCACCCTCTTGACTTGAAGTCTCTGTCCAATCTGGGGTAGATTGGGCACGAAATGATTTATCAGCAGCTGAGTAAATCTCGGATATAGCAGAAATCTAAACTTCTCTGCAGCGTTTATCTGATCCACCATGGATGTGTAGACATACATGGAAAAGTTGTATCCTTTGTTAAATGAAAGCCCAACCATAGCTGACACCAAAATCATGACCCATAGCATCCTTCCCAGCCTTCCTAGCAGAAATGCACATTATCATGACGTGCGTGAAATACCGCCATTGATCAAGTACCCACTTCTTCATATAGGAGGCATAGTCTTCTCTTCCAACGTAGCCCATCCTTTACCTCCAGAACCCATCAATGAAATAATCAGCATAAGCAATTAGGTCTTCAGCACGGTCTTGAAATTGCAGCACCTGCTGAATGATATCTTCAGAAATTGCTATCTCATGACCAACAACAGTAGCCCGAATGACATTTGGGGTAACTGTGCAATCATGATTAGCAGTATCCCAAAATTGCTCCAGATAGGGTCTTGAGACTACAGGATCCGCCGAGATGGCATAGGGAATCTTTGATCGGTTAAGGAAGTTCACTATTTCCTGATAGTTCACTGCTGCACCTCTCCATTCCGGATTTGTAAGTGCAAGCATGTTGAATTCATCAATAAAAGCACGAGCCATATCTGTAAGAACACAAGATGAACAACATAAGAACAGATATATTCATTTGAATAGAACACACATCAATGAGAATAGCAAGATCACACACATTCAAATTTTCAGACTTAGAAAAAAAATTGAATTTCACTTCTTGCGTACTTAGCAAGTACGCAGAATAGGTTATTGCGTACTTACTAAGTACGCATGAATGTTCCAGTACACAGAGATGAACTCATCTAAATTTATTTATATTTTTTTAAACTTCCAAAAATTCAAGAATTAGTGAACTGGGTCTAAATTTTGGTCACCATGGTGTCGAAAATGGTTATCAAGCACAATGGGACCATAAATAAGACCAATGTTAAGCTAAAATCACCAATTTTGATCAACCTAGGGGCCGACATGAACACACGACGGTTCTAAGGATTAAAAACTCAAAATCGAACGTTTTAAGGACAAAATATGTAGCCAAAAGATTAGAATGATGATAAGAAACATGTATCAAAGTTCAATTTCACTTCAAAACATCCGAAAGTCCATGAAATTCGGTCATCAAAACCCTAGTTCTTGAGGTCACTAAATCGGTCTAAAACATATGATTTAACGGGTGAATCGAGCTAAGATTCTCACCAAATGTTGTTAGTATGATTCCGAAACTAATGATGGAATGAAAAAGGTCTTTGGAACACATGAATTTTTAGTGAAAATGAGCAGGAGTTGATGTCGGAGCGTATGAACAAGTGTCGGTTTGAACTGATGAAATAGTGCTAACACTCGTTTATATACCCAACCACCACATTTCTTGCGAAATTAGTTAAGTGCGTAGATATTTACACCTGCGTACTTACCAAGTACGCATGACCAATCTCTTCGTACTTGCTAAGTACGCACGAAGTAACTCTTGCGTACTTAACAAGTACGCAAGAACAACTTGCAGCTCAAAAATCACAACTTAAATTATGAAGTTAGTCTGATCAATTAGCGAACCGTATATGAACGTTCAATCTTGAGGTTTACAAAGATGATCGAAGGAAGTTAAATGAAAATATTTTTGGTTTTTATGAAGTTTTTCACAAACTGTACTTAAAATCTTTTTGGTATTTTTCAATAATTAAACTATACAAACTGAAAATCTTTTTGTCCTTTTCTGAATAACAGACAATATAAACAAGATACTAATTCGAATGTATAGGAATATCTATAGTTAATCTCTTTTTGATCAAAATCATGAGCATAGGATCATATCAGACTATTTCATAGCAAAAATGATACATGATAAACTTCAAAGAAAATGGCATCATGTCATGACATACTACTTATGTGACAATCTGGACTTTTTAGACTAACTCCTTTAGTTAAATCCAGTTAAATCTTAACTTAATTAACCGAACTCAAACTCCAGAGGCTATTTCTATCATTAATTGAACTAAAACTATAGGGACTAGTTGTGACATTAGTCCAAACCCTAATCGTGTTGACTTTGAAGTCAAAATTCACATAATTATATTCCTGTTGACTTTAGAAAGTCAACTAACCATGATTTTAACTCAATCCAAACCTCGGGGACTAATTATGTCAATTCCTAACTTAACTACATGAAACTACATGGACTAAAGCTGCAATTAACCCATTTTTTATTTTGGTTGACTTTTAAAATTCAACACACTTGTTCTTGAGCCTGAATTCACGAAATTCGTTTCATTGTAACGGCCATACACGATCATTATCATTAAACGACAATCATTGAGGTCTTAAACAGCATTATTGATCGAATTAAACCCAGTTATGGGCATTAAACCCATAACCGTCGACACCATCATCGACCATTATCAAATTCGTTTGATTCGTCTGTTATTCTCGCAAATCGATCACCTGCACATCACATTCGAACTCCACTGGAGCATTTGCACACACCAAATCCACCGGTGACGCAGCGGGAGACGTCGGAGTCCAACCCATTCTACCACGACTGTGCTTTTAGTCGGGAACTACCAATTCGACATCACATCTGGTAATTGCTTATACCTATAGATTCATTTCAATCCCTTAATCAAAAGCCCCATGCTAATTGGGGTGTACATTGTCAAATTCAACTCAAACCAATTCTAGGGTTCGTCCGGTTTTCAGTTTAATCGAAATCTACCCTAGACTCGATCAAAATTCAATTAATCCATATGGGTAGCTTCACAATTAACCACTCTTTGAAAGCCCTATGATAATTTGATCATCTATCATTGAATCAAACCTAATCCAGAACCTAGGGTTTGTTCATAATCTGAATTGGGGGGTTTTGATCCAATATTCAATTTCAATCCAATTAAACAACACCAATAGATTCGCACGGTCCCATTTAGTAAAAGCCCTATGATTCTAACATCATTCAATATCAGAATCAATCAAATCAATTATGTGTTCTTCATATAGGGTTTCGACCCTTCGATCCGTAATAAAACAATCCAAAACGTGATGTTTTTGCAATTAAACATGCACACACATTCGCACGTCACTGATAAACAAAACCCCTATATTGTTGTCTTCAATCATGATCAGATTCGAGGGTCTTGGGGATGGGTTTCGATCGTGGGTTTGGGAGGGATGATACACTGGACTTGTTGTTAAAAACATTTCGATCCGGATTCGTTTGCGATGACCCTTGCGGGCGGACTGGGTAAGTGTTTGTGCCGGTGGGGAGGAGACCTGGGTTCGAGTCTCCCCACCCCTGTTTTTGGTTTTATTTATTTTTAAGCCATTATTTTAATATTAAACCTATCCCCATACTATTATATTATTATATTAATGTGTTTTAGTCCGGGAAACCACCCGTAAAGCTTGGGTGTGGTTTGTAACCCATATTTATTATTATTACCCACTTATAAATAATATATTTACATCATTTTCAACCCGTAACTCCAATTAAAAATAATATAATTTTATATTATTTTACCTCGTTTATAAACCTCGTGTAACGTTTCAAACTAATTAATAATATAATTATTTATATTATTTACTCACGTTTATATCCTCGAATAAAAATAATATATTTATTATTTTTGCCACTCAAGCAATAATCGTATATTTTCTACGAGTTCAAAAATAATATATTAACTATATTATTTTCCTAGCCATTATTTTAATGCTATAAACGCACGGATATATTTAATTATATTAATTAATATTATTCGTTATTAACGTTCGACACGTAACGTATTTATCTTAATTATTATATTAAGAAATCCTTATTGTGACACCTGCCCAATTTTCAGGTTCATAGTCTGTACATTATCCATATACTTTATAAATCTTTGTGCATCCAATAATATTTAGTTAACATGAAACTAGGTCAACAAACTATGTCTACCATCTATTCTACACCAATTCCATGAAAATATGAGAGTTCAAGACTCTAATCTAGAAACTATGACATAAAATCACCTATATTAGGTTAAACTATGTCTAATCCTACAGTAATTACTTAATTATACACTAATCATAGTGTAATTAGCTTAATTAGGTCTAATCTCACACTAATTACCCTAATTATACCTTAATCTTGGTCTAATTAATCAAACTATGTCTAATTACTACACTAATCTCATTAAACTTGGTAATATTACCCAAACTATGTCCATCTATATTTTATAAGACTATATCATGTGTACATGATTTAGAAACCCTAATTCAATCAATTCCATGTCATATTTATATAAATACTTATATAAATCATTTTTATAAATCTTTCTTACATAATTATATAAATACATCTCATCTATTTTATATAACACTTGTATATTTACACACACACTTATGAAAGACTAGAATTCTCATCACATTTATAAAACACCACCATTTTTATAAAAATCTACCATTCCATGAAATTTTGTACAAAACCCACCTACAAAAACACCATCATTCCAATCACTTACAAAAATCACCTACACACTCCACCCCCACCCCCCATTTTCGACCAAGAATCCCAAACACACCACCTCCCATTCTTTTCTTACAACTCTATCCTAATGTAATCTCAAGAAACATTATTTAATTCCACAAACCATGCTCTCATTTCACTAAAAATACAAGACCAAACCCTCCCATTTTCACTTGCACCTTTCACAAACTCTCTCCACTCTATTCTCTCTAAATCTCGGCTCAAGGAAGTGGTGAAAGACCAAATCCAAAGCCTTGAATCTTTCAAGCTTGTAAGCTTTCTTTCATCTAAGTTTCTATCTTTCTTTCCTTCTTTCATTTATTCTAGATCTTGATCTTTGATAACTAAAAGGTTTATGGGTTTTATGATACCATATACTTGTGATAACAAGTGGTAATCTATGACTAAGGTCAAACCATAAACACACCTTCAAAGATCAAAGAACTAGTCCAAATACTTTATGTCTTTACTTTATATTCTTTTTCTAGATCTTGATCTTTGATAACTAAAAGGTTTATGGGTTTTATGATACCATATACTTGTGATAACAAGTGGTAATCTATGACTAAGGTCAAACCATAAACACACCTTCAAAGATCAAAGAACTAGTCCAAATACTTAATGTTTTTGCTTTACTTTTCTCTAGATCTTGATCTTGATAACAAAAAGGTTTATGGGTGTTATGATACCATCATACTTGTGTAAACAAGTGGTAATCTATGGCTAGAGCCAAACCATAAACATACCTTCAACACTCAAGAACTAGTCCATTTAAATTCTTGTATTTACTTATTATGCACTTTATTTTTCATGTTCTTACACTATTAACAATGCTTATGGACATAATATAGTTTGGGTAAACACCAAAATCAAGTCTTTTAAATTATTATAACACAATATTTAAAAGGGTGGATGAGTTAAATAAGTTTAATATAGTCACATACAACTTGAACAAGAACGAACACAGTTTAAAAACCCGGTTTTTAACCCAAAAATATGATTTTAACTTCTTGACCTCTAAAAATTCCCATATTTTGGAAACAACTCCGAACTACTATAAAAAGGCTCCATATTAAATTTTATGATTTTTGGAGTTAGTTAGCTATATTAATAAAATAAATCTTACGGATACAAAGGTCGTTTTTATACATAGACTTTTTATAAAATTCTCAAATTTTTACCAAGTGACCTACTGGTCATAAGGTTATTATAAAATAATAATCATAATTTTTGGACATAAATATCTATCCTTTCAAAATTAGTCTATCTCAAATGATTTTTGGAAAAATACTAAACTATTTCAAATGAGTTTAAAAAAATTCCAGTAAATTTCTAATATTTTATCAAGTCTATAAACCAAATTTCATAAGGATTGGTGATGGATAGCTATACTTTCAAAATTATAACTTATTTTGAGCATTTACGACCGTAATAATCGATAAAAACGTCTTTAAACACACATTATTGACTCGACCAACTTTTGGAACTCTTCGTGTAAATAAAATGAGTCTATGTGAATCATCAAACTACTATTTTTATCAAGAATCATGACCATGGTATTTTTGTAAGATTAATCCATCGAAAAACCGTCGTGAAACGACTAGTTTTTAAGAATAATATTCTTCAAGAATATTTGAGGGTTTAAAACCTTATAAAAACTTAAAACATATACTTTTATTATAAAGTATGAGTTTTGCTAAGTTTAACCATCAAAACGTTAAATCTATTATTAAAACGGTTTGTGAAATTTCAAGAATGAAACTTTTAAAAAGAACTCTTTAAACATATGTGACTTCTACTTAATTTCATCCATCCTATATTTCTAAACCCTAGCGAGTGTTTGACATTTTTTTCTAAACCTCGTTACCATTACAAGTCAATCTTATATGTCTTGGCAATTGCCGCCGTAAATCCAAGCGTGTAAAATACAAAAAAACAAGAACTAACATTTATACAAAATGACACCTTAATCCAATATAAAGTCCATAAAACTCATAGAGTCCCACCATTGTAGGACCCGAGTAGGACGTACTTCAACCACAAGAACGCAAATTCACCAACACTAGGTGAGTCTTTGTAGCCCCTTTTTCTCTTAAACTTTTGGGGGAAAAATATGCTGTATCTATTTTCACTATTTACTATATTGGATATTCACTTGTCTATTTGACTATATAACTTGAGTTGAACTAGAATTATTATTACTTCACAAGTCCCCTTTTTCCAGAAACGCAACTAGTTAACTTTGCTAAGCCGACGGTTAAATATTGATAGATCTATCGGGGTGACGCCCATTCATCCTTCTGACTGACGCGTTTAAAACAGCAGAAAACGTGGTGAATGTTTATTTCCGATTCTAGAAACAAGAATTAATGCTCCGTGATAAGGCATTAAGCAGGGGCAAACATTCTAGGTCATCAGGTTTAGTTGCGAGCTCAATGTTTATAGTATCTTATTCACATACATATCTAGTCAATATATCGTAACAACTATTCATTTGAAATTGTTGTTCAAATATCTATACTTCTACCTTATACTTAAACTTACGAACTCACCAGCTTTATAGCTGACCACTTTTAGCATATTTTTCAGGTAATCCATGAAGGAACTAGAAGTGCATGGCATACAAATACAAGGAGATTTTAGGAAAAACAATCTTTTGTTAGGATGGCTTTTGTTAGAAAATCTCAATTTGTATTTTGAAACTAAATGTCATGTAAACTATATATTTTGGAAATGATGAATGCGTAGTAAGTTTATCTTATTAAACAATGTGTTCTTGATTTCCATACAACTGTCATAACCCGTGTTTCCGCCTTAGACGGGGTGTGACAGAAGTTGGTATCAGAGCCATTGGTTATAGAGAATTAGGTTATTAGAAAACCTAGACTATAACTTTAAGCTCTAAACTATAGTGTGCATTGCATGTAGAACTTAGTACATATATATAATTCACACTCACGTTTCTTCTTATATTTTAGCTACCTCAACCATGACTGTGTACGGGAACAGATTCCTACCGGCGGAAAGCAGCGATGAAGAACCCTCTGAGGTCCCCGAGTCACCACCTAGCATCCAAGAGATCTCTGACCCAAGGGGAAGCCATGTGCGGATGTCAGGCTATGAGCCGAGTAGTGATAACACTCACCCAGTGACCGGATACTCTGTTTAGCTATCTGATGACGCCTCTTCCGAAGAGAAGCCGATACCACCTACCATGAGGGACCGCAACCCGGAGACACCACGTCGAGGCACTAGGGCTATGGCCCGAAAGACTACCTGGCTAAGGAAAAGGGTGAAGTTCGAAGATTGCCGCGTAGTGTTTCCATCATCCCTCCGTGAGTCTGGAGAACCCTCACATAGAGTTGAGGCGCCTGCAGACTACTTGGAGGAGTATCAGCAGTGGAAGGCTAGACAAGAAGAAGAGCGTCAGGAGTTGTCTGATCGGATAGCGACTGTTTGGGGTCACATGACGGAACATAACTACTCTATCTTAGGGATCATCGAGTCTATGGAGCTGCTGGAGCAGGACAGGATGGCTGACAAGGATCAGCTCATGGCAGCACGAGAAGAAGCACAAGAGGCACGGGACCAGAACCGCAAATGGGGCACAATCGTGACGCTGATGGTGTTAGTTTCCCTAATTCTACATTACCTCGCTTAAGGGAGGTTGATCTTCGACTAGCCACTACTACTCTATCTAGAACTATGTACTAGGCGATAAGCATATATGCTCTCGTCTATAGTAGGACCCTCTGTATTTCAAGAATTATGTGTTTCAAGAATTATGTACTATGTATTTCAAGAATTATGCACTATGTATTTCAAGAATCATGTACTATGTATTTCAAGAATTAAGCACTATGTATTTCAAGAATCATGTATGAACTATGAAACTTCAAGAACTATGTGTTGTATTTTTATGATTATATGTTATGATAACTAATGTTATAGCATATTTATAATTGCCTATAATACTTGCGTATTAATGTGAATCTAGAAAATGCCTCCAAGACGAGAAACACGCAACACCACCGATAACAACAACGAGAACCCTACCGTGGCGCAAATCTTTGCTCAACAACTTAATGACGTGCTACCCGACATAGTTACTCAAGTCAGTAATGCCATACGCAATGGAAATACTTCCAACGGAACTGATAGCGAAAGGAGCCATCGAAACGAGGGAGAAGGAGGTACTGGAAATGGAGCTAGAAGAGGATGTTCCTACAAAGCCTTTAGTGCCTATAAGCCAAAAGAGTTCCATGGACATGAAGGAGCCCTTGGAATACTTAAATGGATTGAAAAGATGGAATCAATTATCAACATCAGTGAATGCGCTGACAACCAAAAAGTGAAGTACGCTGTTTGTTCTCTCTATGGCAAAGCTCTAACATGGTGGAATACCCAAGTTCAAGAAAGGGGCACTGAAGCAATTGGACAAATGTCTTGGGTAGAATTGAAAGCCTTACTGCTAGAGGAATACTGTCCTAAGAACGAGATGCAATGATTGGAGTCTGAATTCTGGAACTTGACCATGGAAGGTGCGGAACACCAAGCATACACTAACAGATTCCATGAGTTAACATGCCTAGTACCCCACATGGTACCAACTGAAGAAAAGAAGGTTGACCGTTATATCTGGGGTCTTGCTCCTCAGATACGTGGGATGGTTACCTCGAATGAACCAACCACTTTGAAGGCTGCAATTCTTCTAGCTGGTCAATTAACTGATGAGATGGTGAGATCTGGAGTTCTCGTGAAGAAAGGTTCCTTTAAGAATCGAGAGTGGGCTGAGAAGAGGTTCGGTGCTGACAAAAAGCCCAAAACTGCCAAAGCTTTTATGGCGGTTGTTCCTGAAAGAAAGCCTTACACTGGACCATTGCCCAAGTGCAACAAGTGTCCCCTACACCACAATGGAGCTTGTACTCAATGCACTAAGTGCAAAAGGTTTGGTCATCTAGCTAATGTCTGCAAGTTCAACGGTACCAGGGCATGCTACGAATGTGGTAGCACTAATCACATGAGGAACACCTGCCCCAAGCTTACACAAAAACAGGGAAATGCTGGGAATCGAGCTCAAGGACGAGCGTTTGTGTTAGCAGCTAATGAGGCCCGACAAGACCCGAACGTCGTAACGGGTACGTTTCTTGTTAACCACCAATATGCATCTATTTTGTTCGACACGGGGGCTGATATGTCTTTTGTATCCACTGATTTTGCACCATTACTTGAACTACCTACTAGTGACTTGCAAAGTACCTATACCATAGAATTAGCTAACGGTAAACTACTCGAAGCTAAGAATATAATCCAGGGTTGTACCCTAACTCTTGAGAACCACCCATTCGTTTTAGACTTACTCCCGATCGAACTTGGAAGTTTTGATATTGTTATCGGTATGGATTGGCTCTCACATCACCAAGCTGAGATAGTGTGTCACCAGAAAACTATCCAGATTCCATTACCGAATGGCGAGACGCTTATCATCCAAGGAGAGCGACCAGGGAAGGAATTACTGATCATATCATGCATAAAGGCTCGGAAATGCCTGAAGAAGCAGTGCTACGCCTTTCTAGCTCATGTAGTAGAAAAGAAGCGGGAAGAAAACCGTATCCAAGACATTCCTATTGTTAGGAATTACCCGGATGTATTCCCTGAAGATTTACCGGGACTTCCTCCAGCACGACAAATCGAATTCCAAATCGACTTGATCCCTAGAGCTGCACCAGTTGCTAAATCTCCCTATCGATTAGCACCATCAGAGATGCAAGAACTATCAAGTCAACTACAAGAACTGTTGGAGAAAGGATTTATCCGACCAAGTTTCTCACCCTGGGGAGCACCGGTCCTATTCGTTAAGAAGAGAGATGGATCGTTTCGAATGTGCATTGACTACCAAGAGCTTAATAAGCTAACCATAAAAAATCGGTACCCTCTTCCGAGAATCAACGATCTCTTTGACCAACTACAAGGGTCTACTTACTTCTCAAAAATTGATCTCAGGTCCGGGTATCATCAACTAAGGATTCAAGAGAGTGACATACCAAAGACTGCTTTCAGAACAAGGTATGGGCATTATGAGTTCTTAGTAATGCCCTTCGGATTAACCAATGCACCGGCAGTATTCATGGACCTGATGAATCGTGTTTGCAAACCTTATTTAGATAAGTTTGTGATCGTATTCATTGACGATATTCTAATCTACTCAAGGAACCGAGAAGATCACGAACAACATCTCAAGATAATCTTAGAGCTACTCACTAAAGAAAAATTATATGCAAAATTTTCAAAATGTGAGTTCTGGTTGAAAGAAGTACAGTTCCTTGGTCACGTAATTAATGAAAAGGGTATTCATGTTGATCCAAGCAAGATTGAAGCAATGGGAAGCTCCAAAGACACCCACTGAGATCCGACAATTTCCGGGATTAGCAGGGTATTATCGGAGGTTTATCGAAAACTTCTCAAAAATTGCCCAACCTTTAACTATGCTAACCCAAAAGGATAGAAAATTTGATTGGAGGCAAAAGCAAGAAGAAGCCTTCACTCTACTGAAGCAGAAGTTGTGTCACGCACCCATTCTAGCTTTACCCGCAGGTACTGAAAATTTCATAGTATACTGCGATGCATCCCATCAGGGCCTTGGATGTGTATTGATGCAGAAAGAAAAAGTAATCGCTTATGCTTCACGACAACTCAAGATTCATGAAAAGAACTACACCACTCATGACCTAGAACTAGGAGCGGTGGTTTTTGCATTGAAAATTTGGAGACACTACCTTTATGGTACGAAGTGTTTAATCTACACCGATCATAAGAGTCTCCAACATATATTCGATCAAAAGGAGCTGAATATGCGCCAGCGAAGATGGGTAGAATTATTGAATGACTACGACTGTGAAATACGATATCATCCAGGGAAGGCCAACGTTATGGCCGACGCTCTAAGTCGCAAGGAAAGAGTGAAACCTATCCGAGTACGGGCACTAGGGATGATAGTTCAAACCAGCTTAAAAGCACAAATCCTTGAAGCACAACAAGAAATCGTACAAATGGGTGATCTAAAGAACGAACTACTTTGTGGTGCCGAGAAACACTTGGAATCAAAGTCCGATAAAATTCTTTACTTTAAGGATAGAATGTGGATTCCACAATCTGATGAGCTAAGAAAATTAATATTGGATGAAGCTCATAAGTCCAAATACTCAATTCACCCAGGAGCCGACAAGATGTATAAAGATCTCAAAGAGTTCTATTGGTGGCCAGGTATGAAGAAAGACATTGCTGTGTATGTTAACAAATGTCTAACCTGCCTAAAAGTCAAGGTTGAACACCAAAAACCATCTAGGTTACTAACTCAACCAGAGATTCCCCAATGGAAGTGGGAGCAAATATCTATGGACTTCATAACAAAACTGCCAAGAAATCCAGTGGTCACGATACCATCTGGGTCATTGTAGATAGACTAACCAAGTCAGCTCATTTCCTAGCCATCCGTGAAGATTACAAAACGGAGAAACTAGCCAAGTTATATATCAATGAAGTGGTGACAAGACATGGAGTGCCTGTCTCCATTATCTCTGATAGAGATGGACGGTTCACTTCAAGATTCTGGCGGTCATTACAAAAATCACTCGAAACAAGACTCGATCTAAGCACAGCATATCATCCCCAAACCGACGGGCAAAGCGAAAGAACAATCCAGACTCTAGAAGATATGCTTCGGGCTTGCGTGGTAGACTTTGGTGGAAGTTGGGACTCCCACCTACCCTTAATTGAATTTTCATATAACAATAGTTACCACACAAGTATCAAGTGTGCGCCTTTTGAAGCTCTTTATGGACGAAAGTGACGATCTCCTATCTGCTGGACCGAAATTGGTGACAGTCAGATAACAGGACCAGAAATTATACAGGAGACTATTGACAAGGTCGCCCTCATAAAAGAAAGGATTAAAGCTGCCAGAGATCGCCAGAAAAGCTATGCTGACAATCTTCGAAAGCCTCTGGAATTTAACATAGGTGACAAAGTAATGTTGAAAGTATCACCATGGAAAGGAGTGTTCCGATTTGGTAAAAAGGGCAAACTTGCACCGCGTTATATCGGACCCTTCGAAATCATCAATAGGATTGGCCCTGTGGCCTACAAGCTTAAACTGCCACAAGGACTCAACGGTGTACATGATATATTCCACGTATCAAACCTCAAGAAATGCTTAGCAGATGAGTCCTTGCACATTCCTTTGGATGAAGTTCAGATTGATAACAAGTTACGTTTCATTGAAGAACCAATGGAGATTATGGATCGAGAAGTAAAGACGCTCAAACGAAGCCGAATTCCGATAGTCAAGGTAAGATGGAACTCCAAACAAGGTCCAGAATATACATGGGAACGAGAGGACAATATGAAGCTCAAATACCCGCACTTGTTCAAAGACGAATCAGTCAAAGAAAGTACCAGTTGAATTTCGGGACGAAATTCTCTTAACTGGGGGAGACTGTGACACCTGCCCAATTTTCAGGTTCATAGTCTGTACATTATCCATATACTTTATCAATCTTTGTGCATCCAATAATATTTAGTTAACATGAAACTAGGTCAACAAACTATGTCTACCATCTATTCTACACCAATTCCATGAAAACATGAGAGTTCAAGACTCTAATCTAGAAACTATGACATAAAATCACCTATATTAGGTCAAACTATGTCTAATCCTACACTAATTACTTAATTATACACTAATCATAGTGTAATTAGCTTAATTAAGTCTAATCTCACACTAATTACCCTAATTATACCTTAATCTTGGTCTAATTAATCAAACTATGTCTAATTACTACACTAATCTCATTAAACTTGGTAATATTACCCAAACTATGTCCATCTATATTTTATAAGACTATATCATGTGTACATGATTTAGAAACCCTAATTCAATCAATTCCATGTCATATTTATATAAATACTTATATAAATCATTTTTATAAATCTTTCTTACATAATTATATAAATACATCTCATCTATTTTATATAACACTTGTATATTTACACACACACTTATGAAAGACTAGAATTCTCATCACATTTATAAAACACCACAATTTTTATAAAAATCTACCATTCCATGAACTTTTGTACAAAACCCACCTACAAAAACACTATCATTCCAATCACTTACAAAAATCACCTACACACTCCACCCCCACCACCCATTTTGGGCCAAGAATCCCAAACACACCACCTCCCATTCTTTTCTTACAACTCTATCCTAATGTAATCTCAAGAAACATTATTTAATTCCACAAACCATGCTCTCATTTCACTATAAATACAAGACCAAACCCTCCCATTTTCACTTGCACCTTTCACAAACTCTCTCCACTCTATTCTCACTAAATCTCGGCTCAAGGAAGTGGTGAAAGACCAAATCCAAAGCCTTGAATCTTTCAAGCTTGTAAGCTTTCTTTCATCTAAGTTTCTATCTTTCTTTCCTTCTTTCATTTATTCTAGATCTTGATCTTTGATAACTAAAAGGTTTATGGGTTTTATGATACCATATACTTGTGATAACAAGTGGTAATCTATGACTAAGATCAAACCATAAACACACCTTCAAAGATCAAAGAACTAGTCCAAATACTTTATGTCTTTACTTTATATTCTTTTTCTAGATCTTGATCTTTGATAACTAAAAGGTTTATGTGTTTTATGATACCATATACTTGTGATAACAAGTGGTAATCTATGACTAAGGTCAAACCATAAACACACCTTCAAAGATCAAAGAACTAGTCCAAATACTTTATGTTTTTGCTTTACTTTTCTCTAGATCTTGATCTTGATAACAAAAAGGATTATGGGTGTTATGATACCATCATACTTGTGTAAACAAGTGGTAATCTATGGCTAGAGCCAAACCATAAACATACCTTCAACACTCAAGAACTAGTCCATTTAAATTCTTGTATTTATTTATTATGCACTTTATTTTTCATGTTCTTACACTATTAACAATGCTTATGGACATAATATAGTTTGGGTAAACACCAAAATCAAGTCTTTTAAATTATTATAACACAATGTTTAAAAGGGTGGATGAGTTAAATAAGTTTAATATAGTCACATACAACTTGAACAAGAACGAACACCGTTTA
Organism: Smallanthus sonchifolius; assembly: GCA_023525975.1. Taxonomy (NCBI): domain Eukaryota; kingdom Viridiplantae; phylum Streptophyta; class Magnoliopsida; order Asterales; family Asteraceae; genus Smallanthus; species Smallanthus sonchifolius. The sequence goes on from CM042028.1 coordinate 56,648,500, forward strand.
AAAACCCGGTTTTTAACCCAAAAATATGATTTTAACTTCTCGACCTCTAAAAATTCCCATATTTTGGAAACAACTCCGACCTACTATAAAAAGGCTCCATATTAAATTTTATGATTTTTGGAGTTAGTTAGCTATATTAATAAAATAAATCTTACGGAAACAAAGGTCGTTTTTATAATTAGACTTTTTATAAAATTCTCAAAACTTTACCAAGTGACCTACTAGTCATAAGGTTATTATCAAATAATAATCATAATTTTTGGACATAAATAGCTATCCTTTCAAAATTATTCTATCTCAAATGATTTTTGGAAAAATACTAAACTATTTCAAATGAGTTTACAAAAATTCCAGTAAATTTCTAATATTTTATCAAGTCTATAAACCAAATTTCATAAGGATTGGTGATGGATAGCTATACTTTCAAAATTTTAACTTATTTTAAACATTTACGACCGTAATAATCGATAAAAACGTCTTTAAACACACATTATTGACTCGACCAACTTTTGGAACTCTTCTTGTAAATAAAATGAGTCTATGTGAATCATCAAACTACTATTTTTATCAAGAATCACGACCATGGTATTTTTGTAAGATTAATCCATCGAAAAACCGTGTGAAACGACTAGTTTTTAAGAATAATATTCTTCAAGAATATTTGAGGGTTTAAAACCTTATAAAAACTTAAAACATATACTTTTATTATAAAGTATGAGTTTTGCTAAGTTTAACCATCAAAACGTTAAATCTATTATTAAAACGGTTTGTGAAATTTCAAGAATAAAACTTTTAAAAAGAACACTTTAAACATATGTGACTTCTACTTAATTTCATCCATCCTATCTTTCTAAACCCTAGCGAGAGTTTGACATTTTTTTCTAAACCTCGTTACCATTACAAGTCAATCTTATATGTCTTGGCAATTGCCGCCGTAAATCCAAGCGTGTAAAATACAAGAAAACAAGAACTAACATTTATACAAAATGACACCTTAATCCAATATAAAGTCCATAAAACTCATAGAGTCCCACCATTGTAGGACCCGAGTAGGACGTACTTCAACCGCAAGAACGCAAATTCACCAACACTAGGTGAGTCTTCGTAGCCCATTTTTCTCTTAAACTTTTGGGGGAAAAATATGCTGTATCTATTTTCACTATTTACTATATTGGATATTCACTTGTCTATTTGACTATATAACTTGAGTTGAACTAGAATTATAATCACTTCACAAGTCCCCTTTTTCCAGAAACGCAACTAGTTAACTTTGCTAAGCCGACGGTTAAATATTGATAGATCTATCGGGGTGACGCCACATTCATCCTTCTGACTGACGCGTTTAAAACAGCAGAAAACGTGGTGAATGTTTATTTCCGATTCTAGAAACAAGAATTAATGCTCCGTGATAAGGCATTAAGCAGGGGCAAACATTCTAGGTCATCAGGTTTAGTTGCGGGCTCAATGTTTATAGTATCTTATTCACATACACATCTAGTCAATATATCGTAACAACTATTCATTTGAAATTGTTGTTCAAATATCTATACTTCTACCTTATACTTAAACCTACGAACTCACCAGCTTTATAGCTGACCACTTTTAGCATATTTTTCAGGTAATCCATGAAGGAACTAGAAGTGCATGGCATACAAATACAAGGAGATTTTATGAAAAACAATCTTTTGTTAGGATGGCTTTTGTTAGAAAATCTCAATTTGTATTTTGAAACTAAATGTCATGTAAACTATATATTTTGGAAATGATGAATGCGTAGTAAGTTTCTCTTATTAAACAATGTGTTCTTGATTTTCATACAACTGTCATAACCCGTGTTTCCGCCTTAGACGGGGTGTGACACTTATTCCCGTGGTCACGTTCGTCTACTCGTTGGTCCTACGTACATTTTAGGACATCCAAATCTTCCGTGTCGTCGTCACAAAATCCCATATGTCCCTAACTTATGTGTTTATAATTCTAGGGCTTACGTAAGCCGTTTCAGGCTAGCATTCATGGTCCCAACCTCTTTCTTGTGTATTTCAATCCACTACTCAATCCAGGTGAGTTTCACGGCCCCTTTTTACTATTTTAATTTGGGGAAGAAAACATGTTAACTATTTTGATTATGGTACTTCATATGATACATTGTTTAGGCTAAGCGTAAACACACTATCATTGAAAGTCCTCATTCACACATCTGACCGTTAATATAGATCTTAGCGAGGTAATGTTTAGTAGTACTACTGGGTTCTGACAAGCCCCACCCGTGTTAGTCGCGCTAACTTGACCGGAGGGCGAACGGGTGAAATGTTAGCCTAATCACATTAGTAAGAGTTGATAGACCTGACTAGAGGCAAACAAACAAACACAATGTCCGCTTCGGTTGCGAGCGCTTTAGTAAAACATGAACATAGGTTAGCTACCTATAGATATGCATATTGATTGTACATAATCTGCAAACGCCTTATTTCTTATTGAAACCTATGAACTCACCAACCTAGTGTTGACACATTTTCTTACATGTTTTCTCAGGTCACTATGCAGGATCACGTTAGGACATGCATGGTGTCATTGAATGTTATCATCACATGTCAACTATCAAAAACTATTTATGTTTTATTGTTATTTAAATTTGGGCGTGTTGTTTTGCGCATTTACTTTTAAACGCTTCCGCACATTTACTCTGAACCTTATATTTTTATGATATGTTATTTTGAGTCCCATATAGAGTCGTTTGAAGTAACTAATGTCTGAGATCGTGGTTTGTCACGCTCCTAACGGTAAAACTCCGTTAGTGGGATTTGGGGGTGTGACAGATTGGTATCAGAGACATTGGTTATAGAGAACTAGGACTGCATACTAGACTATAACCACACACAGTAGTTACTCATCTTAGACATCTATCCAGACACTTACTTTATATGTTTCAGGATCATGTCTACACCACCTGCCTCACCACCAGTTATCCAGGAACACGATATTCCTACCATTCCATCTCTAGATCCAAAGAGACGTCGGCTCGAACCGATTAATGATACCATAGTGTATGGTGAGCCTATGCACATACGGACGCAAGGTAATCCACATGATTGGGATTGGTACCCTGGTCTGATTATAGATTGGGTCAGACAGGAACGGGTTCTATCTCCTTACTTTGGAGCTTCATCATCTTCAGCACCACATTTGCCACTTTTGCCTTGCACCATGGAGCAAGTTTTCATGGCATTCGTAGCTACTATGGATCGAGAGATCCGTAACATGAGAGATGTAGCAGGAGAAATTCCTGGCATGTTAGAGAGAGAGAAACAGGCAGACGAGAAGATACAGCTGTTGGCAGCAGAGTTAGCTGTTACGGACCAACTACATAATGAATTGGTGGACACAGTTCATCAACTGCAGGCTCAGGTAGAGACATTGGAGGCTACCAATGAAGTAGCCATAGCCAGGATTATGCAATTAGAGGCAAAGCTTGAGGCTGCTTTTGAGCCAGCTAAAGCACCCGACTTCGAGTCTGAGGAGGAACCCGAGGAAGAGCTGGAAGAAGAGGAGGGGGATGACAAGTCAGTTATCTCGTCCGCTAGCAGTGTAGTTTGATGTTCCATCTCACTTTTATCTTTTTTATTTCCTGTTATTCAAAAACCTAGATGGGTAAGTGTTAGGGGTCATTTTACAGCTAGGGATCCTGGATCTTCAACATACTTCAGTATCCTGATAGGTTTCGGTATCCTTAATTTCTATATTATCTAACCGTTGTATCTTTCCTCTATCTTGATCAATACGAAGGTAAAACACGTGAAGTCAATTTAATCCCTGAAGAATCGGTCTAGAAGTTGAAATAAGCGTGTAGAAGACGCGTAGAACAGCCTCCAACGGTCATATTTGAAGACCTGGTCGATTCTGGGATTCTAGGATAGTTAGTTAGTATGATCTCTGTATAAAATCAGCAGCTTGGTCGATTAGAAAACACACAACAACGCACTTAGCTATAGAATACACTCGTAATCAGTCTTTTAACACTTAGATATTGATCATTTGCTGCTCAACACTTGTAATTCTTTATCATTTATTGAAGTACCGAGGCAAGTGTCGATTGTCACCTGCCGAGGTTTTATGCTGGAGATCCTGAACGATCAAGGGCTTTCCTCGTAAACAACCGTGTCACTCTTTACGTTTTTACATTGTTTTATACTGATTTTACAAGCACACTACCACACAAACTAAGTTTGGTTACAAAATTAGTCTTGTTAATTTTTACCAAAAACAATTTGGTGCCCACCATGGGGCAAGTGGTGCTTTTTATATTCAAATCTTTACTAAAATTTGTGTTCAACCACTATCTTTCCAAACTAATCTCAAAAATGTCGTCCCAATCCAAAAACATTTCTGTCTCTACTCAATCTTCAAGCTCTGGGTTTAACAACCCTATTCCTCCTCCTCCGTCGTTCTAGAAGAAAAATGATAGTCAATCGAAGAAGACTGTTTCAGCGGGTTTTTCAGGATCCGGGATACCTGCTGGAGGACCTGTGCTAGTTTCAAATGATGATATCCTCAAATTGTTCTCGGAAATAAAGCAACAGATGGAATAACAGAAGAAAACTAATCAGACGATGTTCAGAGAGCTTGAAAAGGTCAAAGAGTCAAAGAAACCGGTGGAAGTGACAACTCCGCTGCAACCAAAGATCCTGGACTTTAATTATTCGGGATCCTCACGAGTCCATATGGGAGATTTTCTTCCCATGCATTCCGGAATCTCTGCAGCTAGCCCAACTCCGGCTGTTAGAGTTACAACAAATCAAGATATTGGAGTCACTCCGGGACCATCATCCCAGAATCCTGAGAACGGTAACACTTTCAATCAATTTTCCAATGCTAACGAATTTGCGCAGGATACAGGGATCACTCCGTCCATGGCCAAGGAGTTGAAGAAATTGAGGGAAATGATCTCCAGCGTACCAGGTGTGGTCCAACCAATACCGGAGATGTCCTCTACCCGTCACAGGATCTCCATATTTGCTCCACCAATTTGTGATGCTGAGATCCCCAAGCACTTCCAGACTCCCAACATGAAACTATATGACGGAACTACGGATCGTGAGGAACATGTGGCGCAATACAGAGAAAAGATGGAAATCAACCCCATCCCTTTGGACCTGAAGGAAGCTTGTCTGTGCAAGGGCTTCGGCTCTACCTTAACAGGATCAGCCTTAAAATGGCTACTTAATGTTCCTCCATATTCCATTACTTCATTTGCTCATTTAATTAACATGTTTAACAATCAATTCTCTTGCAATAGAACTTTTGAAAGGTTAACAAGTGACTTATATAAGATAATTCAAAATCCCGGAGAATATCTTCGAGACAATGTCAGCAAATTTGGTCGGGAATCCCTGGATATCCCGAGACTTGACGTCGCCATTACTGTCCAAGCATTCAAGATGAGACTAAGGAAGGATTCTCAATTCTATGAAGACCTTGTTATGAATCCTTGCAGGAATCTTGATGAAGTTAGGAACCGGGCACTAAGGTTCATTAGGCTGGAGGATGATAAGAAGATCCAACAAAGGGTAGATGCTCCGAACAGCTACACTCAACCAAATCGGAAAGCCGAATCCGCACCTTTTAAATCGTACAAATCCAAGCCGTATTCTAAGCCGGACAATCACAGGGTCAACGCCGTAGAAGATGACGAGGACGAGGACGAGGAAGAATATCCTAAGTTGTCTGAAAACTGTTTTTCTCTGGATACAACTGGTTTGCTATTTGTTATGCAGTGTAACATTTCTGGTTTTACCATTCAAACGTTTTGAACGCAACAAACGAGTATTTCAGTTTCGACTCGTGTACAAACAAACTATGATGCAATTACATATACAAACTATTCTATTACAATAAACAAATTAAACAAAACGCCATAATCTCACAAACCTCGAGGACCAAAATTGACAAAACTCAAAAACTACAAAAATAGGCAAGCACGGTCGCGCCTAGGACTAGGCACGGTCGCGCTTGAAGATCTAAGCACGGTCGCGCCTAAAGTAGGCACGGTCGCGCAGAAGAACCAACTTGTCTCTGCAGAAGTCAAATCGCACCATAACTCGACGATTTCGCAGAATTTTTAAATTGATAAAGCCGGTTTTCGCGCTATAGACCATACCCGACTGATCTTCCACTGAAACACGCATTTATCGTCCTCCAAATTGCAATTCTTTAAATCCCATACCTACCCCTACCCGAGTCTCGCGAATTCGTTGTTATAAGACGAGTTCCAGGCTTCCTACGCCTTCTTACACACCCACACAACTTCTCTGAACTTTCACGCGACGAACACAACACCTCTGGACTCCAATCGATCGCCAAGAAGCTTGACACTTCGACTCGTAGCCGACTGCATTAAATTGCCCACTTTGAACAAGTAAGTAACATGTCAATAGCTTCGTATCTATCCCTAGAATAAAAGCCCTAAGCTAATTCGTAGTGGTATCACACAAATCGATCAGATTTTGAACCAAAAAGTCGAAACTTCGTTTTTACTCGAACTACCACTTAGACATGATATAAATGCAATTAAACTACGCAAATAGCTTCGCAAACACCTAATCTATGAAAGCCCTAAGAATACAGAAACATTTAATATAAGAATCGATCGAATTGAGTCTGAAAAAGACTCGACACGGTCGCGCTCGTCATTGAGCGCGGTCGTGCCTGACCAAGCACAGTCGTGCCCCAGGTGTGGCCCGGTCGTGCTTACCGAGCAAACAAGTCTTGACCAAAAACAAACACTAGACGCGGTCGTGCCAGATACGAGCACGGTCGTGCTCTATATCCAGAACGTATGTAGTGCCTTCTGACTTGACCACGGGCGCGCTCCAGACCACCACGGTCACGCCCGGCAACGAGCGCGGTCGTGCCTCTCTCGAGCACGGTCGTGCTCCTTGACCAGAAACTTTAATTCTATTATTTTCAAACTTAATTTAATATGTTTTATTTAAACATTTCAAAACTTGCTTAAAAAAATTAAGTTATAAAAATCCCAAGACCCAGGAATCATTTATAAACCGAATCGTTGATTTAGAAATTTAAACTGATTAATTCCCGATAATTTCAAACCGATGGATTTCTAAATAAAAGTTTATATAATTATTGTTATAAACTATTTACGCAAATACATATTTCAAACCAAATATGATTTATTTAAAGTTATATTTAAATAAATATGTAAAAATCATTTATTTAAATTCTCAATTAAATAAATATGTTTATATATCAATACTATTTAAAATATTCTAAATAAATAAATAAAATTATTTATTTACCTGTTATTTCAAAGCCTAAACATACAAATCCATTTTTTTTTTTTTGACATAAAACAACACAAGCAATAACACACGTTACACATTTATCCAATAGGTCAAACGTAGCGACCTACAACACACTTGGCATTTTGTTGATTTTGTGCAAACTACACTCTCCAACACAAGTGAGTCTACATAACCCCACTTTTACTCTTTTCACCTTTGGGGTGGACATGATTTACATTGAACAAATTACAACTCTTTCATAGTACAATTCTTATTTGATTACATGAATTATTTGTGCAATATGCTTGAATGCTATGAGTTATTACTATACATACATGACGCAACTCGTGCAATCATTAACTCTGTACAAGCCCACGGTAAACAAGGATAGTACTATTGTGTCTGACAAACCCACCCGGGTAGGGTGTTTGTTACCGACTTTACATTAGGGTAACCTGCGTGTTATGCCTCAGTCACAAGGTTTGATTGTACACCCAGTATAACTATAAATTCTCCATATTTGTCTTATATGCCATGTTAATCAATGAATTGTATAAACATTTTGAACTCTTATTTGTGTGTCAAAACTTATGTATGCTCACCAACTTTTTAGTTGACCCTTGTTTTTAAATCATGTTTCAGGTGCTAACAATTGAAGTGCTTCAAGTCTCGCTACACATAAGATTTTGGACCTAGTTAATTTAATTTGGAACTATGGATTATGTAATTTGTACTCTTGTATGACTTGAATTTGGTATTTGAATTTCAATGAAACTGGTTGTTTAATTATTCAAACTTTAGCAAACCATGAGCTATGAACAGTCTGCACAGCTTCACGCCCCAACGTTTTCCGCCGTCGGTTGGGGTGTGACATGCAGGATCTTGGAGAAATAGCCGGGTGGCCTCACAAGTTTGAGAGGAACTTAGGAGGAAAGGACAAGTCCAAGTGGTGTGCATTCCACGAAGACTTTGGCCATGTAACTGAGGATTGTATTGCTTTTCGAAAGGAAATAAGCTATCTCCTGAGCAAAGGATATCTCAAAGAATTTCTAGGCAAAGGAAAGAACAAGACTAAGGATCATGATAGGATCCCGCATAGAGCAAAATCCCCATCGCTAGATGCCAAGGTAATAGGTTTAATATCTGGTGGATCTGACATTTGTGGTACTTCTTACTCTGCAGCAAAAAGGAATGCCAAAGAAGCAAAAACAGAGAATGGGGACAGACCTATCAAAACCTCCAGCTTAACTGAAGAAAAGGTGATCTGTTTCGACGAGGATGACAGAGACGACGTACAGGATCCTCATCACGATGGCCTGGTGATTACACTATCATTGCAAATCACTTCATCCGTACGATACTGATTGATGGAGGAAGCTCTGTGAACATTATCCAGCATGAAGTCCTGAAAAGAATGGGGATGCCAGGTTCTGAGATCATCACGAAATCCTCAGTATTAGTAGGATTCAGTGGAGAAGTTAAAAACACGGTTGGAGAAATCAAACTACCAATCTACATCGAGGGGGTAAATTCTATACAAAAGTTTTGTGTTATTGATTCTTTGTCTTGCTATAACATTATTCTAGGAAGACCATGGATACACGACATGAAAGCAGTACCCTCAACATATCACCAATGTGGCAAGATGCCGACCCCCTGGGAGTGGTAAAAATCAACAGCGATCAACAAGAGGCCAAAAACTGTTACACTTCTTCAATGAAAGCCTCTGTCAAAACCAGGCAAGCATAGCAATTAATGAAGCATGCCAGGGACGTTCTGGAAACTAAAGAACAGGATGTCAAAGAAGTATCCCTAGATGCCGAAAATCCAGATGTGAAGATCCTGGTAGGGAGCAATATTCCTGAGGATATTGAAAAAGATATCCTGAATTTCCTGAGGAGCAGAAAAAAAACATTCGCTTGGAAGCACGAAGATATGACAGGTATATCTAAAGATATAATAACTCATAAACTTGGAATTGATAAAAGTTTCAGGCCAATACATCAAAAGCGAATAAAGTTTGCTCCTGAGAGAAACCTAATCATACAAGAAGAGGTGGAAAGGCTTCTCAAGTCTGGAATGATAAGGGAAGTAAAGTTCCCAAGGTGGCTAGCCAACGTGGTGGTAGTCCGGAAGAAGAACGGGAAGTGGAGAGTTTGTGTAGACTACACGGACCTCAACAAGGCGTGTCCTAAAGATCCCTTCCCATTGCCACACATAGAATCGATGGTGGACGCTACAGCAGGCCACGAAATCCTGACTTTTATGGATGCCTCTTTAGGATTTCAACAGATCCAAATGGAACCATCAGATCAGGAAGACACGACATTCATGACCCCGACAGGTATTTGTTGTTACATAGCTATGCCATTTGGTCTTAAAAATGCAGGCGCCACATATCAAAGACTGGTAAATATGATGTTCAAAGACAAGATTGGGGACACTATGGAAGTCTACATAGATGATATGGTGGTAAAATCAAAGAAAGCTGAGGATCATCTCAAGGATCTCAGAGACGCATTTGATATCCTAGACCAATACAATATGAAGCTGAACCCTTCGAAATGTCACTTCGGGGTGGGGGCAGGAAAGTTCTTGGGCTACATGGTGACCAAGAGAGTAATAGAAGCCAGCCCAGAACAAATCAAAGCTATCATCACTCTAAAATCCCCAGCAAATACTAAAGATGTCCAGAGGCTGATCGGCAGAGTTGCAGCACTAAACAGATTTATATCAAGATCCTCAGAAAAATGCAAGGAATTCTACGACATCCTGAAGAAGAACAAGAGATTCGAATAGGAAGAGAAGCATTAACAAGCACTCCAATCATTGAAGGAATACTTGTCATCAGTTCCTCTATTGATGAAACCAGAAGACGGTGAACCATTATCCCTACACTTGGCAGTATCCCGAAGCACCGTAAGTGCTGTATTAGTGAAGGATCATAAGGGACAACAACATCCGGTATACTATGTAAGTAAAAGTTTGCTACCAGCGGAAACCAGGTACTCTCATTTAGAAAAATTAATTTTAGCTTTAATAATGGCATCAACTAAACTTAGACACTATTTTGAAACTCATGCTATTCATGTTAAAACTAATTATCCTATTAAGTGTGTCTTAAGAAAACCGAAGATGTCAGGAAGGATGGCTAAATGGTCAGTCAAGCTCAGCGTCTATGACCTCATATATGAACCTAGAACTACAATAAAGTCTCAGGCACTAGCAGACTTTGTGGCTGATTTCAGCAGTGATATCCAACAAGAAGCAGATCTAAAAGTCCAACAACTAGAAGAGTCGAAGGACGAATGGACCTTATTCACTGATGGTGCATCAAATGTAAGAGGAATAGGTCTGGGAATCGTGCTAAAATCGCCACAAGGGGATATATTACCCCAATCTATAAGCTGTGAGTTCCAGGCTACGGATAATGAAGCAGAGTATGAGGCACTGATAGCAGTATTACAATTAGCCAGGGACATCAAGATCAGGTATCTTCAGGCATATTTAGACTCATTGTTAATTGCTAATCATTTCAATGGTTCATATGCAGTAAAAGGTGAAAAGCTAGCCAAATATCTCACAATAGTTAAGCAATTATCCATGGAATTCGAAACTTTTAACATTATATAGGTGCCTAGAGAAGATAACACTGAGGCTGATGCCTTAGCAAACCTTGCTTCAGCTCTTAGAATACCAGCAGGTACCAAAATACCTATAATACACATTCTGAGTCCAGTAATCGAGAAGGTAAACGAAGTATCCAACACTGAAGAAGAAGCAGACATTCAGGATCTTGAACCTATTCCAGGATCTTGGATTTCACCTATTAAAAAAGACTTGCAGGATGGTGTAATCCCATGTGATGAAAAGAACCACAAGGCTTTTCGCATGAGAATGTCTCGTTTTATAATTTTCGAGAATGTTTTGTATAGAAAATCAATTGCAGGTCTATACTTGAGATGCTTGGAGGATCCTGAAGCACGTGAAGTCCTGAAAGATCGACACGAAGGAGATTGTGGAAATCATACCGGGGGCAGAGCATTGTTTTCAAGGATCCTGAGTACAGGATATTACTGGCCTACCATGAGGAAAGACGCTGTGACTTACTCTCAAAAATGTGATGCTTGCCAGAGACAGAGCAACATACTCCATCAACCAGCCGAACCTTTATACCCAATCGTCTCTCCATGGCCATTCATGAAGTGGGGAATGAATATCGTCGGCAAACTTCCCAAAGCACCTGGAGGAAAGGTCTTCATGCTAGCAATGACAGACTACTTCTCTAAATGGATCGAAGCTAAGGTATTTGTCCAAGTCAGAGAGAAAGAAGTCATCTCCTTCATCAAGCACAATATCCTGACGAGATTTAGGATCCCGGCGGAAATAATTTGTGATAATAGATCTCAGTTCATCGGCAAAAGAATAACTGACTTCTGTGCCAACTGGGGGATAAAAATGATAACATCTACCCCAGTACATCCTCAAGCTAACGGACAAGCTGAATCTAGCAACAAGATCATCATTAATAACCTCAAGAAGAGATTGGGAGCAAAGAAAGGAAAATGGGCTGAAGGGTTACCATTTGTTCTTTGGGCAGATAGGACAACCACGAAGAACGCAACAGGGCAAACACCATTCTCCTTGGTATTTGGAACTGAAGCAATGATCCCGACAAGGATGGTTATCCCTACTGCCAGAACAAATCTCCAATCTTCAGAGACCCACAACGAAGCTCTCGCTCAGGATCTCGACACTGTGGATGAGCTCAGGGATCTTGCCAAAATTCGTATTGCAGCTTATCAGCAAAGAATAGCAAAATCTTCCAAGTAGGTGACATAGTACTGAGAAAGGCATTCCAGAATACAACCAATCCCAACGACGGAAAACTTGCACCAAAATGGGAAGGTGATATGTCCTAAATTATACATGTTTTGCATGTATAATAATCCCCATATTATGGTACTAATTGATTAATAACCTTACAATTGATACTTAAAACGTTAATATTTCACAATTGCAGGTTATTCGGTATTCCAAGATAAATAAAGCAAAAACCAACTTAAAACATGAAGAAATCAAGCTTTTGGAGGACCAAACCCGAGCATTGACCCCCAAGAAGTCAAACCAGGTCAACACAAGTCAAACCAACACGTAAAAGACGAATCTGGGAGGCAGAGGGGCATTGCACGACCCATGCACGGCCGTGCAAATGCTCTCCTGCTCTCCCAGACTCCGGTACACTGTCCTTTGTACCCTGTTCGATTCCCGAGGTGTTTGCACGCCCATGCAATCCAATGCACGGCCGTGCATTACTCATTTTGAGGCCTATAAATAGATGGCTTGAGTTCTTCATTGAGGCATCCCTCATACACCCCAAGAACACACCAAAGAAGCTTATTTCGTAGTTAGAGTGTAGTAGTAGTAAGTAGAGGGGCTCTTCCTCCTTGTTCTGCAAAAGGGGAGCCTATGAAACTCAGCGTTATGCTAGTTAGTATGGCCATTCATGGCTAAACTCTTTGTATTGATAGGGTGAAGATGAAGTTTGGTGCATGTTAATGTTTAACGTATTAATCCAAGTGATGTGTTTATGTCTTTAACCATTCTTCCTTAAAACCACCACTTTGGTGGGTATTTATTATTGTCTAAATCCGTCTTTATATTTGTGAGTGTTCTTGATTTTAAAGTGTAAGATCGTAAAACCTTTTTAATCGAACTTCTTTCAAAACTTGTACGTCTTTATACAAGCAGAGATTGATAAGCCAAGGCTTGGTCAAAACTAGTAAGGTCGTACGTCTTTATACGAACTTATTATGCGACCAAGAATTGGTGAACTCATGTTGGGAACGGTACGTCTTTATACTTGGTCCCATTGTTACACCGCCTCCCGGTGAGCAAAATATAATCACCTATTTAACTCTAATATAAAGCATTTTACGTTCGATGTCTTAAACCAACCCGGAGATGACCATTCGAAGGGTTGAGGGTAATTGTTGTCTTTAATGGGAGGCACTACCACTTGTTAAAGCTTTTAAATTTGCAAATCAAATGTCGTGAGGACGAGGCTCTAGCGGTGACCCGGGTCACACGTTTGTAGTAGTCATATCACTGGATTAGTCAACCTAACATTATCACGTACCAAGCGGATTCGAAGCCCAAAGCAATACTATTCGTAACCTGATCATTTCTGACATCTTTACTTTCCTGTTATTTACTATTTTGTCCGTTACATTTCTGTTACACACTTCACGCATGTTTTTACTTTTCTGTTATTTACTTTACCGTCATTTACTTTTCTGTCATTTACTTTTCTGCTTCACAAGCACACAAAACCCACTCACTAATTAAACCGGCTAAACGATAACAAAATTTAAGTATTGGAATTCGACTGTGTCCATTGGTTCGATACTTGGTTCTTACATAAACTATATTACGCTGCGATAGGTACACTTGCCTATTGTGTGTGTTTTAAGTTTGAGTATTTATCATTTTATAAATTTAAAACGTGATCTCGTGAAACCATTTCTAAGAAAAAATATATATATTTATATATATATTTTATCTATATATAAAATGACACATCAAGTTTTTGGCGTCGTTGCCGGGGACACGGTGATTTCAAGAAAAATTCAAGTTCACGGATTAGCCTATCAAATTCCATCTGTTTTTCTATTACGTTTGTTGCAGGTAGTGTATGATCCATAGCTCCACTACTGGTTTATATCAACCATTAGAAGAGCCCGAAAGATTCTTCCACCGCCGAATACGAGAAAACCGTACTAGAAGAATGGTCGCTGAAAACCGCACTATTTCCGATTTCGCAACACCGTCACTAGAGGCTTTGGGGTCTAGTATCACAAGGCCAACGGTTGATGCTAACAACTTTGAGATCAAATCTCATGTTATCCACATGATCTTTCCATGGATTACCCGATGAGGATCCACATGCCCATATTGCAAATTTTCGTGAAATTTGTGACACTTTCAAACTGAACGGAGTGTCGAATGACGCTATTCGCCTCCGAATGTTTCCCTTTTCTTTAAGGGAACGAGCTAAGGCATGGCTAGACTCTCTTCCTACCGGGTCAATCACTACATGGGATGATCTGGCTCAGAAATTCCTGTCGAAATACTTCCCGCTAGCTAAAACTGCTAAACTAAGAAATGATATCACCACTTTCACTCAGGATGATGGTGAATCGCTATATGAGGCATGGGAACGCTTTAAGGACATGTTAAGGAAATGCCCTCACCATGGGCTAGAAGTTTGGTTACAAGTATCATCATTCTATAATGGGTTGCATAATCAAGCTCGTCAGACACTTGACGCTACTGCATGTGGTATTTTTGGAAACAAGAGGCCACAAGAAGCTTACAACCTAATTAAGGAAATAGCTATGAACAGCTGTCAATGGTACAATCCAAGAAACACCAGGGGGGCTAGGCAAGGAGTTCATTCTGTCGATACCATCACATCACTTTCTGCTCAAGTAGACGCCCTCATCACTCGACTCAATCAACTTAGTAAGGGCAAGACCGCCGCTGAGGCTACTGAAGAAGTAAAGAGTATCACCACTAATACCGAGCAGGTTGACTTTATCGGAACAAATCGCCTACAAAACAACCCCTATAGTAAAACCTACAATCCTGGATGGAGGAACCATCCAAACTTCAGCCGGAAGGATAACAATCAGGGACAATCCGGCTTCGGACAACAACAACAACAGTTTCAACAAAGACCACCTCAAAACTATCAGCCTCGTCAACAATTTCAAGGAACTAGCAAACCAAGCAACGGGTTAAGCTTGGAGGACGCGGTAACTAAGTTGATCTCTATAACTGAAAGTCAAGCCCTTCTAGCAGATTCCCGTCACAAACAATACGAGGAACGGTTTGGTCTTCATGAAGCTGAGTTCAAGACACAGAAAGCAACTCTTCAAGCCATTGAAACGCAATTAGGGCAAATTGCAAAACTCCTATCTGAAAGACAACCAGGATGTCTCCCGAGTAATACTGAGACCAATCTAAAAGCAAATGTAAGTGCTATCACTCTGAGGAATATTAAGGTTTATCCAGAGCCACCTATGCCAGACGAAGAAGTTCAATCAACAAGGAGAGAGATATTCACCGGAGTACCACTTCGTCCACATATAATAGAAACAACTACCCAAGAACCGCAATCAAAGATAACTCCACCTCCGGCTGTAGTGGATATTCCTCCAAAAGCTCCGACAAAGAGGACGTTCCAATCTCACATACCCTACCCAGGAAGGTTAGTAAAGGAGAAGATTGACGAGCAATATGAGAAATTCATCGAACTGTTAAGCCAGATCCATGTCAATCTTCCTTTCCTGGATATCATACAACAAATGCCTAAGTATGGACGTTTCTTAAAGGATTTCCTCACAAACAAGAGAACCATTGAGGAAGCAGTAAAGAGGACTAATCATTGTGTCGCTCTAATTGAAAAATGTCCTCCACAGAAACTTTCAGATCGTGGAAATTTCTCTTTACCATGATCTATCGGGGCACTACCGATAACATTTGCGATCGCTGATCTAGGAGCAAGTGTGAATGTAATGCCGTATGCCATGTTTAAAAGGCTAAAAATTGGAAATCCACGACCTATCAATGTAACTATCGAACTCGCGGATGGGTCAGTCAAATCAACTATAGGAATCATTGAAAACTTACTAGTGAAAGTCGGCAAGTTTGTCTTCCCTGCCGACTTCATGGTTTTGGAAATGGGACCCGACTATTCTGTACCGCTGATTTTGGGTCGCCCATTTCTAGCTACCGCTCGTGCCGTCATTGACATGAATGAAGGAATTTCGAGACTCCGTGTCGGAAAACAATCAGTGACCTACAACATAGGGGGAAATGAATGTCTATCTAATGATCCATTTGAAATTGCTCAATTCATCGATACCAATCTGGACTACCAACTGAAGAAAGCTAAGGAATTCAACAAAGGAAAGAAACTGAATCTTGGAAAAGACTTCAAGAACACTAAATTGATTGATGAGTACTTTGACAAGCCACCAAAACTGAAGGACTTGAATGAAGGAACAGGAAATACGGTGGAAGTCGATGGCTCCCACCCAAAGAAAGACTGATGAAACACGTACGGGTCGGGCTAAAGACCCTTAAATAAACGTAGCGCTTCCGGGAGGCAACCCAATGATCATGAATAAATTGAGAGGTTGGTGCATACGGCAGAATCATGGACCTCAGGTTTGATCTTTCAAATTTAAGTTTCTTATACTTCAGCCCTAGGTATGCCCTCTCGATACTAGGACCTTAGTAGCTTAACTACTACCTTTTATTTTCCTTGTCTGCTTTTATGTTTTCCCTTATGTGTCAGGTAGAATAGCATCACCAGATGGTCTATCTACTTCTTTGAGGAATCACACTCCATCTCTATAACCTGAGGAATCAGAAATCGCATCAAATTTCTTTGAAATTCGATGACGTCTTTGAAGCAAAGTGTTGACAGCACCAATAAGTTTTAGCCTTAGGTTATACACCGAATTGACCGGGGGAGTACCAGTTTCTTTTCCCTTAAAACTTCATGCATTTAAATTCCTGTATAGCATTTCATTACATGCATTTGTACATTGAGGGCAATGCAAAGTTTTAAGTGTGGGGTGGGGAATTAAGAGATTCAGGACTACTTGTAACCTCAAGCAGTAAAATTCAACTTGTGATTTTCTACCCATTTGACTAAAACGTTACAAAAACCTATCCTTTGTAAAACGCAGAAAATTTTCAAACTTTTAAACCCTAATATTTAAAACCGCTTTGAGTTCGCACCTAAATAAATTAAAAATGAAGACATGGCAAGTAGAAACAAATGAATATTATGCATAACAATTCGCTAAACCCTACCCCATCCGTTTTCATGTGAGGAAAATTAAGCCTATTACATAGCATCAAGTTTTCAGCGTAACATATAATTATTCGCATGATCTTTCGTTTGGCATTAATGAGTATTTTCCGATTGAATTTTATGCATAATTAGAACTTGTGTGTCTTATACATATCAAGACCATGAACTAGTAGAAGTATGAAAGTGATTGAGGCACCTAGGACTTATTTACCCTTATCCTTAAAACCCAAATTCCAAAAATATAATCTGCCTAGATAGCCCTTTGAGCCTTAGCCTTTTCTTTTCTACTACCCACAATTATCAACCAGCCAGCTTTTCGTAAACACCGGTTATTGGCTAACTGTCTTCGAAATGGAGAAATTATCCTATGTCATTATTTCAAGTTTATTACCATTGAGGCAACTTCGGAAAGAATCTGTTCTACTCAAAGAAATTGGAATATACAAGAAGGTGGATGTATTAGGAAGAAACAGCCGAACTATCTGCAAGGAACTTATGGGAATATTATTTCCAGAAAATTGAGGAAAAAGAATTGTTGAAGAAATTGTCTTAATAAAAAAAAATAAAAAAATAAAAAAAGTTGGTCTTTTACTGGTTAGACCTTAAACAGCTGGATATGCATTCTTTTAATTTCAATTTGCTTTTTTGTCTTCATTTCGCAAAGCCTGAATTACCGCCTGAACTCCGAGAGAAAATTTTCAAAGCAACTAGTGATGTAAGAAAACGGTGGTGCAAGCAAGAACAACTGCCACCATTCTGCGGCTTGTCAAAAAGTGCCGCCAAAAGAAGAGCCAAAAGATACGAAAAATGTGTGAAGTGTGGCAACTAGATCCACGATGGAAAATGTAGCAAAAATCAAACTCATTCCCAAAGTGAGTATACGCATCTGATCAAAGTTGGAGCTGTTAGGCTACAAGCCGAAAGTTCCATACAGAGAGGCAACAATGTGTATTATGCATTAAGGAAAGAGTTGGCACTAATGAGAGATCTTGGTCTTGGCAATCTGACCGTAAACGAGCCCTCGGATTAGTTATACCCTCATGATCCGAGTATTGTAAAGGGGCCTGTTAGTATTTTCCATTTTAAGCCATGAAGCCGTAGCTGTGTGTTTCACGATAGCTGCAGCCCTTCAAACCTTTTAATCCCTAAAAACCCAAAAAGATTTTCATCTTCACCCCTTTATTTTTATTTTAGCTACATTATAACCCTTTTAAAGTCCTCTTGATTCATGCATACTATTTAGTTAATTGGTGGAGACTTGATTTGCATACAAGCTTATGATCATTGCATAATTCGATTCGATCTTGAGTGTTCCACTTAACTTACATTATCCATACATATATAACCCTAGAGTTGAGTGAACATTGTGAGGAGTGAAAGTTTATGCTTAATTGAAGTTCTAGTAGGCTTGTCATGGATTCCATCATAGAAAAATACGAAAATAGAATAAGCAACTCAAGAGTTATCCCGGAATTTCCAACTACATGGAGTTCCATTTCCCTTGAAAAGTTTTTAGTTATGGGTATGATCATGCATGAGTTTGCTTGAGGACAAGCAAAGTCTAAGTGTGGGGTATTATGATATGTCCTAAATTATACATGTTTTGCATGCATAATAATCCCCATATTATGGTACTAATTGATTATTAACCTTACAATTGATACTTAAAACGTTAATATTTCACAATTGCAGGTTATTCGGTGCTCCAAGATAAATAAAGCAAAAACTAGCTTAAAACATGAAGAAATCAAGCTTTTGGAGGACCAAACTCGAGCACTGACCCCCAAGAAGTCAAACCAGGTCAACACAAGTCAAACCAGCAGCTAAAAGATGAATCTGGGAGGCAGAGGGGCATTGCACGGTCGTGCAATGCCATGCACGGCCGTGCAAATGCTCTCCTGCTCTCCCAGACTCCGGTACACTGTCCTTTGTACCCTGTTTGATTCCCGAGGTGTTTGCACGCCAGTGCAATACAATGCACGGCCGTGCATTGCTCATTTTGAGGCCTATAAATAGGTGGCTTGAGTTCTTCATTGAGGCATCCCTCATACACCCCAAGAACACACCAGAGAAGCTTATTTCGTAGTTAGAGTGTAGTAGTAGGAAGTAGAGGGGCTCTTCCTCCTTGTTCCGCAATATGAAACTCAGCGTTATGCTAGTTAGTATGGCCATTCGTGGCTAAACTCTTTGTATTGCTAGGGTGAAGATGAAGTTTGGTGCATGTTAATGTTTAACGTATTAATCCAAGTGATGTGTTTATGTCTTTAACCATTCGTCCTTAAAACCACCACTTTGGTGGGTTTTTATTATTGGCTAAATCCGTCTTTATATTTGTGAGTGTTCTTGATTTTAAAGTGTAAGATCGTAAAACCTTTTTAATCAAACTTCTTTCAAAACTTGTACGTCTTTATACAAGCAGAGATTGATAAGCCAAGCCTTGGTTAAAACTAGTAAGGTCGTACGTCTTTATACGAACTTATTATGCGACCAAGAATTGGTGAACTCATGTTGGGAACGGTACGTCTTTATACTTGGTCCCATTGTTACACCGCCTCCTGGTGAGCAAAATATAATCACCTATTTAACTCTAATATAAAGCATTTTACGTTCGATGTCTTAAACCAACCCGGAGATGACCATTCGAAGGGTTGAGGGTAATTGTTGTCTTTAATGGGAGGCACTACCACTTGTTAAAGCTTTTAAATTTGCAAATCAAATGTCGTGAGGACGAGGCTCTATCGGTGACCCGGGTCACACGTTTGTAGTAGTCATATCACTGGATTAGTCAACCTAACATTATCACGTACCAAGCGGATTCGTAGCCCAAAGCAATACTATTCGTAACCTGATAATTTTGACATCTTTACTTTCCTGTTATTTACTATTGTGTTCGTTACATTTCTGCTACACACTTCACGCACGTTTTTATCTTTCTGTTATTTATTTTACCGTCGTTTACTTTTCTGCTTCATGAGCACACAAAACCCACTCACTAATTAAACCGGCTAAACGATAACAAAAGTTGAGTATTGGAATTCAACTGTGTCCATTGGTTCGATACTTGGTTCTTACCTAAACTATATTACGCTGCGATAGGTACACTTGCCTATTGTGTGTGTTTTAAGTTTGAGTATTTATCATTTTATAAATTTAAAACCTGATCTCGTTGTAAGGCCCAGTTTCTTGAGGATCTTCAATTAACGGATTCAACGACGTGTTGAACCTGGCGGAAATAGACTCGACACGTGACTTGTAGGTAAAACAACGAGGACGAGACACAATCAATTTATCAAACGATTTGTATTAATGAATAATCACTTAGAACACAGTACAGTACGTTCGACAACTCATCTAACCAAATACAGAATACAAAATAACTATTTATACTATTCGGTTGGGCTGGGCCGGGACCGCATACTTGAAGTATTCGGTCAGGCACCGCATACTTCAAGTATGCGGTTATACATCCAAGTATTCGGCCGCAAACTTCCAAAAAGTCTTGATCTGAGCTGGTCGGTGATCTCTTGATGTGTTAGCCTAATAAGTTTGGTCCTTACAATCTCCCCCTAGGCTAATGCATTCAAGATTTTCATAGTATATCAACATCAGCTAAATGATCACCACCTCCCGCATAGAGGCCTTTGACGATAGCAGTTGCCAGTACCTTTACAAATGGCTTGGTTTCATATTCTTCTTCTTCAGGCACATATAGATGCTCCTTGGACAATCTTATCATATCTTCCTTCCCAAATTTCAAAAGATCCATAGGATCAGCAATGACAAATTCTTTATTTGCACACTGTATGTAAATGTAGCCAGTCATAGAACCGTAATTCCAGTACTCCAGTCCACTTAGAGAATTGTCAGGCAGAGCTTGATGAACGGGAACACAATCCACAGTCTTGGGAGGAGGATAGATTTCCATAACTAGAGGCTTTTGGGTAAGTCGGTCAACCATATACTTTGACTTTACTCTCTTGCACTCAGCAAGCTTAAGTATCTTGAATCCACTTCTACATTCCTTCTCAACTAGAGAAACAAAACCTTTTACTGTTCCGTCATTACCTGGATTGTAAAATGGAGCTTTGTTCAATGCCTGCAAATCAAATCTGGGCAGTGACATAAGATCATGTGATCGTGCAAAATATTCTATTCGCCCATTCTTTCTCTTGATCATGTAAAGATTCTTTTCATTATCAAACAACCAGCTTAATATAGGAGAACGATCGTTCTTCTTTGAAAGCTTATTAGATGATGTGACATAATGAACTTCACGTGGAGGAATGATTTTAAACATACTTTTCTTTTCAATTGGAACTGATGAAGATGATGTTGCTTCTTCACCATGTTCTGCAGTTGATTCCACGTGAGGAGGTGAATTACCTTCGGCGAATATATCGCTGTCAATGCTGGTAATTACCTTTCCTAGACCACTTATGTACTTAGGAGAGACAGGCATATTAGTTTCGAAGTAAACGTCATCCATGTCTTCTCCTATAAAATCATCATCGAGTCCAGTTAAGTCATCTTCAAAGGAAAACGTTGATCCAGACTTGAGTATTTCATCAAGATCATACTCGAAGTCGAAAGATAAGTCATTTTCTGACTGTTGTGCCCCTTTATTGGCTGATTCAGGATTATAGACAACCATAGCTCTTGACATGTCTTCTTGAGAACTGGTTCCTTCATGGAGATGTTCTTGATCCTTATGTTTATTATGATCGTCATTCTTACCATCATTATCATCTCCATCACCATCATTGTCATCACCCTTCCCATCACTCTTTCCACTGCATCCATCCTTCCTTCTTCTTTGTTTATCTTTCTTTTCTCTTATCTTTCTCAGCTCCTCAAGGAAAAAAACCATGTTCTCCTTCAGAGCATTGATTTGATCACTTTGTAGGTCTGCAGTCTTCCTGAGAGTGTTGTTTTCTTCATTTAGTTTCTTGATCTTTGAATCCTTGGCAACAGAATCCTGTTCGAGAACAAACACTCTTTGTTATAGGGCATGAACATCCACAGGCGCCGGTTGATCAAATACCTTTGCCTTGCCCTTATCCTGCTGTTGGATGATGGGTGGTCTAATGATTGGTGTGGACTTTTGAGGGAGTTGTTCAGAAAGCTTTGCTCTTTTCCTCGGACTTAGATCAGCTTCAAAATCATAGTCTTCATCGGAAGTATCACTTTGTTGTTCAGAAGGGTTGATGAGAGGAGGTTTCCCAGCAGCCTTTCTTTTAATCAATAAGCTCTTGTGATATTTATTTATTGGTACCTCTTCTTTATCACTCTCTGTTTCGGAAGTGTCAAACTCCACACCTTCTGAGTCTCCTTCAGACTCATTCTCTTCTACTTCAACATTAATACCACTTGAACTTTGATTTTCAGTGTCTGAAAATTGCAAGTCATCTAGATCGATATTTGCTAAATCTTCAAGATTCTCAACATCTTCTTCATTTTCAACGAACACCGGCCCTTCAATGTTATAATTGAATTCATCAGCGTGTTCATCGGCCAGCTGTACGTTTGGAATTTCAGGCGCATTAACGACTGGTGTTTCAGCCTGATTAGGTTCTTGAAGTTATGCACGTCTGAGTCTACGGCGGGGCTGATGAGGGGGTGGTGGTGGAGGTTGTTGTGGTTGTGGTGGTTGTTGAGGTTGTTGTGGTGGTTGTTGTGGTTGTTGAGGTTGTTGTGGTTGTTGAGGTTGTTGAGGTTGTTGTGGTGGTTATGGTGCACCGTCTAACTCTGGAAAAGCTCCAAATTTTTCCAAAGGAGTTAGATTCAAAAAGTTTCCTTTCTTGTTCATGCTCATATAGGACAGAATGCTCTTGTCCATCACTTTTACGTGCAATCTCCTTGGAGTCAATACTAACTCGGAATGATTTCTGTTGATTATCATTCGGAGGAATCTTGGGTACATCAAGAAAATTGACTTCTTCTTCCCAGCTAGATTGCTCTTCATTTCATCAAACACAATTCTTGAGAAGTTGAAGTGTGCGTAAACAGCTGCAGTCATGCTTGCACTTAATTCATCATAGCCACCTTTTCTTCCTGATATACATTGGTTCACCACATGTGCCAAATATTTCCAATACGGTGGCAGACACTTCTTTTCTAGGGATGGCAAACCTCCTTCATAACTCATTCTTTCAAAAGTACCATTCATTTGTTCAACTGTAAAGCTTGTAGGATGTTCTGCTTCATCACCAAAGTTTAAACATTCCCTGATAACAGCTTCAGTAACAACTATGCGCTTTCCCGCTACCGTACCAGCTATCCCCTCAACTTCATTTTCTGTTACGAAATCAGCAGTGCTCCATAAATCCCGAATAAAGTCTTCACATATGTCTGGATGTTGTAAAATAGCATGAAATATTCTAGATGCTCTTAAACCAACAATCATTGATCTGAAAATATTGTGATGCTGAGGTGGGTCTTCCAAGTATGCGGACTCGTTGTGGTCCTTTACAAACTTCAAGTTGGCCATGTCTGCAATCAATAAAGCAAGTTAGATTTCAAATACGACAAACTTGAAGAAGAACCGTAAACTTTCAAAATACCGCAAACTTCAAAAACTGGATTTTAAGCATGTTTTGGTGCACGAATTTTGGTTCAAAAGAGTCGCCTTATGTCTGCGACATTAGTTAACGGATCAATTTCAGTTTTTATAACCTATTAGACGGTTAATTTTGGTCAAAAACGTTCGGTTCCATTTCAGTTACGGTCAAAACACCTCACACGCTCGATTAGTGTGAATCCATGGTCAAATCTGTTACCTTTGATGTCGCCAATGACTATTGAGCACAAGTATAGCAATAAATTTCCACAACAGTCAAGCAATCGGTCACAAGGAGCTCAATAAGAAGTATGCGGCTAAGAGAAAAATTTGAAGTATGCGGCTGACAATATCATGAAACCGCAAACTTCGAGCTATATATAGACATAGCCAAGTATGCGGCCGTGAACTTTTGACAAACCGTGAACTTCGAAAAAATTAAAGTATGCGGCCGCAAACTTTAAAGAACCGTGAATCTTTCAAGAAACATATTCCTTTGGATTTTCGGGTCAAACAGGAACGGTCATTTTGATAATTTATGAGGAATAAACAATAATAATAATAAAAAAAAATAATTTAAGACTTAAGCTAAAAACACAAAATCTTTTTGTTCTTTTCATAACATGCTACACTTACAAAAACACATTATTTTTTAGAGAAACTCTGTTATGGGATCATATCATTCTAGAGCAGACCAAAGCGTACTTGTTAGCCATTCATTTTCTTAGATAGGTCTCGGTGATTGCCAATATAGTATCCTTCTAAACTCAAGCCTTTATACCTTAGATGACAAGCAAGCAGTGAATGAATTTATCATGTTTTCTGGGTAAGAGTTATTCATGCCTAAGTGGGTCCCACACTCACATCTCAGAAACCTGCAATTATTGTAATGTGAATTTAGATGAGTTTTCTGATGAACTAAATGGACCCCACAACATATCGGATAAACCTTCCCTTCCTCATGATCTTTTGAGCACCTAAGTAATAACTAAAAGAGCATAACTAGCACGGGTCAATGAACTGTTCAGGAGATCTCTGACAAATGTGATCAAAACATAGCACAACGGACTTACATGCTCTGATAAGAGATTCCTTCCCGGTCACACATTCCCAAAAAGAAAAATATTTACAAGTATACTTATATGTACGTCTTTAGACATATCTTTTGAAATTTTCCTATAGCACGACATTAACATTGCGTGTCTTTTTGCTCAGAATTCTGCTTTGCAGAGTAGCTTTGCACTATCATTGAGTGTCTTTTTCACCTATTGCATATCAATGCATGTCTTTTATCTATATATATAATATGTACAGACTTGTATCAAGTCAGCTCGCAACCCCTTTGTGAAGGGTCTCGGTTTGTGCAATCTAGATATATTATGTTCATCCACAGTTCACCAATCTTTATGTTAAAGTGCTCGATTATTAACAGGAAATAATTATTCTACCAATCTATGAGACGTTCTCCACTATGACAATGACCTTTATGTTTAACTAAAACACTATCATGCTGTCTTTCCAGTTTTAGCAGAGCCTATCAACATATCACCCTAAGATCCTAGTCTTTTCAACTACAGGCCTTACATATGGTGATCCGACTACAAAAATGATGTACTGTCATTTCCCAATAGACAGAGTTCTTAATTTTTTTTTTTTAATAGTAAATAGACTAAGAAACTAAAAACTTAAACCAAAAATCTTTTTGGTGTTTTTAGGAAATTTCTCCCCCTAAACTTTTGCAATTATGAAATAAATCAAAATTTAATCACACTAAAAACTGAAAACTAAGAAAAATATTTTTGGTGACCAAACCTGTGACCTTTTAATCAAAGTAAATCATTTTCAGACATTCAACCAGAAAGTTAAATCTAGCCAAATCGAAAGCTTTTGTAAAAATGTCAGCAACATTCTTATCAGTAGATACCTGTTCAAGGTGCATTAGTTTTCTTTCAAAACAGTCACGAATGTGATGCACTCTTATGTCTATGTGCTTAGTTTTGGAGTGTTGGACAGGGTTCTTAACAATCTGTAAAGCAGCTTCATTATCACAGAAAATAGGAGAGTCACAGAAATTCAAACCGTAATCCAGCAATTGATGTTGCATCCAAATAACCTGGGAGTAGCATGCGGATGCGGCGACGTATTCAGATTCAGCAGTAGAAGTCGAAACGGTGGTCTGTTTCTTGCACTGCCATGAGACGAGTCTCTCCCCCAGAAACTGACATCCTCCGGTTGTTGATTTTCTGTCCAGATTGCAACCTCCATGATCACTGTCAGTAAAGGCAAACAAGTTAAAAACTGAATCTTTTGGATACCAAAGACCTAGCCGAGGCTTGCCCTTTAAGTATTTAAAAATTCTTTTGACAGCATTAAGATGAGAAAGTTTCGGATTAGCCTGATATCGTGCACACTGACAGACCGCAAACATGATGTCAGGACGGCTAGCAGTCAGGTACATTAACGAGCCAATCATTGACCTGTAGAGATGTTGGTCAATTCCCGGTTCACCTAGATCTGGAGTAAGAACCGGTCGAGTTGCCATAGGAGTCGAGGCCGGTTTGGAATCAGCAAAGTTGAACTTGATTAATATGTCATTGACATATTTGGCCTGATGAATTAGGATTCCATCATTACTTTGCTTCACCTGCAAACCCAGAAAGAATGCCATTTCTCCCATTGAGCTCATTTCAAACTTTTTCTTCATTACTTCTTCAAACTCTTTGCATAGTGTAGCATTCGTTGATCCAAAGTTGATGTCGTCAACATAGATTTGCACAAGAATGAGATCGTCTCCCAGCCTTTTGAGAAACAATGTCTGATCTATTGCTCCCCGAGTGTAGCCATTAGCAAGAAGATGCTCTGTCAGAGTGGCATACCAAGCACGTGGTGCTTGATGTAAGCCATACAGAGCTTTGTCTAGTTTATAGACATGATGTGGATTGTTTGTGTCTTCAAACCCCGGTGGTTGACACACATAGATCTCTTCTTGAACTTTTCCGTATAGAAAAGCTGTCTTCACATCCATTTGAAACACCTTGAAATTCATGTACGAGGCGTAGGCCAAAAAGATTCGAATGGCCTCAAGTCTTGCAACTGGTTCAAATACCTCTTCATAGTCTATCCCTTCTTGCTGATAGAATCATTGCACAACTAATCTTGCTTTGTTTCTGACAATAATTCCACTGTCATCTTTCTTGTTTCTGAAGACCCAACGAGTTCCAATGGGCAACTTGCCTTGTGGTAGAGGCACAAGCTCCCAGACTTTTAGCTTTTCAAATTGCATCAATTCCTCCTGCATAGCCTCCACCCAGCTTGCCTCACTCAAGGCCATTTTAATGTTCTTTGGCTCAACTTGAGATATGAAGGCAGAGTACAAGCAGATATTAATTACACCGGATTGACTTCTCGTTTTCACCCCGTCAGTAAGAGGACCGATGATATACTCTACGGGATGATTTTTATGAATCCGCAGTTCCGGTACTTCTTCTTCTAGTAACATCTCAGGTAAGTTTGTGATATGCTGATCAGCTTCTTCAGTTATGGGAATCGGCTCCTCAATAACATTTGGGATAGGAATCGGATCCTGTGAATCATGACCACTGCCAGATGCAGCAGCCTCCTGTGAAGCATCACTACTGCCAGATGCAGCAGTGTCATTGTTGATGGGATCAGATGTATGATGATCACTTTCTTGAGAAGAAGATGCTGGAGGTTTGGAGGTCGAGGATGATGAGCAATCAGGGTCTTCATCAATTCGGTAGTCAACTGTGCTGTACTTGTAGAAGCCATCATCTGACACATCAAAAACATCAGAAAACACATTAAACAGCTTAAAAACAGAATCATAATCAAATAACCAGTTTGGACCAGAATCTGCATCAGTTTTGTTAAGCTCCTGCCAGTCAATGTAGTAGGATTCCACAATCTGCTTGGTTCTCTTGTTGTAAACCCTATATGTTGTTTTGCTGGATGAGTATCCAACGAAATAACATTCGTCTGCCTTTGCATCGAATTTTGACGCAACGGTGTCATTATGAAGCAGAGTGCATAAACATCCAAATGCTCTGAAATGACCAACCTTCGGTTTCTGTTGAAACATAATTTCATATGGAGTCTTCAAGTGATGCTTGTTAAAGAGCACCCTGTTCTGCACATAACATGCAGTGTTGATAGCTTCAGCCCAGAAGAATACAGGCAACTTGGAGTCAGAAATCATTGTTCTAGCAGCTTCTATTAGAGTACGATTTCTTCGTTCAGCAACTCCGTTTTGTTGAGGAGTTCTGGCAGCACTGAACTGTCTTGCAATTCCCTTTTCAGCACAAAAGCTATCAAGAACTTTGTTGCAAAATTCTGTCCCGTTGTCACTTCTAATAATTTTGATC
The DNA here is from genome assembly GCA_023525975.1 of Smallanthus sonchifolius. Classification (NCBI taxonomy): domain Eukaryota; kingdom Viridiplantae; phylum Streptophyta; class Magnoliopsida; order Asterales; family Asteraceae; genus Smallanthus; species Smallanthus sonchifolius. Next base: position 56,676,625 of record CM042028.1, read on the forward strand.
TTTAAGTTCAGTTGATTTTCAACAAGGATCATGAACTGCCTAAGAGTATCTGCAGTCTCACTTTTTTTACTCAAAAAGAATACCCAAGAAAATCGTGAGTAGTCATCGGTAACAACAAGACAATAAGATTTCTTTCCAAGACTCATCACACTTACCGGACCAAAAAGATCCATATGTAGCAGCTGAAGAACAGATTCTATTGAATTAAACAGCTTGGGTTTGTGTGGTCGTTTATGCTATTTGCCTTTAGCATAAGAAATACATTTTTCTACCTCACAAAATTCTTTTAAAGGCAAACCGACCACGTGTGCTCCTTTAGCAATTCTATTTAGGTTTTTCAAGTTTATGTGACCTAAACGACGATGCCAGAGCATGGAATCATTCTCAGAAGCTTTTGAAAACAAACAAGTTTTAGTTAAAGCTGATTCACTGTTCATATCCAACAAATATGAATCTTTACATCTCGGAGTTCTCATTAAAATCCAATCCTCAGGGACCACAAACCCTGGTTTTAAAATCAAACATTCTTTATCGGTAAAATGTGTTGAAAACTTTTTGTCACAAATTTGAGACACACTTAACAAGCTGTGATTCAATTCAGACATATAATTCACATCTTCAAAATAGAGAGTACCATTAGTGACAGTACCTTTCATTGTGATTTGCCCACCTTTATCACCTGCAAAGGAAACATACCCTCCATCGAACATCTTGATGTCGTGACCACTATCAACAAACCAGAGGTTGTTGGTAGGCCTCCTTGGCTGCCCCTGCACGATAGAATATTTTAATTAGTAACTGGAACCCAAGCCATGGTAGTCTTGGGTTGCCCTAACTCATCCAAGTATGAAACTTCTTGCAATTTCATATCCCTTTTGTCATTAAACTCAACTGGTGTAGTTTGTGCATTAGATTTTCGTTTCCACACAGGCTTTTGTTTTTGAAAGTTTAAGCTTGTTGTTGAAGTGACGATTTTTTCTTTTCCCTTTCTGTATTTTATTTGCTTCTCAACTATCTTTTGTTTATGTTTGAAAACATTGTTTTCTTTGACATGATGTTGAGATTTATGCACAGCACTAGTTCTTTTATCTGATTGTTTTTCATTTGGTATTCTGTGATTTTGGGCCATAGGTCTCTTAAACGAGTTTGGCCTTTGATGCACATTATCCCATCGAGAAACATTCGGATAACCAACAGAGTGTTCACGATTGTGAACGCAGTTTCGAGCTAAGTGTCCGGGATTCCCACAGACATAGCAAGTTTGCCTTCTCGGATACGGGGCATAGTATCCTGTGTCCCATGACGATGATCGTTGAGGAGAAATTGTGAAGTAACCTGCATTTTCACAATTCCTAGAAAACCTTCTATCAAACATTTGATCATCATTTCTAGCATAATTTCTTTGATTAGATTTGAAGCAATTTCTATCACCATTTCTAACATTTTGTTCAAAAGCACGGTGATGATTATCAAAATTTGCATAAAATTCACCTTTTGTAAAACGCTTAGGCATTTGCTTCAAGTTTGACTGACTTGTCGATGGTTTGCAATTTTCACGATTAGAGGAACTGTTTTTGTTTTTAATAAACTGAGAATTCTCATTATTTAAGATATGTTTTTCTTCTTTCTCTAAAGTTCCACCTTTCACAAAAATTGATTTCAAATCAGTTTTTGATTTATTACCCCTTTTAAAAGAACCATTATTCAAACCAACATTCAAACCAAAGTCAACAAAAGTAGCTGAATTTGAAAAGCCAGACACAGTATTTTCAAAAGACAAAGACTTGGAATTAAAAACACGACCCTCCGTCTCATCATCACTTTCACAATTCTCCACTATGCCCTCTACTAATCCAGTTTCTGCACAAGACTTAAACGGGTTAGTAACGTTCACATGTTGTACCGAGGGATCAACAATCCCTGGCGTGGACTGTATGGATGAAGAAGGTTGATTTGGTTTACGGCCTACACCATACTCCATTTCAACATCTTCATGTTGAGCATTTGGCATAGAAGTGAAGTTGCCATTGAAAGGATGCTCAACGGCATGATAACCAATCCGTGGTTTTCCTTTCTTTTTAACTTGGGAATCCAACATATCATAAACAACTGATCAACAGTGGTCAATCTTTTCAATTTTTAGTTTGGTGTTTGCCAATTGAGTCACAGCATCATTCAACTTTAAGCTAAGGTCGTCTATTCGTTTTAAAGCATCACGATAAAGACATTCCTTATTGCTGAAGTCCATTTGAAGTTTTGAAAAATCATTTTTGCTTGCCTTAATTTTATCTTTAAAAATGTTCTCAGAATGCTTGTGCTCAGCATTGACATACCGAAGTTGAGTTATTTCTTTTATGAGCAATTCATTATCATACTTATATCTGTTTATTTTCTCTACACAATCATTAGAGCAAGTATAAGTAGTTACCTCACAGTCTTCAATTTTTTCCATGAGAGCATGATTAGACACCTTCATTGTCAGCTCATGAATTTGATCCCCCCAGTCGTATCCTGCTGTCTGCTGACTTACTAATGCTTTGCCATCACTGACTGTATCTGCCTCCTTTTTCTTCTAACTTGCTTGAAAGGCTTCCCTTCTCTACCTTAGGTTCTGGACACTCTCTAGCAAAGTGACCAGGCTTGCTGCAGTTGTAGCACCTCAAATTTGACTTATCAAATCCAATATTCTTTGTACCTGACTCCATTCCATCAAATGAATTTCTCCCAGTCCTCTTGATAAACTTCCTAGCACGATGCACAACCATTGCCATATTCCACTTGATATCCATTTCTTCCAAGTCATCAGGATGTATTTGTTCAGTGTCATCCTGAATTAGATTTGCAGGAGTAAGTTTTCCAGCAAGCATAGCATTGTAGCTACTCATGAAAGCACTGAACAGGGCAACATGCATTTCAACAGCCTTGACCATACTTGAACATGGTGAATTACTCTGTTGAACAGATATAGCAGGAGCTGTCTGATTTGAACCAGTAGACAAATTTGGAGTGTAAGCAGAAGACATACCAGAGAGTAAAGCATTTCCCTGAGACATTAAGTGATCTGTTTCCGATGAAAACATTATTTGTCTTTGCTGGTCATCCATCTCGTATGACCTTAGAATGGAGATCAATTCACTGAGAGACGTGGTATACATGTCTTTGGTTCTCTTTATGGTGGTTATATTGAAGTTCCAGTTTAGCGGTAGTGAATTAAGCAATTTCTTATTAATTTCCCCATTTGTCATCTCAATACCTGCACTGTTAATCTCAGTCATCAAGTGAGTGAACCTATTGATCTGAGCTTCCAGATTCTCCCCTTTCACATATTTAAACATATTAAATTTCTGTCTTAGCATATCCTTTCTACTTTCTCTCATGTCAGAATTTCCTTCGAACCTTTCCACGAGTGCATCCCAAAGAGACTTGGCAGTCTTGTATTTTTTAAATCCTTGAGCAATTTCTGTTGACAAGGCCATGGTTAACCCAGCATATGCTTTCTCGTCCTTATCAATTTGAAGTATTTCTTCTTCAACATAGAGATCAGGATCCTTGGGAATAAACTCATTCTTCTCATTTCTGACCATAGGGATCTGAGGACCCCTTTCAATAGACTTCCAAATTGATGAATCCTTGTATTTTGCAAAGTTCTCATATCGGTACTTCCAATTATCAAAGTCATCAGCATTAGTTAGACGTGGAGGTCTACTTAAGGTACCAATCTCATTATCCATAGAGTTAGTATCAGTCATGACTTTAGAACAGTCCGCAAACTCGAAGAATGACCGCAAACTTGAAGTTAAACCGCAAACTTTAAAGAAGAACCGCAAACTTGAGAATAACCGCAAACTTGAGAATAACCGCAAACTTGAGTGACCGTGAACTTGATTACCGTGAACTTCGATTACCGTGAACTTTGATTACCGTGAACTTTGATTACCGTGAACTTTAGTAACCTTGAACTTGAGTAACCGTGAACTTGATTACCGAGAACTTGAGTAACCGTGAACTTCAACTGCCGTGAACTTGATTTCCGAGAACTTTATTTTTCGTGCAGAAAAACCAACAGATCAAGATCCAAAACCTGCTCAATCTGTTCACAGAACTTTCCAACACACAAATCAGTTCAAATAATAATCAAAGACTTAGAACTTGATAACTCACGAGCCAAAAATCCGTTGCAAGCTTCACCGAATGAGCGCTAAGGCTCTGATACCAATTGTAAGGTCCAGTTTCTTGAGGATCTTCAATCAACGGATTCAACGACGTGTTGAACGTGGAGGAAACAGACTCGACACGTGACTTGTAGGTAAAACAACGAGGACGAGACACAATCAATTTATCAAACGATTTGTATTAATGAATAATCACTTAGAACACAGTACAGTACGTTCGACAACTCGTCTAACCGAATACAGAATATAAAATAACTATTTATACTATTCGGTTGGGCTGGGCCGGGACCGCATACTTGAAGTATTCGGTCAGGCACCGCATACAAGTATGCGGTTATACATCCAAGTATTCGGCCGTAAACTTCCAAAAAGTCTTGATCTGAGCTGGTCGGTGATCTCTTGATGTGTTAGCCTAATAAGTTTGGTCCTTACACTCGTGAAACCATTTCTTAGAACAAATATATATATTTATATATATATTTTATCTATATATAAAACAACACATCAGAAGGCCCATACTTAATTGATTCGAAAGCAGGCAAAGGTGCGTATTGGTTGGCTACTATGGAAGGAGAAATCCTCCCAAGATCCTGGAACGTCATCCATCTCAAAACCTACTTTATGTAAGTTGGAAATTGTATCCTAACTAAAAATGGTACTTCTTATCTCCATAATTATTTTTATATTTATTATTCTTGATCAAAGTACTGACTTGAGCATCAGAGGGGTGTTAGCCAGGCTAACACCCACCTTCACCAAGATTTCCTGTTTTGCAGGAAGTATCTCCAGGGATCCCGACACAAGATAGAGATTGGCCATCTCTCCTAAGTTTAGGTATCCTGAATACCTTAAAGGTTTAAACGGCTTTCGCCTTTCTAAGTATTGGGTTAATACACCCCGCAAGGAGCGCACGATATCCGATTATAGTTCAAGGTGGTGCGACCAGTCCATGTAACAGTGGCTGATAATTTCATCACTATTGGCTATATATTGGGTGCTACGAATATAACAGACGTGTTATTACTTAAGTTTCTCCTGATCATTTAACACTTACGTGTTAAAGCTAAGGTTTCTAGTATTTTCATGCTAACTCAGAATTGGCCTTGACCACGATATTGGCTTAGCCCACGATTATTTGGCTTAGCCCACGATTATTTGGCTTAGCCCACGATTATCTGGCTTGGCCCACGTTTTTGGCTTAGCCCACGATTTTAATTTGTCATAGATTAAAAACTTGTAAACATCATGAAATTCAAATTCTAAGTCTATGACATGACTGAACACTGGGGACAACTAATAGTTGTGATACTTTGGACTCTATGCTGTAATCCGGTATGTGTATCTACCCCACTTGATACTCGACTAAGGTATGTAATACTTATTTTTCATATTTTAAAGCTTAATGACTAAGTCATCATACGTTTGGTATTCTTACTTAACATTTATCAAAACCAAATTGTATTTTCCTAAGTCTAAGTTTGATAAAAACCTGAGAGTTTATTATTAAGGATCCGGTATCCTAAAAATATGTTCAAACCTATTTTTCTAAGTATTCCAAACTTTTGATTAACTAAGGATCCTTATTTCATAAAACATATCAAAACAAACCAAACATGTAATAACCATGGCAAATAGTCATAAGCTATCTACTAATATTTAAAGTGCAGGAAAGGAAAATGATCCGGGCTTCATCCAAAACCTGGACCCATCCACCCGGAATCACAAACTGTCAAATTGTATATCCCATGACAGGGATCCCAAAAGTATAAAAAGAAATTGTTTCAAGACAAGTCAACCAACACAAGTAATCAAATACCAGGGCTCAGGTCTCAGCATTTTTACCTTCATCGCCCTGGTCAACCTGCTTCTCAGCATCACCAGCTCCAGCATCCTCAGCAGCCTTGTTGGTCTCCACTGCTTCACCTCCTAGCTTGGCCAGAGAAGAGCGCCATCCCTCAAGATCCCAGGCTGCATGATCAAAACCTTCAGCAGCAGCTTGCTCAACCATTTGGATCCTGGATTGAAGAATAGACTTGGCCGCAGATTTCTTGGCATCATCCACAGATTTACTGAAGCTTCAGCTCGTACTGGGTTGTGCTCTCCTCCAGCTTATCCTTCGGAGCATGATTCTCTTTCTCCAAGTACTTGCTCTTAGAGGCAAAGATTTTCTTCAAATCCTCAATTTTCTCCAGGGATTCTGCTGCACTCTTCTCTGCTTCAGATAAGTTGGCGTAAAGATTCTCGAGACCCTGCAAAATTTAGACAGATTAATGATTCGGGATCCTGAAATAAGCATTGGGATACCAAGAGGATACTTACCACACTCATCAAGCTCTGAAGCTTTTTGGTGGTCTCAGCAGAATCCATCCCTTCGAAGATCTCAAGATCCAGCACCTCCGTTGTTTTCCTCTTTTTGCTTCCTTAAGCTTTGGACCGGAGGACAGGGACACGAGGCTTGGCACTTGCAGGTGTGGGACCTTCTTTCTTGACCACAACAGCCCCAGACAGAAGGCTGTCAAGATCAGACAAAGCAAAGTGGGAGCTTGACATGGGGATCCCTACACAAAAATAAAGTAGTTCATAATCATGGCATATGAAGATAGAAATACTAAACATTCCTTACCTAAAGACATCTCAGATTCAGAAAACTGGGTCTCAAAGCTTGCTTGACTAACAGCGGTCTCGATCTGAAAGGATCTCTCCCCCACAAGTATTTCCAATAACGCTTCAATCCTTTTGTCCGTGTCACTTCTGGCAGGTACCAGCTCGTCAAACTTCGAAGCTACACAAGGATCAAAAAAGAATTATCAGCAACAGGTAAAATGTAATATAAATTGCAGGGATCCTAACTACATCCTACCCTTCTTAACCCATTCAAGCGGCAAGAGTTTCCCATCAGAAATTGAATCTCTCCGGACAAAGAAGAATTTCCCCTTCCAGTCGGTGTCATTTTGAGTAGCTTATGGGATTAGGTGAGTTCGCCCGGACTTAAGCTGAAGGACGAAACGAGAAGAGCCATGGGTTCTCAAATTATAAGTTTAAGCTAGCTCAGGGACGCTAATGGTCAAAGAGTGAGAACGATTCAACCTTTCCACAGTTGTTAAAATTCTCCAAACCATGGGCATATTTTGGGAATAACACAAGCTGGTAAGCTTGAAGAACTCGGTGATAAGTGGAGAAAAAGGATACGACAGACCGAGAGTGAAATGATACGCGAGAAAGCAAACCCATGATTTAGAATTCAAATCCGCTTTTGTTCAGGAATCGAAAGGCCTAAAAACGGTTTTTTGAGGAAAAATATTATTTGATTTCAAAAGTTTCATTTCCTGATTAGTGAAAGAGCAGAGTTCGAGATCAGAATGGTCAAGGATTCCTTGATCAACGAAATCGTCTATCGTTTCAGCAATGATAGAAGCGGTCGACCAAGTCATTTTCTTACCCATGATAACGAAAGTTTAGAAAGAAGGAGGAAATCAGAAATAAAGATTTTTACCTTCTTCAACCTTGAAGAAGATGGGAATGAAAGAGAAGGAGTAATAATGAATATATCCAGGAAATTACAACGGTTAAATCGCCTTGGAAATGGAGAACGGTCATATCGCTACCCTATCATCATTTATTTTTTGAATTTTAAAATTTTACAGATGTCGATGAGATTGACAGCTGTCAAATTTTGGGGACAATTGTTAGGGGTCATTTTACAGCTAGGGATCCTGGATCTTCAACGTACTTCGGTATCCTGACAGGTTTCGGTATCCTTAATTTCTATATTATCTAACCGTTGTATCTTTCCTCTATCTTGATCAATACGCATGTAAAACACGTGAAGTCAATTTAATCCCTGAAGAATCGGTCTAGAAGTTGAAATAAGCATGTAGAAGACGCGTAAAACGGCCTCCAATGGTCATATTTGAAGACCTGGTTGATTCCGGGATTCTCATATAGTTAGTTAGTATGATCTCTGTACAAAATCAGCAGCTTGGTCGATTAGAAAACACACAACAACGCACTTAGCTATATAATACACTCGTAATCAGTCTTGTAACACTTAGATATCCATCATTTGCTGCTCAACACTTGTAATTCTTTATCATTTATTGAAGTAACGAGGCAGGTGTCGATTGTCACCTCCTGAGGTTTTATGCCGGAGATCCTGAACGATCAAGGGCTTTTCTCGTAAACAACCGTGTCACTATTTACGTTTTTACATTGTTTTACATTGATTTTACAAGCACAATACCTCACAAACTAAGTTTGGTTACAAAATTAGTCTTGTTAATTTTTACCCAAAACAGTAAGGTTGTTCCCATCCAATAAAAGATTTTAAGAGTTTTAATTTTTGAGTTATTTGCCTTATAGCCGTTACTATTCCTTTAATCAAGAATCATTTCCTAAGCAAATGATGTCGTTATTTAAATTCCTTCTATTTACTCATGCTTGAATGACGTTGATATGCGATATATTTTCTCATTTCTTGTATTTATGAATATGAAGAAAAATGGCGGACGTGGACGAGGCGGTCGTGGCGGTGGCCATGGAAATATCAACATGTCAGCAGCTGAGCTGAACGCGTTGATAAACGATAGTGTTGCTGAAGACTTAGCAGCACACATTGCACATAAATCCATTACCCGTCAACCCTAACGAGTCAACTATTTATATTTCATGTTTTCCAAGATCTTTCATATTCAAGTGTACGTCTGTTTTTCAATCCAGGTCAACCGAATAACCAACAGAACAACCCACCAGTATGCACATTGAAGACGTTTATGGACTGCAAGCCCCCCACATTCAGTGGAGCTGAGGGAGCTGTCGGATTACTCCGATGGTTTGAGAAGATTGAATCTATTTTCTCTATATGCAACTGCCCTATAGCTGACCGGGTTAAGTATGCATCGGGAACTTTGGAGGGTCCAGCCCTCACATGGTGGAATTCACAGGTCCAGATGTTAGGTTTGGACATGGCCAATGCATCACCATGGGAGGACTTCAAGAATATGATGAAGGAGGAGTACTGTCCTAGAGATGAGATCCAGAAGCTCGAGGGAGAATTCTGGAATTTGAAAATGGAGGGTTCTGAAATAGAACTCAACACTACTCGCTCGCATGAGCTAGCAGTGATGTGCTCTCACATGGTTACCCCACCCTACAAGCGGATTGAGATGTACATCAATGGGTTGGTACCTCAAATCCAGAGAATGGTTACCTCATCCAACCCCGCTTCAATCCAACAAACCATCCGTCTTGCTCATAAACTGACGGATCAAGTAGTTACCCAGGGAACCCTACCTCCCAGAAAGTTAGCATCCAAGCCTACTGACCACAACAAACGTAAGTTTGAGGGTAACACCAGCAACAAGAGTTTCCAGCCCAGTCAACTTTAGCAACAGCAATGTAGGTTTGAGCCTACGAAGAACTATAACCAGTCGACTTCTTCAGGTCAAAATCAAGGTGGTTACGCTGGAAAGCATCCCAAATGCAACAAGTGTGGTCTTCACCATAGTGGTGCTTGTGAAAGACAATGTTCTGGAAAGATGGGACATGCTGCAAAGGACTGCAAAGGGGAGTTGTTAGCCAAGCAGCCATTTCAACAGCCTGGATCTACTAAAGGTTGCTTTGAATGTGGCAAAGAAGGACATTTCCGAAAGGACTGTCCTTAATTGAAAAGGGGTGGCAACAACAACAACAACAACAATCACAACCAGGGCAATAATGGCAACAAAAGCAATGACAGTGGTGGTGCAAAGGGACGAGCCTTTGTCATCGGGTCCAGAGAGGCAAGGAACGACCAGAACGTCGTTACCGGTAAGTTCTTTCTGAACAACTACTTTGCTTCAGTACTGTTTGACACTGGTGCTGATAGGAGTTTCATATCTATTACACTTAGTAACATGTTAAAACAAACTCCAACACAGCTAGAAGCTAAGTACATCATAGAAATAGCTGACGGACAGGTAATAGAGGCAACACATATCCTTAAGGGATGTAAACTCGATTTGGCTGGTCATAAACTCGATATTGACCTAATGCAGTCACACTTGGCAGCTTTGACATAATCTTCGGTATGGATTGGTTATCTAAGAACCAAGCCGAGATTATCTGTCATGAGAAAATCGTTCGCCTTCCTCTTCCTAGTGGAGAAACTATTTCTGTCCAAGGTGAAAAGAGTGGCACCGTCATTGGAATCATTTCATTCATGAAAGCACAAAAGTGTCTATGGAAGGGTTATACTGCCATTCTGGCTCTCATCGTCGAGCAGCCATCTGAGGAAAAAACGTTTGACAATATCCCAATCATTCGTGATTATCCGGAAGTATTTCCCAAAGACCTACCTCGTCTTCCACCACATCGTCAAGTCGAATTCCAAATTGATCTAGCACCCGGAGCAACGCTTATTGCTCGGGCACCCTACAGACTTACACCTAGTGAATTGCAAGAACTATCTACACAACTGCAAGAGTTGTTAGATAAAGGTTTCATTCGACCTAGCTCATCGCCATGGGGAGCTCCGGTCCTATTTGTCAAGAAGAAGGACGGGACTTTCCACATGTGTATCGATTACCGAGAACTAAACAAAGTGACGATCAAGAACCGTTATCCTCTACCCCGTATCGACGATCTGTTTGATCAACTCCAAGGAACAAGCTTCTATTCTAAGATAGATCTTAGATCCGGCTATCATCAACTGAGAGTTCGAGAGGAGGACATCTCAAAGACGGCATTCAGGACTAAGTATGGTCACTACGAATTCATGGTCATGCCATTCGGACTAACCAACGCACCCGCAGTGTTCATGGATCTCATGAACCGAGTGTGTAAACCGTACCTTGACCAGTTTGTCATCGTCTTCATTGATGACATCCTCATATATTCGAAGAATAGGGATGAACATGAGGAACACCTTCGCTTGATTCTGGAATTGCTGAAACAAGAACAACTGTATGCAAAACTTTGTAAATGCGAATTCTGGATTCGTGAAGTGCAATTCTTAGGACATGTAGTCAACGAGAGCGGAATACATGTCGACCCATCCAAGATAGAATCCATCAAGAATTGGGCAGCACCGAAAACTCCAACCGAGGTGCGACAATTTTTGGGACTGGCTTGATATTATCATCGTTTCATTGGAGGATTCTCCAAGATTGCACAACCCCTCACCACTCTAACTCAAAAGGGTAAACCCTATAACTGGGGTGACACCCAGGAATCAACATTCCAACTTCTGAAATAGAAACTCTGCAGTGCACCCATCCTATCTCTTCCAGAAGGAACGGATGATTTTGTGGTGTATTGTGATGCATCCATTCAAGGTCTTGGTTGTGTACTGATGCAACGCGAGAAAGTGATCCCATACGCTTCTCGACAACTGAAAATTCACGAGAAAATCTACACTACCCATGACTTAGAATTGGAAACTATGGTATTTGCACTTAAGATATGGAGACATTACTTGTACGGTACCAAGTGCACAATTTACACCGATCACAAGAGTCTTCAGCATATCTTTGAACAGAAAGAGTTGAACATGCGACAACGTCGTTGCGTCAAACTCTTGAACGACTATGACTGTGCAATCAAGTATCACCATGGCAAGGCTAACGTGGTAGCCGATGCCCTAAGCCGAAATCAAGCCCAAATGAGTTCAAGCATTACAACTTACTATACATACCGGATTACCTGACAAAATCCGTAGTGCTCAACTCGAGGCCCTGAAAGAGGAGAACCTACCGTTGGAAGGCACACGCGGTATGGAACAACAACTCGAGGTTAAATCAGAACGCATTCGCTACTTCACAGAGCGAATATGGGTTCCAATGTACAGGAATCTAAGGGAACTGGTCATGGATGAAGCACACAAATCCCGATACTCTATTCATTCGTGTTCCGACAAGATGTACCATGACGTAAAGGTGTTATATTGGTGGCCAAAGATGAAAGCTGATATATAGCCACCTATGTGAGCAAGTGCCTGACCTGCTCAAAGGTCAAAATGGAATACCAAAAGCCTTATGGTCTACTTCAACAGCCAGAGATCCCAATGTGGAAATGGGAACAGATTTCTGTGGACTTCATAACCAAACTACCCCGAACTCCTAGCGGATGCGACACCATTTGGGTAATCGTAGATCGCTTGACAAAATCTGCACACTTCCTTTCAATTAAAGAGACCGACAAGATGGAAAAACTCACTCGTATTTATTTGAAGGAAGTAGTCTCCCGGCACGGAGTGCCAATCTCTATTATTTCGGATCGAGACGCTCGATTCACCTCTCGGTTTTGGCAATCATTACAAAAATCCCTAGGCACACGTCTAGACATGAGTACAGCATATCATCCACAAACCGATGGTCAAACGGAACGTACCATCCAAACTCTAGAAGACATGCTACGAGCTTGTGTGATTGATTTCGGAAACAGTTGGGAAACTCACTTACCCTTAGTGGAGTTCTCCTACAACAATAGTTATCACACTAGTATCAAGGCAGCACCATTCGAGACATTGTACAGACGTAAATTGCTGATCTCCTATCTGTTGGACTGAAGTTGGGGATAGCCAACTTACGGGTACTGAACTTATATTCAAAACTTCCGAAAAGATCATTCAAATCCGAAATCGTATGGCGGCAGCTCGCGATCGTCAAAAGAGATATGCCGATAAGCGTCGTAAACCGTTAGAATTCCATGTAGGCGATATGGTTCTACTGAAAGTCTCGCCTTGGAAAGGTGTAATCCGCTTCGGGAAACGAGTCAAACTGAATCCTCGTTATGTTTGACCGTTCAAGATAGTGAAGAGAATTGGCCCAGTAGCGTACCAACTGGACCTACCTGAGGGACTGAGTGATGTACACGAAGTCTTTCATGTCTCGAACTTAAAGAAATGTCTAGCAAACATGACACTCACAGTTCCGCTTAAGGAATTACAAATTGATGAACAACTACGCTTCATTGAAGAACCGGTAGAAATCATGGATAGGGAAATCAAAACGCTCAAACACAGTAAGATCCCTATCGTCAGAGTTCGTTGGAACTCGAAACGCGGACCGGAACTCACTTGGGAGTGTGAAGATCAGATGATGCGCAAGTATCCTCAAATGTTCAAACACACTACGTCAAAAACATAAGGTACTATTCTAATTTTCGGGAGGAAAATTCTTTCAACTAGGGGATGATGTGACAATCCAGACTTTTTAGACTAACTCCGTTAGTTAAATCCAGTTAAATCTTAACTTAATTAACCGAACTCAAACTCCAGGGGCTATTTCTGTCATTAATTGAACTAAAACTATAGGGACTAGTTGTGACATTAGTCCAAACCCTAATCGTGTTGACTTTGAAGTCAAAATTCACATAATTATATTCCTGTTGACTTTAGAAAGTCAACTAACAACGTTTTTAACTCAATCCAAACCTCGGGGACTAATTATATCAATTCCTAACTTAATTACATGAAACTACAGGGACTAAAGCTGCAATTAACCCATTTTCGATTTTGGTTGACTTTTGAAAGTCAACACACTTGTTCTTGAGCCTGAATTCGTGAAATTCGTTTCATTGTAATGGCCATACACGATCATTATCATTAAACGACAATCATTGAGATCTTAAACAGCATTATTGATCGAATTAAACCCAATCATGGGCATTAAACCCATAACCGTCAACACCATCATCGACCATTATCAAATTGGTTTGATTCGTCTGTTATTCTCGCAAATTGATCACCTGCACACCACATTCGAACTCCACTGGAGCATTTGCACACACCAAATCCATCGGAGACGCAACGGGAGACGCCGGAGTCCAACCCATTGTACCACGACTGTGCTTTTAGTCGGGAACTACCAATTCGACATCACATCTGGTAATTGCTTATACCTATAGATTCGTTTCAATCCCTTAATCAAAAGCCCCATGCTAATTGGGGTGTACATTGTCAAATTCAACTCAAACCAATTCTAGGGTTCGTCGGGTTTTCAATTTAATCGAAATCTACCCTAGACTCGATCAAAATTCAATTAATCCATATGGGTAGCTTCGCAATTAACCACTCTTTGAAAGCCCTATGATAATTTGATCTTCTATCATCGAATCAACCCTAATCCAGAACCTAGGGTTTGTTCATAATCTGAATTGGGGGGTTTTGATCCAATATTCAATTTCAATCCAATTAAACTACACCAATAGATTCGCACGATCCCATTTAGTAAAAGCCCTATGATTTTAACATCGTTCAATATCAGAATCAATCAAATCGATTATGTGTTCTTGATCTAGGGTTTCGACCCTTCGATCCGTAATTAAACAATCCAAAACGTGATGTTTTTGCAATTAAACATGCACACACATTCGCACGTCACTGATAAACAAAACCCCTATATTGTTGTCTTCAATCATGATCAAATTCGAGGGTTTTGAGGCTGGGTTTCGATCGTGGGTTTGGGAGGGATGATACACTGGACTTGTTGTTAAAAACATTTTGATCCGGATTCATTTGCGATGACCCTAGCGAGCGGACTGGTTAAGTGTTTGTGCCGGTGAGGAGGAGACCCGGGTTCGAGTCTCCCCACCCCTGTTTTTGGTTTTATTTATTTTTAAGCCATTATTTTAGTCCGGGAAACCACCCGTAAAGCTTGGGTGTGGTTTGTAACCCATATTTATTATTATTACCCACTTATAAATAATATATTTACATCATTTTTTACCCATAACTCCAATTAAAAATAATATATTTTTATATTATTTTACCTCGTTTATAAACCTCGTGTAACGTTTCAAACTAATTAATAATATAATTATTTATATTATTTACTCACGTTTATATCCTCGAATAAAAATAATATATTTATTATTTTTTCCACTTAAGCGATTATCGTATATTTTCTACGAGTTCAAAAATAATATATTAACTATATTATTTTCCTAGCCATTATTTTAATGCTACAAACGCACAGATATATTTAATTATATTAATTAATATTATTCGTTATTAACGTTCGACACGTAACGCATTTATCTTGATTATTATATTAAGAAATCCTTATTCCCGTGGACACGTTCGTCTACTTGTTAGTCCTACGTACATTTTAGGACATCCAAATCTTCCGTGTCGTCGTCAGAAAATACCATATGTCCCTAACTTATGTGTTTATAATTCTAGGGCATACGTAAGCCGTTTCAGGCTAGCATTCGTGGTCCCAACCTCTTTCTTGTGTATTTCAATCCACTACTCAATCCAGGTGAGTTTCATGGCCCCTTTTTACTATTTTAATTTGGGGAAGAAAACATGCAAACTATTTTGATTATGGTACTTCATATGATATCACTGTTTAGGCTAAGCGTAAACACACTATCATTGAAAGTCCTCACTCACACATCGGACCGTTAATATGGATCTTAGCGAGGTAATGTTTAGTAGTACTACTGGGTCCTGACAAACCCCACCCGCGTTAGTCGCGCTAACTCGACCGGAGGTCGAACGGGTGAAATGTTAGCCTAATCACATTAGTAAGAGTTGATAGACCTGACTAGAGGCAAACAAACAAACACAATGCCAGCTTCGGTTGCGAGCGCTTTAGTAAAACATGAACATAGGTTAGCTACCTACAGATATGCATATTGATTGTACATAATCTGTAAACGCCTTATTTCTTATTGAAACCTGTGAACTCACCAACCTAGTGTTGACACGTTTTCTTACATGTTTTCTCAGGTGTCACACCCCCATATTTATTTACTTATTAAATAAATACAGGTTGTAACGATTGGTTCATTACACGATAGCGGAAGCTGTAATAATGATTTCTAAGACTTGATTACATATACAATTACTAAAACTAAGAAACACTATGATCTAAGTTCTTCTAGATCAACGACAGACTTGAGACTTGATATTCTACGCCCTTCCAGCTACTAGGAATTGATCCAACATAGCTAGTCTATTCCAACCGCGCCATGGCTAGAGGTCACCTGAGAAACATACTTAAAATTGTCAACACAAAGGTTGGTGAGTTCACAGAGTTAGTTATATTATTGCTTATAGTTTTTCCCCGAAAACTTGTTCATGACTTTACCGTCATAAAATATGTTTAAACCTGATCATTTTAACCTGATCAGAACCCTTTTGTGTAAAACCTGATCATTTTAACCTGATCAGAACCCTTTTGTGTAAAACCTGATCATTTTAACCTGATCAGAACCCTTTTGTGTAAAACCTGATCATTTTACCTTGATCAGAACTCTTTTGTGTAAAACCTGATCATTTTAACCTGATCAGAACTCTTTTGTGTAAAACCTGATCATTTTACCTTGATCAGAACTCTTTTGTGTAAAACCTGATCATTTTAACCTGATCAGAACCCTTTTGTGTAAAACCTGATCATTTTAACCTGATCAGAACTCTTTTAATAAACCTGATCACTTTACCCTGATCAGAACTCTTTTGTATGTATTACCAATGAATATGATTACTAATCCGATCTATTGACCCCATTTGTAAGCTTGCAAGGAATACAAAATAGTATGTAATGTACGAGACCGTAACCAAACCCCAACTTTCTGTGCCTCCCCTCGCCTTTCTGCGAGTAAGACAATATGCGGTCATTCGGCCATTTTGACCCCTGGTTAGCGCGACTAACCATGACCGGAGGCGTCACCCCCAATAGTACTATTCATATAATCCCGGGCTAAATCCATAGCTAATGGTTACTAATTTATTACGAGGACTTTAAGCGCTTTATTGTTCCCTCAATACATACATACGGTCAGATCATTAGTTCCATTCATTTTTACACAAAAGTCTTTTACAAGTATGTTTCCACCCCAAATCATTTCAAAAACTTAGAAAAAGGGGATTAGTGAAACTCACAAGGAGTTAAACCAAAATGTTTATATTGTCAAATGTATAAACAATGTAATTCATGTTTTCAAAACATAATAAGTAAGTATGTTTCTCCCCCGATGTTTACAAAACAGTAAATAGTTAAAAGGGGGCCGTGAACTCACCTTGTGTCCGATGAAATCCTAGCAAACCAACTTGTGCTAGTTCTTGTATATCCGTACCCTAATCACACAAGGGTACTAATGTGTTAAACTACCCGTCTTATACGTAAGTTGTTCAATACTTGTTTTGTTATAAAACAGATCTTAGCTACTGCCCAAAGTGACTGATGAACAGATGTCGAAACTTCCTAGTTTCGATTGCGCAGATTAGATATCGAAACTTCCTAGTTTCGAATGAGCAAAAACTGGTATCGAAACTACCTAGTTTCGATTGGCAAGAAGGGTATCGAAACTACCTAGTTTCGATTGAGCAATATGTATCGAATCTACCTAGTTTCGATTGAACAACTAGTATCGAAACTCCTAGTTTCGATTGAGTAAACTTGTATCGAAACTCCTAGTTTCGATTGAGTAAACTTGTATCGAAACTCCTAGTTTCGATTGAATAGGTATCGAAACTCCTAGTTTCGATTGAACAGGTATCGAAACTCCTAGTTTCGATTACTGCACTTTGATTGACAGAATTCGTCCTGTATATTTTTATGTTCAAATCTTGAATTTGACACACTTTTCTTGTTATCTTACTTGCGATTGAACCTTTTGTATGCTTAGATACGGTTTTAAAGAAAATAAAGTGGATCATATCGAGTTTTTACCTTAAAACCGAGATGAAGATGATGAAAGAAAACAGAGAAGAGTCTTGAATCTTCTGTTAAACTTTCTTTAGAACACTTGAAATCTTCTTAAAATACCGAATTGTGGTGGATTTCTGCCTTAAACTGGACTTCGACTAGAAGGAGAATTGGGAAATTGCCGTATGAAAATGAGAAGTATGGAAGGGATTGTGGGATTTCGACTGAAGAGGTATGGTTCTTAATCTGAGATTGAGTGAACTTGCAAGTGGGGGAATGGCTCCCCTGACTTTCGGTCGAGAAAGTCAAGCAAGTGGGTTGGGATTTAAATAAATCAAACCATTTGATTTAAGTGTAATTTTAACCACTAGTGTTCGTATTCAGTCGGGTTATCCTGGTACGTGAACCGGTAACTCCTAGAATTACCAAAATATGAAATGAGACCATGTACGGTTTTTGTTAGGCCTTAATGTCCTTGTTTGTGAAATTAAGTAAATCACAAAAACAATTATAATGTAAACTTGTTTATAACATGTACGGATATTGACCTGAATTGTCGGGTGTCACATTCTCCCCATGTTAGAAGAATTTCGTCCCGAAATTCAATTTGTGTCCTCTTGAACTGTTGTATCCTTAAACAAGGATGGGTATTTTTTTTTTTTTTTTTTTTTCATTTGATCCTCTCGTTCAAATGGTTCAATGCACTTACGGTTAAGCTTGCCACGGTTGCCAAATCTTGCAACTCCTTTCCAAGGTGAGACCTTCAATGTGACTTTATCTCCCACTTGGAATTCTAATGGTTTTCGTCTGTTGCTATCTCAACTCTCTTTCGTCTGTCTTGAGTGACTTTCAGACGATCTTTTATTTCGACGATTTTGTCAATGGTTCCCTAGTCAATATCAGGGCCAGTCAAAAGCTTTTCGCCAATCACCGCCCAACATAGCGATGAGTGACACTTACAACCATACAAAGCCTCAACGGAGCGGCTTTAATGCCGGTATGGTAGTTGGTATTATATGAAAACTCAGCCAACGGTGGTGAGTATCCCTATTTTTTTTCTGAAATCGATTACGCACACACGGAGCACATCTTTTAAAGTTTGGATAGTCCTTTTACTTTGACCGTTCATCTGGGGATGATATGTAGTGGTCATGTAAAGGCGTGTGCTCAAGGCTTCTTGTACAGACTGTCAAGTTCTTGACATGAATCGACTGTCCCTTTTTGTGAAAATGGAAACTGGCATACCATGCCTAGCTTTAATTCCTTTAATATTTAGCCTTGTACGCTTCTTACTTTTATCTGTCTCCTTTATTGGTAGTGAATACGCGGATTTCGTCAAACGACTGACGATTATCATATAGTATTATAGTTGCTAGGTGTTCTGGGTAACTTTGTAATGAAATCCATTAAAATTTGTTCCCATTTCCATTGAGGTATCTCGGGTTGTTATAACAATCCCGACGGTTTCTGATGTTCTGCCTTTACCTTTGAACATGTCAGGCATTTACCGACGTAAATAGCAATTTCTCATTTCATGTTCGGCCACCAGTAGAGTTCTTTCAGATCCTTATACATTTTATCCGAACCTGGGTGAATGGAGTACCTGGACTTGTGGGCTTCGTCCATAACCAACTCCCGTAAGTTACTAAAACATGGCACCCAAATTCTATTTGCAAAGTATAAAGTATCATCTGATTTTGGCTCTAATTGTCTGATCATTCCTCGTATAGCTTCACTCTAAATGTTTTCTTCTTTGATTGCCTCCTGTTGTGCCATCCGGATTTGAGTCGTGAGACTCGCATGAATTGTCAATCCTAGGGCACGAACACGGAGAGTTTTAACCCGTTCCTTACAACTCAAGGCATCTGCTACGACATTTGCCTTACCAAGGTGATACTTGATATCACAGTCGTAACCATTCAGTAATTCTACCCAACGAAGTTGACTCATGTTGAGTTCTTTCTGATTAAAGATGTGCTGGAGACTCTTGTGGTTTGTAAAGATAGTACATTTTGTACCATATAAAAAAAATGTCTCCAAATTTTGAGTGCAAATACAACTGCGCCCAATTCCAAGTCATGGGTCGTATAATTCTTTTCGTGCACTTTTAGTTGTCGTGAGGCATATGCGATGACTTTGTCTTTTTGCATTAACACACAACCAAGTCCTTGGTGTGATGCATCGCAGTACACAACAAAATTGTCGATTCCCTCAGGAAGGGATAGAATTGGTGCACTACACAGCTTCTGCTTTAGTAATTGCAAAGCTGACTCCTGCTTGTCACTCCAATCATACTTCTTTTCTTTCTGGGTTAATGTGGTTAAAGGCAAGGCTATTTTTGAAAAATTCTCGATGAATCGTCTGTAATAGCCGGCCAAACCCAAAAATTGACGCACCTCAGTCGGAGTTCTTGGTGCTTCCCAGTTTTTTTTTTTTTTTTTTTTTTTTTTTTTTTTTGATAGCTTCAATCTTGGTTGGGATTACGTGAATACCCTTCTTATTGATGACGTGTCCGAGAAAGTGAACCTCTCGAATCCGAAACTCACACTTAGAGAATTTGGCATAACGCTTCTCATTCCGGAGTAGTTCCAAGATTGATTTCAAATGATGTTCATGTTCCTCATTGGTTTGTGAATATATTGATATGTCATCGATAAATACAATCACGAATTTATTCAAGAATGGCTTGCACACGCGGTTCATTAGGTCCATGAAAACGGCCGGTGCATTAGTCAAGCCAAATGGCATAACTAGGAACTCGTAGCGACCGTAACGAGTCTTAAAAGTCGTTTTTGGTATATCTTCTTCCTGAATTTTCAGTTGAGGATATCCTGATTGTAGATCAATTTTTAGAATAGAAACTGGACCTTGAAGTTGATCAAACAAATCGTCTACTCGAGGAAGAGGATACCGGTTTTTGATTGTCAGCTTGTTCAACTCCCGATAATTGATGCACCTTCTAAAGGTTCCATCCTTTTTCTTTACAAACAGGACCGGAACTCCCCATGGTGAGAAACTCGGTCTTATGAAAAAAAATTACTTGACGAGGTGTCCAAGTTTTTGTTGTATATTGGGTAGAAATGAAAAAGTATGAAAATGAAACTTTATGTTTGTCCCTCTTATGCTTTTCGAAAGCATTTTCCCGGACTAAGACTTTTCTCTTATTTCAGGTTTCATGTTTTCTATGATTTTCCTCTCTATGTGCCTTCATGGAGCTAGGAATTGATGTTCCTTGGGAGCTCTTATTTGCGAACTTCGAGTCTAATCACCACTTTACACCTTTGCTCGCCCTACCTTTCGAGGCAGACTAGCCTTTGGGTTGTAGCGTCTTGATATGTAAACTCATGTCTCGACTACCCTACATTCAAAGTATGTAAGCCATACAAAGTTCGATGTTTGATTGGAATATTCATATTCTGTCTATGTGAAGGAATGAATAGTGATACTGTGAGAATGGTCTCATCGAATTAGTGCTTTCCCCAAAATGGGCTATGGGCTTGTCAACCCATTAAGTTGGCTGAGATGTTTTGGGAGTTTTACAATTGCCATCTTGATGTCATTCAGTGCATCTGCACTTCCTTAGGGTTTGAATAGTACTTTGGGGACATACCATTACGTATTCCACTCATTCAGGTTATGGCCTCAAAATCCTTAGCACAAGGATACACTTGAGGTAATGAGTGTTGAACGTCGAGACTTTTGTATTCTAACTGAGTCTACTCCAAGAGATCATTTCTTAAAAATAGATGCTCTAGAGCTTCCCAATTATAGAAAACTAGGAGTGAAAGATGCAATCACACCTCTCTTCTTGGCTAAATCTGGGATCCATCCAACAAGATGAACTTTGGGGAAGTGCGAGTATAAAAGAGTAATAAATTATTCTTCTCAACTCTTTGTGGACAGTGGCCTATTGTGAATAGTTCGAGTTTACGTCCTTTATGCATATCATGAGCTAATGAGATTAGCATGAGATTCCGCATTTGGGACTCCTTTAAGGGTTTTGCATGTCGTTTTGGTTAGTGCGATAATAGTCGTTAGTCCACACTTAGGTTTCTTTGGCATTCGTTTGAGCATCAACCCCGGCTTATCTATTGCAGAGAGAATAGTCAGACTTAAAGGTATATTGAATGTCAATGGCTGCGAGAGCAATCCTGTTTGACCGACATTCTGAAATGTCCGATTTCCTACTTGTCTCATGTCGAGCTTCCACAATATCCATAGGTGCCATGTGTATGCGGGTCGGAATAATATCCTGCCCTATTACTGAAGTTAGTGCATAACACTCTTGGCGTAACTTTCAATCAATTGTGAGATTGAACTGTATGATGGATCCTGAGATTACGCTATAATCTCCCACAATAGTTGTGCAATTATTGTAAGCGTGGGTTGTGGTAATGCTCAATTTAGGGCTATCTTGACCAGTAGAATCTCAAGGAATGAATGTGCGGATTCCTTCGCCGTTCAGGATTTACTAAGGATTGGTTGAATTCAATTTGAATTTCTCTCGTTCCTCCAAAACTAGGAGAATGCTTTGTGAGCACCTAATTGAGAAGTCTGATTTGTTAAGATCTAATCCTTAATCAAGTGATTGAGAACATGAGTTGATCATCAGCTTAGACAGCAAGACTCACTAAAGTTCCCATGCACTGCAAATTATGATTACGTGTGCACCCGTAATGATGATTTTCCTTGCCTGATCCCTATAGTGTTTCTTCTATCCCTAGCTTTTAATCAAAAGTGATTTGAAACGATCATTAGATTGCGTTTGCACATTTGTACAGGAGTGTGTATTGTTTTATCGGATTACTGTTAATTATGTGTACCAATACTCATGAATCTGCTGAATATGGCAGTTGTCGGATGAGGCTAAGGGTAGAGAGGCACCACCAGTGTCTCTTAAAAAAAATGTGTATGGTGAAATTCAGGCACTATGTGTTGGGCAGAGATCCTCAAACGAGTGTCGAGCAACTCATGCTCCAAGTCTGTATATATGCATGGATCCACATGATCCTGATGTATGTCTGGGTCTCCTGACCCTTGGAGTTCTCTCCCATTTAGTCCTGCTTATTCACCTTGAATTCCCTTTTGTCTGGGCAATCATGCCTGCCATATATCATGGCGAGAGTCTAGGCATCCGATCCGACAACTTATGAATGAGAGTATTTATATCGCAAATACGTTAGAAAGATAGTTGCCTCCATGGCTGGAGTAGTTGTGGTGCAGGTATAGGTACAGATTCTGGTACGAGTTCAACCTGTTGTGATACCAAGATCGGTAACTGACGATCGCCGCCGTCGTCGTTCAAGCTCAGCTCGTAACTCGATCTTCTAAGGTTGCAGTATGCTGAGTACCCGTTATTCTTGACTCGTAACCCGAACAATAACATGTTATAAGTGTTTATTATTTCCACATTATTGTATGTGTTTAAGTGTTCATTACATGTGCCATGTAATTGTATTAGTGTAGCTAACGGTACCCTAGTGTAACTTCATACACTAATAGTCTACACAAATTATTCGGCAACGGTTGGAATTCCTATGCTCAAGTCTTGGGTGTTTTTAGTGTGATGCAAGTCTTAGAAATCTTGGTCCCTAAATGAGTCCGGTTAGAGCCTAGGTATCACTAAGGACACCTAATTCGCTAAAACCATTGCTCTGATACCAATCTGTCACACCCCCATATTTATTTACTTATTAAATAAATACAGGTTGTAACTATTGGTTCATTACACGATAGCGGAAGCTGTAATAATGATTTCTAAGACTTGATTACATATACAATTACTAAAACTAAGAAACACTATGATCTAAGTTCTTCTAGATCAACGACAGACTTGAGACTTGATATTCTACGCCCTTCCAGCTACTAGGAATTGATCCAACATAGCTAGTCTATTCCAACCGCGCCATGGCTAGAGGTCACCTGAGAAACATACTTAAAATTGTCAACACAAAGGTTGGTGAGTTCACAGAGTTAGTTATATTATTGCTTATAGTTTTTCCCCGAAAACTTGTTCATGACTTTACCGTCATAAAATATGTTTAAACCTGATCATTTTAACCTGATCAGAACCCTTTTGTGTAAAACCTGATCATTTTAACCTGATCAGAACCCTTTTGTGTAAAACCTGATCATTTTAACCTGATCAGAACCCTTTTGTGTAAAACCTGATCATTTTACCTTGATCAGAACTCTTTTGTGTAAAACCTGATCATTTTAACCTGATCAGAACTCTTTTGTGTAAAACCTGATCATTTTACCTTGATCAGAACTCTTTTGTGTAAAACCTGATCATTTTAACCTGATCAGAACCCTTTTGTGTAAAACCTGATCATTTTAACCTGATCAGAACTCTTTTAATAAACCTGATCACTTTACCCTGATCAGAACTCTTTTGTATGTATTACCAATGAATATGATTACTAATCCGATCTATTGACCCCATTTGTAAGCTTGCAAGGAATACAAAATAGTATGTAATGTACGAGACCGTAACCAAACCCCAACTTTCTGTGCCTCCCCTCGCCTTTCTGCGAGTAAGACAATATGCGGTCATTCGGCCATTTTGACCCCTGGTTAGCGCGACTAACCATGACCGGAGGCGTCACCCCCAATAGTACTATTCATATAATCCCGGGCTAAATCCATAGCTAATGGTTACTAATTTATTACGAGGACTTTAAGCGCTTTATTGTTCCCTCAATACATACATACGGTCAGATCATTAGTTCCATTCATTTTTACACAAAAGTCTTTTACAAGTATGTTTCCACCCCAAATCATTTCAAAAACTTAGAAAAAGGGGATTAGTGAAACTCACAAGGAGTTAAACCAAAATGTTTATATTGTCAAATGTATAAACAATGTAATTCATGTTTTCAAAACATAATAAGTAAGTATGTTTCTCCCCCGATGTTTACAAAACAGTAAATAGTTAAAAGGGGGCCGTGAACTCACCTTGTGTCCGATGAAATCCTAGCAAACCAACTTGTGCTAGTTCTTGTATATCCGTACCCTAATCACACAAGGGTACTAATGTGTTAAACTACCCGTCTTATACGTAAGTTGTTCAATACTTGTTTTGTTATAAAACAGATCTTAGCTACTGCCCAAAGTGACTGATGAACAGATGTCGAAACTTCCTAGTTTCGATTGCGCAGATTAGATATCGAAACTTCCTAGTTTCGAATGAGCAAAAACTGGTATCGAAACTACCTAGTTTCGATTGGCAAGAAGGGTATCGAAACTACCTAGTTTCGATTGAGCAATATGTATCGAAACTACCTAGTTTCGATTGAACAACTAGTATCGAAACTCCTAGTTTCGATTGAGTAAACTTGTATCGAAACTCCTAGTTTCGATTGAGTAAACTTGTATCGAAACTCCTAGTTTCGATTGAATAGGTATCGAAACTCCTAGTTTCGATTGAACAGGTATCGAAACTCCTAGTTTCGATTACTGCACTTTGATTGACAGAATTCGTCCTGTATATTTTTATGTTCAAATCTTGAATTTGACACACTTTTCTTGTTATCTTACTTGCGATTGAACCTTTTGTATGCTTAGATACGGTTTTAAAGAAAATAAAGTGGATCATATCGAGTTTTTACCTTAAAACCGAGATGAAGATGATGAAAGAAAACAGAGAAGAGTCTTGAATCTTCTGTTAAACTTTCTTTAGAACACTTGAAATCTTCTTAAAATACCGAATTGTGGTGGATTTCTGCCTTAAACTGGACTTCGACTAGAAGGAGAATTGGGAAATTGCCGTATGAAAATGAGAAGTATTGAAGGGATTGTGGGATTTCGACTGAAGAGGTATGGTTCTTAATCTGAGATTGAGTGAACTTGCAAGTGGGGGAATGGCTCCCCTGACTTTCGGTCGAGAAAGTCAAGCAAGTGGGTTGGGATTTAAATAAATCAAACCATTTGATTTAAGTGTAATTTTAACCACTAGTGTTCGTATTCAGTCGGGTTATCCTGGTACGTGAACCGGTAACTCCTAGAATTACCAAAATATGAAATGAGACCATGTACGGTTTTTGTTAGGCCTTAATGTCCTTGTTTGTGAAATTAAGTAAATCACAAAAACAATTATAATGTAAACTTGTTTATAACATGTACGGATATTGACCTGAATTATCGGGTGTCACATCAGGTCACTATGCAGGATCACGTTAGGACATGCATGGTGTCATTAAATGTTATCATCACATGTCAACTATCAAAAACTATTCATGTTTTATTGTTATTTAAATTTGCGCGCGTTGTTTTGCACATTTACTTTTAAACGCTTCCACACATTTACTCTGAACCTTATATTTTTATGATATGTTATTGTTAGGGGTCATTTTATAGCTAGGGATCCTGGATCTTCATCCTGACAGGTTTTGGTATCCTTAATTTCTATATTATCTAACCGTTTTATCTTTACTCGATCTTGATCAGGTAAAACACGTGAAGTCAATTTAATCCCTGAAGAATCGGTCTGGAAGTTGAAATAAGCATGTAGAAGACGCATAGAATGGCCTCCAACGGTCATATTTGAAGACCTGGTCGGTTCCGGGATTCTCGGATAGTTAGTTAGTATGATCTCTGTATAAAATAAGCAGCTTGGTCGATTAAGAAAACACTTCACGAACACACTTAGCAATAGAATACACTCGCAATCAGTCTTGTAACACTTAGATATCGATCATTTGCTGCTCAACACTTGTAATTCTTTATCATTTATTGAAGTAACGAGGCAGGTTTTGATTGTCACCTCCCGAGGTTTTATGCCGGAGATCCTGAACAATCAAGGGCTTTCCTTGTAAACAACTGTGTCACTCTTTACGTTTTCGTATTCTTTTACATTGATTTTACAAGCACACTACCTCACAAACTAAGTTTGGTTACAAAATTAGTCTTGTTAATTTTTACCCAAAACAGTTATTTTGAGTCCCATATAGAGTCGTTTGAAGTAACTAATGTCTGAGATCCTGGTTTGTCACGCTACTAACGGTAAAACTTCGTTAGTGGGATTTGGGGGTGTGACAACTTATACAGACAACGAATTTTAGATACACAACAGGTTAATTTAAGTTGACAATATTATAAGCTTTGAAACTACAAGCGTCTTTGTACCACGTTCTCGTGAGTTAAGGTATTAATTAATATTCATACAACGTGTACCCCACAACTATGCTAACATAAATTAAATTTCATTTATCTCAAGACATATAAGATTTTCCCAATGATTGTCCTAACTTCCAGAATGAAGTTACATCATTTAGCACAGGAAAAATCAAGCAAAATCCATAAGGATTATCAAGAATTATAAGATTCAGACTCGATTGATTCATTTGTCTTGGTTTGTTAGGATATCTTCAGTGTATATCTGTGATGATTCAGGTTAATAAGTATGGAATCTAAGGACTTGGGTAAGTGCATCCAACTGTTATCTGGATTTGTCTTCAATGGAATCAGATGTGATCCAGGGGGTAGCATATGCTTGACGGATGTTTTCAAGATATATCTTAGCTCAACTTCACATCGCATGCTTGACAGAACATGGGCAATGAAGAGAACCGAACAATTGTGCTAAACACATAACTCGAAACTGATCTCTTAAGACAATACTAGCCAAAATCTTACATTCTATATCTCATAAATGATCTTTTACACACACACACACAGAGCATAATATGGGTTCAAATCACAGTAGTAAGATAGGATATTAAGTTTTCACGCTACTAATGATCCAATGACGCTTCTAGCCTATTAACAATTCAAATTAACATGCGGATATTCAAATTAAGACTAGATAAAACAATATAACCATTTGAGTAGACATGACGCAATCATTTCCCACACGAGCAGTCTAAGAAGTTTAGATCACTTACTGATATGCTATCATTTCCTTTTTCTTCAAATGACTTTGAAATTTTCTTAATTTTCTATTTTGTTTGGATTTTTCTTAATTTAAGAAAAAAACAAACGAACTGTACAGAAAATTGTTAAAAGAAATAAATTTTAACTTCCATGAAACATTTTGTTTTGAAAAAGGTTTTTCAATCAGGATTGAACATTCCTATCATGTTGACAAGGTGTTCAAAACGAGTACGATCAAATGCCTTAGTGAAAAGGTCGGCAAAGTTGTCATCCGATACCAGCTCTGATACCAGTTGTAGGTCCCGGGAGCCTCGTTGCATAGCGGAAATACACATATCTGTTTGTGATTCATGTGGGAACAAAGGGAGATGAAAGAGATAAACAAAAGCATAAAAACCAAGAGAATCAACACAAACAAAACGTAATCCATAACAAAGAAGTCATCCCGTATTACAGACCACATACCGAAGGAGTACACATCTCTCGTTTACGCTCGCGGTTCACGGGGGCCAGGAGAGCTCATCCCGGCCAGAACCTTTCTCACAATCTGTCCCTTGTTCCACCTACAAATGAGGACAACACCTCTATTTATAAGGGGCAGGAACTCTACTTGCGTACTTGGCTAAGTAGGCAGGGCAAAACCCGTGCGTACTTGCAAAGTACGCAGGACCAAACTGGTGTACAAGCTAAGTACGCAGGAACACCCTCCTGCGTACTAGCTAAGTACACCGATACATAGAATTTTATCTATAGTTACCAAAACATGCTTCTACAAAAGCCCTCTTAATTTATGCACATATTTTATGTCAGTTGGTGGAGATTTGATTTCTATACAAGCTTATGATTATGCAAGCATTAATTGGAGCATTGAGTGTTCTTCTTGACGTACATTATCCATATATTTAATCCAAGTGATTGAGTGAACATTTGTGAGACTGTAATCTTATGCAAAACCATAGTTCCATCAAGTATGTTGGGCTTGCTACCCTCTTGTGGAGAAACACTCGAAAGGTATAACTACCAAATCATTGTTTTTAAGAAGGCCATTCAGCCATTTGGGACAACAGCTTGAGATAAACATTTAATCAACACTTTACTTCTATGGGTATAATCATTGTAACACCCAAAATTTCAACCAAAATTTAACTTTCAAAATATGCGGAAATTAGGTCCCATAAAACACTCTTGATAAACAACACATTTTAAGAAAACAACGAAACAACAAGGACAAGTTTTTTTTTTGTTTTAACACATCCAAACATCTCCAAAATGACAAGTTTAAACATCTAAGAGATGACTCCAACAAGTTTTAAGACTCCCAACCAAGAGTTATCACTCCAACCATTAACAAAAATAACCGAAAATCCAATTCATCAAGAAGCTTGACCCGAGACATCAAACCGGAGCTTTACCTAAAAGAAAACACCACAAAACAACCATTAGTAATAATATACCACCCCCATATGAGCCCCATAGGCCCTTACGACAATAATGGACCAAAAACGACATTTCGGCATTTTGGACGTAAATTGGACAGTAAACAGCCCCATATGGGCGTAATTTACGCCGGGCCACCGTAATTTATGCCCAATGGCCATAATTTACGCCCAACTCAGTGCAGACCCTATTTTTTGGATTCCTCAACTCGAGGCACCTAAGTTTCATATATTATAGCTTCCGCAGATCTTTTTCTAACCTAATTATACTCAAAAGAAGTTGGGCTTTTTCCAACAACACATATTTATCGCCTATAAGTGTTTAACCCAAACCCGAATGCCAATTAATCACCCAAAACATCAAATAACACATAAAGCACCATATATACATTGGTTAGTTAATCACCCACCAACCCGACATTACTCCTTTGTGAGGTTCTAATGACCTCAAACACCTGAAACGACCTCGTGAAGTTCGGGACCTCAATTAACTCCGTGTGAGGTTCTTAGACTTCAAACTCCTCTTTATGATCATATTTACTCCCATGTGAGGTTCAAAGACCTCAAACACCAAAACAATTAGTGAAGTTCCCGACTTCAAACAACATCAACACAAATGAACTTCATGACCTCAATTACAACGTGTGAGGTTTTTAGATTTCAAACATCGAGCTCAACATACAACAAGTGTACACACAAGTTTCCAACCCATTCTTATAACCCATACGTTATACCCGACATGTGGGGTTCAAAGACCCCAATCCCTTTATTCCAATTGTGAAGTTCAATGACTTCAAACAACAATTCACCCTCCCATCCCTTGCATATAACATAGCCATACAAACATCACTACATAAACAAATAGCAAGAAAACTGTATTACCTACTCCTATCATCACTAAGTAAGTGCAAAGCACTTACCTTGTGCTTTAGATGATTCCGGTTTAGCTTCAATCTTAGCCATGTGATCACCTAAACAATTCATCTCAACATTAGTCTAGACCTCCCAATATACACCAGTTAATCAACATTAACATTTGACTAGGTTAGATTAACATAATCAGACCCTTAACACCCATCAAACACTCCCTTAACCCAAATGACCCGTTTAGGAATATCACCCAAGTTCCACCAAAACTCCCATTTTACAAATCACCATAAAAATTAGGGCTTTATGGATAATTGTGTGTCAATTTACTCCCTAGAAACTTATCCAACCTCAATTTAACATTCTAACATCATTAAATAGAAAGACCCCCAAGCTTCCCTCAAGAACCCTAATTCTTGAATCCACAAATTGAGTGTTTAAATGGTGTTATCTACCTCCCATTACCTTTAGTTAAGCTAGGTTATCACTTAATTCAAGTTATTAACCAACCAAACAATCCAATTCAGCCCTAGCTCGGATTTCACTCAAAACCCACCAAGAACACCTCAAAGAGATAAGAAATCACTTACTTGATGTTGTAAAGGTATTGTGCAAATCAAAACCCTCAAATCAAGCATTCAAACACCAAATCCTTTGATCTTCGGCGCTTGCTCTTCTCCTCTTCTCTTGAAAACTCAAGAACACACACACACAATGTGTGATTTACGAAACCCCCCCCCCCCCATATGTGCAGAATTTTAAATTTTTACAAAACACCCCTTGAACTTACAATTTTGACTCCTTTTCACCCAAAAGCCAAGTATGTCCAAATGACAAACAAACCCTCCACCTTTATTTGTTATATGTATTCCCTTTTTTTTGTTATTTTCTGCCATAATATATAACAAACCCGACAAACGGTTCGTGACAAATCATCCCCCCTAACTTTGGGTTTCGTCCCTGTAACCCGCTTCCACAAATAGGTTAGGATAATACTTGAGCATTTCCTCCTCGGATTCCCAAGTAGTTTCCACCCCCTTCCTATGCTTCCAGTTAACCAACACTTGGCTAATCTCCTTGTTGCGCAAGCATTTCACCTTCCTATCCAAAATAGTAATCGGTTCCTCCACATAATTCAATTTCTCGTCAACCTCTATATCGTCTATAGGAACAAAAGTAGTCTCATCTGCCAAACATTTCCGTAAATGCGACACGTAAAATGTGTTATGGAGTTTACTTAGTTCCATCGGTAGCTCCAAACAATAAGCTACCTTACCCACCTAATCTATCACCTTAAACGGTCTAATAAAATGGGGACTTAACTTCCCCCTCTTCTGGAACCGGATCATACCTTTCCATGGGGAAACCTTCCACAACACGAAGTCTCCCACTTGGAATTCAATCGGCCTCCTCCTTTTATCCACGTAGGACTTTTGACGATCTTGAGTGGCTTTTAAGCGCGCTCTAATTTGGTCGATTACACTCGCCGTGTTTTCAACCACATCTTTACTACCAAGCTCCCTTTGACCAATCTCACCCCAACAAATGGGTGTTTGACACCGTCTTCCATACAACAATTCAAACGGAGGCATACCAATACTCGAGTGGTAGCTATTGTTGTATGAAAATTCCTCTAACGGTTAATGATCATCCCAACTACCCCCAAAATCTAGCACACACGCCCGAAGCATATCCTCAAGCATTTGAATCGTCCTTTCACTTTGTCCATCCGTTTGTGGATGATAAGCGGTGCTAAGATTTAATCTCGTCCCTAACTCCTCATGGAACTTCTTCCAAAATCGTGAAGTGAACTGGGTATCCCGATCCGACACGATTGCAATAGGTACTCCATTTCGTGACACAACTTCCTCGGAATGTGAGGCATCAGAATAAACAACAAAGTCCTCGGTCCCTTCAGGTAATCATAACACGGGTGCCTTGGTTAACTTCTCTTTTAGAAGTTGAAAGTCGGATTCCTGATCAGGACCCCAAACAAATTTTGTCTCCTTATAAGTCAACTTAGTCATAGGCAAGGCAATACGAGAGAAGTTCTCGATAAATCGCCGATAATAACCCGCTAATCCCAAAAAGCTTTAATCTCCGTGGGGGCTTTCAGTGATGCCCGACCCTTAACCGCTTCATTTTTTGACGGGTCTACGAAAATACCCTCTGCATTCACCACTTGACCCAAGAATTGTATCTCCCGGAGCCAAAAGGCACACTTAGAGAATTTAGCAAACAACTTCTCCCGACGAAGAACATCAAGAATATCACGAAAATGGCGCGTGTGATCGCCCTCACTGCGTGAATAGATAAGGATGTCATCGATAAACACGATAACCAAACGATGAAGGAATGGTCTAAACACCCGGTTCATGAGATCCATGAAAGCCGCAGGCGCATTAGTTAAACCGAAAGGCATAACAGTAAACTCGTAATGACCATAACGAGTACGAAACGCCGTTTTAGGAATATCGTCATCTTTCACCTTCAACTGATGGTACCCGGATCTCAAATAAATCTTGGAAAACCGCGAAGCTCCTTGTAGTTGATCAAAGAGATCGTCGATCCGAGGTAAAGGATACCGGTTCTTGATTATCAACTTGTTCAATTCCCGGTAGTATATGCACATCCGCATACTTCCATCCTTCTTCTTTACAAACAAAACAGGAGCAACCCCAAGGAGAGACACTCGGGCGTATAACCCCATACCGAGCAACTCTTGGAGTTGAGTCCTCAACTCCTTCATCTCCGGTGGGGCTAACCGATAGGGTGCTTTAGCAATCGGTTTTGCTCCTGGAATTAGATCAATCCCAAACTCCACTTCTCTCTCAGGTGGAATCCCTGGTAACTCCTTCGGAAAGACATCCACGTATTGATTCCCGACCGGAACATCATGAACCTTCACCTCATCCCGACTTGAGTCCGTGACACAAGCCATAAACGCCTTACAACCGTGAACAATATACTTCATCGCCTTGAGATAAGAACACAATAGGACGCCCCCTATTTTTTCACCCTGAATATAAAGAGATCTCCCTGAAGGAGAGATAAGTTGAATCGCCTTAGGCCCACACATAATATTGGCTCTATATCTAGAAAGCCAATCCATCCCCACAATAACATCAAACTCTCCTAACGTCAAAGGGATAAGGTCAATCGAGAAGATTTCGCCTTCTACCTCCAACTTACAATCCGCATAAACGTCAAACACCAAAAAGCTCCTATCATTAGCCACTTCAATTTCTAGTGGTTCACCTAGCCTTTTACTTAGAAACGAAATATGATTGGCAAATTTCAAGGATATAAAAGAATGATTAGCACCCGAATCAAATAAAGTAAGAGCGGGCAAAGAGTTAATCATGAAAATACCTGAAATAACATCAGGAGTTTTCTTCACCTCTTCAGCCGTGATTTGAAATGCCCATCCCTTCGGTCTTGGAATCTTGATTTTTCTTCCTCCACTAATACCTTGCTTTAGCTCGGAACACTCATTCCGCATGTGCCCGGGCTTGTAGCAGTTATAGCATAAGTTAATTGGGCTGGAACACTGAGTAGCAATGTGTCCCGGTTTCCCATATCTATAGCAAGATTGGGTTTTCGCCCGACATTCACCAGTATGCTCCTTACCACAAACCCAACAGTGGCGGACACTGGCTTTCACAAACTATTAGCAAGTTTTGACTTCTTGGAGGCCACTTCTACCTCCTCTCTCTTCCTCTTCTCGCCCCGCTCAACTTGTCTCTTTATCTCCACCTCTCTTTCCCGACATTTGTTGATCATGTCAACAAATGTCCCACACAATGAGGGAGTAACAAACTCCCTATAATCCACGGAAAGAATAGAGTAGAAACGGTCAATCTTCATTTTCTTCGTGCTCACCAACTCCGGACAAAACTGACTTTTATCATAAAACATACCCGCTAGTTCATCAATAGATTCGCTAACTTGCCTCAAACGGAGGAACTCTTCAGTAATACGGTCTACTGCCGCTTATGTACGATGATATTTCAAGAATGCCTCCTTGAATTCCTCCCATGAGATACTCCCGATGCTACCCTTCTCCTTACGGAGATTATGCAACCAATCTTTCGCTCGCCCCTTGAGTTGGTTCACAGCAAATACTACCCGATCCTCTGGGTCACTATGGCATGTCTCAAAATTGGACTCAATCCCCGTGATCCATTGTTGACTAAGCAATGGGTCCACTTCCCCATGAAAGTCCTTCGGTTTACAAACCATATAATCCTTGTAAGTACAAGGTCTCCTCTCCTTCTCCTTTCCTTTATCTTTATTACCGCCATCCACGATAATAATTTCTTCCTCCTTTGTTTTGTTCTCCCTTTCGGCGAAGGCCGCCTTAACCGCACCTTGAATTTCGGCTAGAAAGATAGGCATGGTTTATTCAAATGCCTTAGCCACCTCTTTGGAAATTCGCCTTCTGATCGCTTCATCCACCTTATCACCCTTAGGAGTACGAACAGATTGGTTTGATCCCGGCCCACAGTCGTGCCCATGACTATCATTCTTATCTTTATTCAAATCTCCTTGGTTAGCCATTCCTCGACTGAGATTTAAAACAAACGACTTGTCACGCGTGCAAAGCATAACTATAGGCATCTATCTTAAGTAATGCTCCTATATGTATGTAAGTTTATCTACATCTATATACATGTATATACATATATAACCACCTTCACTTACTCCTTAGTGATGATTATTATTACATGGTTACCATGAAGACACATAGACATGTTACATTACTAATCATCCTGTCCAGACATGATTAGTAATATACTATGCCTAAGCATATTCATTGCTTCCATGTGATAACTCCCAAGACAAGTTTCAGCACATGTAATCACCTTAGACATCAATTAAACAATCAACAAATATCATTACTAACCTTTACCTTAGCTCCGTGTCTCGGTCATGCCTTCATTGGATTCTCATTACGCCCACCCATATCAAGAGCAACTAAGTTTGAGTTCGGTGTCTCATACACCCGAATCCCTCAAACCATTGCTCTGATACCAAGTTGTAACACCCAAAATTTAACTTTCAAAATATGCGGAAATTAGGTCACATAAAACACTCTTGATAAACAACACATTTAAAAAAAACAACGAAATGACAACGACAAGTTTTTTTTGTTTTAACACTTCCAAACATCTCCAAATGACAACAAGTTTAAACATCTAAGAGATGACTCCAACAAGTTTTAAGACTCCCAACCAAGAGTTATCACTCCAACCATTAACAAAAATAACCGAGAATCCAATTCATCAAGAAGCTTGACCCGAGACATCAAACCAGAGCTTTACCTACAAGGAAACAACACAAAACAACCATTAGTAATGATATACCACCCCCATATGAGCCCCTCGGACTCTTACGACAATAATCGACCAAAAACAATATTTCGGCATTTTGGGCGTAAATATGACCGTAAACAGCCCATAAGGGCGTAATTTAAGCCCGACCACTGTAATTTATGCCCAATGGCCGTAATTTACGCCCAACCCAGTGCAGACCCCATTTTCTGGATTCCTCAACTCGAGGCACTCAAGTTTCATATATTATGGCTTCCGCAGATCTTTTTCTAACCTGAGATATACTCAAAAGAAGTTGGGCTTTTTCCAACAACACATATTTATCGCCTATAAGTGTTTAACCTAAACCCGAATGCCAATTAATCACCCAAACCATCAAATAACACATAAAGCACCTTATATACATTGGTTAGTTAATCGCCCACCAACCCGAAATTACTCCTTTGTGAGGTTCTAATGACCTCAAACACCCTAAACGACCTCGTGAAGTTCATGACCTCAATTAACTCCGTGTGAGGTTCTTAGACTTCGAACTCCTCTTTATGATCATATATTCATATTTACTCCCATGTGAGGTTCAAAGACCTCAAACACCTAAAAAAATTAGTGAAGTTCATGACTTTAAACAACATCAACACAAATGAACTTCATGACCTCAATTACAACGTGTGAGGTTCTTAGACTTCAAACACCGACCTCAACATACAACAGGTGTACACACAAGTTACCAACCCATTCTTATAACCCATACATTATACCCGACATGTAGGGTTCAAAGACCCCAATCCCCTTATTCCAGGTGTGAAGTTCAATGACTTCAACCAACAATTCACCCTCCCATCCCTTGCATACAACATAGCCATACAAACATCACTACATAAATAAATAGCAAGAAAAGTGTATGACCTACT
Source organism: Smallanthus sonchifolius (assembly GCA_023525975.1). Lineage (NCBI taxonomy): Eukaryota > Viridiplantae > Streptophyta > Magnoliopsida > Asterales > Asteraceae > Smallanthus > Smallanthus sonchifolius. The sequence continues at coordinate 56,712,848 of CM042028.1, forward strand.
CCTATCATTACTAAGTAAGTGCAAAGCACTTACCTTTTGCTTTAGATGATTCTGGTTTAGCGTCAATCTTAGCCACGTGATCACCTAAACAATTCATCTCAACATTAGTCTAGACATCCCAATATACACCAATTGTGGTTCTAACACACTCCTAGCACCAATTAATCAACATTAACATTTGTCTAGGTTAGATTAACATAATCAAACCCTTAACACCCATCAAACACTCCCTTAACCCAAATGACCCGTTTAGGAATCACCCAAGTTCCACCAAAACTCCCATTTTACAAATCACCATAAAAAATGGGGCTTTATGGATAATTGTGTGTCTATTTACTCCCTAGACACTTATCTAACCTCAATTTAACATTTTAACATCATTAAATAGAAAACCCCCCCAAATTTCCCTTAAGAACCCTAATTCTTGAATCCACAAATTGAGTGTTTAAATGATGTTATCTACCTCCCATTACCTTTAGTTAAGCTAGGTTATCACTTAATTCAAGTTATTAACCAACCAAACAATCTAATTCAGCCCTAGCTCGGATTTCACCCAAAACCCACCAGGAACACCTCAAAGAGATGAGAAATCACTTACTTGATGTTGTAAAGGTATTGTGCAAATCAAAACCCTCAAATCAAGCATGCAAACACCAAATCCTTTGATCTCCAGCCCTTGCTCTTCTCCTCTTCTCTTGAAAACTCAAGAACACACACACAATGTGTGATTTACGAACCCCCCCCCCCCTCCCCCGATATGTGCAGAATTTTAAATTTTTACAAAACACCCCCGAACTTACAGTTTTGACTCCTTTTCACCCAAAAGCCAAGTATGCCCAAATGACAAACAAACCCTCCACCTTTATTTGGTATATGTATTCCCTTTTTTTGTTATTTTCTGCCATAATATATAACAAACCCGACAAACGGTTCGTGAAGACTACACAGACTCTCCATTTCCCATTCTTCTTTTGGACCACCACCACATTAGCTAGCCATCTTGGGAATTTTACTTCCGTTATCATTCCTGCTTTCAGCAGCCTCTCAACCTCTTCCTGGATAATTACATTCCTTTCTTGTGCAAATTTTCTTCTTTTTTGGTGTATTGGCCTGAAACTATTATCAATACCTAATTTATGTGTAATAATATCCTTAGAAATCCTTGTCATGTCTTCATGTTTCCGAACGAAGGTTGAAATTATGCTTTTCAGGAATTCAAAGAGTTCCTATTCAATATCTCTGGGGATATTGGTTTCTACAAGCACCTTGACGTCAGGATCCTCTGTTCTTAGGGATATTTCTCTGACATCTTGTTCCCTGGCTTCCAAGACGTCTCGGGCTTGTTTATTTAATTGCTATGCCTGTCTTGTTTTAGTAGAGGCTTTCATTGACGAAGTATAGCAATCCTTAGCTTTCTGTTGATCACTGTTAACTTTTACCACTCCCCAAGGGGTTGGTAATTTGACACATTGATGGTATGTTGAAGGTACTGCCTTCATTTCATGGATCCAGGGTCTCCCTAAAATAATATTATAGCAAGAGAGTGAATCAATAATACAAAATATTTGAACTGAATTTACCCCCTCAATGTAGACAGGTAACTTGATTTCTCCGATTGTATTCTTGACTTCTCCACTGAATCCCACTAATACTGAGGATTTTGATATGATCTCAGTTTTAGGAATATTCATTTTCTTCAATGCTTCCAGCTGTATAATGTTAACTGAACTTCCTCCATCTATCAGAATCATACGTACGAAATGATTGGCGACATATAAAGTAATCACCAAACCGTCATGATGAGGATCCTGCACATTATCCCTGTCCTCTTCATCGATTGATATCACCTTCTGGTTAGTCAAGGTTGATATCCGGGTAGGCCTATCTTCTTCCTCCGTCTTAGCTTCCTTTTTGTGTCTTTTGGCTGTGGAATAAGAAGTACCACAGATATCAGAACCACCAGAAATAAAATTTATTACCTTGGCATCCTGAGGTGGGGATGTCGCTCGTCTTGGGGTAGTCTCAAAATTCTGATTCTTTTCTATCTTTCTGCCCAAGAGTTCCTTCAAATGGCCCTTGCTAAGGAGATAGCTTATTTTCTTCCTAAGGGCAATGCAATCCTCAGTTATTTGCCCGAAATCCTCATGATAGGCACACCATTTGGATTTGTCCTTCCATCCGGATCCCTTGTCAGTTTTCCTGGGCCATCTGGCTTTGTCCCCAAGATCCTGCATAGCATACATGAGTCCTGAAACATCAACAGAAAAGCAATAATCGGTTAGTTTAGGATAATCTTCTTCTTCCTTATCATCCTCCACAACGTTGACCCTATGATTCTCAAATCTCGAATAAGGCTTTGATCTATGGGGTTTGAAAGATGATGATTCAGATTTCCTGGTGGGAAGATCATAGCTGGAAGGTGCATTAATCCTTTTCTGGTTCTTCTTGTCATCTTCGAGTCTTATGAATCTCAGAGCCCTATTCCTGACTTGGTCCAAGTTCCTGCAAGGATTCATTACAAGATATTCATAGAACGGGGAGTACTTTTGCAATCCCATTTTAAAGGCTTGAACTGTTGTAGCAATGTCAAGATTCAGGATATCCAAGGATTCCTTGCCAAACTTGCTCACATAATCCCTAAGGGATTCGTCAGCATTTTAGGTTACTCTATACAAATCACTAGTTAGTTTCTCAAAGGTTCTGCTGTAAGAAAACTTATTATTAAATAAATTAACTAAATGAGCAAATGAAGTAAAAGAATAAGGACGAACGTTTAATAGCCATTTCAAAGCAGATCCTGTTAAAGTTGATCTGAAGCCTTTGCACAGACAGGCCTCTTTCAGATCTAGAGGGATAGTATTGATCCCCATTCTCTCTCTATATTGTGAAACATGCTCTTCGGGATCGGTAGTTCCATCGTACAACTTCATGTTGGGAGTTTGGAAGCGTTTCGGAATATCTACATTGCATATTGAAGGAGCAAATCTTGTGATCCTGTGACTGGCTAAGGATACTTCTGGTATTGGTTGGACCACGTCCGGTACGCTGGAGATCATATCCTTCGGTTTCTTCAGTTCTTTGGCCATGACTGGACCGATCCCTGCATCCTGCACAAGTTCGTTATGGTTAGTGTTTAAAAACTGATTGAAAGTGTTACCAATATTAGGATTCTGCGATGACGATCCTGGGTGATTCCAAGATCCTGGTTTGTAGCGACTCTAACAGGTGGAGTTGGGCCAACTGTCGTGGTTCTGGCCTGCATAGGGATGAAGTCTCCCTGATGATTTCCTGAGGATCCTGCAGAGTCAAAGTTCAGGATCCTTGGTTGTAGTGGAGTTGTTGTCTCCATTGGTTTCTTCGATCCTTTTATCTTATCAAGCTCCCTAAACAACGTCTGGTTGGTCTTTTGTTGTTGTTGCATCTGCTACTTCACCTTTGAGAACATAGTAAGGATGTCGCTGTTCGAAACAAGTACGGGTTCCCCAGCAGGTAATCCAAATCTCAAAAAACCAGCAGAAGTTGTTTTCTTAGGTGGATTGTTCTGGAATGACGGAGGAGGAGGAAGAGGGTTGCTCAACACAGAGCTTGAAGACGGAATAGAAGAAGAGACTGACTTAGATTGGGATAACATTTTTGCAATGAATTTGGAAAAGTAGTGATTGAATGCAAATTTTAATAAGGATTTCAAGATAAAAAGCACCACTTGCCCTACGGTGGGCACCAAATTGTTTTGGGTAAAAATTAACAAGACTAATTTTGTAACCAAACTTAGTATGTGAGGTAGTGTGCTTGATCAAAATATGAGAATATGAACATAAATGTAAAGTGTTGATGCATTTCCGGTTACAGGCACTCTGAAGATTGTACTTATGATTATGTCTTTTGTATGTTTGTTGTATTCAGTCTCTGTTGCATTTATATTATCGAGTTGTAATCATGTATGTTTGAACTTGTCTTTGTACTTAGTTGTTTCAGTCTGTTGTATCTTGTGCGTACTAAGCAAGTACGCAGGAGGTTTGTTCCTATGTACTTAGCTAGTACGTATAGGTAGTCCTGCGTACTAAGCTTATACGCAGGAGGTTGGTCCTACGTACTTGCTAGTATGCAGGCATCAGGTCTGTTAGTATAAATAGCTGGTTACAATGTTCTCTAAGCACGCTTTCATTGTAAACTTCCGGAATTCTTGGAAAGCACCATGTAATCGGTTGTTGTTGATAATAGACGGAGTATTTTGTTACTTGTATTTGTTGTTGATTACCTTGTCGATTGCATTCCATCTAGTCTCGGGGATTCCGCACCTTGTTAAACTAGCAACACACCCACACGAGTTAGATCCGAGACACCCGGGGACCTACAAGTGGTATCAGAGCTCTTGCTCTGGAGCTGCTAAGGTTCCTAAGTACGCAAGAAGGAATTCCTACATACTTAGCCTAGTACGCAGCCTTGGTCATGCGTACTTACTAAGTACGCAGGAGTTGCTTCCTGCGCAGTTAGGTAAGTTCGCAAGACATGTTGTGTGTGGGTAAATAAGCGGGTGTTAACCATATTTCATCAGTTCAAGTTTTCTTTACACTTGTTCATACACTCAGACTACACTTCTGCTCATTTCACTCAAAATTTCATGTGTTTCAAAATCGATTTTCGTCCCATCTCTAGTTTTAGAATCATCGTAACATCATTTGGTGAGATTTACAGTTTGATTCATCCGTTAAATCTTCCGTTTTTGACAGATTTGTGTTCTTGAGGACTAGGGTTTTGATGACTAAAATTCTTGGATTTTTGGGTGTTTTCAAGTAAAATTAACACTCAATGCTACTTTCTAACCATCATACTACTCTAATAGTTACAAAATTTGTCCTTAAAATGTTTGATTTGGTGTTTTTGATCCCAAGACCACCGTAGTTTGACGTCGGCCTCTGGGATGGTCAAAACCGATGTGTTTTAGCTTAACATTGATCTTCTTTTTGGTCCTATTATGCTCTATCAGTGTTTTCGACATCATGGTGACCAAAATTTGGACCTATTTCACTGATTCATGATTTTTGTGATTTTGAAAAATGTCTAAGTACCAGTTCCTACGTACTTGCTAAGTACGCAAGAACAAATTTCTACGTACTTAGCTTGTACGCAGGTGTCTTCATGCGTATTAATCTAGTACGCAAGAAGGGAAACTTTGATATTTTTCCAAGTCTGAAATTTAAGAGTTGTGTGTTGTTATCCCATATGGTGTTTGCTTAATTCTAATGACTGTATCTGTTCTTATGTTGTTCTCTTGTGTTCTTACAGGTATGGCTTGTGTGTTTACCAATGAATTCCACCTACTGGCACTTACTAATCCTAAATGGAAAGGCGCAGCGGTCAATTATCAGGAGATAGTTACCTTCCTAAACTGATACAAGATTGCCTCTGCTATCTCGGCTAGTCTTGTTGTTTCAAGACCCTGCTTAGAACAATTCTGGGAGACAGCTGATCATAATTACACAGTTACACCAAATGTTATTCAGGCGACTGTTGCAGGACAAGAGATTGCAATCTCTGAAGACATCATTAGAATGGTATTGCAGTTTCAAGATCGAGCTGAAGATCCTGTTGCTTATCCTGACTTTATGATATACGGGTATTGGAGACAGAGGATGGGTTATGTGGGAAGAGAGGACTATGCTTCTTACATGAAGAAGTGGGTGCTAGATCAATGGCGTTACTTCGCGCACATAATGATCATGTGTATTTCTGCACGGAAAGCGGGGAAGGATGCCTTGGGACACGATTTGGCATCAACTATGGTTGGATTATCATTGAACAAGGGGTACAAATTCTCTCGTTATGTCTACAGATCTATGGTGGATCAAATTAATGCTGCTGAGAAGTTCAAGTTTCTGATGTATCCTCGGTTTGTTCAACTGCTGATTAATCATTTCCTACCTAATCTACCTCAGATTGGTCAGAGACTTCAAGTGAAGAGGGTTGACAAGAGGGTGTTTGCCCATTTCATGAATGCGGGAGCTGAAAAGCCTATTCTCGTGCATACACCTCTTTTTGGTCACCTTATCAATGAAGCCTATGTGGCATATAGTGTTGAGTCAGAGCCTGAAGCAAATGAAGAAGAACATTCTGATGAAGAACAACATGAGGAAGTACATGAAGAAGAAGAGCATGTGAGTGGTTCTGAAAGTGAGCAAGAAGGAGGAGATGGTGAAGAAGAAGGTGAAGGAGAAGGTGCTGAGGAATCAGATTCAGAAAGGACTGAATCTGATTCGTCTGATTCCGATGACGCACCAGATATGGCACATCCACGGAGACTGGTTAAGGATCCCCTTCCTAGTCTATCCTCCAAACGACAAAGAGAAGAGAGTTCTGATAGTGAGTATTAACTAAGTGAAGATAATCCAGAGACTGAAGCTTCTAGACAGCAAGAGATAGAAAGAAGAAGGAAGTACAAGTCTGATAGGCCTTGGGAGATGGTGTTGAGTGATTTGAATGCCCGTCTCCAGGCTCGTAGAGGTTCTTCTATCCCATCATAGCTATATCAGAGGAAGAGGCAACGGTTGACTATTGTTGTGGCTTCAACTGTCTCAGAGGAGGTTCCTGAGATAGTTTCTCTTCCATTAACTTCTGGTGAAGTGTTGGTGAGTACCGTCCCCATCTTGACAGAGTCTGTCATTGCCACACCAACAACTTCTCAAGCTGCAACACTTCCTGTTACTACAGTTCATCCCATCTTTCAGCCTTCCGCCTTTGGAGATTTTACTCAGGGATTTGACTTTGCTGATATCTTCGCTTCTCCCATTCATGAGACTGGTGAGGCATCCACATCTAGGGATCCTGATCCTAGAGATGTACGGATTGCTTATCTTGAAGCACAGGTTGCTTCACTGTTGGAGAATGTTAGCAACCAAAAGAGTGAGTCTGAGGCTCAACAAACTCGGATTAACTCTTTGGTTGATGAATGTACTCATCTAAGACACTAGTGGGTTGGAACCCAAGAGCAGCTAAGGACCTTGAAAGAACAAAATGAAATTCAGATTCAGGTCAACAATTCCATTCTAACTCATAGGCAATCAGTTGAGGCAAGACTTGTCATTCAATGAGCAGAACATCAGAAGATGGTTGCCCTGGTAGAAGAATTGTCTAGGAAGCTTGCTGCTCAAGGGGAGAAGCAGAGATATGACACAAAAGATGCTTGTCATCAGGTTGATCTAACCGGTGATGACGAAGAAGACGAGGATCCCGAGGCTGGTCCGAGTGGTGGTGAGCATCAAGCTTTATGTGTTGCTCCGCTATCTGCGGTGCCTATGTATCAGGGGGAGTCTACAGGTGTTAGTTTTGAAGGTTATGGAGGTGATGGTAAAGGAAAATCAGTGGCTGAGGTACTAGAAGAGCTTTCTGATAATGCTATTATATTACTAGAGCCTGATTATTCTACTGCTGAGAGAATTGGCGCCCTTGCTGAGATTGAGGAGGGTGAGATTGATTCGGATGGTGATGACGGGGGTGATGATGAGGAGGATGTTGTGGTTGAGTTCCCAAAAGGTTCGGGCGAGGGTGTTTATGAGTTGGAGGATGGAGAGATCTTTGAAGCTCCTTTCTTCCAGTTTGATGAAGGCACAGTTGAGCCTGAAGTTGCTGAGGCTAGTGGTGCAGCAACCTCAACTGAAGCCTCCCCTACCGAACCAATTCCTGCTGACACGTCTGATATGTGGAGAAGCAAGCTTCCTCAGGAGTGGTTCAAGAAGAGTTAGCCTCCCGCTTGGCAAAAGTCTTATTACACAGACAAGCACGGAGTTGCATAAATGATTCTTTCCGTTTGCTTTGAAGAGGTTTGTTTGCCATTAAGCATTCTGGCGGGGTTCAATATTTGAAGCCAACCAGTGAGGTGTTCAACTCATTGCCCAAATACGACCCGGTAAACCTAGCACAAATGGAACTTCTTGGTGAAACTTCAAATATGGCGGTGTCGGCGTTCGGCCACACCATTCTGTTAAGGTGTATGAGGGGGAGTGGTGTAATGAGATATGCCATTTGCTTGTAGAAAGGAGCGAAGTCCTTGGTATTCTTCGCCATTATCCATGAAGATGGATACAAGAGGGGTTGCAAAAAAAAATTCAACAAGCAGTTTAAATTTAGGAAGAATGGTGGCAACATCAGATTTTTGTTTCATGGGATAAAGCCACACATATTTTGAGAAGTAATCCACAAAAGTGACATAGTAGGTGAAGTGATCAATAGATGACTGGACAGTATCCCATTCATCAACTTATGACTTTTATTAATGGAACATGAGGAACAATGCATATTTGAATCAGAAAATAACTTGGAATGACAACCTAGACTAAGAACAAGAGATTTAAGAACTTTGGTGGAGGGGTGTCCGAGCGTGTGGTGCCAACTGAATTACAATTTAGACTCTAAACTTAAACTTTACATGAAATAAACTTTTGACCCGTTAACTTTTCAAAATTGGGTAACGATTATTTCTAACAATCACCCTCCTAATTGTTAACCTATATTTGAATCTTCTCCATATCTCCATTGTTCATGTTCTGTGTCTTCTTTGTTGTTGCTTATCACACTCTCATCTCTTTCCTAAATTCGTCTCCAAGTTTATTTGAATCCAACTGTGTTCCTATCTCTAGCAATCTCCTCGTAGTCCTCTTGACTCAATAATGCTTTGAACCATGGCCTCTCTATCCTTCTTGGATCTACCGTACACACACGAATACGCTTGGCCTTCTCCCGAACTTGTACATGATCTGTAACACTCTTCGGTACCGCAACCGTAATACACTTCTTTAATTGAAACAACAACAAAATAACACAAACAAATCATAGTTTCCTGATGTTGACTTTTTTTTTCTTTGATGGTTCCATGGGCACCAACAACCAATCGATTCTCTATTCATTTTCTTTTCATGATGTTCCCATGTATACCAACAACCATTCTATCTTCATTAATTTTCTTCAATTCAATAAATCCTTCTCTTTGAAACTTGACCGAATCATCTTTTAACACCCTTTCAAATTTCCGCCATAATCCAACACAATCACAAACGTTAACTCAAACGCATACACCGATTTTTTCTTCTTGACTATATCGCCTCTTCTCTCTTGCGATTCACAAATAACCCTTTTCTTTCTCTTGACAAATGGATCGGTATAACCAAACGAACTAAACAACAGAAAAACTCAAACTCTCCTAATAATCGGCCTTCTTAAATTGACTTAGATTAAAACTGATATGATGAAATGTAAAGCCCTAAACCCCGGAGGCCTCACTTGTTGTATTTACTCATTCACAAACAGTTCTTAAACTTGAATATCAAATAACGCAGCGGAAAATTTCATTCAAACATAACATCAACAACGTTCAACATGCTGAAACATAACATTGTCAAATACATAAACATAACATAAACAACTCATAACGGGATGCCAGTCGTCATATCATCCGGGTAACTCATCAAGCCGCCCAACATCACCGTCCATCATCACAACCTGCCTTAACCTGAATGTGCATAATAAAAGTCAGCTAAGCACTGTTCTCTCGCAGGTTCTGGTGTCAATGGTGATATCCCATAACCTGTCAGACCCCATTAGTAATACACGCACCTTCACCTTAAGCACGACGTCCCAAAGGATAGCACGTACCTTCACCTTAAGCAATGTTCCCTTGCAGGGAGTAGTACCTTCAATAAGGATCCCGGTAATCCCCATGGTGACCGTCGTCACCCCTTTATCCACCCAGTTGTACAATAGTTGGCGAGCCACAAAGGCCCCTAAAAGGTAAGGCCCATAACATACATGCATACCTTAGTTCCCGAAAGAACTCGTGGCAGATTCGTTCAGTTCGTGACTTTCATAAAAACCGTCACCACCTTTACATCATTTTAGTTAAAGCATTCGTACATTTTATTATATAACATTTCTTTCGTAAACCGTTTGTTACCATTCGTAAAAATTCTTTAGCAAACATTTCATAAACACATTTCAACTTTCCTTTCGTAAACATAATTTCATAAAACATCATCTCGTTAAACATCATTTCATAAGCATCATTTCATAAACATCAATTTGAAAACATCATTCATATGTATGGACACCAGCCCAAAACATTAATAAAATATTTAAAAGAAGGGCTCTAGAACTCACCTGGTAAGCTAGTATTGGTTGTCCTAAACAAAGGCCCAACAACGTCACGTTCGATCTGGATTGAGTAGTTAAATACACATCAGACCTAATCCCGACTCTAACGGTTTAACTATCTTGAAATAGGCAAACTTAAGGCTAAGTTCACCTCTTACCATTCAGGCGAACATACAGGTGAACTTAAGGCTAAGTTCACCAATTTCACCCTTCCAGCGAACTTAGCAAGTCTAAGTTCGCTAATTTAAGTTCCCTGGTTCAGTTCAGCGAACTTGCTTAATCCTCCCCAGGCGACAAGTTTGCCTGCGGGGCTGTCACCTTCCCCAAAACCCTAAGTTTGCATTTTAATGGCGGTCAGATCTGATTACGTTCAAGCTGCTAACTTTTTACGTTCAAAACTTGTAGTTTCCACTCATGATCACAGATCTGTAATCCATTCCTCGTTTGGTTCATAAAAACTCATCCTTTTTACGAAAATACCCGAAAAACCCAAAAGAATAAAAACTTAGATTTGGTTCGGGTCGTTACCTGTTTTGAGATTCTGAATCAGAGAACCTAATCACGAGTAGTAAAGGAACAAGATGCTAGCTCCTCGGGTCGATCCGTGTACTTTCCCTCTCTACGGTTTCTCTCTCTAGAATGGCAAAATGAGAGATTATGGAGGGTTTAGGCTATTTATGGGGAGACTCCTCCCCCTTGTGCGCCACCCTCAAGTTCGCCAGGCCCATCCCGGCCCAGCCCATCATGTCTCAATCGTTTATTCCGTTCGTCTCATGTTTAACCCGTTATCTAAATTTGTCGTTTTATTTTTGGGGATGTTACATCAAAATACGAAATTGATTTTCTGATTGAATGAAGAAACCGGACACTGAAGTCTGATCAGAAACGCAAACGATTTTAACGATTTCTTGATTGGATTGCAACAGATGATTGGATCGATTGAGCCTTGCGCTCTGATACCAATATTGAACCACAGGAGATCATCTATTGCATATCCATACTAAGAAATCAACAACTAATGAACAAGAACAAGAGGTAAACACAAACGAGTTTTTTATTAACAGTGGGGTACAATCTGTTTCTGATTCGCATACATATATACACCTATGATAAGTCGTATACTTTCATGAATCGACGCATCCATACAATCATATGGTTTCTAGGTTTCCATATCACACATTGGACCCTCTAACTTAAAATAATTACACTTTAGACTCTAAACTTAAACTTTACATAAATACACTTTTGACCCGTTAACTTTTCAAACTTGAGTAACAATTATTTTTAACACAATCTATATTTTTATTTCACTCTTAAAATTACTCTCTATACGCTAAGGTGAAAGACATTGCCGGATTTGTCACATAGTTTTCTATTTAATTTTTCTTTATGTTAGTGTTTGATAGGTATTGTATATGTTTATTTTTTTCACTACTTAATTTGTACAGTTGGTTGAAGAAGATAGATGGTATATTTTGATGATTCTCATGTGACACCTATAAGTGAAGGTGATGTAAGGTGACATATTTATTGATTTATGAAAGAGTGAAAACTATTAAACTAATGGGAGAGTCATCTGGTAACACATTTGAACTTGAATTGATTCGTCCGGTTAAAATTCCATGTATTACACGTGTTGAAATAATATCTATACTAATAAATAAAGGTTTTTTGGGACACATGTCACTTTGTGGTTCATCCTTGATATATTTTTCTCGCCTCTCTCTCCTATTAAATAGTTATATTAAAATAATATATAGTTTTAAATATCTAATATAAATCTAATTATGGATACTTATTATTTAGTTGTAGATAGTTATTATATCATTAACTAAATGAATTTAATATAAATTAACGTTTATCAATTACATAAGAAAAATATTAATACCAAGTTGAAAAAAATGTTTTAAAATTATAACTTGACAGAATTTATAACCTTCCCGTCAAATCATTCAACCCGTGTAATACACGGGTTTTTAAAGAAATTAAAAAAAAATTTAATAAATATATGACATTACATTTATTTAATCCATGTAATACACGGGATTTTAACCTAGTAATATTATATATTAAGTAATAAAAAATTATTTTTTTAAAAACTCGTGTTTTACACGGGTTGAATAAACCCGCGGAATACAATATAATATGTTAACACATACACTTGTCAAAATATGTCAGGAGATTTATTAATATAAAGATTAGTATTTTCTTTAAAAATATATTATTATTAAAAGGTAGAGATGTATTTAATAAGAGAGAGAGGCGGGAAAAAAATGATGAGAATGAATATGGAGGCGACATGTCTCATGAAAAACCTTTATTTATTATATAGTATAGATATAGATATAGATTTTTCAAGTTAGTTCAGTTGGTAATCGGGTAAACTTGTAATTTTATCGATTATATTATTTTTCATGTTACTTTAATTCAGATTTGTGTAAATAGTTTAAATATTAAGATGCAATAAACTTCATTGATGCAGACGTTTTTGGTTTGATTTTGTTATTTTTGAGTTGCTACATTTCTGATTCGTGTAAACAAATTGATATCATTCGATTTGCGTGCATGATAAGAAAAAAGAGATTTGGTATACCATATGTTTTTTTTGGTACATAACCCGTTTGTATATTTATCACTCATACAAACCTTGAATAGAATATTTCTAATGTGAAATTCATGTAAATTGCGGTTAAGTAAAACTGGTGATGTATGTGTAGTAGTAATAAAGAAAAATATGGTACATTGAAAGTTAAAACATTTTACACGTTGAATTTCATGCCAATTATTGTAACATCCCTAAATAATGAAACCAGAATAAACGTAAAGCAAAGACGGGGTACATATATCTAGAGATGGAAAGGAAATGAAAGGGGTTAGGTCTTGGGCCGGCAACCTCACAACCCTATGTATTCCAGCAACCCCTTGTATTCCAGCAACCTCACAACCCATGGGCCGAGAACAAGGGGAAAACCCTTGTATTCCAGCAACCTCACCACCCCATACTCATTCTTCCTTCTTGCGCCATTTCTAGAGAGAGAGAGAGAACTTGCTAGAGAGAGAAGGCTCGAGAATCATCTCAAAAGCTTTGAAATCAACACTCGGCGTCATAGCAACGCATAACAACAGAAATCAGACCCAAACAGGTAACCCTCTAGCTGGAATCTGAGTTTATATAACTTTTGGGATTTCGGGTTAAATCCATAAAAAGTTACGATTTGTACGTATGAAACTTAAACCAAATTATAGATCTAGACTCATGGATGGAAATGGAACGTTTTGAACGTAAAAACTTGGAATCTTGAGCGAGTTGAATCGAGTGGCCAGATCTAGGTTTTCTGGTGAGGAATATGATCGCGCAGGCGAACTTGTCATGTTCTCCTGGCACCATTCCAGCGAACTTGATCAGGTTTGCCTAAACCAAGGGGCGAACTTACCATATGTTCGCCTAAGCCAAAGAAGGCGAACTTACCATACATTTTCCTAGTATCTAGGTAGCGAACTTATCATGTTCGCTTAAGCTCAAAAGTGGCGAACTTATCATATTTGCTTAAGCCAAAAGTGGCGAACTTACCTAAGTTCGCCTAACCCTGAATGTAGAAAAATCTAGTGTCGTTTAGGTTCATTATCTTATCTTGTATGGCTTGATTATACAGATTGTGTGTGACCTTAGTGACGCTCACTGACCAGCTAGTATACTCCAGGAACCCGCTCATCAGGTGAGTTCTATGTGCCCCCTATGTGCTATGTGCAAATGTTTTACAATTGATTTAGGGCTGAAGTTTATACGTGCAAGTAATTAAATGTTATGAATGACAACATGACATACGTGTTATATGAAGGTAAAGAATGAATTATGAACTAACAAATGATTGTCCACAAAGAATGAAACAAATGAAATATTGCTTTATATTTATATATTGCATGCTATGAATGACTTAAAGTTAAACGAATAAAATCTTGCTTTATATTTATATATTGCATGGTATGAAGTACTAAACGTTAAGGACGGAAATACGGACCACTTCGGTAGGACGGTACGATGATAACGGTTACTACGTTAGACGGACGCCTTACGATTATTATGCAGACGAAATGACAAAGTCTAGAAAGGTAGAATAAATACGTACTACTACGGTAGACGGAGGCCCTTAGTCAAAGCACGGCTGCATATATAGTTCGTTTGGGGAAACGGATGCCTTCGGGAAGACGAGCGAAAGGACGGACTACGACGGTAGGACGGACGACCAAAGGTTTGCCGGATGTTAATGAAGGACGGACTACTTCGATAGAAACGGTATGAATGACGGACTACGATGGTAGGACGAAACGTCTGTCTTTGTAACTTACGTAATCAATGACGGGCTGATCACCCTTATATGTATGACCGTTGTCACACCCGTAACATAGGACAGTCGTCTAACCAAAGTAGTACCTCCAACAGAGATATGCCCAGGAAAGAACGACGGGTCTAGAAGAGATTTATACACCGCTCTTTCCTTAGACAGAACATTCCGCTTGTCAGATAACTACATACTGATCAGAAAGTCGCCTTCTAGTTACTGTGACGTTGATATCAAAAACACACAGCGGAAGCTAAGTCATAAAACCTCTTTCATTAATAACTAAAATGTTTTACATCATATGCCAAACTTCTATTACAAACTAACCAGACCAACAAACGTCAGTTCTTGTCACAGAACTCAAAATATCCACAAGACAGCTTCACCAAGCATGCCTTTAACCATCACAATCCTCTGACCAACCAGACGACTATCCACATCTATTAGCTACCTGGAATGCCACTAATAGATCCACCTGCAATAATCTTTAAAAGTAGCTAGGCCAACATAAGTTGATGAGTTCATGAACCTTTACCACAAATGGTTGTTATTTAATCATCAGCATTCTCACATCCCACCCACATGTAACACTACTATGGGCTTTTGGTTATATATATAATTAGCAACCTTTCCACGACAGTATAAACTGAATAAACTATCCCACCCTACTGGTCCTCCCACACTAGTAAGATGAGATAATCCACCCATAGGTTCCATCCCACAAATAGAACGTATAAAGTACTTATTACGCATTATATATACATGGAATAGGGTGACTATTTCAAATAACAATTGTGTAACAATACACATTAAGTTCAGAGGAACTCACTTGGGCAGTATTTCAGCTTATTGTATCGATAATATGTCAAATACCTCGGACAGCACCTCGATGTATATGTAATTGCTAATTTTTCTTAATTAAGATCTATAATACACTTAACATTATAATCAAAGCTTAATGGTAAATAACCAAGTTGTCGGAACCTTACCTCGGAACTATCTACGGCTTATATAAAGGTGTAAGGCTAGAAACCGGACTTTCTAACGCGAAGTAGGACTTAGAACCGGGATATCAGAGGGGGGGGTGTTTGTGCGCAAAAGTAGTGTTTTGAATGTGTGAAAACTACTGAGCTCGACCATCTATTTATAGGGCTAAATTTTGAGTCGTGAAGGTCCGTCATGGCTTTGCTTGGTGACTATGTACTTCAGGACCACGCAACGGACCGTTATAGGTCGTGACGGTCCGTCACGATTGCTGAGTCAGAGGACGCGTGTTAGAAACCCTAAACCACCTCCGGTATTGCGGCACAGACCGTTATGAGATGGTGATGGTCCGTCAGGGTTGTAACGGACCGTTATCTTGGGTGACGGTCCGTTGTGGGTCATTTTCTCCAATTTTTCATTTTTAGTCCTTGAAGTTTGTTTTATTTACACCTAAGGCCCTTATACTTAGTATTTCTTCCAAAAAAATTTCGAGGTGTTACAACCGATGAATGTTCAATGAATGAAACGATATGTGTATGTATATAAATATATATGTACTTATTAACGAATAATGTTATACCTAACTGCTTTAAACTAGAACTCAACAATGTTAGCTGACTTTTAGTATGCACTTAAGGTAGCAAAAGGAAAGGAAAGTCAAAGGCGTGAGGGCTACCTGGCTTAAGACTGACATCCTGTTTACTTGATTTTATGTTATGACAATGTTTTATTTGCTAAGACTTTCGCTGTTATGTAATTGACTTATTGTATGCTTCTACTATGTTGAAAGTTTTTATTTAAAGTTCAGTGAATGAATAACTGTGTTTATGAGTAAATCCAACAAGTGAGCTCTCTCGGGATTGAGGCCTTACAATTTGGTATCATAGTATTAGTTTGAGAGATTCAGACATCCCTAAATGTCTAGACTCAATCTGATAATGGGACCAACACAAGGATGTCAGTTCGGGTAGCCAACAACAATGCCAACATAGTAAGTATGTAGTAAGGTTAATGCATGCAGCTTAGCATAGATGTCTTAACTTAGAATGCATAGATGTCAATTTCACCACTAATGTGAAGAGTTTTGAACCCGAAAAGCAAAGCAAATTATTAATCACAAACCGGTTACTGTAATTAACAATTTACATTACTCGTATTGTTTTAAACTATAATTGGAAGGAATGATATTGGTGTATTCCCTTTACTATTCAGGAATTTAGAAAATTATGGCTGGTAGAAAAGGAGTTGGACGCCGTGGCGGTCATACCGGACGACGCGGTAGGCTACCATTGAACCAAAGACGTAACGAGCAGGAAAGTGTGCACGTGGAACATGAGGAGAGTGTGCACGAAACTAATGTGACTCCACCGGAAGATGGCAACAAAGGAACACTTCAACTGGAACCTGAAGTTAGGGATGCTATTGCCCGTGAAGTTGTACTAACTCTGAAAGACATACTGCCTGACTTGTTGACTGAGGCTTTAAAGAAAAGCAAACAGGAAGAAGAAGGAAACCCTAAAGAGAAAGTTTATGACAGTGATGGAGATGAGGTGAATGTGGGACTGACTACTCGGGGATGCACTTACAAAGGCTTTAAGGAATATGACCCACCCAAGTTTGACGGGAATAAGGATTCTGTAGACACATTTGAATGGATTGAGAGGATGAATGGAGTAATCAGCATCAGTGAGTACTGAGCTGACCATGCCATTAAATTTGTTACTCACTCTTTCACCAACGAGACACTGAATTGGTGGAGTAGAGGTTTAAGTCATCGAATGCTCTCAAGAGGATGACTTGGGAGGACCAGAAAGTACTGATGATCCAGATGTTCTGTCCCTAGAACGAGATCGATAGGGTGGAGAACGAGTTCCTAAATTTCAAAGCTGGCAACAAGACTCACCGCCAGTACACTTCTAGGTATAACGAGCTAGCCCACCAACCGGTACCTCATTTGGTGGAAACTGAGGAGAGGCTGATCAAGTACTATGTTAAGGGCCTGCCGATAAGGTTCCGAGTTCATGTGAAAGCTAACCTACCCTCGACCTTCGAGTCGATAGTGAATCTGAGTGGAATCGTCTATGACGACTATGCTAATGAGGACCAGGCACCTGGAGCACCAGAGAGGAAGTAGGAGAACCCATTAAAGGGAACTGGAAAGGGGAATTATGCATCCGAGACTAAGAAGCCAAGGGCAGAGGAGTATGAGATTTTAAAGAAATGTGGGAAGCAACATCGCGGGGAGTGTCGAGCTGTCTCTACTGTAGGGTTGTTACTTTTGTAAGCTAATGTCATCATTGTAACTCTTGAAACAATTGTCCTTGTTTTATTTCCCTGTACTTCTGTTATTTCAGTTTGATGTAATTTACTTTTTAGTCTAAGTCTGAGCCATCGAAACTACCTAGTTTCGATTGAGTCTGTTCTACCGAAACTAATAGTTTCGATAGATAGGAAGTTTCGATAGGCTGCATGTTCTTGTAAATGCTCACCCGAAACTAGTAGTTTCGGTGAGCATAGTTTCTATACATGTCAGCTTCCTATAAATAGCTTAGTTAGAGAATATTTAGGGTGTGGATAGCAGCTGTAACCCTGATATTCTCTCTTTCATAGTTGTTCATGAATCAATACATATTTAGAGTTTATTCATCTGTTCTTCTTACATTTTCACATCATTTTGTGTTGATTCTAGTGTGGTTAGCCTGTTTATCATCACCATTTTCTGTTTCTTACCTCTGTTTCTGTTGAAGCATGTTCTGTGACAGACACTCTGGATACTGTCTTAGCTTTTGCACTTATCTTGTATGTATTAGTCTTTGTATCTTAGTGTTTGTATGTATTGGTTATCGAGTTGTATTTACTGTTGATTGTAATCGTTGTCTGATTTCTCTAAGTGTTTTGCGCACTTAGCATGTGCACAGGATGTATATCCTGCGTACTTAGCATGTACGCAAGAACAAAGTCTGTGTACTTGCTAAGTACGCATGAGTTAATCCCTGCGCACTAGCCAAGTCCGCAGGCAACTGGTCTAGTATAAATAGGATAGGTTGACAGAAGTTATGTACGCTCACTCATTTCTGTAACCTTCAAGCTTTATAATAGACGGAGTTTAAAAGTGTGTTTGCTATCGGTTTACTTTGTGTTGCTTGATTCTCCATCTAGTCACGGGCATTTCGCACCCCGTTGGACTAGTCATACACCCACACTTAACGATCCGAGACACCCGGGAACCTACAGTTTCACCACCATACACACAGATTTCGGCTGTGTGTGTGTGTGTAATTGATCATCTGAGTGATTCTGCAAGAGAATCAGGACCTACAATTGGTATTAGAGCTATATGCTCTTGATTTTTTAGTGTATTCAGGTTTTTGTGATCAATTTGAGGTGTTTTTCAGTCGAGTTTTTGAGTTTTCTGCATCTGGGTTTTGTGGCACTGTTACATTGAAGTTTCAGGCATTGTTTCATTATCTACGGGTTTATTTGGTTGAGTTTTTCAAATTGAAGACTGGATTCTTATTTTAGAGTACTTTTGGAAGCTTTTCATTGGATTGGATCTCTATTTTTCTTACTTTAACTTTTGGAGCTTTTCATCATTGGAGTTTTTCTGAAACTTGGAGAAGAAGGCATCGAAACTACAGGGGACATTCTCTGTTTTTTGTTGGTTATCGAAACTTCTTGTCTGTACTTGTTGTCTGATAAAAGGTATCATCAAAACTTCTGTTTTTTGTCTTATCCTTATCGAAACTAACCTTGCAGCATCTTCATCGAAACTACCCACTCGAAACTATTATTTTCCCGAAACTAGAGTTTCAATCAAAACTTGTAGTTTCTATTGGTTGTCCTTGGTTTTTATTCAAGTTTCTCCCTATCGAAACTAGTAGTTTCGGGCTGTCCCTCTTCAATCAAAACTAAGTAGTTTCGGTTAGCATCCTGTCACCCGAAACTTGCTATTGATCAAGTATTTCTGAGTTATGGCATCTTCAAGCAACAATGAGTATGCTGGGGGGAAACAAACCACCTGTCTTGGTGTCCACTACAGACTTTGATGATTGGACCAAGAAAATGAAGACTTTCTTTCAGTTCCATGACCACACTCTTTTACAGTCAATCACTGATGGTCCACACAAGCCTGTTACTACCACTGCAGATGTTCAGCGTCCCATGACTGTTGCTGAATATGATGAGAAGGATATTTCTCAAATTGCCCGAGACAACAAAGCTTATGGATCTATTGCTATGGCTCTTCTTATGGATATGTTCAACATATTTGTTGAGTATACTATTGCTAAAGATCTTTAGGTTGCTTTATGTACAAGGTATGAAGGAAGTGTTGAGGTTAGGGAAAGCAAGAGGGATTTGATTAAGAAACAGTATGAGATGTTTAGCAGTGTCCCTAGAGAACCCATGTCTGAATTGATCAACCGGTTCTCAAGTATTGTTTCTAAGCTGAAGGTTTTGGGAACTGAGTATCCTACTGTTGAGGTAAATAAGAAGCTGCTTGATTCACTGCCTGAGGAATGGAATATGTACAAAATTATGATCAAGAAAACTGAGAAGCTTAGTGATCTATCACAACAAGAACTCTACAGCATTCTAGAGTCTTATGAATTGGAGATAAAGAAGGGTGCATTCACACTAACTAATCAGTCTGGAAACACAGCTCTTCTTGCTGGTCAAGGTTCTTCCAGTTCATCCAGCAAAACTACAATGGCATACTTTCAGACTGATGTCCCACCTTCTGTTTCTGGAATCCAGCCTACCACTTCATCCACTTCTCAGAAGCCAACCACTATGATCCCTGATGAGTATCTGCCTATCATGAATGCCTTCATGTCATGTTATGACGCTTTAATTTCTGGAAACCTCACACCGGTCAGTTTTCAACCTAATGACGTGGAGCAGATCAACCTTGATGATTTAGAGAAAATGGACATTGACTGGTGTATGGCCATGCTGACTCTGAGAGCCAAGAGATTCATTAAGAGTACTGGGATGGATAGATTAAAGCAAGGAAAGACTCTGGAGTTTGACATCAAAAAGGTGAGACGCTATAACTGTGACTAGCTGGGCCATTTTGCAAGAAATTGCAAGGAGCCATCATCAAAGGAGCAGCATGAAAAGAAGAACTCATCAGGAAAGCAAGCTGCAGTCTCTCCCAAATCCAGCACATCTTCCAGCTCAACAGCTTTGGTCTGTCAAGCTGATGGACACTATCATTGGGGAGATCAAGAAGGGGAAGCAGCTGACAAGGCACTAATGGCAGACATTAAAGAAAAGGAGAAATGTGTCATTATTGAACCAGCTGAGGATCTCACCACCGTACCAGCTGAGGTAATGTCTAGACTTTGGAATGCTCAATCTTGTTTAAATGAAATTCAGAAATATAGATTGATCAACCAGGCCTTGGTAGATGAACGAGATCACATAAAGGTGATGTATGATTCTGTGGCTAAAAATGAGAAATTATACCTAAAGAAAATTCGTGATATTTCTGGAGAAAACCGATTGTTGATTGTACAACTTACTACCCAAACAAATAATAATCAAATTTTAACTGAAAGACTTCAAAAGGCTAAAAAGACAAATTTTCAAGTTGAATACATAGGTATGGATCAGAAAATTTTATTTGGGATCATTAATAACCAAATACATAAAAAGGTCACGGAAGGCATTGGGTATAACTCTCACCCACCACCGTATTCCAAGTCTGGTAGATTTGCTGATATGCCAGCTCCTCATGTTCCTACACCTTTTTTTTGCAAATTATCTGTTGATGATTATATTAAAACTTCAGATTCTGACAGTTTTGCTTCCTGTGCAGAGTCAGATTGTGTAGGTTCCGAAGATGATTGTGATGAGAGTTCTAGTAAGGGAAATGTTTTAAATGAACTTGAGTCGGATGAATGTAATAATATGTCCGTGTCAAAACCTGGTATTTGTGAACACGTTGAAAATTTGTATTTTGGTTCTATGCCTTCGGAGCATGACAGTTTGAGAAATGACATTTCTATGTTTAAGAACGCTTTACCATTTGTACCTAAATCTGTAAATGCTATGAGTTGTATTGCAAACTTTAAAAGTGCAGGAGTTGTTGTGACTGATGTTCCACAAGAAACAATGAGCAATCTGGAATTTTTTAGATTAAAAGAAAATCAAAGTCTTCATGAAAGAATTGTTGAAGAGAGAGTTGCCTCTAGTTCTGATGCCTCAACATCACAATCATCTTCATCATCCTGTGATGAGAATTATCAGGCTAAGTCGTCATGTGATAAAGTTTGTTTTAGTTGTGGAGAATCCAATCATGTTTTCAAAACTTGTAAATTGTCTACATATCAATTCAAAGAATAAAATGTACCATTTTCTGTTCCAAATTCAGTTGAATGTGATTCAAATGTTTTCTCTAAATCACAACATAGAAGAGATTTGAGACGTAAAAGGGTTAGAAATGCAAAAAATAGGTTGAGAAGAACTTGGAAAATTAAGAATAATGATTTGCTTGATGAAAATGTTTCATTAAAAGAGGATTCTGATTATGATTTTCGAGAAGTATCTTGTAATGCTAAGAAGTTCCAAGTCAGAAATGGCTTGGGTACCAATGTCTAAATGATTCGCTTTGTGTAGGGGCAATCAAGGAGGACTAGAGACAATATCCGGCATGTCAACAATGGTTGCTCAAGACATATGACTGGTCATTTTTCTTTGCTTCAAGATTATTAACCCATGGACGGAGATTTTGTCGCCTTTGTAGTCAATCGTAGAGGAGGAAAGATAGAAGGACAAGGAACTGTGCCCAATGGTGTAAATAGCTTGGAGCATGTCAACTTTGTCCCACAGTCGAAATACAATTTGATGAGTGTGTCCCAGATATGTGATACAGACTTTTGTGCCCTCTTCAACTCAAGAGAATGTTTGATTCTGAAGCTGGAGTAGTTATTCCTGAAAACCTAATTCTCATGCGTGCCCCTCGAAGATTCAATACCTGTAGTCTGGACATGAACAACCCTTCAGGAATCGAATCCTGCTTTCTCTCAAAAGCTTCAGAAGATGAGTCCTTCCTTTGGCACAAAAGGTTGGGACATGTTAACTTCAAGACAATGAACCATCTTATTCGAGGAAACCTTATTACCGGTTTACCTCTGAAAGATGTCTCTCCTATGGAACATTGTCTCTCTTGTTCCAAAGGCAAGCAACATAAATCAACCCACAAGCCCAAAACCACCAATTCCATTGACTCCCCTCTTCAATTGCTTCACATGGATCTGTTTGGTACTGTGAGTGTCATGAGTCATGGACAGAAATCTTACTGCTTGGTGGTAACCGATGACTTCTCTCGGTTCACATGGGTATTCTTTCTGGCAAGAAAAGATGAGACGCCAGAGGTTCTGAAGATTCATCTGCTACAGATTGAGAATCTGTTCAATCTTACTATGAAGACTATCCGAAGCGATCACGGCATCGAGTTCAAGAATTCCATTCTGTATTCTTTTTGTGAAAGTAAAGGTATCTCTCGGCAGTTCAGTGCACCTCGCACTTCACAACAAAATGGTGTAGCTGAACGACGAAATCGTACGTTGATAGAAGCAGCAAGGACTATGATCGTTGATTCTAAGCATCCTATCACGTTTTGGGCCGAGGCAGTTAATACCGCATGTTTTGTGCAAAACCGTGTTCTTATCACCAAAAGCTACAACAAGACTCCTTATGAGATTATGTACAAGCGCAAGCCTGTTATTGATTTCTTCAGGAAGTTTGGGTGTGTTTACACGATGCTGAATACTTCGGACCAGCTGAACAAATTTGAAGCTAAAGCTGATGAATGTTATTTTGTGGGCTATTCTTCCAATCAAAGAGCATTTCGTGTTTACAACAAAAGAAGGAGGATTGTGCTGGAGCCAATTGATATCAATTGGCACGAAAGCAATCACACGGACGCTGGGGAAAATCCCGATTGGCTTTTTGATGTCGATTCTTTATTTAAATCATTTAATCTTCCTATGTTCACTAACATATTTGTTTCAGCTAATCCTCTTATGTCTGTGAATAACCTAGGTACCTCTACTGCTTCAAGCTCATCTTCATCCAATCAACATGTGGATGTTCCTCCTGTAATTTCTGCTGAATCCACTTCGGGCTCCTCAGTTTCTGTTGCAACAAGTGAAACTGTTGAGGAACAAACTCCTCCAATAGTGGATGTTGGTCCACAGTCCTCTTCCATAGAGCCTACAGAAGAAGAAGCAGTGATTTCTGACAACAACCTTACCAATTTGGAAGAGAATATAGCAGAGGATGAGATTCCACAATTACGGATTCACAAAGATCATCCCACCGACAACATCATTGGTCCACTCAACGTGGGAGTCCGAACTCGAAGTGCCACTGAAGCTATGAATGACGGTGTCTTCACATGTTTCATTTCTCAAGTTGAACCTAAGAATATCAAAGCTTCTTTGCTTGAGAATAGTTGGGTAGAGACCATGCAGGAAGAATTGCAGCAGTTTAATAAGTTACAAGTTTGGAATTTGGTAGACCTTCCTAAGAACAAAGTCCCAATCGGCACTCGTTGGGTTTTTCGTAACAAAAAGGATGAAGGAGGAATCGTGGTTCGTAATAAAGCCCGCTCGGTAGTTCAGGGGTTTTATCAAGAAGAAGGAATGGAATTCGAGGAAGTCTTTGCACCAGTGGCTCGCTTGGAAGCCATCAGGATGTTTCTCGCCTATGCAGCCTATATGGACTTCACAGTCTATCAAATGGATGTCAAAAGCGCATTCTTGTATGGAAAGGTCCAAGAAGAAGTTTACGTCAAGCAGTCACCTGGGTTCATTGATCCAACATATCCAGACCGTGTCTACAAACTATACAAGGCATTGTACGGTCTCCATCAAGCACCTCGTGCGTGGTATGAGACGTTATCTAAGCATTGATGTCGTCCAGACGGTCTATAAAATAAACTACTAAACCTAACCTAGACTCCTAAGTAATAAATGGAAAACCTATGAACTAGACCGCACTGACAGGCATGTGTACCTATCGAGTGTAGCACAGTTTAATGGTAAACCGAGTTATCGAACCCTAGAGACACTGAATACTAATACTAGACTCTGACTCGGACTAAAGATGATTTGGTTGGGGGTTGACTACACTAAAGATTAACTAAGAATGCAGAAAACAAAGGTCGACTCAAACTATCAAGATGAAAAACTAAGGGAATATTAGAGATGGGAAGAATACCACCTAGGTCGGAATCCTACTTGCAAAGCACAACTTCTACTAGTTCTGGAAACTATGATGGATCTGGGTTTCTAAGGAAACAACTCTAGACTACCTAGTGGATCCCTGAGCACTCTCAGGGTGTCACCAACTAAGGAACCTAAAGATGTAATAAACTCACCAGATAGTGGATTACCTCTCGGTCTCTCCAACAATGATAAAGTACCCACAGGACAGATTACCTCTCAGTCTCACTGTCCACATTACATTCGAAGAATGCACGGGGTAATCTTAAGATAAGAACTATGACTCAGAATAGCAGCAATCACTAGACACCTAATACCAACTTCCTCTCAGACAGCTGACACTCGGATTCCTAATGACGAAGACTAAACGACAGTCTCTCACTTCTCGGGTATTGAGACAGGATACACACTCAACCTAATCAGCAGTCAATCATAGACTCCTATGGTTAATACCTCTAGCAAACCACACACAATCACAAACCCTAAGATCTATGACCTAGATATGCTAATCAAACTGGCAGACAACCATAATTAACATATGGAATCAACAATCAATCACAAATCAGATTAAAGCATGCATATTCATCATAATTATCAAATCAAGATTGTTTACAAAATCAATAAACCATACTTTGAATCCAAAACCAGTAAAAATCGTAACTTTCGCAAGTATTCATCATGAACCTAGGCAGTACTAATGATTTAGCCAAGAATCATAATCCAAAACATCAAAACAGAAGTAATAGACAAACACATGGTTCAATCACAAGCAATCAAAGACAAAGTTTTGAAGTTTAGAACCGAACAAGTTATTTCAACAAACCCGGACTCCAAAAGCTTCGATCTTTTGCTCCAAAACCTCTTCTTGCCCCCAAAATCACCCCAAGATCGTCCTCTGACGGCGATAATGTCGAACTTTTTAACCTAATTGCATTCAAAATCTATTTAATTCGATTTAGGCTTTTTTCTCAGAATTTCCATCTCTCGCGTACGGCGAGAGGTTTGCATAGGTTCCTCGCGTACCGTGAGGAAGAAAACAGTCGCTGCCCATTTTGGCTCCCCTCGCGTACCGCGAGGGCTTCTTCTTCCTCTCTCGCGTACCGCGAGAGGCATAATTTTCCCATTTTTCACTTTTGATCTTTCGACTTTCTTGTCTTGCTCGGTTTCTTCATGATTTGACTTGTATTCATCACGAGCACCTGCAAATATAACAATGACTCAATAGTATACAAAAATGACTCAAAATAAAGATAAAACTAATAAAAACGCACAAATACAATAGGAATAAAGATGTGTGCTTTGCACTACATCAAGCATCTGGTTAATAATGGTTTCACACAAGGAGCTATTGACCAAACTTTATTCAAACGAAAGGATGGTGCGGACATCATTTTGGTGCAAATCTACGTTGATGATATCATTTTCTGATCCACAAATCCGCGGTTGTGTAAGGAGTTCGAGGAAGTGATGCATTCCAAGTTTGAAATGAGCTCCATGGGGCAAATGAAGTTCTTTCTGGGATTGCATGTTGATCAGTTGGAATCAGGAATTCTCATTCACCAAGAGAAATATGTCAAAGAAATTTTGACGAAGTTCCAAATGACCGAGTCCCATCCTTTCAAAACTCTTACGAAAGTTCGACATTCTCTGTCTCCTGATTTGGATGGTGAAAGCGTTGATCAGCACCTCTATCGCTCGATGATAGGATCTCTCATGTATCTCACTGCCAGCAGACCCGACATCATGTTTGCAGTGTGCTTATGTGCACGCTTTCAGGCTAATCCTAAACTCTCTCATTTAATTGCTGTCAAACGTATTTTAAGATATTTGAAGTACAAGCCAAAACTTGGGCTTTGGTATCCCAAAAATAACTTGTTTGATCTTGTGGGTTATTCAGATTCAGACTACGGGGGATGCAACTGAGACCGAAAATCCACTTCGGGGGGTTGTCAGTTCATTGGCAACCACCTTGTATCCGGGAAATGTAAGAATTAGACCACCGTTTCCCAATCCACAGGCGAGGCTAAATACATTGCTACAGCCCTTTGTTGTTCCCAAGTCCATTGGATACATCATCAAATGCTTGACTATGGCATCACCTTCCATGAAAATCCCATCCTTTGTGACAACACCGCCGTTCCTCACATCACCAAAAATCCCGTCCAGCATTCCAAAACCAAACATATTGAAATCAAACACCATTTCATCCGTAACTGTGTCGAAAAGAAACATATCAAGATCGTTGAAGTCAAAACCGACAAGCAAACCGCCGAAATTTTCACAAAAGCATTCGATTCTGCCAGATTTGAGAAATTGGTGGAAATGCTCGGAATGCTCAACTTTCAGTAACATCTGTACATATTGTTATCTATTTAAACTTGTTAATCGGAAAGATTTCTAAAAAGATTTTACCTTTCTATATAGTTGTTTTCTTTATCTGTTTTTAAAATCAAAACTTTTGGGGGAGAAATTGAAATTTTGAGTAAGTAAGAAAAGATTTGCTCTGTATAGTCAGAAAGAATAGAAAAAGAAAAGATTGTCTCTGTATATATCTGTTTGCCTTTGAATCTCTATCTTACAAGTGGCGTTGAATTTTTGTTTCAGGAAAATCTGATCCGACCCTGTGAGAAATGATAGAGTCTGATCGCACTTCTTGAACATGGAATGGACCATAAGCAATGGTGCTTACTGAGGTATAGCCGGTAGGCCCGACATACGGTTATAACTCTTTAGTAGTGTGAAAATATAAATCTCAATCGTACATGTGTGTTTGAACCCATTTTTGAAACATCTAACCCATTTTCTACTAAGAAAACCGATTCAATCAGATATAGGCTTACATGTTGGATTCTGTTTCATACGTAGGTGACCGTCAAATTAACGATAATTACCACCGATGACCCCGTCTGTTTTGCTTTGCAAAGATCTTGGGTGTGCATATTTTTCCCATCCACTTGGATGATTTGGCCCCGTATGTTTTGCTTGTGCAAAGATCTCAGGTGTTCAACCTTTTTCTATCCGCTTGGATAATTTTACGACTTCTTCTGTTTTGCTTACGCAAAGATATAGAATGTTCGTACCTTTTTCTATCCGCCTGGATAATTTTACGACTTCTTATGTTTTGCTTACGTAAAGATCTAGAATGTTCGTACCTTTTTCTATCCACTTGGATAATTTTACGACTTCTTCTGTTTTGCTTACGTAAAGATCTAGAATGTTCGTACTTTTTTATATCCACTTGGATATTTTTATTTTACTTCCTATTATTATTTTATTTTTGGTGATGAATTTGACTTACCAAGACGGTACCCTAGTTAACCTGTAAAAGATGATAAGATGAATGCGGGTATTTCTTGAGGATTGATAGGCTTTCAAAACCATTTTATTTCAAAACGTGGGGTACGCCGTGTTTCGTGCTTAAATAGTACCACTTAATCACATGAAATCATTGTACAAACAAATGTTCGGGTTTATCTTGCACAAATATCGGCTATCTTCAGGGATTCACAGTAGCTGATTGCAAAACGAAGTGTTTTAAGGGTTTGACCAGATATGATCTCAGGTTGGATCTTTTCCAAGGTTAAGTGTACATATCCTTTTATTTGGTTTCTTTTACTTTTATTTTTCCATATGAAAACTTTTAATCTTCCTTATTAGCTTGTTAAAATGGTGTACATATGTTTATTCCCTTTGTTTTTGTCCAAGTATGTATGGTCAACCGAAACTACAACCCAACCGAAACTACTCAAGCTGCCCGAAACTTCCATGCAGCCCGAAACTACCTTTTCCTTATCGAAACTAGTAGTTTCGACTGGGGCATTTTTGTCTTTTGTCAATCGCAAATTGAATGCCTTCATAATCAGGTTCTTTTTTATGCTAGTTCACTCTCATTCTTGCAAAATTCATTTACACCTTCCATTTCACACACAAAAGCTTGATTTCATCGGTCTAGGTCTGCAAAATCAGTGTTCCTTATCTGATTCCCCAGTCATCTCCATCGTCAGGTTTGATTACTCAGACTCTTATTACTGTTTCATATAGGGAAGGCTAGGGTTTCTGTTTTAACCATTTTACGACTAAAATCATGAAGTTAGGGTTGTTTCTTGTTTAAATCCTGTCTATAAAATCACCATTGTTGATATCTCACACTTTTAATGTATATATTTGCAGATTTCTCTACAAATTTTGGTAAGATAGAGTTTCGACACTCTCAGGCCTTGCTTATCCTTTTTCTTTTATCTATTTTACCTTTTGAGTCAGTCTGTTCATTTCACATATGTATCTGTATATAAATTTTGCTTACATGTTCTTGTCTTTCGAAAATATGTTTCTGATCAGGGTTTGACATCGAAACTAGTAGTTTGAGGAAAAAGGATCTTTAATTTTTAAATGTTATTCTGATTTTGAACAAGTTTTGCTTACCAAAACTAGTAGTTTCGATATCCCTTCTATTTTCCCTAAACTTAGTAGTTTCGATAGGTTTTAGTCAACCGAAACTAGTAGTTTCGGCCAGGCAGTTTTGAAATTTTTCTAAGTGTAAAAATTGTGATATATTGTTAACTTTGTTCTTAATAGGAATGGATCTTCAATTTGTCAAAAGCACAGTATCTGTGCCTTTCTCAATGCTACTGATCCAAAGAGTGAGGGATTTGTACACGTACTCAACTTTCTGGCTAACTTAAATGTTAGCTTTGCTATCAGTCAAAACCTGCCCATCTTTGAAAACTCAATCAGGCAATTTTGGGATACTGCTGAAAGAATAACCATCAACCAGGTGGAACATATCAGGCCAATGGTGTACAACCAAGAAATTCTCATTACTGAAGCCCTTACAAGAGAAGTGTTGCAGTTCAATGATAATCCTGAAGCTCCCATTGAATACTCTAACTTCTTTATCCGTGAGAGTTTCAGAAGTATGGGTCATACGGATGAATTTAAAAGCGGGCAGATTACAAAGACTTTCCTGGCACCCCACTGGAGGTATATATTGCATGTAATGATTCATTGAATCTCTATCAGAAAAGGTGGATTTGATTCAGCAAATGCCATGGTGGCCTCTGCTATACTTGGGCTGATCAAGGGAAGGGAATACATTTTTTCTGGATTGGTCTTCAGGCAAATGATAGAGAACCTTACCGGCAGAGTAAAAGACAAGTTCTTAGTTTACCCAAGGTTCCTACAAATGCTAATCAACCATATTCATCCTAATCTTCCACAAGAAGGACCTCTCCTAGTATTAGACAATATGATTGCCAAAACCCTCAGCTATATGAAGAGTTCCGGTTCCAGATCAAACAGGATTGTGGTGGACATCCCACTCTTTGGGAATGTGATTGGAGAAGAAGAACCAGTAGTTCCTGATGTTGATCCAGATGAGATTTTTGACACCACATCATCTAAAGAAGAAGAACAGATTCATGGAAACCAAGAGGCTGAGGTAGAGCAACCCATTGATCAAGAAGTAGAGCAAGGAGTAGAGCAACCCATTGTGGAGGCTCGCTTCATTTGTCAAGAGATAGAAAATTTGGATCCTCTGAACTTTCAAGAACAAGCTGAAAATGTTGAAGTTCATGCTAACATAGAGGTTGAAGTTGAGTCAAGTGAAACCCTTGATGAGGGAATATATGGTACAAAATATGATAGATCTGAGTCCGAGGAATCAATGGAACCTCCTCCCTCATCTTCCATACGACCAGCTGATTCTGAGTCAAATTATGAAACAGAAGAGCCCTGAGCTAAAAAGATCAAGACCGGGCTAGAATCCCTTACAACCTCCACTGAATCACTCTTTGAAGCACCTGAACACCCAACACCCATACCTTCACCCATCCATGCTACCATCACTCCACAACCTACTCCACAGCCTACTCCTTAACCAACACCTCCTGCCTCACCTACCCAAGAGACATCCCCTTATGTCCCAAGAGTTAAAGTGTTGAGCCTAGAAGTAAAGAAACTCAACGAACAAGTAGCTAAGAAAGATGAAGAGATAAAGTGTTGGAGCATGTTTTGTGACAAGCAGCTTGAAGATTGTTTGTATTTTATGAGAGTCGTTTGTATCTGATCGAGTTGTATATTCGAGTCTTTGTTCATGTATGTTTTGGGTTGTTGCGTACTAAGCAAGTACGCAGGGAGAGTTGCTCTTGCGTACTTATCAAGTACGCAAGCTAAGTCTTGCGTACTTAGCTAAGTACGCAGGTTGGTGGGTCTATGAGTATAAATAGCTGATAGGGTTCTTGGTTGAGATGAGGGTCTGAACAAGTTCTTGAGAGGAAACCCTTTGTAATCAGTTGTTTGATGCTAATAGACAAAGTTTTATATACTTGTGTTCGTTATCATCGTATCTAGTCATCTTGTTCAAGCTAATCACAGAGGATTCTGCACTCTGTTGATTGGTTTCATCTCCTATATGTCAATCGATCTAACACCAGGGGACCTACAAGTGGTATCAGAGCCTTTGCTCTTGAAATTGAGTGTTATAGGAGTGGTATTGAACATTTTCGACTAGATTTGCACTGATTTACATGGTTTTTGACCTGAATTTGAGAGTTGTTGAGCAGCTCTGAGCGTTCTTGTTCTTCATGTTCACGAACTGAGATTGCTTCAAAACATCTCAATAGTTGTTTGATTTTGTAAATTAATCATCAAGGGTTTGTTAGAATTGGATTTCTAAGCTTTTGGTTGGATTAATTTCACTTTTTAGATACGTTTTGAGTGATTTTCAGAATTTCAGACGTTTTTGCGTACTTAGTTTTGTTCCTGCATACTTAGATTTGTTCTTGCGTACTTACATTTGTTCTTGCGTACTTAGATTTGTTATTGCGTACTTACATTTGTTCTTGCGTACTTACATTTGTTCTTGCGTACTTACATTTGTTCTTACGTACTTAGATTTGTTCGTGCGTACTTACATTTGTTCTTGCGTACTTATATTTGTTCTTGCGTACTTACATTTGTTCTTGCGTACTTAGATTTGTTCTTGCGTACTTACATTTGTTCTTGCGTACATAATTTGTTCCTGCGTACTTAGTAAAAAAAATAATAATAATTTTTTTTTTAATTGGTTCAAGAGTTACAATCATGTTGTGTTACAAGAATGAGTTTGGACCATGGCCTCCGCCTCCTAGACACGTATCTCTAAATGATTATTCTACTTGGAAAGCTCGGTTTATGAAGTATGTTTCTTTGATCGACAAAGATTTTTGGAAACCAATAGAGGAAGGTTATACCCCTCCTACTTACACCTTCTTGGGTGATCCGAACATTCCAAAACCTACATCAAAGTTCACGGTTGAAGAAAAGAAAGAATTTGATAGAGAAAAGAAGACTAGAAAGGTTCTTGAAATGGCTCTTTCACAAGAAACCAACTATAAATTTAAGAGTTACTACACTTCAAAAAGCTTATGGGAAGCAATTCAAATGAAGTGTGAAGGATGTTTGAATGTGAAAGACGTGATGATCAACTCTGTGGATTCACCAAAATCTTCGGTTGCTCAAAAAATGAGAACAATGAATGTGAAATTCCTCTTGAAGGTGTAGAAGTAAGCCAGAACCAAGTTTTTGATGATAGTATCATTTCTGAAGTAAGTGTTTGGTCAGAAGAAGCTAAGTATGATACAGAAAATGCTCAGTCAGAAGAAAGTGAAACAAGTGATGGTGATGATGTCAGAGTCAAAGATAAGGACAATGAGTTCTCACAAGTATTCACATTTAATTGCTCATCATCACTTGAGTTCTTTGAGCAGATAGTTTCTGAAACTGAAGAACCTTGTTCCAAATGTATGGAGTTGACTGGTAAGATAAACCGTCTCCAAGATGATAACCAAAATTTGGTTTATGATCTTGAATTTCTACGAAAGGGAACTTCCATAAAAGAAAAAAAAGATAAAGAAAGAATCAAGTTGGTAGAGGAAGAACTCGAGCAGACAAAGTCGGAATTGGTTCAGTGCCAGAACAAGATTACACGGTTACTTAGCATGACTGAGTTGACTATTGAAGAAGGGGACAAGTCTGAGAAGAAGGAGTCTACCGAGACATTTATGGCAGACGGAGCTTCATCTAGTTCATCATGTGAGGTAGATTCTAATCCATTTGTTCAAATTATTTGTTCTAATTGTCAAGTTATTAAAACAGAAAATGATCATTTACATGATCAACTCGAACCTCTTCGTGTGGCAGCATTACTTTACAAAGAAAATGAAAAACGTTTCAAAGAGAAAATTGAAAATCTTAAAAAGGATAAACATGATTTTTCAATTAAAATGAGTGATCAACAGTTCCATTTGGATGTTGCCTACAAAAATCTAGAGGAAAAGAATCTTGAATTGGCCAAGTTGCAAAATGTGATATTGCAACTGAGTGGCAAACTTGAGAAGTTGAAAAACTCTTGTTTTCTAGTAGAACACTATGAGGCTGTAGTGAGACAAGTGAATGGCCAAGGTTTGGGAACAAACGCCATACCTCCACCAGTAAATGGGAAGTTTGTCAACGAGCCTGTTGAAATTGATCTTTCTTGTGTAGATGATAAAAATGCAGGAAAGGAAAAGTCAAAGTCTGGTATGACTAGTGAATCTGATTCTGATGAATCATTCGATGACAACAAAGTTGAGGGTGTTTTCAAGGAGGTAAATATTGATGATGAATGTAAGGTGCAGAAGAATGTTATCACTAACCATGATAACTGCATCCTTACTGAACCGGATGTGATTGAGGTTAATGACAAACTGAAAAACATGCTTTATGAAAATTTTCAAACTCTAAAAACAACCAAAGTTGAAAATTTTGTTAACAGATTTTCAAAGGGTTATGAAGAAAATTTTCAAAAGAATTTTCAATCAAATGCTCAAAAACAATCGATTCAAACGACAGGTGTTATTCATCAAACACCAAGTGGTGTTCATCAGAATGAGGCATCAACTTCAAGTGTCAAAGCTCCTTACAGAAAGATTTACAAAGAGAAGAGAGCTTGTTTTCATTGTGGTATTGTAGGACACATTGTGGTGAAGTGTCCTCACAAGAATCAGAGTAAGAAACCAGTTGATCCACAATATGCTAAATCATCTGTGAAGCCACCGATCAAACCAGTGGACAAATCTGTTGTTCCACAGGTTCAGAAAGAGAAAAGACCACCGGTTCAGAAGAAAGGTATTTCAAAAGGACAGCCTGGTAGAGTACCAAAGGCTAGTCCAAGTGTGCCCAAATCGTTTGGTGCACAACATTTTGAGACACATGTGGTAAAATTGTCTAAACCACAGAAAAGGAGACTGAACAAATGGTTGAGAAAATTAGAAAGAGAATTTCTTGAAGGTAAATTTGATCAAAAACCTTTTTTCTGGAAACCTAACTGGTAAAAGCTCATCTATTTCAAAACCTGCTTTTACAAAGTATGAGCATAAAGTGATTGTACCTGAGTTTTCAAAACACCAAAGTTTTCGAAAGACAGAGATTCAAAACAACAAGGCTTGGAAAAGAAAAGATTCATTATCTGATTCTGTTTCTGATTCTAAGGTACAATCAACGCTGCTTGATGATGGGTTTGACTGTGAACTTAGAGAAGTGAGTTATGTTGGTAAAGACGGACGACCCAAGACAACTATGGCTTGGGTCTCCATTTCAAACTAATGTGTTTGTTGTTGGAAGTGCAGGGACAACCAAATAGAATTATTACCAGAAATTTGTCTATTTTATGTGGCTTAATAGTGGTTGTCTCATGGCACATATTGGATGTGGCACTTCTACCATATGACATATTCAGTCGGAAGTGGCGACATGGCATGACCTTTGCACTCAATGAGTTGTTGAAATAGTTCAACGACTTGATTCTCAAGGGGAGAAGTTGAAGAAGTTATCCAATTTTGTTTTCTAGTAGATGATCTAAGTCTTAGATGATGAAGAATCTTGAAAAACAGGAAGTAGGTGATTGGCAAGTGAGCATCAATCTCTTGATGTAGCACCTAGTTCTGGTGTTCATGGGGAGTCATGTGGACAGGGGAGTCTACTCAGGTGATAAAGTTTTAATTTGGTTGATATATTGCTGTTATTGGTAACTTCTGATGATATTTGAACCCGTTTTTAGTAGTTGGTAAACATGATTGGAATGGTAAATCCCGAGTGAAAATTATTTTTTAAAACCAGTGTTTTATGGAAGTTGTTTTTATTTTTATCTTTTCTCTTCTGTACATTTCTTTTTCTTCAAAAAATTTCAAAAAAAAAATTTTAGAAAAACGTGAACATTTCCAAAATTATTTGAAGAAAAGAGGAAATGATAGTACATCAGTAATTGATCTAAACATCTTGGACTGCACATATGGGAAATGATTGCGTCATGATTACTTGAATGTTTAAGTTGTTTCAGTTTTAATTTGAATATTTGCAAGTAATTTGAATTGTCAGTAAGCTATAAGCATTCTTGTATCATTAGTAGTGTGGAAACTAAATCTAGACTACAACTGTGATTTGGACCCACGTATGCATGTGTGTGTAAAAGAATACAAAAAGATCATTATCAGATAAAGGATGTAAGATTTTGGCAAAGATTTTCTTATGAGACCAGTTTCGGGTTATGTCTTTAGCACAATTTTTCGGCTAACTTCACTGCCTATACTTATAAGTATGCAATGAGAAGTTGGGCCAAGATATGTCTAAACATCATTTGTTCAGCATATATTCACCCTTGAATCATACCTGATTCATTGAAATCAAATCCAGATAAAAGTTGGATCCCCTTACCCAAATACATAGATTCCATATCTATTAACCAGAATCATCATATGATATTCACAGAAGAAAAACCAAACTAAACCAAGACAAATGAATCACTCGATTATGAATCTTATGACTCTTGATAATCCTTATGGATTCTGCTTGATTTTTTATGTGCTAAACAATGTAACTTCATTTTGGAGATTTGAAAATCCTTGGGAAAATCTTAGATGCCTTGAGATAGTGCAAATTTAAATTTCTGTAGCATAACTGTGGGGTACATGTTGTATACTTATAATTAGTACCTTAACACACAAGAACGTGATACAAAGATGCTTATGGTTTCAAATCTTATAATACTGACAACTTGATTTAACTTGTTTATATTGCATATTACGTATGAATAAGTAGTAATCCATGACATGATCCCATATTCTTTGATGTTTATTCTGTATCATTTATTGCTAGAAATTAGCCTGATATGATCCTCTGCTCATGATTTTGACCAAAAAGAGTTTGATTGTAAATATTCCGGTATATTCGAATCTGTATCTTGTGTATATTATCTGCTTTTCAAAAAAAGACAAAAAGATTTTAATTTTAAACTTCCATGGAACATTTTTTTATGACTTGGGTACATCTTTGAAAATTTAGAGATATTGAGCATATTGCATAATCTTTTGCAAGGGTTTGAGAATCCTTGAATGTAAACAAAGAGTTCTATTTCTTATGTCTTGTTCAAGTTTGAGTGCAGATGTACAAGACAAGGACTACAGATACAAGCTGGACTGCATGATGTGAGAAGACTTGTCGACAACTTCTGAAGACATCTGAAGCTGTTGTCCAGGGGGAGTCTGTTAGAGATTATTTGGAAGCATGTGACAAACATCTTCAGAGCTGTTGTCAAGGGGGAGTCTGTTGGAACATGTTTTGTGAGAAACAGCTTAAAGATTGTTTGTATTTTATGAGAGTCGTTTGTATCTGATCGAGTTGTATATTCGAGTCTTTGTTCATGTATGTTTTGGGTTGTATTAGTGGTTGCGTACTAAGCAAGTACGCAGGGAGAGTTGCTCTTGCGTACTTATCATGTACGCAAGTTAAGTCCTGCGTACTTAGCTAAGTACGCAGGTTGGTGGGTCTGTGAGTATAAATAGCTGATAGGGTTCTTGGTTGAGATGAGGGTCTGAACAAGTTCTTGAGAGGAAACCCTTTGTAATCAGTTGTTTGATGCTAATAGAAAACGTTTTATATACTTGTGTTCGTTATCATCGTATCTAGTCATCTTGTTCAAGCAAATCACAGAGGATTCCACACTCTGTTGATTGGTTTCATCTCCTATACGTCAATCGATCTAAGACCAGGGGACCTACAAAAAAATTAAACGCCTTACCAATTTTCGGGTCCTCCGACACGTCTACCCAAGCTTTAGTCAAAGCAAATTCTTCTTCCGGCGTCCACTTTTCAATAACACGAGCTGGTTCTTTGGTTGTGTCGATGATCAATGGTTGTTTCTTTCTATACGAACGTTTCTTCGGTTGAGTAGACGGTTGTGCATCGGGGATGGATCAGGTGAAATCTTGTGTTTCGGGTATTGAATCCGGTATGGGAGAGGTTTGTGTAGGAGGGGGCATTTGTTGAAAGTTAAATCCATAAGGAATTTGTTGAAAAATGTTTGGTTTCGGTGACGTACTCGGAACGTAAACGTCTTGAATATTTGGATTGAAAAGTTTGCTCGGGTCGTTGTTCGGGTTGAAAGGGTTATTTGGGTTGTTACAAATGTTTGCAAAAAATGGATTATTTGGAAGGATTCATTGTGATATTTGGAGAAGAAATTGAGAAGATGGTTTGATTAATTAGTTAGTAAAATTGGTTGGTATTTATGTTAGATATTTGGAGAAGAAATAGATTTTTTTTTAATTTAAACAGTAACTGTTTTTTTTATTTAAACGGTAATATTACCGTTGGATATTGGTAAGAGTGAGATAGCGCCCGTGAAATGCCCCACGCCCCCCCTTTTCACGCTACTTTCACGCCTAGGGGGCGGTGTTCCTAGGAGTGAAAAACACATGTGGCTCACGCCACCCCCCTCTCATGCCAGCATTACGGATGCTCTAATATAATTAGAGTATTACTATTAGTTTACTAAGAGCATATGGTATAACCAAGTGATAGGGGTGTGGTGTGATAATAAAGTGCACGCCACACCCTTCATTATCACACCATCCATCACTTGGCAAAGGAAATACTCAAGTGATTGAGGTGGTGTGATAATTAAATGTTTTTTTTAATTTTCATTTAAATAAAATAAAACTAAAACATAATATTTCATTAATAAAAATAAAATAAAACATAATAAATAATATTTCATTAATAATTAAAAAAAATTACCTAATGATTTGAATTTCGTAAACATACTCAATCAAGTTCGCCTTTAGTGCGTTATGAATTTCTCGATTGCGTATTTCTTGTCGGTTTACTCGCTTTTGATTTTCATCAATTTCTTCATGCGTAAGCTGCTCCTCATTTGGGTTGTATTGACAAATTGTCACTCCTTGATCCTCTAAAATCATATTATGCAAAATCACACAAGCATACATAATGTTCCGGATTTTGATTTGACACCAAGATCGAGCCGGCCGTTCGATTATATGCCACTTATTCTTCAAGAGACCGAACGATCGTTCGATATCTTTTCTTGCCACCTCATGAGCCTTTTTATAATTATTACATTTAATACCTTCTGGACACGTAAGAGACTTGACAATTGTAGCATATTCTGGATATATTCCATCGGCTAGATAATACCCACGCTTGTAATGCGATCCTCTAAGTTCAAACGATGAGTCGTGTGCGGTTCAATTTATCATATCGTCGAATATAGGCGATTGATTAAGAACATTAATGTCATTGTTCGCACCGGCAACGTGAAAGAATGCATGCCAAAACCATAGATCATTTGAAGCCACAACTTCAAGCATAATACTTGGACGAGGATGATCGCCGCGTGCAAACTGACCTCGCCACTCATTGGGGCAATTTTTCTAATCCTAATGCGTGCAATCGATGCTACCGAGCATCCCGACAAATCCGTGTTTAGCTTCATGAAAAGCATATAATTGTTGAATGTCGATAGCCGACGGTTTACGTAAATATCTCTTACCGTACAATAAAACTATAGCTTTACAAAACTTGTAAATACATGACCTAATCGTTTGTTCTGACATCTTCAAGTAATCGTCAAACGAATCACTAGCGGTGCCATACGCCATTTGACGAATCGCGACCGTACACTTTTGAATGTAGGTAAAGCCAACCCGACCTCTCGCGTCAACCCGTTGACGGAACCAAGGCACGTCTCTCTTGAGATCATTATTAATTCTTAAAATTAATTTCCGACTCATTTGAAACCGGGTATTAAATTGCTCATCCCCGTACAAACAACCTTCGTCAAAGTAATCTTTGAGTAAAAATGTGTTAGCAGCCGCCAGGTCACGGTTGAGACGTGCACTTCGTTTTAATGGTCTTGAGGAAGATTCTGCCTCTTGCCACCACATAACCGCCGCCAGAACCATTAGAGAAGGCTTCCTCGGTCTCGATCTATCATGTAAAGAGAAAAACCAATCGTTCCTCAAACTTTCATCCTCCCGATCGTTCATCGTCAAAGTATCTCATAAGCTTTATAGGTTTTAATCTATTTATAGCTTTACAGATTCATAAATGAGTTCCCCTTTGCTGCTTCGACAACAACATCTTTTGAGCTTTATTGTTGGTTATCATGTTGTTAATATACTAATGCCCAATTCAATTTTGGAAGCAATTTCGACAGTAATCTGTAGTAGTTAGGGCGATATTGTATCATTTGTTAAATCCCAAAAAGTTATGGTTATTTGAGTGAGTTATTGATCTTGGAATTGAGTAGGAACTCATTGTCTAGGTCCCATAAAAAAGGTTCACCAATGTTTGAGTAAGCATTCATTGTCTGGATTCTATAAGATGACAGTTAACTATAAGTTTTTCGGTTTTTTGCATCTTACCTATAACCATGATATTCTCTATTCATTTATAATAGAGTAAATTACACAGATTGTCCTTTAATTATATTAGAAATTACACTCTCTGTCCTTTGACTTCAATAAGTACACCACAAGTCCTTTTCTTATATACTTTTGCACACCCTATGTCCTTTACACTAACTAGTGTTAAGTTTTTCTATTAAGTTTTGACATGTGGCTTGCACATGAGGGTAAAATGGTCATTTTACCCTAAAAAGGACAATTTATATTATTATATATTAATTAGATTTTGTGGCCTGTATCAATATGTATTTTTTGCCCACCTTCCACCATTGCTGTGCATTGAATGCTCTGCTCACCAACAGCTGACAAGCGTCAAAAACCACCCCAACCCTACCACCACACCAACAAAGACGTTCCGATCAGATTTATTACTTATTCCCTCTATCATTCCGTAAATCAACTCCACCACAAATTTTCTAATTCTTCGATCATGGCCGCCACCGGATTTTCCTACCAGAGGCTGAGAAACGAAGGCGACAGGGAAATCGAGAGGAAGATACAACCAGAGAGAAAGAGAGATGAGAAGATCTAGATCTGGCGTTTTCACAGTCCTCATCCCCCTTCGATCTAGTGTTTCTGGTTTTCAACAATTGCCATGAACAATTTTCGATCTATGGTTTCTGGTCTACAACAATCGCCGCCGGTGGTGATGCACGATGGTGATGCTGGCCACCATGAACCATGTTTGATTTTTTTGGGTAATGAACGAGAAACGGCCGATAATTAATCTGCCTATATTCCACTGCATGTGTTGAAAATCGAAATCGATGGTGGTTTACACTCGTTGGTGGGTTCATAGATTGTTGCGAAATTCGGTTGATTTTGAAGGGGGTTTCGC
Organism: Smallanthus sonchifolius; assembly: GCA_023525975.1. Taxonomy (NCBI): domain Eukaryota; kingdom Viridiplantae; phylum Streptophyta; class Magnoliopsida; order Asterales; family Asteraceae; genus Smallanthus; species Smallanthus sonchifolius. The sequence continues at coordinate 56,753,160 of CM042028.1, forward strand.
GTTTCATCGATGGATTCGAGTTACAGGAAGGAGCTGGAGACGGTGTTTGAGGGGTAAGGGTTTACTCTGCCATAAGTTTTTGTTAGAGGGAAATGTATTAGTGGCGCAGATGATGTCAAACGACTTCATGAAGATGGGAAATTGTTTAATTTTGTGAAAGGGTTTCCTGCTATTCAGAGTCATTAAAAATGGTGGTTTCTGGTTGTGTGTGATTTTGTGAAAGGGTTTCCTCCTCCCACACATCTCTCTCTAGATCCAGATCCTCTCATCTCTCTTTCTCTCTGGTTGTGTGTATGAGGGATAAAAGAGTTAAAAAAGGGTTTACGTTTAAATAAATTACATAAATTGTCCTTTTGAGGGTAAAATGACCATTTTACCCTCATGTGCAAGGCACATGCCTAGACTTAACAGAAAAACTTAACACCAGTTAGTGTAAAGGACATAGGGTATGCAAAAGTATTTAAGAAAAGGACTTGTGGTGTACTTATTGAAGTTAAAGGACAGAGAGTCTAATTTCTAGTATAATTAAAGGACAATCTGTATAATTTACTCTTTATAATATATAAACCTGCTACATGCTTATCTTGTGTCATGTAGTATATATTGGTCTAAATTTACTTATCCATCTTTAAGTTATAATTGAGTTTTTTGGGTTCAATATGAAGTTTAATTCCTTTATGATTGACTACAGATGTACATGGTGAATGTTGAACAATTATCTAGTTATTTTTATGTTGATTTGTTTATTTTTGTGTTGTTTTATGATAAACAGCACAAATAAGCAACACAGTTATTTGTGCTGCTTGTTTATTTCTGTGCTGGTATTTTATTTTTATGTTGTTTATAGTGTTGTTTTATGGTAAAACGGCACAAATAATTGTACTGTTTTACAAAGCAGCACAATTATTTGTATTGTTTGGTGCTGTTTTATGGTAAAACAACATAAATAACTGTGTTATTTTAAGAAGTAGCACAGTTATTTATGTTGTTATATGGTTAAACAACACAAAAAAGTGTGTTGTTTTACTTACAAAGCAGCAAAAAAAACTGTGCTGTTTGACAAAGCAGCACAAAAAACTGTGTTGTTTTACAAAACAACACAAAAAACAACCTTGTCAAAGTACTTCTTACATAAAAATATGTATGTTTATGTACATAAAAAACCCATCAAACTACTTTTTTCATATGTTTTTATATATTTAAAAGTTTCCTACACATGTGTAGGTAAAACAACCTACACATGAATTACTCATGTGTATGTATGTATATAAACGAAATTTGTTCATATTTTTTTTGTTTGAATTTAATGAAAAACGAATAAACATTACATTTATATAATTTTCTTATATTTTAAAACCTTTTAACATTGAAAAAGTGAATGATTCGTTTTGTTCTGCGTGTTCTCACAATATTTAATGTTCTAAATAGAACCCTCCCATATATATATATATATATATAAATTACAAATTAAACTCATTCATCCTGTTCTTACTTCCCCGTCTTTACCCCTTCCTCTTCCTCCTAGGGTTTCAAATGCGAATGTGATCGATGTCGTTTGGTCGGTCAAAAAATTAAATAAATAAATAGTAAGTGAAAAGTTGAGTCGTCTCCACGAGGAATTGGTGGAAAGAATAAATTGTGATAGTTTAGAAAATTCTTTTAACTAAAACTCAAATTAAATAAAAATGCAACCTCCTCCAAACTTCAGGTTCTACGTTTCACATAAAACTCACTTGTTCAATTGGACACCACATAGACATAGTGTTGAAAACTCAGTTAAAATAGTAATTGAAGACAGGTTGTTGTCAGTAAACCTATGCAACCAGTTTTGTCATAAACCAGTATAATTCAACTACCCAATTTACAAGTGCCAAGTTACCCCCTTTAGTCACCCAACCTGCTCTAGGTTTTAATCATCAACCGAACAAGATTGTAAAGAACGAAAACTCAAATCACATAAATAAACTGTTTAAATTAACCAATACATTAATCTATCAAGTTATTGTCAGAAACTAAATAGATCCAATCATATAAACAACTGAATAAAACACAAAACCTATACGAACCGTCCGCCTGAAGAAAGCCATAAAAGATTTAGCCAATTATAATAACAGAAAGATCAAATACCAAATTCCCAATAAATGTTTATGCTTCTTCGTGAACTCCCAAGCATCAAAGGTGCTGCCCCCTTGCGCAAGCCACCGTCAGCCAATGAACCCCCCTTTTTTCCTTGCGTGACCTCCTCTAATTTATTTGTTTCTCCTTTGCTTTCACGATTTCTTGATGTTAGCCCAAGCCCACGTGATCATCTTGTTTTCCATTTAATTTTGTTGTTGTTGGATCTTAGGCCCACTAATTGAACTCCATGTAATTCATTTTCATTCCCACGTGAACTTCCTGACATTTACAAATAGACTAACAAATCAAAGTTCAATCCTTTTAGATTCATTATTATTTACTATTTAGTTTTTAGTTTAGTTTATATGAATTTTAGTATTTTTAATTCATTATACATCAAGACCTATATATATATAAACAAGTTAAAGTAAATATATTTCTCACATAATTAGGGTCAAAAACATATGATTATATACAATTAGCACGGGTTTATCAACCACTCATCACATCCCCACACTTATCTTTTTTCGTCCCAAAAAATACTTTGCAATGGAATCATAACTGGAAACCTGCTTTCACACATTCATTCATGCACAACTTTAATATACTTACACGTTAATTGTAACAATCGGTATTTCGATCCGATTAAACCCAACCATCGACTCATCAAGCCCCCGATTATGTGATCTACTATCCTATTATTACCAAGCAATCAGTCTATCTACGGGTCTCACACTCAGAAAGCTACGACTCAGCCTAATCCCGTCTCAAGGTCATGTTTAGGTCCGGGTTTAACCATATAGATTTCCCACCACTATAAACACAAAGTTATATGTTTTAAAAATTTATTATTATGGATCGATGGATGAATGATACGAGCTTTTATTAATGTTTTATGAATAAACCTAACCCAGTAGTGTTTCAATCAAGCTGGAGCTCGACGTGTGACACGTAGGCTGCAGTTTATAGCAATGAAGTTCATAAGATTCAGTTTAGTGGTGTATCCCCCAAGTCACCATCCCGGAGGGTAACATGTAAACCTAACTTAGTCATCCAGAATATTGATTACTTAAGTCTAGCTCATGGGTGTTTCAACCAAGTCGCTATCTCGGAGGGTAACACGTAGGCGAAACCTAAGCTCTCAAATTAATTAATTAAAGCTCATTAAAGATGGAATATGGAATGTGGGCACCACCAACGTTTTGATTTATTTTCATAAAAAGAAAGCGGTGTGCCAATAAATTTTAAAAACTTATAAATTTTTGTTTATAGTGGTACCTATCATCCTATATTGATAGTTTCGACCTTACCGACACCCCTAAGATGACAAACCACAAGATATCATGAATTAATTATTCCATTTAAACCTAGATACACTATCAGGATATTTAAGCCTTTGGAGTCGGTTAGGCCTACCAAAACGTTACAAATTAGATGCAATTGTTATTTTTATTTTTCATTTCACATAAGCACAGTTTCCAATTCTACCTATCATTTTTCATTTATTTTGCAAAAATTCTAATTCAAGGACATTTTTGAAAGTTTTTTAACTTTTTATGGATTTTTTTATTATGACTCAAACTAGACCTTGACTACGGTCTCCCATCCCCACACTTAAACTCTACATTGCCCCCGATGTAGGATGAGAGACGATTAAAAATAAATATATAAAAAATATATATATACAGAGAACTGGAAAGGACTTAGCTCGTTGCATGTTGTAACTGTCTTCCATTCAAACTCATACGATCGTATAGCATTTCCTTCATGATCGTCTTCAAAATTTGCTATCGGGTTGCCTTTTACAAGAACAGCAAGCTCGAAACATCACCACCCGAATGGAGATTGAGTACGGGTGGATCAATCTAAACCTGCAAAGTTAAACTCGAAACAAACCCAAAAGCATCAAACTGACTCAATATATAACAACATAAAACTGACTTGATAAAAACCGAAAAACACACACCAATACAAAATCTACAAACGGGCTACCATTCATTTGAAAACACGCACACTCGCTTGAAAACCCATGAAACTTCCTCACACTTGGCCGACTCGCACACAAAACCAAGAAAACAAAGAAATAAAATCCTAACTCACTTTTGTAGGAATCACGATTGCATTTAGCGTATGCAACAAGCCTTTTAAACCCCTCGGTAGCCCGAGGGGACGAGTGAAGTCTCGTGAGGGTTTCTAGAGAACACACCCACAACGTTCATTTAACTAGACAAGAAAATAAACAAACTAACCTTAGGCTGCCTCCCAAGAGCGCTAAGTTTAACGTCTTCAGCTAGATGCGGTGTACCTTACTGACATCACCGTGGTCGCAATGCACATTTACCTACCACATTCCTAACAAACGCTCGGTATCTCGTGTGTCGGTTCCACACATGCTTCCTTACGACCAGTCTACCTGTTGGTGCACCGGTCGACAGTATAACCCCACATTTTCCCACCGAGTTTCCAATGTATGCTCGGTAGTTGACATGCCATATCCCTACTCGGTTTCTTATAATGTGCACATGTGGTGAGTCAATGCGGGCCTGCTTCTGAATAGCCTGTCCAATATCTTCCCGACTCACCTTCCTCTTCCTTGAGCTCAAACCATCATCCCCAACTTGGTCTTCTTGTATAACAGACAATGACGGATAATCAAGACAATCTGGGAGTACCCCAATCACTAATTCCTCAAGAGGTGCATCTTTAAGTAGGTCTAAACATTCAACCATATGCTCTAAAAGATCCACAACCTCTTCTTCAACCTCTTCATCCTCAAGCATAGCCAGTGCCACAACAACCACTTCTTCAACAACTGGGGGATTTGGAGTGGTATTATTTTCCACAATTGCTTCCCTGTCTACCTCACCCTCTAGACACTCTTCAAACTATATTCTCATCGATAGTACCTCATACCTCATACTTAGGTATTCGATTCGTTGTTGATCTGAAAGGTGGTGTTGTGATAATTTCTCATCAATCTTAGACAACGCCAACTCCACTAGAGCCATATTTTTCTCTTCCTCAGATTGATAAGTATGTTGAAATGGCTCATCACTTTGGATAGCAACGTTTTCTTGTTCTTGACGAGTAAACTGGGATTGATTCTGCTCATAACCCTTGGAAAAATTTGATTGGTTCGAGTATCCATAATAATCCCCTTGAGTACATCTATTAACATCCTCAAATGTCGGCTTAGGGTAGTAGTACACATCTTCATAATTTGCCGTCACATATCCTTTCTTCCCCATCCACTCGGCATACTCAGATCGACTCTCGAACATTGGACAATTTTGAACCTAGTGACCGTGGCACCCACAACACATGCATGAAGCAACATCATCATAACCATCATCATAATCCCAGTCCATGATGACCTGCACAAGTAACACACCCGAGTAGTACTGAACGAAAAATAAAGCTAACTAAAGAAAATATATATATATATATATATATATATATATATATATTTGGGTTTTTTTTTATATATATAAAAAAATAAACTAAACTAAAACAAAAAACTAAGCGCACCGATTCCCTGGTAGCGGCGCCATTTTGATCGATGTCGTTTGGTCGGTCAAAAAATTAAAGAAATAAATAGTAACTAGAAAGTCGAGTCGTCTCCATGAGGAATTGGTGGAAAGAATAAATTGTGATAGTTTAGAAAATTCTTTTAACTAAAATTCAAATTAAATAAAAATGCAACCTCCTTCAAACTTCAGGTTCTACGTTTCACATAAAACTTAGTTGTTCAATTGGACACCACATAGACATAGTATTGGAAAATCAGTTAAAATAGTAATTGAAGACAGGTTGTTATCAGTAAACCTATGCAACCAGTTTTGTCATAAACCAGTATAATTCAACTACCCAATTTACAAGTGCCAAGTTACCCCCTTTAGTCACCCAACCTGCTCTAGGTTTTAATCATCAACCGAACAAGATTGTAAAGAACGAAAACTCAAATCACATAAATAAACTGTTTAAATTAATCAATACATTAATCTATCAAGTTATTGTCAGAAACTAAATAGATCCAATCATATAAACAACTGAATAAAACACAAAACATATACGAACCGTCCGCCTAAAGAAAGCCACAAAAGATTTAGCCAATTATAATAACAGAAAGATCAAATACCAAATTCCCAATAAATGTTTATGCTTCTTCGTGAACTCCCAAGCAACAAAGGTGCTGCTCCCTTGCGCAAGCCGTCGTCAGCCAATGAACCCCCCTTTTTCCTTGCGTGACCTCCTCTAATTTATTTGTTTCTCCTTTGCTTTCACGATCTCCTGATGTTAGCCCAAGCCCACGTGATCATCTTGTTTTCCATTTAATTTTGTTGTTGTTGGATCTTAGGCCCACTAATTGAACTCCATGTAATTCATTTTCATTCCCACGTGAACTTCCTGACATTTACAAATAGACTAACAAATCAAAGTTCAATCCTTTTAGATTCATTATTATTTACTATTTAGTTTTTAATTTAGTTTATATGAATTTTAGTATTTTTAATTCATTATACATCAAGACCTATATATATAAAAACAAGTTAAAGTAAATATATTTCTCACATAATTAGGGTTAAAAACATATGATTATATACAATTAGCATGGGTTTATCAACCACTCATCAGAATGCAGTCCCCCTTCCTCCTAGGGTTTCGAACGCGAATACAGTGCAAAAAACAAAACGAATCGATGGAAGGAATCCAAAAAACTAAGGCAAAAAATCCGAAAACAATTACGAACGACTCCAATAGTGAGTTCTTAATGTACATTTTGCTACTATTTTACAATTTGGTTCTAAGTCGTTTGTTTTACAAGCTTTTACAAGCAAAGAACTGCTTAGCTGAAAAAAATACTTAAAAGTGTCGCCGAAGGATAAGGCATTGGAATCGAAGAAACAACAGAAAGGTTTGTGGTGGGTAATACAGTTCGCGAATGCAAAATCGATATTAAACACAAAAAAACCCTAGAAATTGAGTTTGTGTGCTGTGTTTTCATAATATCTTCACAATGTACTGATAATATTCATTAAAATATTCATGATGTTCTAATTTTTGTAATGGTTTTTTGTATTGTGCTGGTTTGAAAAAACCTTTCAAAGGAAGTTTTGAAATATATGTGTTGGTTTGAATAAACCTTTAATTTCATTGTGTTCAACACAGTTAACAAAAACTGTGCAAAAACTGTGCTGTTTTACATGGTTGTAACAAGTACTGGTGTTTTCAAATATATGTGCTGAATTGAATAAACATTTGATTTAATTGTGTTCAACACAGTTAACAAAAACTATGTTGTTTTACATGGTTGTCATCCAAATTAGTATCTAATGTTTCTTTGTGTACATGGAGAAAACAATTTCAAAAGAAGAACAAAAAAAGAAACTCATTTGAAGAATTTTGAAATGAACCTTAGACAAAATCTAATTAATTCAGAATTTGATAGCATAAAGAAGGTAGACATGTTGTTTATACTAATGCTGCAAAATATACACTTTTATGTGATCTGTTTCGATTTTAAAAGAAGTGCCATTGAGGTTATAAACAACATAAGTTGCAAATTGAAGTCAACAAAGATGGCTCGGGTCAAAATAGTGGTAATATATCCCTAATAATAATAATCTATATTTGTGTTGTTTGTATAAACTTTAATAACGACACAGTGTATGTGCTGTTTATTAGTTTTGGAATGTTTTGATTTCAGAAAGACATACTATGTGAATTCCTTAAAACAGAAGAACCATCCATGCATACAAAGATCATAAAAAAAACACCAGTTGTGCTAAACATGCCATGGAGGACTTCAGATAATTTTGAGGGATTGTGGTATATTTGCAATGAGGCACATGGAAACTTACATTGGTCAGCCTCTAAATCAATGGGTCAGTGGATTGTCAAAAGAACCGGAAGGACAAAAGCAAGAACTGAATGACCTAAGATACAGGTATTTGACAAAAATACTTTTATCCGACATCAACATTCGTAAAGATAAAGTGCTAGAAATGTTGGAAAAGTATGAAGATTTAGACAAATCTAAAAGAGAAGAGATGAAGAAAGATGTTGAAACCAGAATTAATGAAAGATTGAAAAGCTGTGTAGGGTTGGAATGAAATGTGTATGTGTTGTTTACTTGGTGGGTTGTTGAGTTTGGAAAAATACAATACATTTTATGTTTATTATGGTGGTGTATTTAGTGGGGAAGATACAATGTGATATTAATATGGCATGGTATGAAACAGTACAATTTGATGTTATTATGGTATGAATATATTGTGTTTTAACAAATTGGTTTAATCATTGTTAAAATTGTACGGGTTTATAATACAAATTGTGCTTGTTTTTTAATGGTTGGCTTACATAGTTAGTGTTAAAACCGTGCTGGTTTTTCTATACATAATGGTGTGTTTTAGAATATTTTGGTTTAAATATATTGGAGTTGTAAAGAAACAGTACAATCATTGTTAAAATTGTGCGAGTTTATGATACAAATTGTGCTTGTTTTTTAATAGTTTGCTTACATAATGTGTTAAAATTGTGCTGGTTTTTTTTACATAATGGTGGTTTATAATAAACATAAGGAGACGGAAAATTTTGAAGTACTCGATTGTAACATCAACACCATTAAAGCGCCAAGATAATGCAATAAAAAGTACCACAAACCACCAAGTATATGTAAATCTTTTAAACATCCAAGTATATGAAAATCATGTAAATCTTATAAACATCCAAGTATATGTAAATCATGTAAATCTTATAAACATCTTTAATCGTATATAAAAAAATGTAACATAAAAATCGAATAAGTAAATCTTATAAATTGGAAACAGCACCGGTTGATCTCTTAGAACCAGCACCAACTGCTCTCCTAGAACTAGTACCAAGTGAACCAGCAACAACTGCTCTTCTAGAAACAACACTAGTTGCTTTCATAGAACCAGCACCAGGTGCTGTATGAGAACCAACACCATGTGCTCTCATAGAACCAGCACCAGGTGCTGTATGAGAATCAACACCAGGTGCTGTATGAGAACCACCACCAAGTGAACCACCAACAGCAGAACCAGCACCAAGTGAACCAGAACCAGCACCGTCTGAAAAAACATACCAACACTAGGCTTGGATAAAGATGCAACACTAGGAGTATAGTACATCTTACCGGTACTAGGACATATACGCACACCTGAAATATCAAAAATAAAACAACAATTTATGAGAAGAACAAAAACAACAAAAGTTAAATAGAAACTAGCACAAATTATAAACCAGCACAAAAATATAAACCAGCAAATATACTAGCATAAAAAGAGCACATTAAAACAGAAACTCTCACAACTTATAAACCTGCACATAGAAGATGACATGTGGTATTTGATAACACTAAACCAGAAAAATTCATAAAACAATACATATAAAATTTATGTAATAACAATAAACCAGCACAATAACAATTTAAACCACCACACTTTGAACTCTGATTTCATAAAACCAGCACAATTGTAATTGTATCACATTCAGCACTTTCAACAATTTAAACCAGCACCAAACCAGAACAATCTATAAAACAGTACATATAAATTTTATGTAATAACAATAAACCATCACAATAACAATTTAAACCATAACACTTTCAACTCTGATTTCATAAAAACAACATAAACGTAATTTTATCACATTCAACACTTTCAACAATTTAAACCAGCACTAAACCAGAACAATCTATAAAACAGTACATAAAAAATTTTATGTAATAACAATAAACCAGCACAATAAAAATTGTATCACATTCAAACAAACACAAAAAAAGCAAAAAAACAAAAAACTAATCAAAATTGAGATCGAATCGTGTTTTACCATCGCCGCTGCTAGACATACCGCCGCCGCTAGACATACCGACGCCGCTAGACATATCATCGCTGCAAGACATTGCAGCACAAACCCTAGCCTCGCGAACAAACCCTAGCCTCAGATGACCAGAATGAAGAAAATCGTGATCGCGAACTCGATGAGCAGAATGAAGACGATGATGTTTGAATGATTGAGATCGTGATTCTAGTTCTGATTGAAGAAAAAGATTGTGATCGTGGATTTGAAGATGGTTGCGTCTGGATCTGGATATTACGTCTGGATCTGGATCTGGATCTGTTAGATATGTGGAAACTGATCTAATGTTCTTTTACTAACTTCCAAAAATACCCTTACTCATAAACTAAGGAGATTGCCACATGTCAAGCTGAGATTTATTCTTAGGTTTCTTAGCCTAGTAGGGATTCTTAGTTGAACCATCTCCTATATATATATATATATATGCTTTTTGTTTCCGGTCAAAAAATAATAATAATAATAAGATGCTTATGGGAAAAACTTTTTAAAATTTCGCACCTCGTGGGAGAGTGGGTCCTGGGTGGTCGCCCACCTTGCCCTAGGGTCGGCGGTATGGCTTTTGGTTATTAAATGCAAGTGATGATTTCTTTTCTTCATAGAGTTTCAGGAGATTCGCTCCCAAAGCTTTTATACTTGGCTGACTTCATGGTTGTACCCCATGTATTGACAAGATGATCATTTAATGCACGCAAAGTTATTAGATCAAAATATCTTATCATGCCCCAACCAATCTTCGTGCTTGGCATATAGTTTTTTCCACCAAGGATCCAATCTTTCATCCGGTCTAGATACTTCTGAGAACTATGGTCATGTTGGATTCCTGTAATCCGGGTAATGTTATGCCTTGTAGTTTAGGATTGGCATGTTCTAGGGTGTTACTATCACAAAAAGCATTATTAATATCCAATTGGTATAAAGGCCGATTATGTTCAACATCCAAACTTATTACGTACACATCTGACAGTAGTGATTTTCACTATTGGAGAGAAGGTTTCATCGAAATCGATTCCTTCTCTTTGACAACAAGCCTGCCTTTATATCTTTCAATCTCTCCCGTAGACCTATACATAACCTTATACACCAATTTACACCCAATGTTTTCCTATCATTAGGCAAGTTAACAAGACTCCACGTATTGTTTCTATTTAAGGCATCCATCTCTTCATTCGTAGCATTTAACCAGTTTATATCATGTTTAGCTTCATTAAAACAACTGGGTTCAACCGACTTATTCAAAATAGTTGAAAAAGACTTATTTTCAACTGAAAGATTTGAATAATTAACCACATTTTCCATTCCATATTTGACTTTACCCTCAATAACATAATGTTACATCCCAAATAAATAGAAACCAAATAATAGAAAGATCGAGATCAAAACGCGGGAACAAAATTAATAGAACATAAAAGGCAAGGAAGGGCCTTGGCCATGGGCCCAAAAACATGAGGAGACTATCTTATCTCAGTAGCCTCAACCTCTCCCTTATTCCACCTTATTACGTAAGCTTCTAAAGAGAGAGATCGGCTAGAGAGAGAAAGTAAAGGGATAACCCAAGAAGCTCGGGAATCATCATTTGGTAGCTTAGAAACGACTAGCAACATGAATCGGAGCCCAATAGGTAAGCAACATCTCTGAATCTGATTTTTAATAGTTTTGGGTTTTGAGTTCAAATCACATAAAGGCACAGTTTTTACGTATGGAATACAAAGCGAACCACATATTTAAGCTCATGGATGAAAATAGAACGTTTTGAATGTAAAAAGTTAAGGGTTTGAATACCTTGAAATCAGCCGACCAGATCTAGGGTTCTGATTGGGAAAGAAAGCCGCGCAGGCGAACTTATTTAATGACGAACTTAATATGATCGTTGGTACATGTTCGCCTATGGTATAAAAGTAGCGAACTTACTTAAGTTCGCCTAAAGAAGCAAAATTTCTTATGTTCGCCTAAGATCAAAGACAGTGAACTTATCTGAACTATAAGGTAGCGAACTTGCTAAGTTCCCCTATGTCCAAATTGGCGAACTTACCTAAGTTCGCCTAACCCTAAGATAGAAACGTTTAGTGTCATTTAGGTTCATTGTCTTATCTTGTATGACTTGATTATATAGATTGTGTGTGACCTTAGTGACACTAAGTAACCAGCTAGTATACTCCTTGGACCCGCTTATCAGGTGAGTTCTATGTGCCCCCTATGTGTTACGTGCAAACGTTTTTAAATATTTTGGTGCTAAAGTGTATACATGATATGAATGAATGCTATGTTATGTGTTATATGAAAATACATGATGACTATAAGTGAGACAAAGCATGGTTATGAACAAAGAAATATGTCAAGTATGTTCATGAATAAAGTAACGGAAGTATGACATAACGTATAAGAAAAAAATCTTGCTTTATATACATGTATATATATTGCTTGCTATGTATGAATAAACGTTATGGACGGAAACGATGATAACGGCTACTTCGGTAGACGGACGACCACTCGACTAATATGTAACCAGAATTAAAAGTCTAGAAAGGTAGACTAAACTAAGGCCACTACGGTGGAGTCAGTCCCTCAATCAATGCACGGATGTATAATTAGTTCGGGTGGGAATCGGATGCCTTTTGGTAGACGGGCAAAGACGGACTACGATTGTAGGACGGTTAAGACGGACGGCAGAAGGTTTGCCGGACGGTTAAGCAGACGGATGGTTTCTAATGACGGATGGTTAAGTAAATGGGCTACGACGGTAGTTCGAGGACGTTTGTCTTTGTGACATACGTAGTCAAATGACGGGTTGATCACCCTTATGTGTATGACCAGTGATTGTGCACCAAGAAATAAGCATGTATGTATCTGTATACGTACTCATTATGAATGTTATAGAAAGAAGGAAAGTAAAGAAATAAGCATGTATGTATCTATATACGTACTCATTATGAATGTTATAGGAAAGAAGTAAAGTAAAAAAATAAGCATGTATGTATCTATATAAGTACGCATTATGAATGTTGTATTAAAGCAGTAAAGTAAAGAAATAACAAATATATACATACATTTAAATATGTATATTTATTCTCATGATATAAAGTGAATGGCCGCTTGTTTATAAACTAGAACTCACCGGTGTTAGCTGACTTTTAGTATGCACTTCAGGTAACAAGAAGAAAGGATGTGCAAAGGCGTGATGGCTACCTGGCACGAGACTGACATCCCATTTCTTTTTATTATGTGTTAAGACAATGCTCTTTATGTTAAGGTTTTCGCTGTTATGTATTTGACTTATTGTACGCTTCTGCTATGATGAATGTTTTTAATTAAAATATCAGTGTTTGATGACTATGTTTATGAGTAAATCCAACAACTAAGGTCTCCCGGGAAAGAGGCTTAGACATAATCTTGTAAATTTTTTGGTAAACACATATTCCTAGCTGACCTCCTCACAGGAGCTAATAGATCATTAATTTCCTTAGGAGAGTATGCACTAGACATGAATTATAGTGTACATCTTTTTTGTTGCAACTCTCACCATCTTTACTTCCTCTATAGCGATTTGCATGAACTCTAGAGGGGAAATGTTCAATGTACACAATCTTCTTTACTTATTATACATACATCACCGTTTTTTACTTTCTCAACAGAGATTTGCATGAAATTTCACACGTAAAATGTTTGAATTTTTTAATATACCACATCTTCTTTACTACTATTACTACACATACTGACATACATCATCATTTTTTTTACTTCACTTGTAATGATCTGCATGAAATTTCATATTTAAGATGTTTGAATTTTCAATGTACCCCATCTTCTTTACTATTACTACACATACATCATCATTTTTACTTCACTTGTATCGATTTGCATGAAATTTTATCTGTAAAATGTTTGAATATTCAATGCCTCCCATCTTCTTAACCACCACACATACATCATCATTTTTACTTCACGTGTAGCGATTTGCATAAAAGTTCTCTATTGCTACTAAACATACTTCATCATTTTTTACTTCAAGTGTATAATTGTAAGGCCTCATTCCCAAGAGACCTCACTTGTTGGTTTTACTCATAAACACAGTTATCATTCACTGAACTTTAAATAAAAACATTCAACATAGCGGAAGCGTACAATAATTTAATTACATAATAACGGAAGTCTTAGCAAATAAAACATTGTCTTAACATAAAAGCAAGTAAACCGGATGTCAGTCTTGAGCCAGGTAGCCCTCACGCCTTTGCCCTTTTTTTTTTTTTTGCTACCTAAAGTGCATACTAAAAGTCAGCTAACGCCGGTAAGTTCTAGTTTAAAGCAATTAGGTATAACATTATTCGTTAATAAGTACATATATATTTATATACATACACATATCGTTTCATTCATTGAACATTCATTGGTCATACACATAAGGTTGATCAGCCCGTCATTGATTATGTAAGTCACAAAGACAAACGTTTCGTCCTACCGTCGTAGTCCGTCATTCATACCGTTTCTACCAAATTAGTCCGTCCATCATTACCGTCCGGCAAACCTTTGGTCTTCCGTCATACCGTCCTACCGTCGTAGTCCATCTTTTCGCCCATCTGCCCGAAGGAATCCGTTTCCCCAAACAAACTATATATGCAGTCGTGCTTAGAATAAGGGCCTCCGTCTACCGTAGTAGTCCGTATTTATTCTACCTTTCTAAACTTTATCATATCGTCTGCATAATAGTCGTAAGGTCATCCGTCTACCATAGTAGCCGTTATCATCGTACCGTCTTACCGAAGTAGTCCGTATTTTCGTCCTTAATGTTTAGTACATTCATAACATGCAATATATAAATATAAAGCAAGATTTCATTCGTTTAACGTTAAGTCATTCATAGCATGCAATATATAAATATAAAGCAAGATTTCATTTATTTCATTCTTTGTGGATAATCATTTGTTAGTTCATAATTCATTCTCTACCTTCATATAACACGTAGGTCATGTTGTCATTCATAACATTTAATTACTTGCACGTATACACTTCAGCCCCAAATCAGTTGTAAAACATTTGCACATAGCACATATGGGGCACATAGAACTCGCCTGACGAGCGGGTTCCTGAAGCATACTAGCTGGTTATTGAAGGTCACTAAGGTCACACATAGTATGTATAATCAAGCCATACAAGATAAGATAATGAACCTAAACGACACTAGATTTTCTACATTTAGGGTTAGGCGAACTTAGGTAAGTTCGCCACTTTTAGCTTAAACGAATATGATAAGTTCGCCACTTTTGAGCTTAAGTAAACATGATATGTTCGCTACCTAGATACTAGGCGAATGTTTGGTAAGTCCGCCTTCTTTGGCTTAGGCGAACATATGGTATGTTCGACCCTTAGTTTAGGCGAACCTCCTGTAGCGAACTTGATAAGTTCACCGGAACGGTGCCAGGCGAACATGATAAGTTCGCATGCGCGATCATCTTTCCCACCAGAAACCCTAGATCTAGCCACTCGATTCAACTCGCTCAAGATTCCAACTTTTTACGTTCAAAATGTTCCATTTCCATCCATGAGTCTAGATCTATAATTTATTTTAAGTTTCATTCGTAAAAACCGTAACTTTTTATGGATTTAACCAAAAACCCTAAAAGCTATAAGAACTCATATTCAAGCTAGACGGTTACCTGTTGGGGTCTGGTTTATGTTGTTATGTGTTGCTATGATACAGAGTGTTGATTTTTGAGTTTTTGAGCCGATTCCCGAGCTTTCTCTCTCTAGCACGATCTCTCTATCTAGAAATTGTGTAAGAAGGAAGAATGAGGATGGGGTTGTGAGGTTGCTGGAATACAAGGGGGTTTCCCTTGTTCTTGGCCCATGGGCCGGCCCAAGGCCTAGCTTCTTTCATTTCCTTTGCATCTGTAGATATATGTCTCGTCTTTCCTTTACGTTTATTCGGGTTTAATTATTTAGGGATGTTACAAGTTAAATAATTGAGGGTATAATTCCTTCATCGCGTCCGCTTTTTCCCATGTAGCTTCTGAACCTTTTGTGTGTTTCCATTGTACTTTGACTAGAGGAATTGATTTGTTGCGTAACCTTTTCTCAGCTCGGTCAAGAATAGATATTGGTTCCTCTACATAGTTTAAACTGTTATCCACTTTGATGTCGTCGTATGGTATGTGATCTGTGTTGTCAGCTAGGCACTTGCGTAAGTGTGACACGTGGAATGTAGGGTGGATTCCACTAAGCTCATCGGGCAGGTGATCGCGTTGTCAAGGTCAATAAAAAATAATATTAAATCTAATCCCTAGCTACCTTAAACTATAGTATAGTGAAGTAGGGTGTCGTATCCACAGGGAATTAGTGGACAGTGTTGTTTAAGGAAACTGTTCGGATTTTAATGAAAAAGCAATTAAATTTAAACTTGTAAAAACTATTTAGAGAAAATGGATCGCTTCCGGGTTCAGATTGCAAGTGTTGTGATGACTGGTTTGTACTTATTGGAAGTTACATAGACATAACTCATAACAACCAAGATAATGACTGCGTTGAGCAACGATTACAAAACCTGGTACTTGACACAGATTAATAACTCAATAGTTAATTGACAACTTAGAAGACCAGATCTAAATATTCAATGATTCACGGTAGAGAATCGAAAATTGATGAATGTATTAAATTGAATAAAAACCAAATTGTTTCAAATAAATCTAGGAATCATGCATTCAAACAATCATACGATTACAAGAATAACAAACCAAATCAAGTGTGAACCTTAGTCTATCACTTACAAGCAGATCCTACACCCGGAAACGACACGGAGAGATTAGCCGCTCATCGACGTCATCATCGATTCCTCACTAATTGGTGTAACTTGATCTAGTATCAAAAACCTGAAAGGACTTGAACTTTTCCTCTGAAAATCGCCTTAGGAATGCTCTGGGATGGCTGGGGAGAAGTTAATTCGAGAATGGACTCCCCAATTGCTTATAATTGGAATTAGGTTTAATTTGCTGAAAATACATTTCTTCGCGTGTCGCGAACCAAGGATGGATGATCTTCGCGTGTCGCGACAGCCAAAATAGTCGCGGCCCATATTCAAGGTCTTCGCGTGTCATGAACATTTGCTCCCTGTTCGCGCGTGGCGCGAAGAACCTAAATTCCAATAACTTTGACTTTTGTTCTTTTGACTTCTCCGGGGCCCGTGTATGCTGTTTTCCTCTTGATTTTAAGCTTCATATCTCCCACTCAATACGCATCTTAACCTGTAACACTCACAAACACCAAATGCACATAAAACAGACTCGGTATACAAAGCTGAACGCTTAAACTCTACAAATTAGACCCTTATACACGGGATACTTAGCAAACTTGACCAACTCTTGATATGATTTTGAAAGGTCTGACAAACCTTGGACTCAGTTTGCCTCGTTTCCAGAATCGGATGATCTCTTTCCAGGGTGACACTTTTAGCAGTACCATGTCTCCCACTTGAAATTCTAAATCCCTTCTTCTTTTATCCTCATATGATTTCTGCGTGTCTTTAGCAGCTTTCATGTGAGCTTTGATCTGTTCAAACATTTCGGAAGTAGCTTTGACCACTTCGAGGCTCGCAAAGACTTTCTGTCCAATTTCCCCCCAACAAACCGGGGTTCTACATCTCCTTCCGTACAACATCTGAAATGGCAGCATGCCAAAGGTTGAATGATAGCTGTTGTTGTATGAAAATTCTGCTAACGACAAATGGCTATCCCAGCTCCCACCGAAGTCAATGATACAGGCCTAGAGCATGTCCTCCAAAGTCTGAATGGCTCTCTCGGATTGACCATCAGTTTGAGGGTGTAAGTTGCGCTGATGTTTAACCTAGTACCCATTGCTTCATTGAACTTCTTCCAGAATCTCTACGCGAATCGAGTGTCCTTGTCAGACACAATTGACGATGGCATATCGTGTCTGCTTACTAATTCCTTAATAAATAATTCTGCCAACTTCTTAGATGAAAAAGCCTAACGTATTGCTAAGAAGTGAGCACTTTTCGTCAAGCGGTCGACGATCACCCAAATGGTATCATTGCCCTTAGCTGTGTGTGGTAGCATGGTAATGAAGTCCATTGTGATCTCCTCCCATTTCCATTCTGGTATTGGCAAGGGTTGCATTTTACCACATGATTTCTAGTGCTCGGCCTTAACGAGTGAACAAGTCACATATTCAGTCATATCATTCTTCATGCCAGCCCATCGGTATTCTTTCATCAAATCTTGGTACATCTTGTTGTTTTGGGGTGGATAGAGTAGCGAGACTTATGTGCCTCATCAAGGATCTTGGCTCTAAGCTCACCAATCTTGGGTATCCACATCCGGTCAAATCGAGTTCGTAGTCTGTATGCGTTAGTTCCTAGCTTTTCTTGTTGTCCTACTATCCTTTCCCATTTCACATTTCTTTCTAACAGAGCCTCCATTTGCACCTTTGCTATTTCAGTCATTAGATCTGGTGTTATAATTAGGTGGCATGCTTTGATCCGGATTGGTGTCGACTCTTCTTTTTGACTCAAGGCGTCATCAACTACGTTTGCCTTGCCTGGGTGATATAATATTTCGCAGTCATATTCTTTTAGTAATTCAATCCACCTCCTTTGTCTCATGTTCAACTCCTTTTGCTTGAAGAAATACTTTAGGCTTTTATGACCGGAGTAAATGATGCACTTAACTCTGTACAGGTAGTGTCTCCAAATATTTAATGTGAAAACTACCGCCGCCAACTCTAGATCGTGAGTCGGGTAGTTAACTTCGTGAACCTCTAACTGTCGCAAGGCGTAAGCGATCATCTTTCCTTGTTGCATGAGAACACAACCCAATCCTTGACCCAAAGCGTCAGAGTAAACTACCAAGTCTTCGTTTCCCTCGGGTAAGGTCAAGACTAGAGCTTGGGTTATTCGTGTCTTCAATTCTTCAAACGCGTTGTTTTGGGCTAGACCCCATTCAAACTTTACCTCTTTACGCGTTAACTTTGTAAGTGGCGAGGCTATTCTCGAGAAATCCTGAATGAATCTTCGATAACAACCTGCCAATCCTAGGACACTTCGTATTCTGTGGTTGTCTTCGGGACGTTCCATTCTTTCACTGTTATGATCTTCGTAGGGTCTACCGTAATGGCGTCTGGGTTTATAACATGACCTAGGAATTGGACTTCCCTAAGCTAGAACGCGCATTTGGAAAATTTTGCATATAACTTTTCCTGTTTCAAAACTTCCAATACCTCCCTTAGGTCACAGTGATGATCACCTTCGTTCTTTGAATAGATGAGAATGTCGTCTATAAAAACTATTACTGACCAATCCAACATTGGTCAGCACACTCTGTTCACTAAGTCCATAAACGTTGTAGGGGCGTCGATTAGTCCGAATGATATGACGAGGAACTTGAAATGTCCATAGCGCGTGCGAAACACTGTTTTCGGTATGTCTTCTTATCTCACCTTCAATTGGTGGTACCCCGACCTAAGATCCATCTTTGAGAACCAACTTGTGCCTTGTAGTTGATCAAAGAGATCGTCTATCCTTGGCAGTGGGTATTTATTCTTAACCGTTCGTTTGTTCAGTTCACGGTAATCGATGCACATGCGTATGCTACCACCTTTCTTCTTTACAAATAGTACCGGAGCGTCCCATGGTGTGTGACATCTGGCTAATTAGGGTTAACTCAGTTATCAAATTCAGTTAAATCCTAACCTATCTAACCCTATCTCAAACTTCAGGGACTATTTCTGTTATTATCCAAACTCAAACCACAAGGACTAATTGTGTAATTAGCCTAAACCTAATCCTATTTGACTTGGTAAAGTTAAAATCCAATCTTTAAGACATGTTGACTTTTACAAGTCAACTAACCATGTATTTAACTCAATTAAAACCTCAAGGGTCTTTTCTGCCAATTTTCCAAACTCAAATACAAGAAACCACAGGGACAAAATCTGTAATTTAAAAAAAATTGATTTCTGTTGACTTTTGAAAGTCAACACACTTGTTCTTGGATCCAATTCGCAAATTCTAGCCGCTTTCTGTTTGAAATAGAAACGGTTACTCACGTTGATGGCATTAACGTCCATAATGAGGTCCTTAATCATCGATTTTACTGCTAATTAAACTCAATAATGAGTAATTAAGATCTAACCGTCAACATTATAGATAAACCACATCAAATTCATCAATTTCGTATACCAATTCACGAATTGAACCTCTGTACACCGTAAACGAATCCCACTGAAGCTATTGCACGCTTTAATTCCATCGGAGAAGCAGTCCAGGTAGCCGGAGGTTGAACCAGTCACAGCCGACATCTGTTTTAGTCGAGCACTACCAATTCGTACTCAATCCTGGTAATCAAACATTCCCTCGGTTTCATTTTCATTTCTAGAGTAAAAGCCCTATGCCAATTAGGGCTTACAACACCGAATTAAACATGAATCAATCCTAGGGTTCATACTCATTTGGATTAAGTGGAAGTCTACCATAGGCTCAAGATAAATTCAATCAAATGGTAGGATCAGATTCAAGATCAGTTACACTTTGAAAGCCCTATGCTAATTTAACATCATACCATCGAATTATGCATGATCCATAAACTAGGGCTTGTTCATAAACGAATTTGGGGGTTTCAATCCTAGAACCAACCTCAATGAAATTAAACCACATAGATAGATTCGCAAGGTCTTAATCTATAAACGCCCTATGTTTTCAACAAGTTTTAATATCAGATTTGAACAAATCGATTCTGTGTTCATATCTAGGGTTTCGGCAATTCAATCTGTAATTTAACAAGACTAAACTTAATGTTTTTGCAATTAAATCTCACTACAGAATCGCAAGCACCCGATTTACAAAACCCCTATGGCCTCTGGTTCAATCGAAGTCTGAATCGTTGGTATTGGGAGGAATTCTGATCTGGATCGTGATAGGGGGGAAGATCACAGTGGAGTTAAGGGTTAAAACCATTTGGAACTGGATCCTTGTGCGATACCCTAGTGGGCGGAACTGGTTAAAGCTGTGTGCGTGTGTGGGAAAGACCCGGGTTCGAGTCTCTCCACACCTTTTTATTTTTAAATCAGTTTTTAATTAATAATTTGAATATAAAAACCTTACCCATATTATTATGTTAATATATATATATATATATACATGTTAACTCCGTAAATCACCTATAGACTCGGGTTTTGTAGGTCCCCGGGTGTATCGGATCGTTACGTGCGAATGTGTGGCTAGTCTAACCGGGTGCGGAATGCCCGTGACTAGGTGGAGAATCAAACAACACAAAGCAAACCGACAACAAAGACACAAGATACTTTCAACCTTCGTCTATTGATAATCACAGCCGGTTACAGAGAGAATGAATGTGTACTTACATTCTGTCAGGACCTGCTATTTATACTAGACCTGTTTCATGCGTACTTAGTAAGTGCGCAGGACTATTGTTCCTGCGTACTTAGCAAGAACGCAGACTTGCTCTTGCGTACTTGCTAAGTACGTAGCATATACATCCTGTGCACTTACTAAGTGAGCACAACACTTAACAGAAACAGACAAGACTAAGTACATACATATGTGATTACAACTCGATAATCAATACATACAGATACTTAAATACAAATACAAATACATAAAGACAAGTACCAAAGCTAAGACAACATCCAGAGTGTCTGTCACACAAACGTGTTCCAACAAACTCCCCCTTGACAACAACTCTGGATTGTCTTCGGTCTTCACGTCTTCCCAGCTTTAGCTTCCATCTTCTGTTTGTAGTCAAGATAGAACTTGACTAGTTTGTCATATCTAGAAGCTTGAAGCTTTGTCCACTCATCCGTGTAGATGCAGTATCTTTCATTTAGGACCGTCAGATCTTTCACAGAGGAATTAATGAAAGTGATTTCATCAAAAACTCTGATCAGTTCCTTTGGTTCCAAGCTTCCACTTGCGGACCTTATTCTTCCAATCACCACCGCCTCGCCCGTCTTTGGGTCTACGTACCAGTACCATATGTTACCAAGGATATCCTGAGATAACTTGCTCAGGGGAATCCTGGTTTCACATAGCACTGGCTTGTAAACCAGCTTCTTTAGACTACGGTTTGTCACAGGATGTTTAATACTTTTCTCCCAGACTTTCTTGGGCATCTGAGGCTTGAGAACTTCAAAGTTTCATGATCTTCCCTCTCTCTGTAGTGTCTTCCACAAATCCATTGCTACCGCGTGATGAGAATCACCAAGCAGCTCTCGGTTTGCAAGGTTCACTAGATCGTACTTCGGTAGGGAGTTGAACGCTTCACTGGTAGGTTTCAAGTATTAAACCCCACCAGCTCGTTTAATAGCGAACAACTTCTTGTCGTCGTCGAACTTGACAGACAAGATCATACCTGTAGCTCCATGTTTGTCTATGATGGATGTCTTTTTCCAGACAGGAGCTTGATCCTTTGAAAACCATCCAGGCGGATATTTGCTTTTCCACGCCTCTGGATCAACAGGTTGGGGATCGGTGGGAGAGGCTTCAGTCGAGGTTGCTGCACCACTAGCCTCAGCAACAAATTCAGGCTCGACTGATCCAGTATTAGAAGTAGCTTCAAAGGCTGGAGCTTCAAAGATCTCTCCATCCTCAAGCTCGTAAACTCCTTCACCGTCCCCTTTAGGAAACTCCACCATCACATCTTCATCATCCACATCCCATTCATCATCAGAGTCGATCTCTCCTTCCTCCAGATTGCTGAGAGCATCGATCTGTGCTTCTTTGGAATAGTCTGGCTCAATCAGTAGAATGACCTCATCAGATAGGTCGTATAGCACCTCAGCTATAGACTTTCCCTTATTACCTCCACTACCAGAAGCATCACCGCCTTCCTGGTGAGTTGACTCCCCCTCAGCCATTGGAACAGCAGAAATGGGCATTATCGCCAAAGCTTGTTGCTCACTTCCACTAGAACCGGCTTCAGGATCCTTGTCTTTGTCATCATCCTTGGTTAGATCAACCGGATGACAAGCCTCATCACCGCCTGGTTTTGATGGCATCTCCTTCTCTTTCTCTCTCTCCCCCTGAGCAGCAAGCTTCGTGGTCAGTTCAGCTACTAACTTGACAATCATATCATGTTCTTTCCACTGCATATCAAACCATAGCTCTAAAGACGACATGTGTCCCAGAACCATATTGTCTGTCTTGCTCATTAGTTCGTTCTGGGCCATTACACTCTTAAGTCTCTCTTCAGTCCCAGTTCTCTGGCTTCTCAGAATAGTAACTTCGTCCACCAAAGAATTTATCTGAGCCTGTTGAGCCTCAGATTCTTCCCTTGACTTCTGAACAGTTTCAAGTAGACTCCCAACCTGTGTTTCCAAAGTTGTTATCCTCGCATCACAGGGATCAGGATCCCTAGATGTAGAGGCTTCAGCAGTATAGGGTGGAGATGAGAAGATCGCATCAAAGTTAAACCCCAGGGTAAAGTCCCCATAGTTGTAGGGTTGACTGATGGGTTTAAGGGTGGTAGTAGGGATGGAGGTTGGGATGGTGGTGGTAGCAATAGTTGTTGGGGTGATGATGGTAGGGGTGATGGTGACAGACTCAGTGAGGATTGGAGTCATCACCGGCACATGGACAGGTTGTAGCGGGAGGGGTACTGTCACAGGATCCTCCTCTGTGATAGAAGTTGTAGCCAATTCAGCAGTTATAAGTGGCCTCCTCCGTTGTCGCCGGTAAAGCTGTTGTGAAGGTGAAGTGGAAGCAGTACTCGCAGGCTCAGTTAATGGTTGCTTCTAAGCACTAACTTCTATTTCACTAAAGATAGCCTGGAACGGCCTATTCCCCTGACGCTTGTTAGTACTTTCTCGTCTCTGTCTTTGTATAGCAGCATCTGAATCAGATTCTGGTTCATTCTCACTGCTTGTACTTTCTTGTCTCTTTCTCTTAGAAGACGACTCGGGAAGAGTCACCGCTGTCGTTCTTCTTGAGTGTGATTGGTCTGGTGCATCATCAGAATCAGATGAATCAGATTCTGTTGCTTCGGAGTCAGATTCTTCATCACCAGCACCTCCTTCTTTTTCGTCTCCTTCATCATCAGATTCATTATCTCCTTCAACTTCCTCCTCTTCTTATTGTTCATCACTGTGTTCACTGAGTTCAGGCTCCGACTCTGCACTATACCATCTCCAATTTGCTGGTGCCACATACTCTGCATTGATCCGGTGGCCAAAGAGAGGAGTATGCACAGGGGTAGGTTCTACACTGCCTGGCTTTAATAATTGAGCAAATACTCTCTTGTCCACTCGCTTTACTTGTAATCTTTCCCCAATTGCCGATAGATTTGGCACAACATCATTGATCAAAAGTTACACAAATCTGGGGTATAACAGGAACCTAAACCTCTCCGTTGTATTGATCTAATCAGTTAAGGCTTTGTAAACGTATCTGGAGAAGTTATAGCCCTTGTTTAGAGACAGCCCAACCATAGCAGCTGCTAGATCAAGACCCATGGCATCCTTCTCTGCCTTCCTGGAAGAAATACACATGATCATTATGTGGGCAAAGTACCTCCACTAATCTAGCACCCACATCTTCTTGTACGATGCATAGTCTTGCACACCGACGTATCCCATTCGTTGTCTCCAACACCCATCCACAAAGTAATCAGGATAGGAAGATGGGTCGGTTGCACGATCCCGGAACAGTAAAACTCTCCTGATAGTGTCCTCAGAAATGGCAATGTCATGACCTGCCACAGTAGCCCGAATGACATTGGGAGTTACTGTGCAGTCATGTTCCGCCGTATTCCAGAACTGCTCCAAGTATGGTCTTGATACTACAGGGTCTGCTGAAATAGCGTAGCTAAGCTTTGAGCGGTTCAAGAAATCGATGATCTCCCGGTACTCAAGTGCAGCACCCTTCCATTCCGGTTCAGTAAGTGCCAGCAGATTGAATTCACTTGTAAATGCACGAGCCATCACTGCAAAAACAAACAATAAACACAATAAGAACAAGAATACTCATTGGAATTGAACAAACATGACACGGTATATGGAATTGAACAAACATGACACGGTATAGCACATTCATAAGGAAGAATTTCCAGACTTAGAAAAAATTTGCAATTTGCCTTCCTGCGTACTTAGCAAGTACGCAGGGTTTATACCTTGCGTACTTAGTAAGTACGCAGGAGTTATATCTTGCGTACTTACTAAGTGCGCAAGTTCTAACACTTGAACAAAAAGCAGATATTTCCAAATCAATAAATGTACGAATTTGATGTTGTTCAAGGTCACCATAACTAAAAAAAATTATTTAGAACTCATGAGACCAAGTCCAGTACCAAAATCTGGCTAAAACCAGGTCAAATTTGACCTAACCTGTCACGACCTCAACCGACGCCCAGACCAAGGTCAAAATCAAACGATGTTAAGGATGATTTTTGAGTGATTAGGGTTCGATTAAAGAATATAAACAAGATTTCGGGCTCAGTTTCATTAAAGATCATCTAAAAACTTGTCTCAATTCTGACATCTAACCCTAGACTCAAGAACAGTCAAAATTCAGTCCAAAACATAACGATTTGTGGATGAAATCGGCAACGATTCTCACCGAATGCTTGTTAAGTGAAGATGAAACAATGATCGGGATGAAAGAATCGTTTGGAATCACACAAAATTTGAGGAAATAAGGATTGGAGGGAATTGCATAGTGGCTGCATTTGAAATGAGATAAAGTCTGAGAATTTTTCTAAGTCCACTATATATACCCACACATTAGGGTCTTGCGTACTTAACAAGTGCGCAAGACTTAACTCTTGCGTACTTAGCAAATACGCATGATTTAAGTCTTGCATACTTACAAGTACGCAAGGTTTAATTCCTGCGCACTTAACAAGTACGCAGAAACCCTTGTGAAATCCAATTTCAACTCAAATTATGAAGAAGGTCAAGTCAAATAACGAACTTGATAAAAACATTCAAACAAGAGGTTTCAAAACCTATTCACGAAAGTTAAACACAAATATTTTTGGTTTTTTTAAAGTTTTGATAAGCTGTACGTAAAATATTTTTGGCTTTTCAGAAAGAAGATAATATGCACAAGAATATACACACAAGCTATTTTTGTTCAAAGTCACGAGCAGAGGATCATATCAGGCTATTATAAGCAAAAAATGATACACAATAAACATCAAATAATATGGGATAATGTCATGGATTACTACTTATTCATACGTAATATGCAATATAGACAAGTAAATTCAAGTTGTCAATATTATAAGATTTGAAACCATAAGCATCTTTGTATCACGTTCTTGTGTGTTAAGGTATTAATTATAAGATATACAACGTGTACCCCACAGTTATGCTTCAGAAATTTAAATTGCACTATCTCAAGGCATCTAAGATTTTCCTAAAGATTTTCAGATCTCCAGAATGAAGTTACATCGTTTAGCACAGAAAAAATCAAGCAGAATCCATAAGGATTATCAAGAATCATAAGATTCAGAATCGAGTGATTCATTTGTCTTGGTTTGATAGGTTTTTCTTCTGTGAATATCATATGATGATTCAGGTTAATAGATATGGAATCTATGTATTTGGGTAAGGGGATCCAACTTTTATCTGGATTTGATTTCAATGAATCAGGTATGATTCAAGGGTGAATATATGCTCAACAGTTGATGTCAAGACATATCTTGGCCCAACTTCCCATTGCATACTTGTGAGTATGGGCAGTGAAGTGAACCGAAAAATTGTGCTAAAGACATAACCCGAAAGTGGTCTCATAAGAAAATATTTGCCAAAATCTTACATCCTTTATCTGATAATGATCTTTTTGCATTCTTTTACACACACACACATGCAAAACATGGGTTCAAATCATAATTGTAGTATTGATTTAGTTTCCATACTACTAATGATTCAAAAAGGCTTATAGCCTACTGACAATTCAAATTACTTGCAAATATTCAAATTAAAACTGAAACAACTTAAACATTCAAGTAATCATGACGCGATCATTTCCCATATGTGCAGTCTAAGACGTTTAGATCATTACTGATGTACTATCATTTCCTCTTTTCTTCAAATGACTCTGAAAATTTTCTCTATTTTCTAATTTGTTTTGTCTTTTCTGAAATATTTTTCTAAAAAGAAACGATCTGTACAGAAAATTTTAAAAGAAATAAATTTTAACTTCCATGAAAATATTTTGATTTTGAAAACGAATTTTCTCACTCGGGATTGAACATTCCCATCAAGTTGACCAGATGTTCAAAACGGGTACGGTCAAAAGCTTTAGTGAAAAGGTCAGCAAAGTTGTCATCCGTGTGAACTTTGACAAGGTCAACCAAATGCTTTTCAGCACAGTCACGGATGAAATGATGGCGAATCTCTATATGCTTAGTTTTGGAATGTTTCACCAGGTTGTTCGTGATAGACATCATGGCATTGTTGTCAAAGAACAGAGGAGTTCAAGTGTAGTTCAAGCCATAATCTCTCAATTGCTGCTGGATCCACAATATCTGAGAACAACAGCTCGCGGCAGCAATGTACTCTGCTTCACATGTTGAGACAGAAACCGTTGTCTGCTTCTTACACTGCCAGGAGACCAGCCTATCTCCCAAGAATTGACATCCACCTGAGGTTGATTTTCTATTGAGGTTACAACCACCATAATCAGAATCGGTATAGGCTTTGAAGTCGAATGACTGCTGCTTCGAGTACCAAAGATCCAATCGGGGTTTCCCCTTCAAGTATCTGAAGATCCTTTTAACAGCTATCATGTGAGACTCCTTCGGTTGTGACTGAAACCTTGAGCACAAGCAGACAACAAACATAATGTCGAGCCTTGAAGCTGTGAGATACATTAGAGAACCGATCATCCCGCGGTACAATTTATAGTCCACATCCTTTCCATCTTTGTCTGGATGCAGACCATGATTGACTGGGATAGGTGTACCATAAGTACTGCTATCATTCATCTTGTATTTTGACAAGATGTCCTACACATACTTAGTTTGATGTAGATAGATTTCATCCTCTCTTTGACTGACTTGCAGACCCAGGAAGAACGACAATTCACCCATGTTGCTCATTTCAAACTTGGACTTCATCACCTGTTCGAATTCCCTACACATCCCTTCATTGGTAGACCCAAAGATAATGTCGTCCACGTAGACTTGTACAAGAAGAATATCACCTCCTGCTTTCCTAATGAAGAGAGTCGAGTCAATTTCTCCGCGGTCGAAACCATTGGACAGTAGATGTTTTAACAAAATCTCATACCACGCTCGAGGTGCTTGATGAAGACCATAAAGTGCTTTGTCGAGCTTATACACTTTATTGATATTATGCGGATCTTCAAAGCCGGGTGGTTGAGTGACATAGACCTCTTCATGAACTTTCCCATATAGAAAAGCACTCTTCATATCAAGTTGATAGACCTTGAAGCCGACAAAGGAGGCATAAGCCAGAAATAGTCTAATGGCCTCAAGTCTAGCAACTGGGGCATACACCTCAGTGTAATCCAGGCCCTCTTGCTGATAAAAACCCTAAACAACTAACCTTGCTTTATTCTTCAGTACAACATGTCGATCATCCGTCTTGCATTTGAACACCCACCTGGTTCCAATCGGATGCATACCCTTCGAAAGGTCAACCAAA
Organism: Smallanthus sonchifolius; assembly: GCA_023525975.1. Classification (NCBI taxonomy): domain Eukaryota; kingdom Viridiplantae; phylum Streptophyta; class Magnoliopsida; order Asterales; family Asteraceae; genus Smallanthus; species Smallanthus sonchifolius. The sequence goes on from CM042028.1 coordinate 56,781,786, forward strand.
TCCCACACGTGTAACTTTTGGAATTGAGACAGTTCATCTTGCATTGCCTCTATCCAGCAATTGTCAGCGAGAGCCTCTTTCACATTCTTCGGCTCCAATTGGGATACGAAAGAAGCGTGCAGACACGTTTCCAAGACACCTGTGTCAAGTATCTCAGCATACAAACTGGTGTTCTCAGCAATGGTTCTATGACGAGTTTGAACACCGGCATGAGGATCCCCAATAATGTTGTCAATTGGATGATTCTTATGCACTCTCGTCTCTGGTACTTGCGGTTCCTGGATGCTCGAATCTAGATTTGTGCTCAACTCCCCCATATCCTGTGTTCCAGAAGAAGAGGATTCAATGTTGATTGGATCAGCCGGAGCTTCATTCCCAACATGAGTGTTAGGATCAGCTGGAGCGTCATCTCCATCAACATGAACAACTTCAATGTCATCACTATTATGAGTTCTAGATGAAGAAGCAGCATTGGAATCGGGAGTTACAATAGGTACGGTGGCACGGGTTGAGAAGTTGGAGTCATCGCCGCCATTAACGAAATCGTACACATTTGCGGCATCATCGGCATATAAATCAGGAAGGTTGAAAGACTTGAACAAAGCATCATAATCAAATCCCCAAGCAGGACCAGTTGGTTCTGGTGGAATGCTGTGTTTACTGCAGTCCACTTCGAACCATTCTTCCACAGACCTACTCTGAATATTGTACACTTTTTTGCAGGGTGAACTGGCAACATATCCTAAGAAGATGCCTTCCACCGCTTTTGCATGAAACTTAGACTTGCGGTCTTTGTACTGTAATAATAAAGAGCAGGGACTACCAAAAGCAACTAGGTAGTCAAGATTTGGAGGACGATTGTTGATCAGCTCATAACAAGTTTTGTTGTGCCTTTTAACCACCGGGACTCTATTTAAGACATGACAAGCTGTGTTGACTGCTTCCGCCCAGAATGTTACAGGAAGCTTGGCATCTGACAGCATCGTCCTTGCAGTCTTAATTAGTGTTCTGTTCTTCCGTTCTGCAACTCCATTCTGCTGAGGTGTGTACGGGGCACTAAATTCGTGATGAATACCCTTCTTGAGACAGAAAAGCTCCATCAAATTATTCTTGACCTCAGTTCCGTTATCACTCCTTATTCTTCTAACCTTCAACTTGCATAAAGACTCCAAGCTCCAGATCAAGTATTGAAGAATATCAGCAGTCTCATCCTTGGTACCTAAAAAATGCACCCAAGAAAAACATGAGAAATCATCAGTTACAACTAGACAGTATGACTTTCCTCCAATACTCCTGATACTTATGGGCCCAAACAGATCCATATGTAAGAGCTCCAAAGGGGTATCGATGGAGTTTTGGAGCTTGGGCTTGTGAGACTTCCGTTGCTGTTTGCCCTTTTTATAAGGCATACAGTCATCTGCAACGGAGAATCTCAACTTAGGAACCCCGGTAACTAAACTGTTTTGGACAAGATGATTAATTTTTCTGTAAGAAATATGTCCGAGTTTCCTATACCATAAGATTGAGTCAAGCTCTGTCACTTTGGTAAGCAAACAAGTAGCAACTGAAGATGTGGTTTTCGCCACGCTCATGTCGATCTGATAGGTATCATTCGTTCTTGGAGCACGCATCAAAATCCAGTCATCAGGAACCTCAAATCCAGGTTTGAGAATCATGCATTCCGACTTGTCAAACATGACTGAGTACTCCTTATCACACATCTGAGAAACACTCAACAGGTTATGCTTTAGCTGCTCGCAGTAGTTGACGTTGTTGAAGCTTACACATCCATTTGAAACCATGCTTTGACATGTAATACTGCCGCCTTTCTCACCTGCAAAGGCCACATGGCCGCCTCTGAATGGTTTAATGTCTTGAAGCAGTGCCATGTTGCCTGTCATGTGCCGGGAGCATCCACTATCTACATACCAACGATTAGAGATAGTTCCCTTCGGATGTCCCTGCACGAGTCACAAGAAATTAATTAGATTTGGAGACCCAAGCCATAGTGGTCTTAGGTCGTCTGTCTTTCTCAAAATAAACTACTTCAATTAATTCAAAGTCATGACTATCAAAAATTGGTGAATCCTTTGGAGATCTGGGATAAGAAGATTGAGAATTTTTGGTTTTCTTATACCAGGACCTTTTCTTTTGTTTTACTGGAACAGTCAGCTTGCATTCAGAAGCACCAGGTGAACTAGTACAAGCTTCACCTGATTGAATTCCAGCCAGCTGTTCCAGCTTTCTCAATCTCTTGTTCCTTCTTCTCCTCTGTGGCTTAGAAAGTTTAACCACAGGTTTCTCACCAGTTGATGCACTACCAGAGGTAGATACACAAGGTTTAGCAGGCAGCTTTCCCTAGCTTTCCCTTTTTTGAAATAGTGGGTTTAGCCTTAGAGGTGGTCTTTGGCTTTACCATAGGTTTCACTGGTGGTTTCACCTCATTCTTCTTTGGACTTTTATGCTGTTTCACTGGTGGTGACTTGGGGATAACAGCTGGTTGTGAAACAACTGGTCGTTTCCCTTGGTTCTTATTCGGGCAGTTCACAATGATGTGACCAACCGTACCACAGTGAAAACAAGCACGCTTTTCCTTATAAATTCTCCTGTAGGGCTCGTTAGATCTAGCATTTTATGACTCAGCATGATGAGCAGGAGAAGTTGTTTGGTGAACAGTAGTTTGACCTGATGGTGATTGGTTTTTGGGAATATAATACTTTTGCATATTTTCTTGGTAGCCAAGCCCGTAATGAGCTGAAAAGGCCTCCTTTTAAACCTGATTAATGTTTTTATATCCCCCATAAAGCATCACTTTTAATTTTTCATTTGATTTAATGATATCGGGTTCAGTCAAAATACAATTATCATGATCAATGACAATGTTTTTCTTCACTTTCTGTTCAACAAGCAACTCCTCGGAGACAACACCTTCAGGGAAGGTGTTTTCAGACCCATCATCAGAAGCAGTAAAAAACTCTTCATCAGATGCGGAGTCAGCCTTACTTGAGGAATCATCCTTGTTAGAGGAATCATCCTGACTTGAGGACTCAAGGCAAGACAAATCAATGTCAATCAATCCGTTGACAAATTTCCCGCTTACTGGTGGAGGAATGGCATTAGTACCTAGACCTAATCCATTCACTTGTCTTACTACAGACTCGTAGTGTTCCACCACAAACCGAGAATTTTTCAACTTCTCAATATTGCCTTTCAACTGCAAGATCTCATTTTGCAGTTTGGTGATCTCATTGTTTCTCTTTTCCAACCCCTTGTACGCAACATCCAAATGAAACTGTTGATCACAGATTTTAAGTGAATAATCACATTTTTCTTTCTTTAAAGTTTCAATTGAATCTTTGTAACGTTTTTCGTTTTCTTTGTAGCTTAAAGCTGCAATACGAAGGGGTTCGACCTTGTGTTGAAGCTTAGAATTTTCATCCTTTAAGCTTAGACATTTTAAACAAGAAATAACAGCAAAGGAATTAGAATCTACCTCAGTTGATGAACATGATGCCTCTCCAATAGCCATGAGGGCAACTGTAGTTGTAGACTCCTCTTGGTCAGCTCCAGAATCTTCACGTTCTTCTGCTTCCATCATCTCTACGATCTCAGCCATGAGGCCAACTTGTGTTTGAGCAATAATGGCATCCTCCAAATGAACATCCCAATCAAAGCTTTCGTCCTGTTGAGCTACCAAAGCATTGGACGTAACACCTTGACGTTGATTACGGTTGTTAGAATTGTTGAACCCTTGACCATTTCCTTGGTTGTTTCCCTGGCTAGGTCTGGTGAAACCTAAAACAGGTGCTTATCCTTCTGACATTCACGAGCAAAGTGTCTAAAGTTGTGACACTTGTAGCACTTGGCTTTGGATTTATCAAAACCCACCTTGGCATTTGAATGCCCACCAATAAACTTCCTGCCAGTTCGATTCAAGAAACGTTTGGCTCTTCTCAAGATCATGGCCATATTCCACTGAATATCCATGTCCTCCATGTCATCTGGATCTACCTGATTAAAATCTTCTTCTATGGTTTCAGGATCCGTTAGCTTACCGCCAATGAAGTTCTCATAGGTAAGCATGCATGATGAGAATAAAGCCACATGATCTTCAGCTATCTTGGCTATTGCTGATTGGTTAGCTGAAGATGTAGGAGAAGGATTTCTTGAGGAATTCTGGTGATGAGATCCAGAACCAGATCCAGATGCTGCATAACAAGCATGACCACCACAAACATTTGAGTTATCCTCCTCATGAGAGTTCCCTGAGAAAAGGGCAATTCCAGATCCCGATGACTTGGCAGTGGAAGATGTCCCATAATATATAGAGGGGTCTTGTATTTGAGGTCTCCCTGAGTTCTCTTTTCTTTTCAGGTGCATATCGTGTGCTTGAACCTTTCCAATTGCTTCATCGATAGTCATCTCATAGAATTTGGGGTTCTCTCTCAGCAGAGTGGTATACATCTCAAACCTTGGTGGTAACGCATCCAGAAACTTTTCAACTAATTCCTCATCAGGATACGTTATCTCATAAGCTTTTAACTCAGTTTGCAGATGATAGAATCTAGATATAAGTTCATCTGTAGACTCATTCTCCAGGTATCTGAAGCACTCATACTGCTTCCTAAGAAGATCCCTCTTACTCTTCTTGATGTCGCTGTTTCCCTCGAATCTCTTCTGCAAAGCCTTCCAGAGATCCTTTGAGTTATCGTATCCTCTAAAGCTGTGAAATAACTCCCTGGTCAAGGCCATTGTAATAGATCCATGTGCCTTCTTCTTTCTATCATACACTTTCTTTTCTTCTTCATCAAGTTTGGAGATAGGCTTGGGAACTTCCTCATCAAGATATGTATATGTGGGATGCTTATAACCCTCAAGAATGGGTATCCACAATGAAGAATCAGTATAAGAAATATAGTGTTCAAAGCGTGCTTTCCAGTTTGAGTAATCATTTACATTAAGCAGCTTTGGTGGTTTCTGTGGGGTTCCAATCTCGTTGTCATAATTTAGAAGATTACCAAGGTTCTGAAGATTTGCCATGGTGAAACACTTAGTCAAATTTCAAAAAAAAAAAAACAAAGCAACTTGCGCACTTAAGAATGGCCTTGCGCACTTAAGTAAATGGTCTTGCGCACTTACTATTTGCTCTTGCGTACTTAGCAAGTATGCAGGAGTAGATGTTAAGTACGCAGGAAGAAAAATTAAGTACGCACAAAAATGATCTTGCGTACTTGGCAAGTACGCACGAAGACCGTCCTTTTTTGCCAAAAAGGGTAAGTACGTAGATCACTTTTTCACCTGCTCTCACCAACTTTTTTCGATCGCCAGAAATACACCAGATCTTCAAAAATTGAAGATAAGACTAAATCAATCAAGTCAAAGGGTTAGAAACTTGTTTCTAACAAACCCTTAATGATCAAAACACTCAAACAACCAACAAAAGGTCGAATTTTGACTGATTTTCGCTTCTAAAATAGCGCTCAAGAGCTACCTCTATTTTATCACAAAAATCACCAAAATCGGTCACTTTTGCTTGTAAAAAGGCTGTAGATTGTGTCGAAAATGCTCCTAACACACTCACAACACTCGAAATCAAGAGCAAGTGCTCTGATAACACTTGTAGGTCCCCAGGTGTCTCGGATCATTACGTGCGAGCGTGTGGCTAGTCTAACCGGGTGCGGAATGCCCGTGACTAGGTGGAGAATCAAACAACACAAAGCAAACCGACAACAAAGACACAAGATACTTTCAACCTTCGTCTATTGATAATCACAGCCGGTTACAGAGAGAATGAATGCGTACTTACATTCTGTCAAGACCTGCTATTTATACTAGACCTGTTTCATGCGTACTTAGCAAGTGCGCAGGACTATTGTTCCTGCGTACTTAGCAAGTACGCAGACTTGCTCTTGCGTACTTGCTAAGTACGTAGGATATACATCCTGCGCACTTACTAAGTACGCACAACACTTAACAGAAATAGACAAGACTAAGTACATACATATGTGATTACAACTCGATAATCAATACATACAGATACTTAAATACAAATACAAATACATAAAGACAAGTACAAAAGCTAAGACAACATCCAGAGTGTCTATCACACAAACGTGTTCAAACAGGTTTGACTTTATAACCCATTTTAATATTATTTCCACTTTGAAATAATATATATTTATATTATTTTCAAACCACGACTCTGAACAAAATAATATATTTATATTATTTTCGACCTTGTAACCTTAATTAAAAATAAAATATATATTTATGTTATTTTCACCTCGTTTATAAACATTGTGTAACGTTTTAAACTATTAAATAATATAATTATTTATATTATTTACCTACGGTTTTATCCTCGATCTAAAAATGATATATTTATTATTTTGACACAAATGATTATTATTAATCTTGGAAACTTAAAAATAATATATTAAATTATATTATTTCCTGACCATTTTAAATGGCACAAGCGTACGAATATAATTATTTATTAAGATTATTCGTAATTAGAAATGTTCGACTCGAAACATAATTATCTTAATGATTATAAATTCCGTGGACACGTTCGTCTACTCGTTGGTCCTGCGTACATTAGGACATCCAAATCTTCCGTGTCGTCGTCACAAAGTTCCATATGTCCCTAACATATGTGTTTATAATTCTAGGGCATACCTAAGCCGTTTTCAGGCTAGCACTTATGGTCCCAACCTCTTTCTTGTGTGATTCAATCTACCACTCAATCCAGGTAAGTTTTCACGGCCCCTTTTTACTTGTTTTCCTATTGGGGGAGAAACATGCATATACACAAACAAATAGTATTTTACTTGTTTTCCCGTTGGCGAGAAACATGCATACAAACGAGCATCATTTTACTTGTTTTCCCGTTGGGGAGAAACATGCAAACAAACGAGTATCATTTTACTTGTTTTCCCGTTGGGGAGAAACATGCATACAAACGAGCATCATTTTACTTGTTTTCCCATTGGGGAGAAACATGTGTACAAACAGACATCCGTTACTTGTCTTCCCGCCGCGGAGAGACATACACATAAACGGACATGGATCACATAGTATTTCACTACCACTTGTGTACTTAAGCGTAACACACTATCATTGAAAGTCCTCACACACATCGGACCGTTAATATGGATTTAGCGAGGTAATGTTTGGTAGTACTACTGGGTTTGACAAACCCCACCCGGGCTAGTCGTCTAGTTCGATTGGAGGTCGAACGGGTGTAATATTAACCTAATCACATTAGTCAGGGTTGATAGACCTGACTGGAGGCAAACAAACAAACACATCAGTCAGCTTCGGTTGCGAGCACTTAGAGTAACTTGTACATTGTCTAGCTAGCAATAGGTGTGACTTACGTATGTGGATCCAGCAACACTCAAACAGTTTATTTGCATACAAACCTGTGAACTCACCAACCTCGTGTTGACACTTTTTCTTACATGTTTCTCAGGTTGCTTTGGCACAGGTTGCACACTTAGGACATGCATGGAGTCCTACCGTCATATCATTCATTTCAAACATTTTAAACAGTTTACTTTTTACATTAACTGACGCTTTGTTGCGTGTAATTACTTTTGATTTCATATTAACGTTTACGCTTCTGCATTTAACTCTGAACATTTAATGGTTTTGTTTAAACTCATATAGTGTCGTTTGACGTAACTAATGACTGAGATCCTGGGTTGTCACACGCCTAACGGTAAAACTCCGTTAGTGGATTTTGGGGGTGTGACATGGTGAGATGCTCGGTCTGATAAATCCTTTCTGTATGAGTTCTTCTGGTTGAGACATTAATACTTTCATTTCTGATGGATCCAATTGGTAGGGTGCTTTGGCAACGGGCTGGGCTCTTGGTAATAAGTCAATTTGAAATTCTATCTCCCGATCGGGTGGCATGCCAGGTAAGTCCTTAGGGAACACCTCCAGAAAGTTGAACACCACGGGTATATCTTTGAGTTCTTTCGTTTTCATTCTGTTATTAATAACATACGCCTAAGCTTCGCAACCGCGACTCATGTAACTTTTGGCCTAAATCATCGAGATGACGTTCGACATCGTGCAATTCCAATCCCCATAAACCGTAATCGGACTGCCGTCAGTAGCTTTGAGATGTATCATCTTTCGTTTACATATGATTTACGCTTTGTTGGCAGCTAGCTAATCCATGCCCCATACTATATCGAATAATCTAGAAGGAAACTTATGGCCCTCTATTTCTATCATGCAATCTTCGGTTACCTGAAACACTGCTGAGTTTCTACCAACGGCAGTTTCTACGCTAAAGGCCTTCATTACAGTGTTGATTGTGCAGTCTAGTTTGTGACTAAAGTTATTTGATATAAAGCTTTTACTAGAACCAGAATCAAATTAAATAGTAGCATGTTCATCATTAACTAGGAACGTACCTGACACGACATCAAGGTTTCCTCTAGCCTCTTCTTCAGTCAGAGCATAGGCTCGAGTCCTAGCGTTTGGTTGTTCTTGTTCCTTCTCTTTTCCCGAAACCAGATTGCCCGGTTTTCATGCAATCCTTCATCGCGTGCCCAAACAAGCCACAGTTCTCACACTTGATGGTGCTCCTACAGTCTCGGGAGGAATTTCCTGCCTTCCCACATTTAAAGCACATGGTAGATGTAGGTCCTGATTCTCTTACAGAATCACTCAGGTGATTAATTACACACACAAAGGCGGAAACTGTGATGGTGGTGAAACATAGGTAAGAAACAGAAAATGGTGATGATAAACCAGCTAACCACACTAGAATCAACACAAAATGATGTGAAAATGTAAGAACATCAGATGAATAAACTCCAAATGTGTATTGATTCAAGAACAACTATGAAAGAGAGAATATCAGGGTTACAACCGCTATCCACACCCTAAATATTCTCTAACTAGGCTATTTATAGGAAGCTAACAGGTATAGAAACTATGCTCACCGAAACTAGTTTCGGGTGAGCATTTACAAGAACATGCAGCCTATCGAAACTTCCTATCTATCGAAACTACTAGTTTCGGTAGAACAGACTCAATCAAAACTAGGTAGTTTCGATGGCCCAGACTTAGACTAAAAATTAGATTACATCAAACTGAAATAACAGAAGTACAGGGAAATAAAACAAGGACAATGGTTTCAAGAGTTACAATGATGACATTAGCTTACAAAAATAACAACCCTACAATCTCCCCCTAAGCTAGTGCATCATTGTCTTCAGTCATCTTGCAGCTGGAGCATCACTGGTTCTTGGTATGAAAGGCTTCACATTTACAGTCACCACCCTTTGGTATGCCTTTGCATCCGCCTCATCATCTTCATGAAAGACCTGGATAGGGTTATTGAATAACACCTCAAGATCTTCAGGTTGAAATTTTAACAGCTCCATGGGCTCAAAAATCTGGATGTCTCCCTTGTCTTCACATTCAATCATGGCACTACTGATGGTTGAATTGTAAAACCATCTCCTGAAATTCTGAAGCTGGACTGGTACTGACCATGGCAGTTGAATGGATTTGACAGTTTCTGCCGGTTTGTACCTAAGGCTTACCCATGGCCTTTGAGTTTGAGGGTGAATCCTTACTTTGGAGAGAACCCTTCTTGGTTTAGCAGTGGTCATAGACCTGAAATCATTGAAGGTTTGATTTCTTAAGAAGGTCTCAAAATCTCTTGCAATACCCACATTTCCTGGGTTCTGTAATGGCAGCTTGGCAAGGGCCCTTAAATCATATTTAGGGAGGGAGCTGAAGTCATGTGGAGACTTGAAGTGCTTCACTCCTACCTTGTATCTTCGGACAATGAAAAGTGTTGGAGCATGTTTTGTGACAAGCAGCTTGAAGATTGTTTGTATTTTATGAGAGTCGTTTGTATCTGATCGAGTTGTATATTCGAGTCTTTGTTCATGTATATTTTGGGTTGTATTAGTGGCTGCGCACTAAGCAAGTACGTAGAGTTGCTCTTGCGTACTTAGCAAGTGCGCAAGCTAAGTCCTACGTACTTAGCTAAGTACGCAGGTTGGTGGGTCTGTGAGTATAAATAGCTGATAAGGTTCTTGGTTGAGATGAGGTCTGAACAAGTTCTTGAGAGGAAACCCTTTGTAATCAGTTGTTTGATGCTAATAGACAAAGTTTTATATACTTGTGTTCGTTATCATCGTATCTAGTTATCTTGTTCAAGCTAATCACAGAGGATTCCGCACTCTGTTGATTGGTTTCATCTCCTATACGTCAATCGATCTAACACCAGGGGACCTACAAGTGGTATCAGAGCCTTTGCTCTTGAAATTGAGTGTTATAGGAGTGGTATTGAACATTTTCGACTAGATTTGGACTGATTTACATGGTTTTTGACCTGAATTTGAGGGTTGTTGAGCAGATCTAAGCGTTCTTATTCTTCACATTCACGAACTGATATTGCTTCAAAACATCTCAATAGTTGTTTGATTTTGTAAATTAATCATCAAAGGTTTGTTAGAATTGGATTTCTAAGCTTTTGGTTGGATTAATTTCAAATTTTAGATACGTTTTGAGTGATTTTCAGAATTTCAGACGCTTTTCGTACTTAGTTTTGTTCCTGCGTACTTAGATTTGTTCTTGCGTATTTACATTTGTTCTTGCGTACTTAGATTTGTTCTTGAGTACTTACATTTGTTCTTGCATACTTAGATTTGTTCTTGCGTACTTATATTTGTTCTTGCGTACTTACATTTGTTCTTGCGTACTTAATTTGTTCCTGCGTACTTAGTAAAAAAAAAAAAAAATTTAATTGGTTCAAGAGTTACAATCATGTTGTGTTACAAAAATGAGTTTGGACCATCGCCTCCGCCTCCTAGACTCATATCTCTAAATGATTATTCTACTTGGAAAGCTCGGTTTATGAAGTATGTTTCTTTGATCGACAAAGATTTTTGGAAACCAATAGAGGAAGGTTATACCCCTCCTACTTACACCTTCTTGCGTGATCCGAACATTCAAAAACCTACATCAAAGTTCACGGTTGAAGAAAAGAAAGAATTTGATAGAGAAAAGAAGACTAGAGAGGTTCTTGAAATGGCTCTTTCACAAGAAACCAACTATAAATTTAAGAGTTATTACACTTCAAAAAGCTTATGGGAAGCAATTCAAATGAAGTGTGAAGGATGTTTGAATGTGAAAGACGTGATGATCAACTCTGTGGATTCACCAAAATTTTCAGTTGCTCAAACAGATGAGAACAATGAATGTGAAAGTCCTCTTGAAGATGTAGAAGTGAGACAGAACCAAGTTTTTGATGATAGTATCGTTTCCAAAGAAAGTGTTTGGTCAGAAGAAGCTAAGTATGATACAGAAAATGCTCAGTCAGAAGAAAGTGGCGTGACTGAAGAAAGTTTCTTGACTACTGAAAATGAAACAAGTGATGGTAATGATGTCAAAGTTGAAGATAAGGACAATGAGTTTTCAGCAGTATTCACATTTGATTGCTCAACATCACTTGATTTCTTTGAGCAGATAGTTTCTAAAACAGAAGAACCTTGTTCCAAGTGTATGGAGTTAGCTGGTAAAGTGAACCGTCTCCAAGATAATAACCAAAATTTGGTTTGTGATCTTGATTTTCTACGAAAGGCAACTTCCATAAAAGAAGAAGAAGATAAATAAAGAATCAAGTTGGTAGAGGAAGAAGTACATAAGACAAAGTCAGAATTGGTTCAGTGCTAGAACAAGATTACACAGTTACTTAGCATGACTGAGTTGACTATTGAAAAAGGGGACAGGTCTGAGAAGAAGGAGTCTACCAAGACATTCATGGCAGATGGAGCTTCATCTAGTTCATCATGTGAGGTAGATTCTAATCCATTTGTTCAAATTATTTGTTCTAATTGTCAAGTTATTAAAACAGAAAATGATCGTTTACATGATCAACTCGAACCTCTTCGTGTGGCAGCATTACTTTACAAAGAAAATGAAAAACGTTTCAAAGAGAAAATTAAAAATCTTAAAAAGGATAAACATGATTTTTCAATTAAAATGAGTGAATAACAGTTCCATTTGGATGTTGCCTACAAAAAGCTAGAGGAAAAGAATCTTGAATTGGCCAAGTTGCAAAATGTGAAATTGCAACTGAGTGGCAAACTTGAGAAGTTGAAAAACTCTTTTTTTTAATGAATGTAGTTTTTCATTTAGTTTAATTTTATTTTATTGGTATTTAGTTAATTATTAGTTAATGATTAAAAATAAAATGCGGGGCGTGAAACCACTACGCACCTTAGTGATTATGGAAAGTGAAAACCCCTATGCTGATGTGGCGCTGACGTAGAGGGGCGTGAAACCACTACGGATAGCCTTAGGACAACTATTACCAAATCTAAGAGATTCTATCTCTAGATTAAAGCTTACAAATTGGTTTTTTCACAAAAAATAGGTTGAAGGTTACTTGGTGGAGTATGAACTTAATCCAAATGAAGATCCAGATCTTTGGAAGACTGCTTTGAATCATTTGATAAAGAAGAAAGCATATATCAACCCTATATTATTATAAAAACCCAATAACCATATATCAACCTTTGACTTAATATTAAATAATTAAGATTCCTCATCAATATTTGATCGGCCTAAAGTCGGGGAATGCAATGAGTCGATGACTTTAGGAAATCTATACTATATAATAGAAAAATGTTTTGCATGCCACGTGTTGCCTCTATATTCATTCTTATCATTTTTTTCCCGCATCTTTCTCTTATTAAATACAACTCTATCTTTTAATAATAATATATTTTTAAAGAAAATACTAATTATACTAATAAAACACATTTATTTTAAATTATCCTTTATTATAAAAAACTTTGAAATCTAATTATGTAACTTTTATTTTCAATAAAATAGTAAATTAAAGTCAAATTAAATTAAATAGTAATTAACGTATTTTTGAAACCCAATTATATATTAATTTTTACATATTTTGAATTTTGTTTTATATCCTTAGTATATGTAATACATTTTTGTACTTGTAAAATATATACATAAAAATTTAAGAATTTTATTTATTGATATTTTTCACTCGTATGTTATGTGCTAGTAGAGTAATAAATGATGCATTAACACCCCTACTAATCCGCCGAGAAGCATGGTAGTCCCATATGCATTTTATAATGAATAAGGCTAGTAGGTACATAATTTAAATATAAAAAAATATTAAAATAAAGATTGATCAGAGATTGGCATCTGGATTATTGATTCAGCATTATTAGTTCATCTTCCGATGTGCATCTTCCTGAAGACATTATTCACTCTAAAAACATAACCTCCACAAAAACCAGGTTAGATCCAAGCTCCTTCTTCGAATTCTGCAACTTCCGGGCACCATCTCTGAGCTCTGCAACTTTCCGGCAACGTCCTTCACCCGCCTAAAACCAGGCGGCCCAAATCAAAACGGTTTGAATCCTTTTCAATACTTTGTTGTGGCTTCTGACTGTAAAATTAGACATTGCTGTTATAAGAAATAGTTTGTGATTGGTATTATATGCATTTATTCACCCTTCTACGAAGAAATTATCAATGGATAATTTCGGTGGTAAACAAACCCATAAAAAATTAATTTTAAAATCTGTAGGTGATGTGCTCTAAAAACAAAAAGATAAATAATATCTTTAAGGTTTACCTTCGTTACCGACGCAAGAAACAAAACTAATGTTTTCACATCGTTAAACCAGTCTTTTATTGGTCGATTCGGTCCAACCGGATGAATTCATATATAACATAAAAATTAAAAATAGGTAAAAACAAAATAAACATTTAAAAACAAAATAATTTTAAACTTAATATAATAATTAATCTATTCATTACATTTTAAAGATAAAAATTTAATTTTTTTTAACTAATAGTGCCCTACACAAATTAAAAAAAAATCTTTAAATTAAGTAGGGCTAGGAAAACGTATCTAGTCGGATTAAGTTGGTTGAACCCGTTTAGAGACGATTTTAATCGTGTCGATCCGTTTATGACCCATATCGGTTTAATTCTAACCCAAACCCGCTTAACTTCGTGTGGTGTAAAGAATTGCCGGCCCTATTGGAAACTGAAAGATTAGTGTTGGAAAGTGAAAACTGAAAGGTTAGGTTATCTAATGACTAATATTTTAAATTAATTTTATATATTTAATCATTTAAAAATGTAAAATTATATTGTTTTGGTAAACTGGTTATAAACGGGTTCTGTTAACCTATTAACCATTTAACATGATTAGTTAAACGGATCTTATCGTATCATAAACGGGTTAGGTGGGTTGAACCCGTTTAGACACGATTTTAATCGTGTCGACCCATTTATGACTCATATCCGTTTAACTCAAACTCAAACCTGCTTAACTTCGTATCATGTCGTGTCGTGTAAACGGGTCGTGTCAGAAATTCTCAGTACTAAAATTAAGAGTTCTAGTCTACATGTTAGCTCGCAAATTAGAGTTTCAACCTACTCTCCCTTTTTTTACTCCAACTTTTCACTTCTTCAACCATGACTTTCTTCTTCCTCGGTTCCTCCATAATTGATAAAATAGGAGACAGTAGCAGTAGTTTTTTTTCATGCAGTTCAAGTATCTTAGTTCCCCTTTGTATTACGTACCTTTCAGTTTTTCCAATATAGAGAAGAAAATCGTCCCAAATAGTGTGTTTTATCTTGCTTTGCATTCTCTGATTACCCAACAGTTGATACATGTGTTTAAATTTCGAACTTAAATTGCAGTGAATTCTAATTAAGGCGCGATCATATTGGTTATTGAGTTTGACACACATCCTGCAAGTTCGCTCTAGTTTTATTTTCATTTAAGCTGCTACAATATTCTCAACATGGAAAGATTACAACACTTACAAATTCCACTGGAAGAGTTAAAATCAGCAACCAATAACTTTAGTGATGAAAATTGCATTGGAAGAGGTGGATTCGGGATGGTCTATATAGGCAAACTCAATATATATGGGCAGCAGAATACTGTGGCTGTGAAGAGGTTAGATCATAGTACACCGGGACAAGGGGACCGTGAGTTCTTGATGGAAATTCAAATGCTTTCGTCTTATAAGCACACAAACCTCATCTCTCTTCTTGGTTTTTGTCAAGAGAGAGGAGAAAATATCCTTGTTTATGAGCATGCAAAATATGGAAGCCTTGACAGATATCTAGCCGACTACAAGCTATCGTGGATGCAACGTCTCAAAATAAGCCTTGGCACAGCTCGTGGTTTTAATTACCTTCATAATGATGTGGGACCCCAACACAGGATCTTGCATCGCGATATAAAGAGCTCAAACATCCTCCTAGATGAAAATTGGGAAGCAAAAATATCTGATTTTGGATTGTCAAAAATAGGCCCCTCTAATGTTGAGTTCACATTTCTTGTGACTAATGCTTGTGGCACCTTTGGCTATATTGATCCCGAATATATGAAAACCGGCATTCTAACCAAGGAATCGGATGTGTATTCATTTGGGGTGGTGTTATTTGAAATATTGTGTGGAAGGCTTGCACTTGTTCATACATATGAAGATGAACGTCGGTTTCTTGCCTCACTCGCACAACAATATTATGAACAAAACAGATTACATGAGATAATCCTTCCCAGTATCAAGAATGAAATAGAGGAAGATTCATTCGACGTTTTCTCTATGGTTGCATATCAATGCTTGAAAGAAAAGCGTAGTGAACGACCAACGATGGCTTGGGTCGTGGAGAAACTCGAAGAGGCCTTGGAGCATCAGCATCATGTAAGTTTCATGTTGAAAATTAACACGTACAATTACATAATTTTGATTTAAGGTTTTCAGATTCAATATTACAGGACCGTGTTATATATTATTTTTCTTTGCATAAAAATGATGTGTATTTTTTGTTAGTAATCAAACAAAAATTACAAGTATTTTCACAAACATCATCTTAGTATTTGGAAAGAACAGGGGGAACAGGTTATGTCCTGTACCCTGAAAAATTTAAATATATACTGTTGTTATAATGGATGACTAATTCATTAGATTTTATTGTTTATAAAAAGTGGTACATTTGATATGATATTGTCATTATTCATAAATTTATTAACATATAATCTTTTTTTGTGAAAAAAAACTAATAATGACTTTCTCATTCATATCTATACTTACTTTTTTGGCTCTTCGATTTACTTAGAGATACAGATTTGAAGATATATTATCTGCCACCAACAACTTTTCTGATGAAAATCTCGTTGCGGAAGATGCATTAGGAAAAGTATACAAAGGACAACTATTGGAGTATGATAATTTGTTGAATGTTGCCATACGAAGGTTTGATTGCAAGTATGGAAAAGGGGACGAGTTGCAGATGGAGATTTCAATGCTTAAGACTCTCAAGCATAAGAACATCGCCTCTATTTTTCGGCGCTATAATGAGAATAATGAAAAGATCATCATTTACAAGCAAGCATGTCACGGAACTCTTGACCAACATCTAAGTGATCCATCTCTCACATGGTCCCAAAGACTTCAAATATGTTTAGGTGTTGCACAGGCATTGAGTTACATCCATTATGATGTCATACATTGTGACATCAGTAGCTCTAAAATATTTTTAGATAAAGATTGGGAACCCAAGATATATGGTTTTGAACTCTCTACAAAATATCCTCAAAGTTGGAGCCATCGCGTTCTATTCTCTCGCTACTTTGACACCAACAATATGACACCCAAATATGATGTTTACTGTTTTGGTGTGTTATTGTTTGAAGTCCTTTGTGGAAGGAGATCAATGATTACAAATGAAGGTGTTCAGGAAGAACTAGATAAGATTATTGATCTCAATTTAAGGAAACAAATGGACACACAATCATTGGCACTCTTCACAAACATAGCTTATAATTGCTTGAAGCAACAACTTGTGCACCGGCCAACTATGGATCACATTGTTAAAGAACTTGAGGAGGTGTTAGAACTTCAACAGAAACATGCAAATCTTGTAAGCCCATCCTTTCGCTTATTCATCCTTTTCTCATCATTACTTTTATGTTTATGTATTTTATGTCGTGGGGCCAATTTGTATTGAAGGAACACTCAATAGCTGTAGAGGAAGGTACATCATCCAATAGCTTGAAGGTAATTACTTTCTTTTGATTAGTTTGAGGTACTTATGGTAAATAAAATAAACTTTTCACCATGACATAGGCGTCCCATTTAACTAAATTTGGGTTTCTTTTAGTTTGTTTGAAGTTCCTTGAATATTTATATTGAATTAAGTTAAAAAAAATTAACAATAGAAATGCATGGAAACGGATGAATAGAAAAGCCGAATACCCAAAGTCCCAACCCGACTAGGGGCTGGACGAAATAATTGATATCAAACTTAGAGAGCCAAAAATATAAATAACCATTAAGATAACTTACATCAAATCCAAATTCGATTTCACATGTCTAAGTCTAGCACCCGTCAAAACAAAAGGGGAATCACATCCCAAAGAAACATTGTCTACATCCACTCATAAGAAATTCAATTGTCTAAATTAAGTCAACATAAGTAAGGTCTTCAACTAGCACTCCCGGGGTCACTCCTAGCTCTCATCCCACAACCAAGTCAAGTAGTCAATTGCCATTCCCTGAAATACATGCTTAAAAATAATGGGTAGCTTATGCTCGTGAGCTCGCATGTTTAAATCAGCAAAAGAATATTAATACAGTTTTTAATAGGCGTACAATAAGCACAACCAAACTGCACCAATCATATGCCTTCACCTGGTCATGCCCTGATGTTCTATCCCTATTTACACCCCTTGTATGAACAACTATTATCAAGATAGCGTATATACCATAACGATTCCAAAGAATCTTAGTAGGGACTCCACTGTTTGTGGGGGTTTCCCAAAATATACTACTCATACCACTATTGTTTCACATCAGGTAAACTAATGGATGTTGGTAATCAAGAGTGTAAATTAATGAAGAACACAAAGATTTGATAAACTTGCTTGTTGATTTGTAGAGAACTTTGTTCATACAGACTTACAAATCGATACAATTCATACAATTATGAGGGGGGGTACATAACCCTAATTTGCAGACCGTCGCGTCCCCTTCTCTTTAACCATTTATGACTTTTACTTATTTACATACTAGCCCTTGTACTTCCTACAATTACATATTAACTCTAAACATAACTTTCTAGTAAATTCACAATACCCCTAAACTTAATATTTACTTTATACTTTCAATACTCCCCCTTAAACTAAATATAGTTTAAAGAAGGTCTTCTCCTTGCTTGACTTGTCATTACAGCAATGTTGGTTCTTCATCACACACTAGATGCACCTCTTGATCTTCTCCTTTCTCCTTATCCTTCAATTTGGTGCATTCTTTTGCATAGTGGCCGTAGTTACCATATTCATAACACCTAACATTGCTTTTGTCTTTGTTTCCTCGGTCAGTATTTGTTCCACGTCCTCTTCCTCCTCTGACAGAACCTCTTCCACGACCTCTACCATGGCTTTGTGTACCACGTCCTTTATCGTGATGCCAACTTTCAGAGTTACTTGAATTTGCCATCAGGAGATTTCCTTGATTATCCTCCGGTTCGTCTTGGCTTTTGAGGCGTTCTTCAAAGGCTATTATCCTTCCTATTGCTTCTTCAAAAAACATTTTATCAACTTCTGAATACTGCTCGATAGTTGCCATGATTGTTAGAAACTTCTTTGGAACCGAGTTAAATAGCTTGCTCACAATTGTTTTATCCTTAAGAGTTTCACTGAGGGTTTTAAATTTAGCCCTCATACTACCCAACTTTCCTGAGAAGTCACTTACGGTTTCATTTTCTTTAATCCATAGTTGTCAATAGCGACCATAGCCCTCGCTAGAGCGCGCTATGTAGCGAAGCGGCCTATGGTCGCTATATGGTGTATAGCGACTGAATAGCGAGCATATAGCGAATATTCCTTTTTTTTTTTATTTTTAAATTTTTTTTTAATTTTTTACTTGATTAATATAAATAGGGTTGCTAATAACCCTAATATATGAAGATTTAGATGATTATTGATTATAATTGCTACAAATCTTACAATAGTTGAATATAAAATATTTCTAAAATTTTCTACTAGTGTATCGCTAAACGTGAAATAGCGCCCACTATTTCATCGCTATCGCTATGTAGCGTATAGGTGGCTTGTCGCTATTTACCGCTATTCACTATTGACAACTATGCTTTAATCCTCAAGGCCTCTAATTCACTCCTCAAAGTTTGTAGACGTGCCTTCTGAACGAGGTCTGCTCCAAGGTATCCAACTTTGATCGATTCCCATACTTCCTTTGCACTTGGATATTGTGCAACTTGCAATAGGACATCTTCTGGCAATGTTTGGAGGATCATTGCTTTTGTTGTATTGATTTTCTTTTTGTCTACTTCGTCCTTACAACCAATTGTCTCCCAAAGGCCATAGGCCTTCAATATTGTTTGCATCAACACCGTCCACATAGTGTAATTAGTTTCAGTCAGATATGGGCATTGAAGGGATACATTCCTGTGACATTTCAAAGATTTTCGTTGCGAAATTTATCGTGTAAATATTAACATTTTATTTCAAAACATATACACGTATATTTAATCAAATTTATACAAATCGGTGTATTGACAAATTTCAATTTAGGAATTTTTAATTTTAAAAAAAATATTTGAAGGTTATAAACTATATAAATTATGTTATTAAATTAAATAATTTATATAAATAAATCAATGGTTTTCAATTTTATTAACCATTCAAAATGATTGATTTTAAATAAAAACATAAGTTTTATAAAACTTTGTATGCTTAAGTTTTATTTGGTTTTATACAAATAGGTATTTTATTTTATGGATTTAAACTAATTAGAAATTTATAAATTTTAAAACTAATATAAAATTTTATATAAAAATCTAGATTTAAAAATTTCATAACTCATTTAAATAATACAAATAATCTTTTTATAAAAGTTATTTATAATAATAATAATGAAAATAAATTTATAAAATATAAATAGATTTAAAAGAAATTAAATTAATTTATTTAATAAAAAGTTTAGGGTTCGTTTTGTAATTAACTAAACTAGAAGGTTTTAAAACTAAAATCGTTTGAGGGGCTGTTTCTGGACAAAACAAACTCCAGGGACCATTTTTGCCAAACCTCGATTCGTATTTCCGGTTACCCCCAACAATAGTCCGGCGGTCAAAGGCTTTCTCCGGCGAACACCCCGACAGGGCTGTTCCCTTCACCTCGACAGCCGAAAGTGGTCTCTCTGGCTTCGTCTCTCCCACGCGAACAAGAGCCCCCGACCAATTTGTCGATTAATCATACGGAAAGCCTGATTGTGTCTATGGCCGAAAGTCCACGCCTCTAATACAGCCCCGACAGTCAACCTCCACGCCTGCAAGAGGTCTCGACAGATTCGTCTCGTCCATACGAGTGTCTGGACATACTCAATTTCGTGTTTTAATATAAGGATCGAGCTCGGCTTTAAATGACCATCTACAGACCTGCACGAGCTCGCCCACCCTCCTCCACCTGCTCTCACTTCAAATTGAAACCACCATCGTGTTCGTCTCTTCTGTGCGAAGCTATACCGCCCCTACTGACGGCCTAACTCCCTCTGGAACTCGAGATCACTATCTTGGTATTTTCGGACAAAAAGCTTGCCGACCAGACCCTTCGCGACCAAAGAGGTACCTCAAATCCATTCAATTGCCTTCTGTTACCCTTTGGCAAACTACCCTAATCCAAATCGCGGCTTAAATCCATCGATTGCCGGGCAAACCAATGTCCTCGGACACGGTTTGCCGGTTGCCGAGGACCAGCGACCAGTTTTGCTTGTGTGTATATCAATTAAACTACACCCACATAACCAGCGATGGGCAGTAGCCCGGCTGGTTATGCGTGTGTGTGTTTGTATCACAGGTCGCGGGTTCGATCCGGGTGGCCTACGGCCCAACCCCATTTTGCTCCTGTTGTGATTTTTTTTATTTTATTTAATTTTCTTAATTTATTTTAATAACATTTTTATACACTAAAGACTAAAACGAGTCGGTTTGATCGTTCGTTTATTTTGAAACCGATTAAACAATCTTTTTAATCCATAAACTATTCCATTTTTATAAATCTTGTAATATCATTTAAATACATTTATATATATAAAATACCTTATATTTTTATAAAACTTGTAATATTATTTAAATACGTTTTTATATATAAAATATCTTATATTTCTATAAATCTTGTAATACTTTTATAAACTTATTTAAATACATATTTATATAAAATGTCCTATATTTTTATAACTCTTGTAACATTTTTATAAACTTAATAAAATACATTTAATATATAAAATGTCTCATTTTCTTTATATAAACTCTAGCAATGTTTTTCTTTTTTAATAAACTTATTAAAATAAATTTTAATATACAAAATATCAACATAACTAGTCAAATAAAGACTTATCTTTTTTATTTATTATTATCGTTTAAATACATTAAACATAATGATTAACTATTTAAGAATGTAATATTTAAACAATATATATATATATATATATATATATTTTTTTTAAAAGTTAAAGTTTTACAAAACCATTATCATATTCCTACCACATTTTATACAAATAAATATTAAGGATATTATTATAAAACATATACTCATTTAAATACGAATACGCACATACATATAAACATACAATAATACACATTCATCTACATAGGGTTTCATTGTGCTTAGACTTCAACATACTTATCACCCTCACGCGTGGACAAATACCCGCTTGCAAGGTGAGTTACATATCCCCTATTTACATTTTTATACATTTTGGGGTGAAACGTAATCTGTGCTTACTTACATACAATTCAACTTGTGTTTACATGTGTAGATTATTGTGCTTTTGTGCTTGATCACTTGTTATGCTATGAATACTTTTAGGATGGTTTAAATTATGTGTAACCCACATAGTCTTGATTCCATGCCTATCACTTTTAGGGTAGCGGTATGCTATGCCTATCACGTTAAACCTTTATGCTTATATACATAATTACATGCTTACAATTGGTATACATATAGTGAATTCTCCACATTATGCCATATCATACCATGTCAAACTATGAATTGTATAAACATTTTTAACTAAAACTTTTACTTTATTTAAACATATGTAAACTCACCAACTCTCGTAGTTGACACTTGTTTTGGATTACGTTTCAGGTGAAGATAAGTGATTGTGTGACTATGTGTTGAAGGTGCTACACCTAAGGCTTTTGGACCTAGTAAAATAATTATGTGTAATATTCTAGAATAGGGTGTTGTAACTTGAATTGTATTTGGATATTTGGTATTTAAATCTTATTAATGAATTATGCAACCTTAGTAGATCATGTGCTTATGAACAATCATTTCATTGTCCGCCTCGATGATTCCGCCATCGGTCGGGGTGTGACAGATTGGTATCAGAGCCATGGTTATAGGGAATTAGGTTATTAGACACAATGACCTAGACTATAACCTTAGGACTCCCTTTTATGTGTTACGTGCTAAATGATTATTTGCAATGTGAATTATTTGTAGTTAGGTATTATTTGAATTTTCCCAAGTTTGGTACATGAGACTTATACACATACATGCAAGACTTTGATACATGATACATACTTTACATACACATTTGGCAAACAAACTTATGCAAACAAATACACTACCTATCCTTATCCATACACTTTCCTACCCCATATTAATTGCAACGTTTCTACACATTTTATGCTCAAAGACTCTCAAGACTATTAAAATCTTGAAAATCTCGTCAACGACTTAATTTCTTGAAACCAGTAAAGGACACGTGCAATCTGGAAGGGTGACACCTGTACATTGGGTTTTCTGTCTAGGAAAGCATTTCGTATAAATCCAAATAAACGGACCCGTATGCTTTCTTGGGAATTCCTGAAGTGAGTGTTTACCTATAGGCTAAAGCATGTCTCTTTGAAAGTTTCGGGAAATTAATTAACGTTGATAAGTCAATGTATTCGCAAGGATACAATCCGAACTTAAACTCAAATCTGGGGACATTATAGCAAGATAGGAAGAACTAGACGAACATGCAAAACAAATCATTATTACGGGTGCACACGTAATAACAATTTGTAGTGCATGCGAATTCCAGCCATTCCTATTACGCGAATAATGATCTATGTTATCATATCCTCCCAGGAATAGATTTCATGGTTTATTTCCCCTATCCCTTTTGTGTTATAAAATTTTTGAATGAAATATGTGATCAGTTTTAGTCAGAACATACATACATTATCATGCGACATGATGAGTGTCATCTCGCGTTCCTGCTTACATTATTGTGAACAGTCTACCAACTGTAGCACATGCATGCCTATTTTAATCCGAAGTCTCATAAAATTTTGCCTTTCTCGTGGTATTTTATAGAATGCCTCCCCGTCGCGCAGCTAATGCTAACTCCAGCAATCCCAACACTGACCTTGCTGCACTACTTACTCAACTAGTAGGCCAAATGATCCAAGCTAACAACAACAGTGATGGGTCTAATACGCAAGGGAATGGTGCAAACCCACCGTACTGCACATTCAAACACTTCAATTCTTGCAACCCCATCAAATTCTTCGGGACGGAAGGTGCTACTGGCCTTCTTCAATGGTTTGAAAGTATGGAGAGTACTTTCCTAAACAGCGATTGTCCCGACAATCTCAAAGTCCGCTATGCTGCCAGCATCTTCCAAAAACGAGCACTCACCTGGTGGAATGGTGAGAAACGTACTCGAGGCAACGAATCTGCTATGTCCTTGTCTTGGGACGAAATGAAACGACTTATGACTGACGAGTTCTGTCCTCGCAACGAAATGAGGAAACTCGAAGCTGAATTTTGGGATCTCACCCAAGATAGCGGAGAGAATTTGGCTTACACCACTCGTTTTCAAGAACTAAGTCTGCTCGTGCCCCACATGGTTACTCCCTTAGCGCGGGGAATTGAGAAATACATAGGTGGACTGCCTATGCCAATCCAAGACACCGTATTGGGAAGTAATCCCTCCACTCTTGGAGACGCTATCCGTTTATCTGCTGTGTTGACTGACAATCACGTCAAAGCGGGTACCTTATCTAGGAGAGGTACCAAGAAAGTAGTCGACAAAGCTGCAGCTCCTGTGCCCGTCAAAAACGAAGAGCCCGAACCTTCCCATCAGGATAAGAAGCACAAGGCCCAAAACTTTGCGGCCATCACTCCTGCCGTACCTGTGACCCAAGTTACTCCTGCGGGTCAAATTCTGAGAAATTATGTAGGTTCATTTCCCCAATGCCCTACTTGCAAGTATCACCATGCCCCGCATGCTGCATGCCGTCTATGCTCAAATTGTGGACGCTATGGACACGTTGTTACTACTTGCCGTGCTCGCACTATCATTAATCAAGCTACTAAAGGCAATCATCCAGTGCCTCTCGCTATCACCTATGGACGGGCCTGTTACGAATGTGGAGATCCAAACCACTTTCGAAACCAATGTCCAAGACTTCAAAATCAAGGTGGTCCTCGTGGACGAGCATTTAATATAAATGCTAATGAGGCTCCGGCCAATGACGGCACTGTCAACGGTACGATCCTTTGTTCACTATCTTCATACATCCGTTTTATTCAATACTCATTTGCGTCACTTGCTTCTAACCAAATATATTGCTAAACAACAAGCCAAATTTGATAACTCTTATAGCATGGTAATAGCGGATGGGAAATCCATTGCTGTGAATTCTATAATCCGTGATTTGCATATAACAGCTATGCTTTCACCATTCATCTCATTCCTATACTTTGTGAAACAAATCTATTATGTTTAAATTTAGTCATACAACTTGCTAGCTCTGTTAAAGTTACTTGAATTGTTGAAGTTCCAAATCCTAGTAATTATGCACGGGGAATCCCCGGTATATCAAAGGGGTGGTGGGTTAGCCGCTGGTACACCCTATACATAAACCCACTTGATATAACGAGTATAAACCATGCATAAGTACTAGGAAGAGGATCGGTTCTTGAATTGTTAGACATATTTGTGCTATGAAACTACTCATAGACGTGATAACATTTACAAATTGTACGCATTTCATTGTACAATTTTCAATTGAGAAAGGTGATTTGATTAAAATGATCTAAATCCTAGTAATTATGCACGGGGAAATCCCCGGTATATCAAAGGGGTGGTGGGTTAGCCGCTGGTACACCCTATACATAAACCCACTTGATATAACGAGTATAAACCATGCATAAGTACTAGGAGGAGGACCGGTTTTTGAAAATGTTTTTGCAAAATTTGAAAATATGAACACCCGTGGGGTGGAGTTTTAAAGGAAAATGCCATGTCACAAGGTGATTGGCACCAATATTGTTAAATCTGGTTTCCAGTAGTTTACATTCATGCGTTGTATGAACAATTGTATGCATAAATCTCATTATACTATTAGATCAACTAATTGGCAACTCAACTCGAATTAGCATCGTCATCCGTTATCATACGATATTTCCCCGCTAAATCTTTCTCTTGTGAAGTAATTCCATTCTAAGTCTATTGGCATCCCTTTTCCCGTTTCCATAACCTTCGCTAATCGAATTTCGGGACGAAATTCCTTCAACTTGAGGAGACTGTGACATTTCAAAGATTTTCGTTGCGAAATTTATCGTGTAAATATTAACATTTTATTTCAAAACATATACACGTATATTTAATCAAATTTATACAAATCGGTGTATTGACAAATTTCAATTTAGGAATTTTTAATTTTAAAAAAAATATTTGAAGGTTATAAACTATATAAATTATGTTATTAAATTAAATAATTTATATAAATAAATCAATGGTTTTCAATTTTATTAACCATTCAAAATGATTGATTTTAAATAAAAACATAAGTTTTATAAAACTTTGTATGCTTAAGTTTTATTTGGTTTTATACAAATAGGTATTTTATTTTATGGATTTAAACTAATTAGAAATTTATAAATTTTAAAACTAATATAAAATTTTATATAAAAATCTAGATTTAAAAATTTCATAACTCATTTAAATAATACAAATAATCTTTTTATAAAAGTTATTTATAATAATAATAATGAAAATAAATTTATAAAATATAAATAGATTTAAAAGAAATTAAATTAATTTATTTAATAAAAAGTTTAGGGTTCGTTTTGTAATTAACTAAACTAGAAGGTTTTAAAACTAAAATCGTTTGAGGGGCTGTTTCTGGACAAAACAAACTCCAGGGACCATTTTTGCCAAACCTCGATTCGTATTTCCGGTTACCCCCAACAATAGTCCGGCGGTCAAAGGCTTTCTCCGGCGAACACCCCGACAGGGCTGTTCCCTTCACCTCGACAGCCGAAAGTGGTCTCTCTGGCTTCGTCTCTCCCACGCGAACAAGAGCCCCCGACCAATTTGTCGATTAATCATACGGAAAGCCTGATTGTGTCTATGGCCGAAAGTCCACGCCTCTAATACAGCCCCGACAGTCAACCTCCACGCCTGCAAGAGGTCTCGACAGATTCGTCTCGTCCATACGAGTGTCTGGACATACTCAATTTCGTGTTTTAATATAAGGATCGAGCTCGGCTTTAAATGACCATCTACAGACCTGCACGAGCTCGCCCACCCTCCTCCACCTGCTCTCACTTCAAATTGAAACCACCATCGTGTTCGTCTCTTCTGTGCGAAGCTATACCGCCCCTACTGACGGCCTAACTCCCTCTGGAACTCGAGATCACTATCTTGGTATTTTCGGACAAAAAGCTTGCCGACCAGACCCTTCGCGACCAAAGAGGTACCTCAAATCCATTCAATTGCCTTCTGTTACCCTTTGGCAAACTACCCTAATCCAAATCGCGGCTTAAATCCATCGATTGCCGGGCAAACCAATGTCCTCGGACACGGTTTGCCGGTTGCCGAGGACCAGCGACCAGTTTTGCTTGTGTGTATATCAATTAAACTACACCCACATAACCAGCGATGGGCAGTAGCCCGGCTGGTTATGCGTGTGTGTGTTTGTATCACAGGTCGCGGGTTCGATCCGGGTGGCCTACGGCCCAACCCCATTTTGCTCCTGTTGTGATTTTTTTTATTTTATTTAATTTTCTTAATTTATTTTAATAACATTTTTATACACTAAAGACTAAAACGAGTCGGTTTGATCGTTCGTTTATTTTGAAACCGATTAAACAATCTTTTTAATCCATAAACTATTCCATTTTTATAAATCTTGTAATATCATTTAAATACATTTATATATATAAAATACCTTATATTTTTATAAAACTTGTAATATTATTTAAATACGTTTTTATATATAAAATATCTTATATTTCTATAAATCTTGTAATACTTTTATAAACTTATTTAAATACATATTTATATAAAATGTCCTATATTTTTATAACTCTTGTAACATTTTTATAAACTTAATAAAATACATTTAATATATAAAATGTCTCATTTTCTTTATATAAACTCTAGCAATGTTTTTCTTTTTTAATAAACTTATTAAAATAAATTTTAATATACAAAATATCAACATAACTAGTCAAATAAAGACTTATCTTTTTTATTTATTATTATCGTTTAAATACATTAAACATAATGATTAACTATTTAAGAATGTAATATTTAAACAATATATATATATATATATATATATATTTTTTTTAAAAGTTAAAGTTTTACAAAACCATTATCATATTCCTACCACATTTTATACAAATAAATATTAAGGATATTATTATAAAACATATACTCATTTAAATACGAATACGCACATACATATAAACATACAATAATACACATTCATCTACATAGGGTTTCATTGTGCTTAGACTTCAACATACTTATCACCCTCACGCGTGGACAAATACCCGCTTGCAAGGTGAGTTACATATCCCCTATTTACATTTTTATACATTTTGGGGTGAAACGTAATCTGTGCTTACTTACATACAATTCAACTTGTGTTTACATGTGTAGATTATTGTGCTTTTGTGCTTGATCACTTGTTATGCTATGAATACTTTTAGGATGGTTTAAATTATGTGTAACCCACATAGTCTTGATTCCATGCCTATCACTTTTAGGGTAGCGGTATGCTATGCCTATCACGTTAAACCTTTATGCTTATATACATAATTACATGCTTACAATTGGTATACATATAGTGAATTCTCCACATTATGCCATATCATACCATGTCAAACTATGAATTGTATAAACATTTTTAACTAAAACTTTTACTTTATTTAAACATATGTAAACTCACCAACTCTCGTAGTTGACACTTGTTTTGGATTACGTTTCAGGTGAAGATAAGTGATTGTGTGACTATGTGTTGAAGGTGCTACACCTAAGGCTTTTGGACCTAGTAAAATAATTATGTGTAATATTCTAGAATAGGGTGTTGTAACTTGAATTGTATTTGGATATTTGGTATTTAAATCTTATTAATGAATTATGCAACCTTAGTAGATCATGTGCTTATGAACAATCATTTCATTGTCCGCCTCGATGATTCCGCCATCGGTCGGGGTGTGACAATTCCCTTGATCGCTTGTTGATGCTGACGTACTTATTTCTTGTCTTCCTTGTCTATCATGCTTTCTTTCCTCTTTCTTACCTTCTTGATTTATTCTTGCCCTAACATGTTTGGTTGTACCACACAGGTTTTCCTTTTTGCTTACCACGCAGGTTCTATTCTGCTTCTTGCTTGTACCACACAGGTTTTCTTCTTGATGCCACACAGGTCTTGATGCCACACAAGTCTTGGTTGCCACACAGGTCTTGATTGCCACACAGGTCTTGATGCCACACAGGTCTTGTTGTCACACGTCTTGATGCCACACAGGTCTTGTTGTCACACGTCTTGATGCCACACAGGTCTTTCTTGTTTTGCCACACATGTCTTTCTCGCTTTGCTACACAGGTATTTCTCGCTATTCTTTTCTTGCTTGCTAATGAACCAAAAAAGGATTCGGGTATCTTGCTTGCTAATATGTTCTTACTTGCATCGTTCTTTCCCTACTTTACTTTCTTTCTCAATAGAAAAACATACAAAATGCTAACTCCTTTTGATCGATTGAGGGAATTCTAACTTCCTAACTTCAAATTAGAAATTATGCAATAAAAAATTAAAGGAAATACTTATCTTATTGGAGATTCTTTTTTTTTTTTTTTTTCAATTCGAGGTTTCTGACTTACAAAGAGATTGCAGCCCTTTCTAACTTTGTCTTTCTTGAATGCAAACTGATTTTCTCGATTGGATTAGGATTAACAAACCAAACCAAAACAGCCCCTTCAATCGTGTGATACTTCTTGATCGTATATAACACCAAAACACCCTAAATATTTTTAGAATGTAAAGATTTTCACACAGAAACTAAAACATACAGTTTTTGGGCCTTCACAGATTCTTCGCCGCACCCCTGATTTCTTTTGTTCACTGTTTCTTATCAAAATCAGGCTTCAAAGGAATCAAACTGATTTTGACTGAAAGTCTTGTATATGCCTTTTCCCTCTAATCGACTGAATTAAAAACGAAATCTCCTAATTGATTGTCAATTAGAAAAGACTCCTTGGTGATGATTTGGAAAATGGTTTCTTCCTCCACCGATCGATGTTGCTGTTGTTCTTGCTTCTTCGTTCCTTTAATTATTTAAACCTGCATTTTCTCCTTTCAATTAATGGTTCGAATTGGATAATTCTACTCCTGACGCCTCCTTTTCTTCCTTTCTTTTCCCTTGTGATCGATTAACTCTGCTGATCGATTTTTTCTTTAATCGGTGGTCCTCCTTTTACTCCCAGGTTTGAAACATGGGCTCTGATACCACTGTTGATAATCAAGAGTGCAAATTGATGAAGAACACAAAGATTTGATAAACTTGCTTATTGATTTGTAGAGAATTTTGTTCATACAGACTTACAAATCGATACAATTCATACGGTTAACGAGAGGGGGGTATATAACCCTAATTTGCAGACCGTCGCGTCCCCTCCTCTTTAACGCTGTGTTCCCGAGTCTCATTTAAGGAGGGAAAAGAAGGGATAAGAAAGGAAGGGGAAGGAAACCCTTGTTCCAGAGTTTTTTTTAAGGGGGGAAAAGAAAGGAAATGGGAGGAAGAGTGTTCCAGAGTTTTTTTTAAGAAAGGAAATGGAGGGAAATGAAGGGAAAACAAGCCTTATCTCCATTCTCCCAAATTAGAGAGATTTGGAGAGAAAGGAAAAGAAGGGAAAAGAAGATAAGGGGAAGGGATCCTTTCTTTTCTTTTCTTCCCTTTAGTAAACTCGGGAACACAGCGTAACCGTTTATGACTTCTACTTATTTACATAACAGCCCTTGTACTTCCTACAAATACATATTGACTCTAAACATAACTTTCTAGTAAATACACAAAGACCCCTAAACTTAATATTTAGTTTATACTTTCAATAATGGATTTCCTTATATCATGGGACACAAAAAGAGGAATTTCACATCTCACAACAGCACACCAAATAAATCATTTAATAGCATGTATTCAACTCAAAACATTATAAAAAGGGAAGTTTTCTTGAAAACTCACGAGTTCTAGCTTAATTAATAAAACTGATGGATTTTGTGTTCCACAAGTTTGTTTCTTCACCCAAATATTCACCTAAGTTGAATGTACCATTTTTGTTAATTAATGCTCATGGTCTATGATTAAGTTATTTCCTACTCCAAATGCTTACTCCATTTAAACTCCTTGAGTCAATTAACCAAGTGGTTTTATCAAAGTTTCCATTTTTAGTAACTTTGAGATGAGATGTTGATTTAAGGATATTGTTAATTCTTAAATAGTTAGTAGGTAGATTAATGCTTCAAAGTAATTTTAGAGTATGTTATTTTATATTACTATTCAATGATCTAGTGATGTTATGCTTGAGCTTAGGTTGTACTTCATGTTCAAATGGCTATTCTAAAATATTATTTAGTTACTTTGGTCCATGTATTTATTCTAGTTCTTGGGTTTTTGGCCCAAACCAAAATCTAAAAGGCGTCATTGGGCCAGTTAGGCCCGCTAAGCCGTTTTAAAGTCCAAAACACATTTAATTAACCCAATCTCTTTGGGACTTAATTTATATCTCGTCAAAATACTTTTATAAAGGTTCTGATAAAAAATTTCTGCCCAAAACCGTTTGGGCCGGTTATTGGGCTTGTTGAGCCAGCTAGGCCCAGACTCATAGTTATGGCCTTTTAATTAGGGGTGTTCAAAACCGGATATCTGAATTTTCGGATATCCGAAAAATTCGGATAGTGGATTTTACTATCCGAAATATGAAAAAAAAAAACTAAGTACCAAATTTCTTAAGATATTAATGTTGCAAGCAAAATTGATAATCACACATCAACTTATGTTTAGAGATCAAAAAAGAATTTCTTCATATGGACAAAGACACATATTATTTGCAGCAAATTAAATTTGGGTCTGTGCTTCCAAACAAAAAGTTACTAAAAACTAAATAATAAATCTAACAGAGAGCTCATGCCGGAACCCTAGAGACGAACAGAGAGCTCATGGCGGAATTGGCTGCGTAGGCGACGGTAGTCGGCGGTCGGTAGGTGGCAGGATGGATGAGGGAGACGCCGGATCGGAGAGCAGTAGAGCTTGGCTGGGTCGGAGGTTTGGAGTTGAGCGGAGCTTGTCGGAGGGTTGGAGTTGAGCAGAGGTTGTCGGAGATTTGGGAGTGATTTGAATTTGAGATTTGGGAGTGATTTGAATTGTCGGAGATGAAAGCGTGGATATCAGAGAAGCAATTAGACTGTTGGGTGTGGGGCTTTATTGAGCCAGGATTCATCCTCTAATATCACTCCATGTGGCGCTGACTGGATGCTGACTAAGCAGTGGATAAAGCCCCTGCTGAAGCACTTGAGGGTGTTGTGGTGCAGGTGAGCGGGGGCTTTATCGAATTGAGGGTTTTGTTTAATTATTTATTCATTTCAATGGATAAAGCCCGCTAGCCCACCCACGCCCCTCGATAAAGCCCCTCGCTCGCTCGACACCCTTGCGGTGTTCGCCACCACGGTGGCTCGCGCCCACCCCCTAGCGCCCCAAATAACCCCCCACACCCCTCAGTCTTAGGGTTTTTAGGTTGAGTGGGTTATGGATATATAAATATTTAAATAAAATAAATAATTAAAAAATAAAATATTTCGGATTCGGATATCTGAAATATCCGAAATTTTCCAATATTACTATCCGAATCCGAATCCGAAAATTCGGATATCCGAATTTCGGATATCCGAATTTTCGGATAGTTCGGATTCGGAATTTCGGATAGTTCGGGTTCGGTTTCGGATTCGGATTTTTTTGAACACCCCTACTTTTAATCTTTTATATAAAATCATTTTCATATAGTCCAAGTTGTAAACATGTACAGATTTGGTGAAGTTTAAAAATTTTATATTAATTAAAAGGCTTGTTTTTAAGCGTTTTGATAGCTCCTTGTTCTTGGTTCGTCTCACCTGGATGGTTCTTCTATGTTGGCTCTCGGTCTTCGGTGTTCGTTCCTATGTATGAGTTTCACCAAGCTATGATACCAATTATTGGGAAGAAAAATGGATCAAACACCACGGTTTTGTGACTAAAACTCCAGCCACGACTCTTATATTATTGAATTCGAAAAACCACAAAACAAATAATAATCCTAATCCCTTAATTATACTAACAATAACTTGGAACCTAAGACTCCTAATCCTACTTAAATACTATAAAACCAAACTACTAGATAAACACTAAACAAAAACTCAAACAAATCCAACAACCTTTATCTTCTGCCTTTTACCCTTTATCTCGAACCCTATTTAAAACCCACTTCACATGTGAACAATATTTAATCGCTACATAATTATGATAAAAATGGTGCTCTTGGTATTTTTGGTTAGACTTGACATTCCTTGATTAACAACCACATTTTTCAACACCAAAACAATTTCCTCTACACTTTTCAAAACTGCGCTATTTTAAAAAAGTATGTGCTTATGTGGTGTTTCATTTTCTAACCGAAAGTATTGTCGTTTCAAACTATTTAAATTAGTTAAATAGCGTTTTAAGTTTTAAGTACATGTCTTGACAAACTATTTAGGTGTTCGCATCGCGGTAATCTTTTATTTTTAATTTTGTGTTTCTTAATATATGCATTTTGGAATAAACTTTAGTTAATTGTTAATATGAACGTCTAAAGATACTCCAATCTATTATATTCCTTATTAACTTCAACAAATTAGTTTTTATTTAGGTGCCAATCTGTGTCTTCTTGTGATAATATATAGGGAGGAACATAGCATGGACACAATTTTCTTTCTATTTTATCAACGTTTCTAGCATGTAGAAGCTCTAATACTTCCCTCCTAACTTAAAGCTTAATTTTGTAGATGGATTTTCTGAAGATCCCACTAAGCAAAATAAGGCTAGCCACAAATGATTTCGACGATTCATACTCCGTTGGGAGTGGCGGGTATGGTATAGTGTACAAAGCAATACTTGACGTTGTTGATATCCGAAGTTTGTTGTCAATGGATGAGAAGTGTAAAGATGAACTGCCCAAAATAAGCAAAACTGTAGCAATAAAACGCATTTATAGTAGAGCAGATGAGCAAGGTAAACAAGGGTTTTTAACCGAAATTGAATTGCTTACTAGTTGTAAGCATCCAAATATAGTCTCTCTTCTTGGCTTTTCTAGAGAAGCTCGTGAAATGATTCTTGTGTATGAGTATGCTTTTAAAGGAAGCCTAAGTGATTATTTGGGAAGCGGTGTTAAAACACTTAATCTTAGTTGGGCACAAAGATTACAAATTTGCCTTGATATTGCACATGGAATTAATTATCTTCACACCGACATAGAAGGAAAACCAAGGATAATACATCGAGATATAAAGAGTGAGAACATTTTATTAGATGAAAATCTGAATGCAAAGGTTGCTGATTTTGGGCTCTCCAAATTCCATCATATGAAGCAACAAGCCAGCACTGTCTATACAAAAAATATTGCTGGCACAAAGGTTTATATGGATCCAGAATATTTGACTACATCCAAGTATAAAAGGGAATCTGATATTTACTCATTCGGAGTAGTATTATTTGAGGTCCTATCTGGGAGTTTGGCCTACGATTCGATCTACATGGCCGAAAGTGAAATGGGGCTTGCACCCATTGCAAGGAGATGCTTCAATGAGGGAACGTTAAAGGAATTGATTGATCCTAAAATAACAGAAGAAGATGATGATCACTTTTTTACTTTAAACAGAGGACCTAATCAAGATTCTTTCCACACATTTTCGAAGATCGCATATCAATGTTTGGCAGAAACTCAGGCCAAACGTCCAACAATGGAAGTCGTTCTCAAGGAACTTCAAAAAGCACTAAACTTGCAAGTAGGTCAAACGGTTATATAAAATAGAATATTTTTCTTCATAACCTTGACTCCTTTTAGTCTTACCGTGCTCATTAACATTTTAAAAGGATTATAGGAGATATTCTCAGTACACAAAATATGAGTTTTAACTATGAATTTCATGTTAAGATCAATTCCCCTTAATCCAACCCTGTATGCATAATATAAAGGATAACGGACAGTTCCCTTTTAATTTCATTATCATCTTTGCAGGGCGATACCATAGTACTCTCAAGGTTTCGACTCAGTGATATAGTTTTGGCTACCGAGAACTTTGCTGAAACATACTGCATTGGTTCAGACTGGAGTGGGACAGTGTACAAAGCTGAACTTGAGCATTTTGGCAACGATAGTTCACTGGCAACAGAAGAGAAGAATGACGGTGCACCATCCAATAAACAAATTACGGTAGCTATAAAACGCATCACTAGTAGAACAGGTAGGCAAGGAAAAGAAGGATTCTTTTCAGAACTTAAAATGCGTACTAGTTATAAACATCCCAATATAGTCTCTCTTCTTGGCTTTTGTGAAGAAGGTGATGAAATGATCCTTGTCTATGATCATGCTTGTCAGAGAAACCTCGATGACTATTTGAAAAACGTGGATAACATGAATAATCTTACATTGACCCATCGTCTACACCTATGCCTTCAGATCGCACGTGGACTCAATCACATTCACACCAAGATGGACAACCTACATGGTCACATAAAGAGTGCCAACATTTTGTTAGACAAGGATAGGGAGGCGAAGATTGCTTACTTTGGTATATCCAAATTACACCCAACTAATCAAGAGGTAGGCATGAAAGTATATGAGGATCCAGAACACAAAACAAGTGGTGAATTGAAAAGGGAATCGGATATATACTCTTTTGGAGTGGTTCTTTTTGAAATATTGTGTGGGAGGTTGGCGTATGATCAAGTTTACATAGTAGAAAATGACAAAGGGCTTGCACCCATTGCACGCGAGCGCTTCAATGATGGAACCATAGAGGGAATTATAGATCCGAAGCTAAAGAAAGAAACCGATGATGGCATTTTCACTTCAGATAGAGGACCCAATCGAGATTCATTGGACAAATTTTTAAATATTGCATATCAATGTTTGGGAGAAGCTGCCAAGCGTCCTACAATGGAAATCGTCATTGAGGAACTTGAGTTAGCATTACACTTTCATGTAAGTCAATAATTTCAAAGTACAACATTATTTCTTTTCTTCATATTCTTAATCACTCAGTATTTAGTATTATTGCATAAAACATAGACGGATGGGATCATTATTGATGAACATTTTTCAAATGAATTCAGATAAAGTTAAAATGAAGTATTTGTTTTATTAGAAATATTAATATTTGCAAACATGCACATTAAAACCTGCTTTAAGTTTGTTCTGCTTTTACTAAATCCAAGCATTCTCTTTTGTTATTTTTTTAGGCTTCCTTTATTATTCACTTCATGTACTTGGTCTTTTATTTTATATTTTCTAAATTTTAATTTTGTATTTGATGTTTTATGTTTTTTTTTTAATCGCATTAACTATTTACAATTTGACCTGATTAAAATTTTCACTTTCTCTCCCATTTGAACCGAAAGACTTACATGTTTGCTTTCTGTTTACCAGGTCAAGATTCCGGATATGGGGAAGCGCCTACATGTTGTTGATGCTTTACAAGCCAAGGACAGCGATGAGGTTAGTTACAATGTTGTAATTTATCCTTTTTTCTTCTTCTTAAAGTGATTTAGTTTTTACAGTTAATGTCTTTCAGAAATGATCTTTTATGCTTGGCAGTCTGTGATTTAGTTTTTATACTTCAAAATCTTTATTGAGGGAAAAAACTAAATTATAAAAAAGTAAAGAACTAAAGTCGACCTTATGGATTTTCAGGGCAGCAATACACTGAAGCTTTAAAATACAAGTTCACAATTCATCCGACCCAACCGGTTCAAACGGCTAGACCGCCACCAGTTTTGAACGCACCCAGACAGCCAGACCGTTCATACCGCCTCATTTACAAGCCTTAATGACTAATAATAATTCCAGACCTCAAGCAAGAGGAAAGAAGTTGATCCCTGTAGGGTTAATCTTGATGGGTCAGGATATGGGTCTTGAAGTTGAAGCTTCGTATGAATATGGGTCAAACGGGTCAAGCAGTTGTTTTAATTTGACATGTTTATTTTATGGTCTTTATTAATATTGAGTAGTAGATTATGGGTCAAAGTCATGGCCATGTTTACTAGTTTTTATGAGTCAATTATGCACATGTTGTGCTATTTGTTTTGGAGTCTAGGTCCAAGTTTAGTGTGGGCTGAACCAACAATCCCAGGTACTGTGATATTGTAGTTGTAAGAAGTATGATATTATTTTAATCTTTATCTACAAAAACATTACACAAAAATGTGTAGGCATCAACCTAAATATTTAACATATATGCATTAAAGCATAATTTGGGTGATCGTGTCAGATTTTGGATCATGAATGATACTATTCAACTAGTCGTGTATCATGTTTTTCAACCAAGTCATGTTCTATGAGTCACTACTAGAAAATAGACCTTTAATGACACGCGAACTATGACATGCAAAAGTGTGTCATCGTTTATGTGTCATCATAAAAAAAATAAAAACACGGAGTGCACATCTTGTAATTGTCATCTTATAATTTCAGCATCCCGCCCCTATCCTTTCTCCCACGCCATTGTCTTAAAAATCGAATAAACCTAGGGTTTTGAAACGATTTCATCTCTTTCATCTAAAACAACATAGGGTTTTGAAGCGATTTCATCTCTTTCATCTAAAACGATTTCATCTCTTTCAAAACTCTGACCTACGAGCGACGTACTACTCGTTTCCGGCAAGCTTCCTCCCCCCCCCCTTCCCACGGCGGCACTACAAGAGACCCCAGGCGGCGGCTACGACCAAGGGATCAGAAGGCGGCGGCTACGACTAAGGGATGGGAAAGTCTCATCAGCTTGGTCGCCGCCACCGCCGTCGTCGTCTTCAGGTATTATTTCTTCCATCCTTCTCTTCTATCTCTACCAGCAACGATTCTACTTCAATTAAAATCAGATTCGTATCGCTATAGATGGAGGCTTAGACGACAACGATTATCAAGCATAAGATGGTTGATCAGGTTAATTTCTTCACCTGTGTGCTTGATTTGGTACTCCGATCTCAAAATTAGGTTAAACTGAATAATTTATGGTGGGCGAGGGTTAGGGTTTTGAGCTGAATTTGTGTTATTAAAATTGTTTGCAGATCAAGAGAGAGATATCTATAATGAAGTTTGTTAGACATCCAAATGTTGTTCGCCTGCATGAGGCATGATCTCATAATCTAGTGTATAAGCTGTTTGATTGTCATATTAGCCTTTTTAATGTTTTGTTGATTTTTGTTTCGATTAGATTCTGAATGTTTCTACTTGTATTGCCAACAGGATTTGATTATGAATACAAAGCGGTTAATCTGCTTAAAGGAGAAAAAAAGCCCCGGTGACAATCCGTTCATTGGTATCATTGATGTCAAATCTGAAATCAGCAGTTAAAACATTCAACAAATGGATCACGATTTTAGTAACAAAATCTGGCAGAATTTTCACAAGTGTTGTAATTAGATCAAGATGTTCTCTGTTGGGGATAGAGTTCTGGCCCCTAGGTATTCGATGAAATGCCTACTTGTTGGATCCAATAATCAGCACAGATCAATCAAGCAAATCAGCTTCGACATTCTCGAGGAAAGGCGGAATCAATCCAAGATACTATAATATGAACGCCGAAATATCAAGTAACATAATCAACACGTTAATCCATCTGAATAACACCAATCAGACATTGTATTAACAATCAAAGGATGTTTCGATTACAGAGAGAATTCACCATACAATCTGATCACAATCAAGAGTCTTAACTATCTTTCAAATACAAGACTATATATAGTACAAAGAGTTCGTCCGAGAACTTTAGTCAACCGAAAAAGATTTCGATCGAAATCTTTTTCGATCGATAAAGTTTTCGACCGAAAACTTTACACTTGACTTTTATCACTAATAAAGACTTGAGTTCGATGGACTACTAGGTTCCAACAATCTCCCCCTAGTCCATTGAACATCAAGTTCTAAGTCTTGTCAGCATCCATCTTCTTTTCAGGCTTTGTCCTTTTAGATTCCAGATCTTGTAACCGCTTCTTGATCATCTTTGCTTCCGCTCTGAGTGACAAACATCGAGATACAACTCTCATATACAGTTTTGCTTCATTTTTGATCATCCAGCTCATATCACACTGAATCGTGTTATAGTACAAAATTTTTAGATCTTCATCTGAAAAGCTGAATAGATCCATCGGATCAAAAACTCTGAATTCTGGAAATCCAATCTGTTCAATCACAGCTTCGTGTGTCTTGGAATCATAATACCATCTGTCAAAATACTTAATGAAACTCTCTCTTCTGTCAGGTATATATACAGCTGTCACTGTATCAGCTGGCTTTACAATGTATCTATATTTTTTCTTCTCATCAACTCTGTATTTTCTCTTTATCTTCTTGCATACAGGTACTTGCGGTTTAAAAGCAGTAAACCTATCTTGTCCACACTGATTTCTCAAAAATACTTCAAAATCTGAAGCTCTTGCATTCTTTGCATGATTAATCAACTCCAACTTACTTAGCTCTCTAATATCCCACCTTGGCAAGGTCTGCAATTTATGACACATCTCAAAGTATTGAATTTCTCCAGCAGGTCTTTTTATCACATACATTCTTCTGTCACTATCATACTTCCAGCCCAAAATTACTCATGTCAAAGCTCTCTTTGGATTGTTGATCTTTTGTGTTAGCTTTTCAACAATAGTTGGCTTTTCAGTTTTTCTCCACCATAAACTTTTATCAACTGTATCTTTCTTTGTGGTTGACTAATCTCCATCATTATCTTCAAACATTTCATCAAAAGGAATTCTTTCATCCACCACTCTATCCAACCTTCCAACTTCATTACCATCACCTTCAACATAAGTCTGTTTTTCTTCATATTCATATTTCTCATACACTTTCTTAACTTGATCATCATCACTTGAATCTTCATCATTCACTCCAGTTCCTTTACCAACTCCTGATCAACCACTGCTACTATCATCATCACTTGATGAATCATCATTATTTTTCTTTACATCCGTGATAACTACATCTTCATCTTCCTTTTTCTCCTCTTCCTTCTCTTCCTCTTCCTTCTTCTCTTTTTTATCAACAATCTCCATACCTTCACCTTGAGCATTTATCAAACAATCTACATCAAACATGTCCTGAGATCCATATAATTCTGCTTCAATAATTGGAGAATCAGCTTTCTGATCTTCTTTCTCAGTAGATGGACCTTGTTCATTTTCTTCTGGAACAGCTGGAGACTTGATAGTATCAAAATTCACAGACATGCCAAGATGTTGTACAAGATCTTGTATAATACTCTGAAGCTTGTTGATTTGAACTTGTTGATCATCAATCTGCTTTTGCTTCTTTTGGTCATTTGACCTTAATTCTCTAATTTCTCTTTCTTGAACTGCTCCTCTACTTTGTAGATTAGCCACTTGTGTCTTCAGTTGGCTTACAATATTAGCAGTCTCTTGAGTAGCAAAATTCATAAACTCTTCATCCATCAGTGAATAATTCTTAGAAGACTTTTTAGTCACTCGATCTGGAATCTCATTTTCTTTGCCTTTGCCTGTATACTTTGGAACATCTTTCTTTTGTTTCTTCTGTTCTGGTTCTTTGATAACAATACCCTTAGACGGAGGAAGTCTAGAAGGCACGTCTTTCTTGGCTTCAGTAGACTTTCTTTTGCTTGGTGTTTCTGTTGCAGTTGCTGGTATTTATGAAATTCTATCACTTTCCTTTTCTTGAACATTTTCTTTCACTGGTTCATTCACCTTTTCGGTAACAACTTCTGGAATAACTTCAGGTTCTTGAATCCTTTCAGGATTTTCTTGAATTACACCTCTATCATCACCTTCTCCATCGTCACCATCATTTCCTCCTTCGTCATTATCATCATCACCTCCTTCATTATCTTCTACACCACTACTCATAATATCATTCACTTCATCTTCTACACCAAACTCAGGATCAGGATTCTCTTCAAGCATGTTTTGAAACAACAGTGTTGTTGCTCCAGTGAATTTACTCTTCTTTCTTATGGTATTCATGCTGCTGAAGATGTTTTCTGTCATCTGATCCAATGGTAGCTCAATACCGTCATTGGGTAAATCTGGTAGCAAAGTATTAATAATCATTTGTAAGAACCTCGGGTAGAGCAGAAATTTGTTGTTTTGTCTTGGTCCCACAAAGTTGTTTATCATAGCTTCAAAGATCATTCTTGAGAAGTTGAATCTTCTGTGAGTGGCCAAACATACTAAAGCTCCACTAAAAACTTCACCAATTTGATCAAAAGCTCCAGTTCTTGGTCCCAAGCAATGAATAAAAACATGCACCAAGTACCTCCATTGTTTCCCTAACAGAGTCTTAGTCACTTGCCTTCTTGGGAAATCACCTTCATAACCCATCTGTTGAATGATTTGCATGACTCTAGTATAGCTCATTCTGTAAGGAAACGATACATTATCCCTGAAATTCAGAACCTCTCTGATCACTTGTTCAGTTATTTTAATTGTCTTTCCTCCAACTGTACTTTCAATCCAAATCTCTTTCTTCACATGCTTATATTCCACATTATTCCAAAATTCTCTAATATGATTCTCATATACGGTGACTTGAGAAGATATTGCTGTTAAGATCCTTGACTTGTTTAGAAAAGCAACAATCTCTTCATAGCCTCTTGATTTTCTTGTACCTGCAGTCAAGCAAGCACATATGTTGTGTCTTGGATCGAACTTTAACCGATTCATATCTGCGAAATCACAATAACCATTTGTTAAACAAACTAAAAAAATTCCAACTCCAAAGATTTCGAACGAAAAAATCTCATCCGAACACTTTCTCGATCGAAAACTCTTATCCGAAAACTTTATCGATCGAAAACTCATATTTTGATCGAAATTTGTTAACTCCAGAGATTTCGATCAAAACACACTCAAACACCTTTGATCGAAAAACATTTCGATCGAAAACTATTTCGAATGGATCTAGAGTGACCTTTCATTTCCATCCGAAAACAGATTTCGGACCATTCAAAAACTTTTCGGACAATTCAAGAAGATTTCGGACAATTCAAATTTAAACACAAATCTAAGGTCTTGGATCTACCTATCTTAGACTAAGATAAACGAGGGACATACCTTGATGATGGAAACTAGTCGTTGCAACTCCCGAACACAAATCTCAGAGATTTCGAACGAAAACAAATGATTTAAAAAAAACACGTAATCGGCTCGAGAACTTGATAATGGTGATGAAATCGATTTCGATCGAAAAAACAAGTATATACAAACTAAAGATTTCGGTCGAAAACTATTTCGAACAAGATTTTTCGATCGAGATCAATTTCGAATAAAAAGATTTCGGACAATGTTTTCGAACGAAAACTTATTACTTAAAAAGTTTTTGATATTTTTCCATGCTTACAAACTCTTCCTTTATTATAAACCATCCAACATCAAAATCATTAAGACCTGTTCCAAAACTTTAACTACATACAATTTACTCACACTTATTCAGATAACACAAAGTACACCAAAAATGAGGATCAAGAAACGAGCTAGAATCAGAAACACATAGTTAAAGGTAAAAATCTCAAAGTATATTGATATTGCAAATGAACTCACACCAAGGATATTCTAAGGTGAACTGTTTTGACATAGGATCATAAATGCACACTGTCTCATTACACTTCATATCAAATCTGGATCTATACAGTTCAACATTGATTGCTAGTATATTAATCCACATAAACTCATGCATCATGTTTCAGCAAATATTGTGTGACAGTTAGATAAGATTAATCAATACAATGTGTACCCCACAATCGAGATGAAACGGACTGAGAATTAACACAAAATTTCACCAGATCATGATCCAATCACCAGCATGAAGGTAGCATTCTTAGCACAGAAAAAAAATAATCCAAGTGGATTTGAATGGAATCATATTGATTCAGAATCATTTTGATTCAATGTCTTGGTTTCTGAGGTAGTACGGAATCATATTGATTCATATGAGATTTGAAGCGTATGAAGAATCGTAGAACGATTCGGGTATGCGGATATCCGTAAGATATTGGATATGTCAATTGAAATCACGAATGATTCAAAGGGCGAAACAGACTGGCTTCCTGGTTTCCATCCGAGATTTTCACCAGAACCATCAATTGTATGAAGGTGTTTAACTCTAAATCATATATTTGACGTATATAGTCAATAGAGCAAACAAATTGCGCTAAGAACTCATCAAGATACTGGTCTCATGGTATGACTAGATTCACTTTGTATTCGAAATATGATGAAAGTACCGATATTCGATGTGGGTAAAACACAAAGATTGCAATTTAGTTAATCACACTAATATCGCCTAATTTATTACATGCAGAGCCTACCAACACATCAATAATTGTAACCAATGTCACCGTCATATCCAATTCATGCCTAAGCTCAGCATACAGATATACTATCATTTCCTATTTGCACAAAATGCATGTCAAACAGTCACACTTTTCAACACATATTGCACACACTGTACATTCACTTATTCACAACTCTATATATTTTTTTTATTATTATTCTCCCCCTAAAATTGTGATGTACTAAAATAAACAAAAACATAAGTAACACAACACAATTTTATCACAAAAAAAATACGACACACAACAAAAACGCTTAACGACCCTTTTGTGGAACAAAAACATGGTCTTTCAATCAAAATCAGATAGTTTGTTTTTTTGTTTTTTTTTTATTAAAAAAAATTCTCAAAAAGAAATCATTCCCAACATTTCAACCAAAGAGTTAAACCGATCAGTTGAAAAAGCTTTTGTGAAAAAATCGGCTTTTTGCTCTAAGGTATCCACGTGGATCACCTTTATCAAGCCATTATCAAAGCAATCTCTTATGAAGTGTAACCTGATCGCAATGTGCTTGGTTTTTGAATGTTGAATTGGATTCTTCACAATGCCCAATACAGCTTCATTATCACAATATATCGGTGTCTCCATCAGATTTAATCCGAAATCCAACAGTTGATGCTGAATCCATATGACTTGAGAACAACAGCTAGATGCAGCTGTGTATTCAGCTTCAGCAGTAGATGTGGAAACATTTGTTTGTTTCTTGCATTGCCAGGACACCAAACGCTCCCCCAAAAATTGACAACCACCGGTTGTGGATTTACGATCCAAACCACAACCTCCATAATCACTGTCAGTAAACGCATACAGTTTAAAATCAGAGTCTGACGGGTACCAAAGACCGAGATTAACTTTGCCTTTCAGATATCGAAGAATCCGCTTAACAGTTGTTTCATGTGATTCGCGAGGTGACGCCTGATACCTAGCACAAGAACAAACAGCAAACATAATATCCGGTCGACTTGCTGTCAAATACATAAGAGAGCCAATCATGGATCGATAAAATTTCTGATTAACTTCAATTCCAGTCGGATCTAGAGAAAGAGGTTCGTGAGGAGCAATGGGAGTGGAAGCAGCTTTGCAATCTTTCATGTTAAACTTTGTTAAGATATCATTGATATATTTGGCCTGATGAATGAGTATGCCTGCATCAGATTGTTCAACTTGTAATCCAAGGAAAAACTACATCCGACCCATAAGACTCACTTCAAACTTTAGCTTCATGACTTTCTCAAACTCTCTATTCAAACCTTCATTCGTCGAACCATAGATAATATCATCCACATACACTTGAACAAGCAACAAATCTTCTCCAAACTTCTTTAAAAAAAGTGTCTTGTCAATTTTTCCACGTGAAAAACCATTTGTAACTAGATGTGTAGATAATGTTTCATACCAAGCACGTGGTGCCTGATGTAAACCATATAATGCTTTATCCAGTCTGTACACTTGAAATGGATGATCAAGATCTTCAAATCCTGGTGGTTGATTTACATACAC
Source organism: Smallanthus sonchifolius (assembly GCA_023525975.1). NCBI lineage: Eukaryota > Viridiplantae > Streptophyta > Magnoliopsida > Asterales > Asteraceae > Smallanthus > Smallanthus sonchifolius. The sequence goes on from CM042028.1 coordinate 56,826,291, forward strand.
TTCTTCTTTGACAACTCCATATAAAAATGCGGTTTTCACATCCATCTGATACACTGTGAACTTCATAAAAGAGGCATATGCTAAGAACAAGCGAATAGCTTCTATCCTTGCCACAGGTGCAAAGACATCATCATAATCCAATCCTTCTTCTTGATAAAAACCTTGCACAACTAATCTGGCTTTGTTACGAACAACTATCCCACGATCATCACGTTTGTTTTTAAACACCCACTTCGTTCCAATCGGGTATTTTCCTTCTGGTAGATCAACCAAATGCCACACATTAAGCTTTTTGAACTGTAAAAGTTCTTCCTACATAGCTTCAATCCAACTGGCATCTTGAAGTGCTACTGTCACATTTTTAGGTTCTTCTTGAGATAAGAAACATGAATATAAACATGTATTTATTGTTCCAGATTGACTTCTTGTACGCACTCCTTCTTCAATTGAACTAATAATGTTTTCCACTGGATGAGCAGAATGAATTCGATGATTTGGAATATCATCAACTTGAACTGTTTCTGGCAAATTTGATGTATTTTCATCAATGGACTGGTCAATATCACTTAAAGAATTTTCAGTTTGAAGATTGCTGCTGATATTACTGGATCATCATTAGTACTGGATGTTTGTACTTCAGGACCAGTATTATTGATTGAAGTATTAACTGATGCTTGTTTTGAATTTAATGTGGAAATAGCACCATCAATACTTTCACTTTGAATTTGCACAGATTGTGGACCAACCATGAAATCATTTAAAGATTGATCAATTTCTTTTAGAGACTCATCAACACAGGTTGAAGAACTTGCACCATCAACAGCAACACCAAACTTTTGATCAAAAGTTGTAAAGATGATATCCGCATCAAAGAACCAATCTGGACCATTCTTCACAGAAGAAGCATTTGATTCTTGAAAATCCACATAATAAGATTCTTGAACAATTTTTGTTCGTTTGTTATAAACTCTGAAAGCTTTTTGATACGAAGAATATCCCAAGAAATAACATTCATCTCCAACAGCATCAAACTTTGACAAAGAATCTTGAGTATTCAAAAGAGTGCATGGACATCCAAAAGCTCTAAAAAACTTTATATATGGCTTTCTTTTGAAAAATAACTCGTAAGAAGTCTTTGTATGTTGTTTCACCATCAACACTCTATTCAGCACATAACAGGCTGTGTTTACCGCTTCAGCCCAGAATATAATAGGTAGATTTGAATCAACAATCATGGTTCGTGCAGCTTCGATTAAAGTTCTGTTCTTTCTTTCAGCAACACCATTTTGCTGTGGAGTTCTTGCTGCACTAAATTGATGAGTTATTCCTTTTTCTGCACAAAAAGAATATATCAGTTTATTTTTGAATTCAGTTCCATTGTCACTGCGAATAATCGATACTTTGCGATCACATATATTTTCAATTCGTTTAATGTATTCAATAATGATTTCAGGTGTTTCATCCTTAGATCCAAGGAAAAACACCCAAGAAAATCTTGAAAAATCATCTGTGATTACAAGGCAATACGATTTTTTCGCAATGCTCTTTACACGAACAGGACCAAATAAATCCATATGTAAAAGAAATAAAGGTCGAGTGAAAGTTGTAACAGTCTTGGTTGAATGAGATTTCTTGTGTTGTTTGCTTTTAGCACATGATACACAACTCTCTTGAATGATGAATTCTTTTCTTGGTAATCCCCTCACTAGCTCTTTATGAACCAACTTGTTCATGTTTTTTAAGTTTACATGACCCATCCTTCGATGCCATAGATATGACTCTGAACCTGTTGCCTTAGACAATAAACAAGATACACTGACTGGTGATGACCGATCATTCATGTCTACAACATAAGTATTAAACTTCCTTGGAGCTCGCATCAGAATCATATCTTCAGGAATGACAATCCCTGGTTTCAAGAATAAACATTCCTTTGCTGTGAAATGAACCGGAATGTTTTTATTACACACTTGAGAAACACTAAGCAGATTAAATTCCAATTGTGATACGAAATTGACTTTTTCAAGAGATATTAAATCATTTGAAACTGTCCCCTGTCCAGTTATCTTTCCACCTTTTTTATCTCCAGCAAAAGCAACAAAACCACCATCAAAAGATCGAAAATCATTCAATATCTCTCTTTGTCCTGTCATATGCCTTGAGCAACCGCTATCAACATGCCAAGCATTGTTAATAGTCCTCCCGGTTTGACTCTCACAGTTAGATGAATCATCATCAGAATCATCAACAACTTTTTCTTTTCCCTTGTCATCTGCTTTTAGTCCACAATTGTTTTGACTTTCAGCTATCTTTTCTGAACCTCCAATCTCTGCCATCAAAGCAGCATCAAACTCTTCTTCAGTTTCCTCAATTTCAGAATCCCATTCACAGTTATTCAAATGTTTTGACATTAAAGCAGTAGGAGTCTTCTTAGACTTGTCATCCTCTTCAATCATTTCAACCAGCTTTACACCTTTTCCTTCAATTTTCTTCTTCTTCTCTTTTGGACATTCCCGTGCGAAATGACCCAATTGTTGACAATTATAGCACCTCAATTTGGATTTATCAAAACCAATCTTCTTTCCGAACTGAAGTTTATCTTTTCCTGTTCTTTGCAAAAATTTCTTTGCTCTAACTGCAATCATTGCCATTTGCCACTGTAAGTCCATGTATTCCAAGTCATCAGGATTTACTTGCATGAGATCTTCAGCGTCCAGATTTGCTGGTTGAAGTTTTCCTGTCACGAACGCATCATAACTGCTCATGAATGCCCCAAACAAGGCAATCTGATCTTTTGGTATTTGACTTGTTGATTTTCCCTTTTCTCCAGCAACACACTTAGACCCACACCATCCTTTTTCAATTTCACTTTGAGAATTATTATGAGTTTCTACTTCACTTCCAGAGAAAAAAGCTGCATTAACTGAACTGGAACCAATTTGCTTGTCAGAACCATTCAACTCTCTCTTCTTTGCATCTAGTTCATAAGATTCCAATAAGCAGATTATATCATCCAGAGACTTGTTTTTCAGATCAGGTGTGGTGTTCTTAATGAGCATGCAAGGTATACTCCATGAGTTGGGTAAAGAATCCAGCAACTTTTTGCACAAATCATATTCTTCAAATTCCACACCCATTTTTCTCAGTCTATTCACCATAGTAGTAAATCTAGTAACTTGTTCACTTAAAGTTTCATTCTTCTTGAAACTAAACATGTTATACTGCTTTAACATCAAGTTTGTGCGACTTTCTTGTAGTGCTGCATTCCCTTCAAATCTTAAGCATAATGCATTCCATAAACCTTTGGCAGTCTCATGTTGCTCAAAATTCAAGTACAGTTCAGTCGGAAGTGCTAAGATAATAGATCCCAAAGCTCGATTATCTCTTTCAATCAATTTCTTATCTTCTTCAGTGTATAACTCAGGATCAGCAATCGAAACTATCCCATCAGCATTAGCAGTTCTAGGCACATGAGGTCCTTTGACTATTGAATCCCACAATGTATGTTCTGTAAACTTGAAATATGCCTTCATCATGATTTTCCAATTTGAGAACTCAGAAATTGACTTCAGCATGGGTGGTGACTTTCCCACTATCCGTTCAGAAGTATACTCTTTGTTTGCCATTGAATTTTGATCACAAGAAGAAATTTGAAAAAACTTTTCAACTCAAAAGATTTCGTTCGAAAACTTTTATCCGAGAAATTTTTCGACCAAAACTTTTCGATCGAAAATTATTTCGATCAAATGATTTCGAATGAACTTTTCGGGCGAAAACTAATTTTCGACTCCTTCAAGCTGAGATTTCGGACGATTCAACTGAAACTCGTAAAATCTCGATCTGCAACTCCCGAAAGTCAAATTAAGCCCCGAAACTCATCCCAAACTTCATCTCCACTGTTTTTCATGCAAAATACTCAAAAATGGCACTGAAAACACTCCAATTCGATGACTTTTGAATCTTGAAAAGTTGACACCGTTGATAAAAACTTGAAACTTGCTTGAATCTGCTAAAACCGAGCACCGAAAGCTCTGATACCACTTGTTGGATCCAATAATCAGCACAGATCAATCAAGCAAATCAGCTTCGACATTCTCGAGGAAAGGCGGAATCAATCCAAGATACTATAATATGAACGCCGAAATATCAAGTAACATAATCAACACGATAATCCATCTGAATAACACCAATCAGACATTGTATTAACAATCAAAGGATGTTTCGATTACAGAGAGAATTCACCATACAATCTGATCACAATCAAGAGTCTTAACTATCTTTCAAATACAAGACTATATATAGTACAAAGAGTTCGTCCGAGAACTTTAGTCAACCGAAAAAGATTTCGATCGAAATCTTTTTCGATCGATAAAGTTTTCGACCGAAAACTTTACACTTGACTTTTATCACTAATAAAGACTTGAGTTCGATGGACTACTAGGTTCCAACACTACTCACTTATGTTGTTTTTTGATATGCAGATTTTAATTTTTTATGCAATTGTTTCTCTGATTTTTAATGATTAAGTTCATAATCTTTCTTTCTCTTGATTTGTGTGGAACAGGTTATCTTATCATCCTTTGAAATCGCCTTAAAAGTGAACATAAAGTTAAGTTATCCTTTTTTCTTCTTCTTGAAGTGATTTAGTTTTTACAGTTAATGTCTTTCAGAAATGATCTTTTATGCTTGGCAGTCTGATTAATTTTTATATATACATCAAAATCTTTGTTTCCTTTTAACTAGTGATTTAGTTTTTAAGATATTTATGATTATTGAAGGAAAAAAACTAAATTATACTTCTTGCCAATAAATAAAAAAAATAAAGAACTAAAGTGGACCTGATGTACAGGGAGTTCACTATATGGATCAACAGAGGAAAACTAACAGGACGGATGAGAGGAAGTTTTTCAGGGAAGCAATACACTGAAGCTTTAAAATACAAGTTCACAATTCATCCGACCCAATTGGTTCAAACGGCTAGACCACCACCAGTTTTGAACGCACCCAGACAGCCAGACCGTTCATACCGCCTCATTTACAAGCCTTGATGACTAATAATAACTCCAGACCTCAAGCAAGAGGAAAGAAGTTGATCCCTGTAGGGTTAATCTTGACGGGTCATGGATATGGGTCTTGACGTTTGTTAGATAATATTAGATTTAAATAATATTAGATAATAATATTATCTCTGTACATTGTAAGTTGACCAACTTGGCAAGTTGCTAAGCTTTTTCCTTTCCTATAAATAGACCATGTATTGTAACATTTAAACTTGAGAAATTACAAGATTAGTTCTCCTCTGTTTGGTTCATATGAATTCAGTTCTCTGATTACCAAATTACATGGTACCAGAGCCATCTACTTCTGAAAGTTGTACCTGTGAGTGACCTGCCTTCTACGACATCTTTTTTTTAAGCAACAATTTCATCTCACCTTCACCACCACTGCCTACCAACACCTCCGACTAGCCTACCCCAGAAAAACCACCACCATCCGCCGCCCCACGAGCCGCAACGCTCCACCACCAGCTCCGCCTAGCCTCACTCTATTTCTGGTTATAAGACCAGCCCTGATCAGCCAAGACCGACCAGCCCAGATCAGCCCTGACCAGCCCAGATCAGCCCTGACCAGCTCAGGTCAGATCAGACTAGCCATGACCAGCTGAGACCGGCATTGACCAGCTTTGACCAGCTACTTTGATTTAAAAAAAAAAGATGTTAAGAATAGTTCTGCTTTCCCGCTTTTAATATTTCTGTTCTAGCTCTGGTCCTTGTCTAGATCCTTGGGCCAAGTCCAGATCTTCTCGTCCATTACATTTCAGCTTATCCAGACCTTCTGGTCCCAACTCTCTGGTCACAGCCCAGATCCTCTGGTCCGATTATTTTCCAGATTTTCAGTTTGACTTTTGTGCTAACTTTCTAATATTGCTGATTTAGAAAGTCTCCTCATCAATCATCCTTGTTTTATTTGATCTGTTCTGATTAAGTATGGGTGACGGGAAAGAAACCAAAGGTGACTCAAGTACAACTACAAAAGATGGTGATGTCCTTTCCATAGCAACCCGACTCACAGATAACAAGCTTGACGGCTCCAACTTCTTTGAATGGAGCAAAACCATTCGTATTTACTTACGAAGTATTGGAAAGGCCTTTCACCTCACTTCTGATCCTCCTACAGATAACACTAAAGATCAATGGCTACAAAATGATGCTCGATTGTTCCTTCAAATAAGAAACTCTATTGATACTTCTGTCATCTCACTTATCAATCACTGTGAGTATGTCAAGGAATTGATGGACTACCTAGAATTTCTATATTCTGGACAAAGTAACATGCCTAGAATCTACAATGTATGTAAGTCCTTTCACCGGGGGGAGCAATCTGAACGATCACTCACTACTTATGTTATGGAGTTTAAGAAAACTTATGAAGAATTAAACTCCCTTCTGCCTCTTAGCACTGATGTACGGGTTATGCAAACCCAACAAGAACAGTTAGCAGTAATGAGCTTCTTGACTTGTCTGCGACCAGAGTTTGATGCTATTCGATCTCAACTTCTGAATGAAACTACCATCCCCTTTCTGTAGGAGACCTTTGCCCGCATCCTTCGCCATGAAAGTATTCCATTGTCTACTCCTTCACCTCATACTAGCGCCTTAATCGGCCAAGGAAGAATTCGAGACAGGTTTCGTGGAGGATACCGAGGCGGCTATCGGGGTGGATCACGAGATCGTGCCCCAAGTCAGAATGATCGAGCTCTTACATATGGTAATGTTGAGTGTTATTATTGTCATGAGTTTGGGCATACCAAGTACAACTGCAAGAAACGATTAGCCTGAAACTCCAGATCTGCCCATGTTGCTACAACAAATAACAATGTTACCAGTTCAGCAGAAGAACAAATCATCTATCATCCTCCCATGCCTTCAACTGCTACATTTGCTGAAACAGGTAACTCTGCTAGATGTCTTGTATCAACTTCTTCCAAGTGGGTTATTGATTCTGGAGCTTTTGAACATATGACTGGTAATCCCCAACTCCTTTCTAATTTCCATAACCATGCACCATCATCTCATGTCACTATTGCCGATGGATCTACTCCAAAGGTGCTTGGTTCCGGGAGTGCAAGTGTTACTCCATCAATTCATCTATCCTCCATTTTAAATCTACCCAATTTCCCGTTTAATCTGCTATCTGTTAGTAAAATTACTCGTGATTTGAACTGTAGTGCCTTATTCCTTCCTGATTCTTGTGTTTTTCAGGATCTGTCGACGAAGAGGATCATTGGTAAAGGAAGGGAATCTGATGGCCTATATTGTGACAATCCGGACTTTCTAGGTTAACTCCGTCAATTAAATCTAGTTAAATACTAACCTAGTAAACTCAAATTCAAACCTCAGGGACTAATTCTGTCAAAATCCAAACTCTATTACATAAAACTTCAAGGACTAATTGTGTAATTAGGTAAAACCCTATTCTGTTGACTTTTAGAAGTTAACTAACCATGTTCTTAACTCATTTCTAACCACAGGGACTGATTCTGCCAACTTTGTAAACCTAAATACTTGAAACTACAGGGACTGATTGTGCAATTAACCAAAATCCATTCTGTTGACTTCTCAAAGTCAAAATCAAATGGATTTTGTTCCTGTTGACTTTTGTAAGTCAAACCTCGTAACATTTTGATCCAAAATCGAACTCCACACTTGAAATTTGTTGCAATTCGTAACCGTTATGCACGACCAGACCAATAAAGACTATCATTAAGTCTTTAATCATCGACATTACGAGCAATTAAACTCAATTATGGGAATTCATGTCTTAACCATCGGCCATGATCACATATCCATCAAATTCGACGAATTCATGCGATACTCTCACAATTGAACGCCCTGTGCACCTCATACAAACACCTCTGAAGTTTTTACACACACAAGTTTGGCCGGAGTCGCAGCAGGAGCCACTGGAGAGAAAGCACACGCCGTCGGACAGAAATCTAGCCGTACACTACCAATCCGACATCAATTCCGGTAATTGATTCCATCCTTAGTTTCGTTTTAGTGTCTAAATCAAAAGCCCTATGCTAATTGAGGCTTACAGTATCGAATCTAGCACAAACGGATTCTAGGGTTCATGTAGATTCGGGTTTAATCGAGATCTATCTTAGACACGATCTCAATGAAATTAAATCACAGGGATTGTTTCGCAACCCTTTGTTTGTTGTAAGCCCCATGTTAATTCGATCGATTAACATCGAATCGAACTCAACCCGAATCTAGGTGTAACATTTCTGATTCTCACCATGTAATCGTTTGGGTGCAATAAACAAGTATTTCAGTTTCAACTCGTGCACAAACAAACTATGATGCAATCACATATACAAACTATCCTATTACAATAACAACTTAAACAAAACGCCATAATCTCACAAACCTCGAGGACCAAAATTGACAAAACTCAAAAACTACAAAACTAGGCAAGCACGGTCGCGCCTAGGACTAGGCACGGTCGCGCCTGCAGACCTAAGCACGGTCGCGCCTAAAGCAGGCACGGTCGCGCCTAAAGCAGGCACGGTCGCGCTGATGAACCCACTTGACTCTGCAGAAGTCAGATCATACCATACCCGCTGAATCCGCGAAATTGAAAATGGAGAAAAGCCGGTTTTCACGCGTTCAACCATACTCGACTGATTCCACACTGAAACACGCATCAATCATCATTCAATTTGCCGAATTCTTTAATCCCGTACCTACCATTATCCACATCTCACGAATTCGATGTTATAAGCAAAATCTCTGCCTTCCTACACCTCCATATATACCCCCTCGATCTCCCAAAATCCTCACCCGGCCCTCTAACAGTCTCTGCCGCCCGATCGATCGCCGAGAAACTCGACTTCAAGACTTGTAGCCGACCGCATTCGATTGCCCACTTTCAGGAGGTAAGTAATACGTCAATAGCTTCATATTTACCTCTAGAATGAAAGCCCTATACTAATTCGTAACTATATCACGTAATCGATCCAATTTTGAACCAAAAAGCCGAAACTAAACTTTTACTCGAACTACCACTTAAACACGTTATAAATACAATCAAACTATGTAGATACATTCGCAAGAACCTAATCTATGAAAGCCCTAAGAATACAGAAGCGTTTATTATAAGAATCGATCGAATTGTTTCTGAAAAAGACCCGACACGGTCGCGCTCATCACTGAGCGCGGTCGTGCCTGACCAAGCACAGTCGTGCCCCAGGTGTGGCCCGGTCGTGCTTACCGAGCAAACAAGTCTTGACCAAAAACAAACACTAGACGCGGTCGTGCCAGATACGAGCACGGTCGTGCTCTATGTCCAAACCCTCTGTAGTGACCTCTGACTCGACCACGGGCGCGCTCAGACCACCACGGTCACGCCCGGCAACGAGCGCGGTCGTGCCTCTCTCGAGCACGGTCGTGCTCCTTGACCAGAAACCTTAAACTTTTATTTTCAAATTTAATTTAATATGTTTTTATTTAAAAATCTCAAAATTTGTTTATAAAGAAATTAAGTTATAAAATCCCAAGACTCGGGAATCATTTATAAACCGAATCTTTGATTTAGAAATCTAAAACGACTAATCCCCGATAGTTTCAAAACCGATGAAACTGTAAATAGAAATTTATATAATTATTTTTATAAACTAGTTACGCAAATACATATTTCAAACGAATATTATTTATTTAAATTTATATTTAAATAAATATGTATATACCAGTTATTTAAATTTACATTTTTAAAGAGTATATATATCACTACTTTTTAAAATGTACTAAATAGATAAATAAAATTATTTATTTATTTCAAACAAACCCTAAACGTGCAAATCCGTTTTCGACATAAAACAACACAAACAATGACACGCGTTATACATTTATCCAATAGGTCAAACGTAGCGACCTACAACACGCTTGGCTTTTGACTGATTTTTGTGCAAACAACACTCTCCAACACAAGTGAGTTTTACATAGCCCCTTTTCCTTTTTACACATCTTTTGGGGTGAAACATGTTTCTTCAACTACTCGCTATTTATAACTACCTTCGTACAGTTCTACCATATGGTCATATGTGTTTATTTGTGTTTTGTGCTTGAATACTAACTGTTAAGGCTACATACACATTACAAACTCGTGCAATTATACAATACATTCGCATGACATACCCGTACAATTTTTCAATACATATACATGACATGCTCGTGCAATTATACTACACATACAACGGGATAACATGTGTTGTTATGCCCTTCATTGGGCCAACATTGGTATGTTGTGCCCTTCATTTGGCTAACATTGGTATGTTATGTCCTTCAATTACAAGGTTACATCTGTGCAACTAGCTTAACTTAGATTCTCCATAAATGCCTTATAAACCATGTATCATATGAATTGTACACAAAACATTTGAACTTTACTTGTGGTGTCAAAACCTATGTATGCTCACCAACTATTTATAGTTGACCCTCTCGTTTTAAACATGTTTCAGGTACTAAGCTTTGAGCTCATATCCAAGATGCTACACATAGGAACTGGACCTAGTATTTAAACTAATAAAAGACATTTATGTATCTTGATTCTTGCAAACGTTGTACTTGATTATTTGTACTATGAAATGAAATTGGTTGTTTAACATATTACAACTTTAGTCAACCATGTGCTCATGAACAGTCTGCATGCTTCACGCCCCGACGTTTCCGCCGTCGGTTGGGGTGTGACAGATTGGTATCAGAGCCTTGGTTATAGGGAATTAGGTTATTAGACACTCTTGACCTAGACTATAACCTTAGGACACCCACTTATGCCATGCTTCATGATTTATGTGATACGTGCTACATGTTCACCACTTATGTAAATTTCTTACATATCAGTCTAAATATCCCATCGCATGATACAATACTTGATAGTCTCTGTGTCACACTACTTGATACCCCTTGTGCTTAAAATCATTACTATCTACATGCTATGTGTTACATGTTCATTAACTCAAGTGTTAGTTTACTTGCTACCTAAAATGTTTAGAATTCATGACATATTAGGTGTACCTAGGCAATAAACTGATCAAACGATATCCCTACCCATATCCTAAGCCACATATCCCCCTTGCCTGCTCTTATGTCATCATCACCATAACATGTGGAAAAATCATACTCGTAGACATTTGCCTATCAAAAATATTTTTCATACCCGTTAAGGTTTTAGACTCTGTTAATTATTAAAGAACACGTGCAATCCGGAAGGGTGACACCTGTATTCTGGGTTTTCTGTCTAGGAAAGCATTTCATATAAATCCCAATCAACCGGGTGATCCGTATGCTTTCCTGGGAATTCCTGGGATGAGTGTTTACCTATAGGCTAAAGCACGCCTCCTTGGAGATTTTATAAAGTCTAATTAACCTTAATATGTCATAGTGTTCAAGTAGTAATGTGATTACTTGAATACCATCCGAACTATGAAATAAATGTGTTATTATTCCTCCTATCCTAAATTTCAACAAATTTTTATAAATTCTCACAACTCTTTTATATCATCCCCTTTTTGTATAGAATGCCTCCTCGTCGTAACAGCAACCGCAACAACACCAACAACGCCAACAATAGTACCAACGCCAATACTAGCAATGCCAACAACAACAATAACACCGACCTTGCTGCTTTGCTAACTCAACTTGTGACCCAACTTGCTCAAGCTAATAACAACACCAATGGACACACTAGTGGCAGTGCTAACACTGGAGGTGGTGGTGGTGCCAACCCGCCACAATGCACATTCAAACACTTCAACTCATGTAATCCCCTCACATTTTATGGCACCGAAGGAGCCACAGGACTCCTTCAATGGTTTGAAAGTATTGAGAACACTTTTCTCAATAGCGACTGTCCCGACAACCTCCGTGTTCGTCATGCTACTAGCGTCTTCCAAAAACGGGCACTTACCTGGTGGAATGGTGAGAAAAGAACTAGGGGCATGGATGTAGCAATGGCACTACCGTGGGACGAGCTGAAGAGAATCATGACCGAAGAGTTTTGTCCTCGAAATGAGATGAAGAAACTAGAGACTGAATTTTGGGATCTCACCCAAGACAGCGGTGAAAGTATGGCCTACACAACCCGTTTCCAAGAGTTAAGTCTTCTTGTGCCCCACATGGTCACACCATTATCCCGGTGCATTGAAAAATACATCGGTGGTTTACCTAGACAGATTCAGGATACCGTCCTAGGAAGAAATCCAGCTACTCTTGAAGACGCTATCCGCCTAGCTGCCACATTAACTGACAACCACATAAAGACAGGTACATTAACAAGGAAAGGTGCAATGAAAGCCACCGGCCCAACAGCCTCTTCTGAACCCCCTAGAGAAGACAAACCCAAACCTCCCCAATACAATAAGAAACGAAACTTCGCTATCGCTATCCCTGCGGTACCAATCAACCAAGTTGCTCCCCTAGCCCAAAACCAGAATAAGAAACCATATATGGGAAACAACCCTTTGTGCAACACATGCAACTATCATCACTTCCTAAAAATGCCATGCCGTCTATGTGCCAACTGTGGGAGATATGGCCATACCACCAATGTTTGCCGATCTGGACCGCCCATTACTCAAACCAACCAAGGGAACAGGACCGAGCAGCAAGGGATAAACTCAGTGGTCCCGGCTATTACTAATGAACGAGCTTGCTTTAAATGTGGCGACCCAAACCATTTCCGTCACCGATGTCCCCGAATTGTCAACGTTGTCCAAGGTGGTGCTCGTGCACGTGCTTTCAACATAAACACCAACGAAAATCAAGTCAACACCGAGACAGTGAATGAGACCAGTTGAAGCTAGTGCAAGATGGAGTCAAATGAAGATCTAATCAAGAATAGAATTTCGCAATGTAATCATTTACGTTATCTTGTCGTTATTCGAACCATTTACACCTACCGCGGTTTGCCACTATTATTAAAAAGTTGAGCTTGCTAGCCAATTTCAAGAAGATGAGTCTGTTCGCATGAGTATTTACCATACATACAAACACCAACACCTTAAAACTCGATTACCCGCATTTTACATAAATATCAAACAACACGCTTGTCCTCAACACTCGACCACCTGTACAAACAAATTCGTTAAAGTACGTCACTCATAAGATTCAATAGCTTACACACGAACATCCACAAATCATATGAGACTCAGTTATTCACAAACATACATGATACATGCAACGTAATCGTTTACCATATACATGATTGATTACATGCTACATGAACCTTAGTTGTTTACAACACACACGATACAAGATCGATTACATGATACGTGAAAAACCTATTTGTTTCCATTACACATGAAACTCATTTATTGCCACATACATGGTGCTAAACTATTCACACTATACATGCTTACAATGTACATAACACTAGATTATACATGGATGTAGGGAGTGCTTACATATTACACGGAAATGAATTGCTTACAATTGTTGCAATTGACCTTACTATCTAGGTATACAATTATTTGCAACACATACGTGAAAACAGTAGTTACAAATTATGTGATTTTGTGTTACCCCTGGTCCCACACACATAATGGGATGAACTATACAGACCATGCGACGATTTGGATAATTACGGGTGCACACGGAATTATAAAAATCAGCGCATGAAAAGCATAGCAAATTCTATAGTGTGTTATGACATGAAACCTATCATGATATACAGTAACGAAACTAATGAGAATATGACAAGGGCATGGTGGATACGCCGCTGGTACTTCCTATATATAAGTGTTCATATCATATTATCAACAGTAGCGTTATTCGTGTCACATAAAGTTTCATGTTGTTTAACGGGCCAATGTTTGTGAAACCACTTAACCACTGACAATACTTAAACATAGTAGGTTACATCTTGAACCAATTTCTAATCATCAAATTCCCATCAACACTGTTCCCAGTAATACATTTCCTCTTTGAGTATTCTAAGTACCCCCTGACAACTTTCTTCTCAATTTCAAACTAAATCCACTACCACCATCAATACGTGAGATGACAACCTGATCTGACCTTAAGTAACGGACCTAAACCATGACATCAGCTATATCCCTCAAACTAACAGCTAAAACTCGTTGAAAAATCCAACCCACGTCTCCTTACTATTTCAGTAGCCTCAACAAAATTTCGGGACGAAATTCCCTCAACAAGGGGAGACTGTAACATTTCTGATTCTCACCATGTAATCGTTTGGGTGCAATAAACAAGTATTTCAGTTTCAACTCGTGCACAAACAAACTATGATGCAATCACATATACAAACTATCCTATTACAATAACAACTTAAACAAAACGCCATAATCTCACAAACCTCGAGGAACAAAATTGACAAAACTCAAAAACTACAAAACTAGGCAAGCATGGTCGCGCCTAGGACTAGGCACGGTCGCGCCTGCAGACCTAAGCACGGTCGCGCCTAAAGCAGGCACGGTCGCGCTGATGAACCCACTTGACTCTGCAGAAGTCAGATCATACCATACCCGCTGAATCCGCGAAATTGAAAATGGAGAAAAGCCGGTTTTCACGCGTTCAACCATACTCGACTGATTCCACACTGAAACACGCATCAATCATCATTCAATTTGCCGAATTCTTTAATCCCGTACCTACCATTATCCACATCTCACGAATTCGATGTTATAAGCAAAATCTCTGCCTTCCTACACCTCCATATATACCCCCTCGATCTCCCAAAATCCTCACCCGGCCCTCTAACAGTCTCTGCCGCCCGATCGATCGCCGAGAAACTCGACTTCAAGACTTGTAGCCGACCGCATTCGATTGCCCACTTTCAGGAGGTAAGTAATACGTCAATAGCTTCATATTTACCTCTAGAATGAAAGCCCTATACTAATTCGTAACTATATCACGTAATCGATCCAATTTTGAACCAAAAAGCCGAAACTAAACTTTTACTCGAACTACCACTTAAACACGTTATAAATACAATCAAACTATGTAGATACATTCGCAAGAACCTAATCTATGAAAGCCCTAAGAATACAGAAGCGTTTATTATAAGAATCAATCGAATTGTTTCTGAAAAAGACCCGACACGGTCGCGCTCATCACTGAGCGCGGTCGTGCCTGACCAAGCACAGTCGTGCCCCAGGTGTGGCCCGGTCGTGCTTACCGAGCAAACAAGTCTTGACCAAAAACAAACACTAGACGCGGTCGTGCCAGATACGAGCACGGTCGTGCTCTATGTCCCGACCCTCTGTAGTGACCTCTGACTCGACCACGGGCGCGCTCAGACCACCACGGTCACGCCCGGCAACGAGCGCGGTCGTGCCTCTCTCGAGCACGGTCGTGCTCCTTGACCAGAAACCTTAAACTTTTATTTTCAAATTTAATTTAATATGTTTTTATTTAAAAATCTCAAAATTTGTTTATAAAGAAATTAAGTTATAAAATCCCAAGACTCGGGAATCATTTATAAACCGAATCTTTGATTTAGAAATCTAAAACGACTAATCCCCGATAGTTTCAAAACCGATGAAACTGTAAATAGAAATTTATATAATTATTTTTATAAACTAGTTACGCAAATACATATTTCAAACGAATATTATTTATTTAAATTTATATTTAAATAAATATGTATATACCAGTTATTTAAATTTACATTTTTAAAGAGTATATATATCACTACTTTTTAAAATGTACTAAATAGATAAATAAAATTATTTATTTATTTCAAACAAACCCTAAACGTGCAAATCCGTTTTCGACATAAAACAACACAAACAATGACACGCGTTATACATTTATCCAATAGGTCAATCGTAGCGACCTACAACACGCTTGGCTTTTGACTGATTTTTGTGCAAACAACACTCTCCAACACAAGTGAGTTTTACATAGCCCCTTTTCCTTTTTACACATCTTTTGGGGTGAAAAATGTTTCTTCAACTACTCGCTATTTATAACTACCTTCGTACAATTCTACCATATGGTCATATGTGTTTATTTGTGTTTTGTGCTTGAATACTAACTGTTAAGGCTACATACACATTACAAACTCGTGCAATTATACAATACATTCGCATGACATACCCGTACAATTTTTCAATACATATACATGACATGCTCGTGCAATTATACTACACATACAACGGGATAACATGTGTTGTTATGCCCTTCATTGGGCCAACATTGGTATGTTGTGCCCTTCATTTGGCTAACATTGGTATGTTATGTCCTTCAATTACAAGGTTACATCTGTGCAACTAGCTTAACTTAGATTCTCCATAAATGCCTTATAAACCATGTATCATATGAATTGTACACAAAACATTTGAACTTTACTTGTGGTGTCAAAACCTATGTATGCTCACCAACTATTTATAGTTGACCCTCTCGTTTTAAACATGTTTCAGGTACTAAGCTTTGAGCTCATATCCAAGATGCTACACATAGGAACTGGACCTAGTATTTAAACTAATAAAAGACATTTATGTATCTTGATTCTTGCAAACGTTGTACTTGATTATTTGTACTATGAAATGAAATTGGTTGTTTAACATATTACAACTTTAGTCAACCATGTGCTCATGAACAGTCTGCATGCTTCACGCCCCGACGTTTCCGCCGTCGGTTGGGGTGTGACACTAGGGTTCACCGCAACGTTGGGATAATCGAACCCTATCCAAAAATCAATCTCAATCTAATTAAACTGTATGAGCAGATTCGAAATCCCCTACTCTATGAAAGCCCTATGAATCCAGACATTTTCATTATCAGAATTAATCAAATCGAAATTGAGTTCATATTCTAGGGTTTCGGTTCATCAAATCTGGAATTAACAAATTAAAACTCGATGTTTTTGCAATTAAATCTCACCCCAGGTTCGCAATACCCCGATTTACAAAACCCCTATGCCTTCTGGTTCGATCGAAGTCCAAATCGTGGGTTTTGGGAATGGTTTTGGCTCGGCTTGCGTGAGGGAGAAGAACCCATGAGACTTGCTTGATAAAACCATTTAGAACCGGGTTTGTTTGCGATTCCCTAGCGGCAGGAGTGGTTAGGTCGTTTGGCTTTGGGGGAGGAGACCCGGGTTTGAGTCCCTCCACCCCCATTTCGTTTTTAAAATTTGTTTTATTATTATTTTGAATATAAAACCTCTTTCAATATCATTAGATTGTTATATTAATAGGTTTTAGCCTCGGAAACCACCCGTGGGCTCGGGTTTGGTTCGTAACCCATTTTCATTAAAAATAACCATTTTTAAAATAATATGTTTATATTATTTTCAAACCACGACTTCAAACAAAATAATATATTTATATTGTTTTTAATCCGTGACCCCAATTAAAAATAATATATATATATTTAAATATTATTTCGCCACGTTTATAAACATTATGAGACGTTTCAAACTAATAATTAATGTAATTATTTATATTATACGCACGTTTATATTCTCGAATAAAATAATAGTTTTGTTATTTTATTCACACATTTTAAATAATCGTGTTATTTCTCTAAAAATAATATATTAGTTATATTATTTTCTTAGCCATTATTAAATGGTACAAACGCACGAATATTTATTAAATAATATTATTCGTAATTAGAAACGTTCGACACGAAGCATATTTATCTTAATTATTATTTTAAGGAATTCTTATTCCCGTGGACACGTTCGTTTACTCGTTGATCCTTAGAATGTGTTAAGACGTCCTAATCTTCCGTGTCGTCATCACAAATCCCATATGTCCCTAACTTATGTGTTTATAATTCTAGGGCATACGTAAGCCGTGCAGGCTAACACTTGAGGTTCTAAATCTCATACTTGTGTGATACTACCTACTACGCAACGCATGTGAGTTTTCACGGCCCCTTTTTACTTGTTTTCCTATTGGGGGAGAAACATGCATACATACATCATTTTACTTGTTTTCCGTTGGGGAGAAACATGCATACAAACATCATTTTACTCGTTTTCCCGTTGGGGGAGAAACATGCATACAAATATCATTTTTACTTGTTTTCCCATTGGGGGAGAAACATGCATACAAACATACATCCGTTACTTGTCTTCCAGTCAGGGAGAGACATACACACGGACTTGGATCACATAGTATTTCATTACCACTTGTGTACTTAAGCGTAACACTATCATTGAAAGTCCTTACACACGTCGTACCGTTAATATGGATTTAGCGAGGTAATGTTTGGTAGTACTACTGGGTTTGACAAACCCCACCCGGGATAGTCGTCTAGTTCGATTGGAGGTCGAACGGGTGTTATATTGACCTAATAATTTTAGTCAGAGTTGATAGACCTGGCTAGAGGCAAACAAACAAACAAACAGTCAGCTTCGGTTGCGAGCGCTTAGAGTAACTTGTACATTGTCTAGCTAGCAATAGGTGTGACTTACGTATGTGGATCCAGCAACACTCAAACAGTTTATTTGCATACAAACCTGTGAACTCACCAACCTCGTCTTGACACTTTTTCTTACATGTTTCTCAGGTCGCTTTGGCACAGGTTGCACACTTAGGACATGCATGGAGTCCTACTATCATATCATTCATTTCAAACATTTTAAACAGTGTTACTTATTTACATTAATTGACGTTTGTTGCATGTAATTACTTTTGATTTCATTCTTACGTTTACGCTTCCGCATTTAACTCTGAACTTTTATGTTATGACATTTTAAGTCCCATATAGTGTCGTTTGATGTAACTAATGACTGAGATCCTGGTGTGTCACTTCTCAAACGGTAAAACTCCGTTAGTGGAATTTGGGGGTGTGACATATATATACATAAAACTCAGACACCTTACTCTCTAGCCTGTACACATTGTCGATTAGGTCATCCGTCCATCCAAACTCTAAAGAAATTATGTCCTGAATTTTCTAGCTTGTCATCTTTACAATGTGAGTCCTGTCGGTTTGCTAAACACCAACGTGTTTATCTAAGTCCTCGAGTCAAAAAGTGGGCTACGTCCCCTTTTGAATTAGTTCACTCTGATGTTTGGGGTCCTTGTTCGGTTCCTTCAAAACTAGGTTTCAAATATTTTGTAACGTTTGTTGATGACTATTCTCATGTAACCTGGAACTATTTTATGAAATATCGTTCTGAAGTATTTTCTCATTTTTGCTCTTTATATACTGAAATAAAAACACAACTAAATGTTTATATTCGAACCTTGCGAAGTGACAATGCAAAAGAATATCTGTAAGAACCATTTCAGTCTTACTTTCTGCAAAATGGTATACTTCATGAATCATCGTGTATCGATACACCAGCTCAAAATGGAGTTGCTGAACGTAAAAATAGACACCTTCTCGAAGTAACAAGAGCACTGTTATTTCAGATGAATGTTCCAAAACAATTTTGGACAGATGCAGTTTCCACAGCATGTTTCCTTATCAATCGCATGCCATCAGTCATCCTCAACGGTGACATTCCGTTTTCTATTTTGTTTCCAATAAAACCCTTGTATCCGATTCCATTTAAAATATTTGGCAACACGTGCTTTGTTCGGGATACTCGTCCTCACCTTACCAAATTAGATCCAAAGGCTCTTAGGTGTGTGTTCCTTGGTTATTGTCGCCTGCAGAAAGGTTACCGGTGTTTTTCTCCTATGCTTCAGCGATACCTAGTATCACGAGACGTTACATTTCATGAAAATGTTCCTTTCTTCCCTGTATTACATAATCATTCATCTAAGGAAGATGCCCTCATCAGGGATGATTTGTTTCTTGTCTACCCACCAACTATATCCCCACCACCATCTCAGCCGACCACTAATCAGTCCCAACTAGAGTCCAACCAGTTACAACCAGAGTCTAACCGGTCCGAAAT
Source organism: Smallanthus sonchifolius (assembly GCA_023525975.1). Taxonomy (NCBI): domain Eukaryota; kingdom Viridiplantae; phylum Streptophyta; class Magnoliopsida; order Asterales; family Asteraceae; genus Smallanthus; species Smallanthus sonchifolius. Next base: position 56,846,175 of record CM042028.1, read on the forward strand.
TCATGAACAACCAGTCACTTCCCAACAACCTTCAGTACCCGATCAACTTCCTGTTTTTCAAGTATATCAACGGCGCCAACGCCCGATATCAGATCCTGCTCCTGAAACATCCACTCCGTCGACAGATTCATCAAATGACACTCCTGATGATGACCTTCCTATTGCCATTCAGAAAGGTAAATGTACATGTACTTACCTTGTTGCCTCCTTCGTTTCGTATAACAAATTATCTACAGTCTCTCGTTCGTTTGTTGCCACCATCGATTCCCTATCTACTCCCAAGACTGTAGGTGAAGCTCTAGCTCATCCAGGATGGCGTAATGCCATGATTGAAGAAATGGAAGCCCTTGATCAGAATGATAGTTCGACATTGGTAGATTTACCTACCAACAAAAAAGCAATTGGTTGTAAATGGGTGTTCACGGTTAAGGTCAATCCGGATGGCTCCCTTGCTCGGTTAAAGGCTCGCTTAGTTGCAAAAGGTTATGCTCAGACCTATGGAATGGATTACTCTGAGACATTCTCTCCAGTTTCCAAAATGTCATATGTTCATCTTTTCATCTTTTTGGCTGCTACATATAATTGGGGTCGTCATCAACTTGACATCAAATACGCTTTCTTACACGGAGACCTAAAAGAAGATGTGTATATTGAGCAACCACCTGGGTTCGTTGCTCAGGGGGAGTCTAGTAAAGTATGTAAATTGAAGAAATCTCTGTATGGTCTCAAGCAATCTCCTCATGCCTGGTTTGGAAAATTCAGTTCCGTGGTTACTGAATTCGGATTAAGAAGAAGCTCGTATGATCATTCGGTGTTCTTCATTTCATTCAAGTTAGGTTGTATCCTTCTCGTTGTGTACGTATATGATATAGTAATCACTGGAAGTAACGAGACCATCATCAAGAAATTGAAAGATTTTCTTGGAGCCCGTTTTCAAACAAAAGATCTAGGAACACTTAAGTATTTCTTAGGAATTGAAGTTTCTCGTTGTAGAAAAGGGATTTGTCTGTCTCAGCGGAAATATTGTTTGGATATGCTAAGAGATTCGGGAATGGTTGAAGCAAAGAGTTGTGATTCGCCGATGGTACCAAATGGAAAATTGAAAGCACACGAAGGTGACCTTCTTGAAGATCCGCAAAAAATTAGAAGAATCATTGGTAAGTTAAACTATCTTACTATTACTAGACCGGATATTGCTTTCCTGGTAAGTGTGGTTAGTCAATTTATGTCATCCCCTAGAACGTCGCATTGGGAAGCGGTTTGTCACATACTTAGGTACCTGAAGGGTGCTCCAGGTCATGGAATCCTATACCAAAACCGTGGCCATCACAGAATAGAAGGATTTACAGATGCTGATTATAATGGAGACCCAAATAGCAGGCGTTCTACTACTGGATATTGTGTTATCGTGGGGGGAAATCTGGTGTCTTGGAAAAGTAAGAAGCAAAGTGTTGTATCTCGGTCTAGTGCAGAATCAGAATACAGGGCTATGGCTCAGACCACTTGTGAGCTAGTTTGGGTTCGGAATATTCTTGACAAAATTGGGTTTAGACAAACTAAACCAATGGATCTATGGTGTGACAATGAGGCAGCTATTCATATTGCAAGTAACCCGGTATTCCATGAAAGAACCAAACACATAGAGATTGATTGTTACTTCACTCGAGAGAAACTTGAAGATGGAACAATCACAACACCTCATGTTAGAAGTGGAGATCAGTTGACAGATGTATTCACTAAACCCCTACAGGGAAGCAGAATCAACTATATCTGTAACAAGCTGGGCATGATCAATATATATGCTCCAGCTTGAGGGGGAGTGTTAGATAATATTAGATTTAAATAATATTAGATAAAAATATTATCTCTGTACATTGCAAGTCGATCAACTTGGCAAGTTGCTAAGCTTTTTTCTTTCCTATAAATAGACCATGTATTGTAACATTTAAACTTGAGAAATTACAAGATTAGTTCTCCTCTGTTTGGTTCATATGAATTCAGTTCTCTGATTACCAAATTACAAAGTTGAAGCTTCGTATGAATATGGGTCAAACGGGTCAAGTAGTTGTTTTAATTTGACATGTTTATTTTATGGTCTTTATTAATATTGAGTAGTAGATTAGTGGGTCAAAGTCATGGCCATGTTTACTAGTTTTTATGAGTCAATTATGCACATGTTGTCCTATTTATTTGGGAGCCCAAGTTTAGTGTGGGTTTAATTACAGAATGAGTTGGTGTGTGTTTTATTTGTGTGTAATTGGGGTCTGAACCAACAATCCCAGGTACTGTGATATTGTAGTTCTAAGAAGAAGTATGATATTATCAATTGATCTCATTCCACTGATCACCTGATGGATTCCTATGATAGTTGCTGCTGATCAGTTAAAGTGTACAAGATCCTTTGATGAAGATATCAACTAATCAGTTTCCATTGATGAGTTGTTATTGAAGAATCCTCTAATCATTGGAATAACATCAACTAGTGTTTAAACAACCTAGATTCCACTTAAGGGCAATTCTTTCAGCATTGATTTGTCCTTTATCACAATGCCGTCAGAGAGAACCTAACCGTTTCGCAAGTTTGTTATTTATAGAATTCTCTCAATTGTAATCTATCCATGCAATCAAATAGTGCTGTTTGTCCACAAATTTGCATCTTAAAAGAGATTGTATTCCATGGAACATGATTTGTTATAAGGTACTTGGGGACTTCATCTTTCCCAATTAAGCTAATGAAACTAGCCGGATTTGTCCACAAGCTTAAGTTATCTATGATGATATTTTACGTAAATAGAAACTGAATTTTGTCCCTTTGTAACTAGTTTTATACCCGTCACAGTCCGAGTTTTCAAAATTAATAAAAGAATAATTTAAGTTTTTGGCCCATGTGGTTTGACATTTTTACCCTTTTAAGTCCAAAAGGAAATCTTTTGACGTATCAGCCCCTGAGGTTGCATTTTTGTAACTATTTCAGTCCTTACGTTAACTCTGTTAACGTTTTTTTTGTTAAGTATAGGGGCATTTCAGTCATTTTATTTCTAAAAGACTAGTTTAACCCTTTCAGTCCAATAATTTTTTTTTTTTTTTTTTTTCATAAAAACTTTTTTTTTACTTATTTTAAAACGTTCTTTTAAACTTTTTTAAAATTATTTTATTAGTTTTTTTTTTCATAAAAACATCGTTTTTGAACTTTTTTAAAAACGTTTTTTAACTTTTCTAAAAATATTTTTTACAACCTTTTCATAAAAACGTTTTTAAAAACATTTTTTTTGTTTTTTTTATAAAAACCTTTTTTTAGCTTTTTCATAAAATGGTTTTTAACTATTTTAAAAACATTTTTTTTAATTTATTTTAAAAAGGTTTTTCTTATATTTTTTAGAGAAAGTGTTTTTAATCTTTTTGAAATTTAGTTTTAAAACGTTTTCTTTAACCGCACAAACGATTGGGGGCATTTCTACTTGAAACTAGGCCAATAAATGAACCGATGTTTATGTCAAAAAGTTTCTTTAACCGCACAAACGATTGGGGGCATTTCTACTTGAAACTAGGCCAATAAATGAACCGATGTTTATGTCAAAAAGTTTCTTTAACCGCACAAACCGATGTTTAAGGGCATTTTAGAGAAAGTGTGATTCTTCGACCTTATCGATATCATCATTATCTGGTAAACCTTTTTAGAAATAATGATTCATACAAGTTTCTTTTCTTCGTCTTCGATTCCCTGAACTTCATATCCATCATCTTAGGGTTCCCTACATCAAATTTAGGATTTTTTTTTAAGTAAGGTAAAAAAAAGTTTGTAAAAAGTTTAAAAAAAAATTTATGAAAAAACAAAAAAAAAAGTTTTTGTAAAAGTTAAAACTGTTTTTAAAAAAGTAAATAAAAAAGACGCCTTTAGGGAAAAAAACTAAAACAAATGATTTTAAAAAGTTTAAAAGAACGTTTTTAAATAAGTTAAGAAAACGTTTTTTTGAAAAAAACTAAAAAAAAGATTTTTTTGGATTGAAAAGGTTAAGCTAGTCCCTTATAAATGAAATTACTAAAATGCCCTTAAACTTAACAAAAAAAGTTAACAGAGTTAGTGCCAAACGTTGGACATGCAAACTCGGAGGCTGATATATCAAAAAATTCATTTTTGGACTAAAAATGTTAAACATGCCAAACCACAGAAACCAAAAACGTAATTTACTCTTAATAAAATTAAAATTTAATCACTATGTAAGTCAAGCAAAGACCTTTGCGTTCCATATGTACTCTTTATCATCATGGGCATACCTCATAAACATGTTTGCTATTATGTGCTAGAAATTTGTAGGAAACTAGTGGGGACAACCTACGCTCCACGTCGGTGCCGTAGCTCGCGATATTGCTGACAAAACGTGAGCGTTAAGTATTGCAACGTAAAAGTAATATAATCTAAAAATAACAAAAATATAAAGTTAAAAAAATGGGAAAAACCAATCAAAAAAGAACCCATTGAAAAACAAAAAAAAAGGTAAAAATAAAAAAATCAGCAAAACTCATTTTCGTTGTCTTGACGCGGAAATGGGTTAACTCGTTCCATTTATTAATTGGTCAATTTGAGTTATATTTTATTACAGACGGGTCAAAAAAGTTAAGTTGAAAAGAAATAATGAAAAAAAAAACGGATCAAATGGTATAAAAGTCGTGAGGTACACTAAGGTGTTTACAACCTTCTAAATTGCTATATTATAAAAAAAATATCGTTACATAAGAATTTTATTATTTAATATATCTTTATTGTGTCAACCCAAACCTCTTATACTTGTATTTTGACCTATTGAAATGGGCGTTTAAAAGTTGGGTTAACCAACATTTTGCTATTTTGTCCATAAGTCAAACTTCTTTTTAAGTAGTCCGCTAATACCGTTGGTCATTTGGTGCATTGGTAGCCCCAAGAAAATGACGATGGAAATCTAATGGTTGTGTATCTCTCTTAAAACTTTAGAGAGAACTAATAACAGTCTTAATCAATTAATTCTACTACCTTTTGATTTGGTTAACTAATACCTTTTGATTTGGTTAATCTTGTGTATACAGGAGTAAAAAATTTCAAAGTTTTTAAACCATGAGATAAAAGTACTTGTCAATGATGCCTTCTATGACATCTGAAAGATTTATGCCTGACTCAGTACGTAAGGGTAGCTACCACCATTTGCTTTACCTGCATATTGAGAAGTTGACCAAACAATCAATGTGTTGACTATAAGTCAAATATGAAGATACTTAAATGCAGTGTTTTTTGAACCGTACCGGACCGGCCGGCCGGACCCGGAGCCGGTCATATAACCGGTCCGGTTGTGTGTAGTTTAACCGCTTTCATTTGAACCGGATTTCAAGTTTTTTTTTTTTTTTTTCAAAATCTCATTTTCTTATTAATTTAGTATTCCAAATTGCATACTTTATTTATTTAAAACAATAAAATTGCAAATTCATATAAAAATAAAAAATGTATTCACTTTTGTATCTATATACGTGTGTTTAATTATTTATGACGTCATCCGTTTCTTAAATCTGGTCCAACCGGTTCGACCAGTGGACCTCTAAGGCGGTCGGCTAGCTATCCGGTCCGGTTATGAAAACATTGCTTAAATGTGTTAAATTGACAATCGAACTCCAATATCAACAATAGTCTTTCTACAAATAGTGGACTACCTGATTTGGAAAATCTACAGAGAACATTAAGAGTTTTATAGATACATGATTAGATACACCGAATAAAATGACAATTTTATCTGTTAATAACAACAATCTTTTAGGATGTTAAATTTATCCAGAGATTGTTTCTTATTATATAAAGAAAATCGTAAAGTGGACACCGTTTGTAGGGAAATGGACGGCAATAAAATGGGCTTGTAAAAACAGAAACCAATTCTAGTTTCTGGTAATAAAAATGGCTAGAAAAATGAGTTTTTATCATCTAAGTAAAGATTTCACCACTTGCCTCTCTATGAAACCTTGTTGCTTGAGAGCATTCTCATCAGATTCTTCATCCTCATCTCTATAATTACACTAAAAATCACTACATTTTCTCTCTTCTATTCAATTAAATAATATTTTTTTATACTTTTATCTTTAAAACAACCAATATGAAGGATTTCTTACCATATGGGTTGTAGTAGATAGCAGCGGATAAGCAGAAATATTTGCAGACGTATGAACAATAGCAGCAGCAGCAACAAGAACAAATTTTTTTTTTTTTTTATATATATCTGGGGTATAGTATGAGGTACTGGGAACTTGATATGAGGATGAGGGCTGGCTCTTAGAGAAACCAGGGATGAGAATTTTAGCTACTCATAAACTTGATTGAATATATTGAAGTGGGTTGAGTTCGGTGTGTTGAACTCTTACATATGAATGCCTTATATAGGCAAGGAAAGAATCTAGACAAAATATAAAAAGTAAAAGGAACGGCTAAGAATTAAAGTAGAAAAGTCTAAAAGCTAATCAATTAACTACAGTAACTGATATCTACAGTAAAAGTTGTCGGCCTTTGTTGTCGGGCCGATAATTGATCAAAGACGTCATTGCTTACGTCTTTTGCTGTGTAGACTGTTTCTCGGACGTCATAGCTTACGTCTTATTCTTTCTAGAAGTCCCTGTGTGTATCAGGCAGGGATGGTGGCGTTCCTGTATCGTCTGAATCTTCATGGCCATGTTCCCATTCTGAATTCATTATGTGTTTTAGCTTTAAGGTGTCGCCTTCTCCTGTGAAGGGGATGAGTATACTCCAGTTTTTGTGTGTCCATATCTGTATGTAATCTCCTTCGACAATGAGGTGAAAGTCTTCCCAATGAAAGGTCGATGGCAGAAGGGGGGTTTTTTGGTTTTGGGTGATGAAGTGTTTAGTGTCTTTTTGTTCTGTGGATTTTGTCTGTAGGCTAGCTAGATTATCGACCCAGTAAAGGTCTGAGAAGATGATTCCCTGGGTGACTGCTAGCTTTTTTAGATATTCTTGTTTAGAAGGCTTATGGCTAATAAACACCCTCTTTCTTGCAGGTCTGTAGGTGTGATCATTAGCATAGGGGAAGGAAGAAAAGAATTTACACCCTATATAAGGGGGGTAAATATGTGTACTAATATTTCCGGTGGCTATGATGAATTTTTCTCCAAATAAATTTATAATGCTTTCTGTCCTTGGGTCTAACCCCATTTCGATGTAGTCAATCATACCGTTATGGTAGAATTGAAGGATTAGCTCTTGTGGCATGTCTGTGGTTTTGAGATTTATCTGTAGGAGAAGAAGGCTTGTTCTTTCTCCTTCATCATCTGTTCTTTCTACCACTGTGACTCCTTTGTATTTTTCTTCATTTAGAGCAATAAGCATTACTCTAAGTTGTAGTTCGTATAACACAAGGGGGAATTCTGTGCAGATTTTGTGTGAGACAATGTTATCGAACTCTAGAAACTGGTCAATCACCGTTTGCAGGCAAGTCTTCCAGGGGGTATCCATCATTCCCTAATCTTCACCTAATCGGGTTTCCATATAAATAGGACTTAGGCGCTCCGGCTGCCTTTAATGGACCTGTATTAGTCTTTTAGATATTAGGAAAGCCTTTGCTCTGATACCAACTTTTGGTCGGGAATCAGAGAATTTTTTCAAACTTAAAAAATTTAAAAAAAATAAAGATGGTACGTGCCTTCGTTTCACTCAGGGTTGCCTAGACTTTTAGTCCGAATCACTTGTGTTTGAATCACTTATGATCTCATAGCAGGTTAGAGGCTTCCAGACTATATACCAAAAATATATATATATTTTATTTTTTTTTTTTTTTTTTTTTTATCTTTAAAACAACCAATATGAAGGATTTCTTACCATATGGGTTAATATTTGCAGACGTATGAACAATAGCAGCAGCAGCAGCAAGAACAATTTTTTTTTTTTTTTATATATATCTGGGGTATAGTATGAGGTACTGGGAACTTGATATGAGGAGTGGTAAACTCTGAGAAATCAGAACTTTTCTTGAATTATTGATCCGTCAAAAATCTTTAAGAAGCTAGATTTTTTAAACCTCGAATTTACTGATAAAAGCGATAATAAGGAAATTAGTGGTAGTTATTATAAACACTTTTGTCGATTTAAAGAATTACACACACATAGTCTGCACACAGAGAACGCACACTTAAACAGTATCACAGATCTTATTATAAACCTTGGCTTTAGTTTACAAAAGTTAAAAACAGTATGAAGGATAGTTAAACCATACAAAAGTTGGAATAGATAGTATCATACAAAAGTTAAAAACAGTACACTTAAGTGATAATAGTCCTAAACCCTATAAACATTGGCAGCCTATTAACAATGAATAGACAAACCAGGCAAGAAGCTAGAAACTCTACTAGTAATATTAGAGATATAATCACATCAGATAGTTTTTTAAACAGAATCCTTAGAAGAGGGTCTTCATCTAGAAGTACACCCCAAACTATACAATTAGAAGAAGAAATAGACTTAGATAGAAACATCACCTTATACAATCAACACCAATTAGACATACTTAACCCTAGAACCCTGTACCAAACAGGAAGGCTTAATGTAAACACGACACTAATACAAAGTAGTAGAGAAGAAAGCCTTAGAGTAGTAGATAAAATGGTTGAAATAGATTTATTTTCACCTGAAACAATACAAAAAATTAAACAATCAGGAAAACAGTTTATACATACAGGTCTTATAGTCATAGGGATTAAAGCCCTAGGAAGAAAAGACTTAGGAACCAAACTTTTAACTTTGATATTAGATAAAAGTTGGAAAACAGAAATGAAAAAAGCTATAATCTCAGGTATGGAGATAGACTTAAGTAGTAATACAGCTTTATTTTATTGTACACCAGGAATATTGAAAGATATAAAAGATTTACAAAAGTTAAAAATTACCCTACAAACCAAAGGATATGAGAACTATGAAGGAAACAACATAGTAATCAGTGTAGGAGTCCTTGGAAAGGCCAGTAATAGGTCAGGGATGAAATACAAAGTAAACATAGAAGGAATAGTTAACACTATAGCCTCAAAATCCATACAGATGATAGAACCAATCAAGATAGATCCTGAAGAATTAGCAGGATTAGAATGACAGATAACAGACTTAACAGAAGAACAAAGCTCTAATTTAGTCCCAAAAAGAAGTCATATATATGAAAGAGCAGATGGAATTCAAAGCCTCAGATTCACAGACTTCAAACAAGAAGATAGATATGAAGAAAGTACAGTATCTGAAGAACAAACAAACGATACAAATGAAAGTGATTATAACTTCATGAACATCGAGTCAGACGATGAGTCTGAATATGGGTTACCCATATATGATACAGAGAATGAAGAAGACAGTGAAGATGAGATAAACCCCGAATTCTTAAAATTCGAACAGGAAGATATAGACATAGATTACAGTTCTTACGACCTTCAAAGTTGTGAAGAAACCAACACTTTTAAGGTAGAAGAAACCAATAAATCCTTTGAACAGATAATAAATAGAAAATTTACTGAAATAAACATTCAGGATGAAGTAGATGACATGATAGTAGAATGCATGTTAAACTTAGCCATGACATATGAAGAAAGTTATAATAAATTACAGGATATCTTTAACTTGCCTTTAGTTAAAAGTATAGCAAAAGGAGACACTATGATCTCTGATTTCTACAAACAGGAAAGCACATTCGTAGACCAGGAGTTTGAAACAAAACTCAAAAGGCCATACGTAGATGGAAATATAGGAAGTAGTACACATGAGTCCATGGGAAGAGAACCTTGGACCAGACCGACTACAAGCTACCAACAAGAATCTAGTTATAAAGGAAAAGGTAATAGACTACCTATAGGACATATTTACAGTGGAAATATGTTACTATTAGAACAACAAAAACCACAGTTATGGGCTGACGAAGTCCTAACATGGGAACAAACAGTTGTTAGAATGTGGGAGACCAATAAAAAAGATAGCATGGACATGTTCTCCTATTTAGAAACCACATTAGGCCCAACAGCCTTAGGAATATGGCAAAGCAAGAAAGCCCATAATCCAGACCAGATAAACAGGCTAAAAGCCATAGGAGATAATCCATACAACTTTACTTCTCAAATAAGAGTCCTTATTTTAGGAGTAGATCCAGCAAAAAACAACAGTTTAATCCAAGATACAGCCATTAGAAATCTAGAACAGCTGAGCATAGCAGATATGAAGTATGTGAACGAATTCACATTAGACTTCACTAGACTTATAGCACAAACAGGACAAGCCATGGATGATAATCTATGCGATAAATACTTTATAAAATTACCAGGAGATTTAGGAAAAAATATACATGAAGAGTGGAAGAAACAATATGGGAACCTAGAAAACCTAGGAATAGGACCCAGAATTACCTTCACTTTCAGCATATTAGAAGAGAAATGCAAGGAGGTTGCATTACAGGAACAGCTGAAGAGAAACGCGTTTGCCTTCTGCAAAACCGCGATTTACACACCACAAGCCTACGGGTATTATGATAAAAAGAAGAAAATCAGGAAGAGTACGTCTTACAGGAAAGAGTACAAACCTTACAAAAAATACAAAGATAAGTATGTTAAAAAGCCTCACACTAGAACATGCAAATGTTTTATATGTGGAGATCCAGAGCATTTAGCCAACAAATGCCCTAACAGGAGTAAACATACAGAAAGAAGCAATCTAGTTGAACAGCTCAATGATTATGAGATAGAAGCTATAAACACAGACAATACTGATAATGAATCAGTATACAGCATCTACAGCGAAGAAGATGAGCCTATAGCCAAAATAGCTTACACTTACACAAACACAGAAGATTGTAAACACGAGTGGAACCACGGAAAGGGTAATAATTATATAAAATGCTACATATGTGAGTATTATCCGAGTATAGATAAAAGATCGCAGTGTAATGCCTGCTTTAGAGAAATATGTCATATATGCCTTAAACATGTGTTTTGCATAGAACCAGAGGCTAGTACCAGTAAAACCAAAAACAGTAGTGAATACGAGGACAAGTTCGAAAAGATAGAACTAGCCATAGAAGTTAACAAGAAAACGAAGCTATACAGTTACTTACAAGCTTCATTAACAGAGAATTAGAAAAAGGACAGGATGTTACTAGAAGTATAAACCATCCTACCATCCTCCATCTAGAAAAAATAGGCCTTATAGGAGAAGACGTTACACAGTCTAAAGTCAAATATTTCTGTAAATTTAAGATTAAAAACCCAGACATAACAATTTTATTACCCTTTCTGTGGTTCCACTCGTGTTTACAATCTTCTGTGTTTGTGTAAGTGTAAGCTATTTTGGCTATAGGCTCATCTTTTTCGCTGTAGATGCTGTATACTGATTCATTATCAGTATTGTCTGTGTTTATAGCTTCTATCTCATAATCATTGAGCTGTTCAACTATGTTTATCATGTTTATCGACCCATTGGTCTGTATTAGGGTCTGTTCAGGTTCTGTGGCCATGCTGTTTATCTCGGGAATTTCATTTCCTTTCTTATTTTCTACAATATCTTCTAGCCTGTTGACCTTGTTGTATACCAATTCTAATTTTAGTTTGTTAACTTCTATGGCTAGTTCTACAGAGGGTCTTCATCTAGAAGTACACCCCAAACTATACAATTAGAAGAAGAAATAGACTTAGATAGAAACATCACCTTATACAATCAACACCAATTAGACATACTTAACCCTAGAACCCTGTACCAAACAGGAAGGCTTAATGTAAACACGACACTAATACAAAGTTAATGCAACCTCCTTGCATTTCTCTTCTAATATGCTGAAAGTGAATATCCAAGAGAAAAATGGAGCTTTTTAAACGAAAGATTTCATTTTTAGGACTCGAGATTGGAAATGGAAAAATCGAGTTACAGCCACACATTTCTACAAAAATTCTGGAGTTTCAAGAAAAACTTAAAACTTTAAAACAGATTCAAGCCTTTCTAGGCTTAGTCAATTATGCTAGAAAGTTTATACCAAACCTGTCTAAACTAGTATGAAATTTAATCCTAAGACAAAATCTCTGGATTTAATATGTTTAGGGTTTATATTAATCTGTGGTATATCATATTTAATGCTATAATTCCCTGCAAAATCAAGAAATTGTATACTGGCAAAATCAGGATATAATCAACTCCATTTAGAAGAGGAGTTTAAGAAATGGACAGCCTTCACATGCTCAGAAGGATTATATGAATGGAATGTTCTTAGCTTCGGCCTAAAGAACGCTCCATCTATTTTTCAAAGATATATGGACAGTGACAATACTGATAATGAATCAGTATACAGCATCTACAGCGAAGAAGATGAGCCTATAGCCAAAATCTTATTATCGCTTTTATCAGTAAATTCGAGGTTTAAAAAATCTAGCTTCTTAAAGATTTTTGACGGATCAATAATTCAAGAAAAGTTCTGGTTTCTCAGAGTTTACCACTCATCTCATCAAGTTCATAAACATATTTCTATATCCCAGTTAATCAAAGCATTAAAAAAAATAAACAACAAGCATAATAATTAACAAGCATAAAAAGCAAATAACTCATAATAAACAAGATAATTTCTCAAAATAACTTGACAAAATTTTGCATGTGTGCAGACTATGTGTGTGTAATTCTTTAAATCGACAAAAGTGTTTATAATAACTACCACTAATTTCCTTATTATCGCTTTTATCAGTAAATTCGAGGTTTAAAAAATCTAGCTTCTTAAAGATTTTTGACGGATTAATAATTCAAGAAAAGTTCTGGTTTCTCAGAGTTTACCACTCATCTCATCAAGTTCATAAACATATTTCTATATCCCAGTTAATCAAAGCATTAAAATAAAATAAACAACAAGCATAATAATTAACAAGCATAAAAAGCAAATAACTCATAATAAACAAGATAATTTCTCAAAATAACTTGACAAAATTTAGCAGTCAAAGCAAAATTTCTCCCTAATCTTCACCTAATCGGGTTTCCATATAAATAGGACTTAGGCGCTCCGGCTGCCTTTAATGGACCTGTATTAGTCTTTTAGATATTAGGAAAGCCTTTGCTCTGATACCAACTTTTGGTCGGGAATCAGAGAATTTTTTCAAACTTAAAAAATTTAAAAAAAATAAAGATGGTACGTGCCTTCGTTTCACTCAGGGTTGCCTAGACTTTTGGTTCGAATCACTTGTGTTTGAATCACTTATGATCTCATAGCAGGTTAGAGGCTTCCAGGCTATATACCAAATATATATATATATATATATATATATATATATATATTTAATCTTTAAAACAACCAATATGAAGGATTTCTTACCACATGGGTTGTAGTAGATAGCAGCGGATAAGCAGAAATATTTGCAGACGTATGAACAATAGCAGCAGCAGCAAGAACAAATTTTTTTTTTTTTTTTTATATATATATCTGGGGTATAGTATGAGGTACTGGGAACTTGATATGAGGATGAGAGCTGGCTCTTAGAGAAACCAGGGATGAGAATTTTAGCTACTCATAAACTTGATTGAATATATTGAAGTGGGTTGAGTTCGGTGTGTTGAACTCTTACATATGAATGCCTTATATAGGCAAGGAAAGAATCTAGACAAAATATAAAAAGTAAAAGGAACGGCTAAGAATTAAAGTAGAAAAGTCTAAAAGCTAATCAATTAACTACAGTAACTGATATCTACAGTAAAAGTTGTCGGCCTTTGTTGTCGGGCCGATAATTGATCAAAGACGTCATTGCTTACGTCTTTTGCTGTGTAGACTGTTTCTCGGACGTCATAGCTTACGTCTTATTCTTTCTAGAAGTCCCTGTGTGTATCAGGCAGGGATGGTGGCGTTCCTGTATCGTCTGAATCTTCATGGCCATGTTCCCATTCTGAATTCATTATGTGTTTTAGCTCTAAGGTGTCGCCTTCTCCTGTGAAGGGGATGAGTATACTCCAGTTTTTGTGTGTCCATATCTGTATGTAATGTCCTTCGGCAATGAGGTGAAAGTCTTCCCAATGAAAGGTCGATGGCAGAAGGGGGGTTTTTTGGTTTTGGGTGATGAAGTGTTTAGTGTCTTTTTGTTCTGTGGATTTTGTCTGTAGGCTAGCTAGATTATCGACCCAGTAAAGGTCTGAGAAGATGATTCCCTGGGTGACTGCTAGCTTTTTTAGATATTCTTGTTTAGAAGGCTTATGGCTAATAAACACCCTCTTTCTTGCAGGTCTGTAGGTGTGATCATTAGCATAGGGGAAGGAAGAAAAGAATTTACACCCTATATAAGGGGGGTAAATATGTGTACTAATATTTCCGGTGGCTATGATGAATTTTTCTCCAAATAAATTTATAATGCTTTCTGTCCTTGGGTCTAACCCCATTTCGATGTAGTCAATCATACCGTTATGGTAGAATTGAAGGATTAGCTCTTGTGGCATGTCTGTGGTTTTGAGATTTATCTGTAGGAGAAGAAGGCTTGTTCTTTCTCCTTCATCATCTGTTCTTTCTACCACTGTGACTCCTTTGTATTTTTCTTCATTTAGAGCAATAAGCATTACTCTAAGTTGTAGTTCGTATAACACAAGGGGGAATTCTGTGCAGATTTTGTGTGAGACAATGTTATCGAACTCTGGAAAATGGTCAATCACCGTTTGCAGGCAAGTCTTCCAGGGGGTATCCATCATTCTGGTTTTGAAGGCTTCGTAGCTTCTGGAATTTGTAGAACCTTCATCTTTTCTTTCTAATCTTTGTAACAACTGTTTATTATTGGCTTCAAGGATGCCAACCTTCTGTTTTAAAATGTTTAATTCAACAAGGCCTTGTATAGACTGTGTATTTTTTCCTTGTTCAAGAAGTTGTTTTTGCAAATTTGCAATCGTTTCTTCTTGTGTTTTTATGATCTGTGTTTGACTTATCTGTGTAATCTGTGAAAAAGTTTGAACCTCTTCAGGTTCAATGAAGAAACTGTCTATACCAAAGTGTTCCCTAGCCGTTTTCAAGGCATCGGCAAAACTATGGTAGCCTTTGTAAATGGGACCGGGACACTGTATAAATTTTGCAACTGTCTCCTATTTGTTGAAGATACTGATTTTTGTACCTCTAAAGATGATATAGTGTGTAAATTTTGTCTGTTTAATCTGTGTTTCAGGGCTTTTAGCCCCTTGTTCACTGAAATAAATGCTAAGAGCATTTAGGATTTGAACTTTGAAGGCTGAGGCATGGGGCATAGTTTGCACATGCCAAAGGTTGTCTAGTAAGCATTGCTGCTTTTCTGTTGGTTTAGTCCCTCCCATAGGGCGGAACTTTGTATGGTGATCTGTACAAACTTGTAAGGCATAAGGGCCAAAGGTTAGTGTCGAAGTTGTGGCTGGTTTAGATACTGTTGGTTTTTGAACTGTGGGTTTTTTGGGTGTTTTTGGGTATATTATAGGACTTTGTGTTGGTTGTGATGGTTGAGGCTGTGTTGGCTGTGTGAGGAAGTAGGAAGGAGGTATAGGGTTTTGTGGGGGTTGTGTGAAGAAGAAGTATGGTGGTAGTTGTCTAGTGTTTTGAGTTTTTTCGGCTGTTATTGCCTGGCTCATAAGTTTTTCTGTTTCGTCCTCGTTAGAGGAGGTACTCACAGGTGATGAGCTCTTTCTAGACTGTGATTTTGGTCGAATGACCATCTTCTCTTTACCTCTGTTTTTATCCATCTGCAAAAAGAATTCTGTTTATGTTTCGAGATAACAAATCTGCTATCCCATTATCTTTCCCTTTAATATGTTCAAACTGTATAGTATACCCACATCCTTGGATAATGTTTTGAAGATTTACCCATCGGGTTCTATTCATTTTCTTACTCTGGTTATTTTTTTATAAACTTTACTATCGCCTCGCAGTCTGTTCTGACTGTGAAATCTTTGTGTAAAAATAATTTAAACTTTTCTAAAGCGTTTATTAACGCTTGTATTTCAAAATCAAGGCTGGTCCAATTAGTCCCAGTCTTAAAGCTTCCACTTGAGTAGGAGCATATTTTTTCTTCTTTTTTGTAACTCTGTATGTTAGGTTTGCAAAGGAGGACGGCTCCCCATCCTTCCTTACATCCATCAACTTCAATAATAATGTAATCTGTAACAAGTGGTAGTTCTAAAGGTTTTATCTTTTTCACTTGTTCCTTTATCTTTTTAATCAATGTGCTATCTTCTTGATTAAAATTTCTCTGTCCATTTTTAGTGGTCTTGCTATAAAGAGGACCAACTAGTTTAGACAGGTTTGGTATAAACTTTCTAGCATAATTGACTAAGCCTAGAAAGGCTTGAATCTGTTTTAAAGTTTTAAGTTTTTCTGGAAACTCCAGAATTTTTGTAGAAATGTGTGGCTGTAACTCGATTTTTCCATTTCTGTCACACCCCGAAAACGACGATTCGCAGCGGAAACGAGACGTAAGCATGGTGGTCACATAAGTTGGAGCCCAATGATAATAAGCAAACACATTTAATTTAAAACATCGGAAATGTTCAACGAGATAAAAGATAAGTCTTACAATTATCCAAACTTGAAAGCATTAAAATTTAAAACACGAGTTTTAATGATCCAACACACGAGGATCCAAAATAAAGTTTAAAATGTCCCAACAGAAATCCGATGCAAGCGTTTGCCCAAAAGCCCGTTTTCATAACCGCGCGAGAGCATCTAAGTACCTGAAAAACATGCTTAAAAACATCAACATAAAGTTGAGCGAGTTTCACGGGTTTAACGATAACATAAACGAATTTAACGAAATATCAAGTAACTTGGACAAACATGTGATATGTCATAAGCTTGCAAGGAATACAACATGATGACAGTACCTAGAGCTTATAATCAAACCGAGACACGAATACAACATATCCCCACGAATCCTTTCAAAATATATTCTCTCGTACGAACGACCGATCAGCGCTACTGATCACGAGAGTGGGCAGTCAGTCCCAAATAGATCTATCAACACACCTTGCGGCCTACACGAGGCTAATGATTATAACGGCGGGGCTATTCATGAACGACATACATGAACACATAACGAAAGCCCTTACTCGAGACCATCAAACGAACACATAACGTAAGTCCAGTATCATGATAAACGAACGAAAGCATGTTCTTCCCCCATAGTTTATAAAGCAACAAAATAGTTTAAAAAGCGGCCGTGAAAAACTCACCTTGATAACGAATGGCGGAAAAACGAGTGTTAGCAAAAATACGCCCACGAACGCTAACGGTGCCCTAAACATGAGGGGTACATTACTAATTGAAACTCACGTCTTACTAGCAAGTTGTTCACCCAACCTACTTAGACTTGTAATATTTTTAAGAAAATATTTATTTGAACGACCCGTTGGTGACTTCGACACGCGGTTATGTTTTTAACGAAAAATGGTGTATCATACACACATATGAAGACTTCAAGTGTTATTACCTAACAACGATCAACATGAAAGTATGAAACTAGTAACATATATATATCTACTCATACATATGCTTATGAGTTCTAAATCACATGTGAAAACACTAAAATCACAATATTTGCACATAAGCACTTTTCAAGCAAAACGACTAACTTTTAAGGAACAAACTTCCAAATTTCTAACGCATGAGTTCATATAACATCATATATCATCAAAATATACTTAATAAAATATATTTCATCAAACAAAACAATCTTTCATTATTTTGACATAAAGTACCTATACATGGCAATTTCTAGCACATATGCGATAACCGAAACATCATACCACATAAGTAAACACATGGGTCATAACACTAACTCATCATATACATTATTAGCTGAAAATATGTCATAAAATAAGTTTAATTTGCTGTTTGAAATCAGACCTAACTAGCATTCATTTTTCAAGGCGGAAAAACACCGATTTTACGACTAGTCATGCCTAAAATGTTATCCAAAAGCATCAAAACACCAAGGATCATATAATTTATTAAAAATATGGATTTTTAACATAAAATATAATCTTTTTACAGCCATATAATCAGACCTAACTTATCCATCATTTTACATGTAATAATCCATCATTTAAGCACCCTTTTTGTAACAAATCATGGTCAAAACTCTAGCTAATCATCACAACATAAAATACCCTTTTAGAGCTGATCATTATACATAAAATACATCATATTTATCACCTTATTTCCAGATTTCAAATAATCCTAACAATTCATGTACAAACCTAGCTTTTATCATGCTTTTTAAACCACAATCTTTAGTAACAAGCATCCAAACGTAGGGGTTTAAGATCCATACATAAAATAACAAGTTTTTATGTAATAATACACTTTATTTTTCTGTTTTAACTTGGTCATAACAAAATATTTGTTTGCATGCAAGAATCTAGCATCATTCATCAACATTTTGCAAGATATAAACACATAAACACACATTCATTTACATGACTACTTGCATTCATATATAGACACTAAAACCTTTTATAAAAACTCTTATTTGCTGAATTTTAATGGTTTATAAAAAGTCTTTTAGTTGGTGATGAACAACTCTTGCAAAGATCACTATTTTATCAAAGAAAAAGAATAAAGAAAGAAATAAAGAAAGATAAGGTTCATACCTCTTGAACTTAATCAAGGAGAATACTAGAACAAATAGAAGATGATGGATGATGATTTCTTGAATACTTTCTCCAAACAAGCTTGAATCTTCAACAAAACTCCAAGAACACAAGAACACTTGAAGGATTTTTGGGAGAAAGCTAGAGAGAATACTAGAGAAATTTTGTGATGGAAATGGTGTATGGTGGTGGTGGGTTCGGTTTTAAGAGGGAGAGAGGAGAGAGATGGAGTAGTTCCAAGGCCATGCACACTTGAGTGTGGTGGTTGAGTGTGGTTTTAAATAAAAGTTGTAAGAAATCAAATGATGGTGCTTTATTGATGATTTGAGTGGGGTCCACCCCTTGGGTTCGAAAATTAGAGAGAGAGAGGCAATTTTTAGTTGTATTTTTCTTTATAAAAACTCCCACACACATGTAGGTGATCTTTTATAAAAACCACAACACTTTTATAAAATTCTACCACTTTAAACATGGTTTTTCATCAAAATAAAAATATATAAAATATCCACTAATTATTTGCTATCATAATTAGTAAAAATAATAATTTTTACTAACAGTTCATTTTAACTCATCCGGTACGCGATTGTACCGGGTAAAACGCAACGAAAATCGCCAAAAGCGATATTTAACACATAACACATAAATTTCACACATAATCCAATAATATAGACCAGTTTATATAATTTTCATCAAAACTGATATTTTTAAGGTTAACCGGGTCGTCACCAACGTTAAATACGGACATTTTACCGATACGCGGTATCGAAATTTCTGAAATTTCACGAAATGCAAACCTATGCATACGAAGGGCTTTGCTAGACTTTATAATAACCTAATTGACTGAAATTAAGTCTAAGACACACACAATTAAATTGCAAACGCGTTCTAAGGTTTAACGGTAAATAACCTGAAAATTGCCGGATGTCACAATTTCCAATCTCGAGTCCTAAAAATGAAATCTTTCGTTTAAAAAGCTCCATTTTTCTCTTGGATACTACTATCCCATTCTTTTTTATTTCTTCAAATACCTGTTGTAAATGCTGTTCATGTTCTGAAACTGTTTTGCTAGCAACAAGTATATCATCAATGTAAACTAAGCAAAATTTGTATTTAAGAAATAAACTGTCCATATATCTTTGAAAAATAGATGGAGCGTTCTTTAGGCCGAAGCTAAGAACATTCCATTCATATAATCCTTCTGAGCATGTGAAGGCTGTCCATTTCTTAAACTCCTCTTCTAAATGGAGTTGATTATATCCTGATTTTAAATCAAACTTTGAAAATATTCTATTGTCTTGAATAAGCTGTATAAGACTATCTTTATTAGGAATATTATACCCATCATCTTCTGTATTATCATTTAGCCTTTTGTAATTGTAGACTATTCTAGGTTTTCCTCTTTTTATTTCACTATGGTTTTTTACTATGAATGCTGAGGACCTATGTGGGCTTTCTGATTTTCTAATCAGTCCTTGTTTAGTCATTTCTGTTATTTGTTTTCTAAATTCCTCTCTATCAAGGAGACTATAGTCTATGTTTACATTCCTAATTGTTATGTCTGGGTTTTTAATCTTAAATTTACAGACATATTTGACTTTAGACTGTGTAACGTCTTCTCCTATAAGGCCTATTTTTTCTAGATGGAGGATGGTAGGATGGTTTATACTTCTAGTAACATCCTGTCCTTTTTCTAATTCTCTGTTAATGAAGCTTGTAAGTAACTGTATAGCTTCGTTTTCTACTTGGTTTTTCTTTCTATTCTTGTTTAGGAATTCTAGGTTTCCTTTTTCTCCTCTTTTATTGGCAATTGTAGCCATATTATTGTATCTGAGGGTAGGAAAGCTATAAATCTGTTTACTAATTGTTATAAAATTCTTAGTAATGGTGATAGCACCATTTAATCCTAATATGAAATTTAATCCTAAGACAAAATCTCTGGATTTAATATGTTTAGGGTTTATATTAATCTGTGGTATATCATATTTAATGCTATAATTCCCTGCAAAATCAAGAAATTGTATACTGGCAGGTTCTAAGTAATGTGTTATGTTTATCAGTCTATCTTCTACTGTTCTAGTCATAAGTTTATATGTAAGCGGTTTGTGAAATCTTTCATCTGTTAAACTATGTGATATCACACTCTTTGTAGCTCCTGTATCAACTAAGGCTGTTAAGTCTATAGGTGTATTGCTATCAAGCCATAACCTACACTGTATGTTTATCATGTTTATCGACCCATTGGTCTGTATTAGGGTCTGTTCAGGTTCTGTGGCCATGCTGTTTATCTCGGGAATTTCATTTCCTTTCTTCTTTTCTACAATATCTTCTAGCCTGTTGACCTTGTTGTATAGCAATTCTAATTTTAGTTTGTTAACTTCTATGGCTAGTTCTATCTTTTCGAACTTGTCCTCGTATTCACTACTGTTTTTGGTTTTACCGGTACTACCCTCTGGTTCTATGCAAAACACATGTTTAAGGCATATATGACATATTTCTCTAAAGCAGGCATTACACTGCGATCTTTTATCTATACTCGGATAATACTCACATATGTAGCATTTTATATAATTATTACCCTTTCTGTGGTTCCACTCGTGTTTACAATCTTCTGTGTTTGTGTAAGTGTAAGCTATTTTGGCTATAGGCTCATCTTCTTCGCTGTAGATGCTGTATACTGATTCATTATCAGTATTGTCTGTGTTTATAGCTTCTATCTCATAATCATTGAGCTGTTCAACTAGATTGCTTCTTTCTGTATGTTTACTCATGTTAGGGCATTTGTTGGCTAAATGCTCTGGATCTCCACATATAAAACATTTGCATGTTCTAGTGTGAGGATTTTTAACATACTTATCTTTGTATTTTTTGTAAGGTTTGTACTCTTTCCTGTAAGACGTACTCTTCCTGATTTTCTTCTTTTTATCATAATACCCGTAGGCTTGTGGTGTGTAAATCGCGGTTTTGCAGAAGGCAAACGCGTTTCTCTTTAGCTGTTCCTGTAATGCAACCTCCTTGCATTTCTCTTCTAATATGCTGAAAGTGAAGGTAATTCTGGGTCCTATTCCTAGGTTTTCTAGGTTCCCATATTGTTTCTTCCACTCTTCATGTATATTTTTTCCTAAATCTCCTGGTAATTTTATAAAGTATTTATCGCATAGATTATCATCCATGGCTTGTCCTGTTTGTGCTATAAGTCTAGTGAAGTCTAATGTAAATTCGTTCACATACTTCATATCTGCTATGCTCAGCTGTTCTAGATTTCTAATGGCTGTATCTTGGATTAAACTATTGTTTTTTGCTGGATCTACTCCTAAAATAAGGACTCTTATTTGAGAAGTAAAGTTGTATGGATTATCTCCTATGGCTTTTAGCCTGTTTATCTGCTCTGGATTATGGGCTTTCTTGCTTTGCCATATTCCTAAGGCTGTTGGGCCTAATGTGGTTTCTAAATAGGAGAACATGTCCATGCTATCTTTTTTATTGGTCTCCCACATTCTAACAACTGTTTGTTCCCATGTTAGGACTTCGTCAGCCCATAACTGTGGTTTTTGTTGTTCTAATAGTAACATATTTCCACTGTAAATATGTCCTATAGGTAGTCTATTACCTTTTCCTTTATAACTAGATTCTTGTTGGTAGCTTGTAGTCGGTCTGGTCCAAGGTTCTCTTCCCATGGACTCATGTGTACTACTTCCTATATTTCCATCTACGTATGGCCTTTTGAGTTTTGTTTCAAACTCCTGGTCTACGAATGTGCTTTCCTGTTTGTAGAAATCAGAGATCATAGTGTCTCCTTTTGCTATACTTTTAACTAAAGGCAAGTTAAAGATATCCTGTAATTTATTATAACTTTCTTCATATGTCATGGCTAAGTTTAACATGCATTCTACTATCATGTCATCTACTTCATCCTGAATGTTTATTTCAGTAAATTTTCTATTTATTATCTGTTCAAAGGATTTATTGGTTTCTTCTACCTTAAAAGTGTTGGTTTCTTCACAACTTTGAAGGTCGTAAGAACTGTAATCTATGTCTATATCTTCCTGTTCGAATTTTAAGAATTCGGGGTTTATCTCATCTTCACTGTCTTCTTCATTCTCTGTATCATATATGGGTAACCCATATTCAGACTCATCGTCTGACTCGATGTTCATGAAGTTATAATCACTTTCATTTGTATCGTTTGTTTGTTCTTCAGATACTGTACTTTCTTCATATCTATCTTCTTGTTTGAAGTCTGTGAATCTGAGGCTTTGAATTCCATCTGCTCTTTCATATATATGACTTCTTTTTGGGACTAAATTAGAGCTTTGTTCTTCTGTTAAGTCTGTTATCTGTCATTCTAATCCTGCTAATTCTTCAGTATCTATCTTGATTGGTTCTATCATCTGTATGGATTTTGAGGCTATAGTGTTAACTATTCCTTCTATGTTTACTTTGTATTTCATCCCTGACCTATTACTGGCCTTTCCAAGGACTCCTACACTGATTACTATGTTGTTTCCTTCATAGTTCTCATATCCTTTGGTTTGTAGGGTAATTTTTAACTTTTGTAAATCTTTTATATCTTTCAATATTCCTGGTGTACAATAAAATAAAGCTGTATTACTATTTAAGTCTATCTCCATACCTGAGATTATAGCTTTTTTCATTTCTGTTTTCCAACTTTTATCTAATATCAAAGTTAAAAGTTTGGTTCCTAAGTCTTTTCTTCCTAGGGCTTTAATCCCTATGACTATAAGACCTGTATGTATAAACTGTTTTCCTGATTGTTTAATTTTTTGTATTGTTTCAGGTGAAAATAAATCTATTTCAACCATTTTATCTACTACTCTAAGGCTTTCTTCTCTACTACTTTGTATTAGTGTCATGTTTACATTAAGCCTTCCTGTTTGGTACAGGGTTCTAGGGTTAAGTATGTCTAATTGGTGTTGATTGTATAAGGTGATGTTTCTATCTAAGTCTATTTCTTCTTCTAATTGTATAGTTTGGGGTGTACTTCTAGATGAAGACCCTCTTCTAAGGATTCTGTTTAAAAAACTATCTGATGTGATTATATCTCTAATATTACTAGTAGAGTTTCTAGCTTCTTGCCTGGTTTGTCTATTCATTGTTAATAGGCTGCCAATGTTTATAGGGTTTAGGACTATTATCACCTAAGTGTACTGTTTTTAACTTTTGTATGATACTATCTATTCCAACAGAGCTATCCTCTGTGCTAATACTGTTTTTATCTTTTTTAAGATTTTTAATCTCTAAGATAATCTGGTGATTCTGTTCTCTTATATAATCTAGGTTTTCAGCTAATTTCTTAATTTCCTCTGTGTTTTTATTTATAAGCTGTATAACTTTATCTAATAAATGTTTACTATATGTGGTCTCTTTCTGTAAACTAAAGCCAAGGTTTATAATAAGATCTGTGATACTGTTTAAGTGTGCGTTCTCTGTGTGCAGACTATGTGTGTGTAATTCTTTAAATCGACAAAAGTGTTTATAATAACTACCACTAATTTCCTTATTATCGCTTTTATCAGTAAATTCGAGGTTTAAAAAATCTAGCTTCTTAAAGATTTTTGACGGATCAATAATTCAAGAAAAGTTCTGGTTTCTCAGAGTTTACCACTCATCTCATCAAGTTCATAAACATATTTCTATATCCCAGTTAATCAAAGCATTAAAATAAAATAAACAACAAGCATAATAATTAACAAGCATAAAAAGCAAATAACTCATAATAAACAAGATAATTTCTCAAAATAACTTGACAAAATTTAGCAGTCAAAGCAAAATTTCTCCCTAATCTACACCTAATCGGGTTTCCATATAAATAGGACTTAGGCGCTCCGGCTGCCTTTAATGGACCTGTATTAGTCTTTTAGATATTGGTACTGGGAACTTGATATGAGGATGAGGGCTGGCTCTTAGAGAAACCAGGGATGAGAATTTTAGCTACTCATAAACTTGATTGAATATATTGAAGTGGGTTGAGTTCGGTGTGTTGAACTCTTACATAAGAATGCCTTATATAGGCAAGGAAAGAATCTAGACAAAATATAAAAAGTAAAAGGAACGGCTAAGAATTAAAGTAGAAAAGTCTAAAAGCTAATCAATTAACTACAGTAACTGATATCTACAGTAAAAGTTGTCGGCCTTTGTTGTCGGGCCGATAATTGATCAAAGACGTCATTGCTTACGTCTTTTGCTGTGTAGACTGTTTCTCGGACGTTATAGCTTACGTCTTATTCTTTCTAGGGATAATCTATG
Organism: Smallanthus sonchifolius; assembly: GCA_023525975.1. Lineage (NCBI taxonomy): Eukaryota > Viridiplantae > Streptophyta > Magnoliopsida > Asterales > Asteraceae > Smallanthus > Smallanthus sonchifolius. Next base: position 56,871,034 of record CM042028.1, read on the forward strand.
CGATAAATACTTTATAAAATTACCAGGAGATTTAGGAAAAAATATACATGAAGAGTGAAAGAAACAATATGGGAACCTAGAAAACCTAGGAATAGGACCCAGAATTACCTTCACTTTCAGCATATTAGAAGAGAAATGCAAGGAGGTTGCATTACAGGAACAGCTGAAGAGGTCCTCAGCATTCATAGTAAAAAACCATAGTGAAATAAAAAGAGGAAAACCTAGAATAGTCTACAATTACAAAAGGCTAAATGATAATACAGAAGATGATGGGTATAATATTCCTAATAAAGATAGTCTTATACAGCTTATTCAAGACAATAGAATATTTTCAAAGTTTGATTTAAAATCAGGATATAATCAACTCCATTTAGAAGAGGAGTTTAAGAAATGGACAGCCTTCACATGCTCAGAAGGATTATATGAATGGAATGTTCTTAGCTTCGGCCTAAAGAACGCTCCATCTATTTTTCAAAGATATATGGACAGTTTATTTCTTAAATACAAATTTTGCTTAGTTTACATTGATGATATACTTGTTGCTAGCAAAACAGTTTCAGAACATGAACAGTATTTACAACAGGTATTTGAAGAAATAAAAAAGAATGGGATAGTAGTATCCAAGAGAAAAATGGAGCTTTTTAAATGAAAGATTTCATTTTTAGGACTCGAGATTGAAAATGGAAAAATCGAGTTACAGCCACACATTTCTACAAAAATTCTGGAGTTTCCAGAAAAACTTAAAACTTTAAAACAGATTCAAGCCTTTCTAGGCTTAGTCAATTATGCTAGAAAGTTTATACCAAACCTGTCTAAACTAGTTGGTCCTCTTTATAGCAAGACCACTAAAAATGGACAGAGAAATTTTAATCAAGAAGATAGCACATTGATTAAAAAGATAAAGAAACAAGTGAAAAAGATAAAACCTTTAGAACTACCACTTGTTACAGATTACATTATTATTGAAGTTGATGGATGTAAGGAAGGATGGGGAGCCGTCCTCCTTTGCAAACCTAACATACACAGTTACAAAAAAGAAGAAAAAATATGCTCCTACTCAAGTGGAAGCTTTAAGACTGGGACTAATTGGACCAGCCTTGATTTTGAAATACAAGCGTTAATAAACGCTTTAGAAAAGTTTAAATTATTTTTACACAAAGATTTCACAGTCAGAACAGACTGCGAGGCGATAGTAAAGTTTATAAAAAATAACCAGAGTAAGAAAATGAACAGAACCCGATGGGTAAATCTTCAAAACATTATCCAAGGATGTGGGTATACTATACAGTTTGAACATATTAAAGGGAAAGATAATGGGATAGCAGATTTGTTATCTCGAAACATAAACAGAATTCTTTTTGCAGATGGATAAAAACAGAGGTAAAGAGAAGATGGTCATTCGACCAAAATCACAGTCTAGAAAGAGCTCATCACCTATGAGTACCTCCTCTAACGAGGACGAAACAGAAAAACTTATGAGCCAGGCAATAACAGCCGAAAAAACTCAAAACACTAGACAACTACCACCATACTTCTTCTTCACACAACCCCCACAAAACCCTATACCTCCTTCCTACTTCCTCACACAGCCAACACAGCCTCAACCATCACAACCAACACAAAGTCCTATAATATACCCAAAAACACCAAAAAAATCCACAGTTCAAAAACCAATAGTATCTAAACCAGCCACAACTTCGACACTAACCTTTGGCCCTTATGCCTTACAAGTTTGTACAGATCACCATACAAAGTTCCGCCCTATGGGAGGGACTAAACCAACAGAAAAGCAGCAATGCTTACTAGACAACCTTTGGCATGTGCAAACTATGCCCCATGCCTCAGCCTTCAAAGTTCAAATCCTAAATGCTCTTAGCATTTATTTCAGTGAACAAGGGGCTAAAAGCCCTGAAACACAGATTAAACAGACAAAATTTACACACTATATCATCTTTAGAGGTACAAAAATCGGTATCTTCAACAAATGGGAGACAGTTGCAAAATTTATACAGTGTCCCGGTCCCATTTACAAAGGCTACCATAGTTTTGCCGATGCCTTGAAAACGGCTAGGGAACACTTTGGTATAGACAGTTTCTTCATTGAACCTGAAGAGGTTCAAACTTTTTCACAGATTACACAGATAAGTCAAACACAGATCATAAAAACACAAGAAGAAATGATTGCAAATTTGCAAAAACAACTTCTTGAACAAGGAAAAAATACACAGTCTATACAAGGCCTAGTTGAATTAAACATTTTAAAACAGAAGGTTGGCATCCTTGAAGCCAATAATAAACAGTTGTTACAAAGATTAGAAAGAAAAGATGAAGGTTCTACAAATTCCAGAAGCTACGAAGCCTTCAAAACCAGAATGATGGATACCCCCTGGAAGACTTGCCTGCAAACGGTGATTGACCAGTTTCCAGAGTTCGATAACATTGTCTCACACAAAATCTGCACAGAATTCCCCCTTGTGTTATACGAACTATAACTTAGAGTAATGCTTATTGCTCTAAATGAAGAAAAATACAAAGGAGTCACAGTGGTAGAAAGAACAGATAATGAAGGAGAAAGAACAGATGATGAAGGAGAAAGAACAAGCCTTCTTCTCCTACAGATAAATCTCAAAACCACAGACATGCCACAAGAGCTAATCCTTCAATTCTACCATAACGGTATGATTGACTACATCGAAATAGGGTTAGATCCAAGGACAGAAAGCATTATAAATTTATTTGGAGAAAAATTCATCATAGCCACCGGAAATATTAGTACACATATTTACCCCCCTTATATAGGGTGTAAATTCTTTTCTTCCTTCCCCTATGCTAATGATCACACCTACAGACCTGCAAGAAAGAGGGTGTTTATTAGCCATAAGCTTTCTAAACAAGAATATCTAAAAAAGCTAGCAGTCACCCAGGGAATCATCTTCTCAGACCTTTACTGGGTCGATAATCTAGCTAGCCTACAGACAAAATCCACAGAACAAAAAGACACTAAACACTTCATCACCCAAAACCAAAAAACCCCCCTTCTGCCATCGACCTTTCATTGGGAAGACTTTCACCTCATTGCCGAAGGACATTACATACAGATATGGACACACAAAAACTGGAGTATACTCATCCCCTTCACAGGAGAAGGCGACACCTTAGAGCTAAAACACATAATGAATTCAGAATGGGAACATGGCCATGAAGATTCAGACGATACAGGAACGCCACCATCCCTGCCTGATAATATATATATATATATATATATATATATATATATATATATATATGACTAAATTAGAATTTTTGTCCTTTATGTTTACCTAAATTATGGAATTGGTCCTTTAAAAAATTGACTTTCACTTATTGTCTTTTATTTGAAAAGTTCTCTCGTTTTTTGTCTTTTACACTAACGGACGTTAAGTTTTTCAGTTAAGTTACCTCATGTGCATTGCACATGAGGGCATTTTAGTCTTTTTACCCTTAAAGGACAAAAATTGTAATTTAGTTTAGTTTTTATAAATTTAATAAATTATTTTATTCATTAACTTTTAACCCCTCTCTCTCTCTATACACACCCACTCTCTCTATCTTTCTCCCTTCTCTCTTTACACTATCTGTTCATCTTCATCTATCAAACGACCCGCCTCCTACGCCTCCTACCATCTCCGACGATCCACCTCGTATGTAAATGCAGAAAATTCGGTAGAAACTATAGACCTGATTCACGATTACGTTAATGTAATCGAAGAAAATGAAGAGAAATCGAGAAAATGAGATCAGGAATTTGAGGATGCATCCATGAAGATCGAGAAAATTAGGGCTCGTGGACACTGTAAGAATGAGCCAGTTATCCCACCCACAACAAGGCCACTAAATTTTCAGATTAAAGGACCTTGAACCCTAATTTTTTATATTAAAATCCCCCTGTTCGGAGTGGGGTTTTCTTCTGTTGAACATGTGTTGGAATCGTGATGTTCATGGTGGTTTTGTTGGTTGTGGGAGAAGCTAGGTGGTGGCCGGCGACTAGATTTGTGACGAGATCGGTAATATTGCTGGAATTTTGGTCGGAAAGGGTGGAGAGATTTGGTCTTCGTCACCATCGGCATCTTCGTCACCACCGTTGTTCATCATCCTTGGCTTCCTTCTCTGTTCACCGATGCTAAACCTAATTTCACCACCGTGTTCCCAGAACTAAACCTAATTTCACCCAACCCGATTGAAATATAAATTGTTAGATTCTGATGGTGTGGGTGGAGATGGAGAGATAGAGACAAAGGAGTAGCGGTTGTGTTGGTGCGGTGGTGCTGGTGTCGGTGCCGGAGCCAGAGTAACGAGAAAGACGATCGGGCGGGTGGGGCTTCTCGTAAGAATTTAGGCATATATACATGTGTGCGTATGTCTAAGAATTTTAATAAGTATATTAATAAATAAAATAATTTATTAAATTTATAAAATTTAACTAAACCACCCAAAAAACCTAAACGTAATACATGTATCCCACGTCGTCCTCGTTAAAAAAAAACGTAATACTACATGTGTAGTACCACCCAAAAAACCTAAACCCCCCACCCCACCCTCACCCACCCCACCATCAAAAAACCTAAACCCCCACACCCACCCCCAAAAACCTAAACCCCCCACCCAAAAACCTAAACCCACCCCACCCACCCCCACCCAAAAACCTAAACCCACCCCCACCCCTACCCTCAAAAACCTAACCCTAAAAGCTAAACTAACCCCAAAAACTAAACCCTAAAGTTAAACCGGGCATTTTTGCGTTTTTTTTAACGAGGACGACGTGGGAAACATGGTCTCCAAACCACTTTTTTAGTTTTTGATTTATATTTTGAGTTATAATTTTTTTATTATTTTTTTTTGTCTTTAATGAGTAGTTCTTTCTCTCATGAACTCAACCATATATATATATGGTTGAGTTCATGCGAAAACTCATTTTCATAAGAAAACTAAAAAACCCCTCATTAAAGGTACTTTATATGTATAGTACACCCCAAAAACCTAAACCCCCCTCCCACCCCCCCTCCCCCCTCCAAAAACCTAACCTAAAAGCTAAACTAAACCCAAAAGCTAACCCCACTATTTTTTCGAGTTTTTTTTTAATGAGTACGACGTGAGAAACATGGTCTCCGAACAAGTTTTTAGTTTTTTATTTATATTTTGAGTTATGATTTTTTTTTATTACTTTTTTTTCCCTTTAATAAGTAGTTTTTTTGTTTTCTTATGAACAATGAGTTTTCTTATGATGCTTCCCATATATATATATACAGGGGGAGGATCAAATAAGAAGTAGTTTTTCGCTAAGAAATCTAAGAAATGACAAAAACCTTAAGAAACGATATCAAACGAACTCCGATTGAGCTAATTTCAGCGGCGTTGGAACCGTCTCGTCGAACTCTACCATCTTAGCTTTTAGGGTTTAGCATTTAAGGTTTAGATTTTACGTTTGAATTTTAGGGTTTTAGCCTTATGGTTTAGCCTTAGGGTTTAGCTTTTAGGGTTTAGATTTTATGGTTTAGGTTTTTTTATGAGGGTAGGGGTCGGGGGTTTAGGTTCTTAGGGGTGGATGGGGGTGGGTTTAGGTTTTTTGGGGGGTGGGTGGGTGGTTTAGGTTTTTGGTGGTTGGGGTGGTGGTTTTAGGCTTTTCGGGGTAGGGTTGGAGGGGGGTTTAGGTTTTTGGGGGTGCGGGTGGAAAGGGGTTTAGGTTTTTGGGTCCGGGTTAGGTTTCGATGAGACGGTTCCAACGTCGTTGGAATGAGCTCAATCGGAGTTCGTTTGACCCACTTCTTAGGATTTCTTAGCGAAAAACCACTTTTTAGTGGAACCGTCCCATATATATATATATATAGGCGAGGGTTAGAATGAAAACCCATATAAGTTGTTAAAACTATGAAAACTCTACGAAAACTCTATGTAACAACTTTATTTTTTTTTTTTTTAAAAAAAGGGTAGTTTTGTTACATATTTTCGTCACTTTTTATAAAAAAAAATCGAAAAAGCGCCGAAGATTTTTTTTAAAAAAAAAGATGTAACAATTGTAAAAAAATCCCGTTTTTATGTTGTTACATACGTAACAACACAGTAACGGTAATTTTTTACAAATTGTTACATCTTTTTTTTTTTTAAATTCCTTCGGCGGTTTTTTTGATTCTTTTTTACAAAAAGTGACGAAAATATGTAACAAAACTACCCTATTTAAAAAAAAAAAATTGTTACATAGAGTTTTCATAGAGTTTTCACAACTCATATGGGTTTTCACCCTATATATATATATATATATATGCTAAAGCCCGAGACCAGCCCATTAAAGCCAAATAAAGCCCGGACCGACCCATCTACAAACTGTCCGGTCCTTGGTCACCAATTTACCCCTTTAACGATCTCGGTCCCGGTCCGGTCCAGTCCGATCCGGGTTGGTACGGTTCAAACCCTATACTCACCCCTACCTTGTTATGGTTTATAGTTATTGGAGACCTTAAAACGACAGTCAAACTAACTACACTTACTGGCTTCTCGAAATCTCCTAAGAAATCATATCTTCAATGTGATGTTGCATTGCTCTTGAGGCTCATAAAACGAAGTATAAAAACTGTGTAGCGGTCAAGAACTGTTCAATTAGTTAGCATACAAATGTGCTAGTAATCGATAAAGTTTACTTCAAAGATCATTACAATAAAATAAATTGAGAAATTTTACCTTTATATTTAATTGGGGAGTAAATTTCATTTTTGGCCCCTGTGGTTTGGTATGTTTAATCATTTTAGTCCAAAAATGAATCTTTTAACATATCAGCCCCTGAGGTTGTATTTTTGTAACCATTTCAGTTAATGACACTAACCTTGTTAACTTTTTCTGTTAAGTATAGGACATTTTACTCATTTTATTTATAATTAAACTAGTTTAACCTTTTCAGTTCAATAAAAACTTTTTTGACTTTTTCATAAAAACTTTTTTTCTACTTTTTAAAAACGTTTTTTTCTACTTTTTTAAAATCATTTTTTAGTTTTTTGTTTTTCGTAAAAACATCTTTTTTTAACCTTTTTAAAAACGTTTTTTTAACTCTTTTAAAAGTATTTTTTTTCTTAATTTTTTTTCAGAAAAAAACGTTTTTAAAAACATTTCATTAGTTTTTTTTTGTAAAAACGTTTCTTAGCTTTTTCGTAAAATAATTTTTTAACTATTTTAAAAACGTTTTTTCTTTTTACTTTTTAAGTGAACTAGTTTTTAAAATAGTTTTTTAAAACAGTGCGCTATTAAAAAAACATTTTTAAAATAGTTAAAAAAAATTACAAAAAAGCTAAAAAACTTTTTTATAAAAAAAACTAAAAAAAGTTTTTAAAACATAGTTTTTATGAAAAAAATTAATAAAACAATATTTTTAGAAAAGTTAAAAAACGTTTTAAAAAAAATATATTTTTAGAAAAGTTAAAAAGACATTTTTACAAAAAAAAAACTAAAAAAATGATTTTAAAAAGGTAAAAAAAAAAACGTTTTTAAAAAAGTAGAAAAAAAGTTTTTATTAAAATGCCTAATTTTTTTTATTGGATTGAAAATGTTAAACTAGTTCACTTAGAAATAAAATGACTAAAATGCCCTATACTTAACAGAAAAACTTAACAGAGTTAGTGTCATGGACTGAAATGGTTACAAAAATACAACCTTAGGGGCTGATATGTTAAAAGATTCCTTTTTGAACTAAAAGGGTTAAAAAGGCTAAAACACAGGGGCCAAAAGCGAAATTTACTCTTAACTGCGTTTCCATCTTTGATGTTATCACTTACCGAGAGAATACGAACCATGGCTTGTTTGTGTTCGCTAACAAGATTAGGTTTTCAACTGGGAGTCTTGGATCCAAATTTTTATATATATTCAATTAAACGGGCTTGAATGCTAAAGCCCGAGACCGAACCATTAAAGCCTGGACCAACCCATCTACAAATGGTTTGGTCCCCGGTCCCCAATTTACCCCTTTAACGGTCTATGTCCTGATCCGGTCTGATCCGAGTTTGTCTGGTTCAAACCCGATACTCACCCCTACCTAGTTATGGTTTATAGTCATTGGAGACCTTAAAACGACATTGAAACAAGCTACGCTTCCTAGTTCCCGAATTCTCCTCAGCATTCATATCTTCTGTGTGATGTTGCTTTGCATGCTCTTCAGCCTCATCAAACGAAGTACAAAAACTGTGTAGCGGTCAAGAACCGTTCAATTAGTTATCATACAAATGTGTTAGTAATCGATAAAGTTTACTTCGAAGATGTTATTGTTACGATAAAATAAATTCAAAAAGTTTACTGTTAACTATAAGTGTGTTTCAATCTTAGATGTTATCATTAATGATTAAAAGGAATTCTACTCAATTTAAAGTGATGATAACATCTAAGTTAGAAAGCCAGTTATATTTAAAGGTAAATTTTCTCAATTTATTTTATTGTAACGATGACATCTTTGAAGTAAAGTTTATCGATCATTAGCAGATTTGTATGATAACTAATTGAACGGTCATCAACCCAGTTATATTTGAGGTTGCTACATTTAAATTTATATACATATCTATATTTATATATATCGGATAACTTTACACAATAGTAACCAAGTTTCTCAAGTGTTCCATTTAAATACCTCAAAGTTTTTTTTGTCCCTCTAAAGTCACTCAACTTTCAGTAGGTGTTCCAATCCTATGTAATATTTTTATAAATGTTTAAATTTTTGAATATTGAATGAGATATATGAAACATATATGAATCTTGTTCACTGTTTAGCAATTATTTTTTTCTAATTCGACTTAAATATAACAATTTTGAAACTTGTTTATTATTTGATGAACTTTTTTTTCTTCACCATTACCTCCTATTTTAAGTTAACTGAATAAAAATTTCACTTATTGGTAACTAATATTCATATATATTTCATTTGCCTCATTCAATTTTAAAAAAATTAAACATTTATAAAAATATTACATAGGATTAGACACTTAGTGAAAGTTGAGTGACTTTAAAGGGACAAAAAAACTTTGAGGTATTTAAATGGAACACTTGAGAAACTTGGTTACTATTGGGTGAAGTTTTCCCTTATATATATGAATAAAAATATTTATAATTGTTATTACCTAATAATTGTCAAGAGTTATATTATTAATTTTTAATATAATTGTGTATCTGACGAATAAATATTAAATAGTTGTGAACTAAAAAACCGTTTCCACACATAAACAACTCTAGTTTTCCCCAAAATAACCTTCCAACATCGTTATTTATTAATTTTTTATTTTCTCTAAATAGGCGTAAAACCTAGGAAAAAGAAAACATGATGTGAGTAATCTGTAGCATTTTGCAGGAAGAAATTTCCAAGGTATGTTCCTTGTAGAGTTAAACACTAAAGACTGATGTTCACAAGTTCATATACTCCGGAATAGTTCAAGTACTACTCAGCAAAAACAACCTACTCAGAAAGAAGATTTACTTAGGAGGGGTTACTTGAAGAAAAATGTCTTAAGTTCTAATTAGGAGGAGTAAATCTACTCCGGAGAGCAAACTACTCCGGAGAGAGGATTTTGTCCTGATTGGCAGTAGTCATGCTGAGTAAAGAAGTACACAGACAGAAGACTAACGCAAGTAGGCTGGAGAGTCTATCTACTTTGGAAGAACAAAATGTTCTTCGTGAGTATAAGGCATACTCTCCGGACCAGATTGTGTTTCTTCACAAGGGAGCTACTCCGGAAGGCAAAGATAAACTGAAGAGTTAGTCGAGTCTCTTATGCCATGCTGGCTTCTAGAAGGATAGAAGTTAGTTAATAAAATTACGCTCAATTGTATTTTGTACTTACTATAAATAGATAGTGTTAGTTCATTTTTAATTACACTTTGAAATTGTCAAGTCTTTTCTTGTAACAGAACTACTTTCTAATACAATTGGTTGTTGATGTGAATTGTTGTGTTCTTGATTCATTTGCTTTTTGTTATTGTTTGATTGTTGTTTCAGCCAACAATCAATCACGTTCTAGATTCTATATTCTTGATAGACTCACGATCCTACAAGTGGTATCCGTTGATATTGTTGTGCTATAGTTAATTCACCAATTGGTTCTCCAACAAGAAGTATTATTTTTTGTTAAATTTTATTCAATTCAAAGCCTCAAGAGAGAAGTTTCACTGTTAGTGTTTCTTTAATCTAGAAATATTTTATGATTAATGTTACTCTATATGTGTTTCAGATGTTGATAAAGGAAAAGGAATCTTAATAGAATCTGATCAACCTTCAAACCACAAGTTACCTAAGGAAATAGAAGAGGAGTTGTCAAGAGAAGCAATTGAAGACATCTTATCTCAAGATTTCCATGATAACATGAATGCTCAAATTCAGCTGGAGGATACAATGGCTAGACTGCAACATCATGGTTAAGCTCTATTTTGAGCAAAGAGTTGGAGAAAAAGAAAGAATTAGAGAAAGAGAAGGAGAAGAGATGGAAAATAGATTTTTGGAAGCAAGGAATATCAAAAGAGTCTATCTAAAAGCACTACTAGAAAACTGGGCAATTGCGATGGCATTTCCGGTCGCAAATCGCGTTTTGCGACCGATTTACGACCGGAAATGCCGTCGCAAAAACCTCCGTCGCTAATTCAAATTTGCGACCGGAATTGCGACCGCCATAAAGCTGTGACAGTTTTTTACAACCGGAATGCGATCGCAAAATTTGCAACCGGAAATGCGGTCGAAAAAATTTGCGACCGGAAATGCCGTCGCAAAGTCTGCGACCGAAATTGCGGTCACAAAATTTATGACAGGAAATGCAGCCGCAAAATTTGCGACTGGTTTGCGACCAGGTTGCATCCGCAATTTGCACCCAGGTTGTGACCAATTTGCGACCGCAATGCTATTTTTTACAAAATTTTTTTCCTATTTTTATAGTAGTTTATTTGGAAGCTTCTGTTAATTTTTAGATTTTCAAATACTAATCACTCACAAATTGTAAATAGTGCAAAACATTCTAATTGAAATTTCCAAAAAAAAAACGTCAATTATCAATTATCCAAACATAACAAATACCCAAACATTCAAATAAAAGTGTTTATAGGTTTAACTAGGTGGTTGGATGTTTTAGGACACAAGTTTTAACAACTCTTCAAACTTTGTCATTCTATCGAGTATGACTTGTTTCTTCACTTTATCCCTTTCTTTTTCCTTCACCAAATCCTCAATAACTCCGTTCAACCTTTCTTTATCATCTTCCTTTTCTTTCACAAGCTCCTCAATGATTCCATTCAACTTTTGTATCTACAAATAATAAACATGTACTTAAATTTACACTTAAATACAAAAGCTCAAATATAACTCATTTAGACCCATTATAATCAAACATGACCCATTAGGACCCGTAATAACCACGTCAATACAAAATCCATGTAGTTTGTTTCTTTGAGCATCAGGTTAAGTTCAGGGCTGTACTAGGTTTAAACTTGTCTATTATTATGCTTCGGCCTGGTTTAAACTTAATCTTACTGTTTCTGTTTGTACCCTTGGATTTAGAGATACGGGCCTGTCATATCAACCATTCCACAACAGCTGTCTAGACTCCATTTCAAAAAATACAGCTAATTAAAACAGCCGTCATAGGTAAACATGACATAACACAACATAAACAACATTCCTCTCATATGAAACTACAGGCAAGTTAATAACAAAAAACATAACACAGGTTACACAGCCTAAAACCAACAAAGAAAACATATGTTACTTCACTTCTGTATCATGCTATATCAAATAAAAAAGTAAGACATCAAATAATAACAACACAGATTAAAGCTATACAATCAAACGTCTAATCACTGAAACCTTCCTTCTTGTTGAACAGTGTGTTTATCTGTAAAACATATATTTTGGCACTTATAACAAGGGCATTTTGTCTCACGGATTGTCTCACCATCTATAGTCACCCTCGTATCAACAATTGCTTCGTTAGAAAAGACAAAGTCCAAAAAAAAATCCACATTGTCACAATATTCAGAATTAAGAAATCCGTCACTATCCGTCATTTCATACATCCACCGTCGATCAGTATACCACGCCATCATTGATCAAATAAACACCCCCTAAAATTCAAAGTCATCACAAACACGACCATACACGTAAAAACCGACAAATACATAGACAAATATCAATGCGTATACATAAATACCTACAAATACATATACAGATACAAACCACATACATAATCACCTTTATGCAATGAACAAATTACATCACAGTTTGTGTACTTTTATGCACAATAGAACAATATAAATCACCTTGGGATGGCTAAACCAGTTGTACTGACTTTATAAAATAAACAAAAATTAATAGCAAAATAAACATCTTTATAAATAAGATGTTTGTGTTTAAAATCTCAAAACCAGTTATCACCTAGTGAGCTCACGGTTTCAGAAATGTCCATAACACCATCAAAAATGTTTTTGTCTCCCCATTTTAGTTGTCGATATATGAAAACTAAAACCTACAGAAAGATTCATAAGTTTTGTTTTTAAAAACCAAAGACCAAAAATCAAAATCCCATTTTCATTTATGAAACTTACTGCCAAACTGGATTCATAAGTTTTGTTTTTAGAAACCAAAGACCAAAAATCAAAATCCCATTTTCATTTTAGTTGTCGACATATGAAAACTTAATTTTATGTATAATTTAAAACAAAACCAAACTGGAATATAACCCAAACTGGCTCATTTTCAAGTAAACGGTAGAAGTTGCTAACTCTTTTAACAATTGGTAAATGATACCTTTATATCCACAGGAATGCCAGCCTCAACACACTTGATCAAGTTTTCTGTATCACCTTCTCTTGCAAATGCATGTGTAGCATCTAATTTTCTTAGAAAAAAGGTGTTAGCTGAACAAATTTACTTATTAATCATTCACTGTTGCATGAATTTTAAAATGATCCTAGTGTAAATATTGCTTTTGTGATCATAACCACACACTAATTATTTATAAAAAGGGGACAAAGAAGCATGCAGGTCAACGAGACTCAGCACATTATTCACCCGCACTAGAAAAGACACATTAAGTGACCAGTTCATCTTGCCATATCTACAAGCGTCGATTAAACTCACTCTATATAACATACATTGCAGCCAACTTAAAATCAGTTAAATAAATTAATTTCCTGTTTGAACATCTACATATAATCTATATGCTACTCAACAAAATAAAGACTGCATATAAAATATAACCACAAGAGAACCAAAACCAGACAGATTCCATGTATTTAATCCAATTTATTTAACAGGCACACAGCACACACATTCAAACGAATTTAAGCAGAACACAAATGCTAAAACATAAAATAAACATTCAATTCCAATCAAATCTCTAAACTGCAATCAATTAACAGAAATTCTCATAGAAACATAGATTAAGATCCGATTCTCCATAAGTCCTAAAAACAAAAAAAAACAACTCAAATCTTCACCAAATTCAGCGTATAGCGACTTCATTCATTTGAATCATTTCAATAGTCAATCGTTACAGGTTCCAAACAAACAGTAAGCAATAAATCGCATGAAGGAGATGCAATTGAATTTAGCTGAGCAAATAAGACCCTAATTAGCATAAGGAAGCTGAGATCCAGAAAAATGACAGCACAAAAACCCTAATTCTATCAAATCAGATCCGGCGAAACCGCTACACACCGTGAAATAATAAGAGATGGTGATCTACGAACCGTATTTCTACAATTGAGGAGATAGTGATCAACGAACTTGAGGAGATGGTGATCTACGAACGGCGGAGGAAAGCAATACGGCAGTCCGGCGAAACCGCTACATCCCGCTACGACGGCGGAGGAGATGTGATCTACGAACGGTGATCTCGCTGGTATACGGAGGAATCGATCTCGCTTGGTGAGAAACGAACGGCTGGTATGCGGAGGAATCAATTCTGATCTCGCTGGTGGACTTAACTTGGGCTTTTAAAATGAACCTGGGCTTTTTGGTTTATTAGTTATTAGCAGGAAAAATATCATGTAAACAAGAATAATAATAATAAAAGCAATTCAATAAAACAAGAAAAAGGCAACAGGTTCTGCTGAATCAAGGCATAACAGAACGAATGTGAATAATTTCACAGAATTGATCTTGCGACCGGCTTTAGGCGGTCATAAACATTGCGACTGATTTGTGGCCGCGTTTTATTTTTTGCGACCGGCTTTAGGAGGTCGTAAACATTGCGACTGATTTGCGGCCGCGTTTTATTTTTTGCGACCGGCTTTAGACGGTCGTAAACATTGCGACTGATTTGCGACTGCGTTTTATTTTTTGCGACTATTTTGCAACCGACATACGACGGTTGTAAAATTTGCGACCATTTTGCAACCGTTATAATTTCGGTCGTAAATCGGTTGCAAATTTTGCGACCGTTTTTTTTTGTCGCAAATTTTGGTCGCAATTACCCAATTTTCTAGTAGTGAAAGAAAATCTCAAAAACCTTCTGTTCCTTAAACTTCTGAGGTTATTGTTCCTACTCAGGAAGAGATATATAATAAGGAATCTGATAAGCATGAGGAAACTCCAACGGTTGTTGAAGAGACTGTAACTACTGAAGAAACTCCTAAGGTGATTCCTAGACTCCAAAAGACTGCTACACCTTCAAGAAAGAAGTCTGAAGGAGTGATTATTCCTTATAAAGATAAGTACAAAATTTTATTTGATAGAATTGATACATCTGAGTTTGATGATAGAGATATAAAAAGAATGGTATATCTGGTTGAGCATGGTTATAAATGGGAAGAGATATTCATGATGTCAATGAACAAAGTTGAGGATTGTGTACAAGAAATAAAATCCAAGATGACTAAAGAGGAATTAGAAAAAAAAAAACAAGCTAATTTTCTTCTTGAAAGCTAATAATTGTAAGAACAAGCACCTAAAAAATATGAAAATTGAAACTTTAAAAAGATTGGTGGAAGATATGAAGAGGGAAAAGTCTAAAGTAAATACAATAAGAACTGAAAAAGAAGTAAATGTACGTGTAAAGAAAGTAAAGATGAAGAGCTTATAAGATTAAAAGAGTATGTGAAACTTCATAAGCTCAATCCAACGAGTGATTCTTTAAGATGCTTAAGATTCACTGTTGGAAAGCATCAGAGCTATGAAAAGTGAAGTTTAACAGGGAATGTGACTCCTAAAAGACTAGAAGGTCTAATTTCCCTAAGGAAGAAGAGGCTGAAAGATTAAAGCTTGCTGCTGAATTTTTATTTCAAGGATACTAAAGAGATATGATCGTGAACTTCTAACAGAGATCTTTTGAGAGATATGAAAAAGAAATTAATAACTACTAGAGAAGAGAATGAAAGAGTAAGACAATTGAATAGAGAAAAAGTTTTAGCAAAAAGAAAGGGAATTGGAATTGTCTAGAAAAACATTGAAGGAAGTAGAAAATTACAATAAAAATAAAGCTTTAATAAAAGAGAAAACAAAAGAATTATCAGAATTGAATAAGAGGAGAAATCTTGAGGCATCCAGCAGTGGGTGTAGTGCTCAAAGTGCATTCCTAGAAGAAAAAACTAGAGAGCTAGATGCTACTAAGAGACTTGCTCAAACACATGTCAATGTTGAAAAGATTTCCAAGGAGATTTATTCAACTGCAACTACTGAAGGATCTAAGAAGAGTTCTGCTCAAGTCAAAACTACATGTTTTAAGAAAAATCCAGAGTCTTCAAAGAGAATGGTTGATAGTTTTGATGTAGGGATTGAGAACTTTTCAAGAGAAACTCTAAAAGAAAAGATTACAAGTTGGAGATATGATGGTCAGAGATCTATACATTATTAATAGAACAGGAGGAAAGCAAAAATTCTTCAAGAATAATTAAGACATTTTCAAATTAACTGAGTGATTTGAAGGCTTTATCTCAGATCAAAATGATCACCAAAAATCCTAAGGGATATGATTTTGAGACATTTTTTAGAAGAAAGGCCAAGGATGGATTCAAAAGTTACAAGAACAATCCTAATGTGCCACAAAGAAGAATGTATAGATTTAATTATAATGTTGAATATGCAGCTGCTAGAGAGAGAAAGAGTGAGGAGACAAGCACCAGCTGCTGTGCTACCTTAGTATATTGAAAAATATACTCACAACACAGAGTCACTTCAGCCATTTACAAAGGCTTATGTTGATCCTGAGAGTACTGAACTTGTGGATGGGAGAGGTGCAAATTTAAAGCCAATGAGAATGTATGAACTGGCTCAAATAAGATGTCTTGCTGCTGAAGATATTCTTGCACGAGCTCAATGAATATTCACTGTAAACCAAAGTTAGAAGTTGCTGCTAAAGATTACATGAATCTCATAAATAAGCTTGCTAATACCTTGAGAGGTATTCCAGAAGATGATGAAGAAAGGTGACTTGATGATCATCAGCCTAGGGGGAGATTGTAGAGTCAAACACTAAAGGCTGGTTTTCATAAGTTCACATACTCAAGAACAGTCCAAGTACTACTCAGCAAGAACAACCTATTCATGAGGAAGAGTTACTCAACAAAGGTTATATGAAGAAAAATGTCTTAAGTTCTACTCAGGAGGAGAGCAAACTACCCCGGAGAAAGGATTTAGTCCCGAGTGGCAATAGTCATGCAGAGTAAAGAAGAACATAGATAGAAGATTAAGGCAAGTAGTCCGGTAGAACAAAATGTTCTTCTTGAGTAAAAGGCATACTCTCCCCGGAGAAAGGATTTGGTCCTGAGTGGCAACAGTCATGCTAGGTAAAGAAGAACACAGCCAGAAGACTAAGGCAAGTAGTCCGGAGAGTTTATCTACTCCGGTAGAACAAAATGTTTTTCTTGAGTAGAAGGCATACTCTCCGGACCAGATTGTGTTTCTTCACAAGGGAGCTACTCCAGAAGGCAAAGATCAACTGAAGAGTTAGTTGAGTCTGTTATGCCAGGCTGACTTCTAGAAGGATAGAAGTTAGTTAGAAAACTATGATCAATCGTATCATGTACATACTATAAGTAGATAATGTTAGGTAATTTGTAATTACACTTTGAAATTGTCAAGTCTTTCCTTGTAACATAACTACTTTCTAATACAACTGGCTGTTGATATGAATTGTTGTGTTCTTGATTCAATTGCTTTTTGTTATTGTTTGATTGTTGTTTCCGCCAATAATCATGTTCTAGATTCGATATTCTTGATAGATTCATGATCCTACATTCTTAATTTTCTTAATCTAATTGTGTGACTCAAAATAGAGTAAATTACACAAATCCTCCCTGAGGTTTAGTCCAAATATAACTTTTCGTCCAATTCGAAAAATTTAAACAATTTGAGCAACCCACATTTCTGATTTTAATAGTTCTGTACAATTAGTTAAGGTGACTAAGAAAAATAGGCCTATACATATGCCTAAAAACTAAGAAAAATTTAACGTGTCGTCGGTAATCCGCAGCGTCTATTTATTTTAAAAAATAAAAAGAAATCAAGTAATTTGTAACATCCCAAAAATAAAACGACAGTTATAATAACGGGTTAAAATGCGAGAACGAACGGAATAAACAAACGATGCATGACGGGCCGGGCCGGATGGGCCGGCGAACTTGGGTGGAGAACATAGGGGATCTCCTCCCTATAAATAGCCAAACCCTCCTCATTCTCTCATTTACATATTCTAGAGAAAGAAACCGTAGAGAGAGAAAGTGTGACAACTCGGACTTTTCCATTTAACCTCGTTATATAAATCCAGTTAAAAGTTAACCTAGTTAACTTATCTCAACATCAGGGACTAATTCTGTCATTTTGTCAAACTTAAACTTCAGGGACTAGTTGTGTAATACCTATAAACTGTACTGTTGACCTTAAAAGTCAAAATTGGAATTTATCGTTGGAGTGTAAGGGATAACCTGTTAGCTTAGAAAGAATTCCTCAAATTTTGTGTACATAGTTGGAGTTGGCGGGTTTTACCCTGAGGTTCTACTAGAGTTTCACTCTAGGTGGTTCCATTGATTAATTCTGAATAAGAGTCGTAAGGTCATTAAGACTCTTACATGAGTGAAATCAAATGATGGATCCTATAGATGATAGTTCAGTGTGTTTGCAAATCTCTTCAACTTGATAGTCGCGTCTATCAACTGTTGAACAGGTTTAACGATATCAACTAGTCATTGAGCGGGTTACGTGAATTTCTACTGTCAATCGAAATATAAGTCTGTAACTCACAGATTAGGACCATTTATCCACACACTAGGTTTTCACCAGGACTTACATGCACCCCAAATTATTATTACGTGTGCACCGGTACTGATAATTTGCTTTACATGCTCACCCTAGTTCTCCCTGTCCTGTGTCAAAATGTCCTTTAGTTTGTATTGTCGAATACAGAGTGTTGTCAGATATGATAAGTCATCGAGAGGCTTAGTCATCAATCATACATTGATCAATCCAGAACTCATATCAGTATGAGTAGTCGGGAATCGTTTGATCCGAGTATTCACTCGAGTTGGAACATAATACGAGATTCCAATCCAACGGATTTTAGATGGAATCAAGCATATGAAACAAACATGTTTTATGAAATGAGGCTTCAAGGAGTGAAACTAGTTCACGGATGTCTTACTGGAAGAGGCAAGGTAGTCGTCCTTCCAACGGAGTCAGGATAGGGTTTGAGTATGCAATGAGCAAGGCGTTCTCAACCTTGTGGTCAATCTATTCTCAACAGAATATCAATCAAAGCGCAAGCCCACGGCTCGGGAAAGTGATGACATCTACGTGTCAGTGGATTCTGCAATAATGTGTGCAACAGTCTGCCTTCACAAGGCGTATTGCTGTTAGTGGGTACAGCAGGGACTCGCCTCCGACGATCCCAACTCCCAAAGAGACATGTGCTACTGCTGAGTGTCATCCATAACATGGACCTGAGAAAGCCCACCATACCCGACAGATGGTGGTGGTGTGAGAGACTCCTCCGAAGGCTCCGTCTTGCTGCCCTCGGACGGGAGTGGATGTTGTTCTGATGATTCCCCGAGTGTCGCCACTGGGAATGATAATACACTGAGAATGACGTGTTCCTTGTCAAAAAAAGGGTGATATGGATGTTTTCATCATGCCTGCAATGCAATGTATGTATGGAAACCATGTGTATCATGTATGAGTGTCTGTGTCGTGTAACTAATGCATGTGTGAGGTTATAGTCTAGTATGCAATACTAGTTCTCTATAACCAATGTCTCTGATACCAATCTATCACACCCCCAAATTCCACTAACGGAATTTTACCGTTTGGAAGGTGACACACCAGGATCTCAGTCATTAGTTACATCAAACGACACTATGTGGGACTTAAAATGTCATAACATAAAAGTTCAGAGTTAAATGCGGAAGCGTAAACGTTAATATGAAATCAAAAGTAATTACACGCAACAAGGCGTCAATTAATGTAAGTAAGTAAACTGTTTAAGATGTTTGAAATGAATGCTATGACGGTAGGACTCCATGCATGTCCTAAGTGTGCAACCTGTGCCAAAGCGACCTGAGAAACATGTAGGAAAAAGTGTCAACACGAGGTTGGTGAGTTCACAGGTTTGTATGCAAATAAACTTTTTGAGTGCTTGCTGGATCCACATACGTAAGTCACACCTATTGCTAGCTAGGCAATGTACAAGTTACTCTAAGCGCTCGCAACCGAAGCTGACAGTGATGTTTGTTTGTTTGCCTCCAGCCAGGTCTATCAACTCTAACTAATGTGTTAAGGTCAATATAACACCCGTTCGACCTCCAATCGAGTTAGCGCGACTAACGCGGGTGGGGTTTGTCAAACCCAGTAGTACTACCAAAATTACCTCGCTAATTCCATATTAACGGTCCGAAGTGTGTGAGGACTTTCAGTGATAGTGTTACGCTTAAGTACACAAGTGGTAATGAAATACTATGTGATCCATGTCCGTGTGTATGTCTCTCCCTGACTGGAAGACAAGTAACGGATGTATGTTCGTATGCATGTTTCTCCCCAACGGGAAAACAAGTAAAATGATGTTTGTTTGTACGCATGTTTCTCCCCGACGGGAAAACAAGTAAAATGATATTCGTTTGTATGCATGTTTCTCCCCAACGGGAAAACAAGTAAAAATACTGTTTGTGTGTATGCATGTTTCTCCTCCAATGGAAAAACAGGTAAAATAATGTTTGTGAGTATGCATGTTTCTCCTCAACAGGAAAACAGGTAAAATAATGTTTGTGAGTATGCATGTTTCTCCTCAACAGGAAAACAAGTAAAATAATGTTTGTGTATATGCATGTTTCTCCCCCAATAGGAAAACAAGTAAAATAATGTTTGTGTATATGCATGTTTCTCCCCCAATAGGAAAACAAGTAAAATAATGTTTGTGTATATGCATGTTTCTCCCCCAATAGGAAAACAAGTAAAAAGGGGCCGTGAAACTCACCTGAATAAAGTAGTGTACGATCACACGGGAGAAAGGTTGAAACCTTGAGTGTAAGTCTCAAACGACTTACGAACGCCCTAGAATATAAACACATAAATTAGGGAAATAAAGATGAGAATTGTGACGCCGACTCAGAAGTTAGAACGTCCTAACGCGTTCTAAAGATCAAGAATGGACGAACGTGTCCACGGAATTATAAAATGGAAATTAGGATCAAAGCGTTACGAGTCATACGAATAATAAATAATAACTAATTTAATATATTCGTACGTTTTAAAAGTAGTTATAGAAGGTTAAGAAAATAATATAATTAAATATATTATTTTTAAGTTCACGAGATTAAATAAATAATCGTTTACGCCAAAAATAATAAATATATTATTTTTAGTCAAAATGATATATTCGGGTAAATAATATAACTACTTATATTATTTAATAACTTCTAAAACGTCATACGAGGCATAAAACGGTGCGAATTAATATATATACATATATTATTTAATAATATAAGTTACGAGATAAAAATAATATAAACATATTATTTTATACAAGTTTACGGTTTGAAAATAATATAAACATATTATTTTTACTAATTAATAACATAATTATATTAGTTATAATGGTGGGAATAACAATAAAAATAGATTAATAATTCAAACCCGAGCCTACGGGTCGGCTAAAACACATTTATATATTATAATAGTAATATTAAAAACAAATTTCTATTAATTAACTTATCCAGAAAAGTCCCTAAAAAAATATGCAGGAGACCGGACTCGAACCCGGGTCTCCTGCTTAAGAGTACAACGCCCAAACCACCACGCCCGCTAGGGTTTCGCATTATAATCCAGTTCCGAATCCTTTTATTATTCAGGTCAAGTGGTTCCCCCCCCACATACATACCCGGTTCGAAACCCCTCCCCTAATCCGTAGATTTCGACATCGATTGGGTTCAAAAGCACCGGGGTTTTGTTTATGGAGTAGAAACGAATCTGTGGGTGGATTTAATTGCAAAACAAACGAGTTTAACACCGTTTAATTTCAGTTTAAAAACTCGAAAACCCTAGGTATGAACCTAAGATTGATTCGATCGATTTCCATGTTAAATCTTGATGAAAACATGGGGCTTTTAACAATTAGAGTATTGCGAACTTAACCCCATGATTTAATTTCATTGAGGTTGAGTTACAGATCAAAATCCCCAAATCAAAATATGAACAAACCCTAGAAACCGGATCGCAATCAATTCGATGTTGTTTGACCGAATTAGCATAGGGCTTTCGTTAATTAAAGGATTGCGAATCGAAAGGTATAGGTTAATTGTATCGAGATCGAGTCTAGGGTATAGCTCGACTAAACCCGGAATTACATGAACCCTAGATATGGGATCGAGTTCAATTCGATGTTATACGATCTAATTGATAGAGGGCTTTCCATATGGGAATGAAAACGATACTATAGGGATAGAAATTTACCAGAATAGATGTCGAATTGATAGTGCACGCTTAGAACCAGTTCCGACCTCGGGTGTTTTGATCTTCGGCGAGCTTCTGTTATGATTCCGATCAATCCAACGTGCGCAGAAGCTTCAGGGGTGCTCGTGTAAGATGTGTAGGGTGTCAAATTGCGAGGATAATACACAATTTCATTGAATTTGATTGATAAGGAACAAGGCGTCGACGGTTATGACATTCATGTTCATAATTGGGATTGAATTGCAGTAAAGTCGATGATTAAAGGCTTAATGACGATCGTTAATGCCTTGAACGTGTGTAACCGTTACAATTTCAAATAGAAATCGGTTATAGTTTGCGATTTGGGTTCAAGAACATCCGTGTTGACTTCCAGAAGTCAACAGAAATTGAAATTGCCTTAATTATAGGATTAGTCCCTCTAATTTCATGCTTTAGAGTTTGGAACTTGGCAAAAAAAATTTAGTTTAATTTTCGGGACGAAAATTCTTTCAACTAGGGGATGATGTGACAACTCGGACTTTTCCATTTAACCTCGTTATATAAATCCAGTTAAAAGTTAACCTAGTTAACTTATCTCAACATCAGGGACTAATTCTGTCATTTTGTCAAACTTAAACTTCAGGGACTAGTTGTGTAATACCTATAAACTGTACTGTTGACCTTAAAAGTCAAAGTTGGAATTCCTGTTGACCTTGAATAGTCAAACCTAACCTTGTTAACCGAATTCAAACCTCAAGGGTCATTTCTGCCAAGTTCCAAACTCTAAAGCATGAAATTAGAGGGACTAATCCTGTAATTAAGGCAATTTCAATTTCTGTTGACTTCTGGAAGTCAACACGGATGTTCTTGAACCCAAATCGCAAACTATAACCGATTTCTATTTGAAATTGTAACGGTTACACACGTTCAAGGCATTAACGATCATCATTAAGCCTTTAATCATCGACTTTACTGCAATTCAATCCCAATTATGAACATGAATGTCATAACCGTCGACGCCTTGTTCCTTATCAATCAAATTCAATGAAATTGTGTATTATCCTCGCAATTCGACACCCTGCACATCTTACACGAGCACCCCTGAAGCTTCTGCGCACGTTGGATTGATCGGAATCACAACAGAAGCTCGCCGAAGATCAAAACACCCGAGGTCGGAACTGGTTCTAAGCGTGCACTATCAATTCGACATCTATTATGGTAAATTTCTATCCCTATAGTTTCGTTTTCATTCCCATATGGAAAGCCCTCTATCAATTAGATCGTATAACATCGAATTGAACTCGATCCCATATCTAGGGTTCATGTAATTCCGGGTTTAGTCGAGCTATACCCTAGACTCGATCTCGATACAATTAACCTATACCTTTCGATTCGCAATCCTTTAATTAACGAAAGCCCTATGCTAATTCGGTCAAACAACATCGAATTGATTGCGATCCGGTTTCTAGGGTTTGTTCATATTTCGATTTGGGGATTTTGATCTGTAACTCAACCTCAATGAAATTAAATCATGGGGTTAAGTTCGCAATACTCTAATTGTTAAAAGCCCCATGTTTTCATCAAGATTTAACATGGAAATCGATCGAATCAATCTTAGGTTCATACCTAGGGTTTTTGAGTTTTTAAACTGAAATTAAACGGTGTTAAACTCGTTTGTTTTGCAATTAAATCCACCCACAGATTCGTTTCTACTCCATAAACAAAACGCCGGTGCTTTTGAACCCAATCGATGTCGAAATCTACGGATTAGGGGAGGGGTTTCGAACCGGGTATGTATGTGGGGGGGGGGGACCCACTTGACCTGAATAATAAAAGGATTCGGAACTGGATTCTAATACGAAACCCTAGCGGGCGTGGTGGTTTGGGCGTTGTACTCTTAAGCAGGAGACCCGGGTTCGAGTCCGGTCTCCTGCATATTTTTTTAGGGACTTTTCTGGATAAGTTAATTAATAGAAATTTGTTTTTAATATTACTATTATAATATATAAATGTGTTTTAGCCCGGAAAACGACCCGTAGGCTCGGGTTTGAATTATTAATCTATTTTTATTGTTATTCCCACCATTATAACTAATATAATTATGTTATTAATTAGTAAAAATAATATGTTTATATTATTTTCAAACCGTAAACTTGTATAAAATAATATGTTTATATTATTTTTATCCCGTAACTTATATTATTAAATAATATATGTTTATATATTAATTCGCACAGTTTTATGACTCGTATGACGTTTTAGAAGTTATTAAATAATATAAGTAGTTATATTATTTACCCAAATATATCATTTTGACTAAAAATAATATATTTATTATTTTTGGCGTAAACGATTATTTATTTAATCTCGTGAACTTAAAAATAATATATTTAATTATATTATTTTCTTAACCTTTTATAACTACTTTTAAAATGTACGAATATATTAAATTAGTTATTATTTATTATTCGTATGACTCGTAACGCTTTGATCCTAATTTCCATTTTATAATTCCGTGGACACGTTCGTCCATTCTTGATCTTTAGAACGCGTTAGGACGTTCTAACTTCTGAGTCGTCGTCACAATTCCCATCTTTATTTTCCTAATTTATGTGTTTATATTCTAGGGCGTTCGTAAGTCGTTTGAGACTTACACTCAAGGTTTCAACCTTTCTCCCGTGTGATCGTACACTACTTTATTCAGGTGAGTTTCACGGCCCCTTTTTACTTGTTTTCCTATTGGGGGAGAAACATGCATATACACAAACATTATTTTACTTGTTTTCCTATTGGGGGAGAAACATGCATATACGCAAACATTATTTTACTTGTTTTCCTGTTGAGGAGAAACATGCATACTCACAAACATTATTTTACCTGTTTTTCCGTTGGGGGAGAAACATGCATACACACAAACAGTATTTTTACTTGTTTTCCCGTTGGGGAGAAACATGCATACAAACGAATATCATTTTACTTGTTTTCCCGTCGGGGAGAAACATGCGTACAAACAAACATCATTTTACTTGTTTTCCCGTTGGGGAGAAACATGCATACGAACATACATCCGTTACTTGTCTTCCAGTCAGGGAGAGACATACACACGGACATGGATCACATAGTATTTCATTACCACTTGTGTACTTAAGCGTAACACTATCACTGAAAGTCCTCACACACTTCGGACCGTTAATATGGAATTAGCGAGGTAATTTTGGTAGTACTACTAGGTTTGACAAACCCCACCCGCGTTAATCGCGCTAACTCGATTGGAGGTCGAACGGGTGTTATATTGACCTTAACACATTAGTTAGAGTTGATAGACCTGGCTGGAGGCAAACAAACAAACATCACTGTCAGCTTCGGTTGCGAGCGCTTCGAGTAACTTGTACATTGCCTAGCTAGCAATAGGTGTGACTTACGTATGTGGATACAACAAGCACTCAAACAGTTTATTTGCATACAAACCTATGAACTCACTAACCTCGTGTTGACACTTTTTCTTACATGTTTCTCAGGTCGCTTTGGCACAGGTTGCACACTTAGGACATGCATGGAGTCCTACCGTCATAGCATTCATTTCAAACATCTTAAACAGTTTACTTACTTACATTAATTGACGCCTTGTTGCGTGTAATTACTTTTGATTTCATATTAACGTTTACGCTTCCGCATTTAACTCTGAACTTTTATGTTATGACATTTTAAGTCCCATATAGTGTCGTTTGATGTAACTAATGACTGAGATCCTGGTGTGTCACCTTCCAAACGGTAAAATTCCGTTAGTGGAATTTGGGGGTGTGACAGAAAGCGCAAGGATCGACCCGAGCAGCTAGCATCTTGTTCCTCTACTGTTCGTGAGTGGATCCTCCAATTCGGAATCTCAAAACAGGTAACAACTCGATCTAGATCTGAGTTTTTGTTTATGTTGGGTTTTCGAGTATTTTCTTAAAAAGGATGGGTTTTTATGAACTAATTGAGAAATGGACTTCAGATCTGTGATCACGAACGAAAACTACAAGTTTTGAACGTAAAAAGTTAGCATCTTGAACGTGATCAGATCTGGGCGCCATTTGCATGAAAACTTAGGGTTTTGGGGAAGATGACAGCCCCGCAGGCGAACTTGTCAAGTTCACCTTAAGAGGATTAAGCGAACTTAATATGTTCGCTGGATGTGAGTTTAAGCGAACTTAGATAAGTTCGCAGGTGTATGTTCGCTTGATGGCCTGTAGGAGCGAACTTGGTAAGTTCGCTGGACATGTTCGCCTAATGACAAAGGGAGAACTTAACCTTAAGTTCGCCTGTATGTTCGCTAGGTTAGTAAGAGGCGAACTTAGCCTTAAGTTCGCCTAGTTCAGTATGGTTAAACCGTTAGAGTCGGGATAGGATCTGATGTGTATTTAACTACTCAATTCAGATCGTGCGTGACGTTGTTGGGCCTTCAATTAGGACAACGAGACTAGCTTATCAGGTGAGTTCTAGAAGCCCTTCTTTAATGTTTCAAATGAATGTTTTTGGGCTGGTGTGCATATGTAACGATGTGACTGTTTTATAAAACGATGTTTATGAAACGATGTTTATGAACGATGTTTTGAAAGGAAAGGTTATGAAAGAAGTGTTTATGAAATATTTTGCCAAAAGAAGTTTACGAAGTGTTATGAATGAATGAATGATTTTTAATAAAACGTACGAATGCTTTAACTGAAGTTTTGAAGTAAAAGAAGCGAATGTTTACGAAATTCACAAACGAACGAATCTGCCATTATTCCTTAGGGGATGAAGGTTAAGGGTATGGGAAGTATGTTATGGGCCTTTACCTTTTAGGAGCCTTTGTGGCTGGCTAACTGTTGTATAACTGGGGTGATGACGGTCACCAAGGGGATTATCGTGATCCTTGAAGTTGGTACGATTTACCTTACGGGGTAGTCGTGCTTGAAGTTTGGTACTTGTGCCTTACGGGGTGCAGTGCTTGAAGTTTGGTACGTGTCATCCTTGTGATGCCGTGCTTGAAGTTCGGTTGAATAGCCTAAGTGTCGGGCCCTAGGTTTCTCCGCCCGAAGGACAGTACGGTGTTGAAGGGCCTAGTGGTCAAATAGAAGTCAAAAGGTAGTGTAATGGTTAATTGCAGATGGCAAGTGTATATTAACATCTTACAATACTTGTTGAATTCTATTTGTTAACTTGCGTGATGACATTGGATTCCTTGTCTTATAGAACAAAATGGCGGGAAGAAGAGGCGGAAGGCATGGTGGGGGCCGTACCGGTGGTCATACCGGTGGTGGCCGAGGTAGAACTCCTGCTCGTCAGGAGTACATCGAAGAAGGAAGTGTCCACACTGAACCGACCGTTAGTGTGCATGGAACTGAGCTTACTCATGTCGAAGAACAACATTTCACTTTCGAATCGGAACTGAGAGCAGCTCTAGCGCGCGAGTTCACTAAGTTGATGAAGGCTTCTTTGCCAGGACTGTTGGTAGAAGTGTTAAAGAAGGCTAGTGAGATGGATGGGTCTAACACGGCGGTTGGTACCCCGAACACTGAGGCAGTTAACGCACCGCTTAACCGTGGTTGCGACTATAAGTCCTTTAAGGCATGTGACCCACTGGTCCTGACCGGGAAGAAAGACGCGGTGGCTACGTTTGACTGGGTTATCCGTATGGAAGCCACCATTCGTCTGATAGAATGTCGACCGAATCAGGTCGTGAAGTTTGCTGCTAACTCCTTGAGGGAGGAGCGTTTCATTGGTGGGAAGGTGTGCGTCTAGCCAAAGGGGACGAGACTGTTGACGCAATGATGTGGAATGTTCTGAAGACTCTGGTGATCAAGAATTTTTGTCCAAGGAATGAGATTGAGAAGGTAGAGAGGGAATTTCTGGGGATTAAGGCCGAAAGCATGACGCATAGGCAGTATGCCACACGGTTTAATGAACTGGCACGTCTGGTGCCACATCTTGTCACGACTGAGGAAAAAAAGATTGCCTGCTACATTCAAGGGCTGCCGGACCAGGTCTGCACCTATGTTAAGGCAAACGCCCCTACTACCTATGATTCGGTAGTAGAACTGAGCGGCATGATATTTGATGATCTGGCGCTGAATGTCGTTCCCATTGACGAGCCCAAAAAGAAGCTGAGTTTTCCTGCCAAGCGATCGGGAGGAAGGTTGCCTGGGGCTCGAGACAAACAAGCCAGGATAGACGATACTGGTCTGTGGAAAATGTGGATGAAGGCATACAAGTGAATGCCGAGCGGGATCAAACCTGTGCTTTAAGTGCGGCAAGACCGGACACTACTCCCGTGAATGCCCGTAAGGCTTCAAATACTACAACTGTGGGGAGACTGTTCATATGAGCCGGGAATGCACTAAGCCCAGGATGGGGGAAGCCGGGAAAGGGAAAGGCCCGGAGAAGAAAGAAGATAGACCCCGAGCGAAGACTCGAGCATATGCACTAACATAAGAACAGGCTAGGGTGGACCCCGATGTGGCGTCATGTACGTTCATCCTTGACAACACTTTTGCTTCTGTGTTATTTGATTCGGGTTCCAGTATGAGTTTTATATCTGCAACTTTTTGTAAAAAGGTGAAATACACTGTTAATAAGCTAGAAAGGGCCTTTAGCGTAGAAACTGCTGAGGGTAGAACTGCGAGAGTGACTGACGTAGTTGATAACTCCACAATAAAAATAGAAGGCCATAGATTCCCCTTCAGGCTGTTCGTTATGGTTCTGGGTGGGTTTGATGTAGTGTTGGGTATGGATTGGCTAACTGCCAATGAAGCGCAGATTATATGCAAACGAAAGATAATATGACTCAAGGCTCCGGATGGTAGCGAAGTCGAGGTTTTTGGAGATCGTGACGCCCTGATGTCTAATGTCATCTCGATGATTAAGGCAACATATTATGTAAGGCGCGGATGCGAGGCTTATCTGGCGTACGTGATTAAAAAGTGAAAGAACTAGATGATGTGCCCATGGTACGCGAGTACCCGGAGGTGTTTCCAGAGGATTTGCCTGGGATACCACCCGACAGAGAGATTGAGTTCCGAATCGACTTAGTACCAGATGCCCAGCCCGTGGCCAAGGCTCCATATCGACTGGCACCAGTAGAGATAAAAGAACTAATGACACAACTAGACGAATTGCTTGAGAAAGGATTTATCCAACCGAGCATCTATAAAAGAACTAATGACATAACTAGACGAATTGCTTGAGAAAGGATTTATCCAACCGAGCATCTCGCCTTGGGGTGCTCCGGTGTTTTTTGTGAAGAAGAAGGACGATTCGATGAGAGTGTGTGTTGATTATCGCGAGTTGAACAAACGTACGGTGAAGAACAAGTACCCTTTACCATGGATCGACCACCTGTTCGATCAATTGCAGGGCGCAAGTTGGTTCTCAAAAATTGACCTTCGATCCGGGTACCATAAGCTGAAGGTGAGGGAAGAAGACATACCGAAAACCGCGTTTCGCACGCGTTATGGACATTTTGAGTTTCGCGTAATGTCTTTTGGATTGACGAACGCCCCCGCAGCGTTCATGGATTTAATGAATTGGGTCTGTCGGCCGATGCTGGACCAATTAGTAATTGTGTTCATCGACGACATCCTCATCTACTCCAAGAATGAGGGTGATCACGCATGTCACTTGAAGGAGGTGTTGGAAGCCTTGAAGAAGGAGAAACTGTATGCTAAGTTCTCTAAATGCGCGTTCTGGCTTAAGGAAGTCCAATTTCTAGGTCACGTCATTAACCTGAACGACATTATGGTGGACCCCGCAAAGATAATGACGGTAAGAGATTGGAAAATTCCTAAGACTCCAACTGAAATCCGCAGTTTCTTAGGGTTGGCAGGCTACTATCAGAGATTCATTCAGGATTTCTCGAAAATAGCTTCGCCGTTGACAAAGTTGATACGGAAGGAGGTAAAGTACGATTGGGGTTCGACCCAAGAAGAGGCATTTAAGGAACTGAAGGATAAGCTAACCCAAGCTCTAGTCTTGGCCCTTCCCGAGGGCAATGAAGACTTGGTGGTATACTCTGACGCTTCGGGTCAGGGGTTAGGGTACGTACTGATGCGACGCGGGAGAGTGATCGCGTATGCGTCACGACAGTTGAAAGTTCATGAAGTCAACTATCCAACTCACGACTTAGAACTTGCCGCTGTCATATTCGCATTGAAAATCTGGGGACACTACCTTTACGGAGTGAAGTTTACCATTTACTCTGACCACAAAAACTTGAAGTACTTCTTCGAACAAAATGAGCTCAATATGAGACAGAGACGATGGTTGGAACTTTTGAAAGACTATGACTGTGAAATCATATACCATCCTGGAAAGGCAAACGTGGTGGCTGACGCTCTAAGCCGAAAGGATGTGCCTGCTCTTATTAGAGTGAAAGCTTGCCAGTTGGTGGTAACATCAGATGTGATAAGGGAAATTGAAAGAGCTCAAGATGAAGCACTTAAGGAAGAAAACATAAAGAAAGAAAGAATGGTTGGCCAACATGATAAGTTGGAATATAACACCCTTGGTGTTAGGACACGTTTTGGACGGGTATGGATACCTATGGGTGGCGAGCTTAGAACCAAAATCTTGGATGAGGCTCATAAGTCTCGGTACTCTATCCATCCCGGCACCAACAAAATGTACCAAGATTTGAGGAGAGAATACTGGTGGCTTGGAATGAAATATGAGTGACGAAATACGTAAGCAAGTGTCTGACTTGCTCACAAGTGAAGGCTGAACACCAGAAACCGTATGGGAAGATTCAACCATTTGAGATACCGGAATGGAAGTGGGAACACATTACTATGGACTTCATAACCAAGCTACCATGCACAGCTAAAGGTCATGACACCATCTGGGTAATTGTGGACCGTCTAACGAAGAGTGCTCATTTCCTACCTATTCGCGAGACGTTCTCGTCAGAAAGGTTAGCGGAAGTATTTATTAATGAAGTGGAGGCGCGGCATGGGATGCCTTTGACGATTGTATCTGACCGGGACACACGATTCACATCGAGGTTCTGGAAAAGGTTTCACGAGGCGATGGGCATGAGACTTAACATTAGCACGGCCTACCACCCGCAAACGGACGGTCAGTCCCAAAGGACCATTCAAACGTTGGAGGATATGCTCCGTGCTTGTATTATTGACTTCGGTGGCAGTTGGGATAGTCATCTGCCGTTAGCCGAATTCTCCTACAACAACAGTCATCACACGACGATAGGCATGCCTCCTTACGAAATGTTGTATTGGAGAAGATGCAGGACCCCGGTTTGTTGGGGTGAGATTGGACAGAAGGAATTAAGAAGTCTTTAAGTCATACGAGAAACGTCGGAAAGGTTTGATCAAATCAAAGCACGAATGAAGACCGCGCAAGATCGTCAGAAATCCTATGCGGATAAGTGACGAAGGCCTATTGAGTTTGATGTTGGGGACATAGTAATGTTGAAAGTGTCGCCCTGAAAGAGAGGAAAGTTAAGTCCGAGGTTTGTCGGACCATTCAGGATCATGGCACGGGTTGGTGAATTCGCTTATCGGTTGGAGTTGCCTGATGAGTTAAGTGGGATTCATCCTACCTTCCGTGTATCACACTTGCGAAAGTGTTTGGCGGATGAATCGGATCACGTACCACTTACTGACATCGAGGTCGACAACAACCTTAACTACATCGAAGAACCTGTGGCCATCCTAGACAGGAAGGAGAAACGTTTACGTAACAAAGTTATCCAATTGGTTAAAGTCCAATGGAAGCATCAAAAGGGATTGGAGGCTACATGGGAAACGAAGACGGAAATGAGGGAGTCGTACCCTCAACTGTTTAACTTATGATAGGTTTCGGGGACGAAACCTATTCTAAGGGAGTAGACTTGTAACATCCCAAAAATAAAACGACAGTTATAATAACGGGTTAAAATGCGAGAATGAACGGAATAAACAAACGAGGCATAACGGGCCGGGCCGGATGGGCCAGCGAACTTAAGTGGCGAACATAGGGGATCTCCTCCCTATAAATAGCCAAATCCTCCTCATTCTCTCATTTACATATTCTAGAGAGAGAAACCGTAGAGAGAGAAAGTGCAAGGATCGACCCGAGGAGCTAGCATCTTGTTCCTCTACTGTTCGTAAGTGGATCCTTCGATTTGGAATCTCGAAACAGGTAACAACTCGATCTAGATCTGAGATTTTGTTTATGTTGGGTTTTCGGGTATTTTTGTAAAAAGGATGGGTTTTTATGAACCAATTGAGAAATGGACTTCAGATATGTGATCACGAACGAAAACTACAAGTTTTGAACGTAAAAAGTTAGCATCTTGAATGTGATCAGATCTGGCCGCCATTTGCATCCAAACTTAGGGTTTTGGGGAAGATGACAGCCCCGCAGGCGAACTTGTCAAGTTCACCTTAGGAGGATTAAGCGAACTTAATAAGTTTGCTGGATGTGCGTTTAAGCAAACTTAGATAAGTTCGCTGGTGTATGTTCGCTTGATGGCATGTAGGAGCGAACTTGGTAAGTTCGCTGGACATGTTCGCCTAATGACAAAGGGCGAGTATGTTTGCTAGGTTAGTAAGAGGCGAACTTAGCCTTAAGTTCTCCTAGTTGAGTATGGTTAAACCGTTAGAGTCGGGATAGGATCTGATGTGTATTTAACTACTCAATCCAGATCGTGCGTGACGTTGTTGGGCCTTCGATTAGGACAACGAGACTAGCTTATCAGGTGAGTTCTAGAAGCCCTTCTTTAATGTTTTAAATAAATTTTTTTGGGCTGGTGTGCATACGTAACGATGTGACTGTTTTATAAAACGATGTTTATGCATGATGTATGTGACGTTTTATGAAACGATGTTTATGAACGATGTTTTGAAAAGAAAAGGTTATGAAAGAAGTGTTTATGAAATATTTTGCCAAAAGAAGTTTACGAAGTGTTATGAATGAATGAATGATTTTTAATAAAACGTATGAATGCTTTAACTGAAGTTTTGAAGTAAAAGAAGCGAATGTTTACGAAAGTCACAAACGAACGAATCTGCCATTATTCCTTAGGGAATGAAGGTTATGGGTATGGGAAGTATCTTATGGGCCTTTACCCTTTAGGAGCCTTTGGGGCTGGCCAACTGTTGTAAAACTGGGGTGATGACGGTCACCAAGGGGATTATCGTGATCCTTGAAGTTGGTACGATTTACCTTATGGGGTAGTCGTGCTTGAAGTTTGGTACTTGTGCCTTACGGGGTGCAGTGCTTGAAGTTTGGTACGTGTCATCCTTGTGATGTCGTGCTTGAAGTTCGGTTGAATAGCCTAAGTGTCGGGCCCTAGGTTTCTCCGCCCGAAGGACAGTACGGTGTTGAAGGGCCTAGTGGTGGCGATCTTAGGGTTATTCCGCCAGTATGTGACGTTTGGATTTGACGGTTACGAGAAGGCGTGTAAGGCCCCAACCCGGGAGGCCTCACGTATTGGATTTACTCATCAACACATAACACTTAAACATAAGACATTCATTAAAACAGCGGAAATGATTTAAAACTTCAACATACGCAGCGGAAACATAACATGTCTAAACATAACTTGCCAAAATACAAACCAAAACTTGACTGAATCTGTCACACCCCGGCCGGCGGCGGATTATACGCCGGGGCTGACGCGGTTGTTCATAAGCACATGATCATCTATTAATAAGTGACAATATTTATTCATTGAAATTAAAGTATCCGTTACAAATAGAAATGGAAACAATGAGTTCAATCATAACACAAGTTAAGTTCAATGTTTAATAAAGCTAGGTCCATAGTCCTATGTGATCATGTAGTGTCCTCAAACTAGTGCACCTGAAACATGTGAGTAAATGTCAACTACAAGTAGTTGGTGAGTAACATAGGTTTTGACACCAAAACAAAGGTTGAGTAAAAAGTAGTTGTGATTCAATATTGTTCAAAGCTCAACTATGGCATACATGTGAAAATATACAAGGTTCCAAGCGTACAATTCAATCCGTGTAAATGTATACACGATCCAACTGATCGTGTTATGAAAGATGTAAAAATGTATACACAATCCAACTGATCGTGTTATGAAAAAAATGTACCAATGTATACACAAAACCCGCCAAGGTTCGTGTTATGTAATGAATCGGATTCCCCTATAAATGATCATGTTAGGTACTACCTTAGGCCTGGGCAGCAGGTTAATGAATGTACTGACATGAACACATGTAATGGTCGCCAAGTAGTTTAAGACATATAGCACATAGGAATCATGAGAACAAAAGGTATTGAATCTGGTAAATAGTAAGTATTGTATGTAAACATGTTCCACCCCGAGTATTTTGTAAACAATGTAAAGAGAAAGGGGGCTATGAACTCACCTGAGTTGAAGCTAGGAGTAATAAAGTTTGATGAGGAGGATAGTTATTGTGAGGATTTCTTACAACAAACCTACATAGATAATTTATATTCTAAGTTCAAAGTAAGTTGAATAAGATAGTGAAATTTTGGGGTTTTAGGGTTTGAGTTGACGATGGACTTGCTTGGTTGTTTTGTATAAATTAGAAGTTCTTGACTTACTTTAGAAGTAATGGTAATAAAATAGTTTGTAGAATTTGATTTAGTAAATCATTTGGTAGATTAATTTACAATAATATTCTAAAGATAATAAATAAGGTCCATGGAATCAAAAATAGTGCATTAGGATTTATTTATAAAGAAATTTAATAAATAGTTCATGAAATGAAAAGTTAAATCAACATATCTATGTAATTAAAATAGTTAATAGTTGAAGTAAATAAAATGGTTGATTGTTAATAAATGTAAATGAAATGATTACTTAATAAAATTAATTTGGCTAATTAATTTATTAATAAGTTCATTGTAAATGAGTTATAAAGGAAATAAATATGATTAATGGATTTTTAATAAAATAATTATCTAACATAATTATTTGAATGTTTATAAGTCTAAAAAAAATATATATTTTTTTTAAATAATTATTCTTACAAGAATAATTATTTATAAACTTGGAATAATATAAAGTGCCTAAACATCTAACTTAAAATTGGTGTATTACCATTATAAATAAATACATAATAAATTTGTTTCAAACAAAATCATTTCTATTATTTATTCATGGATATAAAGGTTTTATAATATGTTTTTAATTAAAACAAAATAAATAGGCATAGTTTTATAAATTCAGTTTTCATAAAACTTTGAGAATATATTTGTAGAATTTTATAAGATTAGTTTTGGAATTTTTAAATGGGAAACGGTGGTTTAAAATGATAAAGGAATTTAAATCTGGAAAAAAAAAGGGTGGCCGGGACTCGAACCCGCGCCCCTTGCCGGGTCAACACACGCAACACACTTAACCATCAGACCAGGGCACGAAGCTATGTATGAATTGGTTTCGTTTTGTTTAAAACACGCAGGCCCAAGCAGTCATCGTCCCCAATAAGATCCCGTAACCCTAGCCCCCCAATTCGCTTGATCAGGCTAATGGTCGAAGCCCGAACCATGGGGCTTTTGATCCCTGTGTTAACACGATTCTAAGGA
Organism: Smallanthus sonchifolius; assembly: GCA_023525975.1. Lineage (NCBI taxonomy): Eukaryota > Viridiplantae > Streptophyta > Magnoliopsida > Asterales > Asteraceae > Smallanthus > Smallanthus sonchifolius. The sequence goes on from CM042028.1 coordinate 56,906,468, forward strand.
CACCAAATTTACCTGAAACGAATAAGAATTGAAGGAGGACGGCTCGAAGAACAGGGACGGCTTTCTCGATTGGTTTGGGCGATTCCCAGATGAGATTAGACGCAAATAGAGGTGTAAGGAGTTTGTAATGAGTGTCGTTAGTATCAAGATGTGATTATTTATACTCAATTTTACCGCAACAACTCAATTGCTTAAATGATTAGAAGTGGGGGTTTCGGTTACGAGTTCATCATTAAAATCATCATAAAAACTTAATTAATCGTGTGTAGTGGGTCGCTTGATTGGTCTAAAGGTGTAGCCGGTTTCAAAATCGAGTGAAAACATCCTATTTACGAGTTTGAGAATAATCAAGCAAGAACCGGTGGGGGATGGGTTTCGAACCCGTGACTGATTCTGGAGGGTGGAAGTTTTGATTTTTGGCAAAACAGGTCCTCAAGGTTCCCGCTTGTTAACCTTTTATGTAAAAGCTTTGTTTTAGTTAGAAATTAAGTTTCAGAATTGACCCCTTTGACCCTGGACTTTATAAAAACATAAATTTATAAAATCTTATATATTTTTTTTTATAAAATCTAATAAATCATTAGGTTATAATTAAATGTTAAAAATATAGTTTTCTAAATAGAAATAAATCCTTATTTTGATCAAATACATAACCCTAATTTTTTTATAGAGTTTATAATTTAGTTTTTTTTTTTTTTTTTTTGTAAGTTGATTATTTATGAATGTATGCGTATATATTTAGGTTTAGAAATAACTTATCATATATATTTATTTAATAGAATAGTGACAATTATATAATCCCTTATATAAAAATTTATTATATTTTGAATTTGAAATAATTGTATCTAATGTATGTATCTCTTGAAGTGAAATGGGTAAATATGATAGTTTGTCACAGAATAATGAATTCTCAAGAGCCGGAAAAATGAAAGTATAGGCCGGAATTTGCTGGGGATTACAGAATCAACTAAAACTGAAACATAAACGGGATGCCAGACTCTGGGCTTCGGGTAACTCTTCTAGCCAAGCCAAGCCTCCACTTCCATCTACTGCCACCTACACTTAACTGATGTGCATAATAAAATCAGCAACGCTGAGTGAGTTCTAACGTTTATTTTAAATCATTCATTCAAAAGATTTTGCTAATACATATATATTGCCAATAGGCGAAAACTTTACTTACTTTACTTTTCAACAGTTTAAAACATATAATAAACCGTCAATTCCTCTTTACCGTACTGCCCTCATGGCTTACATCCATGAACCGACAATACCGCTTTACCGTCAATTCCTTTGTCCGGTCATTGCCCTCATGATCAACGACCATGAACCGACAACGCCGCTTTACTACTGTCCGGAAATTTCCCTCATGATTCACGACCATGAACCGACAACGCCGCTTTACTACTGTCCGGTAATTGCCCCCATGATTCACGACCATGAACCGACAATACCGCTTTACGCTAAGGGGAGGTTGCGTGGACCTCCCGAGCAACCGCCGTCACTCATCCCAGTTGTACAACCGTTAACGAACCACCAAGGTTCTTACTAATGGGTAGAACCCATATCTGACATCTTGTACAAGTAACATATGTCCTAAGGACCTTTACAGCCGGTACACATTTCCGAAGGAAAACTGTTCACTTTACTGTTCATAACACTTTCTGTAAATCTTGTTCATAACTTTATTATGTATTATGCCTTTGTTTATGTATATAAAAATATAGTAAACGCTTGCCAATAATACCTTTGCTTTTACTGAAACATAGCTCAACACATATATCATGCCTTTGTTTATGTATAAAAATATAGTAAACGCTTGCCAAATGATATATCTTGCTTTACTGAAAACATACTAACACATATATTATGCCTTTGTTTATGTATATGAAAATAAGGCGCAGATTCGATGTGTTTGTTGACTTATGGGTTATGATGTGTTATGTTTTGTTATTGCATTATTTTACGTATGCTTTTATTAAATGAAGTATGATGTTATGTTTTTGGCAAATATTTGAAGTTAATGTTTTATGTTAAAACTAAAACTCACCAGCGTAACTGACTTTTTAGTGTGTACATTCAGGTTAAGGACAGGTATGGAGGATGGACGGTGATGCTTGGTACGCGAGAAGAGTTACCCGGTCGATCTACGAAGTCTGGCATCCCGTTACGTTTTAGTTATGTTGAACAATGTTGATGTTATGATTGGATGAAATTTTTCGCTGCGTTATTTTGATATTCAACTTTAAGAATTGTTTGTGAATGAGTAAATCCAACAAGTGAGGCCTTCCGGGTTTGGGGCCTTTCATAATTATAGTGTTTTTTATATCTTAATTAAATTATTTTAATAAAATAGTTTAAAATAGTTAGTGGGTTGAAGTTGCAATCATTATTTATGAATTATAAATAATTTCGTCACATACCTTTTTAATTATGTTTTTTCATATAATAATTACTATATCAGCTTAACATATTAAATCAACTATTCTTAAATTTTGTTTTTGTTTTGTTTTATTATTTAATCAAAACTCAATTATCAAGATTAAAAAATTTACATTTTTTAAATTTATTTATGTAAGGCCCCAAACCCGGGAGGCCTCACATGTTTGACTTTCTCATTCACTTATAGTTCTTAACATTGAACATTCATTTCAAGCTACAGAAACTTCATAACATAACATAAACTTGTCCCAAACAATTAAAACTTGTCTTAACATAACGTCTTTGTAAAATAAACATAACGGGATGCCAAGTCTTTAATGTCCGGCTAACTCTCCGCTGCAAGCCAAGTCAGCTTCGCTAATTGAGTTCTAACTTTACATAAAAGCATACATTTAATAAAATAAGAAGAAGGACTTAACACATACGAACATTCGAAACCAGTAAAGGTGTAAGGCCCCGATTTCGGGTCACCTCACGTGTTGGATTTACTCATTCACAACCAGTTCTTAAACTTTAATTAACATTAAGCAGCGGAAATAGCATTTATACATTGAATTAAATTAGCAGTGAATTAAGACATTGTCTTAAACATCAGTCATTCAAATCATTCATATGGGATGCCAGTCTCATAACGTCGGGTAACTCCTCGAGTAGCCAAACGACATCCACCATCTATCATTTTACCTTAACCTGACATGCATACTAAAAGTCAGCGAACGCTGGTGAGTACCACTGTCGATGCTAAGCAAGTTGACTTTATCGGAACCAACCACCTGCAAAATAACCCCTACAACAACACTTACAATCCTGGATGGAGAAACCATCTGAATTTCAGCCGGAAGGATAACAACTCTTCAGTTCATTGAAGTACAACTAGGAGAAACCAAGGACCATCTGGTTTTAGACAACAACAATTTCAAGGAACTAACAAGCCAAGTAACGGGTTGAGCTTGGAAGACGTGGTAACTAAGTTGATATCTACAACTGAAAGTAAAGCCCTTTTAGTGGATGCTCGTCAGAAACAATATGAGGAAAATTTTAGTCTTCACGAAGCTGAGTTTAGAACACAGAAAGCAACTCTTCGGTCCATTGAAGTACAACTAGGACAAATTGCAAAACTTCTATCTGAAAGACAGCCATGATGTCTTCCAAGAAACACTGAACCTAATCCAAAAGTAAATGTTAGTGCTATTACTCTCAGAAACAGTAAGGTTTACCCATAACCACAACTACCAGAAGAAGAAGAAGCTCAAACACCACTAAGGGAGATATTCACCGGAGTACCACTCTGACGTCGCCCAGACGGTCTATAAAAAATATAAATAAAACCTAATCTAGACTCCTAAGTAATAAATGGAAAACCTATGAACTAGACCGCACTGACAGGCAAGTGAACCTATCGAGTGTAGCACAACTTAATGGTAAACCGGATTATCGAACCCTAGAGACACTGAATAGCTAAACTAGACTCTGACTGGAGCAAGGATTAAAACTCGATCATTGTAGTGAAAGTGAAAAAGTGGATGCCACTCACTACAGGCGTCTAGTTGGTCGTCTCTTGTATTTGCAGGCCACTCGTCCGGACATTGCATACTCTGTGAACATTTTAAGCCAATTTGTTGCTGATCCCCGTCAAGAACACATGGATACAGCAACTCGGATTGTTCGTTATTTGAAAAACACTATAGGGCAAGGCATTCTTCTACCAAAAGCTGGTGATTTTAACTTAGTTGCATACTGTGACTCCGATTGGTTAGGGTGCAGCTTTACTAGGCGTTCAAGAACCAGTTATGTTTTGATTATGGGCGGAGCTCCGGTCTCCTGGAAAACCAAGAAACAATCCGTTGTTTCTTGTTCTTCTGCTGAGGCAGAATATCGGCCCATGGCTAACACCGTCAGTGAAGTTCTATGGATGCGTTGGCTTCTCACTATCTTACAAGTTCCCCTAGTTGGTCCTACGCCTTTATTCTGTGATAATCTTGCTGCCCGCCATATAGCCACTAACCCGGTCTTTTCTGAACGCACAAAACATGTTAAGATGGATTATTTCTTTGTTCGTGAACGAGTGGAATCTGGACATATAGTGCCTCTTCAGATTGATACTAAGCACCAAATTGCCGATTTGCTCACTAAACCTTTGGGCGCTCAACACCTCAGATTTCTCCTTGACAAGTTAGGCGTTCGGAATCTTCACGCTCCAACCTGAGGGGGAGTAAAGTATTGGTTTTGTTTTTGGTTCATCTTCCCCATTTATGTATCCCATTTATGTTGGGTCTTTTATGTTTCCTTTTATCTTTTCATTCCTCTTAGTTTCCTGTATTTAAACTCAGTTTGGTTGCTTATTGAAGGATGAGTTTTGATTACCATAAATCTTTAAGAACAAACATAAAATCCAAAACAAATCTGTTATATATACGTGACATAAAATCCGAACCAAATTTGTTATATATACGTGACATAAAATCCGAAACAAATCTGTTATATATACATATAAATTACAAATCAACCCACAAAATTCCATGTGAAGTTTGACATCAAGGATGCACCGATTCCACAACATAAAGATGCGTAGAGTTCGAGTTAACCTTTTACAAACAAACATGAGACTCATAAAAATAGAACTTAATCCAATCCCGACTCATATAGGGTACGTTTTTTTTATCAACGGCAATTGAATTAAAAAAAACCGGACTAAAGTAGCCGGGAACAAACAAAGATTACATCAAAAAGAGAGGGTTTTTACTCCCCTCATTTCAACCAAAGTTCACTTTTCTATTCGTATTATTGAACCACATTGGGTACTTCCTACTTTGTAGAACTTTAATACACGATAATTGGGAACTCAAAAAACAATGAACACATCAAATCCTTATTAGGCAACACTTTGTTTTTCCATATCCTACTTTGTAGCCTTCAAATAGACACCGATACTATCAAGATAGAACCCACAAAGCCCATAAAATCCAGCAAATGAACCATCATCCCATGGTACCGTAAAGGCATCCCCCTTACATCACCAAATGGTCCATGGGTTTTTTTGTTCGTCACGAACGATATTGATGAAATTATCATGTAACCAGCATAAGCTCCCCTTGAAGATGCAATTGTTCCCCTAATAGCTTTAATTTCTTCGTTCCAATCGAATGTTACCTGAAAATTATGGAATTTTAGATTTAAACAATCACAACAAAGAAACTTTATAATATATTGTTTGTGTTATAAACGTGTCCACGTCAGGAACTCGGAACTCAGAACTCTTTACCCCAGAAACATTTTCTCCACCATTCCAACCACCGACCTTTTCAGAAGTGTATGTTAACCCTCTATATTGTGTGGTGAACATTAGAGAGCATATGAGATCGCCATGATCAATGGCTATCATCTTTAAATGATGGTTTCTCTCGAGTTCGAAAGACCAAATATTCTGCGGACCTCCGGGATGAGTTGTTCCCCATGTTCCGATCCTAAGGATTTCATCATGCGGTTTCACATAGAAACCAATGCCGTCAATATAATAGCCAGCAATACCGTAAAATCCAACTAATGAGCCTTTGTCCCAAGGTAAGGAGAACACATAATTGGATGTTCCACCAAAAGGTCCATGGGTCCTCTTGTTGGTTTCAAAAGACATTGATGAAATTATTGCATTACCACCTTGAGAACCAATGCTTCCACTGATACTCACTATTTCCTCATCGACGTCAAATGTGACCTAATTAATACATATGCGTATTACATGAAGATTGTGTACGTATGAAACAATGTATATATGTGTATATGTATATATGCATTGATCATAAAGTAAGTTTAAGATATGTAGATTCACCTCGGAAACTGTTTGTCCACCGGCCCAACCACCAGCTTTGTTAGATGAGTGCAAAACACCTCCACATTCAGCGGTGAACATGAGAGAGTATATTATATCATCACCATGATCAATGGTTATCTTTTGCAGCTTATGGCCTTGCTCAAGTTCAAATGACCGGTTATTGTGAGGACTTGCATTTTGTTTTCCCCAAATTCCTACCCGAATAAATCCTGTTACTTTAATGTCATTAACCTTGAAACGAAGATAATATGGGTTAGTCGATGTAAACTATAGATTTTTTTTATATTATTTGTAAGTATTATTTTTCACATGAAACATACTTGAAGCACCAAGGCCTTTTCGAGTTTCTCCACGATCCAGGCCATCGTTGGCCGCTCAGAATGGTTTTCTTTCAAGCATTGATATGCAACCAGAGAAAAAACGTCGAACGAATCTACCTTTATTTCATCCTTGATACTGGGAAGGATTATCTTATATAATCTGTTTTGTTCACAAGCTCGTTGGACAAGTGAAGCAAGAGATCGGCGTTCATCGTGATATGTCTTAATAAGTGCAAGCCTTCCACATAATATTTCAAATAGCACCACCCTAAATGAATACACATCGGATTCCTTAGTTAGAATGCCAGTTTTTGCATAGTGGGGATCAACATAACCGAGGGTGCCACAAGCATCCATGACAAGAAATGTGAACTCAACATTAGAAGGGCCTATTTTTGACAATCCAAAATCAGATATTTTTGCTTCACAGTTTTCATCGAGGAGGATGTTTGAGCTCTTTATATAGCGATGCAAGACCCTGTGTTGGGGTCCCACGTCATTATGAAGGTAACTAAAACCACGAGCTGCACCGATGCTTATTTTGAGACGTTGCATCCACGATAGCTTGTCATTAGCTAGATATCTGTCAAGGCTTCCATGAACTGCATACTCATAAACAAGGATATTTTCTCCACTTTCTTGACAAAAACCAACAAGAAGGATGAGGTTTTTGTGCTTATAACACGAAAGCATTTGAATTTCCATTAAGAACTCACGCTCCCCTTGTCCCAGCTTACTATCTAACCTCTTTACGGCTACAGTATTCTGCTGCCCAGATGCATTGAGTGTGCCTTTGTAGACCCTCCCATATCCACCCATTCCAATGAGATTTTCAACACTAAAGTTACTTGTAGCCAACTTTATCTCTTCAAGTGGAATTTTTAAGTGCTCTACTCCTTCCATAGTGTGAAGCTCGGTTACCGGTTAATCGTACCTGAATTCTAATTCACTGCATTTAACATTTTAATTAAGTTCAAAATTCAAACACATGACTAGATGAAGAGATATAAATGAGATTACTGTCAGGTTGTTTGGACCAATCTAAAGTATATCTTTACAAGTTAACTTTTTTTATAAACTGTTATAAAAGAACTTCCACAAAAATATAACTTGAAGGAGCTAGTCTATGAGGGATTTGATGAATACCAAGAGAAAATGGAAAGCTATGAAATCAAGCTGAAATTGAAAATTTGAATCAAATCCCCATTTTTTTCTTCTAACAGCAAGATTTTAACCTTGCTTGCTTGCTTTTCACGCCTTCTTTTGATCAAACAGTATCGAATCTAGATTTTAGTTGCATGATCAAACAGTATCGAATCTTGGTATAACTTTCTTCGTGCTCACATGTAACCCTTTATTGGTGAATTTCAGCCAGAAATATAGAATCTTGATTTTAATTGCTTTAAATTTCCATTTATACCTTTTATACTAATTAATTAATTAATGCTTCATTGTGATAACTGCAAAGCCATGGATTTGATGTATGATATCATTTTTTGCAATTAAATGAAATGAAAATCATGGAGATGAATGCGGAATGATGAAGATGATTAAGTGGAACGATGAAGATGATGATGATCGATAGCCTTTTTGCCCTGATACGATGTTAATTTTCAATATGCGATTCTCATTCAAAGTAAAATGAAATACAAATCTATACTATATAATAAATAAATATTTTTTCATACCACGTGTCGCCTCCATATTCATTCTTATCATTTTTTTTCCCGCCTCTTTCTCTTATTAAATATATCTCTATATTTTAATAATAATATATTTTTAAAGAAAATATTAATTATACTAATAAAACACATTTATTTTAAAGAAAAAAATTTTAAAGAAATTTTGAAATCTAATTATGTAATTTTTATTTTCAATCAAATAGGAAATGAAATTCAAATTACATTAAATAGTCATTGAAGTGTTTTCGAAACCCAATTATATATTAATTTTTACATATTTTGAATTTTGTTTTCTATCCTTAGTATATGTAATATATTTTTACACCTGTAAAATATATACATAAAGATTTAATAATTTTATGGATTGATATTTTTACCCCGTGTATAATACACGGGTTCTAAGCTAGTTGAAATATAAATACAAGGAAAGAGGAGGCAACAAACAGTTAACTAGCAATTTTGCCTAATTAACTAGAAACGAAACTACAATATGAGTCACCATTAGAGCGAAACTGCACTAACCAACAACAACTATTAAATAATTATAATAAATAGTTTATAATACAAAACCTAACATACTACACCCTATACCCTTAAATAGTCTTAAAAAAATACACACACACAAACCCATCTCACATGCTAAACGCATAGACATACATAAGTCCAAGGGAAGTACCCCGTGTAAATGTCTCCGTGGCTGGAGCTCGTGGGTGGCGTGGACCACGGCGTGAAAGAGCAGCAGTGAAGATTTACACGCTCATGGTGGGTTTGTAGCCGTTGGGGGTTGGGCCCAAACCACCTCAACCTCTAATCGTTGCCCTCTACATTGCTCCCTCCACCGCCGCTCCTCACCTCAACTTCTTTGCCGGTGCCAACGAGTGAATCAGATGGTTTCAACCGGATGTTCTTCATTAATTTCAAACTTCAAACTCAAAATCTTTGATTTTGAAATAGAAAACAGAAAGAAATTAACAAAATGGAACATGAAAAGTGCTCAATTTGATGGAGATATTGACAATCGATTGGTGGGGGTTTTGTTTTTGTGATTTGAGTGGTGGTTGTTTTGGAGAAAATTTTCAAAAATATAAAGTTTTCATTTCAGGGTTCTTCATGGTTTCTATGAATATGAAAATGAAGCCTGGAACTTGATTCCTATTTGTTTTTTTTTTTTCATATTAAATTAGAAAAAGAAAATGACGTGACGGTGTGAAGATGTGGAACCATTTCCCTCAAATGTGGAGGGGTGTGAAAAAGCTGTGGAATCTGATTTGACGCTGACGTGGAAGCGTGTGAAAATTGTGGGTAGTATCCTTAGCCTAAAGAAATACGCATATTATATGTGACATACACATAATGCATTAACACTCGCACACGGAAATCTCTTGTTTTCTTCCTGCTCCAACTCCTTTATCTAATATTTTCGTAACCTGACCACTCGTCTTATCATAGACCGGTAACGAGGGGACTCATAACTGGATAACGTTATATATATAATACCTAAAATATATATACTATTTAAATGAGAAAAAGGTAAAATAACAAAAATATTTTTTATTTATTATAGAGAGTAAAATAATTTAGAGTGTATTTAGTTTATAATATCAATAATATTTTTCTAATATAGTTGGCAAAGACTCATTTGTATGACCAGTCTTTGTTGAATCTTAATATCAACAAAATAAATTTCTAGAAAAGTTTCATAAACAAATAAGGAAATTTTCTAAAATATACTTATTAAAAGTCAAACTTATCTTTTTATTTTGATATTTCAAACTCCCAAAATATACCCGTACTAACTTGCCCTAAATGTCGAGAAAAATGACAAAACGCCGGTAATGTGGAATAATATTGTTTTATTTTGACTTTTAAAAATGAAAATAAAAAATAAAAAAACTGAAAATCGTAGTTGCTGTTAGATAAAATAGATAAGGCAATGATGATTTTATAATGTTTATTAATAAATGATGGTTTATGTAATTATGTAACCCTAATTCCTCTACTCTGTAATTATAAATATTGGTGAATGCAAAGCTTAAACTCTCGATTTACACAATATCAAACATGGTATCAAGCCACTAGTTTTTTTGTTTTTTTCACTCACACAAAAACAAAAAACCCTATTCCTACCGCCACACCTACTTCCGGTCGTCGTGAAATCTCACCTCACACGCCATCAGCTTCATCACGATAAATCCAGCAAACGCTGAAAATTTCAATCCAAACCACGGTCCAGCGCCACCGCTCTTCTCGCCGCCGGCCGGCCAGCAACGACTTCATCTCTTTTTACTGCTCCTGTTGGTGTATTCGTTTATTCGATTTGGATACTTTTCCTCGCGATAAATCCAGCACAAGCTGAAAATTTCAATCCAAACCCTCTTCTCGCCGCCGGCCGGCCAGCGACGACTTCATCTCTTTTTTCTGCTCCTGTTGGTGTATTCGTTTATTCGATTTGGATACTTTTCCTCGCTGCTGCCCGTTGCGTTCAAGGTTCGGTTTAGTATCGTTTTCTAGCGGATCCCTCTACCCACGGTAAGATCTCCTCTGTTTTCGTGTTTTCAGTTATTTTGATTACTTTCCTATGTTTTTTATATTATGTCTACCACCGGTGCCTCTGATGTGTTGCAAAATACAAGTCTTTTATCCTATTGTATTTGTGCGTTTTAGATAGTTTTGTATTCATTTATGTACGTTTTTGGTTCGTTCTGAGTCGGTGTTATGTTTACAAGTGCTCGTGTGGAGTAAAAAGTTATATCATGAAGAAATCGAGCACAAGAAGAAGCCCAAGAAAAAGAAGTTAAAAAAGTTGGAAATTATGATCTTCGCGACACGCGAAGATTGTGTTTCATATGTTCGCCACAGGCGAACAACTCCAGATTTGGGCCCGACTGTTTTGGCCTTCGCGCCACGCGAAGACTCGACTGTTTTGGCCTTCGGGCCACGCGAAGACCTTATAATCCGTGAGAAAGACCTAATTCGAATATTTAATGTTTTGTAATGCCATTCTTTGAAAAACTCAATTTCCAGCCGTCAGAGCATCAGAAAAGGGCGATTTTCAAAGGAAATAAAGTATCTTGAGCCAAAGGTTGAAGTTTTATTGATCGGGTTGGTTAGATCTTACTCGTTCGGTTTATGGTTTTCAATCTCTTGTTTCAAATTGGTTTGATTAAGATTATGTTCAAGACTTTTGTGATTTGTTTTCTGGTTTTGAATATGTTTCTTGGCTAGACCATAGTATCTATCTAGGTTTTGATGAATGTTTGATTGAATATTGGATTTCTTTCGGTTTATGTTTACTGTTGATGGATTTATGCTACAGTAAAGAACTTGATTTCAATTGGTATGACGTTTATGCATATTTAGCACTGATTTGCAATTGGTTTGTGTTTCACATGCGTTTTGTTGAATGTCTTTCAGTTATAGATGCATGTTAGGTTACTTACTTTGTGTCTGTAACTAGTTTATGGATTGTTGATATCATCTTCCATAGAAACGCAGATTGAGAGTATCTTAGGGTTAGGTATTCTTCCTATCTTAATAGCTGAGAGGTGAGAGATAGTCGGGCATTCCTTGGTGTTAAGGTTTTAGGTCAATTGTTCTGAAAGGAGGTTTTCCTTGGCTTTCCTAGCATTATTGATATTCCGTGTCATACCGAGATTCTTCAGGTTACCGCGTATGTCTTAGGGCGTATTGAGATGTTGAGATTGAGAGGTAATATATCTTTAGGGTGCTTTAGCATTGTCAAAAATAACTGAAAGGTGATCCGACCAACCTGTGAGTTTAACGTCACTTAGGGTTCCTGTTAGGTCACACCCGGAGAATGATCTGGGATCCTTAGGTTGTCTTAGGGTTTCGTATTCAAAGATCCCGGTTCCATCATAGTTGGCATATCCGAGAGAAGTTCAAGTTTATCAAACAGGATTCATAACCTAGGTAGTGCTTTCTCCATTCTTGATTTCATCTGAGTTTTCTGTCTGATAGTTAGTCTTCGTTAGTGAGTTCTTAGTAATTTTGATTCATTTAGTTTAATCTTAGTCATAGAATTCCCCCCAAAACCAAATATTTCAGTTCTAGTCAGAGTCTAGTTTGAGTTAGTGTCTGTGTCTCGTGGGTTCGATATCCGGACTTCCAATGAGCTGTAGTGCAATTGATAAGTACACTTCCCTGTCATTGTGGTCTAGTTTATAGGATTTCTAGAGTATTACTAGAGTGTCTAGGTTAGGTTTTTATTTAGTTTTTATTGACCGTCTGGACGATATCAAGTTTTTGGCGCCGTTGCCGAGGACACTTGGCAATAGCAAAATTAGCTTCGATTAGTTCTTTATTTGGTTATTTGTTTTAGTTTCTCTTTTTAGTTTAGTATAATTTGTCTTTTTTTATTTTTAGGTCTAAAGTGTGTGCTTTGTCTTGTTTGCTTTTTGTGTGTCTTAATCTTAGGTTGAGTCTTTTCTATGTTGAGTCATTCTTCTTTTGTTTTTCCTTCCAGTTTATGCAACATACTCGCTCGCAAGGATCACTCCAATTCACTTCTTCTTTAGAGCCTGAGCGAGAGTTTCAGTGAGCGTTTGAAAGTTTTATGCGCAAACCACGTACGTAGTCCTAGCCCAGTTCCTATTGCTAACATGGGTGATGCTAATCCACCCGCTAGACGTACCGTGCACCAGTGAGCCAGCGATGGAGTTACAGGTTTATCTGAGGATGCACCAGGACATCTGTCCCAGGATGCACCAGGACATCTGTCCCGCTTCGTTCGTAATTGCGATACCTTTCGCATTACTGGTGTATCTGAGGACGCGACCCATTTGCGTTCTCTCCCATTCTCACTCTCTGGTCATGCCACCACTTGGCTAGATACCCTCCTGATGATTCCATTACCACTTGGGAGGATTTGCAAGCAAAGTTCCTAAAGAAGTATTATCCACCCTCCAAGGTCGCGCCTAAAGGACCAGATTCATTCATTCCGCATGGACCCTGACGAGCCTTACCACATGGCTTGGGAGAGGTTCAACGCCCCGTTGAGCAGATGCCCCCAGCATGGCTTTTCTGATTAGGCGATAGAGGAGAAGTTTTATAATGGCCTGACCTTCGAGAAACAACAAATGTTTAACACTGCTGTAGGTGGGCATATCATGGACAAGAAGGAGCCGGTTGAGTGTGAGGAGATGTTTGAGAGCTTTGCTTTGGCCGAGCAACATCGGCCATCTACTAGGACTTCCACTACTAGTGCTAAGACACCCGCCTCTTCTGCTAGAGGTGTTCATCAGGTCACCCATGATGCTAGCGTGGTTGCTGCACTTGCAGCTATGGCGAAGGAGATTAAGGGGCTGAAGTTGAGTGCTCAGAAGTGCGAGGTGTGCAGAGGAAGCCATGACACCAGGGACTGCCCTGTCAGTCAGCAGGAGCAGGCAGACTTTGTGAGCAACCAGAACCGAGGATTTAATAATGCCTTTAATAATTCATATAACTCGGGATGGAGAGCTGGCGGGAACCCACCTATGTTTCAATCGTGTCAGAATCAGTTTGGTGGAGGAGATGCAGGAGCGAGTGTAGGGAGCAGTGCGAGAGATAAGAAAATTGAGGAGATGTTGGAGAATCAGACTCAGATGCTCGCCCATTTGGTACAGAAAGATAAAGAGACCCAGCAGAGGTTGGATGCACATGATAATTTATTGAGAAATCAGCATTCTGCATTCCTAGATCTGCAGCGCAAAGTAGGGGACATCGTAAAGAATCTGAAGGATAAGCAGGGAGGCTCGTCTTCGGGTTCTAACGCCGCAGTGATGGCCGTGATGACTCGTAGTAAAAGAGGAGAAGAGAGAGAGAGGAACCACCGGTGGAAAATGAAAAGGCGGTGGATGAAGAGATAGTGATAGAGAAACCTGCTGAGAAAGCAGAGGAGAAGAAGAGTGAGGGGGAGAAGAAGATCCCTGAAGTTGACCTGAGATGTGTTCCTTACCCAGCCCGTCTTATGCCTCATAAGTTTGCTAAGGAATACCATCATTTCCTAAATCTGTTTAAGCAATTAAATGTCAATCTTCCATTCATCGAGGTCCTCCAGCATATGCCTAAATATGCCAAATTCTTGAAAGATCTGCTTTCTAACAAGAAGAAGCTGGAGGAGGTTTCGAAAGTCTCTTTAAGTGTGAGGTGTTCTGCGGTGGTCCAGAACAAGCTGCGAGAGAAATTGGCAGATCCGGGACATTTCACGATCCCATGTCTGTTCGGCGGTTTGACTATGAACCACGTGTTGGCTGATCTAGGTGCTAGCATCAATATGATGCTATACTCTATTTATAAGCAGCTAGACCTAGGAGACCCGAAGCCGACGCGCATGAGCATATTCTTGGCCGACCGCTCGGTCAAGCATTCGCGGGGAATGGAGGAAAACTTGTTAGTGAAAGTAGATAAATTTGTTTTCCCCGTGGATTTCGTGATTCTCGACATGGAGGTCGATGACAGAGTCCCACTCATCCTAGGACGCCCTTTCCTGCGTACCGCCAAGGTATTGATTGATGTCTTTGACGGAAAGCTCACACTTCGTATAGGGGATGAGAAAGTCACTTTCGATGCTATGAAGTCTGTGAAGGAGGCTAGTGAGCGCAGCCAATCTATTTGTTTGATTGATACCTTCATGCATGACCATCAGGATTCTTGTTTAGGTGAGAGTGGAGTTGGTGATGACCCCCCAAGTGATTCAACTGAGAGTGTTATTGAAGAGCCCGCGCCTAATGTAGGAGAGTTGTCGGACTGGGCGCTTTATTTAGAGGAGTTGTTGAATGCACCGAATGAGGATGTTGAGAATATGCCTAGTGATTTGCAGGATATGATGGCAGAATTAGAGAAGATGATTGGGAAAACCCCATATAAGGGGATGGTTGAGAGAGTAGAGGATCCAGTAGATCCGGGTGAGAGTGTAGAGGCCACACCGTTAGTGATACCCCTTCTTTCTGAGGGGAGAGATACCGAGTCACCTCCTAAGTCTAGGCCGCCACGTAAGAAAATCCAAGAGACAGGAGGCGTATGTGACTTGAAGATAGTGCAAACCCAAAGTGTGGGGACGTTTAGGGGTAAGAGTCTACTTGGGTATTTGATGCAGGTTATTTTTTGACCTGGTAGGTTTAAGTGTTAGTGGAAGGATATGAGAGAGAGTAATGGTGGTCGTACGAGATTAGTTGATAGTTGTGTACTGTGGAGAGCAAGTGTGCCGCGCAAGATGAGGGAGGTTCCAAGGAGGATAAAGGAGAAGCCTCCGGATTAGGTTTGATTGTTTCTCGGGTTAAAACCCGAGTGTAGAGTGTGTGCAAGTCTTTTTGGCTTATTTTCGTGCTATTTTTGGTGTTTTTCGGTTTGCGTGTTTTGTATGTGTTTTGTTTTTGATGTAGTGCAAAGCACACATCTTTATTCCAGTGTTTCAGTGCGTATTTACGTATTTTTATATTCGTTTTGAGTCATTTTTATGTACATTTGAGTCTTTGTCTTGTTTGCAGGTGCTCGTATGAAATACAAGTGAATAGATGAAGAAATCGAGCGAGAGAACGAAGAGAGAAGAAAGTCCAGGGTTCAAAGTGCAAAAGTATGAAATTCCAGTCTCTCGCGGTACGCGAGAGAAGAGTAGAGGAGTTCTCGCGGTACGTGAGGAACTCGCGTACTGGCCCCGACTATTTTGGCCCTTGCGGTACGCGAGGGCTGGACCATGATTTCTCGCGGTACGCGAGAGGCCCGAATTCCGCAAAACCCTAGATTTCGAAATTAAATAGAATTTGATTGCCATTATGGGAGAAGTTCGATTATTAGCCGTCCAGGAAGAGTTTGAGGGCGATTTTGGAGAGATTGGAAGTCAATTGGAGCTAAAGATTGAAGCTTTTGGATTCCGGGTTTGTAGTTTTGCATTCTAGGGTTTAAAGATTCAACCTTTATCCTTGTTTTCTAAGATTGAACCTATGTTTTGGTTATTTACTTCTGTCATGGATGTTCTTAGCATGATTCTAGGCTAGATCTTTGATCTACCTAGGTCTTATGATGATTACTTGCTAAAGTTCAGATTTTTATCGGTTTTTGGATTACGAATTGTTGGATTTATGATTTAGTAAAGATTTTAGTTTGATTATTTATGATGTTAGTGCATGTTTAGATCTGATCTTGTGGTTGATTATGATTTCCAGCGTTGATTGTGGTTGTCTGCCAGTTTGATCTTCGTTTCTATGTCATAGATCTTAGGGTTTGTGATTGTGAATGGTTTCTAGACGTAGTAGTCATAGGATTCATAGTTGATTGCTGATTAGATTTGAATGCGTGTCCTAGTTCAATACCTGAGAGGTGAGAATTAGTCTTTTAGTCTTCGTCATTAGGAATCCGAGTGTTAACAGTCTGAGAGGACGTTAGTATTAGGTGTCTAGTGATAGTTGCTAATCAAATCATAGTATTCATCTTAAGATTACCCCGTGCATTCCTTGAGTGTATGGTAGATGGTGAGACTGAGAGGTAATCCGTTTATTAGGGTACTTTATCATAGTTGGAGAGACCTGAGAAGTGATCCAACCATCTGGTGAGTTAGTAGACTTTAGGAAGCTTAGTTGGTAACACCCTGAGAGTGATTAGGGATCCACTAGGTTGTTATCCTTAGAAAACCAGATCCAACACAGTCTTCAGAACCGGTAGAAGTTGAGCTTTGCAAGTAGGATTCCGACCTGGGTAGTGTTCTTCACCTCTCTTGATTTCAACCTCAGTTCTTTGTCTGGTTAGTTAAAGTTGACCTTAGTTTAAGTGAATTCTTAGTTAATCTTTAGTGTAGTAAATTCCCCCCAAACCAAATCATATTTAGTCCGAGTCAGAGTCTAGTATAGTTATTCAGTGTCTTTTGGTTTCGATATCCGGACTTCGTTAGGCTATATTACATTGATCGGTACACTTGCCGGTTGTGTGGTCTAATATTAGGTCGAGTCTAGGTTTTATAAATTTAAAGCTAGAGAGTCTAGATTAGGTTTTATTTGTTAGTTTTATATAGACCGTCCGAACGACATCAAGTTTTTGGCGCCGTTGCCGGGGACACTTGGTAATAGCAATATTAGCTTTGACTAGTTCTTTTAGTGATTTTTGGTTTATTTGAGTCTTTTGTTTTCTTTTGAGTCTTGTGTGCTACTTGTTAGTCTTATCTGAGTGTTTAATTTACAATCAAGTCTTTCTGTGTGTCTTTGAGTCTTTATTATGTTTCCTTCTTAAAGTCTTTCTGTTTATGCACCATACTCGTTCGCAGGGATCACCATCTTTTGCATCTTTTTCTGAGCCAGAACGAGAGCTCCACGAGCGTACCCGCGACTTTCGGGAGCGTTTAGAGGAGCTATGCAAATCCAAGGTACGTTCTACTAGCCCAGTTCCATTTTCTATCATGGGCGACGCTGATCCACCATCGAGACGTACTGTGCACCAGAGGGCCAGTGACGGGGTTACGGGCGCTAGATCTTCGATCACGCGTCCCGCCATCCCTAATACAAATACATGGCAAATCCTGTCACATGTCATGAGTACGATCACTCATGCCACTCAATTCCATGGCCTTGAGGATGAGGGTGCACCCGGACATTTGTCCCACTATATGTGATACATTTAATATCACGGGTGTATCTAAGGACGCTATTTACTTGCGTCTCTTTCCATTCTCCCTTTCTGGGCGTGCATCCACTTGGCTCGACACTCTCCCCGACAATTCTATCACCACATGGGAAGATCTCGAAACCAAGTTTTACAAGAAGTACTATCCACCTTCCAGGGCCGCTCGCCTTCGGGACCAAATCTATTCGTTTCGGATGGATCCTGACGAGCCTTATCATTTGGCCTGGGAGCGGTTCAACGCGCTATTGAGCCGGTGCCCCCAGCACGGTCTGTCTGACTGGGCACTAGTGGAGAAGTTCTATAATGGCCTTACCTTCGAGAAGCAGCAAATGTTCAACACAGCTGTGGGAGGCTATATCATGGAGAGACTGGAGCCTGAAGAGTGCGAGGAAATGTTCAAGAGCTTCGCTCAAGCCGAACAGCAGCACCCACGTTCTGTTAGGGATTCCATCCCTACTACTAGATCACACGCCTCTTCTCCTAGAGGTGTGCATCAGGTCACTCCTGATTCTAGCGTGGTTGCTGCCCTCGCCTCGATGGCTAACGAGATAAAAGAGCTCAAGCTCAGTGCTTTGAGGTGTCAAGTGTGCAGGGGAGGCAACGACACCCGAGATTACCCAGTGAATAATCAAGAGCACGTGAGCTATGCTGGCAACCAATACCAGAACCGAGGATACAACACTAGCAATTCTTTTGGCTCGGGATGGAGATCTGGTAACAACCCATCTGGGTTTAATGGCCGCCAGCAGCACCAGTATGGAGGAGGAGAGGCAGGAGCTAGCTCAGGAGGCAGTGTCAGCTCGAAGAAGATTGAGGATATGCTTGAGACCCAGACACAGCTGCTCGCTCAATTGGTGCAGAACGATAGAGATGCTCGGCAAAGACTGGATAGCCACAACACTCTTTTGAAGAATCAGCAATCGGCGTTCCAGGATTTGCAACGCATGGTAGGAGACATCGCTAGGAGCTTAAAGGATAGACAAGGAGGTCCATCTTTGGGCCCGAACGCTTCAGTGATGGCCGTGTCAGTTAAGAGTGTGGAGAGAGAAGAGGTTGAAGAGGATGACTCCCACTTTAGTGAGCATAATATTCCCTCGGTGGAGGAGGTGAATAAAATAGATTGGGAGGCTCGATTTGCTGAGATCGATGCTAGGATGCTTAAAGAGACCGAGTCAAATGCTATTTCGACAAGGAGCATGAGAGTAGAGGAAGATGAGAGCCCGCCGGTAGTAGAGGAAGAAGAGCCGGTGGAGGAGGAGATAGTGGTTGAGATACCTACCAAGAAGGTAGAGGAGAAGAAGAAGGGGGAGGAGAAAAAGTCCCTCGAGATTGACCTGACTCGTATCCCCTATCCTGAACGTGTATTGCCACATAAACACGCTAGGGAATACGGTCACTTCCTTGATATGTTCAAACAACTCAAGGTCAATCTCCAGTTCATAGAGGTCCTCCAGCATATGCCTAAGTATGCTAAATTCTTGAAAGATATTCTTTCCAACAAGAAGAAGCTAGAGGAGGTCTCTGAAGTATCACTGAGTGAGCAATGCTCTGCGGTGGTGCAGAACAAGCTGCCCGAGAAATTGGGAGATTCGGGTCGTTTCACAATCCCGTGTGTCCTAGGCAGTTTGCCCTTACACCAGGCGTTGGCCGACCTAGGTTCTAGCATAAATCTGATGCCTTATTCATTATACAAGCAACTAGACCTTGGTGAACCTCAACCGACGCGCATGAGTATTTCCTTGGCTGACCGTTCAATCAAGTATCCACGGGGAATTGTGGAGAATCTATTGGAGAAAGTAGGAAATTTTGTCTTCCCTTTGGATTTTGTGATCTTAGATATGGAAGTTGATGATAAAGTCCCGCTCATCCTAGGACGCCCGTTCCTACGGACCGCTAAGGCGATGATTGATGTATTTGACGGGAAGCTCACACTTCGTGTGGGGGATGAGTCAGCTACATTTGACGCTATAGAGTCCGGAAAGGATGTTGGCGAGCATAGCCACTCCGTGTGCATGCTTGATTCTTTCATGGACCACCATTGAGACTCCAATCCGATGTTAGAAGATGGTGAAACCGCCCCGAATATAGAAGAACCATCTAAGTGGGCGTTGGAGTTAGAGAGATTGTTAGATGAGCCAGATGATTACGGTGATGATGAGATACCTGATGATGTGCTAGGGATGATGGCTGAATTAGAGGATGTCATAGGAAAACCCCCAAGTGTGGGGAAGTTAGATGAGAGTGTAGAGGATCCCTATGATGATCATGGTGAAGATTTAGAGGTCATGCCTTTAGAAATACCCATTCCTGAACCTCTACATGTCTTTACTGTTGTTTGTGTTGAGGGGATAGAGATCGAGTCAACCCCTAGGTCTAGGCCACCTCGTAAGAGGACCCGAGCGTTAAGTAAATCTTGTGATGTGAGAATAGAGCAAACCCCAAGTGTGGGGACGTCTAGGGGAGATAAACTGTTGAGGTATTTGAACCAGGTTGTTTTTAGACCTGGTAGGTTTAAGTTCTGGTGGAAGGATCGAAGCAATGGACATAATGGGGTTTTGGAGGATGATATTAGTTTGCTGGATTGGAGAATCGGTATACCGCAAAGGATGATCTTGGTACCGGTTAGGATCAAGGAGAAGCCTCCTGATACGCTTGTTTGAGTCTCGGGCAAGTGCCCGGGCCCGGGATGTAGAGTTTGTATGCTTTACTTGGTTTGATTCCGTGTCTCTTTCTACGTTTTTTTGGTATGTGTTTGGTTTGTGTCATGTTATGCAGGGAATTCATTATTCGGTGAGGAAAATCATCGGGAATGAAGTTCCAGGTATGTTTACATATGTTTTTATGCTTGGAATGGGTTTTTGAAGAATTTGGGTGAAACAAAATTTTAAATGATCAAAATTTTTCTAAGTATAAAAAGTGGAAAAATTTTAAAACTTTCTGTGAAGAACACCCCCTTGCGGTACGCGAGAGACAAAGAACAGGACCGGCGATTGTTTTTGTTCCTCGCGGTACGCGAGGAGCAGGCCATTCTTCCTTCGCGGTACGCGAAGGTGTGCTGTTTTTGCCCTTCTTCTTTTGTTTTCCATGGATTTTCACCACCATTATCCATCCATCACCATTCACCTATATTCCATCATCAATCACCACCATCCGCCATTATCACATTCATTCATTCATACCATCCGACCATCATTACCATGGGAGACCTAGAAACCGTTCGTGATCGATGACCGACCTTGCTGTGGCATTCATGTCTATGTGTTTGCCACCCATTGAGTATGTTTTCTCTGCATCTATCTATCTTGAGTCTTTTAAGTTCTTAGTGAGTCCGTTGAGTCTTTAATTTTTATTTGAGTCAGTTTAATGCTGTGGGTTTGTTGTGAGGTATATTTTGCAGGTTTTATCATTTCGCCCGTACTCAATCTCCATTCGGGCGGGATTGATTATCACTTATTTGAAGTTTGTAAAGGCAACCCGACAGTCGTTTGTGCAACCGCGACCGAAATGCTATACGGTGCATACACGGAAGAACGAAGTTGCACATTTGTTTGCATCTACATTACCAGCTAAGTCGATTCCTTTTATTTTTGCATTTTTTATTTTTTTAGTTGTGTCTTGCTTCACATTGAGGACAATGTGTCTTTCAAGTATGGGGATGTGAGTGTGTAGTTTGTTTAGTTTTAGTTTGTGTTTATAAAAATTCAAAAATACAAAAAAAATTAAAAATTTTGAAAAATATCCTTGAAAATAACTGCTTATACTTGGAAAATGATAATATAACTGGATCTGTTTGTTGAGTTTAAATGAATAAATAATTGAAAACGTGTTGAATTAGTGATGTTTTGGTAGATCCAGCCAGCTAGTAAATCTTAAATATCCTGTTTGTGTTATTTAGGATTAATAATTGAAATTAAATCAAGATATCTTGTGGGTATTCATCTTAGAGTATCGGTAATACTGAAACTGTCAAAATGGGTTGATAGGTACCACGTTAAGTTAAAATTTAGAGGTTTTTGAAATTTCTTGGCACACCACTCTCTTTTTATGAAAATAAATCTGAGTTTGGTGGCGCCCGCATTCCATAATCCCTGTTATTCCATATTTTTGAGCTAATTTGATTAGAATACTAAGTTTTGCTTATGTGTTTCCCTCTGGAATGGCAACTTGGAGGATACACCTCTAAGTGAGATTTATGTGCTTTATTGATAGAATCTAGTCTATGTGTTACCCTCCGGGATAGTGACTTGGTTGAAACGCCTCTAGAAGAAGGTTCTTTTGCTTAAATTAATGCTCATTTTTATTCATTCATGAATTCATCTGATTTCTAAAAACCTGTAAATTTTAGTTTAACGTGGTAGGGTAAATCTATATGGTTTGATATGTGCCTAAACATGACCGTGAGACGGGATTAGGTAGAGCTGTAACTTTTAAGTGTGAGTCACATGGGTTGATTGATATGCTGTATAAAAAGAATTAGAACACGTAACGGGGGCTTGAAAGTTGGTGTTGGGTTTAATCGGACAGAAATACTGATTATTGCTTTTTAACACGTTAATATATTTTGCTAATTGGTAATTAATGTTTGTAAGTTAGATGCCAGTTATGATTCCATTTGCAGATTTTTCGAGGACAAAAAAAGGTTAAATGTGGGGATATTTGATTTAGTGCAAAGTACACATCTTTATTCCAATGTTTTAGTGCGTATTTACGTAGTTTTATATTCGTTTTGAGTCGTTTTTATGTACATTTGATTCTTTGTCTTGTTTGCAGGTGCTCGTATGAAATACAAGTGAATACATGAAGAAACCGAGTGAGAGAACGAAGAGAGAAGAAAGTCCAGGGTTCAAAGTGCAAAAGTATGAAATTCCAGTCTCTCGCGGTACGCGAGAGAAGAGCAGAGGAGTTCTCGTGGTACGTGAGGAACTCGTGTATTGGCCCCGACTATTTTGGCCCTCGCGGTACGCGAAGGGCTGGACCATGTTTTCTCGCGGTACACGAGAGGCCCGAATTCCGCAAAACCCTAGATTTCGAAATTAAATAGAATTTGATTGCCATTATGGGAGAAGTTCGATTATTAGCCGTCCAGGAAGAGTTTGAGGGCGATTTTGGAGAGCTTGGAAGTTAATTGGAGCTAAAGATTGAAGCTTTTAGATTCCGGGTTTATAATTTTGCATTCTAGGGTTTAAAGATTCAACCTTTATCCTTGTTTTCTGATATTGAACCTATGTTTTGGTTATTTACTTCTGTCATGGATGTTCTTAGCATGATTATAGGCTAGATCTTTGATCTACCTAGGTCTTACGATGATTACTTGCTAAAGTTTGGATTTTTATCGGTTTTTGGATTACGAATTGTTGGATTTATGATTTAGTAAAGATTTTAGTTTGATTATTTATGATGTTAGTGCATGTTTAGATCTGATCTTGTGGTTGATTATGATTTCCTGCGTTGATTGTGGTTGTCTGCCAATTTGATCTTCGTTTCTTTGTCATAGATCTTAGGGTTTGTGATTGTGAATGGTTTCTAGACGTAGTAGTCATAGGATTCATAGTTGATTGCTGATTAGATTTGAATGCGTGTCCTAGTTCAATACCTGAGAGGTGAGAATTAGTCTTTTAGTCTTCGTCATTAGGAATCCGAGTGTTAACAGTCTGAGAGGACGTTAGTATTAGGTGTCTAGTAATAGTTGCTAATCAAATCATAGTATTCATCTTAAGATTACCCCGTGCATTCCTTGAGTGTATGGTAGATGGTGAGACTGAGAGGTAATCCGTTTATTAGGGTACTTTATCATAGTTGGAGAGACCTGAGAAGTGATCCAACCATCTGGTGAGTTAGTAGACTTTAGGAAGCCGAGTTGGTAACACCCTGAGAGTGATTAGGGATTCACTAGGTTGTCTAGAGTTGTTATCCTTAGAAAACCAGATCCAACACAGTCTTCAGAACCGGTAGAAGTTGAGCTTTGCAAGTAGGATTCCGACCTAGGTAGTGTTCTTCACCTCTCTTGATTTCAACCTCAGTTCTTTGTCTGGTTAGTTAAAGTTGACCTTAGTTTAAGTGAATTCTTAGTTAATCTTTAGTGTAGTAAATTCCCCCCAAACCAAATCATATTTAGCCGAGTCAGAGTCTAGTATAGTTATTCAGTGTCTTTTGGGTTCGATATCTAGACTTCGTTAGGCTATATTACATTGATCGGTACACTTGCCGGTTGTGTGGTCTAGTATTATGTCGAGTCTAGGTTTTATAAATTTAAAGCTAGAGAGTCTAGATTAGGTTTTATTTGTTAGTTTTATATAGACCGTCTGGACGACATCAGTTTTGCAAGGATCGCATTTGATTCGGTGAGGAAAATAATCAAGAACGAAGTTCCAGGTATGTATGCACTTGAATTTGTCATTGGAACAGGTTTTTAGAGGAATTTAGGGAAGAAGGATTTATGGGGTCAAAAATTTTCTAATTATAAAAACCCTCAAAACCTTTTGTTAACACCATCCCTTCGCGCCACGCGAAGCCCAAGAGGCCACCTTTCACGACACGCGAAGAACAAATATTATGGCCGGTTCTAATTCCACCTCATCGCGCCACGCGAGGAGGATCCTCTGGCTTTTCGCAACACGCGAAGGAACCCCCTTTCCTCCCTATTCCCTTTTTCATTCCATGCCCTTTCACCATTCACCGTCCACTCCCACTCATTGCCTACCATTACACCATTTATCATCACACCACCATCCATCATATCCACCTACCCTTGACCACCGTGGGAAACCTCAGAATAGTTCGTGATCGATTATACCTTGCTTTGACTTTCATGTCTATGTGTTTGTCAGCCATCAGGTACGTTTCCTGTTTTATTGTGAGTCGTGTCGAGTCAGTAGAATCTTCTGATCTTTATCAAGTCTGTACTTTGAGTCAGTTTGATGCTGTTTGGTTTGCGTGAGTTTAATTGTGCAGGTTTGATTTGAATTGTTCGTACTCAATCTCCATTCGAACAAGGATAATCCGAGCTTGATCTACGTGTAAAAGGCAACCCTACAGAGTGTATCTGCAACCGCAAATGAAATGTTATACGGTTGCACAAGTGTGATGTGGACGGGCTAAGCTAGCCAAGATCCTGCTACATTACCAACCAAGTCTTTTCCAGTTTATTTGTGTATAGTTTATTTTCTTTTATTTTGAGTCTTTATTTTCAGTTGTTTCCCGGTTCACATTGGGGACAATGTGCGCTTCAAGTGTGGGATGGGAGACTACGTCTATCTTAGTTTGTTTAGGTCGTTTTCCTTTGATAAAATATACAAAAATACCAAAAAAAGTTAAAAAAATTTAAGAAAATGTCCTTGGAAATAACTGCAAATACATGAAAAATGATAGGTATAACTGGGATTCTGCTTGTTGAATTTAAATGAAATAATAATAGAAAGCGCGTTTAATTTGTGATGTTTTGGTAGACCCAGCCGATTTTGAAAAGCATAAATATCCTGAAAGTATTAAATAGGTTAATTAATTGATTAATTCAGGATATCTTGTGGGTTCTCATCTTAGGGGAAACGGTAAAGCTGAAACTGTCAACATAGGAAGTTAGGTACCACGTTAAGCAAAAATTTATATGTTTTTGAAATTTCTTGGCACGCTACTCTCTTTTTATGAAAATAAATTCGAGAGTTGGTGGCGCCCGCATTCCATAATTTCATGTTCATGAGCTTAATTAATTTAGAAAACTAATTTTCGCCTACGTGTCACACATCGGGTTCCAGCCTGATTGAAACACCACCGGGTTAGATTCTTATGTACTTCATTGCTAGAACTGCAGCCTATGTTCCACACGCCGAGTTGCAGCTTGGTTGAAGCACCACTAGGTAAGGTTCATTCATATGTTAAGAAATGCTCAAAAATATTCATTCATTATCCAACTAATTCAATTTTGAAAACATATAAATTCTTGTTTATCATGGTGGGAAATCTAAATGGTTTAACTCGGGCCTTGACATACCATGAGATGGGATTAGGTTGAGTTGTGACTTTCTGAGTGTGAGAACCATAGATAGAATGATAGCTTTGTAATATAATATTAGAACATGATAGGGGCTTGATTAGTTGGTGGTTGGGTTTAGTCGGACAGAAATACCGATTGTTGCATCTTAACGCGTGAGTATATTGAGCTAATAAATTAATGAGATTGTGAAAGCATAGTTTCTAGTTGTGATTCCATTTCAGAGTTTTTCGAGGACGAAAAAAAGGTTAAGTGTGGGGATGTTTGATGTGTTGCAAAACACATGTCTTTTATCTTATTGTATTTGTGCGTTTTAGATAGTTTTGTATTTGTTTATGTACGTTTTTGGTTCGTTCTGAGTCGGTGTTATGTTTACAGGTGCTCATGTGGAATAAGAAGTTATATCATGAAGAAATCGAGCACGAGAAGAAGCCCAAGAAAAAGAAGTAAAAAAAGTTGGAAATTAGGATCTTCGCAACACGCGAAGATGGTGTTTCATATGTTCGCGACATGCGAACAACTCCTGATTTGGGCCCGACTGTTTGGCCTTCGCGCTACGCGAAGGGCCTGCATCCTTGGTTCGCGACACGCGAAGACCTTATAATCCGTGAAAAAGCCCTAATTCGAATATTTAATGTTTTGTAATGCCATTCTTTGAAAAATTCAATTTCTAGCCATCAGAGCATCAGAAAAGGGCGATTTTCAGAGGAAAGAAAGTATCTTGAGCCAAACGTTGAAGCTTTATTGATCGGGTTGGTTAGATCTTACTTGTTCGGTTTATGGTTTTCAATCTCTTGTTTCAAATTGGTTTGACTAAGATTATGTTCAAGACTTTTATGATTTGTTTTCTGGTTTTGAATATGTTTCTTGGCTAGACCATAGTATCTATCTAGGTTTTGATGAATGTTTGATTGAATACTGGATTTCTTTCGGTTTATGTTTACTGTTGATGGATTTATGCTAAAGTAAAGAACTTGATTTCAATCGGTATGACGTTTATGCATATTTAGCACTGATTTGCAATTGGTTTGTGTTTTACATGCGTTTTGTTGAATGTCTTTCGGTTATAGATGCATGTTAGGTTACTTACTTTGTGTCTGTAACTAGTTTATGGATTGTTGATATCATCTTCCATAGAAACACAGATTGAGAGTATCTTAGGGTTAGCCATTCTTCCTATCTTAGTAGCTGAGAGGTGAGAGATAGTTGGGCATTCCTTGGTGTTAAGGTTTTAGGTCAATTGTTCTAAAAGGAGGTTTTCCTTGGCTTTCCTAGCATTATTGATATTCTGTGTCATACCGAGATTCTTCAGGTTACCGCGTATGTCTTAGGGCGTATTGAGATGTTGAGACTGAGAGGTAATATATCTTTAGGGTGCTTTAGCATTGTCGGAAATAACTGAAAGGTGATCCGACCAACCGGTGAGTCTACACGTCACCTAGGGTTTCCTATTAGGTCACACCCGGAGAATGATCTCGGATCCTGTAACGAACCAAAATCCGGGTTTCGTTTTCAAATATATAAATATTTCTAATTAATATTATGGTGGAAATAATATTTTAGAAATAAGTTGAAACAAGTGGGTTTCAAGTTTGTTTGGGGTTATGTTAGTTTTGTGAAGTTTTGAAATGAAATAGGTGAAATGGAAAGTTGAGGGACTAAAGGTGTAATATGGCAAATATGCCATATTTGACTAGTTAAAGTCAAAATTGAGCTCATTTGAGCTTGTTAAGAGGAGAAAAAGAGAAATCGGGTATTGAGCTTAAATCATGCATTTGAAGCTTGTTTTGTGAACGTTTTGGCTCACACAACACCTTCCTAACATCAAGTAAGTGATTATCTTCCTCTTGATTTCACCATTGATGTGTTCTTGGTGGGTTTTGGGTGAAATCCGAAATTTATGATGCATGTGGTAAAATGGTGTTAGATTGTTGATAATCTAGCTAAACTAAAGTTAAAGATTGGTGATTAACATCCTAGAACCCTTTGATTTTGATTATTTCATATGGTGAAAATTGGGGGTGTTTGGGTCATGATGCTAGATTGTTGAATTAATGATGATTAAGTATTTTTATGATGTTAGACACTTGAACAAACACCAAAATAACTTAATATTAATATTTGAAAGAAAAATTAGTGTTAAGGTTAAGATAATGAAACTCAAGTAGGTGAGTTTGTGGTGAAAGATGGTGTTTGGATATGAGAATAACCCAAACGGGTCAATTTGGGTTGGAAATGGAAATTTGGGTTGTGAACTCAATTGTAATGTGATTTTGATGAATGTTAGATTAGTAAACTAGATGTGTATGTTTAGGTAATCATTTTGCAAAGCTAGAAGGTGGTGCGGGATCTTCTAACTCACAAGGTAAGTGCCTATGCACTTACTTAGTAATGTTGATAAATGGGTGATATATGTGTTACAATGCATATTATGTGTTAGAATGAATATGTGTGATTAATGATTGAAGCTAGTATGTGGAAAAGTATGAATGTAGTTATAGTGATGAAACTATAATGGACTTGTGTGGACGAATGAATGTAATTATAGACAAAATGTTATAATAGATATGTGCAGTGATTAAATGTAGTTATAGTGTAATACTATAATGAATATGTGGAAATGAGGCTATGATCTATGAATCATAGTGGATATGAGGCTATGATCTTTGTATCATAGTGGATATGAGGTTACGATCTATGAATCATAATGGATATGAGGTTATGGTTAAAATTCCATAATGGATATGAGGTTATGATCTATGTATCATAATGGATATGAGGTTATGGCCTAAGTGACATAATGGATATGAAATGGTGAATAAAATGAATGTCATATGAAAAGAGTGAAACTTGTAATGGAATTGCAAGTGTAAAGAACCTTAGTTAACCAAATGGGTGCAAACGGGTCAAATGGGTTAAATGGGTGAAAGGGGTGAAAACAAGTTGTAAATACTTGTTTGTTATGTTTATCTCATTACTAATGATGATATGTTAATGTGGTTATGTACGGAAAGCTCCGAAGTAGGTCAAAGTCAAATCCAAGGCGTGGAGGATTCTCGTATGCATTTTTGGTGGTTTGGGGATTTTAAGGAAAATTCTTATAAAATGGTGTATTTGACACTTATTTTGTGATTTGGTGTATTTGAAATGTAGTATGTATGTTTTGGTCAAAAACCCAAGTGTTGGGAAAGTTTTGGTGTCAAGCAAATTGGTAAAAATGTGGAATTTTGGCTAAGTGTAAAATCTGGGAGAAAAAGCAAACTCTATGTTTGCTGGGTGTCTTCGCGCCACGCGAAGATTGGGGAAGAGATCTTCGTGACACGCGAAGATCTAATTTTTCCGGATTTGGTGAATTTGGCTTCTTCGCGCCATGCGAAGAAGTGGGAACGATTCTTCGAAGAATATATAAAAAAAAATTCTTGGGATAAAAGTCTTCCGCGCGTTTACGTGTTTTTAAAAAGGAGTGTGTTACAGATCCTTAAGTTGTCTTAGGGTTTCGTATTCAAAGATCCCGGTTCCATCATAGTTGCCATATCCGAGAGAAGTTCAAGTTTATCAAACAGGATTCATAACCTAGGTAGTGCTTTGTCCATTCTTGATTTCATCCGAGTCTTCTGTTTGATAGTTAGTCTTCATTAGTGAGTTCTTAGTACTTTTGATTCATTTAATTTAATCTTAGTCATAGAATACCCCCCAAAACCAAATATTTCAGTTCTAGTCAGAGTCTAGTTTGAGTTAGTGTCTGTGTCTCGTGGGTTCGATATCCGGACTTCCAATGAGCTGTAGTGCAATTGATAGGTACACTTGCCTGTCATTGTGGTCTACTTTATAGGATTTCTAGAGTATTACTAGAGTGTCTAGGTTAGGTTTTTATTTAGTTTTTATAGACCGTCTGGACGACATTAGCCTCTGTGACAACCACATCTCCACCCGCCCATCCCTTGTTTATTCCATTACAAATGTTTATCAGTAGTTTGGTTTCAAACTTAATGTGGAAGAAAATTGCTATAAATTATAGTGTAGAATTTTTAGGGATTTGTGTATTGGTACTAGTGTTCTTGTAGATGGCAAAGATGTTGATTGGTTTTCTATGGATGCTAAAATAAAAAGCTGGTTTTATAATACTTGTGATCCGGATCTTTAACAAATCATAACTGCTGATAATTGTACTGCTAAAACCCTATGGGACACCATCTCTGAGTTTTTCCTAAACAACAAAATGTCTCGCATGCTCTAACTACAGGACACCTTTCGTAACATAAAAACAAGGTACCATGTCCATCACCCTGTTTTGCCACCACCTAAAAATCTAGTTGATTCCTTTGTTGAAGTCGACTCACCCATCACTGACCAGGAACTTGTCATGAAAATCCTTAGACAACTACCATCACCTGAGTACACCTCCATTGTCGATGTCATCACCAATAAACACCCCTTTCACTTTCTTGGAAGCCAAAAACATGCTTCTTCATCATGTGTCCCATGAAGGTCTTTCCGAACCCCTTAATGATGGTCTAAAAAACTACCACCGCCCTTTACTCAAACCAGGTAGGTTATAACACCAATTCTAAACGAAAGGGTCAGAATAATAAAAATCAATCACTGGGACGTGGGGCTTGGGGAGCAATGATATTAACGATTCTGGTTCGTCTAAGTCTCTTGCAGGTAATACAGGTGGATATTCTCCTCAGCAGCAGTCCCATCAACAGTCTATGCCGAATCACTGGGTTCACCGGTTCTTCTCTCAATCAGTTGCTCACTATGCATTCGGACTGCAGCCACATCACATGCAGTTTCAATCTCCAACAGCACCACAGTCACCCCTTTTGCATGTTGCAGCCACAGTTTCAGTCACCACACCATGTGATCTCACAAAAACCGAGGGCTCCACATCCTTCTCAACTTGTTCCTCCACCGACTTTACCTTAGGCTGCTGCTCCTCAGTAGTCTCAATTTGCAGGCTACGGTTCATTCACTTTTCAGAAGTCCCAGCCCACTGATCTTGCCTCAGTTTTCAGTGCCATGTCCCTATAGCCACATGCTCAGGATAACAACTACTACATGGACACCGGAGCTAGTAATCACACGCAGTTTAATCAAGGTAACTTAAATTCCCTTGCAATTTGTAATACCCCAAAGTATATAATGGTTAGTAATGGTGCTTTACTGCCAGTTACGTATATCGGTACTGGTTTTTTCCCATTTTCACGTAACAAGTTCGCCTTAAACATTATTTTAATATCTGACAAAATGGTTAAAAATCTTATCTATGTCCGTCGTTTCTCTACTGATAATTGGGTGTCTGTTGAATTTAATCCTTTTGGTTTTACTGTGAAGGATTTTAAAACACGTGACTCCCTCCACCCATGTGACAACACTAGTGAACTCTATCATGTTCTTCCATCTCGTCTTGATCCTCCTACTTAGTCGCTTGCTGTTGTATCATGTGAAACGTGGCATCATCGACTAGGGCATCCTGACATTTCTACTTTTAATTATTTATTATCTCATAAATTTATTCCGTGTACTAGTACTATGTTATCTTTTTGTCATTCTTGTCAATTAGGAAAACACTGTCGTTTTCCTTTTTCTACTTCTAAATTCTAGATGTTTGGACTTCTCCTGTTTCTAGTTTGTGTGGTTATAAATATTATGTTTTATTTTTTGATGATTTTCACATTTTTATGGGTTTTTCCCTTGCGTGCCAAGTCTGAGGTGTTTACATGCTTGCTTTCGTTTCCTGATTATGTGGTTAATCAATTTAAAACTAACATCCAAGCACTACAGTATGACAATGGTCGTGAATACAACAATCGTTCATTTCATGACCTCTTTCACACACATGGCATCCAATTCCATTTCTCATGTCCCTACACGTCTCACCAAAACGGTAAAGCTGAACGTTCCATTCGCACAATCAACAATGCCATTCGCCCTCTTCTTTTTTAGGACCGCATGCCTTCAACCTTTTGGGTTGAATCTCTTCACATGGTTGCTCACATCTTCAATCTACTTCCCACTTCCACTCTCTCTTACAAGTCTCCCTTCGAAATTATGTTTCGATTCTTCCCTTCCTTTCTTCAACTTCGTGTGTTTGGGTGTCTTTAGTAACTGAACCTTTCTTCTACTGCTCCACATAAACTCTCTCACCGGTCTACCACATGCGTTCACCATAGTCCTTCTTAGGATCATCGTGGCTATCGCTGCATGGGTCTTATCACCCAGCAGGTCATCACTTCTCATCATGTCACCTTTGATGAGACTCACTTCCCGTATGCCTCGTTTCACCCAGCAACTTCTCCCTCCGACTACTCTCAATTTGGGTCGTCTAATAATCACGCATTACCTCCTTTTCTGGCTGACATCGATCACCCCTCCACTTTTGGTGTTCCCATCCAGGAGCCTCAGATACTCCCCACCACTCCCCAATCATCAGTTTTTCCCACCTCTAATCCTACTTCCGCATCCCCGACCGCTCACTCGTCGGACCACTCTCCCTCTCCAAATGCTTCCGCTTACAACCTCTTCAAACTTCCACTTTGAAGACTGTGGACCCCGGTTCTACTCACGATATGGTCACACGCTCCCAAACCGGTTCCCTTAAACCACGTCAAACTCTTCATCTCTCTACTATCTCTGCAGTTTCTCCTCTCCCAATAACCACTGTTGAAGCCATGTGCGATCCTAATTGGAAATCTGCCATGGATTCTGAAATGTCTGCCATCATTTCTAATGGTAAATGGGATCTCGTTCCTCGCCCCTCTGGCGCCAACATTGTCGGATTTCGTTGACTCTATTGTCATAAATTTGACGGCCATAGAAACCTCCAAGGGTACTGTTTGGAATCCATGTACCGGTTTTAACTTTTAAAAGAGTTTATTTAATCTTATTAATTTAGCAAATCAGATTTGCATAGCGGAAGCGTTTGTACATGTTAACGGTTCTAAACCAGGATCCTGTCTGTGATACGATTACACGCATAAAGACAATAAATATTAAACGAACCATAGAGGGTAAAAGTTTATACCTTTGACGTTTCTAGGAAGATCTACAGTTCGGAACAACGAACGCCTCGCTAGTGACTTGATTACGACACCCATAAAACTCGTCTTGCAATTTCACGCAAAACGGATCCACGCGACGTTGGTGGTCGACAGCGCGTGACGGCGGATGTCGGCAGTGTGTGACGGCGGATGGCGGCGTCGGACTACGCGACGGTGGTGGTCGACGGCGACAAGGGGGGGTTGGCTTCTTGCGCAGACTTGGATGGTGGCTAGAGACTAGAGAGGGATTAATGTTTTTACTTAATGATGTATTTATAATTATTCTAATTAAAATCACACCCCCGGTGTATTAACATTTAATCCCCTTGTAATTAACTATTAATAACTTTTAATCCTCGTAGTTTACTAATTACAAATAATTAGTAAAACTTAACCATTTGACGTTTAACACTTAAACGTTTAAAACCTTGTCTTTTAATTATTTCTCTAAATAATTAATAACCGAATTAACTGTTTAAATATTTCTCTAAATATTTATCCACTGAATTATAAATCTGTGTTTCGTGAACTATAATGTTTACGATTAAACATTATTAATTGCTCGTTGTCCAAAGTGTAACTCTGTGGATCGTACTTCGATAGCAACGCTGATACCATCGATGGGCGGACATTTAATATTCAAGAATCTGCAACTTGGACGATTCATCGATTAATCATCTCAACGTAAACAGTGGTGGATGCCTAGCTGCATCTCACTGCCCCTAGCAAGGTATGGCGTATTACAATCGTTAACTATTTTCTTGTGTTCAAGTAACCCTTACTTAACCAAGTATAAACTAAATTCTTAATTTAATTTACTTACTGTATTTTTTTTAACTTTTAAATACATAATTTAGTGAGGGTTGTAGGTATAAAGGTAATTGTTTTGTTTCTGAATTTGCTTTGTTTTTAATCAATTTTTTTGTGGTACAATGTAATCAAAATATCAACAGTCGTATTCAAAGGGTTTTTATCAAGTTTCACATTGTTTGATAACAAAGTATGTGTGTTCGATAAAAAAAATGATGCTTCGTTTCGTTTTAATTAGTATTAAAAAAGGTTTAGCCGGCCTGCCTTTTGTAGTACCAATAGTTATATATTATTCTATTCTAATCATTTAACTTTATGTTAATTATACTGCTTTTACTTTAACCATTGAGTTAAACTACTAAAAATGTCATTTAGCATTTTGTCACAGGTTAAATCTTAATAATATATAAGGTTCGTTTATATCTTTAAGTTTTATTAATTTTTCTTTTTGTCTTTAAAACATTTTTTTAGCTCGTATTCTAAATTAAGTTTATGATAATTTTTTTATAAGCGTAAACAATTTTTTTTTCCTCTCTTTTTCCACGTACGAAGTGTGGTGGGGAGCCTTCTTATGTTTTTTTTTTCTTTTAATATATTTTGTATTTATAAATATTATTATGAATAATAAGTGGTGTAAGATATGAAATCAAATATATTTTGTATCAGAGAGCAAACAAAAACTGTTATGATATCGAGAATGATCACTAGAAACAAGCGAGAATGATAAACGAGAGAAAGAAAATGAGAGAGAATGATTGGGGGAAAAATTGATTAATTTGATTGATAACTCAAATAATGTTTACAAAGAGCTATTTATATACAATGAAAAGAAAAACTAACAAACTCATCTGAACCGGGCGAACATAACAAGTTCGCCCTTACTAAGTTCGCTTACACCCCCCTCAAGTTGGAGGCGTATACAACTTGGAAATGATATCAGAATGCGGTTGACCAGCCAGACTCTTAGTGAATAAATCTGCAACTTGATCAGAAGTCCGCGTGTGAGAAAGCAGAATCAAACCGGCTTGAAGCTTCTCACGGACAAAATGACAATCCAACTCGATATGCTTAGTTCGCTTATGGAAAACTGGATTCTTAGCAATACGAGTAGCCGCCTCACTATCACATTTGAGAGGAACGGGAGTAAGATTGTCAAGCCGAAACTCCACAAATAACCAAGTCAACCAAGCAAGTTCCTGTGTGACACGGTGAAGAGACCGATATTCAGCCTCAGCAGAGCTAAGAGAAATAGTAGCTTGCTTCTTGGATTTCCAAGAAATAGGACTGCCCCCAAGAGAAATGAAATAGCCACTGACAGAACGCCGAGTATCAGGGCAAGCCGCCCGATCAGAATCATAATAAGCAGACAAAGACATATCAGGATCATCATTAAAAGACAACCCTTGAGAACAAGTGCCTTTGACATACCGAAGAGTATGCCACGCGGCATCCCAATGAAGAACACGCGGATCACTCATAAACTGGATGAGAAACTGAACCGCAAAAGCAAGATCATGCCGAGTATGAGTGAGATAGTTGAGCTTACCAACAAGGCAATGATAGGCTAAAGGATCAACAAGAACTTGACCTTCGTTGAGCTTGAGTTGTAAATGCAAAGGAAAAGGAGACGAAACAGAAGAAACATCGTCTGTAGGAAACTCAGTTAGTAAATCCTTCGCAAACTTACGTTGAGTCATGATAAGACCAGAGGGAGATTTGAGAACCTCAATGCCTAGAAAATAGTTAAGACTGCGAAGATCCTTGATCTGAAACATGGAATGTAAGAAAGCCTTCAAATCAGACATCTTATGTTCATTATTACCAGTAAAAAGAATGTCATCAACATAGACAGCCACATGAACAATAGAATCACCCATCGTCTTAAAGAATAAAGAATAATCATTGGGAGAGCGCATATAGCCTTTGGTCTTAAGAGCATCAGAAAGCTTTCCATACCACTGCCTTGAAGCTTGCTTCAAACCATAAAGAGACTTCTTGAGCTTAAGAACATGACCAGGAGAGGATAAAGGCATTCCAGGAGGAGGAAGCATATAAATGTCTTCATCAAGATCCCCGTGTAAGAAAGCATTATTGACATCCAATTGATATAAACCCCAATGTCGTTTAGTGGCAACAGCAATGACACTATGACTAGTAGTAATTTTAACGACAGGAGAAAAAGTCTCATTATAATCAATACCTGCTTTCTGAGTATCACCACGAACAACCAAACAGGCTTTGCAACGTTCAACGGTGCCATCAGCATTATACTTGACTTTATACACCCATTTGCACTTAATGGCTTTTTTACCCTTAGGTAAATGCATAACCTCCCAAGTTTGATTACATTCCAAGGCATTAAACTCCTTAGTCATAGCCTCTTGCTAAGCAGGATGTTTAGCAGCCTCCTGATAAGAAGAAGGTTCCTGAACAGAATCAAGATTGAGAAGGAGCTACTGAGAATCAGGAGAAAGATCAACAAGATTAACAAAATGAGAAGCTTGGCAAGCACTCGACAAAGTATGAAAACAAGACGAATCAATAGAAGAAGCAGAATTACAAACATAATCCTGCATATGAGAAGGAGGAACAGAAGAACGAGAAGATCTCCTGAGCTCCGGAGGTGGAGGAGGAGGGACAGGAGAAACAGGAGGAGAAGGAGGAGAAGAATCAACTTCAGGAGCAATCGAAGAAGATGAAGCAACAACAGCTGGATCTGTCTCTTCAAACAGATCATTTAGAGAAGGGAACAAAGAAGAAGGATCCGAAGAGTGTAAGGAAGGGAAAATGTGCTCAAGAAAAGTCACATCCCGAGAAACAAGGACTTATCGAGTGTCAAGATTATAAAGCTTGTAACCTTTCTTTCCAAAAGGATATCCAATAAAAATACAAGCTTGAGCTCTAGGCTGAAATTGATCTCTTCCAGGTGTAGAAGTAGAAGCATAACATAAACACCCAAAAGTATGAAGATGGGTGTATGATGGAGCTTTACCAAAAAGCGTTTCAGAAGGAGATTTGCCCTTGAGAACCCGTGTGGGGAAAATATTAATCAGATGAGTAGCATTGAGAACGCATTCACCCCAAAAAGTTATTGGTAACTTGGATTGAAACATAAGAGCACACGCAGTTTCGAGAAAATGCTTATGTTTACGTTCCACCACCCCCATTATGTTGAGGAACCCCAGGACAAGTAGTCTGATGAATAATACCCTTTTGTTTAAATATTCGGCATGAAGAACACCCGAACCAAGCTCAAAAGCATTATCAGATCGAACACGCTTCACTTTGGTACTAAACTGAGTCTCAACCATCTCAATGAACCCTTGAAGACTAGTAAAGGCATATCCTTTAGTTGTCAAAAGATGAGTCCAAGTAGTTCTAGTAAAATCATCAACAATTGTGAGAAAATATTTATATCCATCAAATGTAGTAGATCGATACGGTCCCCATATATCAATATGAATAAGATCAAACATTTGAGAACTGGATATACTACTAGATGCAAAAGGCAGTTTATGATGTCTAGCCTTAGGACAAACAGAACAATCATCAATAGAACAATCATGTGCACCAGTAAAAACATTCAATTGCTTAAGTTTGTACAGAGGTAAAGGACCAAGACGAGATGCCAAAGTTTCAAAGAAATAACAGAATTACAGTGAGAAAATGAATCAACTGTAACAGAGAAAAGTTTATTAGGGTGCAAAATATAAAGTTCGTTGAGAAGATCTCCCAGAACTAACGGACTACTCGGTGAAGGGGCCTGCAAGAAACAAGAAGTTTCAGAAAACTGAACAAGACCCTTTGTATCCCTAAAAAGTTTTGGAACAGATAAAATATTGTGCTTGAACTGAGGCACAAAGAAGACATTAGAGATAGAAAACGTCTTGGTGAAATTAACTGTTCCGACTTGCGTAACAGTTAAGACATGCCCTTTGGAAGAAGAACATATACAGGCGAATTAAGCAATTGAACATCATAGAGTAAATTGAAATCAAAGCACATATGATTACTTGCACCGGTATCAATGATCCAAGTAGTATCGACCGTAGTCGAATTGCAAGCAACAATACCTGAAAAAATTTGCAAAGCTAAGTGGTTGAACAGTTGGAACACCACCCTAAACCCAGAATTCTGCTGAAGAAGTTGCAGCAAATTGTTGTGCTGTTCGAAAGAAAGACCGGTAGGTGCACTAGAAGTAGGAACAGTAACACCAGCATCAGAAACGGCTTTTGCAACAGCTTTAGGCCTAGTAAATTTGAAATCTTTGGGGAACCCAATTAAGCGATAACATTTGCTGGCATCATGACCCGGCTTCTTGCAATGAGAACAAACTGAACCTTTCCGAGCACTAGAACTCTTTGGTACCTGCACAGAAGCATTCATAGAAGCATTCTGAGGAATAAACTGTGCAGATGAATGAAGCTCCCTCTGTTTTTCATCTTAAATAAGAAAGGCATAAGCCTCATTAATTGAGGGAAGAGGCTTCATTATGATAATATTCCCGCGAATCATGTCATAACAAGAGTTAAGACCCATCAGAAATTGCATCAATCGTTAATATGCTTCGCGTTTAGCCATTAATCCGGAATTACCACAGGTTCAAGGAGGAATAGGTTCGATTGTATTAAGCTCATCCCAAACAGACTTGATCTTGGTAAAATAAGTAGCAATATCATCTGCAATTGATAATACTTTGCCCCCATTACTCTGTCCATACCGGTCAGTTAACTCGTTCCAAAGCTGACGAGCAGTCTCAACATACAAAACACTCTCACTGATATCACTAGACAGAGTGTTGAGGATCCAAGAAATAACCATATCATTGCATCATTTCCACAGCTCCAGATTTGGAGAGGAAAGAGGTCTGACAACAGTTCCATCAACAAAACCAAGCTTGTTCTTAGCAGATAAAGCAATGGACATGGCACGTTTCCAAGATCTAAAAGCAGAGCCATCAAAAGTTTTGGAAACAAGTAAGAGCCCCAGATGATCAGATGAGTGTAAGAACAAAGGATTAGAAGAATCCATGGGAACAATGATAGGTGGAACAGAGGTATAAGACATGAAAAGATAAACGAAGAAACGAAACTGAGAAAAGAAGACTGAGGAGGGCGAACTGAACAAGTTTGCCGAAAAGAGAACTTAATAAGTTCTATGAAAAGAGAACTTAATAAGTTCTCTGAAAAGAGAACATAACAAGTTCGCTGAAAAGAGAACATAACAAGTTCGCCGGAAAGAGAAATTAACAAGTTCGCCGGAAAGAGAACTTAACAAGTTCGCCGGAAAGAGAACTTATTAAGTTCGCTGCACGAACATAAAAATGTGAAAACGATCCAGAAATCATCATAACTCGAAATCAGAAGCGTATATGAAGAAATCCAACCGTATGAATGATTAGAAACATAAAAGGAAAGTTTTGAACGGATCAAAACATCAAACGTACCCCAATCAACACGAATAATGAGAAAACGAAAGAAAAAACGAAGAACGAGTGCGGAATAAGAGAAGGAAATCACATAATCGAGCATATATGCTCTGATACCATGTTATGATATCGAGAATGATCACTAGAAACAAGTGAGAATGATAAACAAGAGAAAGAAAATGAGAGAGAATAATTAGGGGAAAAATTGATTGATTTGATTGATAACTCAAATAATGTTTACAAAGAGCTATTTATATATAATGAAAAGAAAAACTAATAAACTCATCTGAACCGGGCGAACTTAACAAGTTCGCCCTTACTAAGACATACACACAAGTATTTCTCAAATATCAAACATATTTTATATTAGAAACCAAACAAAAAGCAGACACAAGAAAAATGTTTCTGAAACTTACATATATAGAGGAAGAAAAAAGCATACCCACAAAGAACGTTTGGCGACCCAACATTTTTCGGGGAATAAAACCTATTTTAAAGTTGGTTATTTTTCATAAAAAGTAACCTAAACATGCAACAATCA
Organism: Smallanthus sonchifolius; assembly: GCA_023525975.1. NCBI lineage: Eukaryota > Viridiplantae > Streptophyta > Magnoliopsida > Asterales > Asteraceae > Smallanthus > Smallanthus sonchifolius. The sequence goes on from CM042028.1 coordinate 56,946,156, forward strand.
CACAATTAAAACACTAAACTCATTCCCTTCTCTTACTGGCAACACCATTATATAGATCACAGATCACCAAGAAAAACACTGAAATAAAAAACCCTCTAGACTCCACTCGAAATCCATATCCCACGTTAGTTATCTAGACGAAACCATTAGATATAAAAAAAAGGATTCAAACCTCCTACTAGTCTTTGATCATTATTGCCACCACTCTTTGTTTTCGCCTATCAGTTGCACACCAGATTAGCCCCCATTGTCCATCTTAGTTATTGGGAAAATGTCGTCGTCAAGTTGTGTACTCGTCTCAGATCCAGATGACCTAAACCACCACCAAACGACGCCATCCCTAGAAACAATTGTGGGTCATTGGAGGAGCAACTGAGCCATCATTCCAGGAACCGCCCTTGCTGTTGATTCACCATCAGGAATCTGCATCAATTCGCATCTTCCAGGTAATAGTTGTGATCTTTTCTTTCCGAGATGCATATAAGCTAGTTTCATGTAAAACCTACCGTTGTGTTCACTACAAGGATCCCCATGATATGTCGTGTCTACAGGTTTAGTGGCTATAGGGTCGTACCAACAGGGGACTTTAGTCGACGGTATATATATGTGTTGTCGGAATAGCTTGGCCTATCCACACGACATGTCGTGACTAAAGGTGTCGTGGGGATAGGGTCAAATCCTTGTAGTGGTTCCTGAGTCTTTTTTAAGAGAGAAGTGATAGGACGTGGAAAAAAACTTGGAAAAGATTTGTTTTCATGAGAATAAAGATTTTTTATAATCTTTAATCGACAAACTTAGAGGGAAAGTAATCAAATGCAAATATATATGGTTTTGTCATTTACTGATTTTACCATTCCATTTAATATAAAAAAGATTACGTAGCATCAATAATCACAGATTTGTAACTTTCTTTTCGCTTCATTTCAACTCAGAAACACATAAAATCTTTAATTTCTTTTCCTTTGATTTGAATCTTAAACACAAAATTACATTAAATCTTTACATTCACCTCCTGTTTTTTCACTTATTAATTACATTTCCCTTGTACTTTTTTTTACATTTATTAAACTTGGAACACACACTCAGAGTTATCATCTAAGAAATCCATAAGAGTGAAGGAGGCACTCAACTCATCAAACTGTCCAATAGAATTCTGTCACCTCAAAACTACTCATTTACTCAGATTTAATTGAAAACACCCTGTTCAAACTACTCATTTACTCACCAACTTTAAAAAAAAATAAACATTTAAATTAAAAAAGTCAATTTCATTAAATAAAAATTAACATAATATAATTAAAAAACTAGAAAAATAAAAATAAAAAGCCTACAAATAAAAATTAAAAAAACTAGAAAATTAACAAAAAAAAATAAAAGCTACATAATAAAAATAAAAAACCTAAAAGGTGCATTGCCATCCATACTTTACTGCAATTTCATGTTTTCGTTGCACTACAATCGACAAGTACGGTTCTACGAGATGATCATGCGATTCGGCGAACGTTTTGATGTTACGGTCTTTTTGTTTTTCAATCAACAACTCAATCGCTGTTTGTTCTCTTTTTAATTTTGCTTCCGCCATCTTATCCTGAATACTTTCTTATTTTTTCTTTTTCCAACGCTTTCATACTCTTGTATTCTTCGACTATGTCTACCAAATTTTCCTTGGTAGATGAACTTTCGGCCGATTTCTTCCCTGGACGTTTTGGCCTTGTCGGTGTCGCGTCGTCTTGCGGTTCGGCGTTCACGTTTAGGTCGGGAAAGACGTTTGTAAAACCATCAATAGAACAATCATGTTCACCAGTAAAAACATTTAATCTGGATTTCTTCCCCGGACGTTTTGGCCTTGTCGGTGTCACTTGAGGTTCTCGACTCGGAAGTTTTTGTTCTTTTGGAGGAGTGACTTCCTTCTAAATCCTCACCCATCAATGCTATGGGTTCACATTTAGCATTGCTGCGTACAACCTCCCAACATTTCAAGTTGGTGAATGTCTTTTTGTATACTTTCTTGTAATGACTTAAAGCCGCATCAACAAGGTCCAAATTATTTGTACCACTCGGCCTTCTTTTTTTCTATATATATATAATTTGAAACGTTAGCTTAGAAAATTAAAAATATATATATAATTTGAAAATAAATCTTACCATTTATTGGTAACACCCGTTGAAGGCAGTCATTTTTTTATTAAGATCATTCCACTTCCAAGACGCTTGGTCAACGATTTGATCGTTTTCCCCAAATAAAGCCGTAAAATGCTCTAGAACTTTCCTCCAATACGAATCCCATTTTTGTTGATTTCTTTTTCTTTTATTTTGGGTCTTATGAATATAAGCTTTGATCACGACAAGATCTTCATCTTCGGTCCATTTCTTTGGTGGTAATCGGTTTTTGTGTTGTCTTTTCGACTTGGCGCCAACATCTTCGACTTCAACTTCTTGCTCATCTTGCATTTCTTCATCATCTTCCGTTTCTTCATCAACATCCTCATCTTCTCCTTTGTCTTCGGATTCCGAACAGATGATGTCGTTTCGATCACGATATGGTTGGTTTTGGTATTGGTACGAAAATTGAGTTAGTATATTTGGATCCATATCTTGAAGCGAGAATTGGTCACACGAAAATTGAGATGGTATATTTGGATCCATATGTGTTTTGAAGATTCATCTCAAATTCACATGGCCGGGATTTCAAATTCAAACAAAAAAAATCATCAAAAATTGAAGAAAACTATGCTAATTGGGGTTTCTAAATTCCGAATCTTGGTAATTCTTTTTCGAGTTTTTTTCCAAAAAAGTGTTTGTGAAAAACTTATTTACCAAAATAGTGTTGTTGGAAAATTATTTACTAAAATAGTGTTTCTAGAAACTTTGTTTGTCTCTCACTTCTAATCTTATTGGTTAAAACATAATTCACTAATGATTAGATAAAAAGAGGGTATTTCTATTTACTAAATATTTTTAGGTTTATATAATATTTTAAAATAGTTTTATTTTTCCTCATATTCCGTTTTTATTACTTTTAATTATCGACAACCTGTGTTCAAAATTATATACCCATTGCTCAAGTATTTGTTAGAAAAATTTTATGTAATTTGGTGATACTGGAATAAATTTTCATCTAATTGGATTTAGTTTCTTTCAAATATTTTATAATATTATGTTGATATAAATATAGTTGACTCGTATATTATTTTTAAACTCGAGCTTGGTTCGGACTTGACCTGTTTATTGTTCATTAATTAATTTTTTTCTATATTTTAATTATTTTTTTATAATACAATATATATTATTTAATTATTTTTATCATAGTTATATATATATAACAATAATAATAATATAATAATATTTTTGTATAAATATATATATATCTAATAGATTAAATAAAAATTATAGGTTCCTTTAGACTCACGAGCCTTCTCGAGCTCGATATGTAAAGCTCGGGCTCAAACTCGTTTATTAAATGAGCCCTAATAAAAGATCAATCCCGAGCTCGTTTAAGCTCGGCTCGATTCAAGCTTTTAGCAAACCGATTTCGAGTAGCTCACAAGTCGTTTACACCCCTAATAAACATATTAAAATAAACATTGTAGTATTTTTTTTAATATACTCATATTTACAAGAAGACAATTTTTTTGTAAACCAAAATACAATAATTAAAAATTTAATTATTTTTAACGAATAGTAATTTAGAAAAAAAAAAAAATTCCAGTGCTACCACTACTAGAAAACTGGGTATTTGCGACCGCATTTTCAGTCTCAATTGCCCTGTTGCGACCGTTTTGCGACCGAAAATCGGTGGGAAAAATGCAGAAGATTTACTTCAATTTAGAAAATAAAATCCACAAAAACTTTGATTGTTACTTTAATTAATAACTTGATATGACTCTCGGTAGATTATTCATATCTTTGTAATATAGTCCAGTAATTGTTGCTTTACAAGATCCCTAATTAAAAACCCCAAATCTATCTAAATGCAATCTGCAACTTATGAAAGCAATTCAATCCATATACTATTCAGAAATCTGAATTTTACAGTTCATGAACATGGAGAACAGATAAAACTTATTAGACATTATCTGTATATTCTCGATCAATCATATGCACATAAGGCCAGTACTTGTAAGTAATTGAGTACATGAAGGGCTGTGTGATCGTGTGTGTGTGTGTGTGTGTGTGTGCGAGAGAGAAAGAAAGGACCTCCGAAGCCCCATAAGTTGATCATCAGCAACAAGAACTGAACAAGATCGCCAGTAGCGGTAACGAAGAGCTATTCAATCTATACCTAAACGCCGATAAAATCAACATAAAAAAATCCCGAAGAATAGCAATTGAAGACCAATATCGAACAACATCAGCAAAATTAGGCAACCACAACCGACACCAAACCCTAAAAGTGAAACCTAGTGAGAAATTAGGCAAAATGTTACCGAATCCAACACCGGCTCCATTGAAATTTGTTAGCACCATCCCGACGGAGCACTCTTACCACGACGGTGGTGGATCCCTACACAATTTCAAGCTGCAAGCCTCTACAAAACAACCATGATGTGGCACGATGTCTCCGTCGTCGCCTAAGGCGGTGAAGGAGATTACGCTGGCGAAGACATCCGGTGCGCCGTTTCCTAACGGAAGCAGAGTTGTTCCGGCGATGGCAGGGGAGAGGTTTAAAGTTTTTGACAGGAAGTGTGGAGGAGGTTGGTGGCGTGGAATCTCCTGATAAACGGAAGTGTGTATTCGTTTGTTTTCCTTTCAACAGAAAGATAGGAGTGGAATAAAAAACGCATACATAAATAAAAAGCCCAAATCATGTTAAGTTTTTGCGACGGCCACACCGTTTTTCCCACCGTCAAACAGTTTTTCCCACCGCCACACCGGTCGCAAATCTATCGGTGGCAAATCGGTAGCTAATTTTGCGACCGTCATTAACGGTGGCAAATATTTGATCGCAAATGCCCAGTTTTCTAGTAGTGTACTAAACGATGATAGCATTGTCAAGAATTTCATATTTAACAATACTGAATAAAATGAATTAGTTTTTACACATAATAATTTTAAACTGGAAAATAATAAATTAGTTTTTCTTCAGCACGAGGCACACGTATATTATAAAAAAAATAATGAAAAGTTCATAATTATAATAGGATAAATAAACATAATTAATAAATAATAATATTTCTCTTTTTATCATTAATTATCAATGTTTTCAGAACCGAACCGGACATCGAACCGGTCTCCTTACCGGTTCACTGGTCGGACCGGTCGGACCGGATTTAAGAACCGGACGATGTCATAAATATTATAAAAATAAATAAATCTAAACAAACATTAATCCTTCAAAAACCACCAATAAGTCAACTCTAATACTCTTAAACTAACAATTAGATACGAAATACGAATCCAAAAGGCTTAAAAGAGATAAATAAAAAATAAAAAAAAATAGCCAACCGGTTCAACCGGTCCGACCACCGAATTTCCGGTCCGACCACCGGTCCGACCGCCGGGTCGCTGCAGGACCGTTTTAACACACTGAACCGGACCGTTCAGGCAACCGGGTCCCGGTCCGACCGGCCAGTCCGGTCCGGGTTTGAAAACACTGTTAATTATTTAACTATGTTTTATCCAATCAAATTAGGAGTGAGAGAAGCAAATTTTACAAGAACACCATTTTGATAAATATTTTTCCAACAACACCGTTTTGATAAATAATTTTTTCACCAACACCATTTTGAAAAAAAAACTCTTCTTTTTCCTATCTCTACGTTTTGAAAACGTGTCTTCTTCCCCGTTTCCTTGCCAAAAATGTTAGGGATTTTGAATCCCCTCTTCCCAATATACAATCAACATCCAGTGGTGATGAATTTTGTGGAGAAAATGGCTACCTTCCACAGATCCAGTGGTGGTGGCGACGGTGATTGGAAAGAGTGGATGACAAAGAAGAAGGAGAAAGTGGACCGGTTATGAAAAACGACGCAAAATCATTAAATCAACCTGATTATCGATGAAAGGAATTAAAAAATAGATGCTGGAATACCCCAACACATGAGTCAAAAAAATCTAGATGCTGGTTTGAAGGTAAATCAGTGTCTCTGTCGAAGAAGAAGATGGAAGATGGGGTAGGGTTGGAAATTGAATTTTTTTTTCAAATTAGTATTTATTTAAAAAAAAAATAGGATAACAGGAAAAGTCAAAAAAAAAATTCGGATAATGGTTAAACAGCTATTAGCAATGGCGGATTAGGAGGAATATTTTCAAAAAAAACTGAGGTATCCGCTATTAGCAATCGCTGATTAGGACAAAAAAAACTGACACCCACTGTATCCGCGTTTAGCAATCGCGGATTAGGAACAAATTCTGTAACCACGGTTAACTTCAACCCAGTCCGTGAATGAACAACATAGAAGCCACTTTGGATGAACAACACAACACAGAAGCCACTTTGGATTCTTTGAAACATGATTTGACCAAGACAAATGCTCTCACATGCACTTCTGAAAAGCAATAACACCATTATTGAGACTGAAACATTTATTGTGTGTGGGTGGGTGTGTTGCTGGATCAATCAATTAGACTGAAAAAGGCTAAAGGATTCCTGAATTTTCTGAACCCACTCACATGGTGTAATTTAATTGATGTGGGTGGGTATGTTTTTTAATTTGAATGAGTTTGTTGGATGAGGAAGATGAGCTACAGAAGTGAGATATATAAAAAAAAAAATTAGGGTTGCAGGTTTTTTAACGAGGAAGACGAAGAAGAAAAAAAAAATTCACCTTATCCGCTATTAGTAGCCGCGGATTAGCTTATTTTCTCTTCCACCTTATCCGCTTATAGTAGGCGCGGATTAGGTTAAAATAATATTTTTTTTCGAAACCCTACTTATTAATATTAGTAATATATTTGTTAAAATAAATGTGTTATATATTAGTAATATATAAGGTTAAAATAAATGTGTTATATATTTGTTATCATAAAATATAAAATACTTAAAATTTATTATAGTTTTAGTAATTTATAAAATATTTGTTATCATAAAATATAAAATACTTAAAATTTATTATAGTTTTAGTAATTTATAAAATATTTGTTATCATAAAATATAAAATACTTAAAATTTAATATAGTTTTAGTAATTTATAAAATATTTGTTATCATAAAATAATTTATTACATGAAATTAATTTAAAGTTACAATCTAACTAATTAATCAATGTCTATGCGGATATTGGATCAGACAGCCACCGGTTCCACAACCAACTGGTTTATGTTGTCTTGGTGGTTGTACGCGTCTTAGTACCGGTTGTTCGAGCTCATCATCATTTGGTGGATTCGAGTCTTCGGGTTGACTCATCTGTAGATCCAAGCTTATTGGAAACGGAGTTAAATGTTGGTACCGTGGCTATTGTACACTGAGACCGGTATAACCGTAATTCTGGAAGGGTCGCGGCTGGTCAGAGTATATCGGAGGAATCATCTGACTAGAAGGCGTGTAGTCAAACAATGAGGATACCCAATTGTTTTGATTGGTTTGGGTACCTAATTGAATGTTTGATGATCCTTGTCCAACATTTTGAAATGTAGGTCGATAAGTGTCTTCCCAATTGGGTGTTGCCCCTCCAAAATTTGAGGTACCCTCTCCATAATTGGGTGTTGGCCCTCCAACATTTGAGGTACCCTCCCCATAATGTTGGGTACCCTCCCCCTCTTGAACATCAGGAATGATGTTTACCCGACTTCCGCGTCTACCACGACGCCCCCGAGCACGCGGTGCATGTTGGGGGAGAGTGTTATCCGGTCCCAGATTAACTTCATTAGTTTGTATATACGAAGGCTGACCAGTATGACTAATTGATCCAATCAGTTGACTAGCCATGCCTTGGACCCTCCAAAATTTTCGTAGTAATGATCAGGGCCCATGTTCCGCATTCTGTTCGCTTCGTCACCAATGAAGCTTAAACCATCCACCTGCAAAACCAAAATAATTAAAAGCTATACATACACATTACTTACTTATTAAATTTAATTCTACATTAGTAATTATACAAACCAAGTATCTTGCTTGTCCACCGTGATCATGGAATCCAGTATGGACAGGACCGGGCACGTGCCTCGGGTCCTTTATATATAACACAGTATGCCGGTGGGACCAGTCATTGTAAGTATGGTGTGTTGTAGGCGTGTTGGTGAGCACACCTTCCACCACATTAGCATGTCTGTCGTTCCAATTTTGGATATATGGTGCATTATGAATTGACCAGTTCGTTTGCAGCCTCCCTTTCCGTATTGTTTTACGGAGTGTGAGAAGTAGACTACGTGACAAAGGGAATGGGCCAGGGACCTGTTGAAGAAATCCAAACTGCCTCATCACCCTTTCCACCGGATGATATTCAACAACGTTCCAATAAATTAACAAACATTTTGACCTCCAACTGGTTATTCATGTTGTGCACATTGGCGGGAGTCTTTGCATCACGTCCCGATAAGGCATCCAATCAAACTGTTAACAAAAGAACCTGTTAATATTTAGTATTTAAAATCGATTTATAAAAAATATATGCTATAGAAAACATACATCGGCCTCTAATAGATTCTGTAATGTTGTACGGTGGGCCTTTATCACGTGTGAAGGAGTCTCTGTTTTATTAAAATCATGCTCCGCCCACCTTCGAAAAGACAATAATAAGTGTTAGAATATTAATATTTATATAAGTATTAAAGTAGTACGTAACTACCTTGCACCATATGGTCTGGTCCAATCTATATTCTGATTGATGATTATTGGTGCTATAGGTCGAATCTGGGTCCATGCCCATATTTGTAGTAGTGCCATTGGGCCGCCTATTGCCGATGTCTTTGGCCTGGTTCCCTTATACAGTTCTCTATACAAACACGCTAGGGAAGCAGCACCCCAACTCATTTGCCCACTAATATTAAAGTCAGTCAAATGATTTAATAAATGTAAAGACACGTGCGCATTATTCGTATCTGGTAATACTGTCTTAGTAGCCAGTATTAGGCAAACACAGCGTGCACGCTGAATACACTCTTCATCCGTTGAAGCATCAGTTAGAGCGTAATCCATCATAAACGTTAACAAAGTACTGATTTTTACCATATGACTTTTGAAATCTGTTGGGTTTGCATCCCAACCTAAGTAAGTTTGGCACATCTGTCTGCGTTGATCGTCGTTGTACAAATCCTCCTTCCAACTTAATGCCATGCCCTCAATGGGTAACCCCCAAAGAACGTTCACATCCTCCAACGTTACCGTGACCTCACCAAAAGGCATGTGAAATGTGTTCGTTTCGGGCCGCCACCTTTCAACCAGTGCTTCTATGAGCGCCCGATCAAGTCTCCTATAGGTACATCGTAGGACACCGCCAAAACCAAATAAATCGATGTATTTTAAAACTTTTTTTGGAAAAGTAATACTTTTCAAGGTAACTAGCTCCCAAAAAACGGCGTCACCACGTTTAAAATCTATTGTACACCTATCCCCCTCTTGTGGGTTTAGGAACAATTTTCTGGCGCGGTGTTCGGCTCCAAGGTATAAAAGACTTTCATCTCTTGGACCCGGGTTGAGATGCAAGTTGAAATTCATTTTTTTGGTTGAATGAGGTTGTGGGTTATAAGTGTTTAGTGAAAGTGTAATGGAAGAGAGTGTTGGTGTGTTGGTGTGTTTGATTGTAGTTGTGGGTAATGGAAGAGAGTGTTGGTGTGTTGGTGTGTTATATATAGGAGAATAAATGAAGTAAAAAATAATAATAACAATAATAATAATAAAATAATATAATAACAATAATAATAATAAAATATATTAAAATAATAATAATATGTATGTATCCAACTTTCTCAACCAATCAATATATATATGTATGTATGTATGTATGCAAAGGGTGGAGAATCATCCAACCACTATCAAAATTCTCCTTCCCACTATCCAAAATGACCGACAACAATGACGATTTTTACTGTTCTCAGCCTCCACCTAAGTCTGAAAGACTTACAGACAAAGTTTGGAGACGCCTAAGGAGGCCATCCGTGTCAGAAACGTCCGGCTCGTCTTCTAAGAATCCCCAACTAAATGAACCAGAAAATCAACCACAAAATGAAGCTGAAAAAAAAATCTTTGCAGTTCCCATCGACGAGTCGAAAAACTGGTCCAAAGATGTCGTAGAGTTTTATACTAATGGAGATGCCCCCTTTTGCTATACTCGTTTCAGTGGACACAAACTAGACAAAAATTTCTGGGGTGCCCTATTAGGTTGCCATTCGAATCCATCTCTTACAAAAACGGTAAAATGAGTTACCTTTACGTTCATTATACTGTACATAATAATGTAAATAACTTTATGATTTTTTTTCGTACAGCACATTGAAGCATGGGCAGCAAGACTTATGCGTATCAGACAATCAAAGCTTTTAAAAAACCCAGGTGTGAAACAAACTTGGACGGTCTTACCACCTTGTTTTTTTGAAGAAATGAGAGATCTGAACTCTCAAAAAGCACTTGATTTGGCCGGAAGAGATTCAAATTCAACATATCCTCCATTTTGGGAGGTTGACACTATTTACCTCCCATTATGGGTCGGCAAAACAGACTGGCTACTTATTAGTATTGATATGCGGAACATGGTATTAACTCAATACTGGACTGATTACAGATGGAGAAATGAGAAAAAGGGTATAGCATCACACTATATGGAGGTGCTTCCGTTATTCTTTGGGTGGTTTCTTGACCATATCAAGTTCTGGTCTAGGTCATGTCACCGCACAAAGTGTGATGTTACAGTTGGTTTAGTTGAATTGAATGTGCCAAAATGCAATGGTAACATTGCAAATTCAGGGGTTCTTGTTTGTATGATGATGGAGAAAATGGTTCTCAACAAACCGTGGCCGATAGAAGATGATGTCGAGGGTGCTTTTGTAAATTACCGACGCTACATGGCCGACGCTTTGTATTACTGGCGTTGTGTTCCGGGTCGTTAATTTATATCTTTATTTAGATTTACATGTGGAGATGACTACAAGCTATATTGTCCTATTTTAATTTGATGTATGTTTAAGTTTTCAATAATGACGTAATGTTTATTTTAGTTATTATTATTATTGTTACTATTATTATTATTATTCATATTATTGTTACTTTTCATTATAAATACATTCATCCCTCACTTCACTTTCATTATCTTCAAAAGCCCTCCCTCACTACAAAATGGATCCTTCTTTGTCATTCAATCCCTTTGTGGTACAGTTATATTATGGGGGTGAAGTGACATAAACACAAGGGGGTGTTATAGGTACTACGGGAACTCGTACCACTACGTTTTTAGTTACTTCTCCTATCGGTTATACCCAGTTTGTTGATAACATCTGTAGATGTGTTCAAATTGACCGACAATCTTGTTGTCTAGGGTTAACACTCTACTATGAATACAATGGAGGTTCATATACCTCATGTATTAATCAAGAAAGTGATATGTACTTAATATATCAACTGGCTTCCCTCGTTATGGGTTACACCTGTAAAGTTCATGTCACATGGACGACAGTAGTTCCAAACTTCCAGCAACATGTACATGGGAGTCCCTCAACCATTGAAGACAACGACGAAGGTTATTTTACTTCTTTCATTTTTTTACTTCCAGCAACATAATATTATGTAAATGCTAATACATATATTTTTTTTAAGGGTCTCATAATGAAGAGATGGAAGACACAGCAGAGAGTGAACCCTCTGTTTCTGAATATGAATCAGAGGAGGACGGACCAATGGAGGACGAAGCAATCCCTCCCTTGCCCCAACAACAAAGTCAGGGACTAACCCATTTCCCTGAACTTAATGTTGTTGGTACAGCAATGGATCCAGACTTTATTCCCCTTGATAATTTTGGGGAAGATGAAATGGAGTTTTGGGACGAGAAAGATCCAGAAATACGTTTAAATATGTATTTCGCTTCAAAAGACCAAGTTGATTACGCTATCAGAATGTGGAATATCGGCGAAAACAGAGAGATATTTATGGCTGATACCAGACCAAAAGTCGTGACCGCGAAATGTAAAAGTATCAAGCACACGAACGACCATTCCTCTCAACCATGTCTTTGGACATGTACGGCCAGAAAAATAAAAAATTCAAACCTTTTCAAAATGACAACATGGACACCGGCTCACTCATGTTTCAACACTGTTTCTCGCAACAACAACCGGGCCCTAAGATCAAAAGTCGTAGCACTCCACATCCAAGAACAAGTTCTTGGAGATGTGTCGTATCCTGTGAAACAAATTCAGTCTCTGATCAAAGAGAAACTGAATGTTGATATCACTTACGGCAAGGCTTGGGCGGCCCGGAGAAAAGCCATCAAAAACATATACGGTAGCTGGGATGATAACTTCTGGCAGTTACCGAGCTACATAATGGCACTACAATCATCAAACCCCGGTACGGTTGTCCAGTGGTTACATCACCCCAACAGTCCATCTCAGTGCTCAGTATTCAAGTATGTATTTTGGGCATTCCGTCCAAGTATTGAAGCCTTTCGATACTGCATTCCTGTAATCTCTATAGATGCCACCCATCTAAGGGAGACTTACAAGGGAAAAATATTAATGGCGGTTACAAAAAATGCAAACAACATGATCTTGCCGCTTGCGTACGCCATGGTGGATGAAGAAACAAACGACAGCTGGAAGTGGTTTCTTACCCAATTTGCCGAGAACGTTCAAGACCCCAGAAGGCGAACGTTGTGTGTGATTTCTGATAGGCATGCGGGTATAAAACACGCCATGGATAAATTAGAATCCTGGAAGAAACCGAACGCCTACCACCGATTTTGTCTAAGGCATATAAGAAGCAATTTCATGGCGAAATTCAAGAGTGTGAGCCTAAAAAGGATGTGTTGGGACATCGGAAGCACAACACAAGAACGGAAGTACGAACGCCTGATGGAAGAGCTTAAAAGAACAAATAGACAAGCCTGGAAGTACCTGCAAGAAATTGATAAAACAAAATGGACGGTCCTGCATGACCGGGGGAATCGCAGATGGGGTATCCTCACCACGAACATATCAGAAAGCATGAACAATGTGTTACGTGGTGCTAGGATGCTCCCGATAAAGGCAATGATTGAATATACTTTTAAAAGAGACGTTGAACAATACGTAAAACACTACTACAACCGCGTATAATTGTTCAACGGATTTTCCTGCACGGATGTGGACGTTGTTCCATAATCGTGAAATAAGGTCTCGACAGCACCGGGTATTCCCTTATTCAGCACATCATCAAAGGTACATGGTGGAGACACCACTACAAACATCGGATGAAACTGGCTTTAGTCCTTATACGGTAGAATTCCAAGAACAAACCTGCTCGTGTGGTAAGTGGCAAATTTACCGGTTCCCGTGTAGCCATGCAATTAGGGTTTGCCACGACCTACGTTTAAGTCCAAAAACTATCGCGGATCCAAGGTTTCATACGGAAACATACCGTGCACAGTACAACAACGAGTATTTTCCGGTGCCCCATAAAGAAACTTGGTTGTACGCCGGTTGGAAAATTATTGGGGACCCATCAAAAATAACTGTAGTTAAAGGAAGACGACGTGCGAGGAGGATGCATAACGAGATGGACGCCAGCTACGCAGACGAGAGGACGAGTCGCAAGTGTTCCGGTTGTAAAAAAACGGGTCACAACATCAGCAGTTGTCCAAATCGACAACGTTAATGGCTGTATTTTTTTTTCATGTATTTGACCTTCTGTTTTTTTATAACCTAAGTTAAAAAATGTTAAAAAATGTCTTTGGTTGGTTGGTGTATCCATTAATTGTGTTTAATGTCTTTGGTTAGTTGGTGTATCCATTAATTGTGTTTGCATTAAGAACAAATGTTAGATATCTTATTTTTTATTTTTATTTACACATAAGTCATCTATGTTATATATCAATGTCTAGTTATACTTTTTTTTTTAAATGAATTGTTATATATATTTAGTTTTTTGAAAAAAAAAATTAACAAAAACTAAAAAAACTATAAATGTATATTAGGGTTTCGAGAAGGCAGAAATAAAAAAAAATTACACCTAATCCGCTATTAGTAAAAGCGGATAAAGTATAAATAAAAAACCTAATCCGCTTATACTACTAGCGGATAAGGACAAATTTTTTTTTTTTCTTCTTCGTCTTCCTCGCATCTCAAACCTGCAAACTCCATTTTTTTATATCTTCTTCATCACATCACAGCTCATCTTCCTCATCACCAAACTCATTAAAAATTCAAACTCATCTTCCAGTTGCAAGTTTCAGACTCAATAATGGAACCTAGTCACATGGGTTCAGTCTTTTGCAGGAATCCTTACTGTTCTAAGTTTTCAGTCTCAATAATGAAAACATTTCAGAAGTGGGTTCATGTTTCAGAGAGTGGGTTAATGCTTTTCAGAATTGAAAGAACCATGTGAAGGCATTTCTATTGTTCAAAGAATCCAAAGTGGCTTCTTTTGTGTTGTTCATTCACGGACTGGGTTGAAGTTAACCATGGTTACAGAGCTTGTTCCTAATCCGTGATTGCTAAACGCGGATACAGTGGGTGTCAGTTTTTTTTGTCCTAATCAGCGATTGCTAATAGCGGACACCAGCGGTGTCAGTTTTTTTTGAAAATATTGCTCCTAATCCGCCATTGCTAATAGCGGTTTAACCATTATCCGAATTTTTTTTTGACTTTCCCTATTATCCTAATTTTTTTTAAATAAATACTAATTTGAAAAAAAATTCTTGGAAATTGAAGACTTGAAGCAGGAGTTTGACGTGAAGATTATTCAACTTGTCAATTCCATTCGGACCACCATCACAATTTTGAGTCGGCAGTTGACATCACAAATTAATGAAAATAGGGGTGGCGAGATAAGATGATGGCGGCCGTGTCTTTCATCGACATCACGAATGAAAATGGGGGTGGGGGGTTTGAAAATGGACAATGGGTGGGTTTAGGTTAAAGAATAGAGAGAAATTAAGATGGGTTTATAAGTCTTTAATTACTTTTTATTTTTATTAAGAAAGTAAAATAACCAAATTGCCTTTCATGTGAGAGGCAAATGACTTGAGTTAATGATGGTTTTGGATGTATGTTAATGAAAAAGATGAAACGGGTGTAAAATTTCCAAAAAAAAACATCTAGTGTAATTAATGAAATGTAATGACACACAATGTAATTTCATATATTTATAAAGGACATAATTTGTAATTTACTCAATATATTAACTATAGGGTTAAGACAAATTTATAGAAAATACCCTTTACGTTTATATATATTTACAAGTTTCATCCTTTATCATCAAAAATCATGTTGGACATCCTTAAACTAAGTGGTTTGTGACAAATTAAGTCCTTTACACTAACTGACGTTATAATTTTCAGTTTAATCCATGTTAAATGACCAATATGCACGATAAAACAAAACATTAAAAATAATATAAAACTATCCTTACCGGTAACCCAAATTTCTAGTAACCCAAATTACGAGAAAGAAGTTTGTAATGATATAATCTTAGTTAAAAGAAGATCATGAAAACCGTAACGTTGTGCTCCTGGGTCCTTTTTTAAGAAAGAAGTAAAAAAAGTGGAAAGAAACCGAAAAAATTTGTATTAATCCTGAGTTTTTTAATGTATGAAAGTGGATAGAAACTGAAACGTTCCTTAGTTTTTTTTAATGAAATGAACCGGAAAAAAGTGAAAGGGAGATTTTTTAATAATATTCTATCCTAACTTTCCTCCCAAAATAGACGTATTTAAAGAGAAAAATTATTTTAATAATTTTTCCTCCAAAAATGTTACTTTCCTTCTAACAATAAAACACGCAATTACATTATATCTTTACATTCCCTTTCTAATTTTCCTCTTTATCTCATTAGTTAATTCCTTTTTATTCTTTAAAATACAAATCACAAGAGATGGTGAGAGGGTTTACCAAATAAGTAATTTTAGTATAAAAATGTCTGTGATTTTACCTATCATTTCCTCAACATGTTATAGATGTTAAAATTTTAGAATGATTAAAATTTTAAATACGCAGAATTGTACTTTTGAAAATTTTTTTTTAATATTTTTGCTTTTGAGATAAATTATGTTTCATTTCCTTTTTTTTATCTCATTAGTTAATTCCTTTTTTCTTTTCTTTAATTTATTAAACTCGGAAACACAACTTTATTAAACTCGGAAACACAACTGTAAAAAATCCAAAATACAAATCAGAAGGAGATGGTGAGAGGGTTTACCAAATAAGTAATTTAAGTATAAAAATGTTTATGATTTTACCTATCATTTCCTCAACATGTTATAGATGTTAAAAATTTAGAATAATTACAATTTTAAATATGCAGAATTGTACTTGAATTGTTTTTTTTTTTTTTTTTGAATATTTTTGCTTTTGAGATAAATTGGGGATTATGTAGATACAAGGCCCCGGTTAAAGTGGTTGCTTATTTGGAGTCGATTATTAAAAGTTTTTTGTGGGGAAGGGCGAGTGGCGTGAAGAAAACTAATTGGGTTGATTGGGACCGTGTCTCTTCCCCTAGGTTCGCAGGTGGTCTTGGCTGAGTAAACTCAAGGATATCAACCACGCCTTTTTGGCTAAATGGGTCTAGAGATACAAGAGTGACCATCTTAGCCTTTGGAGGAAAGTTATTGATGCTTTCCATTGTAACAGAAAGTGCTGGTCGGTTCTGTCTTTGAACAAATCTTTGACAGGCGTTTGGAAGAATATCGTTAATTCAGTCTCCGGGTTAGTTGTTTCGAGCTGCCCTTTTCATGTGTTCTGCAGAGGGGTGGTGGGGAATGGTGAATATATTCAGTTCTTGCTCGATCCTTGGGTCTGCTTCGAGTCGCTCAAGGACAAGTGCCCTCTTCTTTTCTTACTTGAGAAGGAAAATAATTGCAAAGTCTTTGAGCGTTTTGACTGTTCTGCCCAAATGTTTGATGGTTGATGGAAGTGGAAGAATTCGCAGTTTAATCATTCGGAGATGGCTGAATGGGCCCAATGCAGGTCGCTGTTGGTCTCGGCCTGCTGTTCGGAAAGAAAATACAGGTGAGAGGGGCTGGGTGACAGGTGCAGTTCTTTTTCTGTTGGGTGTCTCCAAAAGTTGTTGATCGGCGAGAGAGATTATAGCAGCCGGTTTGTTCTAAAGTGGTCGAAATGGTGCCCCTCAAATGTAACATCTTCGCCTAGAGGGCTGAATTCGATAGGATCCCTACCCTTGATGCGCTGAGTAGAAGGAGCATTTTTGTTGAGGACCTTAGGTGTGTTTTTTGTGATTCTTGCCCCGAATCTGCTGAGCATATTTTTTCTTCTTGTTTAGTGGCTTCGGTGGTTTGCCAAAGTATCAGCACGGTATCATCCTTATCTCTCTTTCGTTCTCGTGGTTAGCTAGGAATGAGAAGCGGTTCTCTAACAAGCCTATCAAGATCGTTGAAATCATCCATAATATCAAGGTCTCCGGGTTTTTGTGGTACTCCAATAGATCTAAGAATAAGTCCATCTCGTGGGCTAATTGGTGTAATTTTGATCTTATGTAATTTCGTTAGGTTTTTTGGGATTGCCCCGGTTCTTTTGGGGTTGTTTCTGTGAATAAAGTTTGCCTTTAAAAAAAATGTAATTAACCGGAACCACCACGTGGAAGTTTAAACCGTCTAAAATAAACACCAAACCCATGCCCAAGATATTAAAGATGATATGAAATTTGAGATGCGATCCACAAGGAGATGGCTAATTGCATAAATAAACAGTTAAGTAACATGATACCACCTTCGAAATCATCACGTTCAATGGGTGGCTCTTAATAAAATTCAAATTGTACTAACATAAGAAAACAACAAACACCATAAGATACGTAAAAGCATATTTGTGAAGTTAGACACAGAAATTAAATATGCTATTTTTTAGCCTTCAAATAGACACCGATACTATCAAGAAAATACCCACAAACGCCGTAAAATCCAGCAAATGAACCGTCATCCCATGGTACTGTAAACGGCATCCCTCTTACATCTCCAAATGGTCCATGGGTTTTTTTGTTCGTCACGAATGATATTGAGGAAATTATTGTATGACCATAATAAGTTCCTCTTGACAATGCAACTGTTCCACTAATTGCACTAAGTTCTTCGTTCCAATCGAACATTACCTGAGCAATTATGGAATATTATATTTAAATAATCACAACAAAGAAACGTTATGATATATTGTTAGCTTAAACTTATCCGAGTCAGTAAAACTCTTTACCTCATGAACTTTATCTCCTCCATTCCACCCACCAACCTTTTTAGAATTGTATGTTAACCCTCTGTATTGTGTGGTGAACATTAGGGAGTATATGAGATCGCCATGATCAATGGTTATCTTCTTCAAATGATGATTTCTCTCAATTTGGAAAGACCAAATATTTTGCGGACCTTCGGGATGAGGTTTTCCCCATGTTCCAATCCTCATGATCTCCTCATGGGCTTTCACATAGACCCCAATCCCATCAATATAATTGCCAGCGATGCCGTAAAATCCGACTAATGAGCCTTTGTCCCAAGGTAAGGAGAACACAGAACTGGATGTACCACCGAATGGTCCATGGATCCTCTTGTTCGTTTCAAAAGACATTGACGAAATGATTGTATAACCACCTCGAGTACCAAAGCTTACTTTAAGACCAACTATTTCCTCGTCAAAGTCAAATATGACCTGAACATATTTGCTAACATGAAGATTATGTATGAAAAATGTGTGATATATATAGTACATTTGCATTGATTAGTAGAGTACAATAACTAAGATATATGTGTTCACCTCAGAAATGGTTTGTCCACCACCCCAACCACCAACTTTGTTAGAAGTGTGCAAATCACCTCTACATTCGGTGGTAAACATGAGAGAGTATATCATATCATTTCCATGATCAATAGTTATCTTTTGCAGCTTATGATCTTGCTCAAGTTCGAAAGACCATCTATTCTCAGGCCCTCCACTTTGTTTTCCCCAAGTTCCTACTCGAATAAATCCGGCTACTTTGCTATTAACCTTAAAACAAATATAATATAGATTAGTCGATGTAAACAATGGAAATAGATTTTAAATTATGTGTTAGTATTAATATTTCACATTAAACTTACTTGAAGCTTTAATGCCATTTCAAGTTTCTCAACGATCGTTGCCATCGTTGGCCGATCATCGCGATTTTCTTTCAAGCATTGATATGCAACCAAAGAGAAAATCTTTAACGAATCTACCTTTATTTCATTCTGGATACCAGGAAGAATTATCTCATATAATCTGTTTTGTTCACAAGATCGTTGAGCTAGTGAAGAAAGAAACCGACGTTCATCTTGATATGCATTAATAAGGGCATGTCTTCCACACAATATTTCAAATAATACCACCCCAAATGAATACACATTGGATTCCTTTGTTAGAATTCCAGTTTTTACATATTGGGGATCAACATAGCCAAAGGTGCCACAAGCATTAGTCACAAGAAAAGTGAACTCAACATTAGAAGGACCTATTTTTGACAATCCAAAATCTGATATTTTTGCTTCCCAATTTTCATCAATGAGGATGTTCGAGCTCTTTATATCGCGGTGCAAGACCCTGTGTTGGGGCCCCACATCGTTATGAAGGTAATTAAAACCACGAGCTGCACCAACGCTTATTTTGAGACGTTGCGTCCATGAAAGCTTGTCATCTGCTAGATATCTGTCAAGGCTTCCATGTTTTGCATACTCATAAACAAGGACATTTTCTCCACTTTCTTTACAAAAACCAACAAGAGAGACGAGGTCAACAAGAGAGACGAGGTTTTTGTGCTTATAACATGAAAGCATTTGTATTTCCATCAAGAACTCACGCTCCCCTTGTCCTTGTGTACGATCTAACCTCTTCACAGCGACAGTATTCTGCTCCCTGGATGCAGTGAGTATGCCTGTATAGACTTTCCCAAATCCACCCCGTGCAATGAAATTTTCATCACTAAAGTTGCGAGTTGCCAACTTTATCTCTTCAAGTGGAATTTTTAAGTGTTCTACTCTTTCCATAGTGTCAAACTCATTAACCAGCTAATCGTACCTTAATTAGAAGTCAGTGCCATAGTATATTAATTATGTTCGAAATTCAAACACATGACTAGATGAAGAGATAAAATTGAGATTACCGTCTGCTTCTTTGGGTGGCGAATTAAGCAGTTCTTTCTAAAATATATCTTTACAAGCTGAGTTAAGTTATATATAAGCTGTTATATTAGATTCACAAAAAAACAAAAATATAACTTTAGTTTGGCAAAAAGATAGATCTATAAAAGAAATATCATCCTGAATAAATTCACAGCTGACCTTTGAAACAAGTTTCTTGAGTTCAGTTTAGTAAATTTGCTGGTCAAATGACCATTTAGGTGAGATTTTCCCTAATTAAAAACAGCTAAAAGGGAAAGTTTATTTAGTGAAAACTGCACATTTGAAACCATAGGCTTTGTGGTGACACTTGGATCTACCACTGAATGATCAAATCACCATTTTTTTTCTTATAACAGCAAGATTTAGGATTCATACCTTCGTTGCTTTACAAGCTTTTCTTTATCTAAACTAGGAGTGGATGATTGAGTGGCGCTGAACTCTTAAAAGTAGATGATGAGTCTTCAATGTTGATCGTACAATTTCTGACATTATGGAGCCACTAAATAAATATAGAATCTAGATTTTAATTGTATTAAATTTTTATTTTAAAAATTAATGCGTCCATGTCAAATATCTTGTTGAATAGTAATTCAAATACACTGTTGGAGATAGTGTTGAAGTCAATTCAAGTAGTTGTGAATATAAACCGACTTTCGTCTGGCGGTACAAGGTGAGTTGAAAAGATTTTCCTTCCCAAGTGATCGGAGGTTCAAGTCTCATGAAGGATAAAAAACGTGTGGATTTACGGGTATGATAGAGTGTGAGTTAACGGTCAGTCGTAGAATCCTTACACGTTTGATTAGTTAGACGTCAGTGAGTCTTAGGGTGGTGGTTCCTAAATAAATAGATAGGTTGACGAATATTCCTAAAGTTAAGTGTGACATTAGGAGCTAGAACTAATACCTGCCAGAGAGGAATGGCAGGAGGTCCAAGGAAATCGAAGGAGAGAGGGATCAACAAGCACAAACAAGAGAAGACAGGGTAGGAAACAGGTAACAAAGTTCTTTGTATCCAATACACCGGAGAAATGCACACCGAAGGATCTATCAACAAGGTTTGGGTGTATGGAAAGGTACATAGTGTGTATGTGGCAAGGACAAGAGACAAAGAAGGTAATAGGTTTGGCTTTGTAAGCTTCAAGGATGTGAGGGATAAAAAGGAGTTCAAAAGATGTCTGCAGGTGATCAAGATGGATAGCCTCTAACTACTCGTCAACATAGCAAAATAATCAAGTGAGAACGAAGAACCGGTCCCTTATAATCGCCCTCCCTTTCAAACTGGAGCCATGCCGGAACAAAACTTCCAACGAACGAAGGTTGGAGAAAATGAGAAAAAACTTTTCTCGATGCTATGTTGAAGAAAGAATCATTACGATCGACATGCAAGGAAATCAAGGTGGAATACTAGAGATAAATGAATTTAACCATTGGCATGGGCGGGCTCTGATAGGCAAAACTATAAATTTTACGGTGTTGAGATCGTTTCATATTTTGGCAAGAGATGTGGTGTAAGGCCCCAAACCCGGGAGGCCTCACGTGTTGGATTTACACAATAACAAACAGTTCTTAAACTTCAAACAGTCAATGGCAGCGGAATAAACACCATTACATTGTCATAAAAACACAACCAATTAAAACATTGTTTAATACAATCATCATCCAAAAACATTCACAATGGGATGCCAGATTTCTTTAGATGGGTAACTCTTCGGAATAGCTAAGCAGCATCCACTCATCATCCACTTCATCCTTAACCTGACATGCATGCATACTAAAAGTCAGCTAACGCCGGTTAGTTCAAGTCTTTCGTTCGTTTTAGGAAATGGTTTATCGTTCATTCAATTATTCATTAGGGTTTAAACATTCATTCACTATTTAACATTCAACATTTATCATTCGTTTAAGTCATACATTTATTATTCTAGGTCTGTTTTATCGTCCATTTCATTTCGTTTCTTTTCCTTTCATCGCTCTTACGACTCATAGGTCAATAAGGTAATAACATCGCCCTTACGACTCATAGGTCAATAAGGTAATAACATCGCCCTTACGACTCATATGTAAATAAGGTAATAACACTCATAGGTCAATAATGTAATAACATCTCCCTTACGACTCATAGGGCAATAAGGGAATAACATTCACCATTCACGGGTCACGTTAACCTCGAGTGACCGTCGTCCCCCTTCCTTCGCCAGTTGCACAACCGTCATACCCATTGATATGCCACATAGGTGCAACCCCTGTTATACTTATGGCAACACGTGCTATAAGGCTTGAGACTTACATCAACACACTTCATTCCTCAATTCGTTCATTTAACATATTAGACATGTCATGACTTCTTTAAAACCTTTGCCCGTTTCTTTTCATAAAACATTCCATTCGTTCGCAAAACCCCTTTTCATTCATTTAAAACCATTCCATATAGCATTCCTTTCGTAAACATTCTTTTCGTAACGTTCTTGTTTCAAAACATCGTTTTCTTTCGTAAAACATTCATTCGTAAGCATTAAATTTCATTTCATTTAATTAACGTTCATTAAGTATGCACATCACCTTAGAAACAAGTAAATAGGGATTCTTGACTCACATGATCGTTTGTCACTAAACCTGATTCGGACGTTTAACCGGGGCTAACTTGCTAACCGATCTTTAATTAACATGCGAATTCTATCAATTAACCTAGTGTCACCTAACAGTGTCACCGCGACAAGCCTAGTGTCGCCTGTAACTGATCAGTGTCGCCGGACACACCGTCACTAGGCACACTCACAGCGTCGCCAGAACTTGCATTCTAGACTTAGTGTCGTGGAACTTGACTGTCGGAGGATGTCATTGGTGACACACTTAGTGTCACCAAGGAATGACACGTGTTCAATCATTAGATGTCTTGAGCACAACGCCATATCCCTAGCCTCTTCCCCTCAAGTGTCGTCACTTGAAGGTGGTGACACTAGGCAGTGTTGCCTGATGAACAGAAGATCAAAACCCTAGTTTTACCATGTCTTTTAAGATCAAAACCCCATTTCAAACGTAAAATCCATGTCTTTTAAGATCAAAACCCTAGTTTTACCCCAAAACCCATTTAGACTGAAAACAAAGGTTTTAGGTTGGATTCTTATATCAAAAACGCTGGTTCCTTCTGGATTCTTCTTCACTAACACAGGAGAGATGATTTGGAAGCAACTTGGAGGATTAAACACTTGATTCTTGGACTTTCTCTCTCTAGAACACCCACTCTCTCTCTAGACGATTTTGGTGGTTGATGCAAACGAGGGATGATTAGGGACTGCTAGGGTTTAAGGAAACCCCCATGGGCCAAGCCCATTGTCCATGTTCTCCATTTTCGGCCCATAAGCGAGTCGGATTTTCGGGATGTTAGAAGTCTACCCACCTTATAAGAGGTTTCATCCTCGAAACCTGTTACGAGTTGAACAGTTGCGGGTACGACTCCTTCATTTGTTCTTCCTTTGCCCAAGTGGCCTCTGAACCCTGTCGGTGTTTCCATTGTACCTTAACCAATCGAATCACCGTATTCCGTATTTGTTTTTCCTTTCTATCAATAATGGCCACGGGCTCTTCGATATAGTTTAGACTGTTATCAACCTCGATGTCCCTTAGCGGCATGTGGGGTTGTGTCGTCAGCCAAACACTTTTGCAATTGTGACATGTGGAAAGTAGGGTGAATCCTAGATCTAGTCTATACGCTACTTCCCCTACCCGTACCAAGATTTTAAAAGGCCCGACGAACCTCGGACTTAACCTTCATCTTTTACAAAAATGGATAATCCTCTTCTAGGGAGATACCTTAAGTAGCACAAGATCTCTGACCTGGAATTCAAGGGACCTCTGCCTCCAATCAGCGTAAGATTTCTGTCTGTCTTATGCAACCTTCATTCTTGCCTTAATTTGATAGAAATTATTAGATGTAGCTTTGACAACTTACAAATTCCCAAATTCCTTTTGACCAATTTCCCCCCAGCATAGCGGAGTCCTACATCGCCTCCCATACAACATCTCGAAGGGCGGCATGCCTATCATCGAGTGGTAATTGTTGTACTAAGAGAACTCCGCTAGCTGTAGATGGCTGTCCCAACTTCTACCAAAGTCGATGATACAAACACGAAGCATGTCCTCCAGGGTCTGAATGGTCCTTTCGGACTAACCATCCTTTTGAGGATGATATGCTGTGCTTATGTTCAGTCTAGTACCTATTGCTCCGTGAAACTTCTTCCAAAACCGTGAAGTAAACCGCGCATCCCTGTTTGAGACAATGTACACCGGCACTCCGTGACGAACCACAACTTCCTTTATGAACACTTATGCCAATTTTTCAAATGAAAACTTTTCGCATATCGGTAGAAAGTGAGCGCTCTTCGTCAGTCGGTCCACGATCACCCAGATGGTGTCAAAACCTTTAGTTGTGTTAGGTAGCTTAGCAATGAAGCCCACCGTGATGTGTTCCCATTTCCATTCCCATATTTCGAAAGGTTGGATCTTACCGCAGGGCTTTTGGTGCTCTGCTTTAACCTGTAAATAAGTCAGACACTTGCTTACATAGGAGGTTTCATCATTCTTTAAGCCCGACCACCAGTAATCCTTCTTCAAGTCCTGATACATTTTCGTGGTTCCCAGATGTATAGAATAACGAGACTTATGGGCTTTATCGAGGATCTTAGCTCTAAGTTCACCTTCCTTGGGTATCCAGATCCGGTCAAAACGAGTCTGTACACTGAGGGTGTTCATCTGGTTCCTTTCATTGCTCTGCTTATGAAGTAGACCGGCATTTGAATCTGGTTCCTTTCAATGAGTAGCACTGCACTAACAACCTCATTAGCTGCTGAAATATAAACAAAGATTAGTTCACCTGCTTCCGGGGCTACCACGATGGGTAATGTGTCTATGTGTTTCTTTACTTCTTGGAAGGCAGCTTCAGCTTCTTCCGTCGATTGGAAATCTTTCTTTTCCAGACATCCTTTTAACGTTTTGAAGAAAGGTGAGGACCTTTCGACAGACTTTGATAAGACTCGTTTGAGTGCTGCAATCCTTCCGTTAAGACTTTGTACCTCTTTCTTTGTTTTCGGAGACTTCATGTTTATGACTGCCTGTATTTTGCTTGGGTTAAACTTGATGCTTTGTTTACCCACAATGTGGCCAAGAACTTTCCTTCTTCGAAGCCAACGGAACATTTTCCCGGGTTAAGCTTCATGCTAATGCTCCTGAGGTTATCAAATGTTTCTTTAATACCCTCAATCATCTTCTCCTCATATTGGTTTTTGAAAACTAGATCGTCAACATAGGCTTCCATGTTTCCTACCTATCTGATTTGCAAAGGTTTCATCAATGGCCCTTAGGTAGGTGGCTTCTGCATTCTTGAGGCTAATGGCATTTTCTTATAGCAGAACATTCCCTTGGCTATCTGAAATGTTGTCTTTTCTTCATCTGCTTTCTTCATTTGGATCTGGTGGTACCCCTTATAGGCATCCAATAAGTTTTTGAATTTGAACCCTGTTAATGAATCAATTTTCAAATCAACTTCAGGTAAAGGGTAGCAGTCCTTCGGACACACTTTATTGATATCCTTGAAGCCACACACATCCGCCAGGAGCCATCTGACTTCCTTACCAAAACCGGATTTGCTACCCAAGACTAGTACTGAACCTCCCTCAAGATTCCTCTTTGCACCAACTTATCAACCTCCCAATAAGCAGCTTGGCTTCTATCGGGTGCTAAGCTTCTCTTCTATTGTACAACTGGTTTCATGGTAGGTGATATGTTGAGGGAATGTTCGGCTATATCCCTAGGCACACACACCATGTCTTCGAAGAACCCTATGAGTGGAGTATCTGCTTCTTGTAACCTAGACCTTCTCTTTTCCCTCAAATGTAGGAAGCAAGGTTCGTACATGATTTCGGACGCGGCTCCTCCGTCCATATAGATTCTGTCCACAAACAACCCATCGATATCGGCTTCAATAATTACGGGTGTGAAAATTAACTCGGCTTCCTCCGTAGGAGGGAAACAAATGCATTGTTTAGCCTAAGACTCCGTTTGAGGCTTTTTACGAGCTTCGTTCCTTACAAGTTGTATCATGTTGGCTTCTTTGCTTTTTTCCTTTGCCTTTTGTGTCATCTTTCTTTTTGATTTCCTTTATTAAATGGGCGAGTTCCCCTGACCGTACTGCTTCTTCAATCCTTTTCTTCAACTGGTAGCAATCGTTAGTGTGGTGGCCTTTGTCATCGTGAAATTCACAATATTTTTGGGAATTTCTTTCCTCATACGGCTTCGTGAGTGGACGAGGAAGACGGAAATTGTATCTTGCTTCCTCTGTGGCCATTATCTATTCTAGTGTTTTGGTAAGAGCCGTGAATGCCACATACTTTTCCCTTTCTGAAGTACTCTTTGGGTACAGAGAGCGGTAACAGTCATCAGGCTTTTCTTGAGTCGTGGTGACAGTTGGACCTTCTTTCAATGAAAAATTGAAAATGTGGCTTCTGGCTAGAAGAGTGTTGACTCTTCCAGTGGCCAGGGTCTCGTTTCTTTGACTCTAGGTTTTTTAACGCTTCCTTTCCCCTCAGATACGCTTCGGCCATGGTCTATTAATTGCTTGGGTCGGACTGCGTTGATGAAGCTAGAGACCCTCATTTTTTCAGTTGCTCCGTCATATGACAACCTTTCCTTTCTGTACCTAACCATAAAACTTTGGAGGCTTTCTTCTTCCCTTTCCTTGACTTGTTACAACACAACAACATCTTTGGTGTATATCTTTAACTAAAGTGTAACATCCAATTTTCAGAATCAAGTGGATAAGCGTGAACTTGTATATTATTGTAAAGTCCGGGATAAAAAACGTAAAAAGAAGGACAAACTTGGAGGGAAGCTAGAATTATAGTAGGTGGCTTTAAATGGATGCAATCCCTTTCATTTTTCCCAAGTTCTCGGCCATGAGGAAAGGGAGAAGAGGGGAAGGAAAGAAATCTCATTTTAGGGTACCTAGCAGCAAAGATCGGACGATCCTCGGAGATCTAACCGTCCGATCGATCTCAAATTTTGACAGGAGCTTCATAGCATATAAATGAAGCCTTTCACCGGTGGGTCAAGTTTTACAGTCGTGAACATAGCAGTGCGAACAAGAATACTCTGGCGACTATTTTGGATTTTCGGCGACAGCTAAGTGGAGGGATGATAGAGCCCGATGAGATGGTTCTGTGGCCGCTTGAATCGCCTCCATCGGACACCGTTTGATATGGTTTCGAGCTACTTTTATGTGGATCTAGAGATTTTCAGTATTTGGCTTGGAAAGGTAATAACTTTACATAAAGCTTTCATTTTTAGCATAAGTGATGCATAATATATGGTTATGGATATAAAACAAACACTTCGAACGTTTAAACTTTGGATCTAGATAACATAAATGAAGCAGATCTGAACTCATGCAAAAACTAGGGTTTTTGAAGATGAACCTAGTTAGTTCTCGGGCCTAGTTATCGGAGCAAGTTTTCGGCCATTGTCCTCGGGCAAGGTTCTTGGAGGAGCCTATACCGAAAACATGGAGTTAGGATCTCGGGTGCTTGATGCGAGAACTTCCATGGACGAGAACTTTATAGTTCTCGGATGAATGCCATGAGAACTTCCCTGGTCGAGAACTACATAGTTCTCGGGTTAAGGTATACAAGTACTTTACCAAGTTCTCGTATAGGAAACAACAATTACTTAGTATATGAAACTAAGCCCTTTAGAATGTATACGTATATGTTAATTGATCTATAGAGACTCCCGACCGTGCTTAGGCTAGTTATACCTGCTACTTATCTCAAGTGAGTTAAGAATCCCTATTTTATTTGCTGTTTTAGGGTGGTGTGCATACTCAGAATTAGACGTTTATAATAAATATATTTTAATACATAAACGTGACAGAAAAGAAAGAAAATGTTTATTTAACTAATGTTTTATAAACAGAAAGAGAAAAGAAAGAAAATGTTTATTTAACTAACATTTTATAAACAGAAGCAGAAAAGAAAGAAAAGGTTTATTTAACTAACGTTTTATAAACAGAAAGAGAAAAGAAAGAAAATGTTTATTTAACTATCGTTTTATGAACAGAAAGAGAATAGAGAAATGGTTTATTTAACTGAATGTTTTATAAACAAGAGATAGTACAGAGAAATGGTTTATTTAACTGAATGTTTTATAAACAAGCAAAAGAACAGAGAATAGGTTTATTTTACCATATGTTTTATAAACAAACAGAAAGAAAGAGATAAGTCACATACATTGTCTAATCTGTAAGTGTAAAGTTACCGCAGAAGAAAGTATTTAGGTAGTAGTGTAGTCCTAGAGACTAGTGCTACCCGAAGCCTATGGCAGTGTCATGGCATTAGTTGTATGCCAGCCATATGAATAACCGGGACAGTGTTCAACAGGGCACTATAATGGGTGATGTTGTACAACTGGTAGAATTTGAGTAACGACAGTTACTCTGGTGATGACGGTCATCTGAGAACAGAAGTCCTTCGTGGACACAGAGAAGTGCCCGTAGACGTTGAGCCTTGGGAACAATAACTACAAATAGAAGTTCCTTCGGGGACACAGAAAAGTGAGTTTCGGCCTATGGAGCCTCAAGGGCTTGATGAAGGATGGCTATTGCTGATAGAAGACTGACATCCCCATGACTTAGTTTATGTTATTAAACAATTTATGTTTAAAGTTTTAGTTAACTCAGAATTTGTAACAGACTTTCGCTGTTGATTTCATTATGTATTCGAAGTTTAAGAACTAAGTTCATGCTGTTTGTGCCAACTATGAGAGGTTCCCGCTTTGGGTCCTTTCATAAAGTCATCAAAAGAGCCTATGCTTCTCTCAGAAAGGCTGCTAAACCAAAGACGAGCTGATCTTACCAAAGTTTGCATGAACATATGACAATACTCGGCGTTCGTCCATCGCTCAACACTTGCTGCACCTGAGAACACCTATAAATGATCCTCCAGACCATCAGTACTATCGTATGTTTTGACATTAGAAGGAATCTTTATCTTTGTTTGGAATTCGAAATTAGCTCTCTCCTTAGAGAAGCATGACAACATGGTGGACCAGTATGGTCGAAACACCTCGTTCGTATAGGAGCTTCTTGCACCATGGGTCTTTCGACTGCTGATGCAGGACCGGTAGGTATACAACCAGCGAACTGCCGTGTATGAGCTTCGCTTGTTGCTGCTTGTGTCAAAGGAATACCGTTGGCAAAGTATGGCCATGGGTATCCTCTTTGCCACAGGTTGGCATACTGAGCCATCATATAGGCAGCACGTTGAGGATACATGAGATGTGGATATGTGAACCCAGGATACTGAGGAGTAGGAATAGGACAACTTATATTCAACGGGGTGGCGTTTCCCATGCTCCCTGATATGGATAAAGATGTTATAACCTTGATCATCGGCATTGACATAGAGGGATACATCATCGGTTGTGTAAGTTACAACAACTGCTCGACCGTGTATTCCAGTGCTTTATACACTATGTTAGTCTGGCGAGTATTCCATCCTGGAACACTTTGTCCTACTTCATTCAATGGACTCCTGGTTCGACTTGGACCGAAGGTGACCCCTGGTTCCTCCTTGACCGAGTAAACTCTAAACAGAGGAGGTATCGGAGAGAAAGTCAACCCTGGTTCGTCCTCGTACACCAACCTGATTTTGACCCCTTTCGAACATTCTTCTTGTACATAGTCATTCATCAACTCCCTTAGCTAAAGGAAGTTTCTCTTGACACATTCTGGCGTTATATCCATCTTATCCATACGTAGCAAAGTATCCGTTCTAGGAGATGTATTCGCTATTTTGAAAGGAGGTGGAGTTCTGAATTGAGCATTATCCGGTAATAGTTCGACAGAAGGTCCGTTTGTTCTTGGAAAGTCTTGACCTGCTCATTCGATCTCACGATGTACGACTAGAAGCAGGTTGAGCTATGCGTGGAGGTGGGGTTGTGTCCACCTCCATAGGAACGTCTTCACCTGACATCGTAAAGACTTAGGAATAGAAGGAGCTGAACTACAAAGGAAATTTCTGTTCTAATTAGCGCAGCCCCATGATGGGCGCCAAGTTGTTAATATAACAAATATAGGTCAGCATGAAGGGTTGGACGTTCTTTGGTTCCACGGGTGGGTTCATTGAGGTACCTGCTAAGACAAAAGACACCGTTAGTCTCACCGCATGAGGAGGTCTCCTGCGATCAGCCACCGCCGTGATAATAAGATAATCGTGTTATGGAGGTGAAGATGGTAAGATGTGTAATGATCGGGATTGTGAGTGTAATGTGGTTAAGTGATGAGTCGTATCATACCTGGAGTGCACAAGGCACTCTTTTATTGCTAAGCTTGCGTATCAGAGGTGCACTAAATCGTTACCCTTCTTGCCTATTTCTGGAGGTATACCTGCCGTTTTGACCTTGCCTCTTTGGTATAAGGCTCTTAGTCCACACAAGGGGACAAACTCCTTTGTTCAAGGTTATTAATCAACCATTAATCACCTTTTGTCCGGTGTGTGGACTTTCCTGAGATGCCAAATCGGTCGCTATCCATCATGCCACATCATCCTCGATCCAGGGATGTTAATATCATGGTTCGGCTTCATCCGCACTCTGGTTTGTGCACGTACCCACATCATCATAGATGAATATGTGATCCTGGAGGTACGTTGATTAGTTGGCTCTTATCTTGTTTTGTGCCATTTGGAAACATGAAGTTCAAATGTTTTGTTCATTTGAACGTTAGGTCAAGTGTTAGGGTTTCTCGGGAGGTTCATGTCAGTGGTTGTACAACTCAGCACCTGTTTTCACATTTGGATCTTCTAAGACATAATACATAACTAAATAAAATAATGCATAAAGTTTATAATATTATAACATTAATTAAATGAAACAAGTTGCATATGATTATATAAAAAGTTAAAAACAGTTGCACATGTGTTAAATAATACAAATTGCATATAGTATTAATAAAATATGTGAAAATAAATTGTTACCAAGTATTCACAGGCCGTAACATCAAAGTTAACAATCATGTTACTAAGAAGTTTTGAAATTTAATAATGTGTGTGTTTATAATATCATAATCTATGAGAAGGATTTTTTTCATATTAATATTTTTTGGAGGGGTGGTTGGTGTTGGATGCAAACATATAATAAGAGCAAAATGTCATGCTTATCTAAATTGGATATTGATAATAAAAGCAGTGAATGCGAGATAGATGGTTATATCATTGATAAAGTGTGTTATAGAAATGAGACACAATGAGTTATATGTATGATACAAAACTCAGTCAACCTACAACTTTAACAATAATTTAAATAAACGATAAGTATAATTATAAAAGAGTCCATCAATATAATTGTCTTTTTTTTAAAGGTAAATTTCTTTTTATTCATGTGAAAGTGAGACTTGAAACCATTACCTCTTTAAACCTATTCCTAGAGGATTTTTTTTTTCTAACACTGGGTCATCAACCCCAATGGCTATCAATATAATTGTTGATAATCACAATAATTATCTATACTACTATATAAAGCATATAGAGTGGGCAAAGTTGTAATTTCACTAAAATTTTAAGACGTTTAGGAAAAGAGTTGTTGCATTTGGTACAAGTGTTGATTAATAGCCCCATTCGCAAATTACAATTTTGTCCGTCTAAGAAAGTTCATAGTATCCTACATCGCTTGGTTAAGAAAATTTGCAAGGGAAATGTGGTTATAAAAGGTGAACACCCATCAGGCTTTCAATTAACTTATTTTTGTTGCTTAATCGACCCATTGACTCATAGTAACTCAAAGTTTTGCTTTTTTTCATCAATCGGTGGAGAAAGCTACAAGACCGGTTCGCCGAGTAGGCCGATTTGAACAAGGTTGACTGAGTTTAAACTCTAAGAAAGTTCATAAACCTATTATTTTTCTATCCCGTTAAGAAAATTTACAATGGAAATGTGGTTATAAAAGTAGAACGCCCAATTGACTTTCTGTTAACTTATTTTTATTGCTTAATCGGCTCATTGGCGCGTATAGTAACACAAAGCACATAATATATGTATTTATCCCCCATCGTTGGAGAATAGAAAATGAAAGAAAAGATGAGTTATATAAATGGATTGTATGCTTACCTTAGTATACTCAACGCATGATCAAAAGTGCTCATGTGATGGTTGGGATCTATCCCATATAACCAAGTTAAACAAAACTTCGAGCATCCCTTTGTCTTAATGGTTAGCCAACCAAACCTAGCTAAAACTTTAAAGTTTTGAATCCAAGATTAAAGATGGTCGGGATCAATCCGTTAACTTGATATAAACTGAATCATATTGATTTTAGTGAGAGTGTAAGACTGTAAATAATAAACCCAAGAGTAATGTGGTGGTATTTCACACCCGCCACGAAGCTCGAACTTCCCTACTTTTTAATATATACTACCTTATAATGCATATTGGGGGGGCAAAAGGGTAATTTTACCCAATTTTAAGACACCATCTTAAATACCACTTGTTAAACACAATATACAAGTACATCAAAGCCTAATCCTTTAAAGCTAAACCAAATGTTTTTTTTTTTACTTTTTAGCTTGTCCCACATTGGTGGTTTACCCACCCTAATCATAGAGCAAACCACTATAAATAGAGAAGCCTTTTTACTTGAGAAAATTGAACCATGTCTTTCATGCTCTTTTTGTCTAGGTTGGGTAAACAATGAATATATTATTGTTAGTGCAAAAATTTGGATACTTAACTGAGGTTCGAAGCTTGCTTGAAAAAAGCTTGGCTTGAAATTACTCCGGTTGTAAACTTGCTTACTTGGATCAGCTTGGTTTGTAAACAAGCTGAGCCCGAGCTAGGCTTGGCTCGGCTCGTGAGTTTGTGAGCTAGGTTTGAAGTTTATAATAATAATAATAATAATAATAATAATAATAATAATAATAATAATAATGATGATGATAATACCCAAATATAATCAGTGTTTGTTTAAGGCAGATCGGGTTAGATTGCACTTTCAAAAAGAGGCTCGGTGACACCCGCCGTTTACGCGGACCAACCTACTAGTATTTATTGGTTGAGAAACAGTCTTATCTTAAATTTGTCACAACGGTTACACCTACCCATACGTTTAACATTAGGGACCAAATTTTCTAGGGGCATTTACATATATCCCCTTCTTAAGTTTCTTTATTATATATTTATCCAACCCTAAAATTTAATTACATATTTCTCCTTCCTAAAACCTATATATTACATATTTATCCAATTCATTTAAAATAACTTATTTTATTACCATTTTACCCTAAATGAACCAATTAAAGTACTATTTACATATATCTCCTGATTCCTAAATATTTGTGAGGGGCAATTGGGTAATTTTAAATTAATTGAGGAAATATGTAATTAAAGTTAGGAGTTGGAATATATGTAATTTAAAAGTTTAACAGGGAGGAATATGTAAAAAAACTAATTTTCTATCCATCTCGCCACCGGATTTTGAAGGTTTTTTTGTTTGTTTTTTTTCCACAAGGATTGATATTCAACCAATCAATTTGTTTTGAATCAAATATTAATTTTAATGTTTAGTATATTAAATACGGTTATAAAGTTTATTTAATAAATAACTATATAATTTTTAATTCATGCTATTTTAAAACTTTGTACATATCTTGATATCTTAATACAAAATTTTTATGTTAAATAGAGTTTTTTTTTTCACAACATAAATGTCTGATATAATATAAAACATTGACCCTTTTTTCCTCATATTTGATTTTTACACCGTTTTATTTTTTTTATTAAACAATACTTTAAAGTTCATTTTGGTTTTTTTTGTCTGCTTTCATTTTCCTTAACAATCATTTTTAAAACGACGTGACTTTTTCGTTATATCCGAATATACCGTCGCAACGTGCTTTTTTATTTACGTTTCAATTTTCAGAACCGAGCAGCCGCAACACGCGAGTAAACGCCAACTAGTATTTCTAACAAATATGTAGAATATGTAGAATTGTACTTGAACTTTTAAATATTCAAAGCCCTTGTTTAGAGGTAAGTTTTGGACCAGATTATGTGTAACCGAAACCTCCACATTAAACCGCCTAAATTCAGTAATTCATAAAGCTCGAGGTTAAGGACTAATAAGATAGCCTATGAAGATATATGAGATTTGAGATACGATCCACAATGAGAGGTTTAATTGCATAAATTAATAGTTAAGTAACATGATACAACCTTCAAAATCATCACGATCAATGCATAGTTCTGATTGAAATTCAAATTGCAATAACATAAAGAAACAACAAACACAATAAGACACAAAAGAACATAATTTGGATATTAAATATAATTTGGAGCCTTCAAAAAGACACCAATGCTATCAATATAATACCCACAAAGCCCGTAAAATCCAGCAAATGCACCATCATCCCATGGCACTGTAAAAGGCGTCCCTCTTACATCACCAAACGGCCCATGGGTTTTTTTGTTCGTCAGGAATGATATTGATGAAATTATTGTGTAGCCAGCATAAGGTCCCCTTGATAATGCAAATGTTCCGCTAATAGCAACAATTTTTTCGTTCCAATCGAATATTACCTAAGCGATGATTAGAATAGATTCAGATTAGATTAGATTCAGATAATTGCGTCGAAGAAATTTTGTGATATGTATATAAAATATATATATATTTATATACAGGGGTGAGTTCACTAGAAAACTCATTTTCATGAGAAAACCAAAAAACTTCTCATTAAAGGCAACCCCCACCCCCACCCCCACCCAAAAACCTAAACCCCCCACCCATCCCCACCCCCACCCCCTCCCAAAAAACCTAACCTAAAAGCTAAACTAAACCCAAAAAACTAAACCCAAAAGCTAACCCTACTACACATGTAGTATTGCGCTGAATTTTTATTTTTTTTGAACGAGGACGACGTGGGGAACAAGGTCTCCGAAGCGATTTTTTAGTTTTTGATTTATATTTTGAGTTATGATTTTTTTATTATTCTTTTTACCTTTAATAAATAGTTTTTTGGTTTTCTCATTAACAATGAGTTTTCTTATGATCCTTCCCCTATATATATATATATATGTATATGTATATATATGTATATATATATATATATGTATATATATATATGTATATATATATATATGTATATATATATATATATATATATATATATATATATATATATATGTATATGTATATATATATATATATGTATATGTATATAATATCGATTGGGTAAACTTGTTCTAGTCAAGAACTTCTTACCTCTGAAACAGTTTCTCCACCATTCCAACCACCGGACTTTCAAGAAGTGTATGTTAAACCTCTATACTGCGTAGTGAAAATTAGAGAGTATATGAGATCGCCATGATCAATGGTTATCTTCTTCAAGTGATGATTTCCCTCTAGTTGGAAAGACCAAATATTTTGCGGACCTCCGGGCTTAGTTGTTCCCCATGTTCCGACCCTAAGGATTTCATCATGCGGTTTCACATAGACGCCGATACCATCAAGATAATGGTCAGCGGTGCCAAAAAATCCGAACATTGAACCTTTGTCTAATGGTATGGAAAACACAGAGTTGGATGCTCGACCAAAAGGTCCATAGGTCCTCTAGTTCGTTTTAAAAGACAAGGATGAAATTAATAGATCACCACCTCGAGTACTTCCATTAAAACCAACTATTTCCTCATAGAAATCAAACGTGACCTGCATATATGAAGATTATGTTTGAAAAATTATGTGTGTGTATTATAAATAAATATGCGTTGATTAGTAGAGTACGTTAAGATATATAATCTCACCTCGGAAACTCTCTGTCCACCCGAACCACTAACCCTATTAGATGTGTGCAAAACACCTCTAAATTCAGAGGTGAACATCAGAGGGTGTATCACATCATGACCATAATCAATAGTTACCTTTTGTAACTTATGACCTTGCTCAAGTTCAAATGACAATCTCTTATGAGGATCTCCACTTTGTTTTCCCGAAGTTCCTTCCTGAATAAACCTTACTACGTTGTTGTTTACCTTGAAACAAAGATTATAAATCATTGGAGGTAAGCATTAGTAATAGTTTTAAAATGATGTGGTAGTATTAAATTTTCAGACTGTACTTACTTGAAGATTCAACGCCTTTTTGAGTTTCTCCACGATCGAGGCCATCGTCGGTCGCTCGCTGCGTTTTTCTTTCAAGCATTGATATGCAACCATAGAGAAAACTTTCACTGAATCTGCCATCATTTCATTCTTAATACTGGGAAGGATTATCTCGTATAATCTGTTTTCTTCACAAGATCTTTGGGCGAGTAAAGCAAGAGACCTTGATCATCTGAAAGTGTATTAATAACTGCAAGCCTTCCACACAATATTTCAAATAGTACCACCCCAAATGAATACACATCTGATTCCTTGGTTAGAATGCAGGTTTTTACATATTGCGGATCAACATAGCCAAGAGTGCCACATGCATTAGTCACAAGAAACGTGAACTCAACATTTGCTGGGCCTATTTTTGACAATCCAAAATCAGATATCTTTGTTTCCCAGTTTTCATCTAAGAGAATGTTTGAGCTCTTTATGTCGCGATGCAAGACCCTATGTTGGGGTCCCACATCATTATGAAGGTAATTAAAACCACGAGCCGCACCAAGGCTAATTTTGAGACGTTGCATCCAAGAGAGCTTGTCGTTATCTAGATATCTGTCAAGGCTTCCATATTTTGCATACTCATAAACAAGGATATTTTCTTTACTTCCTTGACAAAAACCAACAAGAGTGACAAGGTTTTTGTGTTTATAACACGAAAGCAGTTGAATTTCCATCATAAACTCACGATCCCCTTGTCCATGTGTACGATCTAACCTCTTCACAGCGACAGTATTCTGCTGCTCAGATGTAGTGAGATTGCCTCTATAGACGGAACCAAATCCACCTCTTGCAACGACGTTTTCTTTACTAAAGTCTCCGGTTGCCAACTTTATCTCTTCAAGTTGAATTCTCAAGTGCTGTACTCTTTCCATGAAAATCCAACTAAAAGCTAACTATCAAAACCTGTATAAAACTTGATATTTATAATTTGCTGCAATTATTAATTAAGTTCGAAATTCAAAGACTTGAACCTCAGGTTTAATATGAACATCAATAAATAATCCTCTTTTTATCAAACAAAGTATCAAAAGAATTCAAACCTTGTCAGTTTTTTAGCCTTTTCTGATCAAACTCGGACTGCAGGAACTCTTGAATATTGAATATGGGCTGAGGTCTTGAAGGTGCATTGGATCTTTAAATATACAAATATCGTACATGCATGAGCTGACGCCCGCATATATCGTTTGGTCTTTTTTTTTCCAATAATTGACTTTGAGAGAGAGAGATTGTCGTTTGTTTGATTTATTCCGCAAGTTGGAGATTTATTTTCACCTCTCGAAACTAATTGGACTTCAAGTCGAATAAAAGAAGAAAAATCATCATAATAAATAATTGACAAAACATATTTATCAAATAAACATTTGAGTTTTCTAATATCAATTTGACTTTTCATAACACGTTCACATTTGCGCCATAGGGCGAAGAAGAAGTCAATAATTCCAGATAAATATTAAAAATTTAAAAACAATGAATATGATATAAAAGTGTTAGTAATATCATACAAAATTTTATAAAAGTTTTTAAAAAAATAAATATTATATAAATTAAAAAATTCATATACGTGTCGTATAGAACTATACGCCATGTGTAGGGACTTTGTAACCCAAAATCTGCCAAGTGTGGAGCAAAAATATTAACCATGACCCATACGCCGCGTATATGCCCAGCCGCCATACAAGGAATGACACGTGGCATTATGTGTCTTCAGACTTAAACCTTATGCGCCTCGTATTCCCTATACGATATAGGGTTACGGCGTGTCTAGATAGCAATATTCCGTGTCTAAATAGAATCTCCCTTTATTTATTTTCCGTTAAACATGCACATGCAAAATGGACCATTTTGCCCCCGTAGTCTGTACATTATATGCAAGAACAAGGAGTGAATTTGGCACATTTAATTAGTAGGCAACGCTACCGTTTTATAAATTTATAAATTTAATTTGTGCATATACATCACATTGAATATTGTTCAAGTACATTGGTTCCCAGTACCTATTTATATAAAAGAAACTTCAGCTGACTTTTGAAACGAGTTTCTTGAGTTCATAATTTGGTTGGCAAATTCACAATATAACGCTATGTCAATTTGAGTAGAAAACAATACTACTTAAAAGAAGCTAAAAGGAGGAGTTGCCAAATTTGATCGAAACTATACCGTTTTGTGCACTGGTGAGTCTTGGATCTCCCACAGAATAATTGCATAAAATATATTAACAAACCACAAATTACTTCTTAAAGAGCAAAATTCACAATCCAGAATTCAAACCTTGTCGGTTTTTTAGCCTCTTCTGATAGAAACTCTTGAATATTGAATAAGGGCTAAGGTCTTGAAGGTGCATTGGAACTTTAAATATACAAATATCGTACATGGGGTCTTTTTTTTTAGTGTTTGGTACAATTTTTAACTTTTACTTGTTGTTTCATTCTATTTCTGAGATTCTCGTTTGTTTGATTTATTCTGCAAGTTGGAGATTTATTTTCACCTGTGAAATCTAATTGGACTTTAAGCAAAAAAAAAAAGAAGAAAACTCATCATCGTAAATAATTGACATAACATATTACCAAATAAACATTTGAGTTTTTTAATATCAATTTGACCGTAATAATAGACTTTTCATAACACGATCACATTTGCGCCTTAGGCGGTATAAATTGGCTACTTTTGCGCCTACGTCCGGGAGCACAAACCTCTTTTGCTTCGATTGGATTTGCGGCCCTACGAAGAGGTTTACACTTCTGTGCCGATTAGATTTGCCGCCCAACACGTTCTCATGTCACTACAAGGAAACGAAACAATAGGGGCGATCATTCGAAGTCATAAATTTTTGGAGTTCATCTCTAAAAGTAGGGTCTTGAAACAAACCCGCAATTTGAGCCTACAAAAAAAAGTATACATTATAAGTTAAAACAAAACTACATATTACATAAGACTTTAAAAATATATTTGTTTCGTGTTGGATTCCCTAATGACATCAAAGGTTAAGTGTTATATTTTTACAAAATTTCGGCATTATAACCGCTGTAAATTGGAGTTGTCCCAAACGACAAGTCCTGTTTTAATCACAATATCAAATCTTATCAACAATAACAATATCTATACACTTAATACACGGTTGAGAGGGATCATATGATCAAATGTACCTGTGGGATGTGCAAAACCGAAACCAAAAAGCAAAGAATTGCAGAAACAAAAGAGTTATGAACTTCAGAAATCAGACTCCAAACGAATTGTAGAAACCAATGAAATGCAGTTAGATTAGGGTTCCTTGTCCAGAAAAATAGAATTGCATATTTGCAGAAACCAAACAACAAAATCCAAACGATTGAATGTTCAACAAACATATATAGAATCGATTGAATGTTCAACAAACATAGGGAAGGTTCCACTAAAAAGTGGTTTTTCGCTAAGAAACGCTAAGAAATGGGTCAAACGAACTCCGATTGAGCTTATTCCAGCGGCGTTGGAACTGTCTCATCAAACCCTAACTCGCCCCCAAAAACCTAAAACCCCCTACACCCACACCCCCAAAAACCTAAACCCCCCGTCCAACCCCACCCCGAAAAGCCTAAAACCCCCACCCCACCCCCAAAAACCTAAACCCCCCACCTCTAACCCCCAAAAAAACCTAAACCCTATAATCTAAACCGTAAAAGCTAAACCCTGAGGCTAAAACCCTCAAATTCAACCCTAAAATCTAAACCTTAAAAGCTAAACCCTAAAAGCTAAGATGGTAGAGTTCGACGAGACGGTTCCAACGCCGCTGAAATGATCTCAATCGGAGTTCGTTTGGTATCGTTTCTTAAGGTTTTTGTCATTTCTTAGGTTTTTTAGCGAAAAAACCACTTTTTATTTGAACTTCCCCCCAACAAACATATATAGAATCGATATTCCATTTTCATTAATTTCACTGAATCAATATCATAATGAGTCATGATTTTCGGAATTTGAGCTGATGAACCCTAAGCCCCCTGTTCGCGAATCGTGATTTTCGGCTATTCCCTAATTCCCACTCACCCCAATTCCCAAATCAATTAACCGCCCCTTAATTAATGTCCAATTTCTACGCTCAGTTGCTCAGCATAATTGAAACCAAATTGCTCAAAAAGCCAAATTTACATATATAAATATTTTCTTTTAATTGGGGGGCTATGTTTTAGGTGACTCCAAACCCTTGCTTGTTAACTATTATAACATTTTTTTATACATGTATCATAATTTTTTTTTTTTTTTTTTATGTTCATCACTTTTTGTAATTTTACTGTGAAATATACCTTATAATAGAATAATATCATTTTTATTTAACCAGAATTATATATAAAATAATAATATTCTTGAAAACATTTTCGGAATAAAGTGTCTAAGCTAATAAAAAAAGTAACTTTCGGCGCCGCTAATACCTATTAAATCATAGCCTTCAAGTCCAATCCATCAACGGTCAGATTAAAAAGTTGGAGGAGTACACGAATAGTTACAAGTGTCGCCGCTAAAACCAGAGGTCGCCGCTAATGCCTTGATTTCTTGTAGTGACGGGATTGAATGATTGATTACCAAAGTTCAAGAGAGGTTGCTTCACCGGAAGAAAACAAAAAAAAAGTTTATTTATAGATCCAACTAATTACGACCGATCAAAGGCAACCTTTAAGTTTATTTATGGAACGATAAATACATAGGATTGAATCCATGTGAAAAAAACTTAAAAACTAAATCGAAACCCAGCCAGCCTATTTTTGTTTACTTGCCAACTTTTGTTTAATCTTTTGATCTAATAATCTATACTATATTACTATGTTAGAAACACGGTGTATTACACGGGTTGAATTAATGCAATATATATACTTAGTAATAAAGATTTACATTTTACATATTTATGGCATATTACATATTTTTTTAATACAAATTCAAGAAACGTTATATAGTTCTTTTTAAAAAAAAAGTTTATAAAAAGAATGAAAAAAGTGTTCAATTTATAAAAATGTTTTATGAACAAACCTTTTTTTTTAAAATAAAAAACGTTTTATAAAAAAATATATATAAATTATTATTCTTTAAAAGGAGAGAGGCGGAAAACAAATATAAAAATATATAAATAAATTTGTATACCTAATAAGAGAAAGAGACGAGAAAAAAATGCTGATAATACAAAAGAGAATGACAAATGTTTCCCCAAAAGTCAAAACCTTTATTTATTAAAGAGTATAAATCGGTAAGGATGAAATGTATATTATACCCATCACTTTCTTGGAATCACTAAAAAAATTTGGAGTATGTAGAACTAGTATTTGGAAACCGTGCTTCGCGGCGAGAGCGTGGTCGTTCTCCCCACGAATTACGTGGCAGGAGTTTCGTCGTTATCGGTTCGGGTCGTCGAACATCATAAAAGCGAACAACGATACTGGTTAGGATAAAACCAAAATAGCGGCAACGATGTTGTTCGCTCATAAGCGGTTGGTGTCACACCCCAACCGACGGCGGATTATACGTCGGGGCGGACGCGGTTGTTCAAAAAGCACAAGGTTGACTATTAAAGTTTCAACATTTCACTAATGACTTTCAAGGGTTCAATACAAGAAATGAAACAATACATAACAAGAATTTAGTATTTATTTGATAAGTATTCTAGGTCCAAAGCATCCTATGTGATCACAATAAGGTCTCATGCTGATGTACCTGAAACATGTTGAGTAAACTGTCAACTAAAAATAGTTGGTGAGATACGAAGGTTTTGACACAGTTTAACAAGTCTTTGAAAAGTTTTACAATTCACTATGTCATGCATTCTATAGTATATGTGTGAGAATAAACACGTTAAACATTGTGCATATCAATCCTCCAACCAAGTTTAGGCATAACCCGCAGGTTATCCTTATAAGTTTAAAGTTTAAAGTTTAAATCAGTAACAATCACCATGGGCTCCCCCCGAAGGGTCAATCAATCTAGGTGGATTGGTCAAATACAATAGATCTATCATTGTCACTGTAGGCTTGATCAAAGTTAATGAATATGCTAGTTTTAAGTTTAATTTAAGCATGCAAGTCTCAAAGGCACATAACACAAGAATAAACATATAAGCATAGTTGTACAAGAATTGTATAAGTTTGGAAGTTTGATACATGTTTCACCCCAAGTTTATAAATAAGCAAAAGGAAAAAGGGGCTAAGTATACTCACTTGGAATGATGAAGAATATCCAATAAGATTAAGTGTAGCAAGCCTTTGAGGGAGAATATCCTCACAACGAGCCTAAGAATACAAGTCTAAAGTTTCAAGTTTGATCCTACAAGTCTATGACAAAGTATCTAGGATTCTAAGATTTGACTAGGGTTCCAAATGGGAGACAGGAAATGATTGTGTTATAAAGTTTGATCAAGATTCTAAATAAGATTTTTATATGATTGACATAAGACTTGAAATGTAAAAGTTTAATAAGTTTATAGTTTAGAATAATTATTAATTAAAATAATTATTTAACATGCTTAATTATAAATCACACAAGATAGGTAATAATAATTCAAAGTAATTTCCTAAGTATTTTATAAATAAGGTTGTAAGGACAATTTAATTGAAAGGTTAAATAATCATTAAAGATTATTAATAATTATTTAAAGACTAAATAATGATTAAGGATTTATAATAGTTATTTAAGGAATAAATAATTATTATGGATAATTAATTATTTAAAAGTAAATAATTATTATGGATAAATAATTATTTAAAGGTAAATAAAATAATTATCAAATGAATAATTACTTAATCAATATAAATCATTTAAGATTTATTTAAAGTATTTAGGTAGTAAGTATTTATTAAATTAACATGTAAATAAATAAGGTTTAATATGTGATGATTACAAGTTTAAATAATATGAAAATTATAAGTTTAAACAAATAGAACTTTTATAAGTTTATAAATATTTTAAAGTTCCTATTTTATAAACTCAAATAATTAAATAAGTTTCGGTCTATAACAAATATAAGTTTATAGTTTATTAGAATAAAGTTTCTTATAAGTTTATAAATTTCTACTCTCGATTAACAATGTATATTTAATTTTTTTTATAAAATAAGCTTTGATTTAAATGAATTTTTATAAAATGCAAGAGTTTATAAGTTTCTGTTTTCTAAATAATATATAAGTTTTACAAACCCTTTTCTGATTTTATAAAATTTATATAAGCTTTTTGTTTAATTTATAAATTAAATTAAAGTTTAAAGCAAAATAAGTTTATTTATTTCGAAAAATAAATAAGTAAAGTTTCTGATTTTATAAAATAATTTATGTTGAATGTATAAGTTTTATAAAGTTTAAAAGTATTTTTATAGTTTTTAAGAATTTTAAAACTAATTTTAAAGATTAAATCTTTATAAGTTTAACTAAGTTTAATTAATTAAAATTAGTTCCAGAATATAAAAGTGTAAATAAAAATCAGTTTTAAGTTTATAAAAGTTTAACTGATTTTATAAAAATAATTAAAAGTATAAAAACTGAATAAAAGTATCAAAAAAAAAATAAAACAGCAAAACTCAGGCCGGCCGGATTCAAACCCGGGCCGCCTGAGTTCACACACAAACGAACAAACCACCCGGCTACGGGCCTCGCTGAGTTATAACACAGAAAAAAAAAAGATAAACACAATCTGAAATCTTCCCCCATTTCCTTATAAACACTAGAAATCGGAATCCGCAAATAAGAACTGGAAATCCCTCTGTCATTGTAAATTGACAGAGGGCAAACGATCATGGAAAGGAAATGAGTACTTTGGTCATTCGAATTACCTGATATGGTGTTGAAATGAGTGAGAACGGGTCCGAGTTCTGGGTCGGCTGCCACCGGAATCAAACGAGCAATACAGGTGTTAAACGACTGAATTGAGGGTTTGTG
Source organism: Smallanthus sonchifolius (assembly GCA_023525975.1). NCBI lineage: Eukaryota > Viridiplantae > Streptophyta > Magnoliopsida > Asterales > Asteraceae > Smallanthus > Smallanthus sonchifolius. The sequence continues at coordinate 56,990,413 of CM042028.1, forward strand.
GAGTTAGAGGATGATGTCGTAGGGTGTTTGCGACTGTTATTTATAGCCAATTTCAACTTTTAATGCTAAAACAGTTGGGAAGATGACAGGTGAGAAAGACGAGTTAAATTTTGAATTACGCGGGTGTTAAACTCGAAATCGAGCATTGAATTTCTTGGGTTCGAGTCGCATGCTCGAGTAGAAGTTCGAGGAGCATTGAATTCGACCGAACACGCGGTTTTTGATAATTCGAAGGTGAAACCGGGCTTGGGAGGATTCGAACTCGCGACCGGTTCCAGAATCCGAAGTTTGAGTTAATTGCACGACAGGTCCTTGAAGTTTTATGAGCTTTATCATTTTATGCTGAAATATGAGATTTAGTTTAAAACAAGTTTCAATAAATGACAGTTTAGTCCCTAGACTTTATAAAAACAAATATATATGTTTATAAAATCCCTTTAAGTTTTATAAGTTTTATTATTTTATAATTATATAAAATAATTTACAAGTTTATAAATTTACAAGTTTAAATATATAAGTTTAATAATTATATTATTTATATAATTATAACTTATAAAGTTTTAAATATTTTAGCATATTCTATTTATAAGATACACTTATATATGTACATATATATACCTATATACCTTAAACAAGTCTTATATATATTTATATCTAAAAATTGTTTTTCTTAAACATATATCAAAGAAATCAATATTTATTATTTAAGAAAATAGCTTTTAATAAAATTTCAAGTTTTGAATTAAAAATATGTGCATGGGTTTAGGGAAAAGTACATTGGAAAATCCTGGATATTACAGTCTCCCCTACTTTAGGAAATTTCGTCCCGAAATTAAAGTAGAAGGGTCTGGTTCCAGATTTAGGTTTAAAGTATAAACAAGGATAATGAAGAGGATACTTTATATTCCCAAGTAAGCTCCGTGCTACGTTTAGACTTTCAATTGGACTTTGATGCTGGAAGTATGATTTTGCTTTGAGTTTCTTGATTTCAGGATTCCAGATTTCCATGTTTTCACCAAGAAGGGCATAGTTTCATCAAGGGATATGCGGATTTAGTTCTTGAAATGAACTTAAGGAGAAGAATTGTCAGATGATCATTTGGCTTCTAAAGGTGGAATGGATTTGATGAACATTTGATGATCTGAGTTTGCTCAAATATAGCCTTATATGCTCAAGAATTGTCAGCGGGTAAGAGATTCCATGGTCGTGGGTCTAGGTCCGAAACTCTAGTGATACGAACAACGCTACTTCTGATAATATGATAGGGCATTTATATATAGGAAGTACCGTCGGCATATCCACCATGCCCTTGTCATATCACATTAGTTTCGTTACTATATGTCACGATAGGTTCTAGGTTATAGCACACGACAGAGTTTACTATGTTTTCCATGTGCTGATTTTTATAATTACGTGTGCACCCGTAAGTATTCGAATCGTTGCATGGTCCGTATAGATCCTTCTGTTTGTGTGTGGGTCAAGAGGGACACAAAATTTACTTAGTTCATTAACTATTGTTTTCACGCAAGAGTGGCTAGCAATTAATTGAGTCCATAGAGGGTAATGTCAATCAGAAAGCCAAAGAGTAATAGTGTAGCATATCTTAGAGTTCCAAAGCTTCTTCGTGTTTGAACAAGACTACGTCAAACCCCGAGTAGTTTAAAGTTTTACATCTTTCTCGTGTTTGAACAAGAATACGTCAAACTCCGAGTAGTTTAAAGTTTTACATCTTTCTCGTGTTTGAACAAGAATACGTCAAACTCCGAGTAGTTTAAAGTTTTACATCTTTCTCGTGTTTGAACAAGAATACGTCAAACTCCGAGTAGCTTTAAAGTTTTACATCTTTCTCATGTTTGAACAAGAATACGTCAAACTCCGAGTAGCTTTAAAGTCTTTCTGTTTTCAACTTTAGTGAATAGAGTGTATGATCATGCCTTGAGTAGAATGTGATCACTCAAATACTATGGTGACCATGAGAGGTGTAAGGAAGTTTTCATAGTGTAATCCATTGTTTTACGCTCCTTATTCCTCTACTGGAATTTTGTTTGTTTAAGGAGATCAAGTGAATGCTGATACTCGGCTTTTTCTTTAGAATAAGTGAGGCGCTTTGTTACATAGAGAGCAATGTCCTTCGTGCCGGTCATTAGTATTTGTAACGAAGATCCTTGTGCATTTTATCCGCACTAGGATGAAATGAATAACGAGTCTTAAGAGCCTTGTTCAAGATGAACGTACAAAGGTTAGCATGATTAGAGATCCATGTAGGATTTAGGAATTAAAGCAAGCCATTGTGCTCAAGTTTAATAGGAGTTCAGCTCTACATGACTTTTCATTGTATACGTTCCTTTCGGTAACCGAAAGGTGTTGAGCTTCAAGGATATGGATGTGAACGTTGTTTGAGATTTCTACACAGTGTAGCAAGGTGTGTTCCTCCCGACTTAGGGTATTGACTTAGCCTAGGAATGTGTGTTTTGTGAACGTGTATACGTAAGTTTATTGTATTTCATGAGTACGTGTGCTTGTGTTTTGACTCTTGTTGCGGTTTATATGAATGGTTAACGTCTATGCAAAAGATTCATTTGTTTGACGTGGAGAGTGTTCTCATATATTGCCAAAAGCGTAAGATAACGGGGAGTTTCTGAAAATAATTATGGAGGTGTGATCACGAATAACTGATCTTGTTTGTAAGGATTAATTGTAATCCATTCTTATTTGTGGATAGATATGATGTTGGGACATAATGGGTTAAATAAATGAATGGGTAGTTATAAGAAGAATATTCCAAGAGAAATATGGCTAACCAAGTAATAAATTTAGCCAAGGTTTAGTGATAGTAATTCTTACGAAGTAAAAATCATAGTTGATCAAGATAATGTTTCATAAGTCATGTTGTATTGAAAGTCTCTTCCAACCCGAAATGTTGTTTGGAAGTTTATTCTTTAGTCACACTCACCACATAGGGTTTGATAATTTAATATGTCGTTGTTGTTTGAATCAAGTTTTAAGACGAATTGTTTATGAAGGATGTCTTAGATAAGAGTACCAAGTGGTAAATGAAAAGTGACGTGTGAATCCTGATGAGGTTTGAGTCAAAACAAAGAGTAATAACATTTGTTTAGTGAAAATAGAACTTATCAATAAATACTTGAAAATTGGGACTTTTAGTCCATACATAAGGAAATGGTTCTGAAACAGAAATTAAAACAAAACATAGAATAGAAGTTGCTGTTAACGCCTCAAGTAGCTTTCCACTAAGAAGCAGATGAGCACTAGGACGAGCACCGTTATAGTTATCCGGACAGCAGTTCTGGCTTCCGTTCTAGCTGCCTCAGCGCGTGCTATAAGTATTTCTCTGTCTTCTTCCAGGGTTGAAATCTTCTCTTCTTGGCACCATACTTGATCTACTAGGTTGTCAATCCTTTGACTTAGCAGATCATGTCTCGTTCCGTGTTCCATCCCTTGTCTCACGAATTCCGAGGTTCTCACATATTGGCGGATGTCATCAAATGGGACGCCCATGACACTAGTAGGTGCCATAGTATGCCTTGTCCTCGGGTTAGGATGATATGGGTCAGGTGCTAGGTAGGGGTCTCTTGGAGGGGATGAAAACTGGTGGTGTAGGTGAGGTGTCTGATATGGGTTCCTTGCTGGAGGTGACCCAGATGTCCTGAGTCTCGGGCCAGAGTTTCCGATCCAGCTTGCACTTAGGTCAATTCTTGCCCTAGCAGTTGGGTGTGCTGGGGACCGATAGACTGGTGACTCATTTTCTTCTTCCGTGTCAGACTCCGTTTCGGGACGGTACACTGGCGAAGGAGGAGGGTATGAGTCCATTGCCTAGCAAGAAAAAGAAGTTTTGTAAGTGGTGGTGAAATTTCTAAGTGTTGAACATAGTAGTCTTCGATGAATTTAAAGTCTGGTTATTCGTAATACCGAGCCTTCATAATAGTATTCTTTAGAAGTAACACTTGACCTATAAGTAGTTTATCCATGAAAAGGATTCCCGGGAAAGAGGGTGGGTCATCAAGGACACACTTAAATACTCTTATTTTCCCTAGCCAGAATCTCTCACGGGTTTACACACTCTTTTAGTCGTTATGTACAAGTAACACTATTGTTTCGGGCTTATGATAAGGTTTATTGTGGATTGGGCTTTGAGGCTCTAAGGTGAGGTTCATCCAGTAGGTTTCTTCGTCTTGGAGTGGGTACCTTAGTTCCTTATTAACGTGTATTTGGCCCAAATGAATTTAAGTTTTGTTTAAGTAATGGTGGTGTCATGTGTTGTAAAAATTAAGGATGTATGAAGGATTAGGGATATATAAGCGTGTAGTAAGACTTAGGATAATTGTGAAATTAGCCAGGTAACATGGAGATAGGAATGTCTATAAATGCAAGAGTTTTCGTGTAGTGTAGTATACGTAGTATTAAGTATTGTATCATAAGAATCATAGAGTTCAGCTTTGGCCACGACGAGCAGGCATGTTATAATGAGATAACCAAAGAAAAGAGTGGATATAAGGATCATAGAGTAAGGATCATAGTTGAGGGTTTGAAATCATGAAATCATGAAGTATAAAGTATTCAGATGGCATCCATTTAGTGTACATTACTAAATAGGCATTTTGACATATCAATAGTAATTTAAGTTCACTAACGTTTAGAGAAGTCATGCATTCCTATAAGTGAATGCTCATCCCAAGAATTCCCAGGAAAGCATACGGGTCCAACGGTTGGTCTGGATTTGTACGAAATGCTTTCCTTGACAGAATTTCCCAGAATACAGGCATTCACCCTTCCGGTTCGCATAAGTTCTCATACATTGTTTAGAACTTAGATACTTTTGACGAGAGTTAGTTTTTGAACTAGACTTGAAGTCTAAGAATATAACCTTGATGTAGTAGACTTTTGTAATACGTAACTAGATAGAAGTATAAGGTTCCAAGTATAAGCGTACACGTTTAGGGTTTTAAGATTAAAGAATAGTATGGAGAGGAGATTCCTAGTAAAGGACATGAGATAACTCATGTTTGGGACTCCTAAGTTATAGTCTAGGTCATGTGTCTAATAACCTAATTCCCTATAACCAAGGCTCTGATACCAATCTGTCACACCCCAACCGACGGCGGATTATACGTCGGGGCGGACGCGGTTGTTCAAAAAGCACAAGGTTGACTATTAAAGTTTCAACATTTCACTAATGACTTTCAAGGGTTTAATACAAGAACTAAAACAATACATAACAAGAATTTAGTATTTATTTGATAAGTATTCTAGGTCCAAAGCATCCTATGTGATCACAATAAGGTCTCATGCTGATGTACCTGAAACATGTTGAGTAAACTGTCAACTAAAAATAGTTGGTGAGATACGAAGGTTTTGACACAGTTTAACAAGTCTTTGAAAAGTTTTACAATTCACTATGTCATGCATTCTATAGTATATGTGTGAGAATAAACACGTTAAACATTGTGCATATCAATCCTCCAACCAAGTTTAGGCATAACCCGCAGGTTATCCTTATAAGTTTAAAGTTTAAAGTTTAAATCAGTAACAATCACCATGGGCTCCCCCCGAAGGGTCAATCAATCTAGGTGGATTGGTCAAATACAATAGATCTATCATTGTCACTGTAGGCTTGATCAAAGTTAATGAATATGCTAGTTTTAAGTTTAATTTAAGCATGCAAGTCTCAAAGGCACATAACACAAGAATAAACATATAAGCATAGTTGTACAAGAATTGTATAAGTTTGGAAGTTTGATACATGTTTCACCCCAAGTTTATAAATAAGCAAAAGGAAAAAGGGGCTAAGTATACTCACTTGGAATGATGAAGAATATCCAATAAGATTAAGTGTAGCAAGCCTTTGAGGGAGAATATCCTCACAACGAGCCTAAGAATACAAGTCTAAAGTTTCAAGTTTGATCCTACAAGTCTATGACAAAGTATCTAGGATTCTAAGATTTGACTAGGGTTCCAAATGGGAGACGAGAAATGATTGTGTTATAAAGTTTGATCAAGATTCTAAATAAGATTTTTATATGATTGACACAAGACTTGAAATGTAAAAGTTTAATAAGTTTATAGTTTAGAATAATTATTAATTAAAATAATTATTTAACATGCTTAATTATAAATCACACAAGATAGGTAATAATAATTCAAAGTAATTTCCTAAGTATTTTATAAATAAGGTTGTAAGGACAATTTAATTGAAAGGTTAAATAATCATTAAAGATTATTAATAATTATTTAAAGACTAAATAATGATTAAGGATTTATAATAGTTATTTAAGGAATAAATAATTATTATGGATAATTAATTATTTAAAAGTAAATAATTATTATGGATAAATAATTATTTAAAGGTAAATAAAATAATTATCAAATGAATAATTACTTAATCAATATAAATCATTTAAGATTTATTTAAAGTATTTAGGTAGTAAGTATTTATTAAATTAACATGTAAATAAATAAGGTTTAATATGTGATGATTACAAGTTTAAATAATATGAAAATTATAAGTTTAAACAAATAGAACTTTTTATAAGTTTATAAATATTTTAAAGTTCCTATTTTATAAACTCAAATAATTAAATAAGTTTCGGTCTATAACAAATATAAGTTTATAGTTTATTAGAATAAAGTTTCTTATAAGTTTATAAATTTCTACTCTCGATTAACAATGTATATTTATTTTTTTTTATAAAATAAGCTTTGATTTAAATGAATTTTTATAAAATGCAAGAGTTTATAAGATTCTGTTTTCTAAATAATATATAAGTTTTACAAACCCTTTTCTGATTTTATAAAATTTATATAAGCTTTTTGTTTAATTTATAAATTAAATTAAAGTTTAAAGCAAAATAAGTTTATTTATTTCGAAAAATAAATAAGTAAAGTTTCTGATTTTATAAAATAATTTATGTTGAATGTATAAGTTTTATAAAGTTTAAAAGTATTTTTATAGTTTTTAAGAATTTTAAAACTAATTTTAAAGATTAAATCTTTATAAGTTTAACTAAGTTTAATTAATTAAAATTAGTTCCAGAATATAAAAGTGTAAATAAAAATCAGTTTTAAGTTTATAAAAGTTTAACTGATTTTATAAAAATAATTAAAAGTATAAAAACTGAATAAAAGTATCAAAAAAAAAATAAAACAGCAAAACTCAGGCCGGCCTGAGTTCACACACAAACGAACAAACCACCCGGCTACGGGCCTCGCTGAGTTATAACACAGAAAAAAAAAAAGATAAACACAATCTGAAATCTTCCCCCATTTCCTTATAAACCCTAGAAATCGGAATCCGCAAATAAGAACTGGAAATCCCTCTGTCATTGTAAATTGACAGAGGGCAAACGATCATGGAAAGGAAACGAGTACTTTGGTCATTCGAATTACCTGATATGGTGTTGAAATGAGTGAGAACGGGTCCGAGTTCTGGGTCGGCTGCCACCGGAATCAAACGAGCAATACAGGTGTTAAACGACTGAATTGAGGGTTTGTGGAGTTAGAGGATGATGTCGTAGGGTGTTTGCGACTGTTATTTATAGCCAATTTCAACTTTTAATGCTAAAACAGTTGGGAAGATGACAGGTGAGAAAGACGAGTTAAATTTTGAATTACGCGGGTGTTAAACTCGAAATCGAGCATTGAATTTCTTGGGTTCGAGTCGCATGCTCGAGTAGAAGTTCGAGGAGCATTGAATTCGACCGAACACGCGGTTTTTGATAATTCGAAGGTGAAACCGGGCTTGGGAGGATTCGAACTCGCGACCGGTTCCAGAATCCAAAGTTTGAGTTAATTGCACGACAGGTCCTTGAAGTTTTATGAGCTTTATCATTTTATGCTGAAATATGAGATTTAGTTTAAAACAAGTTTCAATAAATGACAGTTTAGTCCCTAGACTTTATAAAAACAAATATATATGTTTATAAAATCCCTTTAAGTTTTATAAGTTTTATTATTTTATAATTATATAAAATAATTTACAAGTTTATAAATTTACAAGTTTAAATATATAAGTTTAATAATTATATTATTTATATAATTATAACTTATAAAGTTTTAAATATTTTAGCATATTCTATTTATAAGATACACTTATATATGTACATATATATACCTATATACCTTAAACAAGTCTTATATATATTTATATCTAAAAATTGTTTTTCTTAAACATATATCAAAGAAATCAATATTTATTATTTAAGAAAATAGCTTTTAATAAAATTTCAAGTTTTGAATTAAAAATATGTGCATGGGTTTAGGGAAAAGTACATTGGAAAATCCTGGATATTACAGTTGGGTCTTTAACCGTACCGCAATGATAAGTTGTTCGCTATAGCATACGATCCAAAAAAATAATCGATTTTGAAAACTACTCCACAGAAACGTAGACGGAATGTTAAAAATAACGTTAATAAAAGCAAACACAAAGCTAAAGTATTAAAAAAAAAGGTTTTTTTTTACATATTTCCCCCTATTAAACTTCTAAATTACATATATCCCCAACCCCTAACTTTAATTACATATTTCCTCAATTAACTTAAAATTACCCAATTGCCCCTCACAAATATTTAGGAAATGGATATATGTAAATAGTACTTTAATTGGTTCATTAAGAGTAAAATGGTAATAAAATAAGTTATTTTAAATGAATTGGATAAATATGTAATATATAGGTTTTAGGAAGGGAAATATGTAATTAAATTTTAGTGTAGGGTAAATATGTAATAAAAGAACTTAAGAAGGGGATATATGTAAATGTCCTCAAAAAAAGATAGGAAAAAAATCTAAAAAAACGTTGAAAAAAAAAAGGCAGAAAAAAGTTTAAAAATGGAAACAATTGGGTTCCACTGGAATCGAAGCCCGGTGGGTTCTGATGGCCAAGGATCTTTAACCAATACACCAAAACAATTTTTGCATTTAAAAATCACAATAATTAAATATAACCATCAAAAGCATTGTGGAATAAAAAAAAACCACCGCCCAAATTATCCAATCAGAGTTTGTTACTGTTAACCCCAATTCTTTTTAGAAAAGAGTAATTACACTTTCAAAATTTTGGAATCACTAAAAAAAAGTCGGTTGCCGTTCCAAAAAAGATATTTAAGTCGGTCTGGGTCCTGTTTTTCTTATATATACTTTATGTTTATAGTAAAGCTAATGTTTTACTTCGAAGACAGAGTCAAGTGAGTATTTTTTCTATGATGCGTCACATCAGTGTGATAAGTTTCTCACTTGGTTTTTACTTGGTAAGAGAAATAACCAAGTGAGTGAAATACCATATATTTGTGTTGTGTGTGGAGGCTAGGGAGCCGGCCCTAGATGGCCTCCTGCGCATTTTTGGGCTGGGGCCCACAGATGGGTTAACTTGTTGATTAAGTTTGTAACCCTAGATTAGTCCCTATATATATGATGTCATGTACTTGTAATTTCTTGAGCACCTAATAATAAAAGATCACTAGTTGCAGTCCGTGGACGTAGGTCAGTTTAGACCGAACCACGTTAAACCCCGTGTTCGTTACTGCTTTCGTGTGTGTGTGTTCGTGTGTGATCGTCTTTAATCCTAACAACTGGTATCAGAGCTTTGGCTCGAGATCAGATCACACGAACAGATTAGGGTTCCGCCGCTACAGTACCCGCGCCGTTACAGTACCGCCGCCGCTACAGTGTTTTCCGGGATGAACAGTATTTTCCAGCCGTGAACAGTACCGCGCCGCTACAGTGCTCGTCGGTGAACAGTACCATCACCGGAATTCGGTTTCCGGCTGCTACAGTGTTTTCCGGCATATACAGTGTGCGCTACAGTACTTACTGCTAAGGTTTGACCAGAAAAAGTCAACGACTGCTGAGTTTGACCAGAAAAGTCAACAGCCTGCTGAGTTTGACCAGAAAAGTCAAACAGCCGCTGTTTTTTTTTGTTTGATTTCACTGCTGCGATTTTTGGGTGGGCTGCACGTTTTACGAGTCTGCAATGGCAGATAACGAGAAAACGAAGATTGAGAAGTTTGATGGGCAAGATTTTAGATGGTGGAAGATGCAGATCGAGGATTTGTTGTGTCAGAAAGATCTAGATTCGGCATTGTCAGAAAGTAGACCAGACAAGATGCCAGTAGAAGAATGGGCAGCGATGAACAAGAAAGCCATAGCATTTATCAGATTCACATTGGTAAAGAGCGTTGCCTTTAATATTGTGAATGAGACGACAGCCTTTGGATTGATGAAAGCCTTGTCGAACATGTATGAGAAGCCGTCTGCTTCTAACAAGGTTTTTCTGATAAGGCAACTAGTCAACACAAGAATGAAGGAAGGAGCATCTGTTACATCTCACATCAATGATTTTAACACAATCATATCTCGTTTGTTATCAGTTGATATCAAGTTTAAAGACGAAATCCTTGCCTTGCTTTTACTATCCTCATTACCCGAGAGTTGGTCAGGAACGGTCACAGCCATCAGCGGTTCATCTGGAACCACTAAACTCACGTTTGAGGGCATCCGTGATTTCATCCTAGGAGAGGATATAAGGAGAAGAAATTCTGATGAAAGTTCTAGTTCTCTATTAAGCGCTGAAGGAAGGGGAAGAAGGGGTGAGAGGGGGAGTAACAGAAACAGATCCAAGTCAAGAAGAAGAGGTCCGACAAAACCAAGAGAAGACATTGAATGTTGGGAATGCAAAGAAACAGGTCACTTCAGGAGTCAGTGCCCAGGTATTAAGAAAGAGAAACAGGTAAACGTCATAGATGACGCTCTGGTTTGTAGCATAGAAAGCATTGCTGATTCATGGGTCATGGATTCGGGGTCCTCATTCCATGTCACTCATAGCATGGAGATGATGGAGAATCTCAGACTCGGGAATTTTGGGAAAGTACGACTTGCAGATAATAAGACTCTAGATATCACGGGCATGGGAGATATAGTATTGAATACCGCACCGGGATGTACTTGGACGCTGAAGGATGTCAGACTTATTCCAGACCTAAAGAGAATGCTTATCTCTGTCGGTCAGTTGGATGATCAGGGATATCAGGTCGTGTTCGGTACCGGTAAATGGAAGGTAGTAAAAGGAAACTTGGTCGTTGCTCATGGTAAAAAGAGAGGGACTCTATACATGGTCGAGATACAGCCAGATAAACAGGGTTCATTCTGTAAGAAGATACCAGAACTGAAGAAAGTGAAAGTTGAACAGAAGAAGGTTAGCTTTGCAAAGTCAGTGGTTCAGAAGGAACATGTAGTTCAGACAGAACAGACAGCTCAGAGAGTACAGATAGGAAAGGTACAGGTTATGGTTAAAAGCACAGTGAAAGATGGAAGATCAAGAGATATCCCTGACAGTGGGAGCACAGAGAAGAAAGGTGTTTCACTTCCATCTCTATCATTACAGAGGATCGGGAAATCAGACAGAGATCAGAGGGTCAGGGGACTCAGTAAGGATCAGAAGGTCGGGAGATCCGGTAAATTTCAGTGGGTAAGAAAATCCAGTACAGTGACCAGAGAATCTCATAACTGCCCAAGAACAGTCAGTGTGGATGACTTGTTTCAGTGGGAGCATATTAGAAGATCAGAGACAGGGATACCTAAGAAGGATTGTGCCATGACAGTGGAAGAGTTGGAGCACGGTATAGCTCCAACTGGCCTTCAGGAATAAAGTTGAGAAGGCGACTGCAACTAGAAGGAAAGAAGTTACACAAGTACAAGTGAAGACATGTGAAGACGGAGACAGTTTGGAGTTTGCCAAAGCCTCCAAGTGGGAGATTGTTGTGTGTGGAGGCTAGGGAGCCGGCCCTAGATGGCCTCCTGCGCAAGTTGGGCTGGGCCCCACAGATGGGTTAACTTGTTGATTAAGTTTGTAACCCTAGATTAGTCCCTATATATATGATGTCATGTACTTGTAATTTCTTGAGCACCTAATAATAAAATATCACTAGTTGCAGTCCGTGGACGTAGGTCAGTTTAGACCGAACCACGTTAAACCCCGTGTTCGTTACTGCTTTCGTATGTGTGTGTTCGTGTGTGATCGTCTTTAATCCTAACAATTTGATCATGGGAAACCCATCCAACACCACCTCCACGATGGGGGACCCATCCACCACCCACAAACGGGTTTCTTCTACGCGTGAAGCCACTCACGGGAATGTGCCCACCCCCTCCCCCCTCACGCCATATGGGCAGGGCCGGCCCATTAGGCATTGTGACCATGATAGGGCATGGGGCCTCTCCAATTTGAAAAAAAAATTATATGGATGTATATTTGGGCTTTTGTAATGGGAACTGGGCCTCCTGAATCAAAAGAAATAAGGAAATAACAAATCAAGAAGCGGTCGTCAATCAAATGAGCGGGATTCACAAATTAGGGCGGCAAACCAGGCGACGATGGGGGAGGTCAATAGACAGATTGATTCTTGGAATTGGGTACGGGGGTAGCCGTTAGGGCCTTACGCATTAACATAGGACCATCGGTTAGCATCTCCATCACCAATTTCTTGTTCTTCACTTCTTCAGTCTTGACGACTTCACAGACTTTCAGATCTGGGACTTTCATATTTGGGACTTCGAATCAGAGGACTTCGAAAGTTCGAATCAGATTTGGGACTTGCTAGTTGCTGTGAGAAGTGAATAATTACTAATCAGGAAATTAAGTTTTAATTTCAATTTCATTTGCATTTTGTAGCAGTGCATTTAGTTGTTGTTTCAGAAGTGCATTTAGGTAATTAAGTTTTAATTTCATTCGACTGTTGACTGTGGTTTGCAGTTTGTTTGACTGTGTTTTTGCTTAATTGCTTTTATTTTTGACTTGAGGAAGATTTTGCAAATTAATAAATCCCGGTGGCCGGATTTTATATCGCCAAGGAAAAACACCCTTATCTTCTATCAGAAAAATCCCGTCTCCGTCTACCAAAACGACCGGAAATGTTTCAAAAAAGGTAGGCATACGACGTACAAAAAGTTCACGGCCTTCTTTATCTCTAAAGATAGGCGTAAAACAAAAAAATACGCTGATGGGGGACGGGCATACTATGTGTAATGCTTCACTCGTTTACGACAAATAATAAAGAAAAAGGCCATTCCATTTCGACAAAAGACCTACACCCAAGTTCCATAGCTTTTTAATCAAGTCCAAATTTTGAAAAGATGAATAAACGGGTTTATATAAAAAAAATGCTATAAATATTCCGAAAGAGGCTATACTGACTGAAAGTATCAGAAATTCCTAGAGGCATACCATCAGAAAAGCTTCCTTGACCAATTGGGTAGATCAAGAAAACAGCAGTCGCAGCTGCAACAGGAGCTGAATATGGAATTGGACATCCAATTGCTTCGATTTGAATGATCCGGAGAATGCCTTATATAGATATCCAATATATCAAAAAGATGGACAATCAAACCTATTTCTCCATCTCTACTACAGAACCGGACGTGAGAGTTTCTTCTCATCCAGCTCCAACTTACTTCTTTTTAATTTGAATATAAATAGTGAAAATCAAAATATCAAGGTGATAACCAAAAGGAATTACTAAATAACTTAATAAAATTGATATGACTGCGATAGATGGTCCAATACTAAATAAACGAGTATCTCCTCTAGATGTCTGAACCCAGCTCACGTACCGCTTTAATGGGCGAACAGCCCAACCCTTGGAACATACTACAGCCCCAGGTGGCGAAGAGCCGACATCGAGGTGCCAAACCTTCCCGTGAAAAAATGGCAAAAAAGAAAGCATTCACTCCTCTTTTATATTTTGCATCTATAGTATTTTTGCCCTGGTGGATTTCTCTCTTATTTCAAAAAAGTGTGGGATCGTGGGTTACTAATTGGTGGAATACTAGGCAATCCGAGTTGTTGATTGCTATTTTTTCTTCAGAAGTGTATTTTGCTTTTATTTTTGCTTCAGAGTGCATTTTGTTTATATTGTTTGCTCATAAGTGCATTTTGCTTTTATCGTTTGCTTCAGAAGTGCATTTTGCTTAATTGCTGTTATAATTAGAGGTGCACATAAAAACCGGTTTGGAAATCCAAACCGGTTCGTAACCGAAACCCGACCCGAGATCAAACCGGTTTAGCCTAAACCGGTTTCAAACTGGTACGAACCGGCGGTTTAGAAATACACGAGATGAACCGGTTTAGGACCGGTTTTTTGAGAATCAGTTCAAACCGGTTTGACGCTGAGGAAATAAACTTGCCGTTGGGAAACAGCTATATAGCCGTCAGGAGCCGTTTTTTTGGCATTTTTTCACCCATTTTAACCCCCAATGACATTATAAATAGGTAGTGGGTGTTTTGTTTAAATCACACTTCTCAAACCCGCTCTTTACACTCTCTATTATCAAAAAACGCTCGAAAACGCTCAAAAAACGCTATGGCCGATTCAAGTTTTGGTGTTTCCTCTTCCGAAGTTACCGTTGTGAAAATCATACCAACAACGAGGAACCCCGTAATTTGGTCAAACTACGATCTATGTGAGTTGTCTAACGGGATGAAACGTGCTCGTTGCAAAAATTATATTATGTGTGGAGAGAATTTTAGAGCAAAAGATGGAAATTATGTGATATGTTTTGAGATTGAATTGTTATTTAAAAAATAAAAAAAAATTATTTTAATTTTATGAGCCGTTGCAACGGCTAGTCAACACCACCAAACCATCAAGCGCCCGTGATTCAAATACTCCCCCTCCCCCTCACGCCCCCAATAACGCTTGGGGGCCCGGTGTTCCACGCCCGTGATTGCGTTCACGCCACCCTTTCACGCCTATAACACTTAGCCTAAGAAATGAGGTTCTTGAGCCACGGGATGTCACTGACAGCGGTCTCTTGGTAAGGTTTGAACTCATCTTATTCTTCCAACTTTACTTTTATTAGTGAAATAATACCGGGTATATTTATTTGTCTGTAAATCGTTTTGGGATTAGAGGGACTAGAATCTCAACGTGAAAGTTTTAACCTTCTAAAATATAGATGGAGATCCATGATGCTCTTGAAAAAAAACATGTGAATCTGATTAGAGATGGACCGAGTTTCGAAACAATAAAACTCAATCCAAACCCGACACATTAATTGTAATCCCTAATTAAATACTTCCCCAATGAGAAAGATTAACCACATAAATATAGTTAAACATGAGATCATCTTAGACATCATCAAGGTCAACATTCAGATCATAATAACTTAATGAAAGAAACAACGAACACAATAAGATACATGAAAATATTTTAGAAGATCGACTCACAAATTAGATATTCTAAAAACCTTATATATAACCCTACTTTGTAGCCTTCAAATGCACACCGATACTATCAATATAATACCCACAAAGGCCGTAAAATCCAGCAAACGAACCATCATCCCATGGTACTATGAAAGGTGTCCCTCTTAGGTCACCAAATGGCCCATGGGTTTTTTTATTCGTCACGAATGATATTGATGAAATTATTGTGTAACCAGCATAAGATCCCCTTGACAATGCAACTGTTCCACTAATAGCACTAATTTCTTCGTCCGTATCGAATGTTACCTAATCAATTATGGAAGATTAGATTTAAAGAATCACAACAAAGAAATTTTATGATCTAAACAATCAAGAACTTTTTACCTCTGAAACTTTAGCTCCACCATTCCACCCACCAATCTTTTTAGAACTATTTGTTAACCAACTGTACTGCGTGGTGAAGATTAGAGAGTATATGAGATCTCCATGATCAATCGTTATCTTCTTCAAATGATGATTACTCTCAAGTTGGAAAGACCAAATATTTTGGGGACCTCCCGGATCAGTTCTTCCCCATGTTCCGACCCCAATGATCTCCTGATGGTGGGCTTTCACATAGACACCAATCCCATCAATATAATGACCAGCAAAGCCGTAAAATCCGACTAATGAGCCTTTTTCCAAAGGTAAAGAGAACACAGAACTGGATGTTCTACCAAAAGGTCCATGGATCCTCTTGTTCGTTTCAAAATACAGTGATGAAATTATTGTATAACCATCTCGAGTATCAATGCTTCCTCTAATATGTAACATCCCAAATAAAAAAATAAAAAAAAAATAAAAAAATCAAATAAAGAAAGAGCAAGGTGGGCTTGGCCAAGATTCAGCCCATGGGCCGAAACATTGAGGGGTGAAACCCTTCATACTCAGCAGCCATCAACCACTCTCATTTCATTTCCATCGCAACTTCGAGAGAGAGAGAGAGAGAGCACTCGGGTCTAGAGAGAGAAAGCTCGGTATCAAGCCCAAAGTCTCAAGGATTATTGCTTGCCATCTCTGGAACATATAGAAACAAGAAGGAAGCAGTAACAGGTAACCATCATGCCTAAATCTGAGTTTTTCATAACATTCGTGTTTCGGGTTAAAAGTCGAGTAAAGGATTAGATTTTACGTATGAAACTTGAAACAAACCACATATTTGGGTTCATGGGGGAAAAAGGAACGTTTCGAACGTAAAAAGTTCAAAGCTTGATCGATTCGAATGAAGGGTCAGATCTAGGGTTTCTAGTTGGGGAAGAAGACTGAGTAATCGAAACTACTAGTTTCGATATAGTCAAACCTATCGAAACTACCTAGTTTCGATTGATGCTGACCCATCGAAACTACTATAGTTTCGATACAAACCCGAACCTAAACTAAGATTTTACAGAAGTTATTGACTCGAAACTACCTAGTTTCGACTGAAAAGCCATGACTCGAAACTACCATAGTTTCGATATGTGACCAGGACTCGAAACTACCATAGTTTCGATATGTGTCCATGACTCGAAACTACCATAGTTTCGATATGTGTCCATGACTCGAAACTACCATAGTTTCGATATGTGTCCATGACTCGAAACTACCATAGTTTCGATATGTGTCCATGACTCGAAACTACCATAGTTTCGACATAACCCTAAGAATAGAAATGAAGTGTCAGTTAGGTTAACTTATACGAATGATTCATACAAATTGTAAGTGACCTCTAGAGACGCCTACTGACCAGCTTGTATACTTCAGGGACCCACTTATCAGGTGAGTTCTATGTGCCCCCCCCTACGTGTTACGTGCAAAAGAGTTATAAATGTTTCTTTGGGGCTGAAGTGTATACATGCTTTGAATATATGTTATGATATGTGCTATATGAAAATGCATGCTGAATATAAGTAAGACAAGTATGATTTTAATTAAAGAAATGAAAGCATGATATAACACATAAGGAAGAATTCTTGCTTTATATCTATGTATATATTGCTTGCCAAGTATGAAAAGAATGTCCTAACGTATAAGAACGAAATTCTTGCTTTATATCTATGTATATATTGCTTGCTAAGTATGAATGAACGTTATGGACGGAAACGATGATAACGGCTACTACGGTAGACGGACGACCACTCGACTAGTATACAACCAGAAATGAAAGTCTAGAAAGGTAGACTAACTATTGCCCACTACGGTGGAGGAAGGCCCTAAAACGATGCACGGTTGTATAACTAGTTCAAGTGGGAAACGGATGCCTTCGGGTAGACGGGCGAATTACGGACTACGACGGTAGGACGGACGGCCAAAGGTTGCCGGACGGTTTAATGCTATTGACGTACGGTTTCTAGAGCCGGACGGTGAATGAAAAGGAGCTACGACGGTAGTTCGAGGAACGTTTGTCTTCGTGACTTACGTAAGACGGGTTGATCACCCTTATGTGTATGACCAATGAATGTTTAAAGAAAGTAAAGGTGAATACATAATTATGTGCTCACATATGAATGATAAAAGAAAGCAAGGGGTATGAAATGTGTATTTATATATTTATAATTATACATACGTATTTATACAGTAATAATGTTCATACTTAAATGCTTTAAACTAGAACTCACCAGCGTTAGCTGACTTTTAGTATACATTTCAGGTAAAGGAAAGAAAGGTCGTGTCAAGGCGTGAGAGCTACCCGGCATGTGACTGACATCCCGTTTTATGTTATGTTACGACAATGTTCTATGTTTAAATGTTAAGACTTCCGCTGCTTGTTATTGATTTTGAATGATGTACGCTTCCGCTACTTTGAATGTTAAATTAAATTCAGTAATGATAACTATGTTTATGAGTAAATCCAATGAGTGAGGTCACCCGGTAATGGGGTCTTACAAGTTGGTATCAGAGCAATAGTTTGAGAGATTCAGACATCCCTAAATGTCTGGACTCAAGCTGATAATGGGACCAACGCACGGATGTCAGTCTGGATAGCCAACGCCAACGCCAAGTACAGTAAGTAAGTAATATAGTTAATGCCTGTAGTTAGGGATAGATGCCTTAACTTAGAACGCTTAGATGTCATTGTCACTACTGATGTGAAGAGTTTCGAACCCGAAAAGCAAAGCAAATTATTAATCACAAACCGGTCACTGTAATTAAGAATTTACCTTGCTCGTACTGTTCTGAACTATGATCTAAAGGAATGACTTTGATGTATACCCTTTCCACTTATCAGGAATCTAGAGACATTATGGCTCGAAGAGGGGGAAATGGGCGTCGAGGCGGTCGCACTGGCCGAGTCGGTAGACCACCATTAAACCGAAGACGTAATGATGAGGAGAGTGTGTATGAGGAACGGGAGGAAAGCGTGCAAGAAGAACGTACTGAGAGCGTGCACGAAACAAATGTGACCCCACCGGCTGAAGGCAATGAAGGATCTCTACGACTAGAACCTGAAGTTAGGGATGCTATTGCCCGTGAGGTTGTGTTAACTCTGAAAGACATGCTGCCTGATCTGTTATCCGAGGCAATGAAGAAAAGCAAGGATGAGGAAGAAAAGAACAATGAGGAAAAAGTTTATGATAGTGACGGGGACGAGGTGACTGTGGTACTGAACACCCGAGGGTGTACCTACAAAGGGTTTAAGGACGGTGACCCGCCCAAGTTTGATGGGAACAAGGATTCGGTGGCTACGTTTGAATGGATTGAGAGGATGAATGTCACACCCCAATTGTTCCGAGGGAGTCGGGGCGAGACGTCAGGGTCGAGGCACATTGATTATGCAGCGGAATTTGAAGCGTAGGGATTTAAACAAAAACTTTTCCCCAAATAGCACATAAACATTTACTTCATGCATGTAGTGATCATCAAGCAGGTAAAACTGATGTGCACGTAGGTAGTTAATTTCTTTATCCTGAAACAAAAGCATACACGAAAACGAGTCAACAATAATGTTGGTGAGTTCATAGGTTTGAGTTAAGAAAAATGTTGTTTCAATGTGTTTATCTCTGAGGTTTATAAATATAAACCAAATATAATGATTAATCAAAATGTAATGTATGGACTACATTGTATCATGTATTCGTATCATAAGCAAGTCCATAACCAAATCTTGTGTCAAAACCCAATCTTACGTTTTGGATTGAATTCTAGGCAATGATGAAATAAGCCACCCTTGTCAAATGTTCACAGGTTCAAATGAATACGTTTGCAAAACCACTTGCACGAAAACGATTGGCAAAACTATTTGCACGTAAACGATTGGCAAAACCATTTGCACGAAAAACAATTTTATGTATATGATAAACAAAACAAGTAATGTTGACCCATCCGTAAACTAGCTAGGAATATGAATAATATGTACATACATGAGGTATAACCAAACCAAGACCAGGTGTTTTGCCCCTCACTCGTACCTCACGAGCAATTGTTTGAACACTATGCAGTCATTTGGCTAGAGGGACCCATGGTTAGCGCGACTAACCATGACCGGGGGTGTCAATCCCAATAGTACTATCCATAGAATCCCAGGCTAATCTATAGCTAATGGTTATAAATATGATGGTCAGGGGACTTCCAGCGCTCTATATGTGTTAACTCATGCAAACATAAAGGTCGGGCCTTGTTTTCTTGCTACCATAGGAAAATGTTTGTAAGTACGTTTTATGTTTTCCCGAATGTATCAGGCAATGATGTTCCCAACTGTAGTAAACAATGATGTCTCATGTTTTCAAACTTGCAAGCAAGTATGTTTCAAGAATATTTGTATGTATGCTTTTCCCCAAAATGATTGAAAACAGGTGAAAAGTAGGGGCTATGAACTCACCTCGATGTCCAGCTAAATGTATAATGCCATCACACTGTATGCAAGTAATCACCATCAAAGTCCCTAAATGCAATTATAGTAACTCTTGTTGTTAGGATTAATCTAATTCACATGCACTTGAGCTCTTATTTATTTATTAAGCTATATCGTTAATTTAATGTTCGTTAATGATTGCCAATTGTTGATTAGGTAATCATGTTTACCTATCTCGAGTCGGGGTTTCCAACTAGTATATATTTATTTATATAAATATTATGTTTCCGATTTGCCATCTAACTCCATAAAATGAGTATATATATTTACAACTCCGTATATGACTGCTTTTATTAAATAATACGTACATATCCGGTATTAGTCACATAAAGGTAGGGTTTTAACCAATTACATATCTATATTTATAAGTATTTACACGTACACAAATTGTCTAGAGCTCAAGTTTTATAACCGAATGCGTGTCTAACTTAAATAATTAAATACAAAGTATTTAGCACGAATATACCTTTTCGTATGGTCCGCTTATGCATCGACACGTCCTAAACCGCACCATTTTACACAATAGCCAAATTTGATCGTCTTTAACTTTTGTTGACCAAGTTCCAAAACTATCCAAACAAACCAATCTTTTTAATATAGTTCGTATCTAGACCAAACGGACTCCGAATCGGGTGATTCAAAAGCCTATGGTCTCGTATCGTCTCACCGGTTGCTAGAAAACTGTCACCACCTCTGTCTGACGCCTCCGTCGCCGTCTGCCACCACGGCAGTGGCCGGAATCCGACATGTGTCCGAAAAATATCTCCGTTTCGCGACCAAACCTTTTTGCATAGATTATACTAGTCGCTAGAAGCCCGGAAATATAAATTTCGTGGAAAAGCCCCAAAACGGAATGTCGCCGGAATCACGTAACTCGCCGGAGAACTTTTATATACCTATTTTTCTGTTTCAAATCAACCAATCAATACACGGGAATGAAACCCGGCCACCAATTTCATCTAACCTAATAATAACAAGAATCTAACTTGCTAGACTACAATTTTAATCTCGGGTTTTTACCTCTAAATTAAAGAAGAAGTCGGAAATTTGAACGGAGTAACCGGAATTGCAACATCAGTGACCACCACCACCTGAGGTGGTCTTCTCCTCTACTTCCACCGTCATCCACTACGGTTCCACCGTCACCATCATCATCGTTGTCTAGATTCGTCATCAAAGCCAACACCACTACCGTCTCTCATGCTTCACTCTAAATCTGCTGACACCGGTGCCAACACCACCGCCACCGTCGTCTGTGGGGGTTGTCGGAGAGGGGTGAGGATCGCCGCCAGGAGGGGTCGCCGGAGATGGTCTCTCGACTCTTTTTCTCTCTCGATACACACAGATGTGTGTGTATGGTTTTGGCAGAAAGAAAGACGTATATCTTTCAATTTCACACGTTTTATCTATTTATTAATTAATTTATTATATTATTATTATATTATTATAATTCATTTAGCTCATATTTTGTTTTTCTCTTATAACGTTTTATGTATAACGTTTTATAAAATTCCGATCACGTCGTCGGAACGTGCTCATTTTTCTCTACGTTTCGACCTAAGTTTCAACAGAAACGGAGCAGGTTTAAAATAATATATTTTAATATTATTATTAATTATTAATCGTTCGTCTAGGATTTCTAGGTCGAACGTCTTTATTTTTATAGATTCCAATTTGAGACTATCCGAACCACCCAACTTTTATTATTATTGTAGGTTCTCTACCAGTATTGCATGCCCACTCAAATCCATGTCGCGCCTAAAATTTCTAAATTTATATTTTTAGATGAGTCGACTAAATAAGTATTAATAATTATAAAAAAAATATATTAATTTTTAAAATTGTTGTCGAAACAGGTATGATTTAATAATTGTATGTGCATTTCTAAAATTACTCCGTAAGAGTATATATACATTTTTATATACTTAATATATGTTATCTCGAATCTTTAAATGATCCGTCAACAAATGTCACGTATAAAGTTCAGCTACTCGGCCGTTAATGGACCGAGCCCGTCTATGGTGAATTATTCGTCAAAAGTAACTGACTCAAATTTCGGGGTTGTCACAATGAACGGGGTAATCAACATAAGCGAGTGTCGAACTGACCAAGCTGTTAAGTATGTGGCTCACTCTTTCACCAACGAGGCACTGAGTTGGTGGAGGAACATTCAGAGGACTAAGTCACCCAACGCTCTTAGAAGGATGACTTGGGAGGACCTGAAGAAGCTAATAATCCAAAAGTTCTGCCCCCAGAATGAAATTGATAGAGTGGAGAATGAATTCCTAAACTTCAAGGCTGGCGACAAAACTCATCGCCAGTACACTTCGAGATTTAATGAGCTGGCTCAACTCGTACCTCATCTGGTGGAGACTGAAGAGAGATTGATTAAATACTATGTCAAGGGCCTGCCCCAAAAGGTCTGTGTTCATGTGAAAGCTAACCTACCCTCGACCTTCGAGTCGGTAGTGAATCTGTCCGGAATCGTCTATGACGATTATGCTAATGAGGACCCGGTGCCGGAGGCACCAAAGAGGAAGTGGGAGAACCCGTCTAGGGGGACTGGGAGAAGAAATGTTACTACTGAGGCAAAGAAGCCAAGGACTGATGAGTACGAAACTTGCTCAAAGTGCGGAAAACAACACCGCGGTGAATGTCGGGCTGGCTCAACCATGTGTTTTAAATGTGGGAAGCCGGGACGCATGTCCAAGGATTGCAGAAACAATCTCAAGTGCCAGAACTGTGGTTGGTATGGGCACGCTACTAAGGATTGCAGGAAGACCGGACAATCTGGTTCGGGAAAAGAAAAGGAAAAGGAACAGCCAAATGCTAGGACTCGGGCCTATGCCTTAACTGAGGAAGAAGCAAGAGGAAACCCTGACGTCGTGTCAGGTACGTTCCTAGTTAATGATGAACATGCTGCTATTCTGTTTGATTCTGGTGCTAGTAAAAGTTTTATATCCACTGCATTTAGCCGCAAATTAGACTGCACAATCACTAGCCTTATAAGGGCCTTTAGCGTACAAACTGCTATTGGTAAAAACTCAGTAGTCATCCAAGTGACTGACGATTGCATGATAGAAATAGAGGGCCATAAGTTTCCGTCTAGATTGTACCTTCTAACCTTAGGAGGATTCGATGTAGTATTGGGCATGGATTGGTTAGCTGCCAACGAAGCTCAAATCATATGTAAACGAAAGATGATACATCTCAAGGCCACTGACGGCAGTCCGATTACGGTTTATGGCGATTGGAATAGCACAATGCCGAACGTCATCTCGATGATCAAGGCCGAAAGTTACATGAGGCGCGGTTGCGAAGCTTATCTGGCGTATGTCATTGACGATAGAATGAAAATGAAAGAACTAAAAGATGTACCCGTAGTGTGCAACTTTCCAGAAGTGTTCCCAGAGGACCTACCTGGCCTGCCGCCCGATCGGGAAATAGAATTTCAGATTGACTTACTGCCAGGAGCTGAGCCCGTTGCCAAAGCACCTTACCGATTGGCTCCGTCAGAAATGAAGGAATTGATGTCACAGTTGGGAGAGCTAACAGAGAAAGGATTTATCAGACCAAGCATCTCACCATGGGGCCCACCGGTATTATTTGTAAAGAAAAAGGACGGGAGCATGCGCATGTGCATCGACTACCGTGAATTGAACAAACGAACAGTAAATAACAAGTACCCACTGCCTAGAATAGACGACCTCTTTGATCAATTACAAGGCGCGAGTTGGTTCTCAAAGATTGATCTCAGGTCGGGTTACTATCAATTGAAAGTAAGAGAGGAAGATGTACCGAAAACTGCGTTACGGGCATTATGAATTTCTTGTGATGTCCTTCGGACTAACCAACGCACCAGCAGCATTTATGGATTTAATGAACAGAGTATGCCGACCCATGTTGGATCGATCAGTAATAGTTTTTATAGATGACATCCTCATATATTCAAAGAACGAAGGTGATCACCACTGTCACCTAAGAGAAGTATTGGAGGTTCTAAAGCAGGAGAAGTTGTATGCAAAATTCTCCAAATATTCGTTCTGGCTTAGGGAGGTCCAATTCCTAGGTCATGTCATAAACCCGGACGGCATTATGGTGGATCCTGCTAAGATCGAAGCGGTAAAGGAATGGAACATCCCGAAAACGCCAACAGATATACGAAGTTTTCTGGGGTTGGCAGGCTACTATCGGAGGTTCATTCAGGATTTCTCGAGAATAGCCTCGCCACTAACGAAGCTGACACGTAAGGAAGTAAAGTATGAATGGGGACCAACCCAAAACAATGCGTTCGAAGAGTTGAAGACACGATTAACCCAAGCTCCAGTCTTGACCTTACCTGAGGGAAACGAAGACTTGGTAGTCTACGCTGACGCTTCGGGTCAAGGATTGGGTTGTGTACTTATGCAACGAGGAAAGGTAATTGCTTATGCCTCGCGACAGTTAAAGATTCATGAAGTTAACTACCCGACTCACGATCTGGAGTTGGCGGCCGTAGTTTTTGCATTAAAGATATGGAGGCATTATCTGTACGGAGTTAAATGCACCATCTACTCCGATCACAAGAGCCTGAAGTACTTCTTTGAGCAGAAAGAATTAAACATGAGGCAAAGAAGGTGGTTGGAACTACTAAAAGACTACGACTGCGAAATATTGTACCACCCAGGCAAGGCAAATGTAGTGGCCGACGCCTTGAGCAGAAAGGAAGAGTCGACACCTATCAGAATCAAAGCATGTCAGTTAATTGTAACTCCAGATTTAATGAATGAAATAGTAAAGGCACAAGATGAGGCACTATTAGAAAGAAATGTGAAACGAGAAAGAATAATTGGACAACAGAGCAACCTGGAGACCAATGCATACGGTGTACAAACTCGTTTTGGCCGGATGTGGATACCTAAGATTGGTAAACTAAGGGCCAAAATCCTCGATGAGGCCCATAAGTCTCGCTACTCTATCCACCCCGGGACAAACAAAATGTATCAAGACTTGAAGAAAGGATACTGGTGGCCTGGGATGAAGAATGATGTGACTGAATATGTGAGCAAGTGCCTGACTTGTTCACTAGTTAAGGCCGAGCACCAGAAGCCATGCGGTAAGATGCAACCCTTGCCGATACCAGAGTGGAAGTGGGAAGAGATCACAATGGACTTCATCACCAAGCTACCGCGAACAGCTAAAGGTAATGATACCATTTGGGTGATCGTCGACCGCTTGACAAAAAGTGCTCACTTCTTACCAATACGTGAGGCTTCCTCGTCTGAGAAATTAGCAGAAATATTCATCAAGGAAATCGTAAGCAGACATGGTATGCCCTTAACGATCGTGTCCGACAGGGACACTCGATTCACCTCAAGGTTTTGGAAGAAGTTCAACGAATCGATGGGCACTAGGCTAAACATTAGCACAGCTTACCACCCACAAACCGATGGTCAATCAGAAAGGACCATTCAGACCTTGGAGGACATGCTCCGGGCCTGTATCATTGATTTCGGTGGGAGCTGGGACAGCCATTTGCCTTTGGCAGAATTTTCCTATAATAACAGCTATCACTCAACCATAGGCATGCCGCCATTTGAGATGCTGTATGGGAGAAGATGTAGAACCCCGGTCTGTTGGGGGGAAATTGGACAGAAAGACTTTGCAAGTCTCGAAGTGGTCAAAGCTACTTCCGAGAAATTCGACCAGATAAAAGCACGAATGAAAGCCGCAAAGGACAGACAGAAATCATACGCGGACAAAAGAAGAAGAGATTTAGAGTTCCAAGTAGGGGACATGGTACTATTGAAAGTGTCACCTTGGAAGGGGATTATCCGATTCAGAAAACGTGGCAAATTAAGTCCAAGGTTTGTCGGACCTTTCAAAATCGTAGCAAGAGTTGGTCGGGTTGCCTACCGGCTTGACCTACCCGATGAGCTCAGTGGAATTCACCCTACATTCCACGTATCGCACTTACGCAAGTGCCTAGCCGACGATACGGCTCACATACCCTATGATGAAATCGAAGTGGATAACAGCTTGAACTATGTAGAAGAACCAATAGCCATTCTAGACAGAGCCGAGAAACGACTACGCAATAAGTCAATTCCTTTAGTCAAAATACAATGGAAACACAGGAAAGGGTCCGAAGCTACTTGGGAGAAGGAAGATGAGATGAAAGGACTGTATCCGAAGTTGTTTAACTTATAACAGGTTTCGAGGACGAAACCTTAATAAGAAGGGTAGACTTGTAACATCCCAAATAAAAAAAAAAAAAAAAAATCAAATAAAGAAAGAGCAAGGTGGGCTTGGCCAAGATTCAGCCCATGGGCCGAAACATTGAGGGGTGAAACCCTTCATACTCAACAGCCATCAACCACTCTCTCATTTCATTTCCATCGCAACTTCGAGAGAGAGAGAGAGAGAGAGAGCACTCGGATCTAGAGAGAGAAAGCTCGGTATCAAGCCCAAAGTCTCAAGGATTATTGCTTGCCATCTCTGGAACATATAGAAACAAGAAGGAAGCAGTAACAGGTAACCATCATGCCTAAATCTGAGTTTTTCATAACATTCGTGTTTCGGGTTAAAAGTCGAGTAAAGGATTAGATTTTACGTATGAAACTTGAAACAAACCACATATTTGTGTTCATGGGGGAAAAAGGAACGTTTCGAACGTAAAAAGTTCAAAGCTTGATCGATTCGAATGAAGGGTCAGATCTAGGGTTTCTGGTTGGGGAAGAAGACTGAGTAATCGAAACTACTAGTTTCGATATAGTCAAACCTATCGAAACTACCTAGTTTCGATTGATGCTGACCCATCGAAACTACTATAGTTTCGATACAAACCCGAACCTAAACTAAGATTTTACAGAAGTTATTGACTCGAAACTACCTAGTTTCGACTGAAAGGCCATGACTCGAAACTACCATAGTTTCGATATGTGACTAGGACTCGAAACTACCATAGTTTCGATATGTGTCCATGACTCGAAACTACCATAGTTTCGATATGTGTCCATGACTCGAAACTACCATAGTTTCGATATGTGTCCATGACTCGAAACTACCATAGTTTCGATATGTGTCCATGACTAGAAACTACCATAGTTTCGATATGTGTCCATGACTCGAAACTACCATAGTTTCGATATGTGTCCATGACTCGAAACTACCATAGTTTCGATATGTGTCCATGACTCGAAACTACCATAGTTTCGATATGTGTCCATGACTCGAAACTACCATAGTTTCGACATAACCCTAAGAATAGAAATGAAGTGTCAGTTAGGTTAACTTATACGAATGATTCATACAAATTGTAAGTGACCTCTAGAGACGCCTACTGACCAGCTTGTATACTTCAGGGACCCACTTATCAGGTGAGTTCTATGTGCCCCCCCTACGTGTTACGTGCAAAAGAGTTATAAATGTTTCTTTGGGGCTGAAGTGTATACATGCTTTGAATATATGTTATGATATGTGCTATATGAAAATGCATGCTGAATATAAGTAAGACAAGTATGATTTTAATTAAAGAAATGAAAGCATGATATAACACATAAGGAAGAATTCTTGCTTTATATCTATGTATATATTGCTTGCCAAGTATGAAAAGAATGTCCTAACGTATAAGAACGAAATTCTTGCTTTATATCTATGTATATATTGCTTGCTAAGTATGAATGAACGTTATGGACGGAAACGATGATAACGGCTACTACGGTAGACGGACGACCACTCGACTAGTATACAACCAGAAATGAAAGTCTAGAAAGGTAGACTAACTATTGCCCACTACGGTGGAGGAAGGCCCTAAAACGATGCACGGTTGTATAACTAGTTCAAGTGGGAAACGGATGCCTTCGGGTAGACGGGCGAATTACGGACTACGACGGTAGGACGGACGGCCAAAGGTTGCCGGACGGTTTAATGCTATTGACGTACGGTTTCTAGAGCCGGACGGTGAATGAAAAGGAGCTACGACGGTAGTTCGAGGAACGTTTGTCTTCGTGACTTACGTAAGACGGGTTGATCACCCTTATGTGTATGACCAATGAATGTTTAAAGAAAGTAAAGGTGAATACATAATTATGTGCTCACATATGAATGATAAAAGAAAGCAAGGGGTATGAAATGTGTATTTATATATTTATAATTATACATACGTATTTATACAGTAATAATGTTCATACTTAAATGCTTTAAACTAGAACTCACCAGCGTTAGCTGACTTTTAGTATACATTTCATGTAAAGGAAAGAAAGGTCGTGTCAAGGCGTGAGAGCTACCCGGCATGTGACTGACATCCCGTTTTATGTTATGTTAAGACAATGTTCTATGTTTAAATGTTAAGACTTCCGCTGCTTGTTATTGATTTTGAATGATGTACGCTTCCGCTACTTTGAATGTTAAATTAAATTCAGTAATGATAACTATGTTTATGAGTAAATCCAATGAGTGAGGTCACCCGGTAATGGGGTCTTACATAATACCAACTATTTCCTCATCAAAGTCAAACGTAACCTGAATATTTGTGCTCACATGAAAATTATATTTCGAAAAACATGTATGTGTATATGCATTGATTAGTATTGTACGCTAATTACGATATATATATATATATAGGGGAGGGTTAGAATGAAAACACATATAAGTTGTGAAAAATATGAAAACTCTATGTAACAACTTTATTTATTTTTTTAAAAAATATGGTAGTTTTGTTACATATTTTCGTCACTTTTTATAAAAAAAAAATCAAAAAAGCGCCGAAGATTTTTTTTAATTATAAAAAATGTAATAATTGTAAAAAAATCCCGTTTTTATGTTGTTATATATATATATATATATATATATATATAGGGGAAGTATAGGGTGAAAACCCATATGAGTTGTGAAAACTCTATGTAACAACTTTAATTTTTTTTTAAAAAAATAGGGTAGTTTTGTTACATATTTTCGTCACTTTTTATAAAAAGAAATCAAAAAACCGCCGAAGGAATTTTTTTAAAAAAATAGATGTAACAAATTGTAAAAAATTACCGTTACAGTGTTGTTACGTATGTAACAACATAAAAACGGGATTTTTTACAATTGTTACATCTTTTTAAAAAAAAAAATCTTCGTAAAGTGACGAAAATATGTAACAAAACTACTCTATTTAAAAAAAAATAAAATAAAGTTGTTACATAGAATTTTCGTAAAGTTTTCATAGTTTTCACAACTTATATGGGTTTTCATTCTAACCCTCCCCTATATATATATATATATATATATATATATATATATATATATATATATAGGAGAGTGTTATACTAAAAAAGACTTTTTTCCTAAGAAGCCTAAAAAGGAGATTTTAGACATGGTGTTTTTTCATTTTAGGTATGGTGTTTTTGTTTTATTTATGTGAACATATTTAGAAGTTGAAGAACACCATGCCTAAAATTTAAAACATCATGCCCTTTTTAAGCTTTTTAGGAAAAAAAGTCATTTTAGTATAACTCAACTCTCTCTCTCTCTCTATATATATATATATATATATATATATATATATATATATATATAGGGAAGGGTTCAAATACTAACCCACTTTTTATATGATAACCGTGCTAACCACTATCAAACAATCACATAATTTATAAATTATTTTTTCTTTTAATTCTTAAAAGAGTATTTAAGTATCGTGAACATATATCTCGAACATAAATACGGAAATGATGAGTCTTACATATACGTACCAAATAATGTTACATATACGTGACACATAGTGTTTACGTATGTGTAACATTATTTGGTACGTATACGTAACACTGTGGTTATCACATAAATATTGGTTAGTATTTAAACCTCACCCTATATATAGGGTTAGGTTCAAATGAGAACTCATAAATACTTGAAAACTCGCGAGAACTCGTCAAAAAACCAATTAAAACCATTTTATTTTGTTTTCACTATCTTTATTATTAAAATATAACATAAAAAATGATTTATCTCTTCAATTAATTCATCTCTTCTCTCTAAATTATCCTTAAAAAAATTTATATACATGTGTAAATGGTAAACATTTACACATGTGTAAGTGGTAAACTTACACAAGTGTATATTTTTTTTTAATATATGAAGACATGTAAATTTACATATATAAATTCATTTTTTTATGTTGTATTCTAACAATAAAAATAGTAAAAACAAAAAAATGGTTTTGATTGGATTTTTGACGAGTTCTCAAAATATTTAAGAGTTATCAAATGTTCCATTCCCTATATATATATATATATATATATATATATATATATATATATATATATATATATATATATATATATATATTTCACCTCGAAAACTGTTTGTCCACCAGCCCAACCACGAGCTTTGTTAGAAGTGTGCAAAACACCTCTACATTCAATGGTGAACATGAGTGAGTATATCAAATCATCATCATGATCAATGGTTATCTTTTGCAACTTATGACCTGGCTCAAGTTCAAATGACCAATTATTATCATCAGGACTTTCACTTTGTTTTCCCCAAGTTCCTACCCGAATAAAACCGACTACTTTGCTATTAATCTTGAAACGAAGATAATATAGATTAGCATAACTCTAGGGTCGGTCTTGAACAGCCTTAATTCTGCCTTATGTTTGACTTTCGAACAAGTCAAAATGATTATCACCAACTTCAGTCAAACGAAGAGGTGATCGCTAATTACGTTCGAACAAAGGTTCGAATGGCATACCATTAATGCTAGTATGATAATTGATATTGTAAGAAAATTTGACCATTGGTAATTGAGCATTCCAATTACCATCAAAGTCTATCACACAGCCCTGAGCGTATCCTCCAAGGCCTGAATGATACGTTCATTTTGACCGTCAGTTTGAGGATGGTAATAAGTGCTCAAGTCTAAACGTGTTCCCAAAGTTTTCTATAGTGTTTGCAAGAAATAGGATGCAAAACAACTATCCCTAACGGAGATAATGAAAAAGATTTGTATCAATCCTGAGTTTTTTAATGTAAGAAAGTAGATGGAAACTGAAAAGTTCCTGAGTTTTGTTAATGAAAGTAAGATTTTTAATAATATTCTCTCCTATTTTTCCTCCCAAAATGGACAGATTTGAAGAGAAAAAGATTTTAATAATTTTTCCTTCCAAAATGTTACTTTTCTTCGAACTATAAAATACGAAATTATATTATATCTTTACATTCCCTTTCTTTTCCCTCTTTAATTCTCTTTGCCTTCTTTTTTTTCATTTCCCTTTTTTTTAACTCATTAATTAATTCTCCCTTTATTTTAATTTATTAAACTCCAGAATACAACGTAAAAAATCAAAAATTCAAATCACAAGGAGAAAATGAGACTTGAGAGATTGAGAGGGTTTACCATATAAGTAATTTTAGTATAAAAATTTGGTGAGAGGATTTACCAAATAATTAAAACTAGAAGGTGGCCCCGCACGTTGCGGCGGTTTCCGGCCGATAGTGCTACTGCGGAAGAAATTAACGTTCTCGAAAGCTTATAAAATTAAGCTAAAACCTTTAGGTAAACTCACCGTGCGTGAACAAACGCAAGAAAAAAAATAGCAGCAACTTTTTAAACCAAAGCTGAATATGAGAAAGTAGAAAAAAAAAATTGGCAAAATTTCCGACCGATAGTGCTACAGCGGAAGAAATTAGAATCCTCGAAAACTTACAAAATAAAGGCAAAACCTTTAGATAAACTCATCACGCGCGAGAAGAACGCAAGAAAAAAAAATAGCATCAAGTTTTTAAACCAATGCTGAATATGAGAGAGTAGAAAAAGAAAAATTCTCAAAAAAATAAAGAAAAGGTAACATATGGCTCCCAAGATTCGAACCCGGTACTATGGAAAAGAGAAAATAGAGCCTAAACAATTTCAACCAGCCCATCTTTGTCTCATAAATGCAAAAGTAATTGTATTTGACAACTTCCAAAAGAAAAATAAAATAACAAAAGCATGCATGAACATGCTTGTACCATATGCATATCAACATGCACATTTTCTACAGTAACTTTTAACTCACATCCTCAACTTGCCTTTTAATATTTATTATAATTTTAAATACGTAGAATTATACTTGATTTTTTTTTAAATATTTTTGCTTTTGAGATAAATTGGGGATTGCAATTGGGGTTCTGTCCCGGTGGTTAAAGAGTTTTCCACTTAGTGGTTTCTCCTTGAGGAGGTCACGGGTTCGAGTCCATGCGGTTAGAGCCCATAGAGAAAAACATGCATGAGTGCATGACTCATAGGAAACACCAGGGCTGCTCCCGAAAAAAATAGATGTTTAAAAAAGTCGCCTTTAAAAAAAAGATAAATTGGTGATTATGTAATTAACGGGAATCGCCACTTCGAAGTTTAAACCGTCTAAAATCATAAACACCGAACCGAAGCTCAAGATATTAAAGATGATACGAAATTTGAGATGCGATCCACAAGGAGATGGTAATTGCATAAATAAACAGTGAAGTAACATGTTACCACCTTCGAAATCATCACGTTCAATGGTGGCTCTTAAATAAAATTCAAATTGTACTAACGTAAGAAAACAACAAATACCATAAGATACGTAAAGCATATTTTAGAAGTTTGACACAGAAGTTAAATACGCTACTTTTTAGCCTTCAAATAGACACCGATACTATCAATAAAATACCCACAAAGGCCGTAAAATCCAGCAAATGAACCGTCGTCCCATGGTACTGTAAAAGGCGCCCATCTTACATCACCAAATGGTCTATGGGTTTTTTTGTTCGTCACGAATGATATTGAGGAAATTATTGTAATACCATAATAAGTTCCTCTTGACAATGCAACTGTTCCACTAATCGCACTAAGTTCTTCGTTCCAATCGAGCATTACCTGAGCAATTATGGAATATTAGATTTAAATAATCACAACAAAGAAATGGTATGATATATTGTTAGCTTAAACTTATTCGAGTCGGTAAAACTCTTTACCTCATGAACTTTATCTCCTTCATTCCACCCACCAATCTTTTTAGAACTGTAAGTTAACCCTCTGTATTGTGTGGTGAACATTAGGGAGTATATGAGATCGCCATGATCAATGGTTATCTTCTTCAAATGATGATTTCTCTCAATTTGGAAAGATCAAATATTTTGCGGACCTTTGGGATGAGTTTTTCCCCATGTTCCAATCCTCATGATCTCCTCATGGGCTTTCACATAGACCCCAATCCCATCAATATAATTGCCAGCGTTGCCGTAAAATCCGACTAATGAGCCTTTGTCCCAAGGTAAGGAGAACACCGAACCGGATGTACCACCGAATGGTCCATGGCTCCTCTTGTTCGTTTCAAAAGACACTGACGAAATTATTGTATAACCACCTCGAGTACCAAAGCTTCCTTTAAGACCAACTATTTCCTCGTCAAAGTCAAATATGACCTGAACATATTTGCTAACATGAAGATTATGCATGAAAAATGTGTTTTGCATTGATTAGTAGAGTACATTAACTAATATATATATATATATATATATATATATATGTGTGTGTGTGTGTGTGTTCACCTCGGAAATGGATTGTCCACCAGCCCTACCACCAGCCCAACCACCAGCTTTATTAGAAGTGTGCAAATCACCTTTACATTCGGTGGTAAACATGAGAGAGTATATCACATCATTTCCATGATCAATAGTTATCTTTTGCAGCTTATGATCTTGCTCAAGTTTGAAAGACCATCTATTCTCAGGCTCTCCACTTTGTTTTCCCCAAGTTCCTAATCGAATAAATCCGGCTACTTTGCTATTAACCTTAAAACAAATATAATATAGATTAGTTGATGTAAACAATTGAAATAGATTTTTAAATTATGTGTTAGTATTAATTTTTCACATTAAACTAACTTGAAGCTTTAATGCCATTTCAAGTTTCTCAACGATCGTTTCCATCGTTGGCCGATCATAACGATTTTCTTTCAAGCATTGATATGCAACCAAAGAGAAAATCTTTAACGAATCTACCTTTATTTCATCCCGGATACCAGGAAGAATTATCTCATATAATCTATTTTGCTCACAAGATTGTTGAGCAAGTGAAGAAAGAAACCGTCGTTCATCTTGATATGCACTAATAAGGGCACGTCTTCCACACAATATTTCAAATAATACCACCCCAAATGAATACACATCGGATTCGTTTGTTAGAATTCCAGTTTTTACATATTGGGGATCAACATAGCCAAAGGTGCCACAAGCATTAGTCACAAGAAATGTGAACTCAACATTAGAAGGACCTATTTTTGATAATCCAAAATCTGATATTTTTGCTTGCCAGTTTTCATCAATGAGGATGTTCGGGCTTTTTATATCGCGATGCAAGACCCTGTGTTGGGGCCCCACATCGTTATGAAGGTAATTAAAACCATGAGCTGCACCAACACTTATGTTCAGACGTTGCGTCCATGAAAGCTTGTCATCTGCTAGATATCTGTCAAGGCTTCCATGTTTTGCATACTCATAAACAAGGACATTTTCTCCACTTTCATTACAAAAACCAACAAGAGAGGAGGTTTTTGTGCTTATAACACGAAAGCATTTGTATTTCCATCAAGAACTTACGCTCCCCTTGTCCTTTTGTACGATCTAACCTCTTCACAACGACAGTATTCTGCTGCCCAGATGAAGTGAGTATGCCTGTATAGACTTTCCGAAATCCACCCTCTGCAATGAAATTTTCATCACTAAAGTTGCGAGTTGCCAACTTTATCTCTTCAAGTGGAATTTTTAAGTGTTCTACTCTTTCCATAGTGTCAAACTCTTCAAGTGGAAGTCACTGCCATAATATATTAATTATGTTCCAAATTCAAACACATGACTAGATGAAGAGATAAAATTGAGATTACCGTCTGCTTGTTTGGGTGGTGAAAGGGGACTAACTTTATTGAAAGAAATATAGAGTACAGAGAGTTTATGAGATTCATAAGGAGGGTGCTGAGCAAGATGGAGCGCATTACTAACTCATCATGCAACTTTGTAGTTCACTTGAAGTTGGTGTATGCAACATCATTGAAATACCCAGACCTCCACCGAGCCAGTCATGGTTCACAGGACCCACGAGGAGTGAGTCGTATACCACCGCATCGCGCGGCAGGACCTTCTAGTTATTTTACATGACTCATATTACTTTATGTTAAATTTAGGTAGACTTTTTTATATATTTTTAATTATCAAGAATCTGGAGTCAAGATCAATGTTTTAAAAACCGGATCGGACAGTGAACCGGATCTCTTACCGGTCCACTGGTTACCGGTCCACTGGTCGGACCGGATTACGAACCGGACGGCGTCTTAAAAAATATTAAAAATACACATAATAATCCTAGTATCCAACAAACCTAATTCAAACTTAAAAGTTTTAAAAAATTCCATATAACTTAAAAAAAAACACATAACAATCATTTTTTAGGAATACGGGTTCAAACATTTCATCCAAGTATCAACAAACATAACTCAAACTTAAAAATCCAACAAATATAATTCAAAGTGGGGACTTTTGGAACGTGAAAAACAAAAAAAATAAAAAATTTTACAAAAAACGGGACCGGTCTGGGTTTTAAAACATTGGTCAAGATTTTGCAAATTTTCTATGATTTGCAGATTTTAGCTAATCCGTTTGACCTAATTTCGAATCTGTGAAGGGTCGAATGTTTTTTTTATATCATTTGAAGGTTCTTACTCAAACTTCAAGTTTCTATGTGCAAAAAGTCAACTGTTTGATTCAAAGTGCAATGACGTGCAAACCACAAACAAACCACCTAGATTGTTATTACCATGACTTGGTTTATCTCAGTACCCTCCTTCATCAAGAACACACAAACACATCACTAAAACAACGTAGCTATTAGAAGACTTAGATTCACAAAAACACAAAAATATAACTTGAGTTTGGCAAAAAGATAGATCTATAAAAGAAATATCACAGCTGACCTTTGAAACAAGTGATTAAAAACAGCTAAAAGGGAAGGTTTATTTAGTGAAATGGTATGAAATCAAGTGAAAACTTCACATAGGCTTTGTGGTGACACTTGGATCTACCACTGAATGATCAAATAGCCATTTTTTTTCTTATAACAGCAAGATTTATGTTCACAGACAGCCATCCTCCAAGGGATAGAGATTACAGACACGAAAGTACTGAAAAGATTCATACCTCCGTTGCTTTACAAGCGTTTCTTTATCTAAACTAGGAGGGTCGGATGATTGAGTGGCGCTGAACTCTTGAAAGTAGATGATGAGTCTTCAATGCTGATCGTAAAATGCAATGCATGGTCTATGTCTTTTTCTTTGTCACATGTCACTTGCTTTATTGGTTCAATTTCTGACATTATGGAACCTCTAAATAAATATAGAACCTAGATTTTAATTGTATTAAAATTTTATTTTAAAAATTGATGCGTCCATGTCAAATAATATATCCTAAGTGAAAGTCCTAGTCGTCCAATCCAGTAGATCACAAAAGGAAGTATACACCGCCCTAAATGAAAACAATAGATGTCAAATAAGAAATCCGACTCCACAGCTGGAGTAGATGTAGGTACGGTGTAGGTACAGCTACAGCCCGTGGTAACACCAAGACCGGTGACCGGTGATCATTACCGTCATTACTCGAGCTTAGCTCATAACTCGATCTTCCAGGCTTATAATGCGCCAAATCTCCGTCATCCTCGGCTCGTAATCAGATCTGTGATATTCTGCGGGGTCCTCCTTACCGATAACCATGACCAAAAGCGGCGGGTATGGACGGACTACCGCAAACCTAACCGGAATCATCAAAAGAGTACGCGTGGTGCTGTGACGACGACGGCATGATTATGTCGAAGCAATGTGTAGTAGATAAGCAAAAAGTACTATCGAAGGTTCTTTCAGGACTTCTCGAAGATAGCTTCGCCTCTGACAAAGTTGACACGCAAAGAAGTAAAGTACGAATGAGGTCAGGCCCAGTCTAAAGCATTTGAAGAGTTAAAGAAGAAGTTGACCCAAGCCCCGGTGTTAGCACTACCCGACGTTAACGAGGACTTGGTGGTATATTCTGACGCTTCGGGATAAGGGCCAGGGTGTGTATTGATGTAGAGGGGAAAGGTGATCACGTATGCATAACGACAGCTAAAGATTCACGAAGTTAACTACCCGACTCACAATTTGGAGCTCACGGCAGTTGTTTTTGCGTTAAAGATTTGGAGGCATTACCTCTACGAGGTGAAATGCACAATTTATTCGGATCACAAGAGTTTGAAGTATTTCTTCGAGCAGAAAGACCTTAATATGTGTTGGATCGGTGTTTACAAGATGATTCTGTTCTTAGTTGTGATTGGCGGAAACAATAACAACTAATCAATGTAAACAAGAAAACAAAGAGAATACTGATAAATGCAAAGTGTATTAATCTTCAATGTTTACAAGTTTACAAAGAAAGCTCTAAGAAAGCACACTTGTACAATAAGGAGATACAATACATATATAGGAACTTAGAATCAAGACAGACCCTTGATTCTAAGGATCAGATCAAACACAAGCCGTTGATCTTGAACTGATGTGAAGCTATACCACTATTGGTTTACAATGTAAAGACAATTTGCTAAAAGACAACTGCAGTGAAAAGACTTCTGCAATGAAAAGATAATAGCAAACTAAGGTCTTCTCAGTAATCATTGCAGGACGGATCAGAATAGGAGCATTGTCTTTTGTCATCTGCACCAATAACATTCCTTCTGCTGATAGGTGTGTCAGTGTTGCAGAAAAGGTGTCAGTAGTAAAGTCAAAGCTGCTGATGATTTGCCTATCAGCAGTATCAATGTTTGATGCTGATGAGAAGCCTATCAGCAGCAACTTCAGACTTTAGCAGATAAGGCCATCAACATGAGAGTTGTTCTTCAGCAGGAGAATATAGTTATCCGCAGCAGTTTGCCTTATCAGCAGTAACTATGTATTTCAGCAGCAAAATTGTGGAGTCCGGAGCAATCTTACTTGGAGAATTTTGTAGCCACCAGTCTTTATCTTTACAAACTTCCCCTAGACTGATGCTACCAAAACTCTCTTATTTCCTTTGTTGCTGAAGCTTTCGCATGTGATCGACAATCCTTGCTGTCTCATAGCCTTTTGGGTCCGTGCTTGGATTGTCAAGAGGCAGTTCAGATAGAGTCTTGATGTCCTTGCTTGGCATGCTGAAGATAGCCTTTCTTGAACATCTCATCTTCTGTCCTCTGACATCTATCAAAGTGTACTCATCTTGAGCAGCACTATAGGACCAACTTACAAATGGATAGTGGGATTGAAGAGGTTTAACATCTATAACCACATCTTTGCTGGGGTTGAAGTGATGCTTGATCACCAGCAACATGTGTCTTCCACTATCATTTTCAGGCTCATGAGCTTCACCTAGCTCCATCATTTTCTGAAGATCAGAGTCTGGAAGCTGCATAACCTCATCAACAGATTTGTAGATTGACCTTTTTGTTTCTGCCCTTCCCGTGAAAACTTCAAACCGTTGGTCTTGATTGCTGTAGAACCATTCTACAATTTCTCTTGAATCTTCTGATGTGGTAGTAGGTTTGGTTTTCTTCTTGGGAGGCTGTTGATGAGGAGGAGCTAGGTGAGAGGATTTGGACTCTTTGGGTGGAGAGGAGGGAGGTCTAGGAGGGAGAGTGGATGGATGTTGGACAGAGGAAGGAGTGGTTGAGAGAGTAGGCTTGGGTTTCTTTTGTTTTCTTTCATCACTATGAGTGTTTCCCCTTCTTTTTAAGCTTGTCTTCCCCAGTCTCTCTTCCTCTTCCTTCTTAACTTTGATATATAAGGCTTGCAGGTTCATAAAGCTCATTGGACCTAGCCTCTTTCCACTTTCTCCTCTAGCCTTTAGGAAGTCAATCATGACCTTCCTTTCTTCATGGGATCTGACATTAAATGCAATTGTCTTCCTGGATTTCTGTTTGGCTTTTTCTTCTTCTGCAGCCCTTTTCTTATTTGCTAGATGACCTTGCTGACCCATGAAAGCTCTGTATATTTCTTTATTTGATAATTTCTCAAGGTGGTCTGCATCCTCACCTTGAGAAATCAGAGCCTTAGTCCACTCCTCTCTCATTTCTTTTGCTAATTCAGAGTCCGTGATTCTGAACTTAACTTCTTCTCTTCTCTTTTTCTCTCTTTCTTCTTCTTCTTTATTCAGTTGTTCCTACAGCTGAAGAGCTAAAGCTTCATCTTCTTCCAGTTGTGTAGCTGCAGAAACTTTAACTTTTAATTTATCCAGTTGTCTAGCATACAACTGGATTTGCTGTTCTCGGAGGAGTATGGCAGCTTTTCTTTCTTGAGCCTTTTTAAGCTCAGCCATCTCCTCCTCCTTTCTTTCTCTTCTTCTCTTATGTTTTTCTTTCTTCTCTTCCTCTATCCTCTCTTCATCTTCTTTAGTCATGATGCCCTTCCCTTTGTCTTTATTGGATGCCTCTGCTTCAGCTTCATAGATCACAATAGCAGAGGTGGGAGTTGCTATTGAGACCTCAACCTCAACTTCATTGGAAATTTGAGGGGAGGACATAAGGGAGGGGACTTCTTCATTCTCATCCTTCTCCCATTCACTTCCATATCCAGTCATATATGCCTCTTTGATATTCTGTGCAACCATTCTTTTTGATTCTTCTGCTGTATTTAGAATGACAGTTGGTGAGGAGGGAGGGGATAGGTCTGAGCTAGAATCATCCATTGCAATCCATCCCTCCTTTTCAAGAAAAGATTTGACATGTTTGATCATTTCTTGACTTTTTAAGGAGTTGATGTTGCAGATATGTGTCCTGAGTTCAAAGATCTTGTGCAGGAAGTCTAGGTTGAGGACAAGGATTTCTTGAATATTGTTGATGATAAAGGATGATCCATCACTTAGAAAGAACTGAAACCCAGAAGACCCGGTGCTTGCCCATCCATGTACTTCCAACCCTCTAACTACTTCATTGTACAAGAATCTTCTTAAACATAGTACTTGTTTTTCAGTTAAGACCCTGCTCCTACTCAATTCAGACCTTTGTCCCTGTCTTTGTTGAGCTGCTTGTGAGGATTCTGCTTCTTCATTCTTAATTCTGGGATAAGCTACCCTTTTTGCGTCTTCAAGAACCTTCTCAAACAGAGGCATATTATCTTCACATATATCATGAAATCTTTCTATGGCAAGCCTGGCGGATAGACTCCTGGAAGTGTTTATACTTTCAGTCAGGTGGTGGGAGAGGATTTCAAACAGGTTTAGGTTATCCTAGATAAGCTCTTTGACTCCAGCAAATTCCCACCCAATCCAAAATCTTTGAGATAGTCCATCATATCCCCATGACAAAATGGAGTCAAACTCCAGATTGTGTGCAGTTAGTGGGAAATGGGGGGATATGGCTTGTCTTGAGACAGCAGCAGCAGTTGGAAGAATAGTGACAGAGAGGAGATTCTTCATCTTCATCTTCCATCTCCTCAGAGAATACTTCATCTTCATCCCTGGTCATTAACTTCCATCCCTCAGAGACCACTTCCTCTTCATCGCTGAGAGTCATCAAATCATGGACTTGAATAAAGGCAGGCTGAAATAGTGTTCTTTCAAAGGCAACCTGCTCTTGTATCCAATCCTCCAGACTGTCAGTGTCTTGTTCAGTGGTGACTATCTCCCCCTTTTTGGTTGCATCAGTGCATATAGAGAGATCTGTTTGAGTTCCCACTGATACAAGGGAAGGAGAAGTCACAGTTGGGCATTGATGGGCTTCATGCATAGAGACTTGGTGCCTAAATTTGGACACTTCAGCCTCTAGCATAGCAACCCTGGCCGTCAATTCCAAGTTATGAAGTTTTAGTCTGTCCTCATCCACAGTTGTGGAATCCTTGGAACTAGATGGGGCCTTAGGCCTAGCCTCTGCATCCCCACCACCCTGGTTTTCTTGGCACCTGGGATTCCTCTCAGAGTCAAATGCTTCAAAAGAAACATTCTCACTAAGAGTTGCCGTGGTTTGGGACTTAGTGATGTTATCACTGTCCTCCTAGTTGACGAACCAGGAGTAGTGATAGCCCCTTCCATATTCACTCTATCAGAACTTCCAGAGTGAACCTTCTTGGGTGTTGAACCTGGGCTAGGTACATTGGCAGCCAAGTCAATCAATACCTTTGAGATAGTGGCATTTGGAGAAGGTATATCATCTTGACTAAGTGCCTCTACACTTAGTGCCTCTGCATTTAAGTTCAGAGAATAAAAATGTATAGGCTCAGGGGGAT
The DNA here is from genome assembly GCA_023525975.1 of Smallanthus sonchifolius. Lineage (NCBI taxonomy): Eukaryota > Viridiplantae > Streptophyta > Magnoliopsida > Asterales > Asteraceae > Smallanthus > Smallanthus sonchifolius. The sequence goes on from CM042028.1 coordinate 57,031,742, forward strand.
TTCTATGGACCTGGGATATGGTCCTGTTCCTAATAGGTATCCTTCCGAGGAAGTTTCCCTAATCATGTGGCTATCCCTTTTGGTATTCTCATCAGAGTGTTGTGACTCTGGATGAGGGCTTTTGGGTTGGGATTGGGCCTGTGAGACAAGAATATAAGGACTTTTATTGCTCTTCTTTCTTTTCCTGGTATAACTTGCCACAACTGGGGCCCTTTGTTCCAGTTGGGTTTGAAGAATAGGGTTAAGTATTTGTTGTACCTGTTCACCCTCAGTAGTTTGCATAGGGGTTCGATCAAGGACAACAGTTGTGTGTTCAGGCTGTGAGGTGGAGGGTGTGGGATCAGTATCAGCTGGGACTGCTGAACTGTCACCCTGGGTGCTTTGTATGTTCAACATTGTAGACAACAATGGAACATTGACCCCTGAGAACTTTGTTGAAATAGTTCTCATGCTTTGAAAAATATTATTTTTATGTCCCAATATTATGTAGATTCTTGCAGGTTTTGAAAGATATTTTAATTCATGGTTAAAAACTTCCTGCAAGAATCTAGGGTACATGAAGAAGGACTGTCTTGCCCCTTCCTTAAGGTTATATCTCAAACATTCGAAGATCAAATGAGAAAAGTTAAATCCTTGCCCAGTTACCATACCATGAACAGCAGAGGCAGGAGCAGAGTTAAGTTGATTCCATCCACTCCTCTTCTGAGATATGCATTGTAGAAGAGTGTGGCACAGGAACTTCCATGGAGGACCCAGCAGTGCCTTCTCGATGATGTAATGATCTTGATTTCTAGTGTACCCTATGGATATAAAGGTCCTCATGTACTCTGTTTTGGTGTATGAGTTGACTGCACCCTCGTCCTGAAGCTTGAGGTGATTTCTGAGTGTGGCTTCAGTGATGGTGATGTCTTAGCCCTCTACCTTGGCTTTGATTTGGGGAATCCCCTGTTCGGTAGAGTATACAGCAGTGTTCCAGAAATCCTCCATGTGAGGGATATATATTGTGGGGTTGACGGTTAGTGCATAGAGAATTTTTTATCGACAGAGGAAGTCAATCATGTCGTCAAACCCTGTAGATTTCTTTCCTTTCACAAGATAAGCGGTGAGATTATGGTAGGTTGAGAACTTGTCATTTGGGTTGTTGATATCAACTTCTGCCATTTTCGGTTGGTTTGGAGGGAAGAAAGGAGATTTTGAAAGGTGGTTAAGTATGGAAGGCTTTGAATGTTTGAGAGAAAATGATGAGGGTTAGGTCTGAATTAAATGTGAAGAGGTGACGAAAGAATTTTGATTTGTGTTATAACGGCAGAGGAGGGAAAAAACAGATTTACTTGTACTATACAAACCATTTACTTTTCACTATGTTACAGCTGTAACACACTGTGGCAGCCATGGTAAAGACTGAAGGTGGTTTTTACAGCGGGTAAAAGTTGATTTGGACTCATTTTACCCATCAGCAGCAAACTTGGTAGCTGCTGATGGTTAAGCCTATCAGCAGCAAACTTGGTTGCTGCTAATGGATGTAATGGTCCACAACAAAGATGTTGCTGCTAATTGTCTTAAAGCTGTCCGGGGGAAACTTGTTCCTGCAGACAACTTAAGGCAGTCAGTCTGCTGATCATTTATTTTTCAGAGAATTCTATTTACAACAAAAGAAAGACAGACACATTTTTTAAAGATTTTGAAGAAAAATTTTAATCAAAGTTCATCATGCCAATGGATTCAACTAGATATCTGAATCTAGCTTCATCATAGGCTTTTGTGAATAAGTCAGAATATTGCTCATTGGTATGAACTTTGGTTAAAATAATTCTTCTTTTCTCAGCTTGATCTCTAATAAAATGATACCTGATGTCAATGTGTTTTGTCTTGGAGTGCTGCACAGGATTGTTTGTAATTGATATGGCACTCTTGTTGTCAATGTGAATGGGAGTTGCCATGAAAGTCATTCCATAGTCCAGCATTTGATTTTGTATCCCGATGACTTGTGCACAGCAACTGGAAGCTGCAATGTATTCTGCTTCTGCTGTAGATGTTGACACACATGTTTGCTTCTTGTATTGCCAGGAAATCAATCTTCCTCCCAGAAATTGGCATCCTCCTGATGTGGACTTTTTGTCCAAGTTGCATCCTCCATAATCACTATCAGTGTAAGCATATAGATTGAATTTTTCATTCTTGGAATACCATATCCCAAGTCTTGGAGCTCCCTTCAGGTATCTAAAGATTCTCTTGACAGCTTGAAGGTGTGAGATTTTCGGGGCTGCTTGAAATCTTGCACACAGGCACACTGCAAACATAATGTCTGGTCTTGAGGAAGTTAGATACATGAGAGATCCAATCATTGCCCTATACTGATGTTGATCAGTGTCTTGGCCATTTTTGTCAGGAGACAATTGATGATGCACTTGAATTGGAGTTCTTGCAGCAGAGTAGTCAGCTAGTTTGAATCTTTCCAAGATACTTTTGACATATTTGGATTGGCTGATGAAGATTCCATTTGGAACTTGTTTGACTTGGAGACCCAAAAATAAATTTAGTTCACCCATTGAACTCATTTCAAACTTTGAGTGCATTAGGATCTCAAACTCTTTGCATAGTTTCTTCTTTGTTGATCCAAAGATGATGTCATCTACATAGATTTGTACCAGTAGAATTTCTCCCCCTTCATCTTTGATAAATAATGTCTGATCAATGGCACCTCTTCTGAAATTGTTGCTGAGTAGATAACCTAACAAAGTCTCATACCAGGCTCTTGGGGCTTGGTGTAGTCCATATAGAGCCTTATCTAGTTTGAAGACTTTGTTTAGATGTGAGGGATCTACAAAGCCCGGAGACTGTCTGACATATACTTCTTCCCCAATCTTCCCATATAGAAAAGCACTCTTGACATCCATCTGATAGACAGTAAAGCTTTTGGATGCAGCATATGCTAGGAAGATTCTAATAGCCTCCAATCTGGCAACAGGAGCAAAGACCTCATCATAGTCAATTCCTTCTTCCTGAGTGTATCCCTGAGCCACAAGTCTGGCTTTGTTTTTAATGACAATCCCTCTTTCATCTTGCTTGTTTCTAAAGACCCACCTTGTGCCAATAGCAGTCTGGCCAGGTGGAAGGTCAACTAGGGTCCACACCTCTTGTCTTTTGAATTGCAGCAATTCTTCTTGCATTGCTTCAATCCAACTACTGTGTTGTAAAGCTTCATCTATCTTCTTTGGTTCAACTTGAGACAGAAAACAGGAGTATAGACAGATATTATCTTCATGAGTCTTGCTTCTAGTTTGAACTCCTTGTTGAACTTGGCCTATTATATTTTCCAATGGATGTTCCTTGTTGATTCTTTGTGCTGGAACAACATCTATCTGTATTCCTTGCTCAAGATTGCTTTGATTTTGATCAGAAATGTCTTCATTGTATGTGGAAGAGTCTTCGATATCAGCAGCATCGGCAACATCAGCAGCATTTGCAGCATCAGCAGCATCAGATGCAGTGCCCTCATCTTGATCTTCATTGTCAGAGAGATTGTTGCTGGTGACATTAGAGTTGTTTGTTCTAGCTTCACTGGCTTCAATAGCATCAACAATAGATGGAGGATCAATGGATGGTCTTTTGGTTCTTATAGATGGACTATTGAGACCCATTCTGTAGTCATCACTGGATGTAGATGCTTGCTTTTGGGAAGAGGTAGACTCCATATTTGAGAAGATGAGAGGCTCAAAAACTTGTGAGAAGGAGTCAATATCAAAAAGCCAGTCTGGTCCTTTACCTTTTTCACATGCAATGTGTTCCCTACATTCCACATTTGCTGATTCTTCCACAATTCTAGTTCTTGAGTTGAATACTCTGTAGGCCTTGGATTGAGAGGAATACCCCACAAAGTATCCTTCATCTGATTTGGCACCAAATTTAGGAAGAACCCTATGTGTGATGAGGATGTTTTATGGACATCCAAAGGGTTTTAGAAATCCAATGTAGGGGAGTCTTTTGAACCATAGTTCATAAGGAGTTTTGTTGAGAGGCTTAACAATGGGAACTCTATTTTGCACATAGCAGGCTGTGCTTACTGCTTCTGCCCAGAAGGTAAGAGGTAGTTTTGAATCAGCCAACATTGATCTTGCTGATTCAATTAGAGTTCTGTTTCTTCTTTCAGCAACCCCATTTTGTTGGGGAGTTCTTGGAGCACTGTACTGTCTTTCTATTCCCTTGCTCTCACAAAAACAGTTTAAGGTGTGGTTCTTGAATTCGGTACCTTGATCACACCTTATGACTTTGACTTTCTGATTGCTTTGATTTTCCACCCTAAGAATGTAGGATTTAAGAATCTCAGCAGTTTCATCTTTTGTTCTCAAGAAGTATACCCATGAGAATCTGGTATAGTCATCAGTTATCACCAGACAGTATGACTTCTTGCCCATTTACATGACATTTGTAGGACCAAACAGATCCATATGCAGCAGCTGTAGAGGAGTATCATTTGTATTCAATGTCTTGGGCTTGTGAGAACTCTTGTGTTTCTTCCCCTTCAGACATGCTATGCAATAATCTTCAAGCTGGAATTCCTTGTCAGGAAGACCTCTGACAAGATTTCCCTTCACCAACTTGTTGATGGTTTTTACATTAACATGGCTTAATCTTCTATGCCAGAGAGCTGATTCATCAACTGATGCCTTGGACAGAAAACAAGATACACTACCAGATGGAGTGACTTTGTTCATGTCAAGCACATATAAGTTATCTTTTCTTTGAGCAGTCAACAAGATCTTTTCTGGAGGAGGTTTGCTTAGTCCAGGGGATAGCACAAAACATTCTTTGTCTGTGAAAAGCATCCAATGCTTCTGATCACAGATTTGAGACACACTCATGAGATTGAACTCTAGTTCTTTTACATAGTTTACCCTTTCAATACTCATTCTCTCATTGGACACAGTTCCTTGTCTAGTGATGGATCCTCCCTTTGAATCACTTCCAAATGCAACATATCCTCCATAGAAGTTTCTGAAATTTGAGAGGATGGATCTGTTACCTGTCATGTGCCAGGAACAACCACTGTCTACAACCCAGGTGTTATTATTATTGCCTGGTTGTCCCTGCACATGAGAGAGATCTAGTTAGAGGGAGGGACCCAAGAGCTTTCAGACTTGAGTGAGTGTGTTTTAAGGTAAAGATCATCAATATGTTGGCATTCAATGGATCCAAAGAAAATGCTGTGAGAGGGAGCTACTTTTGCTTTCCATTGCTGAGTTGGTTTTCCAGATCTTTTTACTCTATCAACAGCAGTTGTGGTTCTGGTAACTGATGGTTTTGGCTGATCAGCAGCAAACATGGTTGCTGCTGATGGCTTTGTTTGATTAGCAGCAGCTTTGATTGCTGCTGACGGCTTGTTTCTTGGCTTCTTTAACTTATCATGATCAGCAACATTTTTGCTAGCTGTTGATGGTTCAACAGATATGTGTTTCTCCTTCTTTCCCTTTCTATTAAAAGTGGGTTTCTCTGTGGGTGTTCTTCTATAGATAGGCTTCTATTTTGGAGTAGCATGAGCTGCTGTGGAGGCTGGTTGAAAAATCTGGCTAAAAGGATTGAATTTACACTTAGCAGCAAAGTGGTCTGATTCACCATATATGATGCAGGATTGTTGAGTTTTTTGAAGCTGCTTTCTGGGAGGAGAGAGAGACTTTCTGAATTGAGTTGTCTTGGCATCATAGCTTCTTATCTTCTTGTTTTTGTTTGTCTTCTCAAAAGCATTTTGCTTGAGGTTTCTTTGCTGCTGAAGGTAGTAGAAGCATGTGCTGGCGGTGTGATTGTATTTGCCACGGACAAAATAGGATTTAGCTAATTTATCCCTTTGAAAGTATACATAATCTTTTCTTTTGAATAGATCTTTGAAGTTCCAGGGATGAGCTTTGTTGTGTTCAAAAGTGGCTTCCTCCAATGTTTTCTGAACATATGGAGGTCTCTCTCCAGGTGCATGACAAATGTCAAACATTTTCCTGGGTTGATTGGATTTTGTTTGAGGAAGGGTGGAGGTTGAAGATTGTCCCAGTTCAACTTTTAACTTTCTTCCTTCAGGAGGGTAGCTAATTTTGATTTGTTTGGTGGGTGGAGGTATCGGTATTGAGGGAATAAAGGGACTTGGACCATTGGTTTGGATCACCTTGCCGGACTTGGTGGTTTTGAGTATTACTTCATTTGTGGGAAGTAATGGGGTTTCACTTGTTTCAGTGGATTCTGAGCATGTGGACTCAGATCCAGAGGAGGTATTGCAGTCTAGCACAGATGATTTTTCCTTGGAAGGATCAAGGTTTCGGTTTGCATGGTCAAGATTTGTGAGATTGAAGTTTGGTTCATGGATGGTTACATAGTCAGCTGGTGGAGGGACGGTGTTGTAGGGTTTTTCAGCTTGAAACCCAATGCCAGCAGTTACCTTCTCATGAATTTGAGCATCCAAAAGTCTTTGCAGCTTTTTGGATGCAAACTCATATTTGTCAACATGAACCTTTTGGTCTGCCAACTCAGCTCTTGTGGCTTTTAACTTAACCAATAGATCATCAATCTGAGTTTCAAGATTTGTTTGTTCATGTTTTAGTGATGAAATCTCTTTCTTTAGGCAGTTAATCTTTTCTTTGTAACTGTTCTCAACCTTTTTAAATTCAGATTTCATTTGGTGAAACTCTTCATTTTGATCTATAAGGTTTTGGTTATGTTTCCTGTATCCTAGAACCTTATCAATACAAGCTTGAGTGCAGAGATGTTCATATACCTGAGGTGGTATCTCTGTTGTGTCTGCCATGAGAGCTTGGTTATTGGCAGGAAGATCTTCATACTGGAAGCTCCAATCAAAATCAGCTGTTCCAACAGCTGCGCATGCTGCAGTTTGAGCAGGAGTGGTGTTGCCTTGAGTTACTTGACCATGATGGGTCTGTCTAGATTGTGCCACAGATGGGTTTGCCTTTGGTGCCTTGCATTCTCTGGCAAAGTGACCAAGTTGACTACAATTGTAGCACCTTAGCTTACTCTTGTCCAAGCCAACTCTAGTGTTAGAGTTGTTGCTTGGGATTGGTCTTCGATTTCTAGAGTAGAACCGTTTTGCTCTGAGAGAAAGCATGGCATAGGAGTGTTGTATGTCCATTTCTTCTAAGTCATCTGGATGAAAGCATTCCAGATCTTCTTTGATGAAGGACATGTTGCTAGAATTTTCTGAGATAAAGGCAGCTGAGTTTGGTTGAGGTGGAGCTTCAAGAAGAAAAGGTGAGTTGTTTGTTTGTGAGTTGGGAGTTTGAGGGTGGGTGACAATGGGAGGATAATAGTTACTAGAACTGGGAGCTGAGTGGTCAGAGTGTAGTGCAGATGAAGTGGTGGTAGATGATGAAGCTGTTGAATGACCCGAGCTTCTTTCTTTGGCTTGAATCATTTCTAATTCATATGTTTTTAGCATACCATACAGCTCAGTCATTTGCAGAGTTTTCAAGTTTTCAGTTCTTCTAATTGACACTGTATATAGTGTCCAGCAGCTAGGAAGAGATCTGATAAACTTTTTGAGAATGTCTTCATTTTCCAGCTTCACTTTAGAGCACTGTAGCTCTCCTACCAGATAGGTGTACCTGTTGAACAAAATAGTAAGAGACTCACCTTCCTTCCAGACGAAGTTCTCATATTGTTGCTTCAGAATGTCTCTTCTATTCTCCTTCATTTCCTCAGAACCGGCAAACATCTTCTCAAGAGCTTCCCATAGCTCCTTAGCAGTCTTGTATTCTTTGAAGTTATGGAAAACTTCGTTTAGCAAGCACATCTGAATGGCTCCCAAAGCTTTGAAATCTACCTCCATTTTATTTATGTCTTCCTCTGAGTACTTTGAGGCTTCTTTAGGGACTAAAGGGACTCCGGAATAAGCAGAAGCCACCATAGGCACATATGGACCATAAACTATGGATTTCCACATTCCATAATCTTGGAAGCAGAAGAAACTTTCCATTCTTTTCTTCCACATATCATAGTCTTCTCCAGACACCAGTCTTGGTGCTCTGTGAAAGCTTCCAATGTCATCAAATCCAGTGTTTTGTGCCATTTCAGAATAAGTGGTGTTAAGCAAAGAGCAAAGAGATGGTAGTGAACAGAATCCGAGAGTGATTAAACAAGTGTGAGTTTGTTTAATCTGAGAGCCAAAGCTGTGATACCACTTGTTGGATCGGTGTTTACAAGATGATTCTGTTCTTAGTTGTGATTGGCGGAAACAATAACAACTAATCAATGTAAACAAGAAAACAAAGAGAATACTGATAAATGCAAAGTGTATTAATCTTCAATGTTTACAAGTTTACAAAGAAAGCTCTAAGAAAGCACACTTGTACAATAAGGAGATACAATACATATATAGGAACTTAGAATCAAGACAGACCCTTGATTCTAAGGATCAGATCAAACACAAGCCGTTGATCTTGAACTGATGTGAAGCTATACTACTATTGGTTTACAATGTAAAGATAATTTGCTAAAAGACAACTTCAGTGAAAAGACTTCTGCAATGAAAAGACAACAGCAAACTAAGGTCTTCTCAGTAATCATTGCAGGACGGATCAGAATAGAAGCATTGTCTTTTGTCATCTGCACCAATAACATTCCTTCTGCTGATAGGTGTGTCAGTGTTGCGGAAAGGGTGTCAGTAGTAAAGTTAAAGCTGCTGATGATTTTCCTATCAGCAGCATCAATGTTTGATGCTGATGAGAAGCCTATCAGCAGCAACTTCGGACTTTAGCAGATAAGGCCATCAGTTGTTCTTCAACAGGAGAATATAGCTATCCGCAGCAGTTTGCCTTATCAGCAGTAACTATGTAGTTCAGTAGCAAAATTATGGAGTCCGCAGCAATCTTACTTGGAGAATTTTATAGCGACCAGTCTTTATCTTTACAATATGCGACAAAGGCGGTGGTTGGAATTGCTGAAGGATTATGATTGTGAGATCCTATACCACCCGGGAAAGGCAAATGTGGTCGCTGATGCCCTAAGTCGTAAGGAGAATCATTCTCCTATTAGGGTGAAAGCGTACCAGGTGGTGATAACCCTAGATTTTGTGACTGAGATAGAAAAGGCAGAGACAGAAGCACTAAAGGAAGAGTACATAAAGAAAGAAAGAATGGTCGGTCAACAGGTAAAGTTAGAGATGAATACTCATGGAGTGAGGATAAGGTGTGTTCGTATGTGGGTACCAAAGGGCGGAGAGCTTAGGGCCAAAGTACTCGACGAGGCCCATAAGTCTCCATATTCCATCCACCCAGGAACAACGAAAATGTATCAGGATTTGAGGAAAGAGTATTAGTGGCCTAACATGAAGAATGATGTGACCGGATACGTAAGTAGAACATCAGAAACCATACAGGAAAATTCAGCTTCTGGAAATACCAGAATGGAAGTGGGAGCGTATTACTATGGATGGACTTTATTACAAAACTGCCCCGCACAGCTAAAGGCCATAATACAATTTGGTTTATAGTGGATCGTTTGACAAAGAGTGCACATTTCTTACCGATCCGTGAGACTTATTCATCTGAGAAGCTGGCAGAAGTACTCATCAACGAGATTGTGACTCGGTGATCGGCGTCGAAGGTACCGATCAAAGATAAGTTAAGAGAGTGTCCTTAGTACCTTAAACTAGTTAGGGTAAGAAGGGTGTCGAAACACGAAGAGCTTGTGGTCGGTGTGTAACTCAATTGATTATTCTTTTATGAAGGACTTCTAGATTCTTTAAAGTTGCGAAATTGGTGAACCAATGATGTGGTTTATTTGATTTGCACTTAGAACAGAACAATGACTTGTAACTTGAAGTAATAATAAGACAATGACTAGCAATTTAACAAACACGGTGATTATGATGAATTTGTAAACAATAATATGAGAAAAGATCGCACCCGGGTTTCCGGTTTTGCAAGCAACTAGGATAACTTCACACAAACACTTTGAATTTCTATGGAACACAACGATTTCTAGGACTTGTTAAAATGATTACTCAATCGGAGGCCTCAATGCTCATCTAACATATGTAATTAGTGCAAGAAAACCTTCACGATATGTATTTCGGACAAACGTATGCTTTATGAATCAAGAACACAAAACAAACCCTAACATGAAATGAAACTAATAGCAACCATCATCTCATAATGTCAACGATGCAAGAAAATCTCAACAATTATAAGTTCATGACAATACTTACAATCAAAGCATGTAATCTCAATCGAATGATTACCCAAGTTTAGTGTTTCAAACCAAAAGTGCAAGAAAAACCCTAGAAAACTTACAACCATCCACCCGGGGATGATCTTGGATGAATTAGCCTTTTTTTTGTTGATTTGATCTTCAAAAGTGTTGATTCCAATGATTTCTTCCTTGTAGATGATGATAAAACTGTGCAAAAACTCCCAAAATTCGTCCAAAAAATGATATTTTTGAATTGGGGATGAAACCCCTATAATAACTCACAAGATTTGACAGTTTCCTAAAATTTCGCCCAACTTGATTGCACTCGGCGTCTAAGACTCCAATTTTGGCGTCTAGGACGCCGCCTTGATTTCTTCAATCTTTGTTCCAGCTCTAGGAAGCCATTTTATGCTGCTTGAAGCCAAAAGGAAGCTACGTGGATGCTGACCGACGTCTTAGACTCCAGAACTGGCGTCCTGGACGCCCCCTATGGATTTCTTGGTGTTTTTCTTCCGTCTTGATCCGTGTTCGAGCATAACCTTCTACACGATGCTCCAAATACCTCCAAAACATGTCCTTTAACGTGTTTAGACCTGAAATTCATAAACATGCTTAAAGTACCATTGTTCTTGACCAAAAACCAAATAAAAGTACAAAGATAGATGCTAAAATGAACAAAAGAACACTCGCCCATCACATCCCCACACTTATCATTTATTTGCCCTCAAGCAAACTCTCATGCAACACATCCACGTTTAATTAACAAAAGCACTAAACACCCCACCACGCGTTAGTTAAGGTGTAAGGTCATACCCAAATTCACAAGGCTTACCACCGTCAATAGGATTACAACTCAACGACCAAGATGACACATGTTTACAACACAAGCTTAACTAATCAAGTTTAACATGCTTCGGGCGGCAGTATACATGTATACACATCCCTCACAATTTTACTGTCCACTCGGTTCATAATTGACTAGTATTGATGTACTAGTATATTGTACGCTCAAGAATCATTTGTGTACCACATTATCATAAGCTTACATGTCAATCATATCTCCACCAACTAACACAAATACCATGCACAAATCAAGAGGTCTTTTTAAGGGTTGTGACGGGTCTAGGTTAAGGGTATGAAATAGGAATTTTATTCAGTGGCTAAGAGTGATGAAAATCCGATTTTATTAAACATAACTAAAAATAATTACTAACAAAACACTTTGCTACCTTAGCCTTCATGGAACAATATCTTCTTTTCTTTTTCACTTTTTTTTTCTTTTTTTATTTTTAAAAGATAATATTAACATAACACATTAGTAACTACACATAATGAATGATACTACAACCGGATTTCACCACTTGGGTTTAAAACTGCAAAGAGTTTTTTTTTTCATCAAACGAATTGGTTTAGGCTCAAATGGGCGACTAATGGGTAATGTTGGGTAAAGGATTGTGAAAAAAATGCGACTAATGGGTAATGTTGGATAAAGAATTGTGAAAGAAAGGCTAAAACAAAAAAGGTTTCTCCTAATGCCTCTATCATGTTCGTGCAAGCAAATGGTTCATGGTCTCAACGTGTATCAAAACATGCAAGTTCTAAAACGTTAGTAACACAATGATCACACTCAAACAAACGAAGACATGCATGTATGCAATAATTTAGCATGCTTAAGATGGCTCAAAATCTCACAAGTAACATAGGGAAGGATAATGATGTGACACACGTATACCGCTACCTTTTATCATGTCATTACCGATTAGTCAAACTCAAATCTTTTTTGAAAAATAATCGTTGGGAAAACTTTATCGGGCAACTTAAAGAATTTTAACCATGACCTACGACCTATACATGTGCGCGTGACAAAACTTTTGATGGCTTACTTTGAAAATCTTTTGCTTTTGTGCACATTTAAGATGTTTTTTAGAGGGCTTTTGCAATTTTTCAAAATTCTCAATTTTTCCCCCATCCCTACACTTGAGGTTTACATTGTCCCCAATGTACATTACAAGGAAAATTATGCGTGGTTCAAAGGTACTAATCATCCAAGATTCCCAAATCCACTCAACTACCCACAGGTGAAAAGACTCAAGTACAAAAAACAAAAACTAAACACATCAAAATAAATAACACAAAACAAACAAACCAAATAAAATAAAATAAAACTAAGAAAGAGCACATGACCTGATTATTCCTTTGCAGCGAGGTCCTTGTGTACATGTAGCAAACTCCTAAACTCACTTTCGTAGGAATCACGGTTGCATTTAACATATGCAACAAGACTTTTAAACCCATCGGTAGCCCGAGTGGACGAGTGAAGTCTCGTGAGGGTTTTTAGTAAACACACCCACAAAGTTCCCTGCTTGTCTGCATAAGCCATCCCCACACTTGGGTTTTGCTATGTTGACAAAGAACTGAAACAAACAAAGCAAAACAAAAACACAGAAAATAAACAAATGTCGAGTTGCCTCCCGGTTAGCGCTAAGTTTTAAGGTCTTCAACCAGACCATACCTGATGTAGTTCTTATGGTGGTTGAAAAGTGAATTCCCTTCCTACGGTCTCCTTACCGTCTCCGTGGTTATCAATCCCATCCAACTTAAACTTCCTCACATGGTCCACAACAATCAACTCTTCTTCATCTCTTTTTTTTCCCAGACTCACCAGTCTCATATGAATGTCTGATAAACTTGGGAGTTTTCTTTGACCCAACCGGTGATTCCGATGAATTCGTGTCCGGCTTGGTATAACTACTTGAACTTTCCACCTGTTGTTTCCATGGTGGCTTTTCTACTTGCACTCCCGCTTCCCCACACTTGGGGATTGCTGCATCTACCGCCTCATTCATCTCCTTTAGCTTAAACTTGTCAACAACAAAACCTTTCTCTTTTGTGCCACCCTCATCCACGTTGGACCGAGGAGGACACTTATTAATAGCACCTGCTTTAGAACGTTTAACTTTATTAAAATAAGTAAAAGTATTGGAAAGTATGTTTAAGTTCAACTCACGGCTTCCAAAGGTCATAATGACTGTGTTGTCTCTGCAATTAATCTGTGCATTGGCAGTCGCCAAAAATGATCTTCCAAGGATGACCCTCGTTTGCTCCTTCTTCACAGTCGGTACATAATCAAACACCAGAAAATCTTCGGGGTAATAGAATTGCCCGACCTTCACAGCAACTCCTCTAAGCATCCCCCGAGAACGTTTCCATGTCAAATCGGCTAACACCACGGTGGTGTCAACTTGCTGTAGAGGACCAAATTCAGACTGGTCATACATGCTTCCCGGTAATATACTGACACTCGATCCATAATCCAACAAAGCTTGATTAATCTTCAAGCCCCTAACTTTAACTGGGATAAGGGGTTCTCCTAACTCACATTTGTCCTCTGAATCACTCTCTTTACCATCTTGGTGGGTACTCACCGTGCTAACGTAGGCATTCTTTGAACTGGACCCTTGATGTGATGGATTCAAAGTAGTATCACATGGCAACTTTCCTTGTTCTTTCTTGATTTGGGCCACCTCCTTGGCCAATTGACCCATTTGCCTTTCCAATGCAGCAACAGACTTATCCCTCACCTCATTCTTCTTCTCTGATTCTTTCAACATATTCATGATGGCATCCAACCTTGAAGTCACCGAATCATCTCCTCCTAAATTTCCACCTTGTTTGTAGGAGTTCCTTTGATAGCCACCTCCACCTTGATTATAATCACCTTGTTGACGGTTTTGATAGGAGGAGTTATTTTGACTTGCTCCTTGGAAGTTAGGATTCATTTGGTTGGAGGCGTTCCCGTACTTGAAATTGGGGTGATTCGTCATGCCTGGGTGATAAGTGTTAGAATTCATGTCATTATAGTTTCTATCACCCGACACTTGGTTGACTTCTTCATAACCATTTCCACCCGATTGGCACTCGATACTCTTATGCCCCAATTCGCCAGATGCTCCACAAACATCATACTTCACCGATGATACATCCGCACTTCCACTTTTCTTTAACTTCGCCAATTCTCGTTCCAATGATGCGAGTCGGTCATCATTTGCATCCCATGATGTGCCCTTTGGTGGCACCGATCTTGATCTTCTATCATCCGATGCTTGAGCCTTTGAGCTTTTACTCATTCTTTCCAGAAAATCCCAATCATCATCTTCACTGTTTGACAAGAATGTGCCATTACTTGTGGAATGCAAGTACTTTCTCTCTTCGGAAGTTAACCCATCCGAAAATGACTTGATGAGTTCCCATGTATCAATTCTGTGATGCGGGCACATGCGTAGTAACTCCTTAAAACGCAAGAAAGCTTCGTGAAACAATTCACCCGGTTGTTGTTTAAAGTACCAGATGTCTCTACGAGCATCACTCGTTTTGGCCACCGAGTAGTATTCATCCAAGAACGCTTGTTGCATTTCCGCCCATGTGCGAATACTGTTGGTCGGCAAAGTTAGGAACCATTTCTTCGCCTTCTCTTTCAACGAAAACTGAAACAACCACAACTTCACTTCATCAGCTGAGAAGTTGTGTCCTCCAATGGCATTACAAAAAGGATAATGGTAACCCCACCATTAACTACCATAAACTACTTCATTTATTAAATTCGTGTTATAGATAGCTGCAAAATCGGCTGAGAAGTATGTAAGGTTCTTCAATAGCACTTCCCATAAAGTGTGGAAGGGCATTAAGATATTGAGGCCTAATGTCAAAAGCTCTCCCTCTCCTTGGTGGTACAATAGGAGAAGGGTTTTCAGAAATAGCCGGTTGAAAGTGGCTATTCACCCCCATTGGCATGTGCTCTTTGATTGGGTCGTGGGGGTCTTTGTGGTGGACGAGGCTGACGATTGTTACCCCAACGCCTTGATTGGGAACCCGGTTGTAATTGTTGTTATTGTTGTTGCGGTTCCCCCTTTGATTATTGACAGGTTGAGTATTGTTAGCAAAACCATCATCCTCATATCCATCATACCCATCACCATCATAATACTCATTGCCCTCGTTACCATTATTCTCATTCCATTCACCATCATTGTTGTGTTGAAACTCATCATCATCATTGTCATAAAAACCGTCATTCTCATCATCATATTCTTCATTCTCCATATGACGAGAGTGGACGCTAAAGTGTTGAAAATCATCTTGGTTTTGATTTTGGTTGCCATGCGGGCTTGGGCTTCTTCCATTTTGGTTAGCATTGGAAAACATAAGGTTTCAGTTGACATTGATTGGGTTTTGGTTTCGAGGTTGCTTCATGGGTGAAGTGTTGGCGCGGCTTCGGTTGCCACCACCCAAACGGTTGCCTTGGTTTTCCATGTTCACCGTTTCAGTGGAATGGTGATAAGTAATCAGTGAATTGGAGAGTATTGCTTCTTCCGCTCGATGACGTGCTCGGTTTTGCCTTGCTAGTCTTTCAATTTTCGGATTATATTCCAATGGTGAAGTTCTTCTAGAAAAACACGTACGCATGCACTATCTGTTTTCTTCACAAACAACATACCAAGCGTAATCGAGAATAGAAAGAGAATAATCAACCAAAACAATTAAACAGATAATCACGAATTAAACAAATATCACGATAATCAACTAAAATAAACACCAAGCGCACAATCTCCCCGGCAACGGAGCCAAAATTTGATCGGCGTCGAAGGTACCGATCAAAGATAACTTAAGAGAGTGTCCTTAGTACCTTAAACTAGTTAGGGTAAGAAGGGTGTCGAACCACGAAGAGCTTGTCAAAAGTCCTACGCGGATAAGAGGCGAAGACCGATCGAATTCAATGTCGGGGATCAAGTATTATTGAAGGTATCTCCCCGGAAGGGGATTATACGTTTTAGAAAAAGAGGGAAGTTAAGCCCAAGATTTGTCGGACCTTTCAAGATACTAGAACGGGTTGGTGAAGTTGCTTACCGGTTAGAATTACCTGATAAATTGAGTGGAATTCACCCAACCTTCCACGTGTCGCACTTGCGCAAGTGCCTGGCTGACGAATCAGCACACGTACCACTTGATGACATCGAGGTAGATAATAGCCTCAATTACATCGAGGAACAAATTTCCATACTAGACAGAAAGGAGAAGCGGTTGCGGAATAAAGTGATCCAGTTGGTTAAGGTACAATGGAAGTATCGTAAAGGGTCGGAAGCTACTTGGGAGACCGAGGCAGAAATGAAGGAGACGTATCCTCACCTATTTAACTTATGACAGGTTTCGAGGACGAAACCTTTCATAAGGGGGGTAGACTTGTAACATCCCGAAAATAAAATAATAACAATAGTAGGGAATAAATATACGAACGAGATTCGGGGAAATAAAGAAAAAAAATGTAGCGGGCTAATGAGAAACGGGGGTTGGGCCGGGCCGAGCATGGGAGGCACAAGGGAGGGTGACAAAACCCTTGCATCCCTCCTTCTTCCCCTCATTTGTTCACCATCTTCTCCATCACCTTAGAGAGAGAAAGAGATAAGGCTAGAGAGAGAAAGCTTCAAAACCTAAACCGAGACCTCCATTGGTGGTGTGCTTCATTGCTAGAACGTACATGAAGGTTGCCAAAGAAGGAATCAAACGATAACAAGTAACAACTCGTTCTCAGAATCGAATTCTAGAAGGAAAATGGGTTTTTAGGGTTTTAAGGTGGGTTTCAATCAAAGTCGGGATTTTTACGTTAGAATTGCTCTATAAAGTGTATATCTAGCTTCATGGAAGCTAGATATAAGTTTTGAACATAAAAAGATCGAATCTTGGATCAAAAATGAAAAATCAGCCAAGAACATATGAATCGTCCGAAAACTCTATGAATGGTCTGAAAACTCTATGAATGGTCCGAAAACTCTGAAACGTCCAAAAAGTATTTCGGACGGAACATTTCGATCGAAAAGTAATTCGGGCACCATAGATTTCGGACGGAACATTTCAATCGAAAAGTATTTCGGACAAGACATTTCAGTCGAAATGTATTTTGGACAAAAAGGGATTTCGAACAGATGTTTTCAAACGAAAAAGCCATGTAATAGAAAATAGTTCTAACAAAGAAGTTTTCGGTCAAAGAAGATTTTATAATTGTAACGTTTGTAGAGTTTTAAAGTAAAGTTAAAGTGTTTTCAAAGAAAGAGAAAGTAAGGCTTATTTTATTTTTATAAAACGAAGGTACTTAAAAGAAAGTTTTACAGTTTAAAGTAAAGATAGAACTCACCAGCGTTAGCTGACTTTTAGTATGCATGACAGGTAGAAAAGGTAAATAGAAAGTAAAGTAAAGGACCCGTGAGGGCTGGACAGCATGAACATCGGGTTACTGTGCTAAAGACTGACATTTCCTATTCCCGATGGTTTATGAATGAACAATGTTTACTTAATGTTTATGAATTCGAATGTTTGAAACAAGACTTCAGCTGTAATAGATTTTGATTTATGGTTTAAGAACTATTTAATTATGTTTTGTGCCCACTATGAGATGTACCCGGTTTTGGGGCGTTTCAAGTTTTGACCTTGCCTCTTTGGTATAAGGCTGTTAGTCCACATAAGGAGACAGATTCTTGTGTTCAAGGTTATTAATCAACCATTAATCACCTTTTTTTCCGGTGTGTGGACTTTCCTGAGAAGCCAAATCGGTCGCTATCCATCATGTCACGTCATCCTCGATCGAGGGAGGTTGATATCATTGTTCGGCTTCATCCGCACTATGGTTCCCATGTCATCAAAGATGAATATGTGATCCTGGAGGTACGTTGATTAGTTGGCTCTTATGTTGTTTTGTGCCATTTGGAAACATGAAGTTCAAATGTTTTGTTCATTTGAACCTTAGGTCAAGTGTTAGGGTTTCTCGGGAGGTTCATGTCAGTGGTTGTACAACTCAGCACTTGTGTTCACATTTGGATCTTCAGGACATAATACAGATTTAACTAAATAAAACAAGTTGCATAAAATTTATAATATTATAACATTAATTAAATGAAACAAGTTGGATATGATATATATAAAAAGTTAAAAACAGTTGCACATGTTTTAAATAATACAAATTACATATAGTATCAATAAAATATGTGAAAATAAATTGCTAACTCGAGGATTGACCGCAGCCTTGGCCTTGACATGGGATCAACTTAAGGAGCTCATGGTTGAGGAATTCTGCCCAAAGAATGAAATGAAAAAGCTTGAAGTGGAAATGTGGGATCTTGTTCAAGATAGCGGTGAAAATGAAGCATACAACAACCGTTTTCATGAACTGAGCACCTTGGTCCCACACATGGTCACCCCGTTGAGCCGCCAAATCGACCGTTATATTGGTGGTCTACCTCACCAAATTAGGGGTACCGTCATGGGCAGCAACCCTGCTACTCTCGAAGCTGCCATCCGTCTAGCCGCGTCCCTCACGGACGACCTTGTCAAAGAAGGCATTTTAACCCGAAAAAGTGGTAAGAAGGCTCGAGTTGAAGAAACTAAGGAACCCGAACACCAGTTCAAGAAACAAAAAAGTGGTAGAGAATTTCGCCATGGTAACCCCTGCTGCTCCAATTAACCAAGTAGCACCAACTAGAACCCAAGTTTCCACGAAGAAACCTTATGGCGGGACATCCCCTTTATGTGCTAAATGTCAATATCATCATCATGATACCTACCCCTGCCGCATATGTACTAAGTGTGGTAGAGGGGGTCACCTGACGGATACTTGTCGAGTAACTGGTACTACTTCTGCCATGACTCCCGCAATTACAAATGGTAGAGCTTGCTATGCGTGCGGTGCCACCGACCACCTCAGAAATCATTACCCCAAGCTGAACCCTACCAACAATCAAGCTTCTTAAAGTCGAGTTTTGTCTTAGGAGAACTTGGAAACCACCGAGATGCATCTATCTAGGATAAACGTAGACTCCACTAGTTAAATTTTGGATAAAATTCCCTTATCTAAGGGAGACTTGGTAACCCTGATTCTTTCATTGCGTCTTCTTCACTACTTAGGTATATCTCAATTTTATGTTTATCTGCCTTATTCTATGAATTGTTATCTCAATTTTACTCCTTTGTGTTAATTTCATTTTACGAATTGTTATATGTAACTGCCACTTCTCACACACTAATTCAATATTGTAAGCATAAATTACTTCTGCCATGTTATCATCAATGTTACCAAACTTGCTATTTGTATTTTAAAGCAACTCGCTACTTAACATGATTACTCGAGCAATGACTAAACACCTTTGATATCTTTGAGCATAGGTAACTATTTACCTTCGATATTCCAATCTAATGGACGTTGTAGAAGGATAAGAGAAACTAAGGTGATCATGCAAAGTAAGCAATTATTACGGGTGCACACGTAATAAAGGTTTGCAGTGCATGAGAATCCTAGCAAATCCTATCCTGTAAGCAATAGCTATTATCTCTTTGAACATTTGATTTCAACCCCAAATCTCTGGAACGTCAATCTCAACTGTGGGATTGAAGATGGTTACTAAATCAATAAACTTTCTTTAAGTTCAAATCTCATTCGTATTCCTCTACAATGAAGCTCAAGTATCCTCACCTCTTTCCTGCTACAGTAGCCTCTACTAGTTGAATTTCGGGGACGAAATTCCCTCAACTTGGGGATACTGTAACATCCGTGACTTTTGCATGTAATATTTTATTTCATTTTTGTGCAATAATAATATTTATTGTTATACTTGTACTTTACATCGTGCCATATCAATTTTCAAACGTATAACGCCTCGGAGTTTTAGAATTTAAACTCTTATTTTCCATTTTCTTTATATTATATATATGTATATGTATATGTATATGTATATGTATATGTATATGTATATGTATATGTATATATTTCGGTTAAATTAAATAAATTAATTATAAACTTTAAGTTTAATAAAAAATAAGATTTTATTGTTATAAAAGAAAAATGTTAATAAGGAAATAAATAATATATAAGTCTTATTTTAAATAAGTTAGATAAATGGACCTTGAACCACTTTTATTTTGTTGAACCCTAACTTTAGCATTTTAAACCCCCCTTTTCTTGTGTTGAACCCTTGATATGGAAAATCGTTGGGTTGGCTTGTAAAAGTCAAAACCCACAAACGATCCCGTAATTCCGCTGAATCCGCAATCAAAATCATTCCTTTTTGAATCCTAAATGTTCACGGTCGTTTATTGAATGCGTATCAAGCCTCAATTTGATTAATTAGAGCCGGATTGGTGGGATTTAGAAAACCATTTGGTATGCCACGTAAATGAGGATGAGATTTGCAAAATCATCTAAATCAAGCTCCAATCACGCGAATCTCGTCCCATTAGCAACCTTAAATGCGTATTTCACCACCCTATATATATCCCTACCATCTAACACTCGAATCAGCCTCAAAAATCTGCTCTCTCGGCACCTCCCTGTTCGCGATCGGCAGTAAGGAAGGAGGAACTCATTGTTCGTGAAATCAAGCCAATTCAGGTGAGGATTTTACCCCCTTTGGTCGAATTTACTTCTTGTTACGAAAGCCCCTTGAAATAATCGAGATTCATGGGTTGATTTGGAGATTAGGATTTATTCAATTGGGGGATTTGGGGAAGATAGGTCTCTGGACCTCTTTGTTAAAAATTAAGAATTTCTGATTCCTTCAAGGCTTGATGCCCAGACTAATCGGTTAAATCACACCACTCTTACAGCCCTGGTCACGGGTTCTAGTCCCGGCAGGCCCCTTTTTTTCCCCTTCTTTTATTTGTTTCGATTCCACCTATTTCTCACACACACACACACACACACACTTATATAATTATAAATAAACCTACTCTTTTTATAAATTTTCAAGAGATTAATAATTATCACCCCTTTATAAATAAAAGTGTGTACTTATATATGTATTTAACTTTTGTGCCTACAAAACTTTTTTTTATTACCGCCTAACGGATCACGAATGGCTTTTGGGAACGTCATTAACTTTATTTTCGTTACCACTAAATAAATATATGTCGAACCCTATTATATAACCTTTAAAACTTTAATTGCATTATTTATAGTATCAAATTTTAATGATTGTTTTATTAGAGTATTTATCTTAGTTAAGTAATTAGTAGATATTAAACAAATAATCTTACTATTTAGGCTTTCATAAATAATAAATTACAAATTGCTTAACTAAATTATTTATTCCAAAATTATATCTTTGTGCATATTATTATCTTATAATATTTCAAATGATAATAGCTTAATTTTATTCACTTTTGTCATCATCTTAATTATACAAGGGTAGTATTAAACTATGGGAGATTTATTTGATATTTAACACCAAGTTTGTTTTTATAAATTTATAAAACATTATTTCATATATTATTCACCTTATTTATTTGGTATCGTTAAAAAATTCGAATCTTAAAAATTCTCTCGTTCGCTCATTCGTTCCAAATCCTAATGTCCCAAATCGTTCCGTCTTTATTCCTTTTAATCATTCCTATATATTAAATTACATATCTTATTTATTTAAGACATCGTTAAACCGGTTCACCCGTTCTAGTTCAAGTTTAAGACTCAATATCAATGTGAGATTCATAGCCCCCTTTTTTACTTTTATTTTTGGGGTGGAACATGTATATATATAACTTGATAACTCAAACTTCTTTCTATAACAAATTCATAAACAAGTAATTTCAATTGTATGCTTGATATTTGAACACTATAACATTATTGCAATCATTAACTTGTTTATAAGCCTAAAGGAGTACTAGTATGATCATATAGGGGAAACCGATATAACTTTTCAACGACACAATCTTTGGGATTGTGGATGTATATAACATTTCAGCGGCACAATCTTTGGGATTGTAGATGCAATAACATCTAAACGGCACAATCTTTGGGATTGTGGATGCATATAACATTAAGGGTTGATTGCAATAAATTTGGTGTTGATATGTTTGCACACTTGTTTGAACTTGTATTGAATTTGTATATCTTTTCATGCCAACTTATTTCAATAACTTATAAAACCTATGTTTCTCACCAACTTTATGTTGACCCATTTTACTCTATATGTTTCAGGGAATGAATAGTTGATGATGAAGGATCACATAGGAAAGCTCTTGGACTTAGTTAATAAATTGAACAATATTCTCTTCTGATGTTTGTTTGTTGATTTGAAACAAGTGTTGACATTAATTTATGAAATTTAATAATTTATGTGATGCCTTAGTTACAAACTTTATACCATGTGCTGTGAACTAGATGTAACGGACCAAAATCCGGGTTTCGTTTTAAATAAATAAATATTTCTAATTAATATTATGGTGAAAATAATATTTTAGAAATAAGTTGAAACAAGTGGGTTTCAAGTTTGTAATGGGGTTTTGTTAGTTTTAACTAACTATGGGATGTAATGGATGAAATGAAAGTTGAGGGGCCAAAGTGTAAATATGGCAAATCTGCCATATTTGACTTAAGAAGTCAAAATTAACCTCATTTTGAGGTGTTGGTCGTTCAAGAGAGGAGAGCAAGAGGAGAAACCGGGTTTTGAGCTCAAATGGTGCAATTGAGGCTTGTTTTGTGAAGGTTTTGGCTCACACAACACCTTCATAACATCAAGTAAGTGATTCTCTTCCTCTTGATTTCACCATGAATGTGTTCTTGGTGGGTTTTGAGTGAAATCCGAAATTATGTATGCATGTGATGAAATGGTGTTAGATTATTGATAATCTAGCTAAACTAAAGTTAAAGAATGATGATTAACATCCTAGAACCCTTTGATTTTGATTATGAGAAGTTAGGGTTCATATGGTGGAAATTGGGGGTGTTTGGATCATGATGCTAAAATGATGAATTAATGAAGATTAAGTGTTTTTAAGATGTTAGACACTTGAACAAACACCAAATTAACTTAATATTAATTTTTGAAAGAAAAATTAGTGTTAAGATTAAGTTAATGAAACTCAAGTAGGTGAGTTTGTGGTGAAAGAGGGTGTTTGGTTATGAGGATAACCCAAACGGGTCAATTTGGGTTGGAAATGGGGAAATTGAGTTGTGGACTCAATTGTAATAGAATTTTGATGTATGTTAGATTACTAAACTAGGTGAATGTGTTTAGGTAATCAAATTGCAAAGCTAGAAGGTGGTGCGGGATCCTCTAACTCAAAAGGTAAGTGCTTTGCACTTACTTAGTAATGATAGGTGGTGGTGTTGATCATATTTGAATTTCATGTTGGTTGTTCAAATATCTTATATGTGTTTATTGGTATGTTGATGAACTAAGTTAATAAACTTATATGGAGTAAATTGACTTGTGTGGTAAAAGTCAAGCTTGTATGCACAATGTAGTTGACTATGTGGTATATGGTCAAACTAAAATGTAGTATATGTTGAATTGATGTAAATGACTATGTGGTATATAGTTAAGCTAAAAAGTGGAATGTGATAAAGTAGAGTAATTGACTTATGTGGTGTGAAGTCAAACTAAATGTGGTAATTTGAAGAAAGTGGCTTATGTGGAATATAAGTCAACCATTGTGGAAAAATGGTGAAGTCGGTGTAAATTGACTTATGCGAAAAATAAGTCAAACCATTGTGGAATAATGGTGAGATTGGCGTAAATGAACTTATGTGGTATATAAGTCAAACCATTATGGAATAATGGTGAATTTGGTATAATTGTCTTATGTGGTATATAAGTCAAGTGTAAGGGACCTTAGTTGACCAAATGGGTGTGAACGGGTCAAATGGGTCAAATGGGTGAAAGGGATGAAAACAAGTTGTAAATACTTGTTTGTTATGTCTAACACATTACTATGGTAATATGTTAATGAAATGCTAATGTATGGAACCATAAATGACCAAATAGATGCAAACGGGTCAAATGGGTTAAATGGGTGAAAAGGGTGAAAACAAGTTGTAAATACTTGTTTGATATGTTTATCTCATTACTAATGGTGATATGTCAACGTGGTGATGTAGGGAAAGCTCCGAAGTAGGTCAAGGTCAAGTCCAAGGCGTGAAGGGTTCTCGTATGCATTTTTGGTATTTTGAGGATTTTCGTAAAATCCTTGTAAAGTGGTGTAATTTGACACAAAAGTTATGTTTTAGTGTAATCATATGTTGTCATGGTGTTTTTGGTCAAAATTTAAGTGTTGGTAAAGTTTTGATGTTAAGCAAAATGGAAAAAGTTGGAAAAATGGCTAAGTATGAAAATCTGCAGGAAACTGAAACTCTCTGAGTTTTGAGTCCCTCGCGGTACGCGAGAGCCCTGAGGGAATTCTCTCGCGGTACGTGAGAGACCGGGTTTCCGGGTTTGCATTTCTGAGACTCCCTCGCGGTACGCGAGGGAGGTGGCCGATGTTCCTCGCGGTACGCGAGAGGTAAAAAAAAAAAAAATTTC
The DNA here is from genome assembly GCA_023525975.1 of Smallanthus sonchifolius. Taxonomy (NCBI): domain Eukaryota; kingdom Viridiplantae; phylum Streptophyta; class Magnoliopsida; order Asterales; family Asteraceae; genus Smallanthus; species Smallanthus sonchifolius. The sequence continues at coordinate 57,056,263 of CM042028.1, forward strand.
TGGGATTAAGACTTCCGCGCGTTAAAGTATAGTTTTAAAAGCGGTGTGTTTCACTATATGTGTGACACCTCGCGTTTCCGCCTTGGTGGGGTGTGACACAACCATAGAGAAAACATTCAATGAATCTGCCATCATTCCATTCTTGATACTGGGAAGGATTATCTCATCTAATTTGTTTTCTTCACAAGCTCTTTTGGCGAGTAAAGCAAGAGACCGTTGATCATCGAAAAGTGTATTAATAACTGCAAGCCTTCCACACAATATTTCAAATAGCACCACCCCAAATGAATACACATTTGATTCCTTGGTTAGAATGCAGGTTTTTACATATTCCGGATCAACATAGCCAAGTGTGCCACATGCATTAGTCGCAAGAAACGTGAACTCAACATTTGCAGGGCCTATTTTTGACAATCCAAAATCAGATATTTTTGTTTCCCAGTTAGTATCTAAGAGAATGTTTGAGCTCTATATGTCGCGATGAAAGACCCTATGTTGGGGTCCCACATCATTATGAAGGTAACTAAAACCACGAGCTGCACCAAGGCTAATTTTGAGACGTTGCATCCAAGAGAGCTTATCGTTATCTAGATATCTGTCAAGGCTTCCATATTTTGCATACTCATAAACAAGGATATTTTCTTTACTTTCTTGACAAAAACCAACAAGAGTGACAAGGTTTTTGTGTTTATAACACGAAAGTAGTTAAACTTCCATCATAAACTCACGATCCCCTTGTCCATGCGCACGATCTAACCTCTTCACAGCGACAGTATTCTGCTGTCCAGATGTAGTGAGATTGCCTCTATAGACGGTACCAAATCCACCTCTAGCAATGAAGTTTTCTTTACTAAAGTCTCTCGTTGCCAACTTTATCTCTTCAAGTTGAATTCTCAAGTGTTGTAGTCTTTCCATGAAAATCCAACTAAAAGCTAACTCTCAAGACTTTGTATAATTCGCTACAATTATTAATTAAGTTCGAAATTCAAAGACTTGAATGTTGTGTAAACTAAATACAAACCTCAGGTTTAATATTAACATCAATAAATAACCCTCTTTATATCAAGGCAATTATTAATCTGTTTTTCTGTTTTTTTCCCTTTATCTTTCTGATTAGTTAAAAATGAATTTCTGTGCACAAGGTCTGGCAAAAGGATCGATCCATAAAAGAAACATCAACCTGAATGAACTCGTTTTTACTTTTGAAACGAGTTTCTTGAGTTCATAATTTGTTCAGAACAATCTCTTTCATGATTCAAGACAGGGGCGGACTTACATACGCGGGAGGGGGTTCAGGAGTTTCGAAAATTTTATAGAACATTAGGTGGCCGATGTTCCTCGTGGTACGCGAGAGGTAAAAAAAAAATAATAAATAAATAAATAAATAAATTTCTGGGATTAAGACTTCCGCGCGTTAAAGTATAGTTTTAAAAGCGGTGTGTTTCAACTTGGTATCAGAGCAATGGTTTGAGGGATTTGGTGTGTGAGGCACTAAACTCAAACCGAATACTCTTGATAAGGGGGATATGATACGAGAATCCATGAAGGACTTGACTAAGACTCGGAGCTTGCGGAATGAAAGGTTAGTAATGATTTGATAAGAGGTTATATATATGTAAGTTGTAAATGCATATGAATGATTAAATGACAAGATGTTATGTGTGCCGAAACTTGTTTTGTGACTTGTTATATGAATATGGTAAATACAACTGGGCATAACGTATTATTAAACATGTCTGGCCAATATGATTAATAAGACGGGATGTCCAAGGGTCTTATGATAACCATATGACAATAAACATTGCGGGGATTAGGTGAAGGTGGTTATATATGAATATATGTATATAGGTAGATATATATATACTTAATACATTGTAAACGTGTGACGGATGCCTAAGATGTTGATAGTGTAATGGTGTTAAGGTGTTCTTGGTTCTTTTTCTCAGCTAAGAGATGGCAGACGATGCAAATAGGGAACCGTTGGATCCAAGAATCCAAGAGTTGATTAAGGAAGAGGTGGTCAAGGCCTTTGAGCAAGCCACAAATCTGTTGATGGAAGAAATGAGGGGGACTATTAAACTCTCTCTCGAGGAGATCATGAAGGAAAAAGAAAAAGAACCTCAAGGTTTTACTCTGAAAGAGTTTATGGTGATCAAGCCCAAGGAGTATAATGGGCAGGTGGACCCGATTCTGAGCCACAGGTGGGTGGTGGATATGGAGTCAAACTTTGAGACGACTAGGTGTAAACCCGAGGATAGGGTTATGTTTAGTGTGCCTTTGTTAACTGGTAGGGCAAAGGAGTGGTTGTTGAATCTCCGAAAGGAGAGAGGTGAATTAGGAGTGACCTCCATGTCTTGGGAGGAATTCAAGGCGGCTTTTCTGAAGTACCATTGCCCTCAAGCCGTGGTTGATAGAATGACTGAGGAGTTCCTCCTCATGAGGCAATCGACTGAGTCAATTGATGAGTTGGCAGGAGCTTTCTTCGATCGCGCCAAGTTTTGTCCGGACGTGGTGTCATCCGAAAAGGCGAAGATTGACAGATTCTATGCTATGCTGACAGTGGAGTTCAGAGATAGCATATCTCCATCCTCCTTTACCACACTTGTGGATTTGATAAATAGGTGTCGGGAAAGAGAGGTGGAGTTGAGGAGGCAAGAAGCTAGGGGCGAGAAGAGGAAGCGTGAAATCGTTGAACAAGTGGTGAAAAAGATAAAGGGCGGGAGCCCTAGCAAGAAGCCGTTCAACAAGTTCTCTTCTCGGGCGTGCAAAAATTATGGAAAAGAGCATTTCGGGGATTGTAAGAAAGGATCCTTGAATTGCTATAAATGTGGAAAGCCGGGACACATGGCTAATCAATGTACAAGCCAAATTCAGTTGTGCTATAACTGTTACAAGCCCGGGCACAATAGGGTGGATTGTCCCGAGTTGAAGCAAGGTAGAAGCGATAAGAAGATAGAGATGCCAAGACCTAAGGGTAGAGCTTTCCACATCTCAGCGGAGGAAGCAAAGAATGACTCGGAAGTGGTGACAGGTACGTTCAAGATTAACTCTTTACCTGCACTAGTTCTTTTTTATTCGGGGGCTAGTCGTTCGTTTGTGTGTTTGAAATTTGTTAAGCATTCTTCGTTTCTAAGTAGCAAGTTAGATGAACCTTTGGAAATCGAGGCGGCCAATGATAAGAGCTTCCTGGTGTTTGATATTTTTAGAAATTGCAAGTTGAGAGCGGGGGGTGAAACATTTCTTATTGATTTGATTCCTATGGCTATGGGGGATTTTGATGTTATTGTGGGGATGGATTGGTTGTCAAAGAATAAGGCAAGTATTTTATGTGGACCGAAGGCGATCCAACTTATTTCCCCGTCGGGAGAGTCCATCTACATAGAAGGTGATAAGAAAGGTAAGGTGAGGTTGTGCTCCTCTGTGAAGGCAACCAAGTACATGGCGCGTGGGTGCAAGGCGTTCATGGCACGTGTTACGGATGTGGATGGAAAGGTGAAAGAAATTCACGAGGTGCCGGTCGTGAATCGGTTTGTGGATGTGTTTCCTGACGAGTTACCGGGGGTTCCGTCTGATAGGGAGATAGAGTTTGGGATCGACTTGATGCCGGGTGCTAAGCCGGTAGCCAAAGCGCCTTATAGATTGGCACCGCCAGAAATGAAAGAGTTGATGGAACAATTGCAAGAGTTGCTTGATAAAGGTTTCATACGCCCAAGTGTTTCACCTTGGGGTGCGCCTGTTCTCTTCGTTAAAAAGAAGGATGGGAGCATGAGGATGTGTATGGATTACCGGGAGTTGAACAAGTTGACGGTGAAGAATAAGTACCCATTGCCTAGGATTGATGATCTTTTCGACCAATTGCAAGGGGCGTCATGGTTTTCCAAGATTGACTTGAAGTCCGGGTATCATCAGTTGAAAGTGAAGGAAGAGGATGTTCATAAGACAGCTTTTCGCACTCGTTACGGCCATTATGAGTTTACGGTTATGCCTTTCGGTTTAACCAACGCGCCCGCGGTTTTCATGGATCTTATGAACCGGGTGTGTAGACCGTTCCTTGATCGTTCGGTCATTGTGTTTATTGACGATCTTCTCATTTATTCAAGGAGCGAGGGTGATCATGCTTGTCATTTGCGTGAGATTCTTGAAGTTCTTCGAAAGGAAAAGCTTTATGCTAAATTTTCTAAGTGTGCTTTTTGGTTGCGCGAAATCCAATTTCTGGGTCATGTGGTTAATGAGAAAGGGATTACAGTCGACCCATCCAAGATAGTGGCGGTTAAAGATTGGTCATCGCCGAAAACACCTTCAGAAATCAGAAGTTTCTTGGGGTTGGCGGGTTATTATCGGCGGTTTATTGAAAACTTCTCTCGGATTGCCTTGCCGATGATGAAGTTGACGCGTAAAGAGACCAAATTTGTTTGGGGTTCCGAGCAAGAATCTGCCTTTCAACTCTTGAAAGAAAAGTTGACTAAGGCGCCTATTCTATCCTTGTCGGACGGGACCGAAGATTTTGTTGTGTATTCGGATGCCTCGCATTCGGGGTTGGGGTGTGTATTGATGCAAAAGGGGAAAGTGATTGCCTACGCATCTAGGCAATTGAAGGTTCACGAGGTGAATTACCCTACCCATGATTTAGAGCTTGCGGCCGTGGTTTTCGCACTCAAGATTTGGAGGCATTATTTGTATGGGGCTAAGTGTACGATCTACACGGATCACAGAAGTCTCAAGTACTTCTTTGACCAAAAGGACCTCAACATGAGGCAAAGGCGGTGGCTTGAGTTGGTCAAGGATTATGATTGTGAGATACTTTATCATCCGGGTAAAGCGAATGTTGTGGCAGATGCGCTTAGTAGAAAGTCAAGTCATTCACCTGTCAAGGTGAAGTCATTCAAGATGACAATTTCATCATCTCTTATTGAAGAAATCCGGGAGGCTCAAGTGTCAGCACCTGGTGGTGACTTGAAGAAAGAGCGGATGGTTGCTTATGTTGATAAGCTTGGTGAAAATAACATGGGTTTGAAGGCATGTTTTGATAGAATTTGGATTCCTAGGTTGTCAAGTGTTTTGACAACTATTTTAGATGAGGCACATAAATCCAAATATTCTATCCATCCGGGGGCCACAAAAATGTTTTATGATTTGAGGTATCATTTTTGGTGGCCGGGTATGAGGCGTGATGTTGTTAAGTATGTTGAAAGGTGTCTCACATGCTTAAGAGTAAAGGCGGAACACCAAAAGTCGTATGGAAAGCTTCAACCGCTTGAAATACCGCTTTGGAAATGGGAGAATATAGCTATGGATTTGATCACTAAACTACCAAAGACTCGAAAGGGTTATGATGCGTTATGGGTAGTAGTGGATCGGTTGACGAAGAGTGCACATTTCCTACCTATAAAGGAAACATACTCTTCGGATAGATTGGCGGAAATGTATGTGAAGGAAATTGTGTCACGTCATGGTGTGCAGTGTCGATTATATCGGATCGTGATACGAGATTTACTTCTCGATTTTGGAAGAAATTCCATGAGGATATGGGGACTAGATTGAATCTTAGCACCGCTTATCATCCACAAACGGATGGTCAAAGCGAGCGAACGATTCAAACGCTCGAGGACATGTTGCGAGCGTGTGCTTTGGATTTTGGTGGTAGTTGGGACGACCATTTACCGTTGGCGGAATTCTCTTATAACAATAGTTACCATTCTAGTATTGGTATGCCGCCTTTTGAGGCATTGTATGGGAGAAAGTGTCGAACACCCGTGTGTTGGGGTGAAATTGGTCAACGGGAGCTTGGTAATGTTGAGGCGGTCAAGGAAACTAATGATAGTATTGATCAAATTAGAGCACGCTTGAAAGCGGCTCAAGATCGCCAAAAGTCCTATGCGGATAATAGGAGGCGGGCGATTGAGTTCCAAATGGGGGACTTTGTGCTTTTGAAAGTCTCTCCTTGGAAAGGGGTGATACGGTTTAGGAAACGGGGGAAGTTAAGTCCTCGTTTCATCGGGCCGTTTAAGGTGATAGCAAAGGTGGGTGCGGTAGCTTATCGTTTGGAGCTACCGGAGGGACTAAGTAGACTTCATAACACATTTCATGTGTCTCATTTGCGAAAGTGTTTGGCGGATGAATCTACTTTTGTCCCATTGGATGATATTGAATTGGATGAAAAGTTGAATTATGTGGAAGAACCGGTGACAATCTTGGATAGAAAAGTGAAGCGTTTACGCAATAAAGAGATTAGCCAAGTTTTGGTGAGGTGGGAACATAGGAAGGGAGCGGAAATGACTTGGGAAACCGAGGAAGAAATGCTCAAATATTATCCGAACCTTTTTATGTGAAGTCGGGTTTCGGGGACGAAACCCAAATAAAGGGAGGTGATTTGTAACGGACCAAAATCCGGGTTTCGTTTTAAATAAATAAATATTTCTAATTAATATTATGGTGAAAATAATATTTTAGAAATAAGTTGAAACAAGTGGGTTTCAAGTTTGTAATGGGGTTTTGTTAGTTTTAACTAACTATGGGATGTAATGGATGAAATGAAAGTTGAGGGGCCAAAGTGTAAATATGGCAAATCTGCCATATTTGACTTAAGAAGTCAAAATTAACCTCATTTTGAGGTGTTGGTCGTTCAAGAGAGGAGAGCAAGAGGAGAAACCGGGTTTTGAGCTCAAATGGTGCAATTGAGGCTTGTTTTGTGAAGGTTTTGGCTCACACAACACCTTCATAACATCAAGTAAGTGATTCTCTTCCTCTTGATTTCACCATGAATGTGTTCTTGGTGGGTTTTGGGTGAAATCCGAAATTATGTATGCATGTGATGAAATGGTGTTAGATTATTGATAATCTAGCTAAACTAAAGTTAAAGAATGATGATTAACATCCTAGAACCCTTTGATTTTGATTATGAGAAGTTAGGGTTCATATGGTGGAAATTGGGGGTGTTTGGATCATGATGCTAAAATGATGAATTAATGAAGATTAAGTGTTTTTAAGATGTTAGACACTTGAACAAACACCAAATTAACTTAATATTAATTTTTGAAAGAAAAATTAGTGTTAAGATTAAGTTAATGAAACTCAAGTAGGTGAGTTTGTGGTGAAAGAGGGTGTTTGGTTATGAGGATAACCCAAACGGGTCAATTTGGGTTGGAAATGGGGAAATTGAGTTGTGGACTCAATTGTAATAGAATTTTGATGTATGTTAGATTACTAAACTAGGTGAATGTGTTTAGGTAATCAAATTGCAAAGCTAGAAGGTGGTGCGGGATCCTCTAACTCAAAAGGTAAGTGCTTTGCACTTACTTAGTAATGATAGGTGGTGGTGTTGATCATATTTGAATTTCATGTTGGTTGTTCAAATATCTTATATGTGTTTATTGGTATGTTGATGAACTAAGTTAATAAACTTATATGGAGTAAATTGACTTGTGTGGTAAAAGTCAAGCTTGTATGCACAATGTAGTTGACTATGTGGTATATGGTCAAACTAAAATGTAGTATATGTTGAATTGATGTAAATGACTATGTGGTATATAGTTAAGCTAAAAAGTGGAATGTGATAAAGTAGAGTAATTGACTTATGTGGTGTGAAGTCAAACTAAATGTGGTAATTTGAAGAAAGTGGCTTATGTGGAATATAAGTCAACCATTGTGGAAAAATGGTGAAGTCGGTGTAAATTGACTTATGCGAAAAATAAGTCAAACCATTGTGGAATAATGGTGAGATTGGCGTAAATGAACTTATGTGGTATATAAGTCAAACCATTATGGAATAATGGTGAATTTGGTATAATTGTCTTATGTGGTATATAAGTCAAGTGTAAGGGACCTTAGTTGACCAAATGGGTGTGAACGGGTCAAATGGGTCAAATGGGTGAAAGGGATGAAAACAAGTTGTAAATACTTGTTTGTTATGTCTAACACATTACTATGGTAATATGTTAATGAAATGCTAATGTATGGAACCATAAATGACCAAATAGATGCAAACGGGTCAAATGGGTTAAATGGGTGAAAAGGGTGAAAACAAGTTGTAAATACTTGTTTGATATGTTTATCTCATTACTAATGGTGATATGTCAACGTGGTGATGTAGGGAAAGCTCCGAAGTAGGTCAAGGTCAAGTCCAAGGCGTGAAGGGTTCTCGTATGCATTTTTGGTATTTTGAGGATTTTCGTAAAATCCTTGTAAAGTGGTGTAATTTGACACAAAAGTTATGTTTTAGTGTAATCATATGTTGTCATGGTGTTTTTGGTCAAAATTTAAGTGTTGGTAAAGTTTTGATGTTAAGCAAAATGGAAAAAGTTGGAAAAATGGCTAAGTATGAAAATCTGCAGGAAACTGAAACTCTCTGAGTTTTGAGTCCCTCGCGGTACGCGAGAGCCCTGAGGGAATTCTCTCGCGGTACGTGAGAGACCGGGTTTCCGGGTTTGCATTTCTGAGACTCCCTCGCGGTACGCGAGGGAGGTGGCCGATGTTCCTCGCGGTACGCGAGAGGTAAAAAAAAAAAAATTTCTGGGATTAAGACTTCCGCGCGTTAAAGTATAGTTTTAAAAGCGGTGTGTTTCACTATATGTGTGACACCTCGCGTTTCCGCCTTGGTGGGGTGTGACACAACCATAGAGAAAACATTCAATGAATCTGCCATCATTCCATTCTTGATACTGGGAAGGATTATCTCATCTAATTTGTTTTCTTCACAAGCTCTTTTGGCGAGTAAAGCAAGAGACCGTTGATCATCGAAAAGTGTATTAATAACTGCAAGCCTTCCACACAATATTTCAAATAGCACCACCCCAAATGAATACACATTTGATTCCTTGGTTAGAATGCAGGTTTTTACATATTCCGGATCAACATAGCCAAGTGTGCCACATGCATTAGTCGCAAGAAACGTGAACTCAACATTTGCAGGGCCTATTTTTGACAATCCAAAATCAGATATTTTTGTTTCCCAGTTAGTATCTAAGAGAATGTTTGAGCTCTATATGTCGCGATGAAAGACCCTATGTTGGGGTCCCACATCATTATGAAGGTAACTAAAACCACGAGCTGCACCAAGGCTAATTTTGAGACGTTGCATCCAAGAGAGCTTATCGTTATCTAGATATCTGTCAAGGCTTCCATATTTTGCATACTCATAAACAAGGATATTTTCTTTACTTTCTTGACAAAAACCAACAAGAGTGACAAGGTTTTTGTGTTTATAACACGAAAGTAGTTAAACTTCCATCATAAACTCACGATCCCCTTGTCCATGCGCACGATCTAACCTCTTCACAGCGACAGTATTCTGCTGTCCAGATGTAGTGAGATTGCCTCTATAGACGGTACCAAATCCACCTCTAGCAATGAAGTTTTCTTTACTAAAGTCTCTCGTTGCCAACTTTATCTCTTCAAGTTGAATTCTCAAGTGTTGTAGTCTTTCCATGAAAATCCAACTAAAAGCTAACTCTCAAGACTTTGTATAATTCGCTACAATTATTAATTAAGTTCGAAATTCAAAGACTTGAATGTTGTGTAAACTAAATACAAACCTCAGGTTTAATATTAACATCAATAAATAACCCTCTTTATATCAAGGCAATTATTAATCTGTTTTTCTATTTTTTTCCCTTTATCTTTCTGATTAGTTAAAAATGAATTTTTGTGCACAAGGTCTGGCAAAAGGATCGATCCATAAAAGAAACATCAACCTGAATGAACTCGTTTTTACTTTTGAAACGAGTTTCTTGAGTTCATAATTTGTTCAGAACAATCTCTTTCATGATTCAAGACAGGGGCGGACTTACATACGCGGGAGGGGGTTCACCGGAACCCCCCGAGTTTCGAAAATTTTATAGAACATTAGGTAAAAAAAACTGGGGTGAACCCCTTAAAAATTTATAGAGTGAACCCCTTTACAAAGTTTAACAAGTGGTGTAGTTGTTTAGGCTTTGTTTTATAACCTGAAGGTTGTGAGTTCGAATCCCCTCACTCACATTTTTTTAAACCTTTTTTTACCTGATTTCGTCTAGTGTAATATCCCAAAAATAATAATAATAATAATAATAATAATAATAATAATAATAATAATATGAAATAAAGTTTACGAACGAAGATCGGGAAATAACGAAGAAAACATATTGGGCTCGTGGGCCGGGTATGGGAGGCGTAAGGGGAGGTGTAAAAGCCTTCCTTCTCCCTTGTCACTCCACTCCATCATCATCACCTTAAACCTAGAGAGAGAGAGAGAGAGTAGAGAGAGAAAGCTTCAAGGATCCACACCCGAGGCCTTCGTGTTGCTCTAGATCCTTGCTGGAACATCCCCGAGGATTGAAGAAGAAGGAATCGATATCAGGTAACAACTCGTTCTCAGAATCGATTTCTAGATTTAAAGTGGGTTTTTAGGGTTTTAAGGTGGATTTTATAAAAGTCGGGATTTTTACGATGGAATTGGACTAGAAAGCATGTATTTAGCTTCATGGAAGCTAGATACAAGTTTTGGACGTAAAAAGATTGAATCTTGAATCGAAAACGAAGAAATCAGCCAAGAACATATGAATCGTCCGAAAACTCAATGAATGGTTCGAAAACTCTGAAACGTCCGAAAAGTATTTCGGACAGAACATTTTGATCGGAAAGTATTTCGGACATCATAGATTTCGGACAGAACATTTCGGTCGAAAAGGATTTCGGACATATGTTTTCGAACGAAAAAGCCATGTAATGGAAAATAGTTTTAACACAGAAGTTTTCGGTCGAAAAAGATTTCGACCGAAATAGATTTCGATCGAACAAGATTTCGGACAGATATTTTCGAATGAAACATATAGGTTATAACCTTGTTCCATTCGTGACATTTGACAGATTTGTTAGCATCCCACCTAGCTTGAAGTTTCAGTGCTAAGTGAGATAGACACAGTAGAAGTCAGGTGAGTTCTTATTGCCCTTTTCCTAAACGGTTTGGGCTGGCATGCATACTGTTAAAGAGATAGTTTTCAAAGTAAAAGAATATTTTATAAGAATTATATATTTTTATAAATTTAAAGATAAAGAGTTAAAGAGTATAGTATTATCTTTTAAACAAGATTTTGAAAGATAACAATGAGTTAAAGTAAAGAACGATAAAGGAGCTGTACTTCGGTACAGCTCGACAGTGACAGTGACAGATACCATGTTATATGCTTATGTGTTAACGTGTGATATTTGTCTATATGATAGTTATGGGATTATATTTCTATTTTGTGTAATAGTGTGATTGCATTGTATAGTAGTTACATAGTAGAAAGTCCTGCAGGCATGCTAAAGTAGAAGTCTCACCCTGAGGTGTGAGCAATGCTAAAGGAGTCTTACACTCCGGTGTAAGCAATGCTAAAGGAGTCTTACACTTCGGTGTAAGCGAGAAAGTCCTACCCTGAGGTGTGGGCAATGCTAAAGGAGTCTTGTACTGACGTGCAAGCGAGAAAGAAAGTCCCACCCTGAGGTGTGGGCAGCGCTGAAGTAAAAGTCTTACCCTGAGGTGTAAGCGAGAAAGGGATCTAGTCTTCGGACCATGATCCATATGTGATAGTTAAAGTATGATAAAGTCACTTGTCCTGTACAAGTGAAACGCGAGACTGACAGAGTACAAGAGGACACCCTAACGGGTTTCCTCAAAGCTAAAGTTTTAATAATAGACAGTAACGTAACAGTTTTATAATTGTAACGTTGTAAAGTTTTAAAGTAAAGTTTAAGTGTTTTCAAAGAAAGAGAAAGTAAAGCTTATTTTATTTTTATAAAACTAAGCTATCAAAAAGAAAGTTTTTACAGCTTAAAGTAAAGATAGAACTCACCAGCGTTAGCTGACTTTTAGTATGCATAACAGGTAGAAAAGGTAAAGAGAAGTTAAAGTAGAGGAGCCGTGTGGGCTGAATAGCATGGGCGTCGGGCTGCTGCATTGAAGACTGACATTTCCAATCTTGATAGTTCATTTTATAGACAATGTTTTACATTATCGTTTGATGAATGATTTAAAATTAAAAGACTTCCGCTGTAATAGATTCTGATTTCTGGTTTAAGAACTATGTTTGTTATGTTTTGTGTCAACTATGAGACGTACCCGGTTTGGGGTGTTTCATCTGGGCCTTTTTTAGCTGATGGGCCTGTTTTGACTGGTGGGCCTTCTGACTGTTTCGTGTTTCTTTTGTTGGGCTGGTATATCAAAGAGGGAAAGAAAGTAGGTCGCAGGGAAAGAAAGAAACCATGTCGCACTTCGCAACAGAGTTTCAGCCTCCAACCTCCAACTCCGCCTTCCGCCACTGCTGCTGTCCTGCCGCCGCCGCCCACCGGCCCACCGCACCGCTGCCGCCAGTCTCTCCACCACAAGTTAGTTGACTTTTTATTCCCTGTTGTTTGTTGTTTACTTGTTTTAAGAAGAAAATCTAGTTTTAATTTGAATGTTAATTTAAATGTTAATTTAGAACCTGTAGAACTTATAAAAAGAGCAAGTTTAATTGATGTTGTAAATATTTGATGATTTAAGTGGGGAATATTTAGATTTAATTTCAGTAATCTGAATTTTTATTTAATGGAGTTTAGGTTAGGGAAATCGAGAGAGAAGCAAGTGAAGAAGTCGAAACGATGCAAGAGAAAGATGCAAAACAATCTGTTGAACTTGATTTGATTTCGAGGCCGAATAATCATCGATCCTATTCCAATGCTGATAATTAGAAAGGTAACTTTTTTCTTGAATTCGGATGAAGAAATGTTACATTATGTTTTCTATAGGTAGGAAAATGTATGGGTTGAGTAACGAGTTAAAATGAGTTGGGTTCAAAACGGGTAGGGCGGGTAAGGCTGGGTTTGTTTGAGTTGCCAACCCTTTTTGTTCTTGTTTTTTTAATTTTATACACAACAGATATAGATATGAATGACACTTGATATAGATTTTAATTTTACCCGACCCGAACCATCGAACCGACCTGAAATTTTTTATGTTCGGCCCTATGATATTGGAGCATCTAAAAACAGTGAACCCCTTGAAAAAAATTTATGGATCCACCACTAATTCAAGATATAAGTACGCTATGTTAATTTGAGTAGAAAACAATACTACTTAAGAGCATTTGCAGCCGGTTTGGTATATGTTTGTGAGTGGGTTTGGTATATTTTAAGGAGTTGTTTAAAGTGGTTGTAAGTGGAGGAGAGAGAAAAAGTATAATTTTTTTGTATATTTGTGGAAACACTATTCACATGTATAATTTTTTTAATATTTTTTGAAAGTGGTTGTGAGTGGAGTAGAGAGAAAATGTAATTATAAAGGTATAAAAACGTATTATTTAATTGAAAATGAGAGAGAGAAATATTCTAGAAAACTATTTTGATCAAATATCCATTTTGGTATTTTTTGCATGCATATATCGTTTGGTCTTTTTTTTTTTTTTTCAATAATCGACTTTGAGAGAGAAATATTCTCGTTTGTTTGATTTATTCCGCAAGTTGGAGATTTATTTTCACCTCTCGAAACTAATTGGACTTTAAGTCGAATAAAAGAAGAAAAATCATCATAATAAATAATTGACAAAACATATTTATCAAATAAACATTTGAGTTTTCTAAATCAATTTGACCGTAATACACTTTTCATAACACGTTCACATTTGCGCCAAAGGGCGTAGAACAGGTCAATAATTCCAGATAAATATTAAAAATGTAAAAACAATCAATATGATATATAATGTTAATAATATTAGTCAAAATTTTATAAAAGTTATTAAAAAGATAAATATTATATAAATTAAAAAAAAAATCTTATACGTGTCGTATAGAACTATACGTCATGTATAGGGACTTTGTAACCCAAAACCTGCCAAGTTTGGAGCAAAAATATTACCGGTGACCCATAGGCCGCGTATAGTGCAATACGTCGCGTATATGCCAAGCAAAGATAAGGAAGTGAAACACAAAATTGCATATGCTTTAAATAATACATGTTGCATACCGTTATAATTTGAATTTAACTAAGTACTAATAAAATATGTGAAAATAAATTGCTACCAACTATTCTTACTTTGATTAAGCGTATTCCTTGACGGTCCTTCCTCGTTGCCTCTGCCAAGAGGGTGAGTGTTCTTTTTCATCGTGATCTAGAATAAGAACAACATTGTTCAATCTATACCTCATAGTCCTAATTAGACAGATCTATTTTGGTTTAGATAAAAGTCGCAGAAAGAACTCAAGTGGGAATAATAATTTTCAACGTCAAATGTAACTATAAATCATTAATCACGGTAGCTACATGATTAACCATTTACTTTACACATGTGTTGTAGCTATCGTCCATCACGTGCTAAGTTGTATAACTAATGTCTTTAGTTAGTTTGGCAACAGGCTAATTAACTTGTTGGGCTTCCAAATCAGTTCCACGAATCTTAGTTTAAGACTAGATACTACCTATTAGTATCTACATCCCTCAAACTAAGGCTCTGATACCAACGTGTTACACCTCGCCCAGGTCGGGTTCACTGTGACCGATTAATACGTAACCAAAGCAGCGAAAACATAAACTTTAATTGATTTCAAAAGCTTAAGATAAAATATTTGTTCATAATATCCAAATTCTAAGTACAAGCTTTAATCAAAATGAAGTACATTGTTTACTAAACATCAAAAGTACGGGTCTTGAACCATAACTTCAAAGTTCGCACTAAACAGTTAAATACTACTAGCTACCGTCAATATAAAATGGTGAGTTTTAAAATCATAATCGTGTCAAAACTATAATTCAATCAAGTGTCCTGGAAATGATTAGAAATTAAACAAATAAAACCATGTACATGTAAATTCACAATCAAAGATAGTGTGGGGTCATGTCCAAGCACTATCAAAAGTCCACTCGTAGCAATAAGTCCTTTCGGGATTCGTAATACGGTGATCACTCCCTTTAGGACTCACAATTGTGGACTTGGAGACGTGTGATCAGTCCTTTAGGGACTCACATCTGCCTCCAATTTATTATGCTAGCTAGCTATATGCATAAACGACAAACTAACATGTCATGTCAGTTTTATCAACCCATATTGTTAGAGCATGTTTTGTGACAAGCAGCTTGAAGATTGTTTGTATTTTATGAGAGTAGTTTGTATCTGATCGAGTTGTATATTCGAGTCTTTGTTCATGTATGTTTTGGGTTGTATTAGTGGCTGCGTACTAAGCAAGTACGCAGGGAGAGTTGCTCTTGCGTACTTAGCTAGTACGCAAGCTAAGTCCTGCGTACTTAGCTAAGTACTACGCAGGTTGGTGAGTCTGTTAGTATAAATAGGTGATGTTGAAAGAGGTCTGAACTTGAGAGAAAACCTTTGTAATCAGTTGTTTAATGCTAATAGACAAAGTTTTATATACTTGTGTTCGTTATCATCGTATCTAGTCATCTTGTTCAAGCTAATCACAGAGGATTCCGCACTTTGTTGATTGGTTTCATCTCCTATACGTCAATCGATCTAACACCAGGGGACCTACAAGTGGTATCAGAGCCTTTGCTCTTGAAATTGAGTGTTATAGGAGTGGTACTGAACATTTTCGACTAGATTTAGACTGATTTACAAGGTTTTTGACTTGAATTTGAGGGTTGTTGAGCAGATCTGAGCGTTCTTGTTCTTCACGTTCATGAACTGAGATTGCTTCAAAACACCTCAGTAGTTGTTTGATTTTGTGAATTAATCATCAAGGGTTTGTTAGAATTGGATTTCTAAGCTTTTGGTTGGATTAATTTCATATTTTAGATAAGATTTGAGTGATTGATGAGTTTTCCAGACGTTCCTGCGTACATACATTTGTTCTTGTGTACTTAGGTTTGTTCCTGCGTACTTATATTTGTTCCTGCGTACTTACATTTGTTCTTGCGTACTTAATTTGTTCCTGCGTACTTAGTAAAAAAACAATTTAAAGAATTGTAATTTAATTGGTTCAAGAGTTACAATCATGTTACGTTATAAGAATGAGTTTGGAACATGGCCTCCACCTCCTAGACTCGTATCTCTAAATGATTATTCTACTTGGAAAGCTCGGTTTATGGAGTATGTTTCTTTGATCGACAAAGGTTTTTGGAAACCAGTAGAGGAAAGTTATACCCCTCCTACTTACACCTTCTTGGGTGATCCAAACATTCCAAAACCTACATCAAAGTTCACGGTTGAAGAAAATAAAGAATTTGAGAGAGAAAAGAAGACTAGAGAGGTTATTGAAATGGCTCTTTCACAAGAAACCAACTATAAATTTACGTGTTACTACACTTCAAAAAGCTTATGGGAAGCAATTCAAATGAGGTGTGAAGGATGTTTGAATGTGAAAGACATGATGATGAACTCTGTGGATTCACCAAAATCTTCGGTTGCTCAAAAGGATGAAAACAATGAATGTGAAAGTCCTCTTGAAGATGTAGAAGTAAGCCAGAACCACGTTTTTGATGATAGTATCGTTTCTGAAAAAGTGTTTGGTCAAAAGAAGCTAAGTATGATACAGAAAATGCTCAGTCAGAAGAAAGTGACGTGACTGAAGAAAGTTTCTTGACTACTGAAAATGAAACAAGTGATGCTGATGATGTCAAAGTTGAAGATAATGACAATGAGTTCTCACAAGTATTCACATTTGATTGCTCAACATCACTTGACTTCTTTGAGCAGATAGTTTCTGAAACTGAAGAACCTTGTTCCAAATGTATGGAGTTGACTGGTAAGATGAACCGTCTCCAAGATGATAACCAAAATTTGGTTTGTGATCTTGAATTTCTACGAAAGGGAACTTCCATAAAAGAAGAAAAAGATAAAGAAAGAATCAAGTTGGTAGAGGAAGAACTCGAGCAGACAAAGTCAGAGTTGGTTCAGTCCCAGAACAAGATTACACAGTTACTTAGTATGACTGAGTTGACTGTTGAAGAAGGTAACAAGTCTGAGAAGAAGAAGGAGTCTACCAAGACATTTATGGCAGATGAAGCTTCATCTAGTTCATCATGTGAGGTAGATTCTAATCCATTTGTTCTAATTGTCAAGTTATTAAAACAGAAAATGATCGTTTACATGATCAACTCGAACCTCTTCGTGTGGCAGCATTACTTTACAAAGAAAATGAAAAACGTTTAAAAGAGAAAATTGAAAATCTTAAAAATAATAAACATGATTTTTCAATTAAAATGAGTTAACAACAGTTCCATTTGGATGTTGCCTACAAAAAGCTAGAGGAAAAGAATCTTGAATTGGCCAAGTTGCAAAATGTGATATTGCAACTGAGTGGCAAACTTGAGAAGTTGAAAAACTCTTGTTTTCTGGTAGAACACTACGAGGCTATAGTGAGACAAGTGAATGGCAAAGGTTTGGGAACAAACACCATACCTCCACCAGTAAATGGCAAGTTTGTCAACGAGCCTGTTGAAATTGATCTTTCATGTTTAGATGATAAGAATGCAGGAAAGGAAAAGTCAAAGTCTGGTATGACTAGTGATTCTGATGAATCATTCGATGACAACAAAGTTGAGGGTGTTTTCAAGGAGGTAAATATTGATGATGAATGTAAGGTGCAGAAGAATGTTATCACTAACCGTGACAACTGCATCCTTACTGAACCGGATGTGATTGAAACTAATGACAAACTAAAAAACATGCTTTATGGAAATTTTCAAACTCTAAAAACAAACCAAAGTTGAAAAATTTATTAACAGATTTTCAAAGGGTTATGAAGAAAATTTTCAAAAGAATTTTCAATCAAATGCTCAAAAACAATCGGTTCAAATGCCAGGTGTTATTCATCAAACACCATGTGGTGTTCATCAGAATGAGGCATCAACTTCAAGTGTCAAAGCACCTTACAGAAAGATTTACAAAGAGAAGAGAGCTTGTTTTCATTGTGGTATTGTAGGACACATTGTGGTGAAGTGTGTCACACCCCCAAATTCCACTAACGGAGTTTTACCGTTTTGGGAAGGTGACACACCAGGATCTCAGTCATTAGTTACACGGAACGACCACTATATGAATGTAAATAAACACTAATGCTGCTCATAGTCACGAGTCAATAAAATTCAAGTTTGAAAACGTTGCGGAAGCGTAAAACATAAACCAAATGCAAGTAAAGTAAGTTGCGCAAAACAAGGCGCCCAAAACCGTGCAGTTTAAAGTAAAGAAAATAAGTTCAATGCTTGATAAAGATAGACTCCATGCATATCCTATGCTCGTGCTTGAATACCTTATTGACCTGAGAAAAAACACGCTAAAAAGTGTCAACACAAAGGTTGGTGAATTCATAGAGTAATGTAAGTAAAAACCAAATGTTTGATGTAAGCATCCCATGCTCAAGGTTTGCCATGTAACCGATGTTTGCCAGATAGTGTAATTATTGTTTACTGATAGATAGCTAGTCTAATGCATTGCTACTTTAAGCGTTTCGAAACAGAAGCAGACTGTTTGTATGTCTCCAGCCATGTCTACCAAACAGTGGCCAATGTTTTAGGCAAATTTTACACCCGTTGACCTCCAATCATAGTTAGTGCGACTAACTCGGGTGGGGCTTTGTCAAAACCCAGTAGTACTACTCAAAATCCCCTCGCTATTCCCTAATACTAACGGTTCGAGATGTAAGGACTTGTTTGGTATGTTTGTGCACTTTCGGTACGCAAGCGGTAAAAAAGTAATACAAAATCCAAAATGTTTGAAATGTTCGAAAGCATGTTTTCTCCCCCAAAAAGGAAAATAAGTAAAGTAAGGGCTATGAAACTCACCTGAATGCGTATGCAAAGAATGAAAGCTAAGAAGCAAACTGTTAGACTTCTAACTGCCACCTATAACCATAGACTATAAGTGCGTGTTCGTGTTGTTTGATATGGACCCCTTATATCCAAACAATGTTGTTGTTTTAGAAAATAGTTTGCAAGTGTGACTCAAGTTGACACGACGACCCGTTGGTGACACGTTTGTGATTTAATGTTTGAGTTGCATACTAACACATAGCACACAATAGATCATGCGATAGAACTTAGCAACAAATCCTATTTGTTCTAATAAGATAGCATGTTTCCATTAATAGCAGGTTTCCATAATTAGTAAGTTTCTATTAATAGTAACCATGTTCTGGTTTCACATTATCGTTATCATATGCTTGTATGTTTCAATTCAAGTAGCACATAGCAATCATCACATCATGCAACAATTCTATTCTACCTAACATGTTTGACTCGGTTCCGATAAAGTTTATATTTTTAGCAATCTATGATGAGCATGCGAGTTTTATAATCATCAATCAAGTTTATACATGTTATCATGTCATATCAAGTACAAAACCATCATCAATAAGCTATAGAAATCGAAACGAGTGAATGGTTGAAAAACTGAAAAACTAATTAAACTTTCTGTTAACAAAGGTCCCTCGCGGTACGCGAGAGAGGAGAGGGTTCTCCCTCGCGGTACGCGAGAGGTTTCAGGAACTCGCCCGGTTAGCTTGTCTCCCGCGGTACGCGAGAGAATTGACCTTGGTGCCTCGCGGTACGCGAGAGGACCAAAAACCAGTCCCGACTATCTTGTCTCCCGCGGTACGCGAGAGAATGGTTCGAAGGCTCTCGCGGTACGCGAGCGGTCTAAATCTCAGCAAATTAAACAAAACATTAGGGTTTAGCCGTTTCTCATGCAATCCAACAATTTCATCAGTAAAGTTCTCGACTTTTATCATGTTCTACACCATTATAACATTACTAGTTTCATTATTCAACAATTAGTCAATCAAATAACACTAGGGTTTAGCAAAACATCGCAAATCAACAATATTCGACAAAAACACATCAAGCTTGCCACTTTATTATGAAAATCATCTTGTTTGGATGGATTTAGGGTCTGATCTAACTATAGGAATAAAAAAGAATTCAAATCGGGTGAAACAACTTACGTGTGGATGTTAGAAACGTAAAGAGGATTCCGAATACGCGCTTAGTTCCAAGATTGAAGCTTGAATAAGTGATATTTGCTTGGTTGCAGGTCCAAATTCGTGAGAGAGGGTGAGAGAGAGAGAGAGACGGCGAGATTTGAGAGAGAGAGATAGATTAGGTTGAAATTTTTATAAAAATCTTTTTGTAAATCTTGTACGGGCTTCTACTAACGGGTTTGGGTAATTACGGGCTTTTAATTTAACTTTAACTAATTAACAATTAAAACCCTTCAACTAATTTATTTTATAAAAATACAATCTTTATAAAATAGCAGGTAAATAAGTAGTCCGGTAAATCTACGCGATTAACGAACGTTCACGAAGTCACAGATAATTCACGTAGCACGTAAAACACATAATTTATATTCATTATAAATTATTTAATGCTTGAATTATTATTAATTTAATATTACCAACGTTCCGGGTTCGACTCGTGTGTGATCTGGTAATCCTACAATTACCGATGCGTGAGTGTTTGTGCAAAACTGACACATCTAATTAATCCTAATTAAATGTGATGCATGCGTGACTGTTCGAGGTAACTGAGTTTGAATGCATAACTGTTTGTAGTATCGTGTTTGAATGAATAACTGTTTGAGATAACATGTTTGAGTTAACGGAGTTAACCTGAAATTGCCGGATGTCACATCATCCCCTTATTGAAAGAATTTTCATCCCGAAAATAATCCAAGTTGCTAGCTGTTTGAAACAAGAAGTTTGGGTTGTCACATCATCCCCTTGTTGAAAGAAATTTCGTCTCGAAATTTAAGTTGTACCTTTCGTGTTTGTCGTTGAGTGTTTGAAAAGCTGAGGATATTTCTTCATCATCTGTTCCTCTCGTTCCCATGTGAACTCGGGTCCACGTTTAGAGTTCCAGCGAACTCTAACAATTGGGATTTTGCTGTGTTTGAGTGTTTTGACCTCACAGTCCAAGATTTCAACCGGTTCTTCAATGAACCGCAACTGTTCGTCGACTTCCAACTCCTCGAGCGGAATTACTAGAGTCTCGTCGGATAAACACTTTTTCAAGTTCGATACGTGAAATACATTGTGTACTCCATTTAGTTCATCTGGTAGGTTTAACTGATAAGCCACTGGACCGATCCTTTTCACTATCTCGAATGGTCCAACGTAGCGCGGATTAAGCTTGCCCCATTTTCCGAAACGGATCACCCCTTTCCAAGGTGAAAATTTTAACAATACCCTGTCACCTACCTGAAACTCTAATGGTTTTCTGCGTTTGTCAGCGTAGCACTTTTGACGGTCATGTGCTGCCGCCATGCGGTTTCGAATTTGCACAATCTTTTCAGAAGTTTCGTGCACAAGTTCAGGGCCTTTAATTTGACTATCTCTAACTTCAGCCCAACATAGAGGTGATCGGCACTTCCGTCCATATAGAGCCTCGAACGGTGCTGCCTGGATGCTTGTATGATAGCTATTGTTATAGGAGAATTCCACCAAAGGTAGGTGAGTCTCCCAACTGTTCCCAAAATCTATTACGCAAGCTCGTAACATGTCTTCCAGGGTTTGAATTGTACGCTCACTCTGGCCGTCTGTTTGTGGATGGTACGCTGTGCTCATATCTAGACGCGTGCCTAGAGATTTCTGCAGTGACTGCCAGAAGCGCGAACTAAAACGAGCGTCTCTATCTGAGATGATTGAAACTGGCACTCCGTGCCGAGAGACTACTTCCTTAAGATAAATGCGAGTTAACTTCTCCATTCTGTCAGTCTCTTTGATAGCTAGGAAGTGTGCGGACTTTGTTAGACGATCCACTATTACCTAAATTGTGTCACAACCAGTCAGGGTTCGGGGTAATTTAGTAATGAAATCCATGGAAATCTGTTCCCATTTCCACATCGGGATTTCCGGTTGCTGAAGCAATCCAGATGGCTTTTGATACCCCACCTTGACCTTTGAACAAGTAAGACAATTGCTCACATAGGTGGCTATGTTAGCTTTCATGTTTGGCCACCAGTACAACACTTTCAAATCGTGGTACATCTTGTCAGATCCCGGATGAACAGAGTATCGGGATTTGTGAGCTTCATCCATGACAAGCTCTCTCAGGTTACCATACACCGGAACCCATATTCGATCCGCGAAATAGCGAATACCGTCGGATTTAACTTCCAACTGTTTTTCCATACCACGGGTGGCTTCTGATGTTAGGTTCTCTTCCTTCAAGGCTTCGAGTTGAGCATTGCGGATTTGTTCGGGTAATCCGGTATGAATAATGAGTTGCAACGCTCGAACTCGTCGGGGTTTGGTTTCCTTTCGGCTTAGGGCATCGGCTACTACGTTAGCCTTGCCTGGATGATACTTGATTGCACAATCATAATCATTTAAGAGTTCGATCCAGCGACGTTGTCGCATGTTTAGCTCCTTCTGCTCGAATATGTGCTGAAGACTCTTGTGATCGGTGTAAATGGTGCACTTGGTACCGTACAAGTAGTGTCTCCAGATTTTCAGTGCGAATACCACGGCTCCCAACTCCAAGTCGTGAGTCGTGTAGTTCTTCTCGTGGATTTTCAATTGTCGGGAAGCGTATGCGATAACTTTCTCGCGTTGCATAAGCACACAACCGAGACCTTGGATAGATGCATCGCAATACACTATGAAATCCTGAGTTCCCTCGGGTAAGGATAGGATGGGTGCGCTGCAAAGTTTTTGTTTCAAGAGTTGAAATGCTGATTCTTGGGTTTCGCTCCAAGTATAAGGTTTGCATTTTTGAGTTAGGGTGGTGAGAGGTTGAGCGATCTTAGAAAATCCCTCAATAAATCGGCGATAGTAGCCAGCCAATCCCAGAAATTGTCGCACCTCAATCGGCGTCGTTGGTGCTGCCCAATTCTTAATGGCTTCTACTTTGGATGGATCAACATGTATTCCCTTCTCGTTGACTACATGTCCAAGGAATTGTACTTCGCGAATCCAAAAATCGCATTTGGAAAACTTCGCGTATAGCTGTTCTCGCCTAAGCAGTTCAAGGATTAAGCGCAAGTGTTCTTCATGTTCTTCCTTACTTTTAGAATAGATAAGGATGTCGTCAATGAAAACTATGACGAATTGGTCTAGATACGGTTTACACACGCGGTTCATGAGGTCCATGAACACTGCGGGTGCGTTGGTTAATCCGAATGGCATGACCAAAAAACTCGTAATGGCCGTACCGGGTTCTGAAAGCAGTTTTGGATATATCCTCATCACGAACTCTCAGCTGATGATATCCAGATCTTAGATCGATTTTCGAGTAGACACTCGACCCTTGAAGTTGATCGAATAGATCGTCAATGCGGGGAAGTGGGTAGCGATTCTTGATAGTTACCTTGTTCAGATCTCGGTAATCGATACACATACGGAAAGTCCCATCTTTCTTTTTGACAAATAGGACTGGGGCTCCCCATGGTGATGAACTGGGTCGGATGAAACCTTTATCCAACAGTTCTTGCAACTGGGTGGATAATTCCTGCAGCTCACTTGGTGCTAGTCTATAAGGTGCTCTGGCAATAGGTGCTGCTCCGGGTGTTAGATCGATTTGGAACTCGACCTGACGATGTGGTGGAAGACCGGGTAGGTCTTCAGGAAAGACTTCTGGAAAGTCGTGAACAATTGGGATATCTACAAGTTTCTTCTCCTCGGATGGTTTGTCAGTAATGAGTGCTAGTACCGCAGTATGTCCCTTGTGTAGACATTTCTGCGCCTTCATGTAAGATATGATGCCCACGACGGCACCACTCTTCTCGCCCTTGACAGAAAGAATTTCTCCACTAGGTAGAGGAATACGAACAATTTTGTCTTTACAAATGATTTCAGCTTGGTTTTTAGATAATCAATCCATGCCGACAATTATATCAAAGCTGCCAAGTGTAACTGGCATAAGATCGATGTCGAGTTTGCGACCAGATAGTCCTAACTTACATCCCTCGAGGATATGAGTTGCTTCGATTAGTTTACCGTCAGCTACTTCTATGGAGTATTTGTGCTCTAACAGGGTTTTGGTCAACTCAATTTGTTTAGCAAAGTTTTCAGAAATAAAGCTCCTATCGGCACCAGTATCGAATAGAACAGAAGCAAAATGATCATGTAAAGGAAACATACCAGTGACAACGTTGTGATCTTTACGAGCTTCTCCTGAACCAATCACGAAGGCCCGTCCCTTCGCACCATTACCATTGCCATTATTCCTGTTTCCGTTTCCATTTCCGCCCTGGTGATTATTGCCATTTCCATTTCCATTTCCAGCTCTTTTCAACTGAGGACAATCCTTCTTGTAGTGCCCTTCCTTACCGCACTCAAAACATCCTTTTGGTGCGTCACCGGTAGGTGTCTGCTTGGTTTGCAAATCTGCCCTGCAGTCTTTGGCCAAATGGCCCATCTTTCCACATTTCTGACAACGGTACCTGTCGCAAGTCCCGTTGTGATGAAAACCACATTTGTTGCACTTTGGGTACTTACCAGCATAGGTACCCTGGTTTTGCTGAGTACTATTAGACTATGAGTTGTTTCGATTCGGCTCAAACCTTCGCTGATGCTGTTGCTGTTGGGGCGGGTTAGACTGAGATGATTTAAAGTGTGAACTCTCAAACTTTCGCTTGTTGTCCACCAC
The DNA here is from genome assembly GCA_023525975.1 of Smallanthus sonchifolius. NCBI lineage: Eukaryota > Viridiplantae > Streptophyta > Magnoliopsida > Asterales > Asteraceae > Smallanthus > Smallanthus sonchifolius. The sequence goes on from CM042028.1 coordinate 57,080,786, forward strand.
TTTAGCAGATGATTTCCTTGGAGGTAGCGTACCTTGAACAACGGCTTGATCGGTCAGTTTGTGAGCTAACCGAATGACTTGCCGGACAGTAGTTGGGTTTGATGATGTCACCATGCTCTGAATTTGAGGGACTAGGCCCCCAATGTACATCTCAATGCGCTTGTAAGCAGGGGTTACCATTTGTGGGCACAAGGTTGCCAGCTCATGGGAACGGGTAGTGTACGCCTCGATCTCAGATCCCTCCATCTTAAGGTTCCACAGTTCAGACTCAAGCTTCTGCACCTCATCACGAGGGCAGTACTCCTCCTTCGGCATTGTTTTGAACTCCTCCCATGGCAAAGCATTTGCCATAGCAAGGGTCAGCATTTGAACTTGCTGATTCCACCATGTCAACGCAGGACCTTCCAGAGTACCAGAAGCATATTTCACCTAGCTCTTAGCAGGACAATTGCACATTGCGAATACCGATTCGGACTTCTCCATCCAGCGGAGTAGTCCAACTGCGCCTTCAGCTCCACTAAAGGTGTGGGGCTTGCAGTCCATGAAAGTCTTGTAAGTACAGACTTGGTGGTGGTTGTTTGGACCTGAATTACAGATAAAGAAAGCGTTCAGGAAGAATTTCAAGATTTGGGAAAGGAATTCCGAATGAATGTTGACTCGTCAAAGTCGACAGATGATAGATTTACCTCCATTAGGATTGGCTGCCAAAGCTTCAGCCACTCATTCATTGATATGCGGGAGTCAGATTGATATGGCCTCGACCAGCGTTACGTCCACCGTTCCTTCTAGACATGATCTTTACATTCACAAATACACAATAATGAGAAAAATATAGCGCATATTATTATCATACCAGTACAAGTAAATAAAAGAGAATTTAAACCATAACCTCAAACATTTCAACATTAATATTTGATAAAATAAATTGTAAAGGCCACAAAGTACTTTCAACCAAACATCAAATCCAGAAATATAAGTTGGATGGGAACAACCCTGCCCATCTAGGTTTAAATAAAAGCAAATAAATCGAAAGATAGAATATCAGTCCTCATCACTGTCCACTGAAGTCACATCAGAGACAGCATCATCATCCTCATCCTCATCCTCATCCTGCTCCTCCTCGAGCTCATCCTCCTACTCAATCTCTGCAGCGTTGGCCGCCTCAAGCTGCCCCTCCAGCTGCTCAATCCTAGCCTCTGCTGCCTCGAGATTAAGGCGCTGCACGTTCACCTGTGCCTGCAGCTCATAGAATTCTGCCGCAAGGTTGTCTTGAGTAGAATTCAGAATACCCTGGTTGCTAAGTAGCGTCTCTACCCTTTGCTCCGTCCTATGCCCACGCTGTAGCAGCCCGGTTATCTCACCAGCGGCCTCGCGCATATTACCGATCTCTCGGTCCATCTTAGCTACAAATGCAGCTAGAACCTGCTCCAGGGGGTATCTCAGTGGTGGCAGAGCTCGCGAAGTAGAAGAGGAAGAAGTAGGTATGTCAGCAGCAAGTGGAGGCGGAACCTGCTCCTCGCGGATCCAACTCCTAATCATGTCGGGATACCACTCCCAAAACTCCGTGTCGTCTCTAATACGCACGTGAAATGGCTCGTCATACACTCTAGTATCATCAATGGGTGTCATCATTCGCCTCTTTGGCTCCGGTGAAGGTACTGTTGGAACCTCGGGTTCCTGCTCGATCGGGGATGTCGGTGACTTGGGTGAATGAGACATTTCCTGTAGTGTGATGAGTCAGTGTACTGTATGAGTGTAAGTGTTGTGTAACTAATGCAAGTGTGTGGTTAAAGTCTAGAATGCGAATCCTAGTTCACTAGAACCAATGGCTCTGATACCAATCTGTCACACCCCCAAATTCCACTAACGGAGTTTTACCGTTTTGGGAAGGTGACACACCAGGATCTCAGTCATTAGTTACACGGAACGACCACTATATGAATGTAAATAAACATTAATGCTGCTCATAGTCACGAGTCAACAAAAGTCAAGTTTGAAAACGTTACGGAAGCGTAAAACATAAACCAAATGCAAGTAAAGTAAGTTGCGCAAAACAAGGCGCCCAAAACCATACAGTTTAGAGTAAATAAAATAAGTTCAATGCTTGATAAAGATAGACTCCATGCATGTCCTATGCTCGTGCTTGAATACCTTATTGACCTAAGAAAAAACACGCTAAAAAGTGTCAACACAAAGGTTGGTGAATTCATAGAGTAATGTAAGTAAAAACCAAATGTTTGATGTAAGCATCCCATGCTCAAGGTTTGCCATGTAACCGATGTTTTCCAGATAGTGTAATTATTGTTTACCGATAGATAGCTAGTCTAATGCATTGCTACTTTAAGCGTTTCGAAACCGAAGCAGACTGTTTGTATGTTTGTATGCCTCCAGCCATGTCTACCGAACAGTGGCCAATGTTTTAGGCAAATTTTACACCCGTTGACCTCCAATCATAGTTAGTGCGACTAACTCGGGTGGGGCTTTGTCAAAACCCAGTAGTACTACTCAAAATCCCCTCGCTATTCCCCAATACTAACGGTTCGAGATGTAAGGACTTGTTTGGTATGTTTGTGCACTTTCAGTACGCAAGCGGTAAAACAGTAATACAAAATCCAAAATGTTTGAAATGTTCGAAAGCATGTTTTCTCCCCAAAAAGGAAAATAAGTAAAGTAGGGGCTATGAAACTCACCTGAATGCGTATGCAAAGAATGAAAGCTAAGAAGCAAACTGTTGGACTTCTAACTGCCACCTATAACCATAGACTATAAGTGCGTGTTCGTGTTGTTTGATATGGACCCCTTATATCCAAACAATGTTGTTGTTTTAGAAAATAGTTTGCAAGTGTGACTCAAGTTGACACGACGACCCGTTGGTGACACGTTTGTGATTTAATGTTTGAGTTGCATACTAACACATAGCACACAATAGATCATGCGATAGCACTTAGCAACAAATCCTATTTGTTCTAATAAGATAGCTTGTTTCCATTAATAGCAGGTTTCCATAATTAGTAAGTTTCTATTAATAGTAACCATGTTCGGGTTTCACATCATCGTTATCATATACTTGTATGTTTCAATTCAAGTAGCACATAGCAATCATCACATCATGCAACAATTCTATTCTACCTAACATGTTTGACTCGGTTCCGATAAAGTTTCTATTTTTAGCAATCTATGATGAGCATGCGAGTTTTATAATCATCAATCAAGTTTACACATGTTATCATGTCATATCAAGTACAAAACCATCATCAATAAGCTATAGAAATCGAAACGAGTGAATGGTTGAAAAACTGAAAAACTAATTAAACTTTCTGTTAACAAAGGTCCCTCGCGGTACGCGAGAGAGGAGAGGGTTCTCCCTCGCGGTATGCGAGAGGTTTCAGGAACTCGCCCGGTTAGCTTGTCTCCCGCGGTACGCGAGAGAATTGACCTTGGTGCCTCGCGGTACGTGAGAGGACCAAAAACCAGTCCCGACTATCTTGTCTCCCGTGGTACACGAGAGAATGGTTCGAAGGCTCTCGCGGTACGCGAGCGGTCTAAATCTCAGCAAATTAAACAAAACATTAGGGTTTAGCCGTTTCTCATGCAATCCAACGATTTCATCAGTAAAGTTCTCGACTTTTATCATGTTCTACACCATTATAAGATTACTAGTTTCATTATTCAACAATTAATCAATCAAATAACACTAGGGTTTAGCAAAACATCGCAAATCAACAATATTCGACAAAAACACATCAAGCTTGCCACTTTATTATGAAAATCATCTTGTTTGGATGGATTTAGGGTCTGATCTAACTATAGGAATCAAAAAGAATTCAAATCGGGTGAAAGAACTTACGTGTGGATGTTAGAAATGTAAAGAGGATTCCGAATACGCGCTTAGTTCCAAGATTGAAGCTTGAATGAGTGATCTTTGCTTGGTTGCAGGTCCAAATTCGTGAGAGAGGGTGAGAGAGAGAGAGACGGCAAGATTTGAGAGAGAGATAGATTAGGTTGAAATTTTTATAAAAATCTTTTTATAAATCTTGTACGGGCTTCTACTAACGGGTTTGGGTAATTACGGGCTTTTAATTTAACTTTAACTAATTAACAATTAAAACCCTTCAACTAATTTATTTTATAAAAATACAATCTTTATAAAATAGCAGGTAAATAAGCAGTCCTGTAAATCTACGCGATTAACGAACGTTCACGAAGTCACAGATAATTCACGTAGCTCGTAAAACACATAATTTATATTCATTATAAATTATTTAATGCTTGAATTATTATTAATTTAATATCACCAACGTTCCGGGTTCGACTCGTGTGTGATCCGGTAATCCTACAATTACCGATGCGTGAGTGTTTGTGCAAAACTGACACATCTAATTAATCATAATTAAATGTGATGTATGCGTGACTGTTCGAGGTAACTGAGTTTGAATGCATAACTGATTGTAGAATCGTGTTTGAATGAATAACTGTTTGAGATAACGTGTTTGAGTTAACGGAGTTAACCTGAAATTGCTGGATGTCACAAAGTGTCCTCATAAGAACTAGAGTAAGAAACCGGTTGATCCACAACGGGCTAAATCATCTGTGAAGCCACCGATTAAACCAGTGGACAAATCTGTTGTTCCACGGGTTCAGAAAGAGAATAGACCACCGATTCAGAAAAAAAGATATTTTAAAAGGACAGTCTGGTAGAATACCAAAGGCTAGTCCAAGTGTGCCCAAATCGGTTGGTGCACAACATTACCAGACACATGTGGTAAAATTGTCTAAACCACAGAAAAGGAGACTGAACAAAAGGTTGAGAAAATTAGAAAGAGAATTTCTTGAAGGTAAATTCGATCAAAAACCTGTTTCTGGAAACCGAACCTGTGAAAGCTCATCTATTTCAAAACCTGCTTTTACAAAGTATGAGCACAAAGTGGTTGTACCTAAGTTTTCAAAACACCAAAGTTTTCAAAATATAGAGATTCAAAACAACAAGGTTTGGAAAAGAAAAGATTCGGTATCGGATTTTGTTTCTGACTCTAAGTTACAACCAACACTGCTTGATGATGGGTTTGATTGTGAACTTAGAGAAGTGAGTTATGTTGGTAATGATGGACGATCCAAGACAACTATGGCTTGGGTTTCTATTTCAAACTAATGTGTTTGTTGTTGGAAGTGCAGGGACAATAAAAGAGAAATATTACCTGAAATTTTTCTATCTTATGTGGCTTAATAGTGGTTGTCTCATGGCACATAGTGGATGTGACATTTCTACCACTTGTCATATTCAGTCGGAAGTGGCGACATGGCATGACCTTTGCACTTAGTGAGTTGTTGAAATAGTTCAACGACTTGATTCTCAGGGGGGAGAAGTTGAAGAAGTTACCCAATTTTGATTTGTAGTAGATGATCTAAGTCTAAGATGAAGAAGAATCTTGAAACACGGGAAGTAGGTGATTGGCAAGTGAGCATCAATCTCTTGATGTTGAACCTAGTTCTGGTGTTCAGGGGGAGTCATGTGGACAGGGCAATCTACTTAGGTGATAAAGTTTTAATTAGGTTAATATAGTGCTGTTATTTGTAACTTCTGATGATATTTGAACCCGTTTTGAGTAGTTGGTGAACATGATTGGAATGGTAAATCCCGAGTGAATTTTTTTTTAACCAGTGTTTCATGGAAGTTGTGTTTATATTTATCTTTTATCTTCTGTACATTTCTTTTTCTTTGAAAAATTTCAAAAAAAAATTAGAAAAACGTGAAAATTTCAAAGTCATTTGAGAATAAGAGGAAATGATAGTACATCAGTAAATGATCTAAACGTCATAGACTGCACGTATGAGAAATGATTGCGTCATGATTACTTAAGCCTTAATTTTGATTATCTTGTTTTAATTTGAATATTTGCAAGTAATTTGAATTGTCAGTAGGCTATAAGCGTTTTTAGATCATTAGTAGTGTGAAAATTAAATATAAATTACTACAACTGTGATTTGAACCCATGTTTTGCAAGTGTGTGTGTGTAAAAGAATAAAAAAATAAAAAATAAAAAAGGGTCATTATCAGATAAAGGATGTAAGATTTTGGCAAGTATTTTCTTATGAGACCAGTTTCGGGTTATGTCTTTAGCACAATTTTTCGGTTCTCTTCACTGCCCATACTCACAAGTATGCATTGGGAAGTTGAATCAAGATATGTCTTGACAGCAACCGTCAAGCATATGCTACCCGTTAGATCACATCTGATTCATTGAAGACATATCCAGATAACAGTTGGATCCCCTTACCTAAAACCTCAGACACCATACTTATTATCCTGAATCATCAATCTGATATTCACAGACAAGAAAAACCTATCAAACCAAGACAAATGAATCACTCGATTCTGAATCTTTTGATTCTTGATAATCCTTATGGATTCTACTTGATTTTTTCTGTGCTAAATGATGTAACTTCATTCTGGAGATTTTGGAAATCATTGGGAAAATCTTAGATGCCTTGAGATAATGCAATTAAATTTCTGTAGCGTAACTGTGGGGTACACGTTGTATGTCTATAATTAATATTTTAACTCACAAGAACGTGATACAAAAATGCTTATGGTTTCAAATCTTATATTATTGCCAACTTGAATTAACTTGCTTGTGTTGCATATTACGTATGAATAAATAGTAATTCATGACATGATCCCATATTCCTTGATGTTTATCGTGTATCATTTTTGCTAAATGTTAGCCTGATATGATCCTCTGCTCATGATTTTGACCAAAAAGAGTTTGACTGTAAATATTCCTGTATATTCAAATCTGTATCTTGTGTATATTATCTGGTTTTCAGAAAAAGATAAAAAGATTTTTAGTTTGTATATTTCAAGTATTGAAAAATACCGAAAAAGATTTTAATTTTAACTTCCATGCAACATCATTTTTTTGTGACTTGGGTACATCTTTGAGAATTTAGAGAAATTGAGCATATTGCATAATCTTTTGCAAGGGTTTGAGAATCCTTGAATGTAGACAAAGAGTTCTATTTCTTATGTCTTGTTCAAGTTTGAGTGCAGATGTACAGGACAAGGACTACAGATACAAGCTGGACTTCATGGTGTGAGCAGACTTGTAGACAACTTCTAAAGACATCTGAAGCTGTTGTCAAGGGGGAGTCTGTTAGAGCTTATTTGGAAGCATGTGACAAACATTTTCAGAGCTGTTGTCTAAAGGGAGTCTGTTGGAGCATGTTTTGTGACAAGCAGCTTGAAGATTGTTTGTATTTTATAAGAGTAGTTTGTATCTGATCGAGTTGTATATTCGAGTCTTTGTTCATGTATGTTTTGGGTTGTATTGGTGGCCTGCGTACTTTGAGTTGCTCTTGCGTACTTAGCTAGTACGCAAGCTAAGTCCTGCGTACTTAGCTAAGTACGCAGGTTGGTGAGTCTGTTAGTATAAATAGCTGATAGGGTTCTTGGTTGAAAGAGGTCTGAACTTGAGAGAAAACCTTTGTAATCAGTTGTTTGATGCTAATAGACAAAGTTTTATATACTTGTGTTCGTTATCATTGTATCTAGTCATCTTGTTCAAGCTAATCACAGAGGATTCCGCACTCTGTTGATTGGTTTCATCTCCTATACGTCAATCGATCTAACACCAGGGGACCTACACATATAACTTCACATTTCTATCACGATGTATGCATCAAGCGTTTAAATTAGGGGTGAGCAAATAACCAAATTAGCCGACTTAACCGAACCAAATTAACCGAACCGAACAATTAACCAATGGTTCGGTTAAGCCATAACCGATTAACTGAAAATGATGGTTCAGTTTTGGTTTTGATGTGTGGAATAACCGAATTAACCGGACCGGACCGATTATATATATACACACACATAGCTATAAAAAATGCGATGTTATTTATGATATTAATTTACCAACTTGTTGTGTTATGTGTTTTTCTTGCTTGTTTTACCATTTAATCTTTACTTGCATTTTTGATAATCTGTTTCTTAACAAAGTAATAAAATACACATCATCTAGATTGGAATCTATTCCCTTCATTTGTATGTATCAGTAGGGAAAAAAGTGTTGTAGCAACAAAAGTTGATCACGGGTGTATTATTGAAAACAAAACAAGAAAGTACCATATAAAATGAAATTTTTTAATGAAATCAACATGACTTTATCCCACATTGTATAGTCCAGCAAAATTTTTTATGAAAATTCTCATATAAAAATAAGGTCCCACATCGGAGGTTGAGAAATATTTTAAAGGCGACATAGCTTTATAAAATGATGAGTCCAGGAAGCAAAAAATAGAATGCCTCGAGGCTTGAATGGTCAAATAACAATATGTTTTTCGATAAAATTTACCCTAAATTACCACATATATTCCAAAATTTAGTCAGGCCCAAACATATGCATTAAATTTAGTTCATGGTTAACCTACCCATAACTGAACTGAACCCGCATGTAAAACTGACTTAACCAAAACGATGGATATGATAATTCGATTAACCGATAATTCGGTTATGGTTACGGTTTTAGGCCCAAACCGACCCACACACCCCTAGTTTAAATACATTAATTTAAACAAGGTATACACATCCCAGTTTAAAATTAGATTAAAAGGAACTCACCTTAAGAGCTAAGCGTTCACAATCAACAAACGAGTAAAACCGGCACAAGTCCTCGTATCCACATAAACTTATGATTATCAAATCATCCCTTAGATTCCAATTCAGAGTCTAAACCGGGTTTCTGGAATAATGTTTAGAACCTCACTTCGTGCTAAGCGGTACTTGGGAGTCGGGATAGAGTGTCAGAAGTCGGGTTTATCGTGAGAGAATTAGGGAATTGAATACCTCCAATGAAATCTCACAAGCCTTATTTATAGGTGAAATCCGCGACACTTAGCAGACCGTTAATGGATTGGTAACGATCTGTGACCCTTAGCGGACCTTTAATGGATTGGTAGCGGTCTGATGTGCTTGGAATGGTCTATAAAAATAAACTATATTAAACCTAACCTATACACTCTAGTAATACTTTAGAAATCCAATAAACTAGACCACCATAATAGGCAAGTGAGCATATCAATCATAGTACAGCCTAATGGAAGTCCGAATATCGAACCCACGAGACACTAGTGACAACTAATCTAGACTCTGACTCAACTAATAAACTGATTTGAATGGGGGGAATTGTGTTGTGATTCTAAACCTAACAAACTAACAAGATCCAACTATCAAGCAAAGTAATCTGATGAACTCACGAATGGGGAAAACATTACCTAGGTTAAGAATCCTACTTGTGAATCTCGGATTTCTCTCGGATATGGAAACTAATGATGGAACGAGGATCTATGAATACTACACCCTAAGACTACCTACAGGATCCCTGATCATTCTCAAGGTGTGACCTAGAAGGAAAACCTAAGAGGTGTGTGACGCTCACTGGTTAGTTGGATCACTTTTCAATCTCTCCAACAATACTAAAGTACCCTAAAGACATATTACCTCTCAGTCTCACTATCTCAGTACATTCAAGCAATGCAAGGGGTAACATGAAGACTCTCGATAACACACGGGAATGCAAAGGATACTAGGACACCTAGGAAACCTCCTTTTAGAGTCTTTACACCTAAATACCTAACACTAAGGACAAACCGACTATTTCTCACCTCTCAGCTATCGGAGTAGGTAGAACATCTATATCCTATAAACTCTCAAACATTGTTCCTATGGATGATGATATCAAAAACCCATAAACAAGTCACAAACACACAATAGGTGACCTAATCATGCATCTATAACCGAAAGACATTCAACAAGATACATGTGGAACAATACTTGATCATAAATCAGACATAAACATGCATACACATCAGATCAATCATAAACAAGTTCTTTACTTCAACATTAAACCATCAACAAGAATCCAAAAACCGAATGAAATCACAAAGTAATCATCAAAACCTAGGTAGTTCAAGAATCTAGCCAATTATCATGTTTAAAGACATCAAAACATAAGTATCAAACATAGACATCATGGTTTCAATGCTAGAAAAGTAAACAAAGAAAGAAAACATAAACCGGAAGATGTAATCGACCCGATCTATGATCTCCCACTTCAATCTACGCTCCCAACTAATCCTTGATGTTTTCCCCCACTTGAAATCGCCCAAAAGCTTCCTACTTTACGGCTAGAACTCGACAATAAACCAATGGATGGGTTCTAATCTTTTAAAACATGAAATTTGGTCAAAAGCCCGTAACTGGGGTTTCTCGCGTACTGCGAGAAGTTTCTTGCCAGTTCTTCACGTACCGCCAGAGACAAAAGAGTCGGGATGGTTTCCTGGTTCCTCGCGTACCGCGAAAATGGCACCCTCAGGTCTGCCCATACTACGAGAACTTGATTTTTGTACTGAGCTCGTCTAAATACCCCAAATCCATATATTATGGGTCCCGTAACTCATTTTCTAGCCCAAGATATGCCCCTTTGAAGTTTGGACTCTTTCTTGAATTTTTCCGTTTCTCGTCACGTGTTCTCGTGTGCTTGTGCTTTCACAACTCTTGATCATTTAAGATCCAATTACTCCTGAACACCTACAAGACATACCATTACTAAGTACAAACCATAAATGACTTAAAACGACTCTAAAACCATACGAAAACGCTACGAAATACAAAGGAAATCGAGGTGTGTTTTGCAACACATCACGGTCCGCGACCCTTAGTGGACCTTTAATGGATTGGTAGCGGTTCGCTACCGTCCCATTTGTAACGAGTCATTAAACACGTATCATCCTTCGGTCGATTGTGGCATTGCAAACCATTATGAGTTGGGTAGCAGTCTGCTACCTATGCTACGTGTCAAAATCTCCGGGTGAGTCACCGTACATGTGGCGCGACAATTTACACGTATCACCTATGCTTAGCGGTCCTCTAAGCCTTGTTTTCTTGATTTTACACTTTTAATCTAAACTTTCACTTTGGCATAATTGCATAAGAGTACCAAAATTTATCGGATTTTACAGCTACTGATCCAAGTAAGTTGTGTATTTGTACGTTATGCTTGCAAGATTGTAGACTAATTACAATATATTAATCATTCTCAATTTAATAACAAAAAAGGACAATTACAATAAAGTGGCAGGTAAACGGGCAACCAGATTCGTCGCAACCCCTTTTTGAATAGCAAACTGATCCTACTAAAAACAAATCTTCGGGTCTTAGGGGCCGAAAAATTACTATGCATGACCCGTTGAACCCTGTTCAGAAATTCCACGGCTTCCGGGGCTAGGAAACCAAAAGAATCAAATGCAAAAGGGATAAACATGTGTTAATTCTCTAAACATGCTTTCTCGTGTTTAGCAACTTTGCCCGATTCCGCTTATAACGAAGACCGGCCCGCAACAAACCCATTGTCCTTGAGCCCCACAAAAGGGGACACTCGTGTAATGTCCACACAAGCGTGTTCTCCCTGCCCACCCAAACACGAGAATATTAGCTAGCCGTAGAGTAGACCTCCCTTCAAGCGGATCTGTCAGAAAGTTCACGGGAGCCTTCTTTTTAGCAGAACTTCCTGCCCGCTTAAGAACATCACATAAAACATCCATAACCAATTCATGTATGTATTTAAACCAGATAGCTCCTAGCAATGGACCGCATGCTCGCCAAAAGAATCCAGACATTCCTTGAGGCAAATTGGGTAGAGCTGATCAGTCGAAAAAAGAGGGATTATTAGCCGGTACTTAAGGATAGCTCGGTACTCCACAACCGACATATGTCAGCCTAGTCCTTCAATGTGGATGAATGTTAGGAAATCCTAAGCCTGAGGAGCCTGTAGACATTTAAACACCGCTTGTTGACGAGGGGATAGATCAAACTTCACTTCCAAACTTTGGACGATTCTACTAAATAGGGCACTCGCCAAAGCATGTTGGGCTTTAGGAAGGGCGGTGTCTTTATTAGAGAAACCGCTAGGATCGAAATCGGGAAGGGACTTGTGCAAGCTTTCCATTGCACACCCATAATCTGAGGGCTCCCATAGAATGTGGCCCTACAAACTCCACGATTGTGCTCTTGAGGCCACATAAGCATATGCAGATACATCCTTAGCCGAACATGACAGTGCGTATGGAATTTCCACACTCGGATCCTCAACATATACTCTTGATTCATACGTGTAGAAACAGAAGCAAGTGTCTAGTCAAACATAACAAATACGAAACATGAACATAAACATAGAAGATGTAATCAAACTAAACATATACTCATAGTAGCTGTACGAGTACACGACCGAAGAAGATTACAATCGTTTAAGCTCATGTCCAACCCTAGGTGAGCTCTACTTAGGTTCGGTGACTCACACCTCACTAAGTTATCCTATAGCTCTAGTTTTATGTGCTTAACTACAAATCCTATTTATAGTTGCATGTGAGTATGTCCAAGCAAAACTAACTAGTTAGTTTCACCTGACATCCATAAGCAAAACTGACTAGTTTCGCTCTAACTAGTCTAAGCGAATCTATCACTAGTTTCGCTTAGAGAATTGTAACTTCATTCACAGGAACTGCACCAACAGAACATAAACCAAAAAATATGTCAGTCGTGGGAATTGAACCTGTGACCTATTGCTTAATATACAATTAACTTATAACTTGCTGCAAAAATGTTAAAAACCCTGAAATTTATTTGGCGTGAAGTTCGTTTATATACGTTCCTTTAGTAAACAAACGACCATGGATAGAAATTTTTATTTATTTAATTAAACAAACGAACATGAACATAATTCTTGTGCGTTAATTACGTTCGTGAACGTTTTTTGATTTTTATTTTTTATGTTCGTTTATTTATATCCGTTTATTTAAATGTTCATGTCTTCATTTATTCGATTAAGATAAATCAACAAACACAAAATATGCTATTAGAAAAAGTTTTTTTATTAAGCACTAAAACCAACGACGATAGTAAAAAGGCTATAGTTTTTGGGGGTAAAAACTAATTAAAAAGTAGAAATTTATCAAAACGTGGTTTTTATCAAAGGGAAATTGGATTTTAATAATCGCACCTTTTACCAGTTGGCCAATAATAATTCAACTGAGAATATTCTTACCAGCAGTCCCTACTTTCAAACTATTTTTTTACATTGGACCCCCGTTAAAAAAAACTTAATACCGTTAGATTTTATATGACGTGGACATCTGCAAACCGCCGGAAAGTCGAGCCAAGCTAGCAGTGGTCTCATGGTGGGTTTTGACATTGGCTCTGGTGGTGTTTAACGGGTCTCGTTTTTTCGGCAAGTCCAAACAGAGACAACGGTGGTGTTTAAACGGTGAAAAAGGTGACAGACTAGGATTTGCAGACCACCCCTCCGGTGACAGCCTATGGTTCCGGCTTGGCTCTACTTTTCGGCGGTTTGCAGATGTCCACGTCATATAAAATCTAACGGCGTTAAATTTTTTTAATGGGGGTCCAATGTAAGAAAATAGTTTGAAAGTAAGGACTAGTGATAAAAATATTGTCATTTAGGATTATTATTGATAAATTGATAAAAGTTGAGATTATTAAAATCCAATAATCCTTTATCAAATTATAGTGGACGCAAAAAAATTGTTTTTTATAAAAAAAAACAAAAAAAATGATTTTACAAAACAATTATTTTTTTAAATATCCAATTATAAAAAGGTATTTTATAAAATAGTTTTTAAAGTTACACAAACAACCCCTTAAACATTAAACAATTTTTGTAATTTAAATAAATAGTCTCTTGGACATGAAACATTATTATACTTAAGAAAAAAAAACTTACAGAGTTAATGTCAGAGAATAAAATGGTTACAGAATTATCAGGATATGATACTTCAAAAGATTTTTTTTGGACAAAAAATTTAAACAGGCCAAACTTTAGGGACCAAAAATGTAATTTACACTATTTTTTTTAACGGCAAATGTTACTCGTAGTGTAGTTTATACCAATAGTTCTAAAATATTCCATTGCCTAGTTTTGAAACCGTAACCTTTCCTCTAAAAGACATGGATCTACCAAGTGATTTAGCTCCACATTAATATCTAATTTACACTATTATTATTTGACTAAGTTTGAAAAAACAAAAGGAGTTGGCAAAATTTTTACGCTATTATTATTTAGTTTTAGGTTTATTACAAGAAAACATATCTTTAATTACACGTGAATTATGATGTTATAAAAAAATATCATTTTTACTAAAAACATTGACACATATTTCAATGTCATTTTACGTTTTCTAAATCTGGTCCCACTCTGGCGCTAACATTTTTTCAATTCATCTCCTTTTTATCCCCGTTTTCATTGCAAACATGTGTATCCAGAGAGAGAGAGGGGGGATGAGGGGAGCCGCCAGCCACCTCCGGCAGGCTTCACCTCCGACGACGAGTCCGACGGTCCCAGCGGCTCAGCCGCACCCCTCACAGTCACGGCGACGAATGGTGGGAGACGGTGGTGGTCTCCGACCCTGAAGTGGCGGACGACGAAGGTTAGGGCTCCAAGATGGCTTACATTCCGAACAAGCGGCGATATTTTCAGAACTCAAATGAAGAAATGGGCGGAATCGGTGCTTGAATAGCTGGACTTGTTCTTCCCCGATGCGCCGTTTCCTTGTAACGGTAAATCTGGAGTCGAAGGGATTTTTGATCCGCTTTATTTCGAATGGTTCCAGTTCAATAAGGTTCGATTCATCACTTTCTGTGTTAGAAAATCGAAAAATTCTAAGTTTAACGAATTTTAGGGTTTCTGTGTGAATTAATTGTAGGAGTATGAGGATTATGAGAATTTTGATGAGTGTGTTGAATATATCGAAGAATGTATGATTAAGCATGCACCGATCGACAGTTTGCTAGGGTTCTCACAGGTTTTGATGTTAATTTGATTATTAATTGCTTTTCAAATTTGAATTTTATTCAACTGTTTTTTGTGTGATTGTTCAGGGAGCAATTTTGTCAGCTGCATTGCCAGGACTGCAAGCTAAAGTATGCTTGTTTGTTCATTCTCTAAGTAGGAGTAAACACCTGTCATGTTAGAAGAATTGGTTCAAAATGGACATTTAACAACGAACTAGGCTAACTAACTTCCATTTAGTTAGTTGTACATTTTCAGTTCCTACGCTTTAGTTTTATTATTTATGCGGTCTAACAGCATCAGGTCGAAGGAAGTTAATGTGAGAGCAAAAAATGTTCGTTCCTTGGACTCTTGACAACGCATTAGCTACCCCATAAATTTAGCCAACCATGAGTGTTGCAAAGGGATTGTCACCTTTTCATTCGTTAAATGCTTTAGACTTTTCTGGTCGGTAGTAATGTCATTGTTTAATGGAAAACATGATGGCAAGTAGTAATGAAAGCTAGTGGATGCTGTTGTTGCATGAACAGAACACCAATTCCTTAAAGGTTTGTCGAATGTTTGGTAATGCAAGCATAGGTGCTGAGCTAAGAGCTTGTTCAGATGTGCTTATTTGTTTTCTTCTAAAGAATAGATGAACTTAAAAATGAAAACAACAATCTTAGATCTATTGCCACATAAGGCTACATGTTTCACTCTCTTACTCACAAAGCAGTTTCATTGCCATTCTCTTTCAATCGAAGGTAATCTAGGGGTTAAATTCCGTTCTAATTATTCGTTCTGCCTTTGACTCTCATATTTACGAACATATAACTTCTTTTACCGCCGGTTAATTGAGGTGTTGCTTATGCGCAGGTAGAAAATTTGCGGTTTTCCCCCTGTTACTGCAGTTCGTTAGGGTATGTTTTATTTATCCTGCTTGTGCCTTATATGCAGCCTTGGTTTAAAAAAGCGCGAGGCGAGGCGAAGCGTTTCGGTCCCAAAATCCGAGGCGCCACGCCTCAAGCGCGAGGCGAGGGCTTCACTTATGCGAGGCGCTAAGCTAAAAAAAGTAATAAAAAATTTAGTAACATTCTTAAAACCTCTCACTAAATGTTGTTTCAGTCTAATAACTCCTCATTTGAGTAATTTTCACAAAACTTGCAAGAAAACAACTTAAAAAACTGATTTAAGTAAAGAGGAACTGCAATTGGAACTCAAATTCATAACAAAACAGTGAAAAAAGGTTGAAAATACATGAAGCGCGCCTCGCCTCGCGCTTCAAGCCTGAGGCGGCGCCTCAGGGCGCTTCATGTATCTCGGGCGCCTCACCCATTTGAGGCGTTTTGCCCAGCGCCTTGGGCGCCTCGCGCTTAAGGCAGCGCCTCAGGGCGCTTTTTTAAACCAAGTATGCAGCTATTGTTCCAGCAATGTTTATTTTTATTTATTTGTTCTTAAAGTATTACTATCAACCTTATATGCAGCTATTGTTCCAGCAATGTTACTGCAGTTCGTTAGGGTATGTTTTATTCATCCCGCTCGTTCTGTTTTAAGTCAACAGTATTCTTCCATGTTCTGTTTTTTGGATGGAAAATTAAATAAAAAAGCCACGGACTCTGGTCTGATTTTTATATTGAGCAACATATATTGTTTGCATTCATAATAAGGCTCAAATTTGCAAAAAGTTTCCATTTAGTGTATCAAGTAAATAAAGTCAACATTGTTAAAGTTATATGAATTTTATTTAAAGTTTGAGTCTTTTTTTTCTTTCAAATCACTGTTAGATATATTTCACAATTCATTACACTATGGAGTTGGCAGGGTAGCTGGGAGGCAATGAGCAAATCATGTGGTGGATGCTGTAACATGGACGAAGAACAACTGGAACAGGCTGAGCTGGCATGTGATTTCGCAACTCATGTTTGCCGCCATCCGTGTGCTCAATAACAGGGGCATGCATAATTGCTCTTTGGGTCCTCAATTGCAGGTATGTACCATAAAGAAATTATTATTATTTGGTAAAAAGATACACACCAAGTTTCTTGAAATATGAATTACTACTTGTTGAGTGTGTTCTCTAAGACTTTCTATATGAATGTAAGCGACTGTTGGTGTTATGGATAGTTATTAACTTGAACTTTAAACTTAAACATTATTCTGTTAATCATGGTTTAAAAAAACGGTCGAGGCGTACGCCTCGAGGCGGTAGAAAAACGAGTCTGAGGCGACGCCTCACAAAATATTTTTGTACGTACGCCTCACAGGGGCTGAGGCGGTCGAGGCGGGCTGAGGCGGTCGAGGCGGGCTGAGGCGGGGCTGAGGCGGTGAAGTGGTAGAAATGGAACAAAATGACTTTTGACTGGACTTTTGACCCATTTGAGCTGTGTATATCGTTCTATTAACGAAATACACAACTCAAATGGGTCAAAAGTCCATAATTCGCGTTTGGTTCTCCTTAATTTGACCTATTTTCTCATTCTTCTCCTTAATTTGACCTAATTTCTCATTCTTCTCCCACACATCACACCTGGGAAAGGTTTGGAAGGGGTTGATGTAGTCAACAAACAAGATACAAACAATGTTTGATGTTTAGTATTTTATTTTTGTAAGATATATAATTTTTATATTTAATTTTTAATTCCGCCTCGGGCTTACGCCTCGGTTCGCCTCGAGGCTTACGCCTCGTGAGGCGAAGGGAAAACGCCTCGAGGCGCGATTCCGTTCTTTTAAACTTTGCTGTTAATTAGCGTCAGATAATGGTAACAGGTTGATGGTTGAGGTCACAGGGCCTAAGCAAAGTATTTTCTGCTGAGACACTTGTATGGAAGCTAAGGTTGCTTGATTCAGCTTGTTAATACGCCAATTCACGCCTACATGTTGTCAAAGCTCATACACTAATTCTTTACAGGTTTACCGTCTTTAATATTTCAATTTGTTCAACTAAATTACACATATTGAATGCAGCTATTACAAGTACTCTGGAAACTCAAGTTTTGTTTATTATTTAATGAATTGTCATATTATTGCCTTGTAGATAGGAAGGTGAAAGACTTCACCGTCTAATACAAAATCTGATTACTAGCCAATCTTAAAACGTGAATGGGTTATCGGGTATTTGTTGCCTGCTGGCAAAAAAAAGTTACATGGATAAGCATTCTTTTACTCATACAGGTTTATGATACTTCATAACTTCTAAACAATGAACCAATTTTAGTTTTTGACATCATTTTAGAAGCGGTGTGGTAGGCAGTTTATCTTGATTCTTGAGTTAGACACTTTATCCAATATAAAAAGTTAACATCAAATGATAAGGACAGCCAAATTAAGCTGCTTTCTTTTTTTTTTTTCAGGTTGGGCGAAGTAAAGATTAATACACCGATTCTGATGTTGATAAAGTGCGTGAAAATTGGTCGGTTTATGTGACAAACTTCATTTTCCGGTGAAACTTGTATATGACATATTTTGTATTTAACATATTGTTAACTAGACGAAATGTTTGTTAATATTTTATAAAATGGATTATTTTGGTATTTATGTGCTTTATTTTGTATTAATATACATTAATTATATATATATATATATATATATATATATATATATATATATATATATTAATTGTCATTTAATCTGATTAATAGCAGGACTTTTTAAATTATTTTTTTTAAACGATAAAAAAGATGACACGCATTTATGATAGAAAATGCATGTCATCTTATTTATGACATGTCATCCTTGACACGCGCTTCATGTCGTAAAGACATGTCATAAATGCGTGTCATAAAAAGATGACACGCACACACACGTGTCATCTATTTTTCTTGACATGGCCTTCCTTGACACGTGCTGGCGTGTCATCTAACCCCTTTTATGACATGCAATGCGTGTCATCTAAGGTGTTTTTTCTAGTAGTGTATTAACAATATTTTTACTATTACGCCACATTTTCATTTAAGTTTTATTAATGATCAACCCGACACTATGCACGGAGCATGGAATTAAGTAAATAAGCTTGCACTTATATCTATTTGAGAGCCCACGTCCCCTAGCACAACATACGACTTTTCTTTGGTTATGAAATAGCCGTATGACAAGACTTGCCGAAGTAAATGGTTCTCATGAAGTATAGCCGAAAGCACATGGCCCGTCATGCCAATGCTACATCGATTTAGTACAGAAGTACAATTCATTTATTTATTTAGGGGGCTACTAACAAGAAACGGGAATTACTAAGAGGACCGGGCCCTATACGCCTCGTATAAGCGAATACGCATCGTACAAGCTCTTCACAATTTCCAAGACCGACAACATCGTACACCTGTTCATTTCAACCCCTATACGCATCGTATAGGCCAATACAATACAGTTTAGGGTACGAGGTACCTTCTGCTATAGCCAGAGCAGATCTCATTCCGTATATTCGGCCATGCTTACAGTCTGACGCTCCGTTAGTGGCAGTCGCGAGTGGCTTGTATTACGAGCCCGAGACGGTCACACCACTTTACACTCAGGCTGTGACGGAGGTGGACAGAGAGGAGCTCCTTGTTTTTTGGGGTCTTATTTGTCACACCCTAGCCGGTGGCGAATTATTCGTCGTGGCTGACGTGGTTGTTCATAAGCACATGATAATCTATTAATTGTGCGATAATATTTATTAATCAAAATTAAAGTATCCGTTACAAAAGAAAATAGAAAACAAAGCGTTCATAACATAACATAACATAAGTTAATTTCAATCTTATTAAAGCTAGGTCCATGGTCCTATGTGATCATGCAATATTCTCAAACTGGTGCACCTGAAACATGTAAGTAAATGTCAACTACAAGTAGTTGATGAGAAACATAGGTTTTTACACCAAACAAAGTTTAGTATAGTTTATAATTCAATATGTTCAAAGCAAGTCTAAAGCATGAATGTGAAAACATACAAGGCTCCAAGCGTACAATCAAGCCATGTAATAGGAAAATGGTTTACACAATCCAACTGATTGTTTCATGAAAAAGTAGTAAGATGTATACACAAAAACCCGTCAAGGTTTTGTGTTAGATAATATATCGGATTCCCGTATAAATGATCATAAAAGATACTACCTGAGGCTTGCCACACAAGTTAATGATTGTACTAACATGAACACACGTATGGTCACTGATATGTCCTAAATTATACATGTTTTGCATGCATAATGATCCCCATATTATGGTACTAATTGATTAATAACCTTACAATTGATAATTAAAACGTTAATATTTCACAATTGCAGGTTATTCGGTGATCCAAGATAAACAAAGCAAAAACCAGCTTTAAACATGAAGAAATCAAGGTTTTGGAGGACCAAACCCGAGCATTGACCCCCAAGAAGTCAAACCAGGTCAACATAGTCAAACCAACAGCCAGAGGGTTGCACGGTCGTGCAACCCATATTTCTGTCCTCCCTAGACTCCGGTACACTGTCCTTTGTACCCTGTTTGATTCCCGAGGTGTTTGCACGCCCGTACAATCCAATGCACGACCGTGCATTGCTCATTTTGAGGCCTATAAATAGATGGCTTGAGTTCTTCATTCTACATACCAATTCAGATCAAAGAACACCCATCCAGACCTCGTTTGAGAGTGCAGTTCATAGTTAGGGTAGAGAGTAGTGAGCGGAGGGGCTCTTCCTCCTTGTTCCGCAATAGGGAAGCCTACGAAACTCAGCGTTATGCTAGTTAGTATGGCCATTCATGGCTAAACTCTTTGTATTGCTAGGGTGAAGATGAAGTTTGGTGCATGTTAATGTTTAACGTATTAATCCAAGTGATGTGTTCATGTCTTTAACTATTCGTCCTTAAAACCACTATTTTGGTGGTCTTAAATCCGTCTTTATATTTGTGAGTGTTCTTGATTTTTAAAGTATAAAACCTTTTTAATCAAACTTCTCTTGAAGCTTGTACGTCTTTATACAAGTAGAGATTGATATGCCAAGGCTTGGTCAACACTAGTAAGGTCGTACGTCTTTATACAAATTTATTATGCGACCAATAATCGGTGAACTCGTGTTGGGAACGGTACGTCTTTATACTTGGTCTCATTGTTACACCGCCTCCTGGTGAGCAAAATATAATCACCTATTTAACTCTAATATAAAGAATTTTTCGTCCGATGTCTTAAACCAACCCGGAGATGACCATTCGTAGGGTTGAGGGTAATTGTTGTTCTTAACGGGAGGCATACAAATCAAATGTCGCGAGAACGAGGCGCTACCGGTGACCCGGGTCACACATTTGTAGTAATCATATCACTGGATTAGTAAACTTAACATTATCACGTACCAAGCGGATTCGAAACCCAAAGCAATACTATTCGTAACCTGATCATTTTCGACCTATTTACTTACCTGTTATTTACTATTATGTTCGTTACATTTCTGTTACACACTTTACGCACATTTTTACTTTTCTGCTATTTACTTTATCGCCATTTACTTTTCTGTCATTTACTTTCCTTTCATTTACTTTCCTGTTCCACAAGCACACAAAACTCACTCACTAATTAAACCGGCTAAACGTTAACAAAAGTTGAGTATTGGAATTCGACCGTGTCCGTTGGTTCGATACTTGGTTCTTACCTAAACTATATTACGCTGGGATAGGTACACTTTCCTATTGTGTGTGTTTTTAAGTTAAAGTAATTATCATTTTATAAATTTAAAACCTGATCTCGTAAGACCATTCTAAAAATATATTTATTATATTTTTATGTACTTAAAACATTACGCATCAAGTTTTTGGCGCCGTTGCCGAGGACACGGTGATTTCAAGAAAAATTCGAGTTAACAGATTAGCCTTTTTAACGTTAACAATTACTTTTATGGTTTGTTTTGATTATTCCTTACAACAACTTTCATGGATGACAACAACGAGTGTTGTTATGGTGGATACCAAGACGACTATGAGTACCACTATTCGGAGGTTTGGTGTGAGATCTGTGTGGAACCCTACTACACTCAAGATTGTTATCACTATTAAGGGTCTTCCATAGATTTCCACCAACCCTACTGGCAACCATATGAGGAAACCACACCACCTCAAGAAATGCAACACTCAGCTCTAGATTCTGACTCATGGACCCCAGGAAATCTGTTTCATCATTTGGAAGAAATTAAGGTTCAACTCCTAAAGAGCTCTCCTACTGAATAACAAGTGTTTCGTCATTTGGAATAAATTAAGGTTCAGATCCTAAAAAGCTATCCAAATAGACAACAAGATGATTTCTTCAAAGTCCAAGAATCGGAAGTTATAGTTCCAACATCTCTAGTAAGGTCGAGTGACTCTAAGGAGCAAGAACCTTCAATCTTCACAAGCATGGATCAGTCGGAGGTGAGACCAGATGATTCGGAGGAGAGGGCTACTGTAAATTTACAATCACTTCCTGACTTTTCTGAGGGGCTGGAAGTTTAACAATCAAAGGAGTTAGAAGAAGAATTGGTGGGAATCCTAAATATGGAAGCAAAGGAGGATGTAATCACCAACAAACAAATGACAATGGTGGCACCTCTTCCTTGCAACAGTGATAGCTGGCCTGTGACCAAGCATATCAGTGAATCATTCCATGAATCACATAAGCCACAGGATAGGGTACATCACTCTGAGGACCACTTCTCATAGAAGAAGCAACGTTCATCCAACGAAGATTACGTGACAAAATTATCATATCGGGGTGACCGTCTCCTTCACTACATGTGATTCTTGAAGTTTGGTCCAGGAAATTTCAAATGATGGTGGCGTGATTTAATTATCCCATTTTCTTTAGGTGCTCTTTTATAGAACATTCTAAATTTGACAGGTTTACACAATATTTCAAAATTTCAAATCGATCCATCCAAACTAAAATTAAAACTATGAATAGACTTTGAAAATATATAAATCAATGATTCACCCGTTTTAGCACTAAAAAATTGGGGAAAATATTTGATTTATGAAATTGGGCCACTTAATGGGGGAATTTGGTTCGGACCATTGGGACAAACCGTCTACGACATTTGCCACATGATCCGGCTCGTCGAAACCTTTCCGTCCCCTGGTCGGGGGCCCTCTAACTCAAAACGTAGCTCAAGTTATGACCTTTTTAAGATTGAACTCCTTTTACCTTGGTTTCCCTTGTCTAGCTGGTCCAGGATGGACTTCATTAATTCCTGGACCAGCTTATCATCACATCATATGCATGGTTATCAAATGGGTTGGATGAACCTCTCCATATTACAAACCACCCATTTGACAGATTCAACACTTAGTTGGAAATTCATGAAGCACGTATGGGTTGGGCTAAACGTAGTGCTTCCGGGAGGCAACCCGATGATCATGAATAAATTGAGAGGTTGGTGCATACGGAAGAATCGTGGATCTTATGTTTGATCTTTCAAATTTAAGTTTCTCATACTTCAGCCCCAGGTATGCCCTCTCGATACTAGGACCTTAGTAGATTAACTACTATCTTTTATTTTCCTTGTCTACTTTTATGTTTTCCCTTATGTGTCAAGTAGAATAGCATCACCAGATAACCTCTCTACTTCTTTGAGGAATCACACTCCATCTCTACAACCTGAGGAATCGGAAACCACATCAAATTTATGTGAAATTCGATGAAGTCTTTGAAGTAAAGTGTTGACAGCACCAATAAGTTTTGGCCTATACACCGAATTGACCGGGGGAGTACCAGTTTCTTTTCCCTTAAAACTTCATGCATTTAAATTCCTGCATTGCATTTCATTACATGCATTTGTATGTTGAGGGCAATACACAGTTTTAAGTGTGAGGTGGGGAATTAAGAGATTCAGAACTACTTGTAACCTCAAAACAGTAAAATTTCAACTTGTGATTTTCTACCAATTTGACTAAAACATTACAAAAACCTACCTTTTGCAAAACCCAGAAAATTTTCAAATTTTTAAACTTTAAAACCTCTTTGATTTCGCACCTAATTAAATAAAATGAATACATGGCAAGTAGAAACAAATGAATATTATGCATAACAATTTGCTAAACCCTATTCCATCCGTTTCATGTGAGGAAAATCAAGCCTATTACACATCATCAAATTTTTGGCGCAATATATAATTACTCGCATGCTCTTTCGTTTGCCATTACTGAGTGTTTTTCGATTGAATTTTATGCATAATTAGAACTTGTGTGACTTATACATATCAAGATCATGGACTAGTAGAAATATGAAAGTGATTGAGGCACCTAGGACTTTATTACCCTTAAATCAAAAAATTCTAAAAATATAATCCGCTTAGATCACCCTTTGAGCCTTAGCCTTTTCTTTTCTACTACCTACAATTATCACCCAACCAGCTATTCGTAAACACCGGTTATTAGCTAACTGTCTTCAAATATAAAAATTATCCTATGTCGTTATTTTGAGTTTATTACGATTGAGGCAACTTCGGAAAGAATCTGTTTTACTCAAAAGAATTGGAATATACAAGAAGGTGGATGTATTAGGAAGAAACAGCCGAACTATTTGCAAGGAATTGATGGAAATATTATTTCAAGAAAATTGAGGAAAAAGAATTATTGAAGAATTTGTCTTGATATAATCCAAAAAAAAAGAGAAGTTGGTCTTTTACCGTTTAAACCTTAAAGAGCTGGATATGCATATTTTTGATTTCAATTTGCTTTTTTGCCTTCATTTTGCAAAGCCTGAATTACCGTCCGAACTCCGAGAGAAATATTTCAAAGCAACTAATGATGTTAGAAAACGGTGACGAAAGCAAGAACAATTGCCACCATTCTGCGGCTTGTCAAAAAGTGCTGCCAAAAGAAGAGCCAAAAGATACGAAAAATGTGTGAGGTGTGGAAACTGAAGCCACAACGGAAAATGTAGCAAGAATTGAACTCATTCCCAAAGTGAGTACACGCATTTGATCAAAGTTGGAGCGGTTAGGCTACAAGCCGAAATTTCCATACGGAGAGGCAGCAATGTGTACTACGTAGTAAGGAAAGAGTTGGCACTAATGGCTGATCTTGGTCTTGGCAATCTGACCATAAACGAGCCCTTGGATTAGTTATACCCTCATGATCCGAGTACTGTAAAGGGACCTGTTAGTATTTTCCTTTTTAAGCCATGAAGTCGTAGTTGTGTGTTTCACAATAGCTGCAGCCCTTCAAACTTTTTAAATCCCTAAAACCCCAAAAAGATTTTCATCTTCACCCCTTTATTTTTATTTTAGCCACATTACAACCCTTTTTAAAGCCCTCTTGATTCATGCATACTACTTAGTTAATTGGTGGAGACTTGATTAGCATACAACTTTTTAATCATTGCATAATTCGATTCGAAAACTTGAGTGTTCCACTTAACTTACATTATCCATACATATATAACCCTAGAGTTGAATGAACATTGTGAGGAGTGAAAGTTTATGCATAATTGAAGTTCTAGTTGGCTTGTCATGGATTCCATAATAGAAAAATACAAAAATAGAATAAGTAACTCAAGAGTTATCCCATAATTTCCAACTACTTGGAGTTTCATTTTCCTTGTAAAGTTTTTAGTTATGGGTATGATCATGCATGAGTTTGTCTGAGGACAAGCAAAGTCTATGTGTGGGGTATTATAATATGTCCTAAATTATACATGTTTTGCATGCATAATAATCCACATATTATGGTACTAATTGATTAATAACCTTACAATTGATACTTAAAGCGTAAATATTTCACAATTGCAGGTTATTCGGTGCTCCAAGATAAACAAAGCAAAAACCAGCTTAAAACATGAAGAAATCAAGCTTTTGGAGGACCAAACCTAAGCATTGACCTCCAAGAAGTCAAACCAGGTCAACATAGTCAAACCAGCAGCTAAAAGACGAGCCTAGGGAGCATGCAGAGGGTTGCACGGCCGTGCAACCCATTGCACTGTCGTGCAATGCCTTTCTGCCCTCTCCAGACTCCGGTACACTGTCCTTTGTACCCTGTTTGATTCCCGAAGTGTTTGCACGCCCGTGCAATCCAATGCACGACCTTGCACTGCTCATTTTGAGGCCTATAAATAGATGGCTTGAGTTCTTCATTCTACACACCAATTAAGATCAAAGAACACCCATTCATGGCTAAACTCTTCCTCCTTGTTCCGCAATAGGGGAGCCTACGAAACTCAGCGTTATGCTAGTTAGTATGACCATTCATGGCTAAACTCTTTGTATTGCTAGGGTGAAGATGAAGTTTGGTGCATGTTAATGTTTAACGTATTAATCCAAGTGATGTGTTTATGTCTTTAACTATTCGTCCTTAAAACCACTATTTTGGTGGACTTTTATTATTGTCTAAATCCGTCTTTATATTTGTGAGTGTTCTTGATTTTTAAAGTATAAAACGCTTTTAATCAAACTTCTCTTGAAGCTTGTACGTCTTTATACAAGTAGAGATTGATAAGTCAAGGCTTGGTCAACACTAGTAAGGTCGTACGTCTTTATACGAAATTCTTATGCGACCAAGAATTGGTGAACTCATGTTGTGAACGGTACGTCTTTATACTTGGTCCCATTGTTACACCGCCTCCCGGTGAATAAAATATAATCACCTATTTAACTCTAATATAAAGCATTTTACGTCTGATGTCTTAAACCAACCCAGAGATGACCATTCGAAGGGTTGAGGGTAATTGTTGTCCTTAACTGGAGGCACTACCACTTGTTAAATCTTTTAAATTTGTAAATCAAATGTCGTGAGGACGAGGCTCTAGCGGTGACCCGGGTCACACATTTGTAGTAGTCATATCACTAGATTAGTCAACTTAACATTATCACGTACCAAGCAGATTCGAAACCCAAAGCAATACTATTCATAACCTGATCATTTCCGACTTATTTACTTTCCTGTTATTTACTATTCCGTTCGTTACATTTCTGTTACACACTTCACGCACATTTTTACTTTTCTGCTATTTACTTTATCACCGTTTACTTTTCTTTCATTTACTTTCCTGTTCCACAAGCACACAAAACTCACTCACTAATTAAACCGGCTAAACGTTAACAAAAGTTGAGTATTGGAATTCGACCGTGTCCGTTGGTTCGATACTTGGTTCTTACCTAAACTATATTACGCTGCGATAGGTACACTTTCCTATTGTGTGTGTTTTTAAAGTTAAAGTAATTATCATTTTATAAATTTAAAACCTGATCTCGTAAGATCATTTTAAAAATATATTTATTATATTTTTATATACTTAAAACATTACGCACCAGTCACCAAGCAGTTTAAGACATAAAGCATAAAGATCATAGCATAAGAACAAAGTTATTGAATTGTGTATGAAATATAGTTGTAGACATGTTTCACCCCAAAAGTATAAAAAAAATGAAAAAAGGGGCTAAGTAAACTCACTTGTAAGGAAGCTAGGAATGATAAGATTTGATAAAGATGAATAAGCTTCGTGAGGATTTCCTCACAATCAACCTACATAGATAATTGTTTTATAAACTCCTGTAGGTTGAATAAAGATAAATGATTTCTAAGATTTTAGGTTTTGTAGGGCTTGGGATTGGATATGGACTTGTATATATATTTTGTAGGAAAATATAAGTTCATGATTAGTTTTGAAGTAATAGTTTATAAAATTAAGTAGAATCGATTAAGTTTTCTAATTAATTATATGGTAAATAGGCTTGAAGTTATTATTAAATAAATGGAATTTGGAAAAGTTTAAATTACATATAAATTTATTTATATAATCATTCTAAATATAATTATTAAATAAGTTATAGTATGGAAAAGATCTAAATAATACTTTCGGATTTATATAATTATTCTAAAATAACTAGTAATTAAATTATGGAATGGAAAATGTTTTATTTTATGAAGTAGTTAATTAGACAAAATAATTTCTTTTATTTAAATGAATTATAAAAGAGGTATGAATGTTAAATGAAGTAAATTGAACTTTGTATATTTATTTAACTAAAATTATTATTTAAGTATTTCTATTGGTTTTTAAATATTTATTCTTTGCCTAAATAAATGTTTATAAGTTTAAAATGGTTTAAATAATCATTCTTGTCAAAATAATTATTTATGTATTCATAATTGTGTCTAAATAAATATTTAATGTTTGTTTTATAAATATGACTATTTTATAACTAAAAATATCATATTTACGTTTATTTAATCAAGCCCTTTATATAATTTATTTAAGAAACATAATAAGAAAAAATAGATAAAACATTATTTTAATTTTTCTGTTTTTATAAAAGTTGTAGAATATAATTATTGTTTTCTAAAAATTAAATTTAAAATTTTAAAACATTATTTACGTATAAAAGAAATAAAAAAAGAAATTAAAATCCCAAAACCCGGCTGTCGGGACTCGAACCCGCATCGAGCCTGGTCACCAGACACACGCAACTTAACCATTAGACCAGGGCTTATGCTGTGGTCTAAACCCTCACGTTTAAGTTTTTAACAAGCAATCCCAAGCCATCACCTTCCCCAATTGAAACCCGCAAATCCTAGCCCTTCAATACACTCGATCGGCCATCGATTCGAACCCGAAACCGTAGGGCTTTTGATCGTGGGATTGAAACGAGTACAATGACACTAAAATTACCTAAAATGGTTGTGTAAAATGGGGGAACGACCGAACGAAACAGGGACGACTTCTTCGATGGATTTGGATTACCCAGAGGTGAAATCAGACGCGATTAAAGGTATGGGAAGCTTGCAATGAGTGTCGCTAATGATATGGTGTGCCTATTTATGGCCAATTTGGACAGGAAGTGCTTGATCGATTAAATGGTCGTTAGTGGAGGTTTCGGTTACGAGTGGGTCATGAAGATGGTCTTAAAATGCGATTAAACAAGCAAGGTGAATCGTTTGGAGGCCCTGGACGTAAAGCCATTAACAATTTCGCTCGAAAATACCTTAGGGACGAGTTTGGGATTAATGGGTTGAAAACCGGTGGGGTGGTGTTTGAACTCACGATCAGAAAGGGGGAGGGGGTTCCGGATTTGGCAAAACAGGCCCTATAGTTTCAAGCATTAACATTTCATGTATTAAACTAGGTTTTAATTTGAATTAAAGTTTCAGAAATTACATTATCAACCCTGGACTTTTATAAAACATAACAATATTAAATCTATAAATTTTTATAAAATCAATTAAATATTAATATTACTTTTAAATGTTTCAAATATGAAAATATGATTTTTGCAAAATAGAATGGTATTATTTCTATTTAAATTATTTACTTTCTAATTTAAATAATATAACCCTAAATTTTTTATATAATTTATGATTTAACTTTCATGGATTTATACATATATATTTATAGGCTTAATATATATGTGTATTTATTTCCTTGAACTTTATACAATTATTTACATAATCCCATATATAAGTATTTGTTACCTTTGAAATTAAATAATGGTACACAATGCATGTATATTCATGAAATGATATAAATATGATAGCTTGTATTGAAATGGATAGATGTATGTTATATAATAATGGAATTACATGTGCCGGAAATTCCTAGGGATTACAGTCTTCCCTACTTTAGGAAATTTCACCCCGAAATTGATTAGGAGGAGGATCCAGGAAATAGATGTGGGTATTTAGCCTTCATTTGATCCTCACGTTCCCAAGTGAATTCTGGGCCACGTTTGGATTCCCACCGAACCTTAACGATAGGGATGCGACTTCGTTTGAGTTGCTTAAATTCCCGATCCATAATCTCCACGGGTTTCTCCACAAAGTGCATTGACTCATCAATGTGAACCTCGTCAAGCGGTATGTGAAGATTTTCGTCGGCTAAGCATTTCTTCAGGTTCGAGACATGGAATGATGGATGAACGTTGTTTTGTCCTTCAAGTAAATCCAGTTTGTAAGCTACCTTCCCAATCCGTTCAAAGATTTTAAAAGGACCCACAAATCTTGGTGTAAGTTTTCCTTTCTTTTCGAAACGAACCACGCCTTTCCAAGGGGATACCTTGAGAAGGACCAGATCACCGACTTGAAATTCCAAGGGTTTTCGACGTTTGTTGGCATAGCTCTTTTGCCGACTCCTTGCCACTTGAAGGTTGTCATGGATTAACATGTTCTTGTCGGAAGTCTCTTTAATGAGTTCGGGACCAGTGAGTTGTGCTTCACCAATCTCAGTCCAACAGATAGGAGAACGACACTTCCGACCATAAAGTGCTTCGAAAGGAACCGTGTCAATGCTCGTGTGATAGCTGTTGTTATACGAGAACTCGACTAAAGGTAGATGTAAATCCCAATTTCCCTTGAAGTCAATGACACAAGCTCTAAGCATATCTTCGAGGGTTTGAATCGTTCGTTTGGATTGACCATCAGTTTGTGGATGGTAAGCCGTACTAAGATTCAACTGAGTACCCAAAGCTGATTGTAATGATTGCGAGAAATGAGAAGTGAATCTTCCATCACGATCAGAAATAACGTTGAGTGGTACACCGTGATGACTAACTATTTCATCAATATAGATTCGAGCCAATTTCTCAACTTGATAGTCTTCGCGAATGGGTAGGAAGTGAGCAGATTTTGTCAGACGATCGATGATTACCCAAATACTATCATGACCACGAGACGTATGCGGGAGTTTGGTTATAAAGTCCATGGCAATACACTCCCATTTCCACACGGGAATCTCGGGTTGTTCAAGTAAACCGGACGGACGCCGGTGCTCGGCCTTAACCTTCAAAAAAGTAAGGCACTTGGACACATATAGAGAAATGTCCTTTTTCATACCAGCCCACCAATATTGGGTACGAAGGTCCTTGTACATTTTATCCGCATCGGGATGCACAGAATAACGAGTCTTGTGAGCCTCGTTCATGATAAAGGTACGAAGATTGTCACGGTCCGGAATCCAGATATGATTCAGGAAGTAAAGCAACCCATTTGGGTTTGGTTTCAAGTTGGAGTTCAGCACCACATGACATTTCGTTGTACATGTTCCCTTCAGTGACTGACAGATGTTGTGCTTAAAAAATGCGAGTTTGAATGTCATTTTGGATCTGAATTCTATGGATCTTGATGGATTGTTTATGTGTCGGTTATGACATTCGCCTTACCAGGATGGTAACGAATATCGCAGTCGTAGTCGTTTAGGAGTTCAACCCAACACCTTTGCCTCATGTTGAGTTCTTTTTGATTGAAAATGTGTTGGAGACTCTTATAGTCGGTGTAAATCACACGCTTAGTACCATATAAGTAGTTCCTCCAAATTTTGAGAGCAAATACGACCGCACCCAACTCTAGGTCGTGCGTCGTATAATTCTTCTCACTAATTTTGAATTGTCGGGACGCATAAGCAATCACCTTACTTCATTGCATAAGAACACAACCAAGGCCTAAGTGGGATGCGTCACAGTAAACGACAAAATCTTCGGTTCCATCAGGAAGAGTTAAGATAGGAGCCTCACACAATTTTTGTTTCAGAGTTTGAAAGGCTTCCTCTTGTTTTGGTTCCCACTCATTGGGCTTGCCTTTATGTGTTTAGGCTGTGAGTGGCACCGCGAGTTTTGAGAAGTTCGATATGAAATGACGGTAATAGCCCGCTAAGCCAAGAAATGAGCGGACTTCCTTAGGGGTCTTTGGAGCTTGCCAGTTCTTCACCGCCTCAATCTTAGCGGGATCCACGTGAATACCCTTCTCGTTGACTATATGGCCCAAGAATTGGACCTCCTTTAACCAAAATTCACACTTGGAGAACTTGGCATATAATTGCTCCTTTTTCAAGAGATCCAAAACCAAACGCAAGTGTTCTTCGTGTTCTGCATTTGATTTTGAATAGTTAAGGATATCGTCAATGAAGACGATCACGAACTTGTCCAAGTATGGTCTACACATGTGGTTCATAAGATCCATGAATACGGCGGGTGCATTGGTTAGACCGAAGGGCATAACCATGAACTCATAATGACCATACCTTGTATGAAAAGCTGTTTATGGGATGTCAGATTCGAGGACGCGTAATTGGTGATAGCCAGAACGAAGATCAATTTTTGAGAAATAGGTCGAGCCTTGAAGTTGGTCAAACAAATCATCAATCCTTGGAAGTGGATATCGGTTCTTCACAGTAAGCTTGTTGAGTTCCCGGTAGTCGATGCACATCCGGAAAGAACCGTCCTTTTTTCTTGAAAAATAAGACAGGTGCTCCCCAAGGAGAAAACTGGGACGTATAAATCCTTTGTCAGAAAGTTCTTGAAGCTGGGTTGAAAGTTCTTGCATCTCTGATGATGCAAGACGATAGGGTGACTTAGCCACGGGATTTGCTCCTTGCACTAGGTCAATACGGAATTTAACTTAGCGTGCGAGAGGAAGACCGGGTAAGTCTTCAGGAAAGACTTCTGGAAAGTATTTGATCACAGGAATGTCTTGGATGCCTTTGCCCTTGTCTTTCCTCTCCACAATGTGTGCCAAGAAGGCTACACACTTCTTTCGTAAGTACTTTTGCGCGGTAGTACAAGACATAAGCTTTAGCCCTTTAGACGGCTTCTCACCATAGACGTTCAAAATGTCGCTAAGTTAAGAGGGATACGGATATACTTGTCAAAACAGACGACTTCAGCATGATGCTTGGTCAGCCAATCCATGCCTACTATGATTTTGAAACCTTCGAGAACCATAGGAATGAGATTAATCGAGAATTCATGGTCGTTCAAGTTTAGGGTACAATCTCTAATAATGGTGTCACATGTTACTGAATATCCATCCGCTAATAGGATATCAAAGGATCTGTCTAACTTAGTTCGACTCATAGCAAGTTGTGGGTCAAATTCAAAGGACACGAAACTCCTATCAGAACCAGTATCGAATAGGATAGAAGCATATTTTTGATTTATTGGATACGTACCGTTCACCACATCGTTGTTGGCTTGGGCCTCGTTGGCATTAATGTTGAAGGCACGTCCATGAGCTACGGGGTTTGCATTCCCTTGATGCAAATTTCACCAGTTCATGTTTCCCTGATTCTTGTTACCTTGAATCATGTTGCCCTGGTTCACTTTGGCTTGATTTACATTGACCAACCTCGGAAAACGGTTCCTGAAATGATTAGGGTCACTGCACTCGTAAAAAGCATGACACTGGGTGATAGAAGCAGGAACAGGAACAGCAGGTTGATAGACTTGATTAACTTGTGGGACACGGTAGGTGTTATGTCCATAACGTCCACAAGTTGTGCACAGATGACATGGTATGTTAGCAGCATGATGCTTGCATGTGTTACACAACGGTAGGGTTCCCGCACATGGCTTCTTGTTGGGGTTGAAGGCATTAGGGGCCACTTGGGCTAGAGGAGCAGCAGGAGTGATAATGGCAAAGTTTCTGCCTTTCCGTTTCTTACCATTGAAGGAAGACTTAGTCTTGGTCTCCTTGGTGGGTTCAGTAGTGGATTTCTCTATGGTTTTCTTGGCACCCTTCTTAGACAAGGTCCCTGCCTTAACATGGTTGACTGATAGGGTAGCACCGAGGCGGATTGCTTCCTCGAGTGTGGCTGGATTGCTACCCAAGACGGTATCTTGAATCTGCATGTGCAGACCATTGATGTAATTCTCAACAGATCTTGAGAGAGGAGTGACCATATGAGGCACTAGAAGACTAAGCTCATGAAAACGGGTGGTGTAGGCAAGGCTTTCACCGCTATCCTGCTTGATATCCCAGAACACAACTTCTAGCTTCTTAACTTCGTTACGAGGAAAAAGTTCATTAGTCATGAGTGTTTTGACATCAGCCCACGATAAAGCCAGTCCAACCTCAATTCCCCGGTTATGCTTTTCCCCGTTACACCAGATGAGTGCCCTTTTCTGAGAGATACTAGTAGCATAGCGAACTTTTAGGTTCTCGGGACAGTCGGCATTGATGAAGGTTCCTTCAATGCTTTCGAACCATTGGAGAAGTCCAGTGGCTCCTTCGTTCCCGTAGAACTTGGTGGGGTTACATGAATTGAAATGTTTGAATGTGCATGTGGGATTTCTTAGGGCTGCATTCTATTTCAACTGGTTGACCATGGTTGGTAGGATCGTAGCCATTTGCTGGTTGAGCCTGTCAGTGAGGTTGTTCCTATGTTCATGACGGGGAGGCATTCTACAAAAGGGATGAATAGAAAGTTCATAAGATAGGAATCATGTATAAGAGTCTGTGTAACATCCCAAAAAGTTGTAATCAAATGGTTCGGGTCAGTGAGTAACCCGACTCGTTGTTAATCAAGAGGATTCATATCCATCATGTGCTTTAACAGTGGAAAGGGGTTGGTAAATCGTTTAATAAGTAGTTCGGGTTTGAAACGCATACGAATTAAGTCGAGGGGACTCGGATGTAAATAATCGTGATTTAAATATCTTGCTAATGGGAAACCCTAGACTATTTTTGTCTAGGTATCGTGCGACGGCTGGAAAGGAGAGAACGAGAAGGAGAAGACGCCGACAACATCGGGAAGCCGGCGACGGCGGTTTAGAGCACTCCTCACGCTTAATGTAGGTGTTGTTAGTTGAAGCTTGAGGGCACTTTGCGGTATTCGTGGGGGTTGCGCTTGGTGGTGTGGCTGCCATGGCTCACGAAATGCAGGTACGTATCTAATTTTTCTCCGAGTGGGTGTTGTTTGGGCCGTAAGGATAAAACGATGATAGGATTGTGTGTTTGCGTTTAGTGTGTGTGTGTGTATGGGATTACTCATGCTCATGTATTCAATACATGTTCACAAAGAGGCTTTAGGTGGCGACCAGTGGTGTGGATTCTGTGAACACAGAAACATGGTGGCCGAGGAAGGTGATCACGGCCGAGTACGACAGTGTGCAGCGAAGACCAACGGAGAACGAGGGGCGGGCGTGGTGGCTGTCACAAGTGCTCAAGGAGGATATGACGGTGGTTATGGAGGTCCACGTGGTGGACGGTGATGGTCGGAATGGCGTTGCTAGACGAAGAAGATGACCCGGTGATCGGATAAGCGGCGTACTTTAAGGATTCCGGCGATGGTGATGGGCCGATGAGGAACGAGCCGATTAGGATCATATGCTTTGGTGAGAGTTCGGACGAGGCTAGGGTTTTGGTGGACTTCGGGTTTTGCATGGCGAGCGACGTGTATGCGTGGGAACCCAGTTTGAGCTTACGGTTTCTCAACGAGCCGAGAACGATTCGTTGCGGGACAAGAACGACAAGGAAATTGCACATCATGCATGCATGAGAGCTCGGGTTTGGGTACGCAAGTCCTATCCGATTTAGGAGAAAGGTTATACATAAACCCATGAGACTAGGGTTTCGTGGAAAGAAATGACGAGCTAGCGAGAGTGTTTATTTATTTATACGTTATGCAACGTATATTTAGAATGTGTTCTGATCATGAGATCATACGTTTGAACAGGTTCAGATTCGAGCTAGTGATTGGAATGCGGAGCAGAGTCAGAGATTCAGCGTAACCGGTGAGTTTCTAATCCCATCTTTTAAATATTTTAATGTTTTGGGGGCTATCGTACATACTTTCAAGACGCTTTTTATTACGTTAAATGTGTAAGGAGTTTTGGGATTTAACCCGATGAGTTTATGAAATCAAGTATTAAAATACGGAGCTAAGGGACTGTGTGTTGTCCTTGAGAAGTGTAGGTTAAAGGGGGTATAGGGTCGTGGGTCGTATGGTGACCCAATAGGGGTTAGTCGGGATTGTATTTACAGGTCATACGGGTATGACTAGGAGGTGTCATAGGTGGTGCACGTACGTGGTATGTGCTTAGATAATGAGACATAGTATTGGTATGTATGTTGCTATATTAGCAGTGTATTGTGCTATTAGTTAGTCGGGTGAGTCGGGATATGAGCTAAACGCTTATGAGTACGTGTAGGATACTTATCCTAGTGCTATGTGTGAGGTGCAGGTGCAGTTAATGAGTCATGTACATAGAGTGTAACGTTATGTGTTTATACATGTCTTGTGTGTATTGTGTCGTTGTCCTAGTGATACGATGGGAATTGTTATTGTGTCGTTGTCCTTGTGACACGGCGGGAGTTGCATTTGCATGGTTTTCTTTATGGCACGACAAACGGGATTGTGGAGGACTGAGTCCTTCGGGAGGCACCAAAGGTGGCAAATTCTGAACAGGTTAATGATGAGCTCGGGGTGTGTCGAACGCCCTGGCGAGGGTAACCCTAACGAGGGTGCATTGATGAGGTATATGTTTATGTGCATATATATGTGTGTTAAATTTCATACAAGTGTTGAGTTATATTGTGCATGAGATACTTTTAATGTGATGTATAGATGGTATTAATGTGGTGAGTATAGTAGATGGTATTAATGTGATGAGTAGAGTTAGATTGACTGTTGTGTCAGGATTGTAATGCGGGGTTGACAAGGTGTCAGTTGGTTTGTAAGAGCCTTGGTCAAGGCTGGGTAAGTCGATGTCTAGGGATTTATCGTGTTAATCAAGCGTCGAGTTAATACATACTAGAGTATGAGTTATTAGTGTGGTAAGTTGATCTATGTCGATGGGACTACATGGTTATTATTATTATGAGATGAATCGTGGGTGGTGAACGATTATGGGATATCACATGATAATAGGGGTTATCTATTCTTTAATGAGTCGTGAAAGTATTTTATAAAGACCGAGGGTCTAGAGTAAAGTTCAAATAACTTTTGTGATGAGTTGGCTTTTGATTAAATTAAACTATTAGAACTCACTCAGCGTAGCTGACTTTATGTGTATGTTAGATTGTTTTGTAGGTGGGCTTCGTGGTCGACGTATCTTGGCTTGGAAGCGGCGCTACTCGGATTGGTGTGCAGGCATTCGTAAGGTAAAGATAACAACGATAACGTTACAAAATGTTAAATACTATGTTGAGTTAAGACTTCCGCTGTAGTTTGATATAATTAAATGAGTATTTTTAAGAGAATGACCCGTTATGAGAACCAACTGTAGGATGCCCGGGTCGGGGTCTTATAGTCTGTAATAAAATCATGAGGTATTTAATAACACATGGATGGTACCCATTCAGTTTACAAATGGAAACATTGACTTATCAAAGTATTTTAAGTTCATCTAATGTCCGAGAAGTCATGCTTTAGCCTTTAAGTGGACACTCATCCCAAGAATTCCCAGGAAAGCATAACTGGTCCATCGGTTGGTTTGGATTTATACGAAATGCTTTCCTAGACAGAATTTTCTAGAATACAGGCATCCACCCTTCCGGAATCCACAAGTTCTCATTCATTATTTAGAACATACATACCTTTGACGAGAGTTTCATTTTGGAATAGACTTTTACGTCTAAGAATATGTTTCAAGTAATCCATGTAGTTTCAAATAGTTTCATGTTGTCCCTTGAATGCTGTAGTTCATGTAATTGCACCATGTAGACAGAAATAGATAGGTGTAGATAGATATGGGTAGGTGGATATAAGTATGTGTATAGTGAGTATAGAGTGAAGTTCCTAATAAAAGACACGAGTTAAACTCATGTTTAGGACTCCTAGGTTATAGTCTAGGTCATGTGTGTCTAATAACCTAATTCCCTATAACCAGGGCTCTGATACCAATCTGTCACACCCCGGCCGACGGCGGATTATTCGCCGGGGCTGACGCATTGTTCATAAGCACATGATCGTCTATTAATTGTGTGATAATATTTATTCATCAAAATTAAATCAACCGTTACAAAAGAAAATAGAAAACAAAGCGTTCATAACATAACATAAGTTAATTTCAATCTTATTAAAGCTAGGTCCATGGTCCTATGTGATCATGCAATATCCTCAAACTGGTGCACTTGAAACATATAAGTAAATGTCAACTACAAGTAGTTGGTGAGAATATAGGTTTTAATACCAAACAAAGTTTAGTATAGTTTACAATTCAATATGTTCAAAACAAGTCTAAAGCATGAATGTGAAAACATACAAGGCTCCAAGCGTACAATCAAACCACGTAATAGGAAAATGGTCTACACAATCAAACTGATTGTTTCATGAAAAAGTAGTAAGATGTATACACAAAAACCCGCCAAGGTTTTGTGTTAGGTAATGTATCAGATTCCCGTATAAATGATCATAAAAGGTACCACCTGAGGCTTTCCACACAAGTTAATGATTGTACTAACGTGAACACACATATGGTTACCAAACAGTTTAAGACATAAAGCATAAAGATCATAGCATAAGAACAAAGGTACTGAATTGTGTATGAAATATAGTTGTAGACATGTTTCACCCCAAGAGTATAAAAAAAGGAAAGAGAGGCTATGTAAACTCACTTGTAAGGAAGCTAGGAATGATAAGATTTGATAAAGATGAATAAGCTTCGTGTGGATTTCCTCACAATCAACCTACATAGATAATTGTGTTCTAAACTCAATGTAGGTTGAATAAAGATAAAGGATTTCTAAGATTTTAGGGTTTTGTAGGTTTTGGGATTGAATATGGACTTGTATATATATTTTGTAGGAAAATATAAGTTCATGGTTAGTTTTGAAGTAATAGTTTATAAATTAAGTAGAATCGATTAAGTTTTCTAATTAATTATATGGTAAATAGGTTTGAAGTTATTATTAAATAAATGGAATTGGGAAAAGTTCAAATTACATTTAAATTTATTTCCATAATCATTCTAAAAATAATTATTAAATAAGTTATAGTATGGAAAAGATCTAAATAATACTTTTGGATTTATATAATTATTCTAAAATAACTAGTAATTAAATTATGGAATGGAAAAGATTTTATTTTATGAAGTAGTTAATTAGACTAAATAATCTCTTTTATTTAAATGAGTTATAAAAGAGGTATTATATAGGTATGAATGTTAAATGAAGTAAATTGAACTTTGTATAATTATTTAACTAAAATTATTATTTTAGTATTTCTATTGGTTTTTAAATATGTATTCTTTGCCTAAATAAATATTTATAAGTTTAAAATGTTTTAAATAATCATTCTTATCAAAATAATTATTTATGTATTCATAATTGTGTCTAAATAAATATTTAACGTTTGTTTTATAAATATGACTATTTTATAACTAAAAATATCATATTTACGTTTATTTAATCAAGACCTTTATAATATTTATTTAATATAAATAATAACTAAAAATAGATAAAACATTATTTTAATTTTTCTGTTTTTATAAAAGTTGTGGAATATAATTATTTGATTTATAAAAATTAAATTTAATATTTTAAAACATTATTTGTGTATAAAAGAAATAAAAAAAAAGAAATTAAAATTCCAAAACCCGGCTGCCGGGACTCAAACCCGCGTCGAGCCCGTGTCAACAGACATGCGCGACTTAACCATTAGACCAAGGCCTATGCTTTGGTCTAAACCCTCGCGTTTAAGTTTTTAACACGCAATCCCAAGCCATCACCTTCCCCAATCGAAACCCACAAACCCTAGCCCTTCAATACCCTCGACCGACTATCGATTCGAACCCTAAACCATAGGGCTTTTGATCGTGGGATTGAAACGAGTACAATGACACTAGCATTACCTGAAATGGTTGTGTAAAATGGGGGAACGACTGAAAAAAACAGGGACGTGTTCTTCGATGGATTTGGATTGCTCAGAGGTGAAATCAGACGCGATTAAAGGTATGGGAAGCTTGCAATGAGTGTCGCTAATGCTATGGTGTGCCTATTTATAGCCAATTTAGAAAGAAAGTGCTCGATCGATTAAATGGTAGTAATGAAGGTTTTGGTTACGAGTGGGTCATGAAGATGGTCATAAAAAATGCGATTAAATATTCAAGATGAATCGTTTGGAGGCCCTTAAAGTAAAGCCGTTAACAATTTCGCTCAAAAATATTTTAGGGACGAGTTTAGGATTAATGGGTTGAAAACCTGTGGAAGTGGGGTTCGAACTTGCGATCAGAAAGGGGGAGGGGGTTCCGGATTTGGCAAAACAGGTCCCTCTAGTTTCAAGAATTAACATTTCATGTATTAAACTAGGTTCTAATTTGAATTAAAGTTTTAGAAATTACATTATCAACCATGGACTTTAATAAAACATAACAATATTAAATCTATAAATTTGTATAAAATCAATTAAATATTAATTTTACTTTTAAATGTTTCAAATATGAAAATATGATTTTTGCAAAATAGAATGGTATTATTTCTATTTAAATTATTTACTTTGTAATTTAAATTATATAACCCTAAATTTTTTATAGTATTTATGATTTAGCTTTCATGGATTTATACATATATATTTATAGGCTTAATATATATGTGTATTTATTTTGTTGAACTTTATACAATTATTTACATAATCCCATATATAAGTATTTGTTACCTTTGAAATTAAAAAATGGTACGCAATGCATGTATATTAATGAAATGAAATAAATATGATAGCTTGTGTTGAAATCGATAGATGTATGTCATATAATAATGGAATTACATGTGCCGGAAAAGTAAAAATAAGGGCCGGAAATTCATAGGGATTAGATTATTGTTGATGAGGTCTCGACGATTAGAGACCCCCTATACAGATATTTACACCGACTTATTTCGACAACTATTGCACCGCGTCGAAAAAGCCGTGAGTGGTGCAGAGATAGAGACTTATTCTTACCGGCAGGCGGTGCGCCCTAGCCACATGCCTGGCGCTGTACTTTGCGTCTGCCTGTCATAGGAAGAAGCCCGGGCTGTTGTATTGCGGTTGTAACAATTGAAAAAATTTCGTGTTAAAAAAAATTATAAAGTTCAGGGACTCGAAATGTAATTATATGAAAATACAAGGACCAAAAGTGCAAAACATGAAAAATGGACGGTAACACACCGTCATGGTCTGTAACGGTCCGTTACGGGCTGGGCACGAAGACAATAATAATGTGCCACGTGTCCGCTGACTAGCGGGTTGATTATGACGCGTGGAAACCCTATGACGGACCGTCACGGCTCCGTAACGGTCCGTCATGTCGCAATTCAACTTGATGCTGACACGCGTCTGGTGACTCGCCAAACCTAGCTGGGTGACCCAAGCGGTGATGGACTGTCACCATTCATAACGGACGGTCACAGCTACCAAATTACACTATAAATAGCAAGCTCGGATTTAGACCATTCCTCACACTCAAACTCGAAATCTTGAGTTACAAACTGATATCCCACTCTCACAATTCCATTCCCGTTCGTACGTTTAAGTTTCTGAAATACCGGTTCGCTTAGGAGAAAGACGAGAAGATAGGAAATACTCATTTGGAGAATCCAAGCTAGACAATCTAAGCGGAGACACTGCCCACTAGGACATTCATTCTAGAAGCCTACTAAGCCGAGACTCTGTCAAGTTGAACACTTGTATTTTTATAAAACATTCACGCTGACACGCGTCTGGTGACTCGCTAAACCTAGCTGGGTGACCCAAGCGGTGATGGACTGTCACCATTCATAACGGTCGGTCACAACTACCAAATTACACTATAAATAGCAAGCTCGGATTTAGACCATTCCTCACACTCAAACTCGAAATCTTGAGTTACAAACTGATATCCCACTCTCACAATTCCATTCTCGTTCGTACGTTTAAGTTTCTGAAATACCGGTTCGCTTAGGAGAAAGACGAGAAGATAGGAAATACTCATTTGGAGAATCCAAGCTAGACAATCTAAGCGGAGACACTGCCCACTAGGACATTCATTCTAGAAGCCTACTAAGCCGAGACTCTGTCAAGTTGAATACTTGTATTTTTATAAAACGATTTCAAAACTAAATGATTATGCTCTGACTTGAATGAATTTATACAACCATTCGTTGCATAAGGTGATTTACTATATAGCAGTCAGCCCATAGAGTCACGTATATATACACGTGTTACATATGAGACGTTGTAGCAGGGCTAGGGGTTGAACCCTTGGTTGTTGTAAAGCCCATCGCTTAAGGCGTAAGGCAGATAGACATAAAAATATATCCAAGGTCCCTAGTGTGACTAGTGGTTAGTCCGTTGACTGTGTAAATTGACCATGGGCAAATTGTTCTATTTATTCATGCTTGTCAGATTATGATTCCAAATATACTTGTATTCACCAGTTTATGTTGATAAAATATTTTCAAACGTTTTTACAGGTAATCAAGGGTGAATTGATTTAGATTAGACATGTGATGACAAAGAAAAGATGTAATGAAAAAGGGAACGTCCACCCTAGACATCAGTTGAAAGAAATGGCTCATATAAAACCTTGGTTTTGTAAATTAAAATGTTTGTATACAATATCAGGGTTTATCCCTGTTTATGAAATGAAATAAAACAGGAGATTCTCCGTCTTTTGAAAAGATCCCGAGTTATTGAATTATTTCGCTGTGCTTATAAATCTCTGATGTGATAAAATAAGAGACAGGTAGCAATCGTTGGTCGCACGCCCGGGTGGGCTAAACCCGGGGTGTGACAGGTTCGTATCAGAGCCATTTGTTTCAGCATATTAGATACTAGAGATTAGTATCTAAGCTGTAACTTGATTGTGATATTATTTGGTTTAGCAAATTAAGATACTCAGGTAAGGTATCTAAGCTTAAACCA
This sequence comes from Smallanthus sonchifolius, assembly GCA_023525975.1. Lineage (NCBI taxonomy): Eukaryota > Viridiplantae > Streptophyta > Magnoliopsida > Asterales > Asteraceae > Smallanthus > Smallanthus sonchifolius. The sequence continues at coordinate 57,123,122 of CM042028.1, forward strand.
GTATAGACTGTCTGCTAAGAAAAGTAGGTAGATCTCCATAATAATTAAGTGATAACTATACAGATGTGTGTAAATAGTTACTATACTTGTATCTTCGAACAATCTGAAGAAGAACGTTATCATCCTACTGGATCCATGCAAAATCCTGTAATCCTTCCTAATACCGGTGAATCCCATTCTGATCCTATCATTGGTCTGACAATGAATCTTATCATCAAAATCAATCTAGCTCATATTGGATGGAAGCTACTTCGGATTTTGAAAATTGGAGAACTGATACTCCACCTTTAGTAAAACAAGTAGATATAAATGAAGCTGGACCAGGGTTATAAATGATACTCCACCTTAATGAAAGAGAAAGAATTGAAACCAAATTTTTAAATCTCCGTATGGAAGGAACTAAACATCAGGAGTATGTCTCCAAAATGTTTGAATATGCTCGTTTGGTTCCACACTTATCTACTCCTGAACCCAATCTCATCAAGAGATATATTTGGGGTCTTGCGGAGGAAATCAGAGATATGGTCAAAGCTACTATGCCTCAAGCCATTGCTTTTGTCGTACAGATAGGAGGAATTCTAACTGGCGGTATGATAAGAAAACATGAAGAAGGGAAGGAAAGGGAAGTGGCCAAGAAGGCTACGGAGAACCAGAAAAATAATTCTCCTTGGAAAAGAAGAAATCAGCCTGCCAAAGAAGGATTTAACTCTTTCATCCCTGAATGCAAAACCTGCAAGAAAAGGCATACGGGAGAATGCTTTTTCAAGAAAATTTATTGCCACTTTTGTAAGCAGACCGGGCATGTGTTTGAGAACTGCCCAAGAAAGAAAAATATCTCCTGTTTAATTGTGGAGAGACTGGCCATTTTAAATCAACCTGCCCAAAGGTTAATCAAGCAGGATCTAGTGGGACAAAGGCCAATGTAGAAAACAAGAAAAATGTACGAGCTTTCATACTTAATACTCGTGAGGCTGCAACTATTCTAGATACAGTCACTCGTACTTTCCTCATTGACAATATTTATGCTAGAGTATTATTTGACTCTGGTGCAAATTTGAGTTTTATAGATTTTAAGTTTTGTAATCTATTAAACAAGCCTTTAGTTCCATTAGATAAGATTTATGAAGTAGAAACGGCCGAAGGAAATCTCGTCAAGATCTCCAAATTCCTAAATGACTGTAATATCACAATATCCCGACACGTCATGCCTGTGCAATGAATGCCTATGGCATTATCAAGATTTGATATTATCTTAGGAATGGATTGGTTAGTCAGTAACCAAGCCCATATCCTTTGTGATAAAAAGTCTATAGAAATTCGAACTCCTTTTGGAAAACCTATAACAATCTATGGCGACAAACAAAACCGACCTCTAGGAATCATTTCAATGTCGAAAGTAACCAAATGTCTTCAGAAAGGATGCATTGCATACTTGGTTCAAATTTATACCGGTACAAAAGAAAAGAAGATTGAAGATGTACCGATAATAGCTGATTATGCAGATGTATTTCCAGATGAATTACCTGGTATACCACTCGAAAGAGAAGTCGAATTTAAAATCAATCTTGTATGAGGAACGACTCCTATTGCCAAATCTCCTTACCGATTAGCCCCCACTTAAATGAAAGAATTGAAGAATCAATTAGATGAATTGCTTGAGAAAGGATTTATTCGCCCAAGTTCATCTAATTCGGGTGCTCCAATTCTTTTCGTTAAAAAGAAAGATGGTACATGCGTATGTACATTGATTACCGGGAACTAAACAAAGTAACGATTAAATATCGTTATCCTCTTCCTAGAATCGATGATCTGTTTAATCAATTACAAGGTGCTTGCCAGTTTTCAAAAATAGATCTTCGATCAGGATATCATCAATTGAAAGTTCAAGAAGAAGACATTTCTAAAACTGCTTTTCGAACCAGATATGGACATTATGAGTTCACGGTTATGCCGTTTGGACTTACTAATGCTCCTGCCGCATTTATGGAAATGATGAATCATATCTTTAAACCCTATCTAGATAAATTTGTAATTGTCTTCATTGACGATATACTTATTTATTCTAGGAAGGCGGAAGATCATGGGAATCATCTCAGAATGATACTTGAACTTCTGAGAAAAGAGAAATTGTATGCTTGATTCTCTAAATGTGAATTTTGGCTTAGAAAAAGTAAAATTCTGGGTCATATAGTGAATGCAGAAGGTATTCAAGTAGACCCATCCAAAATTGAAGCTATATCCAAATGGGAAATTCCTAAATCTCCAACAGAAGTCCGTAGTTTCTTGGGTCTTGCAGGATACTACAAACGATTTACTCAGAATTTCTCAAAGATTACGATTTACTCAGAATTTCTCAAAGATTGCAGTTCCTCTGACTACTTTAACCCGCAAAAATGTAAAGTATGAATGGGGAACAAAGCAAGAAGAAGCTTTTGAAACTCTAAAAGAGAAACTGACTCATGCACCTATACTGGCTTTGCCAGATGGTAATGAAGACTTTGTAGTCTATTGTGATGCTTCATATAACGGTCTAGGTTGTGTTTTAATGCAAAAGAACAAAGTTATTTCTTATTCATCTCGTCAGTTAAAGACTCATGAAAAGAATTATACAACTCATGATCTAGAATTAGGTGCCATAATTTTTGCCCAGAATTTATAGAGACACTATCTCTATGGAGTTATTTTTTATTTATTTTTTTTTTTTTTGCTCTCAGACTTGAACTTCGTGTAGACCTCATGTCTCAATTAAAAGATGCTCAACATTCTGTTCAAACAGAAGAAGACTTAGAACAAGAAGGAATGGAAAGCATAATTAAACAATTAGCTAAAGGGGACGATGAAATACTTCGTATGAATAAAAGAATCCGGGTTCCGATCACCAGAAATCTTCGGGAAAGAATACTCGAAGAAGCATATAAATCAAAATATATGATGTACCCAAGAAGTGACAAGATGTATAAAAACCTAAAGGAGAATTACTAGTGGATTGACATGAAGAAAGATATTGCCATATATGTTGCAAAATGTCTTACTTGTGCACAAGTAAAGGCAGAACACCAGAAACCTTCTGGTTTATTGCAACAATTAGAAATACCAGTATGGAAATGGGAAATGATAACAATGGATTTTATTACTAAACTTTCTCGAACCAGTCGGGGAAATGATACTATCTGGGTTAGCATTGACAGATTGACTAAATCTGCTCATTTTCTCCAAATTAAAGAAACCTTCAGTATGGATAGATTGGCTCGTCCATATGTAAATGAGACTGTATCTTTACATGGAGTGCCATTATCCATAGTTTCAGATAGAGATAGTCGATTCACATCTCGATTCTGGCAAAGTTTCCAAAAAGCCATGGGAACTTGTCTGAACTTGAGCACCGCCTATCATCCACAAACAGATGGGCAAAGTGAAAGAACAGTTCAAACTTTAGAAGATATGCTTCGAGCCTGTGTGATAGACCTACATGGTAGTTGGGATGATCACCTACCTCTAATGGAATTTTTGTACAACAATAGTTATCACACAAGTATTCAGGCGGCACCTTTCGAAGCCTTATATGGTAGAAAATGTCGAACGCCGGCATGCTGGGCAGATATAGGAGAAAACCAATTGTCAGGACCTGAACTTGTTCAGGAAACAACTGAAAAAGTAGCTTAAATACAAGAACGATTGAAAGCAGCAATGGATAGACAAAAGAGCTACGCTGACAGAAGAAGAAAGCCACTAGAATTTGAAATTAGAGACAAGGTGTTATTGAAAGTATCACTTTGGAAAGGAATACTTCGATTCGGAAAGAAGGGTAAACTAAGTCCTCGATTCGTTGGACCTTTCAAGATTATTAAACGAATTGGACCAGTGGCTTATCAGTTGGAATTACCGGAAGAAATGAATGGAATACATGACGTATTCCATGTATCTAATCTTCGCAAATGTCTAGTTGATGAATCTTTGATAATACCTCTTCAAGCTCAGATTTGTAGAACAACCCCTACAAATAGAAGATCATCAGACTAAAAAGTTGAAGAAGAAAAGATTGAAACTGGTCAAAGTCAAATGGAATTCTAGACGTGGTCCTGAATACACGTAGGAACTAGAATCGGAAATGAATAAGAAATATCCACACCTGTTCTAGTAAATCTCGAGGAAAAGTTTTTCAAAAGGTGGGGAGAATGCAGCAATTGAAAACTTTTTATATTAAAAAAAATATATAAAGTACAGGGACTGGAAATGTAATTATGTGAAAATACAAGGACCAAAAGTGAAAACATGAAAAATGGATGGTAACGGACCGTCATGGTTCGTAACGGTCCGTTACAGGCTGGGCACGCAGACAACAATGATGTGCCATGTGTCCGCTGACTAGCGGGTTGATTCTGACGCGTGGAAACCCTACGACAGAACGTCACGGCTCCGTAACGGTCCGTCACGCCGCAATTCAACCAGACGCTGACACGCGTCTGGTGATTCGCCAACCCTAGCTTAGTGACGGACAGTCATCAGAGATATCGGTCTATTACGACCCAAGCGGTGACGGACTTTCACCACTTATAACGGTTTGTCACAGCCGCCAAATTACACTATAAATAGCAAGCTTGGATTTAGACCATTCCTCACACTCAAACTCAAAATCTTGAGTTACAAACTGATATCCCACTCTCACAATCCCATTCCCGCTCGTACGTTTAAGTTTCCGAAATACCGGTTCGCTTAGGAAAAAGACGAGAAGCTAGGAAACGCTCATTTGAAGAATCCAAGCTAGACAATCTAAGCGGAGATGCTGCCCACTAGGACATTCATTCTAGAAGCCTACTAAGTCGAGACTCTGTCAAGTTGAATACTTGTATTTTTATAAAACGATTTCAAAAATGAAAATGGTTTTGATTATGCTGACTTGAATGAATTTATACAACCATTCGTTGCATAAGGTGATTTACTATATAGCAGTCAGCCCATAGAGTCACGTATATATACACGTGTTACATATGAGACGTTGTAACATGGCTAGGGGTTGAACCCTTGGTTGTTGTAAAGCCCATCGCTTGAGGCGTAAGGCAGATAGACATACAAATATATCCAAGGTCCATGGTGTGACTAGTGGTTAGTCCGTTGACTGTGTAAATTGACCAGAAACTATGGGCAAATTGTTCTATTTATTCACGCTTGTCAGATTATGATTCCAAATATACTTGTATTCACCGGTTTATGCTTATAAAATATTTTCAAACGTTTTTACATGTAACCAAGGGTGAATTGATTTTGATTAGCCATGTGATGAGAAAGAAACGATGTCATGAAAAAGGGAACGTCCACCGTAGACATCAATTGAAAGAAATGGCTCATATAAAACCTTGGTTTTGTAAATTAAAACGTTTGTATACAATATCAGGGTTTATCCCTATTTATGAAATGAAATAAAACGGGAGATTCCCCGTCTTTTGAAAAGATCCCGAGTTATTGAATTATTCCGCTGTGCTTATAAATCTCTGATGAGATAAAATAAGAGACAGGTACCAAGCGTTGGTCGCATACCCGGGTGGGATAAACCCGGGTGTGACAGAGGTGCTCTTATCACTATCGTGATGCGTGTTCTTGCGTCGTGGCATGATCACGTGCATCAGATGGCCGAGCCCATCCAACCTGTCCGATTAGACCGCCTAACGGCGAACGACATGCGCATCACGCTCCGATTCTCAGGTTTGGGTCCCGTAGCCGTTGCCGCAGATGCCGGGATAGGCGGAGCTGGATATGCCTGATCCGCTACAGGGTGTGGCGATGGAGGACCCGCCGCACGTCTAACGCGTCTACGACTGGCCGTCACATTATCCCCCACATGTACGTCGACCTGTTAGGCTGGACAGGGCCACCAGGCCTTGCTTGATGGAATTGTTGCCGACTCAAGGGGACAGCCTCGTCATAGCGACTAGATGGAGGACTTGATGATATGGGCGGTTAATCGCCTCGTGGATCTGTCACGAGCCGCCGGTATCGAGCCACCACCGCCAGGCTAGTATCCGGGCGACGCCGGTCAGGATAAGGGCGACGCCGGTCAGATCACGGCGGCGTCGGTCACGATCAGGGCGGCACCGGTCAGGCGTAGTTAGTTTTATTTGTATTCAGATGTATCTTTTGTTTTGTGTGGAAAAACATTCTGATGTAATATATTTAATGTTTTGATGTAAATATATGTAATTTTTGATTTTTTGTTTGGTTGTAATGTTTAATTTGTGTGTTTGGTTGAAATGATAAATTATAAATGTAAAAATATAAAAAAATATATATAAAATGTTAAATTAAAGATTACAAAAAGATAAAAATTATATAAATTAAAAAAAGATAAAAATTATATAAACTAAAAGAGATACCAAACTTATATAAATTAAAAAAGATACATATAATATAAAAAAAATAATATACGTGGCGTATAGCCCTATATGCCACGTGCGTCTTTATATCTCAAAATCTGTCAAGACGTGGCATTCCATGTTAGGAGAGTTAAACCATATACGAGCCGTATAGGGTTGCAACGTGTCCAATTAGTAATAATACGTGTGTGGTTTGAATTTCCCTTTATTTATCTTTTCATACATTTTAAAGAGGTAATTTACTTTTATTTATTTATTTAAAGCCAACACTTTCTCTTTTATTTGTAATCTGTTTTGCGACCTAATTTTTTTCTTACTAACTTTAGCTACATATTTATCATGTAAACATTGTTATCGGAGTGTTTTACGACCGAAATAGTTACCGGATTTTTCTACTAACTTTATAACATAGAAGCAGATAGTTTATGCATAGATGGAAATACTTTCATTTCATATATTATGCATGCATCACGAGAGGTGTTTATCGAATCAAATTTAAAGTTTCTTGTGAGGGTGTTTAAAAAATTCGAGTCCGAAACTGAACTCGAATTATCCGAAATTCCGAATCTGAATTATTTGAAAATTCGGATATCTGAATTTCGGAAATCAGAATTTCGGATTCGGATCGGATAGTGATTTTAAAAAAATCGGTTATTTCGGATATCCGAATAACCGAAATATTATATTCATATATATTTTTATTTTTTTTATAATTTAAAAATAAGAAAATTTGAATCCAAACCAGAAATATTAATTATCTGAAAATTTGGATATCCGAAATTTCGGATATATGAATTTTGTATATCCGAATTTCGGATTCGGATAGTGATTTAAAAAAAACCCGGATATTTTGGATATCTGAATAACCGAAATATTATATTCATATATATTTTTAATTGTTTTTATAATTTAAAAATAAGAAAATTTGAATACAAACCAGAAATATTATATTTATATATTTAATATGTATATTTTTAATTGCTTTTAAAGCTTTCTATATGTTTTTATAATTTGAAAATATTATATTTAAATACTTTTTATATTTTTATAATTGTTTCGGATAACCGAAATTTTTGATACCGATTCGGATAGTGAAATCAACTATCCGAAAATTTTGGATATCAGAAATTCGAATTTCCGAATTAGAACACCCATAGTTTTTTGAGTTAATTATTCGGGATATTTTTTCAACCATATTGTTTTATTAGATTTTTCGCCACTGACTTTAGTGATCAGATTTGATGTTGTACTATTATTATTCATGGCGAAAAGAATATTATTAGTCGTGGCGAGAAGAATATAGATGATCTTCTATGTGCAATGGTTATCGTGAGTGAAGGGACGTGGTGGGCGTGAGGGGCGTGGAACACCGCACCGCCCTCCACGAGAGGAGCGTGAGAGGGGGCTGTGAGTGTGGTCATGGTGTGAGAGGAGTCTTTGTGTGTGTTTGAGGTGGCCGAATGAGAAGAGAGGGTGGAGCATGGGGCCTTCCCCACTACACATAGCCTTATGTGTTATTGGATTATGTGATTGAATAGAAGAAAAAGGATAATATTATCGAAGACATTCCCGTGGTTAATTAATTTGAAGATTTTCAAGAACGAATCTGTAAATCTGTTAGAATTTTTATGTGTTTGATACTGACTAAAAAACTTGTACATATATGTGTGAAACTATGCATTGAAATGTCATGAAGGTTGGTTGATAACCGCCACAACCTTCAACTGGTTGGAAAGTAACTGATGTTTCAGCTCTCGATGATTATTTTGATCCGGATGAAGAAATCTACTACGGATGAGTAAATATACTCCGGAGGAACAAATTTTTTTTCTGATGAACAAATTTACTTCGGATGAGTAAATCTACTCCAGATGAACAAATATACTTCGGATTATGAAATAGTTATGAATGCTGGATTTGCGACGGATTATGAACAAGTAAATCTACTCCGGAGGAACATATCTACTTCGGATCATGTGCACAACGAGCTTGAAGATTATGAAATAGATATGAATGCTAGATTCAACTTGTTCGATCTTTAGGTTATAAAGACGACCATTAACCCGAGGCTTGACACCTTAGTCGGTTATAGACAAATCAGAAATAAAACTAGTAAAACTTTTGGGCTACCTAGGAAAAAATCTGAATAAAAGGGTGTAGGAACTCGTTTGGATTTTCTTTGATAATCTGATCGCGGGTTGTAAATCGCTAGGGCGGTTATCTGTCTAGATTTGATAGAGAAACTCTAAGTCATAAGGAATTAGTAATAAAACTTGCTTCACTTGATTAGGGTATTAGTGTGTGTCTATAGCACCACTCCTTTGGTTTTGTGTGATTAACCCTAACAGGATCTAATCTGTTCTAGCACTTCACACACTATTTTAAATTTAATAACAAATCTTTTCAAAACAGTTTTCATAAGAAAAAGTAATCATGTTTGTCATTCCAACTTAGATGAGTCAAGTCTGAATGGTTATCTCTAAACTCTAATTTTCATAAAGCTTTCCAGTATTCGTCGTTTCATTCCTTTTGCAATCATTAGTTTGATAACTAAATCTCGATTTCATCGATTAAATATCGATATTGGATTTAGCATCCGGAGCCACTATGTCCACAGACTGATATCCTGTTCTTACCCTTACATATTACGTTGTGATAGGTATACTTGCATATACGTGTGTTTAGTTTATTGGTTATTACACTTTAAAACTAAACCTGTGCAAGTAATTTCTTAAATATTTTTATATTACAAATTGCACACATCAATAAGCACTCCTTTGTTTGTCAGTTCTAGTGATCAATCTCACTATTAAAATGATCATCATGACAATTTCCTCATTTATGTCTATGATCACTACATTTAAAACGATCAATTTGTAGTCAAATTAACTTTAGGGAATAGATTAGGGAGGTGGTAGTGGTACCATCCCAACCAAAGTACCATCCCAAATTACACCAATTAGGAGATGCCACCTCAATTAGCCAAAGTAACTTTTCAAAGTACCATCTAAGGTGGGAGTGGTACCCTTCAAGTACATTCAAACCCTCTTATTTTTTTTTAAATTTAAACAAATTAATAACCAAATTAAAAAACTAAAAATTTAATTAATTAATTATAAATACACAACAATAAATAAAAAGATAATACAAAAAAGTAATTATTAAATAAAAATTCATCTAGTCTTTGTCTTCGTCCAAATCCGGGGTGTTTCTCACAATATGTTCCACGAGATCAAATCGAAGTCTAATATGTGTAGTTACATCGTGCAACTCTGAAATGACGTTATCATCAATAACTGGTTCGACTGGAGGATCCCTTATGTAGACATGTGATATTGTGTTCCCGTCATCTTTTAATATCATATTGTGCAATATCATGCACGTATATACCTCGTTCCTAATCTTCGCCAATTTTAAATGCCGGTTTGGTCGACGAAGTATACCCCATTTCCCTTTTAGCGCACGGACAGCTCTCTCGACATCCTTTCTTGCCGATTGTTGCACCTTCTTGAATGCCTTTTCCTTACGGATTGTTGGATATGGGAACGATTTAACAAACGTAGACCAAGTAGGGTATATCCCATCCGTAAGATAGTATCCACGTTTGTATAGTCGACCATTAACTTCAAATCGACACTTAGTTGCGGTTCCAAGCTCCTCGTTGGTAAAAAGTGGCCATTGTTGGAGAACATTGATGTCGTTTTTAGAGCCGGGTGTACCACAAAACACATGCCAAAACCACAAATCATTTGAAGCCACCGCTTCTAACATGATCGTCGGGTATTGGTGATCGCCTTTCACATATTGTCCGCGCAAACTTGTCGGACAATTTCGCCAAACAAAATGTGTACAATCGATGCTACCGACCATACCCGGAATACCATGTTTTACTTCATGCGCGTTGCACAAAAGTGTAATGTCGTGGATTGTCGGTCTGCTTAAGAACTCTTTGCCGTATAGTTGAATTATGGCATTACAAAAATACTCTAGACATTCACTTGAGGTTCTCCCAGCCATACTTAAATAGTCGTCGAATTCGTCAGGAGGATTACCTGTTGCGAGTTGTTTAATCGCCGATGTGCATTTTTGTAGCGCCGTGAAACTCTTCCTGTTCCTAGAATCTTCACCCTCTTGAAAATATTCAAACATAGCCTCTACGTCGCCAACTATTTGTAAAAATAACCTCTTCGACATCCGAAATCTATCTCAAAACGTCGTTTCTCCGTGTGTTGGGTTTTCGTCGAAATAATCTCTTTTTAGATTCTGTAGAGCATGTTCACGATCACGGCATATGTACGTCCTTGATGATGTAGTCGTGTTCTCCTTTTCGGCTTGGGGGCAATATCACATAGAAATTGCATACTATCTCCGCCGAACACGAAGTCGAACGAGTCTTCCGATGAATTGGGTGGGAAGTATAACGTACGATTCATATTTTGGGTGGGATGGATACAAAAGAAATGGTTTATATTTAGAAATAATGTATATTTCGTGTGTAGTGAGTAAAATGATTAGGTATGTATTTATAGGGGTAAATTTATTAAATTAATTTTTTTATAACGGGTATATGACTGTTAAACGGTCTCCTCCAACGGCTATTTCCAAGCTTTCGACGGGTTCCAAAACCCGCCCACTATACCCGCTAAAGTGAAGCCGTTGAACCCTCCATGGATGCGGCGGTGTACCCGCCAAACCCTGGTACCGGCATGCGAACCCGCTATCCACTCCCACCTCCCTTAGAACCAAACAAGTTTCATGTTTTTATTATTAATGGTTTATATTTTTTGTGTAGTGAATAAAATAATTAGGTATATATTTATAGGGGTAAATTTATTAAATTAAATTTTTTTATAACGGGTATATGACCGTTAAACGGTCTCCTCCAACAGCTATTTCCAAGCTCTCGACGGGTTCCAAAACCCGCCCACTATACCCACTAAAGTGAAGCCGTTGAACCCTCCATGGATGCGGCGGTGTACCCGCTAAATCGCTGTTACCCGCATGCGTACCCGATGTCCACTCCCACTGTGACAATCCGGATTTTCAGGTTAACTCCGTTAACTAAATCCAGTAAAAAATTAACCTAATTAACTTTTCTCAAACTCTAGGGATTTATCCTGTCTATATTCAAACTTGTATATATAAATTAGAGGGACTAAACTGGTATTCTATTTATAGTTGTTTTCTTGTTGATTTTTGAGGTCAAACTAACAAGTTCTAAACCCAATTCAAACCCTAGGGACTAATTTTTACAAACTCTGAAACTCCAATTCACATAAAACTAAAGGGACTGAATCTGCCAAGTCCCAAAACCTAATCAGTTGACTTCCCAAAGTCAAAATCAATGAAGTCTGCTTATGTTGACCTTTTTGAGTCAAACTCGTAACTTATGATTCAAATTCGAACTCCATAACCTGAAATTCATTGCAATTGATAAACGGTTATACACGTTTATGACATTCACGACTCCATCAATGCCTTAATCATCACTATTACACCGAATTAATCTCAATAATGGCCATTAAACCCATAACCGTCGACCATTACCACGAATCCATCAAAATCGAGCAAGTCGATAGTTATTCTTCAATCAAACACCTACGCACTTTCATCACACATCCAGGAGCTTTTGCACATCCCATATTGGCCGGAGAAGTAGCCGGAGATGCAAGAGACCACGCCCTCGGAGTCGCAACTGTGTTTTAGTCGGGGACTATCAATTTGAATACACTTCTAGTAATTACCTGATCCTTTAGCTTCGTTTCAATCCCTAGAACAATAGCCCTAACCTAATTGGGGCTTTCAGTATCGAATTTAACACGACCCAATACTTAGGGTTCCTACATTCTCAGTTTAGTCGAACCCTAACCATTCGATATCAAATAATGAAATTGAGGTCGTCCTTAGAGTCGTCTCTATGCCTGGATTGAAAGCCCTATGAAATCCATGGCTTATATCATCAAATTGAATATGGATCGTATCTAGGGTTCATACGTGTTTCTATTTAATCAAACCCCTATTTACACTCGTTTTAAATGAAATTAAACTACACCAACAGTTTCGCAATAACCCAATCAACAAAAACCCCATGTTTTCAACAGATTCCAATATCAAAATTGTTCGATTTGATTTTGTGTTCTTGTGCTAGGGTTTCAGCATTACAATGCGGAATTTAACGACTCAAAACCTTATGTTTTTCAAATTAAACTCACACACAGGTTCGCAAGCCCCCGATTAACAAAAACCCTATGCTTTGATGATCAAAAACCCCGATTAACAAAAACCTTATCTTGAGGGGTGTTGGATCGGGTATCGATGGGGGGGGGGGGGGGGAGAAAACTCACTGGAACTTTATGTTAAAACCATTTCTGTCCGGATCCAGTGCGATACTCTAGCAGGCAGAGATGGTTAAAGCGCTGGACTCATGTGCAGGAGACCCGGGTTCGAGTCCGGTCTCTTGCATATATATTTTTGGGGCTTTTTCCACCATTATACTTTTATAATATATTCCCCGTTGGTTTGTTAATGCTAAATTAATATGTTTTGAACACGAAAAACACTCCTATGCTCGGTTTAATTTTATAACCTATTTTTATATTATTTCCACTGTTATAATAATATATTTATATTATTATTCAAACCACGACTCCGTATAAAATAATATATTTATATTATTTTTAACCCGTGACTCCAACTAAAAATATATATATTTAAATATTATTTCGCCACGTTTACAAACATTATGAGACGTTTCAAACAAATAAAAAACATAATTATTTATATTATTTACGTATGTTTATATTCTCGAATAAAATAATAGTTTTATTATTTTATTGTAATACGTTTTAAATAATCGTGTTATTTCTCTAAAAATAATATATTAGTTATATTATTTTTCTAGCCATTATTTTAAATGGTGCAAACACACGAATAAATATTTATATGTTATTATTCGAAAATAGAGACGTTCGATACGAAACACTTTTATCTTAATTATTATATTAAGAAACCTATATTCACGTAGACACGTTCGTCTACTCATTGATCCTTAGAATACGTTAAGATGTTCTAACCTCCCGTGTCGTCGTCACAAATCCCAATGTGTCCCTAACTTACGTGTTTATGATTCTAGGGCATACGTAAGCCGTGCAGGCTAACACTTGAGGTTCTAAATCTCATACTTGTGTGATACTACCTACTACGTAACGCAGGTGAGTTTCACGGCCCTTTTTTACTTGTTTTACTATTCAGGGAGAAACATGCTTACACACAAACATTATTTTACTTGTTTTTCCGTTGGGGAGAAACATGCATACACACAGTATTTTACTGGTTTTCCCGTTGGGGAGGAACATGCATACAAACGAATATCATTTTACTTGTTTTCCTGTTGGGGAGAAACATGCGTACAAACAAACAACATCTAACTTATTTTCCTGTTGGGGAGAAACATGCATACGAACAGGCATCCGTTACTTTTCTCCCAGCCAGGGAGAGACATACACACAGACATGGATCATATAGTATTTCATTACCACTTGTGTACCTAAGTGCAAACATAACATGCAAAGTCCTTACACACTCAGGCCGTTAATATATGGAGTATAGTGAGGAAATTTGAGTAGTGCGACTGGGTTTGACAAACCCCACCCGGGTTAGTCGCGCTAACTTGATTGGAGGTCTAACGGGTGTAAATTGTCCTAAACACTTGCCACTGTGGATGTTAGCAATGGCGGAAGGCATCTCAAACATAAACAGTCAGCTTCGGTTGCGAACGCTTAGAGTAACTTGTACATTGTCTAGCTAGGAATAGGTGTGACTTACGTAAGTGGATCCTGCAAACACTCAAATAGTTTATTCACTTGTAAACCTGTGAACTCACCAACCTTGTGTTGACACTTTTTCTTACATGTTTCTCAGGTCGCTAAGGCACAGGTTGCACACTTAGGACATGCATGGAGTCCTACTATCATTTCATCCTCATGCAAACATTCAAAACAATTTACTTGTTTTATTAAACTAAACTTGGGCGCGCTTGTTTTGCGCATTTATTTTCTTATTTAAACGCTTCCGCATTAACTCTGAACTTTTATGATATTACATTTATGTCTCATATAGTGTCGTTTGATGTAACTAATGACTGAGATCCTGGTTTGTCACGCACCAAACGGTAAAACTCCGTTAGTGGAATTTGGGGGTGTGACACCCACCTCCCTTAGAACCAAATAAGTTTCATGTTTTTATTATTTTCTCGGACATACACATTATAATCTAACTTAATCCTAAGTGTCGGTGGGATTTTTGAAAATACAATTCTCACCCCTAAACTATTTGAAATAACATAACTCACCCCGACTTTATAAAATGTCACTTTAACACCCTCAAGTTTAATAAAAAACAAAATATATAAAAATATAAAAAGTTTAAATATATAAAAATCTTTAATGAACGAACGTAAACGAACGAACATTGAGTATATATAATAAAATCCGTTCGTTAATTATTTTTTTTCTTGACGTCCCGGTATAAATTTCGTTAAAAACGCAGTCGTATTAAATGTATGGTATTTTTTAGGCGTCGTTAGTTATATCGACTGACGGTAACGTACTGGTACCGTGAAGAACGAGACCAACACCTACTGAAAAACATCGATTCCGTTATATAACTGTTTTTTATCATCGATCTTCACAACCGATTCGTCGTAACTTTATACGTTTCTTCTATGTATTTAACCACGTTTGTTTTTGTGTTTAGCTACGTTAATGCCACCGCTCAGGAGTTTAAGATCCGCCTCCCACCACGTTGCGCGGACGCCTACCGCTACGGAGCGCGGGGCTCATTTTCTAGTATTAAATCATTTCACACATTTCATAATTCTTTTAATGATACTAATACTTCAAGAGCACAATTGAGGAATTGAGGCGTGATAAATGAATTTTTGTTTTATCCACGCTCTTCTTTATAAATAATCTTTTAATATGAATTGAGAAATTGTCCCATTTCTAAAATGAAAGATAAACATAATTTGTTTAAACTTGTCCCATTTCTAAAATGAAAGATAAACATAATTTGTTTAAACTTTAAAGTCATAAACAAATATTTACAATTTTTTTTTTGAAAAACAGTTTTTTATACTAAACCCAAATTTTGGACACTCACCACACTCGAACCCCCGTCATTTAGCTCGGGGAGTACTCCTTAACAATCCACTTTCCACTTGGGACAACAAATATTTACAAATGATAAAAGCATTTGCTATTTTGTTTAGTATTTCTATATAATATTCTTTAAATAAAAATGTTTAATCTATACGTTTTTTTTAAAACAAGATGAATCGAGTTAATGTTAAAGTCATATTGGCCGCAAATCTGTAAAAATGGTCCACAATTAATTGGTCTAAAGGCCTCAATGTTTTCTTGACCTAAATCGTAATAACCGTACCCTTTTTTAAAAAACGACTTGTAAGAATTTGACCGTATCTAACGTAGTCAGTTAGTCACCTTCTCCGGTCACATTTAGTTGCCAAAAAAAATTAAATATTGTTTAATTTGTACTTAGTTTTAAGTATATCGATCAAGTGGAACATGCAAGGGTCGATGACATGCTAGTATTGATCTAAGGCAACGAACATAACTTTTGTTTCGTGGCCATACAATGGTTGGTTGATGGCCAAAAATCTTGCTATTGCCTCATAGGGCGTTTATAACTGGTGACCTTTACGAACATAAATAAAGATGCTAGAACAGATCAAGTGGTGAAATCGTGAGGATGAATTGCAATAATCGATGACCTAATGGAAGCCACCAAATAGTGCAGCAATTATCCGCGACAATTTGACAGAAACCAAGAGAGGTTAATCTGATATGGGAAACAAGTGATTTTCATGGTTTCTATGGAAGAATGGAGAGTCCATATCAACGATGTTAAGGAGAATTACGGTTTTTAAATAGTGCATTTTTGTGCTGATAACATGATATGAAACTAGCCTAATAACACGATAATATGAGAGGGTTCATTGCATAAATTAATAGTTAAGTGACATGATACAACCTTCAAAATCATCACGATTAATGCATAGTTCTTATGGAAATTCAAATGGCAATAACATAAGATATCAACGAACACAATAAGATACATAAAAACATAATTTGGAAGTTGGACCAACAAATTAAATATACTACTTTGGAGCCTTCCAAAAGACACCGATGCTATCAATAAAGTACCCACAAAGGCCGTAAAATCCAGCAAATGCACCATCATCCCATGGCACTTTAAAGGCGTCCCTCTTACATCACCAAACGGCCCATGGGTTTTTTTTGTTCGTCACGAATGATTTTGATGAAATGACTGTGTACCCGGGATAAGAACCCCTTGACAATGCAACTGTTCCACTAAGAGCAACAATTTCTTCGTTCCAATCGAATGTTACCTAGATTCAGCCACTCTCGTCAAAGAAAGTTTATTATATATATATATATATATATATATATGTGTGTGTGTGTGTGTGTGTGTGTATCTCTCGATTGGGTTAACAGCTTGTTCAAGTCAAGAACTCCTTACCTCTGAAAGATTTTCTCCCCCATTCCAACCAACGGACTTTCCAGAAGTGTATGTTAACCCTCTATATAGTGTAGTGAACATTAAAGAGTATATGAGATCACCATGATCAATGATTATCTTCTTCAATTGATGATTTCTCTCAAGTTGGAAAGACCAAATATTTTGCGGACCTCCGGGAATACTTGTTCCCCATGTTCCGACCCTAAGAATTTCATCATGCGGCTTCACATAGACACCGACACCATCTAGATAATGGCCAGCAGTGCCGTAAAATCCGACTAATGAGCCTTTGTCTAATGGTATGGAAAACACAGAATTGGATTCTTGACCAAAAGGTCCAAAGGTCCTCTTGTTAGTTTTAAAAGATAATGATGAAGTTATTGTATCACGACCTGGATTACTGATGCTTCCATTAACACCGACTATTTCTTCATCAAAATTAAACATGACCTGCATATATGAAAATTATGTCTGATTGTATGCATTAATTAGTAGTGTATGTTAAGATATATAGTCTCACTTCAGAAACTGTGTGTCCATCGGCTAAACCACCAACTCTGTTAGAAGTGTGCAAAACACCTCTACATTCAGTGGTGAACATGAGAAAGTGTATCACATCATCACCATAACTAATAGTTATCTTTTGTAGCTTATGACCTCGGTCCAATTCAAAAACCCAGTTATTCTGAGGATCTTCACTTTGTTTTCCCCAAATTCCTACCCGAATAAATCCGAATACTCTGCTATTAATCTTCAAACAATGATTAAAAATGATTAGTGGTAAACATTAGTAATAGTTTTGAAATGATTTGGCATTGTTAACTTTTTAGATGCTACTTACTTGAAGCTCCAACGCCTTTTCAAGTTTCTCCACGATCCATGCCATCGTTGGGCGCTCAGTTCGTTTTTCTTTCAAGAATTTATATGCAACCATAGAGAAAACGTTCAACGAATCTACTTTGATTTCATTCTTGATACAGGGAAGGATTATCTCATATAATTTGTTTTGTTCACAAGATCGTTGGGCAGGTAAAGCAAGAGATCGGTGATCATCTTGACGTGTCATAATTAGAGCACGCCTTCCACGCAGTATTTCAAATAACAGCACCCTAAATGAATATACATCTGATTCCTTGGTAAGAATGTAGGTTTTTACATAATCAGGATCAACATAGCCAGGGGTGCCACATGCATTAGTCGCACGAAATGTGAACTCAACATTCGAGTGGCCAATTTTTAACAATCCCAAATCAGATACTTTTGCTTCCCAGTTTTCATCCAGGAGAATGTTGGAGCTCTTTATGTCGCGATGCAATATCCTATGTTGGGGTCCTACATCATTATGAAGGTAACTAAAACCACGAGCCGCACCAAGGCCTATTTTGAGACATTGCATCCATGAGAGTGTATCGGCACTTAGATGTCTGTCAAGGCTTCCATATTTTGCATACTCATAAACAAGGATATTTTCTTTACTTTCTTGACAAAAACCAACAAGAGTGACGAGGTTTTTATGTTTATAACACGAAAGCAGTTGAATTTCCATCATAAACTCACGTTCCCCTTGTCCATGCGCATGATCTAACCTCTTCATAGCGACATTATTTTGCTGCCTAGATGTAGTGAGATTGCCTCTATAAACCGTACCAAATCCACCTCTTGCAATGACGTTTTCCTTACTAAAGTTTTCCGTTGCCAACTTTATCTCTTCAAGTGGAATTCTTAAGTGTTGTACGCTTTCCATGAAAATCCAATTAAGATGAAAATCCAATTAAGACCAAACTCGCAGGACCTGTATAAAACTCAATAGTTAGAATTCGATGCAATTGTTAATTAAGTTCGAAATTCAAAGACTTGAATGTTGTGTAAACAAAATAGGTTTAACCTTTTATCACATCTTAATATGAACATCAACAAATAACCCTCTTCTTATCAAGGAAAATTGTCTGTGAATACTAGATGAGGAGATATAAATGAGATTATGTCTGTCCTTTTTTGGTGTTCGTTGGGGTGGGTCAATCCTACCTACACTACATGGATCCACAATGATGCCCATGTTCGCGTAATTATAATTTCTACAATCTATGAGGCCTCGTTCTCTCAGGTTTAAGGCACAATTGCTTGTGTTCTCTAGCTTTCCCTTGAACGGGCATATGCCCCTCACACTGCCTCTACAGAATACACGCTCAAGACATAACTTCTTAAACTTCAAATACAAATCGGTGAATCTCCACTCAACTATCTCAGTTGTGGCCAGGATTGCACTAGTGAACATTGTAGAACCTATAAAAGACAAAGATCATGTTCTCTACGTCATCTTTGGGCTCCGTGATGAATACAATGGCATTATGTCTATACTCCTTGGTCGGTCATCTCCTTTGTCTTTTAGTGAACTTTATGGTCTTTTGAGTGACCATGACTAAATGGTAACAAAGCTTCCACAGTTTGATGTTCCTATAGCCTTCACTGCTACTACCGGTATCACCCAGTCTCCAGAACAACTGCATACACTTTAGCAAATATCCTCTCGGCTTGGCTATCAACTCATGCTAAGTGTGCAAGCGGCTTCTCAATCCCTAGGGATTTTATGGCAATCGTCCCTCAAACAATAGTGGCAACTTTTATCGAGGAAGATGGGGATCTTACTGTGGTAGTTTTAGCCCCAACTATACAAACAACAGCAAGGGGCGTAGTCGTGGGATAACGACAGTCAATTCATTTGGGCTTCTACTTAGAACACCGTCTGTGATACCTGCAACCGCTGTGGGATTGGCTATATCCCTAGTGATTTTTCAAACCATGATCCATCAACTTTTCGTGCTAACCCTACAGCTAATTTTGCAGATGCATATTCAGTCTCTGGTGACACACGGTCTTCTGCCGGTAGCACTGGCATCCTGATATTGGTGCCAACAATCATGTGACACCAGACTTATCCAACGTTGACAACTCATAGGCCTACTATGGTAATGACTCACTCCATTTTGGCAATGGTAAGGGACTTC
This sequence comes from Smallanthus sonchifolius, assembly GCA_023525975.1. Taxonomy (NCBI): domain Eukaryota; kingdom Viridiplantae; phylum Streptophyta; class Magnoliopsida; order Asterales; family Asteraceae; genus Smallanthus; species Smallanthus sonchifolius. The sequence goes on from CM042028.1 coordinate 57,143,055, forward strand.
CTATCCTACGTATCAGTTCCTCGAAATTCTCATCTCCAAACAAAACTCTTTCCATATCTAACATTCTTCATGTTCCCGAAATCCAGAAAAATCTTCTTTTTATTCAACAACTAGGTTAGAATCCCGTGTATTACACGAGTTGAATAAATATAATGTTATATACTTAGTAATAAAAAATTTATGTTTTTAAAACACGTGTATTACACGGGTTGAATAAAATACTACATGACAGTTATAAATTTTGTTAAGTTAATTTTTAAAACATTTTTCTAGCTGAGTATTATTTTTTTTTATGTAACTGATAAATGTTAATTCATATTAAACTTTAGAAACCCGTTGTATTGCACGGATTAAATAAATGCAATGTTATATATACTTACTAATAAAGATTTACATATTACATATTTATGAAAAACGTTTTATAAAAAAAATAAATCATTATTATTTAATAGGAGAGAGAGGCGGGAATCAAAAACTTATAAAAATAATTAAAGAAATTTGTGTAATTAACAGGAGAGAGAGGTAGGAAAAAAAATTTGAGGATGCACGGGAAAGTGACAAGTGTTCTATCAAAACCTTTATTTATTATATAGTATAGATTTTGCATTGATAACGATGTATTATTTGAATTTCACTCTCTTTATTTTGATGTGAATGACGAGTCTACACATACCACACTTCTCACCGGTCCCGGTGAACAAGGTCTTTTTTTTTCTCCATCTTCCTCAACTCAAGTATAACAATAAGACTGCCTTCTCTGCTACTCGGACCTCATCCAACGTTTGGCATCAAAGAATTGGTAATCCTCATCGGCATCTTTTTCGGTTTATGCTTTCTAGTTCCAAACTTCCTGAGACTACAACTTTATCTTCTGTTTCATGTACCGCTTGCCATTTATGCAAATTCAAAAAACTATCATAACCCAATGCTACCTTTCACAGTTCAAATTTTCTTGACTTAATCTATTGTGATGTTTGGGCCCTACACATGTATTATCTTTTGATTTCCAACATTACTTTATGTTGTATGTTGATTATTATTCTTTTTATATGTGGATTTTTCCATTAGTTCACAAATATGATGTCTTTTACACCTTTAAAAATTTTGTTACAATGGCTGAACGACAATTTAACACGAAGGTCAAACATGTTCTAACTGATTGGGGTGGTGAGTTTCGTCCATTAACATCCTTCTTCACTCCTTTGGCATTGTTCACAAATTATCGTGCCCTCATACCAGCGAACAAAATGGTATACTTGAACGTCAACATCGTCACGTCGTTGAAACTGGCCTCGGTCTTCTAGCCCAATCTTTCGCTCCTTAACGCTTCTGGCATTTTGGATTTGACACTGATGTCTATGTAATAATCGTATGCCATCTTGTACCACCTCCCGTATTTCACCTTTTAAACACTTATTCAACCGTTATCTAGATTTCTCATTTATTCCAGTCTTTGGCTGCCAATGCTTTCCTCATCTTAAACCATACAATGGTCACAAGATGGACTTCCGCTCTACACGGTGCTCTCCCACATGGATATCGTTCCCTTGATCCGTTCACATATTAGTTCTATATTGCTCGCCACGTACATTGCAATGAGGACACCTTCCCACTTGCCACACCCAATCATATCTCTCTCTTGTCACTTCATCCAATCCTTACACTTCCTTTTCTAATTTTTCTCCCTTCCCTCATGACATTCCTGAACCGTCCTTTCCCAAAGTTTCCTAACAAAATCCTCCATTATCTCCTCCTAACTCTAACCCTTCATCTCAATCCTCAAACTCCAATACAACTCCATCTCCTCCTCCACCTCCCCACACTCATCCTCTGAATATTCATCAAATCCCACACCCCGTGCTCCATATAGTCCTTCCCCTAAGAATGTGTCAACTTCTTCTCCTCCTACAAGAGTCTAACTCCTTTACCATGGTAAATCAACATCCAGAATGGATTCATGCCATGGCCGAAGAGTTTTCAGCTATTGTTAAAAATGGTACCCGGTCCTTAGTACCTCCCACTACTAATGCTAATTTTATTGATTGTAAGTGGGTTTATAGGTTAAAGAAGGACCAAAATGGGACGGTGACCAAATTCAACTAGATGTTCAAAATGCCTTCTTACATGGTGAACTCAAGGAGACGGTCTACCTTCGGCAGCCACAAGGCTTTGTTGATCATAGGCATCCGGATCGTGTTTGCTTACTTCACAAGTCTTTATATGGTCTTTGACAGGCCCAGGGCATGGTTTGATCGCCTGTCTCAAGCTCTTCACAAACTCGACTTTCAAGGATCCAAACCGATCCTTAAATGTTTACATACAAATCTGGCACAACAATTTTGTACACTCTAGTTTATGTCGATACTCTCATGCTCAGTCATGCTTTTGCTCTTAACAATCTTGGCAATCTTGACTACTTCCTTAGTATTGAAATTGTGCGCCAAGTTGGGATGGCAACGGTCCGGGTTTGGGCCGGTATAAGTAGTCCTAGACCCATACCCGGTTGTAAATTCAATGGCTAAATACATCGTGCAAAAATATATAGCAGCGGCGGGAGGAGAAAAGGCTTTGAATTTAGTTGATAACACGTACGCCGTAGGGAATGTGAAGATGATGGCGTCTGAGTTCAATGCCGGAGACGGAATAATCGTGAGTTTGCGGTTGTGTTAAGGCAATGAAGGCCAAGAGCGTGAAGAATTGTGGTGGTGAGATGGGTGGGTTTTTGTTATGGCAAAAAAGGCCAGACCTTTGGTCTTTAAAACTGGTTGTTTCCGGTTACAAAATCAGTGACGGGAAAATCACCAAATATTTCTGTCAACAAATTACTTGTTTAATCGAATGGAAGTCTCCTGTTAATCATGAACTAATCTCTTCGACTGTTTATGTGCTTTCATCAGGTTCGTAATCACTTCTTCAATTGCTGTATACAGATCTTTGATTTGAATGAATCCTCATCGTTTTAAGATGCCGATTGGAAATTTGGGGGAAATCCATGAGAAATTGTGAAAATGGAATATATGTAATTTTCCATTATTGTGGTTGTTTTAGAACCAGAATCAGAACTAGAAGTGTGGGCTCGATTTGAATGATTTTTGGTCGTTTGATTTACCAAAAGCGGAAATTAAATAATTAGGTTTGTTTGTTATTCTGTAATTATTTTTTTTACATAAAATATCATCATTACTTGCTTAAATTTTTGAAGTGACGCCATTGATTCCGATCAAATTAAGGTCAATAAACCAAAACTTAGATGCAACTGATTTTGATGTTTTGTGTTGATTTTGATTTTGAGATTAAAGTAATTGGAAGGGGTTTTGAAAGTGAATGGTGAAGATGATGACATGGAATTTTGGGTTTTGAATCTGAATCATTTTTTTTATTTAGTGAATTACAGAAATAGCAGTTCTAGAGTAAAAAGATCAAAATGCATTTATGTGCCTTGCACGTGACTTGACTTAACGGAAAAAATTAACGTCCGTTAGTCTAAATGATGAAACTTGCAAGATTTTTTAAACATAAAGGATGTATTCTGTAATTTCCTTAGTTAAAACACGTAAAGTAAAATTTGGTAAATACCTAAAGGACATAAAATATAATTTACTCTAGTATATAACCCTCTCTTGTACCATCAAGGTTCTGCCTTGGTGGTCAGGGGGGTTTTCCCAAAGGGTTTCCCCTCTTTGGAGGTCATGGGTTCGAATATTGTAAGGTGCAATTCATAAAAACTAGGAACACCCTCTGCAGATTCGAATTCCTTGGGGTTGTTTGAGTAGACTGATGTACGAGCCTGCCCTGTTAGGACGTGCCAGTTGAGCCCACGCCGTGCAAAAAAAAAATATAACCCTCTCTTGTAACCCATTCAATACAACAATCAATACAATTATCACAATTATAAACACTTAAAGTTGTTTAACTTTAATTGGTTAATGTAACAGAGACTAAACTGAATATTACTGAAAGTTATGTATTACATTGAAGCAGAAACTCTCAATATATAGGAAAACTAGAAATACTAGAACGAGATTGCATAAGACACTAAACCCTAATATTAAACATATAATAGATTTAACAGTTAAAAACGAATTTCTGTGCATAAAGTCTGGCAAAAGGACCGATCCATAAAAGATGCTTCATCCTGAATGAACTCCCAGCTGACTTTTGAAACGAGTTTCTTGAGTTCATAATTTGGTTGGCAAATTCACAATATAAGTACGCTATGTCAATTTTAGGAGAAAACAATACTACTTAAAAGAAGCTAAAAGGAGGAGTTACCGAATTCGATCGAAACAATACCGTTTTGTGCAGTGGTGAGTCTTATATCTCCCACATAATAATGGCATATAAAATATTATCAAACCACAAGTTACTTCTTAAAGAGCAAGATTCACAATCCAAAAAAGGGATAGATTAAAAGATCTAGAACAAAGTATCAAAAGAATTCAAACCTTGTCTGTTTTTTAGCTTTTTTCTGATCGAAACTCTTGAATATTGAATAAGGGCTAAGGCCTTGAAGGTGCATTGGATCTTTAAATATACAAATATCGTACATGCATGAGTTGACGCTTGCATATATCGTTTGGTCTTTTTTTTTAGTGTTTGGTACAATTTCTAACTTTTACTTCTTGTTCCCTTCTATTTCTGAGATTCTCGTTTGTTTGATTTATTCTGCAAGTTGGAGATTTATTTTCACCTGTCAAATCTAAATTGGACTTTAAGCCAAAAAAAAAAAAAATCATCGTAACTAATTGCCATAACATATGACCAAATGAACATTTGAGTTTTTTAATATCAATTTGATCGTAATAGACTTTTCATAACACGATCACATTTGCGACATAGGGCGTATAACTTGGCTCCTTTTGCGGTTACGCCCGGACCAGAAACCTCTTTTGCTCCGATTGGATTTGCGGCCCTACGAAGACGTGTACTCTTCTGTGCAGATTAGATTTGCCGCCCAACACGCTCTCATGTTTTGCATTGCTCGTGACACATGCTTTCCCTAATCGAATGTTTTTAGAGACTTTTCTTCTTCTTCAACACACTCTTTGGAAATGATATATTTAATCGTGTAATTGTAGCTATGTGTCCATGGCCTTGTGACATATTGGCATTGAGGGTTTTAATCCTACAAATATAGGTTTAGGTGGTATTTAAGAGTAAAAGATTAATGTTCAAAAAAATTGTAGCCAAGTGTTTTAAATATATTTTATTTAAATTTATTTATGTTATTAAGTCAGGTTATCAATTTTTACAAAAAATATTTGACACGAATATAATAGATTGTTTAACTATAAGTGTTTAAAATTACTTGTCTAGACATATTTATAAATTTCTTATAACAAAATCTTTTTTTATAAATTTAGGTTTAAGTGAACAGGCTTCAAATAGGGAGACACTCATATATGTCATGTAACATAGTACATACAGAATGAGATGCCGGAAACGTTACTGGTCAAAATGCCGGAAACTTATAAGTAATAAATCTCTATTTATTTGGATTTTTATTTATATAATCCAGTGTTACTAAATAAAAATATTTTTATTGTAGGAAATATTTAACAATGGTAATATTACTCAAATATTAGGATTAATATAGTAAATGAAACTTATTAATTGATTTCAAAGAAATTTTGGATTTCTAAAAAATGGTCAATAATTCCAGATGAGTCTTACTAGAAATGATATCAAATTCTAGAATTTTAGGAAAAACGTTTGGATTTACATTAATCAAATAGTTGGTTTGATGGACAATATATATTAGCATGGAACATTTATTTATTTTCCGTTACACATGCTAACATGCACATGTGTAGCGGCCAGTATTCATACCGAGAGGTAATGGGTAGAGGTTGCTCTTTTCTAGTATTCTTGGAATAGTACCTACGACACGTCCCGCCATATGTCTCGTTATGGGGGACCCCGAAGGGTTCCTCCCAGACTGCACCGGGTAAGCTCCGGCATCTCCTCGAGTCTTGATCAGGGCTGCATCCACATAAAACGCTCGTTAGAGGGCACGGGGGGTTACCCCCGAGGGCACTCCGACGCTCAAGTCGTTATCATCATCAAGATGTGTATATATGCATATGCGTATTTCTATATATCAGAGAGAGAAAGAGAGAGATAATAAGGGAGAAGGGAGTGTAGTGAATGAAGGGAGAAGGACCTGGTTCCTAATGTGGGTTGTGCCTCCATATTTATAGTAAATGTTGATGGGCCTTATACCCTAATGGGCCCTTTCCAGATGGGCCCGTCTTCTTTGGGCTGACAACTGGGTCATTGGAGGGGTTAGCTTCTACAAGTCCCCCTAGTCCTTTATGCTTGTTATTTATGATAATGATAAAGGATTCAAACTGTTCATGCTAAGTCAAATTCTAGTTATGTTTTTTACACTCGTTTTTTTTGCCCATTCGTTGGGTCGCTAATAGGGGTATTCCTACGACTCTCCCCAGTATAGCATTATGCAATGCAAGTTGTATTATCTCAGACTTTAGTCTGCCGTCGTCGGGTTCCGTATGGGGTGCAATACCAAGTCCCCCAAATCTATCACTGTTGTCAAGTTGCCCCGCAACCATTAACAACGTTTTTCCGGAACGTGGTGACTTGTATAAGTTGAGTAACGCTTGGTCTACGCGACCTTGATCTATGTTTTTGTCATGGTTGGGCCATTGTTTTGATGTCTCTTGATTTATGCATTTTTGGGTTTCTTACTTTTGCCATGAAGCGTGCAATCCATCTTTTTCTTCTATCTTCATCGTGAGAGTATATATGGGGCCTTTCACAAAACCTATGAGTGTATGTATCACCTTTAATCAGAAGGTGGATAAGGTGGACCTGACCGAGGTGATGCTTGAGGAACCCTGATTGTAATGATGGGATATATGGGGCCTTTTACACAACCTACAAGTCCCTGTATCACCTTTAACCGAAAGGTGTATAAGGTGGATCTGACCGAGGTAATGCTTGAGGATCACCCATATGCGCACCAAAAAATCTTGTTTGAGTAGAAGCAATTATGTATATAAGTCCATAGAGGGATGGGATGAGTTTACCTCCTCCGAATGTATGAATCCGGTCACCTCTTCTTCTAAGTCCGTGAGGTGACAGATAACCCGCCATCTTTTTATTGAAAGGCCCCATGCTTATGGATCTCTGACACGGTAGGCGACGCCTTGTTCTTCTCCCAATTCTTCTAGGTAGTGGTATTTTCACATGCTTGGTAAATGATTACCTCCTGTTGACCGGTGCTCAAGGAAAGTATGTAAATATGAGATCTTCTTTCGGCTTGTGAGGACGCCCGGTGATCATACCATCATCTTCTTATTTAGGGGAATAATGTAACCTTAAAAGGAAGATCTTGCTTATATGTGTGATTGCTAGACAAAAGATCTTGTGTCTGATGGGTAACAAAACCCTTATGATTTATATGATAACTCCCACAGGATAATCTTCGATAATGAATTACTGCATTGGTGATAATGGGGTTATACTATGCTAGCCCCCAGTTTATTGCTACAAAGTCATATTTGTAGTATGAAACTCAAGAGTCTTTAGAAAGGAGGCCCTTCCCTTCTCAGGAAATGATGAATAAACTAAGGTCCTTAGAATGGACACCTTCTCGTCTGAAGTAAAAGCATGTTGGCTAAGCCTTTAGTATGAACTCTTTTTATGAAATGGAACTTATTAGGAGGGAGCCTCACCGAAGGAGAATATTAGTTCAGCTCATTCTTGAAGTAGAATATCAGTTTTGCTCCTTTTGGAAGGAGAACATCAGTTTTGTTCCTCTGGAAGGGAAATATCAGTTTAGTTCCTCCTGGACGACTTCTCTTTATTTCCTCCTGAAGGTTTGTTTCTCCCCCATCTCATCGGATGGGAGTAGAGTTATGCTTTTTCTTGAAAGTTTGTTTCTCTCCCATCTCATCTGATGGGAGTTATTAGTTTGTTTCTTCTTAGAAAATTATAATCTCCACCACCTCAAGGGGTGGGAGATTTTATCCACTATCTTAAGAGATGGGATTTTATAATTCTCCACCATCTAATGGGATGAGAGTTATCTCCACCACCAAGGGGTGAGAGTTTTTATCCACTATCTTAAGAGATAGGATTTTATAATGCTCCACCATCCTTAGGGATGGGAGTTGTCTTCTCCATCCGGTGAGATGGAATTTTCACCCACTATCTTAGGAGATAGGATTTTATAATGCTCCACCATCCTTAGGGATGAGAGTTGTCTTCTCCATCTGGTGAGATGGAATTTTGTAATACTCCAACATCCTTAGGGATGGGAGTTGTATTCTCCATCTGGTAAGATGAAATTTTCATCCACTATCTTAGGAGATGTGATTTTATAATGCTCCACCATCCTTAGGGATGAGAGTTGTCTTTTCCATCTAGTGAGATGGAATTTTTATCCACTATCTTAGGAGATAGGATTTTATAATGCTCCATCATACTTAGGGATGGGAGTTTGAATTTATCTCCACCACCTCATCGGGTGGGAGTTTGAATTTATTTCCACTACCTCATCGGGTGGGAGTTTGAATTTATCTCCACCACCTCATCAGGGTGGGAGTTCTCCACCATCTCATCGGATGGGAGTTCTTCAAGCTAGAATGCTTCATGCAATAGGCCAATGGTTCTACAAAACTTCATTAGTAATATTTGTATTTATGAAACAAAACATCAAAGTACTTTAATCGGTGGTGCCTCATTTCTCCTTCCACCCGAGGGGGACCTTTGGTCCGTCCCTGGGGATCCCAACACTTTCATGAAGGAGTTGAACTTTAGTATCCATATACCATGTTAGCCTCTCAGTTCAATGTTGTTAACTCACTTTAACAATATTTAACTTGTAACACATCATTATTCAAATAAAATACGAAAATATAAAGGCAAGTAATTGATTGTTTCGTTTATGTATTTGGTAGAAAACGATCTATATATCATAAAGATGTCCGGTCGTAGCCAGAGCCGAACACCCACGTAATGTGTTTGTTTCCTTCTATCAATCCTGGTCTGTCATAATCGCCGGACTTTTGAGGAACATACCTCTCTTGCGGGGGTCCCTTTACTAAATGCTCTTTGTATGAGATATTTTAGTGGAAGATAGATCTTTCGTAGGCCTTGCTTGCCTTGGTCTTGTCCCCTTGGTTCATCTCCTTCGGAGTCTTTTGAGTCTCTTCAGATGACTTCCGTTCCTTCACGTCCCTCTCTCTTTCCTGTGTCTTGTTCTTTCTTCTTATTCCCTCATGTTAAGAGATGGGATGGCTATTCATCCCTTCCCCTTTTATCCAGTCCTGTGGGCCTTCCGGGGGCTAGCCCAACAAGTCCCTCCTAGTCTTCCGTCCTTGTTATTTTTTATAAGGATAGAGGACTTCGTTTCTTTTATTTCCCTCTAAACACTAATTGTCTTTTTTGTTGTTTTACGCGCCACCCTTTGATACAGAAATTCGCGCTGATATACATGTAGTATTGTTTGGCCAAGCTGTGAAGTGGGATATAACTTTGTTTTGACCCATTTTTGCCCGCTCATGTGGTTTTCCTGCGAGTCGTCGGACTTGCGTCGCATCTCTAGCACTGTATGACAACAAAAAACCAAATGTGCCGGTCTCTATTTGGGGGATTTCGGTCCTAGGTGGGAGCTCTAACCCCTTCTTCATAAAATCTTTCGGAGAGGTGGTCGTCGAGTATCACCCTCTTTTGTCGTTGTAGTCATGCGATGTTTTTCATGCAAGACCTACTTGTACGTATTAAACTAGACCTGTAAACTAGGTTCCATCATGATGTGCATGTCTCAATTTAGTGGACGTGTTATTATAAAATGGTTTTTTGAGCAATTCCCCTTTCATTTATTTGACTGTTCCCGGTGGCGGAGCTTGAAAATTTTCGCGGGGGGCCGGGAATTTTATTTTCATATAGAGGGCCGGAACTATAAAATTTTCAGCCGAATACATATAAATTAACACTACTGAGCGAAAAATCGACCGAATACGTATATATTAACAATTTTGAGCGAAAAATCGGGGGGGGCCCTTCGGGCCCCTTATATCCTCCGCCCTTGACTTTTCCTGATGTCTGTCAACTTTCTTGAATATCCCTTTTTCTGCTAGTTTCTTAATTTCTTGAATCCTTTCTTACATCCACCTTTAAAATCACTCGATGGTTCGATAATTGTAACCGAGGCTAGGCTTAGGGTGTTGAAAGGTAAGCTGGGTCTTAAGATGGAACAACATATTATTCCCATGTAACCCGGAAGCTCCTTTGCTAGCTGTCAGGTTTAATGGTTCTATGTTTAGATATGGTGCGTGGCGTACCCGTTCTTTCTGGCTACGAGGCTTCTTTGCTTATGATCCCTGAGCAACACCCTTTCTTGTTGGATTCCTTGAATAAAAATCGCGTGTTGATTGTAATTTATATCATCACGTCCTGGTATAGTTCTAACCCATTCTTCTTGCAGTTTTATGAGGGAAGTGGTTGTCGGGTATCGTCTTATTGTCCCGTTGTAGGTTTTGTCGTTGGAGATAAGGTACTATCAAAGCATGCAACGTCTTTCACATGGGACCTACCAGACATGTAAACTTAATTTTTAGAACAATGATCCTTCGGCCGGGATGTGTTATCATCAGGTATGTATTATCCATTGAAAAGATTAATTCTTGACTACTAGGGGCTGTCTATGTTCATATCCACTGTTGTACATTCCGAAACTTTCACGCGTGCCTAAGCCAGAACAAGTACCTGGGAAGCCTCGCCCGATACTGGTCCTAAAATTTTTGAGCAATATCTCTAACGTAAAGACGCGGTTTGAGGCAGTCATTTCTAACGTAAGCTTTCGTCGCCCTCTATGAATTTAGTGTTAGAAAATAAAGATTATTTTATGGGAAAATAATAAGGATCAGAAATCATCATTTCCTTTTATATTTTTGGGACCGTTGCTCCATATCAAAGAGGATTTCCGGCATTTATTCCTTTGGTTGACTTTCTGTTTTTACCTCTTGTTTTTTTATCTATAAATATTGTACAGACTCATCTTGTAAAAGGCATAAAAAAGTATCAATACAAATCAATCCTTTGCAGTTATCTTTGAAAAGATGGTATCAGAGCAGTGAATGATTCTAGGATCATTTCATTTGCTCGTGCTCATCATCTACCTCTCATCATTACAAACCCAAACCCATCTGCCATGACTAACGACAACAACTCAACCAACAATGATCTATCAATACATATTGCCAACCTTCTCAACATCAGGGCTGAACAGAAACTTTTTCAGTTTCTGGATGCTCTAGATCGTCAATATGACCCAATTAAAAGGGAAATCCTCTAATGGGAACCCTTACCCTCGGCCGAAGGTGCCTATGCAGTTGTTCAAAAAGAAACGGCTCATCAAAGCATTCTTGGAGCCATCTCAGGAAATGCAACATCACAACAGGGCATAGCATCAGGTTTTGTTACCACCGGACCAAATGAGGCCGAAGGGATAGGGATCGTCTCGAGAGGACACCGCCGGTCAGACTAGGAGTGGAAATCAACTAGTTCATCATCCTGGGTAGACAAGAGCCGACTGAAGTGTAGCCATTATGGGATGTCGAAACATACAAAAGAACAATGCTTCAAACTCGTCGGATTCCCGGAATGGTGGAACGACGACCATAAAAAGGGAAAATAAGGGGAAAGGTCCATGCCGCCGTGGGCTACTCGGGAACCACCACTAGCAGCGACGGGTTCAGAGGAATTGTGTCTTCTGGATGTGGGGAGCCTGGTCTAGGGTTTGACTCCAATAAAGGTATTGGGTTTGAGAAAGTAACCTCAAGCCCATTTTTTTAAATTTTCCATTTCTTTCTCCTTTAATTTGAAAAATACAAGGCCCCCTATTGAGTCAGTCAAACACAAAACTAATCAAAACTTGTTTAAAAATAAAAAAAATAATAACCTTTTTTCAAAAAATAACCAAGATAAAATTATAGGGGGGCCTAATACTGATAAAAGAATCTTAGAGTCCATCAGTCAAGTAAATATGGCTAGCACATGTGTGAATTTAGATAAGCCATGGATATTTGATTGTGGTGCTACCGACACCATGACCTTTTATTTATCGGACATAGTATCACTATCTAAACCCAAAATTAATCACATCAAAACCGCTAATGGGGAATAGTTCCTGTAAAGGGAGGAGGAACTATTAACATTGAAAATTTTAAATTGTCTCTATGTCCCTTCCCTGTCACATAAGTTGTTATCTATCAGTCATGTTACAAAGGAATTAAATTGCACCATGTGATTGAACCCCACCTTTTGTATCCTACAAGACATCAGGACGGGAGCGATTATCGGGCATGGCACTTAACACCAAGGATTGTATAATGTGGACGAAGTGACTCAACATGGTACTGTGATGCTTGCTCATTGGACTACAAATATAGAAGATTGGCACACCCATCCACTAGTTACTTACATCTCTTGTTTCCAAACTTGTTTTCTTCAAATAAAACATTAGAATGAGAAACTTGCGTTTTTGCTGAGAGACATAGACATACCTTTAAACCAAATAATACAAGAGTTGATTTACCTTATTCACTTATCCATTCGGACGTTTGGGGACCAGCGGAGGTTATTGGGGGGCAAAATCTTCGTTTTTTCGTTCTCTTTGTTGATGATTGTACTCATATGAAATGGATTTATTTTTTAAAACATAAATTTGAAGTTTTTAAAAAATTTACTATGTTTTATGCCATGATACAAACACAATTTAAAACCAACATCCAAACCCTTCGATCCGATAACGGAGGGGAGTTCATAAACGACTCAATTAAACAATTTTGTCAAACAAAAGGAATAATTCACCAAACATCTTGCTCTCACACCCCTGAACAAAACGACATTGTCGAAAGAAAAAACCGCATTCTTTTAGAAATAACCCGGGCTCTTCTAATTGAATCTCAAGTTCCTAAGTCTTTTTGGCCGGAGGCACTTGCTACAGTCACATATCTTATCAATAGGTTACCGACCAAAGCCTTTTACCTAAAAACCTCACTTCAAACTTGTAACATCCAAAATTTTATCACGTGTAGGGTGTGGGTTTTAACTCGAAAGAGGTGGCGGGGCAAGGCGGACCGGGTGTTGGGCCGAAGGAGGGGCGTGCGGGCCTGAGGATGGAGGGAGAGCCTCAATAACCCAAGCCCAACCTTCCAACCCTCATTTTCCACCTTCATCTTCCCCACTCATTCTAGAGAGAGAAAGTGACAGTTTGCTTCAAAGATTGATCCACCCTCCTTCTCCACTAATCTAGTGAAGTTTTGCTGAAGAAACGGACTGATTTGAGGTAAAGATCTTGTCTAAATCTCTATTTTAGGGTTTTTGGGTAAATATGGGTAAAAACGAGTTTGATCCAAAAAGCTTCGATTTTTACGTGTGTTTAAGTCTAAAAAACATGGATGCAGCTTCATGGGAAAGAATAGAGCAGATTGAACGTAAAAAGGTAGAGTTTTGGATAAAAAACGACTGATTTGGCCAAGAATCGTATGAATAGTCCGAAATCTTTTGAAGCGTCCGAAAAGGGTTTCGACCGGAAAGTGTGACAACCATATTTTTTTTATTTTAATTTTCGGGTTTAAAAATTCTTTCAACTAAGGGATGATGTGACAATCCAGACTTTTCAAGTTAACTCCGTTATTATGATCCAGTTAAATCCTAACTCAGTTAACTCATTTCAAACCTCAAGGACTATTTCTGTCAAATATTAAACTAAAACTATAGGGACTAGCTGAGGCATAAGTCCAAACCCATTTTGTTGACCCTAAGGTCAAAACCACATGTTATTTGTGTTCATGTTGACTTCGAAAGTCAAACAAACAAGTTCTGTCATAATCCAAACTCCATTACATGAAACTGCAAGGACTAGTTGTGTAAATACTCAAAAGTCAAATCTGTTGACTTGAAAAGTCAAAATTGTGTGAGAATTGCTTCTGTTGACTTTTGAAAGTCAAACCCGTAGCCGCTTTGATCCAAATTCGCATTGCATAACCGAAATTCGTCCAATCCGTAACTGATCTGCATGATTAACACTATAAACTTTCATCATTAGAGCATTAACAACATCACTGATTCGAATTTAAACCCAATTATGAACTCTTAAGTTAAAACCGTCGACCCACTAAGAAAACAATTGAATTATACAAATTCCAATTACCAACTCACAAGAAAACACCCTGCGCACCTTAATAGAGCATCCCTGGAACTTTTGCACAACTCAATTCGATCGGAATCAAAGCCGTAGTCGTCGGAGGCCAAACCCGTAGAAGTCAGAACCCCATTTGGTCGAGCACCTTCAATTCATTTTTGATTCTGGTAACTGATCACATCCTTGGTTACGCTACAGTCTCTAGAACAAAACCCCTATCCTAATTTGGACTTACATTATCGATTTGTACGTGAACCAGTATCTAGGGTTCATACGATTTTGGTTTAGTCGAACCCTAGCAATTTGTTATCGATTAAAGAAATCCAACACATCCTCAGACTCATCTCAATGCCTACATTGAAAGCCCTATCAAAGCTAGGGCTTTTAACATCAAATCGTTGATGAACCGAATCTAGGGTTCATCGTGTACTCGGGTTTAATCGAACACCAGCCTAAACTTGATCTCAATCCAATTAAATTATATGAATAGATTCATAATCATCAACTCTTTGAAATCCCTATGAATCCAACAACTTATATTATCGAATTTAATCATTTAGATTTGTGGATTAGAACCTAGGGTTTTCGGTTTCTAAAACAGAGATTTAACGACCTTAAACAAGTTGTTTTTACAATTAAATTAAACCAATGGTTCGCCTTTTCTCGATTAACAAAACCCCTATACCCATTGGATCAATCGCGACCGAAATCAGTGGTTTTAGGGGTGGAGTTTGAATCGGATTAGCATAAAGGAGAAGAACACAGGACAGTTCCTTGTTAAATCTAATCAGAACCGGGTTATGTTGCGAGACCCTAGCGGGCACACATGGTTAAACCTTTGTACTTGCACACAGGAGACCCGAGTTTGAATCCGGTCTCCTGTATTATTTTTTTTGGGCATTTTCCTTCGATTCTTTTTAATAAAAATCAACCCCTATATTTTTTTAAGTAATATATCAATGTATTTTAACCCTAAAATCACCCATAGGCTTGGGTTTGGTCTTATAACTTATAATTAATATTATTTCCATTTTTAAAATGATATAGTTATATTATTTTCAAACCTCAACTTCGAATAAAATAATATGTTCATATTATTTTCAACCCGTGACTCCTAGTATAAATAATATATATTTTTATATTATTTCGGCTCATTTATTAATCTCGTGTAACTTTTCAAACTAATTAATAATATAATTATTTATATTATTTACTCACGTTTAATATCCTCAAATAAAAATAATATATTTATTATTTTTGTCACGTAAATGATTATCGTATATTTTTCTACGAGTTCAAAAATAATATATTATTATATTATTTTCCTTAGGCCATTCTAATGGCACAAACGCATAAATATTTATTAATTAATATTATTCTTTATTAACGTTCGACATGAAATGTTTTTATCTTAATTATTATATTAAGAAACCTATATTCCCGTAGACACGCTCGTCTACTCGTAAATCCTTAGAATGTTTTAAGACGTTCAAATCTTCCGTGTCGTCGTCACAAAACCCCATTGTATCCCTAACTATTATGCTTATAATTCTAGTGCATACGTAAGACGTTCACAAGCAGACACTTGTGGTCCCAATTGCGTCCTTGTGTGGTGCTATCTACTACTCGTACGCAACTCAGGTGAGTTTCACGGCCCCTTTTTACTTGTTTTCCTGTTGAGGGAGAAACATGTACACAGAACATCATACTTTTACTTGTTTTCCCGTGGGGGAGAAACAGGTACGCAAACAAACATCATTTTACATGTTTTTCCCGTTAGGGGAGAAAACATGACACAAATTATTTTGATTATGGTACATCATATGATATCACTGTTGAGGCTAAGTGTAACACACTATCATGAAAGTCCTCACACACTTCGAACCGTTAATATGGAATTAGCGAGGTAATTTTGGTAGTACTACTGGGTTTGACAAACCCCACCCGCGTTAGTCGCTCTAACTCGATTGGAGGTCGAATGGGTGAAATATTGACCTTAACACATTAGTCAAAGTTGATAGACCTGGCTAGAGGCAAACAAACAAACACTGTCAGCTTCGGTTGCGAGCGCTTTAGTAAGACATGAACATAGGCTAGCTACCTATAGATATGCATATTGAATGTACATAGTCTGGCAAACACTCTCTTATTGCAAACTTGAAACCTATGAACTCACCAACCTCGTGTTGACACTTTTCGTACATGTTTTCTCTGGTCGCTAAGGCACAGATTGCACAACTAGGACATGCATGGAGCCCTAATGTCATTTCACTCATAAGCAAACCGTTAAAGCAATTCACTTACTTTTATTAAACTAAACTTTGGCGCGTTGTTTTGCGCATTTACTTGTTTAAACGCTTCCGCATTAACTCTGAACTTTTATGTTATGACATTTTAAGTCCCATATAGTGTCGTTTGATGTAACTAATGACTGAGATCATGATGTGTCACATTCCTAATGGTAAAACTCCGTTAGTGGAATTTGTGGGTGTGACAGATTGGTATCACAGCCATTGGTTATAGAGAACTAGGACTGCATACTAGACTATAACCCACACACATTAGTTACACGACACAGACACTCATAAATGTTACGCGTAGCATCTACACATACATTGCATTGCAGGCATGTTGACATCATCCATATCACCCGCTGCTGACGAGGGGCAAGTCATTCGCATTGCATAATCATTCCCAGTGGTAACACTCGAGGAATCATCAGAACAACATCTACTTCTGTCCGAGGGCAACAAGACGGAGCCTTCGGAGGAGTCACTCACACCACCATCATCTGCACCTTTGTTACACCATCAAAGCCGAAGATGACACCGGCTTGAGCCTATCGAGGACACAATCAAGGAATGGTGGGTCTTCTCAAGTTCATGTTGGGGACGACACACAGAACTAGCACATATCTTTTTGGGAGTTGGGATCGTCGAAGGCGAGTCCCTACTGTACCCACTAGCAACAATACGCCGTGTGAAGGCAGACTGTTGCACGCATCATTGCAGAATCCATTGACACGTAGATGTCGTCACTTTCCCGAGCCGCGGGATCGCGCTTTGGTCGATATTCTGTTGAAGAAAGATTGACCGCAAGGTTGAGAACGCCTTGCTCATTGCATACTCAAACGCTATCCTAAATCAGTTGGAAAGACGGCAACTTTGCCTCTTCTAGTAACACATATCCATGAACTAGTTTCACTTCTCGAAGTCGCATTTCGCATGCGTGATTCCATCTACAATCCGCTGGATTGGACCATCGTAGTGTATTTCAACTCGAGTGAATACTCGGTTCAAACGATTCCCGACTATTCATCCTGATATGAGTTCTAGTTAATCAATTTATGGTTGATGACTAAGCCTCTCGATGACTTATCATATCTGACAACACTATGTACTCCGCAATACAAATTAAGGGACATTTTGACACAGGACAAGGAGAAGCTAGGGTGAGCATGCAAAGCAAATTATCATTACGGGTGCACACGTAATAGTAATTTGAGGTGCATGTAAGTCCTGGTGAAAACCTAGTGTGTGGATAAATGGTCCTAATTAGTGATTCACAAACTTAAGTTTCCACGGTCAGTAGAAATTCACATAACCCACTTAACGACTAGTTGATATCATTAAACCTGTTCAACAGATTATAGACGCGACTATCAGGTTGAAGATGTTACACTCTACTATCATCAACAGGATCCATCATTTTATTTCTTAGTGAAGGACTTTCATCCAGACTCGATCAATGGAACCACCTAGATTGAAACTCTAGTAGAACCTCATGGTAAACCATCGACTCCAACTATGTAAGCTGAATTTGAGGAATTATTTCTAAACTAACATGTTATTCCCCATGCTCCAACAATAAATTTCATAAGCTTGACATTGACCTCATGCCAGCCACACTTGGCAGTTTCAATGTAATTGTCGGTATGGATTGGTTATCTAAGAACTAAGCCGAGATTATCTGTCATGAGAAAATTGTTCGTCTTCCTCTCCAGAGTGGAGAAACCCTTTCTGTCTAAGGCAAAAGGAGTGGTGCAGTCATAGGAATCATATCCTTCATGAAAGCACAAAACTGTCTACGTAAAGGACATACTGCCATTCTGGCTCTCGTCGCCGAGCAGCCACCTGAGGAGAAGAAGATTGACGACATCCCGATCGTATGTGAGTATCCAGAAGTATTTCCCAAAGAATTTCCTAGTCTTCCACCTCACCATCAAGTCGAATTTAAAATTGATCTAACACCCGGAGCAGCACCCATTGCTCGGGAACCATATAGACTTGCACCCAGTGAGCTACCAGAACTATTCACACGACTGCAAGAGTTGTTGGATAAAGGTTTCATTAGACCTAGCTCATCGCCATGGGGAGCTCCAATTCTATTTGTCAAGAAGAAGGACGGGACCTTCCGCATGTGCATCGACTACCATGAACTTAATAAAGTAACCAACAAGAACCGTTATCCTTTACCACGCATCGATGATTTGTTTGATCAACTCCAGGGATCAAGCTTCTATTCCAAGATAGATCTTAGATCTGGTTATCATCAACTGAGAGTCCGAAAGAAGGACATCTCAAAGACGGCATTCATGACTAGGTATGGTCACTATAAATTCATGGTCATGCCATTCAGACTGACCAACGCACCTGTGGTTTTCATGGATCTCATGAACCGTGTGTGTAAACCGTACCTTGATTAGTTCATCATTGTTTTCATTGATGACATCCTCATCTATTCCAAGAATAGGGATGAACATGAAGAACATCTTCGTTTGATTCTAGAATTGCTAAAACAAGAACAACTGTATGCAAAACTTTCCCAAGTGCGAATTCTAGATTCGTGAAGTGCAATTTTTAGGACATGTATTCAACACGACAGTGATACATGTCGACCCATCTAAAACAGAAGCAATCAAGAACTGGGCGGCACCGACAATGCCAATTGAGGTGTGATAATTTCTGGGATTGACTGGCTATTACCGTCGTTTCATTGAAGGATTCTCCAAGATTGCACAACCCCTCACTGCTCTAACTCAAAAGGGTAAACCCTATAACTGGGGTGACACCCATAAGTCAGCATTCCAACTTCTTAAACATAAACTCTGAAGTGCACTCATCTTATCTCTTCCAGAGGGAACGGATGATTTTGTGGTAAATTGCGATGCATCCATTCAAGGTCTTGGTTGTGTACTGATACAACGCGAGAAAGTGATCGCATACGCTTCTCGTCAACTGAAAATCCATGAGAAGAACTACACGACTCACGACTTAGAGTTGGGAGCCGTGGTTTTTGAACTAAAGATATGGATACATTACTTGTACGGTACCAAATGCACTATCTACACCGATCACAAGAGTCTTCAACATATCTTCGAACAGAAAGAGTTGAACATGCGACAGCGTCGTTGGGTCGAACTCTTAAATGACTATGACTGTGCAATCAGATATCATCCGGGGAAGGCTAATGTAGTAGCTGATGCCCTAAGTCGTAAGGACACCAAACCTAAACGGGTTCGAACATTACAACTTACTATTCACACCGGACTACATGACAAAATCCGTAGTGCTCAAATCGAAGCCTTTAAAGGGGAAAACCTACCGCTGGAAGCCACACGCGGTATAGAAGAGCAACTGGAGGTCAAATCAAATGGCATTCGCTACCTGGCAGAGCATGGGAACTTAAGAGAACTGATTATGAATGAAGCTCACAAATCTCGATTCTCTATTCATCCAGGTTCTAACAAGATGTACCACGACCTAAAGGTGCTATATTGGTGGCCAAAGATGAAGGCGGATATAGCCACCTATGTGAACAAGTGCCTGACTAGCGCAAAGGTCAAGGTGGAATACCAAAAACCTTCTGGCTTACTGCAGCAGCCAGGGATCCCAATGTGGAAATGGGAACAAATCTCTATGGACTTCATAACCAAACTACCCCGAACTCCTAGCGGATGCGACACCATCTGGGTGATCATCGATCGTTTGATAAAATTCGCTCACTTCCTCATAATCAAAGAAACCGACAAAATGGAGGAACTTACTCATATTTACCTGAAGGAAGTAGTCTCTCGGCACGGAGTGACAATTTCTATCATTTCGGATCGTGACGCTCGATTCACGTCACGTCTTTGACAATCTTTGCAAAAAGCTCTAGGCACGCGTATAGATATGAGCACAGCGTACCATCCTCAAATCGATGGCCAAACGGAACGTACAATTCAAACCTTAGAGGACATGCTATGAGCTTGTGTGATTGATTTCGGTAACACTTGGGAGTCTCACATGCCTCTAGTGGAGTTCTCCTACAACAACAGTTATCACACTAGTATAAAGGCAACACCATTCGAGGCATTGTACGGACGTAAATGCTGATCTCCTATTTGTTGGGCTGAAGTTAGGGACAGCCAACTTACAGGTCCTGAACTTGTATTCGAAACCTCCGAAAAGATCGTTCAAATCCAAAACCGTATGGCGGCAGCTCGTGATCGACAAAAGAGCTATGCCGAGAAACGTCGTAAGCCATTAGAATTTCTAGTGGGCGATAGTGTACTATTAAAAGTCTCACCTTGGAAAGGTGTAATTCGCTTCGGGAAACGAGCAAACTAAATCCTCGTTATGTTGGACCGTTCAAAATAGTGAAGAGAATTGGCCCAGTAGCGTACCAACTGGACCTACCGGAAGGACTGAGTGGTGTACACGATGTCTTTCATGTCTCAAACTTGAAGAAATGTCTAGCAAACGAGACACTAGTTGTTCCTCTTGAGGAACTGCACATCGATGAACAATTGCGTTTCATCGAAGACTGCTAGAAATCATGGATACGGAAGTCAAAACGCTCAAACTCAGTAAGATCCCTATTTTCAGAGTTTGTTGGAACTCGAAACAAGAACTGGAATTCACATGGGAGCGAGAGCATCAGATGATGCGCAAGTATCATCATCTGTTTAAGCACTCCACGTCAAACTCTTAAGGTATTATTTCAATTTTTGGGATGAAAATTCTTTTAAATAAGGGATGATGTGACAACCATAATTTTTTTTATTTTAATTTTTGGGACGAAAATTCTTTCAACTAGGGGATGATGTAACAATCCAGACTTTCCAGGTTAACTCTGTTATTATGATCCAGTTAAATCCTAAATAAGTTAACTCGTTTCAAACCTCAAGGACTATTTATGTCAAATATTAAACTAAAACTATAGGGACTAGCTAAGGCATTAGTCCAAACCCATTCTGTTGACCTTGAGGTCAAAACCACATGTTATTTGTGTTCATGTTGACTTTGAAAGTCAAACAAACAAGTTCTTAACCCAATTCAAACCCCAGGGACTAATTATGTCATAATCTAAACTCCATTTTCATGAAACTACAAGGACTAGTTGTGTAAATACTCAAAAGTCAAATATGTTGACTTGAAAAGTCAAAATTGAGTGAGAATTTCTTCTGTTGACTTTTGAAAGTCAAACCCGTACCCCATTGATCCAAATTCGCATTGCATAACCAAAATTCGTCCAATCCGTAACTGATCTGCACGATTAACACTATAAACTCTCATCATTAGAGCACTAACAACATCATTGATTCGAATTTAAACCCAATTATGAGCTCTTAAGTCAAAATCGTCGACCCACTAAGAAAAACAATCGAATTCGACAAATTCCAATTACCAACTCACAAGAAAACACCTTGCGCACCTTAATAGAGCATCCCTGGAACTTTTGCACAACTCAATTCGATCGGAATCAAAGCCGGAGTCGTCGGAGGACAAACCTGTCGAAGTCAGAACCCCATTTGGTCGAGCACCTTCAATTCATATTCGATTCTTGTAATTGATCACATCCTTGGTTTCGCTACAGTCTCTAGAACAAAAGCCCTATCCTAATTTGGGCTTACATTATCGATTTGTACGTGAACCAGTATCTAGGGTTCATACGATTCTTGTTTAGTCGAACCCTAGCAATTTGTTATCGATTAAAGAAATCAAACACATCCTCAAACTCGTCTCAATGCCTACATTGAAAGCCCTATCAAAGCTAGGGCTTTTAACATCAAATCGTTGATGAACCGAATCTAGGGTTCATCGTGTATTCGGGTTTAATCGAACACCAGCCTAAACTAGATCTCAATCCAATTAAAATATATGAATACATTCGTAATCATCAACTCTATGAAAGCCCTATGAATCCAACAACTTATATTATCGGATTTAATCATTTTGATTTGTGGATTAGAACCTAGGGTTTTCGGTTTCTAAAACAGAGATTTAACGAACTTAAACAAGTTGTTTTTACAATTAAATCAAACCAATGGTTCGCCTTTTCTCGATTAACAAAACCCCTATACCCATTGGATCAATCGCGACCGAAATTAGTGGTTTTAGGGGTGGAGTTTGAATCGGATTAGCATAAAGGAGAAGAACACAGGACAGTTCCTTGTTAAATCTAATCAGAACCGGGTTATGTTGCGAGACCCTAGCGGGTGGACATGGCTAAACCTTTGTACTTGAACACAAGAGACCCGGGTTCGAATCCGGTTTCCTGTATTATTTTTTTGGGCATTTTCCTTGGATTCTTTTTAATAAAACTCAACCCCTATATTATTTTAAGTAATATATCAATGTATTTAGCCCTGAAATCACCCATAGGCTTGGGTTTGATCTTATAACTTATAATTAATATTATTTCCACTTTTAAAATGATATAGTTATATTATTTTCAAACCTCGACTTCGAATAAAATAATATATATATTTATATTATTTCGGCTCGTTTATTAATCTCGTGTAACTTTTCAAACTAATTAATAATATAATTATTTATATTATTTACTCACGTTTAATATCCTTAAATAAAAATAATATATTTATTATTTTTGTCATATAAATGATTATCGTATATTTTTCTACGAGTTCAAAAATAATATATTATTATATTATTTTCCTTAGGTCGTTCTAATGGCACAAACACACGAATATTTATTAATTAATATTATTCGTTATTAACGTTCGACACGAAATGCTTTTATCTTAATTATTATATTAAGAAACCATATTCCCGTAGACACGTTCGTTTATTCGTAAATCCTTAGAATGTTTTAACACTTTCAAATCTTCCGTGTCGTCGTCACAAAACCCCATTGTATCTCTAACTATTATATTTATAATTCTAGGGCATACGTAAGCCGTTCACAGACAAACACTTGTGGTCCCAATTGCATCCTTGTGTGGTGCTATATATTACTCGTACGCAACTCAGGTGAGTTTCACAGCCCCTTTTTACTTGTTTTCATGTTGGGGGAGAAACATGTACACAAAACATCATACTTTTCCTTGTTTTCCCGTAGGGGAGAAATAGGTACGCAAACAAACATCATTTTACATGTTTTTCCGTTGGGGGAGAAAGCATGATGCAAACTATTTTGATTATGGTACTTCATATGATATCACTGTTGAGGCTAAGCGTAACACACTATCATGAAAGTCCTCACTCACTTTGGACCATTAATATGGAATTAGCGAGGTAATTTTGGTAGTACTACTGGGTTTGACAAACCCCACCAGCGTTAGTCGCGCTAACTCGATTGGAGGTCGAACGGGTGAAATATTGACCTTAACACATTAGTCAGAGTTGATAGACCTGGCTGGAGGCAAACAAACAAACACTGTCAGCTTCGGTTGCGAGCGCTTTAGTAAGACATGTGCATAGGATAGATACCTATATATATGCATACCGAATGTACATAATCTGGCAAACACTCTCTTATTGCAAACTTGAAACCTGTGAACTCACCAACCTCGTGTTGACACTTTTCGTACATGTTTTCTCAGGTTGCACAACTAGGACATGCATGGAGTCCTACTATCATTTCACTCATAAGCAAACCGTTAAAGCAATTCACTTACTTTTATTAAACTAAACTTTGGCGCATTGTTTTGCGCAATTACTTACTCGTTTAAATGCTTCCGCATTAACTCTGAACATTTCTGTTATGACATTTTAACTCCCATATAGTGTCATTTGATGTAACTAATGACTGCGATCCTGGTGTGTCACATTCCTTACGGTAAAACTCCGTTAGTGGAATTTGGGGGTGTGACAGAAAGGATTTTGATCGAAAAGGTTTCCAGACGAAATAGTTTTCGGGCAAATTAGTTTTCGGATGAAAGACATTTCGGGCGAAAGACATTTCGGGCGAAAGAAATTTCAACCGAAATGGATTTCAACCAAAAATGATTTCGGATAAGAAAATTTTTTGATTAGAAGGGTTTTCGCCAAGGGAGATTTCAGATGGATCGGGTTGTATGCAGAAATGTAAACACCTTTCGTTGGTTACCGTTTGAACAGATCTCCTAGCACCTTACGAACCTTACACTTAGGAAGAATTACTTAAGAAAGTCAGGTGAGTTCTAAAGGTCCTTATTTATGAGTTTTACTGTGTTTTCGGGACTGATCGCATACTTACGAAAAGGATGTTTACGAAATGAATGTGTATGAAAGGATTAACGAAATGTTTTGCCTTGAAGGTTTACGAAAAGTTTTGAAAGAAAGAATGTTTTGATAAAATGTACAATGTTTTAACTAAACGGTTTTATGAATGAATGAACGCTTCTAAAGTATGTCGAATCTGCCAACGGTTCTTTCGAGAACGAATGCGAGGAATGAAACTGTGTCTAGGTTAGGAATCCAGATGAGACTGGGCGTCCTAGACACGAATATTTGCTATACCCATACGGGAGCCTTCGTGGTTAGTAAACGTTTGTACAACTGGAATGAATGGCAGGATTAGTTATCCAACGGGGTTAGTTAACATGTAGATGTCGTGTGGATGAACACGGGTGTTAATGGTATTATCACGGTGGGGCATGATTCTGTCTAGGTTAGGATTCCAGATGAGACTGGGCATCATGGACTGACACTGGGCCTCGATTAATCTCGAGTAATGCCTAAAGGAATTGACGGTTACGAAAAGTCGTAGATTTGACACGAATGGTTTATGTTTATCGTTATTGCATGTTATGTACGATTTTATTAGTATTGAAGGAACGTCATATTTTTGGCAAAACAAACTTTGTTGAGTAATGTTTATGTAAAGTTAGAACTCGCCAGCGTAGCTGACTTTTAGTATGCCTTCAGGTTAAGTGTAGAATGCTGCTTTTGGATGGGTGCGGAGGTTGTTCCGAGAGATTTACCCAAGCGATGACACTGGCATTATGTTCAGTTTATGTTATTTAAATTAAATGTTAAAACAAGGCTTCAGTTATGTTTGAACAATTTGTAACTTGAATGATGATTCCGCTGCTTTAATTCTATTTCAAAGTTTAATTCATTATGTGTTTATGAGTAAATCCAACAAGTGAGGTTTTTCGTGTTTGGGGCCTTACAAAACTCTTTCTGAATTTACCAAACTCCTTCCTGCCCTTACGTTACAACCACAGATATTTGGGTTCTCCGTCTTTGTTCACATTCCCAAAAGTAATCGGATCAAAATCAACCCATTTGTTGAAAAATGCGTGTTTGTTGGCTATGGTGTTAACTAGAAGGGATACCGATGCTATAGCCCAAAAAGACGTCACATGTACACTACCATGAATTGTGACTTCCTTGAAACCGAATTCTTTTATACCTCCTAACACAGTGGTCAGGGGGAAAAGGAATATATTGACACATTGAGTTGGCTAAAATGGGCTCCATCAGTAGATGATACAATTCATAATATCCAACCAGCATCAGCAACAGATCACAGTACCCAAGATGAGTCACTAGCTCCCCAACAATCTGATGGACCAACAATCAGTGTTCCAACCCAAACTCCTTCTATCCTGAGCCCCGAGAACCATGAGATAGCAATAGACCAAACAGGACAGGAACAAGGTGAGCCAATACAGGAAGAAACAACACAAGAAACAACTGAGAGATATGTTCTAACTCCTAGAGTCAATAGAGGAGTCCCTACAAAACAGTACTCTCTAGAAAAACAGACCATGTCGTCTATATATCCCATGGAAAATATAGATGAGGGAACTTATCCGAAGAAGCTAAAGCCTTTAGTTCTTCCCTTTATGCTGAACAAATTCCAGTATCTGTTGAACAAGCCTTAAAATCAAAGAACTGGAAGGATGCAATGGACACAGAGATGAAGGCATTAATGAAGAATGACACATGGGAAAACTGTGACCTTTCACCAGGGAAGAAACCAGTGGGAAGTCGACGGGTTTTCACAATTAAACACAAACTGGATGGAACTATAAAAAGATATAAAGCACGGTTAGTAGCTAAAGGCTCAAACATATGGGATTGATTACTCGAAAACTTTCTCCCTAGTATCCATGATTGACACAATCAGAGTACTTTTTTCAATCGCTGCAAATGAGAGATGGCCACTTCACCAATTTGACGTTAAGATTGTCTTCCTACATGGAGAGTTAAAGGAAGAAGTATATATGGAAGCTCCACCCGGATTCACAGAAAATTTCAAGACAAAGGAAGTATGTCGGTTAAAAAAATCTCTCTATGGGCTTAAGCAATCTCCTCGAGCTTGGTTTGACAGATTTACTCTAGAAATGAAAGGATATGGATTTCGACATAGCAACTCCGATCTTACTCTCTTCCTTAAAAAAAGAGGTAAACATGTGACTTGTTTAATTATATATGTTGATGACATGATCATTACAGGAAACGATGAGGAAGAAATGAAGAAGTCGGAGGCAAATCTGTTCACTGAATTTGAAATGAAGGACCTAGGAAGACTTAAGTACTTTCTTGGAATTGAAGTACTAAGACCCGAACGCGGGATCTTTATATGTCAAAATAAATATATCCTTGACCTTCTAGCCGAGACAGGAATGATCGACAGCAAATCAGCCGACACCCCAATGGTAGTAAACCACAAACTACATATTGAAGAAAAAGGAGAATTGGCAGACAAAGAAAGATATCAACACTTTGTGGGTAAATTGATATATCTCGCGCATACTCGTCCAGATATTGCATATGCGGTTGGGGTAGTCAGCAAGTTCATGCATCAACCTCAAGTAGCTCACATGGAAGCCGTATGGAGGATTATCATATATCTCAAAGGAACAGTGGGCTATGGGGTACTTTTTCAACCAAATAAACATCTAAAGATCCAGTTGTACAATGATGCAGACTTGGCAGGAGATAAATATGATAGAAGATCAACCTCACGATACTTCACACTGTTCGGTGGAAATCTGGTTACATGGAGAAGCAAAAAACAAAAGGTAGTAGCATTATCTAGTGTCGAAGCCGAATTCCGAGGAATTGCACGAGGTTTGGCGGGGGTGCTATGGATACGCAAACTCCTGGAAGAGATCGAGTTTCCTCATACCGAAGCCAGTAAAATCATGTGTGACAACAAAGCTACAATACAAATTTCAGAAAATCATGTTCAACACGATCATACAAAATATGTGGAAGTTGATAGACACATCCTTAAAGAAAAACTTGAAGCTGTGATTATAGAACTCTCATTTGTTCGATCAGAAGACCAATTAGCATATATATTAACAAAAGCTGTCAACGGAAGAATCTTCAATAATTGCCTTGACAAGTTAAGCATCGAAGATCCCACTACTCAACTTGAGGGGGAATGTTAGAAAATAAAGATTATTTTATGGGAAAATAATAAGGATCAGAAATCATCATTTCCTTTTATATTTTTGGGGCCGTTGCTCCATGTCAAAGAGGATTTCAAGTCTTTATTCCTTTGGTTGACTTTCTGTTTTTACCTCTTGTTTTTTATCTATAAATACTGTACAGACTCATCTTGTAAAAGACATCAAAAAGTATCAATACAAATCTTTGAAAAGATTTAGTGTTGTGCTTGACTTGAACCGGGTCGTGTTTCTCTCTTCCCTCTAAATCGTATCATTTCACCGGGTTATTCATGGCGGATTATGTTTCCTTCTGGGATATCTTTCTAAAACGAAACCAAGACTTCATAGTTGAGCATGATTGGTTCCAGGGTAAACATTTATTGGTTATGGAAGATCGAACCGCTTTGATAAAGCGCCCGACTTTGAGGTTGAATCGTAGCATGGGTTGTACCATGTACTCTATGAGTTGTGCCCTTGGGTTTTTGTTTTGACCTTTGAGGCTTAAGACTACTAAAACTGCAAGGAGGTGCAGTGAATTGCCCTTGTCCCATGCGTAATCTGGGCTATGCCCCCTTCCTTTTCTTTTTGATGAGAAAGATTTTTCCTAGTCTAGGGTAGGCTTGTACCCTCAGATGGTTAAGACATCGTTAGACCTTAGTCATCTTCCGGTGCTAAGTGGAACCATCATCAACAGGATGTGGAAGTTGTTTTCTTCTTTTGATGGATTACCTGTCATACTAAATGCTTGACCTCATTATTTATCCCATGGTTTTCTTTTGTTGGTATACATGTAACCACAACTTTGTACTAATTTTGAAACGTGACTGGATTTTTCTTTCCATAACACCCAATTAATGTATCATGCATCTTTTCCTTGCATATGAGCCTTCGAACCTCCTCTTCCCATCATGTAAGAATGTAACAACCTTACTTGTCGGGGTAGAAGCATCTCCGTCAGAGGTTGGGAATAACATATGGGGGATGGTGTCGTCAGGCTGTCTCGACATGTTGCGCCACTCTTCTCCGTGAGAAATCCTTCGTATCTGTCTATAAGTTTGTTTGACCTTTTCATAAGTCAAAACCTTCAACAGTTGTACCATGTGTAAAAGGACTAGTATACTTTGAAACTAAAAGTCTTGAACGGTTGCTGGTACCCTTAACCCTGTTCTCATGAGCCATCATCTCTCCCTTTATAAATTAATGTACTGCTCATCGGTTTTTGTCTCAGCCTTGCAATGTCTTGTCAGCATTTATTGCCTCCATACATATACATACACATGCACATACATGTGCCTTTGCACATACTTTATCACTTTATCCTTCTGCACAAGTGTCCTTCTGCACAAGTGGAAAAGTAGGGTTTAACCATAAAGCATATATATATATATATAATACATATATATAATATATATATATATATATATATATATATATATTATCAGCAAGGGATAGGTATAGTTGTAGGTTGTCACTTTGATAAGAAAATACAACTACTCATGGTAAGTTTTTTTTTCTTTTACCACCCCACATGCAAACTTGAAAATCCCTAAATAATATAGATTTACTTTTATTGACAGCTCCATCGATTCAAGATAATCAGCATAGATCAACGAGTTGTCCATTAAAGACTTGTCTTATTTTTGACACGAGGGTTTTGATTTGTACTTTTCTTAATCGGTAGACTTACTTTTGTTTGCGCATCTATCCTTGTTTCTCATACTCAAGAACACGTCTGTCGTAGGCGCACCTTTCCATCCCGTTTTTTTTTATTTACTTTCTGATACTAAGCACATAAGAGCAAATAACTCCCTTCAACTCATAAAAACACTAACAGAAAAGTTGCATATCTCTGACTTATGAACCCATTCACTTTTTGACCAACAAATAATAACATGGTGTTATGCATTAGCACTTGTACTTTCCCATGTATTATTCCCCTATTGAAGATTCACGTGCATAGATGAGTTGCATTATGAAGCCATGTTATGCAATGGCACTTGTACTTTCCCCACTATCTTTTTTTTTGTCACTTTATTCCGTTTGACGCATGGTTGAGAGCAAGCAAAAATGATAATCACCTCTATGTATTTACTAACTATCCATTATGCCTACGTGACTTGAGCATTAAAACTTGTATATCCATTTCTCCAAATATAGGTGGATCTGTATGCTTATATGCTTATAACTTTGCACAGAAAAGATGTTTAAAGCGTATTTTAGAAGCGAGAATTAGGATCTAAAACCTGTAACCGGTCGTGGCGTAGGTGATCATAGGTATCGTAAGCAAGATACAGAAGACCTCAGACCTGGACCGTCGTGTGGGGGGACCGAATCTGTTAAATGGCGGTGACATTCCTTCTAACCCATTCTCTGATGGTCCTCCCTTCTCGATCGGTGTCTACCATCGAGTTGTTTCTTTCTTAATTTTAAGTGTGTTTCAGTGGCGTAGGAGTTTTTCAGGCTCTGTTTGGACACAAGGTGCCACAGATGGCGCCAATGTAGCAGCCAGTATACACACCGAGAGGTAATGGGTAGAGATTGCTCTTTTCTAATATCCCCGGAAGAGTACCTACGACACGTCCCGCCATCTGTCTCATTGCCGGGGACCCTGAAAGGTTCCTCCCTGACTGCACCGGGTCAGCTCCGGCATCTCCTCGAGTCTTGATCAAGGCTGCATCCACATAAAACGCTCGTTAGAGGGCCTCGGGGGTTGCCCCCGAGGGCACTCCGACGCTCAAGTCAGTATCATCATCAAGATGTGTATATATGCATATGTGTATTTCTATATATCAGAGAGAGAGATATATAATAAGGGAGAAGGGAGTGTAGTGAATGAAGGGAGAAGAACCTGGTTCCTAATAGGGGTTGTGCCTCCATATTTATAGTAAATGTTCATGGGCCTTTTACCCCAATGGGCCCTTTCCAGATGGGCCCGCCTTCTTTAACTGACAACTGGGTCATTAGAGGGGGTAGCTCCTACAACATGCAAAATGGCCCATTTTGGCCCGTATAGTCTGTACATTATATGCAACAACAAGGGGTGGAGTTCGCACATTTAGTTAGTAGGCAACACTACGTATCCATATCCGGTAATCTCAGATGTCGATATAAGCTAATTGTAATAACCCGAATTTTTAAAAATATAATTTAATATTTTAAATTCCATATTTGTATATGACTAAATGAGATTTAATAAAATTTTAATTTTTCATTTATTAAACAAGGATATTGTAATTATATGTTTAAATTTTATGTTTTTATCAAAGAGGTTTTTATAAAGTTAGATATGTGTAATTGAAAATGTTATTGGAAGTGTAAGGACTGAAATGTAAATTCCTATAGT
The DNA here is from genome assembly GCA_023525975.1 of Smallanthus sonchifolius. Taxonomy (NCBI): domain Eukaryota; kingdom Viridiplantae; phylum Streptophyta; class Magnoliopsida; order Asterales; family Asteraceae; genus Smallanthus; species Smallanthus sonchifolius. Next base: position 57,174,192 of record CM042028.1, read on the forward strand.
TAAGGGACTTGATTGTATTTTTATTAAAGTACAAAGGGAAAAAGTGAACATTTAAAAACCCATCCTCCCTTCCCTGCTCCCCCTCGTTTTTCCGGCTGAGAGTTCCGGCCACCCATCATGTTTTCCGGCGATGCGTATATCCCCAAAAATAACATAATCAATTCCAGAAACGTTACCATTTGATTTGCACGAGTAATCCTTGAATCACGCACGCGTTACAAGCTGTCAATTCCCTCTTTACGCGTTTCAAATCTTCGACCAAAAATCACGGGGTTTCCAAATTTGTAAAACGCGTTGTTACGAAATTTTCCCTCTGTGTTAAGTTAAGCCGCCGCCGTCGCTACAACCGGAACTCCAGCCAATCTCCGCCGTCTCTGATTTAAGCACCGATTCCAGGTAAATTATAGTCCTATCTACTCGTTTTGAGCTACTGAATAAAAGCCCTAAGGTTTTGATTGCATTATGTAATCATGGAAATCGAATTTTGGGTTATGTATTTGGGGGGAGTCACTTTTGCTTTTGTGTTTGTGATTTGGAGAAAAAGACACAGTGATAGGTTTATATTCGAAATCTTGACCAAATTGTATAGTTAGTCCAGTGGCAAAACCTTTCAAAACACAAAACATTGGTCACGGGTTCAAGCTTTGCCATTGTTATCTTTTTTTTCTTTTCTGTTTTGATTTTAAACTCACACTCAAATGGATTTAAAATTTTAAAGAATGTATACATATATATGTTTAATTATTTTATTTTTATAAACATTATGATTACCATAAATGTATAATTTATAGTATGATTTGTTATTATGAGTATTATTATTTTTATTATTGATTAAAAATAAGTGTTTATTAAAAAAGTGGTATTATTTTGTTTATTGGTATTCAAAAACATGACAAATGTTATTATAATTGTTTTATCATAAACCCTAATATGTTAATGATATTATTTTATATATATAGTTTTTAAAGTTAGAAAATGGTCGTGTTTTGTTAAAAGTCATGAGTTTTCTTAAACGAAAAGGTTAAAACATTTTGTCCACACAAAACGTTTTAAATTCCGTACACGATCACCCAAGGAATTTTAAAATCTAAGCTACGATAGTATTGTAGGCTTCCACATCATTTATTTCGCGCACAAAGAGTGTTATTCCAATTATCGTTTATCGTCATTAAGGTACGGACATCCGAACAACTTTTGTGTACGGATTTGGTTTCCAATACTCTGTTATTGGGATCTAAATTCGTTATTACATGCTTATGTGTATTATATGTATAAATAGATATATTGTTTATAAAAATTGAACTATTGGATATGACACTTCGTAAGCATTGAACTAATGAATATGACGCTTCGTGTGCATTGAATTACTGAATATGGCCCCTCGAAAGCATTGAATTACTGAATATGGTCCCTCGAAAGCACTGAATTACTGAATATGGTCCCTCGAAAGTACTGAATTACTTAATATGGCCCCTCGAAAGCATCAAACTATTGAAATGTTGCTTTGTGCGCAGTGAACTATTGAAATGTTGCATAGTGCGCATTGAACTATTGAATGTGTTATGTGACTCATCGAATGTGAACTATCGTTATGTGACTCACCGAATGTGTGTAATGAATGTGTATGTATTTATTGTTTGATATATATTTTTAAGTCATTGCATATTGTATAGTTTTTTTCCCACTGAGTAAAGCCAAGTTTACTCAGACGTGCATTCTTCCTGTTTATGTACGTTAGGATGTAGGGCTTATTGGGAAGACTTGGCAAGAGGGCTCGAGAGAATAAAAGGTCAAAGATTTATATTTAACAAATTGTAATGTTTTATAATTGTTTTCAAATTAATGTAATGATTTTATCATTAATGGATTGATGTATTAAATTATGATTACTGTATAAGTGACACGTCAGCCCTAGAATCGGGTTGGGGTGTTACAATCATTATCTATGATAAGTAATTTTTTTTATTTTTTGTTTTTAGTGTTGGAAGCTGATGGCAAGGGTAGGACATTAGGAAAGATCCACCACTTAGCAAAGCAAGGATATGAACGCAAGGTATGCTGAAGGTAAGGATAAGGAAGTGGAACCAACAGAACCAAGCTAAGGTAAAATAAGAATTAAGGAAGAAGAAAAAGATACCCAATGGTAATACAAGGTTCTCCGAAGGGACAAGTACAATCAGCAAAGCATGTCAGGCATACAGTGGCGTCTCAATTATGTCGGTCGGTGCAACCTTTCTCAAGACATTAAGAAAGAGGCGACATACGAATAAGGTAAAGGCAGAATATGCAGGGATGCACACTGAACCTCCGCTTTTCCGGTTTCGTTAATAAAGCAAGTCAAGCCCTAGAGAAGCATGAGCGTTGCAGAACTTGGAAGTTGTGATAGTCAACTTATTGCAACATTTTGGGGGTCTCTTAAAGGATCGAGGTATACCCCAGCTAGCAAGAAAGCCTAGGGACCCTAAAAAGGAAAGGTAAGAAAGCCAGTGACCATTATTCTAAGGGTATGGTCTATAAATAAGAGGACTTCACCACCCAGCTACATTCATTCACTACCCTATACACTTTACTCACTTACTAATTTACTCTCCCAAAAACCTTTAACCGGTTCTCACGCTGGAGGTGGATCTCAGGGACCCCTGCGGTGAGCCTAACGGTTTGTTCATCTTAGCAGGATCCATCATAATTGGTTTAGCTTACCGGTGCAGTAACAAGTGGCCCCCACCATGTGCCCCGACTTCGTGGTAATCACAAAACGCGTATGGTCGAGCCCTATTCAAAGTTCGTTTGTACTTTTTCTTTGTTGCTTCTAAGTGTAGCCATGTCCAAGGAAAATGTTCAATGGGAGGTCCAGAAGGAGTGAAGGAGAATTTTCCTCGCCTTCAAACATTGATGCATGAATATGTTCATGAAGAGTGAATGAGGGGGACAAGGTTCCGACTGGCATACGAGGATGAGCCCAGCGCTGTCCCTACTCATGTGTCACGGCCTAGGCAAGAGGCCACGAATGCTGTGACAAGAGCAGGAGAAGTCCCTGCAGCCTCTTACTCATGCAGATGGTCAAGGCAAATCCCAATTTGGTAGGGCATGTTCCCCATGATATTTCCCAAATGACTTACCTCGGGTATGACCCGAGACACAATTTCATTCTCTCCACAAGCCAGACTTTCCAACCAGCAAGACCTTTCCATCCCCCTACTCAAACTTTTCATGACCGGGAGGTAGCTCATGATTTTCCAAGAACCCCAACTCTTCATTCCCTACCTTATCCAACTTTCTAGCATAATTATTTCCCATTTCCTTTCCTTTCGGTACTCATACCTTCCCCACCTTTGCTAGCATATACTCTACCACTCATGGCGACCCATACCTTGGGAATTGACCTATCTTTGCCATACATACCCAATGCTCAAGCTAGATGCTCGACACGCATAGCTAATTAAAGGTTTCCACCCAAGACCAAAATGCCAGCAAACGATAAGGTGTATGATAGGCTTGCCGATCCGAAACACCATCTGGAACTTTTCTCACGGGAGGCTAAGGTGGAGCAGTGGCCGTTGCCCGTATGGTGCCATATGTTTGTTCAAACCCTCATAGGGTGTAACATCCGCAAAACCCGAGAATCTCTAATGGGCTAAATGAGAAGAAAGCATAAAGAATAATGGGCCAAAGGTCATGGGCTTGGCCCATGTAGACCCTAGAACCCTAATACATTTAGTGAATCCCCTCTTCCAGCCACCATTCACCACCCCATCTCCATTTTCGTAGAGAGAGAAAGAGATAGTCTAGAGAGAAAAAAACTCAAGAACTCGAGCATTTTGTTCCCATGCTGCTCCAATCCATCTCTCCACTGTTAGAGAAGAAGAAACCACGAAGAAACCAGCGTTTTGAAGTAAGAATCGAACCTAAAACCTCTTATTTTCAGTTTAAATGGGTTTGGGGTAAAACTATGGTTTTGAACTCAAAGCATGGATTTTTACGTGTAAAATGGTGAAATAAGCTTAGATCTGGCTTCATGGGAGTTAAACAAACGATTTGAACGTAAAAAGTTGGAAACTTAGGTTAAAAACGGGCCTGTTGATGACGATCTTCATGGGTCGAGTCTTTACCTTCATCAGGCGACACTAATCGGGGACGATGATGTACGTCACCCGAGATTGCCAATGAATGGGACACGTGTCATTCCCCTTTTGGCGACACTATGTTGGCGACACTAACAATGTTGCCATGCACGTAAACGACACTAACTCCAGAACGAAAGTTCTTGCGACACTATTCTGACGACACTGCCCCTGGCGACACTAGTGTGTAAGCGATACTAGTTCCCGGCGACACTAATCTATGCGACACTAGAAACTTATCGGTTTACTACAGATTCCTAGCATCCGACCTAGCCTGAACAGTTAAGGAAAACATCTAGTAAGATCAAAACTGGTGAGTTTCCATAGTCCATTTTCTATTTTTAAAGTTTTGAGCTGAAGTGCTTGCTGTGAACGAAAATAAAAGAATGATTTTTTACTAAATGTTTATGACCATTATGTGTTATTAACTTAGTTTCCAATGTATGTAATTATTTATAAAAGTGTTAAAGTGTTTTCACTGTGAGAATGCATATCTATGTGCGTGAATAAATTGTGTATGTTACTCCGGGGCGAATGAAAGAATGAACAGAAAGTCTTGTGTAAGCAATAGTGGAAGACTTGTCTTTGAACGAGCAAACATAGGAGTCTTATCTTTGTGATAAGCAACAAAGGAGTCTTGCATTCGTGCAAGCACAACGTTCCAAGCCTCCGGGACTTGGGACGGTTAAGACAGAATAGTATCACTTGAGTGCTAGTACACTCAATGATAAAAATGTGAACGGAAGAATGAATGAACGAATGAATGAATGAATGAATGTAAAGGCTAGCATGAATGTTAATTGTAAATGTGAATGTTTTGAAAAGAAAGCTAACACGAACGTTTCCAAAAGGTTTAAAGAATGAATGAATTCTCTTTAGGGAATTAGAATGTTTAAATGAAAAGAAAACTCTTTGGAAGAACAAGCTTTTATTATTATTTTTAATATTTAAGTTGTTTTGAAAAGAAACGATGAAATGTTTATTTACTAAATAAAAATATAACTCACTCGGTATATCTGACTTTTAGCATGCACTTCAGGAAAATGATAGAGAAGGAATGGAGCCGCGAGGGCTTCGAATGCATGGACTTTTGGGCTGTTATCTGCGAAGACTGACATTTTCGATTATTGAACTATGAACAATTTACGTTTTACATTTGTATGGATAATCGTAACGATTAAGACTTTCGTTGTCACGTTTATCTGGTTGTTGAATGATTCAAAGTTTAAGAACTATGATTTATTGTCTTGTGCTAACTATGAGAGGTTACCGGTATGGGTCCTTTCAAGTTGGTATCAGAGCCATAGTTTGAGAGATTCGAACATTTGCGATAATGTCTGAACTTAAACTAAGAATGGGACAAAGAACATAATGTCAGTCAGAGCATCCCGACCATGGATCAAAGAAAAAAGGAGGCGGTTAATGTATTAAACTAAACGTAGATAGTAAATGCCTTATAATAAATGACAAATGCCTTAGAATAGAAAATAGGTAGAAAGTGCCTTAGAATAGAACTTGAGCTTGAATGCAAATGTTATTCCTGAGAGGAAATGTTCAGAACCCGAGTGGTAAAGTAAATTAGTAATTTCATACCGGTCTCTGTAATTTATATTACTCGAGGCATTCTAAATAATTACCTATCATGGTGACACGAGTGTTCCTTGTTCGCAGTTTAACTCATTAATGGCTAGAGGTAAGAGAGGAAGACGAACTAGCCGTCTTGCCAACCACTGATGAACCGACGTATGGAAGAAAGCGAACACTCTCATAACCACATTGAATCATTATACGTCGAGAATGATGGTAGAGAGAACATCGTAACCGACGCCAATGCCAATCATGAAGAGGGGTTAACTCTGGAACCTATTGTCAGGGCTGCCATCACCGAAGAGGTTTCTTCTGTCATGAAGGACGTCTTATCGGAAGCTCTGGCCGAGGCAATGAAAGAAATTAGGAAAGATAAGGGGAAAAAAGGAAAAGATTGAAGACGGAAAGGGACGAAGAGAATGAGGATGCTAGTGATGATGACTTTGATGAGCACGCTCGGGGGTGCAACTACAAGTCCTTTAGGGGCTGTGACCCCTCGAAGTTTGACAGGAGAAAGTATGTTATGGCCACCTTCGAATGGATTGAAAGAATGAACGGAGTGATAAACATCAGTGAGTGTCGTGGGAACCATGCAGTCAAGTTTGTCGCTCACTCATTCACCAACGAGGCACTAAGCTGTTGGAGAAACATTGAGAGGCTGAAAACTCCTGCTGCAATTAGAAGGATGACTTGAGGTGATCTAAAGAAAATGATGATCCTTAAGTTCTACCCACAGAACGAAATCGACCGAGTGAAAAGCGAGTTTGTAGGACTCAAGGCACGCAACATGAGTCATCGCCAGTATACCACTAAGCACAATGAGCTGGCCCAACCGGTGCCTCACCTGGTCGACACTGAGGAACGACTAATCAAGTACAATATCAAAGGGCTACCCCAAAGAGTCCGAGTACTTGTAAAAGGCAATGCTCCAAAGAGCTTCGAGTCAGTTGTGGGGCAGGCCGGGATTGTGTATGATGACTTTTTAATAGTTTAGGAAATGAACCACTTAATGCATAAGCTTTTAGGCTTTAGCCCTCTTTAGAACCCATTTATAAGTCGAATATAACATTATATTACGAAAAGTAGTCTCTCATACTTTCTAATAGTCCCCCCCGATGCTCTGGGTGGGACTCGGGTCATTTTCGGCAGCGACACGCAGCAGGAGCTTAGTCATTATCGGTTCGGGTCGTAGAAAACCATAAAAATGAATACCAAGACCGGTTCGATAATACCAATACCACAATGATGTTGTTCGCTCATAATAGGTTCAGTTCGTCACAATACCACAATAGTAACGGCACTCGCTATACGGTATGATACAAAAAAAAGCTCGATTTTGAATGTAACTCCGTCTTAAAAAATATATATATATATATATATGAGCTTTGACAAAAAAAACTAAAAACAGTCGTGCACTCCGTTTTTTGAAAAAATTTAACGAACGAAAATTATTAAAGAAAAGTGAAATTATTAGAAAAATAAACGAGTTAAAAACGTATATTATATATATATTACAAGGGGTGAAAATGAAAATAAAAAAAAATCAAAGAGATGACATGCCAAAATCTAAATCGGAATGACACTATTCTACTAGCTTGTACTTTAATTTATATATATAATATAACCAGAGGGTGTGAGCCCGCGGGTTGAGGCGTGAAGTCCTACACGGTATGAAATACCTAAATGCGTATTGGATGAACGTAAGACATAAAATATAAAAAAAGTGTAATCGAAAAACATACGACATACAAAAAATAAGAATAAGCAAAATCCAACACGATCTTAATTAAACGCAAAATGGTTAAAAAAATTAACTAAATTAGGGAAAAAGAAGGCAAAAAAAACTTGCAGCTCATCCAGGGAATCGAACCCGTGTCAAAGGGGAAGCAAGAGCAATGTTTAAGGTCCACGTCTGAAATCATCCCAACTAGCCACTATTAGTGGTTTAAATGCGGACTAAATTTGATATAACAACGTAAAAATGTGTGCTTTTAGGGAAAATAAATGGACCAATTGTAGTGTGCCATGTGGACGGCGGGCCAATCAAAACATGAGAACTGTACATCCCAATTCCTTTTAGATAGGGTTAGTAATTATAATAAGCGGTTCTTGATGAGAACAAATATAGGTATATTATATTACTATGTTAGAAACCCGATATATTACACTGATTAAATAAATGAAATTTATATACTTAGTAATAAATATTTATATTTTATATATTTATGGCATATGACATAGTTTTTTAACACAAATTCAAGAAAACTTATATGGTTATTTTTTACAAAAAGTTGATAAAAAAATGAAAGAAATGCTCAATTTATAAAAATGTTTTATGAATAAATCTATTTTTTTTAAAATAAAAAAATGTTTTATAGAAGGAAATATATAAATTATTATTACTTAAAAGGACTGAGACACGGAAAATAAATATAAAACCATATAAAGAAATTTGTATAATTAATAAGAGAAATATGCAAAAAAAAAATGCTAAGCATACAAATGAAAGTGATAAATGTTTTATCAAAACCTTTATTTATTAGATAATATTAGATAATAGTACAGATAGACGAGGTTGGAATGTATATTATACCATTACTTTCTTGGAATCAGTAAAAAAATTGGAGCACGTAGAATTACACTTTCAAATTTTAGATATTTAAGTCGGTTATGTTCCAAAAAAGATATTTAAGTCGGTCTGGGACCTTTTTTTTCTTATATATACTTTATTTTTATATTAGTGTAGTGCTTTTATTAAAAAGTGTAATCACGTTTATGTCATTATTATATCAGCATAGGAGTAATCACTAATAGAATAACTGAACTTTGTAATGGTTTCATTATCACGTCACTAATTGTATTAAATTTTTAATCATAACCTAATCATTATATAAATAATTAATTAAAAAATAAATTAAACATAAAAATATTATATTAATATTTTTTTAAATACTTTTTTTTAAATAAAGAGAATAAAATACTTTATTTAATATTACATAACATAAAAATACAAATAATCATCTCGCACTTGACGATTCCTCCAGATATGCTCTGTCAAATCTCAAATGTATCACCTCAACAATCACCTCATCTTCATCCGATGAAGAGGATAAAAAACCCATTTTTTTTAACAATTATATTATGTGTGGAGAGAATTTTAGAGCAGAAGATGGAAATTATGTGATATGTTTTAAGATTGATTTGTTATTTAAAAACTATTTTTTTTTAATTTTTTGGAGCCGTTGCAACGGCTAGTCAACATCACCAAACCATCAAGCGCCCGTGATTCAAATACTCCCCCTCCTTCATGCCCCCAATAACGCTAGGGGGCGGTGTTCCACGCCCGTGATTGTGTTCACGCCACCCTTTCACGCCTATAACACTTAGCCTAAGAAATGAGGTTCTTGAGCCACGAGATGTCAGTGACAGCGGTCTCATGATAAGGTTTGCACTCATCTTATTCTTCCAACGAGTAAAATAATACCGGCTATGTTTATTTGTTTGTAAATCGGTTTGGGATTAGAGGGACTAGAATCTCAACGTGAAAGTTTTAACCTTCTAAAATATAAATGGAGATCCATGATGCTCTTGAAAAAAAAACATGTGAATCTAGTTAGAGATGGACCGAGTTTCGAAACAATAAAACTCAATCCAAACCCTTCCCTAATTAAATACTTCCACAATGAGAAAGATTAACCACATAAATATAGTTAAACATGAGATCATCTTAGACATCATCAAGGTCAACATTCAGATCATAATAACTTAATGAAAGAAACAACGAACACAATAAGATACATGAAAATATTTTAGAAGATCGACTCACAAATTAGATATTCTAAAAACCTTATATATAACCCTACTTTGTAGCCTTCAAATAAACACCGATACTATCAATATAATACCCACAAAGGCCGTAAAATCCAGCAAACGAACCATCATCCTATGGTACTATAAAAGGTGTCCCTCTTACGTCACCAAATGGCCCATGGGTTTTTTTATTCGTCACGAATGATATTGATGAAATTGTTGTGTAACCAGCATAAGATCCCCTTGACAATGCAACTGTTCCACTAATAGCACTAATTTCTTCGTCCGTGTCGAATGTTACCTAATCAATTATGGAAGATTAGATTTAAAGAATCACAACAAAGAAATTTTATGATCTAAACAATCAAGATCTTTTTACCTTAGAAACTTTATCTTCACCATTCCACCCACCAATCTTTTTAGAACTATTTGTCAACCATGTGTACTGCGTGGTGAAGATTAGAGAGTATATGAGATCTCCATGATCAATCGTTATCTTCTTCAAATGATAATTACTCTCAAGTTGGAAAGACCAAATATTTTGGGGACCTCCCGGATCAGTTCTTCCCCATGTTCCGACCCCAATGATCTCCTGATGATGGGCTTTCACATAGACACCAATCCCATCAATATAATAACCAGCAAAGCCGTAAAATTCGACTAATGAGCCTTTTTCCAAAGGTAAAGAGAATACAAAATTGGATGTTCTACCAAAAGGTCCATGGATCCTCTTGTTCGTTTCAAAATACAGTGATGAAATTATTGTATAACCATCTCGAGTATCAATGCTTCCTCTAATACCAACTATTTCCTCATCAAAGTCAAACGTAACCTGAATATTTGTGCTCACATGAAAATTATATTTGGAAAAACATGTATGTGTATATGCATTGATTAGTATAGTACGCTAATTACGAGATATATATATATATATATAGAAAATGGTTCAAATACTAACATACTTTTTATATGATAACCGTGCTAACCATTATCAAAAAATCACATAATTTATAAATTATTATTTTTTAATTCTTAAAAGAATATTTAAATATCGTGAACATATATCTCGAACATAAATACGGAAATGATAAGGCTTACATATACGTACCAAATAATATTACATATACGTGACACATAGTGTTTACTTATGTGTAACATTATTTGGTACGTATACGTAACACTATGTTTGAGAGTGGTTATTATGATTATCACATAAGTATTGGTTAGCATTTGAACCTCACGCTATATATGTATATTTCACCTCGGAAACTGTTTGTCCACAAACCCAACCACCAGCTTTGTTAGAAGTGTGCAAAACACCTCTACATTCAATGGTGAACATGAGAGTGTATATTAAATCATCATCATGTTCAATGGTTATCTTTTGCAACTTATGACCCGACTTAAGTTCAAATGACCAATTATTATCATCAAGACTTCCACTTTGTTTTCCCCAAGTTCCTACCCGAATAAAACCGACTACTTTGCTATTAATCTTGAAACGAAGATAATATAGATTAGCATAACTCTAGGATCGGTCTTGAACAACCTTAAGTCTGCCTTATGTTTGACTTTTGAACAAGTTAAAATGATTATCACCAACTTCAGTCAAACGAAGAGGTGATCGCTAATTACGTTCGAACAAGGGTTCAAATGGCATACCATTAATGCTAGTATGACAATTGATATTGTAAGGAAATTTGACCATTGGTAATTGAGTGTTCCAATTACCACCAAAGTCTATCACACAGCCCTGAGCGTATCCTCCAAGGCCTGAATGATACGTTCATTTTGACCGTCAATTTGAGGATGGTAATCAGTGCTCAAGTCTAAACGCGTTCCCAAAGTTTTCTATAGTGTTTGCAAGAAACAGGATGCAAAACAACTATCCCTAACAGAGATAATGAAAAAGATTTGTGTCAATCCTGAGTTTTTTAATGTAAGAAAGTAGATAGAAACTTAAAAGTTCCTGAGTTTTGTTAAGGAAAGTAAGATTTTTAATAATATTCTCTCCTATTTTTCCACCTAAAATGGACAGATTTGGAGAGAAAAAGATTTTAATATTTTTTTCTTCCAAAATGTTACTTTCCTTCGAACTATAAAACACGAAATTATATTATATCTTTACATTCCCTTTCTTTTCCCTCTTTAATTCTCTTTGCCTTCTTTTTTTTTCATTTCTCTTTTTTTATCTCATTAATTAATTCTCCCTTTTTTTTAATTTATTAAACTCCATAATACAACGTAAAAAATCAAAAATTCAAATCACAAGGAGATGATGAGACTTGAGAGATTGAGAGGGTTTACCATATAAGTAATTTTAGTATAAAAATGTGGTGAGATGATTTACCAAATAATTAAAATTTTAAATACGTAGAATTATACTTGATTTTTTTTAAATATTTTTGCCTTTGAGATAAATTGGGGATTGCCATTAGGGTTCTGTCCCGGTGGTTAAATAGTTTTCCACTTATTGTTTCTCCTTGAGGAGGTCACGGGTTCGAGTCCATGCGGTTAGAGCCCATAGAGAAAAACATGCATGAGTGCATGACTCATAGGAAACACCCAGGCTGCTCCTGAAAAAAATAGAGGTTTAAAAAAGTCGCCTTTAAAAAAAGATAAATTGGGGATTATGTAATTAACGGGAATCGCCACTTCGAAGTTTAAACCGTCTAAAATCATAAACACCGAACCGAAGCCCAAGATATTAAAGATGATACGAAATTTGAGATGCGAACCACAAGGAGATGGTAATTGCATAAATAAACAGTGAAGTAACATGATACCACCTTCGAAATCATCACGATCAATGGGTGGCTCTTAAATAAAATTCAAATTGTACTAACGTAAGAAAACAACAAATACCATAGGATACGTAAAGCATATTTTAGAAGTTTGACACAAAAGTTAAATATGCTACTTTTTAGCCTTCAAATAGACACCGATACTATCAATAAAATACCCACAAAGGCCGTAAAATCCAGCAAATGAACCGTCGTCCCATGGTACTGTAAAAGGCGTCCCTCTTACATCACCAAATGGTCCATGGGTTTTTTTGTTCGTTACGAATGATATTGAGGAAATTATTGTAATACCATAATAAGTTCCTCTTGACAATGCAACTGTTCCACTAATCGCACTAAGTTCTTCGTTCCAATCGAGCATTACCTGAGCAATTATGGAATATTTGATTTAAATAATCACAACAAAGAAACGGTATGATATATTGTTAGCTTAAACTTATTTGAGTCGGTAAAACTCTTTACCTCATGAACTTTATCTCCTCCATTCCACCCACCAACCTTTTTAGAACTGTAAGTTAACCCTCTGTATTGTGTGGTGAACATTAGGGAGTATATGAGATCGCCATGATCAATGGTTATCTTCTTCAAATGATGATTTCTCTCAATTTGGAAAGACCAAATATTTTGCGGACCTTCGGGATGAGTTTTTCCCCATGTTCCAATCCTCATGATCTCCTCATGGGCTTTCACATAGACCCCAATCCCATCAATATAATTGCCAGCATTGCCGTAAAATCCAACTAATGAGCCTTTGTCCCAAGGTAAGAAGAACACTGAACCGGATGTACCACCGAATGGTCCATGGCTCCTCTTGTTCGTTTCAAAAGACACTGACGAAATTATTGTATAACCACCTCGAGTACCAAAGCTTCCTTTAAGACCAACTATTTCCTCGTCAAAGTCAAATATGACCTGAACGTATTTGCTAACATGAAGATTATGTATGAAAAATGTGTTTTGCATTGATTAGTAGAGTACATTAACTAAGATATATATATATATATGTGTGTGTGTGTGTGTGTTCACCTCGGAAATGGTTTGTCCACCAGCCGAACCACCAACTTTATTAGAAGTGTGCAAATCACCTTTACATTCGGTGGTAAACATGAGAGAGTATATCACATCATTTCCATGATTAATAGTTATCTTTTGCAGCTTATGATCTTGCTCAAGTTCGAAAGACCATCTATTCTCAGGCTCTCCACTTTGTTTTCCCCAAGTTCCTAATCGAATAAATCCGACTACTTTGCTATTAACCTTAAAACAAATATAATATAGATTAGTCGATGTAAACAATTGAAATAGATGTTTAAATTATGTGTTAGTATTAATTTTTCACATTAAACTTACTTGAAGCTTTAATGCCATTTCAAGTTTCTCAACGATTGTTGCCATCGTTGGCCGATCATAACGATTTTCTTTCAAGCATTGATATGCAACCAAAGAGAAAATATTTAACGAATCTACCTTTATTTCATCCCGGATACCAGGAAGAATTATCTCATATAATCTTTTTTGCTCACAAGATTGTTGAGCAATTGAAGAAAGAAATCGTCGTTCATCTTGATATGCACTAATAAGGGCACGTCTTCCACACAATATTTCAAATAATACCACCCCAAATGAATACACATCAGATTCCTTTGTTAGAATTCCAGTTTTTACATATTGGGGATCAACATAGCCAAAGGTGCCACAAGCATTAGTTACCAGAAAAGTGAACTCAACATTAGAAGGACCTATTTTTGACAGTCCAAAATCTGATATTTTTGCTTCCCAATTTTCGTCAATGAGGATGTTCGAGCTCTTTATATCACGGTGCAAGACCCTGTGTTGGGGCCCCACATCGTTATGAAGGTAATTAAAACCACGAGCTGCACCAACGCTTATTTTGAGACGTTGAGTCCATGAAAGCTTGTCATCTGCTAGATATCTGTCAAGGCTTCCATGTTTTGCATACTCATAAACAAGGACATTTTCTCCACTTTCTTTACAAAAACCAACAAGAGAGATGAGGTTTTTGTGCTTATAACACGAAAGCATTTGTATTTCCATCAAGAACTCACGCTCCCCTTGTCCCTGTGTACGATCTAGCCTCTTCACAGCGACAGTATTCTGCTGCCCGGATGCAGTGAGTATGCCCGTATAGACTTTCCCAAATCCACCCCGTGCAATGAAATTTTGATCACTAAAGTTGCGAGTTGCCAACTTTATCTCTTCAAGTGGAATTTTTAAGTGTTCTACTTTTTCCATAGTGTCAAACTCTTCAAGTGGAAGTCACTGCCATAATATATTAATTATGTTCGAAATTCAAACACATGACTAGATGAAGAGATAAAATTGAGATTACCGTCTGCTTCTTTGGGTGGCGAAAGGGGACTAACTTTATTGAAAGAAATATAGAGTACAGAGAGTTTATGAGTTTCATAAGGAGAGTGCTGAGCAAGATGGAGTGCATTACTAACTCATCATGCAACTTTGTAATTCGCTTGAAGTTGGTGTATGCAACATCATTGAAAAACGCAGACCTCCACCGAGCCAGTCATGGTTCACAGGACCCACGAGGAGTGAGTCGTATACCACCGCATCGCGCGGCAGGACCTTCTAGTTATTTTACATGACTCATATTACTCTATGTTAAATTTAGGTAGACTTTTTTTTATATTTTTATTTATCAAGAATTTGGAGTCAAGATCAATGTTTTAAAAACTGGACCAGACAGTGAACTGGATCTCTTACCGGTTCACTGGTCGGACCGGATTATGAACCGGACGGCATCTTAAAAAATATTAAAAATACACATAATAATCCTAGTATCCAACAAACCTAATTCAAACTTAAAAGTTTTAAAAAATTCCATATAACTTAAAAAAAACACATAACAATCATTTTTTAGGAATACAGGTTCAAACATTTCATCCAATTATCAACAAACATAACTCAAACTTAAAAATCCAACAAATATAATTCAAAGTGGGGACTTTTGGAATGTGAAAAACAAAAAAAAATAAAAAAATTTACAAAAAACGGTCCGGTCTGGGTTTTAAAACATTGGTCAAGATTTTGCAAATTTTCTATGATTTGCAGATTTTAGCTAATCCGTTTGACCTAATTTCGAATCTGTGAAGGGTCGAATGTTTTTTTTATATCATGTGAAGGTTCTTACTCAAACTTCATGTTTCTAGTTGCAAAAAGTCAACTGTTTGATTCAAAAGTCAAGTGCAATGACGTGCAAACCACAAACAAACCACCTAGATTGTTATTACCATGACTTGGTTTATCTCAGTACCCTCCTTCATCAAGAACACACAAACACATCACTAAAAAACGTAGCTATTAGAAGACTTAGATTCACAAAACACAAAAAATATAACTTGAGTTTGGCAAAAAGATAGATCTATAAAAGAAATATCACAGCTGATCTTTGAAACAAGTGATTAAAAACAGCTAAAAGGGAAGGTTTATTTAGTGAAATGGTATGAAATCAAGTGAAAACTTCACATAGGCTTTGTGGTGACACTTGGATCTACCACTGAATGATCAAATAGCCATTTTTTTTTCTTATAACAGCAAGATTTATGTTCACGGACAGCCATCCTGCAAGGGATAGAGATTACAGACACGAAAGTACTGAAAAGATTCATACCTCCGTTGCTTTACAAGCGTTTCTTTATCTAAACTAGGAGGGTCGGATGATTGAGTGGCGCTGAACTCTTGAAAGTAGATGATGAGTCTTCAATGCTGATCGTAAAATGCAATGCATGCTCTATGACTTTTTCTTTGTCACATGTCACTTGCTTTATTGGTTCAATTTCTGACATTGTGGAACCTCTAAATAAATATAGAATCTAGATTTTAATTGTATTAAAATTTTATTTTAAAAATTGATGCGTCCATGTCAAATAATATATCCTAAGTGAAAGTCCTAGTCGTCCAATCCAGTAGATCACAAAAGGAAGTATACACCGCCCTAAATGAAAACAATAGATGTCAAATAAGAAAGCCGACTCCACAGCTGGAGCAGATGTAGGTACGGTGTAGGTACAGCTACAGCCTGTGGTAACACCAAGACCGGTGACCGGTGATCATTACCGTCATTACTCGAGCTTAGCTCATAACTCGATCTTCCAGGCTTATAATGCGCCGAATCTCCATCATCCTCGGCTCGTAATCAGATCTGTGATATTCTGCGGGGTCCTCCTTACCGGTAACCATGACCAAAAGCGGCGGGCATGGACAGACTACCGCAAACCTAACCGGAATCATCAAAAAAGTACGCGTGGTGTTGTGACGACGACATGATTATGACGAAGCAATGTGTAGTAGATAAGCAAAAAGTACTATCGAAGGTTCATTCAGGACTTCTCGAACATAGCTTCGCCTCTGAAAAAGTTGACATGCAAAGAAGTAAAGTACGAATGAGGTCAGGCCCAGTCTAAAGCATTTGAAGAGTTAAAGAAGAAGTTGACCCAAGCCCCGGTGTTAGCACTACGCGACATTAACGAGGACCTGGTGGTATATTCTGACGCTTCGGGACAAAGGTCAGGGTGTGTATTGAGGTAGAGGGGAAAGGTGATCGTGTATGCATAACGACAGCTAAAGATTCATGAAGTTAACTACCCGACTCACGATTTGGAACTCGCGGCAGTTGTTTTTGCGTTAAAGATTTGGAAGCATTACCTCTACGGGGTGAAATTTGAAGTATTTATTCGAGCAGAAAGACCTTAAGATGCGACAAAGGCGGTGGTTAGAATTGCTGAAGGATTATGATTGTGAGATCCTATACCACCCAGGAAAGGCGAATGTGGTCGCTGATGCCCTAAGTCGTAAGGAGACTCATTCTCCTATTATGGTGAAAGCGTACCAGCTGGTGATAACCCCAAATTTTATGACAGAGCTAGAAAAAGCAGAGACATAAGCACTAAAGGAAGAGAACATAAAGAAAGAAAAAATGGTCGGTCAATAGGTAAAGTTAGAGATGAATACTCATGGAGTGAGGACAAGGTGTGTTCGTATGTGGGTACCAAAGGGCGGAGAGCTTAGGGCCAAAGTACTCGACGAGGCCCATAAGTATCCATATTCCATCCACCCAGGAACAACGAAAATGTATCAGGATTTGAAGAAATAGTATTAGTGGCCTAACATGAAGAATGATGTGACCGGATACGTAAGCAGAACATCAGAAACCATACAGGAAAATTCAGCCTTTGGAAATAGCAGAATGGAAGTGGGAGCGTATTACTATGAAATTTATTACAAAACTGCCTCGCACAGCTAAATGCCATGATACAATATAGGTTATAGTGGATCGTTTGACAAAGAGTGCACATTTCTTACCGATCCGTGAGACTTATTCATTTGAGAAGCTGGCAGAAGTATTCATCAACGAGATTGTGACTCGGTGATCGGCATCCAAGGTACCGATCAAAGATAAGTTAAGAGAGTGTCCTTAGTACCTTAAACTAGTTAGGGTAAGAACGGTGTCGAACCACGAAGAGCTTGTGGTCGGTGTGTAACTCAATTGACTATTCTTTTATGAAGGACTTGATCTGTTGCAAAGCACACATGCATTTCCCTTGTATTTCGTAGTGCTTTCGTATAGTTTTATAGTCGTTTCGAGTCATTTATAGCTTGTACTTAGTTATGTTGTGTTTTGTAGGTATTCGGGGAGTAATTGGAGCTTAAACGATCAAGACGTGTGAAGAAACAAGCACACGATAACCCGGGATGAAAACGGAAAAAGTCGGAAAAAAGTCCAGCCTTAGAAGAGGCATATCTCAGGCTAGAAAATTAGTTACGAGGCCCATAATATATGGATTTGGGGTAGCTCGAGAAGAAAAATTGAAAAATTCAGTATACCCTCAAGATACGCGAGGGCTTGGGTCCATTTTCTCGCGATACGCGAGGGATCAGGAATCATGCGCGACTATTTTGTCTCCGGCGGTATGCGAGGGAGCTTCCGTCTGGGCCTCGCGGTACGCGAGAGACCCCAGATGTCACACCCCGACCGATGGCGGAATCATCGAGGCGGACAATGGAATGATTGTTCAAAAGCACATGATAGCTAAAATGTTGCATAATTCATTAATTAAATTTAAAAACAACAAGATCCAAATACAATACATTCCAAATAACCTAGTCTAGTTCAAAACATTGATTTATTTAACTAGGTCCATAGTTCTTAAGTGGAGAAATCTTCGGCAAGTAGTCACATATCCAAACCTGAAACATTATTTAAATCAAGTGTCAACTAAAAAGTTGGTGAGTACATAGGTTTAGTAAATCCGATAAATAGTAGTTGTAAATCATTTTGCAACTCATTGTTTATCTTGTTAAACATAGTATGTATGATGTATCATTTATTTAATCACAATTCAAACCGAGTTTGACGCGCTTGAACAGAGCACAACAGCTAAGTCCGGTATGTTTGAATATAGTTACCCACTATATCCGATATGATTGAATATAACACGCGGTTATATCCGAGTATGCAGTAATAAACACCCTAACCGGGTGGGCTGGTCAGGCACAATAAATCTATCAATATTACAGTTGGTTGTCTTGTGTTTAAATGTATGTACATCCAAAGAATGAGCATATAGTCTCATGTATAACACGTATAAACAATGTGAGTAGCATGTATAATGTTTTACCCCAAAACGTATAAAAATGTAAAATAGGGGCTATGTAACTCACCTTGCAAGCGGGTATTTTTCCACGCGTGTAGGTGATAAAGATGTTGAAGTCTAAGCACGTTGAAACCCTATGTAGATAAATGGGTATCATTGTATGTTTACATGTGCGTATTAGTATTCAATTGTGTATGAGTTTATGATAGCATTCCTCAGTGGTATTAGCATAGAAGTTGGTCAAGATTTACTTGAAATTACTGATTTGATCGAAACTGTTTTATAGATGTGACAGGTATCGAAACTATGTTCAATCGAAACTACTAGTTTCGATTGACCATTTATAAGTGATACACAGGCTGTCGAAACTACCATCTATCGAAACTACTAGTTTCGATTGATTACTTATAAGTGATATTTAGGCTGTCGAAACTACCATTTAACGAAACTACTAGTTTCGATTGATCATTTATAAGTGATATTCAGGCTGTCGAAACTACCATTTATCGAAACTACCATTTATCGAAACTACTAGTTTCGATTGATCATTTATAAGTGATACACAGGCTGTCGAAACTACCATCTATCGAAACTATTAGTTTCGATTGACCATTTACTCAATCGAAACTAAGTAGTTTCGATGACCCAGACTTTAGCAAATAAAACAGTAACATTAATTTGTCCGGTAATCGATGGTTTGGAGTTGTGACTTCGATTGGTTCAGTTTGTCTTATGATAACAGAAGGTAAAGAAACGAAGTTGAGGATTCTTACGTGGTCGTGAAGGGTCTGGTTGGCAAGGCTTTTAGTTCGAAAATACCAAGAACTTGAATTCCAGAATTCGAGTTGAATTGAGCCTTATAATCTGGTCACAGCTTCACACAGGGATGGCGATTGCAATGGTGCCTTCAATTTGGAGTGAGATTGGGTGAAGGAGGGGTCGCGAGCTCGAGCAGGTCCGACTATGGCTATTTATAGCCGAGCTTGATTTCTTTGTTAAAACGTGCAATTGGGCACGTTCCGACACTAGTCTGGACGAGACGAAACTATCCAGACATTCAACATGCGTGGAGGTGGTCTGTCGGGTGTGAATTCGAAAGTGGGTTTCTCGGCCACCAACAGGATCAGACAATCCTTATGTTGGGGAGACCAATTGGTCGGGGGTTCTTATTCGCGTGGGAGAGACGAGCTCAGGGATGCCTGTAGCGGCTGTCGAGGTGCAGGGGACAGCCCTGTCGGGGGTTCGCCGGAAAATGGCTTTACCCGCCGGACCAACGAAGGGGGTGACCGGATAAACGATTTGGGAATTGGCAGTTTTAGTCCCTGGAGTTTGGTTTGACTTAAATTAGCCCTTGAAATAAATACGGATGGGTCCTTGTAGTTTAAATTGTCCAGAAACAGCCCCTCAACCGATTTCAGTTTTAAAACCTTCTAGTTTGATTAATTACAAAACAACCCCTGAACTTTTATTTAAATAAATTAATTTAATTTCTTTTAAATCAAATTAATTCAAAAATGTTTTTATAAACTTATTTTATTATTATTATTATAAATAATTTTTTTATAAAAGTTATTTATCTTATTTAAATAGGTTACTTTATTGAATGTGCAACTTTTAATTTTAGATTTTTATATAATATTTTATATAAGTTTTAAAGCTTGTAAAATTTTAATTAATTCAAATCCGTAAAAATAAAAATAAAAATAGAATACTTATTAAATAAAAACACTTGTATTTTATTTAATTTGAGAATGATTACACGATAAACATTTTACAAGTGCGCGATCGAAAATCCGAAATGTCACAGTCTCCCCATGTTTGAGGAATTTCGCCCCGAAATTCAACTAATGGAGGCTATGAAAAGAGATGCGGATACTTGGTCTTCATTTGGTCTTCACGTTCCCAAGTGAACTCGGGTCCACGTTTAGACTCTCAACGGACTTTGACAATGGGGATGCGGCTACGCTTGAGTTTCTTGACTTCTCGGTCCATGATTTCCACGGGTTTCTCAACAAAGTGCATTTTCTCGTCAATGCGCACTTCATCAAGTGGGATGTGGAGATTCTCGTCGGCTAGACACTTTTTCAAATTAGATACATGAAAAGTCGGATGAACGTTGATAAGTTCTGAAGGTTCTCCCACTATCGTGTCCACTAGAAGTGCGTGGAAGTTTGGTGATAAAGTCCATAGCAAGGTTCTCCCACTTCCACACGGGAATTTCAGGTTGTTCGAGGAGACCGGAAGGCTTCTGGTGTTCGGCCTTCACTTTAGAACAAGTTAGGCATTTTGCCACAAAGAGGGCAATATCATTTTTCATGCCGGGCCACCAATATTGCTGACGGAGACCCATGTACATCTTATCAGCTCCGGGATGTACCGAATATCGAGTTTTGTGGGACTCGTTCATCAAAAATATACGAAGATTGTCGCGATCGGGAACCCAGATACGGTCCAAGTAATACAATAGACCGTTGGCTTTGGTTTCTAGCAAGAGTTCTACACCACATGCCATTTCTTGGTACATGTTTCCCTCGGTAACCGAGGTGTGTTGTGCTTGAATAATACGGGCTTGGATATCATTATGAATACAAACACTATGAAGCATGATACGTTCATTACGACTCAAGGCGTCGGCTACAACATTTGCTTTGCCGGGGTGGTAGCGAATCTCGCAGTCATAATCGTTAAGAAGTTCAACCCATCGTCGTTGCCTCATATTAAGCTCTTTTTGATTAAAAATATGTTGGAGACTTTTGTGGTCGGTGAAAACCACGCATTTGGTGCCATAAAGATAATGTCTCCAAATTTTCAAGGCGAAAACGACAGCACCAAGTTCGAGATCATGGGTCGTATAGTTCTTCTCATGGGCTTTGAGTTGACGTGATGCGTATGCAATTACTTGACCTCGTTGCATAAGAACACAACCAAGACCTTGGTTGGATGCATCACAATAAATGACAAAGTCGTCATTACCACTAGGAAGAGTTAGAATAGGAGCATTGCAGAGCTTGTGCTTTAGAGTTTGGAAAGCTTCCTCTTGCTTGGGTCCCCACTCGTAAGATTTACCTTTATGAGTCAAGGCAGTGAGCGCAACCGCAATCTTGGAGAAATTTGGGATGAAGCGACGATAGTAACCTGCTAGTCCAAGGAATGAACGAATCTCGGTAGGATTCTTAGGAGTACTCCAATTCTTTACCGCCTCGATCTTTGCCGGGTCCACATGAATTCCCTTATCGTTGACTATGTGTCCCAAAAATTGAACTTCCTTTAGCCAGAATTCACACTTGGAGGCGTATAGTTGTTCTTTCTTCAAGAGTTCCAAAATCAAACGAAGATGTTGTTCATGCTCCGCTTTCGTTTTAGAATAGATGAGAATGTCGTCAATGAAAACGATCACGAACTTGTCCAAATAAGGTTTGCATACACGGTTCATAAGGTCCATGAAGACTGCAGGTGCATTAGTCAAACCAAATGGCATGACCATGAACTCGTAGTGACCATATCTAGTCCGGAAGGCAGTCTTCGGAATGTCTTCATCGAGAACACGAAGTTGATGGTATCCGGAACGAAGGTCAATCTTGGAGAAACATGTTGAACCTTGAAGTTGATCGAAAAGATCGTCGATACGGGGTAAGGGATAACGGTTCTTAATTGTAAGCTTGTTGAGTTCACGATAATCGATGCACATTCGAAATGATCCATCCTTTTTTCTTTACGAACAGCACGGGAGCGCCCCAAGGTGAATGGCTCGGGCGGATGAATCCTTTGGATGAGAGTTCTTGTAATTGACTTGCAAGCTCTTGCATCTCGAAAGGTGCAAGACGATAGGGGGATTTTGCCACGGGAGTTGCTCCAGGCACAAGGTCAATACGAAACTCCACTTGTCTAGGAGGAGGAAGGCCGGGTAGGTCCTCGGGGAATACCTCGGGAAAGTCTCGAATGATCGGAATATCTTGAAATTTCTTACCCTTGTCTTTCATGTCAACTACGTGGGCCAAGAAAGCAACGTACTTTTTCCGCAAGTACTTTTGTGTTAATGTGCATGACATGAGTTGAAGACCACGACACGGTTTTTCACCGAAAATAACTAACGTGTCACCCGAAGGGAGAGGTATACGAATGAACTTTTCGTAGCAAATGACATCGGCATGGTGCTTGGATAACCAGTCCATGCCAATTATAATATCGAAGCTTCCCAATTGCATTGGAAGGAGATCAACGGAGAACACATGATTATTAAGCTCGAGATTGCAGTTGCGGATAATAGAATTTATAGTAATAGATTTTCCGTTTGCTATCTCCACTGAATATGAATTGTCAAGTTTCGTTCTTTGTTTAGCAAGTCGAGATTCAAAAGTTAGAGACACAAAACTCCTATCGGCACCGGTATCAAATAAAATGGATGCATAATGATTGTTTACGAGAAACGTACCGTTTATCACGTCGTTGTTTGCTTGAGCCTCATTAGCGTTTATGTTAAACGCTCGTCCTTGAGGACCACCTTGATGATGAAGTTTTAGGCATCGGTCACGGAAATGGTTTGGATCTCCACATTCGTAACATGCCCGACCATTGAGAGGTGCCGGATAGATGGGACGGTTGGCTGGAGCAGCTTGATGGATGGGAGGACGGGTACGACAGGTAGTGACCACGTGTCCATATCGTCCGCAGTTTGAACACAATCGGCATGGTAGGTTGGCAGGATGATGGTACTTGCAGGTCTGGCATTGGGGATTTGGGCCCTGATAAGTTTTCGGGTTTTGACCCAAAGGGGCCGCTTGGATAGCAGGCACAGCGGGAGTTATGGCTGCGAAGTTTCGACCTTTTCGTTTCGTGTTGCGGTTAGAAGACTCGGGTTTCACATCTTTGACGGCCGCAAGAGTAGAAACAACCTTCCTGGAACCCTTTCTTGTTAAGGTTCCGGCCTTGACATGGTTGTCGGATAGTGTAGCAGCTAGACGGATAGCAGCTTCAAGTGTAGGAGGGTTGCTTCCTAGTACAACATCTTGAATTTGCATAGGTAGGCCGCCTATGTATTTTTCAATCCCCCGAGCAAGGGGAGTGATCATATGAGGCACCAACAGACTTAGCTCTTGAAACCGGGTGGTGTAGGCCAGATTATCCTCGCTGTCCTGGGCAAGATCCCAAAATTCAGCTTCGAGCTTCCTTATTTCATTCCGAGGACAGAATTCATCAGTCATGGCCTTCTTCAGATCATCCCATGATAAGTATGTAGCAACCTCAGCACCACGAGTGCGTTTCTCACCGTTCCACCAGGTGAGGGCTCTCTTTTGGAGTACACTTGTGGCATAACGAACTCGAAGATTATCGGGACAGTCACTGTTTAGGAACGTGCTTTCCATGCTTTCAAACCATTGCAGTAGGCCGGTAGCACCTTCAGTCCCGAAGAATTTTGTAGGATTGCACGAGTTAAAGTGCTTAAACGTGCAGTGAGGCGGGTTGGTACCACCGTTCCCTTGGATGTTGTGAGACCCGTCACTGTTGTTATTTGCTTGGGTCATTTGCCCTACCAGCTGGGAAGAAGAGTAGCAAGATCCGGGTTGGAAGTGCTAGAGTTTGCACGTCGAGGAGGCATTCTAACACCATAAGAAACGACAATGATATTTTAGATAAGATGGATATATAGCGGGAAATAATGTAAGCAGAAAAACGGGATTCATCATGACGCGTGCCAGTGCATGTATATTTATTCAAAGTTAATGGGGGAAACTAAGCCATCTATTCCTGATAGAACATGATGTTATAGATCATTATTCGTGTAATAGGAATTGCCGGGACTTGCATGCACTACAAATCGTTATTACGTGTGCACCCGTAATAATGATTTGCTTTACATGTTCGTCTAGTTCTTCCTATCTTGCTATAATGTCCCCAAATTTTGAGTTTAAGTTCGGATCGTATCCTTGCGAATACATTGACGTATCAACGTTAAATAATCCCTCAAAACTTTCAAAGAGACATGCTTTAGCCTATAGGTAAACACTCACTTCAGGAATTCCCAGGAAAGCATACGGGTCCGTTTATTTGGATTTATACGAAATGCTTTCCTAGACAGAAAACTCAATGTACAGGTGTCACCCTTCCAGATTACACGTGTCCTTTACTGGTTTCAAGAAATTAAGTCGTTGATGAGATTTTAAAGATTTTAATAGAATTGAGAGTCTATGAGTATAAAATGTGTAGGAATTGTTGCAATTAATATGGATTAGGAAAAGAGTATGGATAAGGATAGGTAGTGTATTTGTTTGCATAAGTTTGTTTGTCAAATGTGTATGTAAAGTATGTATCATGTATCAAAGCCTTGTATGTATGTGTATAAGTCTCATGTACCAAACTTGGGAAAATTCAAATAATACCTAACTACAAATAATTCATATAGCAGATAATCATTTAGCACGTAACATATAAAAGGGAGTCCTAAGGTTATAGTCTAGGTCATTGTGTCTAATAACCTAATTCCCTATAAACCTGGCTCTGATACCAATCTGTCACACCCCGACCGATGGCGGAATCATCGAGGCGGACAATGGAATGATTGTTCAAAAGCACATGATAGCTAAAATGTTGCATAATTCATTAATTAAATTTAAAAACAACAAGATTCAAATACAATACATTCCAAATAACCTAGTCTAGTTCAAAACAATGATTTATTTAACTAGGTCCATAGTTCTTAAGTGGAGAAATCTTCGGCAAGTAGTCACATATCCAAACCTGAAACATTATTTAAATCAAGTGTCAACTAAAAAGTTGGTGAGTACATAGGTTTAGTAAATCCGATAAATAGTAGTTGTAAATCGTTTTGCAACTCATTGTTTATCTTGTTAAACATAGTATGTATGATGTATCATTTATTTAATCACAATTCAAACCGAGTTTGATGCGCTTGAACAGAGCACAACAGCTAAGTCCGGTATGTTTGAATATAGTTACCCACTATATCCGATATGATTGAATATAACACGCGGTTATATCCGAGTATGCAGTAATAAACACCCTAACCGGGTGGGCTGGTCAGGCACAATAGATCTATCAATATTACAGTTGGTTGTCCTGTGTTTAAATGTATGTACATCCAAAGAATGAGCATATAGTCTCATGTATAACACGTATAAACAATGTGAGTAGCATGTATAATGTTTTACCCCAAAACGTATAAAAATGTAAAATAGGGGCTATGTAACTCACCTTGCAAGCGGGTATTTTTCCACGCGTGTAGGTGATAAAGATGTTGAAGTCTAAGCACGTTGAAACCCTATGTAGATAAATGGGTATCATTGTATGTTTACATGTGCGTATTAGTATTCAATTGTGTATGAGTTTATGATAGCATTCCTCAGTGGTATTAGCATAGAAGTTGGTCCAGATTTACTTGAAATTACTGATTTGATCGAAACTGTTTTATAGATGTGACAGGTATCGAAACTATGTTCAATCGAAACTACTAGTTTCGATTGACCATTTATAAGTGATACACAGGCTGTCGAAACTACCATCTATAGAAACTACTAGTTTCGATTGATCACTTATAAGTGATATTCAGGCTGTCGAAACTACCATTTATCGAAACTACTAGTTTCGATTGATCATTTATAAGTGATATTCAGGCTGTCGAAACTACCATTTATCGAAACTACTAGTTTCAATTGATCATTTATAAGTGATACACAGGCTGTCGAAACTACCATCTATCGAAACTATTAGTTTAGATTGACCATTTACTCAATCGAAACTAAGTAGTTTCGATGGCCCAGACTTTAGCAAATAAAACAGTAACATTAATTTGTCAGGTAATCGATGGTTTGGAGTTGTGACTTCGATTGGTTCAGTTTGTCTTATGATAACAGAAGGTAAAGAAACGAAGTTGAGGATTCTTACGTGGTCGTGAAGGGTCTGGTTGGCAAGGCTTTTAGTTCGAAAATACCAAGAACTTGAATTCCAGAATTCGAGTTGAATTGAGCCTTATAATCTGGTCACAGCTTCACACAGGGATGGCGATTGCAATGGTGCCTTCAATTTGGAGTGAGATTGGGTGAAGGAGGGGTCGCGAGCTCGAGCAGGTCCGACTATGGCTATTTATAGCCGAGCTTGATTTCTTTGTTAAAACGTGCAATTGGGCACGTTCCGACACTAGTCTGGACGAGACGAAACTATCCAGACATTCAACATGCGTGGAGGTGGTCTGTCGGGTGTGAATTCGAAAGTGGGTTTCTCGGCCACCAACAGGATCAGACGATCCTTATGTTGGGGAGACCAATTGGTCGGGGGTTCTTATTCGCGTGGGAGAGACGAGCTCAGGGATGCCTGTAGCGGCTGTCGAGGTGCAGGGGACAGCCCTGTCGGGGGTTCGCCGGAAAATGGCTTTACCCGCCGGACCAACGAAGGGGGTGACCGGATAAACGATTTGGGAATTGGCAGTTTTAGTCCCTGGAGTTTGGTTTGACTTAAATTAGCCCTTGAAATAAATACGGATGGGTCCTTGTAGTTTAAATTGTCCAGAAACAGCCCCTCAACCGATTTCAGTTTTAAAACCTTCTAGTTTGATTAATTACAAAACAACCCCTGAACTTTTATTTAAATAAATTAATTTAATTTCTTTTAAATCAAATTAATTCAAAAATGTTTTTATAAACTTATTTTATTATTATTATTATAAATAATTTTTTTTATAAAAGTTATTTATCTTATTTAAATAGGTTACTTTATTGAATGTGCAACTTTTAATTTTAGATTTTTATATAATATTTTATATAAGTTTTAAAGCTTGTAAAATTTTAATTAATTCAAATCCGTAAAAATAAAAATAAAAATAGAATACTTATTAAATAAAAACACTTGTATTTTATTTAATTTGAGAATGATTACACGATAAACATTTTACAAGTGCGCGATCGAAAATCCGAAATGTCACACCAGATACGCAGATTTTGGCCTATTTTCATGGTATAAAAGGTTGAGATCAATCCTAGGGTTTAATTATTCGATTCTAGGTGTAAAGTTAAGGACTTTTGGGCATTTTGAGTAGGAGCAGTGACAAGGAATCAAGGATTGAAGCGTTTGATGCGTGGATCGATTGGATTATCGTCTTTTTGGTTTATGTTTCTTATCTTTTTCTTTTTGATTCATCTATCTTGCATCATGATTCTGAATATTATACTTTGTTATGATGTTTTGATGATGGTAGTAGGCTAGATTTCTTGAACTGCCTAGATTTTGATGATTATGCGTTGTTATTTGGTTTATTTTGGATTTCGGTTTCTTTTTGGTGGATTAACAATAAGGTAAAGAACTTGGTTTTGTTTGATTGGATGTATATGCGTATTTGATCTTGATTTATGATCTATTGATTGTTCCATATACTGCTTTGTGAATGTCTTTCATGTATGGTCGCATATTAGGTCACTAGCTGTGTGCATGTGATTGGTTTATGGTTTATTGTCTTGTATCCATAGGAACATCGATTGAGAGCCTGTTAGGGTTGAGTATTCTGCTTTCTTCAATAGCTGAAAGGTGCGAAGTTGTCGGGTAATCTTTGGTGTTAGGGTTTTAGGTTAACTTCTCTAAAAGGAGGGTTTCCTAGGTTGTCTTAGTGTAATTGTTATTCCGTGTCTAGTGAAGGGGATTCAAGTTTCTCCTTGCACTGAAAGGTGTATTAAGATAGTGAGACTGAGAGGTAATCTGTCTAGCGAGTACTTTAGTGTTGTTGGAGATAGCTGAGAGGTGATCCAACTAACTGGTGAGTTTCACACATCCCTTAGGTTTACTTTTAGGTCACACCCGGAGAATGATCTGGGATCCACTAGGTTGTTTAAGTGTATCGTATTCTAAGAGCCCGGTTCCATCATAGTTTTCGTATCCGAGAGATTTTCAAGGTACATGCATAGGATTCAAGGTCTATGTAGTGTTTTCCCTATTTGTGAGTTGTCTAAAGTTTCTTGCTTTCTGTTTGGTGTCGTTAGTTAGAGAGTTCCATTAGGTTACAACATAAATTCCCCCCAATATAATTCAGTTTAGTTAGTTGAGTTAGAGTCTAGATAGAGTTATCGCTAGTGTCTCGCGGGTTCAATATTCGGATTTCATTTGACTTTGCTACATTGATCGGTACACTTGTCGGTTTTGTGGTCTAGTATTAGGTTGAGTCTAGATTTATAAATTTAAAGCTAGAGTGTCTAGGTTAGGTTTTATATTAGTTTTTATAGACCAGTCCGAGCGACATCAAGTTTTTGGCGCCGTTGCCGGGGAAACTTGGAAGTAGCAATATTAGCTTTGACTAGTTCTTTTAGTATTTTTTGTTTGTTTTGTCCTTTGAGTCTTTCTTGTTTGTGTGCTTGTCCTACGTGCTATATGTGAGTCTAACTTAAGATCGAATCTTTCAGTTTTTAGTCTTTATTTATTTTCTTTTATTCTTGTGTGTGTTTATGCACCACACTCGTTCGCAGGGATCACCATCATATTCTGCTTGCTTAGAGCCCGAACGAGAGCTACACGAGCGCACCCGCGACTTTCAGGAGCGTTTGAAAGCATTCTGCAGCAACCGGGTACGTTCTCCTAGCCCAATTCCATTTCCTACCATGGGCGACGCTGACCCACCAGCGAGACGTACATTGTACCAGAGGGCCAGTAACGGGGTCAGTGGGGCGAGATCTTCGATCACACGCCCCGCAAATCTTACCACCAATACATGGCAGATCTCGTCACATGTCATGAGCACGATCACTCATGCCAACCAATTTCATTGCTTTGAGGATGAGGATGCACCGGGACATTTGTCCCCCTTCGTGCGGATATGTGATACCTTCAATATCACGGGTGTGTCTAAGGACGCTATCTACTTGTGTCTCTTCCCATTCTCACTCTCTGGGCGTGCATCTACTTGGCTTAACACCCTCCTCGACAATTCTATCACCACATGGGAGGATCTGCAAGCTAAGTTATACAAGAAGTACTATCCACCTTCCAAGGCCGCTCACCTTCGGGATCAAATCCATTCGTTCCGGATGGATCGTGACGAGCCTTATCACTTGGCCTGGGAGCGGTTCTACGCGATGTTGAGCCGATGTCTCCAGCATGGTATTTCTGACTGGGCGATAGTGGAGAAGTTCTACAATGGTCTCACCTTCGAGAAGCAGTAAATGTTCAACACAGCTGCAGGAGGCCATATCATGGATAAACTCGAGCCATACGAGTGTGAGGAGATGTTCGAGAGCTTCGCTCTGGCAGAACATCAGCAGCCATCTACTAGGAATTTCATTCCTAGTACTAGAGCACCATCCTCTTCTCCTAGAGGTGTGCATCAGGTCACTCCTGATACTAGCGTGGCTGCCGCAATCGCCTCAATGGCCAAAGAGATTAAGGAGCTGAAGCTCAGTGCTCAGCAGTGTCAAGTGTGCAGGGGAGGCCACGACACCCGTGATTGCCCGGTAAATACTCAAGAGCAGGTGAGTTTTGCTAGCAACCAATACCAGAACCGAGGGTACAACAACTATAATTCTTTTGGCTCGGGATGGAGATCTGGAAACTACCCACCGGGGTTTAACGGTCGTCAGCAACAGCAGCATGGAGGAGGAGATACAAGAGCTAGCACGGGAAGCGGTGTTGACACGATTACGATAAAGGAGATGCTTGAGACTCAGACACAGCTGCTTGCCCACTTAGTCTAGCAGGACAGGGATGCTAAGCAGAGATTGGATAGCCACGACACTCTATTGAAGAATCAACAGTCGGCATTCCATGTTCTGCAACGCACGGTTGAGGACATCTCTAAGAGTCTAAAGGATCGATAGGGAGATCAATCTTCAGGCTCCAACGCTTCAGTTATAGCCGTGTCAGTTAAGGGTGTGGAGAAGAAAGAGGTTGAAGAGGATGACTCCCACTCGAGTATGTATAACATTCCGTCACCTAAGGAGGTCAAGAAGATTGACTGGAGAGCTCGATTTGTTGAGACCGATGCTAAGATGGCAGAGGATCAGGTGGACGAGGAGGAAGTAGTTGAGATACCTGCCGAGAAGGCAGAGGATGAGAAGAAGGGGGCGGATATGCAGACCCTCGAGATTGACCTGACTCGTGTTCCCTACCCAGCACGTTTGCTGCCATTCAAGCAAGCCAGGGAACACGGTCACTTCCTTGACATGTTCAAACAGCTCAAGGTCAATCTTCCGCTGATAGAGACCCTCCAGCAAGTTTCTAAAATATCTTCTTTCCAACAAGAAGAAATTAGAGGATGTCTCTAAAGTCTTACTTAGTGAGCAATGCTCTGCAGTGGTGCAGAACAAGTTGCGCGAGAAATTGGGAGATTCAGGGCGTTTCACGATTCCGTGTCTCCTAGGCAGTTTGCCCTTGCACCACGCGTTGGCTGACCTAGGTGCTAGCATCAATCTGATGACCTATTCTTTATACATGAGCATATCCTTGGCTGACCGTTCAGTCAAGTATCCACGGGGAATTGGGGAAAATCTTCTAGTGAAAGTAGGCAAATTTGTCTTTCCCGGGGACTTCGTTATTCTAGACATGGAGGTGGATGAGAGAGTCCCACTCATCCTCGGGCACCCATTCTTGCGCACCACTAAGGCAGTAATTGAAGTCTTTGACGGGAAACTCACACTTCGTGTGGGGGATGATTCGGTTATATTTGATGCCACACAGTCCGTGAAGGATGTTGGCGAGCATAGCCACTCTGTGTGCATGCTTGATGTCTTCATGGACTACCAGCAGGACTATGATCCGATGTTAGAAGTTAGTGAACCCGACCCGAATTTAGAAGAACCATCTGATTGGGCGGTAGAATTAGAGAAGTTGTTGGAAGAGCCGGATGATTATGGCGATGAGATGCCTGATGATCTGCTGGGTATGATGGCAGAATTTGATGAGATCATAGGAAAGTCCCTAAGTGTATGGAAGCTGGTGGAGGTTGTTGAGGATCCCGATGATCCTGGTGAAGGTTTAGAGGTCCCATTTATAGAAAATCTTATTCCTGAACCGTTACCCAGCACCGTTGTGCTTTCTGAGGGGAGAGCTGCTGAGCCGACCCCTAGTTCTGACTAACCTAGGTCTAGGCCACCTCGTAAAAGAACTCAAGAGTTAATCAATTTAGGTAACCTAGACAGCGTGCAAACCCTAAGTGTGGGGACGTTGAGGGGAGATAATTTGCTTGGTTATTTGGTGCATATCATTTTCGGGCCAGGTAGGTATAAGCTGTGGTGGAAGGACCTGAGTGATATTGGTCCACTATTTGAAAGGAGTAGTTATTTGCTAGAGATATGGAGGACCGGGAGACCGCTAAAGTGATGAAAGTGGACGCTAAAGTGATGAAAATCATATTTGTTTTGATTTTGGTTGCCATACGGGCTTAGGCTTCTTCCATTTTGGTTAGCATTGGCAAACAGAGGGTTTTCGTTGACATTGATTGGGTTTTGGTTCGCATTGCAATTAGGATTGGAATTACGGTTTTGGTTTCGAGGTTGCTTCATGGGTGAAGTGTTGGCGCGGCTTCGGTTGCCACCGCCCAAACGGTTGCCTTGGTTTTCCATGTTCACCGTTTCAGTGGAATGGTGATCAATAATCGGTGAATTGGAGGGTGTTGCTTCTTCCGCTCGATGACTTGCTCGGTTTTGCCTTGCTAGTCTTTCAATTTCCGGATTATATTCCAATGGTGAAGTTCTTCCAGAAAAACGAGTACGCGTGCACTATCTGTTTTCTTCACAAACAACACACCAAGCGTAATCGAGAATAGAAAGAGAATAATCAACTAAAACAATTAAACAGATAATCACGAATTAAACAAATATCACGATAATCAACTAAAATAAACACCAAACGCACAATCTCCCAGGCAACGGCGCCAAAATTTGATCGGCGTCGAAGGTACCGATCAAAGATAAGTTAAGAGAGTGTCCTTAGTACCTTAAACTAGTTAGGGTAAAAAGGATGTCGAACCACGAATAGCTTGTGGTAGGTGTGTAACTCAATTGATTATTCTTTTATGAAGGACTTCTAGATTCTTTAAAGTTGCGAAATTGGTGAACTAATGATGTGGTTTAACTGATTTGCACTTAGAACATAACAATGACTTGTAACTTGAAGTAATAATAAGACAATGACTAGTAATTTAACAAACACGGTGATTATGATGAATTTGTAAACAATAATATGAGAAAAGATCACACAAGGGTTTCTGGTTTTGCAAGCAACTAGGATAACTTCACACAAACAGTTTGAATTTCTATGGAACACAACGATTTCTAAGACTTGTTAAAATGATTACTCAATCGGAGGCATCAACGCTCATCTAACATATGTAATTGGTGCACGAAAACCTTCACGATATGTATTTCGGACAAACTATGCTTTATGAATCAAGAACACAAAATAAACCCTAACATGAATTGAAACTAATAGCAACCATCATCTCATAATATCAATGATGCAAGAAAATCTCAACAATTATAAGTTCATGACAATACTAACAATCAAAGCATGTAATCTCAATCGAATGATTACCCAAGTTTAGTGTTTCAAACCAAAAGTGCAAGAAAAACCCTAGAAAACTTACAACCATCCACCCGGAGATGATCTTGGATGAATTAGCCACTCATGTTGTTGATTTGATCTTCAAAAGTGTTGATTCCAATGATTTCTTCCTTGTAGATGATGATAAAACTCTCCAAAACCTCCCAAAATTCGTCCAAAAAAAGATATTTTCGAATTAGGGATGAAACCCCTATAATAACTCATAAGATTTGACAGTTTCCTAAAATTTCACCCAACTTGATTGCACTCGGCGTCTAAGACGCCAGTTTTGGCGTCTAGGACTCCGCCTTGATTTCTTCAATGCTAGGATGCCATTTTATGTTGCTTAACGCCAAAAGGAACGTACGTAGACGCTGACCGGCGTCTTAGACGCCAGAACTGGCGTCCTGGACGCCCCCTATGGATTTCTTGGCGTTTTTCTTCCATCTTGATCCGTGTTAGAGCATAACCTTCTACACGATGCTTCAAATACCTCCAAAACATGTCCTTTAATTGGCTACTTTTGTACCTGCGTCCGGGAGCAGAACCCACTTTTTCTTCTATTGGATTTACGGCCCTACGAAGACGTTTACACTTCTGTGCCCATTGGCGGAACTTGAACAATTAATTTGAGGGCAAATTTGTTTCACCAAATACCAAAAATCCAAAAAAAAATAGTTTTTACGCATAAACGACAAAGGAAGAATAATTACGACTTAGCCCGACGGCATTTAAGGTCTTTAAATTCATCACTAGTGGGCTTAGTGAAAAAAAAATTTGGGTTTTTATCTGAATCAGGAGGGGCTCAAACGCTATAAATAATACGAAATAAATCTAGTGGGCCAAAATCAGTACTTCAGAGAAAAAAATTGTTGGGGGG
This sequence comes from Smallanthus sonchifolius, assembly GCA_023525975.1. NCBI lineage: Eukaryota > Viridiplantae > Streptophyta > Magnoliopsida > Asterales > Asteraceae > Smallanthus > Smallanthus sonchifolius. Next base: position 57,208,549 of record CM042028.1, read on the forward strand.
GGGGGGAGCTAGGCCCCTTTGGGCCCCACTATGTTTCAATAACTAATACAAAATAAATCTAGTGGGCCAAAATCAGTAATTCAGATCAAAAAATTGTTGGGGGGGGGGGGGGATGGTGAGCTAGGCCCCTTTGGCCCCCACTATGTTTCGCCCCTGTCTGCGCCGATTAGATTTGCCGCCCAACACGCTCTCATGTTGTGCATTGCTCGTGATACATGTTTTCGCTAATCGAATGTTCTAAGAGACTTTTCTTCTTCAACACACTTTGGAAATGTTTAATCGTGTAATTGTAGTTATGCGTCCATAGCCTTGTGGTCTATTGGTATTAGTGATTACCCCACGAGATTGGTGTGGGTTTCAATCCTGTAAATGTAGGTTTATGTGGTATTTAAAAGTAAAAAACAATCATGTTCAAAAAATTGTAGCGAAGTGTTTTAAATATATTTTATTTCAATCAATTAATTTAAATTTATTTTTTTGAATAATTATGAAAAGAATCTAACTATTTAATCATTTTTTTAACAGATTTTTGGTTCGACAATCAACAAGGCAAATTACATAAGGATAGCAGGTAGACGGGCAACAAACTGCGCCGCCATCCCCTTCTGAATGGAAAACCCTAATCTACTAAAAACAAAGCCTCGTCCCTGAGGAGTCGTAAAGTTGCTGTGGACCACACGCTGAACTCTAGCCAAGAACCGAACCGCCTCCGGCGCCAAGGAGCCGAACGTGTCAAACGCCAGGGGGACAAAGGCATGCTGATTATCCTCACAAGCTTTCGCGTGCTTTTCCACCTTCTTTGACTTTGCTTTCATAACCGCTTGCCCCGCCACAAACCCATTTTCCCGCAACCCAGCTAGGGGGGATACACCTGTGAGATCGACACAAGCATGTTTCCCGCCCTCCCAACAAAAAACTAGCACGTCCGCCGGGCGTAGGGTGGACCTCCCTTCCGCCGGGTCCGTAAGAAAATTAACCGGTGTCTCTTTCTTTGCCGAGATCCCTGCTCGTTTGAGAATATCCATTAACGCGTCTCGAACAAAATCATGGCGATACTTAAACCCCGGCAGCTCTACAGTGTAACGCATGCTCCCCGTATTTATCCAGGCATGCTTTACGGCAGACTGGGCAAGTTTCATCATTCGGGAACATGGGGATCATCAGACGGTACTTAAGGATTGACCGGTACTCCACCGCTGACATACGTTGACCCAGACCTTCAATAGGAATAACAGTTAAGAAATCCTGGGCGTGAGGTCTCTGTAAGCATTCAATGACGGCTTTCTGGCGAGGGGACAAAAGGAAATCTTCTCCCAAACTTTGTGCGATTCGACAACAAAGGGCATTCGCCAAAGTTTTATGTGGTTTTTTGGGGGCGGTGTCCTTGTTAGAGAAACCGCCGAGATCAAAATCAGGGAGAGATTCATGCAATCGATCCAGGGCGCTGGCATAATCCGGGTCAGTGGTAGCAACCCCACTGTTGCGTAAGATGTGGTCCTGCAACTCCCAAGATTTAGACCTGGAAGCCACAAAGGCATAGGCAGCCACATCCCGGGCCGACAGAAGGCCCAACCCACCTAGCCGCATCGGCAAGGTCGCGATCCGCCACTGGAGTTCACAAAAAAAAAGGGCCCCCACATACGACAATGTCTTCTATTGCCTTTCGAAGACCTTTATCAAAACATGAAACCGCATCATCCACAAAAGGGGGTTGGCAAGTTCACAAACCAAATAGCAACTTTGCAACCCCCATACAAGATCTAAGCAAGAGGAGTTCACTTTGAGGATCCCGCAACAAGGGAAGGTGTCCCATGATGTCAACAGCTCGCGTTGCCCTCTTAGCCGTTAGACCACTAATAAAACTGGTATCACAGCTGACTGCCCCTCCTAGCAGTTTGACACCTCTCTCCGGCCTCCCAATCTCACTGGGGAAAAGCCCTGGCCGGACCTTCACCCCGTTGCATGTCGGCCAAAATACCTCAGTTTATTATTTATGTTATTAATTCAGGTTATCAATTTTAGTTATACAAAAAAATATTTGACACGAATAATAGATAGTTTAACTAAAAGTGTTTAAAATTACTTGTCTAGACATATTTAGTTTCTTATAACAAAAACTTTTTGTATAAGTTTAGGTTTTTCAAATAGGGAGACACTCATATATGTCATGTAACATAGTACATACAGAATGAGATACCGGAAACGTTTACTCGTCAAAATGTGAGAGATCAAGCTGGTTGGAGAATGAAATATTGTTTAAGTAATAAATCTTTATTTATTTGGATATTTATTTATATAAACTAGTGTTACTAAATAAAAATATTTTCATTATAGGAAATATTTAACAATGGTAATATTACTCAAATATCTATACTAATAAATAAAAATCATATGGGGACACGTGTTATTTTCTGGTGTATCCTCAGTATATTTTTTCCGCCTCTCTCTGCTATTAAATATTGATATTAAATGAATATATACTTTTAAATTTTTAATATGAATCTAGTTATGAATACTTATTATTTAATTATGAATAATTATTATATTATTAACTAAATGAATTTAATATGACATAACATTTATCAAGTACATAAAAAAAAATTTAATACCCACTTGAAAAAAAATGTTTTAAAAATTAACTTAACATAATTTATAATTGTCACGTTAAAATACATTTTTTAAATACATATTTGGACGTACGATTGTATGTGTTAACATATTACATTATATTTTATTCAAGTGGTATAATACACCGGTTTTTAAAGACATGAGTTTTTATTACTAAGTATATAATATTACTGTTATTCAACCGGTTAATACACGGGATTCTAACCTAGTTAGGATTAATATAGTAAATGAAACTTGTTAATTGATTTCAAAGAAATTTTGGATTTCTACTTTATAATTCCAGATGAGTCTTACTAGAAATGTATATCAAATTTTAGAATTTTAGAAAAAAAAACATTTTGGATTTACATTAATCAAATAGTTGGTTTGATGGAACATTTATTTATTTTCCGTTAGACATGCACATGCAAAATGCGTCATTTTGTCCGGTAGTCGGGGTTGGAGGCTCTGTGCGACTAGTAAAAATAGGCCATAAAATATAAATTATATAATTCATAAATATGACGATAATTGTTATAACAATAAAAAAACAAAATTAATGTAGCAAAATGATTTATTTTACATAATTAAACGAATCGTGAGTCTCTCCTACCATTCGTGAAAGAAAAATTGTTTATCAACTCTTCATAATCCATACTTTCCTAACATTGGATTTTAAAATGTTTATCAATATATTGGGCCCTCTAAAATATATAATTACTAAAAAGTTTATAACTTTTTTTTAAAATGTTAATCGACACCCAACAACAAAAGAGAACTTTACAACTATGGAGTCGTAATATAATATTAATTGAATAATCATTAATTGGTTTATATAAGATTTGATCACAAAATTCAATGTTAATAATTCAATTTTTTTCTCAAAACTTTTTATTATTATTGATTTTAAACGAAATATTTCTTCTAAAGAAACGTTTCTACATTTAAAAACAAAAAAAATACACAGTTGATTAGTAATTACTTGTAATTTTATAATAATCTAATTAAATATCTAAAATATAAAATAAAAACAAGAAAATTGGCACATTCAATTCGGTAACTCTTTTTTAAAATAATAATAATTAATTGTAGAAAAGAAAACTAAAAGAAAAACACCTACTTAATTGTAGAGAATTTAAAGTTGATAGGTGGAGGCATGGAGTAGAATGTGGCGGCAAAGAACTGCATAGTCGTAGAGGGAGTCTTTTAGGAGGGGAACAACTTTATTGAAAAAATAAAAACCAACAATGAAATATTAGGTTTTAATTTTTTGGCCCAGACTCGTTTATCTCAAAAAGCCCACTATAACAATTTGAATATGTAATAAACTAGTTGGTTAAACCCGTGCTCCGGGACGGGTGTCGGGCCGATCACAAATAAAATATAAATGAAAACGTAATAGTATGTTAGGTTCGTCACATTACCACAACGGATATGGCAGTCGCGGTAGGTTACGATAAAAAAGTTTGATTCTGAATGTTACTCCATTTTAAAAAAAAATTATATCGCAACGTCGACAAAAAGAGTAAAAACAGCCGTCCGCTTTATTCTTTAAAAAAGATAACAAATGAAAGTTATTAAAGGAAAAAGAAAATATTAAAAAATTAAACAAGTTAAAGCGTGTATCATATGTTACAGTTCTCTATATTAAAAATATAATTATGAACGGTAAACCACCGATTAGTTTTTACAATGTTATTGTTTGGATTTACACACAATGTGAAATATAGACAAAGTGGTTAGTGGCCCCCTCCTTCACACACGTGACCAAGGATCAGTCCCTGGGAAATTGTTTCGTGGCCAAGTAAAAGAACGCCACGTAGCAGTCATTATTCACGTCATTCTCAATTGTATGGTTTCTAATATATTAAGTTTTTACATATTCTTTTTTCTTTCTTTCTTCCACTGCACAACTTCAAAAATCAGAGCAACTCGCCGGACCACCACTCGCAGCCTACCGGACCGTCGTTCGCCAGCCGGAAAACTTTTGAATATCTCTATTTTCGTCTCTTATTTCTAATGATTTACAATCAAGAGGGTCAACTATAAAAAAAATTTACTAACTACTCCGGTAAGCCAAAATTTGGGCCCTGAGCGGTCGCCCACCTGACACATCCTCAGGCCCGGCCCTGATCAGCGTGATAAGTTTCTCACTTGGTTATCACTAGGTAAACGAAATACCCAAGTGATTGAAATACCACATATTTGACCATAGGGACCCATCCAACACCCACAATGGGGGACCCATCCAACACCCACAAATGGGTTTCTTCTACACGTGAAGCCACTCACGGGAATGTGCTCCCCCCCCCCCCACCGCCGCCCTTTCACGCCATAGTGAGGGCGGTGTTTCCAATGAGATCATGGCGTGAGGGGGCTCACATGGGGGTACCCGTGACGGTATACCTTGTACCCTAAGTGTAGTGGTTTCATTAAAAAGTATATTCACGTCCCGTCATGTTACTGTCACATCAGCACAGAGACAATCACTAACAGAACAACTAAACTCTGTAATGGTTTTATTGTCACGTCACTGATTGCATTAAATTTTTATTTATAACCTAATCATTATATAGATAATTAATTAAAATCCATGAAGGTTCTACCTTGGTGTTTAGGGAGGTTTTCTCAAAGGGTTTCCCCTCTGTGGAGGTCATGATTTCGAATCTTGTAAGATGCATTTAATAAAATCTAGGAACACCCTCTGTAGATTTCGAATTCCTTGAGGGTTGTTTGGGTAGACTGATGTACGAGCCTCTCATGGTGGGACGTGCCAGTTGAGCCCACGCCGTTCAAAAAAAAGATAATTAATTAAAAAATAAATTAAACATAAAAATATCATATTAATATTTTTTTAAATAAAGAGAATAAAATATTTTATTTAATATTACATAACATAAAAATACAAATAATCATTTCACACTTGGACGATTCCTTCATATATGCTTTGTCAAATCTCAAACGTGTCACCTCAACAATCACCTCATCTTCATTCGATGAAAAGGATAAAAAACCCATTTTTTAACAATTATATTATGTGTGGAGAGAATTTTTGAGCAGAAGATGGAAATTATGTGGTATGTTTTGAGATTGAGTTGTTATTTAAAAATTAAATTATTTATTTAATTTTTTGGAGCCGTTGCAACTTGCAACGGCTAGTCAACACCACCAAACCATCAAGCGTCTGTGATTCAAATACTCCCCCTCCCCTTCACTCCCCCAATAACACCTAGGGGTCCGGTGTTCCACGCCCGTGATTGCGTTCACGCCACCCTTTCACGCCTATAACACTAGCCTAAGAAATGAGGTTCTTGAGCTATGGGATGTCAGTGACAGCGGTCTCATGGTAAGGTTTGCACTCATCTTATTCTTTCAAATTTACTTTTACGAGTAAAATAATACCGGTGTATTTATTTGTTTGTAAATCGGTTTGGGATTACATGGACTAGAATCTCAACGTGAAAGTTTTAACCTTCTAAAATATAAATGGAGATCCATGATGCTCTTGGAAAAAACATGTGAATCTGATTAGAGATGGAACGAGTTTCGAAACAATAAAACTCAATCCAAACTCGACACATTAATTGTAATCCCTAATTAAATACTTCAATGAGAAAGGTCACCCCTTCTTCCTTGGCGGATAAATGGTTTTGGTCTGATGATCTGGATGGTAGTTTCTCAGTTCGATCTGTTAGAAGAAAAATTGATAGCTCTGGAAGCCTTAGCTGCAATTATGTAATGGAATGGAATAATTGGCTCCCCATCAAGATCAACGTTTTTGGGTGGAGAGCGGAAATGGAAAGACCCCTGACTCTCGAAGCGTTGGCTCAAAGGAATATCATCCCGCGCTCGATCCCAGTTTTATGCCCTCTCTGTGGGGCCGCCCCGGAATCAATGGGCTATTTACTCACCTCCTGTTCTTTGACCCTTTCGGTTTGGCAAAAAATATCCTCTTGGTGCAAGACCCCCCACATCTTTGCTTTCTCCTCTAGAGATCTTTTGGACCTCCACAAAAGCATTCCGGGTTGTAAAGCATTCAAGAAGATATTTAATGCAATCTCTCTCACTACATGTTGATGCGTTTGGAAAACTAGAAATGAAAAGGTTCATAGTAACAAAGCCATTTAGGTGCAAAAAATCGTGGAAGAGATCAAGGTAATGACTTTTCTTTGAGTGAAGAACCGAGCTAAACTTAAAAGCCTTGATTGGTCCTTTTGGTGCATTTTCAATTTAAACTTCATGTTTGTTTAGGCCTTAAAGTGGCTTGTAGTTTTTATCTTTATGGTGTATGTTCTTCTCTCTAGCTTCTTGCTAGTTTGTTTTTTATGAAATTTATGTCGTTAAAAAAAAAGTTAAACATGAGATCATCTTTAGACATCATCAAGGTCACATTCAGATCATAATAACTTAATGAAAGAAACAACGTACACAATAATATACATGAAAATATTTTAGAAGATCGACTAACAAATTAGATATCCTAAAAGCCATATATATAACCCTACTTTGTAGCCTTCAAATAAACACCGATACTATCAATATAATACCCACAAAGGCCGTAAAATCCAGCAAACGAGCCATCATCCCATGGTAATATGAAAGGTGTCCCTCTTACGTCACCAAACGGCCCATGTGTTTTTTTATTCGTCACGAATGATATTGATGAAATTATTGTGTAGCCAGCATAAGCTCCCCTTGACAATGCAACTGTTCCGCTAATAGCACTAATTTCTTCGTCCATATCGAATGTTACCTAATCAATTATGGAAGATTAGATTTAAAGAATCACAACAAAGAAATTTCATGATCTAAACAATCAAGAACCTTTTACCTCAGAAACTTTATCTCCACCATTCCACCCACCAATCTTTTTAGAACTATTTGTTAACCATCTGTACTGCGTGGTGAAGATTAGAGAGTATATGAGATCTCCATGATCAATGGTTATCTTCTTCAAATGATGATTACTCTCAAGTTGGAAAGACCAAATATTTTGGGGACCTCCCTGATCAGTTCTTCCCCATGTTCCGACCCTGATGATCTCCTGATGATGGGCTTTCACATAGACACCAATCCCATCAATATAATAACTAGCAAAGCCGTAAAATCCGACTAACGAGCCTTTTTCCAATGGTAAAGAGAACACAGAACTGGATGTTTTACCAAAAGGTCCATGGATATTCTTGTTCGTTTCAAAATACAGTGATGAAATTATTTTACGACCATCTCTAGTATCAATGCTTCCTCTAATACCAACTATTTCCTCGTCAAAGTCAAACGTAACCTGAATATTTAATTTGTGCTCACATGAAAATTGTATTTGGAAAAACATGTATGTGTATATGCATTGATTAGATGATCGGGTGGGCCAGTGGCCCGTCAGTGATCCAAATTGTTGTTAAAAAAAATAGAGTACGCTAATTACGATATATATATTTCACCTCTGAAACTGTTTGTCCACCAGCCCAACCACCAGCTTTGTTAGAAGTGTGCAAAACACCTCTACATTCAACGGTGAACATGAGAGAGTATATCAAATCATCATCATGATCAATGGTTATCTTTTGCAACTTATGACCCGACTCAAGTTCAAATGACCAGTTATTATCACCAGGACTTCCGCTTTGTTTTCCCCAAGTTCCTACCCGAATAAATCCGACTACTTTGCTATTAATCTTGAAACAAATATAATATAGGTTAGTTGATACGAATGATAGAAATAGATTTTAAATTATGTGTTAGTATTAATTTTTCACATGAAACTTACTTGAAGCTTTAATGCCGTTTCAAGTTTCTCAACGATCGTTGCCATCGTTGGCCGCTCAGAACGGTTTTCTTTCACGCATTGATACGCAACCATAGAGAAAACATTCAACGAATCTACCTGTATTTCATTCTTGATACTGGGAAGGATTATCTCATATAATTTGTTTTGTTCACAAGATCGTTGCACGAGTGAAGCAAGAGATCGGTTATCATCTTGATTTGTTTTAATAACGGCAGGCCTTCCACACAATATTTCAAATAGTACCACCCCAAATGAATACACATCAGATTCCTTAGTTAGAATGCCAGTTTTAACATATTGGGGATCAACATAGCCAAAGGTGCCACAAGCATTAGTGACAAGAAATGTGAACTCAACATTAGAAGGGCCTATTTTTGACAATCCGAAATCAGATATTTTTGCTTCCCAATTTTCATCTAGGAGAATGTTTGAGCTTTTTATATCGCGATGCAAGACCCGATGTTGGGGTCCCACATCGTTATGAAGGTAATTAAAACCACGAGCTGCGCCAATGCTTATTTTGAGACGTTGCAACCACGATAGCTTGTCTCCAGTTAGGTATTTGTCAAGACTTCCATGTACTGCATACTCATAAACAAGAATATTTTCTCCACTTTCTTCACAAAAACCAACAAGAGAGACAAGGTTTTTGTGCCTATAACACGAAAGCATTTGAATTTCCATTAAGAACTCGCGGTTCCCTTGTCCCAGTGTACGATCTAACCTCTTCACAGCGACAGTATTCAACCGCCCAGATGTAGTGAGTTTGCCTTTATAGACCCTCCCGAATCCACCCCTTGCAATGTAATTTTCATTACTAAAGTTACTCGTAGCCAACTTTATATCTTCGAGTGGAATTTTTAAGTGCTCTACTCCTTCCATAGTGTCAAACTCAGTAAGCACTTAATCCTACCTTAGTTAATTAGGATTCACTGCAATAACACATTAATTAAGTTTGAAATTCAAACACATGACTAGATGAAAAGATATAAATTAAATGAGATTACTGTCTAGTTGTTTGGGAGCCAAGTGAAGCAGCCATCTGAAGTATATCTTTACAAGTTAACTTTTAGAGTAAACTTTGTTTTTGCTCGCTATGGTTTGACCATTTTGGTAACTTTTCAGTTATATATATATATATATATATATATATATATATACACATATATATATATACATATATATATATATATATATAATCTTACATCTTGAAATTACCAAAATGCCCTTAATTTTAACTGAAATATTTAACGGAGTTAGTGCCAGGGAGCAAAATGACAATAAAATGGTAACCTCAAGGAGTGTTTTGACCATTTTCAAACTATTGGAGCAAAATGGTTAAAATGGTCAAACCACAGGGAGCAAAAACGAAGTTTACTCTATCTTTTATATAAACGGTTATAAAAAACCTTCACAAAACACAAAAATATAACTTATGCTCACAGAAAATGAAGAAGGCAGTCAGAAGCTATAACTTTCTTGCAAAGGATTCAAACCTCGCTAGCTTGCTTTTCAGGCTTTCTTTTTATGTAATCTATGAGGGTTGGAGAAGTTCTTATATTAGAAGAAATATAGAATCTAGATTTTACTTTTTTGTTGCATTTATACCTTTTCAATTCTCTTCTTTTAATCAATAATTGATGCTCGAATAACTTTTTTCTTGATCACAAATGTCACCCTTTAATGGTGTAATTTCTGACCTTGTGCAACCACTATATAATAAGGGTCCTGATTCTTACGCCACCCACATTCTTAAATACGCCACCCGTAAACTCAAACAGCCGCTCGACGAAACACTCAAACAACCTTTTAAAGAGGGTATGATGTAAGCCCTAACCTTCAAACGGTCGTTTGACAGATCCTCAAATGGTCATTTGAAAAGTATGGTGCTATGATGTAAGCCATAACCTTTAAACGGCCATTTGAGAACGATTTGGGATTAGAATGTCAGTGGTGTATGTATAGCATGCCCTAAATAAGAATAGCATGCCTTAAACAAAAAAATGTATAAAATTAATTATAAATATTAAAATACTAACTTGTTAACTATTAAAAATAAGAATTACATTCTTTATACTTTATTATTTTGGTTTAATCACTTTTTTTAATTTCACTGTAAAATCTACCTTAAAATAGAATAATATCATTTTTATTTAACATTTTCAGAGTAAAATGTCTAAACTAATAAAAAGGCAACTTTCAGATGTTTAACATTCACGGGATTGAATGATTAGTGATTATTTTTGGAACGATAAATATATATGATTGAATCCATGTGAAAAAACTCAAAAACCAAATCGAATTCCCACCACCATAATGTTGTTTACATGGTCTCACCACTGAGACGTGTCAACTTTTGTTTAATCTTTTGATTTAATAATTACATATACTTTATAACTAGTAAAATTCCCACGAGCGTTGCGTCGCGAATTTACAAACATTAAATGCGTAGTCAAAATAAAAGCTACAACAGCAACCGAAACATAAAACTCCTAACCAATTGCATAGGCAACACTTGCAATTCTGGTCCACAGATCAGCACATTCCTTTTCGGCTGGTCTACTCTTGTTTGAACAATATAATTACATTATGTCACATTTCTATAACAGAATTTAATATAATTTAAATACAATAGGAAGAAGACATTACAGTAGTTCATACCATGCGGGTGTCTTGTTTTTCACCTGTTCTGCTAGGAAGTGTACCCGAGCAGCGATTTCTATTGAATGTGGAATACTTATATGTAGGGGCAAATTTTGTGTTCCCTTATCTCCATCCTTGAAATACTCCACCATTTTTAAGGTCACTCCAATCTTGCTTTTTTTTATCAGCTCCCTAGTTAAATCATTTTCCAAGCATAACCCGTAGTTGAGATCCTCAAACCAAAATATTTGGCTGTTCAATAAAACAATACATATTACCATCTTAGAATCACATCTTTCAATAATCAAATGACTCACATAAACATGGAAATTGGATAGGCTGTTGGTTGTTATTTCAAGTCATCCGACTCGACCCATTTTGACCTGTACAACCAACACCTCTAAACAGAAGATTTTATCTGTAAGCAGAAGATACCTAATGCAAAATTCAGAATTGTTTTTATGCAGTTTCTTACAATTAATCATTGATAGCTTACAAACCAACAATGTTATATTTTTTTTTAGTTGACAAAGCAATAGTATGGATATTAGAACACTACTGACAATACAAATCATATATAACTTACAAACCTAACCATAACGAAAATATTTGGTTAAAGTAAAATTACCCATTACCTCTTTCCTTTAACCAATTTGAAGGATTTTTTTATAAACCCTAATCAGTTTGAATACGAAAGGTAAACACAAAAGGTCATAAGGGTAACGTACAAAATTGAGTAGAACCGAATCCCTCCGTATCTTTCCCTCGCGAGTATAGCAAATCAACGAAAATATCAAGCTGATTGATTCTGATGATTTCATTTTATACTAATTCCCTAAAACCCATCTCAAGCACAACGGGCCAAGGATTTCAGCATGTATTGGGAATTCAAAGATTGGCATACTTTGGGGGAGTGGTGTTTGATGTAACCATAATTTTAAAGTATTATGAATTTCCTTATGGTGATGTTATATTATCTTTATTTTTCTGTTAGCAAGATTTACATAATCTATGGTGCTAAGAGTGACAGTAATTACTCTTCAGATAATGCTACCATTACATTAACAACCCCTCATAATCCCTTAGATTCCAACATGTCTAAAACTTGTAAAATGCATCAAATTTTGTACATAAAAGAATTGTTTCAAATTTGTAATTTATAAATATAATTTTGTTAAATGCATCATTCACAAAGAGCAAATTACAATGAAACTGGAAGTAGTTAGCTTACTAACATTTTCAAAAAGGCGACAATGTTTCAATCTTAAAACCCTGATGTAGTTTTGATATTTAATCCATCCACTGTAAACAAAATCAGATTTTAATGCATATGCTGCAAACTTTCTCATTAAGGTATAAATATTTAATAAATTGATAGCTTAATAATAATGATTTTATAGCAATATACCTGCTGTCTGGATTCATTGCAAGAAATCATTCCAAGAAGACTACAGCTTTTGAAGAGCTCAAATGATATAACTTGGAACACCAAGAAAACAAAATTCATCTCAATTAAGTACTTTATGAAACACAAAAATCATAAATAGTACAAAAACAATATAAATAAAGTTCTTTTCATATGAAATGTGCAAATTTTTCTAACTATTTTATTAATATGAAAGGCAAATAAATATTCTAGCCTGAAATGACTTGTTTATTTCATCATTGCAAACTACATATTAAATTTCTTTTTATCCATAAGATTTTAAGTAAGGATTAAAGATTTAAAGACAAACATTTATTTAACCATCACACTGTGTGATCAAACAACCTGCAAGCCAAAACCGAAATACATCTACAGTCATTTATTGATGCTATTTCAAATTCAGAAACAAATATTTGAACTTTGAGAAAGAATTGTGATCAATAAACAAATAATATTCAGGAAACCCATAATCCTATCACAGAAACAAACCCTAAAACGGAAGAACAAAACACAAACCTAATGCATATTCGCAATAAAATACATATATACCTTAGATGAGGAGCCTTTAGGAGGAGCCCGCTGAGAATCAGAATCCACCTCAGGAATCTGAAGAAACCCAACCTGCGTACACACTCACAATGGCAAGAAATTGTTGCTGCAATCGTAGGTCACAATTTAGCCTGAAGGGCGTGGAGGCAAGTTGTGAAAACAAAAGACACCATTGCACCTACCTTCTTCGACGCGAAGTGCAATAACACAGAAAAAAGCGTAATCAAAACACGATTGCACGTACCGTAGGCGAGCGTAGCAATTGCGCCTCTAAAAACAAACAAAAAAACAGATATCATAGCAAAACTCTACCACGTCTGTAATAACCCTGAATGCACCATAATGTTAACAAAAATCATTAAAATTCTACAACTCACAATGTTTCAAGTTAAAAATAAAGCAAACCAACTATTCCAAATCACACCTATCAGCAGGGTATCTTTTTTAAGAATATGAAGTTTCAGCAGAAACCATAGGAAGTGCAGCAGCTGAAATTATGCTTCCTCCTGGTCTATGTGTTGTAAAGGTTCTGCAAAATAACATGAAACATATAAAACGTTTGTATGAATCAAAATCATCACCTTGTCAAAGATCCCCTCGAAGAACCCTGGCATTGAGCCACTTCCATGCTAACCGCTCTGTCGCTCTCTCTAGAAAGATTCGGCTCATATTTGGCTATTGAACCGCCATGGCTGCAACAGAGGTTGCAAGTGGAGAACCTCGCAATTGCCGTCCTCAATTTTGCCAAGCCAAGCGACGATCCTAGCTTCAATCATCACAGCCTATTGGACCTTTTCACGAACCGATAATAGGGCACCGTCAAACACAACAACCATCCTTCCGCAATAACCCTAACTGAGCGTCTTCCTCCCCAAAAAGAGATGATCAAATAGTACCGATCACCATCTTGAAGAGAGAGGAGAAAGAAAGATGAGAGAGACTGCCTCAAGACAGGTTAGTAAGAGAGTAACCGGTGGTGACAGCTCCTCCACCTCACCGGCTTTCTCACCACCACGACACCACCGCCACCTAGGGTTCCAGAGAACCTGGCAACAATTATCATAAACGCGACAGAGAAAAGGAGAGGGAGGTTGAGGGACAACTCACCAACGGACCAACAGAGGACCGGCAGACCAAATACCGGCCAACGGGACGAAGATCGAAGCCAGAAGACCGCCCCCACTTTCTACATATCTTCGTATGTGCGTCTTCAAAAGTAACAGCAGATGAAAGTGACAAAGCCGGTGCGGCGTCTAAGAGAAGAAGATGGCACGTTTAGCATCCACACTTAGATGGAACCACCGACGATCTCTCTCTCTCTCTCTCTCTCTCATCAGTTGAGAAGACGATGGAAAGCAGGTCTGTCATCTGTGGAATGAAACGTGAGAAAGCAGCGAAAGGGCAAAAAAGAGGACACGAATTAGTGCAGTTGTACCTTACGCTTCAGAAGGTGTAAATCACTATGTGTTTTAAATAAGGTTTATAATATCATATACACCCTAAACCCATAAAAAATCTATAAAAAATACATACAAAAAAACACTTCACATATTAAAAGCAATGTTTTAAAAACCGGTTAAAACCGGCCGGTAATACCAGTTGAACCGGATCTCGGTCACTAGCCTAATAAGTTTGAGCCCGATAAATTGGAAGAACGGTTTGTAACTTGAACCGTCGGTATTACCGGTAATACCGGGTTAGACCGTTGTACCGGTTTTAGGCCAAAGTAAAATTTTATGTTTAAGAAAAAAAAAATTAAGTTTTAACGCCCGATTAAAAACTTTTAACCTAGCCAGTGTTAACATTTGGGTAAATATTTTTCTAGACTCAAATATGATAAGAGATCCTATGATGTGGTTGATTATGAAGTATTAATAATACGGAATTTTGGGTGGTTGAAGAAGAGCCGAAAGAAGAACTTCATAATATAATATACTAGGTTAGAATCCCGTGTATTACACGAGATTGTATATTAAAAAAAGATAAAACTTATAAATTTATAAATACGTCCTAACTTGTCAGAATATTATGATAGTCTCGAGATATATCAAGTGAAAATGTGTGTGTATATAACAAATTAGTATTTTTCTTTAGTTAGTTATATTTTGAATTCTTATTATATATTCTTATTTAATATAATTATTATTCTTCTTTAATAATATATTTATAATATTATTATTATTTAATAAGATAATGGTGCATTTATTAGGAGAGAGAGGCGAGAAAACCAATATGAGAAGGCATGAGGAAGTGACATGTGGCACCCCAAAACCTTTATTTATTAGTATGTATAGATATAGATATAGCATGTTTGGTGAGGAAAAGCATGAACCGGTTTCTCAAATACAAGGTTACTTGTTATATATATGTTACTTATTTTACGTAATTTTAGTATATTATGATTATTGGTAACTAAAACTTCTTATATAATATTCTAGGAAACGAAAATAGTTATGTTTTTGTTATGAGAATGACGATTATAGTGAATTTCATTTTTTAAGTGCTCGTGAAATTGATGCATTCAACATTCAAATGACATAAAGCAATTGTACACTTTTATTTAAAAAAAACTTTATTGAAAAATTGAGTGTTTTTAGAGTATTTTTTTTATTATGGATCAACTTTTGAAATATTTTTTATTATGGAATCATGTATTTTTTAATTAGTTTTTGAGTTAAAATTATATTTTTATGGAATTACATGTTAACTAGTCAACCTGGTTTATACACCGGTTGAACCATTTCTAAACTCAACTTGATAAGTTTTAAAAACCGGTTTTTTAAACATTCATTAAAAACGTAATCCATAATGTACACTCGCACACTAAAATCACTTGTCACCCTACGTTGTCAGGCATTATGATTTGCAACAAAAAAGGATAAAGAGATTGTCTTTATCATGGACTGTAATTAAAATCGTACGGCATCATAATTAATTTTAAAAATAGAGTAAATTACAGAAATGATTCTTTATATTTATAACATTTTTCATATATTGTTTTTTAGCCTAAAAATTGTCAGAGATCGTAATTTATGTTTATAAATTTTGCATGTTATGTCCTTTGACTCTAACCCAGTTAAATTTATCAGTTAAGTCTGATCATATGCAATATAAATGAGGTATATATATATATATATATATAATTTCATCTCAGTTTTTAGTTTTTTTTAAAATGCCACATAAAATATAAATACTATTTATATGAAAATGAATAAAAAAAATAAAAAAACGAAAGCTCTTAAATGTAAAAGAGATTAAAAGAAGTTGGAGTGTGTTAAAGAAGACTCTCTCATTCGTACGAGAGGTCTTTGATTTCAATCTCGGGCATACAAGTCCAATAGATTCTCACTTGCATAAGTCTCGAACATTGTCAACACAGACAGTAATGAACGTCTAGCTACATTTCCCCCCGCTAATATACGACGTTTTAATGAAACAGTATACTATTCACGAGTAGTCTAAGTACCCCTTTTTAACTATTTGTAATAGCTATGATAATCTGTCAATCATCGTTTCTTTAATAGACATCTATCGAACATGAGACATGGATCAAATCAACATTCTCATACAGTGTTTGATTATTCTCATTCTCGATCCAGAATCAAAGTAGTCTGTCAAACTCTCAGTTTATGCATGACCATGCACATATACTATTTTGAATCAACGGTGGAGCCAGATATGTCTCCCACTTACTTGTGTAAGGGAACAAAATTCCATTTTGACTACATATAACTATTACTAAACTTCTTATATACTCCCAACTAAAATCCTTATTGATGCATGGTCAAAGAACATCGTTAGATTATGTCAAAGAACAATCTTTCGTAGAATTAAGTTCTACTATGTATCTCAGGTCTAAGGATACAGTGACAATATCATTTTCAAATCTACTTATGACTATGATCCATGAAGTAGTTTGAAACGAGTTACTTACAATATTAATTCTCTACTAAATATCTGTGAAATTGGTCTCTAAGTCTTTGGACCTTAATTCTAAATGAACAAACCAATTGATTCACAATAGTCTTGATTTGATTTTATTCCTATAAAACCAATTGACTATAAAAATTTAGAATAACCTTTATTCACGGATCTTAAACGTACTAAAAGCTCGAACTCAGTGACATTATGAGCTTGATATTAACTGTTAATATCCAAGTCATACGAATATAACTGTTACCGTTCAAGAAAACATCCAAATACTAATGAATCCTCTTTCTAGTTTGGCTATCCAGATCAAGCATGCATCTTAACATTTAAGACTTTGATTTGGTTCAACGGGTATACCAAACTAAGATCCAATTTACATTATTTACTATGTCTTTATGTTTCATGATCCCCGTTAATGAAACTTTTATGGAAACCTTTTAGAACTCCTTCCAAAACTTAGAAGCTATCTGAACTCTTTTAGAAAGATGCCTTCTAGGATATCATAACTCTTTCATCCTTCATCTAATTTCCAATACAGTATTGGATTAGAGATAATTTCATACCAGTAATTTATCTCCAACACTTTGTCCAACAAAGCTTCAGATAACCTTACACATGTCAGTAGATTGTTTAAGATTCTATGTTAGAGTCTCATTCTCATATATCCTATATATGGTAACAATCTAGAGGATTTGAAATCCATCATATAAGATACTTTATCTTTCAATGATTTGTTAGACTCGTAAAATTAGTAGCATACCTCTATACACTATTGATTCATCAAAATTCCCATCTTACCTTGTGGTATCTATGTGTATCTCTATACACTCCTCAGAAACATGATAATGCGTCTTCACAGGTTATTCTTTGTTACACGTCGCTAACGCGGAAACACGAGATGCAACTGGATAACGAACTATAACAACGGTGCTTACATGAGAATACTTAGAACTTTCATATCATCACTCAAAAATAAAGGCTACATTGTTCAAGGCCTAAAAGCAGTTACATAGTTTTACAAATACAAGTTCAACAATACAACGAAGGGACAATAACAAAGTATTCACAATATAAAACCCTAGCCGGGTTACCATCAAGCTTGCTTAGTTCATGAAAAACATGCTTGAAAACGTCAACTAAAAATAGTTAGTGATCTCGCAGGTTTGGACAATAATAAATAGTTGTACATTATTCACACAAACAGGATATAATTATAATGAGCCCACATCCAAACCTCGACTTCCCTGTACGCCCTAAACAGATGCCTTACCACAGAACATCTAAAATAAAATAGATAATATTCATTCACAAGACATGAAAGTCAAAGTTGGTGCGACCAATCATGAATAGGGGTGTCAACCCAAATAATACTATTCATATATTTCACGGTTTAATTCCAAGCAAAATGGTTGTGTAAAAGTAGAGACTTACGTGATAATATTCCTAACTCATATAAAATTATTCCAATCAGTGACACACATGTGTAAAAAAAAGTAGTAGAAACATGTTTTCCCACTGAAATAAATGAGTAAAAAAGGGCTACGAGAACTCCCATGTATGTAGTCTTCTGATACATCAATGATTCCAACAAGATGTGTAAATAATGAATTGCAACCGGATGATCCTACTTGATCCTACGATGTAATTAAATACTATTAAGGACTAAGGATCGACCCTAATGTAATATGTATGTCTAGACTCGTGTTACCAACGTAGTTTCTAGTAGGTGACACAATGGTGATAGATTGTTTATCAAAAGATTTGTTGGTTTTAAATATTCATGTAAATCTTTGTCAAACACTTTGTTAGATGATCATGTTTATTGTATGTGAATGAGAATGAAGTAAAAGTTTAAAAAATGCGTTAATAATGCTAACGTGTAATATTTATTTTTTTCTCAAAGACATATAAACTTTAACTTCTTTATGAAGGACCATCTTACATTATGACATAAGGTTTATAGATAATATATATACTTATAAAAAGTTATTAACACTAGTAACTTTAAGGTTTTGACGAAAACAACCTTTATGTTTAAGTAAACTACAAAACGACTTTTCTTTTAAACTTTTCTTTACTAAAATACTTTGTATAATAAAAATATCTTTAGATTATAATCTTTTACTAAAATTTATAAGGTTTTGAACCCATAATTGAAATATCAAAGTTTCATAACTTAAAAGTATAGATTTCACATAAAATAACGGTTTTCATTACTCGTATATTAGCAAAAACGTCAATGACTTTAGCAAAAATATTAAGTTATGTTATAAAAACTTTTTAACACTTATATTAAGTATATAATGAGCCAAAATTGCTGAAAAAATATAAATCTTATATTTTTTAAAGTATTTTTACACAATTCTAGGTTTTATAAAACCTAGAAATGACCCATAATTAAAAGAAATAGTTGTCCAACTCCAAAAATTACAAAAAATTTATATATAAGTCCCTCATGATAAGTAGAAACTACTGTAAAATTTTGGGATGTTTCTAAAATGTTTATATATTTATTCTATTTTTGTATTTACAAGATTATTTTTAAAGAAATAGCTATCTAACTTCAAAAATTATGAAATTTAATTTATAAACCTTTTATAGTATGTAGATACTACAATAAAATTTGGGAAGTTTTTAAAGTCACGAAATATTCATCATATTTTAGGTCAGGAAACGGGCATTATAACGATATATCTTTATGTTTTAAGTCCAATTAAGTTTACCAACTTCAAATTTTTCATCCAATACTTTAATAACATGATATGATGTATAAATAAAAGATATGTAGCAAGTATATAAGTGTTTCACACATTAAAGTGTATTATCACCACATGGTGCTTGGTTTGTGTTTAGTTTTTCACATTTTTTGCTTTAACAAATGTGATTAGTTTCTTCTTGCTAGTAGAATCAATGTTTGAATCATTTGAGAAGTTTTCATTTAATGGCTTTTGTGCTTTTAGTATGTCATCTAAAATCTCTTTACTTTTTTTTAAAGTAGAGAGTGTTTGTTTATGTTGAAAAACTTTCATTTCAACATTTAGAAAATCATTTTCTTTTCTCAAATCGTTTGTCTTAATCAAGAATTCATTGAAATTTTTGGTTTCTAAAAGTTCCTTTTCAAAATCCATGATCTTGCATTTTAACAAGCATTTTCTAAAATCTCTTTTTCAAGTTGTTTAATTCATTCTTTTAAAACTCTATTTTTATCAATGACCTTTGAACTAAGATCACATAATCCATCATATTCCATTTTCAAGTTATCATAATTATCAAGTAAATAATCATTACAATAAGTGGAATTAGAATGTACCTCATTTCGGCTAAATGTCATGAGACATGTATCTTCATTTGCTTGTTCATTCTTACCACCGCTCACTCTAAGCACCACCAACAAAAGCTTGCTTCTTGTTATCTTTCTTTGGTGGGTTGGGACAATCGTGAATGGAGTGGTTTGGGTCACCATATCTATAGCATATTCTTTCATCTCTGTACTTATCTTTCTTTTCATTTTGAGTTGATCTTCTATTGTTGTTGAAAGAACTTCTTATATTTCGAGGTTGTCTTACAAACTTCCCAGTTCTTCTAAAAAAATTATTGAATTCTGTTACCACCATAGCATATTCTTCTCCATCATCACTATTTGATTGGCCATCATCTTCTTCACTAGATGACTTGGAGTGCTTGGCTTTAAGACCAAGAAATTTATTTTTCTCGTTCTCGACTTTGGAGATTTCATCATCATTTTCCATGATTACTTCATGGACTTTGAGATTTCCAATCAACTCATCCATTTGCAGTGTGTTGAGATCCTTGGATTCTTCAGTAGTCGTCACCTTAGCTCTCTATCTAGGATGCAATGCTCTCAAAAATTTTCTTACATAATTCTTGTTAGTAAAAGTAGTACCATCAGCTTTAAAACTAGTAACAATAACATTAAACCTAGCATAACCCTTATCTATCTTTTCATGTTCACCAACATTGAATTACTCATATTGATGTACAAGTAATTCAACCTTGTTGTAAATTACTTGAGGGTTACCTTGATGTGTAATAACAAGATTTTCCATTCTTCATTAGTGGTTTTACACATAAAAACTCTTTCGTATTCTTGTTTTGGAAAAGTGTTATAAAGAATGAGTTTTGCCTTAAAGTTCTGAAAGGACCCAAACCGTTACCTCTCATAGTTGGCAATTATAAGCATAAACATAGTTCTTAAACTTCGAATACCCATTAAACTAAAACAACAGAAGTCTATTACATAATTCGGAGTAATTAAAAACATTCATCAATTCATTGTCTTTAAAACATAAACTAGAGTATTCGAGAATGTCAGTCTTTATCAGCAACAACCATCCAAGCACAGCCTTCCTCAAGCATGTTTCTTTCCTTTACTACCTGATGTTCATACTAAAATAGTCAGCTAACGCCGATGAGTTCAAGCTTTCAATCGTAAAGCAAATATCATAATCTTTTTTATGTAAAACATGTGGAAATCATTCAGTGGGAACATACTTTAAAACATTCATAATACTACTAAGTAAATACATTATTAAACGTTATGTAAACATATACTTAGTCACATCTGTTCACTTTACTTTTCAGTCATACATTAGCAGTCTAAAATATGTTCCTTTACTTACTGTCCACGAAGGACCACTTTTGTAGGTAATGTTCCCCAAGGCTCGATGTCCAAGGGCTGATACGTGTTTCTTTCTTAGGTGACCGTTATCACCAGAGTAACCGTTATTACTCATTAAATCAGTAGTACAGTGCCCCTGTTATAGTGCCCTGCCAAGCACTGTTCAGGTTGTTCATATGGCAGACAAACAACTAATGTTCGGTCCTACTGATGTAGTGCAAAGCACACATCTTTATTCCTATAGTTTTTGTGCGTTTTTAGATAGCTTCGTGTTCGTTTTTAGTCGTTTAAGTCTGTATTTGAGTCTTTATTATATGTTTAGGTGGTCATGATGATTACAAGTCAAATCGTGAAGAAACCGAGCACGATAGTGAAACCGGAAGAAAAAGTGAAAAAAGTTGGAAAATAGGTCTCTCGCGGTACGCAAGGGAGGAGCTTTAGAGTCTCGCGGTACGCAAGGGAATCCAGAAAGGGCTGCGACTAATTTGTTCCTCGCATACAAATCTCTCGCGATACGCGAGAGACATAAAATCCGTGAAAAACCCTAAATCGACTTTTAGTAGGATTCTAATGCAATTATTCAAGGGAGTTTGATTGTTTGCCGTCTAGAGAGGGTTCAATGGCGATTTTTGGAGAAAAGAAGCCAATTGAAGTGCAAGATTTGAGCTTTCGAATCCAGGTTCGTTAGTAGTAACGTATTCGATTATAAAGCTTTGATTTTTATCTTTGATTACTTTGTTTGAAACTATGGTTTATGCTTGTTCTTCTGTTTTGTTGATCTTTAGTATGATTCTAGGCTAAAACATTGATACTGCCTAGGTCATTAGATGAATACTTCGTAAAGTTATGATTTTTATCGGTTTTGGATTTTAATTGATGGTTTATTGATTCTATAAAAGATCTTGAGTTAATAATTAAGATGAATCTATATGCTTAATTCTGATTTGTGTTTGATTTTAATTCCGTGCGTTGATTATGGATGTCTTACAGTTTGATTAGCGTATCTAGGTCATAGACTTTAGGGTTTATGGTCATTTGTGTGGTTTACTAGACATAGTGATCCATAGGAGTTGTGATTGAGTATAGAGTAGATTGAGTGTGTATCGTGCCTCAATACCCGAGAAGTGAGAGTCAGTCGTTTATCTTCGTCATTAGGAATCCGAGTGTCAACTGTCTGACATGAAGTTGGTTTAGGTGTCTAGTGATTGTTGCTATTCTGAGTCATTGTTCTTATCTTGAGATTACCCCCTGTATTCTTCAAATGTATTATGGACAGTGAGACTGAAAGGTGATCTGTTTTCTAGGTACTTTATCATTGTTGGAGAGGCCGAAAGGTAATCCACTATCTGGTGATTTATTACATCTTGTAGGTTCCTTACTGTTTATAAAACATACAGTTGAATAAACCGTTCTTTCTTATCTTTCTTTGCAACATTTAAGTAATAAAATACATTTATTGTAAACGTATAATTCTTAAGTATGCACACCACCCTAAAACAGTACAATAGGGATTCTTGAACTCACCAGACAATCGATATTCGACCAGAAGTTGATGTCTTAATTATTGTCATCGCGAATACCGATTTGCACATAAGTCAAGATACGAATTCTATTATTTGGTGCATGAGTCTGCCAAAACTACTACTAGCGACACTCGAGTGTCGGCCGAGACAATCGCCAGCGACTCTAGAGGGTCGACAGGCACACATGAGTGTTGGTTGGGAGAGTCTCCAGCCACACTCATAAGTGTCACCCGAACTTGCGTTCAGGACTTTGCGTTGTGCTAGGGAGCCAATTCTCAGCGTGTTCATCACCGGGCCGACTATCAGGAGTCGATTCTCTAAGGGCTAATTCTCTCTTCTTCTTCCTTGTTGAGAGTCGGCACGTTGCACGTGCCGACTCTTGAGTGTCGGCTCAAGAACACTTCTTTTTTGATCCAAAACTCAAATCTTTTACGTCAAAAACTTCCATCTAGCTTCCATGAAGCTAGATCTATACTTTATTCCCCTTTTTTCATGTAAAAATCCGATCTTTATCTTAAAAACCCTAAAAACCCATTTCGAAACAGAAACCCAGATCTGAGGACGTTTTGTTACCTATTGATGCTTGATTTCTTCTTCTTCAACCTCAAGGAGTGTCTATCAATCAAGCTTGGTGCAAGATGAAGGTAGAAAGATATATTTCTTGCTCTTTTTCTCTCTCTAGATCTCTCTCTCTCTAGGGTTTTGATAGTGAAGGTGATGGAATGAGGTAAAAGAGGAGGTAAGGGCTTATCAAGCATCCCTTGCACCTCTTCAGCCCAGCCCGAGGCCCAAACCCAATAGCCCTTCAGTTCTCTTTTATCATTTCTTTTCTTTTAACGCTTCGCCCTCTAGACCTGTCGTCTTTCGCTTTATTATTTCTTTGTTATTTTTGGGATGTTACAAGTCTACCCCTCTTATTCGAGGTTTCGTCCTCGAAACCTGTTATAGGTCAAATAACCGAGGGTACAACTCCCTCATTTCTGATTCAGTCTCCCACGTAGCTTCAGACCCTTTTCGACGTTTCCACTGAACTTTGACTAGTGGACTGACTTATTGCGTAGGCGCTTATCTTTTCTATCCAAAATGGCTAGGGGCTCCTCAATATAGTTAAGGTTGTCGTTTACCTCGATGTCATCGAGTGGCACATATGCCGAATCGTCCGCTAGGCACTTACGCAAGTGCGACATGTGAAAGGTAGGGTGGATTCCACTCAATTATTCTGGAAGTTCTAAATGATACGCTACTTCCCCAACTCGTGCCACCACTTTAAACGGTCTGAAGAACCTTGAACTCAACTTCCCTCTTTTTCGGAATCGGAATATCCCTTTCCATGGGGATACTTTCAACACTACCATATCCCCAACTTGAAACTCTAGATCTCTCCTTCTTTTATCCGGGTAAGATTTCTGCCTATCCTTAGAGGCTTTCATACGAGCTTTGATCTGGTCAATTTTCTCAAAATTTGCTTTGACCACGTCAAGACTTGCGAAGTCTTTCTACCCAATCTCTCCCCAACAGACGGGCGTCCTACACTTCCTACCATACACCATCTCATAAGGCGGCATGCCAATGGTTGTATGATACATGTTGTTATAGGAAAACTCCGCATGTGGTAAGTGGCAATCCCAGCTACCACCGAAGTCAATTATACATTCCCGGAGCATATCCTCGAGAGTTTGGATGGTCCTCTGGGACTGACCATCGGTTTGCAGGTGGTAAGCTGTGCTTATGTTGAGTCTAGTACCCATTGTCGTGTGGAATCTTTTCCAGAACCTCGATGTGAATCGGGTATCTCTTTAACACCAGGCCAATTCCTAGGTCCTAAGTTGCCAACTTTGAAACCCTAGGGGTTTGATTTGCCAAGTCCCCAAAGTTCAAGGGTTAAATTTGAAATATTGTGAATGTGGGTTGGTAGCGGACCACTACCAAACCCTTAGCGGTCCGCCAAGGACTCCTGAAATTGGAGATCCGCTAGGCCAGGCCCGCTATAGGCTACAGGGTTGGGTGGCGGACCGCCACCACTTGGGTAACGGTCCGCTAGCCGCAATCCAGCAAAAACATCTCGAGTTGTCACGTGTCCGTCGATTTTACCGACTTTCGCTTATTTTCCGCATTTTCGTTTATTTTCGTATTCATGAGTTAATATACTAACTTGACTTAGAACTTGCTTTAAGGTTTAAATTAAGCTTATACGGACTACCCCTGAGATAAGATCATGCTACTGTTAAGGTGAATATGTTTATCTGTTTTTATTTTCAAAACTTAGAAAGTTTTATGTTTACGAAATGGCAATACTAGTATTCAAAAGTTTGATGCTTAAGGGCGTCTACGTAAAACATTCAGGCCATAAGTATACGTAAATTTTAATCAAGGGATACACGCTTTATGGGTGAAATTCCCATATTGGGGCTGCTAATTGTCTGTAACTGGATGTAAGACGGGGTCTCAATTAAGGGACATCACAGTAAGTAAGTCTGGTAATTCCAGCATTCCTTTTACGAAAATTACCAGTGTATACCGTGGTTGTACTCTCAGATGAAATAGTTCTGCTGGATGGTAGATTGTACCCGTATTATGGTTAAACGTTTTGGTACTATATTTGCTAATTGATAACTGGTTATGATATTCATGTTCACCAGCGTTCGCACTGACGTTTTATTTTCCAAATGTTTTTTAGGTAATCAATGATTATCAAGAATAATCTTACGGGATAGTCTTGGAGATAAAGATGTACGTAAAATGTTTTGACATGGTTATGTGCTAATAGCATCGAGATAACTCTGCAGTGATAAGAAACAAGAGGCGATATTTAGGATAACGATTTCCTAAATATGGATACTCCCTTTTACACAGGGTAGGTGCCGGAAGGTAAAACCCTTAGATACCAATGCTTGTGTAGCATGGTATTGGACAGGGTTAACTCACCAGGCATAGACCAACTACCTTGTGGCTCTAGTTTTACCTTGCTTATGCAGGTGACATGTAAATGGTCGTGGACCATGGTTTTGTACATTAAAGGGGTAGATAAATCCCCTGTGAAATGGAATGATATTTTGTTTATCCCCAGATTAGGAAAATATACAATATTAACCCTTGGGTTGAGATTTATGACAAGTTCAATCCAAAAGTATTTCCGCGGCTAAACTAACCCCGATTTTCTAAATAAAATAAGATTGAATGTGCCATCTGATCACACGCCCGGGGTGTTTTGAAACCGGGGTGTGATAATCTCTGTCCGACACAATCGACAAGGGTATACCGTGTCTGGCCATAATTTCGTTAATGAACAATTCTGCTAGTTTCTCGGACGAATAAGTCTCACGTATAGGCAAGAAGTGAGCACTCTTTGTTAGCCTATCCACGATTACCCATATTGTATCATGACCCTTTGCTATACGCGGTAGCTTGGTTATGAAATCCATGGTAATGTGTTCCCACTTCCACTTGGGAATAAATAATGGTTGCATCTTCCCACATGGTTTCTGGTGCTCGGCCTTCACTTGTGAACATGTAAGGCACTTGTTCACATAGTCAGTTACATCGTTCTTCATGTCGGGCCACCAATATTCTTTCTTTAGATCGTGATACATCTTGTTAGTGCAGGGGTGGATAGAGTAACGAGACTTGTGAGCCTCGTCAAGAACCTTTACCCTAAGCTCGCCACCCTTAGGTATCCACATCCTCTCGAATCGTGTCCGTACTCCATAAGTATTGGTTTGTAATTTCCCTTGCTGACCCACTATTCTTTCTTGCGTAACATTTTCTTCTTTCAAAGCTTCAACCTGAGCACGTTCAATTTCTGTCATAAGTTTTTGAGTTACAATTAACCGGTATGCCTTAACCTCGATAGGATTTTTCGTCTCCTTTCGACTCTAAGCGTCGGCCACCACATTTGCCTTCCCGAGGTGGTAAAGGATTTCACAGTTATAGTCCTTCAGTAGTTCTAACCACCGTCATTGTCTCATGTTCAATTCCTTTTGCTCAAAGAAGTACTTCAAGATTTTATGGCCGGAGTAGATGGTACACTTGACTCCGTAGAGGTAATTCCTCCAAATCTTTAAGGCAAAGGCAACTGTCGCGAGCTCAATATCGTGAGTCGGGTAGTTGACTTCATGAGTCTTTAATTATCGTGATGCATACGCATTACCTTCCCTCGTTGCATTAGCACACAACCTAACCCCTAACCTGATGTGTCGAAATACACCACTAGGTCTTCGTTACCATCGGGTAGGGTCAATACTAGAGCTTGAGTCAATATCTTCTTTAATTCTTCAAATGCATCAGCATGGGCCTGGCCCCATTCATATTTTACCTCCTTGTGGATCAATTTGGTTAAGGGCGAGGCTATCTTTGAAAAGTCCTGGATGAACCTTCGGTAGTAGCCTGCCAACCCTAGGAAACTTCTTACGTCCGTTGGTGTCCTTTGGATTTCCCAATTCCACACTGTATCAATCTTTGCTAGGTCTACCATGATGCCTTCTGTGTTGATCACATGACCTAGGAACTGGACTTACTTTAACTAGAATACGCATTTCGAAAACTTAGCATATAACTTCTCCTTCTTTAGTGTGTCTAAAACATCTCGTAGGTGACATGCGTGGTCACCTTCGCTTTTAGAGTAGACGAGAATATCATTGATGAAGACTATTACTGACCGGTCTAGCATCGGTTAACACACTTTGTTCATCATATCCATGAATGCTGTGGGAGCATTCGTCAACCCAAAGGACATTACTCGAAATTCGTAGTGTCCATATCGCGTGCGGAATGCGGTCTCGGGTATGTATTCCTCTCCTACTTTCAGTTGATGATACCCTGATCGTAAGTCGATCTTAGGAAACCATTTTGCACCCTATAGATGGTCGAACATATTGTCAATCCTGGGTAACAAGTATTTGTTCTTCACCGTTCTTTTTTTCAATTCTCTGTAATCGATGCACATTCTCATGGCACCGTCTTTCTTCTTGACAAACAGCACCGGACTGGCATCAAATCAATTTGAAATTCCGTTTCCTGATCAGGCGACAATCCAGACAATTTCTCAGGGAACACCTCCGGATAATGGCACACCATGGGTACATCCTTTAGCTCTTTTACCTTTACATCTTTGTCGATCACATGAGCCAGGTAGGCCTCGCATCCACACCTCATATACTTTTCCGCTTTCATCATTGAGATTACATTCGTCAGTGGAATGTCACGATCCCCGTAAATTATGACTTCACTGCCATCACGAGCGTTGAACTTAATCACTTTTCGTTTACCCACGATTCGAGCTTCATTGGCAGCTAGCCAGTCCATACCTAAAACGACATCGAATCCTCTTAAGGCAATAAGGAATAATTTAACTGGAAACTGTGACCCTCTATATTTATGGTAAGGTCGTCTACTAGTTCTTCTACTTTAGTAGACCTACCCACAACCGTTTCTACACTAAAGGCCCGTTTTATCACAGAGGTTTTGTATTTTAGTTTCTTACAGAATGAAGATGATATGAATCTTTTACTAGCACCCAAATCAAACGTAACGGAAATAAAGGGGTGGTCAAGGATAAACGTACCTGACACCACGTTAGGATCTCGCCTCGCTTCCTCCTGTGTCAGGGCATAGGCTCTGGTCCTTGCCCTCCATTTCTCTGCTTCCTTAGTCTTGTTAGTGTTAACGGCTCGGAGTTTACGACAATCCTTGGTGTGATGTCCTATACCTCCACAGTTGTGGCACTTCACGGAATTCCCCGTACTTGGGGCATTGGTACATTCATGGGAGTAGTGGCCCGTTTTCCCACATCGGTAGCACATGTTTAACCCATATCTACACTCCCCAAGGTGCTTCTTACCACACTTTCTACAATCCACATACTCATCAACCCTAGGCTTCTTGTTTTCGATGCGATCCAGTCCCCGCCAGCGCGTTTAGTGGTACTAGGCCATCTCTTTTGAGTTTCAGCTGTCGTTGTGCCCTCAACGACCACATCATCAAAGATTTTTCCACTCATTGCCACTACCGAGTCAAAATCTCTAGGAGTGTTGGCATTGATGATCGCGCGAACTCTTGGAGGTAGTTTCTAAATGTAACATTTGATTCTTCTCTCTTCGGTGTTCACTAAATGTGGAACTAACTGGGTTAGCTCATTGAATTTGGAGGTTAACTACCGATGTGTCATGCTACCAGCCTTATGTTCCATGAAGGCATCTTCCATCTTGTCAATCTCATTTTAGGGAAATAACTTTTGAATGACTAAGGCCTTTAGATCGTCCCATTTCATTCTATTGACTAAGGCCTTTAGATCGTCCCATTTCATCCTATCGACATCCCTTTCAGACCTAGCTTTCTTTACATTCTCCCACCAGCTTAGCGCCTCAAAGGCAAAAGAATGTGCGGCAAACCTGACCTCCTGGTCAGCACGACATTGACTCATCTTGATGACTGCAGTCATGCGGTCAATTTAGTAGTAAGTGGCAATAGCATCTTTCTTGCTGTCAAAAGTCGGCTGGTCACAATTCCGGAAGGACTTTTAGTCACATCCGCGCTTCTCATCATAGTCAGAGTCATCACTCTCTGACTCAGTTTTAATCACATTGCGGTTCTCTACCCATAGGCCCCTTCCTCTTTCTTCTTCCAAAGTCTTCAGAGCCTCAGTTAGTGCTGTTGGTATAGTGCTCTTCAGAACTGCATCTACTTCACCAGCTATTGCTTTCTTGACAATTGGATCCAATACTAAGCCTTCTTCATCGTGTGCTCCAGGGTTACTCGGAGCATCCTCAGTAGCAGTATGGATCGACACCGATCCACGAACAGAGGGTTCACTTTCTTCTCTCTCAACTCGGTTGGCACGGGGTCTACCGCTACGTCCACTACCCGCTCCCCTCTTAGCACCTCTCTTTCCAGCCAATTTGTTTTCTAACTATGAATAAGGAGTACTCATGTTATAATGATAGGTAATTATCTAGAACACCTCGATTAATGTAAATTACTAATTACATACACCGGTATGAAATTACTAATTTACTTTACTACTCGGGTTCTGAACATTTCCTGTCAGAGTAACAGTTGCATTCAAGTTTAAAGTTTCTACGTTAAGGCACATTCTGTCCACTTTCTATTCTAAGGCATTTACTGTCTATGTTCTATATTAGGACACAGACTAGCTTCTATTCTAAGCCCTTTACTGTTTACTCTTTCTACTGTTTGCTATACTAAGGCACTACTGCTCTTCTTTAATGGCTTGGCTGCTATGACTGACATCCCATTCATCTGTCCCATTCTCAGTTTAAGTTCAGACACTTTGGCAATTGTTCGAATCTTTCAAACTATGGCTCTGATACCAACTTTAAAGGACCCAAGCCGGGTACCTCTCATAGTTGGCAATTAGAAGCATAAACATAGTTCTTAAACTTCGAATACTCATTAAACTAAAACAGCAAAAGTCTATTACATAATTCGGAGTAATTAAAAACATTCATCAATTCATTGTCTTTAAAACATAAACTAGAGAATTCGGGAATGTCAGTCTTTATCAACAACAGCCATCCAAGCCTAGCCTTCCTCAAGCATGTTTCTTTCCTTTACTACCTGATGTGTATACTAAAATTGTCAGCTAATGCCGGTGAGTTCAAGCTTTCAATCATAAAGCAAATATCATAATCTTTTTCATTTAAGACTTGTGGAAATCATTCACTGGGAACATACTTTAAAACATTCATCATACTACTAGGTAAATACATTATTAAACGTTATGTAACCATATACTTAGTCACATCTATTCACTTTACTTTTAAGTCATACATTAGTAGTCTAAAATATGTTCCTTTACTTACTGTCCACGAAGGGCGAATTTTGTAGGTAATGTTCCCCAAGGCTCGATGTCCAAGGGGCGATACATGTTTCTTTCTTACCAGAGTAACCATTATTACTCATTGAGTCAGTTGTGCAACGTCCCCGTTACAGTGCCCCGCTGAGCACTGTCCTGGTTATTCGTATGGCAGACAAACAAGTAATGTTCTGTCCTACCATAGGCTTCAGGTAGTGCAAGTCACTAAGATAAAGTTACTACCTCAAGACTTGCTTCGATGGTAACCATACTCTTTCGGATTTAGACAATGTATTCGACTTATTTTATTCTTACTCTTTATAAAACATACAGTTGAATAAACTGTTCTTTCTTATCTTTCTTTGCAACATTTAAGTAATAAATACATTTATTGTAAACGTATAATTCTAGAGTATGCACAACACCCTAAAACAGTAAAATTGGGATTCTTGAACTTACCAGACAATCGATATTCGACCCGAAGTTGTTGTCTTAACTATTGTGATTGCTTATACCGATTTGCACATAAGTCAAGATGCGAATTCTATTATTTGGTTCAAGAGTCGGCCAAAACTAACACTAGCGACACTCGAGTATCGGCCGAGACAATCACTAGCGACACTAGAGTGTCAGCAGGCACATAAGTGTCGGCTGGGAGAGTCGCCAGCCACACTCATAAGTGTCGCCCGAACTTGAGTTTAGGACTTTACGTTGTGCTAGGGAGCCGATTCTCAACGTGTTCATCAACAAGCAGACTCTCAGAGGGCCGACTCTCAGGAGTCGATTCTCTGAGCGCCGATTCTCTCTTCTTCTTCCTCGCTGAGAGTCGGCACATTTCAGGTGACGACTCTTGAGATTCGGCTCAAGAACACTTCCATCTAGCTTCCATGAAGCTAGATCTATACTTTATTCCCCCCTTTTCACGTAAAAATCCGATCTTTATCTTAAAAACCCATTAAAACCCTATAAACCCATTTCGAAACAGAAACCCAGATCTGAGGACGTTTTGTTACCTGTTGATGTTTGATTTCTTCTTCTTCAACCTCCAGGAGTGTCTATCAATCAATATTGGTGCAAGATGAAGGTAGAAAGATGGATTTTTTGCTCTTTCTCACTGTAGATCTCTTTCTCTCTCTATCTAGGGTTTTGATAGTAAAGATGATTGAATGAGGTAAAAGAGGAAGCAAGGGCTTATCAAGCATACCTTGCACCTCTTCAGCCCAGCCCAAGCCCAAGTGCCCGTCAGTTCTCTTTTATCATTTCTTTTCTTTTAACGGTTCGCCCTCTAGACTCGTCGTCTTTCGCTTTATTCTTTCTTTGTTATTTTCGGGATGTTACAAGTTCTTAGAGATCATCCTCTTTTCATCCGATGTTCAAGCTTCTTTAGGTGTGGGAACAAGTCTTTCTTTACCATCCTTCTTTGTTGGAACAAGATCACCATTTTCAATTATTTCCCAAAGATCTACATCTTTGACCTTTTACATAAGTTTCAAATCTTTGTTTTCAATAACAAAAACCTTCATTTTCAAGCAAAGGTGGTCTTACAATAGAATTCCCCTCTATATAGTTTTGAGCCATGGATCTAACTCAAAGTTTAGTTTTGATTTTAAAAACTTAGAGCAACTTGCTCAAATATTAATGTGCTTGAAATTACACATCTTTATAGCACAAATCTTCCCCCATTTTACAAGCAATTGTTAGAAATTTCATTAATTTAGTCACTTATTGGCTTTGTTTGTGAATTTTAGGTTTTTTTGAAGCTAGAAGTGCAAAACATGGATTTTCCAAGAAGTTCGAAGAGCAAATTAGGGTTCATGGGCTTTCCAAGAAGGAGGCACGGTCGTGCCCTCTGCTTGGCATGGTTGTGCATAATTCTACCCATGTCTCACCACCCACGGTCGCGTCTTTGTCTCAAGATCCCGAATGTGAATAGTGAACAGTATCCTCGGAGAATGAAGACCCATTAGCTTTGCAGATCGGTTAACAACTTGACACACGCCGGCACCATTGTGAACCACGGTCGTGCCCCACACCTAGGCACGATCAATCCCCATGCCTAGGAAAGGTCACCCCCCAAGTCTATAAATACTCAGCCAGTTGCGGGAGAAAGGGTATAGAGTCCAGGAGCAAAAACCTACTGTTTTATGCTTCAAAAATTATTGATTTCAACCTCATTGCAAGCATCTAAGAAGGATTATAACATCAAGAAGATCATCACACATCATCATCTAGCTTGGATTGATGGTTTGATTCTTGTCATTTCTTTCATGAATTTTGAAACTTTTCCGTGCTTGTTTATGTCACTTTATTTTAGATGAAGTTTAATAACATTTGACTACATTATGGATTATTGGAAAAGTTTGTGATAATGTTATAGCAATGACATGATTATTCTTCAATGGTCTTGTGTGTTTGAGAGTTTGATTATGTTTTCAAGTCTTGATA
Source organism: Smallanthus sonchifolius (assembly GCA_023525975.1). Taxonomy (NCBI): domain Eukaryota; kingdom Viridiplantae; phylum Streptophyta; class Magnoliopsida; order Asterales; family Asteraceae; genus Smallanthus; species Smallanthus sonchifolius. The sequence continues at coordinate 57,241,909 of CM042028.1, forward strand.
ATGTTTAAGCTATGTCATGCTGGAAAACTCATGGTGTATACATTTATTCATAGATTAGTGTATGTTTATGCTAGTTTATGGCTTTTGAACTAGGAATGGTGAATGAAGGTTTGATAATGTTTGAAAACTCTTGAATGTGCATCATTGTGCTTATGTTTGGAAAGACAGAGTGCTTGTTATGGTTTGTCTTGTTTCGTATTATGTTTATCTAGGACTTGTTGACACGAACTCCTAATTTGTATAATCTTAACATGAACATCATATGTTGAAAAATTGCATGCTATTGTTAATTTAATAAACTTTAGGTAAGTTATGTGTTCTTCATGTTATCTTTCTAAAGAGTTGTTGGATTGGTCACCCTTGACAGGAAACTAGTTCAATCTTTATAAACATTAACACGATCACATCACTTGAGTTTCATTGCATGAGTTTAGGTAGTTAGTTTGTATAATTCATGCTAGCTTTCCAATAATCATTTGATTAAATGTCTTTGACGAGAATTTAGTCAACTTTATGTTTAGTGATCTTGACATGTATTTGTAATTGTTGTCATGTGTTTACTAAATGGATTCGAGATCATAGTGATATTCTTCCTTGATTGATTATTTTTGTATTCATTAGTTTAGTTTACATATTTTTGCATGATAATTTAGTCAAATCAACTCAACTATCTTTTATCATCACTTGGCTAGAAAGTAGCATCGATTTATTATCAAATTCCATCATATCCACGGATTGATATCCGGTTCTTACCTTTAACTATATTACTATCCGATAGGTACACTAGCCTATTGTGTGTGTAATTGGTTCTTTGGTCAAAACCCTTTTAAAACTCAATTTGTGTAACTAAATCTTTATTAAAAATATATATAATTTACACACATCACTAAGCTTCAACTCTACATCAGTGAATCTAGATGAATCTTTTGGAATACTAACTCCACCGGCTTTTGCTACAGGTACCATTGGAATTGAAGGACCGTTTAGCTCAGGTGGTTGGTGATCTTATCGGTGTGGAATAATCAGTGTTTATTAAGGGCCGTCAAATTCTTGATGGTCTCTTATTATGAATGAGGTCATGGATTGGTATAAGAATAGTAAAAAGAAATTGATGGTTCTAAAGATTAATTTTGAAAATGCCTATGATTCTATTTCGTGGGATTACTTGGAGAGAATCATGGTTTGTATGGGGTTCGATGGTATGAGATAAGTTCGATCTGGGCGTGTATGGTATTAGTTAGATCATATGTTTTGGTTGATGGTAGCCCTTTCGTTGGAGTTTTAGATAGAGTGTAGGCTTTGTTAGGGAGATCTTCTTTCCCCTTCCGTTTTATTCTTGCCATGGAAGGTCTTCATTTTGCTATTGAAGAGATTGTAGATGTCGGTTTTTTCAAGCCAGCGAAGGTTGGTAAGGATAATTTTCCACCTTCTCATTTATTATATGCCAATGATGCATTAGTGCTTGGAGAGTGGTCTTCTTCGAACATTCAGAATATTATACGGGTTCTTAATTTTTTTTATCTGGAGTATGGGCTAAAGATTAATGTGTTGAAATCAAGACTTTATGAGGTAGGGGTGGATTTTCACGAGGTGGAAAGATGCGCGTCTTTATCTAGATGTCGTCCTGATAAGTTGCCATTTGTTTATTTGGGGCTCCCGGTGGGGAAAATATGGTAAGGAACAAAGGTTGGCAAGTTATTGTTGAGAGATTTCAGAAGAAATTATCTATTTGGAAAGCAATCATGCTTTCTATAGGTGGTCGTTCATGCTTATCACTTCTGTTGGGTTCTTATGGGATATATTACATGTCTTTGTTCGCTTTGCCAAAACAGGTATGTAAACTTCTACAATCATTTCGTTCTAAATTCTTTTGGGGAGATGTGGGTAATTCTAGAAAATTGCATTGGGTTAAGTGGGATGTGGTCTTAGCTAGAAAGGACAAAGGCGGTTTGGGTATTGGTAATTTGGATGGTTTTAACAAGGCCTTGTTGTTAAAATGGCGTTGGAGATTAGTTAAAAACCATTGGGATTTGTGGGTCAAAGTTATCAAATCTATTCATGGAGATAAGGTTGGGTTCTCTAATGGAAATTGTATTAAATGAGGTCAAGGTGTGTGGGCTAGAATTGTTTCCACTGTTATGAACCTTGATGACAGTAGAATAATTCCTTTATCTTCTTTGTGAAAAAATGGTTGGTAATGGGAACAATATGCTTTTTTGGTAAGATTGTTAGTTAGGTCATTCTCCTTTCTGAATTCGTTTTACTGGACTCTTTTACTTGGAAATGGAGAAGAATTGTGGAATCACCGATCGAAGGCTTAACGGGATTGGGTGTGGAAGTGGCGTCGAGAGGCTAGAGGGAGAGTCGAGGCTTCTCAGTTACAAGATCTTTTAAGGGTACTGGATGGTTTTCAATGGGTCGATTCTGAGGACAATTTGGTTTGGGATTTGGATGGGGAGGATGTGTTCACAGTTAATGTTGTGAGAAAATATATTAACAGGGTCTCCTTACCAAATAGGATCGGTGTGACTAGATGGAACCGATTTGTTCCTTGGAAAGTTAATATCTTGGCTTGGCGGATTATGTGTGATGGTATTCCTACTCTGTTAAATCTGATTGATAAAGGTATAGATGTCCCATCCACTTTATGTCCTTGTTGCAAAGATTAGGGGCAGTCGTCAAACCATGTGTTTGGATATTGTGATATTGCGAAAAGGTCTTGGAAATCCATTGAAAAATGGGTGGATACAATTTCGCTTTTCCTATGTCAAAAAGGTCGAATGATGTAATGGGTTGGATAGATTCGATGGTGATGCCAAATGTTAAGAAACGTATATTTGAAGCTATAGTCATGACGACATGGTGGGTCTTATGGTAATTCCGAAATGATTTGGTGTTTAAGGATGCGGATAAGCCTCAGAAGTTCATTTTTTATCTGATAGTGAATTTTTCGTTTTTATGGTTTGTTAATAGGAATCACAAAGTAGATATTACTTGGACTAGTTGGTTAAAAAATTCGTTCATGGCTTTGTAATTTGATTTAGTTTGCCTGTCTAATTTCTTACTAGTCATTGCCTTATTAAACATCGTCGTTAAAAAAAAGAATAGTGTTGATTGTGTGTGCATTCCACACCTCGTAACTCAAACCAATGTATATTATAACTTCACATTGGTCTTAAGTAGATCCAACTAAACTAAAATGTCCCGATTACACTAAAATCACCAACAAAACTATGAAAATTAAGAATATAAAACAAAAAGGGAGTTATCATAGTTTGCAATCTTTCAATGAAAAGAGATACTCTTTCCCCACTCTTTTATAATTCATAACACAAAACCTATAGGCCTTCATGTTTGTTTTCTCTATTCTATCTCCTTACGTGTATGTGGCCATCACGTATGTTTAGGGATGGCAATTCCTGACCTGTTTAAGACACGATTAATTCTGTTTAATAAAAAGTACACTATGTAATTTTATGCATTTTTAAAAATAAGTAAAATTATGAGGCTATGCTCCATCATTTCTCCTACTTGATATATAAAAGATACAATTGTCTTATAGACATGAGATATAAAGTAGTTAAACGAGTCGTATTCATGTTTGATACTTGTGTTCTTTGTGTCGTCTGTGACCTGTTTAACACGATTTGACCTGTTTTGCCAGTCCTACGTATGTTTTCTCTATTCTATCTCCTTACATGTATGTGTTTGGTGTATGTGATAAATGTCTGAACATATGTTGGTGCAAGATCTTGTTAGGTCGGTGATGTCAATGCTGCAGTTAGGAGATTTTAGTTTACTTTTACCTACATTACTTCAATTGTATTCAGTTTCATTTGCGGATGTGTTTATTGTTCTCTTCATATTGCCACTTGGGATATTGCTTTCATTTGTAGAAGTGTACATTTTAATATTTTATTCAATAATATCAAACAAGTAGTAACATTTTATGAGATTTATACAACTTTAATTTAATTTGTATATATAATTAAAGAAGTCTTATTATAAAATCAGCTCAGACAAAAGTTTATTCTTTTTTATCTCCTACCTTCTGGCCTTCAAATAGACACCGATACTGTCAAGATAATACCCACAAAGGCCATAAAATCCAGTAAATGAACCATCATCCCATGGTACTGTAAATGGTGTCCCTCTTACATTACCAAATGGTCCATGGGTTTTTTTGTTAGTCACGAATGATATTGATGATATTACTATGCAACCAGCATCAGCTCCCCTTGAAGATGCAACTGTTCCACTAATGGCATTAATTTCTTCATTCCAATCGAATGTTACCTGAGCAATTAGGGAATGTTAGAAATTTTATTATATATTGTCTCGCTAACTTGTTTGAGTCAAAACTCTTTACCTCAGAAATTTTATCTCCACCATTCCAACCACCGACCTTTTTAGAATCGTATGTTACTCCTCTATATTGGGTGGTGAACATTAGAGAATATATGAGATCGCCATGATCAATTGTTATCTTCTTCAAATGATGATTTATCCCAAGTTGGAATGACCACTTATTTTGCGGACCTCCCGGAAGAGTTTTCCCCCATGTTCCGATCCTCATGGTTTCCTCATGGGCTTTCAGATAGACACCAATCCCATCAATATAATACCCAGCGAAGCCGTAAAGTCCGACTAATGACCCTTTGTCCCATGGTATGGAGAACATAGAATTGGATGTGCCACCAAATGGTCCATGGGTCCTCTTGTTCGTTTCAAAAGACAGTGATGAAATTATTGTATAACTACCTCGAGTACCAATGCTTCCTTTAATACCCACTATTTCCTCTTCAGAGTCAAACATGACCTGCTTAACATGAAGAATATATATGTATGAAACAATGTATATACATGCGTGTGAGTGTGTATATATGCATTGATTGTTAAAATATAATGTACACTTTATTAATCATATTAATTAGTTATGTAGTAGTTATGGTAGTTATCTGACATTTAATCCTAGCAATTGTATTTTTAGTATTACCAAGTACCCAATGGTTGGATTTAGTGATTGGATATGTATAAATACATGTAATGTAATCGACATTAAGGTGTGATAAATATACATAAAATATTATGTTTTATTATGTGTGTTCAACATAAATACATGTAATGTAATCGACGTTAAGGTGTAATGTAATCGACATTAAGTTATTCACAAATATTGCTATGAGGTTTATCTATTTGTTTCATATTTTGATCTCCCAACAAATTGGTATCAGAGCCATATCATTCTAAAGTCAAAACTAAGTTAAAAGAGAGCGGGTTATCATCAAGAGAAGATCTCAATCAGAGGTGCACATAGAAAACCAGGAAAGGGTGGCATCGAACAGGAACAACATCATACAATCCAATTCCCAATGAAAGAAAAGAATTATCATTACTAGAGCATTCATATGAGAGACCTTAAAGAATCATGGAGTACCATAAAGGAAGGATTTCGTTAACCAACAACATCTACAGTATTAAATGCTCAACAGACATCGGATCTAAGAGCAAACAAGAAGAACAAACATACGGATCATTGAATCGGAATTTATCATGTCATTGTTCTGATGAACCGAATAAGGTTAAATGGAGAGAAAATCAAATACATATGGATCGTTGAGAAAGTTTTAAGAAATCTGACTTAAAAATTTGAATATATTGTAGTAGCAATCAAAAAATAAAAGAGAAATTATCAAAATAGACATTTGACTTGAGCAAATTCTCAAAATAGACACTGGGTTTTAGCCTAAAAATACAGACTTGTACACTGAACCGCCGGCTAAGCTGGCAAAAAAGTAAGCGAAAAACATGGGTCTACACCAATGAAATGTCGACACGTGACAAATTTCACGGCTAAATAGCCGGCCGTTATAAGGTCCTTAGCCGGCGGCTAAGCCGAGAAAAGACGGCTACTTAGTCGTGAGCTTGGGCCGGCTAACTAGCCGTCATGGGTCGGCTATTTAGCTGTCACGTATCGAATTTTCATTAGACCAGAACTCTGTTCTACACTGATTTTTTAGCAGGCTAATTTAGCCGGCTTAGCCGGCAGGTTAGAAAAAATATATTAATTTCTAGGCTAAAAGTCAAAGTATATTTTGAAAAAAAATTTGCTGGTCAAATGTCTATTTTGGTAATTTTCCCAAAATAAAAGGACCTTTAAGAACTTTCACTTGAAACTCTATTGGGAACATTGCAATGTCATGAACTTAGAATGAGACACTTTGATACTTCCTCATAGGAATAAGCCTTCCAACTACAATCAACAAGCTAAGGAAATTCTTATGAGAGAAGCAAAGATTCTGAAATTAAAAAAGATAAACAACCCCACAATAATAAATATAATCTACACTTATCATATTAATTATGTATTAGTTATGGTAGTTATCGTGAGAGTTAATCCAAGCAGTTAGTATTACCGACTCCCTTTTCAAAGGTTACAATGGTTGGATGTAATGCTTGAATATGTATATATACTTAGTGTGATAAATATACACAAAATATCATGTGTGTTCCACATAATACAAAAGTTATTATGAAACATTCTTGTGCAGATTATCTATTTGTTTCAAATTCTGATTTCCTAGACAATGTATGTACGTATATGTGTGTATGCGCGCACATTGATTAGTATACATATTTATATGTGTGCGCATTGATTAGTATACATATTTATTTACCTCCGTAACTGTTTGTCCACCGGCCCAACCACCAGCTTTGTTAGAAGTGTGAAAAATACCTCCACATTCAGAGGTGAACATGAGAGAGTATATCACATCATCTCCATGATCAATGGTTATCTTTTGTAGCTTATGACCTTGCTCAAGTTCAAATGTCCAGTAATTCTGAGGACCTCCATTTTGTCTTCCCCAAGTTCCTACCCGAATAAATCCAACTACTTTGCTATTAACCTTGGAACAAATATAAAATAGAGCATTAGAGGTAAATGATAGAAATAGATTTTAAGGTGTGTGTTAATGTTAATTTTTCTTGTGAAACTTACTTGAAGTTCCAATGCCTTTTCGAGCTTTTCCATGATCCAAGTCATCGTTGGGCGCTCGCTACGGTTTTCTTTCAAGCATTGATATGCAACAAAAGAGAAAATGTTTAATGAATTTACCTTAATTTCATTCTTGATACTTGGAAGGATTATCTCATATAATCTATCTTGCTCACAAGATTGTTGGGCAACTGAAGCAAGAAACCGACGTTCATCTTGATATCTATCAATAAGTGCAGGTCTTCCACACAATATTTCAAATAGCACCACTCCAAATGAATACACATCGGATTCCTTAGTTAGAATTCCAGTTTTCACATATTGGGGATCAACGTAGCCAAAGGTGCCACAAACACTAGTCACAAGAAATGTGAACTCAACATTCGAAGGGCCTATTTTTGACAATCCAAAATCAGATATTTTTGCTTGCCAATTTTCATCTAGGAGGATGTTTGAGCTCTTTATGTCCCGATGCAATATCCTATGTTGGGGTCCCACATCATTATGAAGGTAATTAAGAGCACGAGCTGCACCAAGGCTTATTTTGAGACGTTGCATCCATGAGAGCTTATCATCAGATAGATATCTGTCAAGGCTTCCATGTTTTGCATGCTCATATACAAGGATGTTTTCTCCGTTCTCTTCACAAAAACCAACAAGAGAGATCAGGTTTTTGTGCTTATAACAAGAAAGCATTTGAATTTCCATCAAGAATTCACGGTCCCCTTGTCCGAGTGTACGATCTAACCTCTTGACAGCAACAATATTTTGCTGCCCCGATACAGTGAGTTTGCCCACATAGACCTTCCCAAATCCTCCCCGTGCAATGAAATTTTCATCACTGAAGTTGTCGGTTGCCAACTTTATCTCTTCGAATGGAATTTTTAAGTGTTGTACTCCTTCCATAGTGACAATTCTGTAAGGATAAAAGCTAGATAAGAGATAAATTGGACTTCTGTCTAGTTATTTTGGGTCAACGAATAATAATTAAAAGGGAAAATCATGATAACTTTCACCAAGAATTTTCCTAAGTAGCATGTTTAACAAGTTTTATAAAAACCATTGGTTTTTTACTCTTAATAAAAGTTACACAGTTAGGCCAAAAATACAAATCACACTTTTTAGCCTAGTGTTCACGAAAATAACGCTTTTAAGGCTACTTCCCGGCAAAAATTACCTGGACACGTGATATCATTTTAGTTAATTCCATCCTTGGCCGTGTTATTTATTCAAGGAACCGACTTCAAAAGCGTAATTTTCTTGTAAAAGGAGGACAAAAACATAATTTACGTTTTGGGTCATGAATCATTTTAAGATTGAGCGATCTTTTTGTAGACTGTCATGTAGTTTTTTTCAAAATCACGTCAAAAGACCACTAACTAAAATAGTTACCATTGGCCATTTGGTGCAATGGTAGCCCCAAGACTTCCCATAGTGGAGGTATTGGGTTCGAATCCTGACCACAACAAAAAAGGTCTTTCGCCAGGTCAGAGGGATTACCCAATTGGTGGTTCCTCCTGTGGTGGGCTGTCCTGGATGTTCTAGGTGTTGTTTCGGGGAAATCCAATTATCCTAGAATATCTAGGTGTTGCCGTTAAAACAAACTACACTAGTTAAAGGTAAAGTTTATGCGTAAGACAAAGCTGAAGTAGCAAGGAGTATCCAATGGATTTCATGCATAAAAAGAGAATAAAAAGGGGAATCATAAGTTTTTATCGACTACGACTAAAAGGTTCGGCTCAGTTTTTTCTTAAAAGAACTCACGTTTTACATATAAAAGTTTAACAAATTCTGGTGACTAGGGGATCACTGGACATCTTGACCCTCCTTTGTTTCCGTCCCTGGGCAAGGGATATATGCGAAAATTACTATCACATCCACAACAAAGTTTTGAAAAAGATTCAAACCTTTCTTACTTGCTTGATTTTGGTGGGTTGATATCCTTGAGTGGATGGAACACTTGAATGTGGATTTGGCCGGAACTCGGACTGTAGGAACTAGTTTGGGCTGAACCCTTGAATATCCTATATGCTTGTGGAAATGCTAGTATTCATAGTTTGGTCCTTTAATCAATAATTAACTTACAGATAGTGTGTGTGTGGGTGGATATTATTACTCCACATGTATGATGAATAATTGACGATAAACAACCTTTATTGGTACAATTTCTGACGTTGTGGAGCCACTATATATATTATCTCGATTTTGATAACATTAAATTATCATATATAAGTATTTAACTTTATTTTCTTACTAGTGCTTCAATAGTTAATGTCAAATAACAACAAAAAAGGAAAGATTTTTTTTTTAAATTAAGCCTACATTTTATATAATATAATATCTTTTACAACATTTTAATCCCATTAGACTAAAACTTTTATTCATGATTTTATAACCTAAGGTTATACTCCTTTTATATATAACAGTTTTAACGTTTATGTGGCATACAATGTTGTATTACTTTATAAGAATTTAAATTACGAAAAAAAAATTAATGAAAAAGAATTATTTTTGTATGTTCTAGGAAAAAAATGTACATTTTTAAGGGACATACCCGGACGTGAAACGGTAGCAAAATATTGTTGAAAACACGTATTTTTATTCTGAAACACGTCGTAAGCCTTTTGTAAGAACCTAGATCAGGTGAATAGTTTACTTTTAAATTTAATGACCACTTTTAAATATTTTTGTTTGTTTATAAGTTATTTCTTAAAGAACATGTAGGTTGAAAACAATATGTAATGAGTTTGAAGAGAAAGAAAGATCAACACACGAACACATAATTTATAAAGATCTGGGACCAGGTGAGAGTTAACTAAGACCATAATATGTTCATTTCAAGATTATAATGAAATAACATAAGAACAGACAAATTGAAAATAGAAATCACATATGTCCTTTTTTCAATTTTATGGAGAACAAGAAAAGCAACCCTAAAAGCTTCTCTACCAATCTGCTCAATAACTTCATAATCTTCCATCTTTGACTTGCCGTCATGTTCTTCAAACCCTAAACACTATTAAGTTTCCGATAGCAGATTTTGTCAGAAATTTGTCGGAATTGACTGTTAGTGACAACTTTCCGACAAAAACCGTTGGTCGGAAAAACCCTCGTAGGAAAAAAAAATCCCGACAAAGTTCCGACTATTTTTCCAACAAATTAGCGACAAATACCTTTCGTCGGTAAGATTCCAACAATATTCCGACAATTATACTCTTTAAACTCTGTGACGAAATTGCGACAAGTTTCCAACAAATTATAATAATAACTAATTTCCGACAATAATAATAATAATAATAATAATAACTAATCAGTAATGTTAGTATTTAATTACTAGTATTTAATTTTTAGTTATTATCATACCGACAAATTTCCGACAACTCTAAAAAAAATCCGACATTTTTCCGACAATTCTAAATTTTAAATTTTATTTTATATTTTTTTAATAATACAATTCCGACAACATTTTTAAAAAATTTATGACAATTTTCCTACAATCTTAACCTTCTAAATTAAAAAAATCTAAAAAAATGTAGAAAAATATTTAAAAATTTACAGAAAAATCAGAAATATAGAAAAAAAATTCCCAAAAAACATGTTTTAATATATCAATCACAATTTATAACAAAAAAATTACATATTTAACGATTACTATTACTAATCGGCTAATTTTTTCAAGATTTCTTCAACTTGTCTTTGTAATTTTTGATCCTTTGCATCTCGTTCGGACCGCTCTTGTTCCCTTTCAACCCGTTCTTGTTCTCGTTCTCGTTCTTTTTCCATTTGTTCCAAACGATTTTCCAAATTTTCTCGAGCCTCCCTTTCCTTTTGTAGTTCAGATCGAATATCTTGGACCTAAAATTTGTTAAAATAGATATAATTAATACATAATACTTACTTAGATACATGCATATGCTCAAAATAGGTACGGGTCAAGACGGGTTGTGCTCAAAATATGTACAGGTCAAAACGAGTTATGATCAAATTAAGTATAGGTCAAAACGGGCCGATCTAAAACATATCAAATAAGCAACTTTCAACTTAAATGGGTAAAAAATTACCCGAACCCGCTTTATGAAACTATAACAATCAATTTTCTTATAAAACTATAACAATCTATTTTTAATTTAAATGGGTCAAACTAACCCAAATTCATTTTATAAAACTTTAATAATCAACTTTAAATATAAATGGGTTAAAATGACCCGAACCAACTTTATAAAACTTGAACAATCAACTTTAAATTTGAATGGGTCAAAATGATCCGAACTCACTTTATGAAACAATAACTTAAATGGGTCAAAATGACCCGAACCCATTTTATAAAATTATAACAATCAACTTTCAATTTAAATGGTCAAAATGACCGAAACCTACTTTAAAAAACTATAACAATCAACTTTCAATTTAAATGGGTGAAAATGACCCAAACTCACTTTATGAAACTATAACAATCAACTTTCAATCTAAATGGGTCGAAATGATCCGAACCTGCTTTATGTAAGTATAGCAATCAATTTTCAATTTAAATAGGTCAAAATGACACGAACACATACATATACGTATACATATACATAAAAACACAGATATACATACATATATATAAACCTAACAATTTAAGATACAAATACATATACATACATATAATAATCATCATAATAATAATTTCCTAACCCGGCAATAGCAATGCCTAAACAAACCATGCAATGCAACATGAAAACAAGATTCCAAAACCGGTCCTCCCAATCCGGAAACAACAATGCCTAGACAAAGCATGCGCAACATGAAAACAATGGTTTTCAAAACCGGTCCTCTTAACCCGACAACATCAATGCCTAGATAGTATAACAAAAAAAATTGAAGTTTCATGCCTAAACAACAACAATAATAATAATGATACCTCTTGTGACTGTCGGGCATCACTGTATGATCTAGACCCGTAAGCTGTGGATGACGGTGTCGAGTCACCACGAAATTAGGATCAGAAGATCCTATCCCGAACATCTGGTAGCCATTACTGTTAGGATGCACACTTCTCCACACAGCAAGATCATCGCGATCCTCCGGATTATGGCTGCGGTCCTTCCCGTACAACCTCTCAAGTTCCCCTGTGAACGATGTCTACATTTTATCAAAACAAAGCAAGTCATACTATACTTAATGTTGTTATAATAATTATATATAAACAATAAAGTTAACTTACAAATGATTCTTTTGATCGTTCAGTAACAAACTCTAACAGATCCACGTAATTAACATCGATTTCCCCATCCCGTAATCTCTTTTTGCACTCCTTGGTGGCGTGGGTATCAATGAAGACTAACTCAAAGCTAACTGGTCCACCCTTTTGTTTTTCCTACACAAAAAATAGTAATGTAGTTGATAAGTGTTAAATATACAAAGAGTTGCTAAAGTTTATAAACATGATTAGCTTACCAAGTTGATACGATGTTCATCGAAACCCATAGACCCGCCTGTATGACGGGATAGTGCATTAGAGCGATTCTTTCTCCCGGCTGCAGACCTTTTTAACCATTCCACGGTGTTCCAAGTATGTAAATAGTAAAAATATATGTATAATATATAAAGAGAGAAAAATTAAGAAAAAAAGGAATATTGTATTAACACCCTTACCTTACAGAAACGTTGCCATCTCTCAAGAGGCACCGCTCTAGGAGGATAATTGCAAGTTATCTCGAAATTATGTTCATCTGCAATAGCATGCCCCGCCTTCCTTACTTTATTTTTAGATTCTTCTCTCAAATCACTCATGATATCTCTAAAACGATCCTTGATCACGTTAATGAATCCTTCATAATAGGTTTGGTCGTCTGGTGGATCCCATCTCCACTTGGTCTGTAAATTAAAACATAAAGGTAAAAATGCAAAAATAAAACATATAATCATAACATATAAAATAACTAACTGATATATTACCCGAAACTTATTAAACATTATCCTCCTTTTATTAAGTGGGACTTGTTTAAACGTGGCCTAATCTCCATCAAGATGTTGGTCTAATATTCGTTTGGCACTCCTATGAACACGTTGACATCCAAACCTACAATATTGAAATAACCAAATAGGTATATTTATAACATGAATAAATATCATAAATTAAAATGTTAAAATTAGAAACATACTTTCTTCCCTGAAGTTTAATCCATTTCTTCTGAGATGTGCTACCATCCTCCTCACCATCAACATCACCACCGGCATCCTCACCATCAACATCATCAACGACATTCACACCGTCAACATCATCACCGACATTCACACCATCAACATAATCATCGCCATCCTCACCATCAACATCAACACCGACATCCTCACCACCAACATCACCGACATCCTCACCACCGCCATCCTCATCGTAATTGTAATTGTCAACATCATCATGGGTGACATCCCTTAACACCGTAGTGTTACGTACTATCCCGGCCATACCAGCCATGGCATCACCGCTAACCACACGTCTATGAGTACCAGCATATACCCCCCTTTACCACCACGTGTCATCACGTATCTCCCACAATAAAATTTCTTGCTTTTACCTTTAGAACCGGACACATGGGAATTGCGTCTCCCTAAAGTAGCATCAACACCACTACGAGAAACAGGAGTCTGTCCAGCACCACCATGACATCTCTTTCCGCCACGTGTACCGGCACCAACACCACCAAGATTACCTTGATTACCATCCATAATGTATGGAAACTGCATTTAATTGAACAAGAATGGTAAGATATATAATACAAAATTAACAAACCTTATAATTATAAATAATTTAAAGTGTAAATACCATATGATAAATCTCAAATTAATAAAAAGTATACAACAACAAACAATATATGTTCCTAACAATCATGTTCGTATTCATCTAAAGAGCGATCAGAAGAAAACATTTCATCATCATCATTATGAACATCATCAATATCATCGTCGTCACCATCTTCAAGTTCTTCTTCCCCGTCGATCATTTGCTCTGATGTATTGGTATTTGTAACCCAGTCCAAGTGTTCACTCATTGATACTATATCCGGTAACTCAAACCGTTCATCAATCTGAAAGAACATATGTGCTTCTATGTTTCCATCGTTCGATACTTCAGTTTTAGATGCAGTGACTTCATAAATTTGTCGGGCTTTTGTCTTGATAACCGCCCACAAATATTTTGTATCATTTGTCACGGCAGGGTATGATGCGTAAAACACTTGCTCCGCCTGTGATGCCAAGATAAACGGGTCGTTACTTTGAAGTCGGGACTTGGGTTTAACATCAACCAGCTTATTTTTGTGAACTACTACACCGTGTTTGTTATCAAACCATGTACATTTAAACAGTACAACAGTTTGAGGCCCTTTGCAATCATATTGGAGCTCTAATACGTCATTCAATAAGCCATAGTAGTCAGACTCTTCAGCGTTATACGTCTCCCCTCTCACGCATACACCACAGTTTGTGGTGACAAGTCCTTTACCATACTTCTGCGTGTGGAACTTATAACCATTTACAAAGTACCCATTATGAGAGTGAGCAAAAATCGATGGTTTACTTGCTAAAATTTCCAAATGTCGAGTGCTTCCATCATTTAAGCCAATCCTTACCTACAATGAAGAACATACACGCAACGTGTTGGTTAATGATGCACTAACACTAATCATTATGATTTAATTGGCTTTACTTACCCGGTCTTCAAACCATTCAGCAAAGTGGTTATCTCTGAGATTCGATATCGGCTCATCCGGATATAGTTGTGGCGCCACTTCATCGAACTCGTCGATGTAAGGATAAACTTCTACACAATTTAAAAGAACATACGTGTGCGCCTTTTTAAGTTCTTCAATACTCATGCGTGTCCGCGTTCCACCCTTTTGATATAATCGTCTAGATGGAACGACAAACACGCTTAGTTGACAGCCTCCACTCGAAGAACTAGAATGTTGTGGTGCGAAATTCAGCGGCTCTCAATTATGGTGTGTCTCAATCGTCGGGTCAAAGTATAGAGAACAATATGTGGCGACTTCATTCACTAGGTGTTCCCTCACGATTGAACCCTCAACCTTTGATTTGTTTCTAATTCTTCTTTTTATCAAGCCAAGCTTCCTACATTTAGAAGTCAATGAGAATGTGTTAGGAATTTTGAACGGAATTTGAAAAACATTTGGTTTATAAGATTACAAACAGTGTGATTACCTCTCGTATTGATACATCTATCTGTATTGCACTGGACCACCAAGAAGAGCTTCATTAGCTAGGTGTATGACTAGGTGCTCCATGGAATCAAAGAAACCGAGAGGGAATATTTTCTCTAACTTGCATATCGTTAGAACCACCGTGCGTTTCATGTTAACCAAGTCATCTACATGCAACGTCTTTGAACATAAGACCCGAAAGAACATGCACAACTATGTTACAGCCTCATATGTCTCTTTTGAAACAAAACCTCTAATAGCAAGTGGAAGCAGTCGTTGCATAAAAACGTGACAATCATGGCTTTTGAAACCATGAAAAGTGTAGTCTTTGATGTTTACTAAAGTCCCTACGTTTGACGCATACCCGTATAGAAATTTAAGCTTTTTCAACCAAGCACAGACCTTTTTAACATCATCTTTTTGCAGAGTGTAATCCCCCCTATGTTTAGTTATCTTCCCATTGTTGTCACAGATGGGGTTTAAAAGACGACGTACACAAATATGATTAATGTCTTGCCTTGCCTTCATATTGTCTTTGGATTTGTTGGTGCCCATAATTGTGTGAAATAGATTTTCAAATACATTCTTTTTGATATGCATCACGTCAAGGTTGTGCCGGATCAACAACTTACGGCAATACGGAAGTTCCCAAAAGATGCTTCTCTTTACCCAATTATGTGTAGTCCCAAAACCGGTCGGTTTCCTATATCTTTCAGTACCATGAGGTTTACCATCATAAACAATGGGCAAATCTTTTATAGTCTGCCATATTTCCTCTCCGATTGGCTCTGGAATACGTCTTACGCCCGAAACCATTTTGTTTTTCCGAAAGTTAATCTTATATTTTAGGAAACAATGTCTGGCGGGAAGATGTTGTCTATGGCAGTCAAACCAACATGGTTTCCCTCCAAACTGAAGCTGGAATGATCCCGATTCATTCGAACAATACGGGCAAGCTAACTTACCATGTGTGCTCCAACCGGACAACATCGCGTAAGAAGGGAAGTCACTAATTGTCCATAGCAGTACCACCCTCATTTGGAAATTGTTACGTCGTTGGGCATCATAAGTTTCAATACCATGCGTGAACAACAGTTTCAACTCGTCTACTAAAGGTTGTAGAAAAACGTCGATATTTTGTCCGGGATTCTTTGGGCCTGGAATGATCAAAGGAATTTGTATGTATTGCTCTTTCAAGGCCAACCAAGGAGGTAGGTTGTAAACCGTGATAAACACTGGCCAACATGAATACGGGTTCCCGCTTGTATTATTTGGACTAAACCCATCAGTACACAACCCGAGACGAACATTGCGTGTCTCTTTTGCAAAATCAGGAAAGGCCAAGTTAAAATGGTGCCAGGCCTGACCTTCACTAGGATGACTCATCTTTTCTGAAGAAATACGATCTGTATGCCAAGTCAAATGTTGAGCCGTCATATTTGAATAAAACAATCTTTGAAGTCTTGGTCCAATAGGCATGTAGTTCATCACCAACTTAGGCACCTTCTTCCCTCTTTCCTTGTATATGTTTTCATTACATACTATACAACGATCCAAATCAGAATACTGCCCATTGAATAGCATGCAATGGTTTTGGCACACATGAATCTAATGTGACGGCAACTCTAGTGGCTTCAACATCTTCTTGGTCTCATAAAAGTTTCTAGGTAGCTTGTTATCGTCGGGTAGAATGTCTTTGATTATCGGAAGGAGTTTATCAAATGTTGAGTCGGAAACATTACAATCTGATTTCCAATTCAATAACTTGGTGGTGATAGAGAGTGTACTAGCGTCTTTAGCCCCCTCCCATAAAGGCTCGTTAGCTTGGTTTAACATGTTATAGAATGCATGTGCTCTTTGATTTGGATCTTGTGGTCCTTGCTGATAATAAGGATCATGATTTTGGTGCATACCTTCCATAACCATTTGATCGTATCCGGTATATTCACCAAGATCTTCATCAACATCTTGGCCCATATGTTGAGACGGAAGGGATTTTGAACAATAGCCCACATTTATAGCTTCATCAGGATATAATTCACCATGCACATCCCATAACTGATAATCTTCCATGAAACCTTGGGTAATTAGATGACAATCAACTGCCTCTCTCGTCTTGTAATAACGATTTTTTGCATTTACTACATGGACATCTAATTAGTAACTTTTGGACCCCATCTATAGTTTGCCTTTCAATGTTCGTTGCGTTTTCATATGCAAAATCCAAGAAATAAGAGACTGCTTGTTTAAATTGCAGATTGAAAGTACCATCTCTATTGGTTCTCATTATGTACATCCATTCTCTATTCAACGACATTTTTATTGACATGTACTAACCTTTGGTGGGATTCATATCAATGTCAAATCAAGAAATATTTGATAAACATACAAATGATTTACCTTCCCTCCCATATAATACAAATTATCATACCATACTAAAGCTAAATTACAAGTTATAATCTTTTTATCAGCTCAACTAAATTACGGTAGGAATTTATCTACCAAAATAATAAAATAGGTCATACGTTGTCGACACAAAATTAAGATAATATTTTCTTATTTTTAGTTATTTTTTGTAACGGATTATCGTTTTTTAATATTTATATTTTGATTAAGAACCACTCATGAAGACAGATGGAAACTCCAGTAACAAGTATTTGTTCAAAATTTAAAGAAAGTAATGTAAGAACATGTGTAAAAGGAAGAGGAAAAGAAAGGATGTATAGGTAACTTGTACGACATGCATTAACTCTTTCACGTATAGGTTTTGTAAGTATTTGAATATGTGTATACTGATCCGTGTATGCAGTTTTGTTCAGATGAGTAAATTGGATTGTTTTCAAATGGGTCATTTCCATTTGTGTATGCTATAACCAATTTTACCATCTGTGTATGCAAATGGTTCAAATAACAACAATTAGTTTGGTTGTATACTGATATGTGTATGCAGTTTGGTTCAAATAGGTCATTTCCATCTGTATATGCAAATGGGTCATTTCCATTTGTGTATACTAACCAATTTTACCATATGTACTGCAGATGGGTCAAACAACATCTTTCATGGGTCAATTGGTTTGCTTGGTCATATGGTCAAATTGGATTAATATGGAACAATCAACCTTTGACAAACAATCAAATTGGATTAATTTCAAACAGAGACATTAATGTCAAACAATCAAATTGGATTTATAGACGTAGCTAAATTACGGTAGGAATCTCAATTTGGGATCACATAAACCCCAATAACATTTAGGTAACACAATCTCAACTCAACACTTAAACAAACAAACCCTTAAAATCACATACCTGAACTGATTTTAGTCAAAAGAGTGCGAGTCGTCGACGCAGTCAGTGGTTAGGAGATAACGGAGCGGTGACCAGCGAGGGAAATGAAGGGAGCGACGGCGATGAAGGCAGCTGTTTAGGCTTATCGGATTAGGCTGCTGGAAAGGCTGAGACGATCGGCTTTGATTCATCAGTTTTAGAGAGGGCTATGGGAGCGACGGCGATGAAGGGAGCGACGACGATGAAGGGAGCGACGGCGGTGACCAGTGGTTAGTCGAAACAGTGCAGGTCGTCGACGATGAAGGGAGCGACAACGATGAAAGGGTTCTGCCCTAATTTTTTGTGTTGGGGGGAAACAAATAAGGATTGGGAGGGAAATAAGGATCAAAGATATTGGAGGAAATGAGGAATGGAGGGAATAATATACATGTAGTATTATTTTTTTTAATACCATTTACATGTTAATCTTTATATTTAAAAGAATATATATATGTTTATCACAAATTAAATTGTTAATTTTTATAAAATTATTTTTTTATTTTTTAAAAACTATTTTCTGGCTACTTCAAAAGAATATATTTATTTTTCACAAAATTAAATTGTTAAAAGTTCTAATTATATTATAAAGGTACGTTAAACAGTCCAGACTGACCTGAAACACATTGTCAAAAGGGTCCAGTTCGGGCATGGGTAATTAATGATACATGGTGAAACATTTTTTTAATAAGCACCAACCAACATGAGTATGTAACCAAACTTCTAGAGCATGCAAGGTTAGTACCCCTTCCGGCCACGCCAGAATCTAAGCAGGATCAAGGTTAGTACCTTAAACCCACGATGTCTCATGTATTGAATTTACACAATAACAAACATTTTTTAAACTTTAAACATTCAATAACAACGGAAATTGACGTCATTACATCGTCTTAAAACGCAACCAATTAAAACATTCGTACAATACGTTCATCACTCATACCGTTCATTCCATTTCATTTCTCGTCCTTTCATCACCCTTAGGACTTGTAAATTCCAAAGGTAATTACATCGCCCTTGAGACTCAGTCGTTAAGGTAATACCATCACTCTTAATACACATAGGTTCATAAAGTCTTACCATTCACTATTCACGGGTGACGTTAACCCCAAGTGACCGTCGCCACTACCTTCGCCAATTGCACAACTGTTATACCCATTTATAGGCCACATAGATGTTACCTCTATTATACTTATAATACTATGGCTTTCCCATAAGTCATCAAATATGCGTATACACATACACTAACACACACGACGCACACAAATACACACTCATACACGTACATACACTAACACATGCATATACACACATACAGTAACACACACTCATACGTGTATATACACTAACACAAGCACATACACACGTAAACACTTATGCATATACACATATTGTAACACATACACAAACTAACACATATGCATATACACATACAATAACACACATTCATACACTAACATATATACATATACACATACAGTAACACATGCATATACATATTATATTAATAATAATAATAATCCTTAACTATTATTTAATTATTAATTTTATATTAAATATTAGTAATAATAATAACCTTTAATTACTAATAATTTTAGTTACTAATATTATAAATTTTGTTAATAAATACGTTAAATGAATTAAAAAATAAATATTTACTTTTGTGGGAAACTTGTCGGAAATATTGATATATTCCGACAACTTTCCGACAATTTTGAAAAAAAATCTATTTTTTAAATATTAAATAAATTAATAACCTTATTTACTAAATATATTTAACAAATTTAAAAATGAAAAATTACATTTGTGGGAAACTTGTTGCAAATAGGTACATATTCCGACGATTTTTCGACAATTTTGAAAGAGCATATTTATAAAATATTAAATAAAGAAGTTTACTTTATTAATAAATATGTTAAACGAATAAAAAAATAAAAAAAATTACTTTTGTGGGAAACTTGTTGGAAATATTTGTATATTCCGACGATTTTCCGACAATTTTGAAAAAAATCCGATTTTTTAAATATTAAATAAATAAGTTACCTTATTTAAAAATAAAAGGTTACACTTGTGGGAAACTTGTCGGAAATAATTATGTATTCCGATGATTTTTCGACAACACTGAAAAAGCCTATTTTTTAAATATTAAATAAATAAGTTAACTTTAATAAATAATTATATATTCCGACGAATTTTAGACAATTTTTAAAGATTAATTAAATAAGTAACCTTATTTAATAAATTTATTAAACCAATTTAAAAATATAAAATTACATTTGTAGGAAAGTTGTCGGAAATAATTATATATTCCGACGAATTTCAGACAATTTTAAAAAAAACATATTTTTTTAAATATTAAATAAATAAGTTAACGTATTTAATAAATATGTTAAACTAATTAAAAAAATAAAAACTACTTTTGTGAGAAATTTGTCGGAAATAATTATATATTCCAACAAATATCCGACAATTTTGAAATAAAACTTATTTTTAAATATTAAATAAATTAGTTAACTTATTTAAATAAATATATTAAAAGGATTAAAAAAAAAGAAATATTTTTGTGGGAATTGGAAGTAGATTATAATTGGCGACGGAATAGCGACAACTTTATTTTTGTCGGAATTTTGTCGGAAAATTGTAGGAAATTTTATGGTCACTTTTTTGTTGTTTGTTTTGTTGAAAAGTTGTCGTTAACTCGTGGGAAATTGCGTTTGTCGGTAATTTGTCGAAAACTTTTGTAGGAAAAACACATGTTTTCTAGTAGTGAAAAAAGTGCCAAAAAGACTCAATTTTCACACTTAAAATGCAAAGTTATACAACAGTTTAACTAAAACATGAGCAAAATGAAGTGGGTTTTACCTCAAACCAACTCAAACTTGCCTAATTTGCTCAAAAGTTTAGGAATGTATGGCTTCAAAATAGCGGGTTTTCTGACAGATTTGAATGGGTTGTCTCAAAACTTTCAAGAAAACCTAGAATCAAGAATTTGTCATAAAAAATCTATGAAATTTTCGAACAATGATGCCATCAAGATTCAAGGACGGGGTTGTACCGGACTTTAACCTTTTGCATCCGAATGACATGGAGCCCCTTGTTATGGTAAGAACCGGATGCAACAAGAGAACAGAAGAAAGCCAGAGAGGGAATTAAATTCTACTTCATTGCATAACTTCGAAATGAAAGATTACATACGATATAAAGGAAGAACAAGGAAACTACCCATGACCCACGTAGAGATCATGTACAAATTGAATGAAACTTCTACCACTAATTTACCTAATAAACCATCAAATAAGAAAAATGACAATGCCAGCCCCCCTACTAATAATATCATGACAATACCCACTCCTTAAAATCATCCTTGACCGCAGGGATGGGTTTCAAGTGCTTCGTCCCCACCGTCTTCTATCTCCATAATCATGAGTTGTCGAGTCTTGCATTTGTGCCCCGGTACAAATCGCTCCGTGCACCAAAAGCATTCTCCCCTTGCCCGTTTCTCTTCCAATTCCTTGCTCGATAACCTTCTAGTGGTTAGGGTTCGACCGGAAGCCACACTATTAGTTGGTGTAGCTAGGAGTGGAAACTTGGTAGCATTTGTGGGCTGTGTAACTCCTGGAATGCCTGAGTCGGTGCCCTCAATAGTTGTCGGAGTGGAATCTAGACCCAAAGGAGCGGTAGTTGTAGAAGAAGTGGGTTTCGAACCGGTTAAGGCAGTGAGGTTAGTGTCCTGTAGACGAGCCAAAGCATACGCGTCACGTAGCGTCTTTGGTTTAAACATCTTGACATGGCCTTTAATTTCTGGCTCCAATCCCCTTAGAAAAATGCTAATGGCATAATCCTCCGATATCGTGACCTTGTTGAGAAGGAGATCAAAAGATTGGCAATATTCCTTGAGAGAAGCAGTTTGGTACAGTAACGTTAGCTCCTCCATGGAGTCCTCATAAATGGACGTACCAAACCGGCTAGTGATGGAGCGAACGTAGTCGGCCCACGGTAAGTCTTGCAGAGTACACCCCCTAGTTTTGATGTAGAACATTGCATGGCATCACCTTCTAAATTAATCACGGCTAATTTCAGTTTCATGTTGTCCAGATTGAAAGAAATGGTCACAACGGTACAACCAACTCTCCAAGTCTTCACCATTGAAGTGAGCGAATTCGACCTTCCCGAAGCGGGTCGGACGGAAGGAACCATTGAAGGAGTCACCGGCATCATCCATGTCGCCACCGGAACGAGCAGGCCGTGGGCCTTTCGTCAGTTCCACCAAGGCTGCTTGAATGGCGGCTAGGGTTCCTTTGGTTTCAGTGGCAAAGGTTTTGAGGTCGGAGAGGGACTGGGCGTGTTCGCCGAGGGTTTTTTCAAGGTCCTGGTTGCATGTCATGGTGAAACGGAGGAAGGAGCAAGATGGGTAGGCAAAGGAAGAGCCGGCTCTGATACCAATGTTATGGTAAGAACCGGATGCAACAAGAGAACAGAAGAAAGCCGGAGAGGGAATTAAATTCTACTTCATTGCATAACTTCAAAATGAAAGATTACATACGATATAAAGGAAGAACAAGGAAACTACCCATGACCCACGTAGAGATCATGTACAAATTGAATGAAACTTCTACCACTAATTTACCTAATAAACCATCAAATAAGAAAAATGACAATGCCAGCCCCCCTATTAATAATATCATGACACCCCTTGAGTTTAACAGAGCCAACACCTTTGCGATTCCTAAGGAGCATATCATACTCGGAATAAGAAGGAGCAGGCAACGGAGATGAAGCATGAGAAGCAGCCGAATTCAAAGTAGCAGTGCAGTCATACGAGATTTTAGAGTTTGGATGAGCCTTGTGGCCTTTGGCTGTTAAAAAAAAAGATGCATCAGGGGTTGTATTTGAGGGTGAATCCAACCATTTGAATTTTGAGTCACATTATGCTTTAAGGATTGTACATTATGTTTTATAAGGTGTACATCTTAAAAACTTAAAATTTGGTAAAATTATCATTCTATCCTTTCAATATGTTATATATATATATATATATATATATATATATATATATATATATATATATATATATATATATATATTTATATATATATATATAACGAGTCCAACCAGTGCGGATCAGGTTTCCGGGTTTGATCGGACAGTCCGGTCTTCAAAACAATACCTCTATTAATATTGATGAAATTATTGTGTAACCGACATACGTTCCCCTTGGCAATGCAACTATTCCACTAATAGCACCAATTTCTTCGTTTGAATCGAATGTTACCAAGCAAAGCAATTATGGAAGAGTAGATTTAAGTAATCAAAACAAAGAAACTTTATGATTTCAACAATAAGGAAATATTTACCTCATAGACTTTATCTCCTCCATTCCACCCACCAAAGTTCTTTAAAATTGTATGTTTACCCTCTATATTGCATGGTGAAGTAAGAATTACATGAGATTAAAATAAAGAGTCACAAGCGTAGCAACCGAAAATGACTTGGTCGTAAAAATGGTCGCAAATTAAATTAATAAAAAAATGAAGATAAATTTCGGTTGCAGAAGTTTCACAAATTATCTTTTTAAAAAATAAAATAAAAGAAACTATATTCGGTTAAAATACCGGTTGCAAAATTGATTTCCAAAAAAGATCAAATACGGTTGCAAAAGGATGAAATAAAAACGGTCGTAATCGGTTATATTTGGCAGCATTGCTTATTAGGGCCAAAGGGTCGAATGTGCAATTAGGGCCAACCGTGTTAATCAAGGTTAATTATTGGAAATTAGTGTCAGGTGGTGTAAATTAGGGACAATTATCGTCAATGTTGGTTTATAAGGGTCAAATATTAGCATTTTGAGCAATTAAGGTCAATATTAGTCAATACTCATCAATTAGGGCCAATAAATATCAATATTGATCATGGATTGTCACCAAGGATAAATAATGGTCTATTATGGGCAATTAGTTTTAACTAGGGTCAACTAGTTTCACTAAAAAACAATAGGGGTCACCAAACATGATCAATCATGGGGAAATTAAGGATAGTTAGGGTAAATATTGGCTGGTTGGCATCAATATTAATCAAATAGGGGCAATAGAAGCAATTAGGGTAATATTAGGTAATGATTAAAGATCAGGATAAGTAAAGGGCAATTAGTGTCGATAATTGGTCAATGATAACCGTTGCTATACCGATGAGAGCAGCCTAAGGTGACCTTGCCCTGTTAAGATAAAATAAACTGTTAGGCTCACCGCATGAGATGATCTTCTGTGATCCACCTCCGGCGTGAGAATCAATAAAAGGTTCTGAGTGTAGATTAAAGAAGAGTAGTAGTGAAGTAGGGTCGGATTTGATGGTTTACCTTGGAGAGTGGTTCTCTATTTATACTGTGAGCCTTAGAGTTCACGTGACTTGGTGATTTCTATTTTGGTGGTTTGACATTCTGAGGTGCCTGCCTCGTGTTTGGGAGATTCCCCTTAAAAGGTAAAAGTTGTTGACGATGGTTTGTCTTGAACGTTGATTTCCCCTCTTTCCCTACAAGAGGAGGGGGGAAGAGGGTGCTGCATCTTTCCTGTTTGCTCTGACCGTTTCCTATTTGTACTTTATTTAGATTATGTTCTTTATTGTTTCGCAGATTATTCATTCCTTATGCTTGGGGAACTTTCTCCAAGCTGGGATTGGGCTCTCTATGTCGCTGTTGGGCTTAATTTTTGGTCTTGTCTTTATTGGGTTGCTGATTTTATTATTGGGCTACTGACTTTATTTATTGGGCTACACCCCATCATCAGCCCTCCAAGTCAGATATGTTTAAAATCTTTGCTTTTGAGCATGTCTGACTTTTGCCCAGCCTTTATCCCGAGCTCTTTTATCTTGGGTTGTCTTCCTATTGTTATTAAACGCTTCATAGGGTATTATGACCATATTTTTGGCAGGTGGCGTGATGTGACCCTTCCCGACGGTTACGCGTCACCCAAAAATTTCAAAACATAAATTTAAACACCTTGCAGAAAATAGGCCCATATTTTTTTTCTTTTTAATTAAGAACTCATTTCACCAAAAGTAACATCTCATATAATATTTTACCAACATGCATCCAAAGAGTACTCATAAAACGTACCCGGGTTTTCTCATAAAATTTCAACATGACCCGTTCGTAAAATAAACAACCCTTACGAAACATTAACCTGTTTAGACACCAAATAAAACCAAACTAAGTGACCAAAACATCCATGGACACATCAACGTATAATAATTCAACACGGAATTTATACTCCAAAACGCCAATATAAAACCACAGTGTAAATGAATGACTTTACAAAACGACAATGCAAATTCATACGCCACGACAACTCCAATTATCCATCTTGTTGACCTGATCCCTTGACTTGATCACCAACGCCTTTTACCATCTAAAACTGTCACATGACATCACCTAACGATTAGTTAACTAACAATTCAAATATTTCTATGGTATTATCCCCATGACCACATATACGTATACAAACACCATTAGTAGGTTAGTTCGCACCGTTAAAACTCAGTTGTATACTTCTTTCTTCCCTTTTTCGCATGACCCCGGCATCGGGTCATTTCACCTTTGATATCCCTGTTAGTACGAATTTAAAACCACTACAAACACCATTAGTAGGTTAATTCGCACCGTAAAGATCAAACAACATAATACACCGACATTCATTTGTTTCACATCACTACCCTCCCGGTTAACAACTTATTATTATCCCACCATATACCCTTGTTATTAGTTAATCATAACACCCGCCTTTAGTATGCACCTTATTATCCACGTAATATGAAGGGTAGATTTAACTATGGAGTAAAAATCTTGTGACTCCATGAACATAACATTACGTACTCATCTTTAGAATAGTAAACCCATTAATGCATGAGCTTTTATGTCTACTTAAGAAGAATTAATATTGGTTAAGTAAACATTCCATCCATAGTTTCAACGTATATCATGCAAACAAAATCATGTGAAATAGTCTCGGAGTACGAGTATGCCATTCAGAAAACAACTTTTCAGCGTATTGAGGCCATAAGGCAGTGAACTTCTCCAGGTCTAGCGTAAGAGTACGCTGATGGGCGTAAGAGTACGCCACTCAGAAAATGCAGTTTTGACAGCAACTCCATTTTTTCCCTTTTTGACCCGTTACAACAACACATTCATTGTCTACTTGTATAAACTCGACCAAACAATGATTGGAGCACCAATAACATATTGAACACCTAATTAACACAAACTCCTTATATTACAACACCTTGTTTATATTCCTCATTTGTATAAAAGCCATATATGCTTTAGTTCTTTTTAGAATTCAATAATACAAACATTTTACTTAAACTTTGAATAAAGTTGTCAAACTAATATCATATTTATGATGTCACTAAAATATACTTTCATTATTATAAATTAGCTCCTTAATCACATTCTCATATTTAAACCTCTTGTGTATGGTTATTAAACTCATTATGACCCTTTCTAGTTTAACAAGTACAACTTCTCAAATAATATACTATCATGCACATAGTAACGTAGAATGCATGAAATAGTAACAATAACCCACATGGTATAAGGCTAGTCACAAACTGCTAGCTTCAACCAACATAATTAGTCACTCACTTTTTCCCATAGGAGTGTTATCGCCTAATCACCCATTTGACCCGCTGCCATCCAAGCTATGTCACACCTATTTTGACAACAAGTCAATCTTTCAAACATTTAGAACACATAATGTGGATATTTCTTTCATCACACATGTATATTTATCTACTTCATTACATGTGTTATTAATCATTCATTATCCACTTCCACCCATTTGACCCGTTAACGCCCAGCTTAGTTTAATAGAAAGCTACGGATCATTACTACCATTTCAACATATTTCACCCACCTTTAATCCGCCAATTAACAATATTACCAAGGCATGATCCGACCCATTTTAAATCTATACATCCAAATGATCTGCTTGGGTGATTAACCCATCCCTTTAAATATAATGAACTTATACATAACATTTGATAATATTTAATAATTCCACTCTCCATTTAGGTTCACCATAAGCTTATGCCCACAAATTTAAACTTAGTTTTGTAACAATTCATGTTAATCAAGTAATCTTTGCAAATCATTTAAACTTCCTACTACACATTTTGGTTTAGGCATTTAATCAAACACCTTGTAGGCATAAAATTTAAATCACCATTTTTATATCTATGAACTTCCTTAATCCTTTCGAACATCAAATATTTTTGTTCTCTTTGTTTTCATAATGTTTAATTCATTAACTTACATTCAAAATCCCACTTTAATTATGCAAGTTCACCATTTACATGTTAAATGGTAAATCGAACATAATCATCATGTTTACACCCCTTTCATGGCAATTCATAAACTTTAACTACCCAAACTAAGACATGCAATTATAAATCATGACCCCCGTTCATAATCAAGCATTATAACACATAAATTAATAATTCTACACCCAATTTCATACCCAAATCCCCAAATCTGTGGGTTTAGGTTCATGACGTGAGGACGAAGTCTCACTCAAAAATAAACCAATTACAACTAAATAGCTAGCGGTAAGTGGGTATCGAACACGAGGAGTTTGTGGAAAATGTGTTATCTAAGTAGCTTTTATAGTAAACTAAAATTAAATAAGATTGCAGAAATGTAATTTTCAGAATTTTGATTGTTGGTTTTGAAAACTAGAATTATCTAAATTAATCGCAAATCAAAAGATTGTAATTCAGAAATGAGAGAGTATGTCTTCCCCCGGTTTCAGGTTTCCATGAATGATAATACTGATGTTTAATTAGGAAGAACTACATAGACATAGTTCATGAAAATATGTTTGATTGTGATAAAAGGGGACCAAGTGCTTGGCTTACAAGGACGCAAGATTGTCACCCGATGATCAATTAAATATATCTAACCCTGAATTCCTCCCAATAAATCTCGATTGCTAGCGGCACCAAGAACTGATGGTGTAGAAAACGATGTTAAACAATATCAACGATTACAATCAAACACATAAACACCACAATAACACAACCAAAATGATTAGATTATTGTCCTACAAATAACATAAACATCAACAAACATTCAAAAGATAAACCTTACAATCCGGAGGAAAACATATGAAAACTTAGCCACACATCGTTCGGTTGATCATCACTTCAATTCCGTTGTTCATACGAATCAAAAATGGAAAAGTAATAATAGAAACACCCAAAATAATGTTTTGACACCCTAAATTCGCCTCCTCCAAGTTCTAAATCGCCCCCAATGATCAGATATCCGAAAAGTCATCCAAACCACCAATATATATGGCAGTTACACTTTCTGTGCTGGGGACCACCGTAAGCTACGGTGACCACCATAGATTACGGTGATGAACAAGAATCCTACGGCGGTTGAAAACTGGATTACGGTGCAGAAATGTCCTCAGATGCCACCGTAGCTTACGGTGGCCACCGTAAGCTACGGTGGAGCCCAGCTCAATCTATCTCTTTTCTTTCTTTGTTTCAATAGCAGCTGAGTCTCTTTCCGCTTGCTTCAATCCTTGCGTTAAATGCATCCACTTAAACTCTTTTGTACCTGAAACATTAAACCACCATAGTCATCTAATTCTAACAAGTAACCGACTTAAGTGTAGGAGTTTACATTATTTAAACCACTTAATGGTTATCCTACGGATCATCCGTCACATCCCCACACTAAACCGTTGCTTGCCCCCAAGTAACTTATCAAAACAACTCATCAATTCTCAAGCGATCAAATACAAATCAAGCAACCAAACGTCCTCATTTTACTAACTTTTTCTTAAACCCCGCATAACACACCCCTCACAATGACTCTCCTCTCGGTGACAAATAATAACTAGCAAGGATGAGCTAGAACACACTTAAAACGAATGGGTGATTGCACAATAATAGGCTTGTACTTAAATCGGTCCTTCGCCTAAAGAATTTACTAAAATGCGCACGTGAATCAAAAGGACTTAAGGGTTGGAACGTGGCTAGGCATATGGGTAGGACATGGAAATATATATGTAGTAGCTAATGATCCGACCCGGTCTTATTATTACATCTACATAAACTCAACTAATTAACTAACTACAAAGCCTCGCATTTTTTTTCTTTCAAACTACTACCACATTTATTCTCATTCTTTTTGTATTTTTCTTAGATTTTTTTTTTTCATTTTTTTTAAACAAAACAAAAACATCAAACACTACGTACTAAAACTACTAAACAGGGTCTTCTCAAACAGGTAAGATATTTTGGGCGGTAAGCATGGGTTATCAAATGATAGGCAATAAGCTCAAATATGGTTACTAATGGACCAAACCCCCGCCCCTCTCGCTACCATGCTCATATGTGTAATTTATGAGGCCCAACCCCCGAATCCCACACTCACACACATCGTGACGAGGCTACCTAAATGCCCTTATCCTTTTCACATACATATCAAGCTAAGGCCTCAAACCGAATTCAAGCACAAGTTCTAATGCACCCCCACCCATTGCCACTCTCATCAAAGAAAATATTTCTAACAATTCAAATAGATGGCTCAAACTCTCACCAAGAAAAAGGGTATACGGGGTTGCCGGAGTGTTATGCGGTTTCAATACTTTAACTTTTCAAATTTAGACCATTTTTCGCTTGATTTCATAATTTTTCAAAAAATTTCCCCCATCCCCACACTTGGGATACATTGTCTCCAATGTATGGCTTTGAAGAGAAAGATCGCTCAAAACACACCAAACTTTTTTCTTTTTCTTTTTTTTTAACAAACAAACAAACTAACTACCAATATTTCAAGGCTAAAGAACATGACAAGTCTAAGGAAAGAGTACATGGACCTGATGAAGTTTGACACAACAGATGTTGTAAATGATCCGATTTCCTATCACCACCTTCACACAACTATCCGCACATCTTCCTCACACTTGAGTGTTGCCATAGCCCTGAAACATAGAAAAATAAAGAAATAACAATGTCAGTGAAAAACCCCGGGTTGCCTCCCGAGCAGCGCTAAATTTTCGGGTCTTCAGCCAGACCGTGCCACCCCCGTTTATGGTGGCTCAAAGAAACGATTCCGGCCATCTCCATCACTACATCGTGCCATTG
Source organism: Smallanthus sonchifolius (assembly GCA_023525975.1). NCBI lineage: Eukaryota > Viridiplantae > Streptophyta > Magnoliopsida > Asterales > Asteraceae > Smallanthus > Smallanthus sonchifolius. The sequence goes on from CM042028.1 coordinate 57,272,566, forward strand.
AGTAAAATGCATCCGTCCCGTTTCGATTCGGTGGGTAATCAAATACACTCCTACTTGATCCCGTATGCTTTTCTTCACGATCCAGTGGGTGATTTATTTTCATTCTTTGACACACTTTTGTCATACGATCACTAGACTCACCACCCTTCCCCTCATTGGACTCATAAATAATCACTCTAGTTTGAACATCAAATGATAACTTACAGTTCTTTTTGGTCATGGTAATAACCCCGTCTCTACAATTGATTTGAGCATTTGCTGTGTATAGAAACGGTCGACCTAAGATTACCCTTTGTTGCGCTGCCATTTTAGTAGAATCATAGTCTAGGACCAGGAAATCCACTGGGTACTCAAATTCTCCCAACTGAATCTTAACATTCCTAACGACTCCCCGTGGACGCCTCCAACTTTCATCTGCCAAGCTCACCATGGTGTCTATATCTTGAAGTGGGCCAAAGTCATACATGTCATACAACTCGCCTAGTAGCATGCTCATGCCCGCCCCATAGTCCAACAATGCATGAGGAATTTTTAATTTTTCCACTCGGATTGGCACGATTGGTGCCCCATGCTCTTTGTCATTTTCCGCCTCGGCCTCCTTTCCTATACCTGCATTCACTTGACACGAAGAGGTTAGAAATGTTTCATTAAATTCACTATTGGGAACGGTACTTACCACATTAATATTCACGCTTTTGATGTTCTTGGGATTTGTCACTGTGTCACTTTGTAGTTGACCTTTGTTCTTTTTTAAAAGGGCCACCTCACTTGCAAGTTGACCCATTTGGGTAGTCAAAGATTGGATGGCTTTGTCGCGAATTTCATCTTTTTGCAACCGAGCCTCATCCATTTGATTTCTCCTTTGCATATCTTGTTGCATCATCCGGAGCATATCCATCACTTCATTCCCACTTGAAGTAACTTGACCCGAATAGCCACTTTGGTCACCACCCGGTTGTTGAAATTGCCTTTGGAAGCCTTGATTGTTGAATTGTTGGCGAGGAACATAATTTCCTTGACTTCCTTGGAAATTCGGATTGGATTGATTAGCCGGGTTTCCATAACGCAAATTAGGATGGTTTCGTAACCCGGGGTGATATGTATTTGAGTTCAAGTTGTAATTTCTACCACCGCCCCCTTGGCCTTGAATAGCATTCACTTCTTCATATTGCCCTTCAACAACACCCACCAAACAAACATCCGCCCTATGACCCAATTCATTACAGTTAGTGCAAACATCATAAACTTGATTAGTAGTTTGCACATTACCATCCTCCACCGCATGCACTTGGGTTCTAGTAATGGTCGGTCTCGCTCTCCTAGATGATTGAGCCTTCCTCTTTGATGTGACCGCCATTTGTTCCAAAAAACGCCCAATCGTCTTGCTCGTGATTAGTACCGAATGTACCATTCGTGATAGACATTAAGTCACGAGCATCTTCAGAATTCAATCCTTCATGAAACGCGTTCAACAATTCCCACAATTCGATCCCATGATGAGGGCAATTTTTTATCATCAAATTAAACCGTTCGAAAGCTTCGTGAAACATCTCACCCGATTGTTGTTGGAAACTTCGTAATGCCTTTCTTGCATCATTTGTCTTTTGAGCGGTGAAGAACTCTTCCAAAAACCGTTGTTGCATTTCAGCCCAAGTATAAATTGAGGCGGATGGCAACGTATAAAACCATCTCTTCGCTTTATCTTCCAACGAGAATTGAAACAATACCAACTTTACTTTATCCGATGAAAATCCTTGCCCACCGATAGTATTTCATATCGAATCGTATGCCTCCAAATGAAAATAAGGTTCCTCTGTTGCTAATCCCTTATATTTCGGTAAACTTTGGAGGGAATTAGTTCTAACTTCGAACATCCTCCCTTGATTGTTTTGAGGAATAACTACCGGTGAAGGATTGTTGGTAATAACCGGCCTAAAATGTGCTTCAATACCCCTCACGGCCTCCCGATTATATCTTCTTGGCACGCCCAACGGTACTTATGGTGGCAAACCGGCTTGCCTAGGAATTTGTCTTCGAGGTTGAACTTGTCTAGGAATTTGTTGTTGAAATTGTTGCTGAGATTGAAATTGTTGTTGAGGTACTTGTTGCTCATATTGTTGAACTTTTCGAGGTTGACCTTGTGGAGCTTGCGGTATATCTTGCGGTCTTCGCACAAATCCACCCCTCCTTGAAATCCCGTTTGATTTCCATTACCCCCAAGGGTATATTCACCTTCATCATACCCCTCATAATCATCTTCATAACCGTCATCAAACCCATCATATTGCACTCTCATAAACGGCATCGCGAGAGATTGTTGATATTGGAACCTCGATGGTGGTTGTTGTTGTTGAACCGGGGTGGTAAAGGTTATAGGTGGGTCTTGTTGAAATGGGAATGGTTGACTCTGTTGGGAGGACGATTGACCTTGAGTCGGGAAGAAATGGCTAAATGGTGGAAAGGTTGATGCCGTTTGGTAGCTCAATGGATTTAGTGGAAGTGTGCTTGTAGGAACAGTGGTATTTGTGGGTTTGCTCTCACTTGTTATAGGACTTGGTGGAATAGGAGGTGTGGTGGTTGGTAGTGTTTGACCCGTCGTGAGAATTGGTGGATCCATGATGTTTTTCGGTGTAGTAGGAGACCCAATGACTTTGTTCTCCCTAAGTAAAACTCGGTTCCGTGAAAGTGTCCGTTCAATTTCCTGATCAAATGCTAATGGTGATGACTTTTTGGAGCCTCTAGTATGCATACACCTGTAAGTACCTGCACACTAACACAACCAGCGTAAACCCGAAAATAACAAACAAAAAACTACGAAAGTTAACACACGTTGCGCACTACTCCCCGGCAACGGCGCCAAAATTTGACGTGAGGACGAAGTCTCACTTAAAAATAAACCAATTACAACTAAATAGCTAGCGGTAAGTGGGTATCGAACACGAGGAGTTTGTGGAAAATGTGTTATCTAAGTAGCTTTTATAGTAAACTAAAATTAAACTAAATTGCAGAAATGTAATTTTCAGAATTTTGATTGTTGGTTTTGAAAACTAGAATTATCTAAATTAATCGCAAATCAAAAGATTGTAATTCAGAAATGAGAGAGTATGTCTTCCCCCGGTTTCAGGTTTCCATGAATGATAATACTGATGTTTAATTAGAAAGAACTACATAGCCATAGTTCATGAAAATATGTTTGATTGTGATAAAAGGGGACCAAGTGCTTGGCTTACAAGAACGCAAGATTGTCACCCGATGATCAATTAAATATATCCAACCCCGAATTCCTCCCAATAAATATCGATTGCCAGCGGCACCAAGAACTGATGGTTTAGAAAACGATGTTAAACAATATCAACGATTACAATCAAACACATAAACACCACAATAACACAACCAAAATGATTAGATTATTGTCCTACAAATAACATAAACAACAACAAACATTCAAAAGATAAACCTTACAATCCGGAGGAAAACATATGAAAACTTAGCCACACATCGTTCGGTTGATCATCACTTCAATTCCGTTGTTCATTCGAATCAAAAATGGAAAAGTAATAATAGAAACACCCAAAATAATGTTTTGACACCCTAAATTCGCCTCCTCCAAGTTCTGAATCACCCCCAATGATCAGATATCCGAAAAGTCATCCAAACCACCAATATATATGGCAGTTAAACTTTCTGCGCTGGGGACCACCGTAAGCTACGGTGACCACCGTAAGCTACGGTGACCACCGTAGATTACGGTGATGAACAAGAATCCTACGGCGGTTGAAAACTGGATTACGGTGCAGAAATGTCCTCAGATGCCACCGTAGCTTACGGTGGCCACCGTAAGCTACGGTGGAGCCCAGCTCAATCTATCTATTTTCTTTCTTTGTTTCAATAGCAGCTGAGTCTCTTTCCGCTTGCTTCAATCCTTGCGTTAAATGCATCCACTTAAACTCTTTTGTACCTGAAACATTAAACGACCATAGTCATCTAATTCTAACAAGTAACCGACTTAAGTGTAGGAGTTTACATTATTTAAACCACTTAAGGGTTATCCTACGGATCATCCGTCAGTTCACCACTACAAGAACCCTTATTTGATGAGTTTCGCCATTGAATCTCAGGGGAATCACTTACCAGAGCTTTAGAAACAGAAGAAGGATAGTAGTATTAGGCTTTAATCTTCCCAATTTGAGTCATAGAGGTGAAATCCCCCTCTTTCCCCTTTGATTTTGGCAGGTCGACGGTGATAGGGGTTCACCCCCTTTTCTCTCTGCGATGCCATTCACGAACGAGGAGAAGCCCCTGGTTTCTTATTCCTTTTTAAGCCCACTTGTCTATTAACCCCCTTATGTTAATGAATTATCAATTCCAATCCTCAAGATTTGAAACCAACTACAAACACCCTAAACTTTCAAATATTAGATGTAAGTCTTTTATGTATGTTCCACTTCATGACCATTTTAGTCCCCTAACTTTTAAATCTCCATAACAACACTTGGTCATTAAAGTTAGGTTAAAACCTTGATAATTAAGTTATCAAATATTTATCTCCAACACTTTTAAATATTTATAAATATTGTTTTATAGTATTTATTTAATACTAATTCTACTAGAATAATTTCACCTTAACACCAGATATTTATTTAAAAATATCTTTTTAAATCATTTTAGAAATCGGGATGTCACAAATCTACCCCCCTTAAAAAGTTTTTGTCCCCGAAACCTAAACACATACTAGAATAGGGTATTGCCCTAATTCTTTAATCACCCATCCCGATTACTTATTTGCATATGCTTATGCAAGAAGTCAATTCAACCCCTTATTATCGCCACCCTAAGGTACCAGCATTATGAATTTCGTAATTTAGAATGACTTACTTGAATTTTTAAGCATAGAATCTATCCAAGCTAGTTCATGCCCCGTTGCACATCACCAATGCAACTTGCACCCATCTCGTGCCATTAGCTTTAGTCATTCTTTAGCACCCACATGCACACCTTTCTCAACTTTGATGCTACAACATTGCATCAATTCTAACCAATTTCCCATAGTAGTGTACATAAGATTAATAATATCCACCTATCAATCAATCCCAACCCCTTTTGAAGTACATAGACTTCACCACTTCACATCCATTGGGATTCAGCGATCCCATGATGAATACAAATGCCATATCCTCATCTTTTATTACTATCCACATAAGCATGGCTACATCAAGATCACATTAGGTCTATGTGTTTACTATTTCACTCGCGGCATGGAATAGTCACTTAGCACTAATGATTTCTCGTTGTTACCATGTGATGTTTCAAGTCATAATGTATATAGCAATTTCTTACATTTTTTTCATTAAAAACGTATTTTACAACCAAGTCATGTAGGTTTAACCCCTCCCTACATGTTTACACACCATATGTTATATAAATATATTCATTACCTTATTTTGATCAAAATCTTGTGATTTTTCACCCGCATTTGAGATTTAAGATCTCAACCCTCCCATTATTTATTTAGACGTTTTAGACTTCAAATCACCCATGTAATATTTAACTCCAAGTCCTACCATCCCCTTTGTACTTATAAATGATAACTAGCATTTAGACAAGTATATACAACATACAAGTCCTATTAAGCTACCAACAATCAGTTAATTATTTAGACACGCCTAATGCGAGAACCACAAATTGCTTTTCTACATGGAGCAGTTGACTCCATGTCCACCCATGGAGTATTTGACTTCATGTCACCCGTGAAGTATTTGACTTCACTATCACCCGTGAGGTATTTGACCTCACATAACACATTTTAGTTTGACTATTAACCACATAAGTTAACTACATCAATTTACCATATACCACATTTTAGTTTAACTATTAACCACATAAGTCAACTACACCAATTTACAACAAAACACCCGAACACATAACATACATACCACTTATGTGTAAGAAACAAACAACTATTTACTAAGTGTGGGAACACTTTACCCCTTTTAAAAGGCATCCCATTTGTTATTAAAACAAACCCTGATCATATCATGTATTCGTGTTTATATCCCTTAAACATGCATGAATTCATTGTGAATGATTATAGCACTCCCTTTTATTTTATACATTTCACATAATATTGGGCAATAGACCACCACACCACTTTTATTTAGATCATTAAGACCATATCACCCCTTTATTTAACTTAACAGTCTACACCCTTGTTAAGTTTTACCCCTTCGAATTCCCCAAATCCGTTTTGTACCAAAAAATCAATACAAAACTGAATATATAATAGTAATAAAGTAAGATTAACTTACTTGCAATTCCACCCTTATGTTTGGAGATCGCCGTCTCCAATTCCCTAGGGTTGCCATCTAAACACCTCCCGGGACCCACGTCCCTTTAACTTTAAAGTTCTTCATCTCTAAATTAACCCTGGGGTTATTTCACCACTACCGGGTCACAATACACCCATGTGACTCCCATATTTACCACCACTATGAGGTCACAATACACCCATGTGATTCCCATATTTACCACCACTACTGAGGTCACAACACACCCATGTGACTCATAAGTAGCCTCCTATAGGTGATCAGCCTGTAGTATCGCCCACGGATCATCAATCTGCGTAATCCGGATAGTCACCCCAAATATCACCATATCAGCAGCCAAATGTCACACACCAGCGACAATCCCATTCAATGGCCGCTTATCCGCATTCTGTTGTTTCAATCATTCCTATCATCATAGAAATTCAACTCAATCAGTAGGATATGCTCACTTACTTTTCAGTACTTCAAGCACAATCATGGCCATGCAAAGAGCGCACTTGTACCATATGTTGATCGATACACTGCTAGATATATCAACCCACATACTATACACACATGTTCTTATTATTACCACAACATGTCGGACATAACGAATTTCAGTTTACATATCCGGTCACTGCTCATATCAATAAATTTCCACTTGATGTATATCAACTTATCTCATGTTCATTAACACAAGTTCACATTCCCCTTGATACCTCCTCCATTAACCATGAAGTTTAGTCATTAGTTGATATACTAATAAAATAATGAATAACCATAGAAATTTGTACTAACCTCGTGTCTTTGGCTGCATGATAAAGTCTCGGGTCAACGATTTCCCCCATCAAGAGCACTAAGGTTGAGTTTGAATACCCCCATATATTCAAATCCCTCAACCTACGGCTCTGATACCAAGTTGTAACACCCAAAAAAATTTAAAACATAAATTTAAACACCTTGCGAAAAATAGGCCCATGTTTTTTTTTTTTAATTAAGAACTCATTTCACCAAAAGTAACACCTCATATAATATTATATCAACATGCATCCAAAGAGTACTCATAAAACACACCAGGGTTTTCTCATAAAATTTCGACATAACCCGTTCGTAAAATAAACAACCCTTACAAAACATTAACCTGTTTAGACACCAAATAAAACCAAACTAAGTGAGCAAAACATCCATGGACAAATCGACATATAATAATTCAACATGGAATTTATACTCCAAAACGCCAATATAAAACCACAGTGTAAATGAATGACTTTACAAAACGACAATGCAAAATCATACGCCACGACAACTCCAATTATCCATCCCGTTGACCTGATCCCTTTACTTGATCACCAACGCCTTTCACCATCCAAAATTGTCCCATGACATCACCTAACGATTAGTTAACTAACAATTCAAATATTTCTTTGGTATTATCCCCATGACCACATATACGTATACAAACACCATTAGTAGGTTAGTTCGCACCATTAAAACTCAGTTGTATACTTCTTTCTTCCCTATTTCGCATGACCCCGACACCGGGTCATTTCACCTTTGATATCCCTGTTAGTACGAATTTAAAAACACTACAAACACCATTAGTAGGTTAGTTCGCACCGTAAAGATCAAACAACATAATACACCGACATTCATTTGTTTCACATCACTACCCGCCCGGTTAACAATTTATTATTATCCTACCATATACTCTTGTTATTAGTTAATCATAACACCCGCCTTTAGTATGCACCTTATTATCCACGTAATATGAAGGGTATATTTAACTATGGAGTAACAATCTTGTGACTCCATGAACACAACATTACATACTCATCTTTAGAATAGTAAACCCATTAATGCATGAGCTTTTATGTCTACTTAAGAAGAATTAATATTGGTTAAGTAAACATTCCATCCATAGTTTCAACGTATATCAAGCAAATAAAATCATGTGAAATAGTCTCGGAGTACGAGTACGCCACTCAGAAAACAACTTTTCAGCGTATTGAGGCCGTAAGAAAGAGAACTTCTCCAGGTCTAGCGTAAAATTACGTTGATGGGCGTATGAATACGCCACTCAAAAAATGCAGTTTTGACAGTAACTCCATTTTTTCCCTTTTTGACCCGTTACAACAACACATTCACTTTCTACTTGTATAAACTCGACCAAACAATGATTGGAGCACCAATAACATATTGAACACCTAATTAACACAAACTCCTTATATTACAACACCTTGTTTATATTCCTCATTTGCATAAAAGCCATATATGCTTTAGTTCTTTTTAGAATTCAATAATCCAAACATTTTACTTAAACTTTGAATAAAGTTATCAAACTAGTATCATATTTTTGATGCCACCAAAATATACTTTCATTATTATAAATTAGCTCCTTAATCACATTCTCATATTTAAACCTCTTACATGTGGTTATTAAACTCATTGTAACCCTTTCTAGTTTAACAAGTACAACATCTCAAATAATATACTATCATGCACATAGTAACGTAGAATGCATGAAATAGTAACAATAACCCACATGGTATAAGGCTAGTCACAAACTGCTAGCTTCAACCAACATAATTAGTCACTCACTTTTGCCCGTAGGAGTGTTATCGCCTAATCACCCATTTGACCCGCTGCCATCCAAGCTATGTCACAGCTATCTTGACAACAAGTCAATCTTTCAAACATTTAGAACACATAATGTGGATATTTCTTTCGTCACACATGTATATTTATCCATTTCATTACATGTGTTATTAATCATTCATTATCCATTTCCACCCATTTGACCCGTTAACACCCAGCTTAGTTTAATAGAAAGCTACGGATCATTACTAACATTTCAACATATTTCACCCACTTTTAATCCGCCGATTAACAATATTACCAAGGCATGATCCGACCCATTTTAAATCTATACATCTAAATGATCTGTTTGGGTGATTAACCCATCCCTTTAAATATAATGAAATTATACATAACATTTGATAATATTTAATAGTTCCACTCTCCATTTAGGTTCACCATAAGCTTATGCCCACAAGTTTAAACCTGGTTTTTTAACAATTCAAGTTAATCAAGTAATCTTTGCAAATCATTTAAACTTCCTACTACACATTTTGGTTTTGGCATTTAATCAAACAACTTGTAGGCATAAACTTTAAATCACCATTTTTATATCTATGAACCCCCTTAATCCTTCCGAAGATCAAATATGTTTGTTCTCCTTGTTTTCACAATGTTTAATTCAGTAACTTACTTTCAAAAGCCCACTTTAATTTCTCAAGTTCACCATTTACATGTTAAATGGTAAATCCAACATAATCATCATGTTTACACCCCTTTCATGGCAATTCATAAACTTTAATTACCCAAACTAAGACATGCAATTATAAATCATGACCCCCGTTCATAATCAAGCATTATAACACATTAATTAGTATTTCTACAACCAATTTCATACGCAAATCCCCAAACCGTGGGTTTAGGTTCACCACTACAAGAACCCTTATTTGATGAGTTTCACCACTGAATCTCAGGGGAATCACTTACCAGAGCTTTAGAAACAGAAGAATGATAGTAGTATTAGGCTTTAATCTTCCCAATTTGAGTCATAGAGGTGAAATCCCCCTCCTTCCCCTTTGATTTTGGAAGGTCGATGGTGACAGGGGTTTCACCCCCTTTTCTCTATGCGATGCCATTCACGAACGAGGAGAATCCCCTGGTTTCTTATTCATTTTTAAGCCCACTTGTCTATTAACCCCCTTATGTTAATGAATTATCAATTCCAATCCTCAAGATTTGAACAAACACCCTAAACTTTCAAATATTAGATGTAAGTCTTTTATGTATGTTCCACTTCATGACCATTTTAGTCCCCTAACTTTTAAATCTCCATAACCACACTTGGTCATTAAAGTTAGGTTAAAACCTTGATAATTAAGTTAGGTTAATACTATTTCTACAAGAATAATTTCACCTTAACATTAGATATTTATTTAAAAATATCTTTTTAAATCATTTTAGAAATCGATATGTTAGAAATCAAATTTTTAATTTTTTCCTATAAAAAAGGGAAGTGGTTATTGATTTCTCTGTTTTGCATTCTTCCCTTTTGCCGATTTCACTCTCTATAAATAGGCGAACTAGTTAAGTTCGCCTGAAGACTCAACTTGCCTATAAATAGAGACTTAAGTGTTCATTTGTAAGTAAGCAATGCTAGAGATAGCATTCATAGAGAGGGAGTGATTCTCTGTGGGAAGTGAGTCATCACCCCTAGGTAGAGCACCTAGGGGTTGGAATTAGAGCTTAAACGTAGAGATGTACACTTCTTCGATATTGTATTCGTATGACGAGCTCGTTATCGATTATATACGATTGATTCTGTTACATCTATCTTCTATGTGTTCGTATTTGTGTTCGATTAACTTCGTGCTTCCGTTTCATAATAGAATCATTGAGTAATTCGTTTTCATCGTGGTCATCTTGCTTGTTTGGAGACGCCACATGGACTTATAACTGGTATCAGAGCTACGGCTCAGAACCGTAGGGACTAATCTCCATTCAGTTCATAATTACTCATGATTCGATGCTTAATTCCGCATATTCATCAACGAGACATTAAAAGAATGAGTTTTCACGGTGGAATTTGTCAAATTCGTGGTATTTTATGAGTTTGATCATTCCAGAGGTTGAAGAACTTGAAGAGATGAAGTTTTTACCGCCAAATTAAGAAGATTCATTGATTTTCGCTTAAACAGCCGCGTGAGGCGAACTTGTTGCCTGATGGCAGTCACAGGCGAACTTATTAAATTCGCTGGAAGATGCTGGGGCGAACTTGTTAAGTTCGCTGGGGTTTGTTCGTAAGCGAACTTGTTAAGTTCGCTGACACTATTGAAGCGAACTTGTTGGATGAGTGATAAAAATAAAATAAAAAAATATTGAGAAGGTAGTAATTTTGGTTATTTTCGGGACCAGAATTCAAATTTTATATGGCTTGACGAAACAAGGTAAAGATTTGAAAGTTTGGTGATGACTTTTAAATGAAGAATCCTATTGTCTAAGTATTCAAACCTGAAAATGTGGGCTACGAGTATCTGAGATACTTCTTTATTAGGGAATGATGCTGAAACAGTTTGAACAAAGGGTTGTCATTGACTTAAGATCTCAGGTTTGTTTGTGATGAAGTACTGTTTGGGTCTTTACAAAGAAAAGAGGGAGATAAAAATTTCAAATGTTATGTTTTTTTGCAAAAACGGTTCAAGTGATCAAGATCGTAAAAATGATTCGACATGAGATGATTATGGTTTGATTTTTCATTGGGGATCTGGGCGGAATCCAGATAGACAACCTATTGTGAGTTGTTGAATAAACGACTAGTAGGAAGTGTTAACAAGGAATGAAAATCAGATTGATGATTGTTGGATTCGCGATGCTTACTACCGAATGTTTGTGTGAGACTTGGTCAACTACGTTTGAAACGAAGCTGGTTATTTGTTGTTAACTAGTTGAAGATGGAACCTTTATTATATGTCGATTAAATAAGAAACATCCTACTATTTCTGGTTTAATGCGGAGATGCTTGTGGCATGAAGGGGAGATCTGATATGAAAGACTTCGGGTTATCGGTTGAGTGGATAAAGTACGAGACAAAGTTAAACACTTCTGGTGAAGACGAAGATCAAATAAAAGAGTGGTTTTGCACACTATCTTGGAGTTTCAGTTTGTTTTCAAGTTGGAATTCTTGTCTTTCTGGAAGTTGATTAGTTTGATGCTAATTGTTGGAAATTCGAAATCTCTATCTTATGCCGGTTGGATTACTTATGTTTAAGTAGTATGGGCTATATTCTTGAATCAATGCGGAAGTGGTTACTGTTGAGAGAATGGACTACAATGAAAAGTGTTGGATTCGTCAGTTTTCATGAAGAGGCCAATAACAATTGTTCTACAACGGATGCATCAGTTTAGAGGGAGTCTTTTGCCTCAATATTGAAGCACTTCCGTTTGAAGTTCAAAGTGCAATTCCAAAGATCAAGGATTTATCAAGTAAAGTGATGACCCATGATCATCGAAGTGCCATTGTTACACCGCCTCAGTGTTGGGAACGATACGTCTTTATACTTTGTCTCATTGTTACACCGCCTCCCGGAAACAAAATATAATCACCTATTTAACTTTAATACAAAGCATTTTACGTTCGATATCTTAAACCAATCCGAAGATGACCTTTCGAAGTGTTGAGGGTAACTGTTGTCCTTAACGGGAGGCCCTACTACTCTTTAAAGATTTTAATTTCCAAATCAAATTTCGTGAGGACGAGGCTCTAGCGGTGACCCAGGTCACAAATTTGTAGTAGACATATTACTGGATTAGTCAACTTAACATTATCACGTACCAAGCGGATTCAAAGCCCAAAGCAATACTTTGCGTGACCTGATCATTTCGTAGATATTTACTTTACTACTATTTACTATTTTGTTCGTTACATTTCTGGTACACACTTCATGCACGTTTTTACTTTTCTGCTATTTACTTTATCATCATTTACTTTTCTGTCATTTACTTTCCAGCTTCACAAGCACACAAAACCTACTCACTAATTAAACCGGCTAAACTATAACAAGACTTAAGTATTGGAAATCGACCGTGTCTGTGGTTCGATACTTGGTTCTTACCTAAACTATATTACGCTGCGATAGGTACACTTGCCTATTGTGTGTGTTTTAAGTTTAAGTATTTATCATTTTATAAATTTAAAACCTTATCTCGTGAAACCATTTCGAAAACAAATATATATTTACTTAATCTCACACCGCATCATATATATATATATATAAGGTTAGGATATGGTAAAAAGGGTTTTAAAAATAAGAAGGGTAAGAAGTATTATAAAGTTGACATGTGTCCTTTTATTGTTTTTAAAGGGAGGGCATATTGGTCATTGTGTCAAATAAATCAGGTCATTGTGTAATTTGTCAAATTCATGGTATTTTATGAGTTTGATCGTTCCAGAGGTTGAAGAGATGAAGTTTTTACCGCAAAATTAAGAAGATTCAATGATTTTTGCTGAAACAGCCGTGTCAGGCGAACTTATTAAGTTCGCTGGAAGATGCTGGGGCGAACTGGTTAAGTTCGTTGAGGTTTGTTTGTAAGCGAACTTTTTAAGTTCACTGACACTGTTGAATCTAACTTGTTGGATGAGTGATAAAAAAATGAACAAAAAATCTTGAGAAGATAGTAATTTTGGTTATTTTCGGGACCAGAATTCAAATTTTATATGGCTTGGCGAAACAAGGTAGAGATTTGTGAGTTTGGTGATGACTTTTAAATGAAGAATCTTATTGTCTAAGTATTCAAACCTGAAAATGTGGGCTACGAGTATCAGGGATACTTCTTTATTAAGGAATGATGCTGAAACAGTTTGAACAAAGGGTTGTCATTGACTTAAGATCTCAGGTTTGTTCGTGATGAAGTACTGTTTGGGTCTTTGCAAAGAAAAGAGGGAGATAAAAATTTCAGATGTTATGTTTCTTTGCAAAAACGGTTCAAGTGATCAAGATTGTCAAAATGATTCGACATGAGTTGATTATGGTTTGATTTCTCATTGGGGATCTGGGCGGAATCCAGATAGACAACCTATTGTGAGTTGTTGAATAAACGACTAGTAGGAAGTGTTAACCAGGAATGAAAATCAGATTGACGATTGTTGGATTCTCGATGATTACTACCGATTGTTTGTGTGAGACTTGGTTAAGTACGTTTGAAACGAAGCTGGTTATCTGTTGTTAACAAGTTGAAGATGGAACCTTTATTATATGTCGATTAAATAAGAAACATCCTTCTGTTTCTGGTTTAATGCGGAGATGCTTGTGTCATGAATGGGAGATCTGATATGAAAGACTTCGGGTTATCGGTTGAGTGCAAAAAGTACGAGACAAAGTTAAACACTTCTGGTGAAGACAAAGATCAAAGAAAAGAGTGGTTTTGCACACTATCTTGGAGTTTCAGTTTGTTTTCAAGCTGAAATTCTTGTCTTTGTGGAAGTTGATTAGTTTGACGTTGATTGTTAGAAATTCGGAATCTATATCTTATGCCGGTTGGTTTACTGATTTCTAAGCAGTGTGGGCTAGATTCTTGAATCAATGCGGAAGTGGTTACTGTTGAGAGGATGGAGTACAATGAAAAATGTTGGATTCATCAGTTTTCATGATGAGGCCAATAACAATTTTTCTACAACGGATGCATCAGTTTAGAGGGAGTCTTTTGCCTCAAGATTGAAGCATTGTCATTTGAAGTTCAAAGCGCAATTCCAAAGATCAAGTCTTTATCAAGTAAAGTGAAGACCCAGGATCATCGAAGTGTCATTGTTACACCGCCTCAATGTTAGGAACGGTACGTCTTTATACTTGATCCCATTGTTTCACCACCTCCTGTGAACAAAATATAATCAACTATTTAACTCTAATACAAAGCATTTTATATTCGATGTCTTAAACCAACCTGAAGATGACCATTCGAAGGGTTAAGGGTAATTGTTATCCTTAACGGGAAACACTACTACTTTTTAAATATTTTAGTTTGCAAATCAAATGTCGTGAGAACGAGGATCTAGCGGTGACCTGGGTCACAAGTTTGTAGTAGACATATCACTGGATTAGTCAATTTAACATTATCACGTACCAAGCGGATTCAAAGCCCAAAGCAATACTTTTCGTGACCTGATCATTTCTGAGATATTTACTTTACTACTATTTACTATTCTGTTCGTTACATTTCTTTTACACACGTCACGCACGGTTTTACTTTTCTACTATTTACTTTATCGTCATTTACTTTTCTGTCATTTACTTTCCAGCTTCACAAGTACACAAAACCCACTCACTAATTAAACCGGCTAAACGATAACAAAAGTTGAGTATTGGAACTCGACCGTGTCCATTGGTTCGATACTTGGTTTTTACCTAAACTATATTACGCTGCGATAGATACACTTGTCTATTGTCTGTGTTTTAAGTTTGAGTATTTATCATTTTATAAATTTAAAACATAATCTCGTGAAACCATTTCTAAAACAAATATATATATTTATATATATTTGCTTAATCTTACACCACATCATTTATATATATATATATATATATATATATAAAGGGTTAGGATATGGTAAAAAAAGGGTTTTAAAAATAAAAAGGGTAAGAAGAATTATGGGGTTGACATGTGTCATTTTATTGTTTTTGAAGGGAGGGCATATTGGTCATTGTCTCAAATATATCAGGTCATTGTGTAATGTCAGGTCTGGTCATTGTGTCTATTGTCAGGTCATTGTGTCATATATTTTTTATCATTGTGTTATATTTATTCATCATTGTGTTTTACATTTTAGATAATTTCGTATTATTTTTGTCACTGTTTTTTATGTATTATAAATAACATAGTGATGAAAAATATTTGACATAGTGACCTGACATTAGACAAAATGACTACACCTGACATTACACAATGACCGGATCTGAAATTACACAATTACCTGACATATTTAGCACAATGACCAGTATGACCAGACCTGACATTAGACATAATGACCTGACATTAGACACAATGACGAGCAAATTACACAACAAGTTAGAAAACGTTAGGATATAGATAGCATGATTACGTAATGTTAGGGCCCACATAATTTAATATTTATTTATATTTTTTAATCTGATGGGGCCCACATCAATTCTTGGGTTTTTTTATCCAATTTAACCTTAAGGGCATTTTGGTCATTTCACACCTACTTAACCGAAAAAGTTAACCCCTATCAACTCCAAGGACCGTTAGTGTAACAAAATCAAAGTATGTTGGGACCAAACCTGTAATTTCTCAAAGTTAGGGACTATATCCGTAATTTGGCCAAACCACAGGGACCATCCGTGTAATTAACTATTTTTTTAATTTTTTTGTGAAAAAAACGTAATTTGGCCAAACCAAAATGTATTTAATTTTTTTGCGCCTCATACCCTACTTCCTTATTCGTAGCCTGGAACTCACAACTTATGGATCGGGGTATTTTATCCCCTTGTGGCGATTTTAGTATGACCCATGTTATGGGTTAAATTTCAAGCAGGATCTGAATGATGCATGATCCGGAATCCAAGATCCTGGTAACTTGGGTATCCTGAATATTAATGCTACTAACGGCTATTTGTCCTCTATTTCTTTTATATACCCAGGTAAAACGTGTTGACTCATTCATTCCTAAAGAATCGGGCGAGAAGTCAAAGAGAACGTGTTAAACTTGCGTGGGAAGCTCAATAACGGTCATATTTGAAGACCGAGTAAAGCTCTGGGATCCTCGGAAGTTAGTTAGGATCATTTTTTGTATATAACCAGCAGCTTGATCGAATAGAAAACAAACACAAACACGTAGCATCATCGAAGACTCGCATAGAAGCTCTGTAACACTTAGATATCGATCATCTACTGCTCGTACTTGTAATCATCTTCATTATTTTATAAAATACTAGGAGGCAAGAGACTTTCAGTCATCTTTCGAGGTTTTATGCCGGCAATCCCTAGGGACTAAGGTCTTTCCTCGTGCATCATCGTGCCGAGCTTTGCTTTTACGTTAATAACTTCACATTTTGATCAAGCACACTACCTCATAAACTAAGTTTGGTTACAAAATTAGTCTTGATAATTTTTACCCAAAACAATTTAGCTCCCACCATGGGGCAAGTGGTGCTTTTCATCTTCAAATCTTTGCTAAAATTTGTGTTCAATCACTATCTTTCCAAACTGATTTCAAAGATGTCGTCCCAATCCAAAAATGTTTCTGTTTCTGCTCCATCTTCAAGCTCTGGGTTGAACAACCCTCTTCCTCCTCCTCCATTCCAAAAGAATGTCAATCAGCCGAAGAAAACTACTTCCGCGAGTTTTTCGGGATCCGGGATACCTGTTGGAGGACTTGTGCTAGTTTCAAATGATGATATCCTCAATCTGTTCTCAGAAGTAAAGCAACAGATGGAACAATAGAAGAAAACTAATCAGATGTTGTTCAGAGAGCTTGAAAGGGTCAAAGAATCGAAGAAACCGGTGGAAGTAACGACCCCGTTGAAGTCAAGGGTCTTGGATTTTAATTATTCGGGATCCCCATGAGTCCATAAGGGAGATTGTCTTCCCATGTATTCTGGAATCACTACAGTTGTCCCGACTCCGGCTGTTAGAATTACTACAAGTCAGGATCTTGGAGTTACCCCGGGATCATCATCCCAAAATCATGAGAATATTAACACTTTCAATCCATTTTCCAATACTGACGAATTTATGCAGGATACAGGAATCACTCCGTCCATGGCCAAGGAGTTAAAGAAGTTAAGAGAGATGATCTCCAGTGTACCAGGCGAAGTCCAACCGATACCGGAGATGTCCTTTACCAGTCACAGGATCTCCAGATTCGCTCCACCAATTTGTGATGCCGAGATCCCCAAGTGCTTCCAGACTCCCAACATGAAAGTATATGACGGAACTACAGATCCTGAGGAACATGTGGCGCAATACAGAGAAAGGATGGAGATCAACCCCATCCCTTTGGACCTGAAGGAAGCTTGTCTATGCAAGGGCTTTGGCTCTACCTTAACAGGATCAGCCTTAAAATGGCTACTTAATGTTCCTCCATATTCCATTACTTCATTTTCTTATTTAATTAACTTGTTTAACAATCAATTCTCTTGCAGTAGAACTTTTGAAAGGTTAACAAGTGACTTATATAGGATAATTCAAAATCCTTGAGAATCCCTCCGAGACTAGGTCAGCAAATTTGGTCGAGAATCCTTGGATATCCCGAGACTCGACGTCGCCACTGCTGTCCAAGCATTCAAGATGGGACTAAGGAAGGATTATCAATTCTATGAAGACCTTATCATGAATCCTTGCAGGAATCTTGATGAAGTCAGGAACCGGGCGCTGAGGTTCATTAGGTTGGAGGATGATAAAAAGATCCAGCAAAGCGTAGATGCTCCGACCAGCTACGCTCAGCCCAACCGAAAAGCTGAATCTGCACCTTTCAAGTCATATAGATCCAAACCATATTCTAAACTTGACAATCACAGGATCAACACTGTAGAAGATAACGAGGACGAGGAAGAATACCCTAAGTTGTCTGAATACTATTTTTCTCTTGATACAAATGGTTTGCTATTTGCTTTTCAGGATCTTGGAGAAAAAGCCAGGTGGCCTCGCAAGTTTGAAAAGAACTCATGAGGGAAGGACAAGTTCAAGTGGTGTGCATTCCACGAAGACTTTGGCCATGTAACAAAAGACTGCATTGCTTTGCGGAAGGAGATAAGATATCTCCTAAGCAAGGGATATCTCAAAAAGTTCCTAGGCAAAGGAAAGAACAAAGCTAAGGATCATGACAGGATCCCGCAAAGAGCAAAATCCCCACCGCCAGATGCCAAGGTAATAGGTTTTATATCTGGTGGATCTGATATTTGTGGCACTTCTTACTCTGTAGCAAAAAGGAATGCCAAAGAAGCAAAAACAGAGAATGGGGACAGACCTATCAAAACCTCCAGCTTAACTGAAGAAAAGATGATCTATTTCGACGAGGATGACAGAGATAACGTGCAGGATCCTAAGTGTTGGTAGGATTCAGTGGAGAGGTTAAAAACACTGTTGAAGAAATAAAGCTACCAATCTACATCGAGTGGGTAAATTCTATACAAACTTTTTGTGTTATTGATTCTTTATCTTGCTAGAACATTATTCTAGGAAGACCCTGGATACACTACATGAAGGTAGTACCCTCAACATATCACCAATGTGTCAAGATGCCAACCCCTTGGGGAGTTGTAAGGATCAGCAGCGATCAACAAGAGGCTAAAAACTGTTACACTTCTTCAATGAAAGCCTCCATCAAAACCAGGAAGCATAGCAATTAACGAAGCAGGCCAGGGATGTTCTAGAAGCCAAAGAATAGGATGTTAAAGAGGTACCCCTGGATGCTAAGAATCCAGATATAAAGATCCTGGTAGGGAGAAATATACCTGAGGACATTGAAAAAGATATCCTAAATTTCCTGAGGGACAGAAAAACAACCTTCGCTTGGAAACATGAAGATATGACAGGTATATCCAAAGATATCATAACTCACAAACTTGGAATTGATAAAATTTTTAGGCCAATACATCAAAAGCGAAGGAAATTTGCTCCTGAACGAAACGTGATCATCCAAGAGGAGGTCGAAAGGCTCCTTAAATCTAGAATAATAAGAGAGGTAAAATTCCCAAGGTGGCTAGCCAATGTGGTGGTAGTCCAGTAGACTACACGGACCTCAACAAGGCGTGTCCTAAAGATCCCTTCCCATTACCGCACATAGACTTGATGGTGGACGCTACAGCAGACCACGAGATCCTGACCTTTATGGATGCCTCTTCAGGATTTCAACAGATCCAAATGGAACCATTGGATCAGGAAGACACGACGTTCATGACTCCGACAGGTATTTATTGTTACACAACTATGCCATTTGGTCTTAAAAATGCAGGTGTCACATATCAAAGACTGGTAAATATGATGTTCAAAGACAAGATTGGGGACACTACGGAAGTCTACATAGATGATATGGTGGTAAAATCAAAGAAAGTTGAGGATCATCTCAGGGATCTCAGGGAAGCATTTGATATCCTGGACCAATACAATATGAAGCTGAACCCTTCGAAATGTCACTTTGGAGTGGGGGCAGGAAAGTTCTTGGGCTACATGGTGACCAAGAGAGGAATAGAAGCCAGTTTAGAACAAATCAAAGCTATAATCAATCTGAAATCCCCAACAAATACTAAGGATGTCCATAGACTGACCGGCGGAGTAGCAGCACTCAACAGATTTATATCAAGATGCTCATAAAAGTGCAAGGAATTCTTTGACATCCTGAAGAAGAAAAAGTGATTCAAAAGGGAAGAGAAGCATCAACAAGCACTCCAACCATTGAAGGAATACTTGTCATCAGCTCCTCTACTGATGAAACCTGAAGACGGTGAACCATTATCCCTATACTTGGCACCGTAAGTGTTGTATTAGTCAAGGATCATGAGGGACAACAGCATCCGGTATACTATGTAAGTAAAAGCCTACTTGTAGTGGAAACCAGGTATTCTCATTTAGAAAAATTAATATTAGCCTTAATAATGGCATCCACTAAACTTAGACATTATTTCGAAACTCATGCTATTCATGTTAAGACAAACTATCCTATTAAGTGTGTCTTAAGAAAACCAGAGATGTCAGGAAGGATGGCGAAATGGTCAGTCAAACTCAGCGCCTATGACCTAATATATGAACCTAGAACAACAATAAAATCTCAGGCACTGCGGACTTTGTGGCTGATTTCAGCAGTGATATCCAACACGAAGCAGATCTTGAAGTCCAACAACTAGAAGAGTCGAAGGACGAATGGACCTTATTCACTGATGGTGCATCAAATGTAAGAAGAACAGGTCTCGGAATCATACTAAAATCGCCACAAGGGGATATATTACCCCAATCCATAAGCTGTGAGTTCCAGGCTACGAATAATGAAACAGAGTATGAGGTGTTGATATCAGGATTGCAATTAGCCAGAGATATCAAGATCAGGTATCTCCAGGTATATGTAGACTCACTGTTAATTGCTAACCATTTCAATGGCTCTTATGCAGTAAAAGTTGAGAAGATAGCCAAATATCTCACAATAGTTAAGCAGTTATCCATGGAATTCGAAACTTTTAACATTACACAGGTGCCTAGAGAAGATAACACTGAGGCTGATGCCTTAGCAAACCTTGATTCAGCTCTTAGAATACCAGAAGGTACAAAAATACCTATCACACACTTTCTAAGACCAGCAATCGAGAAGGTAAATGAAGTATCCAACACTGAAGAAGAAGCAGACATTCGGGATCTTGAACCTATTCCAGTATCCTGGATTTCACCTATTAATAAATACTTGCAGGATGGTAAAATCCCAAGTGGTGAAAAGAACCACAAGGATTTTCACATGAGGATGTCTCATTTTATAATTTTTGAGAATGTTTTGTATAGAAAATCAATTGCAGGTCCACACTTAAGGTGCTTGGAGGATCCTGAAGCACGTGAAGTCCTGAAAGATCTACACGTAGGAGATTGCGGTAGTCACACCGGGGGCAGAGCGTTGTTTTCAAGGATCCCGAGGACAAGATTTTACTGGCCTACCATGAGGAAAGATGTTGTGACTTACTCTAAAAAATGTGACGCCTGCCAGAGACACAGCAACATACTCCATCAACAGGCCGAACCTTTATACCCAATCGTCTCTCCATGGCTATTTATGAAGTGGGGAATGGATATCATTGGCAAACTTCCCAAAGCACTACGAGGAAAGGTCTTTATGCTAGCAATGACGGACTACTTCTCTAAATGGATCGAGGCTGAGGCATTTGTCCAAGTCAGAAAGAAGTCATCTTATCACACCCCAACCGACGGCGGAAACGTCGGGGCGGGACATGTAGACTGTTCATGAGCACAAGGTTGACTAGATTTCAATATTTTAATCATCAAATTTAACTTCAAATAATTCAAAACAACCAAATTCAAACAAGTACATAAACGAAATACATAATAGTCTTAATTTAAATTTAACTAAGTCCAATGCCTATGTGTAGCATGCCTTGATCAAACTCACTCATTAGCACCTTAAACATGAATAAAATAAGGTCAACTAAAAAGTTGGTGAGCATACACAGGTTTGTATATAGATAGCATATAGATTATGAATAGACAAATCCTTACACAACATGATAAAATAAGGCATTTATGGAGAGTAGCTATTGTGTAACCAAGTACAATCAAACCTTTGTAACTAGCATGCAAAATTGTGTTGTCGGTAACAATCACCCCAATCTGGGTGGGTTTGTCAGACTCAATAGATCTATCATTGTTAACCGTCGGCTTGAATAGTTAATGATTGCACATAAATTGCACACAAAAGTTAGCACACCTAGCACTCAGGCATAAAGCTCAAATTGCACACATGAATGTAAAGAGGATTTGTATTTGTGTAGTTTGTGTAAATGTAAGCAATAGTTTGTATAGTGTTCGTGTTCCACCCCAAAAATGTAAAAGAGTAAAAGGGGTTATGTAATACTCACTTGATTCAAAAGGCGTAGCTAACACGAGAGACTAGATAGTAACGAGATCCTTGTAATGCACAACGTTAACCTAGAGTGTAATATGTATTGAATTAATAGTTTGCACAATAGTCTATGTCTAAGTTTAGGGTTAAATTGGATGTGTGTTCAAAGAGTTGGAATTGTAGGCGTTAAGTTTTGTTAAGTATAACCTAAATAAACAATCTTTGTTTAGATATAGATTAAATAAATAATTGATACTTTACTTATTTATTTATTTATAAAAATATGTACTTAGTTATTTAGTGATAAAAATGTATCGAGCGTTTTATATTAAATATAAATTTAGTAAATAACTTTTGTTAATCTATTATTATAAATAGGTGTAAATGGGTTGTATAAATAATATCTACATGTAGTGTAAGTTTAATTTTGTAGGTTTAAATAAATAACTTCTATTTATTTTAGAATCGGGATTTGATCTTTTTAAATATAAATCTTTATAAAATAAATTATTCTTTATTTGAAAATTTAATTGAAATGTTTATTGTTTTTAAAATATAAAATTTAGTATTTTACCAAGATTTTCTCACACACACGACCGTGCCTGGGACAAGGCACGTTCGCGCTAGGACCACGGGCGCGACCGTGCTAGTCAGGGCGCGACCGTGTTGATCAAAGAGAAATCATAACTAAGCTGCTCACTAGGCACGACCGTGTCTGGGCCAGACACGACCGTGCCTATGGTTCTGAGGCACGACCAAGTCTAGCCAAGGGGCACGACCGGGTCTGAGGTGTGTGAGGCACGACCGCGTTGGTATTAGCACGACCGTGTCTCATGAAGCACGACCGTGCTAAATGGTAAGCACGACCGTGTCTGTTCCAAAACAGGAACGAATTGACTATTTCTTATGATAATAGTGTTAGAAATCATAGGGCTTTCACCCATTAGGTTATTACGAGTCTTTTTGTATAGATTAATTGTGTTTAAAACATCTCCAAAGTAGTATTCGATTAACCCATTTTAGAACGAACCCTAGATTCGGGTTCGTGTTAATTTCGCTATTGTAAGCCCAAATTAAGTTGGGGCTTTTGATCTATAGACTAAAACGAAGGTGTAGGAGGTTTCAATTTACCCGGAAGACGATGAATCGATAGCGTACGGTAGGAATGAGTTCCGCGATGACGGATTTGGTTTCCGGCGTCTTCTGCTGCAATTCCGGCTGCTTCAATGTTTTTGGGAGTTTCAGAGGGGTTCGATGGAGTGTTTGCTTGGGAGGATTTCAATTCATAATAGACGAATTTTGGTTCAAATGAAAGGGTTTCGGTTTTTTTGAGACTAATTGAATTTCTTGGAGTTATTGGACGTAATTGTGGGCATTAATCGATTAATTGTTTTTGTTACTAGTAATGATGTGTATATCGGTTACGAATTCAAACGATTCTGCGTTTAAAAACTGTATTTACGTTTCAACTAACGCGAGGCGCGACCGTGCCTATACGAGGCGCGACCGTTTCAAAGCAAGGCGCGCAACCGTGCCAAGGCACTTGGCGCGACCGTGCCAGAACGAGGCGCGACCGTGCCTATTATGCTTTCTGGTTATTTATTTATAAA
Source organism: Smallanthus sonchifolius (assembly GCA_023525975.1). Taxonomy (NCBI): domain Eukaryota; kingdom Viridiplantae; phylum Streptophyta; class Magnoliopsida; order Asterales; family Asteraceae; genus Smallanthus; species Smallanthus sonchifolius. Next base: position 57,296,616 of record CM042028.1, read on the forward strand.
ATCAGTCCTTGCAAATTTCAATATTGACAGATTTGTATAAATATGAATTTATGTAGAATTTAATAGGATATACTCGTGTAAAATTTGTGGATTTGCACTGAAACATAGTATTTAATTGTTGGTACGAATAGAACAAATCAGTGTACTAGAATTGGGTTTGAAATGTATCACATTAAACTAAAATAAAGATAATGAAAATCAGAAATGTTACAGTATCCCCATGTTGAGGGAATTTCGTCCCAAATTTAGCTAGTGGAGGCGCCGGCATCACTGAAAAGATGGGGGTACTTGTGCTTCATTTGGTCCTCTCGTTCCCAAGTAAACTCAGGACCACGTTTACATTCCCAACGAACTTTGACAATAGGGATGCGACTTCACTTGAGCTGCTTAATCTCACGATCCATGATTTCTACCGGTCTCTCAACGAAGTGCATCGTTTCGTCAATGTGCACGTCGTCAAGAGGTATATGGAGATTTTCATCAGCAAGGCATTTCTTCAGATTAGACACATGAAATGTAGGATGCACATTGCCAAGTGATGGAGGTAACTCGAGTTTGTAAGCCACCTTCCCAATCCTTTCAAGGATCTTGAATGGACCCACATAGAGAGGTGCTAACTTGCCTTTCTTTCCAAAACGGATTACACCCTTCCACGGAGACACCTTTAGAAGAACAAGGTCACCCACTTGGAATTCTAGGGGTTTTCGTCGTTTGTCGGCATAACTCTTTTGTCGACTTCTCGCTACTCGAATGTTGTCACGGATTTGGATAATCTTGTCGGATGTTTCTTGAATTAGCTCAGGATCGGTGATTTGTGCTTCACCAATCTCGTTCCAACAGATAGGAGAACGACACTTGCGACCATAGAGAGCTTCAAATGGAGCCATGTTGATACTCGTGTGGTAGCTATTATTGTAGGATAACTCGATTAGGGATAGATGTGAATCCCAATTGCCACCAAAATCAATTACACAAGCTCTAAGCATATCCTCAAGAGTTTGGATTGTTCGTTCGGTCTGACCATCAGTTTGGGGATGGTAAGCCTTGCTCAAATTCAATCGTGTGCTAAGAGCAGTTTGGAGAGATTGCCAAAAACGAGAGGTGAACCGAGCATCTCTATCGGAGATTATGTTTAAGGGAACACCGTGACGACTCACAATTTCGTCAATGTAAATTCGGGCTAGTTTCTCAACTTGATAGTCTTCACGGATAGGAAAGAAATGAGCAGATTTGGTGAGACGGTCAATGATCACCCAAATGCTATCATAACCATTTGAGGTGCGAGGGAGTTTGGTAATGAAATCCATAGCTAAATTTTCCCATTTCCACACAGGAATTTCTGGTTGTTCAAGCAAACTGGAAGGACGTTGATGTTCGGCTTTGACTTTGGAGCAAGTTAGACATTTGGCAACATAGAGAGCTATGTCTTTCTTCATACCGGGCCACCAATATTGTTGGCGAAGATCTTGGTACATTTTATCCCCACCAGGATGAATAGAATAACGAGTCTTGTGAGCCTCGTTCATGAGAAATGTACGGAGATCATCACGATCGGGAACCCAAATACGGTTCAAGTAATAAAGTAAGACATAGGGTTTCGAATCAAGCTGAAGTTCAACACCACACGACATTTCTTCGTACATGTTACCCTCGGTGACTGAGACATGTTGAGCTTCTAAGATTTGATTTTGAATGTCGGTCTGAATTCGGACACAATGAAGCATGACATGGTCCTTTCGACTCAAAGCGTCGGCTACAACATTCGCATTGCCAGGATGGTAATGAATCTCGCAGTCATAGTCGTTAAGTAGTTCAACCCAACGTCGTCGCCTCATATTGAGTTCTTTTTGGTTGATGATGTGTTGGAGACTTTTGTGGTCAGTGAACACCACACATTTTGTGCCATAGAGGTAATGTCTCCAAATCTTTAATGCGAATACTACCGCACCCAACTCGAGATCGTGCGTCGTATAATTCTTCTCATGAATCTTAAGTTGTCTTGATGCAAAAGTGATTACTTTGCCTCGTTGCATGAGGACACAACCAAGGCCTTGGTTGGAAGCATCACAGTGGACAACTAGATCATCATTCCCATCAGGGAGAGTCAAAATAGGAGCATTGCACAACTTTTGCTTGAGAGTTTGGAAAGCTTCTTCTTGTTTTGGTCCCCATTCATAAGGTTTACCCTTGTGGGTTAGAGCGGTAAGAGGGACAGCAATCTTAGAGAAATTTGATATGAAGCGACGATAATATCCCGCAAGACCAAGAAATGAACGAACTTCGGTGGGGGTCTTCGGGGCATTCCAATTTTTAACCGCTTCGATCTTAGCAGGGTCAACATGAATTCCCTTGTCGTTGACGATATGACCAAGAAATTGAACTTCCTTTAGCCAAAATTCACATTTGGAGAATTTGGCATGTAGTTGTTCCTTCCGCAAGAGGTCCAAAACCAATCTAAGGTGTTGCTCATGGTCGGCTTTAGTCTTGGAGTAGATTAAGATATCGTCAATGAAGACGATCACAAATTTATCAAGGTACGGTTTGCACACACGATTCATGAGGTCCATGAAGACCGCGGGTACATTGGTTAGTCCAAAAGGCATGACCATGAACTCGTAGTGACCATAACTTGTTCGGAAAGCAGTCTTTGGAATATCTTCCTCTTGTACATGGAGTAGGTGATAACCAGATCGAAGATCAATCTTCGAGAAGCAAGTAGAGCCTTGAAGTTGATCGAAGAGGTCATCAATTCTAGGCAAGGGATAACGGTTTTTGATGGTAAGCTTGTTGAGTTCGCGGTAGTCAATACACATGCGGAATGATCCATCCTTCTTTTTGACAAATAAGACGGGTGAACCCCACGGTGAATGACTTGGACGAATGAATCCCTTGTCGGAGAGCTCTTGGAGTTGGCTTGCAAGTTCTTGCATTTAAGAAGGTACAAGATGGTAAGGAGCTCTAGCCACGGGGTTAGCTCTGGGTATAAGGTCAATGCGAAATTCTACTTGTCGAACGGGTGGAAGACCGGATAAATCTTCGGGAAATACTTCGGGAAAATCCCGAATGATGGGAATGTCTTGGATAATCTTCTCTTTGACATCCTTTTGAACAACATGAGCTAAGAAGGCTACGTACTTCTTTCATAAGTACTTTTGGGCGGTAGTGCATGACATTAACTTGAGTCCTTTGCAAGGCTTTTCACCAAAGACTCTTAACGTTTCTCCCGACGGTAGAGGCATTCGGATGCTCTTCTCGAAACAGATGACTTCGGCATGATGATTTGATAGCCAATCCATGCCTATGATGATATAAAAACTTCCTAGTGGCATTGGTACAAGGTTGATTGGAAATGTATGATCATTAAGTTTCAAGAGAGCAGTCGTGAATAACAGAATCAATTGTAAGGGAGTCACCATTTTCTACTTCGGCGGTGAAGGTTTTCTCTAATTGGGATCGTGTCTTTGCAAGTAAGGGTTCAAAGTTAAGTGACATAAAACTTTTATCGGCGCCGGTATCAAATAAAATGGAGGCATATTGACTATTAACAAGGAACGTACCGTTGACCACATCATTGTTGGCTTGAGCTTCATTGGCGTTCATGTTGAAAGCACGCCCACGAGCTCCGCCTTGTCTAGCATTGATTAACATTGGGCACTGATCACGGAAATGATTTGGGTTTCCACATTCATAACAAGCACGCCCATTTGCAATAGCGGGAACCCCTTGATTAGCCACTTGGGGGTTGGTTCGGTTTGGTGGGTTGACTTGGACTGCAAGTGCTTTGGCTCTACAAACATTGACCGTATGGCCATATTTCCCACAGTGAGTGCAAAGGCGACAGGGAATGTGTTGGAGATGGTGATAATTGCATGTGGCACGGAGTGGGTAGATCCCCACATATGGCTTTTTGGCCGGTGCTTGAACCATAGATGCAGCTTGGTTAACAAGGATAACAGGAGTGACCATAGCATAGTTTCTAGCCTTTCTCTTCTTATTATTACGGGAGGGTTCAGTTGTGGCTTCTTTGACATGTGTGGGAGGGGTTGTGGTGTCGGGAACTTTCTTGGTGCCTTTTCTAGTCAGAGTTCCCGCTTTCACATGGTTGTCGGTTAATGTAGCAGATAAGCGGATAGCATCTTCGAGTGTTGCAGGATTTCTCCCTAAGACAGTATCTTGAAGTTGCCTAGGTAATCCACCAATATACTTCTCAATGCAGCGGGATAAAGGTGTGACCATATGGGGCAAAAGGAGACTCAACTCATGGAACCGAGTTGTATAAGCTAGACTTTCACCACCATCTTGGGCAAGATCCCAAAACTCGGCTTCCAGTTTCTTTACCTCATTTTGAGGACAGAACTCTTCGGTCATTAACCTTTTAACCTCATCCCAAGGTAAGGCCATTGCTACTTCCACGCCTCTAGTTCTCTTTTCCCCATTCCACCACGTGAGTGCCCGTTTTTGTAAGACACTTGTGGCATGACGAACACGAAGGTTATCGGGGCAGTCACTATTGAGGAAGGTATTCTCAATACTTTCAAACCATTGAAGAAGTCCCGTAGCTCCTTCGGTACCATAGAACTTAAGAGGATTACATGAGTTGAAATGTTTGAAGGTGCATTGTGATGGGTTAGCACCACCACCACCATTAGTTCCATGGGTACCATTAATGGCTCCATTAGCTTGTGTGAGTTAAGTTACAAGTTGTGTAAGGATAGCAGTAATATCGGTGTTGTTGTTGGTCACGGGAGCACGACGGGGAGGCATTCTACAGAATTGCACAACACAAGAAAAGATGTAAGAACTTATGAATGTTGTTTGGATTTAAAAGAATAAGATAACAAATAAAATAGTTAATCATGGTTTGGATTATACTCAAATAGTGATATAATCACTTGAATACTATGACACATTAAGGTTAATTAAACTCATATAATCTTTCAAGGAGACATGCTTTAGCCTATAAGTAAACACTCATCCCGGGAATTCCCAGGAAAGCATACGGGTCCCTCGGTTGATTGGGATTTATGCGAAATGCTTTCCTAGACAGAAAACCCAGAATACAGGTGTCACCCTTACAGATTACACGTGTCCTCAAATAATTAACAAAGTTTAAAAGCCTTAACGAGGAAATAAAGAGATTTTTATAGTTTTAGATCCATGAAGTTTCCACATGCTAAGAAGATGATGATAGAGGAGTAGGTAAGAATATTATGAGGTTTTAGGGTATAGGTAGGGATATTGTTTATTTAATTATTATTTAAGTATATCTTAATAAGTCATGAATTTTTAACATGTAAGGCATCAAAAACGAAATAATAACTAATCGTAGTAAGCATGTAACACATAGCATGTAGCACATATTACATAATCATGAAGCAAGGCATAAGTGGGTGTCCTAAGGTTATAGTCTAGGTTAAGGGTGTCTAATAACCTAGTTCCCTATAACCAAGGCTCTGATACCAATTTGTCACACCCCAACCGACGGCGAAAACGTCGGGGCGGGACATGTAGATTGTTCATGAGCACAACGTTGACTAGATTTCAATATTTTAATCATCAAATTTAACTTCAAATAATTCAACACAACCAAATTCAAACAAGTACATAAACGAAATACATAATAGTCTTTATTTAAATTTAACTAAGTCCAATGCCTATGTGTAGCATGCCTTGATCAAACTCACTCATTAGCACCTTAAACATGAATAAAATAAGGTCAACTAAAAAGTTGGTGAGCATACACAGGTTTGTATATAGATAGCATATAGATTATGAATAGACAAATCCTTACATAACATGATAAAATAAGGCATTTATGGAGAGTAGCTATTGTGTAACCAAGTACAATCAAACCTTTGTAACTAGCATGCAAAATTGTGTTGTCGGTAACAATCACCCCAATCTGGGTGGGTTTATCAGACTCAATAGATCTATCATTGTTAACCGTCGGCTTGAATAGTTAATGATTGCACATAAATTGCACACAAAAGTTAGCACACCTAGCACTCAGGCATAAAGCTCAAATTGCACACATGAATGTAAAGAGGATTTGTATTTGTGTACTTTGTGTAAATGTAAGCAATAGTTTGTATAGTGTTCGTGTTCCACCCCAAAAATGTAAAAGAGTAAAAGGGGCTATGTAATACTCACTTGATTCAAAAGGCGTAGCTAACACGAGAGACTAGATAGTAACGAGATCCTTGTAATGCACAACGTTAACCTACAGTGTAATATGTATTGAATTAATAGTGTGCACAATAGTCTATGTATAAGTCTAGGGTTGAATTGGATGTGTGTTCAAAGAGTTGGAATTGTAGGCGTTAAGTTTTGTTAAGTATAACCTAAATAAACAATCTTTGTTTAGATATAGATTAAATAAATAATTGATACTTTATTTATTTATTTATTTATAAAAATATGTACTTAGTTATTTAGTGATAAAAATGTATCGAGCGTTTTATATTAAATATAAATTTAGTAAATAATTTTTGTTAATCTATTATTATAAATAGGTGTAAATGGGTTGTATAAATAATATCTAGGTGTAGTATAAGTTTAATTTTGTAGGTTTAAATTAATAACTTCTATTTATTTTAGAATCGGAATTTGATCTTTTTAAATATAAATCTTTATAAAATAAATTATTCTTTATTTGAAAATTTAATTGAAATGTTTATTGTTTTTAAAATATAAAATTTAGTATTCTACCAAGATTTTCTCACACACACGACCGTGCCTGGGACAAGGCACGTTCGCGCTAGGACCACGGGCGCGACCGTGCTAGTCAGGGCGCGACCGTGTTGATCAAAGAGAAAACATAACTAAGCTGTTCACTAGGCACGACCGTCTCTGGGCCAGGCACGACCGTGTCTAGGGTTCTGAGGCACGACCAAGTCTAGCCAAGGGGCATGACCGGGTCTGAGGTGTGTGAGGCACGACCGCGTTGGTATTAGCACGACCGTATCTCTTGAAGCACGACCGTGCTAAATGGTAAGCGCGACCGTGTCTGTTCCAAAATAGGAACGAATTACTATTTCTTATGATAATAGTGTTAGAAATCATAGGGCTTTCACCCATTAGGTTATTACGAGTCTTTTTGTATAGATTAATTGTGTTTAAAACATCTCCAAAGTAGTATTTGATTAACCCATTTTAGAACGAACCCTAGATTCGGGTTCGTGTTAATTTCGCTATTGTAAGCCCAAATTAAGTTGGGGCTTTTGATCTATAGACTAAAATGAAGGTGTAGGAGGTTTCAATTTACCCGGAAGACGATGAATCGATAGCGTACGGTAGGAATGAGTTCCGCGATGACGGATTTGGTTTCCGGCGTCTTCTGCTGCAATTCCGGCTGCTTCAATGTTTTTGGGAGTTTCAGAGGGGTTCGATGGAGTGTTTGCTTGGGAGGATTTCAATTCATAATAGACGAATTTTGGTTCAAATGAAAGGGTTTCGGTTTTTTTGAGACTAATTGAATTTCTTGGAGTTATTGGACGTAATTGTGGGCATTAATCGATTAATTGTTTTTGTTACTGGTAATGATGTGTATATCGGTTACGAATTCAAACGATTCTGCGTTTAAAAACTGTATTTACGTTTCAACTAACGTGAGGCGCGACCGTGCTAAGGCACCGGGCGCGACCGTTCCAAAGCAAGGCGTGCGACCGTGCCAAGGCACTTGGCGCGACCGTTCCAGAACGAGGCGCAACCATGACTATTAGGGTTTCTGGTTATTTATTTATAAAATCAGTCCTTGCAAATTTCAGTATTGACATATTTGTATAAATATGAACTTATGTAGAAATTAATAGGATATACTCGTGTAAAATTTGCGGATTTGGCTTGAAACATAGTATTTAATTGTTGGTACAAATAGAACAAATCAGTGTACTAGAATTGGGTTTGAAATGTATCACATTGAACTGAAATACAGATAATGAAAATCAGAAATGTTACACATCTCCTTCATCAAGCGCAATATCCTGACAAGATTTGGGATCCCAGTGGAAATTATTTGTGTTAATGGATCTCAGTTCATTAGCAAAAAGGACGACTGATTTCTGTGCCAGTTGGGGAATCAAAATGATAACTTCTACCCTGATACATCCTCAAGCCAATGAACAAGCATAATCTAGCAACAAGATCATCATTAACAACCTCAAGAAGAGATTGGGAGCAAAGAAAGGAAGATGGGCTGAAGAGCTACCGTTTGTACTTTGGGTAGATAGGACAACCACGTAGAATGCGATGGGAAAAACCCCATTCTCATTGGTATTTGGAACTGAAGCAATGATCCCAACGGAAACGGTTATCCCTACTTCCAGAACCAACTTTCAATCTTCAGAGACCAACAACGAAGCTCTCGCTCAGGATCTCGACACTGTGGATGAGCTCTGGGATCTTGCCAAAATTCGCATTGCAGCTTATCAGCAAAGAATAGTAAAGTCATACAACAAAAACATAAGGGTTAGAAGATTCCAAGCAGGTGATCTCGTGTTGAGAAAGGCATTCCAAAATACTACCAATCCCAGTGATGAAAAGCTTGCACATAAATGGGAAGGTCCATACTTGATTGATTTAGAAGCAGGCAAGGATGCTTATTGGTTGGCTACTATGGAAGAAGATATCCTGCCAAGATCCTGGAACGCTATCCATCTCAAAACCTACTTTATGTATGTTAGAACTTAAATTCTAACTAAAACTGGTATGTCTTCTATCCCTGACTATTTTCATACTGATTACTCTTGATCAAAGTATTGGCTTGAGCATCGGAGGGGTGTTAGCCAGGCTAACACCCACCTTCACCAAGATTTCATGTTTTGGAGGGGTCTTTAGGATGTCGTAGAACTCTTTACACCTTTCCGAGTATCTTGAGATGAATCTGTTGAGTGTTGCTACGCTGCCAGTTAATCTTTGGACATCCTTGGTGTTTCCTGGGGATTTCAGATTGATGATTGCTTTGATTTACCCAGGACTGGCCTCTATCCCTCTCTTGGTCACCATATATCCCAAGAACTTTCCTACCCCCACTCTGAAGTGGCATTTGGAAGGGTTCAGCTTCAGGTTATACTAGTCCAGGATATAGAATGCATCTCTGAGATCCTTGAGATGATCCTTAGCTTTCTTTGATTTCACCACCATGTCATCTATGTAGACCTCCATGGTGTCCCCTAGTTTCTCTTTGAACATCATGTTCACCAGCCTCTGGTATGTAGCACCTGCATTTTTTAAACCAAAGGGCATAGCAATATAACAATAAATACCTGTTGGGGTCATGAGTGCGGTATCCTCCTAGTCTGAGAGTTCCATCTGAATTTGTTGGAATCCTGATAAAGCATCCATGAATGTCAGCATTTCGTGGCCTGCTGTGGCGTCGACCATTGAGTCAATGTGTGGTAGTGGAAAAGGATCTTTGGGACATGCTTTGTTCAAGTCAGTGAAGTCTACACAGACTCTCCATTTCCCGTTTTTCTTCTGGAACACCACCACATTAGCTAGCCACCTTGGGAATTTCACTTCCTTTATCATTCCCGCTTTCAACAGCCTTTCAACCTCTTCCTGGATAATTACATTCCTTTCTGGTGTGAATTTCCTTCTCTTTTGGTGTATTGGCCTGAAACCGTTATCAATACCCAATTTATGTGTAATAATATCTTAAGAGATACATGTCATGTCTTCATGTTTCCAGGCAAAGGTCGAGGTTCTGCTTTTTAGTAAGTCTATAAGATCTTGTTCAATATCCTTGGGGATATCGGTTCCAACAAGCACCTTAACGGCAGGATCCTCCATACTTAGGGATACCACTTTAATATCTTGCTCTTTGGTCTCTAAGACGTCTCGGGCTTCTTTCTTTAATTCATATGCTTGTCTGGTTTTAGCGGAGGCCTTCATTGAAGAAATGTAGCAGGCCTTAGCCTCTTGTTAATCACTGTTAATTTTCACTACCCCCCAAGGGGTTGGCATCTTGACATATTGGTGATATGTTGAGGGTACTGCCTTCATGTCGTGTATCCAGGGTCTTCCCAGAATAATGTTACAGCAAGATAAAGAATCAATGACACAAATTTTTTGTATAGAGTTTACCCCTTCGATGTAGATTGGTAACTTTATTTCTCCAATTGTGTTTTTAACCTCTCCACTGAATCCTACCAATACTGAGGATTTCAAGATGATCTCAGAATCCGGGATCCCCATTCTTTTCAAGACTTCATGCTAGATAATGTTTATAGAGCTTCCTCCGTCGATTAGTATCCGGCGGATGAAGTGGTTTGCAATGTATAGTGTGATCACCAACTAATTGTAAATGGGTCGTATAGGTGATCAATGTGGTAAATGAGCTAACTTGGAGGAACAAGTGGGATGATCTCGTGAGGATCATGTACGTTGTTTCAGTCATCCTCGTCGAAACAGATCACCTTTTTTTCAGTTAAGCTAGAGGTTCTGATAGGTCTGTCCCCATTCTCTGTTTTTGCTTCTTTGGCATTCCTTTTTGCTGCAGAGTAAGAAGTACCACAAATATCAGATCCACCAGATATAAAACCTATTACCTTAGCATCTGGCAGCGGGGATTTTGCTCTTTGCGGGATCTTGTCATGATCCTTAGTCTTGTTCTTTCCTTTGCCTAGAAATTCTTTGAGATATCCCTTGCTCAGGAGATAGCTTATCTCCTTCCGCAAAGCAATACAATCTTCAATTACATGGCCAAAGTCTTCGTGGAATGCACACCACTTTGACTTATCCTTTCTTCCTGAGTTCTTCTCAAACTTGCGAGGCCACCTGGTTTTTTCTCCAAGATCCTGCATAGCGAATATCAAACCAGTTGTATCAAGAGAAAAACAGTATTCAGACAATTTAGGATATTCTTCCGCGTCCTCGTCATCTTCTACATTGTTGATCCTGTGATTGTCAGGCTTAGAATATGGCTTGGATCTGTACGACTTGAAGGGTGCAGATTCAGCTTTCCGGTTGGGTTGAGTGTAGCTAGTTGGAGCATCCATCCGTTGCTGAATCTTTTTGTCATCCTCGAGTCTTATGAATCTTAGTGCGTTTCTGACTTCATCAAGGTTCCTGCAAGGATTCATGACAAGGTTTTCGTAGAATTGAGAATCCTTCTTTAGTCCCATCTTGAATGCCTGGACAGCAATGGCTACGTCAAGATTCGGGATATCCAGGGATTCCCGGCCGAAATTGCTGACCTAATCTCGGAGGGATTCTCTGGGATTCTGAGTTATCCTGTATAAGTCACTTGTTAACCTTTCAAACGTTCTGCTGCAAGAGAATTGATTGATAAATAAGTTGATTAAATGAGCAAACGAAGTAATAGAATAAGGTGGAACATTAAGTAGCCATTTCAAGGCTGATCATGTTAAATTGGAGCCAAAGCCCTTGCATAGGCAAGCTTCTTTTAAGTCTAAGGGAATGGAATTGATTTCCATTCTTTCTCTGTATTGTGCAACGTGCTCCTCGGGATCCGTAGTTCCATCATATAACTTCATGTTAGGAGTCTGAAAGCGCTTAGGGATCTCAGCATCACATATTGGTGGAGCAAATCTTGAGATCCTGTGATTGCTAGAGGATATCTCTGGCATAGGTTGTACTACACCTGGTACACTGGAGATCATCTCTCTTAGCTTCTTCAATTCCTTGGCCATGGATGGAATGATTCCTGTATCTTGCACAAGTTCGTTAGCATTTGAAAATTGATTGAAAATGTTACCAATGTGAGGATCCCGCGATGAGGATCCTAGGGTGATTCCAAGAATATGGTTTGTGGTGATTCCAATAGTTGGAGTCGGGCCAACTGTAGTGGTTACAGACTGCATGGGGATGAAGTCTCCCTTATGGTTTCCTGAGAATCCTGCATAGTCAAAGTCCAGGATCTTTGGTAGCAGCGGAGTTGTCACTTCTACCGGTTTCTTCGATTCTTTAACTCTTTCAAGCTCTCTAAACACCATCTGATTGGGCTTTTTCTGCTGTTCCAATTGCTGCTTTACCTCTGAGAATAAGGTCAGGATTTCGTTGTTTGAAACAAACACAAGTCCTCTGTCAAGTATCCCAGATCCCGAAAAACCCGCAGAAGTAGTATTCTTCGGCAGATTATCATTCTTTTTTTGGAATGATGGAGGAGGAGGAAGAGGGTTGTTCAACCCAAAGCTTGAAGATGGAGTTGAAACAGAAACCATTTTGGATTGGGACGACATTTTTTAAATCGATTTGGGAAAATAATGATTGAACGCAAACTTTAATAAGGATTTTAAGATGAAAAGCACCACTTGCCCCACGGTGGGCGCCAAACTGTTTTGGGTAAAAATTAACAAGACTAATTTTATAACCAAACTTAGAATGTGAGGTATTGTGCTTGTAAGATTCGTGATAAACAATGTGTATAAAGTGATCAAATGACACGAGTATTTACGAGGAAAGCCCTTAACCCTTCAGGATCTCCGGCATAGAACCTCAGGAGCCGACTAAACGTCGGGCTGCCTTGTTATCTTGAACAAATGGTAAAAAGATAACAAATGTGAGCAGCAAATGATCGAGATCCAAGTGTTACAGAGCTTGTTTGCAAGTATTCAATAATGCTAAGTGTTTTTGTGTGTGTTTTCTATTCGCTCAAGCTGCTGGATTTATACAAGAGATAAAAATAACTGAAATGCGAGGATCCCGGCGAAAAATCAGGTCTTCATGGCGGTTACAAGTCTCCATTAATTCCCAACCGTTATAGGTTGACTTCCACGCGTTTTCCTAACTGTTTGAACGGTTCTTCAGCCCTTGATTTAGTCATTAATGAAGCCTTTATTACCTGTTCAAGACTAATCAAAGAAATATGCGTAATATTAATTGTTACAACGGTCGATTAATCAGGATACTGAAACATAGTAAGGATCAGGGATACCGATACTTATCTGAGGATCCGGGATACCAGAGGTAAAAACTGACCCCTAACACCTCCTTTTTTTCAATTTTATGGAGAACAAGAAAAGCAACCCTAAAAGCTCCTCTGCCTGCTCAATAACTTCATAATCTTCCATCTTTGGCTTGCCGTCGTATTCTTCAAACCCTAAAAAAAGTGCCAAAAAGACTCAATTTTCACACTTAAAATGCCAAGTTATACAACAGTTTAACAAAAACATGAGCAAAATGAAGTGGGTTTTACCTCAAACCAACACAAACTTGCCTCATTTGCTCAAAAGTTTAGGAATTTATGGCTTCAAAATAGCGGGTTTCTGACAGATTTGAATGGGTCGTCTCAAAACTTTCAAGAAAACCTAGAAACAAGAATTTGTAATAAAAAATCTATGAAATTTTCGAACAATGATGCCATCAAGATTCAAGGACGAGGTTGTACCGAACTTTGACCTTTTGCTCCGAACGACATGGAGCCCCTTGTTATGGTAAGAACCGGATGCAACAAGAGAGCAGAAGAAAGCCAGAGAGAGAATTAAATTCTACTTCATTGCATAACTTCAAAATGAAAGATTACATACGATATAAAGGAAGAACAAGGAAACTACCCATGACCCACGTAGAGATCATGTACAAACTGATTGAAACTTCTACCACTAATTTACCTAATAAACCACCAAATAAGAAAAATGACAATTCCAGCCCCCTACTAATAATATCATGACAATACCCACCCCTTAAAATCATCCTTGACCGCAAGGATGGGTTTCAAGTGCTTCGTCCCCACCGTCTTCTATCTCAATAAGCAGGCAACGGAGATGAAGCATGAGAAGCAGCCGAATTCAAAGTAGCAGTGCAGTCATACGAGATTTTAGGGTTTGGAGGAGCCTTGTGGCCTTTGGCTGTTAAAAAAAAAAGATGCATCAAGGGTTATATTGGAGGGTGAATCCAACCATTTGAATTTTGAGTTACATTATGCTTTAAGGATTGTACATTATGTTTTTTAAGGTGCACCTCTTAAAAACTCTTAAAATTTGGTAAAATTATCATTCTATCCTTTCAATATATATATATATATATATATATATATATATATATATATATATAACGAGCCCAACCAGTGCGGATCGGGTTTCCCGGTTTGATCGGACTGTCCGGTCTTCAAAACAATACCTTTATTAATATTGATGAAATTATTGTGTAACCGACATACTTTCCCCTTGGCAATGCAACTATTCCACTAATAGCACCAATTTCTTCGTTTGAATCGAATGTTACCTAAGCAAAGCAATTATGGAAGAGTAGATTTAAGTAATCAAAACAAAGAAACTTTATGATTTCAACAATAAGGAACTCTTTACCTCATAGACTTTATCTTCTCCATTCCACCCATCAAAGTTCTTTAAAATTTTATGTTTACCCTCTGTATTGCATGGTGAAGTAAGAATTACATGAGATTAAAATAAAGAGTCACAAGCCTAGCAACCGAAAATGACTTGGTCGTAAAAATGGTCGCAAATTAAATTAATAAAAAAATGAAGATACATTTCGGTTGCAAAAGTTTCACAAATTATCTTTTTAAAATATAAAATAAAAGAAACTAGATTCGGTTCAAATACCGGTTGAAAATTTGATTTCCAAAAAAGATCAAATACGGTTGCAAAAGGATGAAATAAAAACGGTCGTAATTGGTTATATTTGGGAGCATTGTTTATTAGGGCCAAAGGGTCGATTGTGCAATTAGGGCCAACAGTGTTAATGAAGGTTAATTATGGGAAATTAGTGTCAGGTGGTGTAACTTAGGGTCAATGTTGGTTTATAAGGGTCAAATATTAGCATTTTGAGCAATTAAGGTCAATATTGGTCAATAGTCACCAATTAGAGCCAATTAGGGGCAATAAATGTCAATATTGATCATGGATTGTCACCGAGGATAAATAATGATATGTTATGGGCAAGTAGTTTCAATTAGGGTCAACTAGTTTCATTAAAAAACAATAGGGGTCACCAAACATGATCAATCAAGGGGAAATTAAGGACAGTTAGGGTAAATATTGGTCGGTGAGCATCAATATTGATCAAATAGGAGCAATTAGGGTAATATTAGTTAATGATTAAAGATCAGGATAAGTTAAGGGAAGTTAGTGTCGATAATTGGTCAATGATAACCAAATAGGGATTATTGTCATTATTAGTGAATAGTTTTGGTAGGTGACTGGTATGCTTTTGAAGTACCGGAGGTGTGGTGAGTTAGCTGAGGTACACCCTATATATAAACACGAATGGTGCATTGGAAGTGAGACTAGAAGCCAGACCAAGGACTAGCCCAAGATAACAGATAACGAATCCACACCTATTTCAGGATAGCACAGACTCTGCTAGTTGAATTTTGGGACGAAATTCCCTTAACTAGGGGAGACCGTAACATCTCTGAATTTTCATTTTCATGCTATTATACTTGTTTGAATTTTATTGGTTCTATGTTTAATTCATGAATACATACTAGAACTTGCTACTTGTAGTAACTTTGGATGCCCTAGATTCTATCTTAATCAAAACAGTCAAACTTGTGACTTCATTGAACTGTAATAAAACTTAAAGCACCAAAGTTGCACATATTTAAATTTAAGGTTTCCTATTGTAACATTTTCATGGATAATTATTGATTAAATCAACTAACTATATCTTATTAATATTAATAAATTCAAAATTATCTAGTTGGTTTTAAATATTATTAAAACTATTAAACTTATCTAATATGATAAAACTATTATATTTATTCAAACATATCCTAAACTAATACTAATTTCTAACTAACTAACTAATCCTATCCCCCCTTAATTTCAAAATTTTTTATTGGGATTAGGTCAATTCTTGTATTATCTCCTTGCAATTAACCTCTAGTAAATCCTTAATTTGTTAGTTACTGTTATACCCTCTTGATGTTGCCCAGACGGTCTATAAAAACTATAATAAAATCCTAATCTAGACACCTAAGTAATACTCTGAAAAACCTATGAACTAGGCCGCACTGACAGGCAAGTGTACCTATCGAATGTATCAAAACTTAACGGTAAACCGGATATCGAACCCTAGAGACACTGTATAACTAAACTAGACTCTGACTAGAACTGAGATTATTGGTTTGGGGGGTTTTCTATAACTAATGATTAAACTAATGAAAAATAATAAGAACCAAACGAACGGCAGCTGACAATAAGACAAAGGACTTGAGAAATAACAAGATAGAGATAACACTACCTAGGTCGGAATCCTACTTGTAAAGCTCAAACTTCTACCGGTTATGAAAATAATGATGGAACTGGGCTTCTAATGATAACAAACTAATGGATCCCTAATCAATCTCGGGGGTGTCACCAACATGGAACCTCTAAAGATGCAAAACGCTTACCAGATGTTGGATTACCTTTCAGTCTTTCCACCTACAATAAAGTACCCTACAGACAGATCACCTCTCAGTCTCACTGTCACAGTACATCAAAGATGCACGGGGTAATCTCATAACAACACACTATGACACGGACTAGCAACGAATACTAAGAACCTAAGGAAACTTCCTCTCAGACAGTTTACACTCAGAATCCTAATACAGAGGACTAAATGATTATCTATCACTTCGGGTATCTAGAAAAGAAGAACACCCAATCTAATGAAACATCAATTACTAACCCTATGGATCACTACGTCTAGCAATACCACCACAATCACAAACAATTAAGTAAGTAACCTAAACATGCGTCTATAACTGAAAGACATTCAACAACACCACATTCGGGATAATAATCAACACCAAATCAGAATAAAACATGCATAATCATCATAGCAATTGCACTAAAATCATTACAATATTATCAAACCATCATATGAATCCAAAAACTAGTAAAAATCCAAACTTTATCAAGCAATCATGACAAACCTAGGCAATATGTAAAGTTTAGCCTAGAACCATGTTCAAAACCAGGAAAAAAAATCACAAAAGTACTGAACATAATCCAAATCAAAACAATTAGAATCACGAAATCAAGGATCATAAACCGAACGAGCAAGAACTAACCAACCCGATCAATCAAGCTTCAATCTTTTGATTCAATTGCCTTCTCCTCTCCCAGAATCGCCCAAAGAACCCTCTCAGACGGCTGTAAGATCGAACTATCTCATAATGGGATTACAAATTATTAAATATCAATTTAGGGTTTTTTTCTAGGAACTTAGTTCTCCCGCGTACCGCGACAGAAACAGCAAGGCCCTCGCTTACCGCGAGGGACAATTTAGTCGGGCCCCGGATTTCTTCTTTCTCGCGTATCGCAAGGCAATTGGGGCTCCCCTTCGCGTACCGCGAGGGAATAAAATTCCAACTTTTCTTCTTGGTTTTCCTTGGGCTTTTTCTGTGCTCGGTGTCTTCGTGATATTACTTCATATTTCATACGAGCTCCTGTAGACCTGACATAGACTCAAAACAAACTAAAAACAAGTAAAAAAAGAACATAAAACTATCTAAAATGCACGAATACAATAGGATAAAGGATGTGTGCTTTGCAACACATCACCTCTTGTCCCTACTAGTTGAACCTTAGAATATTCGAGAATACCCTCCTATTTTTTGAAAATTTTAAGATATTAATAATCCATTATTATCTTGTAGCAATCCTAGTCAAAGTCCAACAAACTATCCCCCTATTCTCTCACAATTTCTCACTATAAATAGACCCTTTCATTCCCTTCATTCTTCACACCTTCATAGGAAAATTCTAGACTGCCAAATGAGTTCCCTAGCATCCTCTTGAATATCCAAGTTCATACATTTCCGCTTTAAGTAAGTTCTTTCATATTGTTCTTCATAGTTCATACCTTTCCTATTTTGTTTTCTTCAAATTCCTTCATAACTTGCTTGAATCTATGATTTCTTAACATGTTTATGTTATAATTATAGATCCAAGTCAAGATCAAAAGCCAAATCAAACATTTATTAATCAAACTTTCATTAAGAACATTAAACATCAAAATTCGTATTTTGACAGATTCACTTACCTGATTTTGGGAAGCCATATCTCCCTCAAAACGAAACCTTTTTCAATGGTTCTTTTTTTTTAAATCAAGTTCGGACTCTTAGCTTTTCAACCATATATAGAACTCCTCCAAACTCCAAGATTTCGACCCCAAACAGCTTAAACAAATTCAGTGCGCAAAGCCGTTATGAATCTGTCCAAGTTTATATTTTTGCAATCTTTTCCCCTACTTTATATTTTGATAAAAAGCAACAATTTTTGATAAAATTTGGTTAATATGATTATGTTTAACATGTTAAAATCCCAGAATCTAAGTACTTTTATAAACCTTTCAAACTTGCTCAAACTTTTCATATAAAAACTTGGTTTTGATCTTTCTAGTTTCCTTCATCATCTAAAATCATGTTTCTAGTAAAACTCTCTAATTTCAATTGAACCTCTCTAGTATTCAACTTATTCATTCCAATTCTGACTAAATTCATATTTTCACTTTCAACCTTATCTTTTCCAACCTTACAAATCATACCCTAAACTTGGTTTCGTATACAAAAAAAGTTACATTCAAACCGGTATGTAGCTATCTGACGAACAAAAGGGTTCTGGCTAGGAAAGACGAGGTTTTAATCCAACCAACTCTTTCCTGAGAACTTTTCTGTTGGAGGTACTACTCTGGAATGATAACCACTTCTCATATACAACAACCACTTTTAACTAAATACAATAACAACCCCTTAACTACTCTAAGCTTGTTTCTAACTTAGCAAACTTACTTAGGGAATCTTTAAGGCATCTTTCTAATCCAAGTTACTACTAGTACAAGTTCAACCCACCAACTTTGCAAGGTGACTTCATAGCCCCTCCTTTTTTTTATCTTTGGGGTAGAAAACATGCTCGTATTCAAACTCTATATCAATACTATTATCATACTACAAGGTTTTCATATTATCTCAATAACAACTTTCTATACTTGTAAACTTAAACGGTTTTATACACACTCTACTACAATCATTAACTTTTTAGCCGACGAGAGTAAGTAAATAGATCTATTGGCCCGACAAGCCCATCTAGTGCTCAAGTTGATGCATTCTGTTCAACTTCTCGGGTTGACGTATTCTTTTCAACTTGAGGGAGCTAGATGACAGAAATTGTATACCATAACAACACTTTGGGTCTGACGTGTTCAGACGGGGAAACTATTCTAGTCACTAGGGTTGGTTGTGGACCTGGATGTATGAAAGTTTAAATTACTTGTATTGAAATTGTTTATGAATTCTACACTATTGTTCTATGCTATATCTATGTATCTAAACCTATGGTCTCACCAACTTTTTAGTTGACATATTTTAGCATGTTTTTCAGGTGAAGCTAACTAGGATGATGATAAGCTCATGCTAGGATAAGGACTATGCTTTAGACTTTTAATTTAATAATGAGACTTATTTTTTTTGTTTATCTTATATGTGTTTGTTTGTCTCGTTTGTTTTGAAATTCAATGTAATCAACTATTCGGTTTAATTAATAGAAATTTCTTTTGATCATGTGTAATGAGTCAATTTCGTAACGCTCCCGTGTATCATCCGTCATCGGCGGGGGTGATAGTTGCGTAGCAAACAATCAGTACAATTTTATGAAATTTATACAACTTTAGTTTAATTTGTATATATAATTATAGAAGTCTTATTATATTTGTAAACAGAAAAAAATGAATTTTTTTAAAGGTAATGTTATATTTTCTTTTTAAATAATTGATAGCAAAACAATCACAATTCGGTCGCAAACCGATCGAAAGTATCTGTTTGCAATCGAACCCAGTCACAAGATTTGAGGTCGCAAAATGAGATTACCCTTGAAGGGTTTTTTTTTCACCGTATTTTCGGTCGCAATTCAGTCATAAAATGCTATTTGCGATTGATTTGCAACCAAAAATACTAACGTAAATACCCAATTTTCTAGTAGTGACATTGTAATCTCTAATTAAGTACTTCATAAATGAGAAAGATTTACTGTATAAATATAGTTAAAGAATATGAGTGCCTTCCACATTATCGCAAATCAATATACAGATTATTATAGAAACAGAAAACAACAAAACATAAAGAAGATCGACAAACAATTTAAATATCATAAAATTAGAATCAAACAAAAGTTTATTCTTTTCTATATCCTACCTTCTAGCCTTCAAATAGACACCCATACTATCAAGATAACACCCACAAAGGCCATAAAATCCATTAAATGAACCATCATCCCATGATACTAGTGTAAATGACGTCCCTCTTACATTACCAAATGGCCCATGGGTTTTCTTGTTAGTCACGAATGATATTGACGATATTATTTTGTGACCGGGACAACTTCCCCTTGATATTGTAACTGTTCCACTAATGGCATTAATTTCTTCATTCCAATCGAATGTTACCTGAGCAATTAGGGAATATTAGAAACTTTATTATATATTGTTTGTGTGTAACTTGTTTGAGTCAAAACTTTTTACCTCAGAAATTTTATCTCCATTCGAACCACCAACCTTTTTAGAATCGTATGTTACTCCTCTATGTTTGGTGGTGAACATTAGAGAATGTATGAGATCGCCATGGTCAACTGTTATCTTCTTCAAATGATGATTTATCTCAAGTTGAAACGACCACGTATTTTGCGGACCTCCAGGAAGAGTTTTTCCCCATGTTCCAATCCTCATGATTTCATCATGGGCTTTCAGATAGACACCAATCCCATCAATATAATGCCCAGCGAAGCCGTAAAATCCGACTAATGACCCTTTGTCCCATGGTTTGGAGAACACAGAATTGGATATGCCACCAAATGAGCCATGGGTCCTCTTGTTCGTTGCAAAAGACAGTGATGAAATTATTGAATAACTACCTCGAGTACCAATGGTTCCTTTAATACCACTATTTCCTCGTCGGAGTCAAACATGACCTGCTAACATGAAGAATATATATGTATGAAACAATGTGTATGTATGCATTGATTGTTAAAATATAGTGTACATTTTATTAATCATATTAATTAATTATGTAGTAGTTATGAGACATATCGGATCGTTGAATGGAATTTATCATGTCATTGTTCTGACGAAGCGAATAAGGTTAAATGGAGAGAAAATCAAATACATACGGATCGTTGAGAAAGTTTTAAGAAATCTGACTCAAAAATTTGAATATATTGTAATAGCAATCAAAAAAGTAAAAGGACCTTTCAGAACTTTCACTTGAAAGTCTCTGTTGGGAATACGGGTGTCAATCGTATCGGGTTGGCGGGTTGATGGGTTTCGGGTTGGCGGGTTGAATTATTCAACCCTAACCCAACCCATATATTTAGTCGTGTCGTGTCGACCCACTTAAAATCGGGTCGTGTTCTGGTCGACCCGTTTTGTTTTCATTCATGAATATGAGTAATATCTGACGACTTAGTAATAATTTAAACAATTAATAATCCGACTCAACTGAAACCTTTTTGTAATTGGTGTCTTTTTTATTTTTTTTTTCTTTATATTTCATTGACAATGATCAAACATGGGTTTAAACATTTAGCTCAAGATTATAAGAAATGATTGGAGAAGTAATAAAATAAAATTGTTAGTAGTTAAAACTAATAAAATAAAATTATTAGAATTAAAAAGTTGATGAAATGATTTAAAAGAAAAGATTAGTTTTACCTTTAAAAGTTAATAGTTAGAGAAAAATAAAAAATCAAAATATTTAACTTTAAATATTAACATTTTTCATCTCTAAAATATAAATATTAAATTTAAAAAAAAAACCCTTAAACGGGTTAACAGGTTAACCCACTTAGTAAGCGGGTCGTGTTCGGGTTGACCCGTTTGTTTAAACGGGTCATGCTAGCCGACCCAAAACCTGTTTTCTTTCGGGTCGTGTGAGGAATTGCCACCCCTAGCAGGGAACATTGCAATGTCATGAACTTAGAATGAGAAACTTTGATACTTCTTCATAGGAATAAGCCTTCCAACTACAATTAACAAGCCAAGGATATCCTTGTGAAAGAAGCAAATAATAAATATAATCTAGACTTTATCATATTATATTATGTGTGTTCCACATAACACAAAAGTTATTCTGAAACACTGGTGTGCAGATTATCTATTTGTTTTAGATTCTAATTTCCTAAACATTGTTGTGCAGATTATCTACGTATATACGCGCGCATTGATAGTATACATATTTATATGTGTGTGCATTGATTAGTATACATATTTATTTACCTCGGAAACTGTTTGTCCACCGGCCCAACCACCAGCTTTGTTAGAAGTGTGAAAACACCTCCACATTCAGAGGTGAACATGAGAGAGTATATCACATCATCACCATGATCAATGGTTATCTTTTGTAGCTTATGACCTTGCTCAAGTTCAAATGACCAGTTATTTTGAGGACCTCCATTTTGTCTTCCCCAAGTTCCTACCCGAATAAATCCAACTACTTTGCTATTAACCTTGGAACAAATACAAAATAGAGCATTAATTAGTGGTAAACGATAGAAGTAGATTTTAAGGTGTGTGTTAATTTTTCTCGTGAAACAATGCCTTTTCGAGCTTTTCCATGATCCAAGTCATCGTTGGGCGCTCGCTGCGGTTTTCTTTCAAGCATTTATATGCAACCACAGAGAAAATGTTTAATGAATTTACCTTAATTTCATTCTTGATACTTGGAAGGATTATCTCGTATAATTTGTTTTCCTCACAAGATTGTTGGGCAAGTGAAGCCAGAAACCGACGTTCATCTTGATATCTATCAATAAGTGCAGGCCTTCCACACAGTATTTCAAATAGCACCACTCCAAACGAATACACATCGGATTCCATAGTTAGGATTCCGGTTTTCACATATTGGGGATCAATGTAACCAAAGGTGCCACAAGCACTAGTCACAAGAAATGTGAACTCAACATTCGAAGGGCCTATTTTTGACAATCCAAAATCAAATATTTTTGCTTCCCAATTTTCATCTAGAGGATGTTTGAACTCTTTATGTCACGATGCAATACCCTATGTTGAGGTCCCACATCATTATGAAGGTAATTAAGAGCACGAGCTGCACCAAGGCTTATTGTGAGGCGTTGCATCCACGAGAGCTTATCATCATATAGATATCTTTCAAGGCTTTCATGTTTTGCATGCTCATAAACAAGGATATTTTCTCCATTCTCTTCACAAAAACCAACAAGAGAGATCAGGTTTTTGTGCTTATAACAAGAAAGCATTTGAATTTCCATCAAGAATTCACGGTCCCCTTGTCCGAGTGTACGATCTAACCTCTTTACAGCAACAGTATTCTGTTGCCCTGATACAATGAGTTTGCCTACATAGACCTTCCCAAACCCTCCCCATGCAATGAAATTTTCATCACTGAAGTTGTTGGTTGCCAACTTTATCTCTTCGAATGGAATTTTTAAGTGTTGTACTCCTTCCATAGTGACAATACTGTAAGGATAAAAGCTAGATAAGAGATAAACCAGGTTTCTGTCTAGTTGTTTTGGGTCAACGAATAATCATTAAAAGGGAAAATCATGATAACTTTCACCAAAGAAATTACCTAAGTTGCATGTTTAACAAGTTTTATAAAAACCATGGTTTTTTATTCTTAGCTAGGCCAAAATTATAAATCACACTTTTTAGCTTCATGTTCACGAAAATAACGCTTTTAAGGCTACTTCCAGGCTAAAATTACACGGACACGTGATATCATTTTAGTTAATTCCATCCTTGGCCTTGTAATTTATTCAAGGAACTGGCCTCAAAAGCGGTAATTTTCTTGAAAAGGAGGACAATAACATAATTTACGTTTTGGGTCATGTATCATATTAAGATTGAGAGAGTGTTAACTAATAACAGCTAAAGGGAAAGTTTATGCGTGAGACAAAGATGAAGTAGCAAGGAGTATCCAATGGACTTCATGCATAAAAAGAGAAAATGAAAATGGGCATCATAAGTTCCTTTCTACTACGACTAAAAGTTTTAGCTCATATTTTCTTAAAGAAATCACGTTTTACATATAAAAAGTTTAGCAAATTCGGTGACTAAGGGATCACCGAACCTCTTGACCCTCCCTTGGTTCCCCTCGGGCAAGGGATATACGCAAAAATTACATCACATTCACAACAAAGTTTTGTAAAAGATTCAAAGCTTTCTTACTTGCTTGATTTTGGTGGGTCGATATGCTTGAGTGGATGGAACTCGGACTGCAGGAACTGGGCTGAACCCTTGAATATACTATATGCTTGTGCAAATGCTGGTATTCATAGTTTGGTCCTTTAATCAATAATTGGCTTACAGACAGTATGTATGAGTGGATATTATCAATGTTTTGAAACCCGGACCGGTCGGACCGGTCGGACCGGTGGTCTGACCGGTCCGGTTACATGTGTTGAACCGTTTCTGCAGCGAACCGGTGGTCGGACCGGTTGAACCGGCGGTCGGACTGGAAACCGGGTGGTCGGACCGGTTGAACCGGGTGGTCGGACCAGTTGAACCGCTTGACTATTTTTTTTATTTTTTTTTTAATCTTTTTTAAGTCTCTTGACTTCGTATTTCATAGGTAATTGTTAGTTTAAAATTATTAGAATTGACTTGTTGGTGGTTTTTGAAAGGATTAATGGCTATTTAGACTGATATATTTTTATAATATTTATGACGTCGTCCGGTTCTTAAATCCGGTCCGACCAATGGACCGGTAAGGAGACCGGTTCGACGTCCGATCCGGTTCTGAAAACATTGGATATTATTACTCTCCACTTGTATTCTTTTGATGAATTGACTATTGTATTTTCTTTTGGTCATATGTCAACCTTTATTGGTACAATTACTGACTTTGTGGAGCCGCTATATATATTCTCGATTTCGAGTGCGCACTAAATTATGGGAAAACACCACAGAATAATAAGCAAGTTTCAAAAGTGTTTCAATTAGGTCACTCATCATAGTATACCCGAGGGTGTATACCGTGTAAAATGCGTATTGAGTGACCTAATTAGAACACTTTTGAAACTTTGTTACTATTCTACAAAGCTACCCGTATTATTGGAAAACATTATTTTCTTAGTAATGCTTCAATAGTTAATGTCAAATAACAAAAAAACAAAAACAAAGATATTTTTAAATTAAGCCTACATTTAATATAATATAATATCTTTTACAACATTTTAATCCCATTAGACTAAAACTTTTATTCATGATTTTATAAACCCAAGTTTATACTCCTTTTATATAACATTTTAACGTTTATGTGCTTACAGTGTTGTATTAGTTTAAAAGAATTTAAATTACGAAAATAATTTAATAAAAAAGAATTATTTTTGTATGTTCTAAGAAAAAACAAAAATGTAAATTTTTATGAGGCATACCCGGACATGAAACGGTAGCAAAATATCGTGGAAAACACATATTTTTATTCTAAAACATATGGTAAGATCAATTGGTATACTCTAAGTGAGGGCTCTCGTGAGCATCCTTCACGACTTGAAGGTGAAGGCAACACCACCCCACCCCCTTGATGACGTGAGGAGGTGGGTGAGAGGATGGCATGAAAAATTTCACGGAAGGAATTAGGTAGAGATGATGGGTCCATAAACATAAACTCATAAAGCACCAAAATAAAAAGCATTTTTTATGTCATTTAAGCAAATATAAAAAGTGAAAAGGATAAGATTCTTAATTATATATTTTAGCAGTTAGATTTGCAGCACTCGGACAAAAAAAATAATTAATTTCATAAGTGGTCCTTCCACATAAACCAAGTTATGTTTTGGTCCTTCAATTTAAAGATTGTTTACATTTATGTTTACTTCTTTGTAAATTAAAATATAGTACAAGTATATGTGTAAACATTTGTGTTTACTTCTTTGTAAAATTATTGGGTATTTTAATTAAATATTATTTTTTTTATGTTTTTTTTTAATTTATGTAATTTTATTTATGGATATTTTATTTAATGTAATTTATTTATATAAAATTAATATATAATTTATTAATAAATTATAAAATGCATTTAATGCTCACACCACACTCACTCACTTGGATATTTCCCTTGCCAAGTGAGTGTGGTGTGAGAAATGAAGAAATTGACGTGGCGTCACGTGACAACCACTTTTCCCCTCACTAAACTCTTACTCACTTGGGTATACCTAATGCTCTAAGCCTTTTGTAAGAACCTAGAGATGAATAGTTTAGTTTCAAATTTAGACCTAGAGATGAATAGTTTAGTTTCAAATTTAGTGATCATTTTTAAATATTTTTGTTTGTTTATAAGTTATTTCTTAAAGAACATGTAGGTTGAAAACAATATGTAATGAGTTTGAAGAGAAAGAAAGATCAACACGCGAATACATAATTTATAATGGTTCGGGACTTCGGGTGAGAGTTAACTAAGACTATCTTCATCGGGTCATTCTAAAAAATCCATCCACGTATTCTTCTCTCTTCCCACTCACTACATTCCTTTTTCTCTCACCGACATTCACCAAATATCCTATCTCCTATCTCTACTCTCTCCCTCCCCTCCACATCAACAAAAAAATATCCCATGGATGAAGCTCCACGTAGGAGCGTTACAGACAGCCTAGCCCAACTTATATTCACTCCTTGGTATCCACGTTCATTACGAGCTATCATGACTTTAAGGCTCGAATGGTCCATTAATACATGAATGATCTACTACCGCCTATTATTATCTAAATATGACTCACTATAGCTCGATCTAACTTTTTATGACCTGATATGCTTTGATCCATTATGAGTGACTATTATAGCCTAATATGATTCATTATGATATGTGTGATCTACTGATGTCTATTATTATCTATTTATACTCACCACAACCTGATTTGACCATTTAGAATCTTATATGACTTAATAAAGCACATCATTGTCTAATATATTAATCCTAAAAGACCAACATTGACCAATATCAACCCTATTTGTATATCTATACATATTAATAAATAAATGTTTGGTTCTGTCACGTGTCATGGTCCGAGAACCATTAGAATTGGTTTTTCCCGCCTAAAGTATTCCTTGGTTTACAAGCGGGTCAACTTGACTCCAAAGACTATCATGTCTTTACCCATGTTTCTTCCTTCGGATCTTACTACTTCTGTATCTCCGATTAGGGTTTCATTCCAAAAAACTTCCGCCTCTTCACCGTCCTCGCTGCCCATTTAGGGTTCCATGCCACTACCGCTCATCTCCTCCTCCCTTTCCTTACGCCCTTAGCCGCCATGAGCGTACTCTCCCCTACCGATCTTAGTCCTGCTCTATCTCCAATTTAGGGTTTCACTTGAAAAAGTATCCGCCGCTTGACCGTCCTCAACCCGGTTTAGGGTTCCTCCACGACCAGCCTCTGACCTTGTCTATCAGGTTCTTCTCACAGTCGAGCATCTACCTGGAAGATTAGTCGACGGAGTGTGACGCCTACACCGGTTGGTAAGCAGTCTGGTGTTTTGAAAGCTGGAAAGGTTGAGAATGCTTTGAAAACAGTTTTGAAAAGAAGAAGGGTTGAGAGTGTTAGAAGAGATGAAAAAGTTGAAAATGTTGTGGAGACGGATAGTTGTTTGGAGACTTCGGCTGATGGTTCACCGGGACGGAAGAGATGTCCTTGGGTGACGGCTTATACCGGTATCATTCAATCTAAAACCGAGTCCTTTTTAACATGCTTAACTATCTTTAAGTATTGCACTTTGAATTGGAAAGTGCAGATTCTTGCAGTTATGACATGAAGTTACAGGGAACTGGAGATAATAGTAGAGCTATCAAACTACTTTTAGAATTGCTTATGATAATTTTCATTTTACTTTGATTCTCTACGAAACAGTAGTTCAAATATTGCTTTGAAATGTCATAATGGACATACACAAATTTGGAAATCAGTAGCATGTGAAAGGTACCTTTTAGTTTGTTCTTGCCTATGCTCAATCAGAGTTTATTACTTGATAATGGATAAATGTAATTCTGATGATTCTGAAATATATGTTAGGCTGCTAGGGCTATGAGCTATGAATGTTGGTGTTTTTTGTACATCACATAGTGAGAATCATATCTTAAATCATAGATACCTCTGATTTGAAGCCCAGAAACTATCTAAAAGGGAACTATAAGGGCTTACATTTCTAGTCAGATAGTTACGATTGTTGGATACCGATGCGTTCTTCTCTAATAAGCTGTGTTTAAAAAAGCGTCGTGAGGCGATGCCTTAAGCGCGAGGCGCTAGGCAAAACGCCTCAAATGGGTGAGGCGCCCGAGATACATGAAGCGCTCCGAGGCGCCGCCTCAGGCTTGAAGTGCGAGGCGAGGCGAGGCGCCGCTTCATGTATTTTTCACCTTTTTAGCTTTAAATCAGTTGGGCTTGGCCCATCATTTAAACCAATTTGGGCCTAAATCTGTAGTTGAGCTTAACTTGTGAGAATTTAAATAACCCTAAATCAATCCTGTAACCATATTTGGGCTTATCCTGTGAGGTTGTGACCAATTTATGAATGTTTAATTATGTTCTAAGCTTTTAACTTCTAAGTATGAAAGTATGTTTTGTGTTTTTATGATTAAGAAGTGAAGTGTGTCATGTATAATACATTTTTTATTATTTTTTTAGTTTTAGCGCCTCGCATACGTGAAGCCCTCGCCTCGCTCCTGAGGCGTGGCGCCTCGGATTTTGGGACAGAAACGCCTCGCCTCGCGCTTTTTTAAACCAAGTTCATAAGTCAAAAGGTTTGCGAGACATAGGGAAATTAGAAAAATGGTAGCTATAAATTGAATTTAGTGGAGTAAAGGTTTAACCTATGCTATCTTATATAGTTGTAGTAAAGAATTTTTTATTACCATACCTTTGTTTACTCAATTAAGTTATAGGTTGCAGATTACTGCTCATTTTATGATGTTTGGTTATGGGTTCAGGTTGATTCTTAGATATGCATATCAAGCTTTTGAGTGTTTTAAAACTGTTGAGAAGCATGGTGCAGGAAATGTAGAATCAAGATTTTGGTGTCAATATTGGTAATTTGTTCTTTCTTCAGCATGTTTATATGCTTATTATTCTCATCCTATTCACATAAGTTTAAATAGCTAAAATAAAAGATGAATTTTCGTTCAACTGTGTATTCTTGAATTAGAAGCAATTTTGTTTCAGTAGTGGGTAGTAAAATAAACCGGCATGTACTGAGCTAAATTATTATTGTTTGTGGCCTAAGTTACACACACACACAAGTACACACATCATTGTCTTTTTTTTGTGTGCCCTAAATTATTATTGTTTCCAGCAATCGACCATGCACCCATAGCTTTTGACCGTGAGGCCAAACTGCACATACTTCTTCAAGGCGGAAGTGAGTTTAATATTTTTACCTCACATCTACAGATCAAAGTAAATTGTAGTGTTTCCTTCTAAATGATATGAATTGTTTTAGCTTTCGCGTGTATGCTAAAAAATTTAATTTGTCTTTTCATGTTATCTGGATTTCAGCTGCGAGTGCTATGAGTGTGCTCAACTTTAGTCCGGTAAATTGGAAGTGGATTCGGACCATGTATTCAAACAGCCTTTACGCACACTGCTATATTGTTCTTTTCATACGGTTGTTTAGCATAAATCAGAGTTAAGGTAACCTCTGAAGACTTTGTTCGGCGAGTTTTAAATTGATGTTAAAACTCTATATATATGTTTCTGAGATGGATGCTTATTTATACGTTTAGGTCTTTACATAATAACTATTTGTCTTCTTTAATTTGGATAGGAACAATTTGGATTTTTGTTTTTTCTTAGATGGGTTAATAAATAAAATGTAGCTAAAACACGAAGGGGTCAAATGGATCAAGTGGGGTGATACAACCTCCTAATCATTGTGTTCAAAGGTGGATATTATTATTGTAATGATGTTTTTATAAGTATAATTAACACAAATGTAAATAAAGGTAAAAAAAGTGTTCCTTTTCGACCCGAATCCACATTGACTAGGTACCCAACTCAAATTTTACAATTTTTTTTTCACCGAAAGATGCAACATATTGTGCGAGGTGTTACCTTCATGCTGGAGTTAACACTGCAGATTTTAAATGAGTGGAAATAAGTGAAGACGTAACTGATTGGACCGAAAAAGAAACTTTGCACTTTCTACAAGCAATTATGCATTATGGTGATGACTGGAAAAAGGTATCTGAGCATGTTGTTGGTCTCCTGATTCTTTTGATCCTGAAGAAAATTTTGATAAA
This sequence comes from Smallanthus sonchifolius, assembly GCA_023525975.1. Taxonomy (NCBI): domain Eukaryota; kingdom Viridiplantae; phylum Streptophyta; class Magnoliopsida; order Asterales; family Asteraceae; genus Smallanthus; species Smallanthus sonchifolius. Next base: position 57,326,778 of record CM042028.1, read on the forward strand.
GGTACAAATCTACCCACGCCATTTGATGATGCAAGCAACCCGATCTTGGCTCAGGTAAAGATTTCATTCGACTCTTGAAAAGTTTTTGTTTCTTTTATTGAATGTCTCACTCACAATCTGTGTATATCTGTATTGGAAATCACACCTGTGTTTGATGCTTTGTAACATTTGAAGTGCCTAAACGATTAATAAATTTATAAGTTAATCACACCTATGGAATTTGTTCTTGATGATCACCTCACTGCTGATCATAAGATGTAACTTTGTTATTTTACAGATTCTGAATTCATTAAGTTTTTTGTATGATGTGAATGAGCAATAACGACCGAGTATCATAGTCTCTAACTAGTTAATGAACACTGCAACTCTCAACCCTTATTTCCCCCTTGTATGAAGTGAATGAGCAGATCTGTTGGTTTCTTTCAAAGCTACTACACCATTTCCTTTTGCTTTGAACATGTGCATATCATTGCTTCTACTTAAAAGGTAGTCATAACACATGACTATTGAATTCTTTATTATTTTTTGTGACAACCACTGCAATGTCAAATGTTATCGGATGTAGGCATGCTGCCTAAGTCTTCAGAAAACATTTAAATGTAATTTATAATTTTTGGATACATTCTGCATTGTACCTGTTTATTTTTCTGTGTTTTTTGTTTTTAATTACATTACCATCATGTTAATGTTTCTTTTTTAATTAATTATGGGTTTACTCAAATTATTCTTAAAATTCAACTGTTAAATTCCAAACTCATTTAACTTTATTGGTCGGTAACTGAATTGATTCCACCTGAAATAGGATGTGTGAAGCAACCATATCTCTTGGTGTATAGGTAGTAACGGGTCAGGTTGTAGATCATGGGTTAGCGATTGTATTTATACATGTGGGTGTAATTCACGAGGTGTATTTATACATGTGTGTGTAATTCATGTGGAAAGTTGAAAGTAATCTAATTTTGATAGTTTTTGCATATTTGTATTTTGTTGTTAATTATTATGTTTATTTTTTAACGTGCCTCTCATTTTTTGGCCATTGTTGATAGGTTGTAACGGGTCAAGCTATAGATCATTAGGTGGGGGGTGAGTTTGCAGCTTGGGTTTTGTTGGTGACAGGTGGTTACATTTCATAACGAGTCAAATTGTAAGTTATATAAAGAAGTGTTTAGAGATTTGTGAGCTGTAATTTCATTATATAATTATAGATTTGTAATGTAATGTAATTTTTAACTTCAGTTATAAAAAAGTATATATATATATTATAATTGTTTTATTTTTTTTATTATTCCAACTCGTGTAGTACACGGGTCTCTAACCTAATATTTTATAAAAATCTTAAAAGCTATACTTACAACCACACGTTTATAATCAAAAGCTAAAAAAAATATATATTTTTTTTTCTTTCTCAATCATAAATCTCATGTTTTTTTCTTAACAACAAAAAAATGTATATAAAAATGGTTAGAAAAACCTAACCAACTTGAAACATGCTAAAAATAATAAAACGAATAAAAGAGGTGGAAACGGGACTCGTAATGACGGTTCAAACGAAAGGGAGAAGGGCTTGCGCATGAGAGGGCCCATGGGCCGAAAAACAAGGGGAGAAAACCCCCTTAATATCTTCAGCTCCAACCATTCCACCCCATTCTCCGTTTTCGCAAGAATTCTAAAGAGAGAGATTAATCGGCTAGAGAGAGCAAAGGGATCGATCCAAGAAACTCGGGAATCGTCACTCCACATCACAGCAGTGTCTAGCATCAAGAAGGAAGCGAATTAGGTAAGAACCTCGCCCAAATTTGAGTTTTTACATATTAGAGGGTTTCGGGTATAAGTTCATAAAGGTTACATTTTTACGTGTAAAACCCAAAACAAAACATAGATCTGAGCTTAAGAATGAAAAAAGAACATTTTGAACGTAAAAAGTTCGGGTCTTGGCAACCTAGAATCAACATGCAGATCTAGGGTTTCACGCGGGGAAGAAGGCCATCGCAGGCGAACTTAGTAAGTTCGCTGAGCCTAATTCAAGCGAACTTAGTAAGTTCGCTGAGCCTAATTCAAGCGAACTTAGTAAGTTCGCTGAGCCTAATTCAAGCGAACTTAGTAAGTTCGCTCAGCCCACTTTCAAGCGAATCTGATAGGTTCGCTTAAGCCTACTCCAGGCGAACCTAGTAAGTTCGCTGGCCCAGATGGGGCGAATCTAATAAGTTCACTCAACCACATAAAGTAAAACTGATACATTCACCAAAACCTTAAAAGTAGAAACGTTTAGTGTCGTATAGGTTCATTACCTTATCTCATATGACATGATTATACATATTGTGTGCGACCTTAGTGACGCTCAGTGACCAGCTAGTATACCTCAAGAACCGCTCAATCAGGTGAGTTCTATGTGCCCCTTATGTGTTATGTGCAAAGATATTTTAAATGTCTTGGGGCTGTGATGTATACATTAAATGAATGAATGTTATGAGTGCCAATGTGATCATACGTAATATATATGAAAATGAATGATGTACAAATAATGAAACGTATGTACAAAGAATTAAATGAACGAATGGCATAACGTAAATGAATGAAACCCCGCTTTATAATTATATATTGCATGCTATGAATGTATATAAACGTTATGGACGGAAACAATGAGAACGGCTACTTATGTAGGCGGGCGACCACTCGACTATTATGCAGCCAGAAATGAAAGTCTAGAAAGGTAGACTAAACTAAGACTACTTCGGTAGAATCAATCGCTAAATCGATGCATGGCTGTATATATAGTTTGAGTGGGAAACGAGCATACGGACGACTATGACGGTAGAACGGTGAGGACGGCCGATCGAAACGATCATGGGGGACGGACTACGACGGTAGGGCGGGCGTCTGTCTTTGTGACTTACGCAAATTAAATGGCGGGCTGATCACCCTTATGTGTATGACCAATGAATGTTAAATGAAACCAAAGATGTGTACATATTTATGTCAACTTACAAGGCGTGACAAACGAAAGTAATTGATGTATCAATGTGTGTATACATATATATATATATATATATATATATATATATATATATATATATATATACTTATATAGAATTAATGTTATACATAAATACTTTAAACTAGAACTCACCAGCGTTAGCTGACTTTTAGTATGCACTTCAGGTAAGAAAAAGAAAGGACGTGCGAAGGCATGAAGGCTACCCCGTATCAAGACCGACATCCCGCTTAATCGATTATGTGTTAAATCAATGTTTACGTTTAATGTTAAGACTTCCGCTGCTATGTTTTGTACTTGAGCGATACGTTTCCGCTATGTTTAATGTTAAAGTTCAGTATTGATGATTATGTTTATGAGTAAATCCAACGAGTGAGGTCTCCCGAGTTTGAGGCCTTACAAGTTGGTATTAGAGCAATAGTTTGAGTGATTCAGACACTCTGAACGTCTGGACTCAAGCTGATAATGGGACCAACACACGGATGCCAGTATGGGTAGCCAACGCCAACGCCAGCATAGTAAGTAAGTAGTAAATCTAATACCTGTAGTTAGGAATAGATGCCTTAACTTAGAACACATAGATGTCAATGTCCCCATTGAGGTGAAGAGTTTTGAACCCGAAAAGCAATGCAAATTATTAATCACAAACTAAAAGCAATGCAAATTATTAATCACAAACTGGTCACTATAATTAAGAATTTACCTTGCTCGTAATGTTCTAAACTATGATCTGAAGAAACGACATTGATGTATTCCCTTTTTACCTATCAGGAAACTAGAAATTATGGCTGGTAGAGGAGGAACTGGACGCCGAGGCGATCGTACTGACCGAGTCGGTAGACCACCATTGAACCGAAGGCTGGAGGAAGAAGAAAGTGTGCACGTGGAACACACTGGGAGTGTGCATGAAACAAATGTAACCCAGCCAGCAGATGACAATGAGGGATCCCTACGACTAGAACCCGAAGTTAGGGATGCTATTGCCCATGAGGTTGTACGGACTCTGAAGAACGTGTCGCCTGATCTGTTATCTGAGGCACTGAAGAAAAATAAAGAGGAGGAGGGAGAGAACCATGAGGAGAAAGTTTATGATAGTGACGGGGATGAGGTAAATGCGGGACTGAACACCCGAGGATGTACCTACAAAGGGTTTAAGGACGGTGACCCGCCCAAGTTTGATGGAAATAAAGATTCGGTGGCTACGTTTGAATGGATTGAGAGGATGAATGGTGTAATCAACATAAGTGAGTGTCGACCCGACCATGCAGTTAAGTATGTTGCTCACTCTTTCACCAACAAGGCACTGAGTTGGTGGAAGAACATTCAGAGAACTAAGTCGCCAAACGCCCTCAGGAGGATGACTTGGGAAGACCTGAAAACACTGATAATCCATAAGTTCTATCCACAGAACGAGATCGACAAGGTAGAGAATGAGTTTTTGAACTTCAAGGCTGGCAGCAATACCCACCGTCAGTACACTTCCAGATTCAACGAACTGGCCCAATTGGTACCTCATTTGGTGGAGACCGAATAAAGGCTAATCAAGTAATATGTGAAGGGCCTGCCCCAAAGGGTCCACGTTCACGTGAAAGCTAATCTACCTTTGACCTTCGAGTCGGTGATAAATTTGTCTGGAATCGTTTATGACGATTATGCTAACGAGGACCCGGCACCTAAGGCACCAAAAAGGAAGTGGGATAACCCGTCTAAGGGGACTTGAAAGGGAAATGTTACAACTGAGGCTAAGAAGCCAAGGACTTATGAGTATGAAACTTGCTCAAAATGCAGAAAACAACACCGCATAGAATGTCTGGCTGGCTTTACCATATGCTATAAATGTGGAAAGGCATATCACTTCTCCTGAGACTGTAGGGGTAACATCAACTGCCAGAACTGTGGCTTGTTCGGGCATTTGACAAAGAACTGCAGGAAAACCGGACAGTCTGTTTCTGGAAAAGAAAAGGAACATGAGCAGCCAAAGGCTAGGACTCTGGCGTACGCCTTAACTGAGGAAGAAGCTAGGGGGAATATTGATGTCGTGTGAGGTACATTCCTAGTTAATGATGAAAATGCTACTATTTTATTTTATTCTGGTGCTAGCAAAAGCTTTATATCCACTGCATTTAGCCGCAAACTAGACTGCACGATCACCAACCTTAAAATGGCATTTAGCGTAGAAACTTCTGTTGGTAGAAACTCAGTAGTCATCCAATTGACTGACGATTGCATGATAGAAATATAGGGCCATAACTTTCCTTCTAGATTGTACCTTCTAACCTTAGGAGGATTTGACATAGTATTGGGCATGGATTGGTTAGCAGCCAACGAATCACAAATCGTATGTAAGCGAAAGATGATACATCTCAAGGCCACTGACGGTAGTCCGATTATGGTTTATGGTGATTGGATTTGCACAATGCCAAATGTCATCTCGGTGATAAAGGCTGAAAGTTACATGAGGCGCGGTTGCGAAGCTTATCTGGCGTACGTTATTGACGACGGAATGAAGATGAAAGAACTCAAGGATGTACCCGTGGTGTGCAACTTCCCAGAAGTGTTCCCAGAGGACCTACCTGGTTTGCCGCCTGATCGGGAAATAGAATTTCAAATCGACTTCCTGCTAGGAGCTCAGCCCGTTGCCAAAGCACCCTCCCGATTGGCTCTGTCAGAAATGAAAGAACTAATGTCTCAATTACAAGAACTAACAGAGAAAGGATTTATCGGACCAAGCATCTCACCATGGGGCACTCCGGTATTATTTGTAAAGAAGAAAGACAGCAGCATGCGCATGTGCATCGACTACCGTGAATTGAACAAACGAACAGTAAAGAACAAATACCCACTGCCTAGAATAGACGATCTCTTCGATCAACTACAAGGTGCGAGTTGGTTCTCAAAGATCAATCTTAGGTCGGGTTACCATCAATTGAAAGTAAGGGAGGAAGATGTATCGAAGACCGCGTTTCATACGCGTTATGGACATTATGAATTCCTCATGATGTCCTTCGGACTGACTAACGCACCAGCAACGTTTATGGATTTAATGAATAGAGTATGCCGACCAATGTTGGATCGGTCAGTAATAGTTTTCATAGATAACATACTCATCTACTCAAAGAACGAGGGTGATCACCACTGTCACCTAAGGGAGGTTTTAGAAGTTCTAAAGCAGGAAAAGTTGTATGCAAAATTCTTCAAATGCGCGTTCTGGCTTAGGGAAATCCATTTCCTAGTTCATGTTATAAAACCAAACGGCATTATGGTAGACCCTGCAAAGACCGAAACAGTAAAAGAATGGAACATCCCGAAAACACCAACAGAGATACGAAGTTTTCTAAGGTTGGCAGGCTACTATCGAAGATTCATTCAGGATTTCTCGTGGATAGCCTCGCCACTGACAATGCTAACGCGTAAGGAAGTAAAGTATGAATGGGGTCCAACCCAAAACAATGCGTTTGAAGAAAAAAAGACACGATTAACCCAGGCTCCAGTCTTGACCTTACCCGAGGGAAACTAAGACTTGGTAGTTTACTCTGACGCTTCGGGTCAGGGATTGGGTTGTGTATTGATGCAACGAGGAAAAGTAATCGCTTATGCCTCGTGGCAGTTAAAGACTCAAGAGGTCAACTAACCGACTCACGACCTATAGTTGGTTGCGGTAGTTTTCGCATTAAAGATATGGAGGCACTACCTGTACGAAGTTAAGTGCACCATTTATTCCGATCACAATAGCCTGAAGTACTTCTTCGAACAAAAGGAATTAAATATGAGACAAAGGGGGTGGTTGGAACTGCTAAAAGATTATGATTGTGAGATATTGTACCATCCAGGCAATGAAAATGTAGTGGCTGACGCCTTAAGTAGAAAGGAAGAGTCGCCACCTATCCGGATCAAAACATGTCAGTTGATTATAACACCAGATCTTATGAATGAAATAGCTAAGGCACAAGAGTAAGCATTGTTAGAAAGGATGTGAAACGGGAAAGAATAGTGGGACAACAAGGTAATCTGGAGACCAATGTGTACGGTGTACGGACCCATTTTGGCCGGATGTGGATACCTAAGATTGGTGAACTTAGGGCCAAAATCCTTGATGAGGTCGATAAGTCTCACTACTCTATCCATCCCAGGACGAACAAAATGTATCAAGACTTAAAGAAAGAATACTTGTGGCCTCACATGAAGAACGATGTGATCGAATATGTGAGTAAGTGCCTAACTTTTTCACTAGTTAAGGCCGAGCACCAGAAACCATGCGGTAGAATGCAACCCTTGCCGATACCGGAATGGAAGTGGGAGGATATCACAATGGACTTCATTACCAAGCTACCGCGAACAGCTAAGGGCAATGATACCATTTGGGTGATCATCGACCGCTTGACGAAAAGTGCTCATTTCTTACCAATACGTGAGGCTTTTTGGTCTGAGAAGCTAGCAGAATTATTCATCAAAGAAATTGTGAGCAGACATGGTATGCCATTATCGATTGTGTCCGACATGGACAATAGATTCACATCAAGGTTTTGGAAGAAATTCAACGAAGCAATGGGCACTAGACTGAACATTAGCACCGCTTACCACCCTCAAACCGATGGTCCATCTAAAAGAACCATTCAGACCTTGGAGGACATGCTCCAGGCTTGTATCATTGATTTCGGTGGGAGCTGGGACAGCCACCTGTCCTTGGCAGAATTTTCATATAACAGTTATCACTCAACCATCGGCATGCCCCCATTTGAGATGATGTTTGGAAGAAGATGTAGGACCCCGGTCTGTTGGAAGGAGATTGGACAGAGAGACTTTGCAAGTCTCGAAGTGGTCAAAGCTACTTCCGAGAAATTCGACCAGATCAAGCTCGCATGAAAGCCGCTAAAGACAGACATAAATCATATGCGGATAAGAGAAGAAGGGATTTAGAGTTTCAAATAGGGGACTTGGTACTGTTAAAAGTATCGCCATGGAAAGGGATCATCCGATTCAGAAAAATGTGGCAAACTAAGTCCAAGGTTTGTCGGACCTTTCAAAATCTTAGCAAGAGTCGATCAAGTTGCCTACAGACTCGACCTACCCGATGAGCTCAGCGGAATTCACCCTACATTCCACATGTCGCACTTACGCAAGTGTCTAGCTAAAGACACGGCCTACATACCCTACGACGAGATCGAAGTAGACAACAGTTTGAACTATGTAGAGGAACCAATAGCTATTCTTGACCGAGCCGAGAAACGACTGCGCAATAAGTCAATACTTTTGGTCAAGGTACAATGGAAACACAGAAAAGGGTCTGAAGCGACTTGGGAGAAAGAGAGCGAAATGAAATAACTGTACCATCAGTTGTTTAATTGATAAGCAGGTTTCGAGGATGAAACCTCTTTAAGGGGGCAGACTTGTAACATCCTAAAAATAATAAAACGAATAAAAAGGTGGAAACGGGACTCGTAATGACGGATCAAACAAAAGGGAGAAGGGCTTGCGCATGAGAGGGCCCATGGGCCAAAAAACAAGGGGAGAAAACCCCCTTAATATCTTCAGTTCCAACCATTCCACCCCATTCATCATTTTCGCAACAATTTTAAAGAGAGAGAGAGAGAGAGTAATCGGCTAGAAATAGAAAGCAAAGGGATCAATCCAAGAAGCTCGGGAATCGTCACTCCACATCACAACAGTGTCTAGCATCAAGAAGGAAGCGAATCCAGGTAAGAACCTCGCCCAAATTTGAGTTTTTACATATTAGAGGGTTTTGAGTCTAAGTGCATAAAGGTTACATTTTTACTTGTAAAACCCAAAACAAAACATAGATTTGGGCTTAAGAATGAAAAAGGAACGTTTTGAATGTAAAAAGTTCGGGTCTTGGAAACCTGGAATCAACATACAGATCTAGGGTTTCACACGGGGAAGAAGGCCATCGCAGGCGAACATAGTAAGTTCGCTGAGCCTAAGTCAAGCGAACTTAGTAAGCTCGCTCAGCCCACTTTCAAGCGAATCTGATAGGTTCACTTAAGCCTACTCCAGACGAACCTGGTAAGTTCGATGGGCCCAGATGGGGCGAATCTAATACGTTCGCTCAACCACATAAATTAAAACTGATACATTCACCAAAACCCTAAAAGTAGAAACGTTTAGTGTCGTATAGGTTCATTACCTTATCTCGTATGACATGATTATACAGATTGTGTGCGACCTTAGTGACGCTCAGTGACCGACTAGTATACCTCAGGAACCGCTCAATCAGGTGAGTTCTATGTGCCCATTATGTGTTACGTGCAAACATATTTTAAATGTTTTGGGGCTGAGGTGTATACATTAAATGAATGAATCTAATGAGTGCCAATGTGATCATACGTAATATATATGAAAATGAATGATGTATAAAGAATGAAACGTATGTACAAAGAATTAAATGAACGAATGGCATAACGTAAATGAATGAAACCCTGCTCTATAATAGTATATTGCATTCTATGAATGTATATATAAACGTTATGGACGGAAACGATGAGAACGGCTACTTTGGTAGACGGACGACCACCCAACTATTATGCAGCCAGAAATGAAAGTCTAGAAAGGTAGACTAAACTAAGGCTACTTCGGTAGAATCAGTCGTTAAATCTATACACGGCTGTATATATAGTTCGAGTGGGAAACGGATGCCTTAGAGCATACAGGCCACTGTGATGGTCTACGACGGTAGAACGGTGAAAACGGTCGGTCGAAGGAATCCGGACGGTATAGCATGACGTATGGTCGAAGGAATCCGTACGATCATGGAGGACAGACTACGATGGTAGGACGGGTGTCTATCTTTTTGACTTACGCAAATCAAATGGCGGGATGATCACCCTTATGTGTATGACCAATGAATGTTAAATGAAACCAAAGATGTGTATATACATATTTATATGCACTTACAAGGCGTGACAAACGAAAGTAATTGATGTATCAATGTGTGTGTGTATATATATATATATATATATATAGAATTAATGTTATATCTAAATACTTTAAACTAGAACTACTTTTAGTATGCACTTCGGGTAAGAAGAAGAAAGGACGTGCGAAGGCATGAAGGCTACCCCGTATCAAGAATGACATCCCACTTAATTGATTATGTGTTAAATCAATGTTTACGTTTAATGTTAAGACTTCCGCTGCTATATTTTGTACTTGAGCGATATGTTTCCGCTAGGTTTAATGTTTTTAATTAAAAGTCCAGTATTAATAACTATGTTTATGAGTAAATCCAATGAGTGAGGTCTCCCGAGTTTGGGGCCTTACACAACTAAACAAAGATTATTACATGAGTAAATATGGGTTTTTCATCCACTCGACCCAACTCATCTTAACCTTATTATTTCTATTGTTAAACCACATGTACCAAAATTAAACAATAGCCTCTAATAAGAGATCTTTCTTCACACAATTCTCTTGAAATATGTCATTTCTAGCATTTTCACATAAATCTCATGTTAATCGTCCCATGTCAAGACGTCGGATAAAGGTTAGCGATTTTTTGGAGCGTAGAGGTTTCGTTTCATGACTTGCACTTCACTTAGGTTACCTTTAATTGTAGATGTTTGTTTGAGATTCTTAGTCTTAGCTTTGTTTTTAGGTTTAAATGTGCCTTCGGTCTTAAGTGTGTCTTTAGTTTTTAAGTGTACTTTTGTCTTAGGTGTATCTTTAGTCTTAATTGTGATGCAGTCTTATGTGTGCCTTTAGCCTTAAGTTTGGCTTAGTCTTAAGGTGCTATTAGTCTAATCTACTTCAGAATTATGAATTTCTTATGCATTTCTAATCCTCTATTTTTGTTTTACCCTAGCATGTTACTATGTCATGATACTTTATAGTATTTTTTTGTATTTTCCATGAAAAAAATGGTTTTTCTAAGCTGAAGGTCTTTCTGAGAGCAGCAATTTTATCCGACAAAGTTAAGGTTTATCTCCATCTTCCCATCCTCGGACCTTTATTTAAGTATGATTTTGCTACAAATGTTTGTTTGTAATTATTTAATGACCCTCATTTATGCTCGTATGTGTGAGCACGAAAGATAATCTATCGAGCGAAGAAAACAATTATGAAAATCCCAAAATTTTCTTAAATTAAATAACCAAAATCAACTTCAATCACAAGTCATTCTAGGCCATTATCCATAACAGTTTTCTTCGAAGAAAAATATGTTTTATAACTTGCATTCAACAAAGAAACAATAATATATTTGACCTCGTTACAAATGGCGTTGACCAAATAGTGATAAGCCAAGAAAGCACGCCGTCATCAAAAAGATATGCTCCCATTTTGACCCTACACTTGCACATTAATCATGTTAGCCATTTATAATTTGACTTATAATTACAAAATTTTGTGAGAAAAAATAAATCTCATAATTTTGTATTCTTTTTGTTTTATTTTTGTAAATTTTTACGACCATAATTATTAGGGAAATGTCGTAAAGGAAACATTATTAGGCTAGGGGCGTACTCCACTCCTTGCTTTTCTCCACTTTGTGTCACATCACTCTCCATTCTACTCCAAAAATATCAAATAAACCTTCACAAAAATCACAAACGCCGGCGGAGGTTTGAGCACGGGGATTCTCTACGCAAATCACCTTTCTAACGTGGAGAAGAGGGGGAGGCGTTCACCGCCGGCCCGCCTTCCACATCAGCCACGTGGGGCGAATCGGCATGTATATTGCATAGCCTTGGTCATAAAAAGGAATTTCTATTTGAATTTATTATGCTTCTTTTTATAAAAATAGGGTAAATACTGTAATCTAACACACGTTTCGTCATGTTAATCGTGGTGATAGCCCTTTGCCAAACTTAAGCCTATATTTTTTGGTTTTAAGTGTAAGTGAGACGAGGTGTTGATGAGCTATTCAAGATCGGTTTGATAAAAGTTTCGATCGAGTCGAGTTCAAACGAGCTTGAGCTAATTAGCGTTCAATTAATAAACAAGTTTCATACACGGTGCTAGATTAGGCTCGCGAGACTATCAATAACATTTACATAATATAATATATAATTAAATAAAAAATATTATTGCAAAGTTAATTACAATAAAGAACTAAATAACATATGTTATATATAATTATAATTATATAAAGATGCAAAAAGATAACTGCATATATAAAAACAAATAAATAAATAATAAAGAAGTCTACTTCCGAGCTTGTCAAATAACTCACAACTCGAGCTTCAAACATAGGACTCAAAACGAGACAAACTCGAGCTCGAACTTTTATAGTACAAACAAGCCGAGCTTGAGCCTACTTGGGCTCGACTCGACTCGTTAATCCCTCTAGTAAATTGCATTTAAATACTATAACCTATGAGGCCGGGTTAGGTTGCCAAAGAAGAATAAATGAGTGTTGATCTTTTCATAACATGGTCTTTTGCAGCCTAGTAACTTTCAAAAATAAATAAACAAATATGTACAGAATGGCAAACCAATCTATTTCCAAAATATAAACTATCTTAATTCTTAAAATGCACATAGGATGACAGACAAACAAACAGAAAGAAATGATGAAGGTCAGCGTTACGTAGAGGTGGCAATTTTAACCCTATTAAATGGTCAATTTGGCTTATGCTTTATAGGTTATAAATTGTTTAAGTGAACGGGTCGAACGGTTGAAGCCATCTAAAATGTATTCAAACAAATGAAAGGAATAATACCTTCTATATCACTTCACTAAAACAAATTCAGACTATCATTATAATCATTAATGAAAAAAAATTGTTTGTGGGTCAATCAAACCCAACCCGGCTCGTTTCAACAGTTACCCAACTTGCCTGACCCACAAAGAGACACCTCTAAATCTACTCTGTGAAACTATATCCACAAAACATAGATGAATACAGCAGAATGTGATGCAAGGAGGAAGCCTGACCAAACTATTATCATGACCGCTAAATGAACGAATAAATTAAATCTTAACTTCTCTAACAAAAAAGGCAGAATTTCAATTTTATTTAGAGTTAAAAAAAAAATACATGGGCTTGGTAATACCTCAATGAAGAGAACCACTTCCACTCCCTTGCCCTGATTGAGTCCCTGGCTGTTTCTGATGTATTTGGAGCAAAAGGTTTGTGGCAAACTGCAGTGTTGATTGGTACCGTTCATTCTTATCAGCGTCAAAATCAGACGGTTGCTGACCAGCAGCATATAAGGCTGACTGTAGCTGCTGCATCTGCTCAGGTAGCTGCAGACCCGAGTTCTCAGGTCCAGCTGACACTAACCGTTGTGGCTGGTAAACGTTAGCACCATAAAGATTAGTTCCAGTATGTAAACCCGAGCCCGCATCTGGCTTTTGTTCAAATGCATAACCGGGGTGCGTGTCGTGTGGCATATTGGGTAAATATTGACCACTTTGTGGAATTTGAGACATTGAATTTGTCATAGGTGACGGGACCGCCTCATGTTGTGGCATGCTAAAAGAATAATCTTGAATAAGAGGGAAGGTGCCTGTAGCGGTCAAATGAGGGTCGTTGACCATGTTTGACTGATAACCCGGAAGCTGGGGTAGGATATGTGGCTGACCATGAAATGTATTGTTGGGTTGTTGTATTAAGTGTCCGCTCAAGTTGGACGGGTCGGGTTCATATTCCCAAGCCCTATGTGGTCTCTCGTTAGGGGCCACAGAGGTCGATAGTGGGGGGCCCACTGCTGGTGCACCTGATTGTGCCCCTGATGGTTGCTGGCCATTGAACTTCCCCTTGGCTAAAGAAGCCAAGGTTGCAATAAGTTCAGGTGTTAAAGAAAGCCCAGTTTGGGAGGTTGGTGTGGAGACAGCTGGCGGAAGGGTAGGTGGAGGGGGAGCTGTTGACTTTGAGTTTGACTGTAAGTCATCATGTGGGACCCCACTATAATCAACTTGCACCACCTTCTCCCCACTGGGAACAATATTGTACTCATTTTGAGAAGGAACTTGCTGTTTATCAATAAACAGAGGTTGGGTCGATAACGGGCCAGCTGATGAGCTGGCTGAGGCATGTTGAGGGAACTTCAGAACGACTCCATACAAACGTTCGGGCCCAGATACATTCAAAACGTTTGAAAGAAACTCAGAAGGTGGGACCAAGAACAAAGTGGTCCCGTCATCAAATTTAGCAACCCCGGCCCGGTTTCTGTCACCTAAGTACCGTACGAATTCTGTATAAGAAGCAAAATCTTCTTCACTATCAGGCAAGAAGAACACAATATCAAATCCGACAGCATCTGTGTAGTGTTTTGCCAGCATATCCAATCCTGTTCTAGCAGAGCAATTAACAACTTCAGGGCTGCAGGGTCAAAGCCACAATGTTAAGATGTTAATATTGTTTTGGTAATCATAAATATTGCATGATTATTTATAGATATTAAAAACGAAAAATATGAGTTGCGAGGTCAATCCAACACGATCCAGCCTGTTTTGGCCCGTATTAAAACTGACCGTTCCAACCTGAATCCGTTTTGACCCGTTACCCAACCGGTCCGGGCCGGGCCGCCAATAGAGTAAAAGGAAAATCACTTACATATCGTATCCAATCCACTCTCTGATAGGAACACAGCGTGCATGACAAACAGGAGTTCCACCTTTAGCAATAACTCCTCGCCAAATATAGCCAGAACTGGGTCGACCCATTTCCGTACCTCGGGTCGGAAATCTTGGGACACCGCCATAAGCAGGATCAGGGCCCAACAAGCCCTCGTCTGTCATCTCTCTTAAGGGTAGATTACCATCAGTTCTCAGCCTTTTGGGTTCCCTATGCAATTGGCTTGCATCAAAAACATCCCATGCCCCAGGAGATGTTCTGGTGGGTCCCGAAGTTGGGGAAGACCTTCTCCAGTTGGGGACACCCATTGGATTGATAGGATTAGTGCCAGGTGGCAAATTAAAATCTGGACCTTGCAGTAGAGGATCAAAGCCATCTGGAGGACCAAAAGGTCTAATTGGCATTAGTACCTGATGACCGTATGCATCCATTTGTGGGCCCGGGGGTGGGAATTCATTAAACATTCCATGAGGTTTTGGCCCAGAATGATGAAATCCAGACATAACATTGTTAGGTGCATGCTCGTTATTTAAAAACATAATTGATATTCTGGGATCATTGAAAAGACGGCCTCGCAACCCATCTTTTGCAAGCTGTGCCTCTTCTATGCTTCTAAATTCAACAAGTGAATAATTCCTTGAAGGAAAAGTTGTGATATTGTCAATCTCACCAAATAAAATCATGGCATTGTGTAACATCTGTTCATCAACATGAACAACCGGAGGATATGAAACTACCAAAACATTACTTGGTTGCTCTTCATTTCCTTTGTGACCTTCTAAGGGCAGGTTATACTGTAAAATGAGCACAAACAATAATTACAACAGTGCATGTGTAGTTCAGTGTTTTTAAATAAACACACTAAATGAGAAAAAGAAGATAGTAAAAGGTAGCAAGTCTTTTGACCCGATCTTGGTTTTAAAAAGCGCAAGGCGCATCGAAGCAATAGGGTCCCTGGAGCCGAGGCGCAAGGCGCACACATCGCGTATGCAAGACACAAGGTATTTATATAACTTTTTTTTATATTTCTCATAGGTTTCTACATTCACATACCCAAAATTTAGATATGAATAACCTCTATATACGATTTAACATATAAATAACCTTTATGTACAACCTAAAAAGCTATATGTACAACCTCCCGATGCACAAATTAACAGGCCTCAAGCAATTTTGACCTGCGCCTTATGCGTGCATCATGTACGACCGCCGCCTCATGCCTTCTGAAGCGATCTCCTCGCCTGAGTGCGCCTCACGCCTAGGCACAATTCGGTCCTGATAAAAAAATGACTGGTTTGGCGGTTTCAACCAGAACCCGTTTTGACCCGTTACCAAACCCGCCCATCTTGCCACATCTAAGTCCTAAGCTCTGGAATAATGCAAAAAAAGCATAAATAGAACTATGTTATAACCTGTTGCCTTTTGGAACCATTAAATGAAGGATCAGATGGTAACCAAGGTGAATCAAGAGGGGCCATACTTCTAAAATATTGACCTTCCTTCACATCACGAAAATCAGGACCCTGATCCTGTTATAAGGAGGCAGTCAAATAGCATGTAACTTGTAAAATATGTTGTTCAGTTATATAAACTTGTAATGATTATATTTTATAACAAATAACTTACTCTTTTTGAGTGGGATCTTAGATAGTCAACACGAAGCACGCTTCCACTTTTATACTTTCCGTGCATCATTTTAAGAGCCTTTGATGCATCCTCCAGTCTGGCATAATCAATGTATGCCGTATTCTTATCCCTAAGAAATTTGAAATCCTCAATTTTACCAAATTTGGAAAACTCTTTTTCCAGATCTTCTTTGGATGTGGACATGCTGATGCCACTTACCCACAGAGTCTTGCAGGGTCTAGCCTGTCAATAAGTTAACAAGTAGACTGAGAACTAACAACAAAAATAAATGTGAACCCTAATTAGTTATAAAAGAACAACTGCATTTCATCCTTTCATGGCTCAAGAAAGCATCAAAACACTAATATTGACACACTACCATTACCTAAACAAGTAGGCTTTTAAGTTTTTATCTATTTCTCTCCACTTGTTTTATATTTATTTTGTTACTAAAATGTATAACATACATGTATACAGTATACACATAAATATTAGGGCTAAGCAGACAACTTTGGTACACCTTGTGAGACCTAGAATATTTAACAAAGGTACAATAGTTTGCCCTAGGAATATATACATTATACACACAAAAAAAACTTTTAGGGTTATCATGAAAAGGGTAATTCATAGCAAACACAGAAATGAAAGGTACTTTCACAAGGGTGGATGACACTCGATAGTCGATAATTAACATTAGAAACTGCATTCCCACAAAACCGGAAGGGAACATTACAATGAATTCATGCATTCAAGAATATATTTTTTCCTTTGTACTATCACGACGAACATTGACAAAAAGACCCAACTTAAGTTCAGATATACGCCTCCATAGAACATAGAGAATGAAGATTTCACCGAGTAAATACGTATAATGCTTGAGATGTTACAGACAGAAGTGACAAGAAGGATTAAGATCATGAAATCAGTTGTCTTCCTAGAAATCTCAAGCTCTAGGAAAGAAGAAGACCATGTATATGATATCTTCAATAACTTATTTACATATGAAAATATCTATGATATGAGATCCAGCAAACAGGCTGAGTAAAATTTAAAAAGTTCAACTACACTTGCCATGGTATCAGTCCTTAACAAACCAGTTATCATATAACATTGGCAGGGTTTGTATTCAGTTATCGAATATTTATATGTTAATAGTATCTTATAAGGATAATTACTGGGCCACCAAAAGTTATAACAGACAAAATGAGCGTAGCAAAACTACAAATAATGAGGTGAATAGCCAAAAGTTGACTAATAGCATTAGAAATTGTGATACATGTGTGTTGCTCAGTTGGGGAGAATATTAAAACATAAACGATAACATGGTCACCACCAGAGTAGACCTTTGAATGTTATGTACTAACAAAAAAATTAAAAAAAAGAAAGCAAAGTAGACATGATATTTGTTGGACGTGGAGTCTCGTTAGGGGGTAGCCGGCCCTAATGGGCTCTACACGTGTTTGGGCCTAACTTGGGAATTAAGTTAGAAACCCTAATAGTCTATCTATTTATACTTTGCTTATGTATTGTAATCTTTTCTAGCACCTAATAACAAAGAGAAACCCTAGTTGCACCCGTGGATGTAGGTCATCTTGACTGAAACACGTTACTTCTTGTGACGTTTACTGTTTTCTACTTTATCGTTTGTGCGTGTGTGTGTTTGTTTCCGCTGCGTTACCGACTTTGATTCCTAACAATATTAAACCATTACACAGTGACATGGAACTTGTTAGTTAAGAGAAAAAGGTAGCAAGACTAAAGAGCCTTTACATAATGCACGAAACAGGAAAATCATCATGATTTAAATTAGGGTTTAATCAAACACTTGGTTCATCCTAGGTAATCAAAAGCTCAAGGCGCACTCAACGCGCAAAGGGTGAGACTTGGGCTTAGGAGTAAGGCGCTTAAAAAGCAAGGATTTTTTAAGCAAGGCATACAGTATAAACATGCCATTTTTAGGGGTTTTAGGCTGGTTCAGGGCTAGTTTAGGTTGTTTTAGGCTGGTTCCATTCCATGCCATTTTTAGGGATTTTAGGCTGGTTTAGGGCTAGTTTAGGTTGTTTTAGGTTAGTTCCAGGCCATTTTTGGATGTTTCAGACCTGTTTTGGTTGTTTCACACCCTTTTTTGCAGAATTCGCGCCTGTGCGCCTTGATGGATGCAAGGCGTTGTTGCTGCGCCTTGTGCGCCTTTGACTACATAGGGTTCATCTAGCATTTAGAAGTTTGTTTTGTAGCCAAACAGGAACAATTTTCAAAGCCCAAAAAGATTGACAAAGTCCAACAATATGCTGGGAAGAAGTTTTGCATCAGATTTTGATTGTTTTATAATTGTAAAAATTTGGAATTTTATGGTGATCAGTTGACAACTAGAAAGGTAACCAAACAAACCAAGTCACAACTTTTTGGAATTTGCACCAGATACTACAAAGCAGGGTGAAATGTTACTATTACACATCGCCTGCTGATTTATCACTTTATCACATTTGCATATCAAAATTAAATCACTTGAAAATAATGAAAAATTACCATCAGTTCTAATTGTTAAAGTGAAATGGATATTCATAACATGCGTCACGCTCTAAAGCTGAAAAATATCACAGACGACTTATAGATGAGTGGTGGTGACCCGTGACCTAGTATTAATAAAGCAATTCATCCTCACACTGCATTATTAAGAAAATCCCATGATCGGTAATGGTTAGTTGAGTAACCTTAAAGCTATGCGAGGTTTACACAGACATATGGTGGGGTTTTTTTAATATATAAATTTATAATTACTTTTATAATACGTGGACGATTGAAATTATAAGTTTAATATTATTATTATATTATTTTGAAAATTACTTTTCGTAATTGCTAATTTATTGTTTCAACTTTCATGTGTACAGTTACTCGGATAGGTCTGAGAAATGCTTCCAAGTGGAGACAATCAGTATGATCAACACGAGCCGAGAAGGAAGAAAAGCCGACCACTGATTTGCATTTTTTCCGCAATCCCAGATCCTAGTCGATTCAGAAGAAGACTGTAAATTTTTATTTCTAATGACCCGACTTTTTGATTTTCTATCTCACAAACAATAATCGCAGTCACCTAGTTTGTGTTCACATGTTTAAGAATGTTTAAACTGTTTTAAATTAGGCAGGAAGTAACTGAATACAGAAGATGGAAGCACGATTTAATTTGAGAGACATTTTTCTGAGTTGGACTGAATTAAATTTGGTAACTAGCAAACAAATACCACGTGACATGCTTTCTTTATTAGTTACAAGCTTAATCCCCACCTAAACCAGTTAATCTTGTCTAACTAACTTTTGAACTTTTGATACGGTTAATTTGGCAATTAGTTGTTAAACAAACATTCAAAAGCCTAGGTGTCCTATTAAGCATCCATTTATGTTGTCAAGGTGCATAGGAGCACTAAAGGCGCATAGGCGTTGCCCGGAGCCTAGGCGCTTAACAAAGCGAGGGCTTATTTAAGTGAGGCGCATAGTATAAATATACCATTTTAGGGGTTTTAGGCTGTTTTAGGTTGATTCCAGGTTGTTAAGGGCTAGTGTAATTGTTTCAGACCTGTTCATAAGATTTTTAGCAGGATTTGGCCTGAACTAGGCCGGAAAATGCGCCTGAGCGCCGGAAAATGCGCCTTAGCGCCTGAAAATGGGGCTTTTGAAGCGAGGCAACAAGGCCGCGCTGGCCGCCTAGGCGCGCACCTTGTGTGCGACAACATAGGCAGCCGTAACAACAGACCATAGTGAACACTGCCTTCAATCTAATCAACCAATTTGATATAAAAAATACAGAGCTGGAGCTCTCCAAAAGATGAAGAAGTGCTTGAAAATGATTACACGTTTAATTAAAGACTTGTCTTTGGCTGATTTTTCATCAAGACTCATTAACATAACTTTATATGTATACGTCCTGCCACTGCCACTTTGAAATAGCATCTACTCTTTAGTGTACCGTATAACAATTAGGTGATATGTACGTTGCAAGTTGTGGTTTTAGTTTTGTAGTCCTTATATGTGATGCTATACAACGAATCCATTCGCTTAGCAGAACCTATTTAACAATAGCGTCTTACTACATTGAACTAACGAAGACTTGAAGTCCATAAACGATTAATTGGTTGCAAAATTAAGTTAAGTAAACAAAACCATATCCTTCCTTCATCTCCACTTACATCACATGCATCTCAAAGCCAAACGGACCTATCTATGGGATTTGTTTCTCTTAGTTATCGCGATTAACGGCAATCGACAAATGTTATTAGAAACTAAAACTGAGCATAGCATCTGAGGAGCCTGGGTTGAAATTATGATAACTTATTGTGAATCACACATATATATGCTTTTTTTTTAAATGTCAGATAGCAAACAAAGGCAAAATTGTCCTGATTTATTTGCCTAGGGTTCATACGTGTTCTTTGCTTCCTATTTTGCATCACAAATTTTATAACTAACTTAATACCAAAATTTTAGTTTTAAAACCCTAGACGAATTAATTCACGTGTTACTCCCCAATTTTTAGCGTTATTAAAAATTATTGTGAACGAATCGTATATCAACAAAATCATATAAACAATTGGATCCATATAACAATAAAATCAATCCTAAATAACCTAATAACAATGAACAATCACGAAAACCTAATGAGGCGATACAAACCGGTTTGGCAAAATCAATCTTCAGGGAGCCTCCACATAACACAACGCCTTGGAGAGACTCTTTAGCCCTCTTTGCATCCTCCGGACGCTTCATATTGACGAAGGCGTAACTCCTTGACGGATAACAAGTTACGCTATCAACGGCACCGTGTTTCTCGAACAGACTCCTCAAATCTGAATCTGTGACGTTGGCGGCCAGATTTCCGACCCATAGATTGTTGAACATCGCATCGGATGATGATTCGAATAGGTTTTGCTTCCCGGTGAAATTAGCGGTACCGAAGTTTGATTTGAAAGGAGGCCTCATTGGTTGAGAAATCAAAGGATTGTGTGTTGAATCGTTGAACAATTAGGTTGAAGGTTTTTTGTGTGGATGATTGGTTTTGATTACCGAGTATCGGGGAGAAGAAGGGGAGGAAGAGGCGAGGGCGAAATCAATCGATTATATGTTCCAATGAACCGGCCTTGCTTGGGTCATATACGGCCATACGGGTGTTTGTAATTTTACTTAGAAATTTGATTATTGTTTTGTAATACGAATAGTCCTTTTTTATAAAAATTTTGGATTTGATCACTAACATTTACAAAGTATATTAATGGTCCAAACTTTTACACACACGTAACATATTTGGTCCTTAATCCCACATATGAAATTAAATTTTATCTGTTAAGTTTAAAAAAATACTAAAATACCCTTTATAAAAAAAAAATTAAAAACCTAACTTAACCAACCGCTTCCCTTGTCTTCTCCCCCTCTCTAGAGGTGTACAAATCGGGTTTTTTAACGAAACCGGTTCAGGTTTAAAACCGGGTCGGGTTGGGCAAAACCCGCTTGGACCGGGTCGACGTACGAACCGGTTCGGGTCACGAACCGGGTTCAAGGATCATCGAACCCAACCCTACCAAACCGGATCGGACCGGGTTGGCTACTAAACCGGTTCGGGTCCAAAACCGGTTTACCCGGATTTTTTTTTAAAAAAAAAACCGTTAATTTTTAAAAAAATTAACCGTTAAAGATATTAACTTAACTTAAAAATTACAAAACATACAAGATAAAGTTTAGAAATTACAAAACAAATAATTAAAAGTTTACAAATTAAAAATACATTAAATATAAAAGTCTTCTTCGTGGATATATTGAAAATCCGGGTAGTCGGTACTAGTCGGATCCCGAACTCCGTCGTAGGAGGTCTTCGTCGATTGCTTCAATCAATCCTCCTTCCACCTCGTCCTCGTATATCTCTCCCTCGACTTCGAGTTCGCCTTCAAGGGAAGATATATGTTGTATTCTTTCCGCCGCGTCCAAGTAATCTTTTAAGCAAATGCACGTTTCCACCGATGGCGGAGTTAGTCTTGTTCTTCGTAAAGAAACAACCCTGCCACTAACAGAAAAAGCAGATTCCGAAGCTACCGTAGAAGCTTGGACGGTTAGTAGATCACGGGCCATAGCGGATAGGACGGGAAATTGGTTTTCCTTCCCTTTTCACCAAGCCAAGATATCAAATGTCTCAAAATCATGAGCATTCATACCGGTTAAAAAATCCGAACCGATATATCTACCTAATTCGCTACTTGGGGTATTACCCCGTTGACGTTTACTATTTTCATTAAGTATAGTATTAAATAAGTTTAACATTGAACTCCGACTAGTACTTGCACTTGATGGAGCGTTTCTAAATTGCTCATGAACGGTAGATGTTGTACCATATTTTTCAACATAAACAGTAAATAAAGTAGACAAATTTTGTGTAAAAATAGTTTTTGCTCTATCCGTTAAAAATACGTCTTCTTCGTATAAATCCAAACCGTAAATTATTTTTTCAATTAAAGTTTCAACACCCGAAACATTTAAGCACGGGTTTAAGGCGGCGGCGCAAGTAATAATCGGAGGCATTTCTTTAAAATATTTTTTAAATTTCTCTTTCATTGGCGGTATCATTTCTCTAAATACGCCGCCTCGCATGGAATATTCGTTTAATTTTTCGACCATTAAAAAAAGTTGATTTAAAACCAAAGGACTTGTGGGATAGTAAACTCCCGATAAATAGGTTGTAGCGGTTTTAAAAATTTGGAGCATATCGGCTACACCTTCAATGATACCCCAACCCGCTGTCGGAAATTTTGTTACTTTATTTTGCCTTGCTAGTTGGGCATGAAACATTTGCAAACTTCGTTTTTGTTGAATGGCTTTTTCGAACATGTTACACGTTGAGTTCCAACGTGTTGAAACGTCCCAATTTGGACCTAAACATTCGGTTTCACCGTCTTTACAAAATTTTATATATCGATGATATCTTCTTTGACTTGTATGAAAAATGTCACGCAACATTTGTTTAAATTGATTTCTAACATCGCCAATGTGTTTAAGACCATCTTGCACAACTAAATTAATAATATGTGCAACACATCGGCTATGGAAAAAAATACCATTACAAATCGGGTTATATTTTAAAATAAGTTGGTTTACCGCGACGGTATTATTCGAGGCGTTATCAAACGATATTGAAAAAACTTTTGTTTCTATTTTAAAAGTTCTTATAACTTTGTCTAAAATATAAAATAAATTGTCACCGGTGTGGGGGTATGCAAAAATATCGAACGCAATAGTACGTTTCATCATTTGCCAATTTTCCGGATTTATCCAATGAGCGGTAACGCAAATGTAAGAATCCGGCAAATTGTGGGGAGCCGACCAAACATCACAAGTTAAACTAATACCGGTTTTTAAATTTTCAAATTCATTTATTATTTCTACTTTAGCTTTTTTCCACATATTTATACAATCTCTTCTAAGAGTAGCACGACTTACATGAGTGTAGCGAGGTTGGAGCGTTTGTTGAATAAGCCGAGTCAAACGCTCGTTGTCAAAGTGTTTGAAAGGTAGACTCTCTTGAATCACAAAATGCGCCATCCTCTCCCGAACCAAGTCAACATTATACGCAAAAATATTACCTTCGTTTGTCATACTTGGTTGACCTTGCGAAGCTTGAGACTTTATAACCGAACAATAGTTTTTTTCAATGTGATTCTTCAAAGTTGTGTTTGCGTCTTTTCCAAAAAAATGCCCGCACAACTTGCATCGAGCCTTATGACCACCATTCGACATTTCGCATAAATCGAAATGTTTCCAAACATTGGGATTCCTTGTTGTAGGAATAACCCGCACAACCGTGGGAGCACTAACACTTTGAGAAGCACCAACAATATTAGATTGTTGAGATTCGTTTGCCATTTTGGGAGTTTCGACTTTCGAGCGTGAGCGTTTTTGAGAAATAAGAGCGTTTTTGAGAAATGAGAGCGTTTTGGAATTGTGTGGTTGAACCAATACAACCCACACCTATTTATACAAGTTGTATGGGCTCCAAAATACAAAAAAACAAAAAAAAACGGTCATATAGCCGTTCCAACAGCTATAAAACCGTTAAAATCGAAATTTACAACGGTTCGAACCGGTTTGAAACCGGTTTGAGAACCGGGTCGGGCCCGAAACCGGTTTGAGGGTGAAACCGGTTCGGGTCGGGTTAAGAACCGGTATCCAAAAAATTTTTAAAAACTGGTTACACACCTACGGGTTTCGGATCGGGTTGGGTGAAGCCGGTTTGTTTGTGAACCCGGTTCGGGTCGGGTACCGGGGACCCGGTTTGAAACCGGTTTTTTTGCCCACCTCTACCCCTCTCATTGGTTGTCTTCTCCTACGAAGAGCTAGCCAGAAAAACTTGCATAGCCCATAAACTTTCGGCATTTCATGTCTGCACTTGTGATGTCATCTTCTAAAAACCCACCAGTTGATAGGGTTTCTACAACTAAAAAATGGGGTTTCAATAACGGAGATGTGGTAGTTGTCGCTGGAAAAAACGAGATCTAAGAGAGATGGGCATATGTTTTAGAGACGAGAGAGAGAGGTGGCGGAACCTCGTTTATGGCGGTAAGTCTTGTTTTCCTGATGTCTGATCTGAACCGCCGGCCCCTCCTCCGTCACCACATATTGTGTGATCGATTTTCAAAACCCCATGTCCATCTCTCTATCTCGCTAAAAAATTGATCGTTCGGTTCATCCCATGCTCTACTCGAATCTAACAACTATTCCTCCCATCGATCTAGCTTCATCCATCCTTTATTTCTCCTTTTGTCGGCACGATGGTGGGCGGCTGTGGTTGTGATGGTTTAAATGGTGGTGCGCAGATGAAGACCAGATGAGCAGATGGCGGTAGGGTCGGTGATTGTGATGGTAGGGCAGATGCAAGGTGTTGTCGCCTAGGAATGGTGATGGTTGTGGTTGCATTCTCAACTTCTTTAGCCCAGAGATGGTGATAGGGTTGGTGTTGTCGGGCGAAGATGGTGATGCCTCTTTCATGTTGTAGATGGTGGTGGCCGAATATGGTGATTCCTCCGGTCAGGCAACACGTTCTGGTGTGGGGAGAAAAACGAGAGTGAAAGAGGGAGGAAGTGTGAGATGAGGGAAGAGTCGAATAGAGATTGAAGTGAGAGACAAATTATTATGTTTTTTTTGTTTTTTTATTATTTAGTTTTATGTTTTGTATTTTTATTAAGGGATATTTTAGTATTTTCACAACCACTTAACAGAAAAAGTTAACCTCCATCCAAGCTGAGTACCAAACACGTTACGTTTGTGCCAAAGTTTGGACCATTGATGTACTTTCTCGAAGTTAGGAACCAAATCTAAAGTTTTTACAAAGCACATAGACTATTCGTGTACTTTATTCTATTAATTAGGTTAATAATATAAATAATAATTAAATAAATAAAAAAAGATATGTTTTTCTTATTTTATTAAATAAATGTTTTTTCAATTTGATTTTGTTATACTAAAATTGCTAAAGTTATTTTGAAATATATGTACAACGTCCCGATAAAACCATCTCATCCTCAAGTTATTTTTTAAAACTCGTATACAATATTCCATGGCAGGTCCTCGCGATATAGGATGATCCGGACCTTGACATATGAAAAATACTTTAATCAACATTGCTCCGGGATGTCGGTACATACAAAAGATCACGAGTCTCCTAGATCATGATTTATCCGGACCGAAAAACACGTCAAACGTCATATAACGCAATTGATGTGTTATACTAATATTTAAGACACGGTTTATGCAAATCACTTGTCAGATATAATTAATGATGAGTCCAACATATTGTAGTTGGAAGTACATCATGCTAGACTGTGTGACTTGTAAACAGTACCCTTATACTAGCTCAGACCAATAAGCTAAGGCTCATTCTATCAAGGATATATCAATCACACAAAATCAGAAAAGTCAATAATCACATTAATAACTACTTTATTCATTTATATTTTATATTCTTGGTCAATATGTGTTGTACATATTCCTTTCTTACCTCCTGTAATTGCTCATCTCTCTTGTATATGTATCGATACCTATGGTCAATAGAATAATTAAGTTTTGACATCAAATTAGTCTCTGCACCTATATGGTATTGCTCTAAAGAGCTTCTCGATCCTACCTCTGCAAAACCCTAAATTTCCCCATTCCTTCAACAATGGCATCTCCCAAAGCAGTTGTCCAAATCACACCAATGAGTCATTTTTCGATCAAACTAACAGCCACGAATTTTCCGGTGTGGCGAAAACAAATCCATTCAACTCTCATCGGCCTCGAGCTCGAAGACTTCATCATCGGTAAACAAAATCCACCACCGAAGGTTCTTGTTGACAAAGACACCACTAAACCTAATCCCGAATACATGGTCTGGTACCGTCAAGACCAAATCGTATTCAGTGCGATTTTAGGAAGCTGTTGTGATGCTATTCAACCTACTATCACATCCGCATGAACTGCCAAAGAGGCTTGGGATAGACTGAACACCCAGTTATGCAAGCACTTCACGCTCCAGAATTATTTCCCTAAAATCTAAACTTGTTAAAAACCCTCAAGGAAGCCGATCGATTACCGAGTTTCTGAATGAAATGCGTTCAATCGCTGATGACCTAGCACTGGAGCAAAGCCCTGTCGAAGAAGAAGACCTCGTGGTTCATATTCTCAGTCAAATTGGGGATGACTACAACCCTATTACCGCTGCAATCAAGGTCCGTGAACAACTGATTTCCTACCCCGAATTGTTCGACAAATTAGTTGACTTCGAGCACTCCCTAAAGGAAGTTGAGGCTGCCATGGTTCCTGGTATTATCACAGCTAACTACTCTCACAAGCAACAGGGCCGCTTCAACTCTCGACCTTCTCCGGATTCTCGCAACAACAGGTTCAGTTCTGCAACTCAGCCACATAGCAATTGGTCCAATTTTCAGCAACATCCCAGTACAAACCGATCCAATCGGTCATCATCTTATTGCCAATTTTGTAATATTCCGGGACACGATACCCGTGATTGCAGGAAACTTGCAAGATTTCTCAAGGAGAACAACATTACCTTCATCAACTCTACTGCAAGTCCGGTTGCTAATGCTACGTCCTCTGGTTCGAGAAACAATCCGGTCACACCCTCCTGGCTATTTGACAGTGGTGCCTCACACCACCTAACCGTCGACCGATCCACACTTCACACCGTCTCGGAGTATGGTGGACCCGATGAAATCGTTCTTGGTGATGGTACTAATCTTTCCATTTCTCACACTGGTCACACAACAATACCTACTTTATCTCGCTCTCTAAATTTATCTAATGTTCTTTGTGTACCTAAACTTCGCAAAAATCTTATTTCGGTTGCTAAACTATGTCGTACTAATCGCTTTTCCGTTGAATTTTTTCCGTTTCATTTTTTGGTCAAGGATCTTCGCACAGGGGCGCCTCTAATGCGGGGGGGGGGGGGGAGAACGTCAATGATGCTTATTATGCAAACCGACCATCCCTTCCACATATTCATCTTACCACCAAGACTTCATTATTGGCCTTACACCACAAACTTGGTCATCCATCTATGCGCACTTTTAAGCTTCTTGTCAAAAGACTTAGGCCTTAACACCAAGTCTAAGTACGATTTTAATTTTCACTGTTCTTCTTGTTCTATGAATAAAAGTCACAAGTTACCTTTTGGGCATAATTCATTTACTACCACTAAACCTCTCCAACTTATTTACTCGGATGTTTGGGTACCGGTTCAAAAGTCTATTGATGTCTATACATATTATGTTGTGTTTGTTGATTATTTTTCTAAATATGTATGGTTGTATCCCATGAAACACAAATATGATGTTTCTAAACTTTTTCCATAATTCAAACTATTAGTAGAAAAATATTTTCAACCACCCATCATCTCCCTCTTCACCGACAACGGGGGGAATATCAAGGTCTCACCTTGTTTCTTCAATCATCGGGCATCTCTCATTTCACTACACCGCCCCATATACCCGAACAAAATGGCATTGCCGAACGGCGCCACCGCCACATTGTTGAGACCGGTCTTGCATTACTCCACTATGCAAGTCTTCCATTCACCTTTTGGTCTCATGCCTTCCAAACCGCAGTTCATTTAATTAACCGCCTTCCAACTCCCATCCTAGAGTCCAAAAGTCCCTTTGATTACATCTATGGCCAAGCCCCAGATTACTCTAAACTGAAGTCATTCGGTTGCCTATAATACCGATTGGCTTCGCCCGTATTCCACCTCTAAACTCCTACCACGTTCCCTTCCATGTATCTTTTTAGGATACTTCGCATCAAAATCAGCTTACAAATGCTTTCACATTGAAACCCGTCGCCTATACCACTCTCGACATGTTCAATTTATTGAAGACACTTTTCCCTACAAAACCCATCTCACTTCACCAAATGCACTACCCACTACATATAGTTTTTTGTCCACTAACCACCCTCCTCCCATGCAAAATAATAATAACAATTCACCCTTCCCATGCATCGTGGATACCACTACCACCTTGCCTCAAACCATTCCTTCCCCATAAGTTAAATCCCATGCCATTACCAACTCAACCACTCCCACTCACCTCACTGCCTTAAATCCGCAGCCCATTCCCTCTGATTCGCCTACTTATCTCTCCCAACGAACTCCCTCACCCGTGAATTCCTCTCATCAGTCATCCACACACGCACCCTCCTCCCATATGGCATCGAACTCACCCTCTACTATTTTCCCAGACCCTCCTTCACCGGACTCCTTACGCTCTAATACCCCACCTCCTCACCGCCCACCCAGAACCAGAAAACCTAATCCTAAATATTTCAACTCCAACCTTGTCAATACTACCACCCTTCACCTGATACCATTAGCCTTGGAACCCAACACATATATCCAAGCCTCCAAAGACCCACTTTGGAGAAAAGCAATGGACGAGGAGTATAATGCTCTCCTTCAAAACCGTACCTGGGAACTCGTGCCTCTGACTTCTCACACTCCGATTGGTTGCAAATGGGTTTTCCGGATTAAACGTAATCCGGATGGCACTGTTGCAAAATATAAGGCCCGCCTCGTCGCCAAAGGCTTTCTCCAACAATACGGGAAAGACTACTTTGACATCTTCAGTCCGGTCACCAAAACAGTCACAATTCGTACCGTCCTTTCCATCGCTCTATCTAGAGATTGGCCATTACGTCAACTTGACGTCAACAATGCCTTTTTACATGGCAACTTGAAAGAAGAAGTTTACATGACTTGTAGGATCGTAAGATTACAAGGTGATTCTATTCTAGTTGATATTGGCGGAAACAATAGCAACCAACAAAGTAAACAAGTAAACAACAAGAATACTGATAAATGCACTGTTGTATTAGACTTCTGAGATTACAAGTAAAACTCTATCAAGACACTATCAAAAAGCACTATGAAGGCACACTTTGTTTGAAGTGTTTACAAGATATATATAGTAACTTAGAATCAAGACAGACCCTTGATTCTAAGGATCAGATCTAACACAAGCCGTTGATCTTGTTTATTAATCTAAATTACACGTAAAGGCTAATCTAGTTAACTTTACTGAAACGTCTTCTTAGGCATCATTGTTTGCATGCTTGGAGAAGAGCGGCATTGTCCTTTATTGGTTGCACCAGTGAGGTTCCTTCTGCTTGGAGTGTGGCAGTTGCTTTTGCAGAAAGGTGTCAGAGGCGCTTCGCATGGATAGTCAGCTGCAACGTTTGGTCTTCAGAGAATAAAGCTATCAGCAGCAGAGATGAGGACCAGCAGCAAGATTGATCTATCCGCAGCTGCTGAGGATATGCCTATCAGCAGCAACATGTGTTGAATGCTGCTGATAAGCTTATCCGCAGCTACTTTGGTCTTCAGCAGCAGACAAAGTATCAGCAGCTGTTTTGGTCAGCAGCAATCTTGTGTTGTCCGCAGCAGTTGTACTTAGAACAATTTTGTAGCAATCAGTCTTTGGTTCTACAAACTCCCCCTAGACTGATGCTACCAAAATTCTTCTAGTCCCTCTGTTGCTAAAGCTTTTTCATGTGGTCGACTATCCTTGCTACTTCATACCCTCGAGGATCCTTGCTGGGGTTGTCAAGAGGAAGTTCAGACAGAGTCTTGATGTCCTTACTTGGCATTTTGAAGATTGCCTTGCTTGAACATCTCATCTGGTGACCCTTGACATTTGTGATGGTGAACTCATTCTTCTCAGCATTGTAGGACCATCGTGCAAATGGATAGTAGGATTGTAGAGGTCTAACATCTAAGACTGCATCTTTGCTGGGGTTGAAGTGATGTTTGATCACCAGCGCAAGATGTTTCCCGCCATCATTTGCAGGTATGATTTCTTCACCCAGCTCCATGATTCTCTTGAGATCTGAATCTGGAAGTTGTAGAACCTCATCAACAGACTTGTAAATCGACCTTCTTCGTTCAGTTCTCCCCCTGAATACTTCAAACCACTGATCTTGGGTACTGTAAAACCATTGGACTATTTCTCTGGAGTCTTCAGGTTTGGATATGGGTTTGGATTTCTTCAGGAGTGGCTGTTGATGAGAAGGAGCTGGGTGGGATGTTTTGAACTTTTTGGGTTGAGGAGAGGAAGGCTTGGGGATGTTTGTGGATGGTGTTTGGAAAGTGGAAGTAGTTTCTGGTGCAGAGGTTCTTTGTTTCTTGACTGGTCTCTTTCCCAGTCTTTCTTCCTCTTCCTTTTTGACTTTTGTATACAGGGCTTGTAGGTTCATGAAGGACATGGGACCTAACCTTTTTCCACTTTCTCCCCTTACCTTAAGGAAGTCAATCATCACCTTCCTTTCTTCATGGGTCCTTTGGTTAAGGGCAATGGCTTTCTTTGACTTTTGTCGAGCTTTCTCTTTCTCTTCATCTTTCTTCTTCTTTGCCAATTCCCCCTGCTGACCCATGAAGGCTCCGTAGATCTCTTTGTTTGAAAGTTTTTCAAGGTAGTCTGCATCCTCACCTTGAGAGATCAGAGCTTCATTCCACTCCTCCCTTAATTCTTTTGCTAATTTAGAATCAGTGATTCTAAACTTAGCATCTTCCTTCCTCTTCTTTTCATTCTCCTCTTCTACTTCCTTTGCAAATTGTTCCTGCAGCTGTCTGGCAAGTTGTTCATCTTCCTCAACTTGAGACCCTGCATGAATTTTAACTTTCATCTCATCCAGCTGTTTGGCATACAGCTGGATTGTCTGTTGTCTTAGGAGTATGGCTGCCTTTCTTTCTTGATGCCTTTGTTTATGAGCCATCTCTTCAGCCATCTCTTCTTCTTCTCTTTTCCTTCTTCTTTCTTCTTTCTCCTTCTTTTCTTTTCGCAACCTCTCTTCATCCTCTTCTGTCATAATGCCCTTCCCTTTATTAACATTGGATGCCTCTGCTCTGGCTTCACTGAACACAGAAACAGCTGATTGTTGTGCTGTTGGGATCTCTGCCTTGGCTTCATTGGCAAGTTGAGAAATTGACAAGGGACGGTCACTATCTTCATCAAGTTGGTACTCAGGACCTTCTATTTCTCTCAGTTGATCCCTAAGTGAAGATCTTGTTCCAAATGCTAAAGATGTGGCTTCAACTTGTGGAGTATCTGAGTTAGAGTCAGTATCAGAAGTTGACACAGACTCTTCCTGAGGAATCAGTCCTTCTTCTTCAAGATGGGCTTTGATGGTGACCATCATTGTCTGGCTCTCTAAAGAGTTAATATTGCAGATGTTGGCTCTGAGCTGAAAGATCTTGAATAGGAAGTCTGAGGGCAGCTGGAGAATGTTCCTGGTGTTGATGGTGAGAGATGTGCCGTTGCTTAGAAGGAAGGTATGGTCAAGGCACTTATTGCTTATCCATCCTAGCACATCTAAGTCCTTAACCATTAGTTTGTACAGGAGTCTTTTCAGGCTCAGAACTTCTTCTTCATTGAGAAGACTGCTCCTTGTGATTTGGAGATTGTTGGGAGACAGTCTTCTTTCTGCAGCCTGAGATGACTCAGGAGACTCTACCCATTTTAGTTCTTTGATTAGTCTTATGAAGTTGGGTAGGTTGTCCTCCATCAAAGCATAGAACATGTCAATGGAAAGGTCTGCTGAGAGGTCTGGTGAGTTGTTGATGCAGATAAGATCATATAGGTCAAGGATTTCAAATGGATGAATTAAATCCCAGTCTAGCTCTTCTACTCCGCTAAACTCCCGACCTATCCAAAACCTCTCAGTTTTCCCATCGTACCCCAAGCTAGTATAATGTCAAACTCTAGCTGTGTTGATGTCAGTGGGAAGTGGGGGGCAGCTGCATGACTTATGATGGCTGCAACTTCTGGGATGATGCTGAAGGATGTAGATGTTTCGTCTTGGTTGTTTTCATCCATCAGCACCTCATCTATAGCTCTGACAACTAGCTTCCAGTCTTCAGTAGATTCTTCTTCATTGTCATCTGAGACTGGCAAGTCATGAACTTGGACAAAAGCTGGTCTGAATAGAGTACTTTGGAAGGCAGCCTGCTCTTGAATCCAGTTGTCGAGACTTTCAGTGTCTTCTTCCATAGGGACTTTCTCCCCCATTTTGGTTGCATCAGTGAACAAATAGGCATCTGTTTGAGTTCCCACTGAGACAAGAGAAGGAGAAGCCGTGGAGGGGCATTGATGGGCTTCATGCATCAAGGCTTGGTGTCGTAGTTTGGACACTTCAGCCTCAAGCATAGCCACCCTGGCCGTCAATTCCAAATTGTTTAGTTTCAGACTGTCCTCATCCACAGTTGTGGAATCCTTGGACCCAGATGGGGCCGTAGGCCGAGCCTCAGCATCCCCATCACCCGTGGTTTCTTGGCGCATGGGATTCCTCTCAGTGAGGGGAGTTTCCAAGGAAACACCCTCACCATGAGTTGTCGTGGTTGAGGTCTTAAAGATGTTGTCACTGTCCTCCTGGTCATTTGATGGACCAGCAGTAGTGACAGCCTCTTCCACATCCACTCTTTCATTACTCCTAGAGTGGACCTTCAAGGGTGAAGAACTTGGGTTGGGTGTTTCGGAAGCAAGACCAATCAGTACCTCCTTGATAGTGGTAGTTGGAGAAGGTACATCACTTTAGTCAGGTTCCTCAACACTTAAGTCCAAAGAAGATAGGAATGGCTCAAAGGGCTGTTCTATGGATCCGGGAAGTGATCCTAATCCTAATAGAGAGACTTCCGAAGGAGTCTCCCTAACAGTGTGGCTTTCCCTTATGATATTCTCACTAGAATGTTGTGATTCTGAGTGAGGGATGTTGGCTTGGGTTTGGGCCTTGGAGGCAAGAGAAGAAGGAGTTCTCTTGCCCCTCTTCCTTGTATATTTGGCTGCAACCGGGGCCCTGTGTTCCGGTTGAGCAATCAAACTGTGGGTGAGTAAAGTATGTGCCTGTACATCCTCAGTAGAATGCACAGGGGTTCGATCAAGGGAAGCAGCAGTTTGAGTTTGTGGCAGTGAGGTGGAGGGTGTGGGATCAGTATCAGCTGGGTTTGCTGAACTGTCACCCTGGGCACTTTGCGTGTTCAACATTGTAGACAACAATGGAACATCGGCCCCTGAGAACTTTGATGAAACTGTTCTCATGCTTTGAAAAATGTTGTTCTTATGTCCCAGCATTATGTAGATTCTTACAGTTTTTGAAAGATCTTGGTGCTCAATGTTGAACACTTCCTGCAAGAATCTTGGGTACATGAAGAACTGTGATTTCACCCCTTCTTGAAGGTTGTATCTCAAACCTTCAAGAATGAGGTGGGAAAAATTGAAACCCGCCCCAGTTATCATACCGTGAATTGCCGACGCAAGTCCGGAGCTAAGTTGGTTCCAGCCACTCCTCTTCTGGGATATGCATTGGAGAAGAGTGTGGCAGAGATACTTCCATTTGGGACCCATGAGTGCCTTCTCTATCGTATACTC
This sequence comes from Smallanthus sonchifolius, assembly GCA_023525975.1. Classification (NCBI taxonomy): domain Eukaryota; kingdom Viridiplantae; phylum Streptophyta; class Magnoliopsida; order Asterales; family Asteraceae; genus Smallanthus; species Smallanthus sonchifolius. Next base: position 57,360,869 of record CM042028.1, read on the forward strand.
TGTTTGATTCCCAGTGTACCCTATGGATACAAAGGTCCTCATGTATACGTCTCTTGGGTAAGAGATGGCGTCCCCTTCATCCTGAAGCTTGAAGTGTTGGCGGAGCTTTGCTTCGGTGATAATCATCTCCTTGCCGTCTACTGTGCCTCTGATTTGGGGAGTGACCTGGTCAGTAAAAAACACGGCTGAGCTCCAAAACTCTTCCATGTGGGAAGTATAGATGGTTGGGTTGACTGTTAAGGCAAGGTGGATTTTGGACCGACAAAGGAAGTCGATCATATCATCGAAACCTTCGGATTTCTTGCCCTTTATTAGGTATGCAGTGAGGTTGTGATATGGGGAAAACTTGTCGTTGGGGTTGTTTATGTCTGCGCCTGCCATTGTTATGGATTTGGAGGGAAGAGAGAAGGGTGTTTGAATGGTGGTTAATTATGGAGGGCTTTGAATGCTGTGGGGACGGGAGAGAAAGTGATGGGAGATAGGTTTGAAATTTAATATGAAGAGGTTGTGGGAACGTTTGAGATTGTGATATAACGGCAGACGAAGAAAAAGCAACTTTACTTGTACAGTACAACCTGTTTCACTTTTCATTGTTACAGCTGTAAAACACTCGAGCAGTCATGGTAAAGACTGAGAGTAGTTTTTACCTCGGGTAAAAGTTAATGTAGACTTGTTTTACCCATCAGCAGCAAACTTGGTTGCTGCCGATGGTGAGCTATCCGCTGCAAACTTGGTTGCTGCGGATAGTGAAGTCTTTCAGCAGCAGATTTGGGTGCTGCTGACTGTTGTATTCATTCCGCAGCAAAAAGGTTGCTACTGACCGCCTTAAAGCTGTCCACGGAAAACTTGTTCCTGCTGATAACTTAAAGCGATCAGTGGCAAAGGCTTTGCTGCTGAAGAGTAAATCTGTCAGCAGCGAAAAAAGTGCTGCTGACTATAACCTTTTATTAAGAACAAAAACATACACATATTTACAAGGAAAGATAAAAAATTAGAGACATGTCTTATTCAAAGTTCATCATGCCAATTGATTCAACTAGATATCGAAATCTTGCTTCATCAAAAGGTTTAGTGAACAAATCAGCATTTTGTTCATTTGTGTGAACCTTGGATAGGACAATTCTCTTTTTCTCAGCTTGATCCCTGATAAAGTGATACCTGATGTCGATGTGCATAGTCTTGGAATGCTGCACTGGATTATTCGTGATAGAGATAGCACTTATGTTGTCAATGTGAATTGGAGTCTGCATGAAGGTCATTCCATAGTCAAGCATTTGATTTTGGATCCAGATGACCTGTGCACAGCAGCTTGAAGCTGCAATGTATTCTGCTTCAGCTGTTGAAGTAGAGACACATGTTTGCTTTTTGCATTGCCATGAGATGAGCCTTCCTCCAAGAAATTGACATCCCCCAGATGTGGACTTTTTGTCCAAGTTACAACCCCCATAGTCACTGTCAGTGTAGGCATAGAGATTGACATTTCCATTCTTTGGATACCATAGCCCAAGTTTTGGAGCTCCCTTTAGGTATCTAAGGATCCTTTTGACAGCTTGAAGATGAGACACTTTTGGAGCTGCTTGAAATCTTGCGCAGAGACAAACTGCAAACATGATATCTGGTCTTGAGGCAGTGAGATACATGAGAGACCCTATCATTGCTCGGTACTGATGTTGATCAGTGTCTTGTCCTTCTTTATCCGCAGATAATTGATGGTGCACTTGCATAGGAGTTCTTGCAGCAGAGCAGTCAGCCATTTTGAACCTCTCCAAGATGCTTTTGACATACTTGGATTGACTTATAAAGATTCCATTTGGTACCTATTTGACTTGAAGTCCTAAAAAGAAATTTAGTTCACCCATTGAACTCATTTCAAATTTGGAATACATCAGAACTTCAAAGTCTTTGCAGAGCTTCTTTCTTGTAGATCCAAAGATAATGTCATCAACATAAATCTGGACCAACAAAATTTCTCCCCCTTCATCTTTGATGAAAAGTGTCTGATCAATGGCCCCCTTCTGAAGTTGTTGCTAAGTAGATATCTAGATAAAGTTTCATACCAGGCTCTTGGGGCTTGGTGTAAGCCATAGAGAGCTTTGTCCAGTTTTAAGACCTTATTTGGATGTGCAGGATCCACAAAGCCTGGAGGCTGTTTGACATAGACCTCTTCACCAATCTTGCCATACAAAAAGGCACTCTTCACATCCATTTGATAGACCATAAAGTTTTTGGATGCTGCATATGCCAGAAAGATTCTGATGGCTTCCAGACGGGCAACAGGAGCAAAGACTTCATCATAGTCAATGCCTTCTTCTTGAGTGTAACCTTGAGCTACCAGTCTGGCTTTGTTCTTGACCACGATGCCCCTTTCATCTTGCTTGTTTCTGAAGACCCATCTTGTTCCAATGGCTGTTTGACCAGGTGGAAGATCAACAAGCTTCCAAACATCTTGTGTTTTGAATTGCAGCAATTCTTTCTGCATTGCTTCAATCCAGCTGTTGTGCTTGAGAGCTTCATCAATCTTCTTGGGTTCCACCTGAGATAGAAAGCAAGAGAACAAACAAATGTTGGCTTCATGAGACTTACTTCTTGTCTGGATACCTGTGTGGACTTGGCCAATGATGTTTTCCAGAGGATGCTCTTTGTTTATTCTCTGTGCTGGTATCACATCCAGCCGTATTCCCTCTTCAAGATTACTTTGGTTTAGATCAGGATTGTCTTCAGTTGTGAGGAGAGGAGCTTGGAGGTTCTGATCATTGTGTTCCACATTGTCAGCAGTATTAGCATCAGAGGCCTCTTCAGCATGGATTGAGGAGGCTTTATTAAAGATTTCTTGGTCAGAGAGATTGTTGCTTGTGGTGTTGGAAGTACCGGCTTCACCTGTACTGGCTTCACCTGTACTGGCTTCAATAGCTTCTGCCACTGATGGAGGATCAATGGATGGCCTTTTCATCCTGATGTAGGGACTAGGAAAATCCAGTTTGTAGTCAGAAGAGGAGGTTGAGGCAGAAGATGTTGATTTTGAAGAAGAAAACTCCATATTTGAGAATATGAAAGGCTCAAATATCTGGGTGAAGGAGTCTATATCAAAGAGCTAGTTAGGACCTTTGCCTTGTTCACAGACAACGTGTTTCCTGCATTCCACATTAGCAGATTCTTCCACAATCCGAGTCCTAGAATTGAACACTCGGTAGGCCTTTGATTGAGAGGAGTAAACCATAAAGTAACCTTCATCAGACTTTGCACCGAATTTAGGAAGAACTCCATGTGTGATGAGGATGGAACATGGACATCCAAAGGGCGTCAGGAAGCCAATGTAGGGAACTCTTTTGAGCCATAGTTCATAGGGTGTTTTCTGGAGAAGCTTAACAATAAGGACTCTATTATGCACATAACAAGCTGTGCTTACTGCTTCCGCCCAGAAAGTAAGGGGCAGCTTTGAGTCAGCCAGCATAGATCTTGCTGATTCAATCAGAGTCCTATTTCTTCTTTCAGCAACCCCATTTTGTTGAGGGGTTCTTGGAGCACTGTATTGCCTTTCAATGCCCTTGCTCTCACAAAAACTGTTCAAAGTGTGATTTTTGAACTCTGTTCCCTGATCACACCTTATGATCTTTACCTTCAGATTTCTTTGATTCTCTACCCTAAGAATATAGGATTTGAGAATCTCAGCAGTTTCATCTTTTGTTCTTAGGAAGAATACCCATGAGAATCTGGAGAAGTCATCAGTTATCACCAGACAGTAGGACTTTTTGCCCATTGACATGACATTCGTAGGACCAAAGAGATCCATATGCAGTAGCTGGAGAGGGGTGTCATTTTTTTTCAATGTCTTGGGCTTGTGGGAACTCTTGTGTTGTTTTCCCTTCAAGCAGGCAATGCAGTGATCGTCTAGCTGGAATTCTTTGTCAGGAAGCCCTCTGACAAGATTGTCCTTCACTAATTTATTGATTGTTTTGATGTTAACATGGCTTAACCTCCTGTGCCAGAGAGCGGATTCATCAACTGATGCCTTTGACAGAAAACATGAAACACTACCAGATGGAGTGACTTCATTCATGTCAAGCACATATAAGTTGTCCTTTCTATGAGCAGTTAGGAGAATCTTCTCTGGAGGGGGTTTAGATAGGCCAGGAGCTAACACGAAACATTCTTTGTCAATGAAGAGCATCCAATGCTTTTGATCACATACTTGGGAAACACTCATGAGATTGAAGTCAAGTTCTTTAACATAGTTGACTCTTTCAATACTCATCCTTTCATTGGACACAGTTCCTTGTCCAGTGATAGATCCACCCTTTGAGTCACTCCCAAAGGCAACATATCCTCCATTGAAATGTCTGAAGTTAGAGAGGATGGACCTGTTGCCTGTCATGTGCCTGGAACAGCCGCTATCTACCACCCAAGTATTGTGTTTATTGCCTGGCTGTCCCTGCACATGGGAGATATCTAATTAGTGGGAGGAACATTGTAGCATGCAACATTGTAGAAAATCGTTGCTAATTTGCCATTGTCAGCATGCTTGCAGTCAATGGAACCAATAGTTATGCTTGGAGATTGTTTGGCCTTCCATTGCTGTGTTGGTGGTTTTCTAGCTTTCTTTACATTGTCGGCAGAAGATGTTGTTGCTGACAATTCTGGCTTATCCGCAGCCGATTTTGCTGCTGAAGGCTTTGCTGGAGCAGTAGCAGTTTTTGCTGCTGGAAGCTTTATTTTGGATTTTGCTTTGTCAGCAGCAGATACTTTTGCTGCTGATGCCGTTGTTTTTATTTTGCTTTGTCAGCAGCAGAGACTTTTGCTGCTGAAGGCTTTGCCTTTGGTTTCCTGGACTTTACTCTATCAGCAGTGATTTTGTTTGCTGCTGATGGGTTGAACACAGATGAACGATTTGCAATCTGGTTAAAAGGGTTGAACTTGCATGTTGCAGCAAAGTGGTTTGATTCCCCACATATGATGCAAGTTTGTTGAGGTTTCTGCATCTTCACTCTTTGAGGGGATAGAGATTCTCTGAACTTTGTTGCCTTTGAATCATAGCTTCTCACCTGTTTGTTTCTGTTGTTTTCTCAAAGGCATGCTGCTTTGAGTTTCTTTGGTGTTCACGGTAGTGAAAGTAGGTGCTGGCAGTGTGATTGTATTTGCCACACACAAAGCAGGATAGTGCTATCTTGTCCCTGTGAAAGTGCACATAGTCCTTTCTTTGAAACAAATCTTTGAAGTTCCAGGGATGAGCTTTGTTATGTTCAAAAGTGGCTTCTTCTAGTGTCTTTTGAACATATGGACCTTTTTCTCCAGGTGCATGAAAAATATCAAACACCTTTGGCTTTGACTGAGACTTGGGGTTGGTGAAACCTGATGTCTCTCCCTTTTCAATGTTTAGCTTTCTTCCATTTTGAGGATAGCTAATCTTGATTTGTTTGAATGGGATGGGAGCTGGAATAGCTGGAGTAACAACAGGACATTCAGTTTTGTTCAGAACAGCTTCAGAGATAGGAGCAGATGGCACTGCACTAGTTTCACAGTGGTCTGAGCAGTTTGACTCAGGTTCTGAAGAGGTGGAGCAGTCTTCCACAAAACATGCATCCATTGAAGGATCAAGGTTTCGGTTTGCCGTGTCAAGATTTGCAGTATTGAAGCTTGGTTCGTGAATGGCAACATAGTCAGCAGGAGGAGGAACTGCCTTGTACTGGTCATTATGATATCCAAGTCCAGTTTTTACCTTTTCATGGACTTGAATATCTAACAATCTTTGTAACTTTTTAGATGAAAATTCATATTTTTCAACATGAACTTTCTGTTCAGCCAGTTCAGCTCTGGTAGCTTTAAGTTTTACTAATAGATCATCAATCTGAGTTTCAAGATTGGTTTGTTCATGTTTTAATGAAGAAATCTCTTTCTTAAGGCAGTTAATCTTTTCTTTGTAAGTATTTTCGACCTTTTTGAATTCAGACTTCATTTGATGAAACTCTTCATTTTGATCTATCAGATTTTGGTTATGCTTTCTATAACCTAAAACTTTGTCAATGCAAGCTTGAGAGCAAAGATGTTCAAATACCTGAGGTGGTATCTCTGCATTGTCTGCCATAAGTGCTTGGTTGGAGGCAGGAACATCTTCATATTGAAAACTCCAGTCAAAGTCTGTAGTTCCAACATTTGCACAGGCTGCAGTTTGTGCTGGAGGAGTTCCTTGTTGCTGCTGCTGCTGCCTGGGCTGACCTTGATAAGCTTGTCTTTGATGGCTGGCACCCTGATTGGCTTTAGGTGCCTTGCACTCCCTAGCAAAGTGACCCATTTGGTTACAGTTGTAACATCGGATCTTGCTTTTATCAAGCCCAACTCTGGTGTTTGAGTTTTTGCCTGGAACTGATCTCCCGGTTCTAGAATAAAACCTTTTTGCTCTGAGGGAGAGCATGGCATATGAGTGCTGAATATCCATTTCTTCAAGATCATCTGGATGAAAGCATTCCAGATCCTCCTTTATGAAGTGCATGTTGCTTGAGTTGTCAGAGACAAAAGCAGTAGAGGTTGGCTGTTGAGGAGGTGCCTCAAGAAGAAATGGTGATGAGTTGGATTGTGAAGCATTTGGTGTTTGAGGATGAGTAACAATGGGAGGATAGTAGTTGCTTGCACTAGGACCGGAATGATCAGAGTGAAGCACTGAGGTGGTGGTGGAGGAAGTGGTAGCTGATTGATAACTGGAGCTCCTTTATTTAGCTTGAATCATTTCTGATTCATAGGTTTTGAGCATGCCAAAGAGCTCAGTCATCTGAAGAGTCTTTAGATTCTCTGTTCTTATGATGGACACTGTATATAATGTCCAACAACTAGGAAGAGATCTTATGAACTTCTTGAGAATGTCTTCATTCTCCAGCTTTACCTTGGAGCACTGCAGTTCTCCAACCAGGTACGTGTACCTGTTATATAAAACTGTTAGTGACTCACCTTCCTTCCAGACGAAGTTTTCATACTGTTGCTTGAGAATGTCACGTCTGTTCTCCTTGACCTCCTCAGATCCAGCAAACATCTTTTCCAAGGCTTCCCATAACTCCTTTGCAGTTTTGTAAACCCTGAAGTTGTGAAAAACTTCATTTGGAAGGCACATTTGGATAGCTCCTAATGCCTTGAAGTCCACCTCCATTTTCTTGATGTCTTCTTCAGAATACTTGGAGGGTTCCTTCGGAACTAGTGGTCCTCCGGAGTCAGCAGAGGCCACCATGGGAACATAAGGTCCATCCCTTATGGATTTCCACATTCCGTATTCTTGGTAGCAGAAGAAGCTTTCCATACGGTTCTTCCACATATCATAGTCCTGCCCAGACACCAACCTCGGTGGTCGGTTGATACTGTCGATGTCTTCAGATCCATTACTTTGTGCCATTTTGTTTTGTGTGACTTGATCAAGAATAGAGTTTTGAATAGAATCAGAAAGTGATTAAACAAATGTTAGTTTGTTTAATCTTGAGCCAAAGCTCTGATACCACTTGTAGGATCGTAAGATTACAAGGTGATTCTATTCTAGTTGATATTGGCGGAAACAATAGCAACCAACAAAGTAAACAAGTAAACAGCAAGAATACTGATAAATGCACTGTTGTATTAGACTTCTGAGATTACAAGATTACAAGTAAAACTCTATCAAGACACTATTAAAAAGCACTATGAAGGCACACTTTGTTTGAAGTGTTTACAAGATATATATAGTAACTTAGAATCAAGACAGACCCTTGATTCTAAGGATCAGATCTAACACAAGCCGTTGATCTTGTTTATTAATCTAAATTACACGTAAAGGCTAATCTAGTTAACTTTACTGAAACGTCTTCTTATGCATCATTGTTTGCATGCTTGGAGAAGAGCGTCATTGTCCTTTATTGGTTGCACCAGTGAGGTTCCTTCTGCTTGGAGTGTGGCAGTTGCTTTTGCAGAAAGGTGTCAGAGGCGCTTCGCATGGATAGTCAGCTGCAACGTTTGGTCTTCAGAGAATAACGCTATCAGCAGCAGAGATGAGGACCAGCAGCAAGATTGATCTATCCGCAGCTGCTGAGGATATGCCTATCAGCAGCAACATGTGTTGAATGCTGCTGATAAGCTTATCCGCAGCTACTTTGGTCTTCAGCAACAGACAAAGTATCAGCAGCTGTTTTGGTCAGCAGCAATCTTATGTTGTCCGCAGCAGTTGTACTTAGAACAATTTTGTAGCAATCAGTCTTTGGTTCTACATGACTCAACCACCGGGTTATTGTAATATCCAGTATTTTCCCGACCCCTTTTATAGATATTCAAAATATAACATTTATACTCGAGAAGCTATATAAATATATATATATATATATATATATAAAAATGAGACTCATTGAAATATGTATATATATACATATTTAATAAGATACTTTTTGAGTCTAACTTATTTTTATAAAAAAAATAATATAACTAGTAAATACATGAAGTCGCGAAACTACGAAAATTATTTTAACAATTTAAAACATTAAAACTTATAAGACTTTAAAGGGATTTTATAAATAAAAACATAAATATTTGTTTTATAAAAGCCCAGGGACTAAAACTGTCAACTTCGAAACTTGTCTTAAACTAAACTTAAGTTTTTAACATAAAATGATAAAGTTTCCAAAATACAGGGACCGAAAATGGAATTTAACCAAACTATCGAAACTGAAAACAGTCCCGAGTTTGACTCCCACCCAAACCGGTTTTTCCCCCGATTTAGCCAAAACGCGAAATCCCGTCCCAATTCAATGAACCTCGAACTCGTCTCCCGCGTGCGACCCAACCCCGAGAAACTTCAATGCTCGGACACGGCCCGAGACCCGCGCAATTTCGAATTTGAACTCGACAACTCCACCCGTCGCCTCCCCACCTAATCAAGCATTTAATGCACGAATTCGCTTTAAAAGTCGACCCATACACCTAAACAATATCACACTCCAACTCAGTAAACTCTCAATTTCTCCGATTAGAACCGGCACTACCCGAATCCTCCCTCGCTACCGCCGGCGACAAGACCAACCCGTTCTCCTTCATTCCGTCATCTTTTCAGGTAATTCGAAGTAGCATTAGTTTCAGTTTCATTCTAGAATCGATTGCCCTCTGTCAATTGCTAAAGACAGAGGGATCTACACGTCGAATTTGACTAGGTTCGTTTCTAGGGTTCATGTCAATTTGGGGGTAATCCGGGATGATATTCATGAAATTGATAATCCGTGTTTTAACTTAACGAGCCCGTAGGCGGGATGGTCAGAGCGTGTGTGTATGCGGGTGAACCGGGCAGGGACCCGAGTTCGAACCCAGCAAACCGATTTTCGCCTTTTTATTTTTTTTCAGCCTCTTTATCAGTTTTTAATACTTTTAATAATTTTTATAAATTCTGATAAACTTTTATAAACTCAAAAATGATTTTTATTTATACTTTTAATTTCTGGAACTATTTTAATTAATTAAAACTTGTACTAAATAATCCTTTAAAAATAGTTCTAAACCCTTAAAATTATAAAAATATTTTTAAACTTTATAAAACTCATGTTCTAAACAGCAGGTACTTTATAAAAATTCGAAACTGGAAATTGTCATTATTTCCTAAATTATTTCGGTTTTGAAAACCTTGAAAATAAATAAATACTTTAAAATAGAAATAACTTTCATAAACTTTATAAAACCTAAAGTTAAAAGAAACTTATAATTTATAAACCCCCATGGATGTAGAATACATATAAGTTTATGATTTTAAACATAAACATTATTTAAATAGTTATAAACTTATAATTTAATACTTATTAAACTTATGGGTTCATTTAGACTTTAAGAATATTTAGACATCTTTTTCTCTTTTTAGATGTGAACTTTTTAAAGAATTTTATTTGACATTTTATAAACTTATAAATACGTATTATTTTTAAACATTATTAAATTTCAGTTATTTTGTAAGATAAATACCTAATTCTTAAATACTTTAAATCTTGAATGATTTCTACTTTTAAATAAAGTAATTATTCTTTTGGATAATTATTTATTCTTAGTAATTATTTATTCTTAAATAATTATTATTTATCCTTAATAATTACTTATTTTAAATAAATGTTATTAACCCCTAATCACTATTTAGGCTTTACATACGTTGTATTTAATAATTATTTTACCATTGAAATAATTATTATTTCTTAACCCTTATCTTAAATAATTATTTTAACCTATTAACTTATTAAGACATTGATATCCAAGTCTTACATTCAAAACTTTTATTTTAAACTTAATTTAAAACTTTATAAACACAATCAATCCCATCTCCCATTGGAACCCTAGTCGAATCATGAAATCCTAGATCTTTTGCCTTAGACTTGTAGAAGCAAACTTAAATCTTTAGACTTGCATTCTTAGACTTATTGTGAGGATATTCTCCCTCAAAGTCTTGCAAATACTTATCCGTGTCGGATACTCTTCATCAATCCATGTGAGTATACTTAGCCCCTTTTTCCTTTCTATACTTTTGGGGTGAAACATGTTCAAAACTTTAAACTTATACAATTCTTGTACAACTATGACTAGATGCTTATTCTTATGTTAAACTTGAGACTTGTATGCTTAGATTAAACTTAAAACTAGCACATTCATTAACTTTGATCAAGCCTATGGTAACAATGACAGATCTATTGTATTGAATCAATCCACCTTGATTGATTGACCCATTCGGGGGGGAGCCCTTGGTGATTGTTACTGAATTAAACTTTAAACTTGAGACTTATAAGGGTAACATGCGGGTTGTACCTAAACTTGGTTGGAGGGTTGAAGTGCACAATGTTTAAGATACTTGTTCTCATACTTACATTATAGAATACATATATCATAGTGAATTGTAATTCTTTCCAAATACTGGTTAAACTGTGTCAAAACCTTTGTATCTCACCAACTATTTTGTAGTTGACAGATTCTTTCACATGTTTCAGGTTCTACATCATGAGACTTGTTTGTGATCACATAGGACGCTTTGGACCTAGACTACTTATTAAATAAATGTTGTATACTTGTTATTTCCTTTGTATTAAACCTTTGAATCTATTATTAATGAAATATTGAAACTTTAATAGTCAACCTTGTGCTATTGGACAACCGCGTCCGCCCCGACGTATAATCCGCCGTCGGTTGGGGTGTGACAGATTGGTATTAGATCCTTGGTTATAGGGAATTAGGTTATTAGACACAAGACCTAGACTATAACTTAGGAGACACAAACATGAGTTATCTCATGTCCTTTACTAGGAATTCTCTCCTCATTATATTCTTAAATCTTATACGTGAACGCTTGGAGATTCTACGATTCTACTTACCTACGTACTACAAGAGGCTACTACATCGAGGACACGTTCTTAGGCTTCAAGCCTAATCCACCACTAAACTCTCGTCAAGAATATTTAAGTTCTAGATAATGTGTGAGAACTTGTGCGGACCGGAAGGGTAGATACCTATATTCTGGGAAATTCTGTCAAGGAAAGCATTTCGTATAAATCCAAATCAACCGTTGGACCCGTATGCTTTCCTGGGAATTCTTGGGATGAGTATCCACTTATAGGAATGCATGACTTCTCTAAACATTAGTGAGCTTAGATCTCTCTTGATATGTCAAAGTACTTACTTAGTGATATGCACTAAATGGGTACCACCTCAAATACTTTACGCTTCATAAATTCATGATTCAAAAACTTTCCTCTATAACCTTTATTCTATGATTCTTCAGTCCCGTCTTGTCACATGACAGCATGCTTACTCGTCATGACCTAAAGGAGTTACCTTCAAGAAGAAATTCTTACGAGACTATACTTAAAGACTATATACATAAACTTATATTTATACAGATACTACCCAATAAGCTTCATGATCGTTGTAATACAACCCTTAAAACTATGTATTACCCTACAAATTCTTCTATAAAGCTTCATTATTTTATAAATATGACACCTAAGAGGTAACCCTTGTATTTTTACCTTACCTCCTTAACACTTAACCAAGTTTCATTTGATAACTAACTCAAGACTTTTATACATCTCAAAACTTTCATACGTCCTAAAACTTCATGATCCTTGTAATACCAGCATATTTAAAACCATGTATTATCCTACAAGTCCTTTTACAAACTTCATTACTTTAGAAACTTGACACCTAAGGAGAAACTCTTGTGTTTTCATTTTATCACTCACAACTTCATTTGACGATTTACTCAAACTTTGTTACACTTTATTACATCCCGAAACTTTCATACGTCTTTAAAACTTACACATCACCGTTTCTTGTAAACAAAACTTAACGTCTTTTAAAATCTAAAGTACATTAACAAAGAAATTCGTAACCTAAGTAATTTCCTTGTAGAGGAAGAAGCCTACTATAGAACAAACAAGCTCCACGTTTAAAACTCTAAACCCATAATGAACCGTGACATAGTACCATAAACCCAAACATCGGTGACAACAACTGAGAGAAGTTGTAGGCCATAAGGATGTTCTGGCTAGGGAAATAGGGTACTTAGGTGAGTCCTGGTGACCACCCCTTCTTCCGGGAATCCTCCTCGTTAGTCCATCAGCCTCCAATCAAAACCATTTTTGAAAGTATTACTGTGATAACTCAGTATTATGAATAAAAACCTTTTGAACATATTAAATCAACTTACTTACACACTTTAATTTTCCGTTTAAGGGCTAGAAGTCCCAATTTTGAAACATTTAACGAAAGTTATTTTGAAATTTATCTTGTTATCACTTACTAGCTTGACTTTCCTTCTAGCACTACAAACTTAACACTTCTACCCAAACACTTTCGTCAAGAGTAGCTCACGTTAGTATTTGAGATAATTAACAACGTTGCATTAAACTATAAAAAAAAATCCTAAGTGACACACGCATACTTGAAGAATAAACCTTGAAAAAACCTCCTAATTCGTAAGCACTCTTTTAAAACAACTCGACTTACGAACCACTGCCGTAATCAACTATGATCCTTACCCCTTATATAGACTTCACACTTCTAAACTTGACCAACATTTCGTTTGACAATCATACATACCTTTTCATAAGTCTTACTTATACTACTTATCATTGCCTAACTCGTCTTTTTTGAACCTCTTGATTACATTCTATATAAAAGAAGACTATATCTGTTGTTATGAAACGAGATAAAATCATTTATAAACACACTATCATAAACCTTATCGAAACTTTTCCCGTTACCCTATGCTTGGAGACTTTCCTCATTCAACTCTTGTCACGTAAAAGACTTACTATAAATCACAACGGGGACTAAAAGCTTAAATACCACGTTGCTAAAACATTAAACTTCGTATACACCACTATAAGGTCGGAGACTTTTGAGTCATGTAAAACTTATACAAATACTCAATCCCGTATTCTTAAAACTAAACATGATCAATAAAGGATCATGTAAAGCTTAATACTAAAACTTGAAATCAACTGACTTATCCTACTTTCAAACTCATACTTGGATTCTTAGTCTTGAAAACTTTTTGTGTTCGTCTCAACTAAACCCTATAAGACTTGATAAACGTACATTCCAAATACATGAGAAAATTTCATTCTTGATACTAGAAACTAAAATGAAGGGATACATTGCTCTCTTTAGCAGAATACCTCCCTAGTCTTCTCTTCAAACCCAAACATCGGGATCTACCTAACCTTCTGAACAACTCAAATCTTCTGTGAGAAAGCGCATAACGGTTAATCCTGTTCCAAACGCTGTCCCACACCTCTCTTAAATACTAGAGTATTTAGATAACCGCTTCATACTCAAAACGTAATCGTATACTTCTATACACTGAGGCTGAACTAAGAGACTTTAAACTATCCGATGTTTGATGTATTCTTGTTCAAACACAATTTAAACTACTCCATGTTTGACGTATTCTTGTTCAAACATGATGAACGTATGAGACTTTAAACTACTCCATGTTTGACGTATTCTTGTTCAAACATGATGAACGTATGAGACTTTAAACTACTCCATGTTTGACGTATGCTTGTTCAAACATGATGAGCATATAAGACTTTTAAATTACTCAAGGTTTGATGAATTCTTGATCAAACACGAGGAAAGTGTAATGACTTTAAACTACTCGATGATTGAGGTATTCTTATTCAATCACGAGGAAACTTTGAAACTTTAAATCTTGTCACATTCTTCTCTCTTTAATCATTGAATGACGTTTCTCTCTAAGGGACTCGTTAATCAATGATCACTCTTATGTGGAAACCTTAGTCGTGTGTTAAACAAATTCTTGTACTCTTTCTTGATCTGCACACAAACGGAAGGACCTATGCAGACTATACGATGATTTAAATGCTTGCGGGTGCACACGTAAGTATGAAAATCAACGTATGGGAAGGCACAGTAAACTATGTCGTGTGCTATGATCTAAGACTTATCGTAAAAGGTAGCCACGAAACTTAGGTACCGTAGCAATCCTTTGACGTGTTAGACTACAAACTCAAATCATTAAACTATCGTCAAATCCATCCTGGGTGATGCACCTCACTCTAAATCTTGAATGGAAGTTCATCAGTTATTCTTTCAAATGCATCCTGAAAACAAATCTTCATATTCCCAAGAAACTATACGCTTCTTAGGGAAACTTTTGGCAGCCATATACGTCGAAAACTTAGAAAACATGAGCGTAATCTTATTCCTATCCTTACAACTCATTTAAAAATCTAAACGTAACCCAGAGTTTACTTGGGAACGTAGAGTATCTTTCTCATTATCCTTATGCGTACCATAAACTTAAATCCCGAACTAAACCCTTCTACCTTAATTTCGGGACGAAATTCCCTAAAGTAGGGGAGACTGTAATATCCAGTATTTTCCCGACCCCTTTTATAGATATTCAAAATATAACATTTATACTCGAGAAGCTATATAAATAAATATATATATATATATAAATGAGACTCATTGAAATATGTATATATATACATATTTAATAAGATACTTTTTGAGTCTAACTTATTTTTATAAAAAAAATAATATAACTAGTAAATACATGAAGTCGCGAAACTACGAAAATTATTTTAACAATTTAAAACAATAAAACTCATAAGACTTTAAAGGGATTTTATAAATAAAAACATAAATATTTGTTTTATAAAAGCCCAGGGACTAAAACTGTCAACTTTGAAACTTGTCTTAAACTAAACTTAAGTTTTTAACATAAAATGATAAAGTTTCCAAAATACAGGGACCGAAAATGGAATTTAACCAAACTCTCGAAACTGAAAACAATCCCGAGTTCGACTCCCACCCAAACCGGTTTTTCCCCCGATTTAGCCAAAACGCGAAATCCCGTCCCAATTCAATGAACCTCGAACTCGTCTCCCGCGTGCGACCCAACCCCGAGAAACTTCAATGCTCGGACACGGCCCGAGACCCGCGCAATTTCGAATTTGAACTCGACAACTCCACCCGTCGCCTCCCCACCTAATCAAGCATTTAATGCACGAATTCGCAATAAAAGTCGACCCATACACCTAAACGATATCACACTCCAACTCAGTAAACTCTCAATTTCTCCGATTAGAACCGGCGCTACCCGAATCCTCCCTCGTTACCGCCGGCGACAAGACCAACCCGTTCTCCTTCATTCCGTCATCTTTTTAGGTATTTCGAAGTAGCATTAGTTTCGGTTTCATTCTAGAATCGATTGCCCTCTGTCAATTGCTAAAGACAGAGGGATCTACACGTCGAATTTGACTAGGTTCGTTTCTAGGGTTCATGTCAATTTGGGGGTAATCCGGGATGATATTCATGAAATTGATAATCCGTGTTTTAACTTAACGAGCCCGTAGGCGGGATGGTCAGAGCGTGTGTATGCGGGTGAACCGGGCAGGGACCCGAGTTTGAACCCAGCAAACCGATTTTCGCCTTTTTATTTTTTTTCAGCCTCTTTATCAGTTTTTAATACTTTTAATAATTTTTATAAATTCTACTAAACTTTTATGAACTCAAAAATGATTTTTATTTATACTTTTAATTTCTGGAACTATTTTAATTAATTAAAACTTGTACTAAATAATCCTTTAAAAATAGTTCTAAACCCTTAAAATTATAAAAATATTTTTAAACTTTATAAAACTCATGTTCTAAACAGGAGGAACTTTATAAAAATTCGAAACTGGAAATTGTCATTATTTCCTAAATTATTTCGGTTTTGAAAACCTTGAAAATAAATAAATACTTTAAAATAGAAATAACTTTCATAAACTTTATAAAACCTAAAGTTAAAAGAAACTTTTAATTTATAAACCCCCATGGATGTAGAATACATATAAGTTTATGATTTTAAACATAAACATTATTTAAATAGTTATAAACTTATAATTTAATACTTATTAAACTTATGGGTTCATTTAGACTTTAAAAATATTTAGACATCTTTTTCTCCTTTTAGATGTGAACTTTATAAAGAATTTTATTTGACATTTTATAAACTTATAAATACGTATTATTTTTAAACATTATTAAATTTCAGTTATTTTGTAAGATAAATACCTAATTCTTAAATACTTTAAATCTTGAATGATTTCTACTTTTAAATAAAGTAATTATTCTTTTGGATAATTATTTATTCTTAGTAATTATTTATTCTTAAATAATTATTATTTATCCTTAATAATTACTTATTTTAAATAAATGTTATTAACCCCTAATCACTATTTAGGCTTTACATACGTTGTATTTAATAATTATTTTACCTTTGAAATAATTATTATTTCTTAACCCTTATCTTAAATAATTATTTTAAACCATAATTATTTTAAACTATTAACTTATTAA
The DNA here is from genome assembly GCA_023525975.1 of Smallanthus sonchifolius. Classification (NCBI taxonomy): domain Eukaryota; kingdom Viridiplantae; phylum Streptophyta; class Magnoliopsida; order Asterales; family Asteraceae; genus Smallanthus; species Smallanthus sonchifolius. The sequence continues at coordinate 57,377,702 of CM042028.1, forward strand.
GGCATTGATATCCAAGTCTTACATTCAAAACTTTTATTTTAAACTTAATTTAAAACTTTATAAACACAATCAATCCCATCTCCCATTGGAACCCTAGTCGAATCATGAAATCCTAGATCTTTTGCCTTAGACTTGTAGAAGCAAACTTAAATCTTTAGACTTGCATTCTTAGGCTTATTGTGAGGATATTCTCCCTCAAAGTCTTGCAAATACTTATCCGTGTCGGATACTCTTCATCAATCCATGTGAGTATACTTAGCCCCTTTTTCCTTTCTATACTTTTGGGGTGAAACATGTTCAAAACTTTAAACTTATACAATTCTTGTACAACTATGACTAGATGCTTATTCTTATGTTAAACTTGAGACTTGTATGCTTAGATTAAACTTAAAACTAGCACATTCATTAACTTTGATCAAGCCTATGGTAACAATGGTAGATCTATTGTATTTGACCAATCCACCTTGATTGATTGACCCCTTCAGGGGGGAGCCCTTGGTGATTGTTATTGAATTAAACTTTAAACTTGAGACTTATAAGGGTAACCTGCGGGTTATGCCTAAACTTGGTTGGAGGGTTGAAGTGCACAATGTTTAAGATACTTGTTCTCATACGTACATTATAGAATGCATATATCATAGTGAATTATAATTCTTTCCAAATACTGGTTAAACTGTGTCAAAACCTTTGTATCTCACCAACTATTTTGTAGTTGACAGATTCTTTCACATGTTTCAGGTTCTACATCATGAGACTTGTTTGTGATCACATAGGACGCTTTGGACCTAGACTACTTATTAAATAAATGTTGTATACTTGTTATTTCCTTTGTATTGAACCTTTGAATCTATTATTAATGAAATATTGAAACTTTAATAGTCAACCTTGTGCTATTGAACAACCGCGTCCGCCCCGACGTATAATCCGCCGTCGGTTGGGGTGTGACAGTTATGTTGATCCCCAATACCCAAATCACATTTGCAAACTTCATAAATCATTATACGGTTTGAAACAAGCTCCACGAGCTTGGTACATAGCCTTAACATCCTTTTTACTTGAGTTCGGCTTCTGCAAATCCTTTGCCGATGCTTCTTTGTTCATCTATAACCGTAACGGGATCACTTGTTACTTCATGGTGTACATGGATGACATCGTCCTAATCGGGAACAACTCCAAATTCCTTGACCACTTTGTGTCCACTCTTGCTTCTCGGTTCTCCATCAAAGATCTTGGCCACCTAAATCATTTTCTTGGTGTCGAGATCATCTCCACCAAGTCTGGTCTGTTTCTCACCCTACACCATCACATCCGTGATCTTCTAACTCACTTCCATATGGACGGTGCTAAAGAGGTCACCACTCCTCTAAACGCATCCGACACTTTATCTCTTATGGATGGTTCTCCTAAAATTGATCCCACTCCCTATCGCAAGTTGGTCGGTTCTCTCCAATATCTAGCTTTCACCCGACCCGACATCTCTTTTGTTGTAAACAAACTTTCTCAATTCATGCATGCACCATCTCAAACGCATTGGCAATCCTTAAAACTTCTTCTCTGTTACCTTAAAGGTACCATCTACCGTGGATTATTTCTCAATCGGAAATCCCCTATGGATCTTACCGCCTTCTCTTATTCGGATTGGGGTGGCGTATCAAACAGTGGTTGATCTACCAATGCTTATATTCTTTATCTCGGGTCGAACATTATATCTTGGCGCTCGGCGAGACAAAAATCCGTGTCACGATCGTCAACAGAAGCCGAGTACAAAGCCCTAGCAAATGCAGCAGCTGAAATATCTTGGATCCAAAATTTACTAACTGAACTTGGCCTTCTACTCAAGGATCCGCCAAAACTTCACTGTAACAACACTGGTGCTACGTATCTTTGTGCTAATCATGTCTACCATCCAGGATGAAACACATTGCTTTAGACTACCACTTTGTTCGAGAGAAAGTGGCTACTGGAGATTTAAAGGTTCTTTATGTCAATTCCACTGATCAACTTGCCGATGTTCTAACAAAACCTCTATCGTGAGCTCCGTTTCTCAAGTTTCGGTCCAAGATTGGAGTCTCCGACAGATCCTCCATCTTGCGGGGGCGTATCAAGGATATACCAATCACACAAAATCAGGAAAGTTAATAATCACATTAATAACTACTTTATTCATTTATATTTTATATTCTTGGTCAATATGTGTTGTACATAATCCTTTCTTACCTCCTGTAATTGCTCATCTCTCTTGTATATGTACCGATACCTATGGTCAATAGAATAATTAAGTTTTGACATCAAATTAGTCTCTGCACCTATACATTCCTAGTCGACCCATTAAGGTTTTGTCCCACTTATCTACTATAAAAAAGGACTTAAACCCCACTAGAAAGGGCTTCTTTTGACTTTTCTAACTCCCTTCACATAATATACTATTTAATATTTTGATTTATGCTATGTTAATGGATCTTTTGTATAAATAACCGTTGGAGTGTTCATGAAACTTAGACCCGTGGACCTTCTAACAGATTGTTCGTGTTGTCACAACCTTGACCTTTGCTCGAGAAGACGATAACGATACACTATCAAGACAGAAAACTATTAATCAACAGCCATGCACAATTTCAAATTTGTAAGCCCAGCGGTGAGAACTTTTGTAACAACATAAATGTAAAAGAAAAAATAGCTTATTACACTTACTTGAGGATTTAACATCCAAATCATTTAAAATATGCTAATACCACCTAGTTATGCTATACTAGCACGTAAGAGCACCCGTAAAGGCATTTTTCGAGCCCCACGTACGCCTATGTGGCGATGACGGACAACCTCACCATGAATGCCGAGATTGAGTGGGTAGGTGCGTGGCTTTTTTCGAAGAATGCGTTTGTGGGCATGGACAAGCTTGTGGGCATGATCTATATAACTTTTCTTGATACACCTATTTTACATAAGTATGCTAACTTATACAATTATTAAGCAATTTAGGATCTTGTAACCAAATGTCATTTAACTTTACCATTTCACTTATAAACTTATGTTTTATGGAATTGTATACGACTAGTACTATTGTATATGCCACTTTGAACGAGTTTAAATACAAATTTCGTAAAATTATCTTTTTCAACTCAAAATGATGCCTTTGTTACCAAAATCACCAAATTAGTTTTATGATCTTCAATACTTAATTTTGGCTCCAAACACTTAAAAGAAGCATTTTAAACCTTTAAAACCATTATTAGCCGATCACAAAGTTCATAAATTGGGCTAATTTGACTAAAGTTAATATTTTCTTTAAATTATACAATTAACCACTTTTATTAATTAAACTAGGTTAGAATCCCGTGTATTACACGGTTTGAACAAACCCGTGTATTATATCGGTTGAATAAAATATGGTGTGACAATTATAAACTATGTTAAATTAATTTTTAAAACATTTTTTTTCAATTGAGTATTAATATTTTATATGTAATTGATAAATGTTAATTTATATTAAATTAATTTGATTATTTGATAAATGGAGAATATTGTCAAATTTTTTCATCACAATTTTTAATTATTCATATTATTTTATTATATTTAAATTTTTCACGCATATGATGAATTTTTTAACGGGCCACTACAATTAGCTAGTTTAAATCAAATCCATTTATGTGATTAGTTTAATCAATTAATTTGGTATTTAAGTCACTTAAACTTCAAAAAATATACCGTATTATTTATAAAAAAAATTTTGTTAGAGGAACGGTTTAGATAGGAAAAGTAGTCTAAGGATGCCTAGAATAATGTCATGTGACAATCATATTTACTCGTTCGTTCTAATTCCTTTAACCAGTTACTAGTGCTCAAAACATTAATTTATATAAAAAACACTTTATATATCAATTTGACCACTACATGAATCTCTTGCAAGCAATCTTCAATATTTAATAGACATCATATTAAACATCTTTATCAAGTATAAAACCTTCTGCACATCATTTCTAAACGACTAAAAAGTGTGAACTTAGGTCATGAATAAAAAAGATTTAAAACTCACGACTAAAGAAGAACAGAAAAGAGAGTGGTTACTTTCCTTAAATGATGCTTTCCATACTTTTAGAATTTAATTTTTGTTACCAAATTTAGTGTTTGTTAGGAGCTCATCGTTAGATTAAATGCAAGGTTTCAAAAAACACATGCAATCTTTGTTTCCTCTTGTTATTATATATACATATAAAAAAGGAAAAGTTGGTGCCTCACATAGGAGTTACTCTTCATTCCTTACCACTTCTTATGCGCATGTAATAAGCTCTTGGTGCATAGGCTACAAATATATAAATATAAATATAGGGGACGGTTCCACTAAAAAGTGGTTTTTCGCTAAAAAATACTAAGAAGTGGGTCAAACGAACTCCGATTGAGCTCATTCCAGCGACGTTGGAACCGTCTCATCGAACTCTAACCCGGACCCAAAAACCTAAACCCCACTCCACCCGCACCCCTAAAAACCTAAACCCCCCTCCAACCCTACCCCGAAAAGCCTAAAACCACCATCCCCACCCCTCAAAAACCTAAACCCTCACCCCACCCCCCACCCCAAAAACCTAAACCCACCTCCAAAAACCTAAACCACCCACCCCCACAAAAAAAAAACCTAAAACATAAAATCTAAACCCTAAGGCTAAACCATAAGGCTAAAACCCTAAAATTCAAACGTAAAATCTAAACCTTAAAAGCTAAACCCTAAAAGCTAAGTTGGTAGAGTTCGACGAGACGGTTCCAACGCCGCTGAAATTAGCTCAATCGGAGTTCGTTTGATATCGTTTCTTAAAGTTTTTGTCATTTCTTAAATTTCTTAGTGAAAAACTACTTCTTATTTGATACTCCTCCTGCATATATATATATATGTGTGTATAAGGAAGGGTTAGGCTAGAAAAAAAAAACTTTAGAAAAACTAGAAAAGTGTCAAAAAGAAACACATGTAAAATGGGTGTAAAAAGGGATAAACTATTAGTTATGTATACATATGTGCAGCTACAGACTTATGTGTAATTTTTTGTTTATGCTAACTTTAAAATGTAATAAACTTGTACCAACATATGGTATGTACATATGTGTAGGTATGCCGTAATTATGTATGTATATATGTAGGTACCCGCATATGGTAGGTCCTAAATGATTCATGATAAATGACTAATGTTTTTTATATTTGTGTAAGATAAATTTCATTATGTGTAGGATTAGTTTAAATTATTTAATTGAAAAGACTAGAGATGATGGTTTTCATGTGTTGGATGATATTTAGTTCAAAGAGATAGGATAGAGGAGAATGAGAGTTAATTAATTGGAGAGATAAAAGATGATAATTAATTAGAGAGATACCCAAAACACCCTTAGACATTAAAATTAAATGAAACTAATTAAACTATTTCTATAATCGTAACTATCAATCTGTAACACTCCAAAATCCTAAACATAAGTTAGGTTGAGTGTCGGTTAAGAAACATGACGCTAGAACGTAACCGGACGCAAAACTGTCACACCCCCAAATTTATTTGCTTAATAAATAAATAAATAAATTAAGGTTGAAATGATTGGTAACATTACACAACAGCGAAAGCTAAAATAAAGACTTCTAAGGTATTTAATACCATTACAAAACTAAAAGGAAACCGTACATTAACCTAGAACCATATATGTCAAAATAGACTTGAGGTTTGACAATTATGCTTTTTCGGCTTCTATGGTTTAATCCAAAGAGCTAGTCTATTCCAACTGAGCCTTAGCTATGTGTTACCTGAAAAATATACTTAAAAATGTCAACACAAAGGTTGGTGAGTTCACAAGTTTGATTATTGAAATGAAAAGTGGTTTTCCTTGAAAACATTATTAGTGCGCTTACGACCATAATATGAAAACCGTTTTCCTTGAAAACATTGAAAATATGTACACGGGCTTGATGTAAAACGTTTTCCTTGAAAACATTAATAACGTGTACATGGACACATTGTAAAACTGTTTTCCTTGAAAACATGTGATGACTTCATAGTCATAAAATGAGTAGTTTTCCTAATTAAAACATGTGATGACTTCATAGTCATTAGTAGTTTTCCCACTGAAAATATGTGATGACTTCATAGTCATAAAACGAGTAGTTTTCCCATTGAAAACAAGTGATGACTTCATAGTCATAAAACCAGTAATTTTCCTAATGAAAATATATCCAATTGTACGCAAATAGTTTCAAGTGTATATGATAAATAAACAAGTACTGTTTGACCTACTCGTAAGGTAGCTAGCCTTACAAATAATATGTTCATACATGAGGCATAACCAAACCAAGACAACGGTGTATGCCCCTCGCTCGTTCCTCACGAGCACGTGTTTAGACAATATGCGGTCATTTGGCCCAGTGGACCCAGGTTAGCGCGACTAACTATGACCGGGGATGTCAATCCCAATAGTATTATCCATAGAATCCCAGGCTATCCACAGCTAATGGTTATTAAATGTGTTTGTTCCAGGGGACTTTACGAGCTCTACGTGTGTTCACTCATGCAAACATAAAGGTCGGGTCTTGTTTTCTTGTAATCATATAAAAATAGTTGTAAGTATACGTTATGTTCTCTAAACGTATCAATTAAATGTGTTTCATGTTTTCACACATGTTAAGTAAGTATGTTTCTCCCCCGATGTTTCTAAAACATTTAAAAGTTAAAAGGGGCAGTGAAACTCACCTCAAGTCCAACAAATAATATCACAAGCTCAATTGACAATAAGTGGGCGCAACAATCCTAAACGGTTCCTATTGTTCAAACAAGTGTTGTCAACATCAACAACAATATAACTAGGATCATTCCCTAACATTATGGTTTCGATCTAAACCCAAACCATGTTGAGGACATCTAAGTTGTAGAAACAAGATTCTTTATTTTTAATGAAAATCGGGCAGAGTCCCGTTTGTTTTTGGCTAAACCCGACAATATCCAATTGTCCAATTCCAACATCAAATTACACCAATAACCCAATAAACCGCACTTTAGATTCTAATACAAAAACCATACTTTAACTCGTCCATTACTTGATAATTATATAAAAGACTATATAGTTATAACTCATTTTAACGTGTCCGAAAAACGTTCTCAAAGGACGTCTCCGACAATTTTTCTAGGTCCCGTGCTATTGCCCGACAATAGATCTATAAGTGTTTCGGGTCATACCTTAGCGTACAAGCCGTTCCAAGCGGTTTTGTACGAAAAATTAAGCACGGCGCAAGAAAAGAACTTGTTTCGCTCATAACTTGGTCATACGAACTCCGATTGAGGTGATTCAAGCGGCCATGGAATCATCTCATTAAGCTCCACCAGATCCACCGGTCGCCGCACCAGCTGCCATCACCGGAAAACCGGTCAGTGGCCGAATTTGATGGTTTTGGCCGAAAAACTTCACTTTTTCGACCCAAACTTCTTCGTATGTTTAGATCGGACCTTTAGGAACCCTTTTCTAGCAAAAGCCCCAATTGTTGAGGTAGCCGGAAAAGTGTTTTTGACCGAAATCTCCACCACCGTCGTGATCTAGTGCAAACCACCTCCACCATCGGACTCAAGACGTCGAGATCTATCAGATGAGGTGATGCACTTGCAGAAACTCGCCGGTATGTCCAGCGCCGCCGCCCGGCACCACCTTGCACCATCTTCTGTTTAGCTGGTTCCCGCCATGGTTCGTCGCGCGCTGCTCAGTTCCGCCGGGATGTGGCTGGACCCTCTCTCCGTCTCACAACCTCTCTTTCTCTCTCTATTCTCTCTCTTCACACACACATGTGTGTGTGTTTGTTGTTGCAAAATGAAGAAGAAAAGAATAGTATATATATATATATGTATATATATAGGGGACGGTTCCACTAAAAAGTGGTTTTTCGCTAATAAATACTAAGAAGTGGGTCAAACGAACTCCGATTGAGCTCATTCCAGCGGCGTTGAAACCGTCTCATCGAACCCTAACCCGGACCCAAAAACCTAAACCCCCCTCCACCCGCACCCCCAAAAACCTAAACTCCCCCTCCAACCCTACCCCGAAAAGCCTAAAACCACCACCCCCCACCCCCCAAAAACTTAAACCCCCCACCCCCCCCCCCCAAAAAAAACCTAATCCCACCCCCACCCACCCCCAAAAACCTAAACCCCCCACCCTAAAAAAAACCTAAACCAAAAAATCTAAACCCTAAAAGCAAAATCCTAAGGCTAAAACCCTAAAATTCAAACGTAAAATCTAACCTTAAAAGCTAAACCCTAAAAGCTAAGATGGTAGAGTTCGACGAGATGGTTCCAATGCCGCTGAAATTAGCTCAATCGGAGTTCGTTTGATATCATTTCTTAAGGTTTTTGTCATTTCTTAGATTTATTAGTGAAAAACTACTTTTTATTTGATACTTCCTATATATATATATATATATGAAATTTTTAAGTGGGTAGACCTCCTACCAGTTTCGCGTGTCACACCCGAAACATCGTCGTATCTTTTTGTTCCCAATAATTATTTGTCGTTCATAATACTTTATAATTATTAGAGAAATATCTCTCAATATTTAATTCGTTATAATTTATTAACGAGAAATATTTTGGGCCTATAACTGAACCGCCAATGGGCCGAGCCCATTTATGGTGAATTAATTTGCGAGAACTTTATCTCTAAATTCATGGTTGTTATAGAAACAGAAAGAGGTTTCAGTCGGAAATATCCCAAAACTTCTCATAAGCATATCTCGAGCCAGAAGATGAGTTACGGGACCATAATATATGAAACTTGGGTGCCTCGACGAGGAGAATTTGAAAAAGGTACTATAACAGACCGTCACGACCGTAACGGCCGTCACCGGCCATGATTGTCCGCCACACCGCAATTTCAAAAAAACACCAGAATTCGCCATGTGGAAGCATGACTCACCCAACCTAAGGCGGTGACGGACCGTCACCACCCGTGACGGTCCGTTACGGACCCAGAATCAGCCAATAAATAGGGGCATTAGGCATTTCAGATGGTATTCAAAACCACTTCTTCAGGAACGCTCTATTTTGAGAATCCCGAACTTGAAATACCCCTTTGGGTGTTACAAGCAAGTCGTTTTTGGAGCAAGGGACGGGGAAACTTTACATCAACGAGCCGTAGATAGTCTTTCGGTAAGTCCTCTCCCTTAGTTAGGATCTGGTAGCCCCGATGGTTAGCATGGGCGTAAGAAAAATGTCCGAGAAGTGCCAACTAGTAAATGCTATACCTGGAGGTTTGGCATGGTCATGGGGAAATGCTCGAATGATGCCAAAGAAAGATAAGTATTAGAGCAGGGATGACTAATTAGTATTATATTTCCATAGGATCGTGTAGTTACTAGAGCTAGTGTCAGTTTTGCACGATCGTATGATGTAAACGTTAAAGTTGCTAAAGGTGAGTTCTATGACACCCACTTTTACATGTTTTAATGTTTTGGGTGGACGTACATGCTATGTTAAAGTTTATGAAAATGAAAGAGGCTCTGGTTTTAAATGTTTTAAACGTTTCAAGCCAGTGCGTTTTCTGAGAAAGGTTTTATAAAGAAATTAAGACACCCACTTTCAAACATTTTAAATGTTTTGGGCTAGATTACATGCTATGGCATGGTCATAAAGTATATGAAAAGTTGGGTGGCAACGTCATGGCCAGAGTTCGTGATTGTCCCCGTTAAAACAGAACAAAGTGACAAAGTAATGTCTAGTGTTCATGATTGTCTCTGTTAAAGGGTAAAGGAGATTTATTGCATCTAAAATTAACGCGGTGCCTAAAGTTAACACCGAAGTCTCAAACAACGTCTAAAGTTAACGTTGTGGTCATAGAAGGCACCCGTGTCTAACGTTAGCACTATGACCAATACAGGCCAATGCCTGCGTGGCTTGCCATAAAGTAAAAGCGAGCAGATAAAGTGATAAAGTATGAAAGTCTTGTGAAGCAATTTCATTATTGCTAATATCACAAGCACCACTGATATCCTGTAAAAGTTTAGAAGGCCAGTGAAAAGAATGTTAAAGTGTTATGGAAATGTTTTCAATGTATACCAGATATTTATTCGGTAAAAGATAAACATAAAACTCACCAGCGTAAGCTGACACGTTTTAGCATGTGTCTCAGGTTAAAGAGATGTTAAGGAAATGATTAGCTGATGAAGGCTACTTGGGCAAGAGGCTGACATCCAACATAGAATTAGTTACAGACATATTATGTATAGTTTTGTTTATCTGTTTGTAACAAACTCCGTTTCCGCTGTTATAAAATAATCCTTTTCGATATTAAACTATGATGCCAAAGAATAAATCCAACGTACGAGGCAACCTGGGAGTCGGGACGTCTCACAATCACAATTACAATCTTTGATCATATATAATGTAGGGATTAGATTAATCCCCCGTGTTCTCGCGAGAAAATGTGTTCTGAACCCTCCTATATATATAGCGTGTGAAGCGTACGAAGCCACTAGGACGCAACACGTATCCTTAGAGCGAGGGGTAAATACGTCCACGTCATAATAATAACGCAAGTTATATAGTAATAACACATGTTTTATAATAACGTTTGTTCTAAAATGATATTAACGCATGTTTTAAAATGATAATAACGCATGTTATACGAATAATCACGCATGTTATATGAATATTAACAATAACGCATGTTCTATATTGATAATCACGCATGTTTTAAAATGATAATAACGCATGTGATATGCCCTAAATTATACATGTTTTGCATGCACAATAATCCCCATATTATGGTACTAATTGAATAATAACTTTGCAATTGATACTTAAAACGTTTATATTTTGTAATTGCAGGTTATTCACTGTTGAAGAGATAAACAAATATGAAACCAGTCAAAAACACCAAGAAATCAAGCCTTTTGGAAGACCATTCTCGAGCTTTGACCCCCAAGAAGTCAAAATTGGACAACAACAAGTCAACAAACAGCTAAAAGATAAAACTTGTAACACCTGCCATAAAAATGTCCAAGAAATGCCAAGGTTAGAAACCTATAAGGACTTGTGTATCTAAAATACCAAAGTACAGGGTTAAAAGTGAAAATTTGTGAAAATAGCTAGATATCGGACCGACATCACCTTCATATCAGTCCGAAGTGAATAAGGTTGTTGATATCAGACCGAGCCGAAACTCAGTCAGATATCGGACCGATATCGATTTTCATAATGGTCCGCAATGGAATGATAGGTCGGTTATCGGACCGACTTTAATCCATAACGGTCCACAAACCTCCTATATGCCGCAATTTTGTGGTGCTGACACGTGTCCTATGACTCAACCCTAGAATCTGACGCGTGTCACGATGTCGGACCGACATGGTCCACATATCGGTAAAATATGGACACAAAACATGGGTGGTCCAATCAGACGTTGACGTTTAGGGCTGACGTATACATGATTGGATGTCGGACCGACGTCCCTTTGATAACGGTCCGACTTGGATCCAAATTTCAGCCTATAAATAGCTGAACGATTTCAATCATTTTTCTCATCCCAAACACTATTCCAACTTCCAAAACACGAGGTGATCTCTAGCCCACTCCCGACGATCCCGGTACAACTCTCGCTCGTTGTAGTGCTCGGATTAAGAAGAAAAGCTCGTAGAAGTGTTGTTATGATAGAGAAATCAAGTTAAGAAGCTAGTCTATAAGCTTTCAAACTTAGAGGCTCATTCCTATAAACAAGGTGAATACTATATCCCTTTCAAAGCTTGTGTCAAACATTTACATTTACGAAAATGGCCAAATAAGGTTAAGGGAGCAATGCTCAACGTTCTTCTATGTAAAAGCATTCAGGCCATAGGTATGCGTAAAACTTGCAAGGGATACACGGGTCTCGGTTGAAATTCCCGGATTGCGGCTGATGCTTATCTTATAACAACATCGGAGGTATTAACCTGTCCGTTGTTATAAGCTATGACGCCAGTGTATACTGTGGTGCGATCGAACAGGACGGGCCTGCTGAATGTGTGGATTAAACATAAAGTTGTGATTATGAACTAATGCTTATTTGTGCCAAAATGATTTTTATGTCAAGATAATTGTATTCACCGGCGTTCGCGCAGACGTTTTAGTTTCAAAATGGTTTTGAGGTAACGAATAAAAATGTGATGAAATTGGGTTATGGGCAGACATAAGATCTGACCCAAGAAAAGAAAATGTGGGAGGCAGACATCATATATGGCATGTGAAAAGGATAACTTGCACGTTGGATTCTCAGGTCTCGTGCATAGGAAATCCTAAAGAAAGAGAAGATAGGACCGGGGAACTGATCAACCTCGGATAGTACTATTTCCCGTGGCTTGAAATTATCCATAAGAGACAAGAAATGTATTTGGTTTCAAACTCTGTTTTGTAATCAAATGAAAAAAGGGTATTTAAATCCCTGTGCTTATGAAAGTAAATATAAAACTTTTGTCTTCCAACTGAGTTTTGATATTTACAAACACAACCCCTGAGGTTGAAAGAATGATAAACGATCCTTTTGAAAAGACTTCCGCTGTATTTATAAAAACTCTGAAATCAAACTAGGTGATACCAATCGGTGGCTCGCACACGTCCAGGGGGTGCCTGGGGCGAGGTGTGACAGGTTGGTATCAGAGCCACAGGTTTTAGTGAATTAGATACTTGGAATTAGTATCTAGACTTCAACCATTAATGCTTTTAAGATAAGAAAACAAGGTAACCTTCTGACCGGTATATAGTTATCTGATAAACAAAATGTTCTGTCTAAGCAAATAGCGGTGTATAAATATCTCCTAGACCCGTCGCTCTTACCTGGGAACATTTCTGTTGGAGGTACTACTCTGGGAAGATAACCATCCTTATAGATCTTTAGTTAAAATAAGAATATTGGCCTTAGTACTAGTATTTCAAGATTTCAGATGTCTGGAGATAATTCCGTTCCTGTTTATTATGATCCTAATCGTCCGATTAAACAAGAATCCCCGAAATACCATCCACTAGGTTCCCAAATGAATCCTATATCATCACCCTACTATAACGATGATCCATTTACCATTCTTTTAGATAACCCATCCCCAATCCTATGATACTCCAAGCCAATGGATGTATGTTGGATCAGATTTCAGCAATTGGAATACTGCTACAGCTGAATCTAGTCATACTCAGCAGAGCATATCAGCAGAAGAAGATCCATCTGAAGGATCTCATCATTATGAACCCGCTTCCAAAAATCCCGAAGATTATCCGTTCTTTAATAATACTTCAGGAAATTCTGATCATCAATCTTATAATTCTGAATCCCCATTCCTATATGATCCCTATATGTTTCCTGAACCAGTTTACCATGGTCCTTTTGAAACCTATATCCAAGCTCCTCCAGGATACCAAAATAGTTATAACGATATTATGGTTGGACTTCGTGAACCTCCACCAAAATATGGTTATGAACATAATATGCCCTCTTCTCCTATTGAGTGCCTAGATCGTTTGTTACGCCAAACGGACGAAGTAACACGAGAGAAAATCATGGACAAGGCAAGAACCAAATTTTATGGACAACAGGTCTATGAATATGGAGAAAGCCTAATGACCCTTGAAGAAGAGCTGATGAAAGATTAAAATATATATTGTATTTTATTTCCTTGTAACATATTTTATAATCTCGTTTTGTTTATTTTACGGAATGGTTGGAAGGGGCAAAGGTCCTAGTTTTCTTCGTAAATACGCCCCAACTAATTATTTCAAACGTAAAACGAATGAAACTACAATAAAAAGTAACGAGAAAACTGAAAGTTCAACTTTCAGAAGTCTTGGAGAAATAAGAAACCCAATTGTTCCCTATAATCCTTCTGTAAGTTTTTATTTTGCTCCTACCGTCGGAAGTTACAACGTCACTCCAATATATTCCCAAAATTTTCATGAGGGATACGCCGAAATGCCTTATGAAAATAATACTAAAGAAGAAGAACGTGCTGACTCTAGTATACCTTACGTTTCGTACTATGAGACGATTCCCATCCCTGCTCCTCACATAAATGAGAATGTATCAGGAAGTGAGAGGGAACAAATGTTGCTGAACCGAATAGTTCAATTGGAACAAGAATAAGCTGAAGTCGAAGCCATGAATGCTTTGTTGGTTCAAGCCTTTGAAGAAAAGAATTTTAAAAATTTCTACAAACAATATGTACTTTTCTTGTATATATGTAATTCATCAATAAAAAGGTTTTGTTTTTTATTACCATCTTAATTATGTTATAGTATGTCTAAACAAACCGGACCTTCATATAATACTAGAGGAAAAAGGAAACAAGTAGTGCTTGAAAACGCTGCTGAAGTGCCTGATTCTCATAAAAAACTACATAAATTTATTACAGAAGGAATCAAGGATTCCCTCCCGATGATTTTTACTGAAATGGAAAAGAGACAAGCAGATAAGCTATCTACTCAACCCTCAATTCCAAATTCTGTCCATTCTTAACCATTGACCCAATATACTCGAACCATAACTCAATCCAAACCCATTACTTTCAAACCAGAGCATTCTGCTACTCATCCAACCAGGAAGACTGAAAGGGAGAAATATTACCATAATTCACCTGAAGAAGAAAGGACGGGTAATAATTACGGCCATATAGAAAAGAAGAGGAAAATGATTGGGTGTACTTATAAAATGTTCCAAGATTGCAAACCCTTTAATTTTTCTGGAAGAGAAGGAGGGATAGCCACTTTAAGGTGGATAGAAAAGACTGAGTCTGTACTCGCAATTAGCGAATGTGCGGAGGAAGACAAGGTTCTATATGCCTCCAATCTATTTAAAGATCAAGCTTTAGAATGATGGAACAACATTGTTGCTGCCAAAGGAAGAGAAGCAGCATATGCAATAGGCTGGAGTGCTTTTAAAGCATGTAACATCCCAAAAATAAAACGACGATTAAAATAACGGGTTAAACGTGAGACGAACGGAATAAATGAATGAGGCGTGACGGGCCGGGCCGGATGGGTCGGCGAACTTGAGGGAAGGAGTCCCCTCCCTTTAAATAGCCAACACACTCCATAATCTCTCACTTGCAAGTTCTAAAAAGAGAAACCGTAGAGAGAGAAAGTTGGTGGATCGACTCGAGTTTGAAGAAGTGTGTTACTCCATAGCTCGTGAGCAAAACCTCCGAATCAGAAGCTCGATACAGGTAACGATCTGACCTAGATCTGAGTTTTCGTTCGTTTTGGGGTTTTCGGGTTTTGGATAAAAAGATGGTATTTTTACGTATGAAACTTGAATATAAACATAGATCTAGCATCTAGAATGAAAAAAAACAAACGTTTTGAATGTAAAAAGTTTGCACGCCCGTGTAATCCAATGCACGCCGTGCATTGCTCATTTTGAGGCCTATAAATAGGAGGCTTGGGTTCTTCATTCCACACACTTCACCAGACCTAAAGACACTATCCAGGGATAGTATTTCGTAGTTTAGAGTAGAGAACAGCGAGTAGAGAGGCTCCTCCTCTTTGTCCGCGATAGGGGAGCCTACGAAACTCAGCGTTACGCTAGTTAGTATGTCCATTCGTGGCTAAACTCTTTATATTGCTAGGGTGAAGATGAAGTTTGGTGCATGTTAATGTTTAACGTATTAATCTAGTAGTATGTTTATGTCTTTAACTATTCGTTCTTAAAACCACCTCTTGGTAGGCTTTTTATTGTTGTCTAAATCTGTCTTTATATTTGTGAGTGTTCATGATTTTCAAGTGTAAGACCTTAAAACCTTTTTAATCAAACTTCTTTTGATACTTGTACGTCTTTATACAAGTAGAGATTGATAAGCCAAGGCTTGGTCAACACTAGTAAGGGCGTACGTCTTTATACGAACTTATTATGCAACCAAGAATTAGTGAACTCATGTTGGGAACGGTACGTCTTTATACATGGTCCCATTGTTACATCGCCTCCGGGTGAGCAAAGTATAATCACCTATTTAACAATAATACTTATGTGTAAGTTCGATGTCCTAAACCAACTCGGAGATAACACCAAATAGTTGAGGGTAACGATGTCCCTAGCTGGGAGTCCTACCATTTTCTGATTAAAGATTATAATTCATGAATCAAATTCTGTGAGGACGAGGCTCTAGCGGTGACACGGGTCACACATTTGTATTAGTCATACCACTAGATTAATCAACTTAACATTATCACGTACCAAGCAGATTTGAAGCCCAAAGCAATACTCTTCGTGACCTGATCATTTCCAAGATATTTACTTTCATGCTATTTACTATTTTGTTATTTATATTTCTGTTACACACATCACGCACGTTTTTACTTTCTGTTATTTACTTTACCGTCATTTACTTTTCTGTCATTTACTTTTCTACTTCACAACACACAAAACCCACTCACTAATTAAACCGGCTAAACGATAACAAAAGTTGAGTATTGGAACTCGACCGTGTCCATTGGTTTGATACGTGGTTCTTACCTAAACTATATTACGTTGCAATAGGTACACTTGCCTAATGTGTGTGTTTTAAGTTTAAAGTAACTATCATTTTATTTTATAAATTTAAAACCTGATCTCGTGAAACCAATATCTCTGAATATATTATTATATAATTTATTTTCTATATACTTAACATGGCATGTTATACGAATAATCAAACATGTTATATAAATAATAACGCATGGTGATAATCACGCATATTATACGAATAATCACACATGTTATACGCACAACACATTAACATTTTCTCAAAAAAAAGTCGGTTTTTTATATTAAAAGTATAGCAAAACTGTACTAAAATTAAAGAAAATAAAATGCTCGATTTTATGGTGTAATTTTAAAAAAATGTTGTATAAAAAAGTTATATTTTAAAAAAATAGGGGAACTTGAAAAAGTCAACAAATATAGGCTATTCCAATTCTACCCCTCCAGACTCTTTTCACGCTTAAAAACAAGCAGACTAGGCACACCCTTGATCCTAACCCTTGATTTGCTAGATCAATGTTCTAGAATCCTTCGTACCTTCTAACCAAAAAAAGACTTTGTATTCAAAACTTTCTCTCTCTCTCTATACATACATTTATATATATACTAGATTAGAATCTCGTGTATTACACGGGTTAAATAAATGTAATGTTATACTTAGTAATAAAAAGTTTATGTTTTTAAAACCCGTGTAATACACGGGTTGAATAAACCCGTGTATTACACGAGTTGAATAAAATATAATGTAATATACTAACATATGCGCTCGTCAAAATGGAACAATGTGAATATGTAAATATATGATTAAAAATTTTTATTTGAATTCTAGCTGGCTATAAAATTGTTTTCAATTTATAGAATTCATAAAAATATGATTGAACAAATTAATTGATGATAAACACAATTTTAAATTAAAAAATGTATAGATAAAAATTGAAATAAATAATTAATTTAGTTGCCTAAAATAGTGGAGTTGATTATTAATAGGAGAGAGATGCGGGAAAATAAAAATGAGGAGGCCTAGAAATGTGACAAGTGTCCTCCTAGTTTACTTGTTTATTATGTAGTATAGATACTAGGTTAGAATCCCGTGTATTACACGTGTTGAATAAATGTAATGTTATATACTTAGTAATAAAAGTTTATGTTTTTAAAACCCGTGTAATACACGGGTTGAATTAACCCGTGTATTACACGGGTTAAATAAAATATAATGTAATCTATTAACATATGCGCTCGTCAAAATGGAACAATGTGAATATGTAAATATATGATTAAAAGTTTTTTATTTGAATTCTAGCTGACTATAAAATTGTTTTCAGTTTATAGAATTCATAAAAATATGATTGAACAAATTAATTGATGATGAACACAATTTTATATTAAAAAATGTATAGATAAAAATTGAAACAAATAATTAATTTAGTTGCCTAAAATAGTGGAGTTGATTATTAATATGAGAGAGAGGAGGAAAAATAAAAATGAGGAGGCCTAGAAATGTGACAAGTGTCCTCCTAGTTTACTTGTTTATTATGTAGTGTAGATGTAAAAAGTATAGATATATATATATATATATATATATGGAAATTTATTTCAGAACAAGGAAATTCTGCGAGAACAGAGTGAATAAACCTAAATCGTTTAATTTTTTGATACATGGTAATTTTTTTTAATTTTATACTTCTTACATACAAATATGTATGTTTATATACATAAAAAAAACATTAAACTAGTTTTTTCATATGTTTTTACATATTTAAAAGTTTCCTACACATGTGTAGGTTATGTGTAGGTAAAAAAAACTTACACATGAATTACACACGTGTAGTTATGTATATAAATGAAATTTGTTCACATTTTTTTGTTTGAATTTCATGAAAAACGAACAAACATTACATTTATATCATTTTCTTATTTTTTTAAACTTTTTAAGATTAAAAAAGTGAATGATTCGTTTTATCCTGCGTGTTCTCGCAATATTTAGTGTTATATATATATATATATAGAGAGAGAGAGAGAGAGAAGTTCATTTCAAAACACTTAAATATTGCGAGAACAAGGGGAACAAACTTAAATCGTTTATTTCTTTGATCCATGGTAAAAAAAAATAGAAGTTTATACTTCTTACATACAAGTATGTATGTTTATGTATATAAAAAAACCATCAAACTAGTTTTTTCATATGTTTTTATATATTTAAAAGTTTCCTACACATTTGTAGGTAAAAAAACCTACACATGAATTACACACGTGTAGGTATGTATATAAACGAAATTTTTTCATATTTTTATTTGAATTTCCTGAAAAACGAATAAACATTACATTTATATAATTTTATTATATTTTAAAACCTTTTAAAATTGAAAAAGTGAATGATTCGTTTTGTTATGCGTGTTCTCGCAATATTTAGTGTTATATATATATATATATAATATGGGTTGTGTTCCTTTTAAAACCCACTTTTCATGTAAAAACCTTATGTGACAATCCGGACTTTCGAGTTAACTCTGTTAGCACAACTTAGTTAGTCAAGCTATCTTTTAAACCAGTTAATACTGTAAGCACAACTCAGTTAGTTCAGTTAGAATTCTTAGGGGCTAAATCTGCCTTATCTCTAATCTAAATTCATGAAATCACGGGGACTGAATACGTAATTAACACAATTCTGATTTAGTTGACTTTTGAAAGTCAACCCGTATGTTTTTTAGCCTATTTCGCAAGCTATAACCGATTTCAGTTGGAAATTGTAACTGAGATACACATTCAGGTCATTAACGTTCATTATTAGGACAATTAACATCGACATTACTGCGAATTAAACCTAATAATGGGAATTAGACTCATCACCGTCGAGAACCTCTTCATCTAGATCGAATTCGATCAATTTCAGTTATCATCCTCGCAATCAACTACCTGCGCACCTAAATCGACTTCCTCAGAACTTTTTACACCATCTAATTGGGTTGGAGATGAAGCTGTGAGACCGACGTTTAGTCGAGCACCATCAATCCGACATCGAACCTGGTAATTGAAACTTTCCTCATACTCGTCTTGGTCCATATATTGAAAGCCCTAACCTAATTGGGGCTTACATTATCTAATTTAACACATACTGATTCTAGGGTTCGTCGCATAAACGGATTAATCGAACCCTACTCTACACTCTGTATCAATCAAATTAAAATACATGGATAGCTTCGCGATCCTCTAACCGTTGAAAGCCCTATGAATTCAACCGCTAATCTTATAGAAACTATCCAATTTGATTTCTGTGTTCAAAACCTAGGGTTTCGAATGTTTGAACAAGAATTAATCGATCCTAAACATGATGTTTTTGTAATTAAATCTACATGTAGACTCGCAATCCATTGTTTAACAAAACCCCCAACCCTCTGTTGCAAATCGTGATCGAAACCAGTAGGATTAGAGATGAGTTCGATTCGGTTCACGAATGGGAGGAAGAACACAGGAACTTCCATGTTAAAAATAATCCGATCTAGGTTTAGAATGCGATGGCCTAGCGGCTGAGTTGGTTAAAGCTTTGTACTCGTAGGGGAAGGACTCGGGTTCGAATCCCTCCCCACTGTTTTATTTTTAAAACCTTTTCCCAACTATTATTTTATTATTAAATCAAACCCTATATTATTATATTAATATATTGATGCATTTTGGCCGGAAAACCACCCGTAGGCTCGGGTTTGGTTTGTAACCCATTTTCATTAGAAATACCCACTTTTAAAATAATATATTTATATTATTTTCAAACCTCGACTCTGTATAAAATAATAAATTTATATTATTTTTAACCCGTGACTCCAACTAAAAAATAATATATATATTTAGATACTATTTCACCATGTTTACAAACATTATGAGACGTTTCAAACTAATAAATAATATAAGTATTTATATTATTTACGTACGTTTATATTCTCGAATAAATAATAGTTTATTTATTGTATTGTCACACATTTTAAATAATCGTGTTATTTCTCTAAAAATAATATATTAGTTTATATTATTTTCCTAGCCATTATTTTAAATGATGCAAAACGCGAATAAATAATTATATGTTATTATTCGAAAATAGAGACGTTCGACACGAAACATATTTACCTTAATTATTAAATTAAGAAATCCCTATTTCCCGTAGATACGTTCGTCTACTCATTGATCCTTAGAATGTTTATGACATTCAAATCTTCCGTGTCGTCGTCACAAAATCTCATATGTCCCTAACTTTTGTGTTTATAATTCTAGGGCATACGTAAGCCGTGCATGCTAACATTTGAGGTTCCAAATCTCATATTTGTGTTATACTACCTACTACGCAACGCAGGTGAGTTTTCACGGCCCCTTTTTACTTGTTTTACTATTGGGGGAGAAACATGCTTACACACAAACATATCTTACTTGTTTTCCTATTGAGGAGAAACAAACATGTACACAAACTATTATACTTTTACTTGTTTTCCCCGTGAGGAAGAAACATGTACGCAGACAGACATTATTTTACATGTTTTTCCCGTTGGGGGAGAAAACATGACACAACTATTTTAGATTATTGTAATTCATATGTTATTACTGTTGAGGCTAAGCGTGACACACTATCACAGAAAGTCCTCATCATACATCGAACCGTTAATATGTATCTTAGCGAGGTAATGTTTAGTAGTACTACTGGGTTTGACAAGCCCCACCCGCGTTAGTCGCACTAACTCGATTGGAGGTCGAACGGGTGAATTGTTAGCCTACTCACACCGCCAGCGTTGATAGACCTGGCAGGAGGCAATAAACAAACAGTCAGCTTCGGTTGCGAGCGCTTTAGTAAGACATAAACATAGGCTAGCTACATATAGATATGCATAGTGAATGTACATAATTTGGTAAACACTCTCTTATTACAAACTTGAAACCTGTGAACTCACCAACCTCGTGTTGACACTTTTTCTTACATGTTTCTCAGGTCGCTTTGGCACAGGTTGCACACTTAGGACATGCATGGAGTCCTACTATCATATCATTCATTTCAAACATTTTAAACAGTTAACTTAGTTATACTTTATACTGATTGACGCTTGTTGCGTGTAATTACTTTTGATTTCATATTAATGTTTACGCTTCCGCATTAACTCTGAGTATTTATGTTATGACTTTTAAGTCCCATATAGTGTCGTTTGATGTAACTAATGACTGAGATCCTGGTGTGTCACCTTCCAAACGGTAAAACTTCGTTAGTGGAATTTGGGGGTGTGACATATTGGTATCAGAGCCAGGTTTTAGAGAACTAGGATTGCATACTAGACTATAACCGCACACATGCATTAGTTACACGGCACAGACACTCATACCTGATACATATAGCATCTATACATACGTTGTAGTGCAGGCATGTAACACCATCCGTATCACCCTCAGTTGGTGAGAGACACAACATTTGCATTGCATCATCATTCCCAATGGCGACACTCGGGGAATCACCAGAATATCATCCACTCCCGTCCGGCGAGACGAAGCCTTCGGAGGAGTCTCTCACACCACCATCATCAGTCGGGTGTGGTGGGTTTTCTCAGGTCAATGTTATGGACGACACTCAGCACTAACGCATATCTCTTTGGGAATTGGGATCGTTGGAGGCGAGTCCCTATTGTAACCACCAGCAACAATACGCCGAATGAAGACAGACCATTGCACGCATTATTTCAGAATCCATTGGCACGTATATGTAATCACTTTACCGAGCCATGGGCTCGCGTCTTTGGTCGATATTCTGTTGAGAATAGATCGAACACAAATCTGAGAACACATTGTTCAATGCGTACTCAAACCCTATCTTGACTCAGTTGAAAGGACGGCTACTTTTCTGCTTCCTATAACTTGTATTCATGAATTAGTTTCATTTCGCGAAGTCGCATTTCGTGTACATGTTTGCTTCATGCTCTCATCTACCATCCGCTGGATTGGACTCTTGTATTGTGTTTCAACTCGAGTGAATACTCGGATCAAACGATTTCTGACTACTCATCCTGATATGAGTCCTAGTTGATCAACTTATGATTAATGACTAACCTTTCCGATAACTTGTGACAATCCGGACTTTTTCAGTTAGTTCCGTTAGCAATCCCATTAAATATTCTTCTAAAACTTAACCCCGTTAATCATTTCCAGTTAAATCCTAACATATTCAACATATTTCAAACTCTAGGGACTAATTCTGTCAATTCCCAAACCTTAATACAAGAAACCACAAGGACTGATTCTGTAATTTAACTAAACTTAAATTTGTTGACTTTGAAAGTCAAACCCGTGAGCATTTGATCCAAATTCGAATCCATGATCGATGGTTTGCACGAACTAGTAACTGAATTTGCATATTGATGTCATTAACGGTCATCATAACAGTTTTAATCACCATCATTGTGTCGATTGGAAACAATTTATGACTAATAAATCCGTAACCGTCAAACTCAATGCTTAATCAATCAAATTCGATAAACTTCATTTACCAATTCATGTACAAACCCTCTGCGCACATCAAACGAACCCATCTGAGTCTTTTGCACACGATAATCTGATCGGAGAAGCAGTTAAACTCGCCGAGAACCAAGCCAGCCACCGTTGACTGTTGTTTTAGTCGATCTCACTCAATTCGGATCCAAATCCGGTAAGCTTTCACACCCTTAGCTTTGTTTTCATCTGTTGATTGAAAGCCCTCTACTATTTGGGGCTTACAACACCAAATTAAACACGATTCAATTCTAGGGTTCATGTAATTTCGGGTTTAGTCGAGCTATATCCTAGACTCGATCTCAATGCAATTAACTTGCATGAATAGACTCGCAATCACCTACCCTTTGAAAGCCTTATACTAATTCGAACATCTAACATCGAAATAGTGATGAATGAATTCTAGGGTTCATCATAGTTTGGGTTTAATCGATTACTGATCTAAACGCAACCATAACTCAATTAACTTACATGGTTAGCTTTGTAATGACCTACTCTTTGTAAACCCTCTGTTAATTCAACCTTTTAATACCGAATTTATAATGATTTGGAAATTAGGGTTTGTACATAATCTAATTTGGAGTTTTTGATCCTAATCACCACCTCGATCCAATTAAATTATATCAACAGTTTCGCAATTCTTTGGTGATCAAAAGCCCTATGATTTAAACATGTTTCATCTAAATTTCTTAAATCGAATCCATACTAAGAACCTAGGTTTTCGAGTTTTAAAACAGAAATTAAACAATCGTGAACTTGATGATTTTCAAATTAAACATACTCCCATACCCGCAAATGTATAGAAAAACAAAAGCCCTATGATCTCTTGATGATTCGCGGTCGAATTCGTTGGTTTTGGGGTGGAGTTGGATCGGGTAGCGATAGGGGGGGAGAACCCATCTCACTTGTATGATAAAAGCAGTCAGAACCGGGTATGTATGCGATTACCCTACCGGGTCTACCGGTTAGATCGTTGTGTTGGTGTGGGTGAGGCCTGGGTTCGAACCCCACCAACTGCATTCTTTTTTTGGGAATTTTTTCTTTAAATTTAATTAATAAAAATCATTGCTAATATTTTTATAATGATATAATAAAGTGTTTTAGCCCCGTAACCCACCCGTAGACTCGGTTTTAAAATAATAACTATTACTTAATGTTATTCCAATTTATAAAAATAATATACATTTATATTGTTTTCGAACCACGACCCCGAATAAATAATATGTGTATATTATTTTCACCCCGTAACCTCAAATAAAAATAATATATTTTATATTATTTTACCATGTTTGTAAACCCTACGTAACGTTTCAAAATTTATAAATAATATAAATTTTTATATTATTTACCTAAGTGTATATACTCGAATTAAAAATAATATATTTACTATTTTTTCACACAAAGGATTATTTGGTAAATCATACAAACTTAAAATAATATATTAAATTATATTATTTCCCTGTGACCGTTTTAAATGAACACACGAATAAATACATTTATAAATTATTATTCGCTCGACACAAAACGTATTTATCTTAATTATTAAATTAAGAAAAACCCTATTCCCATGGACAAATTCGTCTACTCGTTGATCTTTAGAGCGTTTCTTTTAAGACGTTCAACATTCCGTGTCGTCGTCACGTATCCCAATAATTCCCATTTTTGTCCCTAATTTATGTGTTTATAATTTTAGGGCATTCATAAGTCATTTGAGACTTACACATGTGGTTCCAACTTGTCCTTTGTGTGATACTATCTACAACGCAACGCAGGTGAGTTTTCACGGCCCCTTTTTAATGTTTTAACTTGGGGGAGAAAACATGATCAAACAATTTTGGGATTTTGTAATTCGTATGATATCAATGTTAAAGCTAAGCGTAACACGCTATCACAGAAAGTCCTCAACTTATATCGGACCGTTAATATGGATCTTAGCGAGGTAATATTTAGTAGTACTACTGGGTTTGACAAATCTCACCCGCGTTAGTCGCGCTAACTCGATTAGATATCGAACGGGTGAAATGTTAGCCTACTTACACCGCCAGTGTTGATAGACCTGGCAGGAGGCAATAAACAAACAGTCAGCTTCGGTTACGAGCACTTGAGCTGAACATGAACATAGGTTAGCTACCTATAGATACGTACTGAATGAAATAAATCTGGTAAACGCTTATTTACATATATTGAAACCTGTGAACTCACCAACCTCGTGTTGACATATTTTCTTACATGTTTTCTCAGGTCGCTAAGATAAGACACAGGTGCACGTTAGGGCATGCATGGGATTCAACTACTTTGATTATGACTAATTTATATTTGTTTGGATTATTCTATTGTACTTGTTTTGGTTGGACGTTTTGGACTTTTTGGACTTTGTTTTTGGGCGCGTGTATTTTGCGCATTTACTTTCCTTACGCTTCCGCATTGATACTCTGATTTGAATGATATTTTCATTTTGAGTCCCATGTAGAGTCGTTCAAAGTAACTAATGTCTGAGATCCTGTTTCGTCACTTCCCAAACGGTAAAACTCCGTTAGTTGAAATTGGGGGTGTGACAAATTGGTATCAGAGCCATTGGTTATATAGAACTAGGATTGCATCCTAGACTATAGCTTCACACATTAGTTACATGTCATTTGGATGTTTGTCACTTATATGTATTGTTACAGGAACATGTCGTCAACCCAACTTCATCACCTAAGGCGCCAAGACATAAGGCACCTATCCTATCATCCCCGGAGCCCAAAAGGCGCATGACTACTTCCAGTGACTATTCAGTTGACCAGGGAGAAACGAGCAGCGCGCAAGCAATGAATCCTGCTCGTAATTGGAACGCATACCCACAAATGATCCAAAGATGGATCGAAATGGGAAATGTCCCATCACCTTACTTCGGTTCTACTTCCTCATCATCTACCTTGCCTAGCTTGCCATGTACTATGGAACAAGCTTTTGCAGCCTTTGACTTTTATATGTCTAGAGAGTTAAGCATTGTGAAAGATGCTACCGATGAGATACCAGATATTCTGAAAAGAGAGCCTCAAATAGAGGAGAATAAAATAGGAATAGAACTTTTGACTGCTGAACTAGCAGTAACTGACCAGGTCCATAACCTTTTGGTGGATCGTGTGACACATTTAGAGACGAGGGTGGATACCTCGGACAATGACATGGAAGGAGTTCTGGAGAGGGTGGCTGCTCTGGAAGCTCAGCTACATGTAGCAAACCACACTGCTAAAGGTCTTCAAGAGAGGGTGACTCACTTGGAAGCCCAACTACAAGCCGCTCTATTTCCTGAGGAGATTCCACTTTCTGATGGCGAGGAGGAGCCCTTTGAGGAGGAGCCCTTTGAAGAGGAACCCTTTGAGTAGGAGCCCTTCGGGGAGGAGCCCTTGGAGGAGGAACCAGTGGAGATAGACGATGCACAATCGTATGTTTCTTCCGATGGCGAAGATGCTTGTTGATCTTCCTATTCTATCTTCCTTTTCATGTTTGCTTTTGCTTATGTTATTTCTCTTTTCAAACCTAGATGGGTAAGGTTGTTCCCATTCAACAAAAGCATGAGAAGTTTAATGTTTGAGTTATTTATTTTGTAGCCTTACAATTTATTTAATTTTCAAAATATTAAATGTTGTACCTTCTTACTCATACCTGAATAATGTTTAATATGCGATATATTTCTCATTGTTTTTCATTTGTGATTGTGAAGAATCATGTCAGGGAGAGGACGTGGAGGTCGTGCCGGTGGTCGGGGTACCATTAACATGACGGCAGCAGAGCTAGCGGCACTAATAAACGACAGTGTGGCGAAGGCTCTAGCAGCACAAAATGCTGCAGGTAAATGCTTTAGCTATTGACTAATGATGTCAATCTATCTCTTAAAAAGCATGCCCTAAACTCTATAATTCCAATCCTATTTTTATTTCAAAATCCAGGCCAGCAAAACCCGCAAAATCAACAACCAGCCTGCACTTTCAAGGCATTCATGGATTGTAAGCCCCACGCCTTTAGTGGAGCTGAAGGAGCCGTTGGACTACTTCGATGGTTTGAGAAGGTTGAATCGGTGATTGCCATGTGCAACTATCCCATGGCTAATCAGGTAAAGTTTGCCGCCGGAACTTTGGAGGGCCCGACACTCACATGGTGGAACGCCCAGGTCCAAATGTTGGGTCTGGCCATGGCGAATGGACTCCCGTGGGAGGAATTTAAATTAATGATGAAGGAAGAATACTGTCCTCGCGATGAAATCCAGAAGTTAGAGGGAGAGTTTTGGAACCTAAAGATGGAGGGTTCTGAAATTGAACTCTACACCACACGTTCCCATGAACTTTATACTATGTGCCCGTATATGGTGACCCCTGATTACAAGAGAATTGAGCTTTACATTGGAGGTCTAGTGCCTCAAATACAAAGCATGGTTACTTCATCCAATCCTTCCATTATCCAACAAACTATCTGACTTGCCCATAAGTTAACCGATCAGGCGGTGACACAAAGGACTCTACCTCCGAGAGGTTCGATTTCCAAACCCACCGACAATCACAAACGCAAGTTTGATCACCATTCCAACACCCACAACCACTCCAACTCTCACTCCAAAGGACCCCAGCCCAACCAACCCCAGTTTAATCAACCACAGCAGCAGCAACAACGTAGGTTTGAGCCTACTAAGAACTTAAACCAGTCGACCTCTTCAGGTCAAAACCAGGGTGGTTACGCGGGGAAGTCTCCGAAGTGTAACAAGTGCAACTTCCACCTCTTCGGGTTTTGCAACCGTTGCAAGAGGTGCGGCAAAATAGGTCATGCTGCTAAGGATTGCAGGGGAGAGTTACAAGCTAAACAACCTGGATCCACAAGGGGTTGCTTTGAGTGCGGAAAGGAGGGACATATTCGGAAGAATTTTCCTCAACTGAAGAAAGGGGGTAATGGAAACCACAACCCTAACTAGAATAACAATGGCAATGGTGGTAACAATGGAAATGGTGGAGGAAATGGTGCGAAGGGACGAGCCTTCGTACTACGATCTGGAGAAGCCCGTTACGATCATAATGTGGTCACCGGTAAGTTTCTCTTAAATAATTACTTGCTTCTGTCCTTTTTGACACTAGTTCTGATAGAAGTTTTATATCTAAGAAACTTAGTGATATGATAAAAGGAACTCAAACTCTGTTAGAAGCTAAATATATAATAGAGATAGCTGATGGCCAAATAATTGAAGCAACTCACATTCTTAAGGAATGTAAGCTTGAGCTAGCTAAACATATATTTGATATCGACCTTATGCCGGTCACACTTGGTAGTTTTGATGTAATTGTCGGCATGGATTGGTTATCTAAAAACAAGCCAAAATTATCTGTCATGAGAAGATTATTCGTATTCCTCTCCCGAGTGGAGAAACCCTTTCCGTTCAAGGCGAAAGAGCTGGTGCATTCATGGGCATCATATCTTTTATGAAAGAACAAAAATGCCTTCGAAAGGGGCATACAACTATTTTGGCTCTCATTGCTGAGCAGTCATCAGAAGAGAAGAAGATTGAAGATATTCCCATCGTTCGTGAATTTGTGGAAGTATTTCCCGAGGATCTGCCTGGTCTGCCACCGCAATGTCAAGTTGAATTCCAAATTGATCTAGCACCCGGAGCAGCACCAATTGCTCGGGCACCTTACAGAGTGGCACCCAGTGAATTACAAGAGTTGTCCACTCAATTGCAAGATTTGTTAGATAAAGGTTTCATCCAACCTAGTTCATCACCGTGGGGAGCTCCGGTACTATTTGTCAAGAAGAAGGATGGAACTTTCCATATGTGTATTGACTACCGGGAGCTGAATAAAGTCACAATCAAGAACCGTTACCCTTTGCCTCACATAGATGACCTCTTTGATCAACTCCAAGGATCAAGTTTCTATTCCAAAATAGATCTTAGGTCCGGCTACCATCAGTTAAGAGTCCGAGAAGAGGATATCTCTAAGACTGCATTCAGAACAAGGTACGGTCATTACGAGTTTATGGTCATGCCTTTCGGATTAACCAACGCACCTGCGGTATTCATGGACCTCATGAACCGTGTGTGTAAGCCCTACTTTGATCAATTCGTTATCGTGTTCATCGACGACATCCTCATTTATTCCAAGAACAAGGAAGAACATGAGGAACATCTACGCCTAATTTTCGAACTACTTAAGCGAGAGCAACTGTATGCTAAGTTTTCCAAGTGTGAATTCTGGATTCGGGAAGTTCAGTTTCTAGGACATGTGGTTAACGAGAAAGGAATACATGTCGACCCATCAAAGATAGAAGCCATCAAGAATTGGGCAGCACCGACGACTCCGACTGAGGTGCGACAATTTCTGGGATTGGCTGGATATTACCGTCGATTCATCGAAGGATTTTCAAAATTTGCTCAACCTCTCACTGCTTTAACTCAAAAGGGTAGAGCCTATAATTGGGGCAATAACCAAGAGTCAACATTCCAACATCTTAAACAGAAACTCTGCAGTGCACCTATTCTAGCTCTTCCGGAAGGAACCGATGATTTTGTAGTGTATTGTGATGCATCTATTCAGGGTCTGGGTTGTGTCTTAATGCAACGCGAAAAGGTGATCGCATACGCTTCACGTCAACTAAAGGTCCACGAGAGAAACTACACCACTCATGACTTAGAGTTGGGAGCCGTAGTTTTCGCACTTAAGATATGGAAACATTACTTGTACGGTACCAAGTGCACCATCTACACCGATCACAAGAGTCTTCTTCGAACAGAAAGAGTTGAACATGCGACAGCGTCGTTGGGTCGAACTCTTAAATTATTATGACTGTGCGATCCGGTATCATCCGAGTAAAGCTAACGTTGTAGCTGATGCCTTAAGTCTAAAGGAAACGAAACCCAAATGAGTTCGAGCATTACAGCTTACTATTCACCCCGGATTACCTGAAAAAATCCGCAGTGCTCAACTCGAAGCCCTAAAAGAAGAAAATCTACCGCTGGAAGGTACACGCGGTATGGAAGCACAACTTGAAGTCAAATCTGACGGTATTCGCTACTTTGCCGAGCGAATATGGGTTCCAGTATTCGGAAACCTAAGGGAACTAGTTATGGATGAGTCTCATAAATCTCGTTACTCGATACATCCAGGTTTCGACAAAATGTACCATGATCTAAAGGTGCTATATTGGTGGCCGAAGATGAAGGCCGATATAGCCACCTATGTTATTAAGTGTCTGACTTGCGCAATGGTCAAAGTTGAATATCAAAAACCATCCGGCCTTTTCCAACAACCAGAAATTCCCATGTGGAAATGGGAACAAATATCCATGGACTTCATAACCAAATTACCACAAACTCCTACCGGATATGATACCATTTGGGTAATTGTTGATCGATTAACAAAGTCCGCTCACTTCTTAGCAATCAAAGAGACCGACAAAATGGATAAGCTTACTCGTACTTACTTGAAAGAAATAGTCTCTCGGCACGGGTGCCAATCTCTATCATTTAGGATCGTGATTCACGATTCACTTCTCGTTTCTGGCAGTCGTTACATAAAGCCTTAGGCACGCGTCTAGATATGAGCACAACATACCATCCTCAAACTGATGGCCAAACAAAACGTACTATTCAAACGCTGGAGGACATGATACGAGCTTGTGTGATTGATTTCGGTAACACTTGGGAGTCTCACCTACCGTTGGTGGAGTTCACATACAACAACAGTTATCATACTAGCATCAAGGCAGCTCCATTTGAAGCACTTTATAGACGAAAATGCCGTTCTCTTATTTGTTGGACCGAAGTTGGGGATAGTCAACTTACAGGTCCTAAACTTGTATTTGAAACTTCCGAAAAGATCGTTCAAATTAGAAACCGTATGGCGGCAGCTCGTGATCGTGAAAAGAGTTATGCCGACAAGCGTCGTAAACCCTTGGAGTTTCAAATAGGTGACATGGTCTTACTCAAAGTCTCACCTTGGAAAGGTGTCATTCGTTTCG
This sequence comes from Smallanthus sonchifolius, assembly GCA_023525975.1. Taxonomy (NCBI): domain Eukaryota; kingdom Viridiplantae; phylum Streptophyta; class Magnoliopsida; order Asterales; family Asteraceae; genus Smallanthus; species Smallanthus sonchifolius. The sequence goes on from CM042028.1 coordinate 57,408,668, forward strand.
GGAAACGAGGCAAACTGAATCCTCGTTATGTTGGACCATTTAAGATAATAAAGAGAATCGGACCAGTAGCGTATCAACTGGACTTACCTGAAGGACTTAGGGGTGTACACAACGTCTTTCACGTCTCAAATTTGAAGAAATGTCTAGCAGACAAATCACTCGCGGTTCCTCTTGAGGAACTACACATTGATGAACAGTTAAGTTTCATTGAAGAACCCGTGGAAATTATGGATAGGGAAGTCAAAACGTTAAAGCACAGTAAAATCCCTATTGTCAAAGTTCGTTGGAACTCGAAACGCGGACCAGAATTCACGTGGGAGCGCGAGGATCAGATGATGCGCAAATATCGTAATCTGTTCAAGCACTCCGTGTCAAATTCTTAAGGTACTATTTAATTTTCGGGACGAAAATTCTTTCAACTAGGGGATGATGTGATATCCCGGGAAATTTTTTTTATTTATTATTTATTTTAATTTTTGGGACGAAAATTCTTAAGCTAAGCGTAACACGCTATCACAAAAAGTCCTCAACTTATATCGGACCGTTAATATGGATCTTAGCGAGGTAATATTTAGTAGTACTACTGGGTTTGACAAATCCCACCCGCGTTAGTCGCGCTAACTCGATTAGATATCGAACGGGTGAAATGTTAGCCTACTTACACCGCCAGTGTTGATAGACCTGGCAGGAGGCAATAAACAAACAGTCAGCTTCGGTTTGGACTTTTTGGACTTTGTTTTTGGGCGCGTGTATTTTGTGCATTTACTTTCCTTACGCTTCCGCATTGATACTCTGATTTGAATGATATTTTCATTTTGAGTCCCATGTAGAGTCGTTCAAAGTAACTAATGTCTGAGATTCTGTTTCGTCACTTCCCAAACGGTAAAACTCCGTTGGATGAAATTGGGGGTGTGACATAACTTATCATCTCTAACAATACTCTGTATTCGGAAATACAAACTAAAGGACATTATGACACAGGATAGGGAGAACTAGGGTGAACATGCAAAGCAAATTATCATTACGGGTGCACACGTAATAATAATTTGAGGTGCATGTAAGTCCTGGTGAAACCTAGTGTGTGGATGAATGGTCCTAATCAGTGATTTACAGACTTAAGTTTCCACTATCTGTAGAGACTCTCATAGCCCGCTCAACGACTAGTTGGTATCGTTAGACTCGTTTAACAGCTGATAGACGCGACTATCATGTTGAAAATGTTTACGGGCACACTGAATTATCATCAATGGAATCCATCAATGTTATTTTCACTCATGTAAAGAGTCTTAGTGATCTTACAACTCTCATTCAAACTTAATCAATGGAACCATCTAGAGTGAAACTCTAGTAGAACCTCAGGGTAAAACCACCGACCCCAAGTATGTAAGCAGAATTGGGAGAATTCCTTCCTACTAACACGTTATTCCTTACACTCCAATAATAAATTCCAGTTGACGCTATTACCTAATCCTGTGACTAATCCTTGGTCTAATTTGATTTATACCCCATCATATCCAGTTGTTCCAATGACATTGGTAAACGGAAATTTAATCTAACTGACCATCGGTTGAACGCGATTACTTAAACCTTCATCCTATCCCTTGTACTTCTGGAATCTATATCTCATTAAAATCTTGTCTACATGTGAACCTCTCCCCTCAACCTTTTTGTTGACCGACGCTTACCTTATAAGCGCAGGTCTCACTAGAAGTGTCAGCATGACTTCATGAATTTCATGTTGATGTGGTCGTAGTCCAACTCTATCAGAATTTAGGTATACCATAGAGATAGCAGATGGTCAAATAATTGAAGCAACTTACATTCTTAAGGGATGTAAGCTTGAGCTAGCTAGACGTATATTTGATATCGACCTTATGCCGGTCACACTTGGTAGTTTTGATGTAATTGTCGGTATGAAGTGGTTATCCAAGAACCAACCTGTGGCCATCTGTTGTGACAAAAATGTTTGCCTTCCTCTCCTTAGAGGGGAAATCCTTTCTGTCCAAGGCAAAAGGGAGTGGTGCAGTCGTTGGCATCATATCCTTCATGAAAGCACAGAAATGTCTTCGAAAAGGTCATACTGCTATTCTGGCTCCCATTGCCGAGCATCCATCTGAGGGAAGGAAGATTGACGACATTCCGATTGTTCGTGATTATCCGGAAGTATTTCCCAAAGATATACCTAGTCTTCCACCTCACCGTCGAGACGAATCTCAAATTGATTTAGCACCCGGAGCAGCACCTATTGCTCGGGTACTATATAAACTTGCACCTAGTGAGCTACCAGAACTATCCACACGACTGCCAAAGTTGTTGGATGAAGGCTTCATCCGACCTAGCTCATCGCCCTGGAGAGCTCCAGTCCTATTCGCCAAGAAGAAAAACGGAACTTTCCGCATACTAAACATGGTGACCATCAAAAACCATTATACTCTACCCCGCATCGATAATCTATTCGACCAACTCCAAGGATCAAGCTTCTATTCCAAGATAGATCTAAGATCCGGTTATCATCAACCGAGAGTCCGAGATGGGGACGTCTCAAGGACTGCATTCAGGACTAGGTACGACCATTACGAGTTTATGGTCATGCCTTTCGGACTGACCAACGCACCCGCGGTGTTCATGGACCTCATGAACCGTATGTGTAAACCCTACCTCGATTAGTTCGTCATCGTTTTCATTGTTGACATCCTCATCTATTCTAAGAACAAGGAAGGACATGAGTAGCACCTACACTTAATCCTTGGATTGCTGAAACAAGAGCAATTGTATGCCAAATTCTCTAAGTGCGAAATCTGGATTCGCGAAGATTCAACTTCTAGGACATGTAGCCAACGAGAAAGGAATACATGTCGACCCATCTAAAGTAGGAGCCATCAAGGATCAGACAGCACCGATGACTGCAACAGAGGTGCGACAACTTCTAGGATTGGCTGGCTGCTACCGTCAATTCATTGAGGAAATCTCAAAATATTGCTCAACCTCTCACTACTCTAACTCAAAAAGGGAAAACCCTATAACTGGAGCGAAACTCAGGAATCCGTATTTCAACCGTTGAAACAGAAACTCTGTAGTGCACCTATCCTAGTTTTTCCTGAAGAAACGGATGACTTCGTAGTGTATTACAATGCCTCTATTCGAGGTCTTGGTTGTGTGTTGATGCAACGCGAAAAGGTTATCACATACGCTTCCCGTCAATTGAAAGCTTATGAAAAAAAAACTACACTACCCATGACCTAGAATTAGGAGATGGAGTGTTTGCTTTGAAAATCTGGAGACATTACTTGGACGATACCAAGTGCACGATTTACACCGATCACAAGAGTCTTCAACGCATATTCGAACAGAAGGAGTTGAACATCCGACAACGTCGTCGGATCAAAATTTTGAACGACCATGACTGTGCTATCAAGTATCATCCGGGTAAGGCTAACGTAGTAGCCGATTCCCTAAGCCGGAAATAAACTAGACCCAGACGAGTTCGAGCATTCCAACTCACTATCCATCCCGGACTACTTGATAAAATACGTAATGCTCAACTCGAAGCCCTTAAAGATGAAAACCTACCGTTGGAATCCACGCGTGGTATGGAAGTGCAACTCGAGGTCAAATCTGACGATATTCGCTACTTCACTGAGCGAATATGGATTCCCGTATTCGGAAACTTAAGGGAACTAGTCATGGATGAGGCTCATAAATCTCGTTACTCTATTCATCCAGGTTCCGACAAGATGTACCATGACCTAAAGGTGCTGTATTGGTGGCCAAAGATGAAGGCCGATATAGCCACCTATGTGAGCAAGTGCCTGACTTACGCAAAGGTCAAAGTTGAATATCAAAAGCCTTCTGGTCTCCTTCAACAACCAGAATTTCCCATGTGAAAATGAGAACAAATATCCAAGGACTTCATCACCAAATTACCACGAACTCCTACCAGATGTGATGCCATTTGGGTAATTGTTGATCGATTAACAAAGTCCGCTCACTTCTTAGCAATCAAAGAGACCGACAAAATGGATAAGCTTACTCGTACTTACTTGAAAGAAATAGTCTCTCGGCACGGGGTGCCAATATCTATCATTTCGGATCGTGATGCACGATTCACCTCTCTTTTCTGGCAGTCGTTACATAAAGCTTTAGGCACGCGTCTAGATATGAGCACAACATACCATCCTCAAACGGATGGCCAAACAGAACGTACTATCCAAACTCTGGAGGACATGCTACGAGCTTGTGTGATCGATTTCGGTAACACTTGGGAGTCTCACCTACCGTTGGTGGAGTTCTTCTACAACAACAGTTATCACACTAGCATCAAGGCAGCTCCGATTGAAGCACTTTATGGACGGAAATGTCGTTCTCCTATTTGTTGGGCCGAGGTTGGGGATAGTCAACTTACAGGTCCTGAACTCGTACTTGAAACTTCTGAGAAAATCATTCAAATTAGAAACCGTATGGCAGCAGCTCGTGATCGTCAAAAGAGCTATACCGATAAACGTCGTAAACCGTTAGAATTTCAAGTAGGGGATATGGTCTTATTAAAAGTCTCACCTTAGAAGGGTGTCATTCGTTTCGGGAAACGAGGCAAACTGAATCCTCGTTATGTTGAACCATTCAAGATAATGAAGAGAATCGGACCAGTAGCGTATCAACTGGACTTACCTGAAGGACTTAGTGGTGTACACAACGTCTTTCACGTCTCAAATTTGAAGAAATGTCTAGCAGACGAATCACTCACAGTTCCTCTTGAGGAACTACACATTGATGAACAATTACGTTTCATCGAAGAACCCGTGGAAATTATGGATAGGGAAGTCAAAACGTTAAAGCACAGTAAAATCCCTATTGCCAGAGTTCGTTGGAACTCGAAACGCAGACCGGAATTCACGTGGGAGCGCGAGGATCAGATGATGCGCAAATATCCTAATCTGTTCAAGCACTCCGCGTCAAATTCTTAAGGTACTATTTAATTTTTGGGACGAAAATTCTTTCAACTAGGGGATGATGTGATATCCCGGGAAATTTTTTTTTATTATTTAATTTTCGGGACGAAAATTCTTTCAACTTGGGGATAATGTGACAATCCGGACTTTCGAGTTAACTCTGTTAGCACAACTTAGTTAGTCAAGCTATCTTTTAAACTAGTTAAACCGGTTAACACTGTTAGCACAACTCAGTTAGTTCAGTTAGAATTCTTAGGGGCTAAATCTGCCTTATCTCTAATCTAAATTCATGAAATCACAGGGACTGAATATGTAATTAACACAATTCTGATTTAGTTGACTTTTGAAAGTCAACCCGTATGTTTTTGAGCCTATTTCGCAAGCTATAACCGATTTCAGTTGGGAATTATAACTGAGATACACATTCAGGTCATTAACATTCATCATTAGGACAATTAATATCGACATTACTGCGAATTAAACCTAATAATGGGAATTAAACTCATCACCGTCGAGAACCTCTTCATCTCGATCGAATTCGATCAATTTCAGTTATCATCCTCGCAATCAACTACCTGCGCACCTAAATCGACTTCCTCAGAACTTTTTACACCATCTAATTGGGTTGGAGATGAAGCTGTGATTGCCGGAGACTAAGCCACTCAAGTCGCGACCGACGTTTAGTCGAGCACCATCAATCCGACATCGAACCTGGTAATTGAAACTTTCCTCATACTCGTCTAGGTCCATATATTGAAAGCCCTAACCTAATTGGGGCTTACATTATCTAATTTAACACATACTGATTCTAGGGTTCATCGCATAAGCAGATTAATCGAACCCTACTCTACACTCTGTATCAATCAAATTAAAATACATGGATAGCTTCGCGATCCTCTAACCGTTGAAAGCCCTATGAATTCAACCGCTAATCTTATCGAAACTATCCAATTTGATTTCTGTGTTCAAAACCTAGGGTTTCAAATGTTTGAACAAGAATTAATCTATCCTAAACATAATGTTTTTGTAATTAAATCTACCTGTAGACTCGCAATCCATTGTTTAACAAAACCCCCAACCCTTTGTTGCAAATCGTGATCGAAACCAGTAGGATTAGAGATGAGTTCGATTCGGTTCACGAATAGGAGGAAGAACACAGGAACTTCCATGTTAAAAATAATCCGATCTAGGTTTAGAATTCGATGGCCTAGCGGCTGAGTTGGTTAAAGCTTTGTACTCGTAGGGGAAGGACCCGGGTTCAAATCCCTCCCCACTGTTTTATTTTTAAAATTTTTTCCCAACTATTATTTTATTATTAAATCAAACCCTATATTATTATCTTAATATATTGATGCATTTTGGCCGGGAAACCACCCGTAGGTTCGGGTTTGGTTTGTAACCCATTTTCATTAGAAATACTCACTTTTAAAATAATATATTTATATTATTTTCAAACCTCGACTCCGTATAAAATAATAAATTTATATTATTTTCAACCCGTGACTCCAACTAAAAAATAATATATATATTTAGATACTATTTCACCACGTTTACAAACATTATGAGACGTTTCAAACTAATAAATAATATAAGTATTTATATTATTTACGTACGTTTATATTCTCGAATAAATAATAGTTTATTTATTGTATTGTCACACATTTTAAATAATCGTGCTATTTCTCTAAAAATAATATATTAGTTTATATTATTTTTCTAACCATTATTTTAAATGATGCAAAACGCGAATAAATAATTATATGTTATTATTCGAAAATAGAGACGTTCGACACGAAACATATTTACCTTAATTATTAAATTAAGAAATCCCTATTTCCCGTAGATACGTTCGTCTACTCATTGATCCTTAGAATGTTTATGACATTCAAATCTTCCGTGTCGTCGTCACAAAATCTCATATGTCCCTAACTTATGTGTTTATAATTCTAGGGCTTACGTAAGCCGTGCATGCTAACATTTGAGGTTCCAAATCTCATATTTGTGTTATACTACCTACTACGCAACGCAGGTGAGTTTTCATTTTTACTTGTTTTACTATTGGGGGAGAAACATGCTTACACACAAACATATCTTACTTGTTTTCCTGTTGAGGAGAAACAAACATGTACACAAACTATTATACTTTTACTTGTTTCCCCGTGAGGGAGAAACATGTACGCAGACAAACATTATTTTACATGTTTTTCCCGTTGGGGGAGAAAACATGACACAACTATTTTAGATTATTGTAATTCATATGTTATTACTGTTGAGGCTAAGCGTGACACACTATCACAGAAAGTCCTCATCATACATCGAACCGTTAATATGGATCTTAGCGAGGTAATGTTTAGTAGTACTACTGGGTTTGACAAGCCCCACCCGTGTTAGTCGCGCTAACTCGATTGGAGGTCGAACGGGTGAATTGTTAGCCTACTCACACCGCCAGCGTTGATAGACCTGGCAGGAGGCAATAAACAAACAGTCAGCTTCGGTTGCGAGCGCTTTAGTAAGACATAAACATAGGCTAGCTACATATAGATATGCATAGTGAATGTACATAATCTGGTAAACACTCTCTTATTACAAACTTGAAACCTGTGAACTCACCAACCTCGTGTTGACACTTTTTCTTACATGTTTCTCAGGTCGCTTTGGCACAGATTGCACACTTAGGACATGCATGGAGTCCTACTATCATATCATTCATTTCAAACATTTTAAACAGTTTACTTAGTTATACTTTATACTGATTGACGCTTGTTGCGTGTAATTACTTTTGATTTCATATTAACGTTTACGCTTCCACATTAACTCTGAGTATTTATGTTATGACTTTTAAGTCCCATATAGTGTCGTTTGATGTAACTAATAACTGAGATCCTGGTGTGTTACCTTCCAAACGATAAAACTCCATTAATAAAATTTGAAGGTGTGACACCTTAAAACCCAACCCAACCAGCCCAACCAATTAGAGATTGACACGTTACACTATACTTTTTATTTGTTGAAGGGTAATTTCAACCTTTCAACCCCATATGCGGTCATCGTACTACCTCCATCTCCCCCATTTGTACTTGATCCCCCACTTCCCTATGTATTCTCTTCCTCAAGATCCCCCTTTTCCTTTGAATATGTCTTTCACAGAGATGTATCTTCTCTCCATCACTTATTTCCTGGACTTACATTCTGCAGATTCTCTCAAGAAACCTTTATCTCTCTCTACTCTGTCGTCTCTCTCCCCTAAACCGGCCCCAAAATCATTCCCTATAAGAGAAAATCGACTTACAAGTCTGAATAGTGGTGAAGACATGTTAGAGGTTGATGTGCTTGTTGCTGTTGGTGAAGGTACGGTTAAGATTAAGAAGAAAAGAAGACCTGGTAGAGGTGAAGATTATAGTTGATGCTACACGTACTCTTCAGGTCTGAGTTTCTTTCTTTTCCTGATGTTGATTGTGGTTATGAACATAAAATTGTTATGATCTGAATTAGGGTTTTTGTTAGTATATCATCTAATTGCTCTTATTGATATCCAGAGTTCATGTATTTAAAGGATAGAGTTTGATTAAAGTTGTATCCAATTTATGCCCACCAAGTGTTTGATAATATGTTTAGGGTTTTTATGAGGAATTAATTGTATCCAGTTTAACCATTTGCCATATGCCATCATTAAAAAGTGTGAAAAGTCAAAAAGAATTAATAATGCTCAAGAAGATTCTCCAAGCTTGTCCTGCTAAAGGATATTTCAAACATTTGATTAAAATCTGAATTTCATTTCATCACCTGTTGTAATTTTCATGTCATTTTATTTCTGTTTTAAAAACACTTCAATTAGATTGTTGTAGTTTTCTTGTCATTTTGTTTCTGTTTTAAAAGTCTGAAATTCATTTCATCATTTTGTTTCTATTTTTTTAGTATCTTTTTTGTAGTGTTATTACAATCTATTAGGATGATAACATCGGTGCAAGTATTACACTAATTAATTCGATGTATTTTATATTTTTAGATTTTTTTATATTTACCTTCATTTTATTGTACCTTCCAAGCCTATATTTTTTTTGAGTAAAATAAAGATATATTTTTTTGGTCAAATCGAACTTAACTTCCATTTTTAACAACCCGGTCTAATATTGATATAAAAAATAACACATGAATGTTTCTCAGCCCAAAGTTACCATCAACAACATAACAAACATTTGGTAAAATGTTATACCGATGTTACTAGAATATTAGCTTTTGTTTATGTGTGTTTATTTAAAGTGTAAAAAGGCATTACTTACTCTTAACGAATAAAAATAAATAAACTGATATTTTTGTAAAAACTTTGTGATATTTGCCTTAATGTAATATTAGGTTACACAAGTGTAACTGCACCCTTCTTTTAGTTGTAAGACACAATTTATTGTGTGACTTTTATAATCATTTATCTTATTATTAAATTATCAAATGTTTTATTTATTTATTTATTAACCTATGACTAGTAATTAATTGACGAGCCTAATTACTCTTAATGAGCCATTAACAGTGGCGGATCCAGGAATTTTTTTCAGGGGGTTCACTCTATGTTTTTTAAGGGGTTCACCTCAGTGCCGTTCTATATAAATTTCGAAACTCGGGGGGTTCCGGTGAACCCCCTCCGGGCTATGTAGGTCCGCCCCTAGCCATTAATGGGTTTCTCCCTGGGTGTACATATAAATAGAAAGATAATTAGAGGGAATTGACTAATAAATCATTCAATACTATCACCGCTAAATTTGTCCCTCTCTCTCTGAACCGTGAGCTTACTTCTCACGCTAAGTCATCCTAACCGTACACCCTAAACGGGAACCCGATCCAGATCAGAGATCATGAAGTCTTCCCTCTCTGCGGTTAGTTTATCAGGTATTATTTATTATTGTTATTTGTTTTTTCCATTATCATGTTTCAAGAACTGATCAACATGTGGTATCAGAGCGGTGTTGATTAATCAGTTTTTCTTTCATTCCCTAAATTGGAAATAAAATCGAAGAACAAAGTTCTGTTAAAACCGTTGGAAAAATCATTTTCTTTAATGTTCACGGTTTTCTTTTTTTTGTAAAAATATCACGGTTTTGATCTCCTAAAATTTGAGATCCTTAAATATTTTCGAAATCTGTTAAGAATTATGTTTCAAGATTTCGATTCCAGGTTTTTATCTGTAATTATTGAAGAACAGTTTATCTGATGTTCATAAACTGTTCTTCGTGTTCATCATTAGTTTTGATGAAAATCCCCTTATTTTGGGATAGATTAGGATGTTGATTGTGTTTTTCCTAAAATCTTGTAACTTTATCTCCAAGATTTCGAATTAAAATATTATTTTATTATTTTAAATAAAGAAACTTGGATATACTTAACAACTTAAAAGATTTTCGAAATTTAAAACACAATCAAATCCCTTAAATATCGAACTGCCTTATCAGGTTCATCAGTCAAGGTTTTAGACTCTCACGGGTGAGATTCACGGGTTTATGTTTACGGGTTATGTTTCACGGTTTAGACATCACTTATTACCTCACGGTTTATGATTCACGCTATCGCAGTTCACGGTGTTCAAGTTCACGGGTAAGGTTGACGGTTTAAGTTCACGGGTTGTTTTAAAGTTCACGGTTTGTGATTATGAGCCGTGAACCCTTATGAGCTGTGAACTCTTGATGAACCGTGAACCCTTACCTGATCCGTGAACCCTTAATGAGTCGTGAACTTTCACCTGAGCCGTGAATCCTTATGAGCCATGAACCCTTATGAGCCATGAACCCTTCGATCCGCGCTAACAAGGGGTTTACTATTAATGAATACTTTAGTTTTAGTTTTGTTAAACCTTAAAATTAAATGTTTTCAAAACTTTAAAAAATTACTTGAATAACACCTAAAGCTTCACTTCTGTCCAAAGGTGATGTAATGCATGTGTAAACTTATTCAAGTTTAATTAAGCATTATAACTTAGTGCACGCCATGATATTAAAACATGATTAACTTAAATAACACCTAAAGTTTCACTTCTGCCCAAAGGTGATGTGTCACGCTTGTAAAGTTATTTAAGTCTAATTAAGCACTAGTTCGCATGAAATACATGAATGTTTCTATTTATGCCCAAAGGTGATGTGTTACATTTGTGTTTCGCGAACCTAATTATGTGCATTCTAAACAAATGTTCCACTTCTACCCAAAGGTGATGTGTTTCATTCTTACTGCACATACTCACTATTAAATTGTTCCTAATACTAAATAAATGTCTCGCTTCTGCCCAAAGGTGATGTGTTACATTGTTTAAGTAGAACCTAATTAATCTATTAGTTTGGTTTTGGTGTTATAATAGATTTTATCACATCTTCATAATATAATTGTTCTTAAGTAGAACCTTATCTAATTTATTATTTATGTCTGTTTTAGATTATTACCCCATATATCACTCTAAATTCTTCTTTAGCTATTTATACATTATTTTCACTATAGTTTCTAAGATGAGTTTTGCTTGATTAAGAGTTTTCATAAATTTTTACTCTTATTAAGTCTTGATTATCCCTTAAGACATGACTCTCCTACTGCTCTTTCTGATAAAAACATTACAAAAGAAAACTAGAGCATAAGAAATAGGATAAGTCAAGCACAATGTCTCTTATGGTAATCAAGAACTCCTTTCATGATTGCTATCAGGGGAGCTACTCCAGATTCTGAATTTCCTAAGACTAATATATTCTCTATGAAAATGAAAGAATCAAAATAATTCCTAAGACGTATGCAAACTTTCTAATTCTAAATAAAAGGTTAAGTGGTATCTGTGGACACATCAAAATATACACTGACATGACCCATAAACTAAGGGATTATACATGGAAATCAGTTAAGTTTTTCAGTGCGTACACAATAATTTTTCCACTAGTACGATTAGTTGCCTTAAATATCAACCATAACACTCAGAAGTACCGAAGGAAAATGAGTGTATTGATAGCAACATACGTACAGGAAAAGGAACGCCTAAAATTGGAAAACCGGATGATATTCACCTCACTACCACTAAACCTAAAAATAGGATAGTTCTAAGGCTCGGAAACAAAATACAAGTACTGCTTCCAACTCTAAGTTACCCAAGGAGAAGTCTCACTACAAACCTATGCCATTATACTAGGCATAAGCAATGAGACCATCCATAAGCCAAGGGACTAGTTGGCTAAGATAAGGTAGTCACTAATTAATGATTTTTTGAGTCCGCTAATCTTAATATTCCAATCAACACATTATGCGTTGAGTCTAGTTCTATACGTTTCCTTACCAGAATTCAACTAATAATTAAGATGAGAAGTTAGTGGTGAATTTAAATGTTAAGGCTACATGAAATCATGAAATAATTGATATTTGGATTAAGCTTTATGATACCTTACATATTTTGAAGAATACTCGGAATTTAGTGTCAATAAAAAAGCTACACTTTGACAGTTATGAGGTTTGCAAGGCCAAAACAAAGGCATCATTAACTTAAACTCTCATATTATTGGTTATCATTATCTCGATAGAAACCTTTATGACATTGAACTAGCTAATACAATAAACTTTCACAACTTTTGTTATCATGAAAATGAAAAATTTAACAAAAGATAAATGAGAACTATGCACTTCATCCATTAAGACCAAATTTTATGAGAAATCATGACCAGGTCAATGCAGGATGAATTGTTACCAAATCTCATTATCAGTAACTTTAAATCATGTGTTAAACGCCCTAAATATCAAATGGCTAAGGGAATAAATGAGGGTCCACCAGAAGTTATCCAAATGGAATATTCAGACATAATTCATTTATCATTTAGAAGAATATTTACTTGTAACTAATCTGTTTGCTACGACCCAAAGTTTTAAAGATATCAATTAATATATAGTTAATGGAATTCCTTCTAAATTTTTCTATAAAATTTCTTATGAAATTTTGAAAGATAAGGAAATCAAGTCTAAAATATATGAAAGGTTCCCACGTCACGTGCATAATTGAAACTTGTCATTTGTAGTTCCTAGAGACCTTAAAGATCAGTGGGAGCACCGAGTGTCCTAATTATAGCTTGCGAAAGTTGCAAGAGGTCGGGGAGTGACAAATTGGTCTTACCTCAAATTACACCTCTTGTACATGACACCGCTCCATCACAACTTGTCTCCTTAGAATCTAATGCTACTACTGACAAAGTCTCATAGATGCTAATATGTGGGCAAACTTAGATTTCTTACTAAAACTAAAGTAATCAACAAGAGACACTAACATAAACATCATTAAGTTGTTTCTCTATTAGAATTTATCGGTCTTCAAATGTTAGATACAATGTTAACCCTAAGCATGTTGAATTAATTAAAATTTATAAGGTCAGTGGGAATAGTAAAAGTCCTTATCATGACTTGCAAGGAGTACAAGAGGCGGGGGGAGAGACTCGTTAAATTTAACTTCGAATTTAACTCCGATTACACCCCTTGTATACCATACTGCATCAACTCCTACATACTTAGAAACTAATGTTGCTCCTAATATACGTGAAAATGAAAGTACCTAACCAAGAGCTAATATATAAACTTGAAACTCCTAATAAACCCAATAATCAACTTAGGAGGTCATTTAGGTCTAAAAGGCCCACTAACTTTGATGATTATGTATCCTACCTGACTGAATTTGAAATGGATGCTGGAAAGTTTACTGCCTACTTCTAATTAAGTCATTAGCATCAATAAATCTTCTAAATGGAATAAAGTTATTATTAGCAAGCCTGACTCCATGAATTAGAATAACATTTGGGATTTGGTTGAATTACCTAAAGGGTGTTCATAACTAAACAAAATCCGAATGAAAATGCACGATTGATTGCTAAAGGTTATACTCAAGAAGGAATTAATTATCAAATAATCTTCTTACCTGTTTTATAGAAGGTTTCTTTAAGGATCATTACTGTTCTAGTAGCTTACAATAACTTAAAGCTACATTAGATGGACATTAAAATAACTTTCTCTAACATTGACCTACATGTTCATAAAATAACCTGAAAGTTATAAACTGAAGGTTAAGAACACTTATTATGTAAGTCAATGAAATCCACGTATGGGTTGATTGAAATCATAGTGCAACTCTCTTCATCAACAACTAAGTGAATTTGTACACCTACCTCAAGATGAGTGGGAGCAACTAATGTAAACTTGTCCTTATATAGATAACATTCTTTTGACAAGTATATGTTACATGAGTCAAAACATTGATTACTCATATTTTGACATGATGGATCTCAGAGATACTTCTTATGTGATAAGTATCAAAATACACCGACATAGATCCAATGGGACATTAGTTTCGTCCTATAAGCTTTACACTAAGCGGATCCTTACACGTGTAACATTTAAATTGTTCTCCTTTAGAAGCTAATAGGATAAATGAAAATTATTTCTTTATACTTCATTAATTAGAAGCCTTTTGAAGGTTAAAGTCTATACTCATTTAGATATTGCTCATATTGCTGAACACTAGACTAGTCTAGATTATTGTGAAGCATCTAATGGAATATTACAATATCTTTAAGAAACGAGAGACTATAATTTAAAGAAGAAGTGAGAACTTAAAACAACTTACTACTCTTATTCTAACTTTGTTGTATTCAAAGGTAACAAAATGTCAACTTCGGGGTATATCCTTATGTCAGCAGATATATCTATCTCATGGAGGAGTCATAAGGAACTGTTAACAACCTAAGTTTCAATGACATGATATGTTGATGATCACAACATAATTGTCACTAAATGTTGTTGGAAAATTTATCAGTAGACACATAATTTAATAACTCCACATAAATATCATATTGAAGACTTATTGTGATAAGTCAGCTACCCTTGCTTCTCGATCAGTAACAGTTCGAGCGGAGCTGCATTAAATTTCGATACGAAATTATTGTTCGCTTGTGAACAAGTAGAGGAAACTAAATCTTTGTATCGAATACATTCATGATATGCTAATGGATCCAAATAACTAAAGGTCTACCACCAATAAGTCTTTTGTAAGCGCTTATAATAAAGACGGGTTTTACTAATGACCATACATAATTGCATATCGTACTATGAATGATTAATTATTAAAATTTCCTCACTTATTTGAATTTGTTTGTCTCTAAATATGTTCATGCATGCCTAATGACATATAGACACTAACTATACAAATCAACGTTAAATGGCTTATTTATCAATTTGATCCTAAAGTTTATTTAAGTTTTAAATTTGTGCTATAGTATGATTAATGAGGGTCTTGAGTTGAATAATGATTCAATGACTGTATTTCTCTGCTATAGTTACAGTTTAGAACTAAAATGAGTATTAAATCTCTGCAGACATACTAATGCTCATAATAAATGATTACTCAGCCAAGTGGGAGAATGTAAGACACAATTTATTGTGTGGCTCTTATAATCATTTATCTTATTATTAAATGATCAAATGTTTTATTTATTTATTTATTAACTTATGGCTAGTAATTAGTTGATGGGCCTAATTACTCTTAATGGGCCATTAATGGGTTTCCTCTTGGGTGTACATATAAATAGAGAGATAATTAGAGGGAATTAACTAATAAATCATTCAACACTATCACCACTAAATTCGTCCCTCTCTCTGAACCGTGAGATTACTTCTCACGCTAAGTCATCCTAACCGTACACCCTAAACGGGAACCCGATCCAGATCAGAGATCATGAAGTCTTCCCTCTCTGCGGTTAGCTTATTAGGTATTATTTATTATTATTATTTGTTTTCCATTATCATGTTTCAAGAACTGATCAACATTAGTGTAATTTGAAATATGCCTTATATGTAGCAGGTTCGCTTGTATAGTTTTGTGCATTTGGTTAACGTTCGCTAAAATAAATTGTCAAACTTGGAATGCAGTTGGATGGAAACTTACTTTTTATTCATACTAAGAAGTTACATAGATGTTCCAGAGTTTAAGCATGAAGGCTTTAAAGCTAATGTTTTCTATAATTAAGTAATTGATTCTTTATGTAAGACATAGTTTGTTTACCCTTGGTCACTTGTTACTCGTTTAATTGTAATAGATGTTGACAAATTAGTAAAAAATAATCATCAATTGGTACTCATTTTTTATGGTGTGGTTAGGTAAGTGTTATATAAGAGACATACCCTATATATATATATATATATATATATATATATATATATATATATATATATATATATATATATATATATATATACTAGCTTAGATCCTGTGTAATATACACGGGGTGTTAATACATAAAAATTTTAAATCTTTATATATATATTTTATAAGTGTAAAAATGTATTACATATAATAAAAATAGAAAATAAAATTCAAAATATGTAAAAATTATTATATAATTGGGTTTCGAAAATACATTAATTACTATTTAATATAATTTGACTTTTATTTACTGTTTGATTGAAAATAAAAGTTATATAATTAGATTTTGAAGTTTCTTATATTAAGAGATAATTTAAAATAAATATGTTTTATTAGTATAATTAGTATTTTCTTTAAAAATATATTATTATTAAAAGATAGAGGTGTATTTAATAGGAGAAAGAGGTGGGAAAAAATGATGAAAATGAATATGGAGGCGACACGTGACATGAAAAACCTTTATTTATTATGTGGTATAGATATATATATAGAGAGAGAGAGAGAGAGAAACACACACAAAAAAAACATAATAAATAAGTAATTGATTGTGTCACGTGTCACAATTATATGAGCCCAATATTCTTTTTCCTGTTTATCTTTTCTTAATTACAAACCATTTAATATTTCATTTATTAACTCATAAATCTTCATTACTATTTAATATTTTCTTTCTAATTCATAAATCTGCATTACTAACTATTTAATATTTCTTTTATTCAACCTGTATAAAACAAGAGTTTGTAACCTAGTATACACACACACAATTGGCTTCTTGAGTTAAACCAAAGTGGGGCGCTAGCCTAGATGGTCAGCGCCTTCCTGGCACGGGTTCGAAAATAAAAGAAAAAACTTTTTTTTACAACTTTTTTTTGAAGAATCTGATTTATTTTACAATTTAATTTTCTTTTTGATTTAAAGATTTAAACAAGTTAACTTTTTTTTCACGGTTTAATACGTCACAACCTACATATTTTAATACTAGTTTATGTTATGTATGGTCCTAAACATCCAAAAGCTCATAAAAATTAAAGGTTTGACCACTTAACACCTTTTTGTCCCTTTAACTTTCTATTTTGTTCTCTCATTTTAGTCATCATCTGACATTTAATTTGACTTGAAATTTACAAAATCACTGTAACAAGACAATAGTATACAAATGTATAATAGTTAATCTCAATATACTATATTTTTTTAACATTCAAAATTTTCTCCTAAATATCACCTAAACATATCACTTGTAGGATTTAAACCACATCATTTTTATGGAGAGTAATCATCAATATCACTAGATCAGAAGACCAAGGGCTCTCAATATATTAACCTCACAATAAAATATTACAATTTGAATTCTTAAGTGTTACATTAACAATGAATTAAGAGTCGCAACCTTTCAAACTATGAAAACTAGCCGTTGGCCTGTTTGGTTGGCAGGAATTCATGGGATTTTAATGGAATTGGAATTTAAATTCCATTCATTGACATGTTTGGTTGGATAAGAGAAGGATTTGGAATTGTATTTAAATCCAACCAAATCCCCCAAGTAATGTAATTCAAAATCAACCCATATTTCAATGGAACTCGGAATTCCTCACCATTTTAAGGAATAATTGTCGTTTAGGTATTTTTTACATTACAATTCCATTAACAAATATGCTAACCAAACACATTATAGATTTCAAATGAATACTTTAAATCCAATTCAAATTCCAAAGAATTCTGCGAACCAAACGCCCCCTAAAGGTAACTTTCTCGCACCTAATTTGTTTTATCAACAACAAACTCACAAGTTGAATATGATTGTATCATTATATTTATGTCAATAGGACTGTTGCTTTAGAAAGTTACATGTTCGTACACCCTCGGGTATACTATGGTGAGTGACCTAATTGGAACACTTTTGAAATTTGGTTACTATTCTATGGTATTTTACCTTAATATAAACCCACCCCTCGACAATAACTTCCTAGGCTAACCCGTTCACTCGGGTATTCTCTTTAATCATGAATGGAACCACTTGTTTAAGTGGTTTATCCTATATCTGTCCAAACCATATACAAAATGCTTTCAAAGTACAAGGTAGTTAAGTTCTATATGAATAACATATATGCTCATGATTTTCTCTATGTCGAAAATGGAGTTAGACTATATGTTCAAGTAAGTTTCCATACACAAACATGCTAGACTCTAACCGACGCACATATTTTTGCTTGCAAATCAGATACCGTTACACTTATCTCTGATCTTTTGATTTTGTCTGTTTAGTGGTGTTGATACATAAAGGAGATGGTGTTGGAATGGGTAGACGACTTGTCACGCATACAATGGCTTGCCTCGTGATTTCAAATATGATTCCTACCATTCCATCGATTTCAACATCGTATTGCTCGTAGATCAAAAATGAAACAAACGACAAGGCCAACCCTGCAACAAGAGGTCAACTCAAAGTCAAATGAAGAACGATATAGTTAAAACCAATAGAATTGAAATAAACATGAATGCAAAGTTAGCCTTCATATGTTGCATTTTCTTGGTGGTTTGATTACATGACTAGAGGTAACAATTGTGGTCTATTTAGTCATGAACGGGTCAATTCAGGTTATGTTTATATCTAATTGGTCAAACGGGTGAAATTAGAAGAAACAGGTCAAATGGGTCAATAGCATTGCAAAGTATATTTTTAATATGTAAAAATTTTAAATCATTTTATTCAAAAGAGTATATTATTATAATATGTAAATTTGTACTCGTATTGAACACCTTCATTATTTCTAAAAACAATACAAAACATGTTTTGGGTCAACCTCCCCGTACCAAAAATAACCCGTTTTGACCCGTTACACAACTGACCCACCCATTTTGCTACCTTTATCCATGGCTAAGCCCCTAACATGAAGCGGTGAAGAAAAACAAAAAAAAAGAAGAAAAAAGAAAATCATACCTACTCCCATTGATGTGGGAAAGTTGTTCACCACGAGCAATTTGAAAAGATAAATTGCAACTACTACCTGCAAGGGAAGGCGACCGCGTTAAAGACGCAAATAAACAAAAAGTTTGTGAACAAATAAACGTTATCGATAACGAAAGAAAAGCGCACTAATTATTATGAAAATAAAAAGTTTAAATTGGTAAATACCTTAAAAAACAAACTCCAGTTGCTTCCTTCTGCCAAAGATCTAGCTACCTGACCTACTCCATTCCATATATTTACTATGGTTCTAACAAAACTCCTCATACTCATTTCTGACACCTCAAAACATGGTAACGTCCTTGAGATCGAACACACCGACCTACACAGTGGGGGCCACAATCAGATATCAAAAAATAAATAAATAAATAAATTTTACTGTTGACACAGGGATTATGAATTATGCTTACATTCTAGATGACAATCTAGCATATCCATAGAATTTAGGTGAGATTCTAGCATATCCAAAATGTACAACTATGATCAACAGCAGAAGCTGAGCTGTAGACGATACAATCCTTCTTTCGCATACACAAAACCAGTAATAAAGAAAAGCTACTCCAAGAAAGCATACGAATGATCTCTCATCCCGCCACAATAAAATATCTGCAACTGCATCCACAAAATAATAAATGTTACATTTTTCAGAAGCTTACCAACTTGTATTTCATCCACTAAAAAATTAATGAAAAAATGGATAATTTCAAAAAAGGGACACTATCATATTTACCCGACAAAAAATCATAACATCAGATATACCCATTTTCAAATTTATGACATCTATACCCTTCCATTAAAACTTGCATTAGGATATGAGAGTTTGGAGAGTAAGGAGAAAGAGAAGGGTATAACCGTCATATTATAAATTGTATTTAATTAAATGGTAAATATGAAATTTTAAGTATTTTGAATGGGTATATTTGATAGTATTATTATTTTTTATTAAATATGATATTATGCAAGTTTTCAAGGGTATATATGAAATTGCCCATGAAAAAAATGGTGGTGAGACATGATTGTTACCTTCCCCGCTCCCTAGAAGTTCCTCAATTTTTGATTGTTCAACTAAGTCTCCAAGTCTTGTATAAGGCAAATCTTTAGCTAAATGAGTGAATGATTTGACAGTCAATGTGATACCATCCTGTATATTCATCAATAAATAACAATAAGAATGTTGGAAGGAAAATTTACAAGATTGTAAGAAAAATAGAGCATGGATTTATAAAAAATATAAAAAAAATTACATTCATTGAACCTATAAAACTTACATCGAGTGACACGATTGGCAAGTATTGAATATGACGCTCAGCTGCAGAGCAGTTGTAAGTTCTAGTGCGTGACATTAATTGGATTGTATTGTGAACTGAAACATGCTTAAGGTCTCTAGAATTTATATTTAAATCCATCCATTTTATGAGAAAAACAATGCACCGTACAACCACAGCAGGAAGTTTGATGATCGGTCTGCAGTCATATACAAATAAACAATTTTAAAAATAAAGTAAAATCTGTCTTGAAGTGAAAATTTCAAATAGGAGGCAGTGGTGACCTAAATAAAGAAAACAGTGAACAAGATATATCAGCTCTTGTTGAACATTTGTGAAAGTTATTCTAAAGAAAGTATTCTTTAAGCTCCATCTCTATAATCATAACCCAAACAAAACCAATATTTTTAATTTTAAAATATGATACAAATTTGTTTAAAATTTCTAAATCTGTTGATCATTGTGATTTATGACAATGCCACATAAAAATATAGTAAACTATTAGATCAAATTATCATTCCTTACCTGTAATAACCTAAGCCCTCCAACATACATAAGGCAAATTGCCAAGATCTTGTTGGCTCAAAATTTGTGATGAAGAATACCTACAATATATTAGGATTTGGGGCATAACATTTAGCCATTGATCTCAAATAAAAACTACAAAAAGGAATGCCAGAAGACTTAATACACCTTTCCAGATACAATGAGCATGTGAGTAGTCAAAGCAGCTTCTGCACAGATAAGGGCATGAGCGACATTTTCCACATAAGTGAAGTCAGAAATGGTTTGATCACTTCCTATAATGAACTGGAATGAGAGACTCTATTACTTATATATAGGAAATAACAAACATTGCACTTAAATAAATACTAATCAAGTTTCCCAACCTTTGCCCAACCAGATTTTGCAACTTCAATAAGAGATGGCAAAAGAACTGTGTCTCCAGGTCCAAAAACATTGCTGGGGCGAATTGCACATGTAAGGAGGCCATCAATGTCATTAGCAAGCAAAACAATATGTTTTGCTTAAGACACCCACTAGATTTAAAACCTTAAACGACCAAAAATTATATGCTCATGTCTTTTTAAAAGCAAATTAAAAGCAAGATAATCTAAGAAATATAAACACATCATTTTACTAAATCAAAATATTAAATTAAACTAAGGTTTATCAAAACCCAAATGATACAAGAGACCTATCAAAACATTAAACATCCATTTGAACCATTTATAAAAGTGAAAATTTTTAATTACACATGGTTATTCCGTGACCGTCGTTGATACCGTCATGGTAACTACCTGATGATCATTACCTGCGTCATGGATTCCGACGGGTATATGGTGGATTCACACCCATTTTCACATAGGGACTTCCGATAGGTGTGTTCGTCACTAACATTTGTTTTGTAGTGTTTACACGACGTGTTAACCTTTAGTTCTATATTATTTTTACACGGTTATAAATATCAGTGACGATTCAAGTAACACATTGATGACTAGTTACACAACTCTACATGAATATACACTCACCGGTATAAATCAGACAATTTTCCTACAAAAATTACACAAAAAATATTTTGTTGGAAAAATTCCTATAAAAATGAAACCCTAAGATTAGCTACGAGTTTCCCACAAACTACCAACAAAAAAAATCTGTCGGAAATTTTCGACAATATTTTTTAAAAGTATTATTTTATTACTTCTTAGAAAATTGTCAGAACAAAACATAAAATTCTTAAACCTTTATATATATATATATATATATATATATATATATATATATTACAGGTGTAAAAATGTATTACATATGCTATGGATAGAAAACAAAATTCAAAATATGTAAAAATTAATATATAATTAGGTTTTGAAAATACGTTAATTATTATTTAATGTAATTTGACTTTCATTTACTATTTGATTGAAAATAAAAGTTATATAATTAGATTTCAAAGTTTCTTATAATAAAGGATAATTTAAAATAAATGTGTTTATTAGTATAATTAGTATTTTTTTAAGATGTATTATTATTAAAAGATATAGGTGTATTTAATAAGAGATAGATGCGGAAAAAAATGATGAGAATGAATATAGAGCCAACACGTGACATGAAAAACCTTTATTTATTATATAATAGGTTAAAACACATGTATTACATGAGTTGAATAAATACAAATTGTTATAAAACAACAGTTTCTATGAAGATTTGTATGTTGGATGTTATCAGTTATCAGTGAAATAAAAAATAATGAAGATTTAGGAATTACAAATAACAAAAAATAAAGATTTAAGAATTATAAAATTGTATTTTAAAATAAGATATAATTGAAATTTTCTTATGATTTCGTAATTTTTAATCAAATATTAGAAGAAATTTTAGATATTTAATTATTTAACATCATCATTATTTAATAGGAGAGAGAGATGGAAAACAAAAATGTAGACTGCAGCAGAAGTCGACACTTAACAAATATAGTTATTCATTTATTATAATATAGGTTAGAAACCCGGTATATTACACAAGGTGAACCTTTGGTCATTTTGTGCAATGGTAACCCCAAGACTTCCCATAATTGAGGTCTTGGGTTCGAATCCGGGCCACAGCAAAAAAAAAGGGTCTATGGCTAGGTCAATGGTTTTATCCAGTGGGGGTTCCTCCTGGGGTGGGCTGCCTTGAATGTTCTCGGTGTTGCCCCTGGGAAACCCAATTATCCTAGAATATCTATGTGTTGCCGTTCAAAAAAAAAATATTACACAATGTGAATAAATGCAGTGCTATATATACTTAATAATAAAGATTTACATATTACATATTTATGACATATTACATAGTTTTTTAATACAAATTTTAGAAATGTTATATAGTTATTTTTTACAAAATGTTTTATAAAAAGAATGAAAGAAATGTTCAAATTATAAAAATGTTTTATGAACAAACCTATTTTTTTAAATAAAAAAATTTTTATAAAAATAATTATAGAAATAATTATTATTTAATAGGAAAGAGAGGCGGAAAACAAAATTATAAAAAAAATTTAAAGAAATTTGCGTAAATAAAACATTTATTTATTATATACTATAGATAATTGTTATTACACCTCTAGCAAAGCTTTTCATTATCAAATGTGGTCAATGGTTTGTATAAAAAAATATGGTTGTTCATTTGATACAACCCAGCTGGTTATTTTGGACACATGGAGGCCCGACCTGTTATCCTTCCACTGTCGCGAGTGAGAGGTTTTCGCAGCTCTGTGAAACCAGCCTTACACAGTGCCCCCTACGCTAGGAACCACAGGACCCAAGCGTTCGCTCAAGCCACATGATCCGACTCACTACTTGGAACGGGCAAGCCAGTTTACGCACCAATGGAGCCTACCTGAATGGATTGAGTCATCGTCCAACCATCTTAGTACCTCACTTGAGTTACAGGCAAGCGCTACCAAGCCCGGTAACATATGATCTGCAAGCGCTACCAAGCCCGGTAACATATGATCTGCAAGCGTATATTTTAAACCGGTTAAAAATTGTTCAAGTTTCGATGTGGGAACGACCTTAAAAAGAAAAAAAATATATAATATTATCAGTTTTCTTTTGTAATAGTTTAATTTTGATCAACATTAATCACCTTATTCTAAATTTATCAAGTTTCTCGTCCATAAGTTACTGCTAATGTTTCTTTGATTCTTCTAAATTCTAATCGGCCATGAAAATTCCTGCTCAACATCTTTGAGGTGGAGTGTTAGTGTATAAGAGTTGTATATTTTAAAGATATAGTAGGTCCATAGGCTATTAAGCAAAGCATGCTCTATAAATATGTTTTTTTTAATATTGGTTTAGAAACATTCTTCTTGGTTAATTTAAAGATCTTAACTTAGAATAAAGTTTTTTTTTTTAATTCTATAATTTTTTTTTACTTTTAGAATGCTAGGTTTTATTTTAGTTATAACATCCCGAGCTTTAGAACACGGAATAGTTCACGAGAATAAGAAATTTAAAAGAAAAATGAGAGGGTTTGGGTCGGGTGTATAGGCCGAGAATGGGAGGGGGATTGGGCCCCTTAAAAGCCTCAAGACCAGCCCTAAACCCTCACTTCCAACACCATTTTCGTTTTCTAGAGAGAGAAGGTGGGAGAGAGCCTAGAGAGAGAAAGTCCCAGTTTTCGAATCCGAGCTCATAGGATCGTAGGCATATGTATCTGGAACGTTTAGCTGCGGAGAAGAAGCGTTTACAGGTAACCGATTCTCCTAGATCTGAGTTTTTGTTATGAGTTGGGTTTTTAAGAAAACTCAGGTAAATGTTGGGTTTTTACATTTAAAAATGGAAACAAAGTATAGATTCAGACGCTCGGTTACAAAACACAAGTTTTGAACGTAAAAAGTTTGGATCTTGACTACATGAAAAAGTTAGGGTTTTTGCGAGGAAGAAGGTTGCCCGCAAGCAGGTCCTGCGTACTTATCAAGTACGCAAGAAGCAAAGCCTGCATATTTATCAAGTACGCAAGAAGCAAGTCGTGCGTACTTATCAAGTACGCAAGAAGCAAAGCCTGTGTACTTATCAAGTACGCAAGAACGAAGTCTGCGTACTTATTATGAACGCAAGAACAAGGCATGCGCACTTGCTAAGTGCGCAGGCATCAAGTCTATAGGTATATATAGCTGGTTAGTGAAGTTAGTATGTTCGTCAGGATGGAAAGAGGCAAACTTAGCCTTAAGTTCGCCTAGCCAGAAATGGTGAAACCGTTTAATGTCGAGTTAAGTCTGATACGTGTCGAATTGTTATGATTGTTCAGATTGTGTGAGATCCGGTAGACCATTCCAGCTAAGATACCAGGTGAGTTCTAATCCCCTTTTTGCCTTCTTTAAAGGTGGTGTGCATACTTAGTGTAAAGCGTTTATTACATATTTTTATATTAATAAACAAAGCGAAAGCTGTAGTTTTGTGACAAGTTTAAAAGAGGCAAATGTACGTTTTGAGTAAAGTATAGTTATATCATTGGCAAGCGTTTACTATATTTTTATATACATAAACAAAGGCATGATATATGTTTAGTATGATCAAGTTAAAGAAAGTTCATGAACATAAGTGAACAGTCTTCCTATGGGAAGTGAACCAGTTGGATAAGATCTTTGGGACAGATGTTACTTGTACATGATGTCAGATATGGGTGTTACCTATTAGTAAGAGTCTTGATGGCTCGTTAACAGTTGTACAATTGGGATGAGTGACGGCGGTTGCTCGGGGGACTACGCAATCCCCCATGTACCAGTTAAGCGGTATTGATCATGAGGAAAATACCCGGTGTTGATCACGAGGACAACATCGTGTCGTGTGGTGTTGATCACGAGGAGAACATCAATGGGTCACGAGGACCTTGGGTCACGAGGACCTTGGGTCACGAGGACCAAACTATGCTGAGCGGTATTGATCACGAGGACAATACCAGTTGTTGATCACGAGGACAACATCATGCTAAGCAGTATTGCTCACGAGGACAATACCATTAATGACAAGGATTTGACGGATAAGTGGTACTGATCACGAGGACAATACCATCAGTGATAAGAATTGACGGTTAAGCGGTATTGATCACGAGGGCAGTACCAACAGTGACAAGGGATTGACGGCTACCTTATGCATGTTTTAAACTGTTTTTGAAAAGTGAAGTATGTAAAGTTTTGCCTTAAGGGCAGTATGTATGTATTAGTAAATCTTTTGCATAATTGATTTAAAGTAACTGTTAGAACTCACTCAGCGTTGCTGATTTTTTGTATGCATATCAGTTAAGTGCAGGTGCAGTTGATGGATGTGGATGCTTGGCTTAGCGAGAAGAGTTACCCAAAGATCAGCGTCTGGCATCCCGTTTACGTTTATGTTATGTTTTAATTTGACGTTGTTAAAGACAAATTGTATTAGACATGTTTATGTTTCCGCTGCGTATGTTGAAGTTTTAAATCGTTTCCACTGTGTTAATGAATGCCTTATGTTTAAAGTACTATGTGTTAATAAGTAAATCCAATACGTGAGGCCTCCCGGGTTTGGGGCCTTACATTAGTAACCCTTGAAATTTGCTTATAATTGAATTCTTGTATTTTGTCAATAAAAAGTACAGGGTCAGTCTTGAGTATTTAAGTGTCTCGGCCGAGCCGGAAAAAAGGCCCCTTCATTTGCTGCTTCTTCTGTTATTCAATTCGTCCTTTTTTTTAAACAGCCGATGGTTTCTAATTTCTTTATAAAGATTAGGGCCCAATGATGTGTAACGTGTGATAAGTATATATATATATATGCTTTTAGAAATAGTTTCACGAGATCAGGTTTTAAATTTATAAAATGATAAATACTCAAATTTAAAACACACACAATAGGTAAGTGTAGCTATCGCAGCGTGATATAGTTTAGGCAAGAACCAAGTATCGAACCAATGGACACGGTCGAGTTCCAGTACTCAACTTTTGTTATGGTTTAGCCGGTTTAATTAGTGAGTGGGTTTTGTGTGCTTGAAAAGTAATGGCAGAAAAGTAAATGACGATAAAGTAAATAACAGAAAAGTAAAAATGTGTGTGATGTGTGTAACAGAAATGTAAATAACATAATAGTAAATAGTAGAAAAGTAAATATCTCGAAAATGATAAGGTCACGAAAAGTATTGCTTTGGGCTTCGAATCCGCTTGGTACGTGATGATGTTAAGTTGATTAATCCGGTGGTATGACTAATACAAACATGTGACCCGGGACACCACTAGAGTCTTGTTCTCACAATATTTGATTCACGAATTATAATCTTTAATAATAAAATGGTAATGATTTCCGCTAGGGACAACGTTACCCTCAACCCTTTGAATGCTATCTCCAGGCTGGTTTAGTACATCGAACTTAAATGTTTAATTATTATTGTTAAATAGGTGATTATACTTTGCTCACCGGGAGACGGTGTAACAATGAGACCATGTATAAAGACGTACCGTTCCCAACATGAGTTCGCCCATTCTTGGTCGCATAATAAGTTCGTATAAAGACGTACGCCCTTACTAGTGTTGACCAAGCCTTGGCTTATCAATCTCTATTTGTATAAAGACGTACAAGTATTAAAGGAAGTTTGGTTAAAAAGGTTTTATGGACTTACATTTTAAAATCAAGAACACTCACAAATATAAAGACAGATTTAGACAACAATAAAAAGCCCACCAAGAGGTGGTTTTAAGAACGAATAACTAAAGACATAAACATACCACTAGATTAATATGTCAAACATTAACATGCACCAAACTTCATCTTCACCCTAGCAATACAAAGAGTTTAGCCACGAATGGTCATACTAACTAGCATAACGCTGAGTTTCGTAGGCTCCTCTATTGCGAAACAAGGAGGAGGAGCCTCTCTACTCTCTACTCTAAACTACGAAATACTCTCTCTGGATAGTGTATTTAGGTCTGGTGTGGTGTGTGTAACCAAGAACCCAAGCTCTCTATTTATGGGCCTCAAAATGAGCAATGCACGCCCGTGCATTGGTTTACACGCCCGTGTAAACACCTCGAGAAACAAATAGGGTACACAGGACAGTGTACAGGTCCTTGGGGAGCAAGATAGGCTTTGCACGGCCGTGCAATGCAATGCACAACTGTGCATTGCCCTATCTGCTTCCCAGCTTCATCTTTTAGCTGCTTGTTGACTTGTGTTGACCAATTTTGACTTCTTGGGGGGTCAAAGCTCGGGAATCATCTTCCAAAAGGCTTGATTTCTTGGTGTTTTTTTACTGGTTTCATCTTTGTTTATCTTTAGAACACCGAATAACCTGCAATTATAAAATATAAATGTTTTAAGTATCATTTGCAAGGTTATTATTCATTTAGTACCATAATATGGGGATTATTATGCATGCAAAACATGTATAAATGATGGTACATCACCCAACCATTACATATTTACATTATAAAGATTAAACGGATTAGGGCCCAACCATTACATTATAAAGATTAAAGATGGTCCAACCATTATAAAGATTAAAGATGACCCAACCATTATAAAAAAAGCCTAGTATGTTTTTAAGTTTTTAAAAAAATGTCCCAATATATAAAACCGGTATATAAAATTTTATAAACAAACATATATATATATATAACATATATATATATATATATAATATTTTAGGCCCACTAAAAAAATAGGTCCTGGCCGGAGGTCCGGCTTGGCCTACCCCAGGGCCGGCCCAGGAAAAGTAGATCTAATATGTTGATTAGCTTGATGGGTGTTAATGTATGCGTTACATGATTAGCCCGTAAAGAGAATGGTCAATGGCGGAACTGGAACTTCTTAGTTGCTATTTTATTTTATTTTATAATTATGTTGGCCTCGAGATGTTGAAGCTGCTAGATTATTTGTATCATAATATTTTATTATTTACCAACTACAACTAATGGATTCAACTCGTCTTTTTCTTAAAGTATTCAGTTTTTATATATAAAAGATTAACAAATTCTAATGATAGGCCTTGTTCTGCCCTTGTTTATAAAGTTTGGTTTGATTTATAAATCTTTCATCCTTTTATAAACACAAATCCGTGTGCTTTATAAAGTTGTGCATAAAAATTAATGAAACATCTTCATTAATAACTAATGCATATTAAGATCCAAATAAAATATAAATCAACCAATCCCATGATTTAATTCACTTTCAATAAATCATTTATTTATTTACATATTATAAAAATGTAATTGTTTCACCTGGCGGGGTCCAAGGGGTGGAGCCCTGGATGGGGTCGAGCTGTTATGCATTGGAAAGTTGATTTGGAAGTTGAAAACTATTAAAGTTAGTCATCCGGACTAAATTGTTCCTCTAGAGCAGATTGTTCCTCCGGAGCAGATTTACCCATCCGGAGTAGATTTACCCATCCGGAGTAAACTGAAACAGCAGTTATTTTCCAAACGGTTGACGGTTGTGGCAGTTATCAGCCAACCATCATTGCGTTTCTTTGCGTAGTTTCACCCCTATATGTACAAGTCTTTTGGTCAGTATAAAATACACGAAAAATCTTAACAGATTTATAGATTCGTTCTTGAAAATCTCTGGTCAGTATAAAATACACAAAAAATCCTAACAGATTTATAGATTCGTTCTTGAAAACCCCTATATGTACAAGTCTTTTGGTCAGTATAAAATACACGAAAATCCGGTTGACGGTTGTGGCGGTTATCAGCCAACCATCATTGCGTAGTTTCACCCCTATATGTACAAGTCTTTTGGTCAGTATAAAATACATGAAAAATCCTAACAGATTTATAGATTCGTTCTTGAAAATCTCTGATTTTTATCCGATTGAATTCTTTGTATACCACAAAAATAATTCAATATGAAAAACGATCTTACACGATTATCAGAGAGTCCAAGCATACTGCATGAACGAACACCTAGAATTTCTACACCTTTCCCAAAAGATAGTATTTGAAGCCTTTTAAAATTCAAGCAATGCTTTGAGAAAGTAGGAACACCGAATTTTAGATACATTCTGAGTATATTTTAGGTTCGGTGGACTATGTCAAGGACGTGTCATTATCAAGAAGCTCAAGAGTCAACATCTTCTCCCCCATGATGTTGCATCGACATTTTACATGCAAATGGTGGAATAAGTGACCTAAAGATAAAATTGGTACACAAAATAATTTCATTCACTTATCAAGGTGTTTTCATGAAGAAAAAACATGGGGTTGTCGACCATCTCTCAAAATATAATGTCACACATTTATCATGATGTATTCATGAAAAAAAAGAAAGTTCACAAGGAGTTGTCGACTATCTCACAAAATAATTCCAAAAAACAAAAGACAGAAATCTCATTAAGACAACGTTTTCTCTTGTATATAAAAAAGACATGAAGACATTCTAAGACTAAGTGTAGTGGTTTAACTAAGTGAAAAAGTTTATGTCACGTCACTGCCATGAATACAGTGAGACTTTAACTAACTAAATCCTCACAAGAATGTAGTGGTTTAACTAAAAAAATAAGTGTGGCTTGATGTGATTGGTTAAAAAAATATATAACCTCTCCTTCAACATGCTTTCACGCCCGTTAAGGGCTTGGTGGAGGCGTCCTTGGCGCCGCGTTTTGACGATCTCATTATGGTGTTTGTTGCTCTTCAAAGATGATGTGGAGATCGACTTTAATCGACCGGTTAGTCTAAGCTTGAAAGATCATTAAAAAATTCCTCTTCCATACTCATCTTTACATAGAAATCTCTAGTTCAAATGTTTGAATAATCCTCCCCTCAAAAAACTTGTATGAACCCATTGTTCAAAATCCCTAGATGGCTAGATTACCAAATTATATTTTCCCGCTTATTATTATAAAAATTGTCAAGATTCCATTGAGTGTAAAGATTCTCTTGATCGTAAGTATGAAGTTAGTTATCCTTCTATAAATTCATGTGTTTTATTATACAAGTGTTCTTTAAAAATGCTTGTTCTAATGATAATCACTTTTAGTTAACTTTAGTTTGTTTTATATTTTTATTTCTTTACTTTTTTTATCCTAAATCATTTAAAATGATAATATCTCATCACACTAACTATATTTATTCTAAATGTTTCACCCCGCGCTTTGTGTCGGGTTTCACGTCTATAATGAGAGTTGGTCTTATTGTTGCTAATAAAATTGACGTAGCAATTTGAAAAAAAACGACAATTGACACTAACATACACAAAACAACTGACACCAATATAACCAATTAATAGTAAGCAATTTGAAAACCACAGAACCAAAGAGTAAGCAGTTTGACACAAATCAATTTCAAACACTTTGCAAGCTAGTGACAGTAAACAATATACCAACTCACACAAAGTAGTTATTGTCAACATACATAACCCATTGTAATTGTTGTTCAATACAATACACCAAAAAAGAATAATAATAAGTCATGTAGGTGTGTACTCAAAACATAGCAAACGAAATTTCATACCCATTATGAAGCAGTTACAGCCGCAGCCGCCAGTAAGGGTGTTCACGGTTTGGTTTAAAACCGTGAAACCGTCCAAAATACACAATTGATTCAAGAACAATCTAGATTGAAGAATTTAAATTTAAATTAAAAAAAAAACTGAATTTTAAAACCCACACTAAGATTAATCAAAAGTCAAACGACGTGCATTAATATTATAAAAAGTATGTCACTGAGATCCTATTGTAGATTTTCACGACATATGACTCGAACTTATGATTCATTACGTTTTTTTGTTATCTAGATTCACATACCGCATCCATCTATTTGTATAATATGGGATAAGTTAATTATTTTTTGTATGAAGACAACTAATCTATGTCATCCAATACGTCATTCAATCAGAAGTGTTGTTTGCAGATTGGAACCGGAAAAATTTATGGATCAAGTGCGAGTTCAGAAGAAGGCGCAATGCGTGTTCCAAGGTTGTATGGCAGATCCAGGAGGGGTTAGTTACTTTGGCCATGTCGGAAGCAATAATAGGTCAGAAGGACTGCAGGAATATTGCTCAGGAAGGGCTAATGCGAAAATAAAACTGTCAGTTGTTGACGAAATTCCATACCCATTATGAAGCAGCTACAGCCGCAGCCGCCATTCCGTAGGTACTGACCTGAAGAATGCTCTGTAAATAGCATCCTGGTTGAGCACATAAAAATAGAATCATAGTACAAAAGTAAGGAAAGAACATTGTTTATTTAACCAAGTACAAACACATAACACAAATATTATAAAAAGTAAAAACATAATAAACAGACCTTGAGTAAAACAAACGCCATACCTACACCAATCTTCAAGTGCATATTTTCTCATTTATGCAAGAAAGCAATCAACTTGACATTACACATACATTTTGCCCCAAAAAGATTTCATTACATGATAAATTTATTGTTGTAAAGACTAATTTCCGTTAAAAAGACATGCACATTAAGAACAATTTTAGCATTAGAATGCACATTAAAATGTACAGTTTGAACATACGACGTCGACTTTAAGGGGCTGGAGACATGGCTCTAAAATTCAAACGAGTTGCATACACAATCAAGCAAAGGCAACTACCCTGCAAATGAAAAAAAAAACCATATACCTTAGTATCTGTGCAGGTTGTGTAGTCCTGTAAATCAGCACTGCAGTCAGGAAAGGAAAGTGATTGTTATTGTTGAGAAATTTGATTCTATGCTAATATCTTTTCATTTTTGAATTACAAGACTAAATAGCCAAAATATGGTAACAAACTACCATAAGCAAATTAAGGAAAAGATATAGTCTAAAAATAATATTCAATACTCCCCATCAAGTTGGAGCATGAAGGTCACAAGTGCCCAACTTGTCAAGAAGCGTGCGAAATTGTAATGTACCAAGAGGCTTAGTTAGTAGATCAGCAATATGCAATTTTGTGTCTATGTGAACGGGCCATATTTATTTTGATTCCACCCTTTCCCTAACAAAATAGCAATACATCTCCATGTTGATGGAAGACCGTATTATTTGCAATATGATGAGCTGCAAGGTTATCACAAAAAGGGGTGTTGCACCATTAGGCGGGACTCCAAGTTCCGTCATGAGCCATCTCATCCATAAAAGTTCACTCACAGTGATGGCCATGGCATGATATTCAGCTTCTGCCGATGAGTGAGAAACGATTGCTTGTTTCTTTGATTTCCAAGAAACTGGGGCACCTCCCAACAAGAGTAAATAACCGGTTCTTGACCGTCTAGTGAGAGGGCAACCAAGCCGGTCGGAGTCACAATAAGCAGTAAGGTTCGTTCCTCCTTCCTTAGGAGGAAGGATTCCCTGCCCAGGGGTAGTTTTAAGGTATCTCAAAACACGAGTGGCAGCATCCATGTGTGTTTGTCTCGGGACATTAATAAATTGGCTCAAGATGTTCACTGAATCGGTGATATCAGGTCTAGTAGCTTGAAGATAAAGAAGTCGTCCTACCAATCTTCGATACTCATGAGCATCAACACGAGGTTCTTCATCATCCTTGCTCAACTTCAAGTTTTGTTCCATTGGAAAAGAACTTGGTCTACAACCCAGCATACCACAATCTTCTAAAATGTCAAGTGTATATTTTCTTTGGCTTAGTACTAGGCCATCTTTTGTTCAAGCAACTTCGATTCCCAAGAAAAACTTGAGGGATCCAAGGTCTTTGATACTAAATTCCTTATAAAGTTAGGTTTTGGTGTGTTGTATTTTGTGGTGATCATTCCCGGTAATGATCACATCATCAACGTATATAAGGGCCGTGACAAAATTGTCACCTTCCTTATATATGAATAGCGAATGGTCTACTTTGGTTTGTTAGAAACCAACGCTAACAAGAGCAGCAGTGAATCTTTGGTACCAATTTCTTGAAGCTTGCTTAAGGCCATAAATCGACTTCTTCAGTCTACATAATCTCGTGTCGTTTGCTTTGAAAAAACCTTGGGGAATATTCATGTAAACCTCTTCTTCCAAGTTTCCATGAAGGAATGCATTATTGACATCAAGTTGCTGAATTGACCACTCTTTTTTTGTTGCAATCGCAAGTAAGGTTCTAACGGTGACAAGCTTGGCAACTGGTGCAAAAGTGTCATGAAAATCCACACCCTCCATTTGCATGAAACCCTTTGCAACAAGTCATGCTTTGTATCGTTCAATCTCGCCATTTGGTTTGTACTTAATCTTGTAAACCCATTTTGAGTCGATGGCACGTTTTGTCACACCACCAAATTCCACTAACGGAGTTTTACCGTTTGACGTGTGACAAACCAGGATCTCAGACATTAGTTACATCAAACGACACTATATGGGACATAAATGAAATATCATAAAAGTTCAGAGTGAGTGCGGAAGCGTTAAACAAAGAATTAAATACGCAAAACAAATGTGCCCGAGTTTAGTTTAATAAAGGAAAGTGAATTGTTTTAAATGTTTGCATATGAATGAAATGACAGTAGGACTCCACGCATGCCCTAGGTGTGCAACCTGTGCCTTAGCGACCTGAGAAAACATGTAAGAAAAAGTGTCAACACGAGGTTAGTGAGTTCACAGGTTTGTAAGTAAATAAACTATTTGAGTGTTTGCAGGATCCACATACGTAACTCACACCTATTGCTAGCTAGACAATGTACAAGTTACTCTAAGCGCTCGTAAACGAAGCTGACTGTTTGTGTTTGAATGCCTCCCGCCAGGTCTATCAACCCTAGCAATGTGTTTAGGCCAATATTACACCCGTTCGACCTCCAATCGAGTTAGCGCGACTAACGCGGGTGGGCCAGTAGTACTACCAAACATTACCTCGCTAAATCCATATTAACGGTCCGATGTGTGTGAGAACTTTCAATGATAGTGTGTTACGCTTAAGTAAACAAGTGGTAGTGAAATACTATGTGATCCATGTTTGTTTGTGTGCATGTTTCTCCCCAACGAAAAAACAAGTAAAAGGATGTTTGTCTGCAAGCATGTTTCTCCCCAACGGGAAAACAAGTAAAATGATGTTCGATTGTATGCATGTTTCTCCCCAACGGGAAAACAAGTAAAAGATTGTTCATTTGTATTCATGTTTCTCCTCAACGGGAAAACAAGTAAAAGAATGTTCGTTTGTATGCATGTTTCTCCCCAACGAGACAACAAGTAAAAGAATGTTTGTTTGTATGCATGTTTCTCCCCCACGGAAAACACGGAAAAGATTGTTCGTTTGTATTCATGTTTCTCCCCAACGGGAAAACAAGTAAAAAAATGTTTGTTTGTATGCATGTTTCTCCCCCAAATTAAAATGGAAAAGGGGGCCGTGAAAACTCACCTAAGTTGTGTAATAGTAGTAGATAGCACCACACAAGGATGCAATGTAATATCTGTACTTTTCCGTTTACAATTTCCGGCCATTTGGCATTTATTGTAAATCCTAATTATCCATATTTAATAATATGTGAAAATTCTTAAATGAATTTCTTAAACTATGTGGCTAAAAACCATACTCAAACTATGTATTAGGGCTAATATTCATGGTATTTGAATAAAGTCCCTAAACTATATAAAATAAATCTCATAAATTATCTAAGTGTAAACAAAAAAATTGTACTTATTTAATTTGGAAAATCTTAATTGTGTTTTATTCAATTAAAACACAAATTATATAAATTAAAATGATTTTTATAAAATTATTATGAATTTTTAAGAAATAATAAGATTTATTCCTAAATAAATCAAATAAATAAAGTTTAATTAAATAAATATTTTTAAAATGAAGTTTTATAAAAATACGTCATTTTATATCATTTTTATAGAAATAAACAATTCTTTTATAATTTAAATATAATTTATACATTTAAATATCAAAATATATCAAATTAATTAACAAAAAAAAAAACCCTACTTAACCTAACTAACAAATTCTAAACCCTAAGGACCAATCCTGTCATTCTTGCAAACTCACAAACCTGAAACTACAGGGACTAAACCTGACTTTTTCTCATTCTTGATTTGGTTTGACTTTTGATAGTCAAACCGTACCACAATGATCGAATTCGAATTCCATAACCGATTTGAGATCGATTTTGTAACTGAATTCGCACGTTGAAGCCATAAACGTCCATCATTAACACAATTAAACCCGACATTGATTCGAATTAATCCTAATAATGCGAATTCAAGCCGAACCGTCGTCACGTTCTTGTTTGATAATCAAATTCGGCAAATTGATATAGTAATCTCACAATCGAGCACACTGCGCACGCCACACGAACATCTTAGAAGCTTTTGCACACACAACAATTGTCGGAGAAGCAGTCAAGGCCGCCGGAGATCAAGTTCTTCATCATCGGCACCTGTTTTAGTCGGGGACTACCAATTCGAGCTCTATTCTGGTAAATTCCTATTCCTATAGCTTCGTTTTCATTCCCAAATGGAAAGCCCTCTGTCAATTCGATCGTATAACATCGAATTGAACTCGATCCCATATCTAGGGTTCATCACAAACCGGTTTAATCGAGCTCTGGTCTAAACACGTTTATAATTCAATTAATTCACATCAACAGCTTCGCAATGATCGACTCTTTGAAAACCCCCTCTTAATTCAATCTCATATCATCGATTTATACCAAATCCTATAACTAGGGTTTGTTCATAAACCGTTTTGGGGTTTTTGATCTTAAACACATTTTCAATCCAATTAACCAACATCCACAGATTCGTAATGACTCAATATATAAAAACCCCATGATTTCAACAAGATTTAATATCGGAATCTTCTAAATTGGATTAGTGTTCATATCTAGGGTTTCGAGGCTCGAACTCGGGATTAAACGACCCAAACCTTGTTGTTTTTTTCAAATTAAAACCTGCCTCAGTTTCGCTAGACCCCGATTAACAAAACCTCTGTGATTCCAAGACCAATCGTGATCGAATTCGCGTAGGTTGGGGCTGGGTTTTCGAGCCGCATGCATGTGGGAGGGGAACCCACTTGAATTGGTTGTTAAAATCAATTCTAATCAGATTCTTAACGCGATGACCCTAGCGGGCGTACTGGTAACTCGCGTGACTCGTAGGCAGGAGACCCGGGTTCGAGACCGGTCTCCTGCATATTATTTTTGGGACTTTTTCTGGTCATATTTAATTAATAGAAAATGTTTTATTAATTAATATTATTATATATAAATGTGTTTTAACCCGGGAAACGACCCGTAGACTCGGGTATGAATTTATTAACTTATTTTTATTAATATACCCACTTTTATAAATAATATATTTATGTTATTATCAAATAAAAATAATATATTTATATTATTTTCAAAACTATAACTTTGGATAAAAATAATATGTTTTATTATTTTTAACCCGTGACTTTTATTATTAAATAATATATGTTTATATTTTGTTTCATACCGTTTTTGGAACATTTGAAACTAATAAATAATATAATTAGTCACATTATTTACTCGTATTTATTATTTCGACTAAAAATAATATGTTTATTAACATAATAATTTAGTAATTTAAATACTTACACACCTTAAACTATAACCAAATTACTTTTCAAACCTTAAACTTTTCAAAACCCTAATTTTCCCAAATTCGAGAACACGAACGAACCTTAGCTTATTCCTTTAAACTAATTGACTAAACTACAACTATAATAGGTTAATTATGACCTACTTTGGATTATATCTTTGGATCAAACTTAGCTTGGAAACTACCTACAAATCCAATGTGAGTTTTCATGCCCCTCTTTATACATTTTATCACTTTTGGGGTGAAACATGTTCCTATATAATTACACTTACACTATTGACAAATCTCACAACTTGAAACAAATTCCCTTATGTTAGACTTGTTTAATTGCATTATGTGGCTTATTTGTTGATTACACTAGTTCATATTATTAACTGTTTCGACAGCCTATGAATGGAATTAGTGGTACCATGTGGGTTAGCTACCCCATGCATTTCTTTGATCTAGGATGCATGTAATGAATTCTGAAACTGAAAAACTGTTAACTATATGTTGGACAATCTGAATTGGATAAATCTTAAAAGGAAGGTTTAATTTGGACTGTGTGTATATACAATAAGACTATAATGTATTACTTGTCTTAGCATGGAATTTGTACTTTATCTAAACTACTATATCTATATCTACCATGATTGCTCACCAACAATTCATTTTGTTGATAACTCTTATTTTAAACATGTTTCAGGTGCACCAAGTTCAAGCAACGCTTGATTTATGTTCAACACTTAGGCTTGGACTTAGAAATTTGAAATCTGATTTTATCTTGTTTGGAACTATGTTTTGTCTTGTTTATTTGAACTATTTGTAGCCTTTGAGGCACTTTTAATATTATTGAATAAAATTATGAAATTTTAATAGTTCCAAGTGCTACGAGCAATCTGGTCACAATTCGGGTCATACTCCGACGTGTTCCGCCGCCCGGTTGGGGTGTGACAGATTGGTATCAGAGCCTTGGTTATAGGGATTTAGGTTATTAGAAATCTTTAACCTAGACTATAACTTTAGGACCCTCTTTTAGTCTTGCATGATTAGGAACCTATGTGTTTATTTGTCAACTTCTAAATCTTTAACACAAATCTTACAAATCCTCAAAGTTCTAAGACTTTATCTTATACTTCCATCAATGTTCTTTTATATGAAATTCTTCAATGTTTTAAAATATTTTATAAAACCCTCTAGACTTTGTAAGTCTATCCAAAATCTCGTTAAGGTTTAAGACTTTGACAATGTTCAGAAACTCGTGCAATCTGGAAGGGTGAATGCCTGTATTCCGAGTTTCCTGTCTAGGCAAGCGTATTCGTACAAATCCAAATTACTGGACCAGTTACGCTTACCTGGGGATTCTCGGGATGAGTGTTCACTTATAGGCTAAAGCATGACTTTCTCAAATATTGTTGAAATCTTACTAACCTTGATATGTCCTAAGTAATTGTGTGGTAAAACCCAACTAACACAATTACTAACTATGTGTTTAAACTTAAGCCTATCTTTACTTTCAAAGCTTAACTCTTGAATATTATTATTCATCTCAAACTTGCATTCTACTTTATTTTCTTATAGAATGTCTGATCCCGTTGATACAAATCCGGCACTCACACAACAAATTGTTGATCGGATTGCTGCAATACTACCAGCTCTGTTTCAACATCGTGATCAAAGCTCTTCTAATAACAACAACAACAATGCTTGCAACTTCAAATACTTTAATTCGTGTTCACCACCAAAGTATTCGGGTCATGAAGGAGCCACTGGACTACTCCAATGGTTTGAGGGCATTGAGAACACCTTCCTTAATGCTGGTGTTCCCGAGGCACTCAAAGTCCAATATGGCTCAAGCGTCTTTCAAAAGCGTGCACTAACTTGGTGGAACGGCGAGAAAACTACTCGCACCGTTCCTGTTGCTATGGCTCTTCCTTGGGCTGAATTCAAGGAACTCATGATCAATGAGTTCTGTCCTCGAAACGAAATGATGAAGATCGAGGAGGAATTTTGGACTCTCTCCCAAGATAGTGGTGATAATTCTGCTTATGTCACTCGTTTTTATGAGCTTTGTCTACTCGTTCCTCACCTAGTCGACACCTTGGCTAGGAAGATTGAGAAATTCTGCAAGGGACTCCCAATTCAAATCAGGAGTGCTGTTCTTAGTAGTAGACCTGCTACTATCGAAGAAGCTGTTCGTCTTTCAGCCACACTTACCGACACTTATGTCGATGCGGGAATCCTTCACCGCAAAGGAGAAAAGAAACCTGCTGTGGTAGCTGCTGTGACTTCAAGACCTGAACCTACTGGTAGAAACAGGAAGAGAAAGTCCAATCATAAACAAAATTATGGGACTGTTACACCTGCTCAACCTGTGAGCCAAGTAGCACCTGCTACTACTACTACTACCTTCAGTTCAACCAAGAAGGCCTATTCGGGGAGTTATCCTCAATGTGATATTTGCAAGTCTCACCATCTTCCCAATTCACCGTGTTGGGTTTGCACAAAGTGCAAAAGGTTGGGACATACTCAAGATCGTTGCCGAACTCCAAGCAACACTCAATCTCAAGTGCAAGGCCATAACGTGATACAAAACACACCATCCTTAA
Organism: Smallanthus sonchifolius; assembly: GCA_023525975.1. Classification (NCBI taxonomy): domain Eukaryota; kingdom Viridiplantae; phylum Streptophyta; class Magnoliopsida; order Asterales; family Asteraceae; genus Smallanthus; species Smallanthus sonchifolius. Next base: position 57,448,595 of record CM042028.1, read on the forward strand.
CTGTTAAGGCTTGTTTCCAATGTGGAGATCCAAGTCACTTCAAGGATAAGTGTCCATTACTGGCTAATGCAATAAAAGCTTCAATCACTGCTTCCAAAGGCCGAGTCTACACCATTACTGCCAATCAAGCTCAAGCCGACAACGATGTTGTCAATGGTACGTATCTGATCAATAATCAATATGCTACTATTCTGTTTGATTCTGGTGCGGATAAAAGTTTCGTGTCCTTTGACTTTGAACCAATGCTTGCTAAGACTAGAAACCAACTAGACAAAACTTATAATGTAGAAGTAGCTAACGGGAAATCCGTTAAGGTTGACTCAATTATTGCAAACAATCAACTACAACTTAACGAACATACTTTCTCTATTGACTTAACTCCTATGCAACTTGGGAGTTTTGACGTGATCGTCGGCATGGATTGGTTATCCAAACATCGTGCTGAGATCGTTTGTGCCGACAAATTCATAAAGATTCCTCTGCCGTCTGGTGAAATACTACACGTGTATGGAGAGAAGCAACCCAAAGGCTTAAAACTGATGACTATAACAAAAGCTCAAAAGTACCTCAACAAGAATTATCCAGCTTTTCTAGCTCACGTTGTGAAGGAGAAGGGCAAGGGTAAACTCATGGCTGATATTCCTGTGATTAAGGACTTTCCTGAAGTATTTCCGGAAGACCTACCAGGAATTGCCCCTACACGACAAGTCGAGTTCCGTATCGACCTTGTGCCTGGTGCAACTCCTGTGGCAAGAGCACCATATCGTCTTGCACCATCTGAAATGCAAGAACTTGCTAGTCAACTTCAAGAACTCTCTGATAAAGGATTCATACGTCCTAGTTCCTCACCATGGGGAGCACCTGTCTTATTCGTCAAGAAGAAGGATGGATCTTTTAGGATGTGTATCGACTATCGGGAACTCAACAAATTGACTGTCAAGAATCGATACCCACTTCCAAGGATTGACGATTTATTTGATCAACTCCAAGGAGCTTCTATTTTCTCAAAGATCGATCTTCGTTCGGGTTATCACCAACTACGTGTTAAGGAGGAAGACATTCCCAAAACAGCTTTTAGAACTCGCTATGGACACTACGAGTTTGTTGTCATGCCATTCGGTTTGACTAACGCACCTGTCGTGTTCATGGATTTGATGAATCGTGTTTGTCGACCTTATTTGGATAAATTCGTCATCGTCTTCATTGACGATATTCTTATCTACTCAAAATCTAAGCAAGAACATGAAGAACATCTTCGCTTAGTACTTGATCTTCTTAAACAGGAACAACTTTATGCTAAATTCTCCAAATGTGAATTCTGGCTAAAGGAAGTCCAATTCCTAGGTCATGTTATTAACGAGGCTGGGATTCATGTTGATCCTGCTAAAATTGAAGCTGTAAAGAATTGGATTGCTCCTAAAACACCAACAGAAATCCGTTCTTTTCTTGGACTAGCAGGATATTATCGACGCTTTATTTCTAACTTTTCCAAGATTGCTGTTCCTCTCACTGCCCTAACTCATAAGGGTAGGATCTTTGAATGGGGACAAGAGCAAGAAGAAGCGTTCCAAACTCTTAAAGAAAAACTGTGCCATGCTCCAGTCCTATCTCTTCCCGATGGCAGCGACGACTTCGTTGTTTTCTGTGATGCTTCAAAGCAAGGACTTGGATGCGTTCTCATGCAAAGGGGTAAGGTGATTGCTTATGCCTCAAGACAACTTAAGGTTCATGAAGATAACTACACCACTCACGACCTCGAACTTGGTGCGGTCGTGTTTGCTCTCAAAATTTGGAGACATTATCTCTATGGAACCAAATGTGAAATCTTTACCGATCACAAGAGTTTGCAACATATATTCAACCAAAAAGACTTAAACATGAGACAACGTCGTTGGATGGAACTGTTAAATGATTATGATTGCGAAATCAAATATCATCCAGGGAAAGCTAACGTGGTGGCTGATGCGTTAAGTCGGAAGGAATATCCTAACATATGTTGTGCTCTTATTCAATCGGATATCGAGACCAAAATTCTTAAAGCTCAACAAACGGTTCTTTCCGAGGGCAACATGCAAAAAGAATTGGGTTGTGGAGTTGAAAAACAATTGGAGACTCGACCCAATGGGTTACTACACTTCTTAAACCGCTTATGGGTTCCTGATCGGGATGATCTTCGTACTTTAATTTTTGACGAGTCTCACAAAACTCGTTATTCTATACACCCAGGAGCCGATAAAATGTACAAAGGCCTTCGCCAACACTATTGGTGGCCCGGCATGAAGAAAGATGTTGCCGTGTACGTTTCAAAATGTCTTACTTGTTCTAAGGTCAAGATTGAACATCAACGACCTTCGGGTTTGCTTGAACAACCCGAGATTCCAATGTGGAAATGGGAGTGTATTTCCATGGATTTTATCACCAAACTTCCAAGAACACCTCGAGGATTTGATAGCATTTGGGTAATCGTGGACCGACTCACGAAATCAGCTCATTTTCTCGCAATTCGAGATGATTGGGGAGCTGAGAAGTTGGCTCAAGTTTATTTGGATGAGATCGTTCGTCTACATGGCGTTCCTCTTAATATCATATCTGATCGTGATAGTCGTTTCACTTCCCGTTTTTGGGGATCTCTACAATCGTTCATGGGTACTCAATTGAATTTGAGTACAGCTTACCATCCCCAAACTGATGGTCAAACAGAAAGAACGATTCAAACTCTTGAAGATATGTTACGTGCTTGCGTCCTTGACTTTGGAGGCAATTGGGACAAATATCTTCCACTAGCTGAGTTTTCGTATAACAACAGCTACCATGCTAGTATCGAGATGGCACCTTTCAAAGCTTTATATGGTCGCCATTGTCGTTCTCCTCTTGGCTGGGATGAGGTCGGTGAAGCACAAATCACTGGTCCCGCTCTAGTCCAAGACACCACTGATCGAATCATCCAAGTTCGCGACAATCTTCGTTTGGCTCGGGAGAGACAAAAGAAGAATGCTGATATTCGTAGAAGACCTCTTGAATTCCAAGTTGGTGACATGGTTCTTTTAAAGGTATCACCTTGGAAAGGTGTTGTACGATTTGGGAAGAAAGGGAAATTCTCACCGCGATACGTTGGACCTTTCAAAATCATCAAACGTATCGGGAAAGTTGCTTACGAGTTGGAATTACCCGACAAGCTTAGCAATGTACATCCCACGTTTCATGTATCTAACCTCAAGAAGTGTCTTGCCGAGGGAAACCTCCAAGTTCCTCTTGACGAAGTTCACATTGACGAGTCGATGCACTTCGTGGAAAAGCCTATTGAAATCATGGATCGAGAGATCAAACAACTTAAAAGAAGCCGAATTCCGATTGTGAAAGTACGTTGGCAATCTAAACGAGGACCCGAGTTCACTTGGGAACGTGAAGATCAAATGAAGGCCAAGTACCCACACCTGTTCACAAACTCCACTACTTAATTTCGGGACGAAATTTCCTAAAGTAGGGGAGACTGTAATATCTGTACTTTTCCGTTTACAATTTCCGGCCATTTGGCATTTATTGTAAATCCTAATTATCCATATTTAATAATATGTGAAAATTCTTAAATGAATTTCTTAAACTATGTGGCTAAAAACCATACTCAAACTATGTATTAGGGCTAATATTCATGGTATTTGAATAAAGTCCCTAAACTATATAAAATAAATCTCATAAATTATCTAAGTGTAAACAAAAAAATTGTACTTATTTAATTTGGAAAATCTTAATTGTGTTTTATTCAATTAAAACACAAATTATATAAATTAAAATGATTTTTATAAAATTATTATGAATTTTTAAGAAATAATAAGATTTATTCCTAAATAAATCAAATAAATAAAGTTTAATTAAATAAATATTTTTAAAATGAAGTTTTATAAAAATACGTCATTTTATATCATTTTTATAGAAATAAACAATTCTTTTATAATTTAAATATAATTTATACATTTAAATATCAAAATATATCAAATTAATTAACAAAAAAAAAAACCCTACTTAACCTAACTAACAAATTCTAAACCCTAAGGACCAATCCTGTCATTCTTGCAAACTCACAAACCTGAAACTACAGGGACTAAACCTGACTTTTTCTCATTCTTGATTTGGTTTGACTTTTGATAGTCAAACCGTACCACAATGATCGAATTCGAATTCCATAACCGATTTGAGATCGATTTTGTAACTGAATTCGCACGTTGAAGCCATAAACGTCCATCATTAACACAATTAAACCCGACATTGATTCGAATTAATCCTAATAATGCGAATTCAAGCCGAACCGTCGTCACGTTCTTGTTTGATAATCAAATTCGGCAAATTGATATAGTAATCTCACAATCGAGCACACTGCGCACGCCACACGAACATCTTAGAAGCTTTTGCACACACAACAATTGTCGGAGAAGCAGTCAAGGCCGCCGGAGATCAAGTTCTTCATCATCGGCACCTGTTTTAGTCGGGGACTACCAATTCGAGCTCTATTCTGGTAAATTCCTATTCCTATAGCTTCGTTTTCATTCCCAAATGGAAAGCCCTCTGTCAATTCGATCGTATAACATCGAATTGAACTCGATCCCATATCTAGGGTTCATCACAAACCGGTTTAATCGAGCTCTGGTCTAAACACGTTTATAATTCAATTAATTCACATCAACAGCTTCGCAATGATCGACTCTTTGAAAACCCCCTCTTAATTCAATCTCATATCATCGATTTATACCAAATCCTATAACTAGGGTTTGTTCATAAACCGTTTTGGGGTTTTTGATCTTAAACACATTTTCAATCCAATTAACCAACATCCACAGATTCGTAATGACTCAATATATAAAAACCCCATGATTTCAACAAGATTTAATATCGGAATCTTCTAAATTGGATTAGTGTTCATATCTAGGGTTTCGAGGCTCGAACTCGGGATTAAACGACCCAAACCTTGTTGTTTTTTTCAAATTAAAACCTGCCTCAGTTTCGCTAGACCCCGATTAACAAAACCTCTGTGATTCCAAGACCAATCGTGATCGAATTCGCGTAGGTTGGGGCTGGGTTTTCGAGCCGCATGCATGTGGGAGGGGAACCCACTTGAATTGGTTGTTAAAATCAATTCTAATCAGATTCTTAACACGATGACCCTAGCGGGCGTACTGGTAACTCGCGTGACTCGTAGGCAGGAGACCCGGGTTCGAGACCGGTCTCCTGCATATTATTTTTGGGACTTTTTCTGGTCATATTTAATTAATAGAAAATGTTTTATTAATTAATATTATTATATATAAATGTGTTTTAACCCGGGAAACGACCCGTAGACTCGGGTATGAATTTATTAACTTATTTTTATTAATATACCCACTTTTATAAATAATATATTTATGTTATTATCAAATAAAAATAATATATTTATATTATTTTCAAAACTATAACTTTGGATAAAAATAATATGTTTTATTATTTTTAACCCGTGACTTTTATTATTAAATAATATATGTTTATATTTTGTTTCATACCGTTTTTGGAACATTTGAAACTAATAAATAATATAATTAGTCACATTATTTACTCGTATTTATTATTTCGACTAAAAATAATATGTTTATTAACATAATAATTTAGTAATTTAAATACTTACACACCTTAAACTATAACCAAATTACTTTTCAAACCTTAAACTTTTCAAAACCCTAATTTTCCCAAATTCGAGAACACGAACGAACCTTAGCTTATTCCTTTAAACTAATTGACTAAACTACAACTATAATAGGTTAATTATGACCTACTTTGGATTATATCTTTGGATCAAACTTAGCTTGGAAACTACCTACAAATCCAATGTGAGTTTTCATGCCCCTCTTTATACATTTTATCACTTTTGGGGTGAAACATGTTCCTATATAATTACACTTACACTATTGACAAATCTCACAACTTGAAACAAATTCCCTTATGTTAGACTTGTTTAATTGCATTATGTGGCTTATTTGTTGATTACACTAGTTCATATTATTAACTGTTTCGACAGCCTATGAATGGAATTAGTGGTACCATGTGGGTTAGCTACCCCATGCATTTCTTTGATCTAGGATGCATGTAATGAATTCTGAAACTGAAAAACTGTTAACTATATGTTGGACAATCTGAATTGGATAAATCTTAAAAGGAAGGTTTAATTTGGACTGTGTGTATATACAATAAGACTATAATGTATTACTTGTCTTAGCATGGAATTTGTACTTTATCTAAACTACTATATCTATATCTACCATGATTGCTCACCAACAATTCATTTTGTTGATAACTCTTATTTTAAACATGTTTCAGGTGCACCAAGTTCAAGCAACGCTTGATTTATGTTCAACACTTAGGCTTGGACTTAGAAATTTGAAATCTGATTTTATCTTGTTTGGAACTATGTTTTGTCTTGTTTATTTGAACTATTTGTAGCCTTTGAGGCACTTTTAATATTATTGAAGAAAATTATGAAATTTTAATAGTTCCAAGTGCTACGAGCAATCTGGTCACAATTCGGGTCATACTCCGACGTGTTCCGCCGCCCGGTTGGGGTGTGACATGCAATTAGGACCACAAGTGTTTTCCTGTGAATAGCCTACATATGCCCTAGAATTATAAGCATAATAGTTAGGTACAACTAGGATTTTGTGACGATAACACGGAAGAGTGAACGTCCTAAAACATACTTAGGATTAACGAGTAAACAAACTTGTCTATGTGAATAAGGGATTTCTCTTAGTATACTAATTAAGATAGACGCGTTTAGAATCGAGAGTTTTCTAATTACGAATAGTATTATTTAAATAAATATTCGTGTGTTTGCACTATTAAATAGTGGTCTAGGAAAATAATATAAATTATTATATTATTTTTAAGTTTGGAGATTTAGTACAAAAGCTAATTATGTAATAAAAATAATAAACGTATTATTTTTATTTGGAAACATAAGTTTAGGTAATAATATAAATACTTATTTTATTTTGACGTGAGAGTAAACACTTAGAAACGAGCTTTAAATAATAGTTTAGGGATATAATATAAATAATTATATTACTCGTAGAGTAAATAATTATTTAAGTGGTAAAACTAATAAATATATTATTTTTAATTAAAGGCATACGCTTAGGTTGGAGTGGGAAATAAATTCTCGAGCATACGGGTGACCTCGGGTGTCAAAACATTTTAATTTAACATTAACAAACCAACGAGGAATATTTTATAAAAGTATAATAGTGGAAAAAGCCCAAAAAAAAAAATATATGCAGGAGACCGGACTCGAACCCGGTTCTCCTGCACACGAGTCCAGCGCCTTAACCATCTCTGCCCGCTAGGGTATCGCACTAGGATCCGGACAGAAATGGTTTTAACATGAACACTCCCTGTGTTCTTCCCTCTTTGCGAGTCCGAAGCCAAATCCCAACCCATTATCAACGAATTCGACCACGATTTGAACCAAATGCATAGGGGTTTTGTTGATCGAAGGTTTGTGAATCAGCGTGTGAGTTTAATTTGAAAAACACTAAGTTTAAGATCGTTTAATTTCTGTTTTGAAAGGCGAAACCCTAGGTTCTTAGCATGGATTCGATTTGAACAATTCAGATGATAAAACCCGTTGGAATCATAGGGCTATTGACAAACAAAGGATTGTGAGTCAACCCCTGTGGTTTAATTTGATTGAAATGGTGATTGGATTGGGGTTCGATCAAACTGAAAATGTATGAACCCTAGATCGGGTTCTTGTTTGATTCGATGATATAAGCCCAAATAATCATAGGGCTTTTATTCTAGAGATTAAAACGAAGCTAGGGACGTAAGCAATTACCAGATTAAGACTCGAATTGACAGTGCTTTACTAAAATAGGCTCCAACGTCGACGGTTTTGGTCACTGGTGACTCCGGCCACATCTCCAACCAAATTAGTGATTGCCAAGGCTTCAGAGGGACTCATTTGAGGTGCGTAGGGTGCTGGATTGAGAGAATAATTCACGAATTCGTCAGATTTGATAGCAATTGACTAAAGTTTGATGGTTACGGGTTTAAGGCTCTTAATGGGATTAATTCGTGATCATTATGGACCAATAATGGATGTAAATGATCCAATGATGGTCTCCATAATCATAATCATGCGTTACAACCTTGAATTTGAACCGATTATAGTTTGTTATTTGTGAATTTGGATCCAAGGGCTACGGGTTTGACTCACAAAATTCAATAGGAACAAATCTCATTCAATTTTGACTTTGTAGAGTCAACAGAATGGTTTTAGGGATATTACATAACTAGTCCCTGAAGTTTAAGTTTAAATTTTGACAGAATTAGTCCCTAGGGTTTGAAATGAGTTAACTAGGTTAGGAATTAACTGAATTATGCTAACGAGGTTAACTCTAAAAAGCTGGATGTCACATCATCCTCTAGTTGAAAGATTTTTCATCCCAAAAATTAGAATAGATAAAAAAAATTTTCTGGGGTGTCACATCATCCCCTAGCTGAAAGATTTTTTGACAATTGGGATTTCATCCCCTAGCTGAAAAAAAAAATTAGAATAGTACCTTAAGTGTTTGACGTGGAGTGCTTGAACAGATGAAGATACTTGCGCATCATCTGATCCTCGCTCTCCCATGTGAATTCCGGTCCGCGTTTCGAGTTCCAACGAACTCTGACAATAGGGATTTTACTATGTTTGAGCGTTTTGACTTCCCTATCCATTATTTCTATCGGTTCTTCAACGAAGCGTAATTGTTTATCGATTTGTAGTTCCTCAAGAGGAACCGCGAGTGTTTCGTCTGCTAGACATTTCTTCAATTTTGAGACATGAAAGACGTCATGTACACCACTAAGTCCTTTAGGTAGGTCTAGTTGGTACGCTACTGGGCCAATTCTCTTTACTATCTTCAACGGTCCATCATAACGAGGGTTTAGTTTGCCTCATTTCCCAAAATGAATTACACCTTTCCAAGGTGAGACTTTCAATAGGACCATGTCGCCTACTTAAAATTCTAACGGCTTACGCCGCTTATCAGCATAGCTCTTTTGACGATCACCGGCTGCCGCCATATGGTTTCGAATTTGAACGATCTTTTCTGAGGTTTCGAATACACATTCAGGACCCGTGAGTTGGCTATCCCCAACTTCAGTCCAATAGATAGGTGATCGGCATTTCCGCCCGTATAGTGCCTCGAATGGTGCTGCCTTGATGCTAGTGTGATAACTATTATTGTAGGAGAACTATACTAATGTCCAGTGAGTTTCCCAACTATTGCCGAAATCGATCACACAAGCTCGTAGCATATCCTCTAGGGTTTGAATGGTACGTTCCGTTTGGCCATCTGTTTGATGATGGTATGTCATGCTTATATCCAGGGCGTGCCTAAAGCTTTTTGTAAAAATTGCCAGAAACGTGAGGTAAATTGAGCGTCACGATCAGAGATGATTGAGATTGGCACTCCGTGTCGAGAGACTACTTCCTTTAAGTAAATACGAGTTTCTCCATTTTGTTAGTCTCTTTAACTGATAGGAAGTGTGTGGATTTGGTCAAACGATCTACGATCACCCAGATGGTGTCGCATCCGCTAGGAGTTCGGGGTAGTTTGGTGATAAAGTCCATGGAAATTTGCTTCCATTTCCACATTGGGATCTCTGGTCGTTGAAGTAGACTAGAAGGCTTTTGGTATTCCACCTTGACCTTTAAGTAGGTCAGGCACTTGCTCACATAGGTGGCTATATCAGCTTTCATCTTCGGCCATCAATATAGCACTTTTAGGTCACGGTACATCTTGTCGGAACCTGGATGAATAGAGTATCAGGATTTATGAGCTTTATGCATTACCAGTTCCCTTAAGTTCCAGTATACTGGAACCCATATTCGCTCCATGAAGTAGCGAATGCCATCTGATTTAACCTCAACTTGTTCTTCCATACCACGTGTGGCTTCCAACGGTAGGTTCTCCTCTTTCAGGGCTTCGAGTTGAGCACTACGGATTTTGTCAGGTAATCCGGTGTGAAAAGTAAGTTGTAGTGCTCGAACTCGTTTAGGTTTGGTTTCCTTTTGGTTTAGGGCAGCGGCTACCACATTAGCCTTGACCGGATGGTATCTGATCACGCAGTCATAGTCATTCAAGAGTTCGACCCAACGACGTTGTCACATGTTCAACTCTTTTTGTTCAAAGATGTGCTGAAGACTCTTGTGATCGGTGTAGATAGTGCACTTGGTACCGTACAAGTTATGTATCCAGATCTTTAGAGCAAATACCATGGCTCCCAACTCTAAGTCATGAGTCGTGTAGTTCTTCTCGTGTATTTTCAGTTGATGAGAAGCGTATGCAATAACCTTCTTGCGTTGCATCAGTACGCAACGAAGACCTTGAATGGATGCATCGCAGTACACTACAAAGTCATCCGTTCCCTCCGAAACAGATAGGATAGGTGCACTGTAGAGTTTCAGTTTAAGCATTTGAAATGCTGACTCCTGGGTGTCATCCCAGTTATAGGGTTTACCTTTTTGAGTTAGGGCAGTGAGGGGTTGAGCAATCTTGGAAAACCCCTTGATGAAACAACGGTAATAGCCAGCAAATCCCAGAAATTGTCGCACCTCAGTCGGAGTTGTCGGAGCCGCCCAATCCTTGATGGCTTCTATTTTAGATGGATCGATATGTATTCCTTTCTCGTTGACTACATGCCCTAAGAATTGCACTTCACGAATCCAGAATTCGCACTTGGAAAATTTTGCGTACAACTGTTTTTGTTTCAGCAATTCCAGAATCAAACGCAGGTGCTCCTCATGTTCTTCCTTATTCTTGGAATAGATGAGGATATCGTCAATGAAGACGATGAAGAACTGATCAAGGTAAGGTTTACACATACGTTCATGAGATCCATGAATACCGTGGGTGCGTTGGGCAGTCTGAATGGCATGACCATAAACTCGTAATGGCCGTACCTAGTTCCGAATGCCGTCTTTGATATATCTTCGTATCAGACTCTCAACTGATGATAACCGGATCTAAGATCTATCTTCGAATAGAAGCTTAATCCCTAGAGTTGGTCAAACAGATCATCAATGTGGGGTAGTGGGTAACGATTCTTGATAGACACTTTGTTCAGCTCACAGTAATCGATGCACATACGGAAAGTCCCGTCTTTCTTCTTGACGAATAGGACTGGAGCTTCCCATGGCGATGAGCTAGGTCGGATGAAACCTTTATCCAATAACTCTTGCCGTTGTATGGATAGTTCTTGTAGATCACTGGGTGCAAGTCTGTATGGTGCCCGAGCAATAGGCGCTTCTCCGGGTGCTAGGTCAATCTGGAATTCGACTTGATGATGAGGCGGAAGACCAGGTATGTCTTCGGGAAATACTTCTGGATAATGACGAATGATCGGAATATCATCAAACTTCTTCTCCTCTTGAGATGGTTGTTTAGTGACAAGAGTCCGAATGGCGGTATGACCCTTACGCAAACATTTTTGTGCCTTCATGAAAGATATGATTCCTACGACAGCACCACTCTTTTCGCCTTGGACAGAAAAGTCTTTTCCACTCGGGAGAGGAAGGCGAACAATTTGTAATGTCAAATGATTTCAGCTTGATTTATATGTTTGGGTATAATTCAAATTAGACTAAGGATTAGTCACAGGATAAGGTAATAGGGTCAAATGGAATTTATTGTTGGAGTGTAAGGAATAACGTGTTAGCTTAGAAAGAATTCCTTAAATTCCGTTTACATAGTTGGAGTCGGTTGGTTTACCATGAGGTTCTACTAGAGTTTCAATCTAGGTGGTTCCATTGATCAAGTCTGGATGAGAGTCTTAAGTTCCCTAAGACTCTTACATGAGTGAAATAAAATGATGGATCCAATTGATGATAGTTCAGTGTGTCCGTAAACATTTTCGACATGATAGTTGTGTCTATCAACTGTTGAACAGGTTTAACGATACCAACTAGTCGTTGAGCGGGTTACGAGAATTTTTACCGGCAGGGGAAACTTAAGTCTGTAAATCAATGATTAGGACCATTTATCCACACACTAGGTTTCACCGGGACTTACATGCACCCCAAATTACTATTACGTGTGCACCTTAAATGATAATTTGCTTTGCATGCTCACCCTAGTTCTCCCTGTCCTGTGTCAAGATGTCCTTTAATTTGTATTTCCGAGTACAGAGTGTTGTTAGATATGATAAGTTATCGAGAGGCTTAGTCATCAATCATAAATTGATCAACTAAGACTCATATCATGATGAGTAGTTGGGAATCGTTTGATCCGAGTATTCCCTCGAGTTGAAATACACTACAATAGTCCAATCCAGCGGATTGTAGATGGAATCCTGCACGCGAAATGAGACTTTGAGAAGTGAAACTAGTTCATGGATATGATTTATTGGAGGAGGCAAAGTAGCCATCCTTCTAACTGAGTCAGAAGATGGTTTGAATATGCAATGAGTAAGACGTTCTCAACTTTGTGGTCAATCTACCTTCAACAGAATATCGACCAAAGCGCGAGCCCACGGCTCGGGAAAGTGATGAAATCTATGTGCCAATGAGTTTCTACAATAATACATGCAACGATCTGCCTCCACACGGTGTACCTCAAGCGAGGTCCACGGTTTTGGGCTTGAAGTAGAGTAAAGGTAATGAGATCGGAGTATTATTGCTAGTGGGTACAGGAGGGATTCGCTTCCGACGAACCCAACTCTAAGAGATATGTGCCAGTGTTGTGTGTCGTCCCTAATACGGACCTGAGAAGGCCCACCATACTCCACGGTGTCATCGATAGGCTCGAGCCGGTGTCTTCCTCGGCTCTAGTGGTGTACAAGGGTGTAGATGATGGTGGTGTGAGTGACTCCTTCGAAGGCTCCGTCTTGCTACCCTTGGACGAGAGTGGATGTTGTTCTGGTGATTCCTCGAGTGTCGCCACTGGGAATGATGATGCAATGAGAATGACGTGTCCCTCGTTAGCAGAGTGTGAGATGGATGATGTCATCATGCCTGCAATGCAATGTATGCGTGGATGCTATGTGTATCATGTTTGAGTGTCTGTGTCATGTAAGTAATGCATGTGTGCGGTTATAGTCTAGTATGCAATCCTAGTTCTCTATAACCAATGGCTCTGATACCAATCTGTCACACCCCCAAATTCCACAAACGGAGTTTTACCGTTTGGCGTGTGACAAACCAGGATCTCAGACATTAGTTACATCAAACGACACTATATGGGACATAAATGAAATATCATAAAAGTTCAGAGTAAGTGCGGAAGCGTTAAACAAAGAATTAAATGCGCAAAACAAATGCGTCCAAGTTTAGTTTAATAAAAGCAAGTGAATTGTTTTAAATGTTTGTATATGAATGAAATGACATTAGGACTCCATGCTGCCCTAGTTGTGCAACCTGTGCCTTAGCGACCTAAGAAAACATGTAAGAAAAACTATCAACACGAGGTTGGTGAGTTCACAGGTTTGTAAGTAAATAAACTGTTTGAGTATTTGCATGATCCACATACGTAAGTCACATCTATTGCTAGCTAGACAATGTACAAGTTACTCTAAGCACTCGTAACTAAAGCTGACTGTTTGTGTTTGAATGCCTCCCGCCATTACACCCGTTCGACCTCCAATCGAGTTAGCGCGACTAACGCGGGTGGGGTTTGTCAAACCCAGTAGTACTACCAAACATTACCTCGCTAAATCCATATTAACGGTCCGATGTGTGTGAGGACTTTCAATGATAGTGTGTTACGCTTAAGTAAACAAGTGGTAGTGAAATGTTATGTGATCCATGTTTGTTTGTGTGTATGTTTCTCCCCAATGGAAAAACAAGTAAAAGGATGTTTGTCTGCAAGCATTTTTCTCCCCAACGAAAAAACAAGTAAAATGATGTTCGATTGTATACAAGTTTCTCCCCAACGGGAAAACAAGTAAAAGAATGTTCATTTTTATGCATGTTTCTCCTCAACGGGAAAACAAGTAAAAGAATGTTCGTTTGTATGCATGTTTCTCCCCAACGAGAAAACAAGTAAAAGAATGTTTGTTTGTATGCATGTTTCTCCCCAACGGGAAAACAAGTAAAAGATTGTTTGTTTGTATTCATGTTTCTCTCCAACGGGAAAACAAGTAAAAAAATGTTCGTTTGTATGCATGTTTCTCCCCCAATTTAAAATGGAAAAGGGGGCCGTGAAAACTCACTTGAGTTGTGTATGAGTAGTAGATAGCACCACACAAGGATGCAACTAGGACCACAAGTGTTTGCCTGTGAATAGCCTACATATGCCCTAGAATTATAAGCATAATAGTTAGGTACAACTAGGATTTTGTGACGATAACACGAAAGAGTGAACGTCCTTAAACATACTTAGGATTAACGAGTAAACAAACTTGTCTATGTGAATAAGGGATTTCTCTTAGTATACGAATTAAGATAGACGCGTTTCGAATCGAGAGTTTTCTAATTACGAATAATATTATTTAAATAAATATTCGTGTGTTTGCACTATCAAATAGTGGTCTAGGAAAATAATATAAATTATTATATTATTTTTAAGTTTGGAGATTTAGTACAAAAGCTAATTATGTGATAAAAATAATAAACGTATTATTTTTATTTGGAAACATAAGTTTAGGTAATAATATAAATACTTATTTTATTTTGACGTGAGAGTAAACACTTAGAAACGAGCTTTAAATAATAGTTTAGGGATATAATATAAATAATTATATTACTCGTAGAGTAAATAATTATTTAAGTGGTAAAACTAATAAATATATTATTTTTAATTAAAGGCATACGCTTAGGTTGGAGTGGGAAATAAATTCTCGAGCATACGGGTGACCTCGGGTGTCAAAACATTTTAATTTAACATTAACAAACCAACGAGGAATATTTTATAAAAGTATAATAGTGGAAAAAGCCCCAAAAAAAATATATGTAGGAGACCGGACTCGAACCCGGTTCTCCTGCACACAAGTCCAGCGCCTTAACCATCTCTGCCCGCTAGGGTATCGCACTAGGATCCGGACAGAAATGGTTTTAACATGAACACTCCCTGTGTTCTTCCCTCTTTGCGAGTCCGAAGCCAAATCCCAACCCATTACCAACGAATTCGACCACGATTTGAACCAAATGCATAGGGGTTTTGTTGATCGAAGGTTTGTGAATCAGCGTGTGAGTTTAATTTGAAAAACACTAAGTTTAAGATCGTTTAATTTCTGTTTTGAAAGGCGAAACCCTAGGTTCTTAGCGTGGATTCGATTTGAACAATTCAGATGATAAAACCTGTTGGAATCATAGGGCTTTTAACAAACAAAGGATTGTGAGTCAACCCATATGGTTTAATTTGATTGAAATGGTGATTGGATTGGGGTTCGATCAAACCAAAAACGTATGAACCCTAGATCTGGTTCTTGTTTGATTCAATGATATAAGCCCAAATTAACATAGGGCTTTTATTCTAGAGATTAAAACGAAGCTAGGGACGTAAGCAATTACCAGATTAAGACTCGAATTGACAGTGCTCGACTAAAATAGGCTCCGATGTCGATGGTTTTGGTCCCTGGTGACTCCGTCCACATCTCTGACCAAATTAGTGAGTGCCAAGGCTTCAGAGGGACTCGTTTGAGGTGCGCAAGGTGCTGGATTGAGAGAATAATACATGAATTCGTCGGATTTGATAGCAATTGACTAAAGTTTGATGGTTACGGGTGTAAGGCTCTTAATGGGATTAATTCGTGATCATTATGGACCAATAATGGATGTAAATGATCCAATGATGGTCGCCATAATCATAATCATGCGTTACAACCTTGAATTTGAACCGGTTATAGTTTGTTATTTGTGAATTTGGATCCAAGGGCTACGGGTTTGACTCACAAAATTCAATAGGAACAAATCTCATTCAATTTTGACTTTGTAGAGTCAACAGAATGGTTTTTGGGATATTAGATAATTAGTCCCTGAAGTTTAAGTTTAAATATTGATAGAATTAGTCCCTGTGGTTTGAAATGAATTAACTAGGTTAGGAATTAACTGAATTATGCTAACGGAGTTAACTCTAAATAGTCGGATGTCACACGTTTCCCTTTTGGTAATTCTTGAAGAGACTATGTTCCATTCTCTTCATGGGCTTTGATTTCTTTCATTATTGCCTCTTTCCATTTGTTATTCTTTACAGCTGGCTAAAGAATTTTGGCTTATCAATAGACGAGATGGCCACTAAAAAAACTTTATGAGTTTTAGAAAATTTATCATAAGAAACATAGTTAGCCAAAGAATGTACCATCGAGGACTCTTGACTGTCTGCATGTAGAGCATGGTCTATGGAGGGGGAAGCTTTATGACATAATCATCCAGATGTTTGGGTCGAGTCTTGGCTCTTTTCTCTCTTGTTGGCTAATTTTTTTTTAAAAAAAATTAGTTCCTGTCTCCTCTTGCTCTTTGACCTCAATGTTTTGGGTTACTGTTTCGTAGTGACTATTTCTTTGAATTGGGCTTTCAAAGCCTATAACTTGTTGTTCCTCAATGATGGGAGGCTGATTATCATCAACGCTCGGCCTAGTTTGGTTTTCATTTTGCTACGGATTTTAGGTTGGGGTGTAAACGAGCCAAGCCGGCTTGCGAGCTACTCGAGATCGGCTCGCTAAAATATCGAATCGAGCCGAGCTTAAACGAGCTCGAGCCTAAACTCGAGCCTAAATATAAGCTTGTTTACTAAACGAGCCCGAGCTCGAGCCGGTTCGTGAGCCTAAACAAGCCTATTGTTTATATAATTTTTTAATGAATATATTAAATATTGTAGGTCCTGAGCAGACCTGGAAACACAGATCTGTGAAGAAATCCATCAAACAGCCCGAATCAAGAGACAGAATCTCTGGATCCGGTATCACTCTCGAATCAGAAATGGGTAGAGACGGGTGCGGGAATCACATACACGAACATAAATATATAAAAGTGAAAAAGAACAGATAATTGGAGCATAAAACGTATGATTCTTTGATTGATATGAAAAATAAAAGCTTCTCACACACTCTACAATTAGTCTCACCCAGGGTGAACTCCCCCTAGGGTAGTGATTCCCTCTACAGACACATTCTCACTCTTATGAGGTATTCTAATATATATAGGAGGCCAAGCCTATGTGCCTTGTTTTCCAATCCACCACCAAATGGGCCTGAAAAACAGGTATCGAAACTACCTAGTTTTGGTTGAACAATTGTTCAATCAAAACTAGTAGTTTCAATACTATAGTTTCGATTGAAAGCATCAGTCTCAATATTATACCTAACAATCTCCCCCTAGACTCATGCTATCAATTTTTGTCCGACTCTGTCTTTCGTCTTCATAGATTGACTGATGATCAAATGGCTTTCGTTGCGATTCTCTCACTCAAGTGTAGCCTCTCTTACTTATCTTGTCTCTCACACTCGATCACAAGGTCTGAATCCCAAGTATTTAGCATTAAATAACCATCTTTCTATAAAGATTCTTGACATTCACGAACACTTGATCAACTTGTGCCTTCTCTCCCCCTAAAAAAGGAACTTTAAGCGGATGCTCACTTAGTCTTGCATCTTCATAACTCTGCTGATAATCCGAAGCCTTTCGTGGTGATTCTCCCCCTAAAGTGTAGAACCTCCTATTTCCAAGCAAAAGATAAGGGATCGAATTACCATGTAATCAACAACCAATGATCCGATTCGTCACAAATATGCTAGACTTTGCTATTCACTGCTCAAACTTGAACTTTAAATAAGGAAATTACGGCTGGTTCAGGCAGAACATCATGTATATTTCCGAATAAATGAAATTTTCGAAAACCCAAAAAGGTTATCTCCAAGTTTTAAGTCAAAACTCTCCTCCTTCTATGCAATATCCTGTAAAAAAATTCATCCAAGAAATTTTCTCCAAAATACTCTTTTTTTTAATATACTGGAGAGTACTTGGGCAGTTCTGCCTGTCCTGTGGTTTCGATAGGCTCCACTTTAACCGAAACAAGGCTAGTTTCGTTAAAGACAATATCGAAACAAGTAGTTTCGATAGACAAGTTCTTCAATCGAAACTAGTAGTTTCGATAGGAGATTATTCAACCGAAACTAGTAGTTTCGATACCCTCTAGCTTCGATACCCTCTAGTTTCGATAGCCTAGTTTCGACAGCCTAGTTTCGATGTTTTCTACTTTAGAATTAGGGCTTCAACAGTAGTTTCGATAGAACATGTTCAGCCGCCACCTAGTTTCGACAGAAAATGCTCAGCTTCATCTACTTTAGATACCTCTAATCCAGGTCTGAAAAATGCTTCAGAAAGCCTTACTTCTTCAGATTTTGACAGTGAGAATGTAGAACAGCAGTCACGAACCTGCTACACATCGTTTACTTCATGTTTAACCTCTTAATGGCGGGTTTTTCTTGATTTTGGAGCAGATTCGAGAGCAATAAAGAGCCACCATGGCTCTGATACCACTTGTAGGTCCTGAGCAGACCTGGAAACACATATCTGCGAAGAAATCCATCAAACAGCCTGAATCAAGAGGCGGAATATCTGGATCTGGTATCACTCTCACATCAGAAATGGGTAGAGACGGGTGCGGGAATCACATACACGAATAGAAATTTATAAAATTGAAAAATAACAAATAATTGGAGCATAAAACGTATGATTTTTTGATTGATATGAAAAATAAAAGCTTCTCACACACTCTACAATTAGTCTCACCCAGGGTGAACTCCCCCTAGGGTAGTGATTCCCTCTACAGACACATTCTCACTCCTATGAGGTATTCTAATATATATAGGAGGCCAAGCCTATGTGCCTTGTTTTCCAATCCACCACCAAATGGGCCTGAAAAACAGGTATCGAAACTACCTAGTTTTGGTTGAACAATTGTTCAATCAAAACTAGTAGTTTCAATATTGTAGTTTCGATTGAAAGCATCAGTCTCAATATTATACCTAACAATCTCCCCCTAGACTCATGCTATCAATTTTTGTCCGACTCTGTCTTTCGTCTTCATAGATTGACTGATGATCAAATGGCTTTCGTTGCGATTCTCTCACTCAAGTGTAGCCTCTCTTACTTATCTTGTCTCTCACACTCGATCTCAAGGTCTGAATCCCAAGTATTTAGCATTAAATAACCATCTTTCTATAAAGATTCTTGACATTCACGAACACTTGATCAACTTGTGCCTTCTCTCCCCCTAAAAAAGGAAGTTTAAGCGGATGCTCACTTTGTCTTGCATCTTCATAACTCTGCTGATAATCCGAAGCCTTTCGTGGTGATTCTCCCCCTAAAGTGTAGAACCTCCTATTTCCAAGCAAAAGATAAGGGATCGAATTACCATGTAATCAACAACCAATGATCCGATTCGTCACAAATATGCTAGACTTTGCTATTCACTGCTCAAACTTGAACTTTAAATAAGGAAATTACGGCTGGCTCAGGCAGAACATCATGTATATTTCCGAATAAATGAAATTTTCGAAAACCCAAAAAGGTTATCTCCAAGTTTTAAGTCAAAACTCTCCTCCTTCTATGCAATATCCTGTAAAAAAATTCATCCAAGAAATTTTCTCCAAAATACTCTTTTTTTTAATATACTGGAGAGTACTTGGGCAGTTCTGCCTGTCTTGTGGTTTCGATAGGCTCCACTTTAACCGAAACAAGGCTAGTTTCGTTAAAGACAATATCGAAACAAGTAGTTTCGATAGACAAGTTCTTCAATCGAAACTAGTAGTTTCGATAGGAGATTATTCAACCGAAACTAGTAGTTTCGATACCCTCTAGCTTCGATACCCTCTAGTTTCGATAGCCTAGTTTCGACAGCCTAGTTTCGATGTTTTCTACTTTAGAATTAGGGCTTCAACAGTAGTTTCGATAGAACATGTTCAGCCGCCACCTAGTTTCGACAGAAAATGCTCAGCTTCATCTACTTTAGATACCTCTAATCCAGGTCTGAAAAATGCTTCAGAAAACCTTACTTCTTCAGATTTTGACAGTGAGAATGTAGAACAGCAGTCACGAACCTGCTACACATCGTTTACTTCATGTTTAACCTCTTAATGGCGGGTTTTTCTTGATTTTGGAGCAGATTCGAGAGCAATAAAGAGCCACCATGGCTCTGATACCACTTGTAGGTCCTGAGCAGACCTGGAAACACATATCTGCGAAGAAATCCATCAAACAGCCTGAATCAAGAGGCGGAATATCTGGATCTGGTATCACTCTCATATCAGAAATGGGTAGAGACGGGTGCGGGAATCACATACACGAATAGAAATTTATAAAATTGAAAAATAACAGATAATTGGAGCATAAAACGTATGATTTTTTGATTGATATGAAAAATAAAAGCTTCTCACACACTCTACAATTAGTCTCACCCAGGGTGAACTCCCCCTAGGGTAGTGATTCCCTCTACAGACACATTCTCACTCCTATGAGGTATTCTAATATATATAGGAGGCCAAGCCTATGTGCCTTGTTTTCCAATCCACCACCAAATGGGCCTGAAAAACAGGTATCGAAACTACCTAGTTTTGGTTGAACAATTGTTCAATCAAAACTAGTAGTTTCAATACTGTAGTTTCGATTGAAAGCATCAGTCTCAATATTATACCTAACAATCTCCCCCTAGACTCATGCTATCAATTTTTGTCCGACTCTGTCTTTCGTCTTCATAGATTGACTGATGATCCAATGTCTTTCGTTGTGATTCTCCCACTCAAGTGTAGCCCCTCCTACTTATCCTGTAGGCACCTCTCACACTCGATCTCAAGGTCTGAATCCCAAGTATTTAGCATTAAATAACCATCTTTCCACAAAGATCCATGACATTCACGAACACTTGATCAACTTGTGCCTTCTCTCCCCCCAAAAAAAAAGGTCAATTTTAAGTGGAGGCTCATTTAGTCTTGCATATTCATAACTCTGCTGATAATCCGAAGCCTTTCGTGGTGATTCTCCCCCTGTAGTGTAGAACCTCCTATTTTTAGGCAAAAGATAAGGGATCGAATCACCACGTAATCAACAAGCAATGATCCGGTTCATCACAAATATGCTAGACTTTGCTATTCATTGCTCAAACTTGAACTTTAAATAAGGAAATTACGACTAGCTCAGGCAGAACATTATGTATTTTGCCGAATAAACAAAATTTTCGAAAACCCAAAAAAGTTGTCTCCAAGTTTTAAGCCAAAACTCCCTTCTTCTATGCAATATCCTGTAAAAAATTCATCCAAGAAATTTTCTCCAAAATACTCTTTTTTTTAATATACTAGAGAGTACTTGGGAAGTTCTGCCTATCCTGTAATTTCCATAGGCTCCACTTTAACCGAAACGAGGCTAGTTTCGTTAGAAATAGTATCGAAACAAGTAGTTTCGATATACAAGTTCTTCAATCAAAACTAGTAGTTTCGATAGATGATTCTTCAACCGAAACTAGTAGTTTCGATACCCTCTAGTTTCGGCAGCCTAGTTTCGATGTTTTCTACTTCAGAATTTGGGCTTCAACAATATTTTTGATAGAACATGTTTAGCCGCCACCGTGTTTCGACAGAAAATGCTCATCTTCATATACTTTCGATACCTTCAATCCAGGTCTGAAAAATGCTTAAGAAAGACTTACTTCTTCAGATTTTGATAGTAAGAATGTAGAACAGCAGTCACGAACGTGCTACACATCGTTTACTTCATGTTTAACGTCTCAATGGAGGGTTTTTCTTGATTTTGGAGCAGATTCGAGAGCAATAAAGAGCCACCATGGCTCTGATACCACTTGTAGGTCCTGAGCAGACCTAGAAACACAGATCTGCGGAGAAATCTATCAAACAGCCTGAATCAAGAGGCGGAATATCTGGATCCGGAATCACTCTCAAATCAGAAATGGGTATAGACGGGTGTGGGAATCACATTCACGAACAGAAATATATAAAAGTGAAAAAGAATAGATAATTGGAGCAGAAAACGTATGATTCTTTGATTGATATGAAAAATAAAAGTTTCTCACACACTCTACAATTAGTCTCACCTCAGGGTGAGCTCCCCCTAGGGTAGTGATTTCCTCTACAGACACATTCTCACTCCTATGAGGTATTCTAATATATATAGGAGGCCAAGCCTATGTGCCTTGTTTTCTAAGCCACCACCAAATGGGCCTGAAAATATCGAAACTACCTAGTTTCGGTTGAACAATTGTTCAATCAAAACTAGTAATTTCAATACTATAGTTTCGATTGAAAGCATCAGTCTCAATATTATACCTAACAATCTCCCCCTAGACTCATGCTATCAATTTTTGTCCGACTCAGTCTTTCGTCTTCATAGATTGACTGATGATCTAATGTATTTCATTGTGATTCTCCCACTCAAGTGTAGCCCCTCCTACTTATCTTGTAGGCACCTCTAACACTCGATCTCAAGGTCTGAATCCCAAGTATTTAGCAATAAATAACCATCTTTCTACAAAGATCCTTGACATTCACAAACACTTGATCAACTTGTGCCTTCTTTCCCCCTAAAAA
Organism: Smallanthus sonchifolius; assembly: GCA_023525975.1. Lineage (NCBI taxonomy): Eukaryota > Viridiplantae > Streptophyta > Magnoliopsida > Asterales > Asteraceae > Smallanthus > Smallanthus sonchifolius. The sequence continues at coordinate 57,471,131 of CM042028.1, forward strand.
AAGGTCAATTTTAAGTGGAGGCTCACTTAGTCTTGCATCTTCATAACTCTGCTGATAATCTGAATCCTTTCGTGGTGATTCTCCCCCTGAAGTGTAGAACCTCCTATTTCTAGGCAAAAGATAAGGGATCGAATCACCATGTAATCAACAAGCAATGATCCGGTTCGTCACAAATATGCTAGACTTTGCTATTCACTGCTCAAACTTGAACTTTAAATAAGGATATTACGACTGGATCAGGCAGAACATCATGTATATTGCCGAATAAATGAAATTTTTGAAAACCCAAAAAAGTTGTCTCCAAGTTTTAAGCCAAAACTTCCATCCTTCTATACAATATCTTGTAAAAAATTCTGTCGAAGAAATTTTCTCCAAAATACTCTTTTTTTTAATATACTGGAGAGTACTTGGGTAGTTTTGCCTGTCCTGTGGTTTCGATAGGCTCCACTTTAACTGAAACAATGCTAGTTTCGTTAGAGACAGTATCGAAACAAGTAGTTTCGATAGACAAGTTCTTCAATCGAAACTAGTAGTTTCGATAGGAGATTCTTCAACCGAAACTAGTAGTTTCGATACCCTCTAGTTTCGATAGCCTAGTTTCGACAGCCTAGTTTCAATGTTTTCTACTTTAGTATTAGGGCTTTAACTGTAGTTTCGATAGAACATGTTCAGCCGTCACCTAGTTTCGACAGAAAATGTAACCACCACGATTTTCGAGCATTATTCCATTCTATTTCAGATAATAATAACACTTCATTTCAAATTTTCATCAGACCTAAATCTTGTTATCGAATGTACTCCTCAAACCAAATTTTCAAAGTTTATTGAGAATCCAAACGTGACTCGGGGTTTACTTGAAAACGTGAGGATCAAATAAAACTTAAGTACTCTCATCTCCTTTCTAACTCAGAAGTCTCCATCAGTAGAATTTCGGGACGAAATTCTCTCAACTTGGGGATACTGTAACCTCCACGATTTTCTAGCATTATTCTATTCTATTTTAGATAATAATAACACTTCATTTTAAACCCGTACTTATCACATTAATTATTATTTTAACGAGTACTAATTCAAAGTTTCATTCTTATTGTAACACATTATTTTCTAATTATACATATATAACATATGTATGTATATTTATATAGATATATATATATACTTTGTTATAATAACTGCGAGCTTTAAATCATGTATTTACATTATATATATATATATATATATATATATATATGTGTGTGTGTGTGTGTGTATTTATTTATAAATATATGTAAACATATATTTGTTTGCAATAAATAAATCATTTGTACAACTTTATAATTTTATAAAAAAATAGAAACTTTTTCCTTTTATAAAATTAGTGTGATAAAACAAATAAGTATATAATTACATTTATCAAACACTTTAAATATGAATTATGTTGAAACATAAAATTAATGAGCACTTAAGTTAGAATATTAAAAACTATTCTTCATCTTTTGCATACTAATCCAATTATCTATTTAAATTTTACGAATAAGTCCCTAATCCCACCCTATAAATAGAGCTCTTATTCCTTCATTATTCTTCGCATCTCAACGATCCTCTAGGGCTCTCTAGCTACTAAAGGTCGTTTCTCTCATCTTTTGGAAAATTCTAGCTTAAAACCTTCCATTCTAAATAAGTTCTTCTCGTGTTCTTGCTCGTTCATACTTTTTCTTTCAAAATTATTCATAACTAGCTAGATTTATGATTCCCTAACATGTTCATGTTATAATCATAGACCTATTCAAGATCAAAAGCCTTATTTAATCAAAATTGTTTAGACTTATATTTAAAAAAACTTGGTTTGATCTTTCTTGTTCCTTTCAATTTCAAAAATCATGTTTTTACTAAAACTCCTTATTTTCAAATTAAATTATTTAATATTCAATTTCTATCTTTACTAAACTCGTATTTCCACTTTAGCCCATATACTTTCCAAACACACCCTAAACTTGGTTAAGTATGCAAATAGAGTAAATTTCAAACCAATATGTAGTTATCTTGCAAACATTAAAGTTCTGGCTAGGAAAAGACGGGGTTCTGATCCGACCAACTCTTTCCTGAGAACTTTTCTGTTGAAGGTACTACTCTGGAATGATGACCATTCTAGTATACAACAACCACTTTCAATTAATTATGATTATGATTATAAACCCCTTTCTTGCAAATATTTATACAAACTTTTATATAATTCATTTTTATTATATGAGAACATTTAAAACACAATTCTATACTTTTAATTAATAATTAATTATGGTTTAATTATTAATTAATTAGAACATTATTATTATACTTTAAATTTTGGTTTAATTACCAATTAATTAAATCATTATTTTTAACATTTATTTTTTTCATAAATCAAATGAAAGGTTTTATTCAATTATGTATGTAGTAAATTATTTAATTACTTATTACTCATTTATTTATTTATCCATTTATTAATTTATGCGATTGCAAATAAAAGAAAACTACTCATTTATTTATTTGTGTATTTATTTACAAATAAAAGAAGCCTAATTATTTTTTTTATACATGTATATAATTATTACAAACAAACAAAATCCTTATTCATTCGTTCACTTATTACAATACGATTATTTATCAAAGATTTACATAAAATGTTATTTGCAACTCAAATAATTATTTTATTATTAAAATGAGGACACCACATCAATCTCCTCGCACATTGGGATTCCCTATTTCATTTGTACAAATCATTGATACATATTGTCCAACAAACATAGGTTAACCTTGTGGTTAGCTAGAACATTTGTGCAACAAACAACATACTTGTGTGACATTCAAGCTACTCATTGCAAGGTGAGTTTACATAGCCCCTTTTTCATACTTACATCTTTGGGGTGAAACATGATTACATTCAAACTATTTGCAGTTATCACAATTCAAACATTATGATCATGTGTGCAATTTGTGCCTTATGCTTAAACACTATTTGTGCAAACAACATTTACATACTTTTGTGCATAGTGCAAGTGCAATCATTAACTTTGTACAAGCCGACGGTATACAATGATAGATCTATTGTGTCTGACCAACCCACCCGGTTAGGGTGATTGTTTCCGAAAACACTTAAGGATAACCTGCGTGTTATGCCTATCAGTCACAAGGTTTGATTGTGCGCCCAGTTTAAACAATAGTGATTCTCCATAATTGCCTTGTTAATCCATGTATCATATGAATTGTAAACAAAACTTTTGATAACACTTGTTGTGATAAAACTTATGTATGCTCACCAACTCTTTAGTTGACTCTGTTTTCATCATGTTTCAGGTTCCAATAATTGAGGGTTAGATTCAAGAGTCATCACGTAGGAAGTTGCAAGACCTAGATAATAAATCAAACTTTGTTTGAAGTACCGTGTTCTCTGTTTTGTCTTTGCTTTAGTGAAACAATTGTTATGAAATTTGGTTTAATGAAATATGCAACTTTAGTATGATCATGTGCTTATGAACAGTCTACACGTCCGCCCCGACGTATTCCGCTGTTGGTTGGGGTGTGACAGATTGGTATCAGAGCCATGGTTATAAGGAATTAGGCTATTAGAAATCAATAACCTAGACTATAACAATAATACACCCATTTTATACAACACTGCATGTTATGTGATGCCTTACTTGTTAGATTACTTACTAGTACTTCTATCCTAAGACTCTTATGACTCTTACCCCTACCTTTGTCATCATCAAAATCCATAAACCTCGTCAAGGCTTTAAATTCCAATAATTAGTAGGGAACATGTGCAATCTGGAAGGGTGACACCTGAATTCTGGGTTTTCTATCTAGGAAAGCATTTCGTATAAATCCAAATCAACCGAAGGACCCGTATGCTTTCCAGGGAATTCCCAGGATGAGTGTTCACTTATAGGCTAAAGCATGTCTTCCTGAAAATTTCATGAATTTAAATAACCTTGATAAGTCATGGTATTCAAATGGTTATATTACCAACAGAGTACAATCCGGATATAATTATCATTATCCTTGTATTGTTTCTTCTATAGCACGCCTCATCATCGTGACGACACCAACAACAACGAGGACCTTGCTACACTCCTTACCCAGCTTGTGAATCAGCTCACACAAGCCAAAAACAACAACAATAGTGGTAGTGATACTGGTGGTGGGGGTGGTGCTAACCCGCCCCAATGCACCTTCAAACACTTTAACTCGTGCAACCCCATCAAGTTCTATGGTACTAAGGGAGCTACAGTTCTCCTTCAGTGGTTTGAAGGCATCGAAAACACTTTCCTCAACAATGACAAAAAATGCTCAGCTACATTTACTTTCGATACCTCCAATCCACTGAAGGAGAACTGTAGCTTCCTCGGTATAGACAGTATCAAAACAAGTAGTTTCGATAGACAAGTTATTCAATCGAAACTAGTAGTTTCGATAGGATATTTTTCAACCGAAACTAGTAGTTTCGGTACCCTATTTTCGACAGCGTAGTTTCGATGTTTTCTACTTCAGAATTAGGGCTTCAACAGTAGTTTCGATATAACATGTTCAGCCGCCACCTAGTTTTGACAGAAAATGCTCAGCTTCATCTTCTTTCGATACCTCCAATACAGGTCTGAAAAATGCTTCAGAAAGCCTTACTTCTACAGATTTTGACAGTGAGAATGTAGAACAGCAGTCACGAACCTGTCACACATCATTTCCTTCATGTTTAATGTCTCAATGGCGGGTTTTTCTTGATTTTGGAGTAGATTTGAGAGCAATAAAGAGCCACCATGGCTCTGATACCACTTGTAGGTATTGAGCAGACCTGGAAACACAGATCTGCGAAGAATCCATCAAACAGCCTGAATCAAGAGGCGGAATATCTGGATCTGGTATCACTCTCAAATCAGAAATGGGTAGAGACGGGTGCGGGAATCACATACACGAACAGAAATATATAAAAGTGAAAAAGAACAGATAATTGGAGCATAAAACATATGATTCTTTGATTGATACGAAAAATAAAAGCTTCTCACACACTCTACAATTAGTCTCACCCTAGGGTGAGCTCCCCCTGGGGTGGTGATTCCCTCTACAGACACACTCTCACTCCTATGAGGTATTCTAATATATATAGGAGGCCAAGCCAATGTGCCTTGTTTTCCAAGCCACCACCAAGTGCGCCTGAAAAACAGGTATCGTAACTACCATCGAAACTAGTAGTATCAATACTATAGTTTTGATTAAAAGCATCAGTCTCAATATTATACCCAACAATCTCCCCCTAGACTGATGCTATCAATTTTTGTCCGACTCTGTCTTTCGTCTTCATATATTGACTGATGATCCAATGCCTTTCGTTGTGATTCTCCAACTCAAGTGTAGCCCCTCCTACTTATCTTGTAGGCACCTCTCACACTCGATATCAAGGTCTGAATCTGAAGTATTTAACAGTAAATAACCATCTTTCTACAAATATTCTTGGCATTCACGAACAATTGATCAACTTGTGCCTTCTCTCCCCCTAAAAAAAGGTCAGATTTTAAGCGGAGGATCACTTAGTCTTGCATCTTCATAACTCTACTGATAATCTGAAGCCTTTCGTGGTGATTCTCCCCCTGAAGTGTAGAACCTCCTATTTCTAAGCAAAAGATAAGGGATCGAATCACCATGTAATCAACAACTAATGATCCGGTTCGTCACAAATATGCTAGACTTTGCTATTCACTGCTCAAACTTGAACTTTAAATAATGAAATTACAACTGGCTCAGGCAGAACATCATGTATATTGCCGAATAAACGAAATTTTCGAAAACCCAAAAAAGTTGTTCCCAAGTTTTAAGCCAAAACTCCCATCCTTTTATGCAATATCCTGTAAAAAATTCATCCAAGAAATTTTCTCCAAAATACTTTTTTTTAATATACTGGAGAGTACTTGGGCAGTTCTGCCTATCCTATGGTTTCGATAGGCTCCACTTTAACCTAAACAAGGCTAGTTTTGTTAGAGACAGTATCAGAACAAGTAGTTTCGATAGACAAGTTCTTCAATCGAAACTAGTAGTTTCGATAGGAGATTCTTCAACCGAAACTAGTAGTTTCGATACCCTCTAGTTTTGATAGCCTAGTTTCGACATCCTAGTTTTGATGTTTTCTACTTCAAAATTAGGGCTTCAACAGTAGTTTCGATATAACATGTTCAGCCGCAACCTAGTTTCGATAGAAAATGCTCAGCTTCATCTACTTTCGATACCTCCAATCCAGGTCTAAAAAATGCTTCAGAAAGCCTTACTTCTTCAGATTTTGACAGTGAGAATGTAGAACAGCAGTCACGAACCTGCTACACATCGTTTACTTCATGTTTAACATCTCAATGGCGGGTTTTTCTTGATTTTGGAGCAGATTCGAGAGCAATAAAGAGCCACCATGGCTCTGATACCACTTATAGGTCCTGAGCAGACCTGGAAACACAGATCTGCGGAGAAATCCATCAAACATCCCGAATCAAGAGGCGGAATATCTGGATCCGGTATCACTCTCAAATCAAAAATGGGTAGAGACGGGTGCTGGAATTACATACACGAACAGAAATATATAAAAGTGAAAAAGAACAGATAATTGGAGCATAAAACGTATGATTCTTTGATTGATATGAAAAATAAAAGCTTCTCACACACTCTACAATTAGTCTCACCCCAGGGTGAGTTCTCCCTAAGATGGTGATTCCCTCTACAGACTCACTCTCACTCTATGAGGTATTCTAATATATATAGGAGGCCAAGCCAACGCGCCTTGTTTTCCAAGCCACCGTCAAATGGGCCTGAAAAACAGGTATCAAAACTATCTAGTTTCTGTTCAATAATTGTTCAACCGAAACTATTGTTCAATCGAAACTACCTAGTTTCGGTTGAACAATTGTTAAACATCAGTCTCAATATTATACCCAACAAATATATATTTATAAAATAATAATTATATATAAAATTATATTAAAAATAAATAAATAGTAGATATTATGTTATATATAAAAAAATATAATAAAATATATATATATATAACTTCTCTTCTTGATAAAAACCTAATTAGAAAATCCAAGTCTCCTTGGTCATGTACTGCATTTTATGTTAATAAACATTCTGAAAAAGAAAGAGGTGTTCCTAGATTAGTTATAAACTATAAACCTCTTAATAAGGTTTTAAAATGGATTAGATATCCTATACCTAATAAAAAAGATTTGCTGGATAAATTATATAACACTATAGTATTTTCGAAATTCGATTTGAAATCTGGATATTGGCAGATTCAGATTAAAGAAGAGGACAGATATAAAACTGCTTTTACTGTCCCCACGGGCCATTATGAATGGAACGTTATGCCTTTTGGGCTAAAGAATGCCCCTTCAGAATTTCAAAATATTATGAATGATATTTTCATCCCTTACAGTGAGTTTATAATTGTCTATATTGATGACATATTAGTCTTTTCAAAAGATATTGAAACTCATTTTAAACATCTTGATATATTCAAAAATATAATAATAAAGAATGGTTTAGTAATTTCGAGGCCAAAAATGATGCTTTTTCAAACTAAGATAAGATTCTTAGGTCATAATATTGAAACAGGAAATATTATTCCTATCAATAGAAGTATTGAGTTCGGGTCAAAATTTCCGGATGAAATTTATGACAAAACCCAACTTCAAAGATTCTTAGGTAGTCTGAATTATATTCTCCCCTATTATAAAAATTTAGCAGAAGATACAGCTATCTTATATGATAGATTAAAAAAGAATCCTAAGCCATGGTCAGCAGATCATACTAAGACCATTAGAAAGATTAAGCAAAAGGTTCAAAATCTTCCTTGCTTAATGATAGCCAACCCAGATTGGGAAAAAGTTATAGAGACAGATGCCTCTGACATAGGCTATGGTGGAATCCTAAAACAAATCTCACCAATAAACAAACAAGAAAGTTTGGTTAGATTCCATTCAGGAAAATGGAATAATAGTCAAAAAAATTATGCCACTATTGCAAAAGAAATTCTTGCAATAGTAAAATGTGTTTTAAAATTTCAAGATGATTTATATAATAAAAAATTCATTATAAAAACCGATTGGCAAGCAGCAAAATTTATGTTCTCTAAAGACTTCAAACATGATGTTTCAAAACAAATGTTTGCAAGATGGCAATCCCATTTAGCCCCCTTTGATTTTGAAATAATTTATAAAAAGGGTAGTGATAATAGTCTCCCTGATTTTCTTACCAGATAATATCTGAACTAATGGCTCATTCTAAAGGTCCAATTAGAAGAACTCTCCTAGAGATCCAGGAGATGATAGAAGAATACACCCTTCGAATCAATAATTATGAAATAGCTATGGAGGGTATAATGCGAAACGATTTTCTCAATCCTCAAGCAAAGAGAAGAATGACTGAAAATTTTCACATCCATCTCTCTTATTGTAGATTTCAGATTTGTTTATTAAAACAAAAAGAGAAAATAATCTCATGTGGATAAATATTTTATTTATGACTCATGCAAGTGGACCATTAAGAAAAGTTCTTCTTGAAATTCAAGAAGAAATTGAAATACGAACTCGACAAATTATTCGAGAAGAAGAATTCCTAGATAGGATTCAGCAAAATTACCCATTCTCTAGCCCTATTAAATGGATAATTGTTCATAACACAGAAAAAAGAATTGCTTACTTTAAAGAAAAAATTTGTTCTTTAAAGCAGACAGAAATTATATTATCTTGTGGATAACATTTTTTATTCTTCAGACATGATTCCCCATGATCCAGGAAGAGGCAGGGGAAGAGGAAGATCATCCTCATCATATAGAGGAAGAGGTTATCCAAGAATTATAGCTCAGATGGGAGGTCAAAGGCTCATAGCCGAAAATATTGCATCCTCATCAGGTTCTTCAAAATCTGATGACATCCTTTATAAGGAATTCCTGGCTTATAAAGCCTTACAGGAAGGGTCTAATAAAGGCTCATCACCATCATCAGCATCATATGCTCGAACTGTTTCAAATGAAGCAGAGGATGATATTTCTAACTGGGAAAAAACTCCAGGAAAAGAAGTCATACTTCTTTTGGAAAAGAAAGACGAAAAATGGAAAGATAATCCATGGCTGTTAATACACAGATATATGGATACAGGATTCTATCCTGTTGAGGCTTATAAGCCTAGATTCTTTTATGAACAGATTCTTATAAATGAATCCTGTGAGATAGAGCATTATCATGCTGGTCAACCTGATGTTCATAACTTCAGTAAGATCATTATCAAACAGATTATATCTGCTGAAACCTGGGGAACTTCCCCACTCAAAGAAAGGGAGTTAATACACCCCCAAACTAAAACCCCAATCCGTTATAACTATTGGGACTATAAGAATGCCTTTTATAAAGCATTTTTGTATGAAAACCCGAAGCATAAGCACTCGTGGTTTATAAAAATTTGTTCTCATACCTACAGACAGGAAATTCCAGTCTGGTTCTATAATTGGTGGTTAACCTTTGGTCCTTCAGTTAATATTCTACCGGACCTATTCAAGAAGCTTTATAAGCAATGGGCAGAGGTCTCTCCAGCCCTTATAGAGGCCCAGCAAGAAGAGAATTTCATAACCAATCTTCCTGCTCTTCACTTTTATGTTCAATTCAGTATTCCATGGATTTGGAAATGGACGCCAGAGGTTGCCTATGACAACCAAAACATTCTTTGCATACAGAGAATCTTCCATACAAAATTCTGGAAGAAAATGACTCTAAACAACATTGATGGTGTAATAGAAAGTCATGATACTATAACTCTCATAGAGAAAACTATTGAAGACTATAAAACCCGAATGAATAGCCTTCCTCACAAAGAGGCTCCTAGTCCATTTAAACATATTATTAGAAAGATTCAGACACTTAAAGGTACTGATGAAATAAGCAATAAAGAAATTATGGATTTCTATTTGTCCGAAATAAAAAAGGACATGCTGAAGAATTTCAGAAAAGAAGGAGCATCTCCTTCAACAATGTCCACCTCATCACAGGCTGAGGATGATGAAGAAGAAGCTCAATCGATCAATGATGATCCAGTTGATGAAGATTACATCAATAATGTTCTAATAGAATATAAAAAAGATTTTCAAGAGGAAGCATCTTCTGGAAAGCAAAAATCCAAGAAACAATAGGCCCACATTCACGTGAAGAAAAAAGGCAACAATAATTCAGCCGACAAGATAATACGCTCTGGAATCATAATTGCCAGCTGCCAGCAAAATAATTGCTTTTACTATTCTCTTTTTGACAATTGAGTCATGTAGGCCTCACATGTGGCCATTATGTTTTGTTTGTTTCTGTTTTCCCCATCTATATAAGGGGACTCTTGTATTTTGTAAAAAACACCATGGAGAACCACTCCAACTCTCTCTCACTCTTGTAATATCTCTTCTATAATAATATCAGAAGTTTAAAGTTTGAAGCTTGGTGCAAGCCCCAGTACACTGGTAAAAATTTTAATTTATGATTTATCTTATGATTGCCTCTTTCAGAGGCTAAGTTCTTAGTGTTGAAATGCCAGGATGACTTGAACAGGATTAAAAAAAAGTATGAAATTGAAAATATTTTTAAATAGAATTTAGACGGGTTAAGAACAGAGTAAAATTATAAGGTGGTGTTAAATTCTGGGGACTCTGTAGCCGCTAATGCCGTGAATAGGCGCAAGGCTTTTTATAGTCTGACCTTCACCTACACCATCTTAGAAGTTTTGCCCTGGTCTAGTAAAATTTCCTATGGTCTAAAATTTTTGAATGTTTTCAAAATTATACTACTTTATTTTAAATATCAGTTTATTTTAATATTTTGTAAATGATCTTGTAAGTAAATTAAGTAAATGGTATCAGAGCCAAGTGCTCTTAAAATAAAAACATGTTCAAGTTTGACTGTGCAGATCAACACTCACTTATTCATCAATGATGAATATTTTGAAGAGCAACGATACTGTTAAAAACAGTATTGAAGAGGAATATGAAATTCCTCATAACCTTGATTTATTAAATAAATGGACTATTCCAAAGATGGAACATAAGCTAATTTATAAATTAGAAACTTTTGAAAAATTGGAATTAAAACAAGTTGTAAAAACAACTGAAGAAACATTTTCTTTAAATAAAGAAGATATGATAATTAAATTATTGTTAAATAAAGATTTGAATAAATATAAAAAGGATTATAAATTTCTCCATATTGGTTTGGTACAAATTGCATTTAAACCATTGACCTTAGAAGGTCTTCCAGAAAGTTTTGTAGCAGCTCTAAAAGATGCTAGAAACCTTGACTGGAAACAGTCTCTAATAGGGATTGTCCAGACAAGCCTGGCCCATGGACCAGTTTATTTTAATGTTTATCCGAATCTTCAATTATCTTTATCTGACGTTAATATTTCAGATGCTTTAACTTTAAATGTTAAAACCCATGGTTATAACTATGCTCCAGGTTCCGAAGTAATCTGTATTTGTTATAGAATTTACTATAAACCTTTATACACTTTAAATCCAATGTGTAGGATGGTTGATAAACCATTAAATGAAACGATAGTGATAGAAACTAATTTTGGTAAGTCTAATATAACTACCAGGAGAAAAATAAAATGGGAAGAAATTAACTTTCCAGAAAATTGGGTCCTTGATAAGGCTACCACATCTAGACAATGTATAGATAATAATCCACTAGAAATTATACAATCAGAAGAAGAAACTGTCCAAATCCAGTTTGAACAAATTAAAAACACTTCTTCAATACCTAGATCCATATCTTCTAGGTCTTTATATTCTCGTCAACATATATCTCCTTTGGGATATACTGTCAAAAGCCCTTCTAGAGCTTCAACCTCGAGAGTCAGGGAAACTTTTCCTGCAGTAGAGACATTTAATCGATTAAGAATAAATCCTGATAATATAGTTACAGAAGACCAGGGAGTCCATATAGATCCGGAATTAACCGAATCAGAAATAGAATTTGTTTAATGGATTTTAAACAAAAAATTGATTTTAAACCAGGATCTCTGGTTAGAAAGGAGATCAACAAAGAATTTGAATTACCCAAATGGGAATTATTTAGAAATTGGTTTTTCAATAATTTCAAAGAAAATGATTTAAATTTCTTTAGAGAAAATTATTATAAGGAATTAATTATAAAAAATGAAATTATTCCTTTTGTCCCTTGGTTTATAGAAAGATATACAGAAAGTATAATTTCTGTAATTCAAAGAGATTATATTACTCAAGGAGAAAAAATAGTCTCTAAGGTTTTTCCTCCTACTCAATCTTTTAAAATTGAAAAAGATAGGGAAGTAAGGTATTATCAAACTTTTCAAGAATTACTAAAGGACAATACTTTACCTACTACGATTTCTCATATAAATGATTTGATAAAACAAAATAATTATACAAACTTATATTTGATAATTCTAGGAGAACAATTTCAAGACCTATCTAATAAAATAGATAGAATATTATCTTATTCTAGAGAGAAGAATATTTCTACAAGAAATGAAAAAATTGAGAAATTAGCTACTCCTAGTATACAACTTCCCCCGGAAGTTACTGATTTTAAATTAAAATCAAAAGATAGTCTAGTAGCAACCTTGAATGAAACAATGGATGCTTTAAAGGGTCTAAAGATTAGCACCCTGACTGAATTCTCTGATGAGAATTATCATGAGGAAGTGAGAGATCAAATCTCAAAACTTTCCAAATGGGCCGATAAGCCTACTCAGAGAAAATACTATTACCCAAGACCAACCCCTCAGGATGTTCTTATAGAAGAACAGGAGTACATTGTTAATAACTCCTATAGTGGGAAAATGATCTATGAATGGAACATAGATGGTCAGTCTGAAGGACAGATTTATAACACGGTCCATAGGATGCTTATGTATAGCACAATTTGTAAGAATAATAACAACTCTATAAAAACCATAGCTGGAATGATAATATCTGGTTTTACTGGTCAGCTAAAAGGATGGTGAGACAATTATTTATCCCAACCAGATAAGGATAAAATCCTTAATAGCATCAAACAAGAAGAAGATGCTAGTACCAGCAATATAGAGAGTAATGCTGTGTATACCCTAATAGTTAATATTATAGAACACTTTACTGGAAGGTGGTCTGAAGATTCTGAAAATATCAGAACTCTTCTCCAGAATTTAAGATGTAGAACCCTAACATCTTTTAGATGGTATAAAGATACCTTTTTATGTAGAGTCATGGAACTCCCAAAGGCCAATAGTTCTCATTGGAAATCCAAATTTATTGATGGACTTCCATACTTATTTGCAGAAAGAATTAGAAGCAAATTGAGAATAGATGGAGTCATAAATTATGACAGTTATACCTATGGTAAACTTATAGGAACATGTGTTCAAGAAGGCATAAGCCTCTGTAATGAAATTAAACTTAATCAACAGATTAAAAAACATTCTTTAAATGAAAGAAAACAATTAGGAGATTTCTGTGGTCAATTTGGCATAGAAAATAAGTCTGATAAGGCAGTAGGCAATAAAAGAAGAGATTCTTCCCCTAAAAAATATCATAAAAGGAAGAAATCTAGAAAAATAGAAAAACCTTATAAAAAGAAAAAATATAAGGAGAAAAAAGAATTTTCTAATGACTTTAAAAAATTTATAAAATGTAGAAAATGTGGAAAATTAGGCCACAAGGCAAAAACTTGTTGGGTTCGAAAGAAACTAAACAAGATTGAGGACAGAGATCTCAAAGACAAGATTAATGAAATCTTGCTTGATAACAGTTTTGAAGAAACTGATTCTGAGTATGATTCCTCAGAAGAAGAAAACTTAAATGTTTTAAACTATGAGAGTTTTGATTCCTCTGAGTCAGAGGAGAACCATTGTACAGCAAACTGTAAAAAAGATTGCTGCAAAAACCCTTCTGAAATAACAGAAGAAGGACTTTACCAAATTATTTCTCAATTTCAAAACCTAGATATAAATGTCATAAGTAATGAAATTTTAGATCTCTTAAAAGTTATATCTGATCCTCAAGTAAAAGATAAATTGATTTCTGAATATTTAAATCAACAAAGAAATGAGGAAAGCTCTTCCTCAAATAATCCTCCTCAGGATTTGAAACCTTTTTCACTTATAGAGCTAAAGAGGCAATTAGCTCAAAGAAATCAGATTTCTAAACCTGTTAATATACAGGATTTAAAAACTGAAATTGATAATCTAAAAACAGACATTAAAATTCTTCAAAGGGATAATAAAAACCTAGAAGAAAGAATTTTTAAACTAGAGATTCCTCAGATTTTAAACTCTGAAGAAAAACCCCCTAATATTCAAGGAGGATTTTTAGAAAGTATTGTAGATATTATAACTACACAAAAATGGAATATTGAAATAAAACTTCTCATAGAAGATAACTTTTTCATAACTGTTACAGCATTAGTTGATAGTGGTGCTGATTTAAATTGTATCCAGGAAGGAATTATTCCAACTCAGTATTTTCATAAAACCTCCCATAACTTAAGTTCTGCAGGAGGAGAAAAACTAAAAATTAATTATAAAATACCGCAGGCTCAGATTTGTCATAATGAAACCTGTATTCCTACCAGTTTTATTCTAGTAAAAAATCTTACTAGCCAAGTTATACTGGGAACCCCTTTTCTTAATAAAATATTTCCTTTAAAAAACATTGATAATAAAGGAATAACTGGAGTTTTCCAAAATAAAGAAATATATTTTCCATTTATTACAAATCCTTTTTCTAGGACTTTGAATAATATAAAAGAATCTCTCTTACAAGCAAAAATAAATCAAATTGATTTTTTACAAAAAGAAATATTTTCCTTAAACATCCAGGAGAGGATAAATAATCCTAAGCTCCAGGATAAGATCAAGATGATAAATAATCAGTTTACATTACAAATATGTAATGATCATCCAAATGCTTTTTGGGATAGAAAGAAACATATTGTCTCTTTACCCTATGAAAATGATTTTAGTGATAGCCAAATCACTACCAAGGCTAGACCTTGTCAAATGAACTCCGAGTATATGGAGTTATGCAAAAAAGAGATAAATTAAAAATATAATAAAAAATATATATATATATATATATATAATTATAACTCATACATTTCAAAAGGACGTCTACAGTAGTTGATCCTAGTTGGTTGTTCACCTGAAAGAGTTATATAATAAATAATTTGCTTTGCATTAACATGCCAATAAATCAATTTGGTGTTGTGGTTTGAGGTCGTCCATAATTTTGTGGAAGCCGCTTGTGACCCGGGATCAACTCTTCTTCCCGCTCCTTTTTTGGTTTCATTAACGCCGCTTGGTTTAATGAGCGAACAACATCATCTCCGGTATTGGTATTATCAAAACCGGTATCGGTATTCGTTTTTATGGTTTTCAATCGATATAAAATACGATTTTATTTTTTTGGTTATATCATACAACATTTTTGTGACGAAATCATCGCAAATACAATTTTTTTTCTATCGTAAACTATACCAACTACCGGGGCTTTCATGAACCAAACCGATAACTATCGGACAAGATCAATGCCCGTAATCGATGTTATTGGAACCCGTGTTACTATTTGTTTTTATTGTTTTCGATTGATGCAAATCACGTGTGATTTTTATGTATCTCTTTCTTTATAGCTTTTTTACCGGTTTTTATTATTTTTTGTTCTCGATTTCAAACTTCTTAATTTGAAATGCTAGGTTTCGGTTTTGTCTTTTGGTTATTCGATGTTCTTTAAGACCGGGACGCGGTAACCTAATGCGCTTTGCGTTTCAAACTTTTATAAACTTTCGGCGACGTTAATTTTTCCATGGTTTAGCGCCCCGCAACGCGAGCGGGCATCTTACTAGTTAATTATAAATATATAATTGATAACTAATAAACGAGTCGAGCTCGAGCTTGAAACATTACTCACAAGAATTCGGGCTCGACTCGGCTCGTTTACACCCCTAATTTTAGGCTGAAATGGGAATTGACTCAATAGGCTCATCAAAGACTTCTAGCCCAGTGTAGTTATTTATTTGTTCAATTTGAGGCTCAATATTGGTATTAATTTTAAAAGGAAATATCTCTTCAAAAAATCTAACATCCCTAGAAGTGATGATTTTCTGATTTTTTATGTCAAAAATTTTATACCCTTTTGTATCAATCGGATAGCCTAAGAAGACACCCGGTCTCCCCCTTTCCTCAAACTTATCTCCTTTTGTTTAAGTACTTCTATAATAAGCCAAACACCCAAACACTCTCATGAGATCATAATCTATTTTTTTATTGTATAAAATCTAATAAAGGGTTTTGTGTTTAATGACTGTGGATGGTAGTCGGTTTATGATATGGGTGGCAATCAAAACACACTCTCCCCAAAATCTAGTGGGAAGGTTATCCTCAAATTTTAAAGCCCGAACAATTTCAAGAAGATGACAATGCTTCTGTTCCACAACCCCATTTTGTTGAGGGGTAGGACACGTCGTCTCAAGAGCAATTCCTTGATCAGCATAAAAATTAATCATGCGATTAGACGTGAACTCCCCCATTATCACACCTTATTTTCTTTATGTTTTTCTCAAATTGTGTCTTAACCCACTTATGAAAATTTATTAGACAATCTCCTGCTTCATGTTTATGTTTAAGAAGGAATACCCAAACCCCTCTACTAAAATCATCCACTACTGTTAAGAAATAGCTAGTCCGGAGTAAGAAGGCGTTCGGTATTTTCCCCAAACATCACAATGTAATAACTCGAAACAATCAAATGTTTTAGTAGTATTAACAGGAAAAGGTAACCTTGTATGTTTGGCTTTAGCACACGAATCACAAAAAGGATTTCTAGTCTTGAAAGAAAAATCTTTGAGAAAAACAATGTGTGAAAGTTTATCATCCGAAGCGTGCCCAAGTCTTTTATGCCATACATCAACTGAACTCACCATTGCCTTCCTTTCATTGCTCTTCATCCCCATCTCATATAAACCACCTTTGTATCTACCCGCTCCGATCAATGTCTTCGAACGTAAGTCATGCATGAAACAGAAATCAGCTAAAAATGTCACTGCACACTGAAGGTCTCGGGATAATTTGATAACTGACAACAAGTTGCATTTGAAGTTTGGAACGTGTAGAACCCCTCTAATCGTGGTTCCATTTGGAAGGGCACTATCACCTTTTTCTTCAACTTTTATCATATCGCCATTAGGGATAGTGACCGGTGGTTCAAAGTTAGATTTAGTTATGTTACGTAAAACACACTCATTATAAGTTATGCGTACACCATCCCTATTACACCTATACTACTCATATAGATGTTATATGGGTCGTATAGGCAAGTCAAGCTGACAAAACGTTTAGACATGTTACATCAGTCGCATTGTATTGCACAATACGACGTATTATGTCAGAAAAAACACAATACTAACTATATTGTATAAAATTGCCAATGATCTTCAGTCCAAGTGGTTGAGGTGAGGTACCCAAGACTTCATTAAAATGTAGAGATCTTGGATTCAAGTCTCACTTGTGAGAAAAAAAGGGTTCCAGGTTAGGCCAGTGAGTTTATTGGTTTCCTTCTGAAGGTGGTGGAGATAATCGGGTGGACCAGGGGCCGCCAGAGATCCAAATTGCCGTTAAAAAAAACTATATTATATAAAAAAGACGGTGATAGGGTGGTGTAGAATTAGATGTTCCTTGCTCGATCATCCAAATGCTATAAATGATTGTTTAAGTTGTCACATTTACTTAATAAAACCCGGCAAACTTAGGGGGTGTTTGGGATTACTTATTTAATCTACTTATTACTTTTCCATCAAAAGTAAGAATTTCTTACTTATTACTTATTATTTTTCCTTCTCACATCTTTCATCTTATTTTAAATTTATCAAACAAACTTATAACTTATTACCTTATTTCAGATGATAATAAGTTGTTTTGAAAAGTAATCCCAAACACCCCCCTTAACCCAAGCCATTGAAATGGGTTTCTCCGAGCTTCATCTTCTCTCCATGGCTTCTCACGTATCCGATTTCTTCGTCGGCCTCTCCAAATACTGAGACTTCAGGTTTATCTTTTTATGAATTGTTCCGAATTAAAATCTCATCATTGTTGTTTCATTTGTAAAGAGGATCGAACTGAAATTAGGGTTTTATTCTCTCCTGATTTAGAATCTAGGTCAAATATTGTTCAAAGTTTGACGATTTAGACTTCTTGTTGGTTTTGAAGGCCTTTGTTTTGATCGAACTGAAATTAGGGTGGTTGATTAGCTATTCTAATCTGTAGGTTGATCAGAATGTTATTTTCAAGCTTTGATCCAAAACAGAAGGCTGTTTAGATCTTTTGTACTGGAGATTTAGGTCACTAGTTCAATTGCATAAATATGGCAAATGATATACACTTCAATTCAATTGATATAGGTTTGTTCATGAAATTCAAAGGAAATTGAAAATTTTAGATCTTTTGTACCTTAATTAGAGATTTGCGACCTTTGATTTCAAACATTTTGTTTTCTTTCAACAAGGAGATTTGACATAGCTCTCAGAAATGTAGTTTCTCATCCTAGTTTATCCTCATTTTCAAACGCTTTCTTAGTTTCTGATCATGAGTAGTTATTGCTTCATTTATTTTTTTTGTCAGGGATCAAGATAGTTGTTGCAAATTCATTTGATAATTCTTCCTTGATTTTGGAGCATGCTTTGCTGTGGTTTGTTGTACTTACGGTTGGTTAAATAAGAAGTTTTGTGTTATGAGGTTGATTACCACTTGTGATTGGAATGAAAATGGAGTTGTTACATGGAAGCTTAATCCCTCATTTCAAAATTCGACAACCAGTTTCTGTTTTCTGCAAGCAAATCAAGAAACAAGATTCCCTTCTCGTGGTAGATCTCTATAGGTATGTGTGTTCCCATTTTTGATCTTATTCTTTATATTCATGCATTAACATATGTTGCATTCAAAAAAAAATTCTTGATAGTTGACTAGACTTTTATTTAAAAATGGTTTTGTTCTTTTTGAATTTTGATTTGATTGTACTTTGATTAACATATGCTTATAGAAACTGCCCCTTTTTACAATCTAACATAATCCTTTCTATGCTTAGAAATCTGAAAATTGATGATAATGTTTGAGATTCTCTTAAAGAGATATCAAATGAAGATGGCTTAAACAAGAGAAGGTTACCTTTTTTACTTCAGTTACACATTAGTGTTTGAGGAATGATGGTGCATAAACCCTATTTTTGTTCCTGAAATTCATTTACTAGCGTGTTTCAAAGGATAATATTCTGTGCATGATCAGTTCCTCGATTTGTGATAAGAAGTTTCATAGTATATAGATAATTGTCTTTTCTAACAAGTTGATCATATGGTTAACAGCAAAGTAATACAAAACAGCCTTTTTTCCCTCTCATTTTTGGTCTATCTACATGAGATCATATTTAAAATTTCGATTCATCTTTGCCATTTGGAGTTTCTGGCTTAGTACATTTTATCAAGATTTTATGCTTTCGATTGATAATCTAACGAATTTTCATTCATCTTTTTGGTTCAAATTATTCCAGAGAAAATTTCCCAATTTCATACACTCGATGTAGAACCCTTGAAACACATTGGGATAATACTCAAAGTATTCGACACCTAGTTGTTCCCAGTAATGATGACTCAAAGCAGCCCGAGTTAATTTTCAATCGGCTACAGCTCAGTGATGAGGAATGTATTGACATGAAAAGGTGTAGCTTTGGTCGTTACATTGCTCGTGAAGCAGTATTAAATGAAGAATACTGGGTTGGTTTTTTCATTATTACTTAATATAGCCACTTTCTTTCAGTTAATTTCCTAAAAAAGCTTCATGTGGCAGATGGCAGCATGGCTGCGTGCAGAAGCCCATTGGGAAGCCTTAGCTTACAAGCGGTCAGTTATTATACATACCATAGTTGTCAAAGGAGACCTAGGTGCGCGCCTAGGCGCTAAGGAGAGGCAGGCAAAACACCTTGCGGCCATCTAGGAGCTCCGGCGAGCTTCTGGCAAAATTCTCACCAAACTGGTCTGAAACATCCAAAAATGGCCTGGAACCAGCCTAAACTAGTCCTAAACAAGCCCTAAACATGTCTAAAATCTCTAAAAATGGTATGTACTTTGCTTATCTCGGGCCCTCGGCCTCTTGCTTTTTAAGCGCCTTGCGCCTAGGCCCAAGGCTCACCCTTCGCGCTTTGAGTGCGCCTTTGACAACTATGATACATACCTTGATCTTCTTGGAACCAGCCTAAACTAGTCCTAAACAAGCCCTAAACATGTCTAAAACCTCTAAAAATGGTATGTACTTTGCTTATCTCGGGCCCTCGGCCCCTTGCTTTTTAAGCGCCTTGCGCCTAGGCCCAAGGCTCACCCTTCGCGCTTTGAGTGCGCCTTTGACAACTATGATACATACCTTGATCTTCTTGGAACGTTTTTATGTTTTACCTTTTGTATTACTTCCTTTAGGAATAGTAGACATATACATGGTTTAAAAAAACGGTCGAGGCGTACGCCTCGAGGCGCGTCTCGATGCGAGGTGGTGAGAAACCGAGTTTGAGGCAACGCCTCAAGGGCCATTTTTGTACGTGCGCCTCAAAGGGCTGAGGCGTTCAAAAAAACGTGAAAGGCGTACGCCTCGAGGCGCGCCTCTTGCTGTTTTAGACTTTTTCCGATGAAATTAGTTAGGAAAGCTCTATATTTATAAGATATATAATTTTTATATGCTGTTTTAGACTTTCTATGATGAAATTAGTAAGGAAAGTTCTATATTTATAAGATGTATAATTTTTATATTTATTTTTTAATTCCGCCTCGAGCTTACGCCTCAGTTCGCCTCGTGAGGCGAAGGAAAAACGCCTCGAGGCGCGATTCCGTTCTTTTAAACTTTGGACATATATACTTTTAAATGCAATTTATTCTGTTGATCTTGACACGTTCAATTTGTAATTTCAGGCATGCTGAGATTTTTAAAATGAAGTATGCTGATCAGGTAACAAATGAAGACAAAAACTTCTTTGATATGTTAAATTCACACATAAAAAGTAAGAGTTGGATGAAATATCATGTTAACTTTTGTAAGGCTATTACCTTTCTTTAGAACCGCTAACTCACACACCCTCTAAACCTACTCCTAAATTTACACCAATGCTGAGATTTAGAACCCTCAACCACTTGAGGAGGAAGAGGAACACCTTTACTACACTCCTTGATACCGCTAGGCTACAAGCCCTTTGGTGTAAGGCTATTACCTATTGTGGGTTTTTGTGCTCTCAGTGTAAAATGGTGTTACATGATACTGGTAAAGAGATGGTAATGCTAGCAACAGGGAGAAAAGACTTATTATAGATCGTTATACCTGCAGAATTTTTAAGATACTCTTCATTGTATTTCTAGCACTTTTTCCATTGTAAACTTGTGGTTTACTCATAAATAAAACGAAAAATAATAATACAGAAAGGAAATGTAAATTAGCCAACAATTGCCCATGTGTCCTTTCACCTTTGCATATTGGAATGCTGAAAAATTGGTTCCTTAATCCTGAATGCCACATCATACTTAATCTTTGGTCTTCAAAAGTTCATAAATTTTTCTAAAACATTATTGGTTTGTTTTTGAAATCCCTGTAAAAAATTAATAGTGTTCATTGGTTTCTTGTTTGATGGACAGGAGTTCAAAGCTTTGAAGAAAAGATGTTCAGGACAGGATGGGAACTTGTTGCAGTGTTTCTGTCTTGTTGCTGTAAGTCTCAGTAGACGTTCTTTTACTCTGTTTCTCTCTTTACATGTGTGTGTGCGCGCGCAGGAGCATGCATGTATGTGTTTCTTTTATAATCTGCTTCTTGTATTCTAATTTGTTAAAGCGTACTTAGTAATCCAACAATGCCAATGGACGTGTTATTGCTACTGCAAATTGTACTCCATATGTCCCAAATTAGTTCTCATTTTATTTTTGCATTGTTGCCCACATTAGATGTCCCCATTTAAAGAGCGGAACATTTGTCCTACTTCTTAAAAACAAGTAGCGGTGATTATTCATATATCCCAACTCTGGTAGAAGTTTCTTTAACTGGTCCACCAACAGGTATCTAGGGTCACTAAATGTCCCCCGTTGTTGTAGGTTACATGGAATGTTAAAAGCAGATTACAATTTTCAAAGTAGTGCCATTCAAAGTCAAAACAGGACGGGTTTTGGGAAAGGAAAGAAAAGGGGTGGGGTTAATACTCAATTGATTATTTTGCCCATTTGTGACAACATGGTAGTACTAATGTCCCCCATTGTTTTTAGGTCACATGGAATGTTAAAAGGCACATTGCATTTTTTACCGTACTAATAATATACATAATGGCAGACTTAGACTTGACTCTTGAGCATAGATCAACCTGAGTTCATTGTAAAGTTCAAAAGCTAACATGTAATAACATTAAAGAACAGTTCTTTGACTATTTTGTAGAATGTTTAATATAGTTTTGTAACATCTCATATTATCTTGGCTTTTAGTGGAATGTCGGAAAAAACTTATCACAACTCATGTAAGCCTTGATGTATGTTTATTTCTTCATCATGTTATAACAGTTCACGACGTTATGCAAGCCTCAAGAAGTTGTTTGAAAATTTAGGTTAACATATTGGATCTAAATTATACTTGGTAGAATTATGTACTTGTCACTTTAGTGATTATTTTTTTTTGTTGATGTTACAGGTTAAAAAGGAAGTGAAAAACATGAAAAGAACCGTCTTAAATAGTATCGTTGGAACTATGGACTTGAGCATCCGTCAATATCTGCAAGGAGAAACATATCCTGGGGCAAGTGTGCTCATTTCATACTAACCACATCCCTGTAACTAAAATAGTGGTGTAGTTTACAATGAGATATCTTGCTATGTTTCTTAACATCCCAAAAATCATATAGGTTGTCCTAACAATAGCAAGGCTGAAAAAAATAAAATATAAAAGTCTAATTTGTAGTACTCACTGTCTCTTGAAATAATTCCATTTTGCAAATTTCCTCTAGGAAAACTATCAAGCAAATAAGTGCTTATGCTATTGTTTTTGGTTATTTTAAACACTAAACAATGTGTGGAGTCATAGATTGCAACGTGTATGGGTCGGTGAGACTATGTGAGTACCTTAGTATTAAAGATGTTTAGTTTGAAGTCTTATTTATAAATAAGCTCTACTAGAATGTGATACGTATCCACTGGGTCAGGGTTACCCTCCAGTGGGTCGGGGCTACCCAGCTGAACCCAAACAGCTGACCCGCGGGTTAAAGGGCAGTTGGGAGAGGTTATTGGGTCAGATCAGAAGCACAACATGTTTAGTGGCTAAGTGGGTAGTTATTAGCAGTAGAATTGTCTATTTAAATGTCTTTTGTTTTATGTTTTAGGTAGACTGGATTTATATTATCAAGTGGTACTTGTAATCGGAGACTTGCCCTCTCGAAATCGAGCCGACTATCTTTTCAATTTCAGTGTTTAATTTCAGTTCCTAACAGAATGCTACATACCTTTGACTTAATCTTCTATTTCTTTATAGTTTTATTGGAAAAGTTAGATTACTGTTAATATAATATAAGTTTTTTAATCACATTTGACACTAATGTTGTATTTCTGTATTTTTGTCTCTTCATTAAAGGAGATAAAGAAGCAGTCATGTGTTTTGGCAACTAAACAACCTTTTGATGCACACAAGTATGCCTACATTTCAAATGTTGTTGTGGCAAAATATGCTCGTCGTCGTGGAATTGCATTAAACATGTTAGGCCTAGCCACTCATATTGCAGCCTCTATTGGTTAGTTTTGCAACTTCATTTTTACTAATTTGTTTTTATGTTTTCATCTTTAATAGGTAAGTTAAAAAAAATATTATAAGAAAACGGGACGAGTTGGTTAAACAGATTGAAAGTCAGTTAAAGTGTATTGTTAATGCACTGTGCACAAGTCCTAAAATATTCTATTGAAAATGTTTGATTATTACTGAAGTAATTTTGTTAATCACATTTGGAACGGCTGTAGTTTATATAATACATGGATAAAAAGCCCGTTCTGACTCCGCTCAAAAAGTATTTGTATAACCACCCCGCTTGACCCTTGTATTTTGCAACTTCTAGTTTTAACCTATTAGGATGTGGTTCATTCATTACAGATTACTAAATAATTACGATAACAAAAAGAACAGACCTAAATCTTTTAATTTTTTTTATCAATGATTCAAATTTAAATTTTTTTTTGCTTACATACAAATGCATATGTTATGTACATAACAAACCAATAAACTAATTTGTTTGTATATTCTTTTAATTTTTAACCGTTTACCTACACATGTGTAGGTTCTATACATAAACGAAATTTGTTCATATTCTCTTTTGAATTTCAAGAAAGATGAATAAACATTGCATTTCAACCATTTTCTTATATTTTAATAACTTTTAAGATTGAAAAAATGAATGATTTATTTTGTTTTGCGTGTTCTCGCCATATACAGTGTTCTACATAGATCCCTCCCGTAACCTATCATATGTTTACATATTGTTTTGGATTGTAACATCCCTTCTATTTTGTTGTGTGAATAGCTATGAAGAAACTATATGTTCATGTAAACGCAGACAACAAACCCAGCCAGGAATTGTATAAAAAAGGGGGCTTTGAGGTTTGTACTTGAAGATTATTATATGTAGAATTTTCGATTGTTATATACATATATATATATATATATATATATATATATATATATATATATATATATATATAATGTACATATATATGTGTGTGTGTATATATATTTATAAATTAAGTTATTGGCTTTCTCTAGTTTTCACATAACTATGTGG
The DNA here is from genome assembly GCA_023525975.1 of Smallanthus sonchifolius. Classification (NCBI taxonomy): domain Eukaryota; kingdom Viridiplantae; phylum Streptophyta; class Magnoliopsida; order Asterales; family Asteraceae; genus Smallanthus; species Smallanthus sonchifolius. The sequence goes on from CM042028.1 coordinate 57,495,984, forward strand.
TTTTCTCTGGAACCCTCTCCTATATATTTCTTTTTGAACGGCAACACCTAGATATTCTAGGATAATTGGGTTTCCCCGGGGCAACACCTAGAACATCCAGGGCAGCCCACCCCAGGAGGAACCCCCCAAATGGGTAAACCACCTGGCCACAGACCCCTTTTTTGCTGTGGCCAGGATTCGAACCCAAGACCTCCACTATGGGAAGTCTTGTGGCTACCATTGCACCAAATGGCCAATGGTTCCTATATATATAATGTACATATATATGTGTGTGTATATATATTTGTAGGTATATATACCCAACCGGATTAAGTTTAAAGCGTAATTTTTTTTTCATTTTAAAATGTTTTTTTTTCTCATTGAGGGTAGCATATTTTGCAGTTTGTTACAACTGATGCATCAAGCAATGGGCAGCTACTAATGTGGATGGAATTGTAAGCTGTCTTTACTTATGTATGTATAGCCACAGATCCCAGTCTACATTGTAAATTTGATGTGAATGATGCAACTATAATAATTAGTATATGTGAATAGTTTCATATGTTGTATTACAATTAATATAGAATATAAAGTATCCTACCAAAATTAGGGACCTGTCAACATATGAGCTATAACACGAAGGAGATGAGTGCGACGAGGGTCGGTGCATGGCTTCCAACCTTCTAACCTCCTCGAGATTTCAAACCGAACGGAAAAACCTACTTTCTAGATGAGAGTAGTGATTGGTTTGATAAATGTGTGATATATCATGTGATTATTATTAGAGAAAAATTTACTTAGTTTTTTTTATCTGTTTTACTAAAGTCATGTAAGGTTTTTTTTTTTTTTTCTAAAATTATTCAGCTTTCATCAAGGGTTCAATCTTATAAATTTTTTTTATTAAATATTGTTTTTTTTTAAATTGACTGATTTAAATGGAACATATATGAATGATGGTTTCTATTTTATGATTATTTATTTTTCTAATTTGACTTAAATTGATCTGTTATAAAATTTGCTTGTTATTTAGTAGGGTTTTTTTTTCTCAGTATTACCTTCTACTTTAGTAAAATTAAAAAAAAAAGAAATAACCAAGATTCATATATGTTTTATTTCCATCATTTAGTTTTAATAATTTTATTATTTATAAAAACTTTCACAAGATTGGAACACTAAAAAAACTTTAAGTAACCTTTGGAAGTCGAAACAGATGGAAAACTTGGTTATTGATGAATGAATTTTTCCTCTATTATTATACTTATACATGTATTAGAATATGACGTGTATATATTGTTCTGATTTCTATGTGTATGTATTGTTTTGCTATTTATGGACAAAATTGACGTAGATGTTTTTTGTTTGATCAGATCGTAGGGTTGGTCAAATGAAGTTATGATAACTATGTGAAGTGTTTTTGGATGATACTAAGTATTAAAATATTAATTCCTGAATTTTTAAGAAAATGACTAATTGTTAGAATGGACCAGGTGTGTGTGTGAGAAATTGCAAATTGTTGACCAAATTGGTCAAAAACATGTAAATACCTTGAAAAGTATACGCTAATCAAAACTTGATGTTGAAAATTGGTAAAACCATATTTAGGTATTTTGGAAACGAACAAATGGAATCTATGGAAGAGGATTTGTTAAGAAATGACACTAAGCGGTAATTATATATATTATTAATATATAGAACGAGAAGACTCAACCGTCACTTGTGTTTTTTAAAACTCAATCTCAGCCGTTTAAAATTGTAATAACTACCATTTTAAATATCTCAGCCACATAAAATGTAATTTTTGGGCAGTTACACATTTTTTTTACAAAAAGCACACAGATTCTCGTAAAAGCACACGGATTGTGCTTCTTTTATCAATCCGTGTGCTTCTTTTAACTGCTTTGCAGTTTACATAAAAAAGAACACAGATTGCATTCTCCCACGTCCCTGGTAACCTCCACATACATCTTATTTGATGGTCTAGTGAGAGAAGAGAGAGAGTGAAAGCTGTCGAGATCGTGAAGCCCTCTGCCTCCCATCTTCGTTTCGCTCTCTTCTATCCGATTCATATGCCTTTAGGGTTCCTACAAGCTTCTCTTTCGTGCTTCAAGTTCTCGCTTCGTTGTCTATTGCATGTCTACTAGCTCAGGCAAGTTTTCGTGATTACTACGATGAATCGTTATGGTTGATACATGCTTCGTTCGATCAGTGTTTGGACGAGGCGACTGCATTATCTATCTGGTATGACGATTCTGCTCTACTCAAAATCAGGGTCGGATCTTCTTGGATTGAAAAAAGCCCTAACCTAGGGCACCCAATTTTGAAGGGCCCCCAAAACTACCCGATTGCTTATTTGTTCCAATTTGACAGAAGAAGATCATCGACCAGAAGTTTGTGTTCAATTCTAGGAATGATTTCAAAAATCATCTTCACTCGATCACGAAGTTCAAGCAGTTCATCTGGACGAGGTAAAAAGTATTTCAACTGTTGTTTTTAACTCAATTTTCTAATAAATGTTCTCTTTGTCAGGTAATGTTCATCGCTGCCCATTCTTGGCTTGATTTCTTCATCTCGGTAGATTTAGGGTTTTCTGGTCTAAAGAAAGAATTCCATGTCAAATTTCATATTTTCTATCATAATCTCTCTCTCTCTCTCTAAAGCTACTGTTGCAGGTTAATCTAGAGAAAGAGTGGATATCATGTTTTATGTAGAAATGATCAACTTTGGAACAACTTTTAATTCTAAAAAGAGTTTCTAGAAAGCTAAAGGGGATTTTTGTTATATTTGAGATAAGATTATGCTGCTGATATGTGTCTTTTGAGTTATGATTTTGTGTTCTATCTTGTGGAATTGCATGCCTGTTCTAATTCGTTTAATTTAGCGATTATAAACAAGAATTTGGGTCGTGATTTTGATGATTTGTATGTGATCTGCTTTATGTCGAATATGGGACATTTAGTCAAGAAATTTAACCCTAGATATCGCTGTATCAACATGTTTGAAAGTTGAATTATGTGTGTAGATGTGATGCACATAAGGTGTTTGTTGAAATGCCAACTTAGGATTTAGATTCATATGGGTGTATTCCTTCACCGGGTTCTGTATGTTAACTGATTCTTTCATAGCATTAGCGAGGTGAATCGTCTAAGGTTTCTACGCTTGTGCTAAGTCCTCAATTTTTTTGAATTATTATGTTTAAAATGACCAACCATGGATTTCTCATCATCTTGCTTGAATTTTAATCTTTTCTTCTACTTGTCCTGCAGTTCGAACTCTGAAATTACCCTTCAGGCTATGGATTTCTTACTATCGTTGTGTGTGGTTACATGTTTTTGTTGAATAAATGGTGGTTATCTTACAATTAGATATTTGAAAAGTTCCTCCAGGTGTAAAAATGGGTGACTAAGGATTTTTTTTTATCTCAAAAGTCAAAACCGTCTATAGCATTTTATTAGTAGGTCATAAATGATTTGTCTAACAAAGCTACCGACTAGAGCTGCACAGATAATTTCTTTTAAAAAACGGGTTTTGTTTTTAGCCAACTCGGTTAAAGGCAAATTTGTTTGTTAGGAGGTCATACTTTTACAGGATTTACGTTTTCTCCTTTTTTCAATTTTTTTTTCTTATTTTCTGATATGTGTACTCTTGGTTTCTGGTATATGTTTTCCTTGCTTATTTCATGATGTTGCCAGTCATATATTTTGTGCTATCTATCTTCTTTCCTAAACATTGAATCATGTTCCAAATTGCTTATGTGTAAGTTAATCTTTACAACTGCAGCAGATTTTAGAGTAGTATGTTACACCTATAGACTGATTACCTACAACCGCCCTACTAAAACAACAAACACGACATGTGATATTCTCTTTTCTATCAATTAACAATTACATGCTTCTTTTATCCTCTAATTTCAATACGTATTACGTTATACCTATTGTTATGCATTTATTCTGTGATACCACCCTCTGCACCAGTATTAAACTGTACCACCCCAACCCAGCTAGGGCTGATGTGTCGTAAAACTCAACTAGGAAGGATGCTTACTTTATATTCACAGTTGATCTAAATCCCGAACGCGAAATTGAAACGTAACCCAGGTCCTGACCTTCTGTGTTACTCTATTACTAATTTTACTTGATAACATTAACCCAGGTCCTGACCTTTTGTGTTACTCCATTACTAATTTACTTGATAGCATTGATCTTTACAAGAATTAGGTACACATATTTCTAACAGGTTTTGCCGGTTTTTGTTTTCATGTCTGTAATGGTAATGGTTCTCGTGGCAAGGTAACATTAGAATTCTATGTTCTCTTATACATATTGTTTTATGCTTGTGCTTACGAATTCATTTTGATTAACTTATAGTGACTTGATTTTTGATACAGAATATTCCAAAGAAACGGGGGCAATATTTGGTGGGACATAGGATAAAAGTTTGGTGGCCATTAGATAAAATGTAAGTATCATTATATGGATTAGTCAAGTGGATAATTGTTAATTTGTATACGACTAATGTTTTAATTATGTGTTAAATTATATGCTCAATATTTATAAGTTTCTTTTCGAACATGTATTATAAAGGTGTTGTTTCTTCATATGATCCTTTAGATGGAAGCATAAGGTGAGAGTATGCTTAAATTGTTGTTTGGCATATAATGATTTTTTATATGATTTATGGAAATAAGTTAGTTGCATTCTTTTCTATTTAGTTCGGATTTTTTATTTGTGTTTCAGTGCAGGTATTGTATGCTGATGAAGAAGAACTACTGGATCTATATATGCCAAGAAAAGTGGAGGATGCTTACTGAGATTCCACGTCATCAAGTTACTATCTTTTCTTAATTCCAATTTTTTGTTATTCTTTTATTTTTAGTTATTTTATTTTACTTCATTTTTCTTTATGTTACTGATATATCATATTAGCAACAAGGAAAAGTTATTGATATGCCAAGCCCCTTGACTTCACTTGCCAGGTAAGTGTTGATTGGCATTTTTCACCTTTCTGTTTTAATCATATTTGTTTTTATTTTATTTATTTATTTTCAGATATTGAAACTAAGCTTCATAAAGGTGATATTTTGGTTGATTAACATTTTCAGGTCACAAGAGCATAAGGGAAAAAGAAAGCTAGAATCCTCACCAACACAAGATTACTCTAATTCACCAAAAAGGTTGGTTAACAGTCAACTTATATTAAAAGAAAAAATTTACTTGATTCTGCAGCCTCAAAAGGCTTAGAAAAAGAAGGGACAGGCTCGATATTGTGAGAAAGTTCCTTATTATGTTACCCTTATATTTCTTCTTGTGTTACTAAGTGATAGTATCAACAGTGTATTCAGTCATTTTAAAACACAAACATCTTTTGGTTCTTGATCCCCATTTCAATGAATATAAAATGTAAAACTCACGGATGCATCTATTGTTCTACCCGTACTGGGACGGGTATTCTACTAGTTTATTTTGATGGTGAACTATGTACGAGGAAAAATTTGAAGATTTTCAATAAAGATGATATTTTTGTGTAATCTTATAACTATGTTTCGATTACCAATGTTGTACATCCCTAATCATATTCAGATATCTTTTGTGACCTCATTTCTGCTAAATTTGGAACATTAAACTTTGTAAAAGTCAAATGTTGTTAGCCTTAATTGTATGATCAAGTTTGGATAAATGTTAACGGGTCAGAACTGTAATTAAAGTATAGTTTGGTGTCTATTTATATATCTGTAATTAGTCAAGGGGTTCTTGTGTAAGTTTACAAACCTAGAAACTGACCTACGTAGGATCACGACGTTTCAGATTGAAACGCATTGATTAGCCTGTATATATTTATACGATGAATCAATTTGTAAACAGTAGTCTGGTTCATTGGTTCGTTAATTCAGATTCGTTCTTAGGGTTAAATCTTCATTATTTGTTCTTGTTTGATTCTTGATTGACTTTAATGATCCCTGTGTTTTAATAAATGTCTGGTTTTTCTGTTTTAAACAAATTTACCATTTGGGATTTGTTGATTTAGATCATGTTTGTAGTAGGCATTTTAGAATTGCCAAAACTTAAACCTAGATGTTCTAAATGATTGGTTTTGGGGTTGTATTTGCAAACATGGTGCTAGTGGCAAAAGACTCGGTGCATTTGTTTGATCCTGGTTTTTTTTAACAAGGTATAAACCCCTTTTTATTTTCCATAAATGTTTTCCTCTTTCGGGAAAATGTGTAGCACAATTAAACACTTTGCCAACCAGTGTTGTATTATATTGTTAACATCGACCACTGAATTATCAAGGTCGAAACATATCAACCACTGAATCTTTTGAACAACAGAAAAATAAAGTACAATACATCACAAAGCTTCTATGCGCTTTCTGGCTATTTGTCCTAAAAGAATTCCATTATGGGACAATTTGATCTCTTGATGACTAGTTTTTAAGGGACAAAAAGAATTTAATATAGAGATTTTTACAACTTGTTTTAACTAGAGTTTAATCAAACAAACAATTGGCAACATGTCTCTATCTACAGTTGAAAATCGTCCAACAATACAAACGAATGACAAAGAAACATAATATGGAGCATGGTTTTCTCCATCGACAAAAGCTTAAAAACACGCAAGGAGAATAAAGTTCCCAAATTTTCTACTTTGGTTCTTGCATTTCCTCTTCTGTTTTCCAAACGACATCATTGAGGCTACTTGAAAGTCTTTTGTAGAACTGCAGCAAAAAGAAATAAAACTCCAAAAGTTAAGCAACAGGCAAGTCAAACGCTGACTTTTTGTTGACCACGAGAACCCATTAGGGAAAACTCATGAGGCCCCACCAGCACTCCCAGTGGGACCAGGTAAAGCAACTCATGAGGCTCCATCAGTACTCCCAGTGGGACCAGGTAAAGCGCAGCTTACACCTGGCTGGTGGCCTTCAAGGGGTTAATGCAGAGTGGAAGCTGGATTCGAATCTGCATTTACCACTGCGTCACCCCTTTGAAGTTAAATGCTTACTTTTCTACCGTTTAGTATAACATACTTTGACAGTTTACTCACTTTACAATTATATTAATTACTAGAGGTGGTAATTTTAACCCGTTTATAGGTAAATAGATCAGGGTATATATTGTCTCAAACAAATCAAATGAGTTAAATTTAAATTTATATTTTACATAAATATAATACATAAATATCCTAAATTGCTTTATTATTTTAACAGTATACTTTCTTTAATCATATTTTACACGTTATATATTTATTTATAAAATCAAAAGAATAAAAGATAAAAAGTGTTTCATGTCAAGTTGACCCTTTTGGACCCATTGTCCAACCCGCCAAACCAAAGTGAAGTCATGACATAAATGACAAACAGAAACTCGACATGCATGAATAGCATACCTTATGAAATTCCAAAGTATCTCCTTTTGCTTTTCTTACTTCAACCATGTGAAGTGATGGTGCTACTTCAAACACCTAGTCAAGGGTTAAAACCGTAAGATACTATGTGAAAATTATTTATAATTTTATTTTTTCCAAATCATGATGTACCTCGGTAGCAATATTGAGGTTTCCTTTCCTCCCTGCTTTGATATTTTCAAGCCTTAACTGAGGTGGGAAACAAAGAATTATTACTCATCCAAAAACCTATCCATTTAAAGTATATATTAAAAGTAATTTTTTTAAACCTTATAGTTTTTCTTGTGCACATCAAAACCAAGTGGTCTTGCAGCTTCTTCGATTTTACTAACGATCTCATTTGCCGGGCATCTTGATGTGAATCTTGTTTCCCTTTTGAATGCCTGCAGCCAAATTTACTTATAAATGGCTAGACTCGGGTTATGTTTTATCCCTAACAAGTCAAGCGGGTATAAAACTGTAAGAGAAAACGGGTCAAAACTCGCCCCAAAGTGTATTTTTAATGCATAAAACCTCCTACCGGAAATAATATAATTTTTGTATATGATAGCAGACAAATGTTTTTTTATTTACAAAAAATATATATTTTTTTGTACAGTGTTCCAGGTTAACCACCAAAAGCACTCTGCTTTCACCTGAACCTGTTTTGACCCGTTAACCAACTTGACTTGACCTATTTCATATACATAATGCAAGAGTAAATATATAAGAATCATTCACAAAGTAAAAGTTATAATCCGCAATATCTATAACTGAAAGGTTGTTGATATCAAAGAAACAAAGTAGTAACCTGTTCCATCTCAAAAAGATTTCCAAGGTTGAGCCCTTTAGACATAGAAATCAACTCAAAAGCATTCATGGGAGCTGGATGTTCTTTCTTTTCTGTCACATGATACTCCTGATGCAAAACAAGTATATAAACTTTCAGAAACTGAATTAAGCATTTTAAAATACAATGTATAATTTTATCTCTCGCTTACACATCATTGTAATAGAAGTTACTGAATTTTTTATATTCAAATAATATAGATTAAGCATAATAGAGCTCGATAAAGCCCTTATTAAGATTACAACAAAAAGGTATATTTTCTAGTTATTTATGTTAAATAAAAAGGTTATATAGTAAAAATGTATGAAACTTGTAAAAAAGGATTACTGTTGGCAAAGATTACAAAATGAAACCGACTTGCATTGTAATTTTTCATTCAATTTTATGGTGGAATGAAACAGAACACCCCTACCCATGGAATGAAAACCAGCTAAATGGACAGAATCACATTCCTTCAGAAATGGTTCAATTCATTCCATTAGACAAAAGAAACTGATTTTTTTCATTCCAATGAAGCGGAGCATTCCATTCCTTCTTTGATTCTGGTGCCACAAACGCTACCTAAGTGAATAATGTCCAATTTTCCAACCAGTTGAACCTAGACTTGGCGATTTCGGCTCATTTACTTATGAACGAATCTATTTGGATTGATTTTATTTCAAAATGGTCAAATAAAAAACTATTTAGCTAAAAGGGAAATGGGTCGAATGGGTTGAAAGTTGCCCAAAATCTATTTTGGTGCATACAATCCCCTAAATCATTTTATTCAAAGATATAGGTTATTATTGTAATAATAATATAATATTCTTGTTATAATAATTAACTTATTACTATTTATAAAAAAATTGGGCGAAAAAGTGTTTGTGGGTCAATCCGACCCAACCTATCACATATTTAAACGGTTTCAACCTAAACACGTTTTGACCCGTTACCCAACTCGCCAATCTTGCCACCTATGGTTGAACCCCTAAGTCAAGTAAACATATATGCAACATGATCCTGTACTCGGAATATGTGTTCGAGTGATACAACACATCCTGCTTCTTACTCTTTCAAGGTATAACATTTCCCAAAATCCGTGATATTGTTTTGGTATACGAGTTTCACATTATTCGCATGATGCCGTCTAATTGACATGTGACCTAAGTACTATCCTGATAAATATGGTAAAAATGGCATCCTTGTGCACCCTTTAGATACCTTAGTTATCATCCAAATGTCCTAATGACTACTTTAAGGGACGACACATGAACTAACTCACCACATTCTAACAACAGTGGGCCTAAATGACTCAAATAGTAAAATTCCCAACTATATCTCACCACAACACCGAGAACGAATCCTACCATTATCTAGAAAGAGATTCATATGGTACTAGATACTGGTACGGGTGTTCACAGTTCAGTTTTGATAATAATTCTGAGCCGGATCACTGAATACGGTTCTGGAAAACGACAAACCAAACTGGCAGGATTGAGTTGCCGGCTTTAGTGGTTTGGCGGTTTGAATCGGTTTTTTTTTCAAAATCATTAGTTTGTATTAAAAAATTTCAAATAGTAAACATGGTTCATGAATATAATACATATACATAATTGCATACTCCAAAAATGAAAAAAAAAAAGAAGTTAAATGGCCTGTTCCAAGTCCAAACCGTTGGCCAGGCTGTTACACCCCCAAAACCGAACCATATAAATCTTAAACCGGCTGACTTGCTTTTGTTTGAATGGTTAGGTCGGTTTCAACTGATGTCATGTAAGATAAAGGGAAATGCTTAATTCCTTATAGTGACACTGGTCTAACCAGCTGAGAAAGCAGGCCATAAAAATATTTAAGGAAAACATATCGAACATCCTTTACATCTGATAATCATAACCACTTGAAAATGGTTTAAACTTTAAAGAGTATACGTAGTATAATAAAGTTAATAAACTCACTTCTGAATCTTGAAAAGCTGCTTCCACATCATCAGAATTTGTCTCTTCTTTCTCCATAAATTCAGGTTGTTTAAACCCCTTTTTAAACCATTCATCATTCAAAAGCTCAGGTATTGTTATCCTCTGCCACAAAAAGAGGGTGTTGAGATAGGGATAACAAACAAACAAACATAGCCAGTAAAATCCCAATTATAGCAGAGTTATTGGTAGGGTCTCCCCAGACCCTACGTTTGAGTGAGATTTTGCTGGGTATGTTTGTTTGTTTCTATTTGTAGGTCTAGGTATTGGATATTAGGTTTATTATTATGAGGCAACGGGCCCATTAGGTATCTAGGGTTTGCATTCCGTTCTCTATAATAATAAACCTAATATCCAATACTGGAGAGGGTGAGATGAGGGCAAATATTTCCTCTTTCCCATGGGACAGAGAGGGTGTTGAGATAATACTCATAATCACAAAAATGCAAATACAAACGCACCCTGAAATTTATTAGTAGTATTTTTTTATTAACTTTCTAAAATATAATATATTTAGATATATTTTATGATTTAATTAATTTTTTACTGGAATTATTAAATTTTGAACTATGTAATCCATTTAAGTATAAATTCTTATATTTATTTACATTGTATAAACACTTACTGTCATGGGGTTAGGATCCAATATGCGAGTTATCAATTTTATGGCACTAAAGGAGACCCACGGCGGACAAGTGAACTCCGCAGCTGAAATCTACACACAAAAACACCCAAAATAACTCAAAAGGAGTTATGACAACAAGGAATAAAATGTACAACCAATTTAATATAATGCTCACTTTTTTATATAGGTTAATAAGATTAGAATCATCAAATGGCAAGTAACCTGCAAGCAGTACAAAGAGTATGACTCCACATGACCATAAATCTGCAGTCGCCCCATCATATCCTCTATCGTTCAAGACCTAAACGGATTAAATATCGTCACTACATGAACAAGTACTAGGTGAAGATAAGTAAGCATCAGAGGTGGCAGTTTTGCCATTTACAAACGGGTCGATTTGGGTTATGTTTTATATCTTACAGGTCAAACGGGTCAATCCAATTATCTGTAAATAATTAGTGTTTTGGCCCTTGTATGCATGATGAAGAAAAAGGGTATATTTAAAAGTTGTCTGCACCTCAGGAGCAACATAATTTGGAGTTCCGCACGTTGTGTGAAGCAAGCCATCATCCTGTAAAATAAGAATTCAATACAAGATTTAAAACAAAGAACAATTGAAAGCTAAAATCTTATATTTACCCTAACTTGTCGAGAAAGGGCACTCAATCCAAAATCCGAAACTTTGAGGTTTCCGGAAGCATCCAGAAGCAAATTTTCTGGCTGCAGGAAAAAATAAATGTTAGAAAGTAGTGAGACTATAAATACAGATTGATAAAATATCCAATAATAACTATCAAGCAAAGGAGAATCTTGAAAATAAAATAATGTTGACTACCTTTAGATCTCTATGATATACACCCCTACTATGGCAATAGTCAACAGCATTAATAAGCTGTTGAAAATACTTTCTGGCTTCATCTTCTTGCATTCGTCCATGGTTCACCTTCATAATTGAATTGTAATATTAATGTATATTCTTTCTACCCTGTATCATTTTGAGCATGGTATATATAAAGATCAGCAAATTACTATTTTATCAAAAAGCTCTCCCCCTGTGACGAACTCGAGTACGATGAATATTTTGGTCTTGCTCCCCATAACCTGAAGAAACAGAACACTGTTAAAGAAGACACATAACTTATATCAAAACATAAATGCTGTTATTGATACAGAGTTGATCCAAGAGTTGGCAGACTGAGGAAAACAAGGCAGAAAAGGCACAAACATAAAAAAGAACATAACTTGGGCTACAAATGAAGTTATAGGCCCATAAGCAGAGTATAAAAAGGTCTTGACGAGCCGGATCACATCCGATTTCGTCATTCATTATAATTTGACAATACATACCAAAATTAGAATTCCTGTATAATGTTTTCATTCATTCAATAAAATATATCATTTTCTTCGAGAATTCTCCCTATTTATTTTCGTGCTTCCGCTCAGCATCAAAAATAAAATAAAATAAAATACCTCATATAACCGGACCACATTTGGATGTTTAATCAACTTCATAGTTGCTATTTCCATCTTTATCTACATCATCAAGATAATAATTAATAATTAAATGAACCAAATTTAACTTATGGGAATGGCACAAGTGTGAATATTAAAAGATTCGAAGCAACCTGTTCAGCCATTTTATGTTTAACAACTTTCTCTTTATCCAGGATCTTGATAGCCACAGGCTCTCCAGTTTCAGAATTCCTAGCAAACTTCACTTTTGCAAAAGTCCCCTCCCCAATTGTCCTCCCCACCTCATATTTACCCACTCTACGCTTGATTTTGGGGGTATTCATCCTTGGTTATCTGACATGCAATTAACAACATAATCGTCTAATTAAGCTCAAATCACAGACAACAGTAATCTCAATTGTTAATTTGAACTAGAAATCAACAAATTGAGAGAGAGAGTATAATTTATACCGGTGAAATTGAGATGGAACAGTAGAGGATAAGAAGCTTTGGATGATGATGCAAGAGCACAAGAAGGTAGGATTTGTAGGGGATAGAACAGAAAAGGTGAAGAAATGATGAAGCAGATGTGTGGTCTGATCCATGTGAGGATGATTATAAAGACGAGAGTCACCAGGCCGTCCAACACCCGCCACATGGGTCCCGGTTTCAATCAAATAATATTATATAATATAATTATAGATTAGATTAATACGGTTGATTGGATATATAATATACATACATAATACATTGTATGATCTATACGAATAAATAAAGTTTTTGTATTATCACATGTCATCTTGTGGTGCATCCTTAAGTTTATTTTTCCCTAAAACTTCTTCTAACCTTATTTCTTAATAACATTTTCGAAATTTATAGCCTTTAAGTTGTTTTTATTTTGACTAAATTATGTATCAAATCTTAGAGATTTCCTTAAAAATAAAAATATTGTTTCAAAAAAATAAAAATATTACATGATTGTCAAGATTGATTCATTCATAAAAATAAAAATATTATTTTATAAATTTCGTCCGTTTTAACAAAATTAAGTTACCAAAATAATCTAAAACTATGTGATTTTCAAATTCATGACATATATACTTACTACACTTTACCCTTCTATTCTTAATGTATTTTTTTATTTTTAATGTTAATTCATTACGTTACGTTATATAATAAGGACGGAATTTAATGTTTATTTTTTGAATTGTTAAATAAATATATGGTATAGAATACATAAAAAATAATTGTTCCTAACCGGTTTATTTTAGTTTATAAATTTTTTTGGTAATAGATTTTAGATTTTGAAGAACAATTAATATAAACATACATATATCGTTTCTTAAAATTCTTCCCTATTAGCAAAAACACGGGTTGACCGATTTTAAATTTCCTCAATCCTAGCATCTTCATTAATTTACATTTTACTAAATATATCTAATTTACTTAAATTTCACCTTTTTATTTTTGAATTTTAATTATCAATTTAACATTTCTCAATTTCTCAAATTATGGTCATATAATACTTTCCATACTCACGCTATTCTGTACGAAATCAAAGGGATTTCGTTAATTTCGAATTGACCATTTATATATGTTTAGAACTGTTTGTTTAGTTGATTTTTTGTTAACCATTTTCACACATTTTCTCTAAGGTCAGTCCATTTTCTCTTCAATTTTTAATTTATTCTCTTCATCTCCCCTCTCTATTTGATTCATAAAATTATATTCTATATGTTTGATATTTTATATTTTATTCATGTATGTTCTTTTTTGTGTGTTTATTTTATTGTTTATATGTTTATGTTTATCGTAATGTATAAGGTTGAAACGATTAATAAGCAAAAAATACATGTCTTTGCATACAATATAATACGAAATGAAATGTTTCAACAATAAAATATGTATTTTGATTGATTGTAGTTCCTATATTTGAAAAAAAAATTTATCTCTCATCATAAAAATCTCTCTTTAGGAGACAATCTTGCAACTTATAAGTATATTCAAAGTCCCCTAAAGGTTTGTTTTTTTATAAAACTATTTAACCCAATGCAAAAAAAATTCTGGATCTCTTTATGGTTTTTCATTTGCTAGCTTTTAATCGCTTGATGAAAAATCCGTTTCTAAGACTCTTACCATCGGGTAGTGCAAAAAGTCAATCTCATCAATCAAATATTTTTAGTAATTTATATCTATAAGTATCATTTTATATTAATTAACCAATTCTTTTGTAGATTTGTGAATTTTAAATATAACGTTTAATTTTTTTATATTTATATTTATATGTAATATTTAATATCAATCATTAGTAATATTTTTACATTTTTTTTTTGCAATCGTGTATGTGCAATCAAACACGGGTGTATTGACTATTTTTGATGGATCATTAACCGAATGCTAATCAACACCATTTAACCTTCCAAATAGTTAGATTATTTTCATTTCATAACATTGCAATACCCAGCTACCGAATAGGTATAAAACTAGGCTAGTGCTGAAAGTTGGTGTTTCAGTATTGTTACTACCAAACATTGACCAACAAAATGGTTTGTGTAATGGTACTAGGCTACATGTCATATCACTTAGTAAACGTGTTATAAAAGCGGAGATAATATTTGGAAGTAATATTGGTACTCGAACATTTATTTCAAGAATTAATCTGATACCGTCAGATAAAAAGATCCCTTTCAAGTACCAGAGAAGACAATTTCCACCGTCTGTATGTTTTGCAATTACGATTAATAAAAGCCAAGGGCAATCATTATCGAGAGTTAGTTTGTATTTAAAAGATCAGGTTTACACCCATGGACAGTTGTATGTGGCGTTATCAAGAGTAAAGAGTAGATACGGATTAAAATTACTAATATTGGATAGAGATGGTAAAGTTACTAATCAAATAACAAATGTTGTATACAAGAAAATATAGAGATTTAAGGAAAAAAAATTAGTTTTGTGAATGTAATTGCAATTTTATTTTTTTCCTATGTAAAGTAAATTATTATTTTATTTATAAAATTGTTTTAGATATGTATGAATGATATATGTTTCTTTTCATCAACCATGTAGTACACGGGTACTAACCTAGTTATCTAAATAAATGAAGATTTTGACTAAACATTTTATCATAATGAGGATTAATTTATTAATTTTTTTATTTAAATGTTGATTAAATGAGAGGTGAAAAGCTTGACACGTGGCAGAAATGGATATCAAAGGCTTATTACGTTGGTGACGTGGCGTATTAAAATGCCACCACATGTCCTCCAAATACGTAATACGAGCCCATGCCCCCACTTCTCAGGTCAATATTAGGGGTGTCAATCGTGTCGGGTTGACAGGTTACGGGTTGGCGGATTAACAGGTTGAATTATGCAACCCGAACCCGACCCATATTCTTATTCGTGTCAAAAATTTCAACCCTAACCTGGATACACTTAAATTCGGTCAACCCGAACCTGACCCATTTAACTCATTTATCTAAATCAAAATCATAAAGTACTAAATCCAAAATCTAATTCATTTAAGGTAACAAAAAATTAATTGATTAATTATCTCTAGAAAGGAAAAAAAGAAAAGTTTTGGCGTAATTCAGTTCGTTTATGGTAAACACTAAATACAAAAGTAAATGAACAGTCGTTTCTATAATGTGAAAAAATAATATTTTGTAACCTTAACGGGTCAACCCGAACCCAACCCGTTTTTAAATGGGTCAACCCGAACCCAACCCGTTTATTAAACGGGTCAACCCGAACCCGACCTGTTTTTTTAAAACGGGTTAAAATGGCTACCCAAAAACCAGATTTTTTTCGTGTCGTGTCAGGAATTGAAACCCCTAGTCAATATGCAAGTGGTCACCCGACTCATTATGCAGATCACATAGGGTTTAACGGCTCGTTACGCATACACATGCCGGATCATTACTCCAGCTAATTGACGGTCAATTATTCCCTTTTTAGTGGTTAAAAATATCTCCCTTTTTCAAAATTTTTTATTCTTTGAAATATTTAAAAAATTGAGTGTTTTAAATTTTAAAATAAAAACAAATATAAAAAATAAATTTTATGAAAAGATAAAAGTATAAACAACTATTTTTTTAATTTTCATTTTTTTACACTCATCGGCGTACCGAGCAGATGGTGTCTACATGGCGAGCTTATTGAGTTGGTGGTAGGTTGGGTGGTTGGGCGGCGTAATGAGCCGGCAGTGCTCACCTAGCGGCGTATAATTACACCAAATCACACGCGGGTGAAATTAGCTAGTTATAATTTATATCAAAACTATAAAAAATCATGACTTTAAACACTTTTGTAAACTAATTTCAAAATCAAGCTAGGATCAACCATTATCTCTTCTCATCACATCAATCACCATATCCACAATTTGTCATCGTCAAAACAATTTTGCAGTGTCGTTTCAAGAACACAAATCTTGCATGCCGCAATTTCAACCGCTAACAAGTTGCACTCATCTAGACAAAAGGATGGGGTGGTTCCACTCACCCTCTAGCTGACCAAATTTTCTATTAGTAAAGGCATCCATTGACTTTTTTTTCTTAGATGTTTGATCCATAATTGTCGCTAGTATAAAAAAAGTATTTGACCCTTCAATTGAAAATAATGATTCCACCATTGTTCTCAATGGTTTTACGACCGTTAGCATCAATTACTTTAACATAAGTTCAAGGCACAAATTGGGACCTCCTTCCCACTTTTGTATGCTATGGTCTCTATCTTCTCATCCTAACATGGGTTTAAAACATGCTTCATCTCCTATTTTTTTAACAACAAAGACAAAGATAATATATAAAAACACATGATTAGAAATACCTAACCAGGGACAAGAAAAAATGAGTAGCTTTTTGATCCACTCAACCCAATCCAACCCAACTTAACCTTGTTACTCCTACTAATAAACCATAAATACGAAAAATGAACAATCAAATCAAAAATCAATTCCTTTTTCCCATCATTTGCTTGAAAAATCGTTTCATTCCTCGCCTTCCAAATATACCATCATGTAACCATAAAGATAGCTTTAATGACTTGTTTCTTAGGCTTCGATAAATAAGTAGATTCCAACCAAGAACACAATTACGTTGGCATGTATGACGAAGGAAAAGACACCTCATGCCAAACGGTTATCTTCCTCTAGACCGCCCTAGCCATATGACAGTCTCCGACCATGTGATTAATGGATTCTATATGATGTTAGGAATATCTAAACCTTTGTTGCATAAGTTTACTTTCGTTGGAAGACGATCCATAAACAACCTCCAAACCATAATATTTACTTTTTTCGGGACACATCTATTCCATTTCGTTGGAGTAGACGTATTTGGAAGCAAACAAAGGTCTATTAATCGTCTAACCTATTTCACCTGAAAGTCTTCCTCAACTTCAAGATTCTAAATCCATTTATCTTTCTCCTTGGACCACGAGAACGCCAATAAACTTTTCAAGAGATCATCATATTGACATACTTCCACACCCCCTTCTCAATTGACGACGCCATCTCCAATTCCACGACTGGTCTCTTTTTCTATCTGAAATGAGACATTCCTTATTTGTTTCCAACCTGTAAAGTCTAGGGAAACTCTTCATTAAAGATTCATCTCCCACCCAAATGTCTCGCCAGAGGAGAGTAGAATCCCCCACACCCACCTTCTTTTTGATTAAAGAAAGAGGAATAATATTTTTATCGTGTAGATCAATAACACTTTTGACAATCCTATTCCACGTACCATTACCTTTGGCAACTCTCCCTTTATCAAATACATCGTGATTAAAACCATGGATCAAGTTCACCATTTTCACCCATAACGCTTTTGGTTCATTAACATACATTACGGGTGTATTAATATGAATTTACATATGTTTAAGTATGTCAATTTAGTGTAATTTGACTTAAGTGGTTAATAGTCAAACTAAAGTGTGGTATGTGGTAGATTTGGTGTAGTTGACTTATTTGATTAATAGTCAAACTAAAGTGTGGTATGTGGTAAATTTGGTGTAGTTGACTTAAGTGATTAGTAGTCAAACTAAAGTGTGGTATGTGGAAAATTTGGTGTAGTTGACTTATGCGGTTGATAGTCAAACTAAAGTATGGTATGTGGTAAATTTGGTGTAGTTGACTTATATGGTTAATAGTCAAACTAAAGTGTGGTATGTGATAAATTTGGTGTAGTTGACTTATGTGGTTAATAGTATAATTAAAGTGTGGTATGTGGTAAATTTGGTGTAGTTGACTTATGTGGTTAATAGTCAAATTAAAGTGTGGTATGTGGTAAATTTGGTGTAGTTGACTTTTGTGGTTAATAGTCAAACTAAAGTGTGGTATGTGGTTGATGTGTTGCAAAACTCACCTCGTTTTCCTTGTACTCTGTAGCGTTTTTCGTATAGTTTTAGAGTCGTTTTTAGTCATTTATAGCTTGTACTTAGTAATGTTATGTTTTGTAGGTATTCATGAGTAATTGGAGCTTAAACAATCAAGAACTGTGAAGAAACGAGCACACGGGATGAGAACGACAAAAGTCAGGAAAGAGTCCAAACTTCAAAGGGGCATATCTCGGGCTAGAAAATTAGTTACGGGGCCCATAATATATGGATTTGGGGTATCTCGACGAGTGGAGTACAAAAATCTAGTTAGTTCTCGCGGTACGCGATGTTTGGGGCTGTGACACTTCTGATTTTCACTACTTGTATTCATTCTAGACTTATCAATAAAAATCCGCATGACATTTCATTTTACTTGAAATCCTATTCAGACGTTGTTACAATACTAGTTCACATGTGAAACATTACGTTTATGCTTGATTTCAAAGACTTATACTTATCTGTGATTGATTCATGGATCGCACGTAGACTTAATTGATCTTTATGACACATTAAATACACATGAACCACCCCCATACATCTCAAACATGTTCTTACAACCCATTCAATGTGAATTGATGCTTAAAAGTACTAGTTAGTACTTTCGTGCGATCGTTCGCCTTTTAAACCGTCGTTAACTACGTACCGTCCACGACCGACAAATCGTTTAACATGACATTAATTTATGTTTTAAATGTTTAAAATATTCATTTCTTTAATTAAAACAAAGTTTGTTTGCAAAACTTTCCTTAAATAAATCCTGAAATTCGAAAAACGATCAAAAAGTTCGTTTTCTCGCCCACCGATCGCCAACTACTATACGCGAATAACGTAACTTTAACTTAAATGTTTTTATCTAAACATACTCTTTTTGTTATGACAATCAACTTTAATGTTGAAAACATTTGCCAATTTCGCTTAGAAATGCTTAAAATCGCAATTTTCGAATGCGCGCACTCAACCGGATCAAGCTAGGACCCAACCCACCTACTCTTGGACCTAGCCCAAGCAAGAAATCACAAAAAACCCAGCCCCATTGAGGAAAATTTCACAGATTTGAGGGCCCTAAAACCCTAAATTGCTTTCCAAGACATTCCATATTTACACCCCTTCAACCATTAGTATAAATAGGAGGCTTAGGATCTTGTTTTCTTTGCTAATTCTCCCTCAAACACTCCCAACCCCTCCTAAGTTGTGAAATCCCTTCCCAACCTTGAAAATTTCGAAAATCCCTTAGAGGATTCCAAGAGTTTGAAGATCAAACAAGTAAGTAACCCTCCGAAGTTGAATACCGTCTTTTTATTTTATTCTTTCTTCATCCCCTCAATCTTTTTTCTATTTTCTATCCATGATCACTTGATCATGTGAAACATCAGCCCTAAAAACCCTCTAATAATCTTAATCAAACTAATAAATCAAGCTAACATCACCAACTAACAAACAAAGGATCCCGTTTGCTATGGCGGCTATGCCGTCGCATTCTGCGAATCCTCAAGACAACTATTGCAAAAGTGGCTCTGCCGATGCTTTAGTATGTTCTTGCTAACTTAAAACATGTTATTTATTCTATATTATCACTTATATGAACTCACACGCTAATTAAATATAGAATCCGCTTGCTCGTGTCGGCTATGCCGATTGCATTCTGTGATTCTCCAAAACGCTTCTGTGAATATCATGGCTAGAACGGTGACACGGGACGTTTTGGCTAACCTAATCTGATTATATTATGTATTATAATAACATAATAACATTCGTCTAATTTTTATTTGCGCGTTCGGTAATCTTAAAACCCTAAACGGACCACTTAAGTGCAACCATTGATTTTGGATAGAAACTGTGCTGAATTTAACTGAGCGTAACTTGACAATAATTAATCTAAACTGAGCAAAATCAATTTCCACGACGTAGTTCGTCGAATTTCCTTTCCAACCCTAATTGGGTCATTTTCTAATTCAAAAGTATGACTCCGTAGTAGCCAAAATGGGACAGAAACCTTTTTCAGTACCTTCTGTCTTGTTGGACTAATTTGGCTATGATCCGAGTCTCAAATGGAAAAACTTTCTAAACGAAACTTCTTCGGAACGACTTAAACTAATTCCTTGTAAAGTTTCATAATTTTTAGACGTCGTTTGATATTTTTAACAATCTCGTTTCTGTTCAGCTACTTTGCTGTCCAAATCTGAAAATCAACTAAAACTCTATTTTTTGTAACTAATTCTTAATCTTATGACCCGAACCGTCTATCTAACACTCGTAACCATCGAACCTACCCTAAAACTGGTTTATTTATTTGTTTAGGGTCTGGTCCGTGATTCATCTCGTCTATTCGTTCAAGTTTCTTATCTCGTCTAGCTTTCAAGGTGAGACTTCATAGCCCCATTTTATTCAAATCGTTTTGGGGGAAACATGTACGCGTTGGCACACATTAAAACACGTTTTCAAACAATTCTAAAACAAGCGAATCATATATGTATGTGAGTAAATGAACACAACATGATAAACGTTAAACTTGCAAATCCTTAACTTGAAACTTTCAAGCCAACGGTAGTACAGATATGTGCCATAGGATGGAAACCGCATATACTTTATGGACAACTTTTGGTTGGACATCTTATTCGTTATTAGTGCAACTTGCGAGTTGTACCACTTATTCGTTACTCATCATTTTAGGTTGGATTTGCTAATCATGTGTTTGTTTTATTACGTGCTATATGATGATCTTGGAATATGAACTGTCACCTTTGCCAAACTTATACTTTTATTAAACCTGTGATTTCTCACCAACTATTTTTAGTTGACACTTGTTTTTCGTACATGTTTCAGGTGATTAAGCTCGTGATAGGTCAAGTCAATATCACATAGGATTTGCCTAGATATCAATTGAAGAATCTTATTTTAAGTTGCTTGTCTTTTGAACATGTTATCTGTTTGGTTTAATTCGAAACTTATGTAATTGGGATTTTTTTAATATTATGAAACTTTAATAGTAAATGTCTTTATTCCATTGTGTTCTTTTGTCAATTAAGTCGCACCCGTGGTTAAGATGCACGGTTGGGGTGTGACAGGGGCCCATTCTCTCGCGGTACGCGAGGGACCAGGAAACCAGCATGATTATTTTGTCCCCCGCGATACGCGAGAGCCCAGCCAGAACCCCCTGCGGTACATGAGAGACCCCAGATACGGGCTTTTTAGCCTATTTTGATTCTTTAAAATATTAGGATGGATTCTAGGGTTTATGATCGACTTCTAGACGTAAAGAAACAAGCTTTTGGGCGATTTCAAGGAGGAGGAAGCATCTAGGATCAATTGGAAGCTTGGATTGAAATGGGAGATCATGGATCGGGTCGATTACATCTTCCTGTTTACGTTTTCTTTCTTTGTTTTACTTTTCCAGAATTGAAACCATGATATCTATGTTTGATTATTCCGTTTTGATGTTTTTAACGTGATTGTTGGCTAGACTCCATAGCTACCTAGATTTTGATGATTATGTCATGTTAATTGGATTTCTTTCCGTTTTCGGATATTTGATGATGGATTAACAATAAAGTAAAGGACTTGTTTTTAATTGATTGGATGTGTATGCGTATTTAGTCTTGATCGATGATTGGTTGAATGTTCCATATGCTACTTGTTGAATGTCTTTCAGTTATGGTTACATATTAGGTCACTAGCTGTGTGTCTGTGATTTTTTTATGGTTTACTGACGTCGTATTCCATAGGAACATTGATTGAGAGTCTTTTAGGGTTAGGTATTCTTCCTATTTCGATAGCTGAGAGGTGAGAAATAGTCGGGTAATCTTTGGTGTTAGGGTTTCAGGTGTGAATGCTCTGAAAGGAGGTTTCCCTAGGGATTCTTAGCATTGTTGTTATTCTTTGTCTTATCGAGAGGATTCAGGTTACTCCTTGTACCAAAAGGTGTATTGAGATAGTGAGACTGATAGGTAATCTGTCTAGTGAGTACTTTAGTGTTGTTAGAGATAGTTGAGAGTTGATCGGACTAACCGGTGAGTTTTACACGTCTCTTAGGGTTTCCTCTTTGGTCACACCCGGAGAATGATGTGGGATACACTAGGGTTTCTAAGTGTGTCGTATTCTAAGAGCCCGACTCCATCATAGTTTTCGGATCCGAGGGAATTCCAAGGTACATGCATAGGATTCATAATCTAGGTAGTGGTTTCCCCATTCGTGAGTCCGTCTAAAGTCTTTTGCTTTATAGTTGGTTCTCGTTAGTTAGTTCTTGCTAGTTTGTTAGGTTATAATCAAAACATAAAACCCACTAATATAAATCAGTTTGGTTAGTTGAGTCAAAGTCTAGGTTAGTTGTCACTAGTGTCTCGTGGGTTCGATATCCGGACTTCCATTAGGCTGCGCTGCAGTTGATAGGTACACTTGCCTGTTCTGTGATCTAGTATTAAGAGAGTCTAGAATTTTAACTAAAGTGTCTAGGTTAGGTCAAATTAGGTATATTTTATAGACCGTACCTGCGACATTAGTGGTTAATATCCAAACTAAACCCTAACCCTCCCCTCCCTTTTCTCTCATTGCCGCCACCAAGGAAGGATCGGGTAGCTGCCGCCGACCATTTTTTCGGCCGCCCCTGGCTACTTCCGCCTTGCCGAGTCGCCGCTACGTTCCACTCCCACCGGACCACCACCCTGCTATTACGTTCTATCATCTTGTTTTTCCGTGTACTATTGGTATTGTTTATTTGATCTGATCATTGTTATCATAGGTAGTGACACCAGGTGAACGGAAACAGTTAAACAAACCGGGTTCGTTTTGGTGATCGGGAGATTTAGAGACGAGACGGATAAAGATCCGGGTTCGTACGGGTGGATTAGTGTTTCGGGTTTAGTTCGTGAGCCGAATCTAGCGACCGGATTCTTGTCACGTGGTGTCTCATCTTCAGTATGCATCTCCTACTTCGCGAAAGGTATAACACCAACAGTTATATGTGTATATGTATATATTATGTGTATGTACATAGATGATTATATGGGGGAAATAAATATACACATAGATGGAAGTAGTGCCTTATAGAGTACGACTAGAGGCCTATAAGCAGGTAGAACATCTACAATCGGATTATAACACGGTCGGGGAATGACTGGCGGGGACATATCTTAATAAACGGAAATTGTAGATGGAGGTTGACTTAATGACTCATGTATGAAGGAGTCTATGGGTGTATTACCTCGAGGATGGGGATGAGCATGGGATTAGTTGGGAGAAATGGAAAGCAACATTTTAGTGGAGAATGGTTAAGCTTTCTATTATGTCGTGCCAATCTTCCTTAAAGGAAGATAGGGTTCCTTGGTAGTTGGGCGGTCCTTTGAAGGAACTGCATGAAGCCTTAAGGGTGGGAGGAATAACTTGGGCGAATGCGAGGAGGAAGAACACCTTGTTTTCACAAGGGGTTCGTGCTGTGCGAGCCAAGGGAGTGAATTGGTGGGAGTTTATTCATTGGTTAATCAACGATATATCACTATAATGGTATTGTCTTTTGAAGCAATCCATTATTTTTGGCGGATGGAGTACTACTCGCGGAGAGTCGACTCCAGGACATGGCAGAGGATTGGTTGGGAGTTCTCCGTAAGAAGAAAGACATAAAAGCGTGAAGGTAATGCAACGAGGTGAATTCAAGAAGCATTCGAGAGTTAGTTTTGTCCACAAGCCGTTGTGGATCTTGTAACTGGGAGTTTTCTTCATGTGCAATAGACCAGTGAATTAATCAAAAGATTATGGGCATGTCGTATGACTAAATGTGGTCTTGCCCAAGTCTTATAGTATTGGAAAGAATGAAGATAGACCGGCTTTCTCGATGCTATCAGTTGATTTTATAGAGTGGATTTTCCTGCGTTGTGGACAACTTTGTCGTTTGGGGTCCGTTGTTGTTGTAAGAGTAGTCTGTTTACGGCCTTATTTTACGCCCAAAATAGTCTGTTTACGGCCCTATTTACGCCCAAAGTAAAAAAATTGTCGTATGGGTCCCGTTGTTGTTGTAAGAGCTTGGGGGGCTTTTTTGGTGGTTGTATATCATTACTAATTGTGAATTGTGGGTGTTTTTTTGTAGGTAAAGCTTTGGTATAGTCTCGGGTCTCACTTCACGTGGATTTGGATTCTCATAATCAAATTCGGGTGTTTGTTTTGCAAAACACTAATCTCGTTGGGGATGTTATAAACAATTGTCCGTTGTTAATTAGACTTGTGGAATGTCTAAGCATGTTTTGATTTCTTTTCTTTTGGAAATTATTTAATCATAACTCGTTGTTGTAAATGTTAAGCCATGGCGTTAATGACAAATGTTTTTGAGACCTAAATTCCGCGTGTATTAAAAAGTTTAAATTGGTTTGGCAAATCCAAGTGTTACATTTACGATCCGTCAAACAGAGAGTCCATGATTTTTTGGTGCTAGATTCTATTTTCGGACGTGGTGCTAGGTTCTATTTTGGTTTTTTAGTTTTAATAATGCACTTGAGTGGCTGGTGTTTTACAAATTATGGGTGTTTTTTTCTCTTAGTTTTAATTCTAATTACATTTCAATGAATATGGCCGGAAAAACGGTGATGTTGGGTGCGGTGGCGGTGGTGGTGGTGGCCAGAGAGGAGGGTGAGAGGTTGTTTTGAGGTTGGGGAAGATGAAGCGGTGGGACCCACATGAACTTAATATTCATTGATTTATTTTAATGTAGTGGGGCTCACATAAACATAATTTAATATTTAACTGTTTCATTTATTATTTTTATTGGCATTTTGATCATTTCATACCCACTTAATAGAAAGGGTTAACCCCTATCCACTCTAGGAACCATTAGTGAAACAAACTAAAAGTTTCATAGAATCAAATTCGTAATTTACGTAAGTTAGGGACTAAATCCATAATCAAACCACATATAATTAACTCTATATTTTAACCTTTAAACCAAAGTTCTCGCGGTTACTTTGTCATCACGTACCACCAAAACAGGGCCAAGGGGAAGTCACACCCCGTCGTTTAGTATAAACTAGTTTAGAACCCGTGTCTACACGCGGGATGAAAAATATCATTACATAAAATTCTTAAATCTTTATGTATATATTTTACAGATGTAAAAATGTATTACATATACTAAGAATAGAAAACAAAATTCAAAATATGTAAAAATTATTATATAATTGAGTTTCAAAAAAACGTTAATTACTATTTAATGTAATTTGACTTTCATTTACTATTTGATTGAAAATAAAAGTTACATAATCAAATTTCAAAGTTTCTTATAATAAGGGATAATTTAAAATAAATGTGTTTTATTAGTATAATTAATATTTTCTTTAAAAATATAATTATTATTAAAAGATAGAGGTGCATTTAACAAGAGAGAGAGAGGTAGAAAAAAAATAATTAGAATGAATATGGTGGCGACACGTGACATGAAAAAACCTTTATTTATTATATAGTATAGATATGGATAGGAGACTATACCTCTCATTTGTACATTGGTTCAAAAAATACAAAAACAAATTCTCTCTGTATATACATACAATTCCTGTCAATCAATACAAGCAAGATTTATATACATGTGTTAATATTCTTTTGAATGTTTGTATACCTATCCTATAAGAAAGACCTTATTTGATTATCTCTCTACATAGATTAGCAAAAACTTCATGTTTTGCCATGAATATAGAATTAGATCATGGAGTTATTATTTCTTTCAATCTATCACTTATTTAGTTGATTTTGTTTATTATTATTATTATCATCATCATCAGGGGCGTCTCTACAGTACAAGTAACTATAACAACCGCTTTAAGCCCTCAAAAATTAGAAAAACTAGTTTAATTTATATTCAAAGCTGAAAATATATGTGATAATCCATCAATTTTTGTGCTTTTAGAGAAACATGAGAAAAGATAACAAAATGAATGAAGGTTTATTTATGGGTTTACAGTAATAACATCTGGCCTAAATATTAACATTATACATTTTGACGTTCTATAAAATTACATTTTAATAATATTCATATATTTAGAAAACTTTTAAAAAAATGTCTCAATTTCAAAGTTCGTTTTAGGCCCCAAAATATATTGAGCCGCTTATTAGTATTATTATAAACACATACGACACTATATAATATAAAATAATGTAATGTTACTTACAATGGCGAAGCTTAGTGTGGGCTCGGGGTGGCCCCGACCCCCGACCGATTTTTCGCTCAGAAGTATTAATTTATACGTATTCGGCCGAAAATTTTATAGGTATTAAGTTCCGGCCCCCTATTAGGAAAAAAAAAATCCCGGACCCTTTGTGTTTTTCTTCAAGCTTCGCCGCTGATTACATAAAAATGATAAATTCCACTTCGTTAAATCTCATTTTTTGTTAGAGATAAAACTAGTAAATCCCACGTTTTATTAGCCATACAACTAATAAATGTCACATCTTGATAGAGATATAAATAATAAATCCTAAGTTTTGTTAGAACTATTTTATTAAAGTAAAAAATTAACCAATTTATTTATCTTTTGTCATAAAAGTAATTAATAATTGACAACCACTTGAAAGCCATCTAAAACGTGTTAAAATGCCTAGAACATTTTTAATGGTTTGATACCAATAATTTAAGATTAATGTTTTATTAATATAACTTTTAACATCTTTTGATTTGAATACATTCAAAACCATGTTTAACAAGATTAATTTGTCATCTCTTTTTTTAGGCGATCATAACGTCGATTAGACCAATATATGTTTTGAATCGAGAGTCGTATACAATGAATAAATCGTACAAATTTTTTTTTACAAAAATGATAACAAAATCATAACTAAGCGTACCCGGTGTTTGACTTAACTATCATATTTGCATAGAGTCCTGGGTGGGGTCTGATCGCTTTGTATCTGATATATGCAGGTTTTACCTTACACTTTGTGTAGGAGGCTGTTTCTCACAGCTTGAACTCACGACCTCAAGGTTACAAAGCCACATCCTCTCAATATGATAACATCAATAAAAGTTTACACAAGAAATTAATCTTTTCTTTATAAACATACTAGGTTAAAATCTCGTGTATTATACGGGTTGAATAAATATAATATTATATATTAAGTAAGAAAACATTTATTTTTTAAAAACTCGTGTTTTACACGGGTTGAATAAACCCGTAGAATACAATATAATCTGTTAACACATACACTCGTCAAAATATGTCATGAGATTTATTAATATAAAGATTAGTATTTTCTTTAAAAATATATTATTATCAAAAGATGGATGTGTATTTAATAAGAGAGATAGGCGAAAAAAAATGATAAGAATAAATATGGAGACGACATATGACACGAAAAACTTTTTTTTATTATATAGTATAGAATAGATATATACTCATTCCTACCGTCTACACATCCAATCAAGTTTAATTCTTTATTAATGTCATGTGGCCCACACTCTCATCTACTTTTTTTAACGCTCAACGAATACTATATGTTCGGTCACCCGGGTAAACCCAATGGCGAAAGGCCACTCACGCCCGTGAACGCAGACAGTGCTTGTGACCCGGCCCGCCCAACATTCCAAGGGAAACCCATCACTTGAAGGTCCACTGTGGTAAAACCTCTGACCCACCTGATAATATTTTGTATTAAGTGATACTCGAACCCATAACCTTTACGTTGGAAGGCTATGGGGGTACCTTCTCCAAAACTAGTTAATGTAGGACTCCTTCGTATAGTCTCACCTACTTAATGCTACATTTTCATGTGGTAACGAGTTTCACGTGGTAACGAGTTTCATGTGGTGTTTATAATACGTGGAGTTGTAGGGGCCGTTTTGTATACTATCAAAATTTAAAAGCACCAGCAGGTGTTTACTATATTAATAAATTATACAATCAATCTTAAAAGAAATATAATAAATAGTATATTTAAGTTATTAAAAACCTTAGATTATTAATATTATAGAATTATTAAAAATGCGGTTAAGTATTCGATATATCACGTCAGCTTTTTTTTATGTGATTTTAAGATCGGGTTTCTGATAATGCTAAAAGTATTTTGTAACGGGTACGTGACACGACTGCGTCGGATATGAGATGTGATTTTACAATGAGCTATGAGACATTTCTATTTGTGGTCTTATGTTTTTTATTTTTATTTTGCTGAAAATTGATACTTATTATTATTATTATTATTATAACACCGACCCTATATAATATAAAATAGTGTATCGTTACATCAAATTAAGTGATAAAATTCCACGTTTTGTTAAATCTCCTGATTTAATTTAATTTGATTTGATTTGATTTGATTTGTTAGAGACAAAACTCGTAACTCCCATGAATTGTTTAAACTATTTTATTAAAATCAATAACTAATTTATTTATTTTTCGTTAAATTTGAGTAAAGTGTAAGGCCCTAAACCTGGGAGGTCTCACGTGTTGGAATTACTCATAAACATACAGTTCTTAAACTTGAATATCAAATAACGCAGCAAAAAATTCAATTCAAACATAACGTAAACATGTTCAACATTCGAAAACATAACATTGTCTTAACATAACCATAATCAAAACATAAAACGTAACGAGATGCCAGTCTTCGAAAATCAGCCGGGTAACTCTTCCTCGCAAGCCAAGCATCACCATTCAACATCCGTACCTGCCCTTAACCTGAATGTGTATACTAAAAGTCAGCTACACTGGTGAGTTCTAGCTTACATAAAACATTAACTTCAAATATTTGCCAAAACATAACATTCAACTTCATTATTAATAAAAGCGTACATAAACATGCAATAACACAACATAACACATAAGTCAACAAACATAAGTCAACAAACATATCGAATCTACGGCTTCTCGTAACCGTCAATTCTATAACTTCCATACTGGCGGAGAAACCTGAGGCTTACCACCACTAGGCCCTTCAACACCATGCATTACATGCTGACGGAGAAACCTAGGGCCCGATACCTCAGGGTCGTTCGACACCTAACTTCAAGTACGACATCCCAAAAGATAACTCGTACCAAACTTCAAGCACGATACTCCGTGGAGTAAGTCGTACCAAACTTCAAGGATCACGATAATCCCCTTGGTGACCGTCATCACCCTAGTTGTACAACAGTTGACCAGCCACAAAGACCCTTATAAAGGTAATGCCCATACATACATCCCATACTCATAACCTTGATTCCCGGAGGAATCTTGGCAGATTTGTTCGTTTGCGATTTTCATAAACCTTCACTTCTTTAACTTCAAAACTTCAGTTAAATCATTCGTACGTTTTATTAAAAATCATTTATTCGTACACACTTCGTAAACTTCTTTGGAAAAACATTTCGTAACACATTTCATAACTTTACTTTCAAAACATCATTCATATACCTCGTTTCATAAATGTCACATCGTTACGTATGCACACCAGCTCAAAAACATTATTTAAAACATTTAAAATAGTGCTCTATAACTCACCTGATAAGCTAGTCTCAGGTTGTCCTAACAAAGGTCCAACAAGCGTCACACACAATCTGGATTGATTACTTAAATGAACATCAGACCAATCCCGACTCTAACGGTTTGCTACTTCTGCCTTAGGCGAACTTAAGGCTAATTAGTTCGCCCCACATAGCCCTAGTGAATATACAGGCTAAGTTCGCCTGAACTAAACCTAGCGAACATATCTAGCGAACTTAACAGATTCACTATCACAAGTTCGCCATATCATCCTAGCGAATTTATCAAGTTCCCTACCCATAGGCTGCCAGTGAACATAGCAAGTTTGCTGGTCAGGTTTGTTCAAATACCGTTCGCCTGCGGGGGCAGTTATCTTTCCCAAAACCTTAAGTTTGCATGTTAATGGTGGCTTCGACTGATTACGTTCAAGATGCAAACATTTTACGTTTAAAACTTGTAGTTTTCTTTCCTGATTACAGATCTATAACCATTTTCTCATTTGACTCATGAAATCCCAACCTTTTTACGAAAATACCCGAACACCCCCAAAATGAATAAAAACTCGGATTTGGTTCGGGTTGTTACCAGTATCGAGCTTCTGATTCGAAGAACCTCTTCACGAAAAATGGAGACACTGGTGCGATCTTGAGCTAATCCGACAGTTTCTCTCTCTAAAACTTGGTAAATGAGAGAAATGGAGAGTTTGGCTATTTAAGGGAAGGAGCCCCTCCCCCTTAAGTTCGCCGACCCATCTCCCCGGCCCGACCCATGGGCCTCGTTCGTTCCGTCTTTCGCGCACTAAAACCCGTTTATTATTATTGTCATTATTTATTTTTGGGATGTTACACTAAGGGGACATCCTGCTGGTAAAATGACATAATCCCGAATAAATGGTTGTGATGAATTTAAAACTAAACTAGGTGTATAGTAAAGAGTGTGTGCCGGTAAAAAAAACTAATTTGATGAGTCGAAAGCCATTCTAAAACGTATTAAAGTGCCTAGAACATTCTAATGCTTTGGTATCAAAAAATTAAAATTAATGCATTAATAGTATAACTTCTTCGGTGTTCTGATTGAATACATTCAAAACCTTTATGCTATGTGTAGCGTTAGTGAATGTGAGAAAAATGTGCTACAACGTAGGCAATGATGATGGTCACACTCACATTAACTAAGGGTATGTAGTGGTTAGTAAGTGTGACTAATTTTAAATATTGTATTAAAAAATTAAAAAAAAAGAAATGGACACATGCTGATCTTCCAATGAAACAAATACATTGAGCCCCAACGCCGGTGAGCCCAGCCACGAGCCACCTCTCACGCCCTCTCTCACTAAGGGGCGGCGCGGTGTTCGTTAGTGTGACCATCTGAGGTGACACTCACGCCCCTCTCCTCACGGCTCCTCTACACAGCCTTACATGATCAATTTGTCATTTGTTTTTTAAGCAACCATAACGCCAATTGGACCAACGTCTTTGAATCGAGAGTCATATACGATGAATAAACCGTACACGACCTTTTGTTATAAAAATGAAAATAATTCATAACACCAATAAAAGTTTACACAAGAAATTAACCTTCTGTTTACTAATATACTAAAATACTTGTTTACCAAATCTTAAAGTCCGATGTAACAATACAAACGACAACATCCAACTCATTCCTGCTGTCTTTTTTTTTACCAGCTACTCACACACCATTTAATCTACTCATAAACTATACATTTTTGTTCATCATGAGACTTGAACCCTCAACTACATGACAAGGGATACCTTAAATTCCAACACAACTTAGTACCATTAGACCACAAGCCGTTTGGTCATTTCTACCGTCTATCCGATCCAATCAAGGTTTGTTAATGTGGCCACATTCTTACAGGGGTGGATGTACCTTACAAGTAACCATTTATCCTCCCAAATTTTAAGGGCCTCAAAAATTGTAGAAACTACTTTAATCTATATTTTATTGTAAAAATATATGTGATATTTATCAACTTTTGTGTTTTTAGAAACAAATGATAATCTATCAACTTTTACGTTAACTAGGGACGGACATACTAAGTGTTCAGGGGGGAGAGGCACGTCTAAGACATTAAGCTCGTAGCGTGTAATTGGGTTTTTAACAATTTGTGCCCCTAGATATTTTGTTAAAAGCCACCCAATACCCCCTTTAGTCCATGAAAAGTAAAAAAAAGGAAATAATAATGGATTTTTATAGTACTTTCTATATTATAAAATAAAGCAGGTCCTTCAAAAAATTTTAAGCTCCTTCCAAAATGACATTTCAAGTGCTTATCCCTTCAAAATTGATATTTCAAATTTAAATCTTTATTTAAATGAGAAAAATACTCCCGCGTTCTGCAACGGGAGGCTTAAACGACTGAGGCGTTGCCACAAAAAACGTATTAATGTGGCTAAACACAAAAAAACGTGGTTAAATACATAGAAGAAACGTATAAGGTTACGACGACTCGATTGTGTAAATCGAAACATAGATAAAAGAAAATTATATAACGGTACCAATGTTTTTCAGTTGGTGTCTGTTTCATTTTTCACAGTACCAACATGTTATCGTCAGTCGACACCTAAAAAGTGTCATATTTTAAATACAACTCCGTTTTTAACGAAAGTTATACCAGGACGTCAAAAAAATTTAACAACCGAGAGTTATTGAGGAAAATCAGATTGTGTATATTAAAGGGGTAAACGCAAACTTTAGAAACTTGAAAGTGGTTAAAATGACATTTTATAAAGTTGGGGGTAATTTTTGCTAATACACCAAAGATGAGGGGGTAGAAGTAGTCGGTGGTAAGTTTTAATGTTTAAAATTTTAATGAATTTTATTTTTACCCTTTTTTTATGCACCCGCTGAGTAAAAATCCTGTATCCGTCACTGGCGTTAATATTATACGTTTTCACGCTCCATCAATTACATTTTAGTAATTTTTATATATTTAAAAAACTTATACAAAAACCACAAATTCACTTTATGCTTCAAAATATGTTGAGCTGCACCTACACTCTTATTTAATGCTACATTTTCATGTGATGATGGCCTGACGGGTTTCACGTGGTTTTTATAATGGGAAATTTACCAATCTAGCCATTTTACCAAATGAAAAATCCAAAACAGTCATTGACTTTTTCTTTTACCAAAATAGCCAACCAATCAGGAGGTGCCATTTGTCAAAATGGCGAAAATTTGGGCCAAATTTTCGCCAACAGCGAAAATTTGAGCCAAATTTTCGCCAAAAAAATCTGATTTTTCGCCAAAAAAAAATCAGAATATATAGAATTTTCGTCATTTTGAAAAATGGCGAAAAAATATGGGATATTTTCGCCATTTATTATTAAATTATAATAGAATTTTTAATATTAAAATATTATTATTTTTTTAAATTTTTAAATTTTCGCCTTTTTTAATATTTAAATTTTTTTCAATTATTTTTCAATTATTTTTTTTTTCAATTTTTGTAAAATAATAAAATATAATTTTTATTTAAAAAACGAATTTTAATAAAATATTATTTTAAAAAAAATATTTATACCTTTCCCTACCATTCATTTTTTCACCACTTATCTAACAAACTTCATCAAATATTTATACCCCTCCCTACCATTCATTTTTAAGTAATGTCTTGTAATATTATTTTATGTACCGGTGGAAAATGGGACTTTGTTAACGGTGTTGAGGAGTATGTTCCTTTAAAAAAAATGTTTTCGACGTGTTTTTTGTGTTCCTAGTAATATTAGTTACGTGGGTTTGAAAAATCTTATTTGTAAAAAATATGGGTTTAGCAAAGAAATTTTCGTCACTTTATCAGTACCGGTCAGACTTCAAATTTTCGCCACTTTATCTGAAAATTTCGCCACTTTTTTCAATTTTTCGCGAAAAAAAAAAAAAAGCTGGCGAAAATTTATGGCAAATTTTCGCCATTTTGGCTATTTTGGTAAAAAAAAAGTCAATGGCTGTTTTGGAATTTTCATATGGTAAAATGGTACTTTGGTGATTTTCCCTTTTATAATTCGTTGAATAGAGTTGTATTGTATGGGCCAACGATAAGTTTAAAAATTAAAACGTATGTAGAAATAGGTGTTTCATGGTCTTTTGGTGCTAGTATTTCTTCACCCATCTTTTCAATTAATTTGCTATTAAATTCTTTTTTTCTTCTTTAACCAACTATTATAATTATTTAGGTCACGTGTTAAGTTTTCTTTTAAAAACTCAAACCCTGAAATATTCGGGACGAATATTAGGCTATGAGACTAGGTATGAGATTAGTTTTAAAAATTCACTAATTTGATATGGATATGAGATTATGTGATATCAGCCCGATAACCCAATCCGTTTACACGAATATATTTATATGTTATATAATCTTAAAAGAAATACAGTAAATAGTATATCAAAGTTGATATAAACCTGAAATTATTAAAATTGTAGAATTGTTAAAAGTGTAGTTGAGTATTTGATATTTTAAGTTGGTTTTTAGGCGAGTTTAAGATCGTGTTTCGGGTACTGGGCATCCCAATAGTTAATTTTTAACCACAACAGATCATAAACGAGTATACTTGACATCTGGGGGTATATCCGTGAACCCAGTGAGTACTATGAGACTGATTTTACAATTGGGTATGTGACATGAATTACCAAAATATGTCCCATACCCGACCCATTGTCATTCCTATGCTATGTGTTAACTAATAAGCGGGATTTACCAATCAACATCGAAGATAACAATCGATCTAACAAGTTCAATAACAATGATGAAAACGAATACGAATACGAATACCCAAATTGACTTGGGGCTTATTCAATTGGATTAAAACGAAATCAAACGATTACAAGAACAAAGACAATTGATTACAATCTCGAAAGAATTGAAAAAGGAATACGCAAGCATGCGTATGAACTAGCTAATATGCCATAATCTCCATCAACTAACTAATTAACAAACTTAGTTTCAATATGCCACATTTAGTACATGTAGTTCCACAAGTAGTGAAAAAACAAGCACGAACTTTAACTTTCAGAAATTGACAACATAAGTCCTTGAACTTTAATAAACCAGTCAAATCAATCCCAAACAAATCTGTTGACTTTTGTAATCGACTTTTATTGACTTTCTTGGATTATATTTGGACATAACATCCAACAATCTCTACCTTTATGTCCAAAAAACATAAACCCATCTTCTAATTACCAACATGAAGAAGATCTAAACACAAATTGAACTTAGGCCCTGGAACTTCCTTAGTCAACATATCTGATGCATTGACTGCAGTGTCAACATGCTCCACTTCCACCTCCTTAGAACTTATCACCTCTCGAATAAAATGGAGCTTAACATTTATGTGTTTAATCCTCTCATGAAAAATTGGATTCTTTGATAATTGAAGTGCCCCTTGATTGTCACAGAAAACTAAGGCATTACCCACCTTTATACTCAATTCAGAAACACACCCTCTAAACCAAATGGCTTCTTTTGATGCTTATGTGAGAGCCACATATTCAGACTCGGTAGTTGACAAAGCAACTACATGTTGTAAAGTAGACTTCCAGCTCACTAAACTACCATACACTTGAAATGCATAACCGGTGACTGACCTCGGTTTATCTAAATCTTTGGCAAAATCAGCATCTACAAACCCTTGCACTATAGCCTTTGGATGTATATCTTTGCCAAACAAAATTCCAACTTCTCTAGTCCCATTCAGATATCTCAAAATCCATTTAACAGTCTCCCAATGTTGTGTACCAGGAATACTTAAGAATCTGGTCTAACAGCCTCCCAATCTAGACTAACATCATATCCCAAATCTGGTCTTGTGTATACCACGAGGTACATAAGACTATCCACTGCACTAGCATAAGGAATACTTACCATTTTCTCCACTTCCTGATTGGTAACAGGAGTATCATGCTTAGATAACTTGAAATGCTGCCCCATACGAGTTATAACTGCCTTTCTTTGACCCATGAAGTAATTGTCTAAGACTTTCTTCAAGTAAGAGCACTGAGATAGCTTTATCAATCCAGAACTTCTATCTCTTGTAATCTCCATACAAAAAATCTTTTTAGCATCTCCAAATTTCTTCATATCAAACTCCCTATTTTATAATTCTTTGGTAGCAATAATCTAAGCCTTACTTCTACAAGTCACCAACATGTCATCAACATAAAGAAGTAAGTACACAAAAGCTCCTTCCTCATATTCCCTATAATACACACAGTTATCATAGTTGCTTCTGCAGAAATCATGAGTTAGCATGTATTCATCAAACCTCCTATACCATCTCATTAAACTTGGTCGTGTACTCCTGGTGAGTCTAGTTCCAGCTTCGAATCACAAAAATTCTGATTCAATCTTGTCCACAACATTTTGTGGATAGTATCTCTTGATAATCAAAGACTTGAGATTCTCCCAGGTCATCCTGTTAGTCACAGCTTCTCCTTTTGTCTGTTTGACTGATTCCCACCAGTCAAGAGCCTCTTCTTCAAAAGAATGTGGGGCAAAATTTACTGCTTGTTCCGCCCTGCATTTACTCATTTTTACAATAGCTTCCATTAATGTGATCCACTGCAAAGCTGCAATGGCATCCTCTTTCCCATTGAATGGCTTGGGGTGACAGTCACTGAAATTCTTTTAGTTGCATCCTTGACCTTGAATTCTCGTGCTCTGGTTTTTCATTCCAACTGTTTCATGGGTTCGAGTGGTTCCTATATTGTTTCCTACTGTAGTGGTAGGAAGAATATCTTCTGTTCGGGGAATGGCATCACTTGTTCCTTCATTTCGGTTTCCTAGACTGTTATGATTTTCCCTTCTCCTAAGAGCATCATCAAGAATTCCGGGTAAAGTCGTTTGGAGTACTCGAGTGACCTCAGATGCCACCGCTCTTTGGAATTGAGCTTCAGTCATAATGACTTCTTCTATAGGTTGCTTAGGTTCAGTATTTGTATTAACGTTTTCATTCGGATCAGTGTTTTTCGTGTCGCGGGTACGGGACCAAGTGTTGGGCATCCTACCCCTACCCCTTCCTTGTCTTCTACCACGTCCTGTCATTTGTACCTACATACAGATGTATAACATCGTAATTTGTACAACTGGTCATAATCCAAAAATTCAGAAATTAACAACATTTGGCCAAAAATGCCTTTAATTATATGATTTCTAGGTATTTCCCGTTATAGGTCATACTGAATGTATACACTTAACTTATCTTGAGGCATTCCAGATTAATCTCAGAGTCTTAGTTTAATTCTAGACACTATTCCTGTAGTATCTAAATCCCTTAAATTGAGGCTCTGATACCAACTTGTCAGACCCGTAACACAAGATAGTTATCTAACCAGAGTAGTACCTCCAACAGAGATGTTCCCATGAAAGGACGACGAGTCTAGGAGAGATTTATACACCACTCTTTCCTTAGACAGAACATTTTGTCCGTTAGATAACTACATACCGGTCAGAAGGTTGCCTTCTAGTTACAGTGACGTTGATATAAAAAACACACAGCGGAAACTAAAGTCATCAACCTTTATTTAAAATCATAAAATATTGTTTACATCATGTTATCATAAAGGTTACATCATCTATTCCTAAGAAGGAACATATCATTCGGGACTTATAGTTTCAGGCATGCCCATTATCTGGATCATTCATCTGTTTATTCTAGTCCTGGAAATGCCTTGTCTAATGGCTACCTGTGATGCGTTCAAAAACATTTAATAAAACATGGGTCAGCATAAAGCTGGTGAATTCATAAACTAAAATAGTTTATTAAAATGACCTGTCAAAATATCTTGAACACATTCATAGGGTTCCACCCCCACATTCACAGATAACTATGAACAATCATTCAGTATATATATAACCAAAGACCATTCCACGGGTCCTGTCCATCATGCCTTTCCACGGGTCAAGTGAAACACAATAAGCGCTTAGAATGAGTTATATATACCCGACGGTGTAGTCGTTTCAAGATACTCAAAATGTTTTCATAAAATCAACCATAACATAGTCATGGTTAGTTCAGTTGCATCACAGTTTAAGAACTCACCTAGACAGTATTTCAGATTATCAATCAGTAATATCGCAAACATGTAACATCCCAAAATGTCGAGAAATAAAGTTAACGAGTTCAAGCGGGCCGAAGTCAGGCCGGGTCAGTCGCGAACCGGGCTTGGGGAGGTCTCCCCTATAAATAGCCAAGGTCACCACATGTTTCTCTCATTTGCAATTCTAGAGAGAGAAAAACCGTAGAGAGAGAAAGTGTCGGAATCGCACAAGATTGCACCCGCTCGTGTCTCTTGCACTCGTGAGAAGAACCTCCGGATCAGAAACTCGATTCAGGTAACAATCCGACCTAAATCTGAGTTTTAGTTCGTTTTAGGGTTTTTCGGGTTTTGGGTGAAAAGGTAAGGTTTGAACGGATGAAACTGAAAGATAATCATGGATTTGAGTTCCTTAATGGAAAACGAACGTTTTGAATGCAACAGGTTCGGGATCTTGACATGATCAGACCCGAATGTGAAAGTTAGGGTTTTTCGCGAAGAACAGGTCGTGCGCACTTGCTAAGTGCGCACGGAGAAGGTCCTGCGCACTTGCTAAGTGCGCAGGAGGAGGGTCCTGCGCACTTGCTAAGTGCGCAGGAGGAGGGTCCTGCGCACTTGCAAAGTGCGCAGGAGGAGGGACCTGCGCACTTGCTAAGTGCGCAGGAGGAGGGGTCTGCGCACTTGCTAAGTGCGCATGCAGCAGGGTCTGCGCATTTTCCAAGTGCGCAGACATCAGAACTGGTTCAGTGAAGTCAGTATGTTAGAATGGTTAAACCGTTAGAGTCGGGATCGGTCTGATGTGTATTTAACTAATCAATTCAGATCGGAAGTGACGTTGTTGGACCTTCGTTTAGGACAACCGAGACTAGCTTATAAGGTGAGTTCTAGAAGCCCTCTTCTAAATGTTTTAATAATGTTTTTGGGCTGGTGTGCATACGTAACGATGTGACGATTTTATAAAACGATATTTATGACGGTTGTATGTAATGTTTTATAAAATGATGTTTATGAAGGATGTTTTAGAAGGAAAGGTTTTGAAGGAAGTGTTTACGAAATATTTTCCCAAAAGAAGTTTATGAAGTTTACGAAGTTTACAAAGTGTTTATGAATGAATGAATGATTTTAATAAAACGTACGAATGCTTTAACTGAAGTTTTTGAAGTAAAAGAAGCGAAGGTTTATGAAAGTCACAAACAAACGATTCTGCCAATATTCCTTAGGGAATGAAGGTTAAGGGATGGGAAGTATGGGCATCTACCTTTTAGGGGCCTCTGTGGCTAGCCAACTGTTGTACAACTGGGGCGATGACGGTCGTCAAGGGGATTATCGTGATCCTTGAAGTTTGGTACGATTTACCTTACGGGGTAGTCGTGCTTGAAGTTTGGTACTTGCGCCCTACGGGGTGCAGTGCTTGAAGTTTGGTACGCGCTATCCTTTGGGACGCCGTGCTTGAAGAGTTGGATGACCTAAGTATCGGGCCCTAGGAGTTCCTCACCCGAAGGACAGTACGGTGATGATGGGCCTAGTGGTGGTGATCCTTAGTTCATTCGACCAGTATGTAACGTTTGGATTTGACGGTTACGAGAAGGCGCAGATTCGATATGTTCGTTGACTTATGTTTATGAAGTGTTATGTTTTGTTATTGCATTATTTTTACGTACGCTTTTTATTAAATGAAGTATGAAGTTATGTTTTTGGCAAATTATTTGAAGTTAAGGTTTTATGTTAAAACTAGAACTCACCAGCGTAGCTGACTTTTTAGTATGCACATTCAGGTTAAGGCAGGTATGGACGATGGACGGTGATGCTTGGCAAGCGAGAAGAGTTACCCGGTTGATTATGAAGACTGGCATCCTGATATGAGTTGTTCATGTTATGTTTATGTAATTAGCAATGTTATGCTTCCGCATGTTGAACGATGTAATGTTTAAGTTTTAATGAAATTTTCCGCTGCGTTATTTTGATATTCGAGTTTACGAACTGTTTGTGAATGAGTAAATCCAACAAGTGAGGCCTCCCGGGTTCGGGGCCTTACAAGTTGGTATCAGAGTAATAGTTTGAGAGATTTGGACACTCCCAGTGTCTGAACTTAAACTGTGAATGGGACCAAAAGTGGATGCCAGTACGGGTAACTCGAGCCACAGCATCAGGTATGAAGGTAGTATATATTTACATATATAGTATGCCTTAGAAAGGGTTAGGTAAGGACTTGTGTTCTGATGAAATCACAAAGGTGGTCAAATAGGAATCGAAAGGTAGTGTAATGGGTTAATTGCAGATGGCCAGTGTATATTAACATCTTACAGTACTTATTGAATTTTATTTGTTAACTAGCGTGATAACATTGGATTCTTGTCTTATAGAACAAAATGGCAAGAAGAGGAAACGGAAGGCATGGTGGCCGTACCGGTGGTCGTACCGGCGGTCAAAATGGTGGGCGTGGCAGGATCCCTGCACGCCAAGAGAATATTGAAGAAGGAAGTGTTCACACTGAACCGGCGGTTAGTGTGCATGGAACTGAACAAACACTGGTAGAAGAACAACCTTTCACTTTTGAACCAGAAGTGAGAGCAGCTATAGCACGAGAGTTCACAGAATTGATGAAGACTTCTCTGCCAGGTCTATTGGCAGAAGCATTGAAGCAGGTCAATGGGGAAGGTGGGTCTAACCCGACGGTTGATACCCCGAACACTGAGGCAATCAACGCACCGCCTGCTCGCGGATGCGACTATAAGTCCTTCAAGGCATGTGACCCGCCAGTCCTGACTGGAAAGAAAGATGCGGTAGCTACGTTTGACTGGATAATCCGTATGGAGGCTGCCATCCGTCTCAGCGAATGCCGAGCGGATCAAGTTGTAAAATTTGCTGCTAACTCCTTGAGAGAAGAAGCATCCCATTGGTGGGAAGGTGTACGTCAGGCAAAAGGGAGTGAGATTGTGGATGCGATGATGTGGGCTGACTTGAAAACTTTAGTTATTAAGAATTTTTGCCCAAGGAACGAGATTGAGAAGGTGGAGAGAGAATTTCTGGGTTTGAAGGCCGGGAACATGACGCACCGGCAATACACAACCCGATTCAGTGAACTAGCACGTCTGGTGCCACATCTTGTCACTACTGAAGAGAGAAGATTGCCTGCTATATTCAAGGGTTGCCGAACCAAGTCCGCACCTTTGTTAAGGCAAACGCCCCTACTACCTATGATTCGGTAGTACAACTGAGCGGCGTGGTATTTGATGATCTGGCGCTGAATGTTGTTTCCATTGAAGAGCCTAAGAAGAAGTTGAATTTTCCCGCTAAACGATCGGGTGGAAAATTGTTTGGGGCTCGGGACAAGCATGCCAGGGTAGGCGAGATGACAGTCTGTGGGAAATGTGGGGTAAGACACGCGGGTGAATGTCGGTTAGGATCGAATCTGTGCTTTAAATGCGGCAAGACTGGACATTACTCCCGTGAATGCCCGCAAGGCTACAAATGCTACAATTGTGGGGAGAATGGTCATATGAGCCGGGAATGCACCAAGCCCAGAATGGGTCAAGTCGGGAAAGGGAAAGGCCCGGAGAAGAAAGAAGAGAGACCCCGAGCAAAGACTCGCGCCTATGCGCTGACGCAGGAACAGGCCAGGGCGGACCCCGACGTGGCGTCAGGTACGTTCATCCTTGACAACACTCTTGTTTCTGTGTTATTTGATTCGGGTGCCAGTAAGACTTTTATATCTGTGACTTTTTGTAAACGAGTGAAGTACAATGTGAGTAAGCTAGAAAGGGCCTTTAGCGTAGAAACCGCTGAGGGTAGAACCGCGAGAGTGACCGATGTAGTTGACAACTCCACGATAAAGATAGAAGGTCATAGATTCCCTGTCAGATTGTTTGTTATGGTTTTGGGAGGGTTTGATGTTGTGTTGGGTATGGATTGGTTAACTGCCAATGAAGCACAAATCATATGTAAACGAAAGATAATCCAACTCAAGGCTCCGGATGGTAGCAAAGTTGAGGTTTTTGGAGATCGTGACGCCCTGATGCCAAACGTCATCTCGATGATTAAGGCAACAAATTACTTGAGGCGCGGATGCGAGGCTTATCTGGTGTACGTAATTGACAAGTGTAAGGAAGTGAAGGAACTAGACGATGTACCCGTGGTACGCGAGTACCCGGAGGTGTTTCCAGAGGATTTGCCTGGGATACCACCCGACAGAGAGATTGAATTTCGAATCGACTTAGTACCAGATGCCCAGCCCGTGGCTAAGGCTCCATATCGACTAGCACCAGTGGAGATGAAGGAACTTATGGTTCAACTAGACGAGTTACTTGAGAAAGGATTTATCCAACCGAGCATCTCGCCGTGGGGTGCTCCGGTGTTGTTTGTAAAGAAGAAAGACGGTTCGATGAGAATGTGTATTGATTATCACGAGTTGAATAAACGTACGGTGAAGAACAAGTACCCGTTACCAAGGATCGACGACCTGTTCGATCAATTACAAGGCGCAAGTTGGTTCTCAAAGATCGACCTTCGATCCGGGTACCATCAGTTGAAGGTGAGGGAAGAAGACATACCGAAAACGGCATTTCGCACATGTTATGGACACTTTGAGTTCCGCGTAATGTCTTTTGGATTGACGAACGCCCCTGAAGCGTTCATGGATTTGATGAATAGGGTGTGTCGACCGATGCTGGATCGATCGGTAATAGTGTTCATCGATGACATCCTTATCTACTCCAAGAATGAGGGTGATCACGCGTGTCACTTGAAAGAAGTATTGGAAGCTCTGAAGAAGGAAAAGTTGTATGCTAAGTTCTCCAAATGCGCGTTCTGGCTTAGGGAAGTCCAATTCCTAGGTCACGTCATTGGCCCGAACGGCATTATGGTTGACCCAGCAAAGATAGTAACGGTAAGGGAATGGGATATTCCTAAGACGCCAACTGAAATCCGCAGTTTCCTGGGATTGGCAGGCTACTATCGGAGATTTATCCAGGATTTCTCGAAAATACCTTCGCCGTTGACAAAGTTGACTCGGAAAGAGGTAACGTATGAATGGGGTTCGGCCCAGGATGAGGCGTTTAAGGAATTGAAAGAGAAGCTAACCCAAGCTCCAGTCTTGGCCCTTCCCGAAGGCAGTGAAGACCTGGTGGTATACTCTGACGCGTCGGGTCAGGGATTAGGGTGTGTGTTGATGCAACGCGGTAGAGTGATTGCGTATGAGTCGCGGCAGTTGAAAGTTCACGAAGTCAACTATCCGACTCATGATTTGGAACTTGTTGCTGTCGTATTTGCATTGAAAATCTGGAGGCACTACCTGTACGGGGTGAAGTTTACTATTTACTCCGACCACAAAAGTTTGAAGTACTTCTTCGAATAAAATGAGCTTAATATGAGGCAGAGACGATGGTTGGAACTCCTGAAGGATTATGACTGTGAGATCATGTACCATCCTGGAAAGGCAAACGTGGTGGCTGACGCTCTAAGCCGAAAGGATGTGCCTACTCCTATTAGAGTGAAAGTTTGCCAGTTGGTGGTAACATCGGATGTGATGAGCGAAATCGAAAGGGCTCAAGATGAGGCACTTAAAGAAGAAAACATAAAGAAGGAAAGAATGGTTGGCCAACAAGACAAGTTGGAATATAACACCCTTGGTGTTAGAACACGTTATGGATGGGTATGGATACCTATGGGTGGCGAACTTAGAACCAAAATCTTGGATGAGGCTCATAAGTCTCGTTACTCTATCCATCCCGGTACCAACAAAATGTACCAAGACCTGAAGAAGGACTACAGGTGGCCTGGAATGAAATGTGATGTAACGAAGTATGTAAGCAAGTGTTTGACTTGCTCGCAAGTAAAGGCTGAACACCAGAAACCGTATGGAAAGATCCAACCACTTGATATACTAGAATGGAAGTGGGAACACATTACCATGGACTTCATAACCAAGCTACCCCGCACAGCTAAAGGTCATGACACCATTTGGGTAATTGTGGACCGATTAACGAAGAGTGCTCATTTCCTACCTATTCGCGAGACGTTCTCGTCGGAAAGGTTAGCAGAAGTGTTTATCAACGAAGTAGTAGCACGGCATGGGATGCCTTTGACGATCGTATCTGACCGGGACACACGATTCACGTCGAGGTTCTGGAAAAGATTTCATGAGGCGATGGGCACAAGGCTTAATATCAGCATGGCATACCACCCGCAAACGGATGGTCAGTCCGAAAAGGACCATTCAGACATTGGAAGATATGCTCCGTGCTTGTATTATCGACTTCGGTGGCAGTTGGGACAGTCATCTACCCTTAGCCGAATTCTCCTACAACAATAGTCATCACACGACTATAGGCATGCCGCCTTACGATATGTTGTATGGTAGAAGATGCAGGACCCCGGTTTGTTGGGGTGAGATTGGACAGAAGGAGTTAGGAAGTCTGGAAGTCATAAAAGAAACGTCGGAAAGGTTTAATCAAATCAAAGCTCGAATGAAGGCCGCACAAGATCGCCAGAAATCCTATGCGGATAGACGACGAAGGCCTATCGAGTTTGATGTTGGGGACAGAGTAATGTTGAAAGTGTCGCCCTGGAAGGGAATCATACGATTCAGGAAGAGAGGAAAGTTAAGTCCGAGGTTTGTCGGACCGTTCAGGATAATGGCACGGGTTGGGGAAGTCGCTTATCGGTTGGAGTTGCCTGATGAGTTAAGTGGGATTCATCCTACCTTCCATGTATCACACTTGCGAAAGTGTTTGGCGGATGAATCGGCTCACGTACCACTTACTGACATCGAGGTCGACAACAGCCTTAATTACATCGAAGAACCCGTGGCTATCTTAGACCGAAAGGAGAAGCGTTTGCGTAATAAAGTTA
This sequence comes from Smallanthus sonchifolius, assembly GCA_023525975.1. Taxonomy (NCBI): domain Eukaryota; kingdom Viridiplantae; phylum Streptophyta; class Magnoliopsida; order Asterales; family Asteraceae; genus Smallanthus; species Smallanthus sonchifolius. The sequence continues at coordinate 57,540,925 of CM042028.1, forward strand.
TTCCATTGGTTAAAGTACAATGGAGACACCGAAAGGGATCAGAGGCTAAATGGGAAACGGAGGCGGAAATGAGGGAGTCGCACCCTCAATTATTTGACTTGTGATAGGTTTCGGGGACGAAACCTATTATAAGGGGGGTAGACTTGTAACATCCCAAAATGTCGAGAAATAAAGTTAACGAGTTCAAGCGGGCCGAAGTCGGGCCGGGTCAGTCGCGAATCGGGCTTGGGGAGGTCTCCACTATAAATAGCCAAAGTCACCACATGTTTCTCTCATTTGCAATTCTAGAGAGAGAAAAACCGTAGAGAGAGAAAGTGTCGAAATCACACAAGATTGCACTCGCTCGTGTCTCTTGCACTCGTGAGAAGAACCTCCGGATCAAAAACTCGATTCAGGTAACAAGTAAAAACAATTTGTTCGTGTGCATGTTTCTCCCTAATGGGAAAACAAGTAAAAACAATTTGTTTGTTTGAACGCATGTTTCTCCCCAACGGGAAAACAAGTAAAATGATATTCGTTTGTATGCATATTTCTCCCCAATGGGAAAACAAGTAAATGATGCTCGTTTGTATGCATGTTTCTCCCCCAAGTTAAAACAGTAAAAAGGGGTCGTGAAACTCACCTGAGTTGTGTACGAGTAGTACCACACAATGATGCAACAGAGACCACAATTGGTTTGCCTGTGAACGGTCTGCAAATGTCGTAGGATTACAAGCATAATAGTTAGGGACATATGGTATTTTGTGACGACGACACGGAAGATTTGAACGTCCTAGAACATCCGTGTGGTTAACGAGTAGACGAACGTGTCCACGTGAATAAGGATTTCTTAATATAATTATTAAGACAAATACGTTTTGTGTCAAGCGTTTCTAATTACGAATAATATTAATAAATAATTATCCGTGTAGTTGTACCGTATAAATTGTGGCTAGGAAAATCATATAACTATATATATATATATTATTTTTAAGTTCACGGGATTAATAGAATAATCATTTGTGTGGAACAATAATAAATATATTATTTTTATTCGAGAGTATAACCGAGGGTAAATAATATAAATAATTATATTATTTAATAGTTTGAAACGTTACCCACTGTTTATAAGCGTGGTGAAAATAATATAAAAATATGTTATTTTGAATTGGGGTCACAGGGTTGAAAATAATATAAATATATTATTTTTATTTTAAGTGGTTGCTTGAAAATAATATAAACCTATTATTTTAAAAAGTGGGAAAATAATATGAAAATGGGTTATAAATTCAATACCGAGCTTACGGGTGGTTTACAAGGTTAAAACATATTTATATATTATTATAATAATACGGGGGTGGGTTTTATATTAAAAATAATCATTAAAAATTGGTTTAAAAAGAAAAGAGGGTGGAGGGACTCGAACCCGGGTCTCCTCCCCCACAGCCGAACGACATAACCATCACAGCCCGCTAGGGTATCGCGTTGTTAATCGGTTCTGATTGTTTTTAACATGCAAGTCCCCTGTGTTCTTCCCCCATATGAACCGAACTCAAATCCATCCCCAATTCCATCGATTTGGACTTCGATTGAATCAGTGGCCATAGAGGTTTCGTTAATCGGGTGTTTGCGAATTTGTATGTGAGTTTAGTTTGAAAAACATCAAGTCTGTGATCGTTTAATTGTATATTAAAACCACGTAACCCTAGATATTAACCCAAAATCAAATCGAAGGATTCTGATAATATAACTTGTTAGAATCATAGGGCTTTTAACAAAAGTGGAATTGCGAATCTGTTAGTATAGATTAATTTGATTTAAACAAGTGTGGATTAGGATTCGATTAAATAGAAACTCCTATGAACCCTAGATACGATCTGGGTTCAATTTGATGATATAAGTCTCGGATTTCATAGGGTTTTCAATGGTTAGGTGATTTCAAAGCTAACCATACCAATGAATTGAATTAAGGCCGTGTTTAGGTTAGGGTTCGATTAAACCATAAACGAACGAACCCTAGAATCTGGTTCGTGTTGAATTCGGTGTTAATTGCCTCTAAAAGGTTAGGGATTTCCATTAACAGACTAAAGCAAAGATAAGGGTGTAAAGAATTACCAGATTTGGGTTCGTATTGACTGTGATCGGCTATAACAGCAGTCGACTGTGACTGGTCTGGTTCTCGACGACTCTAACTGATTCTCCGGTTGAATTAACGTATGTAGTAGCTTCAGGGGGGTTTCGTCTGGTGTGTGCAGGGGATCAATTCGTGAATTGGAATACAAAATTGATGAATTTGGTGTTGTTTATCCATGATGTCGACGGTTAGGTCTTAATTACACATAATTGGTGTTAATTACGAATCAATGCCGGGTTTAAGGTGTTGATGGTGGTCATTTAATGCATTGAAGTGCATATCAGTTATCGATTTCAAACAGAACAATCCTATAGCTTTGATTTTGTGGTTGAAACCGCGAGTCTGGCTTTGGAAAGTCAATCAGAATCAAGAATTTGTTACTTACAAGATCAGTCCTTGAAGTTTCATATGTTAAAGTTTGGAAGTTGGCAGAATTGGTCCTTGAGATTTGAGATGAGTTAAGAACTTGATTAGTTTGACTATCAAAAGTCAACATGAAAACAAATACTCAATTTTGATTTTCGAAGTCATTCTAAATTGAGTTTAGACTAATTACACAACTAGTCCTTATAGTTTCAGTTTGATTTTTGACAGGATTAGTCCCTAGGGTTTGAGATAAGTAATCAAGTTAGGATTTAACTGAAATTGGTTAACGAAGTTAACCCTGAATAGTCGAATGTCACATCATCCCCTAGCTGAAAGAATTTTTGTCCCGAAAATTAAATTTTCTTTTTCTAGGTGTCACGTCATCCCCTAGTTGGAAGAATTTTCGTACCGAAAATTAGAAAAGTACCTTAAGTGTTTGATGTGGAATGCTTGAACAGATGAGGATACTTGCGCATCATCTGGTCCTCACGCTCCCAAGTGAATTCCGGTCCGCGTTTCGATTTCTAACGAACTCCGATGATAGGGATTTTACTGTGTTTGAGCGTTTTGACTTCCCTATCCATGATTTCTACCGGTTCTTCATTGAAGCGTAGTTGTTCATCGATTTTTAGTTCCTCGAGAGGAACCGCAAGTGTCTCGTCTGCTAGACATTTCTTCAAGTCCGAGACAATGAAAGACATCGTGTACACCACTCAGTCCTTTAGGTAGGTCCAGTTGGTACGCTACTGAGCCAATTCTCTTTACTATCTTGAAAGGTCCAACATAACGAGGATTCAGTTTGACTCGTTTCCCGAAGCGGATCACACCTTTCCAAGGTGAGACTTTCAATAGGACCATATCACATATTTGAAACCCTAATGGTTTATGACGCTTTTCGGCATAGCTCTTTTGACGATCACGAGCTGCCGCCATACGGTTTCGAATTTGAACGATCTTTTCAGAAGTTTCGAATACGAGTTCATGACCTGTAAGTTGACTAACTCCAACTTCAGCCCAACAGATAGGAGATCGGCATTTATGTCCGTACAATGCCTCAAATGGTGTTGCCTTGATACTAGTGTGATAGCTGTTATTGTAGGAGAACTCCATTAAGGGCAAGTGAGTTTCCAACTGTTACCGAAATCAATCACACAAGCTCGTAGCATGTATTCGAAGGTTTGGATGGTACGTTCCATTTGACCATCGGTTTGTGGATGACATGTTGTACTCATATCTAGACGGGTTCCTAGGGCTTTTTGTAATGATTGCCAAACCCGCGAGGTGAATCGAGCGTCTCGATCCGAAGTAATAGAAATTGGCACTCCGTGCCGAGAGACTACTTCCCTCAAGTAAATACAAGTAAGTTTTTCCATCTTGTCGGTCTCTTTAATTGCTAGGAAGTGGGCGGATTTTGTTAAGCGATCTAGGATCACCCAGATGGTGTCGCATCCGCTAGGAGTTTGGGGGTAGTTTGGTAATGAAATCCATAGAGATTTGTTCCCACTTCCACATTGGGATCTCCGGTTGCTGAAGTAGACTAGAAGGCTTTGGGTATTCCACTGTGACCTTTGAACAGGTTAGGCACTTGCTCACATAGGTGGCCATATCGGCTTTCATCTCCGGCCACCAATATAACACCTTTAGGTCATGGTACATCTTGTCGGAACCAGGATGAATAGAGTATCGGGAATTGTGAGCTTCATCTATAACCAGTTCCCTCAAGTTCCCGTACACTGGAATCCATATTCGCTCTGCGAAGTAGCGAACGCCCTCTGATTTAGCCTCAAATTGTTCTTCCATGCCACGTGTGGCTTCTGACGGTAAGTTTTCCTCTTTCAGGGCTTTGAGTTGAGCATTACGGATTTTGTCAGGTAATCCGGTGTGAGTAGTAAGATGTAATGCTCGAACTCGTTTGGGCTTAGTTTCCTTTTGGATTAGGGCACCGGCTACCACATTAGCCTTGCCCGGATGAGTACAACTCAACGACGCTGTCGCATGTTCAACTCTTTCAGTTCAAAGATGTGCTGAAGACTCTTGTGATCAGTGTAGATGGTGCACTTGGTACCGTACAAGTAATGACTCCAAATCTTTAGTGCAAACACCACGACTCCCAACTCTAAATCATGAGTCGTGTAGTTCTTCTCATGAATTTTCAGTTGACGAGAAGCGTATGCGATCACTTTCTCGCGTTGCATTAAGACACAACCAAGACCTTGGATGGATGCATCACAGTACACTACAAAGTCACCCGTTCCTTCCGGAAGAAAAAGGATGGGTGCACTGCAGAGTTTCTATTTAAGTAGTTGAAATGCTGACTCCTGGGTGTTACCCTTTTGAGTCAGGGTAGTGAGGGGTTGAGCAATCTTAGAGAATCCCTCGATGAAACGACTGTAATAGCCTGCCAATCCCAGAAATTGTCGCACCTCTGTCGGAGTTGTCGGTGTCGCCCAATTCTTGATGGCTTCTATTTTGGATGGATCGACATGTATTCCCTTCTCGTTGACTACATGTCCTAGGAATTGCATTTCACGAATCCACAAGTGGTTAGTGATGATGTGTAAAGAAGAAAGTGAATAAGTGTATGGCAAAACTTAGGATAGAATTTAGTGATATCAAATAGGTATTGTGCAGACAATTCAAATAGTGAAAACAATACGTTCAATACATTCAAGGTATAAATGTGAAAACAATACGTTCAATACGTTCAAAGCATAATTAAAGCATAACTAAGGCATAAAGTGATGGGAAGGTTTTGCAGGTAATCAAAATAATGTGTACATGAATACCTAATTTGTGCTTTTTGTTTGTAAATAAACAAGTAATTAAAATTCTACTCTTGTTTGTAAATTAATAAATAAGTGAAAAGAAATAATAATTTGAGTGGATGAATAATTGGATAAATAAAAATATTTTATTTATTCAATTCAATTATCATAAAGAAGATGTTTTAAAAGATAATAACGGCCTTATTATTTAATAATTAAGCCAAAATTTAAATAATAATTAGTTTAACGAAATAAAAGTCATAATAAAATTATTAATCAAGTCATCATTAAAAGGATGAAATATTTGTTATTACTTTTATAAAATTTGTACAAGACGGGTATCAAGTTTCTTCACGAGGTAAAGGGTTTTGTAAATAGTTTATACTCTAGATAAAATCTATAAACCAAGGGTTTGATAAAGGTTTTGCTTGAACAAAATAACTATTTTAGTTAAATCGGGAAATAAAAAAATGATTAGTTTACAAGGAAGGTTTTGATGTCAACCACTAAGGCTAGCCAATAATAATATTTATATTTGGGTGCAGGATATGGATTTCAAATTAATTTTTTTTAGAAAATGAGAAATAGAGTATCCGGCTAACATCTCAGATGGTTTTTTTCACCAGGAAGCAAATGGGCAGCAAGACGAGCATCGATGTGGTTATTCGTATTGTAAGGGTTTGATCAAGTATTCCCTAGTCTCCACTCCTTGCCTCAGAAAACTCTGCGGTCCTTACATATAGCTGAGCGGTATCAGCTGGAACTCCAAAGGCACTGGTAGGTTCCTTGGCTTGACCTGCTCCTGGGTCTGGATGGTATAGGTTAGGTTCTAAATAAGTGTCTCTCGGAGGTGGGGATTCAGCTGCTCGGAGTCTCAAGCCTGCTCCTAAGCCAATCTGCTCTGCTGTCAAACATGGATCTGGCAGCTAGTCGTGCCGGTGACTAGTTGTCTGGTGATGGGTACTCAAAGTCTTCCTCTTGTGTTGACTATGCTTCGGGGTGATTCTCAGGGGAGTGAGGAGGGTAAGAGGCCACGTCTAGCACGAAAAGGTCGTAAGTGTAACGGTAAGTGTTAAAGGTGTTCATGAGTTTAAAATTTGACTAATCATAACACCGAGTTCTTATAAATTATGTTGGGGGTAACACTCGACCTATAAGTAGTGCACTAATGAAAAGGATTCCCAAGAAAGAGAGGTGGGTCACAAGGGACACACTGAATTACTCAGTCATTCCTTAGTTAGAATCTTCCATGGACTTAAACTCACTCTTCCAGCCATCATGTACCATTAACATTATTATTTGAACTCAAGGTTATGGTGATAATCATTAGGGATTTTGTCTTATGGCTCAAGGGTGTGTATCATCTATTCAAGCAGCTTCCATTTCTTGGATGGTGGGGTCTAAGGGTGTAAATCTCTCACAAGAGATGATAAGGATGATAAGATTTTTCAAGGCATAAAGATGGAAGGTAGGGGTGTTCAAAACCGGATATCCGAAATTTCGGATATCCGAAAATTTCGGATAGTGAATTTCACTATCCGAATCCGTATCCGAAATTTCGGATATCCGAAATTCGGATATCCGAAATTTCGGATATCCATTCGGATAGTGAAACGGATATCCGAAAATATAAAAAAAATAAAAAAAATATATAAAAAAAATATTTTAAAATTACAAAAACAATTAAAAACCTTAAAAAACATTAGAAAATATACATATAAAAATATATAAATATAATATATCGGGTTTTGATTCAAATTTTCTTATTTTTAAATAATAAAAACAATTAAAAAAAATATATAAATATAATATTTCGGATATTCGGATATCCGAACTATCCGAAATATCCGAAAATCACTATCCGAATCCGAAAATTCGGATATCCGAATTTCGGATATCCGAATTTTCGGATAATTCGGGTTCGGTTTCGGATTCGGATTTTTTTGAACACCCCTAATGGAAGGTATAGGAACTTAAATAAGTTTAAGTGTAAGAATCAAATAGGGAGTTTTAGGTATGTGTACCAAATTGTAGTAAACAACGAATGATGTTTAGATTGCATTCATCTGGTACATACCCAGATGGATGCTGTGACAAATCAAAGTGATTCAGGTTCGTATACTTTCAAGAAGACATGCTTTAGCCTATAGGTGAACACCCACTTCAGGAATTCCCAGGAAAGCGTACGGATCCTTCGGTTAATTTGGATTTATATGAAATGCTTTCCTAGACAGAAGACCCAAAGTACAGGCGATCACTCTTCCGGATTGCACATGTTCTCTACTAATTTTCAGAATCAAAAAATTTGACGGAAATTTAAAATTTTAATAGGCATTGGGTCTATAAGTTTGAATTTTTTTCATAATTGGTTAGTGATGATGTGTAAACAAGAAAGTGTATAAGTGTATGGCAAAACTTAGGATATCATTTAGTGATATCAAATAGGTATTGTGCAAACAATTCAAATAGTGTAATCAAAGAAGGTATCACAGGGGTAGTAGTTTTTGTAAACATGTAGGTTATCATGTAACATAGCACATAAGATAATTTGTATTGTATCATGCAATGTAATACACTAGATAATATGTAGGATGATTACACAAGGGCATCCTAAGGTTATAAACTAAGAATATGTTTCAAGTAATCCATGTAGTTTCAAATAGTTTGATGTAGTCTCTAGTTCATGTATTTGCACTACGTGGATAGGAATAGGTAGATGTAGAAAGGTAAGTGGATGTAAGTATGTGTATAATGAGTATAGAGTGGAGTTCCTAATAGAAGACACGAGTTAAACTCATGTTTGGGGACTCCTAGGTTATAGTCTAGGTCATGTGTGTCTAATAACCTAATTTCCTATAACCATGGCTCTGATACCAATCTGTCACACCCCGGCCGGCGATGGATTATACGCCGGGGCTGACGCGATTGTTCATAAGCATATGATCATCTATTAATAAGTGATAATATTATTTCATCATAATTAAAGCATTCAATAGAAATGGAAGACAAGGAGTTCAAATATAACACAAGTTAAATTCAATCTTTATTAAAGGTAGGTCCATAGTCCTATGTGATCATGTAGTGTCCTCAAACTGGTGCACCTGAAACATGTGAGTAAATGTCAACTACAAGTAGTTGGTGAGTAACATAGGTTTTGACACCAAACAAAAGTTGTAAAAAGGATTTGAAATTCAATACGTTCAAAGCATAACTAAGGCATAAATGTGAAAACATACAAGGTTCCAAGTGTACAATTCAATTCGTAGTAAATGGAAAATTGGTAAGTACAATCCCACTGATTGTGTTTTGGAAAAATAGTAATATAGTACACACAAAACCCGCCAAGGTTCGGGTTAACTGGAATCGGATTCCCCTATAAATGATCATAAAAGTTACTGCCTTAGGCTTAGGTAGCAAGTTAATGATTGTGCTGTACATGAACACATGTATGGTCGCCAAATAGTTTAAGACATAAAACACATATTAAATAGCATGAGAACAAATGGTATTGAATTCTAGTATGTAATGTAAACATGTTCCACCCAGAGTATTTGTAAACAATAGTAAAGAGAAAGGGGGCTATGAAACTCACTTGTATCAAAGCTAGAAATGGTATGAATTTGCAGAGATTGATAGGCCTCGTGAGGATTTCTCACAACAAACCTACACTTGCAATGGTACTCTAAATTTAATGTACGTTTAAATGGTATTAAGGAGAATTTGGGGCTTTAGGGTTTCACGGGGATTTGAGACTTGAGCAAAGGGTTTGTGCAAGTTTTGTAGGAAAACATATGTATTATAACACTAAAATGTTTGGACTTTATTCGCATAATTATTTTTCAATAATCAAATAAATCATAATATGGAAATAGACTTAAATAATATTGTATGTGAATTGTTAAGTACACATAATATGGGATGGGAAAAAATGTACTTGGATTTATTTATATAATTATTCTAAAATAATTTATAAATAAATTTTAATGTGGGAAAGGTTTAAATAAATTTTATTTTGTGTAAATAAAATAATTAGTTATTAGTTAATGTAAATAAAGTGGGTAATTAATCCATAAATAAAATGGTAGAATTGGTTAATTAATCTATTAATTCATTTTAAATGAATTATAAAAGACTAAGTAATCTTTGAATAGAATTAATTGAATTTTGTATAAAATAATTATTTAAGTATTTATGAGTTCAAAAGTATTTTTGAATAATTACTCACACTAAAATAATTGTTTATAAGTTTGAAAGGATTTTAAGATGTCTAAACATTTAATTAGGATTTGTGTAACAACATTAGTAATAAATAATATATTTAATTTGTTTTAAACAAATTATTTTCATTATTTATTTAGGAATTTAAAATGTTTTATAACATGTTTTTAATTAAAATAAAATGGGTTATTGGATTTTATTAATCCCACCTTTTACCTATTGGCCAATAATAATCCCAACTGAGAATATTCTTGCCACCGGTCCCTACTTTCAGACTATTTCTTTACAATGGAACGCAGTTAGAAAAAACTTAACCCCGTTAAATTCAATGACGTGGACGTCCACGTGGGAGATTATGTGGCATTTCTTTTAACTATTTAATCATTTTAAAATTTTCCCTTTTAAAACCTTTTTCCCCTTTAACCCCCCCTTTTTAAATCATCTGCTCCTATCATCTTAAAACCCTAATTCGATCAAGCCTCTTCCAATTGAACCAGGGTTATTCTTCGATCATCAACAACCGATCATCAAATTGCAGGTACGCTACTCTGAGCATCAAATTGAGACCTTTTAAGGCTAGTACAAAGTATAACTCTGATTTTCTGCTTCTAAAATTTTAGGGGGATGGATGATACCCTGCTTGTAAAAATCTGGCATGGTGGGAATCTTACACCAAAACCAAAACTGCATTATGTTGGGGGTGAAACTAACATGTGTAAAGTAGACATAGACAAGATGTCTTACTTTGAGCTAATGGATTACGTAATGGATTATGGTTTATACAAAAGTAAAGATTTTGTGATGTTTTATTTGGTTCCTGGGAAGAAATTTGAAGAAGGACTGGTTCAGCTGAAGAATGATAAAGATGTGAACGAGATGATGATGACATTAGGGGAAGATGTGAAGCATATTCTTCATCTTTATGTACAAGGTCAGTCTTCTGTTGCAAACCAAGCCCAACCCAGTAACTTAGAAACCCAACCCACTAACTTAGAAGCCCAACCCAGTAACTCAGTAGCACATGTGAACCCTAACCAAACACCATTAAAGAAAGCTTTTTTTACAAAGAATACAGCTAGAAGACTTCCAGCCACACCTTCGCTTAGCAAAGAAAACACATCTCCTGGATTTACCAAGAGTACAGCTAGAAGACTTCCAGCCACACCTTCACCTAGCAAAGAAAACACTTCTCTTGGATTTACTAAGACTACAGCTAGAAGACTTCCAGCCACACCCATTCACACCAAAGAAAACAATACTTCTGGATCTGAGGGATCTAAGGAAGGTTCTGGGTCAGATAGTGATAATGAAGAGTGGAATGCATCTGATTTAATTGGTTCTGGGTCTGATAATGATGATGAAGAGTGGAGAGCATCTGTTGCTGCCATAAAGGGTAACAAAGAAGCTGAGTTGTCAAAGAAAGATTTTGTTGAACAGTTTTTAAAAGCATCTGATGTTAATTCCCTCTGTGACAATTATATTATAGAACAACAAAGTAAGGCTAGTAGTTATGAGGACTCTGAGGGAGATGTTAATTCACCTGGAGAGAGTGAGGAAGATGACATTAGAGGGAAGAAGTATAAGTCCAATGTTCCAGTGGTAGATGAATATACAAATTGGAGTAAGTGGGTTTGGGTTGTTGGTACAAGGTTCCCTACAAGGGATGCTTTCAAGGATGCTGTAAGAAATTATGCAGTTATTAATGGTAGGAATGTTTTCATTTCTATAAGTAACAAGAACAGACATGGAAAATTAGGTGTTAGCTGTGTTGAAGGGTGTCCATTCAGGCTTTATCTTTCATTTCATGAGAGAAAGGGTTGTTACATGGTTAAAAGTGCAAACAACACACACTCTTGTCAGAGAAATATGTTGAAGAACAGACAACTTAATGCTGAATTTGTAGCCACTCAGTTCTTGCCAATATTTAAAGTAAAGCCACAATGGCCTGCAAAAGAAATCCAAGACGCAGTTAAAGAGAAATTCAAGGTTATCATAGGTAAATGGATGGCTTATAAGGCAAAAACTTGTGCCCATAACAAACTTCATGGATCAATGAAAGAACATTACAGTAAGATTGGGTCATACTTGGAAGCTTTGAAACAAGCAAATCCTAGTTCAACTTTTGAACTTGTAACTGTCCCATCAGGGTACTATGGATTTGATTCCACTGCAGAAGTTTTCTTTAGAATATTTGTTTGTTTTGATTCTGTTAAGAAGGGTTTTTTAGCTGGTTGCAGAAGACTTTTATGCCTTGATGGTTGTTTTCTAAAAACATTTCTCGGAGGTATGTTGTTGGCTGCCATAGGTAGGGATGCCAATGACCAAATGTATCCAGTTGCATGGGCAGTTGTAGAAGGTGAGAACAATGATAGTTGGACATGGTTTATGAATGAGTTGAAGAAGTGTTTAGAAGTCACTGATGATGGGAAGGGTTGGACACTTGTATCTGACGAACAGAAGGGATTACTTAATGCAGTTACTTTGATTTGGAGTAATGCTGAGCATAGAAATTGTGCTAGGCACATCTATGCAAATTGGCATAAGAAGTTTAAGGGTGATGATTTAAAGGAATTGTTCTGGAGAGCTGCTAGATCCTATTCTGAGGCTGACCACAAAAAAGCAATTGTGGATATGAGGGAATTGAATGCTGATGCAACTGAAGAATTCATCAAACAGAACCCTAAATGTTTCTGCAGGTGCTATCTTAACACTGAAACTAAGACTGATGTCATAGTCAATAACATGGCTGAAACTTTTAATGGGTATATCATTCAGTCTAGATCTAAGCACATAATACACATGTTAGAGGATATAAGGGTGTCAATAATGACCAGGTTATCTAAGATGCAAAACCAACTGTCTGGAAATGTGATGGTGTGCCCTAGGATTCAATTGAAGCTTGATAAAGAGAAGGACAGAGCTTATAGATGTACTGTATACCCTTCAAGCAATACTTTGTTTCAAGTGAAGTACTTGGATGATGTTTCTGTTGATTTGAACAACAGAACATGCACTTGTAGAAAATGGGACTTAACTGGTATTCCATGTTACCATGTATGTGCAGTAGCAGGTTTCATCAACAGGAATGCTGAGGACTTTTGTGACAGTTATTTCACAAAGCAAATGTATCTAAAGTCCTATGAATTCACAATTCCTCCATTGCCTTCAGAAAAATATTGGCCAGCTGTTGATTATCCTATGGAACCTCCACCAATCAAAATTGGTCCTGGCAGACCAAAGAAAAATAGAAGGAAGGAACCTCATGAACTTACCAACAAACCTGGAAAGCTAAGTAAGCATGGTATGTTTATGACTTGTAGAAAGTGTAATGGTAAAGGGCATAATAAGAGCACATGTACTGAAAACTCAACTGGAACAAGTCAACAAAAGAGAAAAAGGGGAAGGCCAAGAAAGACAGCAATGGCAGAGACTTCACAGGGTACACAACAGTCTACTCAAACCACCCAACAATCTGGTCAACAAAAGAGGTCAAGGGGAAGGCCAAGAAAGTCAGTAGCAGCACAACAGTCTACTCAAACCACCCATGTTGACAGTCAAGCACCAGTTGCACTACCTTGAATTGTTACTTTGTTTAATAGCTTTCAAGTTGAATGTCTATGTAAAACTTTGGTTTGGTTTATCTTTTGTTTGAACTTGAATGCTTGTCTTTGGTTTATCTTTTGTTTGAACTTTAATCGTTGTATGAAAGTTTATCTTTGGTTTGGTTTATCTTTTGTTTGAACTTGAATGTATGATCTTATGTTTGAACTTTGGTTAAATGGGAAGCAAACTAGTACATTATGCATTAAAACCATTACATTTCATTTAGCTTCAGTTGACAAAATAACATTACATTGATCATTAAAACCAGTACATTTCACTGAGTAGCAAAATACCAATACATTGCAAATAATAGAGTAACCAGTACAACAACATATGATTTAGTTGACATAACATTGCAAAAAGCCTGCTTATTTTTCAAAGTTTTGTTCTCTTCTTGTAGCATCATCTTCTCTACCTCCAGGTTTGCTATCTTCATCTCTAATGCCTTGTTTTTCAATTCAAGTATATTAGAATTGCCTCCATCAGAAAACATAACATCAACTTGTTGCTTCCATATAAAGAACTTGCAATCAGACCTCTAACAAATGTAATCAGAAAATCAGAATGCTTTCAAAGGCCATGAGACATCAAAAATTATAAATAAATAAGAAATGCAACTTACAGGCCAAAGACGGCAACCATAAAACTCATGCCCTTGTCTAGCACTTCGACTACCGGCTACTCTTCGGATTGCAACCATGTCATGATTACAATACATATTTCCATCGGTCCCAACTCTAAAGATTTTGACTTTCTCGCTTGACGATGAAGATGAACTCATCTATGGAGTCGATTTGATGCTCAGAGTAGCGTACCTGCAATTTGATGATCGGTTGTTGATGATCGAAGAATAACCCTGGTTCAATTGGAAGAGGCTTGATCGAATTAGGGTTTTAAGATGATAGGAGCAGATGATTTAAAAAGGGGGGGTTAAAGGGGAAAAAGGTTTTAAAAGGGAAAATTTTAAAATGATTAAATAGTTAAAAGAAATGCCACATAATCTCCCACGTGGACGTCCACGTCATTGAATTTAACGAGGTTAAGTTTTTTCTAACGGCGTTCCATTGTAAAGAAATAGTCTGAAAGTAGGGACCGGTGGCAAGAATATTCTCAGTTGGGATTATTATTGGCCAATAGGTAAAAGGTGGGATTAATAAAATCCAATAACCCAAATAAAATAGATAGACATCATTTTATAATTTCTGTTTTTATAAAACTTTCAGAATATATTTAAAGAATTTATAAAACTTAAATTTGGAATTTTTAAATATAAAATAATGCATAAAAATACAAAATAAATTAATTCAAAAGTAAAAATGATGGCCGGGACTCAAACCCGCGCCTGGACCGGACACACAACACACACGCGCACTAACCCTCAGACCAGGGCATGTTGCCGTGTCTGATTTAGTTTTGTTTTGGTTTTAACACACAAGGTCAAACACCATTCGTCCCCAATGTACACCCGTAACCCTAGCCCCCTTCAATTCCCTCGATTTGTCAATGATTCGAACCCGATTCGTGGGGTTTTTGATCGAGGGATTGAGACGAGTCGAATGAAATCAATTTTACCTATAATGGTTGAGTAATGGAAGTGAACGTTTGAGCGGAACAGAGTTGAGTTCGTCGGCATAGAATCGAGCTCTAGGGGTGAAATCAAGTGGAATTGTGAGTGTAGGAAATTTGTAATGTGTTTCGCAGATGACTACAAGTCCCTATTTATAGCTAATTTGTACTACATTTAACGATCGAGTAAATGAGTGAGAGTGGAGGTTTCGGTTACGAGTTAGGCATCAAATTCATCATAAAAATGCAATTAATCATAGGTGGTGGATCGTTTAATGAGTTTAATTGTATAACCGTTTTCAGTTTCGAGTGGGAATACCCCGATTGCGAGTTTAGGATTAATCGGTCCAAAACGGGTGCTGGAGGGGCTCGAACCCGTGGCTGAGTTGGGAATGGGGTAGGTTTGGGAATTGGCAAAACAAGCCCCTGGACTTTCAGGGTTTATTTCTTTATGTAAAAACTTTGTTTTAATTTGAAATTTAGTTTCAGAAATTACCACTTGAACCCTAGACTTTTATAAAACATAAAATCATTAAAGTTTTATAATCTTTTTTTTTAAATCTAATAATTTCTATATTATAACTAAATGTTATAAATACAAACTATAAATTTTTTTTTGTAAAATAAAATGGTTTTATAAAACTTATTTACTTTGTAATTTATATATTTTAATCTTTATAAATTCCTAAATCTATTTATAGGACTTATAACATTTTTATTTGCATACTTGTATATATATATAGGTTTAGGAAAATAACTTAGCATATATATATATATATATATATATATATATGTATTTGTTTAATAGGATTAAGACATTTATAACTCCAAATAAATATTTATTGAATTTGAAATAAATACACCAAATGTATGTATGTGTATATACTCATGAGATGTAATGGGTAGGTAGGATACTCTCTTAATTGCAACACAAGTGTCGGAAAAGTAAAAATATAGGCCGGAATTTCCTGGGGATTACAGTCTCCCCTACTTTAGGAAATTTCGTCCCAAAATTGATTAGAAGGAGGGTTTAGGAAAGAGAGATGCGTGTTTGGATTCTCAACTAGTTTTGCTTGTCAGTTTGAGGAGTATAGTTGATGACAAGGTTCAGATCAGGTCATCGCGTCAGTAGTGGATTTTGTTTGAGTGGGAATAAGGGGAAGATTGCCATAAAATGATTTTGGACTCAAATGATGGGATGCATCACTTGTGATGAGGATGATGGAAATTTTCAGATCCAATCTTGTCTAGGATATCTCTAATATGCTCGAGTAATTTCACTGGATAAGGATTTCACAACTATTGGTCAAGGTCAAAGTAATAGGAACCCTACGTGATACGGACAGCGTTACTTCTGACAATATAACAGGAGCACTTATATATAGTAGGATGTACCAGCGGTATATCTACTATGCCCTTATCATATCACATTAGTTTTGTTACTGTATGCCACCATAGGTTTTATGTCATCACACACGACCGAGTTTACTATGTTTTCCCATGCGCTGGTTTTTATAATTACGTGTGCACCCGTAATTACTCAAATCGCCGTATGGTCCGTATAGATCATTCTATTGTGTGTGGGTACAGGGGGAAAAACACCCAAAAACATGTAGTATAAGTTGTTAATAAGTGACCGTGTCTCTAGATGGTAAGGACAGTCAGAAAGTAAAGGCTAACAATGTGGCACAACCCCATATATGGGTGTCCTAAGTAGATGGCATATCCCTCCAGATTACACATAAAGTCCATAGCTCTCTCATGTTTGAACAAGAATACGTCAAACCCCGAGTAGTTCCAAGTTTATAGCTATCAACTTTCATGGATAAATTTAATGATCATACCTCATGTATATAGTGGGCAATCAATAGCAAACAATGTAAACAGTCTAGTTTTGTGTGTAATATAAGCATTCATGTTTCATGTATAACGTAAATAATCTAGTATCATGCGTATTACAAACAGCCAAGTATCATGTTTCTGATAACATGTATATTGCAAGCAATCAAGTTTCGTCTATAGTGTGATCAATCTAGTATCATGTGTATTGTAAGTAATTAAGTTTAGTCTATAGTGTGATCAATCTAGTATCGTGTGTATTGTAAGTAATCAAGTTTCGTCTATAGTGTGATCAATCTAGTATCATGTGTATTGTAAGTAATCAAGTTTCGTGTATTATGTAAATAATCATGTATATTGTATACAACTAAGTTTCATGTTTAACGTGAACAATCAAGGTGCATGCATGATGTAAACAATTTAGTCTCATGTACATTGTGAACGTTCATATGTAAATAATTGAACCTCCTGAGTAAAGTGAACTATCGAATCTTGTCGGCGATCGAGTGCTGGGGACAAGCGCGTTGTATAATGTAGGTAGTTGGGTTTCAAGTTTTCAACTTTGTTGATTGATGGTTAACGCCTATGCGAGATGATTTATCTCTTTGAAGTGACTAGTAAGCTCATACATTACCAAAGGTGCAAAGTGATAGGAAGGTTTTGCGGGTAATCAGAATAATGTGTACATGAATACCTAATTTGTGCTTTTTGTTTGTAAATAAACAAGTAATTAAAATTCTACTCTTGTTTGTAAATTAATAAATAAGTGAAAAGAAATAATAATTTGAGTGGATGAATAATTGGATAAATAAAAATATTTTATTTATTCAATTCAATTATCATAAAGAAGATGTTTCAAAAGATAATAATGACCTTATTATTTAATAATTAAGCCAAAATTTAAATAATAATTAGTTTAACGAAATAAAAGTCATAATAAAATTATTAATCAATTCATCATTAAAAGGATGAAATATTTGTTAATACTTTTATAAAATTTGTACAAGACGGGTATCAAGTTTCTTTACGAGGTAAAGGGTTTTGTAAATAGTTTATACTCTAGATAAAATCTATAAACCAAGGGTTTGATAAAGGTTTTGCTTGAACAAAATAACTATTTTAGTTAAATCGGGAAATAAAAAAATGATTAGTTTACAAAGAAGGTTTAGATGTCAACCACTAAGGCTAGCCAATAATAATATTTATATTTGGGTGCAGGATATGGATTTCAAATTAAATTTTTTTAGAAAATGAGAAATAGAGTATCCGGCTAACATCTCAGATGGTTTTTTTCACCAGGAAGCAGATGCGCAGCAAGACGAGCATCGATGTGGTTATTCGTATTGCAAACCGGGATTTAGCCCTAGTTATGTCCGTTTGTGCAACAAGTATTCCCTAGTCTCCACTCCTTGCCTCAGAAAACTCGGCGGTCCTTACATATAGGTGAACGGTATCAGCTGAAACTCCTAAGGCACTGGTAGTTTCCTTGGCTTGACCTGCTCCTGGGTCTGGATGGTATAGGTTAGGTGCTAAATAAGGGTCTCTCGGAGGTGGTGATTCAGCTGCTCGGAGTCTCAAGCCTGCTCCTAAGCCAATCTGCTCTGCGGTCAAACATGGATCTGGCAGCTAGTCGTGCCGGTGACTGGTTTTCTGGTGATGGGTACTCAAAGTCTTCCTCTTGTGTTGACTATGCTTCGGGTTGATTCTTAGGGGAGTGAGGAGGGTAAGAGGCCACGTCTAGCACGAAAAGGTCGTAAGTGTAACAGTAAGTGTTAAAGGTGTTCATGAGTTTAAAATTTGACTAATCATAACACCGAGTTCTTATAAATTAGGTTGGGGGTAACGCTCGACCTATAAGTAGTGTACTCACGAAAAGGATTCCCAGGAAAGAGAGGTGGGTCACAAGGGACACACTGAATTACTCAGTCTTTCCTTAGTTAGAATCTTCCATGGACTTACACTCACTCTTCTAGCCATCATGTATCATTAACATTATTATTTGAACTCATGGTTATGGTGAGAATCGTTAGGGATTTTGTCTTGTGGCTCAAGGGTGTGTTTCATCTATTCAAGTTGCTTCCTTTTCTTGGATGGTGGGGTCTAAGGGTGTAAATATCTCACAAGAGATGATAAGGATGATAAGATTTTTCAAGGCATAAGGATGGAAGGTATAGGAACTTAAATAAGTTTAAGTGTAAGAATCAAATAGGGAGTTTTAGGTATGTGTACTAAATTGTAGTAAACAACGAATGATGTTTAGATTGCATTCATCTGGTACATACCCAGATGGATGCTGTGACAAATCAAAGTGATTCAGGTTCGTATACTTTCAAGAAGACATGCTTTAGCCTATAGGTGAACACTCACTTCGGGAATTCCCAGGAAAGCGTATGGATCCTTCGGTTAATTTGGATTTATATGAAATGCTTTCCTAGACAGAAGACCCAAAGTACAGGCAATCACCCTTCTGGATTGCACATGTTCTCTACTAATTTTTAGAATAAAAAAATTTGACGGAAATTTAAAATTTTAATAGGCATTGGGTCTAGGAGTTTGAATTTTTCCATAAGTGGTTAGTGATGATGTGTAAAGAAGAAAGTGTAACTTAGGATAGCATTTAGTGATATCAAATAACCTAATTCCCTATAACCATGGCTCTGATACCAATCTGTCACACCCCGGCCGGCGATGGATTATACGTCGGGGCTGACGCGATTGTTCATAAGCATATGATCATCTATTAATAAGTGATAATATTATTTCATCATAATTAAAGCATTCAATAGAAATGAAAGACAAGGAGTTCAAACATAACACAAGTTAAATTCAATATTTATTAAAGGTAGGTCCATAGTCCTATGTGATCATGTAGTGTCCTCAAACTGGTGCACCTGAAACATGTGAGTAAATGTCAACTACAAGTAGTTGGTGAGTAACATAGGTTTTGACACCAAACAAAAGTTGTAAAAAGGATTTGAAATTCAATACGTTCAAAGCATAACTAAGGCATAAATGTGAAAACATACAAGGTTCCAAGTGTACAATTCAATCCGTAGTAAATGGAAAACTGGTAAGTACAATCCCACTGATTGTGTTTTGGAAAAATAGTAATATGGTACACAGAAAACCCGCCAAGGTTCATGTTAACTTGAATCGGATTCCCCTATAAATGATCATAAAAGGTACTGCCTTAGGCTTGAGTAGCAAGTTAATGATTGTACTGTATATGAACACACGTATGGTCGCCAAGTAGTTTAAGACATAAAGCACATATTAAATAGCATGAGAACAAATGGTATTGAATTCTAGTATGTAATGTAAACATGTTCCACCCAGAGTATTTGTAAACAATAGTAAAAAGAAAGGGGGCTATGAAACTCACTTGTATCAAAGCTAGAAACGGTATGAATTTGCAGAGATTGATAGGCCTCGTGAGGATTTCACACAACAAACCTACACTTGTAATGGTACTCTAAATTTAATGTACGTTTAAATGGTATTAAGGAGAATTTGGGACTTTAGGGTTTCACGGGGGTTTGAGACTTGAGTAAAGGGTTTGTGCAAGTTTTGTAGGAAAAACATATGTATTTATAACACTAAAATGTTTGGACTTTATTCACATAATTATTTTTCAATAATCCAATAAATTATAGTATGGAAATAGACTTAAATAATATTGTATGTGAATTGTTAAATATACATAATATGGGACGGGAAATAATGTACTTGGATTTATTTATATAATCATTCTAAAATAATTTATAAATAAACTATAAAGTGGGAAATGTTTAAATAAATTTTATTTTGTGTAAATAAAATAATTAGTTATTAGTTAATGTAAGTAAAGTGGGTAATTAATCCATAAATAAAATGGTAGAATTGGTTAATTAATCTATTAATTCATTTTAAATGAATTATAAAAGACTAAGTAATCTTTGAATAAAATTAATTGAACTTTATATAAAATAATTAATTAAAATAATTATTTAGGTATTTATGAGTTTAAAAGTATTTTTGAATAATTACTCACACTAAAATAATTGTTTATAAGTTTGAAAGGATTTTAAGATGTCTAAACATTAAAATAGGATTTGTATAACAACATTAGTAATAAATAATATAATTAATTTGTTTTAAATAAATCATTTCCATTATTTATTTAGGAATTTAAAATGTTTTATAACATGTTTTTAATTAAAATAAAATAGATAGACATCATTTTATAATTTATGTTTTTATAAAACTTTCAGAATATACTTATAGAATTTACAAATATTAAATTTAGAATTTTTAAATATAAAATAATGCATAAATATACAAAATAAATTAATTCAAAAGTAAAAATGGTGGCCGGGACTCGAACTCGCGCTTGGACCGGACACACAACATACACGCGCACTAACCATCAGACCAGGGCATGTTGCCGTGTCTGATTTAGTTTTGTTTTGGTTTTAACACACAGGCTCAAACACCCTTCGTCCCCAATGTACTCCCGTAACCCTATCCCCCTTCAATTCCCTCGATTTGTCAATGATTCGAACCCGATTCATGGGGCTTTTGATCGAGGGATTGGGACGAGTCGAATGAAATCAATTTTACCTATAATGGTTGAGTAATGGAAGTGAACGACTGAGCGGAATAGAGTTGAGTTCGTCGGCATAGAATCGAGCTCCAGGGGTGAAATCAAGCGCAATTGTGAGTGTAGGAAGTTTGTAATGTGTTTCATAGATGACTACAAGTCCTTATTTATAGCTAATTTGTACTACATTTAACGATCGAGTAAATGATTGAGAGTGGAGGTTTCGGTTACGGGTTAGGCATCAAATTCATCATAAAAATGCAATTAATCATAGGTAGTGGATTGTTTGATGTGTTTAATTGTATAACCGTTTTCAGTTTCGAGTGGGAATACCCCAATTGCAAGTTTGGGATTAATCGGTTCAAAACCAGTGCTGGAGGGGCTCGAACCCTTGGCTGAGTTGGGAATGGAGTAGGTTTGGGAATTGGCAGAACAGGCCCCTGGACTTTCAGGGTTTATAATTTAATGTAAAAACTTTGTTTTAATTTGAAATTTAGTTTCAGAAATTACCACTTGAACCCTAGACTTTTATAAAACATAAAATCATTAAAGTTTTATAATCTTTTTTTATAAATCTAGTAGTTTCTATATTATAACTAAATATTATAAATACAAACTATTAATTTTTTTTTTGTAAAATAAAATGGTTTTATAAAACTTATTTACTTTGTAATTTATATATTTTAATCTTTATAAATTCCTAAATCTATTTATAGGACTTATAACATTTTTATTTGCATACTTGTATATATATAGGTTTTGGAAAATAACTTAGCATATATATATATATATGTGTGTGTGTGTGTGTGTGTATTTGTTTAATAGGATTAAGACATTTATAACTCCAAATAAATATTTCTTGAATTTGAAATAAATGCACCAAATGTATGTATGTGTGTATACTCATGAGATGTAATGGGTAGGTAGGATACTCTCATAATTGCAACACAAGTGTCAGAAAAGTAAAAATATAGGCCGGAATTTCTTAGGGATTACACCGCGGGTGGTGCATTTGTTAACCCGAAAGGCGTGACCATAAACTCGTAATGGCCGTACCTAGTCCTGAATGCTGTATTTGAAATGTCTTCTTCTCGGACTCTCAACTGATGATAACAGGATCTAAGATCAATCTTGGAATAGAAGCTTGATCCTTGGAGTTGATCGAATAGATTATCAATGCGGGGTAGAGGATAACGGTTCTTGATCGTCACCTTGTTTAGCTCACGATAGTCGATGCACATGCGGAAAGTTCTGTCCTTCTTCTTGAAAAATAGGACTGGAGCTCCCCATGGTGATGAGCTGGATCGAATGAAACCATTATCTAACAACTCTTGTAGTTGTGTAGATAGTTCTTGCAATTCACTAGGTGCAAGTCGGTAGGGTGCCCGAGCAATAGGCGCTGCTCCAGGTGTTAAATGAATTTGGAACTCAACTTGTCGGTGTGGTGGAAGACCAGGCAAGTCTTCGGGAAATACTTCCGGATAATCACGAACGATCGGTATGTCATCAATCCTCTTCTTCTCAGATGGCTGCTCAGCTACGAGAGCCAAAATGGCAGTATAAACCTTACGTAGACACTTTGTGCTTTCATGAAAGATATGATGCCCATAACAGCACCACTCTTTTCGCCTTGGACAGAGAGGGTTTCTCCATTAGGGAGAGGAAGGCGAACAATTTTCCATGACAAATGATTTCAACTTGATTTATATGTTGGTGTATAATTCAAATTAATCAAAGGATTAGTCACAGGATAAGGTAATAGGGTCAAATAGAATTTATGGTTGGAGTGTAAGGAATAACATATTAGCTTAGAAAGAATTCCTCAAATTTCATTTACATAGTTGGAGTCAGTGGGTTTACCATGAGGTTCTACTAGAGTTTCAATCTAGGTAGTTCTGGATGAGAGTCTTAAGTTCACTAAGACTCTTACATGAGTGAAATAAAATGATGGATCCTATTGATGATAGTTCAGTGTGTTCATAAATATCTTCGACATGATAGTCGTGTCTATCACTGTTGAACATGTTTAATGATACTAACTGGTTGTTGAGTGGGTTACAAGAATTTCTACTGACAGTGAACTTAAGTCTGTAAATCACTGATTATGACATTTATCCACACACTAGGTTTCACCAGGACTTACATGCACCTCAAATTACTATTACGTGTGCACCCGTAACGATAATTTGCTTTGCGTGCTCACCCTAATTCTCCCTATCTCGTGTCAAAATGTCCCTCAGTTTATTACTGAGTTCAGAGTGTGTTAGAGATGATAAATCATCGAAAGGCTTAGTTATCAACCACCAGTTGATCAACTAGGACTTATGTCACGATGAGTAGTCGGGAATCGTTCGATCTGAGTATTCACTCGAGTTGAAACATAATACGAGAGTCCAATCCAATGGATTGTAGATAGGAACATACACATGAAACAAACATGTACATGAAATGCGGCGTCGCGATGTGAAACTAGTTCATGGATATGTGTTACTAGAAAAAGGCAAAGTAGCCATCCTTCCAACTGAGTCAGAGTAGGGTTTGAGTATGCAATGAGAAAGGCGTTCTCGAACTTATGGTCAATCTTTGTTCAACAGAATATCGACCAAAGCGCGAGCCCACAAATCGTTAAGGTGATGACATCTATGTGTCAATGAATTTTTACCATAATATGTGCAACGGTTTGCCTCCACACGATGTACCTCAAGCGAGGTCCACAGGTTCGGGCTTGAAGTAAGTAAAGTAAAGCTAGTAAGACCGGAGTATTATTGCTAGTGGGTGCAGGAGGGACTCGCCTACGACGAACCCAACTCGCAAAGAGACATGTGCTAGTGTTGTGTGTCGTCCCTAACACGGACTTGAGAAGGCCCACCATTCCCGATTGTGTCATCGATAGGCTCAAGGTGGTGTAACAAGGGTGCATATGATTGTGGTGTGAGTGACTCCTCCGAAGGTTCCGTCTTGCTTCCCTCGGACGGGAGTGGATGTTGTTCTGATGATTCCCCGAGTGTCGCCACTGGGAATGATGATGCAATGTGAATGACGTGTTCCTCGTCGGTAGTGGGTGATATGAAAGATGTCAACATGATTGCAATGCAATGTATATATGAATGCTATGTGTATCATGTATGAGTGTCTTGTGTGCGGTAATAGTCTAGTATGCATTCCTAGTTCTCTATAACCAATGGCTCTGATACCAATCTGTCACACCCTCAAAATCCACTAACGTAATTTTACCGTTAGGCGTGGGACAAACCAGGATCTCAGTCATTAGTTACATCAAACGACACTATGTGAGTTTAAACAAAAACCAATAATGTTCAGAGTTAAATGCGGAAGCGGTTTATGTCAAATAGTTACTTTGCAAAATAAATGCGCTCAAGTTTAGTTTAATAAAAGCAAGTGAATTGTCTCAAATGTTTGCATATGAATGAAATGACAGTAGGACTTCATGCATGCCCTAGATGTGCAACCTGTGCTTA
The DNA here is from genome assembly GCA_023525975.1 of Smallanthus sonchifolius. Lineage (NCBI taxonomy): Eukaryota > Viridiplantae > Streptophyta > Magnoliopsida > Asterales > Asteraceae > Smallanthus > Smallanthus sonchifolius. The sequence continues at coordinate 57,565,453 of CM042028.1, forward strand.
GCGACCTGAGAAACATGTAAGAAAAAGTGTCAACACGAGGCTGGTGAGTTCACAGGTTTGTAAATAAATAAACTATTTGTGTGCTTGCAGGATCCACATACGTAAGTCACACCTATTGCTAGTGTGACACCCGACATTTCAGGTCAATATCCGTACACATTATAAACAAGTTTACGTTATAATTATTTTTGTGATTTATTTAATTTCACAAACAAGGACATTAAGGTCTAACAAAGACCGTACATGGTCTCATTTTAAATTTTTGGTAATTCTGGGAGTTACCGGTGCACATACCAGTATAAACCGAATTTAATTACCCATGTGAAACTCTAAATAATAATAATCTAATACTTAAATCCAATTATTAACACTCAATTCACTTTTGACTTCTCGGCCGAAGTGCAGAGAAAACCATCCCCAATCTCACGTCCCATTTACCATATTTTCAAATTAACCCATACCTCCTATTGCAAAAACTCAGACAAAAACCATACTCTCCTCAATCAAAACTCTCACAAACCCTTTTATCTCACATTTTCATACGGCAAACTTCTTCATTTCTCTTCAAAATCGAAACCAAGTTTTAAGGCAAAACTTACCACAATTCGGTGTTTTAAGGAGATTCAAGTGTTTCTAAAGAAAGTTTAACAGAAGATTCAAGAATTTTCTCTGTTTTCTTTCATCATCTTCATCTCGGTTTCAAGGTAAAAACTCAATACTAACCACTTTATTTTCTTTAAAAACCGTATCTAAGTATACAAAATGTTCAAATCGCAAGTAAGATAACAAGAAAAGTGTGTCAAATTCAAGTTTTAAAACATAAATATGCAGGACTAATTCTGTCAAACAGAAGTCCAGTAATCGAAACTAGGAGTTTCGATACCAGTTAACTCAATCGAAACAAGTAGTTTCGATACCTATACTCAATCGAAACTAGGAGTTTCGATACTAATTGTTCAATCGAAACTAAGTAGTTTCGATACATATTGCTCAATCGAAACTAGGTAGTTTCGATACCCTTCTTGACAATCGAAACTAGGTTGTTTCGATAACACCTACTCAATCGAAACTAGATTGTTTCGATACCTGACTACTCAATCGAAACTAGGAAGTTTCGACACCAAACTACACAATCGAAACTAGGAAGTTTCGATACTCATTTGCCCAATCGAAACTAGGTAGTTTCGATACCTGTGTCAGTCCCCTTTGGGCAGTAACTAAGATCTGTTTTTATAACAAAACAAGTGTTGAATAACTAAGGAAATATTTAAACAAAAACGACCAGATTTACAAAGTCGGTGAACAATTTGCAAATATAAGACGATCGGTCTTAACGCAATTTACCCTTGGTATCTAGGGTACGAATAGTCAAGGTTGACTACAACAAGTATCATTACAAGTATACATAAACTCCAGGTGAGTTCACGGCCCCTTTTTACTGTTTTCTAATATTTGGGGGAAGAACATACTTCAACTATTTTATGGGATAACAAGAGAATAAGACACGACTTTATGTTTACATGGGATGAGAACAACACATTGGAGGCCGCTAAAGTCCCCTGGAACAACATAGTAACCATTAACTGTAGCCTAGGGTCCTATGAATAGTACTATGGAGAGTGACGTCTCCCGGTCATGGTTAGTCGCGCTAACCACAATCTGGAGGATTTATGGCCGCATAGAACCTGATAACGATTATAGGGGCTCACACATGTCATGGTTTGGTTACGCCTCATGTATGAACATATTATTTGTATTCCTAGCTAGTTTACAAATGGGTCAACAATTCTTATTCTGTTTATCACATACAACTGAACTATTTATGAACAATCGAAGTTTACAAAGACCTATTTGATTAAACCTGTGAACTCACCAACCTAGTGTTGACGATTTTAAGTATGTTTTTCAGGTAACTGAACGTGATTTCAAGGTTAGCAATGTAGATTACATGCATGCATGATGGATACTACCCAAGGAGGATTTCCCCTATATAACTCATTAAATTGAGTCATATTTGTGAAATCTTAACTTTTTGTAAACTCTGATTACATTTTTGTAATGTAAAACTTTAAATTTGATTATGTATCCATTTATCATGTATGTGTTTGCGGTAATCATATGCTTTGGAAACCATGAACGTCGCGCCTCGCGTTTCCGCCTTGGCTGGGTGTGACAGATTGGTATCAGAGCCATTGATTATAGTGAACTAGGAATCTAAATTGGAACCTAGTCTATAATCTAAATGACTCACTAAAACGTTTTCATTGCATAAGCATTGAATAACCAGTCATTTTGTCATATGGATATTGTAGTCACTAGCATGTCGTCACATTCACATTCTGATCCCGTCTCTGACTCTGAATCAAACGAGAAACTTTCCGCCTCACGTCCCAAAAATCGAGTACAAACCCGTAGCTCCACACCACCTAATGTCGCCTTGGGAGAACCGCCTATCGTCTATCGAAAGAAAAGCGGAGGACCAGTTAAGGTGCAAAGTGTTAGGAAGAAGTTTCGACTTCCACGCAAAAGGACTCTAGCAGCCCGTGACCCGGAAGACTTGGAGACCGGTGAGGAACCATCTAGGAAACGACCCTGTTACCACCCTACTGTGGGAACTATCCGTTGGATGCCTAGTACCTTGGCAAGATGGAGGGAGATGGAGAGCATCCCATCTACCTTTGAGCTCGGAGAGTCTTCTAACTCCCCAACACCCCTACCCCACACTAGGGAAGCCATAGAGCTCACTGTGCCTACCTTGGTAGCTCGCGTTCGTACACATGAGGAGCGTCTTGATGATCTCCTAGACGATATTCGGGCACATGGGGATGCAGCCACGCGACTTCGTCAAGGGCTCGGATCTCGAGTTTAGACTCTGGAAGACCACACCCGAGATATACAGGGTGCCACAAACTATCTAGAGTTGAGAGCTGACATGGACTGGCAGTTCACTGTTACGGTCCGAGACATGGTGGAGGCGCTGGAAGAAAGGACCTTGGCTGCAGAATTTGTGGCGAGAGCTAGCCTTGTCATGGCAGGACTTGCTATGATGATTGGATTGTACTCTCACTTCTTCTTTTAAACCTAATACGGGCGGGTTGTGCCTGTAGTACATTATGTAGTTTAAAACTTTAGTACTGATGTGGTCATGAGAACCCATCTCTTTTTGTATCCTTATCTTTTGGGAACAATGTACTATATATGTTTTGACTATGTATGTAATGTTTTATGTTGTAATGATGGTTGTTTACGTTTGATGTTGTTGTATCCTTATGTCATGAACTATCATTATTATTACATAATGTTATTTCTTTTTAATTGACATGTTAGAAAGAACGTCATGGAACCAAAGCGTAGGACAACCCGTAACACTACTGGTGACAACAACGAGACAATTTCTCCAAATGTGGAACAACTCATAGCACAACGAGTAGCTGCTGCTATGCAACAGTATGAGGCAAACCAAAATAGTGGAGGAGGAAACGGCAGTGGTACCGGCGGAGGAGGTGCAAGAGGTAGCGGTACAGCTAGAGGTTCCGGAGGTTCCGGAGGTAATAGAATAAATAAGCCGTAACACCTAGTCATGATCCGAATTAATGACGTTATGACTTGTAATTCTACAGATGCTCCAATTTTCTATCTTGCAAACCCCGTAACTTCAATGGCACCGAGGGTGCAGTTGGACTAATGAGATGGATAGAGAAGATGGAATCGGTGATTGATATTAGTGAATGCACCGCTGACTGCATGGTGAAGTATTCTACATGCTCACTCACTGATAAAGCTTTAACCTGGTGGAATTCACAAGTAAAGACTTTGGGAAGGCAGACATCATATGAGTTGTCATGGGAAGACCTAAAAGCCATGATGATCGAGGAATACTGTCCTCGAAATGAGTTGCAAAAGATCGAATCTGAAATGTGGAATTTACAAATGATAGGAGATGATGTTGCTGGTTACACTGACCGATTCAATGAGTTAGCAATCTTGGTTCCACACATGGTACCCCAGAATACAAGAAAGTTGAAAGATATTTATGGGGTCTCGCACCTCAAATCCGAAGTCTGGTGACTTCATCGAACCCTATGGATGCCAAGAGCGCCATAACTCTAGCGTTCAAGCTAAGGGATAATGCTGTACGTGATGGTTCGTTTGAGAAGAAGGAGACCGAAGGAGGGAAATCTGGAGAAAAGAGGAAATGGTTTGGAAAACCAAGTAGTCAAAACAAGAATCAAATTTACAAGAGACATGGAACTATGAAAGCCTTTGTCGCCAACACTGTGGAACAAAATGGATACCTTGGAGCACGACCAAGGTGTGACAAGTGTGGATATCATGACAATGGAAAGTGTACCCAATGCGGAAAATGTAAAAAGTATGGACATCTAGCCCATGACTGTAGGAGCAATGCGAACCCTAACAAGATAAATCAAGTAGCAGGAAAAGTCAACCCAGGAACAGAAAGGATGAATCAAGGATGCTTTGAGTGTGGAGATCCAAAGCACTTCAGAAAAGACTGTCCAAAGTTGAAGAACCGAAACGACAATCAGGCCCGTGGAAGAGCATTTGTGATGGGGGCTGGTGACGCACGACAAGATCCGAACATTGTCACTGGTACGTTCCCGATAAATAATCACTATGCCTCTATACTTTTCGATACGGGTGCTGATATGAGTTTTGTGTCAAATGACTTTAAGTCCCTACTCGGTATTAAGCCCAGCAAACTAGAACAAAAGTATACAATTGAATTAGCGAACGGAAAATTAATTAATACCGGAGAGGTCATTCAAGGTTGTACCTTATGTCTTAAAAACCACACATTTAGTATAGATCTGTTACCTGTTGATTTAGGAAGCTTTGACGTTGTTATTGGCATGGATTGGTTGTCAAAGAATCATGCCGAGATTGTTTGTTTTGAGAAGATTGTCCAAATCCCACTCCCGAACGGAGAAGTTCTTTCGATTCAAGGTGAGAAGAGTGGAGTAACATTAAGGATGATAAACTGCATGAAAGCTCGTAAGTATCTACGTAAAGGCTATTGCGTATTCTTGGCTCACGTCGTCGAGAAGAAACCCAAGGAACGTCGACTTGAGGATATACCAATCGTTAAGGATTATCCTGAAGTTTTTCCTGAAGACTTACCTGGTTTACCACCACCGAGGCAAGTCGAATTTCGAATCGATTTGGTACCAGGAGCCGCCCCGGTTGCGCGATCACCGTATCGATTAGCACCTTCTGAAATGCAGGAATTATCAAATCAACTTCAAGAGTTGCTTGATAAAGGTTTCATAAGACCGAGTTTCTCACCTTGGGGAGCTCCGGTCCTATTTGTAAAGAAAAAGGATGGAACCTTTAGGATGTGTATTGATTACCGAGAATTAAACAAGCTTACAATCAAAAACCGATACCCACTTCCTCGAATAGATGATTTGTTCGATCAACTACAAGGTTCTAGCTTCTATTCAAAAATTGATCTACGGTCAGGGTATCATCAACTAAGAATCCAAGAAGAAGATGTACCAAAGACGGCATTTAGGACTCGTTACGGACACTACGAGTTCCTAGTTATGCCATTTGGTTTGACAAACGCACCAGCTGTCTTCATGGATCTCATGAACCGCGTGTGCAAGCCATACTTGGATAAATTCATGATTGTGTTTATCGATGACATATTAATATATTCACGAACTAAGGAGGATCATGAAAGTCATCTGAAATTAATCTTAGAACTACTCAGAAACGAGAAACTTTACGCTAAATTCTCTAAGTGTGAGTTTTGGATCCGAGAAGTGCATTTTCTTGGACATGTCATTAATAAGAAAGGAATTCACGTTGATCCATCAAAAATTGAAGCAATCAAAAACTGGGAAGCACCAAAGACTCCGACAGAAGTACGTCAATTTTTGGGTTTGGCCGGTTATTACAGACGATTCATCGAGAATTTTTCAAAAATAGCCTTGCCTCTAACCACATTAACCTAGAAAGAAAAGAAGTATGATTGGAGTGACAAGCAGGAGTCAGCTTTCCAATTACTGAAACAGAAGCTGTGTAGTGCACCAATCTTATCCCTTCCTGAGGGAATCGACAACTTTGTCGTATACTGCGATGCATCACACCAAGGACTTGGTTGTGTGTTAATGCAAAGAGACAAAGTCATCGCATATGCCTCACGACAACTAAAAGTGCACGAAAAGAATTATACGACCCATGACTTGGAGTTGGGTGCAGTTGTGTTTGCGCTCAAAATCTGGAGACATTATCTTTACGGTACAAGATGCACTATCTTTACTGATCACAAGAGTCTTCAACATATCTTCGATCAAAAAGAACTTAACATGAGACAACGTCGTTGGGTGGAACTAGTAAATGACTATGATTGTGATATCAAGTACCATCCCGGGAAAGCCAATGTCGTAGCAGACGCTTTAAGTCGCAAAGAACGAGTTAAAACACTCCGTGTTCGTGCCCTAGAATTGACAATTCATACGAGTCTCACGACTCAAATTCGGATGGCACAACAAGAGGCAATCAAAGAGGAAAACATTCAGAATGAAGCTTTACGAGGAATGATCAGACAATTAGAACCAAAATCAGATGACACTTTCTACTTCATGAATAGAATTTGGGTGACACGTTTTGGTAACTTACGGGAGTTAGTTATGGACGAAGCCCACAAGTCCAGGTACTCCATTCACCCAGGTTCAGATAAGATGTATAAAGATCTAAAAGAATTATATTAGTGGCCCAATATGAAAGGAGATATTTCCACATATGTCAGTAAATGCTTAACGTGTTCAAAAGTAAAAGCCGAACATCAGAAACCGTCTGGTTTGTTACAACAACCTGAAATTCCCCAATGGAAATGGGAACAAATTTCTATGGATTTTATCACGAAATTACCCAAGACATCTAGTGGTTATGATACCATATGGGTAATTGCCGATCGTTTGACAAAATCAGCTCATTTCCTACCTATCAAGGAGACGGATAAAACCGAGAAACTTGCAAAGCTTTATATCAAGGAAATTGTGGCTAGGCATGGAGTGCCAATTTCTATTATCTCTGATAGAGACAGCAGATTCGTGTCTAGAATCTGGAAATCATTACAAGAAGCCATAGGCACACGTCTTGACATGAGCACGGCATATCACCCACAAACAGATGGTCAAAGCGAAAGGACCATTCAAACTTTAGAGGATATGCTCCGTGCGTGTGTAATTGATTTCGGAGGTAATTGGGATACTCATTTACCGTTAGCAGAGTTTTCCTATAATAACAGCTACCACACGAGCATTAAGGCAGCACCGTTTGAAGCTTTATATGGTCGTAAATGCCGCTCACCGCTATGTTGGGCGGAAGTTGGCGAAAAACATTTGACAGGCCCTGAGATTGTTCAGGAAACCACTGATAAGATCTTCAAAATTAAGGACCGTCTGAAAGCGGCCCGCGACAGACAAAAGAGCTATGCTGATAACAGACGGAAACCATTAGAATTTCAAATTGGTGACCGAGTAATGTTAAAAGTCTCACCATGGAAAGGCGTTGCAAGGTTTGGTAACCGTGGTAAGCTCAACCCTAGATACGTTGGTCCGTTTGAAATACTGGCTAGGGTTGGCCCTGTAGCTTACAAGCTCAAGTTGCCACAAGAACTGAGCAATGTACATGATACGTTTCATATATCAAATATCAAGAAGTGTCTATCAGACGAGACTTTGATCATACCGTCTGATGAGATTCACATTGATGATAAACTTCATTTCATTGAGGAACCGATTGAGATTTCGGATTGGAAAGTTCAAAAGCTGAGACGTAGTCGGATCAAACTGGTTAAAGTACGTTGGAACTCAAAACATGGTCCTGAGTATACATGGGAACGAGAGGACCAAATGAAAACGAAATACCCATCCTTGTTTAAGGATACACCAGTTCAAGATGACACGAATTGAATTTCGGGACGAAATTCTTTTAACAAGGGGATAATGTGACACCCGACATTTCAGGTCAATATCCGTACACATTATAAACAAGTTTACGTTATAATTATTTTTGTGATTTATTTAATTTCACAAACAAGGACATTAAGGTCTAACAAAGACCGTACATGGTCTCATTTTAAATTTTTGGTAATTCTGGGAGTTACCGGTGCACATACCAGTATAAACCGAATTTAATTACCCATGTGAAACTCTAAATAATAATAATCTAATACTTAAATCCAATTATTAACACTCAATTCACTTTTGACTTCTCGGTCGAAGTGCAGAGAAAACCATCCCCAATCTCACGTCCCATTTACCATATTTTCAAATTAACCCATACCTCCTATTGCAAAAACTCAGACAAAAACCATACTCTCCTCAATCAAAACTCTCACAAACCCTTTTATCTCACATTTTCATACGGCAAACTTCTTCATTTCTCTTCAAAATCGAAACCAAGTTTTAAGGCAAAACTTACCACAATTCGGTGTTTTAAGGAGATTCAAGTGTTTCTAAAGAAAGTTTAACAGAAGATTCAAGACTTTTCTCTGTTTTCTTTCATCATCTTCATCTCGGTTTTAAGGTAAAAACTCAATACTAACCACTTTATTTTCTTTAAAAACCGTATCTAAGTATACAAAATGTTCAAATCGCAAGTAAGATAACAAGAAAAGTGTGTCAAATTCAAGTTTTTAAACATAAATATGCAGGACTAATTCTGTCAAACAGAAGTCTAGTAATCGAAACTAGGAGTTTCGATACCAGTTAACTCAATCGAAACAAGTAGTTTCGATACCTATACTCAATCGAAACTAGGAGTTTCGATACTAATTGTTCAATCGAAACTAAGTAGTTTCGATACATATTGCTCAATCGAAACTAGGTAGTTTCGATACCCTTCTTGACAATCGAAACTAGGTTGTTTCGATAACACCTACTCAATCGAAACTAGATTGTTTCGATACCTGACTACTCAATCGAAACTAGGAAGTTTCGACACCAAACTACACAATCGAAACTAGGAAGTTTCGATACTCATTTGCCCAATCGAAACTAGGTAGTTTCGATACCTGTGTCAGTCCCCTTTGGGCAGTAACTAAGATCTGTTTTTATAACAAAACAAGTGTTGAATAACTAAGGAAATATTTAAACAAAAACGACCAGATTTACAAAGTCGTTGAACAATTTGCAAATATAAGACGATCGGTCTTAACACAATTTACCCTTGGTATCTATGGTACGAATAGTCAAGGTTGACTACAACAAGTATCATTACAAGTATACACAAACTCCAGGTGAGTTCACGGCCCCTTTTTACTGTTTTCTAATATTTGGGGGAAGAACATACTTCAACTATTTTATGGGATAACAAGAGAATAAGACACGACTTTATGTTTACATGGGATGAGAACAACACATTGGAGGCCGCTAAAGTCCCCTGGAACAACATAGTAACCATTAACTGTAGCCTAGGGTCCTATGAATAGTACTATGGAGAGTGACGTCTCCCGGTCATGGTTAGTCGCGCTAACCACAATCTGGAGGATTTATGGCCGCATAGAACCTGATAACGATTATAGGGGCTCACACATGTCATGGTTTGGTTACGCCTCATGTATGAACATATTATTTGTATTCCTAGCTAGTTTACAAATGGGTCAACAATTCTTATTCTGTTTATCACATACAACTGAACTATTTATGAACAATCGAAGTTTACAAAGAACTATTTGATTAAACCTGTGAACTCACCAACCTAGTGTTGACGATTTTAAGTATGTTTTTCAGGTAACTGAACGTGATTTCAAGGTTAGCAATGTAGATTACATGCATGCACGATGGATACTACCCAAGGAGGATTTCCCCTGTATAACTCATTAAATTGAGTCATATTTGTGAAATCTTAACTTTTTGTAAACTTTGATTACATTTTTGTAATGTAAAACTTTAAATTTGATTATGTATCCATTTATCATGTATGTGTTTGCGGTAATCATATGCTTTGGAAACCATGAACGTCGCGCCTCGCGTTTCCGCCTTGGCTGGGTGTGACAGCTAGCTAGACAATGTACAAGTTACTCTAAGCGCTCGCAACCGAAGCTGACAGATGTGTTTGTTTGTTTGGCTTTAGCCAGGTCTATCAACTCTGACTAATGTGTTTAAGCCAATATTTCACCCGTTCGACCTCCAATCAAGTTAGCGCGACTAACGCGGGTGGGGTTTGTCAAACCCAGTAGTACTACTAAACATTAACTCGCTAAGATCCATATTAGCGGTCCGATGTGTGAGTGAGGACTTTCAATGATAGTGTGTTACGCTTAAGTACACAAGTGGTAGTGAAATACTATGTGATCCATGTCCGTTTGTGTGTATGTCTCTCCCCGGTGGGAAGACAAGTAACGGATGTCTGTTCGTGTGCATGTTTCTCCCCAACGGGAAAACAAGTAAAAAAAAGATGTTTGTTTGAACGCATGTTTCTCCCCAACGGGAAAACAAGTAAAATGATATTTGTTTGTATGCATGTTTTCCCCAATGGGAAAACAAGTAAAATGATGCTCATTTGTATGCATGTTTCTCCCCCAAGTTAAAACAGTAAAAAGAGGCCGTGAAACTCACCTGAGTTGTGTACGAGTAGCACCACACAATGATGCAACAAAGACCAAAATTGGTTTGCCTGTGAACGGTCTACAAATGCCATAGGATTACAAACATAATAGTTAGGGACATATGGTATTTTGTGACGACAACATGAAAGATTTGAACGTCCTAGAACATCCTTAGGGTTAACGAGTAGACGAACGTGTCCACGTGAATAAAGATTTCTTAATATAATTATTAAGATAAATACGTTTCGTGTCAAGCGTTTCTAATTACGAATAATATTAATAAATAATTATCCGTGTAGTTGTACCGTATAAATTGTGGCTAGAAAAATAATATAACTATATATATATTATTTTTAAGTTCACGGGATTAATAGAATAATCATTTGTGTGGAACAATAATAAATATATTATTTTTATTCGAGAGTATAACCGAGGGTAAATAATATAAATAATTATATTATTTAATAGTTTGAAACGTTATCCATTGTTTATAAGCGTGGTGAAAATAATATAAAAATATATTATTTTGAATTGGGGTCACAGTGTTGAAAATAATATAAATATATTATTTTTATTTGAAGTGGTGGCTTGAAAATAATATAAATCTATTATTTTAAAAAGTGGGGAAATAATATGAAAATGAGTTATAAATTCAATACCGAGCTTACGGGTGGTTTACAAGGTTAAAAAATATTTATATATTAATATAATAATATGGGGGTGGGTTTTATATTAAAAATAATCATTAAAAATTGGTTTAAAAAGAAAAGGGGGTGGAGGGACTCGAACCCGGGTCTCCTCCCCCACAGCCGAACGACATAACCATCACAGCCCGCTAGGGTATCGCGTTGTTAACCGGTTCTGATTGTTTTTAACATGTAAGTCCCCAGCGTTCTTCCCCCATATGATTCGAACTCAAATCCATCCCCAATTCCATCGATTTGGACTTCGATTGAATCAGTGGCCATAGGGGTTTCGTTAATCGGGTGTTTACGAATTTGTATGTGAGTTTAATTTGAAAAACTTCAAGTCTGGGATCGTTTAATTGTATATTAAAACCACATAACCCTAGATATGAACCCAAAATCAAATCGAAGGATTCTTATAATAGATTAGAATCATAGGGCTTATAACAAAAGTGGAATTGCGAATCTGTTAGTATAGATTAATTTGATTTAAACAAGTGTGGATTAGGATTCGATTAAAAAGAAACTCCTATGAACCCTAGATACGACCTGGGTTCAATTTGATGATATAAGTCTCGGATTTCATAGGGTTTTCAATGGTTAGGTGATTTCGAAGCTAACCATACCAATTAATTGAATTAAGGTCGTGTTTAGGTTAGGGTTCGATTAAACCATAAACGAACGAACCCTAGAATCTGGTTCGTGTTGAATTCGGTGTTAATTGCCTCTAAAAGGTTAGGGCTTTCCATTAACAGACTAAAGCGAAGATAAGGGTGTAAAGAATTACCAGATTTGGGTTCGTATTGACTGTGATCGGCTATAACAGCAGTCGACTGTGACTGGCTTGGTTCTCGATGACTCTAACTGCTTCTCCGGTCGAATTAACGCATGTAGTAGCTTCAGGGGGTTTCGTCTGGTGTGTGCAGGTGATCAATTCATGAATTGGCATACAAAATTGATGAATTTGGTGTTGTTTATCCATGATGTCGACGGTTAGGTCTTAATTACACATAATTGGTGTTAATTACGAATCAATGCCGGGTTTAAGGTGTTGATGGTGGTCGTTTAATGCATTAAAGTGCATATCAGTTATCGATTTCAAACAGAACGATCCTCTAGCTTTGATTTTTTTGGTTGAAACCATGAGTTTGACTTTGGAAATTCAAACAGAATCAAGAATTTGTTACTTACAAGACCAGTCCCTGAAGTTTCATGTGTTAAAGTTTGGAAGTTGGCAGAATTGGTCCTTGAGGTTTGAGATGAGTTAAGAACTTGATTAGTTTGACTATCAAAAGTCAACATGAATACAAATACTCAATTTTGATTTTCAAAGTCAATCTGAATTGAGTTTGGACTAATTACACTACTAGTCCTTATAGTTTTAGTTTGATTTTTGACAGGATTAGTCCCTAGGGTTTGAGATAAGTAATTAGGATAGGATTTAACTGAAATTGGTTAAAGGAGTTAACCCTGAATAGCCGGATCTCACATTTAATGAAATTACTTATGCATACAAGTCTAGCTTAATGGTGTATAACCAAAGCTTATCAATAGGTCGGAACCTTACCTTAGCACTATCTACGGCAATTTGGAGTCGAAATGCTGGAAACCGGACTCTCGCACGTGAACCGGGGCTCGGGTTCGGAATTCCAAAGAGTGTGTGTGTGTTTTGTGGTGTGATTTCGTCAAGCTATTTATAGGGCAAATCTTGGGTCCGTGACGGACCATTACCAGGCGTGACGGTCCGTCACACCTTTACTTGGCGGCTAAGCACTTAAGGACCACGTAACGGACCGTGACCAGATGGTGACAGACCATCACCATGATGAGTCACCTAACACGCGTCCACAAACCCTAAACCGCCTCTTGTTTTGGCGGCATGGACGGTCACCAACCATGACGGTCCGTCATGGCCGTAACGGACCGTTACCAGACCATGACGGTCCTTTACAGGGCTAAATTCTAATTTTTTTATTTTTGATCCTTGAACTTTGACTATTCTCACTCTAGCCCCTGGATTATGAATCTTGGCAACTTAAATCCTTTAATTTAGGGAATTTTCGAGGTGTTACATTATGTGTTTAATGGCAGTATATTATGTGTTGTAGTATAATTTCATAGTAGTATAAAGTATAATGCCCTACAGGCAAGCAAAGTAGAAGTCTCAATCCGAGGTATGATCAAACAAACTAGAAAGTCTCACCCTGAGGTGTGAGCAAGTAAAGAAGTCTTACCCTTAGGTGTAAGCGAGAAAGTCCCACCATGAGGTGTGGGCACAACAAAGTAAAAGTATTACCTTGATGTGTAAGCGAGAAAAGGGATCTTGTCTTCGGATAGTGAACCATATGTGATAGTTAAAGTATGTGATAGTTATTTGTCCTGTACGAGTGAAAAGTAAAGTTTGAAAGAGTAAAAGGGGACACCTTAACAGGTTTTCTCAAAAGTAAAGTTTTAATGAAAGATAGTAACGAAACGATTTTATAAATTGTAACGTTGTCAAGTTTTAAAGTAAAGGGAAAGGCAAAGTTGTTTTAAAGAAAAGAAAGAAAGCTCATTTTATTTTATAAAACTAAGCTACCTAAAAGAAAGTTTATAGTTTAAAGTAAAGATAGAACTCACCAATGTTAGCTGACTTTTAATATGCATGACAGGTAGTAAAGTAAAAAAGGAAAGAGTGAGTAAAGGATCCGCGAGGGCTGGATAGTATGGATTGCCGGGTAGTTTATGTTTGAACAATGTTTATTTATTGTTTATGAATTTGAAAGTTTGAGACAAGACTTCCGCTATAATAGATTATGATTACCAGTTTAAGAGCTATGTTATTACGTTTTGTGCCAACAATGAGATGTATCTGGTTTAGGGCATTTCAAACATACCGTCTATCGTCCGTCTGTTATACGTGGTATAACAACTGTTTCATCAGTCTACCGTCGCAGCCGTTTCATCCGTCTACCGTCGCAACCGTTTCATCCGTCTACCGTAGTAGTCGTTTTACATCCGTTTACCGACGTAACCATTTCATCCGTCCTACCGTTGCAGTCCGTTTAACCCGTCTACTGAAGTATCCGTTTCGTCCGTCTACCTAAGTAACCGTTTCGTCTGTCTACCGAAGTAGCTATCACATAATCACATATTGCACATATTCCTCTTTGTTACATTATCATCCATTTGCCACTTGGACAACCGTTTCATCATTCATTGAATTAAGATATTAATATGTTTAACTCCTTTATTCTATACATCCGTTTACCTCGTGGGTAACCGTTTCATCATTTACTATGTTGGCACGTTTACACGTATAGCCCTTTGTACTTTAACTGTAGTTGCACGCTTACACGTAAAGCCTTTATACTTTGTTAACTATGGTGGCACTTTCACACGTACGGCCCTTTATACTTTATCGTCTATGGTTGCATATTTACACATAAGCCTTTTTATACTTCATCTTTTATATTGGCACATTGACACATTTAGTCTCATAATACATCATCATTCATATAGGCACATTGATTACACTTATCCTATTTCATACTTTACTATTTAGCACGTTTAGCCATAAAACATTCATCATCATTTGAGTATGTACCCCAACCCAAAAGTTACAGACAAAGGGGGACTTAGAACTCACCTGATGTACGGTTTACTGTGTGAAACTAATAAGCTTCGGCTAGACAAAATGTTACGTGATCTGTACGAATTCAATACGTGAAATCTGTTAAACCTTGTTAGTGTCGCCCGATGACAGTGTCGCCAGGGGCAATGTCGTCAGATCAGTGTCGCCCTAACTTTCGTTAAGGACTTAGTGTCGTTCATATAGTGTCTCTAGATAATAGTGTTGAAACTCATTAGTGTCGTGTACTTAATGTCGCCAGATAACTGGCGACACTCTTAGTGTCACAAAATGGAATGATACGTGTCCTAATCATTGGCAGACCTTGGGAACACCACATCATCTTCCCCGACTAGTGTCGTCAGATGAACCCAAGAACACAAAACCCTAAAAGCTTCATTTTTTGATCCAAAATCATAACTTTTTACGACCAAATCGTTTATCTAGGTTCCATGAAGCTAGATCCATGCTTTGTTTATCTTCTAACACGTAAAAATCTAGTCTTTAAGTTGAAAACCCTAGTTTTACCCCAAAAACTCATTTTAAGCAAAACATATATTTAGGTTGGATCCATACCTCAAAAGACTGCAGTTTCTTTGTAAATGTTGTTCGAAATCGATGGAGAAATAAATTGGAACCAATCTTTAAGCCAAAAGATGGATTTCTTGAAGCTTTCTCTTTGTAGACTTTTATGTGTGAAGATGGTGAGAATGAGGCTGTTCAAGACGATGGTAGGGTTAAAGAACCCCTATGGGCCAAGCCCATCCTCTAAAACCCATCTCCCTATTCTTTTCTTTCTTTTTCTAGGCCTAAAAGTAAGTGGCGTTTGGGTGTTAAAAGAGGTTGTGGTTCTAACCTTGTTTAAGGCAAAAAAATAAGTCATCGTTAAAAAAATTGAACCAACTACGCTGGTTTAGGTTTCCATTTCTTTTCTACATAAATAATATATAAATACATAATTTTTTGTTATGTTACTATTCTCTCCTCTCACAAAACCCACACTTTTTACCATATATACTAGTAATTTCTTCCGTATGATGCACACGAAACCTGTATATTTAAAACCAAAAAGTTTTATTACAAGTACAACAATATTGAATTTAATTATATAAAAGTCGCCCTGCTGTAACAAAAAGTTAAATCCATTACAATGTAAAAAAAGATATCGGCACATGTTTTATAACAATAGTAGTTATCTAAATTATTATAAAAATGGGTGCGCAACTTATCATTTCATTTACCCGTAAAAGGTAGTAGGATAATAATACAAATAATTATAAATAATAATAATATAAAAGCCAAAATATAATCATATTAATAATACTAAAGTAAAATAAAATGCCCGGCAAACCGTGAAAATATCATATATACCTAACAAAAATTAAAAATATCATATATACCCTTACAAACATGTAAAAATATCATATATACTTATTTCGTTAAAAACAATTTAAAAATGACCATTTTCCCTTATTTTTTCAAACTTTAAAATTTCATATTTACATATTTTTAATTTTAAAAATTTATATTTATCCATAAATAATAGTTTTCTCAAAATATGATATTTAACTCTCGTTTTTTATATAATTTTATCAGTTTTCTTTTATTGCATTTATACATCATATATGGAGGAATCTGATATCTTTTATGACAACTATCAAAAACGCAATCGAATTAGCAATGTAACTCGCAAATGCCTTTTGAATGAGTTTGGAGAATCACGATGGTCGCCGTATCTTTTAGGTACAAGATAAAACTAAAAATTTAGGTTATAAAATAATCATATAACGGATAGGGATAAAATTGTAATAAAGTAAAAAAGTCATTCAAATTAGGTATATATGATATTTTTAATTTTGGTTGGGTATATATGATATTTACCCATCCTGTATATATGAAATATCCTCAAATAAAATGTATAAGAAATGAGTTAAATCATTATTATAATAAATAAGTAACTAGTAGGACACGTGTCACTCTCTGCTGTCTCATCACCCTTATTTTACCGTCTCTCTTATTAAATGAGGGGACACGTATCACTATCTGGTGCCTCCTCACCATTTTTTTCCCCGCTTATCTCTCATATTAAATAATGATATTAAAAGAATATATTTTTAGATATTTAATATAAATTTAATTATAGATAGTTATTATATCACTAACTATATAAAATTAATTATGAATAGTTATAATTTCTGACGTTACTTATCAATTTCGTAAAATAAATTTGTATTATGGATAGTTATTATATCATCAAGACTGTTTTTACATTTTAATCAACTCCATTATTTTATTTAGATTAATAATTCGTTTCAATTTTTATCTATAAACTTTTAATTCAAAATTTTGTTTATAATCAATTAAATTGTTCAATTGTTCTATAATTTCTAAATCATCATTAATAATTACTATTTAGTTTTTCCTTTATTCAGCCCGGGTAATACATAGGTTTTCTAACTTAGTTAACACATAAAAAAAAGAAAAGAAAAGAAAGATACAGTTGTTAATGAATGGTAGCACATGAATTCCATTGTATGATGTGGACGATGAATTCCATGGAATTCATGAGCTGGTTGTTGACAATGAGAACCGAAGCAAAAAACGGAGGAAAAGAAAGGGCACCCCGATCTACCCTCAATTTCTTAATTTTTCTAAAGAAAAACGTGTTTAATAACTATTGAAAATATTAATAAAAACAATTGACACTGTTCATAACAATGTAAAATAATATAATAATAACTAGGAAATGTGGCCCGCGTTTCGCGGCGGTAGTTTCACGCGTCCCGCGGCTTGAGACGGACCTTAAACAGTTGAAAACATTGAAGAAACGTATAAAGTTACCGCGGCTCGGTTGTGTCGGTCTAATTATTTACGGTACCATCACGTTATCGTCATTTGATATAACTCATAACAGATAAAAAATACCCTACATTGAATCGTAAAACTTACATTAACGTCAAGAAAAAAAGTAATTAATATGGAGATCGAAAAATAGATAGATTTCGGTGCAAATATGAATTAACATTAAAATGACAGATTCATTAAATAAGTTAGTAACAAAGAAAAAAAATAGAATTATAAAAACAACATTTTTTACAAACGAAAATAAAAAAAGTAAAATGAAAAAAAGACCCGCTTTATCAAACCCACGATGACGAATATATATTACATGGGTCAAGTTGAGACTTTAAAATTTGAAGCGTAAACATAACTTAGTTATCACGCGTTCATAAAAAAAAAGTAATCAAAAGTAAAAAAAAAATAAGAAACATAAAAAGAAATTACAAAAAAAAAAATTGTTTGTTACAAGGCTCAAACTTGTGAGAAACTTAGTACAACACATTAAACCAACTTACCAAAGTCAAATCTTAGTCAACAAATAGAAAATCAATTACTTAACATGAAAGAACGGAAAAGAAAAAAAAAAGGTGATTGGACACCAACATTTCCGATTAAGGCTTAGTAAATATCTATGTCAATAAAAATAATAAATCTAGTTTATTTCTAAATTTATGATTATATGTTTCATGTACTCGCATTTATCATGTCACGTACATTAATTAGTGAATTACTATAATGTTAAGAAAAGAATTGCATTTATTAATAATAACATTTGAATAAATTTTATTGAATAATTATAAAAAAAAACATCAAGTGGTACATTTATTTTGAGTTATTCTCCATATATTAGTTAGTTTTCCTTTTCATGAGTTTATTTCTCTTATTTTCATCAAATGCAAGACTAATTTAATATCGATAAAATAGCTTCTAACTTTTTTTAACGGCGAACATTAAATATTGTGACGTCGTACCTCCGTCACATAGGAAAGTCTCGTACAACTCCGACCAATATGTTGTCTTAACCGGGCCCATTTGGCGTCAGAGTTGGAGAGCATCCAAGGAAAAATCTCACCCAATACGGCCCCTTCAGTCTCTACTTTCAAACTAATTTCTTACATTGGACCCCCCGTTAAAAAAACTTAACGCCGTTAGATTTTATATGACGTGGACATTTGCAAACAGTCGGAAAGTCGAGCCAAGCTAGCAGTGGTCTCGTGGTGGGTTTTGAAAGTGGCTCTGGTGGTGTTTAACTGGTCTCGTTTTTCAGGCAAGTCCAAACAGAGACAACGATGGTGTTTAACGACACCAGTTAAACACCACAAAAGACAATTTCAAAACCCAGCACGAAACCACTGCTAGTTTGGCTCGACTTTCTGGCGGTTTGCAGATGTACACGTCATATAAAATCTAACGGCGTTAAGTTCTTTTAACGGGGGGTCCAATGTAAGAAATTAGTTTGAAAGTATGGACTGATGGTAAGAATATTATCAGTTGGGATTATTATTGGCCAATTGGTAAAATATGGGATTATTAAAATTCAATAATTCTAATAATAATAGTAATGTTTACCGTTCAACTCCATCAATAAATGTAGAGGTGTTCATCAGTTCGGTTAACGGTTAATCCGGTTAATTTGCTTAAGTTTTTTTAGTCTTTAACCGTTAACCGAACTGAACCAAACCAAATTTAAATAACCGAATTAACCATTTGGTTTGGTTTTCGGTTATAACTGAGTTAACCGAATTTAACCGAATTGAATTTTTTGTCCGGTTTCAGTTTATTATTCGGAGTAGTAACAATAAATTCAAACAACATAACCTTGATGGATAGATGGATAATGGATTAGGTCAAATGAATTTGAGCTTATAAAGTAAATAGACTCAAATAATAAAACTAGAATAAACATTAAACAAGGTAAAAAATTATGGGCTTATGATTTAATCGGTTTTTTCGGTTATAACCGAATTTATAACTTGTCTAACCATTAACCGAACAACTACATTGGTAATTTGGTTACGGTTAAAATTAACCAAATAACCAAATTCATATTCGATTCGATTTTTTTCGGTTTCGATCCGGTTTTATTAATCGGTTTTCATGCTCACCCCTGCATAAATGTCTTCAAGATTTGAAACAAACTTGCAAAACCTTCAACGTGTTTCATGTAAGAAATACGAATGTTGTTACTCTTACAAAGTCTATCTAGAAGCAACCTTCCAAGATCAAGAATTCAAGCATATGTGTTCGATTGTAACATTTGTATTTTAGAAAACGAGTAGGGAAACTCCCAAAATATTGTATTATATTTTACAAACAACACCTTACTGAAGTGAAACTCCCAAATATTAAAACATCTAGAAATTGTACCCTGTGATCCGCGATGGAAACCGGACCTTAAACAGTTGACGCGGTGACATTAACGTGGCTAAGCACAAAAACAAAACATGGTTAAATTAATTGAGCTCCGCGCTCCCCGGCAGGAGACGGATTTTAAAAGGTTGAGGCGGTGACACTAACATGACTAAGCACAAAAAAAATATGAAAATACGGCGACTCGTTTGTGGATGTCGAAACATAGATAAAAGCCAGTTAGATAACGAGTCCGATGTTTTTCAGTCGGTGTCGGTATCATTCTTCACGGTTTTCAGTCGATATAACCCACTATACCTAAAAAATACTTTATTTTAAATACGACTCCGTTTTTAACAAAATTTACATAGGGACGTCAACAAAAAAAAATAAACAAACGTAAAAGTTATCGAGGAAAAATCAGATTATATATACTAGGGGTGTAAACTCGAATTTGAAAAACTTGAGGGGTTTAAAGTTAAACTTTACAAAATGGATGGGTGAGTTTTTCCATTTGACCAAAGTGGGTGAGTGGGGAGAATTTGTTGGTGGCAAAGGTCACCTACACTTTTAGTTAGAGTATCTCTATTATAATAAAGGACTAAATAAGTGAACACATATTATCATCACATTCAACTCATAAGTTTTTTCACTTCAAAATCACATTTACATCCATTATTTAATATTTCCATATTTAACTCAATTTTTTTTGAAAAACTACATAAATAACATTTTACCAAATCAATTCACTATTATTACCATTGACTCAAAAAAATTTTTAAACTATCATTAAAAGTGAATATTTTAAAAAATCAAGAATTAAAAAATAAGAGATTTTAAAAAAAGCGGGTTTTTAAAGTTTTATTATTAAAAAAATAAGTTTTTAAAATTTTATTATTAAAAAGGCAAGTTTACTAATATTTAATTAGTAGTTTTTTAATTAAGTTTGATATTTATTAAAAATATTTTTTTTATTTTAAAATTTTAATAGTTAGTTTTTAATTAAAATTAAGAAATTTATAAATATTTATTTTTAAAATTGTATTATATTTTAAACTTTAATTTTTATGTAAATGACGAGATTTTTTTTTCAAAAAAATATGTTTGGTTTCAATTCTAATTTATTAACTTTAATTTTTTTCATATTTAATTTTAAATTTTTAAATTTAAATTGTGTCGATATATCAAGGGGTGCTATTTTTAAATTTTGGAGTTTTAAATTTTAAATTTAAAAGACGATATATTGTTAAAATTTAAAGTTTTTTATTTTTTTTATTTTATTTTAAACGAGAGATTAAATATTAAAAGTTTAGTGAGATTTTTCATACAAAAGGTGAGATTTAAAAAAATATTAATTTAATTTTGATACGTAAATTTAATTAAAACTTAAATATTTGTAATTATGTTACAACATCAAGGTTAAAGTTTCTACAAAAAGACTTATAGAATTTCAAAAAACTAATAAAATGGAGAAACTACGTATGCAAAGAAATCATTGGCCAATTTGATTATCTTTGATTTCTTTGACTCCTTACTGGTTTCAATCATGTTCGCAACGTCTGTGACCTTTTTTTCGAACGGTTTTGACTATTTTGTGTTTTCAGTCATTGAGGAAAAAAAAACTCTATTCTTTGTTACATTTAGTGGGTGTTAAACTTGAAAAAGTTACCAATACCATGTCAAATGTTGTATACAATGAAGTATTTTCAAAGTTGTAAATCGTTATTGTAAGGTTTCATTTGACATTTAATTTAATGTATTGTAAAAAGTACACTACTTATGAAATCTATTTTTATGTATTTTTTTTTGGATTATTGGATTTTAATAATCCTACATTTTACCAATTGGCCGATAATAATCTCAACTGATAATATTTTTACCACCAGTCCTTACTTTCAAACTATTTTCTTACATTGGACCCCTCGTTAAAAAAACTTAACGCCGTTAGATTTTATATGACGTGGACATCTGTAAACCGCCAGAAAGTCGAGCCAAGTTAGCAGTGGTCTCGTGGTGAGTTTTGAAACTGCCTCTAGTGGTGTTTAACTGATCTGGTTAAACACCACCGTTATCTCTGTTTGGACTTGCCGGAACTCGTTGAAGACTCCGGTTAGAATCAATTTTGTTGTGTAAATTTGTATTTATATTTCTCCTTTTCATTCGGTTTTGTATACGATTTTGTACTCGTGTATTTCCCACATTTAACAAGAATATCGTTATTATTATAATAAAAAGTGTCCCACATTTTCTACAAATATTTTCAACCTTTACATTTTAAAACGTATCATTTTTATATACTTGTATTATTTTATTAATATTCAATATAACCATTTATAAAGATAAATTAAAAATCAATTTCCAGTTTGGATCAAATATCATAGAATTACAAATTTGTAAGTTATTTCATAAATATACAAATATTGATTCTTTTTAGATTGAATTACATTTTGGTTCTCTATGATTTTGGGTTAAATTACGAATTTGATCCCCTAGTCACTACATTTATAGATTTAGTTTCTTTACGCACTGTTTGCTTTCAAACTGAAATCACGACTGGTTCGTCATCTTCATCAATGTTCACTCATCTTCGTTTTGACGGTTCTAAAGGAATGGATGTGGATCGGTTGTTCAAGGGGTGTGGCGGAGGGAGAGGGGGGGGGGGGGGGGTTAATTTGTTTTTTTTATTTTGTTTTGATTTTTTAATATGTTAAAATCTTATATATGAACAAATGCATCGGAAAATAAAAGAAAAAGTTTAACACCATTAAATCAAGAAAGAATTGCATGGATGGTCCCTGTGGTATTCCTAAATTTTGGATTTGGTCCCTACGAATGAAAAAGTGCACGGTTAGTCCAAACTTATGCAAGCGGGTTGCACATTTAGTCCAACCTTTGGATGGCCGTCTAATTGTGACGTTAACTTAACCCACGTGCCTTCCACGTGAGGGCATAATAATATTTTTATATCCTATTTATTTCATTAAAAAAAACCCCACCAACCTTAAATATGATTCACACTTCTTTGTCTTCTTCGTTGTTCCCTCTTTCAAGAAACCCTAAAAATGATGGTTTGCTTATGTGGAAGATCTGCAATCATTCGAACTTTGTGGACAGATCACAACCCAAGACGAAGATTTTACTCTTGTCCTCTGCCCGTAAAATCATCTCATTCCCTTTTAATTTTTTTTTTTGACTTTAAATTTTGATTATTTGAAGAAATCCAAATGCAGATTCATTGGGTGGTGTGACCCACCAATGTGCAATCGTTCACTAATGGTGATACCAGGTCTTTTGAGGTTAAAAAATAGACTTGATGTTGAAGTTAGGAGGTTGGAAGCTCAAAATTATAGGAAGAACAAAATGATCTGCTTTTTGTTCTTAGCATTAGGGTTCCTAAGTTTGATCATTGTGTCTCTTTTGTAATCATGTACTAATGTATTTGAAAATTGATGTAAGAAAAAATTGCACGGATGGTCCCTGTGCTATTCCTAAATTTTGGATATGGTCCCTAGGAATGGAAAAATGCACGGTTAGTCCAAACATATGCAAGCGGGTTGCACATTTAGTCCAACCTTTGAATGGCCGTCTAATTGCGACGTTAACTTAACCCACGTGCCTTCCACGTGAGGGCATAATAGTCTTTTTATATCCTATTTATTTCATTAAATGAGCTGACCTATATATCACGTTTCATCCTCCATTGTCAGCTACAACTGTCGAGATTTTCCATCCATAATCATCACCTTCTTCATCTTCAGTTTCTTGCAAAATCTAGGGCTTTGAACAAAATGATCTGCTTTTTGTTCTTAGTATTAGGGTTCCTAAGTTTGATCATTGTGTCTCTTTTGTAATCATGTACTAATGTATTTGAAAATTGATGTAATGACAATGGTTTTTGTGGTTGTAATGAGAATCACTTGTTAATTTATCTTAGCCTTGTAAATTTATCTTGCATATTGGTGTAATGAAAACTGCACAATTAATCTGCATATTGGCAAAAAAAATGCACAATTAAACTGCACAATCCACTCCCATCGATTAAACTATTTTGGTAGAAAAAAACTGCGTAATAAAACTGCACAACTAATGTATTTGAAACTGCAAAAAGCCTGCATATTGGCCTAAAAAACTGCATAATTAACCTGCATATTTGGCCAAAAAAAACTGCACAACTAATGTATTTGAAACTGCAAAAAGCCTGCATAATTAACCTGCACAGATTCAATACAATCCAAAACTTGGGCATATAAAGATCATTGCCAAAAAACTGCATAATGTAGCATCAACATACATAACCAGTTACATCCAAAATATAGTGTTTAGACCTATAAAAACAGGAAATAGTAGTCATTAAACAAATAAAAAAAGAAATAGTAGTCATAGTCAGTTGCAACCAGCTTGCCCTCCACCTGTTTCACCTTCACCTGCTGCACCTCCACGTGATCCACTCCCACCCGCTTCACCTTCATTTGATGCACCTCCACCTGATCCACTCCCACCTGCTTCACCTTCATTTGCTGCACCTCCACCTGATCCATTCCCACCTGCTTCACCTTTATCTGCTGCACCTCCACCTGACAAAGGGAAGTCTTTGTTAAAGTCATCCCCATCAAAATCATAATCAAAGTTAGCTACATTACTCAAAGGTTGTTCATTAGCAACAGTTTGCTCATTAGCCATAGGTTGATCAGTAGCCACAGGTTGCTCATTAGCCACATGTTGCTCACTAGGCATTGGTTGCTCATTAGCCACAACTTGCTCATTAATCACCACATCATCTGCTTTATTTAGCCTAACAACCTCCTTTCCATGCCATTTTAGAAACAAGTTACTCGGCCTAAAGTTGTTGGCACCTACATCCTCTAGTTCCTCAATCACAACTCTTGGTCTTTCAGGTGATGTGAAATAAGTTTTCACCTTAGTCTCACCATGTTCAATGAACACATCTATAACCTTGTGTTCAGTTACATACTTACCCAACTCCCTAACATCACTGTCATTGCCTAATGCAACTAAACCAAAATCCAAGTCCGTACCTGGTACCATAAAATGATAATACAAATTTTTCTTACCTTCAACCAAGTTCAACTCGACCATCATGAAGTCTATTTCGTGGACTGAGAACTCATCGATGTCACAGAAATCAACAAAAGAAACCCTACCATATGCATATCTTCTTCTAGGGAAGTTCCTAAATGTACCACTATGATGAATCCTGACGGAGAACATGTTTGGGGAACCACCTGTTAAAAAGATGATTTGATTAGGTCAAAAAAATACGTTCTTTAAGGAAAGAAATACGTACCATACAATTCTTCGAGATTAACTTCATTGTGTGAAACTCTAATCACCCACACCATCTTTGATTATAAACAGTTGACTCTAGATATGTGTTCAAAGCCCTAGATTTTGCAAGAAACTGAAGATGAAGAAGGTGATGATTATGGATGGAAAATCTCGACAGTCGTAGCTGACAATGGAGGATGAAACGTGATATATAGGTCGGCTCATTTAATGAAATAAATAGGATATAAAAAGACTATTATGCCCTCACGTGGAAAGAACGTGGGTTAAGTTAACGTCGCAATTAGACGGCCATCCAAAGGTTGGACTAAATGTGCAACCCACTTGCGTAAGTTTGGACTAACCGTGCACTTTTCCATTCCTATGGACCAAATCCAAAATTTAGGAATACCACAGGGACCATCCGTGCAATTGTTTCTTAAATCAATGGACCAACTTTGAAAGCAAACAATGTTCACTGAACACGTTAAAATCGTGATTGGGTGACTAAATCTGTAATTTGATCTAAACCACATGGTTCAAAATGTAATTTACTCTTCTTTACAAAAATATTAAAATGATATTTTAAAACAATTAAATTTCTAGTTGTATAAATATAAGATTATAACAACAATTATCTAACTAAAGTTATTTATATAAGTTAAAAAAATTTACAAAATTTTATAGGATCGGAGATTAAAATATTATTTAATTTTTATTATTAATTATAACTAGACATTTCTCATTAAAAAATAGTTATTTAATTAAAAAAAAGAGGCATGACCCAAATAAATCATGCAATTATTATATTGTGCATGTCCCCTTCATAAGAGAGGACATTTGCATA
Source organism: Smallanthus sonchifolius (assembly GCA_023525975.1). NCBI lineage: Eukaryota > Viridiplantae > Streptophyta > Magnoliopsida > Asterales > Asteraceae > Smallanthus > Smallanthus sonchifolius. The sequence continues at coordinate 57,591,651 of CM042028.1, forward strand.
TGTACACATCATCATGTTTTTTTTAATCATCCATACAAGTATACAACTCTCATCAACCTTCCGTCTCTTGTGATCTTATAAATTGTTGATTTTATATAAAATAAACAACTAAATATTTTTATTCAGACACTAAATAATAAATGTTTAATTAAAAGATATTTAATAACAAAAAAGAATATAAGATACAAAAGCTTTTGATGAATAAAGTCCATGCACATATTTATTCTTTTTGTTGTTAAGTCATGTATGGATATGAATAATTGTATAGTTTTTTTGTTTTAAATGAATAATGTGAATGATACAAAAAGCTTCCTTTCATACCTGATCTTAATATATATTTTTTTGTTTTTATTCTGAATAAATAGTGATATTTTGTATAAAACATCAATTATAAATAGTTTAAATAAAATTTGATAGGATATACTATAATATACATAATGTCCTTGATGAAAACTGAAACACAATATTCTTGATGGTTCACTAACAAACTTAAATCAGGATTACGAACAAAACCCATTAGGGCAGGACAAAAACCGGTCCATACCGTAAGATATGGGTAAACAAACGGTGTAACTATTTGTTTCCGGTTTGTGACCGTAAGTTGTCCATTTAATCGATTCGATCTAGTTTATTACGAAACATAACATGCGAGTGTATTTTACTATTCACTAAAGAGGGAAATTGTACAAATTTTGGATCATTCATCTTCTCCCACTTTGACGGTTGCTACCTTTATTTGTCTGCTACTTCGTCGCTCTCTTCTTCTCCGATTTTGTATCGTTCACCTTCTCCCACTTTGACGGTTGCTATGGTACGGTTTCATACTGATTTTCCTACTTCATTTGTGGTTCAGCTGACCAAGAATTTGTAACCACTTTTGAACAAGAATTTGTGTTGTGAATATGTATTTGCTTCCGTTGCAACAAGAGAATGTGTCATTATGACTTACTTTCTATAATCCATAATCCAAAAGTGATTATATAGACCTTCATTTAAATCCAAGACTGATTATATAAACCTTCATTCAATTTGAAGGCTATAGTAGTATTAAGACCGGTTGTTATTAAAAGTTATTTTTGAGTTTGCAATGAATTATGAAATCATGTGGGTTTAGTATTAAAATTAAGTGATTGTATTGATATTTTCGCTTGTTATTGGTGTTTTAGGCAACTCGTTTCTTTACGATTTTGTCTATATCTTGAATTGATGATGATTAAAACTGAAACCTAATTTTACATTATTAATAGTTTGGCTTTTGATTTTGCAATGAATTATGAAATTATATGGGTTTATTTTTGTGCTCAAATTAGCTAATTTTTGTGCTCAAATTAGCTAATTTTTGTGTCCTATCAACTAGAAAAGTTAGAGAACATGACACTATGATAAGAATTTAAGGGTTAAATACTTAGGAGGAGTTTCAAATAAGAATTGATATTTCGCTAAAAAGTCTAAGAAATGACAAAAACCTTAAGAAACGATATCAAACGAACTCATATTGAGCGGCGTTGGAACCGTCTCGTCGAACTCTACCATCCTAGCTTTTATGGTTTAGCTTTTAGGGTTTAGGTTTTTTTTGGGATGGGGGTGAGGGGTTTAGGTTTTTGGGGGTGGGTGGGGGTGGGTTTAGGTTTTTAGGGGGGAGGAGGGTGGGTTTAGGTTTTTAGGGGGGGTGGGGTGGGGTGGGGGGTTTAGGTTTTTTTTTTTTGAGGGGGGTGGTGGTTTTAGGTTTTTCGGGGTGGGGTTGGAGGGGGGTTTAAGTTTTTGAGGGTGCAGGTGGATGGGGGTTTACAGTGGCAAATACAGAAAATTTCGTTACGGGGTGTAAAATACGGGTCGGGTCAAAAATAAAAATTATAATAAAAAAATAACATGAAACGATGCAATATAACTTAAAAGCATAATTCAATTTATATGATAGAAGAAATTAAATCTTAAATTGTCCTCTACTTATTTTCAAATTTTGAAAACGCTCAATTACATTTTTATTAGCATTATTGACGAGTACATCTTTTTCTACAACACATATTACATAAGCGTTCAAAAAAATCATTACAAATACGATTGCATGAATAACTAACATAAATAAACACATTATTTTAATAATTATTTAGCTTAGTTAAACAATTAAATACAAGAAAACAAAATTAAACAATAAAATAATTATCTAAATAAAACTAAACGAAACAATCAATGCTCAATCGATTTATAAATATAAAATAACTAGATATTAAAACCCGTGCTATGCGGCGGGGACGTATTTTATAGTAAATGAAAATGTTCAAACGTATGAAATGAAACAAAAAAAATAAAATAGAAAACGATGACCCCACGCTTCGAGGTGGGAGCGTGGGCGTTTCTTCCCCCATAACGCGCCAGGAGTTTGGTCGTTATCAGTTATGCTCGTCGAAAACCATAAAAGCAAATACTGATACCGGTTACAATAAACCAAAACAGCGAAAACGATGTTGTTCGCTCATAAGCGGTTGCGTCTGTCACGATAACACAATGGTAACGTCGCTTGCTATATGCTAAAAAAATACTCGATTTTAAATATTACTCCGTTTAAAAAAAACTAATGTTGTAAAAAAATACTAAAAATAGCGGCACATTCCTTGTAACGAAAGTTATTATAGGAAAAACAATTTTTTTAGAAAATCAAACGGGTTGAAAGCGTATACTCTACGTACTTTAAAGGTTAAAAAAAACTTAAGAGAAAGAGAGTGGCAATTAATATAAATAAGTACTGTTGGAATGCTTTTACACTTGGAAATAATAGGACAAATTTTTATTTATTTTAGATATCCTACCCGCCTAAAAAGGAAATAAACAAAAAGTAGCCAATGGAAAAAGAGGACCGCACAAAACAACAAATCATATTTTGTTACTGTAGACGTCTCTCTAAAATCCATTTCAAAATGTATGTTCTTTAATAGGTTATAAAGTATTAACATTATGAGAAGGGGCATTTTGATTTATGTTGTGAAATGGCCCCTAGTGCCCCCAAGTGAGATTAAAACAACACAAAATAAATCTCTCTTTTACACTTAACTAGAATTAAACCCGCGCGTTGCGGGGGGTTTTTTCTTCGTAAACTCTATGGCGTGAAACTCTATGTCGCTTCGCGGCAGGAACGTGACCACTTTTTCCCGGCATTACGCGGCGGGAGTTTGATCGTTATCGGTTCGGCTCGTTGAAAACCATAATAGTGAGCACTGATATCCGTTATGATAACACAAAAACACTAGCAACGATATCTTCACTCAAAAGCGGTTGGGTATATCACGGCTACACAATGTTAATGTCGTTCATTATAGCCTACGATACAAAAAAATAATCGATTTTGAATACAACTCCGTTTAAAAAAAAAATTATACCGGAACATTTATAAAAAAAACTAAAACCAGCAGCGCATTCCAATTTAAAAAAAAATCTTACGAACGAAAGCTATTATAAGAAAACGACATTAATAAAAAATTAAACGGGTTAAAGTCATATATTATATATAGTATGAGGGTGAAAAAAAAAGTTTTGTAGCTACCGACCAAATGCAACGTGGACCAATAGTGCCATGCTAGTATGCTACTGTAGAATTCAATTCAAATTGTATAGGACTAGTAATTGTACGCGCTTCGCGACGGGAGCGTGGTCACGGCTACTTAACGTTACCAACGTTCGCTACAATGTATGCTAGAAAAAAACATTATCGATTTTCAATACGACTCTGTTTAAAAAAAATTATACCCGAAAATAAAAAAAATAAAACTAAAATAAGGCACGCGCTCCGTTTTTTTCTTTTTCAACTTAATGAACGAAAGCTATTATAGGAAAACGTTATTAATAGAAAATCAAGCGGGTTAAAACTATAAATTATATACAATAGAAGGTGTGAAGATGGAAATTAGAAAAAAAAATCGACATGTCGACCACTAAGAGAGTTACGTGTAACGCGACGGGGTAGTGAAAGAAAACGTTAAAACAAAAAAAAGGAAAAAAAAAAACTGACAAAACAAAAATGTTAAAAAAAAGTCAACCGGAGGGATCGAACCTGTGTGGTTGTTCCCTAGGTGTATGTGGAAGCTCCATCTTAACCAAACGAACCTAGAGAAACTTGTTTAAACTTTTCTGCAACTAATATTATAACATAAGAAATTTTTGTGTAGAAAAAAAATGCCGCCTACCATTCATTAACACGTAGATGGTACCATCCCCAAAAAACCAAAAAAAAATCCTTACCGTACATCGCGTTTCATTTTAGTAGATAGTAATGAGAACTTCATCGGCTATAGGGTGTCCAGCCCCTCCATAATAATACACTGGATCCACTAATGCGGGTTTAGGTTTTTTGGAGCGGGTTAGGGTTCGATAAGACGGTTCCAATGCCGCTGTAATAAGCTCAAATAGAGTTTGTTTGATCAATTTCTTAGCAAAAAACCACTTATTAGTGGAAAGTTCCCTAAATACTTAATATAATAAAATTGTATGGATTTATTGATTTATTATTTATTATTGTGCAGGGCTGGTAATAATTTCATTTTTCAATCATTATGTGTAGACTTTTTATGATTTTATTGTAGTGTCATTGAATTATTCATAACCCACTATCGTTGTCTACTTGTCTTATCTTTTTTTTTTAATCACTTTTTCATTTTATAGTTTGTGTTGTTATACTTTTTTTATCTTATTTATCTTGTATACGCATGTGACTTGAAAAATGATCCACATACTACATATTCTATACACTTAGATTAGTGACAAGATCACGAAGCTATTATTAAATGTTTAATCTTAAGAGATAAACAGGAATGATAAATGAGTACTATTATCATACTTTTAAGTGTGACTAGTATTTTAGAGTGAGGGGAGATGTGTACGTTAAATAAAAAGGTGATTATTAGATGCCTTGTTGTAATGGTTATAATCACATATAGTTCGTTCATACCGATGTACGTTAGATACATCATACATAGTTGTAATTGATTTAAATGCATCAGATAAAATAAACAAACATACCTAGAAAAACCTCATTCGGAGAGCAGGGTTTGGGGTGGGTGAGATGGAGACAAACCTTACATCCATCCATCGCCGGCCCTTTACGGGTGCGGGAGGTGCGACCGCACAGGGCCCGGTTTTTCGGAGCATTGAAAAAAAAAACAAAAACAGACGCGTGCTCCTTTTTTTAAGTTAACGAACGAAAGTTATTAAAGGAAAACAAAATTATTAGAAAATGAAACGTGTTAAAAGTGTATATTATATATAGTATGAGTGGTGAAAATGAAAATAAATAAAAAACAAAAAGCGTCATTGTATGTCACACCCGTAACATAGAACAATTATCTAACCAGAGTAGTACCTCCGACAGAGATGTTCCCAGGAAAGAACGACGGGTCTAGAAGAGATTTATACATCGCTCTTTCCTTAGACAGAACATTATGCTTGCCAGATAACTACATATCGGTCAAAAGATCGCCTTCTAGTTACTGTGACGTTGATACCAAAGACACACAGCGGAAGCTAAACCATAAACTTCTTTCATTAACTACTAACGCCGTTTTACATCATGAACTAAACTTCTATTACAAACAAACCAAACTAACAAACATCAGTCCATGTCAAGGAACTCAGAACATTCACAAGACAGCTCTCCTAAGCATGCCTTCATCCATAACCATCCTCTGACTTTCTATATGACTATCTACATATATTATCTATTAGGAATGCCACTAAAGATCCACCTGTAATAACCTTTAAAATAATAAAAGCAACTGGGTCAACAAAAGTTGGTGAGTTCATGAATCTTTACCACATGGTTGTTATTCAATCACCAGTAATCCCATGTCCTACCCATTAGTACACAAACTAATCAAGCTTTGTTATATATATAACTAGTACAACCGTTCCCGGCACTAGTGCACACCACTAGTATAAAATGGACAAACTATCCCACATTACTTGTCATCTCACACAGTAATACGAGATAACCGTTCCACCCATAGGTCCCAACCTTGCTCAGAACGTAATAAGTACTTAATACTCCTTATATATACTTGGAATAGAGTATTACATTAGGAATATTTTAAATAACAACTGTGTAACATTACACATTTTAATTCAGAGGAACTCACCTGGATAGTATTTCAGCTTATTGTGTCAATAATATGTCAAACACCTTGGACATCACCTCGACGTATATGTAACTGCTAATATTTCTTAATTAAAATATATAATCAACACTTAATGATAAGTAACTTAGTTTTCGGAACCTTACCTCGGCACTATCTACTGAAATTTGAAGGCGTAAGGCTAGAAATCAGAGTTCTAAATGTGTACCGACACTTTGGCATGAATCCCTAGGCTAAGTGTGTGTGTGTGTGTGTTTTAGTGTGTTTTGAGTGCGTGGGAATGCTTCAACAGCTGTGGCCATCTATTTCTATTTATAGGGCAAAAGTGCACCCATAGCGGACCATTATCCTAGGGGATGTCGGTCCGCTACCGCCTCCAGCTGCATTTTTGCCTTCGGGCCTACATATCGGACCGCTATGAGTTTCTACTGGTCCGTTATTGGTCACCTGTCCATGTTGGACCGCTACGGTCTGGATGTCGGTCCGCTATTAGTCCACGTATCAGATTTGTATCCGGTGAGTAATAGGACACGTGTCACTACTCGGTTTATTCCTTCTTCCCTACATAGCGGACCGTTATGGTCCGGGATAGCGGTTCGCTATCCCCCTCTTTTCTAAAATTTTTAGTTTTAGTCCTCCATCTTTGGATAATATACAATTTAACCCCAAGACTATAATTCTTGATATTTTTAGCCCTTAATTTCTATGGTAAATTCAAGTTGTTACAAATCTCCATTCCTTTAGGAAATTTTTTCCTCGAAATTCGAAAATATTTCTTTAACCGATGATCCTACTTATGGTATTTTTTATTTTATTTTTATTTTTTTAACTAGGGTGGTTACTTTCTCACATAATCCCTTTCTAAAACATAACACATATTATTTTATGATAGACGTACCTATTCTTCATTTCTTCCTCCCAAGATATATACTCTTCCTTTGGCTACTCCACCGGTTTTAACTTGAGGTGTCTTTGGGCAGTCATGTCACACCCCGCCAAGGCGGAAGTACGGGATGTAACCGGTATATCGCATTAAACATAAGTACAAGAGAAACTAAAAGGAAAGTTGTGCATTACATTGAACCATACTACATACTTCTAACGAAAGTACGAATACATGAAAATCCTGAATCAATACAAAGTGTCTAAAATGTCTAACTACAACCAAAGGTACACAATAATAATTCTTCCCAAAACCAAGCCGTTTAAAGCTCGTGATCCCCATAACTGTTTAACTGAAAAGCATGTTTCGAAAACGGGTCAACTATAAAAATAGTTTGTGAGTACGTAGGTTTTGCGTCTCGATAAGAAAAAAGTAAGTAAATAAATTTCAAAATGTAATAGTGATATGTCCTAAATTATACATGTCACACCCCCAAAATCCACTAACGGAGTTTTACCGTTAGGCGTGTGACAAACCAGGATCTCAGTCATTAGTTACATCAAACGACACTATATGAGTTTAAACAAAATCCATTAATGTTCAGAGTTAAATGCGGAAGCGATTTATGTCAAGTAGTTATTGCGCAAAACAAACGCGCCCAAGTTTAGTTTAATAAAAGCAAGTGAATCATTTAAAAAGTTAGAAATGAATGACATGACAGTAGGACTCCATGCATGTCCTAGGTATGCAATCTATGCCAAAGCGACTTGAGAAACATGTAAGAAAAACTGTCAACACGAGGTTGGTGAGTTCACAGGTTTGCAAGTAAATAAACCATTTGAGTGTTGCTGGATTCACATACGTAAGTCACACCTATTGCTAGCTAGACAATGCACAAATTACTCTAAGCGTTCGCAACCGAAGCTGACTGTTTGTGTTTGGATGCCTTCCGCCATTGCTAACATCAACAATGGCAAGTGTTTAGGACAATTCACACCCGTTCGACCTCCAATCGTGCTAGCTCGACTAGCCCGGGTGGGATTTGTCAAACCCAGTAGTACTACTCAAATTTCCTCGCTATACTCCATATATTAACGGTCCGAGTGTGTAAGGACTTTGAATGTTATGTTTGCACTTAGGTTAACAAGTGGTAATGAAATACTACGTGATCCATGTCCGTTTGTGTGTATGTCTCTCCCCAGCGGGAAGATAAGTAAACGGATGTCTGTTCGTGTGCGTGTTTCTCCCCAACGGAAAAACAAGTAAAATGATGTTTGTTTGTATACAAGTTTCTCCCCAACGGGAAAACAAGTAAAATGATTTTTTTTTGTATGCAAGTTTCTCCCCAACGGGAAAGCAAGTAAAATAATGTTTGTTTGAATGCATGTTTCTCCCTTAATAGGAAAACAAGTAAAAAGGGGTCGTGAAACTCACCTGAGTTGTGTACGAGTAGATAGCACCACACAAGGATGCAATTGGAATCACAAGTGTTAGCCTGCAACGGCTTACGTATGCCCTAGAATTATACACATAACAATTAGGGATACAATGGGATTTGTGACGATGACACGGAAGATTTGAACAATTTAAAACATTATAAGGATCAACGAGTAGATGAACGTGTCTACGGGAATAAGAGTTTCTTAATATGATTATTAAGATAAGTATGTTCCGTGTCGAGAGTTTCTAATTACGAATAATATTAATAAATAAATATTCGTGTAGTTGTACCATTTAAATCATGACCAGGAAAATAATATAACTATATATATTATTTTAAGTTCGTAATACTTATAAAATAATCATTTATGTGGCAAAAATAATAAATATATTATTTTTATTATAATCGTGGGTAAATAATATAAATAATTATATTATTAGTTTGAAACGTGTCACCAAGTTTATAAACGTGACGAAAATAATATATATTAATATATTATTTTTAATTCGATTCACGGGTTGAATATAATATAAATATATTATTTATTCGGAGTCACGGTTTGGAAATAATATAAATATATTATTTTAAAAGTGAAAATAATATAAAAATGGGTTATAAAATCAAACCGAGCCTACGGGTGGTTTTACGAGGCTAGAACACATTAATATATTAATATAATAATATAGGGTTTCATTCTATATTAAAATAATAAATAAAAACTGTTTTTAAAAAAAGGGTGTGGAGAGGCTCGAACCCGGGTCTCTCCCTCACAATCACACACACTTAACCAATCCGCCCACTAGGGTCATCGCAACAAGAACCCATTCCAAATGGTTTTAACAAACAAACCCACTGAGTTTTTCCCCCTTTACGAAACCGAATCCCAAATCTGATCCCAATTCTCATAATTTTGGTCGCGATTTGCAACAAGGGTTTAAGGGTTTTGTTTATGAAGGAAATTCGAACATGTGGGTGTAATTAATTTGCATAATCGTTGACTTTAAAACCGTTAATTTCTTGTTCGAACATTAGGAGCCCTAGTTTATAAACTTGGAATCAAATCTGTTGAATCTGATAATAAAAGTGTTTGGATTGATAGGGCTTTCAAAGACTAGATGATGGCGAGTCTATCCATATAGTTTAATGGAATTTAGATTGTGTCTAGGGTATGGCTTGATTAAATCTGAATGTATATGAACCCTAGAATCAGTACATGATAAATTCAAAAATGTAAGCTCCAATTAGTTTAGGGCTTTTAATCTATACATTAGGACGCAACTAAGGATGTAATCAATTACCAAAATGAGGCTCGAATTGACAGTGTTCATCCAAATGGGATTTCGAATCGCGTGGTTTGATCTCCGACGACACAGGCTTTGTCTTCGATCGAATTGGATGGTGTAACAGGTTCTGAGGCGTGTGGGTGAGATGTGCAAGCGTTCAATTGTAGTGTGAATGATCGAATTGATAGATTTTTGTTAAGGTTTAGACGGTTTCGACAATAATGGGATTAGTGTGGTTTAATTACAATCATAAGGGACGTTAAAACGTATGGAAATGATTATGATGAGGTCGAGCTCATCAATGCTAGCCATAACAGTCGCTAACTTGAGCCGATTTGAAGTTTTACAAATTGAATTGGATCATAACTCACGATTTTGATTTTCCACAAGTCAAAGGAATCGAATTTGGGCAATTTGCACATTTAGTCCCTGTATTTCATGTACACGTGTTTGAGATTATGGCATAATTGGTCCTTGTGGTTTGAAATTAGTTAACCAAGTTATAAGATAACCGGATTTGAGTTAACAAGGTTAATTTGAAATTGTCGGGTGTCACAATACATGTTTTGCATGTATAATAATCCTCATATTATGATATTAATCAAACAAAAGCCTTTTAGGGTGAAGATGAAGTTTTGTGCATGTTAATGGTTAACGTATTAATCCAAGTGATGTGTTTATGTCTTTAACTATTCGTCCTTAAAACCACCATTTCGGTGGGCTTTTATTATTGTCTAAATCCGTCTTTATATTTGTGAGTGTTCTTGATTTTAAAGTGTAAGATCGTAAAACCTTTTTAATCAAACTTCTTTTGAAACTTATACGTCTTTATACAAGCAAAGATTGATAAGCCAAGGCTTGGTCAACACTAGTAGGGTCGTACGTCTTTATACGAACTTATTATGCGATCAAGAATTGGTGAACTCATGTTGGGAACGGTATGTCTTTATACTTGGTCTCATTGTTACACCGCCTCCCGGTTTCTAATTTGAACGATCTTTTTAGAGGTTTCGAATACGAGTTCAGGACCTGTAAGTTGGCTTTCCCCAACTTCAGTCCAACAGATAGGTGATCGGCATTTTCGTCCGTATAATGCCTCGAATGGTGCTGCTTTGATGCTAGTGTGATTACTGTTATTGTAGAAGAACTCCACTAAAGGCAAGTGAGTTTCCCAACTGTTACCGAAATCAATCACACAAGCTCGTAGCATGTCCTCAAGAGTTTGAATAGTACGTTCCGTTTAGCCATCTATTTGAGGATGGTATGTCGTGCTCATATCCAGGCGTGTGCCTAGAGCTTTTTGTAAAGATTGCAAGAAACGTGAGGTGAATCGTGTGTCACGATCCGAGATAATAGAAATTGGCACTCCGTGCCGAGAGACTACTTCCTTTAAGTAAACACGAGTAAGTTTCTTCATCTTGTCAGTCTCTTTGATTGCTAAGAAATGAGCGGGTTTCGTCAAACGATCGACGATCACCCAGATGGTGTCGCATCCGGTATGAGCTCGGGGTAGTATAGTGATAAAGTTCATGAAAACTTGCTCTCATTTCTACATTGGAATTTCCAGTTTTTGGAGCAAACTAGAAGGTTTTTGGTACTCGACTTTGACCTTTGAGCAGGTCAGGCACTTGCTCAAATAGGTTGCTATATCGGCTTTTATGTTCGACCACCAACATAGAACCTTTAGTTCATGATACATCTTATCCGAACCAGGGTGGATGGAATAGCGAGACTTGTGAGATTCATCCATTACAAGCTCTCTTATATTTCCAAACTTTAGACTCACATTCGCTCCGCGGAGTAGCGAGTACCGTCCGATTTAACCTCGAGTTGGTTCTCCATATCACGTGTTGATTCCAACAGTAGGTTTTACCTCTTTCAAGGCTTCGAGTTGAGTGCTACGGATCTGATCAGGTAGTCCGGGATGGATAGTGAGTTGTAATGCTCGAACTCGTTTGGGCTTAGTTTCTTTTTGGCTTAGGGTATCGGCTACTATGTTAGCCTTGCCCGGATGATACTTGATAGCATAGTCATAGTCGTTCAAAAGTTCAATCCAACGACGTTGTTGGATGTTCAACTCATTCTGTTCGAAGATGTGCTGAAGACTCTTGTGATCGGTGCAGATAGTGCATTGGGTACCGTACAAGTAATGTCTCCAGATTTTCAGTGCAAAAACTACAACTCCTAACTCTAAATCATGAGTTGTGTAGTTTTTCTCACGGATTTTTGGTTGACGAGAAGCGTATGCGATAACCTTCTCGCGTTGCATCAGCACTTAACCAAGACCTTGAATGGATGCATCGCAATACATCACGAAATCATCCGTTCCTTCCGGAAGAGATAGGATGGGTGCACTGCAGAGTTTCTGTTTAAGAAGTTGGAATGCTGACTCCTGGGTGTCACCCCAGTTATAGATTTTACCCTTTTGGGTTAAGGCAGTGAGGGGTTGTGCAATCTTGGAGAATCCCTCGATGAATCGACGGTAATAGCCAGCCAATCCCAGAAACTGTCGCACTTCTGTCGGAGTCATCGGTGCCGTCCAATTCTTGATGGATTCTATTTTAGATGGATCGACATGTATTTCGTTCTCTTTGACTACATGTCCTAAGAATTGCACTTCATGAATCTAGAATTCGCACTTGGAAAGCTTGGCATACAGTTGTTCCTGTTTCAGCAATTCCAAAATCAGGCATAGGTGTTCCTCATGTTCTTCTTTGTTCTTAGAATAGATGAGGATGTCATCAATGAAAACGATGACAAATTGATCAAGGTAGGGTTTACACCATAAACACTGTGAGTGCGTTGGTTAGTTCGAAAGGCATGACCATAAACTCGTAATGGCCGTACCGAGTTCTGAATGTAGTTTTGGAGATGTCCTCGTCTCGGACTCTCAACTGGTGATATCCGAACCGAAGATCGATCTTTGAATAGAAGCTTGATTCTTGGAGTTGATCAAACAAATCATCAATACGAGGTAGTGGTTAACGATTCTTGATCGTCACTTTGATCAGCTCACGGTAATCGATGCGCATACGGAAAGTTCCATCTTTCTTCCTGACGAATAAGACTGGAGCTCCCCATGGCGATGAGCTAGGTCTGATAAATCTTTTATCTAACAACTCTGGCAGTCGTGTAGATAACTGTTGTAACTCGCTAGGTGCAAGTGTGTGCGGTGCCCGAGTAATAGGCGCTACTCCGGGTGCTAGGTCAATTTGAAATTTAACTTGACGATGCAGTGGAAGACCAGGCAAGTCTTCAGGAAATACTTCCGGATAGTCACGTACAATAGGGATATCGTCAATCTTCTTCTCCTCAGCTGGCTGCTCGACGACGAGAGCCAAAATAGTAGTATGCCCTTTACGTAAGCACTTACGTGCTTTCATGAAGGATATGATGCCTACGACAACACCACTCTTTTCGTCTTGGACGGAAAGAATTTCTCCACTAGGGAGCGCAAGGCGAACAATTTTGCCACAATAGATGGTTTCAGGTCGGTTCTTAGATAACTAATCCATGCCTACGATTATATCGAAGCTGCCAAATGTAACTTGTGTGAGGTCAATGTCAAGCTTATGACCAGCCAACCCTGGTTTACATTCTCTAAGAATGTGAGTTGCTTTGGTTATTTAATCGTGCACTATTTCTATAGTGTACTTAGTTCCTAATAGAGTTGGAGTACGACCGCACCAAGATGAAATTTGTGAAGTCATGCTGAGACTTCCAGTGAAACCCGCGCTTATAAGATAAGTGTCGGTCAATGTAAAGACCAAGGGAAAAGGTCCACAGGTAGGAAAAGAAGTTTATTGAGCTATAGATTCCAGTAACATAGAGGATAGGATGTCCGTTAAAGTAATCACGTTCAACTGATGGTTGGTTAGATTAAATCCTCGTTTTCTAATGTCATTGAAATAACTAGGTAGGTTGGGGTATAAATCAAATTAGACTAAGGATTAGTCACCGGATAAGGCAATATGATCAAAGGGGATTTATTGTTGGAGTGTAAGGAATAACGTGTTAGCAGGAAAGAATTCTTCCAATTCCGCTTACATAGTTGGAGTCGACAAGTTTGCCATGAGATTCTATTAGGGTTTCAATCAAGATGGTTTCCTTGATCAAGTTTGAATGAGAGTCTTACGGTCACTAAGACTCTTACATGAGCGAGAATAACATTGATGGACTCCATTGGTGATAGTTTATTGTGTCTGTAAATATCTTCAACCTGATAGTCGCGCCTATCACTGTTGAACAGGTTTAATGATACCAACTAGTCATTGAGAGGGTTACAAGAATTTCTACAGACAGTGGAAACTTAAGTCTGTAAATCACTGATTAGGACCATCTATCCACACACTAGGTTTCACCGGGACTTATATGCACCTCAAATTACTATTACGTGTGCACCCGTTGCATGCTCACCCTATTTCTCCCCTGTCCTGTGTCATAATGTCCTTTAGTTTGTATTGTTGAGTACAGAGTGTTGTCATATATGATAAGTCATTGAGAAGCTTAGTCATCAACCATAAGTTGATTAACTAGGTCTCATATCAGGATGAGTAGTCGGGAATCATTTGATCCGAGTATTCACTCGATTTAAAACACAATACGAGGGTCCAATCTAGCAGATTGTATATGGGAACATGCACATAAAACAAACATGCACAAGAAAGGTGGTTTCGAGGAGTGCTAACATCAACAATGGCAAGTGTTTAGGACAATTCACACCCGTTCGACCTCCAATCGTGCTAGCGTGACTAGCCCGGGTGGGGTTTGTCAAACCCAGTAGTACTACTCAAATTTCCTCGCTATACTCCATGTATTAACGGTCCGAGTGTGTAAGGACTTTGCATGTTATGTTTGCACTTAGGTAAACAAGTGGTAATGAAATACTATGTGATCCATGTCCGTTTGTGTGTATGTCTCTCCCCGGCTGGAAGATAAGTAAAAGGATGTCTGTTCGTGTGCGTGTTTCTCCCCAACGGGAAAACAAGTAAAATGATGTTTGTTTGTATACTAGTTTCTCTCCAACGGGAAAACAAGTAAAATGATGTTTTTTTGTATGCAAGTTTCTCCCCAACGGGAAAGCAAGTAAAATAATGTTTGTTTGTATGCATGTTTCTCCCCTAATAGGAAAACTAGTAAAAGGGGGCCGTGAAACTCACCTAAGTTGTGTACGAGTAGATAGCACCACACAAGGATGCAATTGGAATCACAAGTGTTAGCCTGCAACGGCTTACGTATGCCCTAGAATTATACACATAACAATTAGGGATACAATGGGATTTGTGACGATGACACGGAAGATTTGAACATTTTAAAACATTCTAAGGATCAACGAGTAGATGAACGTGTCTACGGGAATAAGGGTTTCTTAATATGGTTATTAAGATAAGTTTGTTCTGTGTCGAGAGTTTCTAAATACGAATAATATTAATAAATAAATATTCGTCTAGTTGTACCATTTAAATCATGACCAGGAAAATAATATAACTATATATATTATTTTAAGTTCATAATACTTATAAAATAATCATTTATGTGGCAAAAATAATAAATATATTATTTTTATTCGATAATATAATCGTGGGTAAATAATATAAATAATTATATTATTTATTAGTTTGAAACATGTCACCAAGTTTATAAACGTGGCGAAAATAATATATTAATATATTATTTTTAATTTGATTCACGGGTTGAATATAATATAAATATATTATTTATTCGGAGTCACGGTTTGAAAATAATATAAATATATTATTTTAAAAGTGGAAATAATATAAAAATGGGTTATAAAATCAAACCGAGCCTACGGGTGGTTTTACGAGTCTAGAACACATTAATATATTAATATAACAATATAGGGTTTGATTTTATTTTAAAATAATATCTAAAAACTGTTTTAAAAAAAGGGTGTGGAGAGGCTCGAACCCGGGTCTCTCCCTCACAATCACACACACTTAACCAATCTGCCCGCTAGGGTCATTGCAACAAGAACCCGTTCCAAATGGTTTTAACAAACAAACCCACTGAGTTTTCCCCCTTTACGAAACCGAATCCCAAATCCAATCCAAAATCTCATAATTTTGGTCGCGATTTGCAACAAGGGTTTAAGGGTTTTGTTTATGAAGGAAATTCGAACCTGTGGGTGTAATTAATTTGCAGAATCGTTGACTTTAAAACCGTTAATTTCTGAACCCTAGTTTATAAACTTGGAATCAAATCTATTGAATCTGATAATAAAAGTGTTTGGATTGATAGGGCTTTCAAAGACTAGATGATGACGAGTCTATCCATATAGTTTAATGGAATTTAGATTGTGTCCAGGGTATGGCTCGATTAAATCCGAATGTATATGAACCCTAGAATCAGTACATGATAAATTCAATAATGTAAGCTCCAATTAGTTTAGGGCTTTCAATCTATACATTAGGACAAAAGTAAGGATGTAATCAATTACCAAAATGAGGCTCGAATTGACAGTGTTCATCCAAATGGGGTTCCGACTCGCGTGGTTTGATCTCCGACGAGACAGGCTTCGTCTTCGATCGAATTGGATGGTGTAACAGGTTCTGAGGCGTGTGGGTGAGATGCGCAGGCGTTCAATTGTAGTGTGAATGGTCGAATTGATCGAATTGATAGATTTTTGTTAAGGTTTCGACGGTTTCGGAAATAATGGGATTAGTGTGGTTTAATTACAATCATAAGGGACGTTAAAACGTATGGAAATGATTATGATGAGGTCGAGCTCATCAATGCTAGCCATAACAGTCGCTAACTTGAACCGATTTGAAGTTTTACAAATTGAATTGGATCATAACTCATGATTTTGACTTTCCACAAGTCAAAGGAATCAAATTTGGGAAATTTGCACATTTAGTCCCTGTATTTCATGTATATGTGTTTGAGATGATGGCAGAATTGGTCCTTGTGGTATGAAATTAGTTAACCAAGTTATAAGATAACCATATTTGAGTTAACAAGGTTAATTTTTAATTGTAGGGTGTCACAATACATATTTTGCATGCATAATAATCCCCATATTATGGTATTAATCAAATAAAAGCCTTGCAAATGATACTTGATGCGTTAATATATCACAATTGCTGGTTATTCGGTGTCCTAGATAAACAGAGCAAAAACCAGCTTAAAACATGAAGAAATCAAGCTTTTGGAGTACCAAACCCAAGCATTGACCCCCAAGAAGTCAAACCAGGTCAAACCAAGTCAACCAGCAGCTAAAAGACGAAGCTGGGGAGCTGACAGGGCATTGCACGGTCGTGCATTCCCTGTCCAGCCTCCCTAGTCTCCGGTACACTGTCACTTGTACCATGTTTGATTCCCGAGGTGTTTGCATACCCGTGCAATCCAATGCATGGCCGTGCATTACTCATTTTGAGGCTTATAAATAGATGGCTTGAGTTCTTCATTTCACATATCTATCCACACCTTACAACAGCCATCCATACCTCATTTGAGAGCTTATTTCATAGTTATAATAGAGAGTAGTGAGTGGAGGGGCTCTTCCTCCTTGTTCCGCAATAGGGGAGCCTACGAAACTCAGCGTTATGCTAGTTAGTATGGCCATTCGTGGATAAACTCTTGTATTGCTAGGGTGAAGATGAAGTTTGGTGCATGTTAATGTTTAACGTATTAATCCATGTGATGCATTGTGTCTTTAACTATTCGTCCTTAAAACCACCATTTTGGTGGACTTTTATTATTGTCTAAATATGTCTTTATATTTGTCAGTGTTCTTGATTTTAAAGTGTAAGATCGTAAAACCTTTTTAATCAAACTTCTTTTGAAACTTGTACGTCTTTATACAAGCAGAGATTGATAAGCCAAGGCTTGGTCAACTCTAATAGGGTGGTACGTCTTTATACGAAAACGGTACGTCTTTATACTTGGTCTTATTGTTACACCGCCTCCCGGTGAGCAAAATATAATCACCTATTTAACTCTGATACAAAGCATTTTACATTCGATGTCTTAAACCAACCCTAAGATGACCATTCGAAGGGTTGAGGGTAATTGTTGTCCTTAACGGGAGGCACTACCACTTGTTAAAGCTTTTAAATTTGCAAATCAAATGTTGTGAGGACGAGGCTCTAGCGGTGAACCGGGTCACACGTTTGTAGTAGTCATGTCACTGGATTAGTCAACTTAACATTATCATGTACCAAGCGGATTTGAAGCACAAAGCAATACTCTTCATAACCTGATCATTTTTAAGATATTACTTTCCTGTTATTTACTATTTTGTTCTACATTTCTGCTACACACTTCACGCAAATTTTTACTTTTCTGTTATTTACTTTACCGTCATTTACTTTTCTGTCATTTACTTTTCTGCTTCACAAGCATACAAAACCCACTCACTAATCAACACCAGCTAAACGATAACAAAAGTTGAGTATTGGAATTCGACCCTGTCCGTTGGTTCGATACTTGGTTCTTACCTAAACTATATTACGCTGCGATAGGTACACTTGCCTATTGTGTGTGTTTTAAGTTTGAGTATTTATCATTTTATAAATTTAAAACCTGATCTCGTGAAACCAACTTAAAAATATATTAACTATATTTTTATATATTTAAAACACAACGCATCAAATAGTAACCATCCGTAGATGATCAAGTACACGTGTTAAGATTTAATTAACCTGAGCCACCATCAAAACCGTCAGACTAGTTGTTGCCCCTGTATCCAGGTGTCGAATATGAACACCTACTATGGATAATTATGCGCCCAAATGACCCTACAAGTCTGGTTGGCGTGACCAACCCTGGACGGGGGGTGTCAACCCAAATAGTACTATACATAATTCCCATCGGCAATCCAAGCTAATTGATTGCATTAAAGTGGGGACTTAATACATTTATAAGTAAACCCAGGTAACAACGTGTAGTGTGTGAAACAACTTTTCCCCCGTAAAACAGTAAAAATTGAAAAGTGGGGCCGCGAAACTCACCTGAGCGTGGTAATGCAAAAAGTACGGTTAACCAAAGAAACCGCAAATATAATGTCCTAACCGAGTCCTACTAACCAAGTAGACACGAAACAAGCATTTAGGACACCTAACATGTGTGAATAAGTCAACAAAACAAAAGTGGCTATGCAGTCGGTTGCATACCCAAAACCCGTGCATACACGTACGAACTGTTAGAAATTTTAAAACCGGCTTTTATATAAATCCGTGACCTTAAAACCTTAAGTTTTAGATTTTAATAAAGAACATCAGTAGTTATAAAATCATATATGATAAAATATCAAGTCACGGTTTCGTTTGATTAAAAACGCGGTTACACGCGTACAGTCCGGTTTATGGTTTGAAAATCCGATTCATCCGAAATTAGGGTTTTAGTGTGATTTTAGTACCATATTTAAAAGTCCAAATTTATGTTTTTAATATGTTTATACTTCTGTCCAAAATCCCCTAAGACTTTTATAAAAACAATTTTGTACAAAAAATTTCCAAAAATAGTAACTTTTTATAAAGTTTTGGACCAAAATTCTAAAACCATACTTAAACATAAATTTATTGCTTAAAAATTAATCAATGTAATGATCTTTGAGGGAGTGTAAGTACGTCTCTACTTAGTTGGAATCATAGAGTTAATCAATGTAATGATCTTTGAGGGAGTGTAAGTGCAAAAGGATATAGGATTATCCTATTCGGATCTTTATGGACAGTGGGTTTGTTTGAGGCAACCCAAGATTATACCCCTTACATAAGAATATGAAATAATGAAATTAGCAGGAGTATACGCAATTGGAACAAGTTTAAGAGTTTTGTATGTCAGACTCATGTTTGTCTGACAATGTTTCACTCTTAGATTTCCTTGGAATTGTTTGGACATAAACATGGCTTACTGATTACAAGAAAAATATCCGACTTGATGATGTAATGAATGTCAGATGTTGGTAGAACAACCCATTTGACATTTATTTTGGAAAGTTTGATTGCCTACCTATCTCAAGTCAGGTTTCCACAATACCCTATGGGTGTTGCATGAAGGGAATCAGGATTGATTGTACCATATCACAAAAGTGAGTGCAAAACACTAGCAATGGAAATTTACAATAATTACGATACTGGATTAATTAGAATATTTATCAGAGCTACTAATAACAGTTTAGCATATGGGAAAGAAATCAAGTTATAGTGAGTCGATAGGAAAAATTACACAGTAGAGGTTACTGTGATAGTCTTGCGATTCCTTTAGCATAAAGGTAGAATCAGACTATTGGCGTTCGTTGCCATTTGAAATATCGACAACCAGTTCATGAAGAAAAGAATTCAGGTTATGATCACTAAAAGTACAGTGAGAATGGTATAAATCAAACAAAGAGTTATTCAAGTGATTGTAAGGGAAGGTCGTATTGTCCAAGAAAAGAGTTTAAATTTCTTTAAGGAAATTCTCCATCTTGTTGCTACTCTATCAATGTTTGGATTATGAGATAAATCCAAGATTATGCCCAGGGCCTCCGATAATAGTCGTACACGTACAGCAAGTGTTGAGCGTTGCAAAGACCCATATTGAATTTACGTGGCCAACAAAAATTCAAAGCATATGTCTTAGCAAGTAAAAAAAATGGATGAGAGGAAATCTTCGTTACTCAAGATTCGCTAAGGAGTTGATTAGATCAAATTTGAATTTCTCTTGTTCATTAAGAATTGCGAGAATGTTACATGAAGATCTATTAGGGGAGTCAGAAATGTTGTGGTCTGATTCTCGCTAACTGGGAATCAGTCACATGCATGGTTAGACAAATAACAAAATTGAAA
Source organism: Smallanthus sonchifolius (assembly GCA_023525975.1). Classification (NCBI taxonomy): domain Eukaryota; kingdom Viridiplantae; phylum Streptophyta; class Magnoliopsida; order Asterales; family Asteraceae; genus Smallanthus; species Smallanthus sonchifolius. Next base: position 57,612,167 of record CM042028.1, read on the forward strand.
CGATAAAATCTTTAGCCGGACCTCTAAGGTGAAGTGGTAGTTTACAAATAGTTTCCACATCCAGTCCAAATATTGAGTTTAAATCAACTGAGAACAGATCTCTTCAGTGTCTCGGTCTAAATTGTTATGCAAAAGAAATCTCAAAAAGAGTTTTGAATCCATTAGGATTCAAAGATGAAAGAGACTATGTGTATTCCCATGTCACCTAAGGTAGCCCATCGCATCATTTGATGACTTTGGTTCAACCCTAAGGTTACGATAGTTTCAATCAATATTCGAATGACTGGGAATCGGGATTAGAAATACAGAGTAATCATGAACATTAACTCCGACAGTAAGACTCACCAGAGTTCTCATGCACTGCAAATGATGATTACGTGTGCACCCGTAATGATAATTTACTTTGCATGGTCCCTATAGTGTTTCCCCTATCCCAAGCTCTCAGCTAAAAGGGATCTGAAATGTTCATTAGATCGTGTCATCGTGTTGCACTTTCGCATCAAAGTGTGTATGTTCCGTCTAATCACTCTTAGTTATTCGTACCAATACTCATAAATCTGCCGACTAAGGCTACTGCTGGATGGAGGCAATGGTAATGATAGAGGGGCACAACTAGCGTACTCTAAAGAAAAAGGGTGTGGTAGAAGTTAGGCACTAATAATAGGGCAGAGATCCTCAAATCAGATTCGAGCAAGTCATGATACAAATTGAACGTATACATGGATCCAATGATCCAACAAAGAAAAGTTTACGGGTCTCCTGACCCGTAGAGTTCTCTCCATCTTAGTCTTGCTTTTCCACCTTGGGTTCCCTTCTGATCGAGCAGTTATGTATTCTAAAACTCATGTTGAAGTCCTAGCCGTCCAATCCAGTAATTTATGAAAAGAAGTATATACCGCACCTGGTGAAAACAATAGATGTCAAACAAGGAAGTTTATTCCACGGCAGGAGTAGATGCAGATGTGGTGTAGGTACATGTACATTCCGTCGTAACACCAAGACAGATAGAGGCGGATATAGATTACCGCAAACGTACCCAAAATCATCAAAGAGTACGCGTAGTGCTGTGATGACGACGATATAATTATGACGAAGCAATGTGTCGTAGATAAGCAAGAGGTAGTATGCAATGCACATATAATTCCTAAAGTTCAATGCAATAAACTTAGAGTTATAGTCTAGGTCTAGTCTTGGGTAAACCTAATTCTCTATAACCAGTGCTCTGATATCAAGTCTGTCACACCCCACCAAGGCGGAAGTACGGGATGTAACCGGTATATCACATTGAACACAAGTACAAGAGAAACTAAAAAGAAAGTTATGCTTTACATTGAACCATACTACATGCTTCTAATGAAAGTACGAATACATGAAAATCATGAATCAATACAAAGTGTCTAAAATTCCTGACTACAACCAAAGGTACACAATAATAATTCTTCCCAAAAGCAAGCCGTTTAAAGCTCGTGATCCCTGTAACTATTTACCTAAAAAGCATGTTTCGAAAACGGATCAACTATAAATAGTTGGTGAGTACGCAGGTTTGCGTCTCGATAAGAAAAAAAGTAAGTAAATAAATTTCAAAATGTAATAGTAACCATCCGCAGATGATCAAGTACACGTGTTAAGATTTAATTAACCTGAGCCACAATCAAAACCGTCAAACTAGTTGTTACCCAGGTATCCAGGTGTCGAATGTGAACACCTACTATGGCTAATTATGTGCCCAAATGACCCTACAAGTCTGGTTGGCGTGACGAACCCTAGACGGGGTATCAATCCAAATAGTACTATACATAATTCTCATCGGCTATCCAAGCTAATTGATTGCGTTAAAGTGTGGACTTACTACATTTATAAGTAAACCCAGGTAACAACATGTAGTGTGTGAAACAACTTTCCCCCCGTAAAACAGTAAAAAATTGAAAAGTGTGGCCGCGAAACTCACCTGAGTGTGGTAATGCAAAAAGTACGGTTAACCAAAGAAACCGCAAATATGATGTCCTAACCGAGTCCTACTAACCAAGTAGACACGAAACAAGCATTTAGCACACCTAACGTGTGTGAATAATTCAACAAAACAAAAGTGGCTATGCAGTCGGTTGCATATCCAAAACCTGTGCATACGCGTACGAACTGTTAGAAATTGTAAAACCGGCTTTTATATAAATTCGTGACCTTAAAACCTTAAGTTTTAGATTTTAATAAAGAACATCAGTAGTTATAAAATTATATATGATAAAATCTCAAGTCACGGTTTTGTTTGATAAAAAACGCGGTTACGCGTGTAAAGTCCGGTTTACGGTTTGAAAATCCGATTCGTCCGAAATTAGGGTTTTAGGGTGATTTTAGCACACAATTTAAAAGTCCAAATTTATGTTTTTAATATGTTTATACTTCTGTTCAAAATCCCCTTAAACTTTTATAAAAACAATTTTATACAAAATATTTCCAAAAATAGTAACTTTTTATAAACTCTTAATAGACCAAAATTCCAAAATCATACTTAAACATAAATTTATTGCTTAAAAGTTTTATCAATTGATCATATACATAAATAAAAAATTATGACCAATTTTCATAATTTTTCAATATCCAAATTATTTATTATAAACACAATATTGTTAAAAATTAACAAATTCGGGAAAAATAGTTACGTGTGTCCAAACTTCACCAAACGTTTACAAGATTAGTTTTAGGTCCATATGAGATTCCAATAAAAGTTTCAAGTCCAGAAGTTATCCAGAGGTATATGATCCCAAAATTTATAAATACTAAACACCTACTTAAACAATTCCAATTTTCACAACATTTGGACAGGAGTCATAGTTTATAATATACTAACTACTGTCCAAATTTTAGATGTTTCTAATACTCATAGGTATTTTTTCTAATTTTCATGTATTAAACTTGTGTGAATTTTAATAAATAATCTATAAAGAGTTTAGTTACTAAAATTTTCAGATCTTCATTTTAAAGCATATCCTACTGTTTAAAAATAATTTTGGATGCTAGATCAATAATTTTTAAAAATCCATCAAGAACATGAATGTTCTTGACCATTCAAGCTACTAATCAAGTTAAATCAAGACTATACCTTCCAAATCAGCAAATGAAGGTGTTGAATGATGCTTATCTACTGTGATTTCTTGATTTAACAACCTACAATCACAATGTGGTTCAATTCCAAGATCAATGACTCTAATTAACAAAAAAATGCACTTTTTAATACAAGAAAATGCAAGTATGAACACCTAAGTGTCCATACACTTTGATCATCAAATTTTGCAAGTTTTTCACTAGATAACTCATTGTGGATGATTACAACTAATTTCTATCCATAAATCCTTGTTAAAAATGCAAAATTTAAGCTTAAAACACTTGAAATCATCAAAATTGAAAATCAAAGTGAGTGAGTGTGTGTATGTGTGTGTTCTTGGTGTTTTTGAGAACACATGCAAGATCAAAACAGAAAAATAAAAGGTGAAACATGTTAAAATACCTTCAAATTACTAAGAGCAAGCTTATAAATCCATTGGAAACAATAATCAAGACTTGGATTTGATTTTCTTGAGCTTGAGCAAGATTTGGGAGTGTTTGGATGCAAAAAAAGGGTTTATGGCTGGAACAAGGGGGAAGGAAGGGGAAAATAGGGGTGGGGGTTGGGTATTTATAGTGGAAAGTGTGGTCTTGAGTTTTAAAAGAGAAATTTTTATACCAATTTTTATAAAAATTACACCCCTAAACACTCTAATAAATAATTTTATCTAAACATAAAAATCTAGTATCTAAAAAATGAATTTTAGAAAATTTTAAAATATAAAAACTAAAAAAATTTAAAAAGTTATAACGGGTGAACCACCTGTGATCATTAGTTTAATCAAGAATCACAAAAGTTAGCACATATAATATTATAAAATATCATTCTTAACTAAAATATAAATATAAAAATTATTTTTGAGAATTTAAATTTTACCGTTTATTTAACGCGTTCGCGGTTCACGCAGTGTATGCACTTAACCGGGTTTTCTAGTTTGGACCTTAGTGTTTGTCTAAGACAATGCTCCTAGAATTCCTAGAAACACTAAAAATATATATAACCATAATATTTAAAAATATAAATGTATAAAAGTCAAGAAACGGTAAGGATCTGAAAAATCGCAGTTGTCACAAGTTAGACTTATAATGCCTCATCTCATTACAATTGTGGCATTTAATGGTTGGACAATATCTTGCAATGTGCCCTGTCTGTTGGCAATTATTACGTATATATCCTTGAGCACCTCTTCCTAAATTGTCTCCTTCTCTCCTTGGGATTTTGATATCGGTGGGTTCATATGTTATCTTTTCCAGGCTCTTCTTGTTAACCACCTCCTGAGCTTCTATCTCATCGTACATTATTGCACTAAGTTGTACTGTTGAATCTATAGTTGTAGGTGCAGTAGTTTTCACTAAGGTTCGAACTTTTAGGGGTAATCCCTGCACGTAGCACTTAATTCTCCGGGATTCAGGAGTCACAAGATGTGGCACCAGCTTGGCCATTTCATTGAATTTGCTGGTATATTCTTGGTGTCTAAGACTTCATGCTTCAAATTGATGGAATTTTGTCTCAATCTTGTCTATCGCATTCTGAGGACAGTATCTACTGACTATTAATGCCTTCAAGTCCTCCCACTTCATCCTATCCGTATATTCTTCTCCTTTAGTTTGCTTGACTGACTCCCACCAGTAAAGTGCATCTTCCTCGAACGAATGTGCAGTAAATTTGACAGCTTGATCGGGTCTGCATTCACTCATTTTGATTACGGAAGTTGTCCACTGCATGGCTGCAATGGCATTTTTCTTGCTGTTAAAGGGTTTGGGGTGACAATCACTGAAATTCTTATAAGTGCATCCTTGGTACTTATCTCCCATGCTTTGGTTCGTAATCACAACGGTTTCAGGAGTTCTGGTAGCACCACTATTATTTCCTACAGGATTGGTATTAATAGTATTCTTTGCTCGTGGGTTTGCACCACTGGCTCATTCATTCCTATTTCCTTGATTGCTGGAGCCCATCCTCCTCTGAAGAGCATCGTCAAGGATTCCTGGTAAAGTTGTTTGGAGCACCTTGGTGACCTCAGATGCCACCGCTCCTTGAAACTGGGATTCTGTCATAATCACCTCCTCTGTATGCTGCTCAGGTTCAGTATTGACGTTCGCTTCCATATTTGGGTCAGTATTCGTCGTGTCACGGGTACGAGACCTAGTATTAAGAGTCCTATCCCTACCACCTCCTCATCCTCTAACTCTTCCTGCCATTTGTACCTACACACAGATGTATGACATCAGAATTCGTATAACTGGCCATGATTCAGAAAATCAGAAATTAAAGACATTTGGCCAAGAATGCATTTAATTATATGTTTCCTTGATATTACCCGCTAAATTCATAATGAAAGTCAACATCTCAACCTATGGCATTCCAGCTAACTTACAGAATCCTAGTTTAAGTCTAGATACTAACCTCCTATTAGTATCTAAATCCCTTAAACTGAGGCTCTGATACCAACTTGTCACACCCTTAACATAGGACAATTATCTAATCAGAGTAGTACCTCCAACAGAGATATTCCCAGGAAAGAACGACGGGTCTAAAAGAGATTTATACACCGCTCTTTCCTTAGACAGAAAATTATGTTTGCCATATAACTACATACCGGTCAGAAGATCGCCTTCTAGTTACTATGACGTTGATACCAAAGACACACATCGGAAGCTAAATCATAAACTTCTTTCATTAAATACTAACGCCGTTTTACATCATGAACTAAACTTCTATTACAAACAAACCAAACTAACAAACATCAGTCCATGTCAAGGAACTCAGAACATTCACAAGACAGCTCTCCCAAGCATGCCTTCATCCATCACCATCCTCTGACTTTCTATATTACTATATACATATATTATCTATTAGGAATGCCACTAAAGATCCACCTGTAATAACCTTTAAAATAATAAAAGCAACTGGGTCAACAAAAGTTGGTGAGTTCATGAATCTTTACCACATGGTTGTTATTCAATCACCAGTAATCCCATGTCCCACCCATTAGTACACAAACTAATCAGGCTTTGTTATATATATAACTAGTACAACCGTTCCCGGCACTAGTGCACACCACTAGTATAAATGGACAAACTATCCCACATTACTTGTCATCCCACACAGTAATATGAGATAACCGTTCCACCCGTAGGTCCCAGCCTTGCTCAGAACGTAATAAGTACTTAATACTCCTTATATATACTTGGAATAGGGTATTACATCAGGAATATTTTAAATAACAACTGTGTAACAATACACATTTTAATTCAGAGGAACTCACCTGGACAGTATTTCAGCTTATTGTATCAATAATATGTCAAGCACCTCGGACATCACCTCGACGTATATTTAATTGCTAATATTTCTTAATTAAAATATATAATCAACACTTAATGATAAGTAACTAAGTTGTCGGAACCTTACCTCGGCACTATCTACTGAAATTTGAAGGCGTAAGGCTAGAAATCAGAGTTCTAAATGTGTACCGACACTTTGGCATGAATCCCTAGGCTAAGTGTGTGTGTGTTTTAGTGTGTTTTGAGTGCGTGGGAATGCTTCAACAGCTCTGGCCATCGATTTCTATTTATAGGGCAAAAGTGCACCCATAGCGGACCGTTATCCTGGGGGATGTCGGTCCGCTACCGCCTCCAGCCGCATTTTTGCTTCGAGCCTAAATATCAGACCGCTATGAGTTTCTACTCGGTTCGTTATTAGTCACTTGTCCATGTCGGACCGCTACGGTCTGGATGTCGGTCCGCTATCAGTCCACGTGTCAGATTTGTATCCGATGAGTCATAGGACACGTGTCACTACTCGATTTATTCCTTCTTCCCTACATAGCGGACCATTATGGTCCGGGATAGCGGTCCGCTATCCCCCTCTTTCCAAAATTTTTAGTTTTAGTCCTCCATCTTTGGAGAATATACAATTTAACCTCTAGACTTTAATTCTTGATATTTTTAGCCCTTAATTTCTATAGGAAATTCGAGGTGTTATATTGTACCACAACGGTAATGCCACTTGCTATCGGCTACGATAAAAAAAACTCCATTTTGAATACAACTCCGTTTTAATTTTTTTTTATACCGGAACGTTGACAAAAAAACGAAAACATTCGTACACTCCTTTTAAAAGAAAACTAACGAACGGAAGTTATTAAAGAAGAACGAAATTATTAGAAAATGAATCGAGTAAAAAACGTATATTATATATACTATGAGAGTTGAAAATAAAAAAAAACCAAATACGTGGCATCATTTCAATGGCATGGGTAGTATCTAAAATGTTTTTATTTTAATCTCACTAGTTTTTTCCCCCCGTACTACGCGGCGGGAGTTCGGTCATTATCGGTTTCTACGGAATACATTCCTATTTTTAAAAAAAATCTAACGAACAAAAGTTTAATACAGAAAAACAAAACTATTATAAAATTGAAACTGGTTAAAAATGAGGGGTGAAAACAAATTTTTTATGTAATAATAATAATAATAATAATAATAATAATAATATTTTGCCACAAGAAAAATTATAGAAAACAAAAGCGTTGAGGCAAAAATATTAAAAAAATCATAAACTTTACTATTCAATCCTAATGTGGCAAATTTATAAAAAAACAAAGTTTCTATACAAAAAAAAACTAAAATTTATAAAAAAAAACCTATTGAGCTTTTGTAGCAAATTTAAAGAAAAAAAACTTTTAAGTCAAAAGTAAAAAAAAAACGTAAACTTTACTATATTAAATTTTTGTGACAAATTAAAAAAAAACAAACTTTAACTATTAAAGTTTTGTAACAAAATTATAAAACATATAACTTTTGTGCAAAAGTGTAAAAACTTAAAAAGCCAGTGTTCAATTCCACGGCCAATTATATATTTATTTATAAAAAACAAACTTTAATTATTAAACTTTTGTGACAAAAGTATAAAAGACAAAACTTTTGTGTAAAAGTGAAAAAAACTAAAAATCCACTATTTAATCTCATGCCCAATAATATGTTAATAATTTATAAATTAAATTATTAAAAGTATAACAGTAACATTTTTCTTTACAATAAAAACCTTAAAGAAAAGAGTAAAAAATAAAATGAAAAAATATAAAACTTTAGGTTAAACTAAAACTAGTGGTGTAAACGAGCCGAGCCGAGCCCGAGCTCGACTCGTTTAACTTTCTGAGAGCTCGAACTCGGCTCGATTCGAGCTCTACTTCTGAAGCTCGAGCTCGGCTTGTGAGTAGTGTTTCAAGCTTGAGCTTGGCTCGTTTATTATTTATTAATTAATTTATTTATATGTTTATAATTATTTTTATATATATTTTATACATATAACATAATATCTATTATTTATTTATTTTTATTATAATTTTATATATATAATTATTATTTTATAAATATATATTTAATATATTAATTAAAAAATTATACAAACAATAGGCTTCCGAGCCGGCTCGAGCTTGATAAGTGAAGCTCGGGCTCAGGCTCAGGCTCTTTTATTAAACAAACTTATATTTAGGCTCGAGCTCGTTTAAGCTCGGCTCGATTCGAGCTTTTAGCGAGCCGATCTCGAGTAGCTCGCGAACTGCCATGGCTCGTTTACACCCCTAACTAAAACTATACCTATTTAATAAATAATTTTTAGAGCATCTCCAATGCTAATCAATTCAAACATCCACGAACTCGGTACTTCAACCATCACATCAGATTTGCACTTATCTTTTAAAACTTCCATTTCTCCTATAACACTGTATCGTTTTTCAAATACCCCTATATTTTCACATAATCTTCTATTTTTATATTTATTTTCTATAAACCAAATTATTTTTTTATAATAATCTATTTTTCTATTTTGTATTATTTAAAATAATAGAATATAAATTAAAATATAATTAAAATTAAGAAATAAAAATATTAAAATAAAAAGTTACATAAATAAAAAACTAAACAAACTAAAAATAAAAACTACATAAACTGAACTAAAAAAATATATAAACTAAAACTAAAAATTACCTTAACTAAAATTTAAAATTACATAAACTAAAACTAAAAATAAAAAATCACTTTAAGTTATGTTTTTACTTAATTTGTTCACACAACTCCAAGTGCATCAATAATCTCTAAATCCATGTGCGTTCGATGAATGAATAATATACAAATGTCTTGGTTAAACAAAAAATGTTGCATTTGGTATTTGAACAAGTCTAGGATAATCGCTTTCTTTTTGAACGTTTCCTCAAGCTCCTCGACACGTTTGAGTTATTCCGGTGTCTCCTTCGTTTCTGCCTTTACCTTTAACTTATTTTTGCCCGTTGAACGAGGCAATTCTTCAAACTCGTTTGGCTCGTCACCGCGATTGATCCTGTAGTCTTTAATCGAGATCAGAGTGTCATCAACCTTGAGGTTGGACGCGATTGTATGTGTGTCTGAAGCGTTCGCGTCTGAAGCTGATGCTTAGTCCTCTTCAGTCGGAAGGGGACCGGTTCAATGTGAACAAGGATTTAGCGTGGCTTGGAAATGGTGTGAAGCTAGTTTATTAAAACTGGTGAAAACCGATGGGAACGGGGGTGGATAACTGAGTGGTTTATGGAAGTTGTTGAAATTGAAGTTTGGATTCTTGAAGGGTGCAAATCTAGCTTGTTGAAATTATTGAAAACCGAAGTTTGGATTGGTGGAACCGTTTAGCAATTGTTGAAATAGGGTGTTATCTTTCATTTTTAAGAGATAAATTTAAGATAGGTTTGGTGTGAGAGTTTAAAGTGTGTAATAGTGTGACGTTTAGGATTTCCGTACAGGGCCGCAAACAAACAGTGTGGTGTGCCTTTCGGATCCACCGCGTTGAAGGTGCTCTTAAAACTACATTCAATAATAATTTCCTAAATCTCTCTCATTCCACTAAAAACTCCAACAAATTGGTCAACCTAGTATTGGTTTCCAGCACCTAATAGTACCAGTCATGAAACATATTTACCATTCAAGCCCATTCCAAGATTTCACTTAAACCATGATAACCAACCGACTGGAATCCGACCCTTTCCCCGGCCTAAAACCCTAAATAAAACCTCACCGATTTCAATTCTCATGTACTCAAAATTCCTTGATTTATGATTTCCTCTAATTTCCCCTTCCGTTTTCTCAGAACCCACAAACCCCATTTGCCCTTTTGTATCGATTCATATTTTCATCATACAAATGCAAAATCCACCCTTAATTCTTTCCATTCGCAAAGCCAATTCAAACAGACCAAACCCATGAACCAAATCAGAACAAACTTCAAGAAAACCAAGAAATCAAGCACCAAAGAAAGTTCTACAAACCCTAAAGTATACATGAAAGACACAATCAGAAACATTTCAAACATACTCCGGTTCTCAACATGGGATTCAGCTCAACAACAGTTACAAACCCTCACCATTAAATGGGATTCTTACACAATCAATCAAGTTCTCAAAACCCACCCTCCAATGGAAAAAGCCTGGCTGTTCTTCAACTGGGCTTCTGGGTTGAGAAATTTCAAACATGATCAGTTTACTTACACAACAATGATGGATATATTTGGAGAGGCAAGGAGGATTTCATCAATGAAGTTTGTTTTCCAGGAAATGCAAGAAAAGGGGATTAAAGTTGATGTGGTTACTTATACTTCAATGTTGCATTGGATTTCAAATGATGGTGATGTTGAAGGGTCTGTGAAATTGTGGGAGGAGATGAAAGGTAAGGGATTTTGTCCAACTGTTGTTTCTTACACTGCTTATATGAAGGTTTTGTTTGATCATGGTCGAGTTAAGGAGGGTACTCAAGTTTATAAGGAGATGATTCGGTCTGGTTGCCCACCGAATTGTTTCACTTACACGGTGCTAATGGAACATCTTGCTGGTTGTGGTGAGTGTGATTTTTCTATATGTTTGTATCATTATTTTCTTCTGTTGTTCATCAATTTAAGTTTAAATACATTTAAGCAAAGTGAATAGTTAAATTGAAATCAGGATTAGATTAGTATATATGCTAGATGACTTATCAATTACTTCTTGAGTTATAGTGCTTTAGTGTAGTATGCATCCCCATGTTTTTTACTCAAGATGACACGCGTATGTTGGAACAAAGAAACCAATGAGCCAAATTTCAGAAAAAAAAATGATGTTGTGTGCCTGTTTTCTTCTTTTCGTCACCATTGTGATCATTTGGCAATCAAAAGTTGGGTTATGTCTTTAAGATACACCTAAAGGTACAGTTTCAACCTGCTGGGGTATATTTTATCTCTAATGGGTTATTAAGGATGCAATCATGACCCATTCTTTAAAGAATGGGTTGATTTGGGTAAAAAAAATGTGCGTCTGGGTCAATTTGGGTCACCTAAACCTGTACAACGGGTCAAAACGGGTTACTCATATAATATTTTTCAACTTAAAGCAGGTCCAAATGGACCAACACCACTGACAACTATTGTTTGTGCCACCACCTACTAGTCGCCAACAACACCGCCGGCGTCATCATCGTCGCCAACATCTTCGCCGATGCTAGTACCAGAACCTCCTGCCACCGCCAACACCACCACTATTGCCAGCAGCAACTTCACCCACCGCCACCTCTGCCGCCGCTATCGCATTGCCTCCATCACCACAGCTGCCACCGCCGGCAACACCACCACTGCCGTCACTAGCACCACTTCGTCGTCACCGTCACAATCGACCACACCAATGTGCAAGAGTTGTAGTGCACCTGTACTCACTCTCAATGCGTAACGATTTTCAATGATGCTTTCTGTTTAACTTTCGGTGATGCTTTCTGTGCCGAATTAAATAGTTAATAATCTGGAGGAGTTGTGCAGCAAGTCCAAATGCATGCATGCTTTCTGTTTAGCTTACGCCACTGCCGTCTCCGGCACCATAAATAAATATAGGGGGTGTTTGGGATTCCTTTTCAAATCTACTTATTGACTTATTTGTTAGATGTGGAGTCTCGTTTAGAGGCGGCCGGCCCTAATTAGGGTTAGCCGGCCCTAATGGGCCTATCTCTACGGTTTGGGCCTAACTTGGAGAACAAGTTAGGAACCCTAGTTTTAATCTATAAATACCCTATGTTGTAATTGTAATCTGTGTGTCTTTGAGCTTAATGAAATAACCTAGTTGCAGCCCGTGGATGTTGGTCCCCCACTGGGACCGAACCACGTAAAGTTCTTGTGTCGTTTATTTTTCTGTACCGCGTGATTATCGTTTGTGCATGTGTGTGAGTTGATTCCGCTGTGCCACGTTGTTCCTAACAAGTGGTATCAGAGATTTGGCTCGTTATTTACACACAGTCTGCACGGTTTTCGATCGAGAAAAAGGGTAGAGGCTGATCGAGGGTTGATTCAGATCTGCTGCTACAGTACCGCCGCCGCTACAGTACAGCCGCCGCCGCGAACAGTGTTTTCCGGAAAGAACAGTGTTTTCTGGCGAGCGTGAACAGTGTTCCGGAAAAAAAAATTTCGTTTTTTCTGCTGCTGCTCCAGGGCTGATTCGCAGCATAGTTTCTTGTTTTTTGGGCCGCCGGAATTAGGGTTTTTTCAAACCCTAGGTTGCGCAAAAGGGGAAAGAAAACGGGGATGTTTTGGAGGAAAACAGGGCTGTTTCGAGAGAAAACAGGGCTGTTCGGGACTGATTTGGAGTGATTTTGCAATTAGAGTTTCTGTTGTGGATCTCTTGGATTTGCTGGTTTCACTCGGCTTTGCAGGTGAAGCGTCGGGTCAGGTGTCTCAGGTTATGATATCGCAGGTATAAATGGTTTTGTTTATAGTACCAGGTTAATCTCTTTGAAGCCGCCGATTAGGGTTTGGTTATAAAACTCTTGGATTCGTCGGGTAAAGGTTAGAGTTTTGTTTAGTTCTGTTTGACTGTGTATTATCAACTATTTGGGAACCGGGTTATGTGAAATTCAGTATTCGGGTTAAGATTTGTCTGCGAGGTTTATTGCAGGAGCAGATCGGTTTATTGACAGTGTTTGGTAGAACAACTGTCAAGTTCAGGCCCATGACATTACTGTGTTTATTTCACTATTTCGATTTGTTTTCTGTTTGCTATTGTTATAGCTGAAGACGAGATGGGTGTAATCGAAGGTTTGACGGTTTGGATTTCAGTTGGTTGGTTTTGTCAAAAGAACTAGAGTGTGGTACTGTGGGATAAAACCGGTGAAAATGGAACCAGTAGGTTTGGAATGCTTTGGGTTTTAAGTATTCCGGTTCTGGTGTGCTGGTGACGACGCAAGTGAAAAAAAAGGAAGTCAGGTGATATTGCTCGGTTGAAAGATTTTTCGGTTAGGGTTAGCCGATCGGGTGTACGGTCGCGGAATCCTTGGTACCGTTTGCTTTCATGAAAGCTCTGCTGCTGTTGTAACTGTTTGCCGGTTAGCTGGTCTAGAACTGTGACGTTGTTTCTTGTTCGGTGGTGATCAGTGGTACGACATTTGGCATGGGTTGGGATATCAGGGACAGTGGGAACTGGGCATAGTTGACTTGGTGGAGCTGCATGGAGGTGTGGGACATTCTTTAGAGTCGATGTCAAATATAGTAAATTCTGCTTCTGAGAATGTGTCTGGGTTGATGCATTGGGACTCAGTGAAGGCAGTGGAGACTCATGGGTTCAAGATTCTGGTATGCTTCATTACTCACTTCTGCGAAGCATTGGTGAATCTATTGTTTGAAGACTTTGGGAAGATACAAGTTTATGTATCGCTGGAAGAAGGGAACCAACTTCCGAGTATTAAAGTCTTGGCTCGCTGCATCGGGTAGAGCTAAGTGGATTCATTTTGCAAGTGTGAATCCTAGAGCCACGGAGATGTTAGCTGAGTGCATTCGGAGGTTTAAACCAGGTTAGGGGTTTTGGGAACAGTGGGAGCATGGGACGTGTTTTGTGTACAGTTCAAAACACCGTTGGGTTTTGAAGACCGGAATTCTGAATGGGAAAATCTCTCCGTGGTACTTGCAGGTTTTGGAGAGTGGTGTTTCCTCTGGAAGTCTCTGGAGTCGGTAGTTCGAGTGAGTAGGTGCCGGTTGAGATTGAGGATGAGTTAATGGCGGGTTTTGCCATGGCTGGGTCAGTGATGATTGCTGGGTTGGAGCTCGGGGGAGCTTCAACGGGCTCTTCTGGTAATTGAGGAGTTGGCTGCTGCAACTAGGAGGATTGGATTGAAGTCTTAGCTTGTTTATGGGAACTGAAGGCTTGGAGGACTTTTGTTATTTGAAATCTTAGCTTGTTCTTGGGAGCTGGAGGCTTGGAAACTTCTAATAGTGAAGTGCTAGCTTGTTCTTAGAACTGGAGGCTTGGAGGATTTCTGTTATTGAAGATTACTGGAGTTACTAGTATAGGGTCTGCTTGGATGGTAGATTGAGGATTGCTCGAGCCTCCAAGTGGGAGATTGTTAGATGTGGAGTCTCGTTTAGAGGCGGCCGGCCCTAATTAGGGTTAGCCGGCCCTAATGGGCCTATCTCTACGGTTTGGGCCTAACTTGGAGAACAAGTTAGGAACCCTAGTTTTAATCTATAAATACCCTATGTTGTAATTGTAATCTGTGTGCCTTTGAGCTTAATGAAATAACCTAGTTGCAGCCCGTGGATGTAGGTCCCCCACTGGGACCGAACCACGTAAAATTCTTGTGTCGTTTATTTTTCTGTACCGCGTGATTATCGTTTGTGCATGTGTGTGTGTTGATTCCGCTGCGCCACGTTGTTCCTAACATTATTAACTTTTCTAAAAAGTTAATAAGTTAAAAGCTTGTTTGGGTAGACCAAAAGGAGATGGGAAAATAGGGTTTGAAAAGTTGTTTTTAAGAAGTAAGGAGGGTGTGACTTCTCAAACCTCCTTATTACTTTTGACAAAAAGGACTTTTTGATGTTAAATAAGGAATCCCAAACACCTCCATAGCAGGCATTACTTATTTTTCTTTTTTTCATTAAACGGTTAATTTCAACCCGATCCCATTTTGTCAAAACTCTTTTTAACCCGAACAAAATTGACACCTTTTCAAAGCGTGCCATTTTGACCCGAACCTATTTTGCTCAGAATCCATCCTGACACGAACCCATTCTGACCCGTTACCTTGCCTGACCCAACCCTCCTAATTTCAAATTTGCCAGGCAATATAATAATAAAGCTAAGAAGAAAACGGGTCAAATGGGCAAACTAGTTGAACGATGACCAAGTGTTTTTTTAATGCATACAACTTCTTAAATAACTTTATTGACAAATTATTATTGTAAAGCATATGTTATTCATATAACCTTGAAAGATGGACAGGAGGGTGTTTTTGGTAAATCCATCTGGGTCCGTTCCGTACTAAAAATACCCATTTGTTGTGACTGTGAGAATGCGTTACCGGTAAACTCACGGGATCATGTGATCAAGTAAAACACAGCTTGTGCGGGGCAGGTGGCCTTTGAGGGTTAAAGGCAGAAATCTAGTTGAAGCTGTATCCGAACCTAAGACCTTTGCTAGAGGGACTGAGGTGCTTAGCCGCTTGCTACCGTGCCACCCTCTTGAACGCTAAAAAATCCCCATTTTGGCCAAAACTATTTTTGGCCCGCTCCCGACATGCCTGCTTTGCTACCTTTAGAAATACCCATCAAGTAATATTCTATTTTGAGACTTGGATTAATACAGCATAAGCCTTAGACATTCAGATTTCTGGATGTCTTTTGTAGATGAGTGTTTGTGAATTTATGTTTATTGACAGGTATGACTTTTCTTACATTAATTTTAGTTCTTGGTAATTAATTTCAGGAAAATTCAACGAAGTCCTAGACATCTTCATCAAGATGCAAGAAGCAGGTGTACAACCTGATAAAGCTACATGCAACATCTTAATTGAAAATTGTTGCAAAGCAGGTGAAACTCGGGTTATGATGAAAGTTCTTAAATATATGAAAGAAAACTCGCTTGTTCTTCGCCAGCCGATATATACAAAAGCTCTTGAAACTTTAAACAATGCAGGGGAAAATGATTTTCTCCTTAAGGAATCAAATCGTCATTTATCTATACATTACAAGAAACCAGAACCCCTAATGAAGGATACAGTTTCTAACACAATATCTATAGATCAGCACCTCGTGTTAAATCTTTTGACCAGAAAACACTTTCTTGGTGTTGACTTTTTACTTAAACAGATGATGGAAAAGAACGTCTTTTTGACTCCCGAGATTGTTTCATCAGTTATTGAAGCATACATTGCTCAAGAGAGACCTCACGGTGCTGTTTTGGCCTATGAGTATGGTAAGAAAATAGGGATAAAATATGAGAAAATTTCATATCTTTCTTTGGTGGGATTGTTTATTAGGACAAACTCTTTCCCAAAGATTACAGATATAGTTGAAGAAATGATAAAAAATGGAATCTTTCTTGGAGTTAATCAAAGTGCATTGTTGATATACAAGCTCGGGTGTGCTAAAAAGCCTGTTTCAGCTGCGAAAGTATTCGACTTTTTGCCTGATAATGAGAAGAACACGACAACTTACACTGCTTTAATGGCAGCCTACTTTGCTTCAAGAAATACTTCTAAAGGACTTCAGGTTTTTAAAGAAATGAAGGATGTTGGGATTCCTGTTGTTCTTGGAACTTATAATGTGTTGTTGGCTGGTCTTGAAAAAAGTGGCAGAGTTGTTGAGTTTGAGTATTACAGGAAAGAGAAAAAGCAGTTGATGCAGAACATTAGTGTTTCTGAAAATCAAGAATCTGCAGAAGAATTGACTTGTAACTTGTTGTTTGGTAGGGATTATGCATCTTGAAACTTGAAGAATTTGACAAAAGTGATTTAAGGGGTGATTTGGTACAGGTGAATGGAAAGGGTTTGTTTGAGAGAAGGAATGTGATACGAACCCACAACTGGATCAGAAAGGGTAGGGGCAGACACAGTGGCTGCTGGGTGGCGGGAAAAAGGCTCAAAATTGGAAGAGGTGGGGGTGATCCAGAAAATCAGGAAGTGGGAGAAACCGTTCCCACCAATTTTATTTTTAAGTAATTGTTCCCTGCATTTCTTTTAGTGTCGATGTTTATTTAATAAAATTAGGGTTCTTACCTTGTATTGGAGATTTAATCCTTCTCGAATTGGATTACACTATCGTTAATTTCAAGCTTTCGATTTCCGGTGCCAGGAAATCGAATGGAGCCTACGTCTCGAAATTTAGCAGATCAATTAGCAACCATTGCAGCACAATTAGACGCCATCCTTGCATCTTTGAGGGATGATGTTGAAGAAATCAAAGTTCAGGTGATCGGTGATGGTTGTGACAGTGAAGAATCAGAAGGTGATTTGAAGAACATGGTGGTGGAGGAACCGCAGGGGTCCGAGCATGACCCTCTTCAGCAACTTGGATCCGGAATTGATGACGTCAACAAGATCAGTGGCGTCTGCGGAAATGGCAGAATGGGCGCTGACGAAATTAACAAAATTGATGTCACCGGAATTGAAGATTGGGGGGCCGCGAAGAATTTAACGGCAAATGGAAGCCATGATCGGAAGGGGAGAGGAGAAATTGGTGCTCTATAAAAAACCCAAAATCACGTGAAGTGGCTGCGTACCAGTTTATCTCCTGCTCACTTGACTTCATGGGCCGACAAACAGGATAAATGGGCTAAACCTGGTGGATGGACTACATGTTGAAAATTGGAAACGGATGTTACCATTACTTTCATCAGGTATGGCCTAGCCCACTTGCACATAAAACAGTTGTTGCTTATTGGCCCGATATAGGTCCCAACTCGACCACAATTGTTAAAACTCAAGATATCGGGAAGCAGACTACTCGAAGATTAGTGAAGGGACAGATCTCGGCAACCATAGAATGGCTTATTGCATGGTACAATAATTCCCCTCGTTTCGACTTGAGGACAAGTCGTTTCACCGGCCGGGATGTATTGGTACGAACCCACAATTGGATCAGAAAGGGTAGGGGCAGACACAGTGGCTGCTGGGTGGCGGGAAAAAGGCTCAAAATTGGAAGAGGTGGGGGTGATCCAGAAAATCAGGAAGTGGGAGAAACTGTTCCCACCAATTTTATGTTTACGTAATTGTTCCCTGCATTTCTTTTAGTGTCGATGTTTATTTTGTAAAATAGGGTTCTTACTTTGTGTTGGAGATTTAATCCTTCTCGAATTGGATTACACTATCGTTAATTTCAAGCTTTCGATTTCCGGTATCTATCCTGTTCCCACCAATTTTATGTTTAAGTAATTGTTCCCTGCATTTCTTTTAGTGTCGATGTTTATTTATAAAATTAGGGTTCTTACCTTGTATTGGAGATTTAATCCTTCTCGAATTGGATTACACTATCGTTAATTTCAAGCTTTCGATTTCCGGTATCTATCAGAATGGAGATGGGTAGGCCTGGCTAAACGGTCTGGTCGGGTCCAGTATCGGGTCATACCGGGTTCGGGTCAAAAAGATGTTTCTGTTCAGTGTTTTCGATTCTCTCCAAATAGAGAGAAAGGGAGAGAAATAAAGGTTATAAGAGTCTTGTTTCTAGGTTCATTCTTGGTATGAATTATGAGGGGCAATAAAAAAAGGTATGCTTCATGTGCATTGCGCAAGCTCTACAAAATTGAGAATCACACAAGAATCAATCGTGAATAATTGGTATTGATCCAAATAGGTTCAGTAGTGTGAGCCATATAATTTGTCTATTATGCACATACTTTGTATAGGCTTTTAGATTAATGCAGCTAAACTTGGACTTTTATGTGACCATAAATTGCAAACTTGCCAACAAACTCTAGATTTGAGTTCAAGCTGATAGTACCATTCAAGTCCATTTCAGGATTTCATCAAAGATCTTGAGTTGCACCAAATTCTCATGTTTCATTCACCTGTCACGGACTCATGGTAAAACCCGAAGTCAAATTCGAAACACCACTCTGCATGCACTCCTCTTACCCCATTTACTAGCTTTGCTTATTTAGGTTTCTGTTCTGAAACAAACTCAAAATTCCTTGATTTAACATTCATGGTTGCTTTGAATCCCCCCTTTCGGTTTCTCCAAACGAACAAACCCCTTTTGTGGTCAACCATCTGGTCCATGTACTAAAAATACCCATTTCAGCCGGAACTCGTTTTGCCCCGCTTCCGGCATCCCCGTTTTGCGTCCTCCAGATATATCCATCAAGTAATTTTTTATTTTGAGATATGTATTAGTCACGCATAAGCCTTAGACATATCAGATTCCTGAATGGTTTTTTGTTGAGTCTTTGTGAATTTGTGTTTATTGACCCATAAGACTTTGATTACTGTAATTTTAGTTCTTGGCAATTGATTTAAGGGAATTTTTAGCAAAGTCCTAGACATCTTTATCAAGATGCAATAAGCAGGAGTACAACCTGATAAAGCTACATCTTGATCTTGCTTTTTGTGGGATGTGGAATTTCAAATGCAAGATGAAATACCTATTGATTCTGTTCCTTACTAGCAATGATATGGGATTGTCTATGTACTTGTTGATGGTTAAATGGTATTTTCAAATCCTCTCAAGGTTTGCTATGCTTCTTGGACCTTGGTGGTTCAGATCCTGTGATATACTATTCTATCAGCGTGATGCTGATGGTTATCGATACAATTGTTCTTGGTCATTTCTGCAATAGATCTGCTGTCGATTCCTTTGCTGTTGATAATTTTTTCAAGCTGGTGCTTCTCAAAGTCTGCAGTCCTGAAATTGGTGCTGTTATTATGTCCAGTTTTGTTCTAAGAATTCAGCAGTGATTGAGGATTTTGGTCAGCTGCAGCTGCACTTTGAATCGCCTGATCTGCTCCTGGTTATGATGATTTGTTTTGCTGCTTATGTTCTTTGAACAGATATATTCTGATAGTCAATAGTTATGCTGGTAGGGATTATGATATGTTATATTCTGCTACCCAATTGAATATGCTCTGCTTTTACCTTATGCTACCATGGTCTTGTGCTGCTGCTATATGTTATTAGACTAGTTATATAATTATATATCTAGAAGATATCCATGTATAACATTATTCTCTATATATAGAGCTTCTATGTAACCCTATTATACACACAATCAATGTGCATATTCTTCCTGGATTAAGTTCTGTGATAATACTTGGGGACTGTTTGTCTGTTAGGGATTGGCATGCTGCTGTTCTTCATTTGGTCATGTGAATTATGCTGATGTTCCTGGAGTATATTAGAAATGAAATTAATGCTTCTCTAGTGCCCCTTTGAAATAGCTGGATACTTGATTTATGTAGAGATTATGGCTGATGTTGGCTTAGTGCCGTGGTCTGAATTGTTGATGCTTATTCGCACTGTTGCTGTGTTATTTGATATTGCTGCTGTGGATTGGTGTCCTGATATCTCTGGAGCTACTGACCATGTTTTTTAAATAGATGTTGCTGCTGCTGTAAAAGAGGTCGACAGCGGTCTGATTTCCTTTGTTAGTTCTCTTTTTTGGCTTCTGCTGATATTATCATTTTATGGGTCAGCATGCTCATTCTCATCTGGGCAACTGCTACTTTCTGGTTTGAAATTTGTTGAAGCTTCATGTTAGATTTGTATTCTCTTGGTCAATTATACCCATGGAATGCAATTCAATCCTTTAATGCCACTGGAGTTCTCTATTTTCTGCTATTATTGTTGTTTAGTAGGCTGCTGAAATTTGATGAAGCTTCATATTGTTTTTGTATTCTCTTGTTACTTTTGATGGTATTTGATCTATCAGTTTTTGGATTTGCATGATTTCTGATCTTTGAGCTTGTTCTCCTCTGTATCACCTTTTTCCCTGGATTGATCTAGTTTTTTCAGGCTTTGTTTTTTCGCTTTGGGTTTGTCTTAGGGAAGGCTAAGTTCTGTGTTGTATTCATTTTATTTATACATTACAAGAAACTGGAACCCCTGATAAATGATACAGTTTCTGACACAATATGCATAGATCAACGCCTTTTGTTAAATCTTTTGACCAGAAAACACTTTATTTATGCTGACTTTTTACTTAAAGAGATGATGAACGAGAACATCCTATTGACTCCTGCAGTTATTGAAGCATACATTGTTCATGAGACCTCACGGTGTTGTTTTGGCCTATGAGTATGGTAAGAAAATGAGGATAAAATATGAGAAAAATTCCTATCTTTCTTTGGTGGGTTTGTTTATTAGGACGAATTCTTTCCCAAAGATTGTGGTTATTGTGGAAGAAATGACAAAAAAATGTTATCTTTCTTGAAGAAATGACAAAAAATGGATTCCTGTTGCTCTTGGAACTTATAATGTGAAAATTTGGTTAATCAGAATTGCAACATAAACACAGGTTTAGATCATAACTCTATCTTAGAATCTTTCATTAACTCGAAAGAACAAATTAACCCATATACTCTGGTTTATATAGAGATTACAAGAACTTGAAAAATACAAATTTGATCACAAATACAATTCCTATTTTTTCTAGGTTTGTATTTCACTAATTAATTAAAAACAAACTCTTGTATCCTTATCAAGTTTAGTCATGTGCTCGACCAAACTCAGTAGCCGCCCTCCATATGCTCGAACAAGTCAGCCCAGCCCAAACGGGCAATTACGGTCCAACATAATGTGTTGTTGGCTGGTCTTGAAAAAGTGACAGAGTTGTTGAGTTTGAGTATTATAGAAAGGAGAAAAATCAAGAATCTGCAGAAGAAATGACTTGTAACTTGTTGTTTGCTAGGGATTATGTATCTTGAAACTTTAATAACTGGACACAAGTGATTTAAAGGGCGATCTGTATTAGTCTATGTTATGTCTAGTATTCTAGAGGGTTCTAATTGTAATATCTAGGGGTCCTAAGTGTATTATCTTGCTCTTTATAATGAGCTCTTGTTGTTTCATAATTTACTCAATCAATACACAACCCTTGGCTTGACTTGGTATCAAAGCCAAGGAAACCTTTCAAAAAAAAAAAACTGATGGCTCTCTCAAGACTGATCAGAATCCCTCTAAACTCCTGATCAGAATTCCGGTAAAAACCCTTGCCTTTTTCCGGTAAAATCCTTCCTTCAAACAGCCATGGCATCAATTGCTCTCTTCTCCACTGCTGAGAAGACCTCACACAACAGCCACAAATTTCCTTTCACCCTCACCCCTTCCAACTATGGGTATTGGAAGGCTATGATCGAACCGTTTCTGATCACCAACCTGTTGTTTGATTATGTAAATGGAACGATCCCTTGTCCAACACAAACCATCGCCATTGAAGCTGACAAAGCCAGTGACTCCTCCGTCACCGAGAACCCCAATTACACACGCTGGATTGCCATTGATGCACACGTAAGGATGATCATCCTATCTACCATCTCTGAAGCCTCCTTCCAACATGTTTAAGGTACGTCTTCTAGGGATCTTTGGCTTGCTTTAGAACGTGCATATGCACCAAATACAGCCTCTCGTGAATACACCTTAAAAACTCAGTTACTCCGGATAACTATGAAGGGTGATGAAACCCCAATTGCTTATTTAAGTCGAACAAATGAATATGCATCAGCCCTTACCAATATTGGGGAACCAATGAAGGATAAAGACCTTGTCATGCTTACTATTTCTGGCCTCCGAGATGAGTACAATGGGTTAAAACCCACTCTCCTGGCCCGCCACCCACCGGTTACATTTAATGAACTGCACGGCCTTCTATCTGATCATGACTACATGATTAACAAGCCCATACCCGCTGTCCCACCACCCCAGATCTTCACTGCCACCACAGGGACTCCTAATCAGCCTCAACTCAGAAACTTGCAACAGCTTGCATCTCAATTAGGATATCACTTAAATCCTATTGGCTATCTGACCTCTCAGCCCCAAGTTTTTTATGCTGCTCGGCCCTACACCAGTCGTGGAAATCGTAGAGGTAATTCTCGTGGTAACTCACGCAGCACTTACAGAGGTCGTGATCGTTCTGCCCCTGCTCGACAGTTTGGCTGGGCTTCAACCCAAAACTTGGTATATGGACATTGTTCTCGTTGTGGTATAGGCCACCTTCCCTCTTAGTGCCCAACTCAGTCTTCTCAGCCTACTGCTGCTGCTGCCCGAAACAGTCCCAAGCCAATTTTGCAAGTTTTTCGGATTTTGGCTCAACATCAACAACCACTTGGTTTCCTGACACAGGTGCTAACAGCCATGCTACTCCTGATTTATCAAACCTTGACAACTCCGAGGTCTATCCAGGTAATGACTCTCTCCATGTTGGCGACGGTAATCCTTTACCCATTCTTCACATAGGTTCATCTACATTCTTTTCACCAAATAAAACCTTCAAACTTATTGATATACTTCATGTTCCCACTATTCAAAAGAATTTGTTATCCGTTAAGCAATTTTGTCTTGATAATAATGTTTATTTTGAGTTTCACTCTTCTTTCTTTGCTGTGAAGGACGAGTCTTCACACATTACCCTGCTGACGGGCCCAAGTAAGAATGGTCTATACTCTCTTTGTCTTCCTCAGCTTCAAGTGCTTCCTAAACAAATCTTCACAGCAACCAAAGCTCCTTCCAACATTTGGCATCAACGTCTTGGACATCCACACTGTTATTTCTAGTTGTTCCTTACCAGTATCTACAAAACTTTGTTCTTCTTTATGTACTCCATGTCAGTTAGGAAAATCTTCCAAACTTTCATTGGACAAATCCACCTTTCAAAGTAATAATGTTTTGGACTTAATATATTGTGATGTTTGGGGGCCCTCACCTACTGTTTCTCTTGATGGGCATCGATTCTTTCTATTATGTGTTGATCACCACTCTCGTTATATGTGGTTTTATCCCCTTACCCAAAAATATGATGTTTACTCTACATTTACAAATTTTGTAACCATGGTAGAACGCCAATTTAACACCAAACTGAAGTGTGTTCAAACCGATTGGGGAGGGGAGTTTCGTAACCTCTCTCCGTTCTTTACCAATCTTGGAATTATCCATCGACGCTCATGCCCTTATACAAGTGAACAAAATGGCATTGTTGAGCGTCGTCATCGTCATGTTGTGGAAATTGGACTTGCTCTTCTTGCCCAATCTTCTCTTCCTCAACGTTTCTGGCATTTTGCATTTGAAACCGCAACTTATCTTATTAATCGGTTACCCTCCAGAATCTCCTCCAATATATCACCCTTCCAACAAATTTTCAAACACGAACCAGATTACTCGTTCCTTCGTGTTTTTGGTTGTCAATGTTTTCCATATCTCCGGCCGTACAACCGTCACAAAATGGATTTTCGCTCTACTCCATGCATTTTCCTTGGCTATAGCCCTACCCATCATGGGTATCGTTGCTTTGACCCCATCACTGAACGAATCTATGTCGTTCGACATGTTCGTTTCAATGAAACTGTCTTTCCTCTTCAAACTCCTACATCACAACCCCCGACCCCACCATCTCCTCTATATATTTCTATTTTTCCTATACCACCTCCTACCCCTATACCCACTGATCCTACCCAACCTGACTCTCCCTCTCCACCCCAGTCACCCACACCCTCTTCACCACAATCACCACCTCCAAACACCAGTCCCACTTTCACCCAGTTTCCTACTCCGACACCCCCACAATCCCTAAATGTTCACAACAGTCCACCTGCTACCCCTTCTGTTCCTTCTCCCCCACCACCTCCTCCTAGGTCTCGGCCATCCCACCTCCGACAAAACCCTAAAAAGACAACTCCTTATGATCCCTCTGCCTATGTCACCACTCGTTCTCCTTCTCCAATTCTGGAACCTACTTCCTTTACCGTTGCCAACAAATCTCCGGAGTGGCGTAATGCCATGACCGAGGAGTTTCAAGCGCTTCATAAAAATGGAACATGGACTTTAGTACCTTATGTTGACAATACTAATCTTATTGACTGTAAGTGGGTATACAGGTTGAAGAAAGATTCCCAAGGCAAAGTCACTCGTTATAAAGCTCGCCTTGTTGCCAAAGGTTTCCACTCAACAACCCGGCATTGACTATCATGAAACATTCAGCCCTGTGGTTAAATCAAGCACTATTCGGGTTATTTTGTCTCTTGCTGTGACTAATAGCTGGCCTTTACGACAATTGGATGTGCAAAACGCCTTTTTTGCATGGTGACTTAAAGGAAACCGTTTATATGAAACAGCCACCGGGCTTTACTGATCCATCTAAACCGGATCATGTGTGTCTTCTTCATAAGTCCCTTTATGGCCTAAAACAGGCTCCCCGGGCTTGGTTCAAACGCTTGTCCACAGCCCTTCATCACATCGAGTTCTACGGATCCAAGACTGATCCTTCACTATTTATTCTCAACAACAGTGGCACACTTGTTTATGTTCTTGTATATGTGGATGACATCATTATTACCGGCAACAACACTTCGGAAATTGATAGCATCATTCATCGTCTGAGCTCTATTTTTGCTATTAAAGACCTCGGACAACTGCATTATTTTTTGGGGATTGAAGTCATTCATCATAGGAAGGACATTATTCTCTCACAACAGAAGTACATTCTTGATATTCTCCATCGATCAGGCCTCTCCACTTGCAAACCAGTATCCTCTCCTATGTGTCCTTCTCAAGTGTTCAACATCGATGACAGTCCATTACTTTCTGATCCCACTTAGTATCGTCAGACCGTTGGGGCTCTGCAGTATACTACTCTCTCTAGGCCGGACATTGCTTTTGCTGTGAATCGTGTGTGTCAATTTATGCATGCTCCAACAGACAATCACTGGTCTGCTGTTAAACGCATCTTGCGTTACTTACAAGGGACAACCAACTTGGGCCTTCTTATTCGACACACCTCAGGCTCCTGTTTACAAGCCTTTACCGATGCCCAGTGGCATAATGCTACCTCCTCTCCGGTCCAAGCCAACTCTGAATCCGATTGGGCTGGTTGCCCGTCGACTGTCGATCCACGGGAGGATTTGCTATCTATTTGGGATCAAACCTTGTCTCCTGGACTGCACGCAAACAACGAACTGTCTCAAGATCCTCAACCGAATCTGAATACAAGGCCCTAGCTGATACAGTGGCTGAACTAATTTGGCTAAAATCCCTCCTGCATGAACTCGGCACTTCAGTAAACTCACCTCCCACTCTTTGGTGTGACAACTTGGGAGCCACTTATCTTTCTGCCAATCCTGTGTTTCGTGCTCGCACTAAGCATGTTGAAGTAGATTTTCATTTCGTTCGTGAACAGGTGGCTCAAGGGCAACTGAAGGTTCAATTTATCTCTACATCTGATCAAATCGCAGATGTCTTCACCAAGCCTCTATCTTCCAAAAGATTTATGTTTTTAAGGTCCAAGTTGTAGGTCGTTCCCCGCCCTCAACTTGCGGGGGAATATTAGTCTATGTTATGTCTACTATTCTAGAGGGTTCTAATTGTAATATCTAGGGGTCCTAAGTGTATTATCTAGCTCTTTATAATGAGCTCTTATTTTTTCATAATTTACTCAATCAATACACAACCCTTGGCTTGACTATCTGGTACAGGTGAATGGAAAGGGTTCGTTTGAAAGAACGGAGATGGAGAATTAAAGATGTTTTGTGTTAATCAAGTACGGAATACAGAAATTTCAAACATGATCAGTTCACTTACACTACTATGATGGATACTGGGGAATTTCAACAATGAAGTTTGTTTTCCAGAAAATGCAAGAAAAAGGGATCAAAATTGATGTGGTTACTTATACTTCAATGCTGCATTGGCTTTCAAATGATGGTGATGTTCAAGGGTCTGTGAAGTTGTTGGAGGAAATGAAAGATAAGGGCTTTTATCCAACTCTTGTTTCTTTCACAGCTTATATGAAACATAGTTCACACTAGCTACACCAAAGTCTTTGAAATCATGGTTAGATTAATAATTATGTTAGATAAGTTCAAGCGAATAAGAGTTTTTGGATGGTTTTTTGTTGATGAGTCTTTGTGAATTTGTGTTTGTTGACCCAGAAGACTTTGATTACATTGGTTTTAGTTCTTGGCAATTGATTTCAGGAATATTCAAGATTACAACCTGATAAAGCTACATCTTGATCTTGATTCTGTTCTTTACTAGCAATATTATGGGATTGTCTATGTACTTGTTGATGGTTAAAGGGCATTTTCAAGTCTTCTCAAGATTTGGTACGCTTCTTGGTGGTTATAAGGGCATGAGGTATCCCTCACACGAGGGTGTGCGTGAGGGGCCACACGCCGTGACCAACCTTGCAACACTGCCCCCCTATGGCGTGGAAGGGGGGAGGGGTGTAACATTTCTGATTTTCATCATGTAATCGTTTGATTTCAATAAACAAACACATTTCAGTTTCGATTCGTGTACAAACAAACTACGATGCAGTCACATACACAAACTATTCTATTACAATAACAAATCAAACAAAAACACCATTATCTCACAAGCCCCGAGGACCAAAACTGACAAAACTCAAAAACTACAAAACTAGGCAAGCACGGTCGCGCCTAGGACTAGGCACGGTCGCGCCTGCTGACCTAAGCACGGTCGCGCCTAATACAGGCACGGTCGCGCTGCTGAAACCACGTGACTCCGCAGAGTCAGTCAGTGGTCCATGCTCGTCGAATCAAATCGCGTTAAGGCCGGATTTCACGCGTCCGACCATACGCAACTGTACACCATCTGAAACACGTCTCCGATTTTCAATCATCAACTACCCACTCCCACCACAATCACGAATTCGCAAACTTGACGTTATAAGGAGAATCCAATGCCCCTTACACCCTCATATGCATCCACACAATCACCCAGAACTCTCACTCGACACTCATACAACCTCTGTCGTCCGATTGATCGCCGAGAAGCAAAGCCGTCGACCCGTAGCCGACTGCATTAAATTGCCCTATTATAACAAGTAAGTAATACACCATTAGCTTCATATCACCCCCTACTACGAAAGCCCTATGCCAATTCGTAGTAAAAACACTCAAATCGGCCCGATTGTTGAACAAAAAGTCGAAACTACACTTTTAGTCGAACTACCACTTAAACACGATGTAAATACAATTAAACTACATAGATAGATTCGCAATCATCCACTAAATGAAAGCCCTAAGAATCCAGAAGTGTTTAATATAAGAATCGAGCGATTTGGGTCTGGAAAAGACCCGACACGGTCGCGCTCATAAACGAGCGCGGTCGTGCCCGACCAAGCACAGTCGTGGTCCGAGTGTGGCCCGGCCGTGCTTACCGAGCAAACAAGTCCTGCCCAAAAACAAACACTAGACGCGGTCGTGCTGGACACGAGCACGGTCGTGCTCTATGTCTAGACACACTGTGGTCTTCTGACTCGACCACGGGCGCGCTCCAGACCACCACGGTCACGCCCGAAGGCGAGCGCGGTCGTGCCGTTGATGAACACGGTCGTGCTCAGTCAAAAATTAACTTTTACAGTTTCTCAGATTTGATGATTTCATAAAGCTTATGTTATAAACCTAACTGTTTAAACAGAATCTTACCATTATTAAGCACAACAATTATTTTCATCGATTAAATTGTTTTAAACCGATTTTTACCATTTGAAAATACATTTTCATTTAAAATTTCTAAATTTATAAAAAGTTATAGCCAGATTTTATAAAACACTTTATTATGAAAAGGACTTGTATAAACCATTTGTACAAATCCTAGTTACATCAAATAAAACTTATCTAGATATAAACTACTTAATATTTTGTGACATTTTCTAAAATGAATAGATAAAACGAATTCATTTATTTATTTTATATTCAATCAAATATATATATATACCATACTACCTTTTACCCTAACTACATAAATAAATAATTTACTTATTTATTCAAATCTATTTATTTTAAACCACCAAGCCCTTAGTACAAGTTACAAACCCACTAAACCTTAGACTCTAGTCTTGGTACAAACATTGACACACGTTATACACTTATTCAATAGGTCAAACCTAGTGACTTACAACACGCCTTGGCATTTTGCTTGATTTATGCAATCCACACTCTCCAACACAAAGTGAGTTACATAGCCCCTCTTTTACTCTATTTACAAACTTTTGGGGTGGAACATGCGTTCTATTTACTATGTTTACAAACTACACAATATACAATTCCACCCTACAATCATGTGTTACAATTTTGAGCTTTGTGCTTGAGTACTAGGTGTGTAGACCAACACGCAGTTTGCTATTCACGTGCAATCATTAACTATTTTATAGCCTACAGTAAACAGTGATAGTTCTATTGAGTCTGACAAACCCACCCAGGTAGGGTGACTGTTACTGCCAACACGCGTTTGTTTTGCATGCTAGTTACAAAGGTTTGATTGTACTATCAGGTCACATGATGGTATCTCTCCATAAATGCCTTAATTGCCATGTTTGTATGAATTGTATGCACACGACACTATATTCTATTACATGACACGAAAACCTATGTATTCTCACCAACTTTTTAGTTGACTTTGTTTTTAACCATGTTTCAGGTGACAATGTTTGAAGTATTACAAGCTGCTACATATAGGATTTGGACCTAGCAATTAATCTAAACTATTTATATTTTGTAATCGCTACATTTGGTTCTTGTATGGTATGAACTTGCTACGTGTAATGAAAATGAATGTTTAAATTATTCAAACTTTAGCAACCATGAGCTATGAACAGTCTGCACAGCTTCACGCCCCGACGTTTTCCGCCGTCGGTTGGGGTGTGACAGATTGGTATCAGAGCCTTGGTTATAGGGAATTAGGTTATTAGACACCATTGACCTAGACTATAACTTTAGGACACCCAACAATGCCATGTTACATGTTTTATGTGATACGTGCTATTTGTTATA
Organism: Smallanthus sonchifolius; assembly: GCA_023525975.1. Taxonomy (NCBI): domain Eukaryota; kingdom Viridiplantae; phylum Streptophyta; class Magnoliopsida; order Asterales; family Asteraceae; genus Smallanthus; species Smallanthus sonchifolius. The sequence continues at coordinate 57,642,008 of CM042028.1, forward strand.
TGTCACATGCCTTATGTGTTAGTTATTTGATACTTAAATTGTTTAGCCTACAAGACTTAATAAGCATACGTAAATAATAAAATAAATCGTATCCATACCCATATCCTAAGCCGCATATCCTCCTTAACTGCTTCTATGTCATCATCGCCATAACTTGTGGAAAAACTCATACTCGTGGACATTTGCCTATCAAAAAAAAAAAAAATATTTTTCATACCCGTTAAGGTTTTAGACTCTGTTAATTATTAGAGTACACGTGCAATCTGGAAGGGTGACGCCTGTATTCTGGGTTTTCTGTCTAGGAAAGCATTTCATATAAATCCCAATCAACCGAGGGATCCATATGCTTTCCTGGGAATTCCCGGGATGAGTGTTTACCTATAGGCTAAAGCACGTCTCCTTGAAAATTATATAAGTCTAATTAACCTTAATATGTCATTGTGTTCAAGTAGAAATGTGATTACTTGAAAACAATCCGAACTATGAAATAAATGTGTTATTATTCCTCCTATCCTAAATTTCAACGGATTTTTATAAATTCTCACAACACTTTTGTATCATTCTCTTTTTATAGAATGCCTCCTCGTCGTAACATCAACCGCAACAACACCGACAACGCCAACGATAGCACCAACACCAATACCGGCAATGCCAACAACAACAATAATACCGACCTTGCTGCTCTCCTCACTCAGCTAGTAACTCAACTAACTCAAGCCAATAACAACAACAATGGGAACGCTAGTGGTAGTGCTAATACTGGTGGTGGCGGTGGCGCCAACCCGCCACAATGTACCTTCAAGCATTTCAACTCTTGCAATCCCCTGAAATTTTATGGTACCGAAGGAGCCACGGGACTCCTTCAATGGTTCGAAAGTATTGAGGGCACCTTCCTCAATAGTGACTGTCCGGACAATCTGCGTGTTCGCCATGCCACTAGTGTCTTTCAAAAACGGGCACTAACCTGGTGGAATGGGGAAAAGAGAACAAGGGGAGTAGAAGTAGCAATGGCTCTGCCATGGGATGAGCTGAAAAGGATCATGACCGAGGAATTCTGTCCTCGAAATGAGATGAAGAAACTGGAAGCGGAATTTTGGGATCTTACCCAAGATAGCGGTGAAAGCTTGGCGTACACCAACCGTTTTCACGAACTGAGCATGCTGGTACCTCACATGGTTACGCCTTTGTCTAGGTGTATTGAAAAATATATCGGTGGCCTACCGAGACAAATCCAGGACACTGTTTTGGGAAGAAATCCTGCAAGCCTGGAGGATGCTATTCGTCTGGCTGCTACTTTGACTGATAATCATGTTAAAGCATGTACTCTTACCAGAAAGGGGGCCAAGAAAGTTTCTGACACCACAACACCTCCTGCTCATGTCAAGGAGGTCAAAGTCGAACCGAACCACAACACGAGGAAGAGGAAAGCTAAGAACTATGCTGTGATCACTCCGGCTGCCCCAATTAATCAAGTTGCACCCTTGGCTCAAAATCCAGCCAAGAAAGCTTATGGAGGTACCTACCCACTCTGCAACAACTGCAACTATCATCACCCGCAAACTGTCCCATGTCGCATTTGCAATCATTGTGGGAAACTTGGCCATACGGCCAATATCTGCCGACAAAAGGCACTTACTACTCAAGCCAACCCGGTTAATCAACCCGGAGCTAATCAAGTGGTTCCAATCAATGCAAATGGACGGGCTTGCTTTGAATGTGGCAACCCGAACCACTTCCGGAACCAATGTCCGAAACTCGTGAACAATAATCAGGGTGGAGCTCGAGGGCGTGCTTTCAACATCAACGCCAATGAAGCTCAAGCCAACGATCATGTGGTTAACGGTACGTTTCTTGTAAATAAACAATTTGCATCTATACTATTTGATACCGGAGCCGATAAGAGTTTTGTGTCACTTAACTTTGAACCTTTACTTGCAAAAACACGATCCAAACTCGAGAAAACCTTCACCGTTGAAGTAGCGGATGGAAACTCCATCACTATTGACTCCATCATTCATGACTGCTCGCTAGAACTCAATGGTCACACGTTTCCAGTCAACCTTGTACCAATGCCGTTGGGAAGCTTTGACGTCATCATCGGCATGGATTGGTTATCTAAAAACCATGCCGAGGTCATGTGCTTTGAAAAGTACATTCGAGTACCTCTTCCACCGGGAGACATATTGAAAGTCTTTGGCGAGAAACCTTGCAAAGGACTCAAACTGATGTCATGCATAACTGCCCAGAAATACATTCGAAAGAAGTGCATGGTTTTCCTAGCTCATGTGATTCAAAAAGAAGACAAGGAGAGAAGAATAGAAGATATTCCCATCATTCGGGAGTTTCCCGAAGTCTTTCCCGACGACTTACCCGGTCTTCCACCTGTTCGGGAAGTAAAGTTTCGAATCGATCTTATACCCGGAGCAAACCCTGTGGCTAAAGCTCCATACCGGCTTGCACCTTCCGAATTGCAAGTGCTTGCAAGTCAACTTCAAGAACTCGCTGACAAAGGTTTCATACGGCCAAGTCATTCACCGTGGGGTGCACCAGTCTTGTTTGTTAAAAAGAAGGATGGTTCATTCCGCATGTGTATTGACTATCGAGAGCTCAACAAGCTTACAATCAAAAACCGCTACCCGTTACCTAGGATTGACGACCTCTTCGATCAACTCCAAGGTTCTACTTGTTTCTCGAAGATTGATCTTCGATCTGGTTATCACCAACTGCGTGTCCGAGAAGAAGATATTCCAAAGACCGCCTTCCGAACAAGATATGGTCATTACGAGTTCACGGTTATGCCTTTTGGGTTGACCAATGCACCTGCTGTCTTTATGGATCTCATGAACCGCATGTGCAAACCATACCTTGACAAATTTGTGATCGTTTTCATTGATGACATCTTGATCTATTCCAAGACTGAGGAAGAACATGAACAGCACCTTAGACTGATTTTGGATCTCCTGAGAACCGAACAATTATACGCCAAGTTCTCCAAATGTGAATTTTGGCTAAAGGAAGTTCAATTTTTGGGCCATGTTGTCAATAAAAAGGGAATACATGTCGACCCTGCCAAGATCGAAGCTGTCAAGAATTGGAGTGCTCCTCAAACCCCTACCGAGGTTCGTTCGTTCCTTGGTTTAGCGGGTTATTACCGAAGATTCATTTCCAATTTCTCCAAGATTGCTGTTCCCCTCACCGCCTTGACACATAAAGGTAAACCTTATGAATGGGGGCCGAAACAAGAAGAAGCTTTCCAAACTCTTAAACAGAAGTTATGTGATGCTCCTATTCTGACTCTTCCCGAAGGAAACGATGACCTAGTCGTCTACTGTGATGCCTCTAACCTAGGCCTTGGTTGTGTTCTCATGCAACGAGGCAAGGTAATCGCTTATGCATCGAGGCAACTCAAGGTCCACGAGAAAAACTATACGACGCACGATTTGGAGTTGGGTGCAGTCATATTTGCCTTGAAGATTTGGAGACATTATCTATATGGCACAAAATGTGTGGTATTTACCGACCACAAAAGCCTCCAACACATCTTCAATCAAAAAGAACTCAACATGAGGCAACGACGTTGGGTTGAACTACTCAACGACTACGATTGCGAGATTCGTTATCATCCCGGCAAGGCTAATGTTGTAGCCGATGCGCTGAGCCGTAAAGAACGCGTCATGCTCCAAAGTGTCAAGATTCATTCCGACATTCAAACCCGTATTCTAGCAGCTCAACACGTCTCGATTACCGAGGGCAATATGTATGGGGAAATGTCGTGTGGTGCTGAATTCCAACTGGAGACTAAAAACAATGGCTTGCTTTATTTCTTGGATCGTATTTGGGTTCCCAATCGCAATGATCTCCGGGAATTCCTCATGACTGAAGCACACAAGTCTCGGTATTCTATCCATCCCGGTGCGGATAAAATGTATCACAATCTTCGACCACAATATTGGTGGCCTGGTATGAAGAAAGACATTGCACTCTATGTTGCAAAATGTCTAACCTGCTCTAAAGTCAAAGCCGAACATCAACGTCCTTCCGGTTTACTTGAACAACCGGAAATCCCCGTGTGGAAATGGGAAAATCTAGCCATGGACTTCATTACTAAACTCCCCCGTACTTCAAACGGCTATGATAGCATTTGGGTAATCATTGACCGTCTCACAAAGTCCGCACACTTCCTGCCCATCCGTGAAGACTACCGGGTTGAGAAATTGGCCCGAATCTATATTAACGAAATTGTGAGTCGACACGGTAAACCTTTGAACATAATCTCCGACAGAGATGCTCGTTTCACTTCCAGATTTTGGCAATCTCTGCAGAAGGCACTTGGCACACGGTTGGATTTAAGCACAGCCTACCATCCCCAAACTGATGGCCAGACTGAACGAACAATCCAAACGCTCGAAGACATGCTGAGAGCCTGTGTCATAGACTTTGGTGGCAATTGGGATTCACACTTGACACTTATTGAATTCTCCTACAATAACAGCTACCACACCAGCATCAACATGGCTCCATTCGAAGCTCTTTATGGTCGCAAATGCCGTTCTCCCATCTGTTGGAACGAGATTGGTGAAGCACAAATCACCGGTCCCGAGTTAATTCAGGAAACATCCGACAAAATCCTTCAAATCCATGACAACATCCGAGTAGCGAGAAGTCGACAAAAGAGCTACTCAAAGTATCCCCTTGGAAGGGTGTGATCCGCTTTGGAAAGAAAGGCAAGCTAGCACCTCGTTACGTAGGCCCGTTCAAGATCCTTGAAAGAATCGGGAAAGTGGCTTACAAACTTGAGCTACCTCCAGCACTCAACAATGTTCATCCAACCTTCCACGTGTCCAACCTGAAGAAATGTCTTGCTGATGAGAACCTCCACATACCTCTTGACGACGTGCGCATTGATGAAACGATGCATTTCGTAGAGAAACCGGTGGAAATCATGGACCGTGAGATCAAGCAACTCAAGCGCAGCCGCATTCCTATAGTCAAAGTCCGTTGGGATTTTAAACGTGGTCCTGAGTTTACTTGGGAACGTGAAGATCAAATGAAACTCAAGTATCCTCACCTATTCACCAATTCTGCAGCCTCAACTAGTTGAATTTCGGGACGAAATCCCCTCAACAAGGGGAGACTGTAACATTTCTGATTTTCATCATGTAATCGTTTGATTTCAATAAACAAACACATTTCAGTTTCGATTCGTGTACAAACAAACTACGATGCAGTCACATACACAAACTATTCTATTACAATAACAAATCAAACAAAAACACCATTATCTCACAAGCCCCGAGGACCAAAACTGACAAAACTCAAAAACTACAAAACTAGGCAAGCACGGTCGCGCCTAGGACTAGGCACGGTCGCGCCTGCTGACCTAAGCACGGTCGCGCCTAATACAGGCACGGTCGCGCTGCTGAAACCACGTGACTCCGCAGAGTCAGTCAGTGGTCCATGCTCGTCGAATCAAATCACGTTAAGGCCGGATTTCACGCGTCCGACCATACGCAACTGTACACCATCTGAAACACGTCTCCGATTTTCAATCATCAACTACCCACTCCCACCACAATCACGAATTCGCAAACTTGACGTTATAAGGAGAATCCAATGCCCCTTACACCCTCATATGCATCCACACAATCACCCAGAACTCTCACTCGACACTCATACAACCTCTGTCGTCCGATTGATCGCCGAGAAGCAAAGCCGTCGACCCGTAGCCGACTGCATTAAATTGCCCTATTATAACAAGTAAGTAATACACCATTAGCTTCATATCACCCCCTACTACGAAAGCCCTATGCCAATTCGTAGTAAAAACACTCAAATCGGCCCGATTGTTGAACAAAAAGTCGAAACTACACTTTTAGTCGAACTACCACTTAAACACGATGTAAATACAATTAAACTACATAGATAGATTCGCAATCATCCACTAAACGAAAGCCCTAAGAATCCAGAAGTGTTTAATATAAGAATCGAGCGATTTGGGTCTGGAAAAGACCCGATACGGTCGCGCTCATAAACGAGCGCGGTCGTGCCCGACCAAGCACAGTCGTGGTCCGAGTGTGGCCCGGCCGTGCTTACCGAGCAAACAAGTCCTGCCCAAAAACAAACACTAGACGCGGTCGTGCTGGACACGAGCACGGTCGTGCTCTATGTCTAGACACACTGTGGTCTTCTGACTCGACCACGGGCGCGCTCCAGACCACCACGGTCACGCCCGAAGGCGAGCGCGGTCGTGCCGTTGATGAACACGGTCGTGCTCAGTCAAAAATTAACTTTTACAGTTTCTCAGATTTGATGATTTCATAAAGCTTATGTTATAAACCTAACTGTTTAAACAGAATCTTACCATTATTAAGCACAACAATTATTTTCGTCGATTAAATTGTTTTAAACCGATTTTTACCATTTGAAAATACATTTTCATTTAAAATTTCTAAATTTATAAAAAGTTATAGCCAGATTTTATAAAACACTTTATTATGAAAAGGACTTGTATAAACCATTTGTACAAATCCTAGTTACATCAAATAAAACTTATCTAGATATAAACTACTTAATATTTTGTGACATTTTCTAAAATGAATAGATAAAACGAATTCATTTATTTATTTTATATTCAATCAAATATATATATATACCATACTACCTTTTACCCTAACTACATAAATAAATAATTTACTTATTTATTCAAATCTATTTATTTTAAACCACCAAGCCCTTAGTACAAGTTACAAACCCACTAAACCTTAGACTCTAGTCTTGGTACAAACATTGACACACGTTATACACTTATTCAATAGGTCAAACCTAGTGACTTACAACACGCCTTGGCATTTTGCTTGATTTATGCAATCCACACTCTCCAACACAAAGTGAGTTACATAGCCCCTCTTTTACTCTATTTACAAACTTTTGGGGTGGAACATGCGTTCTATTTACTATGTTTACAAACTACACAATATACAATTCCACCCTACAATCATGTGTTACAATTTTGAGCTTTGTGCTTGAGTACTAGGTGTGTAGACCAACACGCAGTTTGCTATTCACGTGCAATCATTAACTATTTTATAGCCTACAGTAAACAGTGATAGTTCTATTGAGTCTGACAAACCCACCCAGGTAGGGTGACTGTTACTGCCAACACGCGTTTGTTTTGCATGCTAGTTACAAAGGTTTGATTGTACTATCAGGTCACATGATGGTATCTCTCCATAAATGCCTTAATTGCCATGTTTGTATGAATTGTATGCACACAACACTATATTCTATTACATGACACGAAAACCTATGTATTCTCACCAACTTTTTAGTTGACTTTGTTTTTAACCATGTTTCAGGTGACAATGTTTGAAGTATTACAAGCTGCTACATATAGGATTTGGACCTAGCAATTAATCTAAACTATTTATATTTTGTAATCGCTACATTTGGTTCTTGTATGGTATGAACTTGCTACGTGTAATGAAAATGAATGTTTAAATTATTCAAACTTTAGCAACCATGAGCTATGAACAGTCTGCACAGCTTCACGCCCCGACGTTTTCCGCCGTCGGTTGGGGTGTGACAAGGGGCTTCCCGTGAGGGGCTTCACGCAGGTGAGAAACCCATTTGTGAGAACAATGGGTGGGTCCCCATTGTGGGTGTGGGTGTTGGGTGGGTCCTCCATGATCAAATATGTGGTATTTCACTCACTTGGGTATTTTTCTTGCCAAGTGAGACCCAAATGAGGAACTTATCAAGCTGATGTTGTGCCCATGTGGCAGAAAAGGTAATCTCACTTGGCTCTCACAAGTGAGAGTATACCCCATACTCTAAGTGATTTTAAGAAGGGGCAACAAAAAAAAATGAGTTAAAGTACATGGATAGTCCCTGTGCTGTGTCTAAATTTTGGATGTGGCCCATAAGTTTGAAAAATGCACTTTCGGTCCCTAAATTAGTAAATTATGCAAAACGTAACATGTTTGGTCCCTGAGAGTGAATAACAGTTAACTTTTCTGTTAAATATTTTGAAAATAACCAAAATACTCCTAAATTAAAAAATTAAAAAAATAGGTTTAAGAAAAGGTCCGAATGGTGTTGTAAGTTGAGTTAAATTGATTGATGATCACGAGTTAAGGTCAATTTTCAAAGGCTTTTGAGTGACAGTGACAAGCTTTACAAATACAAATTTCAAAAGCTTCCATGTCGGCGAGGATTTATAATTTCAAGAGCACTTTAGCTTTTAATCAATGTAATAATTTTTTTTTGAACGGCGAATTTTATTCAAGAACCAAACTGACACTAGCAAGGTGCTAGGCTGAAGGACTACAAACGATTACATGATATTTTTAAAATTAAAATTACACCAATTAGACCACTCTAGTGTTTTGATTTTGGATCTATTTCTTGCACATATGAAACCGATTGTCGTGATATCTTCCATGATCTTAGTGGCTGATATTGACTTGTTGGAGAATACTTTCTCATTCCGAGCTTTCCATAAAACCCAGCACGTAGTAAGGTTAATTAGCTAGAGCTTTTTTCTTGTTGTTTCGTTTCCTTTGAATCCATTGTGTAGCTCAAGTAAGTCTTTAACTGTGAATGCGAAAATTGGAGGGACGCGACACCAAGTAGAGATGCGATTCAAGACAAGAGTAGCAATAATACAGGATGCGAATATGTGATCCTCGGATTCCTGACCATCATCACAGAGAGGGCAAATAAGAGACTCCAATACAACTTTCCTCTTCGCCAGAGCTACTCGAGTTGGGATCCTCCCCATTTCTGCTTTCCAAACAAACAAGTTAACCTTTATAGGTAACAATTTGTTCCATATAAGAACAAAAGTATCGGTCAAGCCTTCATGATTCTGGAGAAATAGTTTCATTGATTTAACCGAGGACATTCCATCCGGGTCCGCTTTCCATATCCATGAATCTTAGGGATGAGATTTTTTTCCCGAATACCGGTGCCGTACTGTTACCTTACCGACCGAGCCAATTCGGTACCGGTACCGGTACCGGTACTAGTTTTCTGTCGATTTCGGTATCGGTAAAAGTCGGTTTCGGTACCCATTTTTTCGGTATTCCCGAATTTTTACCGATTTTTTAAAAGGTTGATTTTCCATGGAATATGAATCGTTTTTATTTTTTTTACTTTCCATACATTTTTTTTGAACTACTTTCCATACTAATTGGCCTATCAAATAGGTAATCAAATCTCCATTTCCTACTAATTGTTATTTCAAGACTAGTTCTTATTTGCTGCAAAAGAAAGCATATAATATACAATCGGAGATTAGTTCTTATTTGCTACAAAATTGTGAGTTCTTAATTAGTTCTTATTTGTTTATTTCAATCTCATTTCATTCCGATATTGATTCCATGTTCATCTTATAATTATTATTATGATTTCTTTAGTTATTTGTTTATTTGTTGGTTCTAACTTACGGTGGCTTTGTAAAACAATAGCAGTAACTGGGCATCTCATATGTTTATGACAACTTCATCATCAAAAAACATGGAGTCAACTGAAGTATGATTCCTTCATATTTTTTATATGTTTTAATTATAATTTTTCAGTTTATCTATTCTAAAATTAAGTTTCTTAATATCTTTGTATTTGTTTATGTAGGGAGACGATACATTTATTGATGAGACCCCTTTTGTCCAACTCGATAATGACTCGGATTCGGGTAATGTGGAACAAAGTTGTAAGAGAAAACAAGCAACAAATGCGGCAGGAACCCAAAGGAAAGCTCAAAAAGTAGAAGAGAGAGGGCAAAGTGTTGGGGTTACTTTGATGTGATTTACATTGAAGAAGATGACGGGGTTAAACGAAAGTATGGAAGGTGCAAGTTTTGTAAAACTGAAATTAAAGTTGATCCTCACAGAAACGGTACATCTGGTCTTACAAAACACTCATCTACTTGTCATTTCAATCCTGAAGTAGTTGCTCAGAAAAACAAAATAATTTAGTGTTTAAAAAAGAATTTAACGGGGAAGGTAGCGTTAGTGTTTGGAAACATCATGAGGTTAGAATCAATAAAGGTTTGCTAGACTTGATTGTTGTTGCCGAACTACCTTTTAAGCTTGTAGAAAATCCAGCTTTTGTTAAGTACACTAACTCGTTAAATGGAAAGTTCAATTTACCCTCACGACATAAGATATCTAAGGATGTTGGAAAATATTATATAGAGGAAAGAAGTAAACTGATGGGTTATTTAAGTAAACCAACTAACACCATCCATTTGACTACTGATACTTGGACATCCTCGTGTCAAAGGGTTAATTATATGGTTGTAACTGCACATTTCATAGATGATGATTGGGTAATGCATAAACGCATTATTTGTTGGATCGGGATCTACCTTGATCCAATGATTCAATACATTAACCAAACCAAATCGTGCGGAATCCGATTTGATTGGCAATCCAATCTATGACACGGATCGGGTCGTAAGAAACGAGCGGATTAGATATCGAAACGAAGGTTTCTATCGACCATTTGGTGTAGAGAAGTTGGATACAAGACCTGGAAACTCTCAACGGACAGAGATTCGACAATACAGGTGCAAAGAGTTTGTGTGTTCTGTTGCTTATACTGGTTCTGCTCTGGTCAGTCTCTCTATGTGTATATGTGTTGTATATGTGCTCATGAAGTGAAAGTTCTATATATAGTGCTGAGGCCATTCGTACGAATGAGCCATGTGAATGGACTCATTCGTGCGAATGAATCAGCAGAATGGTTCATTCGTAAGAATGAATCATTAGAATGGTTCATTCTAGAGAATGAATCATTCTCATGACTTATTCTAGCGAATGAATCATTCTCATGATCTATTCGTGCGAATGGATCATTCTCATGATCCATTCGTGCGAATGGGCCTTTCATTAGCACGATTGATCAACGTTATCGCTATTTATCAGATCGTTTAATACACAGTCGTTATATATGAGTAAACATTAAGGATAAACATGTAATTTCATTAATATATCAAATAGTTACATTAAACATAGATGAAATACATATTACAAGGGATTAGGGACATATTATGCATCTACATACTCCCTCTTGGACCTAGATCCCTTCAAAATGACCTAACTAACATTAGTTGGTCTTCAACATCTCTTTTGTACGAGTTTTCCAGTTAACTCCGGCGTGTATGTCAAAAGCAAAGCATATACGTATCACTTTCACATACTGCAACGCCTGGTCTATATCTGCAACTTCAAAAAACGGATGACACTTGTATAAAGTTGTAACATCTTGTTCAGACAAGTTGGTTAGCCACAAGGGATCAAAGACCCTGATGGTCTCCCATGACCCTTCTTTACAAAGCACTATAACAGCTTCACCAGTATGCCCATCATAGTACCACCATTTGAACTGATCTGAGAAGTCCTGGATTATTTTCCTTAAAGGAATCTTCTTCATGATCGTTGGAGGTTTCCACTTTAAGACAATTAGGGGCTTCTTGGTGATTGGATGAACCTTTTCCTTGTGAATGTAACGTGTAGGCATTTGTGGCTTGAAGTTCACCCACTTCTTCCGGTATTCGTATTGTAATTGACGTTCAAACCATTCGGATAGACCGGAAGATTCGCTGTATAGAAGCTTTAGACGCGCCAATTGATTTACTTCAAATACGGGCAGCGTCTTGAAGTCATGAGGGTACCTGAAATATTGTATGCCCTTCTCTCTTTTTATAGCATAGCAGCTTAAGTCGTTGAAGTATGCCCAACTGATTACACGACCATCAGACTTGGGTCCTTTGAGTTGATAAACTTTAGTGTACTTGGTTGGAGGAGAGGGCTTTGAGTTCTTCTTTAATTCGGCCATGTATTCCATCCACTGACTTTTACGTTCATTCAGCTCGTCAATGTCAATAGTGGAGGGACCGGCTTCATCTCCTTTGTTGTCGATAATGCGGTTGACCTCCTCGTCGGACTGCTGAGTGAATAAGTTTGCGAAGGAGGGAAGATCATCACCATCTACTGATGTGTACTTTGGATATTCTTGATCAGTGATGTCTTCGAATTCAACCTCATCAACGTCTTCTAGTTCGTCAGAGGAGGGATAATCAGTTGTAGGAACAGATGCCTCTTCAGTAATGACTTCGTCGGGATTCATTTGAAATAGCTCGACAATCTGTTCTTTTGACAAGCAGTGTACGATTTCCCCTTCCTCTTTGTCATAAATAACTGAATGTTGGATGATCCCTTGCATGTCAAGCACATAAGTTAACTTTGAAGGTTGTTGCTTGAGAGGCATCACATCCAAAACTATTTTCATAAACAAACAAAGAATAAACATGTGAGAATTTGAAATTTCATTGATTTAATCAAAATAAAACTGAAATTATTTACATAATAATCTAATATTTACAATAAGACAACTTAAAACACTTAAAACAAAAACTATCAACCTTCAGTGCCCTTTTGTGTATCTGATGATGGGCCTTCTGATTTGTCTGATTTTTGCTTTGTGCGTGCCTCTGCTTCTGCTGTCTTTGAAGCACTTGATGCAGCACCAGCATTGGCACCATCATCCTTATCTTTGTCATTATTGTTATCATCATCATCACTATCATCATCATCATCGTCGTCATCATCACCATCATCGTCATCATCATCATCATTGCGAGCACCCTTAATTCTGGGTGTCGGGTCTCTTCTACTTTCTAAGTCTTCCAACAGTCTCTTACTTTCCTCCTCAAGCCTTTGTATCCTCTGAGCATGTGCATCAACAGTTTTAGACAACTGTTGATTCTGGTTTGTAGCGGTGAGAAGGAGGGCTTGTTGATCATTACACCTAGTGGAAAGACTTGTGATGGCTTGGGCTTGTTTAGTATTTTGCAGAGTCAACTGACTGATCTGCGAGCCCTGTTGGTCAATACGCTTTGATTGCTCTTCATTCTGAGCCAGTAAACGAAGTACCAAACTGTTTAAAGTACTGATCTGGTCGTGTAGAGAGACAGTCGGCAGTGACATTGAAGATTCAGCTCGAATAGTTGATGGCTGTGATGTAGGAGTAGTCGTGTAGATGGGAAGAGGCACAGTTTGTGTCTGAGGCATAGATGTTGACATTGGAGCCTCAGACCTGGTGGCAGTTGCTGTAGTAGCAGAGGTGCTCTCCGTCCTTCTAACAAGTTTAAACTTTTGGCGTTTGGCCATTCTCTTTCCTCTTCCTTTCTTGACTGGGGTAGATTGGGAAGAAGGAGCAGCAGATACTTGTGGACAGTCAGGGACAAAGTCAGCATCCCTGACGTCATCATCAACCCTTGAGCTTCCTTGATCTGCTCCCCTTTTTCGTTTTGTTGCGACCAATCTTGCCCCTTGTTGACTGATTACAAATTCATCTTCAGTGTCCTCAGAATCAGTAAACAGGACGGTGTCCAGGTTAACGTCTTCTGGGTTAGTTGGAAGGGAAGAATCGATAGCAGCAACAGTGGGGGTGGTGGCAGCGGTAGATGGAACATTAGGAGCATTGCCACCATCTCCCTGACCATCTTGGTCGTCAGCTGGAGGTACAACAATATCCTCCCTGTCAGAATCACTGTTATCGTGACGCCATTTTCTGTTTGCTGGTGCCACATACTCTGGATTTGCCAGATGTCCAATAAGTCGTTTGTGAGGTGGCTTTTTGGTCTGCCCCTGTAGGTCTGTACCCTGTTTAGAGTGACATCCGTCATGTGTTCTAGCTTGATCATGTCGATGTCTGACATTGACAGAAGAGGAAGCTGGTCATCTATTATCATTTGTAAGAATCTGGGGTACATAAGATACGCATTGTCCCCCTTAAGATAGATGTTTTCCTTAAGATGCGTGAACACCATCTCGGAAAAGTTGAACGGAATGTTCAACACCAGTGCAACGAATGCGCTTTGAATTGTTGCGCGCATATCATCAAATCCGCCACGACGGGAACCGAGGCAATGCAGAATAACATGTCCAAGATACTTGTACTGCGGATAGAGGTTCGCTTCTGCTACATTCCCGTCGTACTTTATTCTCATGAAGCATCCGCGGACCAGATATTTATCCAGTGTCACTGGATCTTCAGGATGATCACCGAATTGACACAATCGGCGAATGTGAGCTGCCGATACAACCACATCTTGACCTGCGATCTTCCCTCGTATGACCGGTGGAGATACCTCGCAGTCAATCTCGGCGGAGGCCCAGAACTCCCTTTGATGCGACGTATATGGAGTCCGGTGATGGGATATAGCATGAGCAATCCTTGATCTTGATAAAAACTCGATCATGCCGACAAACGGACGTGCATTCTTTGATGTCGGAATCATGTACGCACATATGTTGCTTTTTATTGAAGCCTTAAGAACAACTGGAGCTCTGTGCGCTATAACGATCAGTCGGCAAACACATAAACATGAAGCACATCAGATCAGTACATGCAAGATTTTGGAAATATGAACTTTTTGGACCATTTTCCCTTTGTACGAATGAACCCAAAAAGTTGGTTCATTCGTGCGAATGGATCATTCTGCCTATTCATTCGTGCGAATGAGTTTCATTCATATGAATGAGTATTCATTCGTGCGAATGAGTTTCATTCGTATGAATGAGTGTTCATTCATGTGAATGAGTGCTCATTCGTACGAATGAACATGAAGAGTGTGTCCATTCGTATGACAGACGGGTCGCGATCCAACTTGTCCAAAAATTCGATCAAGACTTGAAAATATTTGCCGAAAAAGACACCAACACACTCGACTATGATTTTCAACCAATATTTAGCATTTTAATTGGTTTATTAAGTCACTTTTTACGTTTTTAGGTTTGGTTTTCGGTTTTGAACCCTAAATCTAGTCGAGTCATCCAGGAATCGAGTATACAAACGATTAATCTCTTGAAGGTATACCTGTAAACAAAAATCAAGCGTTAGATCGGTGATTGGACGGAGATTTGTTCAAATACAGATTTTAATCAAACAGACGTGCGAATAAGGATTTCTGATTTGTGCGAATGATGCTGAGAATGCGAATGAATGGCCTTTTTATAGGATGGCCTGGTTCATTCGTACGAATGGCCCATTCTGGTCAGTCTATTCGTGCGAGTGACCCAGACTTGATTCATTCTGCCACTCATTCGTACGAGTGGACCATTCTGGTCAGTCCCTTCGTGTGAATGAGCTAGACTTGATTCATTCTGCCACTCATTCGTACGAGTGGACCATTCTGGTCAGTCCATTCGTGTGAATGAGCTATTCTCCTCATCCATTCGTACGAGTGAGCCATTTTGCTCATCCATTCGTACGAATAGGACAATCCCCTTATGCAAATTAAACTTTTCAAGTTAAATAGGGTATCCGACCACATCAGTCTTGACAACAATTTGATTATGAAGTAATTTACATTTAATTATGAAGTGAGGGATCAATTATGAAGTTTTGGAATAGTTTCTGAAGTAAAGGAACGATTTGATCAATCAGGAAGTCAAGCGGTTTTCAAATTTTGATTTTCTGACAGTCGTTCGAGTCTTACCAAATAATCTAAAATTCAGGAAAAGTAAAATCTTTTTGGATTTTTGAATATGTAATGCTGAAAATAATATTAACAAGATATTTACACGCATGTCTTAGTAAGAATAATCCTTATGAGAAATCATACAGACTTAGTGACCAATGATCTGAGACATTTTGAATTTTGTAGATACAACTATACAATGGTATTTACACATCTTTTTGTGAGAAAGATCCGAACATGGGATCAGTACTAAGCTCATAGCAATCAACAACATTGCAAATTATCTGAGCTTTAAGTACACTTAGTCAAAATGTGATCATTGATATGTTTGTCCATCTTAAACTTATGCATACCTTTTCTCAACACTTACAAGATGATCTTGAAGGATTAACTCCATTATCTGTGTGTCCCACACTAGTTAAGAATTGACTTGAATTACTTTTCAAAACATGTTAATGTTTCAAATCAGCACAACTTACTTAACCAGTCATCATAAGTTCATGAGATCTCAGTTATTCCCTGTTACTTCTTTACTACACCAATTTTTTTTTAGGCACATATACGGATTCGGATTCATACTTTTATTTTATTCTTAATCGCATGGACGGCTTCAGCCAGGTATTTACAAGGCAATATGGCACGTATGCAGCTAACGGTGTTTGTGTTCATCCTATCCCATGGATGGCTTCAACCAGGCTGCAACCCGGTAATATGGCACATATACGGATTCGGATTCATACTTTTATTTTATTCTTAATCGCATGGACGGCTTCAGCCAGGTATTTACAAGGCAATATGGCACGTATACGACTTCGGAATCTAATTTTTAATTTTATAACTACTTTATGATATCTCATTAAACCGATGATAACTGGTGTGCACAGAATGAGAAACACCTTCAGTTTCTATTGTTGATTTTCGTCAATCCTTTCACCATTATGTGACTCACAAGACAATATCTAACATGGTATAGATTGATCATCAATGGTCGAGATTCAGTAAGATAAGCCTATCAATGCATCACATGTCGACTTAGTGTGACTATTCACTATGACATTAAATGCAATGTGCTTCATACATATGGTTAGTGTGCCATCACTTCCCAAAGGTTGGATACGATTTCTCATTTTTGAGTTTTTCAGATGTTTTTGGGTTTTAGACTGTACAAAAATGGAAAATCTTTTTTTTTTTTAAAAACAAACTGTACACAAATAACTGTACACAATATAGAAATCTTTTTGGAGTCTCAGATAACTAGCGTCTGTGTACTATCATTTTTCTCAGCGAGAGATCATTTTCTTACTGACATTTTCTCCCCCTAAAATTTCAAAATGAAAAATCTTTTTGAGTTTTTGAGATTTTTAATAAACGCAAGAAAGAAAATATATACAGGAACGTAATTGATAAAAATGATTATTGACTCGACTCTTGGTCCGGAACAACGTCATCCTTCTTTTTCATGCCGTTTACCTCTAACAAGAATAAAAATCTTGGTTTGTCAAAGGCTTTTGTATAGAGGTCGGCCTTTTGGAAATCAGTGTTAATTTGAACCATATCAATCAGTTTCTTTTCAAAACAATCACGAATGAAGTGATATTTTATGCCGATGTGTTTGGTTTTTGAACGCTGAACCGGATTCTTAGTGATAGCTATGGCAGCAAAATTATCTACATAAATAGGAGTGTTAGAGAATTGCAAACCGTAGTCCCGAAGTTGCTGTTGAATCCAGATAATCTGAGAACAGCAACTGGCAGCAGCGATGTATTCAGCTTCACATGTAGATGTAGCCACTGAAGTCTGCTTTTTGCATTGCCATGTCACAAGACGGTTTCCAAAGAACTGACACCCTGCAGATGTAGACTTGAAGTCTGTTTTGCAACCACCATAATCAGAATCACTATATGCAGTAAGCTCAAAGTTATCATCATTAGAGTACCATAATCCAAGATCAGGAGTACCCTTCAGATAACGAAAAATCCTTTTGACAGTAATTAAGTGGGAGACTTTTGGTTTTGACTGATATCGGGCACAGAGACACGTGGCGAACATGATGTCTGGTCGAGATGCCGTGAGATACATGAGAGATCCGATCATGGCTCGATAGAGAGTAGCATCAATATACTCCCCCTTGTTATCAGGCGAAATCCCGTGATTGATCGCCAATGGAGTACCAGCAGGTTTGGCATCAGTCATACTGAATCAGCTCAGTATGTCTCCAACATAATTGGTTTGATGAAGGAAAATCCCTGTCTCAGATTGATCTACTTGTAGCCCTAGAAAGAACTTCATCTCTCCCATGGAACTCATCTCGAACTTGTCCTGCATAACTTTTTCAAATTCTTTGCACAGAACATCATTCGTCGATCTGAAAATAATGTCATCCACGTATACCTGTACCATTAAAAGTTCTCCACCCTTTTCTCGAATAAACAACGTGCAGTCGATGACACCTCTTCTAAATCCATTGTTCAGAAGATGAGTGGAAAGTGTCTCGTACCACGCTCGCGGAGCTTGGTGCAATCCGTACAGTGCCTTGTCCAATTTGTAGACACGGTCACGATGCATAGGATCTTCAAACCCGGGAGGTTGACTGACGTATACGACTTCACTGATTTCTCCATGAAGGAATGCACTCTTTACATCCATTTGATAGACTTTGAACCTTTTGTAGGATGCATAAGCAAGAAAAATTCGAATTGCTTCCAGACGAGCAACCGGTGCAAACACTTCATTGTAATCTATACCTTTAATTTGCCTAAATCCCTGAACGACCAAACGAGCCTTATTTCTTATGACTATTCCTTGATCATCCCTTTTGCAACGAAGAACCCATCGAGTACCAATCTTCTTAGCTCCTTTTGGTAAATCAACTAACTTCCAAACTCCGAGCTTCTGAAATTGGAGTAGTTCTTCCTGCATTGCATTTACCCAAGATTCTTCTTTTAAAGCATCTGTTATAGACCGTGGTTCGATTTGCGAGACGAAACATGAATGCGCACAATCGTTGACTACACCAGATTCCATGATTTCTGAGTAAACTCCAGAGTTGATCTGACCCCTAGTTTTAACACCAGATGTGGGATCACCAATAATGTTCTGTTGAGGATGAATTCTATCAATCCTACCCACAGGATGAGCAGGAACCTCAACAGTTTGATCAAGGTTTGTGATACTCTGTTCAATTGCCACAGAATGTGAAACATCATCACTCAATTGTACAACATCATGGGAAGGATTTTCAATCACGTGGTCTATTTCTTGTCGAGAACCCTCATACTCTGAAGAAGAAGAAGAGTCATCATCCTGTGTGACTTGTGTGTTATTGGAGGACTCAGGAATGTCAGATGATGAGGGAGTAGGTTGCACATGTTCATCAGGTGCGTTTTGAGCATCATACATCATTTGAACAGCAACCTCCTCATCTGAACATTCTGGAGGAAGATTAAACGAGGCAAAAAGTTCTTCATAATCAAACATCCAAGGAAGACCTTTTCCAGCAGCAGGAAAGGTATACTTTTGAACATCAACATGGTACCATTCTTCTACATTCCCAGAAGCTTCGTTGTAAACTCTTTTATTGGGAGTGCTGTACCCTAAGAAGTAACCTTCCTCTACTTTCTCGTTAAACTTGCCATGAGCATCTTTTTTCAACATGGTACATGGAGCGCCGAACGGTTCAAGATACTGTAAGTTTGGTTTCCGTCGATGCAACAATTCAAAGCAAGTTTTATCGTGACGCTTGACAACTAGAACCCGGTTGAGCGTGTAACACGCATTAGCAATAGCTTCATTCCAGAACTGCACGGGTAAGTGTGAGTCAGCGAGCATAGTCCTTGCAGCTTCTATCAAGGTCCGATTCTTCCTCTCAGCAACACCGTTCATTTGTGGAACATATGGCGCACTGAATTCATGGTGAATACCAAGTTTTTGACAGAAAGTTTCCATAAGGTGATTTTTAAATTCAGTACCATTGTCCGAACGGATCCTCCTAACCTTTAACTTATACAGAGACTCCAATTTGGTAATCAGAATCTCCACATATTCAAAAGTTTCAGATTTTTCTTTTAAGAACATCACCCAAGAATATCTTGAATACTCATCCGTCACAACCAAACAATATAAGTCTCCAGCAATGCTCTTCCGGTTGATAGGACCAAACAAGTCCATGTGTAAGAGCTCTAGTGGTATAGTGATGGAATGTTGAGATTTGGGTTTATGAGATTTCTTGGTTTGTTTGCCTTTCTTGCAAGAAACACACACGTCAGGAAGATGAAAACTTTTCACAGTGACTCCTTCAACAAGATTTTTGTGCACCAAATGATTCATTTTTCTGAGACTGAGATGTCCCATTCTTTTGTGCCATAAAATAGAATCCTTCTCAGTGGCTTTTGAAACAAAACATGATGCTGTGGACACTGAGGATGATGCTTGTGACATGTCAAGAATATAAAGATCATTCACTCTTGGAGCAGACATAACCACCATGTCTTCTGGAATCATAAACTCCTTTTTCAAGATATAACAATGCTTGTCATAAAAAAGAACCTTGAACTCCTTATCACAGATTTGAGAAACAGAAAGTAAGTTGTTATCCAACTGTTTGACAAAGTTGACCTTCTCAAAGCTGACAGCTCCATTAGACAGTGTTCCCTGAGCTGAGATAAAACCACCTTTATCGCCTGCAAATGAAACATAGCCCCCTTTGATATTTCTGACGTCGAAAAGGAGAGCTAAGTTCCCAGTCATGTGCCTGGATGCCCCACTATCAATAATCCAATTATTGCTAATAGGATTATAAAGGACAACCTGCACAAGAAGGAAAGTAATTAGTTTAGGTTAGGAACCCAAGCCTTTACGGTCTTGGGTTTCCCAGACTCATCTGCAACAGTACAATCCATCCACTGTCCTTGTGGACTTTTGGAACAACCATTTGACTTTGAAGTACAGTCGTCAGAAGCATCATCTGATTTTGCTTTCCACACATGTTGTTTGTGCAACGACTGTTTGTGGTAAACAGTGGATTGCTTAATGATTTGTACAGGTGTGGAACTCGAATCAGAGACCAACAAGTCATGCATCTTTTGTTTAGCTTTCTTTTGATGCACTTGTTGTTGGGTAAAAGAGTTAGATTTTGACTTTAAAAACTTTTGTTTATTTTCTGGAAAATGGTTAACTCTTTTACTTGGCTTCTGAAGATAAGGACATTTGACAACAACGTGTCCTTTTGTATCGCACTCAAAACAGTATCTCCGCTCAACCAACCTCGGAGATCTGTATTGATTTTCACTTTGGTGAGTTTTTGAACCACCAGCCTTAGCTTCTTTTTGTTCAGCTGAAGAGAGTGACTTGTTTGATTGAACATACTCTCCAGCTTTAACAAAATTAACCTTTTTGATTGAGGCTTTGGTTACTTGACTCTTCTGATCAGAAGTAGTGGGATAAGATGGACGGCAATTGGTTGGTTTAATTTTAAAAACATTTTTAGAAGCAGATTTTGAAATACCAATGCTGTCATTCTGTGGAGCAGACGAGTTTTTGTGTCCCAAACCACGAGTAGGACACTCATCGTCGTCTTCATCCCACTCTTCTACCATTCCATCAACACACTGGGACTTCGAGGTTGAAGCACCATTATCGTTAACCTTTGGTTGAGAAATTTTGTTTTCGGTTGGATCAACGACAAGTGGCGTTTTGACCTTAAAGTCAATGATTGGGTTATCATCCGGTGTGTTTACCATAGTATTCAACACCGGTGGAGGACAATTTTTATACCCAAACCCAGCATTTTTCTTTCCTGGACGCCATGAAATCATGTAATCAAGAAGGTAAGAAGAATTTGAATAACTTTTCAGCTTTTGATTTAAAGTTTCATAATCACATTCGACAAGCGCCAGCTTTTTCTTTGTTTCATCAATCGTGTTTAAATAAAAGGTGATGGCATTTTGTTTGTTGATAACACAGATTTCTAATTCATGAACTTGCCTGTTTAAAAGATCAATTTTGTTTTTGAAGGCAAGTTCGTTTCCCTTTAAAACACGGTTTGCTTCAAGACAATTAGTTAAATCAGCAATTAAGTCTGTGTTGTGACTTTTAAGTGTCTCAACTTTCTTCTCAAGTTCATCACAAATTAAACACGGTTGAGATTTAGACTTTCTTTCAAAACTTTCAGAATTTACCTGAATACCTGTGGATGTTTTTACCATAAAAGCACAGCTACAGGTAGATTCAGAAGAGGAATTGTTATCATCCACATCAGCTGTCGATTGACTTGAAGAGACAACAGATGATTTATCTTCATTCTCAGCTGTGAAGCCAGAACTGTTTGAAGATGTGTCGTCTACAGCTGATGAACTTTCTGAAGCAATCTCTCTCTCAGCATCAGAATCTGATTCTTCATTGACTTCTACAGCCTTTGCCATGTAAGCTCTATCCCCTGAACTACCATCAGCTCCAAATTTAAAAGACCAATCAACAGTCTCATCTGTTTGAACAACCATAGCTTTTGTTCCACTTGAAGTGCCCTTATCTTGTGCAAGAGTAACTGGAACAAGGTTTGTTTCTGTATTTTGAGTTTGTTGCTTCGGTTGGCTTTGACGGTTGTTGAAAGGGTTGCGGTTTCCAGTCTGTTTAGGCTTTTCACATTGCCTAGCAAAATGCCCTTTCTCACCACAGTTAAAACAAACAACAGCAGACAGATCAAAACCATAAGTAGTGTCTTTGTTCCCTTCGAGAGTTTTTCCTGTCCTTTTTACATAATCTCTCGCTCTTCTGACTGCACTTGCAAGAGCCCACATTATATCAATTCGATCCATTTCATCCTTATCAATCTGAGCATAGTCTTCTGCTGTCAGATGACTGTTTCCAACCTGTCCAGCAATAAGACTGTCATATGAATTGACAACGGTAGACAACAGTGCCATGTGTTCCTTGGCCACTTCGATAGTAACCTTGTCGAAGTTGTCTGTTTGCAATTTAATGGGGCTTGGTGGAGGAGTACTAGCAGTATTTCCCTGCTGTGGAACCGAGCTTGATGAAACTGAAGCATGAGCTGTTGAAGACTGGCTGGCTGAAACATTTGACATGTTTGATACAAACGCAGTCTGCAAAGGAGCATTTTGTTAAGTTGATGTGGAATAGTACAATGAAGGATCCTGAGCTTGTACGCCTCTCTTTAACTTCCACTTTTTGATCACCTCTTGTTCTCTCAATTTCTGAAGAAATTCATTGATATCAATGGTTTCAAGAGTATTGTTCTGTTTGAGAACCATCAAGAATGAATCCCATTTTGGTGGTAGCGCATCTGCCATGCATTGAACCTTTTCTTCTTTCGTTGTTTTGATCTCATGGGCATGCAATTCACTCATCAAGTGATAGAATCTCTCAAATAGATCATCTAAGGACTCATTCCCAATATACATGAAATTATCAAATTCCTTCTTAATGGCCTTAGCATTGATAGCTTTCAACGAAGCATTTCCTTCGTGACGTTGTTCTAAGGCAACCCACATAGATTTTGAAGATGTAAACTGCCTGAATTGATGAAATATTTCTCTTGATATGGCCTGAGATAAGATAGCATATGCCTTCTTTTCTAAGTCATAATCTTTTCTTTGTTGTTCGCTTAAAAGGGAAGCCAAAACAGGAGTTCCATCCTCACTCAACACTTTTTGATATCCATTCTCTATCATCATCCATAAGTTTGTATCAACTCCATTAATGTGTATCTCAAACCTGTTTTTCCAGTGATGATATTCGTCCATTGTCATGAGTTTTGGAGCCTTGTTAGCATTTCCAGCTTCATTATCGATTAATAACAAGTTTTGGATTTTACTGTTCTGACTGGCAACAAAGGCTAAGTCCGACATGGTAAAAAACGAAGTTTTTCGACACAAAAAAAAATTCAGAAGAGATTTATGCGAATGGGTCTATTCGTGCGAATGAAATTTTCTATTCGTGCGAATGGAATTTTCTATTCGTGCGAATGGAATTTTCTATTCGTGCGAATGGAATTTTCTATTCGTGCGATTGGAAGTTTGAACAAATGAGCGGGAGACTTGATCTATTCGTGCGAATGGTAGGAGCCATTCGTGCGAATGAAGTTCATCATAGTAGCCATTCGTACGACAGAGGGCTGTTTGACTTTTTTGCACCAAAAAGCACCAATGATTGAGCCTATTATCAGATCTGGAAACTGAAACGATCAGATCACTCAGAAGCAATAATCACAAGTTTTGAACGTGGCTAAACAACGATCAAGTGATCTTTATAACATTCAAGTAGCTAGAAAAAGCAAGATTAGATTTTCTATGTTGAATCTAGAGCACAATGGCTCTGATACCACTTTGTTGGATCGGGATCTACCTTGATCCAATGATTCAACACATTAACCGAACCAAATCGTGTGAAATCCGATTTGATTGGCAATCCAATCTATGACACGGATCGGGTCGTAAGAAACGAGCGGATTAGATGTCGAAACGAAGGTTTCTATCGACCCTTTGGTGTAGAGAAGTTGGATACAAGACCTGGAAACTCTCAACGGACAGAGATTCGACAATACAGGTGCAAAGAGTTTGTGTGTTCTGTTGCTTATACTGGTTCTGCTCTGGTCAGTCTCTCTATGTGTATATGTGTTGTATATGTGCTCATGAAGTGAAAGTTCTATATATAGTGCTGAGGCCATTCGTACGAATGAGCCATGTGAATGGACTCATTCGTGCAAATGAATCAGCAGAATGGTTCATTCGTAAGAATGAATCATTAGAATGGTTCATTCGTACGAATGAATCATTCTCATGACTTATTCTAGCGAATGAATCATTCTCATGATCTATTCGCGTGAATGGATCATTCTCATGATCCATTCGTGCGAATGGGCCTTTCATTAGCACGATTGATCAACGTTATCGATATTTATCAGATCGTTTAATACACAGTCGTTATATATGAGTAAATATTAAGGATAAACATGTAATTTCATTAATATATCAAATAGTTACATTAAACATAGATGAAATACATATTACAAGGGATTAGGGACATATTATGCATCTACATTATTAACTTTAGACCCATTCATAGTCACAAGGGGGATGATATGGCTCATGAACTGCTAGATTGTATCCATGGTTGGGGGATAAAGAATGTTATGACTATGACCATAGATAATGCTTCTAGTAATGATAAGGCGATTGATTTATTGGTGAAGAAGTTACCTAATTTGTATGATAGTGGGAAACATTTTCATGTTAGGTGTATGGCACACATTAAAGATAAGGTGTCAGGTATGGTGTTAGAGATTGAGAATAGGTTACATGGGTTGTTTAAAACATACAAAGAAAGGTTTGATAAGGTTGAATATAATTCGACATCTCAAGAAGCATGTAATGAAGATGTTGTGGAATGTGATGTTGGAAATGATTTTTTTGCGAAATATCTAAATATGGAAGAAAATAACTCGGTTGCAATCGAAACCGAGTTAAAGAGGTACCTACAAGAGCCAAAAGTTAATTTTAGTAAGCGGTTTGACATACTTACGTGGTGGAAACAAAATGCTATTAGATTCCCTATCGTATCTCGGATGGCTAGAGGTAAAATGTTTTCATTTTTTCAAGTTTTTTATATTATTTGTTACATTATTTATGTTTATTAATTTTGTATATTTGTTAGATATCTTGGCGATTCAAATTTCCACCGTCGCATCCGAGTTTGCGTTTAGTACGAGCGGTCGTGTACTAGACGCATATAGAACACGGTTGTCAAGCAAGATTGTCGAAGCTTTGGTTTGCACTTAAGATTGGGTAAGTAAATCGAGAAAGACAATTGTGGATGACATAGAGGATATCTTAAAAGATGACGACATTACCATAGGTAATAGTATTTGTTATTTCTAAATTGGCTGGGTTGTTAAATACTTAAATAATATGTATTAATTTTCGTTGTTTCTTGTTTTTCTACAGAGATTGAGGATGCCCTAATCAAACAAAACGAAAAAGGAAAAGGGATGATGCATAGTGATTAGCGAGGATTAAATGAAGATTAACCTTTTTTGGTTTTGTTTAATCATTTTGGACGTTCTGTATGTTTTTTGGTATTATGTTTATGATTAAGAATGAACTTGATAGGATTTTTTTTCACATATTTGAATTTTGAACCCAAACAATGTTCTGTTTGCTTAAACTGTCAAGATCATTTTAATCAAAATGTCAAGAACCATTTTGAACAAAAAATGTATACATTTACGTGAAGATTGAATCTGTATTATTTTGATCAATAAACTATCAAGAGATGTACACCAAAGTTGTAGACACATTTAAATATTTTTCGTTATTTTTTGCAAAAAAAAAGGAAAACATCAAAGCGGTAAGGTACCGAAAAACCGGTACCGATACCGGTACCGAACCCATAAATTCGGTACGGTATTCGGTACCCAGTTTTCCTCTAAATCGGTATCGGTACTTTCGGTTTCGGTACCGGTACGATACCGGTCTCATCCCTAATAAATCTTTCTTAAATAGGGAGACCTTGTCTAACCCCTTTATAGCATCGAAATTCAAACATGGGAGATCCGTTAACTAAAGCATGGATCTAGAACTTTTATTTTAATTTTTTAAGAAATTATTATTTTTTTCTTATTTATATAATGTGACTGTGCGTAACAACATGAAATCATTAACTAAACCGAGATTTCACCCTTGAAATATAAAAACATTTTTAGGAAAGCACAACCCTAATTATGAAGATCTAACATTTCAGTAAAACCCATTTCTACAAATGAAATCTAACAAGCACAGTAAGGCCAAAATTTCCATCATTTACATGGGACGAAACTCTAGGCCACGTATAATAAAGGTGGAGGGGTGGTCTTCGGGTAAGCGGTAACACTGCCGCAACCCTTGCGGGTACTGGTTTCGGGCTCAGTTCATGGGTTTTACAACCCGAGTGCTTAAACCTTGCAATTGGGTAGTTTAGGTGTTCTCGGGTTCACAGGTTCCACCCCTTGTGAGAGGGTAGTTTAGCGTGAAAATGACATGTTAAATTTCTATTGGGTTAAGGCTATGATAGGATTGGGGTTGAAGTGTTCCACCTCCTCCACCCTATCGTTCCTTCATAACTTGCAAACTTCAAATTCTTATAAATACAATCATTTTGAAGCTGATCATAATTTGATTTGAATTTTCACACATAAACCTCCATCCATCCATCTTCCCTCTCCTTGGGAACACGATTAACATCAATTATATTCCACGGGCTTATGGATCTAAAATAAATGAATTCAGTCTGTTTGTGACTTGTTACGCCTTTAGCCCTTGACGTTAATATCAGTTAGTTTTTAACGAAAAATTAGCATATGTGTCGTCCACGTGACTTATGATTGCAAGCCTAACCATAAAATGAGTTAAGATCAGTAAAAAAATTAGTAAAAATTACTATTTTTTTTACTAATTTTAACTCATTTTTAGGGTTAAGTTTGCAATCGTAAGTCACGTGGATGACATATGAGTTAATTTTTCGTTAAAAACCAACTAGTATTAACATTAGGGGCTAAAGGCGCAACCAGATCATAAATGTTTGTGTTATGTTCTTAATTTTTAAAACCTGAATACTAAAAATACAAAAACTATAGGGGTCATTCATACAATTAACTCTGTGAATAATATATAACTAGTATTTGGAACCTGCGCTTCGCGGCGAGAGCGTGGTTGTTTTCCTTCAACATTACGTTGCAGTAGTTTGGTCGTTATCGGTTCGAGTCGTCGAAGATCA
Source organism: Smallanthus sonchifolius (assembly GCA_023525975.1). NCBI lineage: Eukaryota > Viridiplantae > Streptophyta > Magnoliopsida > Asterales > Asteraceae > Smallanthus > Smallanthus sonchifolius. Next base: position 57,669,261 of record CM042028.1, read on the forward strand.
AAAAGTAAAGAACGATACCGCTTACGATACAACCAAAATAGGGGAAACGATGATATTCACTCACATTCACAAGCGGTTGGGTCTGTAACGATTACGCAACAGTAACGTTGTTTGCTATAGTAAACGATCCAAAAAAAAATATTCGATTTTGAAAATAAAAGGAAACATAAAATTAAACTAATAAAAAAAAGCACAAAAATTCTAAAAAAACGTACGAAAAAACACTGAAAAAGGATTAATATGCAGTATTAAATCCAAAAAAGAAAAATGAAGCAATAGGATTCGAACCTGGATGTTTTAGATTGAACACAAAAATGGGACTGAGCTTTAACCACTAGAGCAAGAAAAACATTTGTAGTAAAAATTCAATGTAGTTAAATATAAACACAAAATGTAGTGTTAAATCCAAAAACAAAAAGTAAATGATGCGCGTGGCCATTTAGTGCAATGGTAGCCCCAATAATTTCTATAGTGGAAGTCTTGGCTTCGAATCCTGGCCACAGCAAAAACGGGGTCTGTGGCCAGTTCAGGTGGTTTACCCAGTTGGGGGTTCGTCCTGTGGCGGGATGCCTTGAATATTCTAGATGTTGACCCAAGGAAACTCAATTATCATAAAATATCTAGGTATTGTCGTTAAAAAAAAAATGATGCGACGCCCAAAAGATCTAATGATAGTGATAAGTGACATGACAATTAATTTTAGTAAAGAGTGATAATAATTGTAATTTTAAATTGTTGTTAGCACTTGTCAATCGTCATCCATGACGTAATCGGTCAAGGAAATATTCATCTCCGAAACCACCAAACGGCCGGTCCGGTTTCCTTCGCGTTGTTTACAACCCGCCAATCGCCATCCATGCAGAAACCAGCCTTCGAAAAAGTAGTCTTGAAAGCTACAAGTACCAACCACTTACTTGGAAAGGTGCTACTTTTCTCGTCAAGGATAATGACATTATTAGTTAGATTACTTACAAAGGAGGAGTATTCAAATTACAACTTCGGTATGTGTTCTTTGCGGAGAGGCGGAGGAGTCGATAGATCATGTTTTCACGGCTTGCTATGTTAGCTCGATTATCTGGCAAAAGATATCTTTTTGGTGTAGGCTTCCCCTGATTTTTGCATTCACGGTTAAGGATATGTTCTTACCAATATCGAGTGGGGGGAGTCAAGAGTCGAGACATCGGTTAGTCCGACTGGTTATCCTGTTGGCTTGCTGGGCTCTTTGGAAAGCTAGGAACAAACACATCTTCGAAAATCAAAAGATTCTTATTCCAAATATCATCGAAGAAATAAAAACGGTGGGGTTCCTTTGGTTAAAAAATCGGGCTAAGTTGTCTACTTTGGACTGGGATAATTGGTGCTCTTTTAATTTTTAGTCATTAGGCTATTTTGGGCGGTAATTTTTCACTCTTTTATCTGTTTTTTCTTTCTTGGTATGTATTTTTTTTCTTTTCTCTGTACTGTTTTGCTAGTCTTTGACTAGCTTGTTTCATGAGATTTTCACCTTTCAAAAAAAAAAAAAGTTAGATTACTTACAAAAACCACAAACCACATAACAAAGCTCTAAAGCCTTAAGTAGAACTAAAGCCTTGAGTAGAAGTCTCCATGTCTCCTATTCTCTTCTTTTGTCTTTTATTCATATTTTATTTAATACCTCCTCACCCACCTACTCTTTTTAATTAATATTTCAATAATAGTAATTAAAAATTTATTATATAATATATTATTTATAAATAGGATTGAAGTACTATATCAAATAAAGATTTCCAACATAAAACAAAGCATTTTTTTATTTCATTTATCGATATATTAACTAACTATGTTAAAATCTCGTGTATTATACGGGTTGAATAAATATAATATTATATATTAAGTAATAAAAAAATTATTTTTTAAAAACTCGTGTTTTACACGTGTTGAATAAACTCGTGGAATACAATATAATCTGTTAACACATATACTCGTCAAAATATATCAGGTGATTTATTAATATAAAGATTAGTATTTTCTTTAAAAATATTTTATTATTAAAAGATAGAAATGTATTTAATAAGAGAGAGACGAAAAAAAAATAATGAGAATGAATATGAAAGCGACACGTGGTATGGAAAACCTTTATTTATTATATAGTTTAGATTTATGTTTTTATTTATTTATTTTTAATTTCGTTACTTTGATTTTAATAATTAACTTCGTTTCTTTGATTTTATTTAATTATATTGTATATATTTATTTCTTTAGACTTTTTTTATTTTATATATGTATTAGCTTATCACTTTCTTTGATTCAAGATTGTTTTTTTTTTAATTTGTATTCTATTAAGATGCTTTTATAGATTTAAAAACAAATCGTTTTCCAACTTTTTCAAGATAAAATAACCTTAATCATACTTGAGAATATTTTTCTTTAAATTTTATTTGTTTTTTTTTTAACTTTTTGTGTTCGTTTCGCCGCGTTAACGATATCTTTTACATTACGTCTACACTTTCTCGGGTTGCCCCGCCGCGGAGCGCGGGTCAAAACCACTAGTTATTTAGAAATGGGAATTTCTCATAGATTAATATAATCACTTTTTCTTAAAGAAAATACTAAGCAAAGTGATCTAAATTTATAATCAAATGTAGAAATATAAAAATAAGAAAAACTATATAATTTTATTTAGGGTTAGTTAAACATTTAAAACAAAATATGAACAAATTCCTTAATCCAACATTTTTAACTATATTAAAATTCTTAAACTTGTTTACAATTGATATATATACTTATGAAAAAACTTAAATAAAAGGGTAAAATTCACACAATAGAAACCGAGTTTTTAACTATTTCAGTAAAGCTATTTAAAGTTCTTTTGTCTCTGTAAAGTAACGCAAAGTTCATTAGATGTTTCAATCTTATGAAATTTTTGTATAAATATTAAAAATGATTTAAACTAAGTGACTTAAATGGAACATAAAAGAATTTGGGTTAAAATTTAGTGATTTTTTTTCCAATTTAACTTGAATTAATAGGTAATAGTGAAAAAAATCACTAAATAATAATGAAGTTTATAATTATTGAACTGTAGTTAAATTGAAAAAAGTAATCAGTAGATAATAACCCATATTCACATATTTTTCATCTAGCTCACTTAATTTTAAAAATATTAGTATTTATAAAAATATTTCACACGATTTGAACATGTAAAAAAAATTGAGATACTTTATAGAGATTAAAAAACTTCAGTGGCTTTAGTGAAAAGATGAAAAACTTAGTTACTATTAAATGAATTTTTTTTCTTCAAATAATTAGTTGTTAAACCTTAAATTAGTCAAAATTTGATAAACTGACATTTATTTTTTTGTACAAAAAAAATTATATAATCTTATTTTGACCAATTTAAGAGGTATCGAGTTGTTATTTTAAGTATTATTTTCACACGTACATACAATCTAGACAATTGTAAAGACTTTTTTTTTTAAAAGTAAATTTCTTAAGTTACCCAGGACCTTGGTGTTAAAAGGCTTTGTTCTTACCATTAGGCCACCACCCCAATGGCAATTATAAAGACTTTAATTTAACAAAATCGGGTTGAAAGTTTTCTTAGTGTTTTTGACATTTGAAGTGACTTTAATATGGGAAATTATGTTAAGTGATTTCTTTTTGTAAAATAATAAAGTAAGATAATTTTTTTTATAATATCAGACCTTTAATTTATACTAAATATTAGATGATAGAAATTATTTGAGAAAAATTAAATTATACGTGTTAAAAAGAAAAAGAAAGTATGGTCCTGTCCACCTTAATTTGCTATTTACATATAGTTTTGGGTTGTTTAGAATTAAATTTAATCTTTTCATAACCGGACCGGACAACGAACCGGAGGCCTTAGAGGTCCGACCGGTCCGAACGGTCGGACCGGACTTAAGAACCGGATGACATCGTAAATAATATAAACATTCAAAAATATATAGAAAAAATACAAAAAAAGACCGGTCGGACCGGATGACATCATAAATAATATAAACATTCAAAAATATATAGAAAAAATACAAAAAAGTCTTCAAATACTAGTGAGTGCTCAACGAACTAGATTGAATTATTATTCCAGTATGTTTTGGATTATTATTCTAGTATGTTTGCCATAGAGAAGGGATATAATATGTGTGTATATATATCAATATATTATAAACTCTTAAGTTTTATACCTACTGCTATCTTATGGAATAATTACATTTTGGAATCTCAAGTTAACAAATATCTTATTGGTGTAATTGGTAAACTTGTTTATATATATCCTTGAGGTCTCGAGATCAAATCTCTTTAATATACGTTTTCATGCAAGATTTTCTCTAGGCTTATTTCAAAGTAGTGAAAATGTTATCCCATATCGGTCCAAACATAAAATTGTTGGTCTCTCTTGTATGTATAAATGATTCAAAATAGAGGGAACTCATCCCACATCGGCCCTTAGATAAAAGCTGAAGCACCTCTCCTTTGTATAAATACATAAACCAATGTTGCAAGTTCACAGCCGGTTCACAAGTTCTTAAAAGAGATGACCGGTTCGACCCCTAGTTTCCGGTTTGAAAGCTCGGTTATCGTCGGTTGGTTGCAAGTTCACAGCCGGTTCACAAGTTCTTAAAAGAGATGACCGGTTCGACCCCTAGTTTCCGGTTTGAAAGCTCGGTTATCGTCGGTTGGTTGCAGGACTGTTTCAACACATAGAACTGGACCGGCCAAGTCTCCGATTTCCGGTCTAACCGGCCGGTCCGAGTTTCAAAACATTGCTTATATTATATATGTTTATATATTAAATACAAGGTTGGAAAAACTATGGGTGTTTATAAGGTAGGGTTGCGGGTTATTCGGGTTGGTATATTTTTGGTTGAAACCACAATTCGAACCGAAACATATTTGAGGAAACCTAATCCGAACCTAAAACCATATTGTAATTCGGTTTGAGCCTAACAAACCGAATTAGTAAAAAAAAAACTTTTTTTTCTTCTTTTGGGTAGTCATAACTTATTCGGTTTAAACAACACAACATTTTAGGAAAATCTAAACAAAAATATACCTTAATCAAATAATGATTTATAGTCAATATATGAGTATTGGTTATTGATATAAATAAATTGGGTTAACTATAAAATATTGATTAAAATATTGGTATAACCCAATTCGGGTTTTTCGGTTCAAACCGAATTCAAAATCTTGAAACCTAAACCAAACAAAAAACCAAACTACGTATTCGGTTTCCGGTTTGAACCAAACCGAAAACCCAATATGTAATTCGGTTTGGTTTTAAACAGTTTCGGTTTTGAGTCGGTGGTTTCGATTCGGTTATCGGTTTGAAACCAAATATTGAACACCCTTATTGGAAACCCATGTGTTCAATGAGTTGAATAAAGACAATTGTTGTAAATCAGCAGTTTCTATGAAGATTTATATGTTGAATCTTATAAGTTATTAGTGAAATAAGAAATAATAAAAATTTAATATTATAAATAAGAAATAATAAAGATTTAAGAATTATAAAATTATGTTTTAAGATAAGATATAATTGAAATCTTCTTATGATTTAGTAAGTTTAATAAAATATTAGAATAAAGTTCAGATAATTAATTATGTAAAATTATTATTATTTAATAGGAGAGAAAATTATTTAACAGAAGAGTGTGACGGGAAACAAAAAATTAGAATTAATCAGAAGTTGACACGTTAAAGATAAAATTATTCATTTGTTATAATAAAGATATTTTTCTTAAAAATTTATAAGTTTAGTCTCGATCTACTTTTGTAACGAGTTTAGTCATTCAAGTAAATGGTATAATAGTAGGATCGGTGTCCAGTAATAATAACAAAGCCTTTTAAAGTGCCTACGTTTGGTGTTAATCTAGTTGTTCTAAAAAAAATAGATGGTATAATAATTTTTTATATTTATTCCTTTATTTCCTTTGGCTTTAGTTATATTTAAAAAAATAATTTTCATGTCCTCTTAACTTTCTCTCCTCTCGGCCCCATCCCACTATATATCATCGGTAGGTAGAGACTAAAAATCTAAGAAAACCATGGGCGCCTCTGAAAGCACTTCAAGGTCAAATGGAACCAAGAAGGAGGAGGAGGAAAACAGCTCCGTCGGAGCTGCGGCGGCCATTGCAACAGCCGCGGCCGGAGTAGTGTTCACTGCTTGGGGCATTTCCAAAATGCTTTCCGACAACACCCAAGAAAGAGACCATCATGTGACTGAACAACCATTATCCCTTAATTCTCGCGATGGTATAAAGCAACGTAGCAGATGGTCTCCTCCTCCTCCAGGTCGTTTCAAAATCAACACCGATGGCGCATGTCGTCCCGTACGCGGAAAATCCACCGGATGCAAACGTGGGCCAAGTGGGTACGGCGGAATCCTTCGAGATCATTACGGCAACTGGGTTCAGGGTTTCATAGGGTTCATCGGTCATGCTGATTGTCTCACGGCTGAGTTTCATGGGATTCTTAAAGGGTTGGAGCTTTTAGATAATCTTAAGCTTAAAGGAGCCGTTCTTGAAACCGACAGTCAACCTGCTTACGAGTGGATCGCTCGACCGGACGATGGCCGTGGCAAAAGTGAAATTATCCATGAAGTTTGGGACATCATCGTCAAGTGCAGGCAACTGGCTCGAAAGAATAAAATAACTATCAACCTTATTCCGAGAGATGATGGCAACAAATGCGCAGATAAGCTTGCGGATATGGGTATTAACGAAAGGGAACCGTATTTGGCAATTAAAGTTCTTCCTTATAAGCTAAAAGATCTTGTTAAAAAAGATGCTAACTTTAATGCTTGAAAGGTGAAACTAACGTACTCATGGGTTTTGGCTTTATTTGTTCCATATCCGTCTGTTTGGTTTGATCGTGTGTTTCTTTATCTTTGGATCTGATCGATCTTGTATCTGTTTCATGTTTGTATCCCATTAATCTTCTATCTATTTCATCTTTTAGCCCACTATCAAAAAAACTGAAAAATTTGAGAGAAACAGATTTCGTGTTAGCGACAAATTTCCGACAAAAAATGTTTGTCGGAAAAAGGAATTGTTTTTTCTGAAAAATCTCGACTAATTTTCCGACGAATTAGCGACAAAAGCCTTTCGTTGATAATTTCCGACAATATTCCGACGATTATATTAAATAAATAAGTTAACTTGTTTAATAAATTTGTCGAAAAATTATAGGAAATCTTATGGTTACTTTTTTGTTTTTATTTTGTCGGAAGGTTGTCGCTAACTTGTGAGAAATTTCTTTTGTTAACTTGTCGAAAACTTTTATTGAAAATATACATATTTTCTAATAGTGACCGTATTTACTTCTATTCCAGTCTATTTTTAAAACTCTAGCTCCCCTCATGACTTCTTTTTTAAATTCGATCTTTGCTCCTACTTGATCTGTTAATTATTAACTTAAATATTGCACTTGTATATATTTATAAATATTTTTATATTCATTTATTATCATAGGTTTTTATATTGAAATAATATATATTACTTAATCATGTTTATTATAATTTTGTGCATAATAAAATTTGTAGCACTACTAAAAAAATAAAAAAAATTGCGACAACAGTTTAGTGGGAAATTTGTCGGAATTGGCCGTTAGCGACAAGTTTCTGACAAAAGTGTTTGTTGAAAAAAAAACCCGTAAGAAATGTATTTTCCGACAAAGTCCCGACTAATTTTTCAACGAATTAGCGACAAAAGCCTTTCGTCGATAATTTCCGACAATATTCCAACGATTATATTAAATAAATAAGTTAACTTGTTTAATAAATTTGTCGGAAAATTGTAGGAAATCTTATGATTACTTTTTTGTTTTTGTTTTATCGGAAGGTTGTCGCTAACTTGTGGGAAATTTCTTTTGCTGTTAACTTGTCGGAAACTTTTATTGAAAATATACATGTTTTCTAGCGGTGACCATATTTACTTCTATTCGAGTCTATTTTTAAAACTCTAGCTCCCCTCATGACTTCTTTTTTAAATTCGATCTTTGCTCTTACTTGATCTGTTAATTATTAACTTAAATATTGCACTTGTATATATTTATAAATATTTTTATATTCATTTATTATCATAGGTTTTATACTGAAATAATATATATAACTTAATCATGTTTATTATAATTTTGTGCATAATAAAATTTGTAGCTAGGTCCAGGGCAGATCCGTAAACAGAGATCTGCGGTGAAATCCATCAAACAGTCTGAATCAAAAGGCGTAATCCCTTGATCCGGTATTACTCTCGAATCAGAAAAATTGGTAGAGACGGGCGCGGGAATCACATACATGAACAAACATATGTAAAACTGAAAATAGAACAGATAATTAGAGCATAAAACGTATGATTCTTTCATTGATATGAAAATGAAAGCTCCTTACACATTCAAAAATTATTTTCATCACATGGTGAGCTCCCCCTAGGGTGGTGATTCCCTCTACACACACACTGCTAATGAGGTATTCTACTATTTATAGGAGGCACATGCCTTGTTTTTCAAGCCACCGCCAAACAGGCTTGAAAAACAAGTATCGAAACTAGCTAGTTTTGATTGAACAATTGTTCAATCGAAACAAGTAGTTTCGGTATTGTAGTTTCGATTGAAAGCACCACTCTCAATTTTATACCCAACAATCTCCCCTAGACTGATGCTATCAATTCTTGTCCGAATATGTCTTTTGTCTTTGTAGATTAACTGATGATCCAATGCTTTTCGTTGTGATTCTCCCCCTCAAGTGTAGACCCTCCTATCTTGTAGGCAATTGATAAAGGTTTGAATCCCAAGTATTTAGCAGTAAATAACCATCTTTCTACAAAGATTTTTGACATTCTCGAACACTTGATCAACTTGTGCCTTCTCTCCCCCTAAAAAAGGTCAATTTTAAGCGGTGACTCACTTTGTCTTGTATCTTCATAACTCTGCTGATAATTCGAAGCCTTTTGTGGTGATTCTCCCCCTGAAGTGTAGAACCTCCTATTTCTAGGCAAAAGATAAGGATCGAATCACCATGTAATCAACAACCAATGATCCGGTTCGTCACAAATATGCTTGACTTTGCTACCCACTGCTCAAACTTAAAATTTAAATAAATGAATTACGGTTGGCTCAAGCAGAACATCATGTATATTGCCGGAGAAACGGAAATTTTGAAAACCTGAAAAAGTTGTCTCGAAGTTTTCAGCCAAAACTCCCTTTCTTCTATGCAATATCCTGTAAAAAATTCATCCAAGAAATTTTCTCCAAATTTTTTTTTGAATATCCTGGAGAGTACTTGGGCTGTTCTGTCTGTCCTGTAGTTTCGATAGGCTCTACTTCAATCGAAAAAAGGCTAGTTTCGTTAGAGACAGTATCAAAACAAGTAGTTTCGATAGATAGTTTTTCAATCGAAACTAACTAGTTTCGATAGAGAAGTTCTTCAATCGAAACTATCTAGTTTCGATACCCTCTATTTTAGATAGCTTAGTTTCGATGTCTTCTACTTCAGATTTAGGGCTTCAACAGTAGTTTCGACAGAAAATGTTCAGCCGCCACCTAGTTTCGACAGAAAATCTTCAGCCTTCAGCTACTTTCGATACCTCCAATCCAGGTCTGAAAAATGCTTCAAAAGCCTTACTTCTTCAGATTTTGACAGTGGGAATGTAGAATAGCAGTCACGAACCTGCTACACATCTTCTTCATGTTTAACGTCTTAATGGCGAGTTTTCTTTGATTTTGGAGCAAATTCGAGAGCAATAAAGAGCCACCATGGCTCTGATACCACTTGTAGGTCCTGAGCAGACCTGTAAACATAGATCTGCGGTGAAATCTATCAAACAGTCTGAATCAAGAGGCGGAATCCCTTGATCCGGTATCACTCTCGAATCAGAAAAAATGGTAGAGACGGGTGCGGGAATCACATACATGAACAAACATATAAAAACTGAAAATAGAACAGATAATTGGAGCATAAAACGTATGATTCTTTCATTGATATGAAAATGAAATCTTCTCACACACTCAACAATTATTTTCACCCCAGAGTTAGATCCCTCTGGGGTGGTGATTCCCTCTACAGACACACACACACACACTCCTAATGAGGTATTCTACTATTTATAAGAGGCCCATGCCTTGTTTTCTAAGCCACCGTCAAAACAGATATCGAAACTAGCTAGTTTCGATTGAACAATTGTTCAATCGAAACAAGTAGTTTCGATACTATAGTTTTGATTGAAAGCACCAGTCTCAATTTTATACCCAACAAAATTCGTTGTGTAAATATATATTAAATAACAGAATCTTTAAGGGACACAAAGAAAACTTGATATTTGATATTTTAAGTTTAGGCTCGAGCTCGAGAAATTAACTCTATAAATTTGAACTCTGGCTTAATTTCGTATCGAATTTTTAGCGAGTTAATCTTGAATAGTTCACGAGTTACTAGGCTAAGTTACACTCCTACTTACTTACAGTTTTGTTTTGGTATTTAATTAAGTTAATATAAAGATAATCCACCAACGTTAAAGTTGATCTTTCTTTGATGAAAAGTTTGGGAAAGTTAAGCTTGATATGGGTATTGACAGAAGGGAACCGTATGGGGTAATCAAAGATCTTCCTTATATGCTAAGGGATCTTGTTGAAAAAGATGCTAATTTTAATCCTTGAAAGTTGAAATTAACGTACTACTCCATCTGTTTGGTTTGATCTTGTGTTTCTTTATCTTTGGATCTGATTGATCTTGTATCTGTTTCATGTTTGTATCCTATTAATCTTCTATCTATTTCATCTTTTAGCCCACTACCAAAAAACTGAAAAAATTTAAGACAAGAGATTTCGTGGGAAATTTGTCGGAATTGGCCGTTAGCGACAAGTTTCTGACAAAAAAAGTTTGTTGGTAAAAACCCCGAAAGGAATTGTTTTTTCCGACAAAGTCCCGACTAATTTTCCGACGAATTAGCGACAAAAGCCTTTCGTCGATAATTTCTGACAATATTCCGACGATTATATTAAATAAATAAGTTAACTTATAATAAAAATTGTAGGAAATCTTATGGTTACTTTTTGTTTTTGTTTTGTCGGAATGTTGTCGCTAACTTGTGGGAAATTTCATTTGTTGGTAACTTATCGGAAACTTTTATAAAAAATATACATGTTTTCTAGCAGTGACCATATTTATTTCTATTCGAGTCTATTTTTAAAACTCTAGCTCCCCTCATGACTTCTTTTTTAAATTCGATCTTTCCTCCTACTTCATCTGTTAATTATTAACTTAAATATTGCACTTGTATATATTTATAAATATTTTTATATTTATTTATTATCATAGTTTTTATTGAAATAATATATATTACTTAATCATGTTTATTATAATTTTGTGCATAATAAAATTCGTTGTGTAAATATATATTAAATAACAGAATCTTTAAGGGACAAAGAAAACTTGATATTTGATATTTTAAGCTTAGGCTCGAGCTCGAGAACTTAACTCTATAAATTTGAACTCTAGCTTAATTTCGTATCAAATTTTTAGCGAGTTAATCTTGAGTAGTTTATGAGTTACTAGGCTTAGTTACACTCCTATTTACTTACGGTTTTGTTTTGGTATTTAATTAAGTTAATATAAAGATAATCCACCAACATTAAAGTTGATCTTTTTTTGATGAAAAGTTTGGGAAAGTTAAGCTTGCTGATATGGGTATTGACAGAAGGGAACCGTATGGGATAATCAAATATCTTCCTTATATGCTAAGGGATCTTGTTGAAAAAGATTAACTTTAATCCTTGAAAGTTGAAATTAACATACTACTCCGTCTGTTTGGTTTGATCTTGTGTTTCTTTATCTTTGGTTATGATCGATCTTGTATTTGTTTCATGTTTGTATCCCATTAATCTTCTATCTATGTCATGTTTTTTAAATTCGATCTTGGCTCCCACTTGATCGGTTTATTATTAACTTAAATATTGCAGTTATATATCTTTATAAATATTTTTATATTTATTTATTATCATAATTAAAAATAAGTAAATATATATTACTTAATCATGTATTCATGTTTATTATGATTTTGTTCATAATAAAAATCGTTAGTAGAATCTTTTAGGGACACTAAGTTTAGAAAACTTGATATGTATGCTTAGGCTCGAGCGCTAGCTTGTTTATTAAAATAATCCTAATATAAGCTTGAAATCTAGCTTAATCTCGTTTAAAGTCCGCTTTAATCGAGTTTTTAGTGAGTCAATCTTGACTAGCTCAGTAGTTCATAAGCTGTTAGGCTCGGTTACACCCCAATTTACTTATAATTTTGTTTTGGTATTTGATTAAGTTAATATAAAGATAATCCACCAATGTTAAAGTTAATCTTTCTTTAACGAAAAGTTCGGGAAAGTTAACTTAAAGATAATCCACCAATAATAAAGTTAACCTTTCTTTAACAAAAAGCATGTTAGCAAATTGCAACTAGTGGACGCTATCGTACTTTGCGGTGGTGACATTGACGTGATTATGTACTTAAATAGAAACGTATAAAGTTGTAATGGTTCAATTTTGAATATCGAAACGTAGATAAAACGTCACGTCACAACGGTATATTCGAAACTCAAGAAAAAAGTTACTAATAGACAATAGACTAGTAGACTAGAATAATATAGTCAAATATATCGTAAATATTGTTTTGTATTATCTTGATTCCGTTGCCTATTATATAGGCTTCTATTATTATATAAATATTAGGAAATCAATACAAAAAAGCATGATTGAAACCATTCCCTTTATGGTATCAGAGCTCATTTTCTCTGATTAACCTAATTCTCCTTTTTCTGTCGCTTATGACTTTCTTCTTCACAGTCCTTCAATGGCAGACAAAACTCCCCCCTCTTCTTCTTCTTCTTCTTCATCTTCTACCCTACACCCAGCTGTCACAGTTACCAATACCAATAACTTTATCCCTGTTAAACTCGAGACTGAGAACAACCAATACACCTCCTATTATGGTCGTGGTCGCTCCTCTCATCAATACCACTATAACCCTTCATGGACCCCCTCTCCCCGTTTATCACAGCAGTAGCCCTGGGCTCCTTCTTGGCCGACACCTGCTGGACCAGTCCCTTACTTGGTTTTTCCACAGCAACAGCGACCCCAATGGGCCGTACCTCCTTGCCCATACCCTTGATGTCCGTCAAACGGTCTATAAAACTAAACACAAAACTAACCTAGACACTCTAGTTAAACTCTAGACAAACCTACTAAACTAGACCACAAAGACAGGTAAGTGTACCTATCAATTGTAACATAGCTAAAAGGAAGTCCGAATATCGAACCCACGAGACACTGACTCTAACACAAACTAGACTTAGACTAGGACTGGATAATTAATTTGGATTGGGGGGGGGGGGGGGTTCTACGAACTAAGTTTAACTACTAAACTTGAACTAATTGAATAAAGAAGACTATTAAGACAACTAACCAAGCAACAAAGACTCAGATGAAATCAGTAAGGATGAAAGACACTACCTAGGCTGTGAATCTTGTTTACCAAACCGGGGCTCTATCGGTTATGGAATATGTAATGGAACTGGGATCTTACGATGTGCCACCCTCAGAATTACCTATTGGATTCCCGATCACTCTCAGGATGTGACCAGAAGGAAACTCAAGGGATATTATACTCACCAGTGGCCGGATCACCTTTCGGTCTCACCGATTATGCTAAAGAACTCAACAGACACACCACTCAGTTTCACTATCTTAATACATCGGAGATGCAAGGAGCAACCTGAATTCAACCTGTTAACACGAATTAACAACGACACTAGAACCCTAAGGAAACGTCCTCTCAGATTATTCTGAAACGCCCCATCCCGGGTACATCTCATAGTTGGCACCAAAACATTCAAACATAGTTCTTAAACCAGAAATCATAATCTATTACAGCGGAAGTCTTTAAATTAAAACATTCATCAAACAATAATGTAATTCATTGTCTAAAACATAAAATATCGGAATAGGAAATGTCAGTCTTCAGAGCGGCAACCCGATGTCCATGCTATCCAGCCCTCACGGCTCCTTTACTTTACTTTTGCTTTACCTTTACTACCTGTCATGCATACTAAAAGTCAGCTAACGCCTGTGAGTTATATCTTTACTTTAATCTGAAAACTTTCTTTTAGGTAGCTTAGCTTTATAAAAATAAATAAGCTTTTCTTTCTCTATCTTTAAAACACTTTAACTTTACTTTAAAACTTTTCTACGTTACAATTATAAAACTGTTACGTTAAAAACTTTAGCTTTGAGGCAACCGGTTAAGGTGTCCTCCTTTACTCTTTGCATCTTTACGTTTCACTAGTACATGACAAGTGACCATAACATTTTAACTATCACATGTGGATCTTCACCCGAAGGCAAGATCCCTTTGCTCGCTTGCACCTCAGGGTAAGACTTCTCCTTTGCCTGCTCACACCTCAGGGTGGGACTTTCTCGCTTACACCGAAGTGTGAGACTTCTACTTTGCTTGACTGCATGACTTTTTACTTTGCAACTACAATGCAACTACTATGCACTTATACTACGTCACATAATATAATGCCATTCAAACACATAACACATAGACAAATAACACATATTAACACATAAGCATATAATATGACATCTGTCACTGTCACTGTCAAGCTGCACCGAGATGTAGCTTCTTTACCATTCTTTACTTTCTTGAAATTATATTTCAAAGATAGTACTATTCTCTTTAACACTTTACCTTTCTTTTTATAAAAATGACCTTCTTATAAAAAGCTATACCTTTCTCTTTCATTTTATAAAAAAATAACATTTTTACAAAATACTGCTTTCCTCTTTCATCTTATAAAAATAACCTTTTATAAAATAAATACTTTGCCTTTAAAATCTTTCTATAAGTATGCATGCCAGCCCAAAACCATTATGAAAAAAAGGGCAATAAGAACTCACCAGACTTCTACTGTGTCTATCTCTCTTAGCACTGAAACTTCAAGCTAGGTGAGATGCTATTATATCTGTTTCAGGTGTCACGCATGGAACAATGTTATAACCTACATATCTCATCCAAAAACTCCTATGTCCGAAATCTTTTTCGGTCGAAATATATTTCGACCGAAAACTTTGGTGTTTAGCACTATGTTCTATTAATGGCTTTTCGTTCGAAAACTTTTGTCCGAGAACTGTTTTGTTCAAAAATATCTGTCCGAAATCTCTTTCTGTCCAAAATACTTTTCGACCGATATGTCCTATCCGAGATACTTTTTGATCGAAAAGTTCTGTCCGAGATATATGGTGTTCCGAAATACTTTTTGGACGTATCCGAGATTTCGGACCATTCATGGAGATTTCGGATGATTCATTTGTTCTTGATCAAATCCTTCGTTTTTGATCCAAGTTTCAATCTTTTTACGTCCAAAACTTATATCTAGCTTCCATGAAGCTAGATATATACTTTTTAAGCCAAACCATACGTAAAAATCCCATCTTTGATTGAAAACCCACTTGAAACCCTATAACCCACTTTCAACTCTCAATTCGAATCTGAGAATGTTTTGTTACCTGTTTCCGCTTGATTTCTCCTTCTCCAACCTTCAAAGATGTTCTAGCAATGATGCACAACAACACGAAGGTCTCGGTGTGGATTCTTGGAGCTTTCTCTCTCTAGCCTCTTTCTCTAGGTTCAAGATGGTGAAGATGAAGTGTGGGGAGTGGAGAGGGTGGATAGGGTTTTACCCCCTCCCCCTCTTTGCGCCACTTACTCTTGGCCCAAGGCCCGATCTACTCGAGCCCACCTATTATTTCATTCTTTCTTTATTTCATTATTCCGTAACGTCGTTTATTCTTTATCTTAAATTTTGGGATGTTACAAGTCTACCCCTCTTACGAAAGGTTTCGTCCTCGAAACCTGCTATAAGTCAAACAGATGCGGGTACGACCCTTTCATTTCTGCTTCGGTTACGATGCTTCCATTGTACCTTGACTAACTGAATCACATTGTTCCGCAACTGCTTCTCCTTTCTGTCTAGTATGGCAATTGGTTTCTCGACGTAATTAAGGCTATTATCTACCTCGATGTCGTTAAGTGGCACGTGTGCTGATTCATCAGCCAGACACTTGCGCAAGTGTGACATGTTGAAGGTTGGGTGAATTCCACTCAACTCATCAGGCAATTCTAACCGGTAAGCAACTTCACCAATCCGCGCCATTATCTTGAAAGGTCCGACGAACCTTGGACTTAACTTCCCTCTATTTCTGAATCGTATAATCCCCTTCTAGAGGGAAACCTTCAATAATACTTGATCCCCGACATTGAATTCGATCGGTCTTCGCCTCTTATCCGCATAGGACTTTTGACGGTCCTATGCTGCTTTCATTCTGGACTTAATCTGGTCAAACTTCTCAGAGGTTGCTGTGACAACCTCTAAACTTCCCAGCTCTTTCTATCCTATCTCACCCCAACAGACCGGGGTTCGACATTTCCTACCATACAACATCTCGTAAGGCGGTATACCAATAGTGGTGTGGTAGCTGTTGTTGTAGGAGAATTCTGCCAACGATAGGTGGCTATCCCAACTGCCACCAGAGTCTATAATGCATGCGTGGAGTATATCCTCCAACATCTGGATGGTCCTTTCCGATTGACCATCCGTCTGTGGGTGATAAGCCGTGCTGATGTTCAACCTTGTACCCATTGACTTATGAAATCTTTTCCAGAATCTCTATGTAAATCGTGTGTCCCGGTCAGATACAATCGATATTGGCACACCATGACGAGACACAATCTCATTGATAAACACTTCTGCCAGCTTCTTCGATGAATAGGTTTAACGGATCGGTGAGAAGTGTGCACTCTTTGTTAGACGATCCACTATAACCCAAATCGTGTCATGGCCTTTAGCTGTGCGGGGCAACTTTGTAATAAAGTCCATGGTGATACGCTCCCACTTCCATTCGGGTATTTCCAGAGGCTAGATTTTCCCGTATGGTTTCTGATGCTCTGCTTTAACTTGTGCGCAAGTCAGACACTCGCTTACGTATCCGGCCACATCATTCTTCATGTTAGGCCACCAATACTCTTTCTTCAAATCCTGGTACATTTTCGTGGTTCCTGGGTGGATGGAATATCGAGACTTATGGGCATCGTCGAGTACTTTGGCCCTAATCTCTACGTCCTTCGGTACCCACATGCGACCACATCTGGTCCTCACTCCATGAGTGTTTATTTGTAACTTCATCTGTTGACCGACCATTCTTTCTTTCTTTAGGTTCTCTTCCTTTAGTGCTTCTGTCTGTGCTTTTTCTAGCTCTGCCATAAAATCTGGGGTTATCACCAACTGGTACTCTTTCACCCTAATAGGAGAATGAGTCTCCTTACGACTTAGGGCATCAGCGACCACATTCGCCTTTCCCGGGTGGTATAGGATCTCACAATCATAGTCTTTCAGCAATTCTAACCACCGCCTTTGTCGCATATTCAGGTCTTTCTGCACAAAGAAATGCTTCAAGCTCTTGTGATCCGAATAAATTAT
The DNA here is from genome assembly GCA_023525975.1 of Smallanthus sonchifolius. Taxonomy (NCBI): domain Eukaryota; kingdom Viridiplantae; phylum Streptophyta; class Magnoliopsida; order Asterales; family Asteraceae; genus Smallanthus; species Smallanthus sonchifolius. Next base: position 57,686,784 of record CM042028.1, read on the forward strand.
GCATTTTACCCCGTAAAGGTAATGCCTCCAAATCTTTAGCGCGAAGACAACGGCTGCGAGCTCCAAATCGTAAGTCGGGTAGTTAACTTCGTGAATCTTTAGCTGCCGTGACGCATACGCGATCACCTTTCCCCTCTGCATCAAAACACACCCTAACCCTGTCCCGAAGCGTCAGAATATACCACAAGGTCCTCGTTACCGTCGGGTAATGCTAACACTGGGGCTTGGGTCAGCTTCTTCTTTAACTGGGTCTGACCCCATTCGTACTTTACTTCCTTACGTGTCAACCTTGTCAGTGGCGAGGCTATTCTTGAGAAGTCCTGAATGAACCTTCGATAGTAACCTGCCAATACTAGAAAACTCTGAATCTCGGTTGGTGTCTTCGAGATTTCCCATTCTTGTACCGCCTCTATCTTAGCCGGGTCAACCATAATACCGTCTGAATTAATAACGTTACCTAAGAATTGGACTTCCTTAAGCCAGAATGCGCATTTGGAGAACTTGGCATACAACTTTTCTTTCTGTAGCGTCTCTAGTACTTCTCGAAGATGACAAGCATGGTCACCTTCACTCTTCGAATAAACAAGTACGTCGTCTATGAATACTATCACTGACCTGTCCAACATCGGTCTACACACCTGGTTCATCATACTCATGAATGATGCTGGAGCATTGGTCAAACCGAATGACATCACGTGGAATTCGTAATGCCCATACCGCGTGCGAAACGCTGTCTTAGGTATGTCCTCTTCCCTTACCTTTAACTGATGATATCCCGACCACAGATCGATCTTGGATAACCATCTGGCGCCTTGTAGTTGGTCGAACAGATCATCGATCCTTGGTAGCGGATATTTGTTCTTTACTGTACATTTGTTCAACTCTCTGTAGTCGATGCACATTCTCATGGCACCATATTTCTTCTTTACAAACAGAACCGGAGCACCCCATGGAGAAATGCTCGGCCTGATAAAACCCCTATCCAAAAGTTCTTCCAAATGTATCATTAGCTCTTTCATCTCCAGAGGAGCAAGTCGGTATGGCGCTTAAGCCACGGGCTGGGCACCTGGCACTAAGTCTATCTGGAACTCTATCTCCCGGTCTGGTGGTAACCCAGGTAACTCCTCAGGAAACACCTCCGGAAAATTACATACCACTGGTACATCTTTCAACTCTTTCACTTTTAAATCATTGTCTATCACATAGTCCAGGTAGGCCTCACATCCACGCCCTATATACTTCTCTGCCTTTATCATCGATATGACGTTCGTTAACGAACCATCACGATCCCCGTAAACCAAAACTTCGCTACCATCTGGAGCTTTGAGCTGAACTATCTTTCGTCTACATACAATCCGGGCTTCGTTGGCAGCCAACCAATCCATACCCAAAACTATATCAAACCCTCCCAAGGTCATAACATATAACCTAACTGGGAATCTATGGCCATGTATTTTTATCATGCAATTATCTACCAATTCATTTACTGCCCTGGTCTTGCCCACTGCAGTTTCCACATTAAAGGCCTGTTCTACTTTAGTAACTTTGCATTTCATTCTTCTACACATAGAGGATGATATAAAACTCCTACTGGCACCCGAATCAAATAGTACAGATTCAAAGGTATGATCAAGGATGAACGTACCTGACACCACATCTGGATCGCCCCTAGCTTCTTCTTGTGTCAGTGCATACGCTCGGGTCCTTGCCTTTGACTTCTCGGCCTCTTTTCCTTTCTCTGTGCCAGCAGCTTTTGGCTTAGGACAGTCCTTGGCCAGATGGCCAGGGATTCCACAGTTATAGCATGACGGTGCACCAGGACACTCTCGAGAGTAATGCCCCGTCTTCCCGCATCGATAGCAAATGCTCAGACCCACACGGCACTCCCCAGAGTGCTTTCGTCCACACTTTGCACAATCACTCCCATCCTCTATCCTCAGCTTCTTCGCCTCTGGGCCTACCCACTCTTTTGCTGGCCGCTTAACGACATTGTCCCTTTCTTCTCAGTAGGCAGTGGGTCCACGGATTCAAAGTCATCATAAACTATCCCAGCAAGTGACACCACAGATTCAAAGCTTGTAGGAGCATTTGCTTTAACGTGCACACGTACCCCTTGTGGTAGTCCCTTGATGTAATACTTGATCCACTTTTCCTCAGTGTCCACCAGATGTGGAACCAACTGAGCCAACTCTTGGTATTTGGAGGTGTACTGGCGATGAGTCATACTGCCAACACAGAGCCCCAGAAATTCCCTCTCAACTCTGTCAATCTCGTTCTGCGGGCAGAACTTAGTGATCAGTAGATTTTTCATGTCATCCCATTTCATCTTTTTCATTTTAGTAGAAGACTTGATTTTTTCAATCGATCTCCACCAACTCAATGCCTCATTAGTGAATGAGTGAGCGGCAAACTTGACCGCTTGGTTATCACGGCACTCACTAATGTTGATCACCCCATTCATCCTTTCTATCCACTCGAAAGTGGCAACAACATCTTTCCGTCCATCATATTTCGGTGGGTCACACCCCCGAAAAGACTTATATTTGCAACCCCGAGTTGCCATTTCATAATCAAAATCGTCACCATCAGTGACTTCAGTTCTCTTGCTGCTTTCCTCTTTTTTCTCTTTCTTCCCTATATCAAATTCTTTAAGGGTCTCGCCCAGTGCTTCCGGTAGAACTTTCTTCAAGATTGAAGTAACCTCTGCCGCGATAGCTTCCTTCACAATCAGTTCCAACTCAAGCGCCTCGTTATGGGCATCGTCATGAACTGACTCATGGTTCCCATAGTCATTATGCTCCACGTGCACCGATTCAGTCTCGTTGCGGGAGTGTTCACTTTCCTCATGACGGTTTCGGTTACCTGGCGGTCGGCCTCGACGACCCGTACGACCACCTCTCTTTGCTCTAGCCATTAGTGTCTACTGTGAACAAAGATAGCTCGTGTTATCATGATAGGTAATAATTTAGAACACCTCGAGTAATGTAAATTACTAATTATAAAGACTGGTATGAAATTACTAATTTACTTTACTACTCGGGTTCTGAACATCTCCTTTCAGAGTAACATTTGCATTCAAGTTTAGAGTTTCTACTGTAAGGCACATACTATCTACTGTCTACTGTCTGTGCTAAGGCATGTACTATGTACTATTTATGCTAAAGAATTTACCTTCTACTATCTGTACTAAGCCATTATTGTCTATGTTCTATGTAAGGACATTGACTACCTTCTGTCTACTATCGTTCCATGGATGGGCTGCACTGACTGACATTCCTTTCCTCTATTTCCTTTGTCCCATTCTCAGTTTAAGTTCAGACATTATCGCAAATGTCTGAATCTCTCAAACTATGGCTCTGATACCAACTTGAAACGCCCCATCCCGGGTACATCTCATAGTTGGCACCAAAACATTCAAACATAGTTCTTAAACCAGAAATCAGAATCTATTACAGCGGAAGTCTTTAAATTAAAACATTCATCAAACAATAATGTAATTCATTGTCTAAAACATAAACTATCAGAATAGGAAATGTCAGTCTTCAGAGCGGCGACCCGATGTCCATGCTATCCAGCCCTCACGACTCCTTTACTTTACTTTTGCTTTACCTTAACTACCTGTCATGCATACTAAAAGTCAGCTAACGCCGGTGAGTTCTATCTCTACTTTAATCTGAAAACTTTCTTTTAGGTAGCTTAGCTTTATAAAAATAAATAAGCTTTTCTTTCTCTATCTTTAAAACACTTTAACTTTACTTTAAAACTTTTCTACGTTACAATTATAAAACTGTTACGTTAAAAACTTTAGCTTTGAGGCAACCGGTTAAGGTGTCCTCCTTTACTCTTTGCATCTTTACGTTTCACTCGTACATGACAAGTGACCATAACATTTTAACTATCACATGTGAATCTTCGCCCGAAGGCAAGATCCCTTTGCTCACTAGCACCTCAGGGTAAGACTTTTACTTTGCTGTGCCCACACCTTAGGGTGGGACTTTCTCGCTTACACCGAAGACACCGAAGTGAAGACTCCTTTGCCTGCTCACACCTCAGGGTGGGACTTTCTCGCTTACACCGAAGTCTGAGACTTCTACTTTGCTTGACTGCAGGAGTTTTTACTTTGCAACTACAATGCAACTACTATGCACTTATACTACGTCACATAATATAATGCCATTCAAACACATAACACATAGACAAATAACACATATTAACACATAAGCATATAATATGACATCTGTCACTGTCATTGTCAAGCTGCACCGAGATGCAGCTTCTTTACCATTCTTTACTTTCTTGAAATTATATTTCAAAGATAGTACTATTCTCTTTAACACTTTACCTTTCTTTTTATAAAAATGACCTTCTTATAAAAAGCTATACCTTTCTCTTTCATTTTATAAAAAAATAACATTTTTACAAAATACTGCTTTCCTCTTTCATCTTATAAAAATAACCTTTTATAAAATAAATACTTTGCCTTTAAAATCTTTCTACCAGTATGCATGCCAACCCAAAACCATTATGAAAAATAGGGCAATAAGAACTCACCAGACTTCTACTGTGTCTATCTCTCTTAGCACTGAAACTTCAAGCTAGGTAAGATGCTATTATATCTGTTTCATGTGTCACGAATGGAACAAAGTTATAACCTACATATCTCATCCGAAAACTCCTATGTCCGAAAAATTTGGTGCTTAGAACTATGTTCTATTAATGACTTTTCGTTTGAAAACTTTTGTCCGAGAACTGTTTTGTTCGAAAATATTTGTCCGAAATCTCTTTCTGTCCAAAATACTTTTCGACCAATATGTCCTATCCGAGATACTTTTCGATCGAAAAGTTCTGTCCGAGATATATGGTGTTCCGAAATACTTTTCGGACGTATCCGAGATTTCGGACCATTCATGGAGATTTCAGACGATTCATCTGTTCTTAATCAAATCCTTCTTTTTTATCCAAGTTCCAATCTTTTTACGTCCAAAACTTATATCTAGCTTCCATGAAGCTAGATATATACTTTTTAAGCCAAACCATACGTAAAAATCCCATCTTTGATTGAAAACCCACTTGAAACCCTATAACCCACTTTCAACTATCAATTCGAATATGAGAATGTTTTGTTACCTGTTTCCGTTTGATTTTTCCTTCTCCAACCTCCAAAGATGTTCCAGCAATGATCCACAATAACACGAAGGCCTCGGTGTGGATTCTTGGAGCTTTCTCTATCTAGCCTCTCTCTCTAGGTTCAAGATGGTGAAGATGAAGTGTGGGGAGTGGAGAGGATGTCTAGGGTTTTACCCCCCCTCTTTGCGCCACTTACTCTCGGCCCAAGGCCCGATCCGCTCGAGCCCACCTATTATTTCATTCTTTCTTTATTTCATTATTCCGTAACGTCGTTTATTCTTTATCGTAAATTTCGGGATGTTACATGTTCACTCTCAGAACCACTAACACCGAAGACTAATCGTTTATATATCACTTTGCAGGTATTTAGATAAGAAGAACACTTAATTTTGTAAGTTGTTGATTGATAATCCTATGGTTTCTACGTCTAGCAAACCACACACAAATCACGAACACAAAGTAAGCGATCTAATACACATCTATTTATGAAAGACATTCACCAAGACATGTACAGAACAATTCAACCAATCAAAATAAAAAAACTAAGCATGCATATTCATTAAACCATCGAACTCAGATCTGTACTAAAGCATAAAACCAAAACAAATACCATAAACCGATAAAAATCTAATCTTTAGCAAACATTCATCATTAACCTAGGTAGATCTAGGGTTTAGCCAAGAATCATGATAGAAACAGAAGATTCAACGTAAAAAGTAGCAAACATGAGAATCAAACACAAAACAAAGCAATCAAGATGATCAATCATGACCGAATGATTCAATGTCTAACCGTATAAGCTTCAATCCTTCAAACTCCCGACCCTAAAGCTCTCTCCTTTGACAAAATCGCCTCTTGTTCTTCCTCTGACGGCTAATAATCGAAAATATGATAGAATGTCCGTTTTTAACAATTAAAAACCTATTTTTTCTTTTTTTTTTTACGGATTAGCGGTCGTCTCGCGTACCGTGAGAGGAATATGGCCAGTCCTCGCGTACCGCGAGGGACATTTTAGTCGGGGCAATTTTTGCTTCCCTCGCGTACCGCGAGGAGCTCTTTTTCTTAGAAAATTAAATATTTTTTTATTCTTCTTCTCTCCAACCCCGTGTGCTCGATATCTCCAGGATTTTACTCTATTTTCCGCTTCCTTAGCACACTATAACCTGCAAATACGACCCAGACTCAGAACGAACTAAAAACGATACAAAACGAATACAAAACTATACAATTACGCACAATTACAATAGGATAATTACATGTGTTTTGCAACACATCAAACATCCTCACATTTACAGTTTTTTCGTCCTCGAAAAAGATATCTGCAATGGAATCACAACTGGACACAGCTTTAACATTCTCAATTAATTAGCACAAATATAATCACGCGTTAAAGTGTAATAACCGGTATTTCTATCCGACTAAATCCAAACACCAAATTTCAAGCCCCCGAGAAGTGTTTTAAATCCAATTTATACAATATATCACTCAAACTATGGGTCCCACACTTCAAGGTTACAACTTAACCTAATCCCGTCTCACGGTCATGTTTAGGCCCGGGTTAGATCATGTAGATCTTCCAACTACAACAAACTAAAATCTTTATGTTTTCAAAATATAGATGATCGAATGGAATGAGTATTATTAGATGTATGAATCAACCTCACCTAGTGGTGCATCAACCGAGTCACCATCCCAGAAGGTAGCACATAGGATGCAGCCTTATCAATTAAGCACATAAGAAATCAAATTAGAGGCGTATCCACCGAGTCACTATCCCAGTGGGTAACACATAAATCAAAACTTTTTTATCCCAAATATTGATCACTCAAGTCCCGACCCATGGGTGTATCAACCAAGTCGCTATCCCGGAGGATAACACGTAGGTCAAAACTCAAGTTCTCAATTGATTAGTTATATTCATAATGGATGAAAATATGGAATGCAGGATCCACCAAATCTCAGTTCATTTTCATAAAAAGAAGAGTGGTGTGCCAAAAATATTTCAGAAACATAAAAACCTTAGCTTACCGTGGTACCTATCACCCTATGTTGACAGTTTCAGTTTCACCGTTCCCCTAAGATGAGAACCCACAAGATTTCATGATTTAATTAAGTAATTAATCTTGAGTAACACTTTCAGGAAATTTAAGCTCTCACGCTGGCTGGGCCTACCAATTCATCACAAATTAAACACGCTTTCTATTGTTTATTTTATTTCACTTCCAATCACACAATGCCCAGTTTTACCTATTATCTTCCATGTGCGTGCAAAACTCTAATTCAAAGGACATTTTTCAAAAACATTTCTGCAATTTACAACAACAGACGAATGTCTCCCATCCCCACACTTAAAACTCACTTGTCCTCAATGTGAACCGAGAAACGACGGTAACACAAAAGAAATTTACAAAAATAAAAATAAAAATTAAAGAAATTAAAGCAGAAATAAAATACAAAAATTAAATGCAGAAAAAATCGGAACAGACTTCCCTGATATATCGATGAAATTCCTCGTAAGTCGTGCTCCTTAGCCCTCCATTCGAGCGCGCTAAGCCCACTAATATTCCTTAGATTTCTCACGACCAAAAGCATCTGATTCTACCACACTAGCAAACAATTCAACCACGCAAGTAATATAACTGTACAATAACAACCAACCCAGCCGATCCCCCAAACTGTACAATAATATATACCCATCAGTTTTTAAATACAGACCAAAATACAAATGAAAAGAAATACAAAAAAAAATACATAAAGAAAATTCAAGGAACCAAAATATACAACCCGACAAAAGGTGTTGAAGATGATCACTACGGGTCTCCACCTGTGTCTGGCTGATCCGGCTTATTGATGTCGTCCAGACGGTCTATAAAATAAACTACTAAACCTAACCTAGACTTTTAAGTAATAAAAGGAATACCTTCGAACTAAACCGCACTGACAGGCAAGTGTACCTATCGAGTGTAGCACATCTTAATGGTAAACCGAGTTATCGAACCCTAGAGACACTATGTAACAAAACTAGACTCTGACTCAGACTAAATATTGATTTGGTTTGGGAAGTTTACTACACTACTATTTAAACTAAGGAATGCAGCGAACTAAGAACGACTCAACTATCAAGAACAAGAACTAAAGGTGAAATCAAGAGATGGGAAGAATACTACCTAGGTCGGAATCCTACTTGCAAAGAACAACTTCTACCGGTTCTGGAAACTATGATGGATCTTGGTTTCTAAAGATGACAACTAAAGACTACCTAGTAGATCCCAAATCACTCTCAGGGTGTCACTAACTAAGCTACCTAAAGTGTACTAAACTCACCAAATGGTTAGATCATCTCTCGGGTATTTCCAACTATGATAAAGTACCCACATGACAGATTACCTCTCAGTCTCACTGTCCACCAATAACTATGACACTAATAGCAACAATCACTAGACACCTAATACCGGCTTCCTCTCAGACATCTGACACTCGGATTTCTAATGACGAATACTAAACGACTAATTCTCACCTCTCGAGTATTGAACTAGGATACACGCTCAACTCTAATCAGTAATCAAAGACAACTCCTATGGCTACTACGTCTAGTAAACCACCCTAATCACAAACCTAAGATCTATGACCAAGATACGCTAATCAAACTAGCAGATAACCACAATCAACGCAAGGAATTGAAATCAAACACAAGATCAGATCTAAACATGCAATAACATCACAATAGTCAACTCAAGATCTTTTACAAAATCATAAACCCATTAATCGAATCCAAAAACCGAATAAAAACTGAAACTTTAACAAGTATTCATCATGTGACCTAGGCAATATCAAAGTTCTAGCCTAGAATCATCCTTAAACAACCAAAACAGAAGTAGAAACACAAAACCATGGTATCAAACCTCGCAATTAAAGAATAAAAATCAAATCTTTAAACCTAGGACGCTATTACTAACGAACCCGGATCAAAAGCTTCAACCTTTGGTTTCAAAACCTCTTCTTTACTCCCAAAATCACCCCTTGGCTCTCTCCAGACGGCTAAGATACGAACTCCCCTCCTAATGGAAATCAAAATCTTTTTATTTTGAAAATCTAGGGTTTTTGCGAATTACGGCTTCTCGCGTACCGCGAAACAATGCTAGCCGGTCCTTCGCGTACCGCGTAGGACAATATAGTCGGGCGCCTTCCTGGAGTTTCTCGCGTATCGCGGAAGATGGTCCTCTCCTTTCTCGCGTACCGCGAGAGACTAAAATTCACCATTTTTGATTTTTGAACTTTGGGCTTCACTTTCTAGCTTGGTTTCTTCACGTATTCATTTGTATTTCATACGAGCACCTTTAAACATAACAAAGACTCAATAGTATACAAAAATGACACAAAACAAAGATAAAACTAATCAAAAATGCACTAAAACAAAGGAATAAAGATGTATGCTTTGCACTACATCAAACATTCCCATACTTATCCTTTTTTCGTCCTCAAAAAGCTGCAAATGGAATCATAACTGGGATCTAACTCAACAAACATCATTTACCAATTAGCAAAACATACTCACGCGTTAAAAAGAAATAATCAATATTTCTATCCGATTAAACCCAACCACCAACTTTCAAGCCCCCCGTGGTGTGTTCTAATTCCAATTTATGTAGCTTTATTAATCAATCTATGTGACTCACACTTAAAAGTTACAGCTCTACCTAATCCCATCTCACGGTCATGTTTAGGCACAAATCAAACCATATAGATTTACCCTACCATGTTAAACTAAAATTTACAGGTTTCAGAAATCAGATGAAATATGAATGAATGGATGGAAATGAGCATAATTAAGCAAAAGAACTTTCATCTAGAGGCGTTTCAACCAAGTCACTATCCCAGAGGGTAACACATAAACTAGATTCTATCAATAAAGCACATAAATCTCACTTAGGGGTGTATCCTCCAAGTCGCCATCCAAGTGGGAAACACATAAGCAAAACTCAGTTTTCTAATCAAATTAGCTCATAAATTATGAAATAACATGGATTATGGAATGCGGGCGCCACCAAACTCGGATTTATTTTCATAAAAAGATAGTGGTGTGCCAAAAATTTCAGAAACCTCTAAATTTTAACTTAACGTGGTACCTATCAACCTATTTTGACAGTTTTAGTATTACCATTACCCTAAGATGAATACCCACAAGATATCATGATTTAATTCATTGATTAATCCTATGTAACACTCACAGGCTATTTAAGCTTTACTAGTTGGCTGGGTCTACCAAAACATCACTAATTAGACACGTTATCAATTATTTATATCATTTAAACTCACATGTAGATCCAGTTGTACTATCATTTTTCAAGTATATGCAAATATTTCCAAGGACATTTTTCAAATTTTTTTTTAAATTTTTTTGTATTTTTGAATTTTTATAAACAAGACAAACTAGACTCAACTAGACACTCATATCCCCACACTTGAAATGCACATTGTCCTCAATGTGAAGCAAAACACAACTAAAAATAAAAATGCAAAACTAAAACAGGAAGCGACTTAGCTGGTTATCATATATGCAAACAACTGTGCAGCTTCGTTCTTTCTTGTGTGCACTGTATAGCATTTCGGTCGCGGTTGCACAACTCTGCTGGGTTGCCTTTACAAAATAAATAAGATTTAGATCGACCCCGCCCGAATGGAGATTGAGTACGAGCGAGATGATAAACCTGCAAAATAAACCTCACACAAACCTGCAACATCAAACTGACTCAAAAAACAGACTTAAATAAAAATAAAAGACTCTTCTAATAATGGATAGATAACAGGGAATCGTACCCGATGGGTGACAAACACATAAACATGAGTGCCACAGCACGGTGAATCATCGGTCACGAATTGGTTTCTAAGTTTCCCATGGTGGTGGTGGTCGGTGAATGATATGATGATGAATGAGAAGGTTTAATGGTAGTGGATAATGATGGTGGAGAGAGGGTATGTGATGTGAAATGGGTGGTGACGGAATGATAGTGGGATGAGAGGTGGATGGTGATGGTGGATAATGGTGGTGATGAATGGTGAATGGTAGCGGGTATGGGAAACCACGGGAAACAAGGGAAGTGGGAGTGACACAGGCTTCCCCCGCGTACCGCGAAGAACGAGGAGCCACTCCTCGCGTACTGCGAAGAACGAGGAGCCACTCCTCGCGTACCACGAGGGGTTGAAAATCAAGCCGGCCCTTACTTTTGGCTGTCGCATACCGCGAAGACCTTGGGGATTTCTGTCGCGTACCGCGAGGAGGTCATGGTAACAGAAAGTTTTGAGGATTTTTATACTTAGCCAAATTTTCACCCCTCAAACTTCTTTTCATCCAAATTCAATAAAACCCTTTTCCAAGAATAGAAACAAATGTAAAAATACCTGGAACTTCGTTCCTGATGACTTTTCTCACCGAATCAAGCGCGGATCCCTGCAAAACACTAACACGAACAAAACCCACACCGAAAAACACAAAAAATGACGCGGACTCACACCAATAAATGCATACAAACTCTACATCCCGGGCACTTGCCCGAGACTCAAACAAGCCTATCAGGAGGCTTCTCCTTAATCCTAACCGGTACCGCCTTCATCCTTCGCGGTCTACCGGCTCTCCATCCCCTCAATAAACTCCTACTCCTATCAGACCTTGAACTTCTACCACATTTAGCACTTAGATCCTTCCACCACATCTTAAACTTACCCGGTCCGAAGATAACATGATTCAAGTATCCTGGTAAGTTGTCACTTCTACACATCCCCACACTTGGGGTTTTCACTCTCTCTAGATCACAAAACTCCCTTAACTTACGAAGTTTCTTACGGGGCGGCCTAGATTTAGGGGATGACTCGGCTTATATCCCCTCATCATGAATAACAGTAAACGTTAAAGGCTTAATATGTGATGTCACTAAAGGTGTGACCTCTAACCTCTCGCTCGGATCATCAGGATCCTTTACACTCTCCTCCTCTACATTCTCCACCATGAGCGGCTCACAAACTATCTTCCCTATTTGTTCTAAAATCTCGCTCAAACTGCAATCATCACCGTCAGCACTTAAAAATGATGACCCTACTAGCTTCTTTTCAAATTCAGCAAGCCAATCTGGCGGGTCCTCTATCATTCCTCCTTCATCCCTATCAATAGCATCCTCTACTAGATTTGAGTCCGATGTTCGTCCATGAAAGCATCAAGCATGCACACGGAGTGGCTATGCTTGCCAACATCCTTCACGGACTTCATAGCATCAAATGTAATCGACTCATCCCCCACACGAAGTGTGAGTTTCCCGTCAAAGACATCGATCATTGCCTTGGCGGTACGTAGGAACGGACGTCCTAGGATGAGTGGGACTCTATCATCCACTTCCATATCCAAAATAACAAAATCCACTGGGAAGACAAACTTGCCTACTTTCACTAACAGATTCTCCACAATTCCCTGTGGATACTTGACTGAGCGGTCAGCCAAGGAAATGCTCATGCGTGTCGGCTGCGGTTCACCTAGGTCTAGCTGTTTATAGATCGAATAAGGCATAAGATTGATGCTAGCACCTAGGTCGGCCAATGCGTGGTTCAAAGGTAGACTGCCTAGCAGGAACGGTATCGTGAAACGACCTGAATTCGACAGCTTCTTAGGTAGCTGGTTCTGAACTACTGCAGAGCATTGCTCACTAAGTGAGACTTTAGAGACCCCCTCTAGCTTCTTCTTGTTGGAAAGAAGATCTTTGAGGAACTTGCCATACTTTGGCATATGCTGGAGGACCTCTATGAATGGGAGATTGACCTTGAGTTGTTTAAATATATCAAGGAAATGACCGTGTTTCCTAGCGTGTTTATGTGGCAGCAAGTGCGCTGGATAGGGAACACGAATCAAGTCAATCTCGAGGGTTTTCATCTCCACCCCCTCTTCTTCTCCTCTGCTTTTTCGGCAGGCTTCTCGACCACTATCTCCTCGTCCACCGGCTCTTCTTCTTCTACTACCGGTGGGTTCTCTTTCTCCTCTACTCTCCTACCCCTAGTCGACACAGCATTCGATTCGGCCTCCTCTAACATCCTAGCTTAGATCTCAGCAAATCGAGCTCTCCAATCTATCTTGTTCACTTCCTCTACCGAAGGTATGTTAAACTCAATGGAGTGGGAGTCATCCTCTACAACCTCTTTCTCCTCCACACTCCTGACTGACACGGCCATCACTGAAGCATTTGGGCCCGAAGATGGACCTCCCTGTCTTTCCCTCAAGGTCTTCGCGATGTCTCCTACCGTGCGTTGCAAATCTTGAAATACCGATTGCTGATTCTTTAGTAAAGTGTCGTGGGCATCCAATCTCTGCCAAGAATCCTTGTCATTCTGCACTAGTTGAACTAGCAGCTGTGTCTGATTTTCTATCATCTCCTCTATCTTTCTTGTATTCACACTTCTCCCTGAACTCGCTCCTGCTTCTCCTCCATACTGCTGTTGGCGACCATTATACCCAGATGGGTTATTTCCAGATCTCCATCCCGAGCCAAATGAATTATTGTTGTTGTATCCTTGGTTCTGGTATTGGTTGCCAGCAAAACTCACCTGCTCCTGATGATTGACAGGACAATCTCTTGTCTCGTGTCCTCCCCTGCACACTTGACACCGCTGAGCACTGAGCTTCAGCTCCTTAATCTCGTTAGCCATTGAGGTGAGTGCAACAGCCACGCTAGAATCATGAGTGACCGGATGCACACGTCTAGGAGATGAGGTGGGCGCTCTAGTACTAGTAATGGAAGTCCTAGTAGATGGATACTGCTGTTCGGCTTGAGCGAAGATTTCAAAAATTTCCTCGCACTCATCAGGCTCGATTCTCTCCATAATATGGCCTCCCGTAGCTGTGTTAAATATTTGCTGCTTCTCGAAGATGAGACCATTGTAGAACTTCTCCACTATCGCCCAGTCCGACAGACCGTGCTAGGGATATCGGCTCAACAACGTGTTGAACAGCTCCAAGGCCAAGTGATAAGGCTCGTCATGATCCATCCGGAATGAATGGATTTGATCCCGAAGGCGAGCGGCCCTGGAAGGTGGATAATACTTTTTATAGAACTTGGCCTGAAGATCATCCCATGTAGTAATAGAATTGTCAGGGAGGGTGTCAAGCCAAGTATATGCATGCCCAGAGAGTGAGAATGGAAAGAGACGCAAGTAAATTGCGTCCTTAGACACACCCTTGATATTAAAAGTAGCGCATATCCGCGCGAAGCGGGACAGATGTACGGGTGCATCCTCATCCTCGAGGCCATAGAATTGGGTGGCATGAGTGATTGTACTCATGACATGTGATGGGATCTGCCAAGAATTTGTGTTCGGTATAGTGGGGCGTGTGATCGAAGATCTCGCGCCCGTGACCCGATCACTGGCCCTCTGGTGTACCGTACGCCTCGCTGGTGGATCAGCATCGCCCATGGCAGGAAATGGAATTGGGCTGGGAGAACGTACCTGTTTGCTGCAGAATGCTTTCAAACGCTCCCGAAAGTCGCGGGTGCACTCGTGCAGCTCTCGTTCGGGCTCTACGGAAGCAGAATATGTTGGTGATCCCTGTGAACGAGTGTGGTGCATAAACTGACATAAGAACAAAGAGAAAATAAACAAAGACTCAAAGACACACAAAAAGACTCGATTCTAAATTAGACACTCAGATAAGACTCACAAGATAGCACAGAAGACAAGCACACAAAAACGAAACAAACCAAAAATCACGAAAAAAAACTAGTCAAAGCTAATATTGCTATTGCCAAGTGAACCCCGGCAACGGCGCCAAAAACTTGATGCCGTCCACACGGTCTATAAAATAAACTACTAAACCTAACCTAGACTCTTAAGTAATAAAAGGAATCCCTTCAAACTAAACCGCACTGACAGGCAAGTGTACATATCGAGTGTAGCACAACTTAATGGTAAACCGAGTTATCGAACCTAGAGACACTATGTAACAAAACTAGACTCTGTCTCGGACTAAATATTGATTTGGTTTGGGGGGTTTACTACACTACTATTTAAACTAAGGAATGCAGCGAACTAAGAACGACTCAACTATCAAGAACAAGAAATAAAGGTGAAATCAAGAGATGGGAAGAATACTACCTAGGTCAGAATCCTACTTGCAAAGAACAACTTCTACCGGTTTAGGAAACTATGATGGATCTGGATTTCTAAAGATGACAACTAAAGACTACCTAGTGGATCCTTAATCACTCTAAGGGTGTCACCAACTAAACTACTTAAAGTGTACTAAACTCACCAGATAGTTAGATCACCTCTCGGGTATTTCCAACTATGATAAAGTACCCACAGGACAGATTACCTCTCAGTCTCACTGTTCACCAATACACTCAAGGAATGCACGAGGTAATCTCGAAATAACAACTATGACATGAATAGAAACAATCACTAGACACCTAATACCGGCTTCCTCTCAGAAAGTTGACACTCGGATTCCTAATGACGAAGACTAAACGACTAATTCTCACCTCTCGGATATTGAACTAGGATACACGCTCAACTCTAATCAGTAATCAAAGACAAATCCCATGGCTACTACGTCTAGCAAACCACCCTAATCACAAACCCTAAGATCTATGACCAAGATACGCTAATCAAACTGGCAGACAACCACAATCAATGCAAGGAATTGAAATCAAACACAAGATCAGATCTAAACATGCAATAACATCACAATAATCAACTCAAGATCTTTTAAAAAATCATAAACCCATTAATCGAATCCAAAAACCGAATAAAAACTGAAACTTTAACAAGTATTCATCATGTGACCTGGGCAATATCAAAGTTCAAGCCTAGAATCATGCTTAAACAACCAAAACAGAAGTAGAAACACAAAACCATGGTATCAAACATCGCAATTAAAGAATAAAAATCAAATCTTGAAACCTAGGACACTATTACTAATGAACCCGGATCAAAAGCTTCAACCTTTGGCTTCAAAACCTCTTCTTTACTCCCAAAATCGCCCCTTGGCTCTCTCCAGACGGCTAAGATACGAACTCCCCTCCTAATGGCAATCAAAATATTTTTAATTTGAAAATCTAGGGTTTTGCGGAATTACGGCTTCTCGCGTACCGCGAAACAATGCTAGCTGGTCCTTCACGTACCGCGAAGGACAATATAGTCGGGCGCCCTCCTAGAGTTTCTCGCGTATCGTGAAAGATGGTCCTCTCCTTTCTCGCGTACCGCGAGAGACTAAAATTCACCATTTTTTATTTTTGAACTTTGGGCTTCACTCTCTAGCTCAGTTTCTTCACGTATTCACTTGTATTTCATACGAGCACCTATAAACATAACAAAGATTCAGTAGTATACAAAAACAACTCAAAAAAAAGATAAACCTAATAAAAAACGCACTAAAACAAAGGAATAAAGATGTATGCTTTGCACTACATCACTTATGCTGGTCTGGTGCCCTGAAAAATGGTGGTATCTCTGTGCCCTGGTGCTGCATCATATACCAAATGGCCGCATCCTGGCGGTCCATACTCTCGAACATCTGATCTCTAAGCCCCTCAAGTGTGAGTGGCGCTGGTGTCGGCTGACGGAGCGGGTGCTGAACCTGGGGGCACTCTATGTGATGTGGAATCCTTTATCTAGCTGTGGACGCCCCCATCTGTACTGCCTGCTCGGCAGGCATCCCAACAGGTGGTGGGACCTATGGACCCTGCCGGATCTCCATAAACCGTAGCGAATCGTCCATGGAAACGATCCCCGCCATCGCAGCTCCTGCAATCCATACAGAAAGGTATCCGGACCCGGTGTGAGTAGACGACCCGGATATCGGTCAAAAACTCCTAAACGCTCTTCCAGCCTGGTGATGTAAGGCCCTAGCTCTAGTCTGGCCTCCGGCCGACCGCGACGACCCCTAGAAATAGATGAAATGAGAATGCTAGCCAGGTTGGCCTCTCGGCGACCAACGATGCAGTAAAGGCAGAAAATATCAAGCTGACTGCACTTCTCAATACCAGACCGGCATCCGATGAGAGTACAAGCCAGTATCCTATGAATGTAACGAATGAGGGGTTCGCGAATGGATGATTTCAAAAGGGACGAGGAGTATGGTCCATCGGCGATGCAATGCCAAAAGTCACGCAACTGACTGTCGTTGACCCCCTTATCGTGCCTCCCCTGAATAAGCCCCGCAAGCTCTGCAAAAATGGCTGCTCTGCCACCTCGGCCTCGGTGTACCACCCAGTGGCAACCGCAAACTGTGGCACCAAAATCTCGTAAACCTGTCGGCACAACGTAAAAGAAACTGTAGCCGACTCCTCAAATTGGAAGTGATGTACCAGAAGGTAGAATGGAACTCGACGGTGTGCTCCCGATACTGTGTGGCGTCACAGGCCAACGGGCATCAATAAACTCCTGTAGCCTCTGGAGATGTCCTAACTCCTCTACGAGTGGCCAGTCGATCCCTATGTGCTGATATAAATCCTTGTCCACGAACCTCTCTAAACAGACTGACTCCTCGGTCATAAGCTCGAATCGGAGGAGGGTATGATGGTGTAAAACCCTAGCGTCAAGCGGAATCGGCTCCGCGTCAGCTGCTGGATGCACCTCGGGAACCGCGTATCAGATGACACGCAGCGCCCGACGAATCGGACGCGGCTCCTTTGGCTCGCCCCTCGGGTGTGGAACCTGGTCCCTCATGCGCTTGCCCGCGCTAGAAGAATCACCGCGATCAGACATGTCTGCACATACAAGTTAGTAATACAAAAATACAATAACAAATTAGATATCGGGCAGGACGGCCGTATAGCTTTTCATTCGTGGCCGTCCGACGTCTTAGAACAGCAAAAAGACACTACAAAAATATAAAAAAATTGAAAAATTCGGGATACCCTTTGTGTATATATAGAAACCAGACAACCTCGCCCGAATGGAGATTGAGTACGGTCGAGGCGGTCTAAACCTGCAAGAAAAATCAAGGCATACCCGAAGATTCCATTTACAAAAGATGTACAAGTTACAATAGCTAACTAGACCAGAATACGCAAATGACTCTAATTTACAAATTAACTACCAATTAAAAAACTCAAACTCTAACCAACAGGTCTAACCGACTCGATTTATGAAACAATTTGACTTGATACATAAATTTACAAGGGAAAAGTGCATACGGGTTGTCAATAGTAAGCCGAACCAATATACGAGTTGTTAGAACATGCCAAACCAATATACCCTTTGTGACTGACCCGAACAAACAAAAAATGATTCCTTTTCGACCCTAATAGGTTAATTACCCTTAAGTTACAATGATAAAGTAATTACAAGACTCAGATTACAAAAATTACATGACGATTGACACAATCTAGCTAAAACAGTAACATTTAAATCAGAACTGTACAGAATTACACAAGAAACTCACACTTCATGAAACATGTATTCGACTTGCACCCCTAAGCATACAAAGACTCAATTTACAAACCCATTTGGCTCAATGTACATTACCAACGACTTGGGTGCACATGGAAACAAGGAATCGTACCTGATTGTGTAGCAAAGTGACCAAATCCAAGTGAGTAGAACAAACCCTAGACCCTGTGGTGGCGGCGGTGGTAGCTAGTAGTGGATGGTGGTGGCCGGAGGATTCCGTCGATGATGGTGATGCGAGGTGTTGACTGTGGCAGACGGTGATGATGAGTGCGGGCGTGGTCGAAGATGGTGGTAAGATGGTGAAATCGGCGGTGGTAGGTTGTTAGTGGTGGCAGGCGACGGTGGTGATGGCTGGTGGTGTGTGATGACAGCTGGTGGAGGCCGGTGGGATGAGTGGGGAAGACGACCAAGAAAAAGGGTTTTATTAAAAAAAATTCTGATTTAAAGAGGCTCCCGCGTATCGCGAGAAGCGAACACAACACTCACGCGTACCGCAAGGGAAGCTATACGGGGGTGGCTTTTGAGTGTCGCGCGTACCGCGATAATCGATGAGATGGTTCCTCGCGTACCACGGGGGACAAGTAAATTGGGAAACTATATTTGTCTCTCGTGTACCGCGAGAGACTCTCC
This sequence comes from Smallanthus sonchifolius, assembly GCA_023525975.1. Lineage (NCBI taxonomy): Eukaryota > Viridiplantae > Streptophyta > Magnoliopsida > Asterales > Asteraceae > Smallanthus > Smallanthus sonchifolius. The sequence goes on from CM042028.1 coordinate 57,705,969, forward strand.
CCAAATGCCTCGCGTACCGCGAGGAGTACCCATCCACAGAAAGTTAAGGACGTTTTTATACTTAGAAAATTTTTCACCATTTAAGAATTTTTTCAACTTGCTTTCAGAACTTGTTCCAGCCTTAGATTTTTAAACGTACATACCTGGAACGTCATTTTTTATGGTTTTCTTCCGCCCTTTTGGCCACGATTCCCTGAAACACACAAACACCCGAGAACACACAAACCAAAAATATACAAAAACTAAAATGAAAATGAAAACAAAGTTTACAAACTCTACACTCGGGCTCTACCCCGAGGACTTACTCTCGCTTAGCCCTAGTTTCCTGGCTCGTCGAGGAGAATCTCATCCCCCTCAACATTCTCACTTGGTCCTCCGATGTAATGCTTCAACCTATGACCGTTTACCTTTCACGTGCTACCCTTCTCATCATGTAACTCCACCGTGCCATATGGAAATGCTTCTTTGACCGTGTATGGTCCTGTCCACCTTGACTTAAGCTTTCCTGGGAATATTTTTAATCTAGAATAAGCTTTGACCGTGTATGGCCCTGTTCCGATTTAAGCGTACATACCTGGAACGTCATTTTTGTTGGTTTTCTTCCGCCCTTTTGGCCACGATTCCCTGTAACACACGAACACACAAACCGAAAATATACAAAAACTAAAATGAAAATGAAAACAAAGAATTTTACAAACTCTACACTTGGGCTCTACCCCGATGATTTGCTCTCGCTTAGCCCCCTAGTTTCCTGGCTTGTCGAGTAGAATCTCATCCCCCTCAACATTCTCAATCGGTCCTCCGATGTAATGATTCAACCTATGAACATTTACCTTACACGTGCTACCCTTCTCATCATGTAACTCCACCGTGCCATATGGAAATGCTTTTTTGACCATGTATGGCCCTGTCCACCTCCACTTAAGCTTTCCTGGGAATAGTTTTAATCTAGAATTATATACCAAAACCCTATCCCCACACTTGAAGTCTTTCACTCCCTTCAACAGACGATCGTGCAACGCCTTTGTATGCTCTTTGTAACTCGAAGAACGTGCGTATGCCTAGTCACGTAGCTCATCTAACTCATGCAACTGGAGAAACCAGTGTCGTGGTGCTTTAGGCAAGTCAAGATTGACCGCCTTTAAGGCCCAATACGCCTTGTGTTCTAGCTCTACTGGGAGATGACACGCCTTGCCATAGATCATCCTAAAGGGTGTGGCAATAGGTGTTTTGAACGCGGTTCGAAAGCCCCAAAGCGCATCATTTAACTTGTCGGGCCAATCTTTCCTATTCTTCCCTACAGTCTTCTCCAGAATTCTCTTCACTGCTCTATTCGCGTTCTCCACCTGCCCGCTTGTTTGTGGATGATAGGCAGTCGATGGGTGACCCCATAACGTGATAACACCTTTTCCATCTGAGCATTATAGAAATGCATGCCCGTATCACTAATCAGGGCTCTAGGAGTACCAAACCTGCTGAACAGCTTCTTCAGAAATCCCAACACTACTCGGGTGTCATTTGTGGGTAAAGCTTGAGCCTCAACCCACTTAGAAACATAATCTATCGCCACAAGTATGTACCGATTCCCTCGTGATGCAGGGAATGGACCCATGAAGTCAATGCCCCAAATATCAAATACTTCAACTACCTGGATCGGGTTCTGGGCCATTTCATTCCGGGATGAGATATTACCGGTGCGTTGACATGCATTACACTTCTTCACTAAATCATGAGCATCCTTAAACATTGTAGGCCAATAAAATCCAGAGTCAAACACCTTTTTGGCGGTGTAGGAGGGCCCGTTATGACCTCCTGTCAAATCCTCATGACAATGCTTAAGGATCTCCACGTCTTCTTCCTTGCTCACACACCTCCTCAGAACTCTATCAGCTCCCACACGAAACAGATATGGAGCATCCCATATGTAGTGGTTGGCATCCGCAAAGAATTTACGCCTCTATTGGGATGTCATGCCCTTCACCACTACACCATCAGCCAAGTAGTTTGCTATGTCAGAAAACCATGGCAAACCTTGCGTCTCGGTGCTCATGAAAAATACCGGCTCTATGTTCAATCTCTCACTCACCATCATCAAGGACTCATGGGGAAATGTGTCCCCTATGGCCTCTTCCCGGATCTCTTCTCTAATGGGGTCCTCTAATCTCGACAAATGGTCAGCCGCCACATTCTCTGCTCCCTTCTTATCTTTAATCTCAATATCAAACTCAGAAAGCAAGAGAATCCATCGAATCAATCTAGGTTTGGCATCCTTCTTTGCGAACAGATATCGCAATGCCACATGATCAGTATAAACGATGGTTTTAGAGAGCATTAAGTATGAACGAAACTTTTCAAATGCAAGCACCACCTCTAACAACTCCTTCTCGGTAGTTGTGTAATTATCTTGAGCATCATTAAGAGTTTTACTATCATAATAGATCGGGTGGAAGTGCTCAAAGGGTAAGCTTCAGTCGGGGGAAATCAAGATAGGAGCTTAAAGGGTAAGCTTCAGTCGGGGGAAATCAAGAAAGGAGCACAGACTAACTGCTCCTTCAAGAACTCAAATGCCTTTAGACAGTCCATATTAAACTCAAACTGGACGTCTTTCTCAAGAAGGCGAGTCATAGGTCGGGTAATCTTTGAAAAATCTTTAATGAGTCGCCTATAGAAACCCGCATGACCCAAGAAACTATGAATGGATTTCACACTAGTCGGTGGTGGAAGCCTACTGATCGTATCAATCTTAGCTCTATCCACTTCGATACCGGCGCGTGAAACCTTTTGCTCTAGCACAATCCCCCCAGTCACCATGAATTGACACTTCTCCTAATTAAGAATCAACTTCGTCTTTATGCACCTCCTCATCATCTTCTCGAGGTTCTGCAAACAATGATTGAAAGAACTCCCAAACACAGAAAAACCGTCCATGAAAACCTCCATAGAAGTCTCAATCATGTCCTGAATGATAGCCACCATGCACCTCTGGAAGGTGGCTGGAGCATTACATAACCCGAATGGCATGCGCCGGTACGCGAAGGTACCGTACGGGCATGTAAAGGTGGTTTTCTCCTGATCTTTCGGTGCAATGGGGATCTGGAAATAACGCGAGAAACCATCAAGGAAGCAGTAGAAATGCTGCCCTGATAGGCGCTCCAACATCTAGTCAATGAAAGGAAGGGAGAAGTGGTCCTTCCTTGTGGCATCATTCAGCCTCCTATAATCAATGCACACTCTCTAACCGGTGACTATCCTAGTAGGGATCAACTCCTCTTTCTCATTCTTCACGACTGTCATCCCACCCTTCTTCGGGACGACCTGAGTCGGGCTTATCCATGTAGAGTCAGAAATCGGATATATCAATCCAGCATCCGGGAGTTTAAGGACCTCCTTCTTCACCACATCCGACATGTTCGGGTTAAGCCTCCTTTGAGGTTGCACAACTGGCTTGTGCTCCTCCTCCATCAATATCCTGTGCGTGTAGAAAGTCGGGTTGATGCCCTTTATTTCTGTGAGCTTCCACGCAATGGCCTGTTTATTCGCCTTCAAGACCTCTATCAATCTCTCCTTCTCCTCCTCCTTCAGTGCAGCAGAACTCACGACGGTCAAACCTACCTTACCGACTAAGAAGGCAGACTCCAAATGAGAGGGTAGCTCCTTAAGTTCAAGGGATGGCGGTAACTCAACCGAGGGCTTCTTCTCCTCCTTGGTATTCTCAGCAACCTCAAATACTTCTGGGTACTCAGGAGGTTTACTAGCCGGGTGGCTCAGACTTTGCTCGGGGAGAGCATCAGTCTCAACCTCCTTGTCTTCCTCACCCAGGTGGTGTGTGTATTAAGCAGGTCAGTGCCACACACGTAGTCAAGGAAACGATCCATGTGAGATATGAAAGTGTCTAGAAAGAACACGGAATTGTCCTGACCACTAGAGTGCTTCATCAACTTCATGACATCAAAGGTGACATTCTCATCCCCCACACGAAGTGTGATCTTACCGTCGAAGACATAGATCAATGCCTTGGCGGTGCGCCAGAAAGGGCGTCCCAAAATGAGTGGGCCTTTATCGTCAACCTCCATATCAAGAATGACAAAGTCCGCGGGGAAAACAAACTTATCAACCTTCACCAATAGATTCCCCACTATTCCCCTTGGATATTTGAATGAACGGTCAGCCAAAGATATGCTCATGCATGTAGGGGCCAGATCTCCAAGGCCTAGCTTCTCGGAGAGAGTATGGCATCAGGTTGATGCTAGCACCGACATCGGCCAACGCATGGTGCAGAGTCGAACCACCAAATAAACACAGGATCGTGAAGACACCCGGGTCTGCTAATTTCTCTGGTGGCTTGTTCTGGACCACCGTAGAGCATCTTTCATTCAGAGTGGTAGTTGAAAGGTCCTCTAGATTCTTCTTATTAGACAGAATATCTTTTAGGAATTTAACATATTTCGGCATATGCTGAAGGGCTTTAACGAAAGGCAGATTAATTTTGAGTTACTTAAACAACTCCAGAAAGTGTCCATAATCCTTAGCATATTTCTGCTACATCAGGCGAGTAGGATATGGAACACGACTAAGATCAACATCAGGGGTCTTCTTCTTCCTCTCACTCTTCTCCTCTTTTCCTATCTTCTCAGCGGGAGACTCACTATTGGGCACTGTACTTTTTGGGACTCACCTCTCGTGCACCCCTCCAGGAGCCTCCATCTCTATCTCCTCATCTACCGGCTCATCATCATCATCTCCCGGTGTATGCTCAATTTCTCCTCCCTTACCACTGCGTGTGGTCACCGCCTTCAACGTGGCTTTTGGGTTAGTCTTCGTACTACCCGAAAAGGAGCCTCCAGATCGGTCAGTCAGCTGGCGCGTTATGTCTCCCACTGTGCACTGCAAATCTTAGAATGCAGACTGCTGACTCCTCAGTAAAGTATCGTGCTCCTTCAGCTTATACTGAGTCTCTTGATCTGTCTTCACCAACTGAGCAAGCAACTGAGTCTAGGTAGCTAACATATCCTCAATCCTCTTTTCACCTGCACTGCCACCCGAATTCTGTCCTCCTTCTCTATCTCCACCACACTGATTTTGACGGTTTTGAAACCCATGTTGGTTCCCGCCAGATCTCCAATTAGAGTTGAGGTAGTTTCTCCATCCAGAGTTGAACAGAGGGGGTTTTTGGTTCCCTAGGTAGTCTACCTGCTCCTGTTGAGTGACAGGGCAATCGATGGTGTCATGACCTCCTTTACACACCTCACATTTCATCGCACTCATCTTCAACTCCTTAATATCCTTGGCCATAACAGCGATGGCAGCTGCCATGCTAGTCTCAGTAGTGACCTGATGAACACCTCTAGTGGCATAAGTGGGTGTCCTAGCACTAGGAGTGGAATTCCTAGAGGAAGGCTGCTGTTGCTTAGCTTGAGAAAATGTCTCAAACATCTCCTCACACTCTTCCGACTCCTTCTTATCCATAATGTGGCCTCCTGCAGCAGTATTGAACATCTGTTGTTTCTCAAAGGTAAGACCGTTATAGAACTTTTCAACCAATGCCCAATCAGAAAGGCCACGTTGAGGACACTTGCTCAGCAGAGTATTGAACCGTTCCCAAGCCATGTGGTAAGGCTCATCAGGGTCCATACGGAAGGAGTGGATCTGATCCCTCAGACGGGCGGCCTTAGATGGCGGATAATACTTCTTCAGGAATTTGGCCTTCAGATCTTCCCAAATGGTAATGGAACCCTGGGGCAGGGTATCCAACCAAATGGCAGAGCGACCAGATAGGGTGAACAGGAAAAGACGCAAAAGGATGGCGTCATCAGTAGCACCAGTAATACGAAAGGTATCGCAAATACGTGCAAAGCGAGACAGATGTCCTGCGCATCCTCGTCCTCGAGTCTGTGGAACTGAGTAGAGTTACTGATAGTGTTCATTACATGAGATGGAATTTGCCAATTATTAGTGTTAGACATAGCAAGACGGGTAATAGAGGACCTAGCACCCGTCAAACCATCACATGCCCTCTGGTGGACGGTACGCCTAGTAGGTGGATCAACATCACCCATGTCAGCAATAGGAATTGGAATGCGTACCTTTTTCTCAACTAGCTCGCTATGAAACTTTCGGCTACGCTCCCGAAGCTCTCGCTCCGGCTCTAAATAGGCTTCAAAGTCGGGTGATCCCTCTGAGCGAGTATGTTGCATAAACTGGACAGAAAACAAAGGGGAAACAGAAGAACTAAGAACAAAGAAAAGACTCAAACTAAGACGCACACAAATAGTAAACAAGGACAAAAGAAAAAAAAGCAAATTAAGGAAATAAACTAAAAAGGAAAAATAAAACAAATAACCAAACAAGAACTAATCAAAGCTAATTTTGCTATTGCCAAGTGTCCCCGGCAACAGCGCCAAAAACTTGATGTCGGTCAAACGGTCTATAAAACTAAACACAAAACTAACCTAGACACTCTAGTTAAACTCTAGACAAACCTACTAAACTAGACCACGAAGACAGGCAAGTGTACCTATCAATTGTAACATAGCTAAAAAGAAGTCCGGATATCGAACCCACGAGACACTGACTCTAACACAAACTAGACTCTGACTAGGACTGGATAAATGATTTGGATTGGGGGGGGGGATTCTACGAACTACTAAACTTGAACTAATTGAATAAAGAAGACTATTAAGACAACTAACCAAGCAGACAAAGACTTAGATGAAATCAGTAAGGATGAAAGACACTACCTAGGCTGTGAATCCTGTTTACCAAACTCGGGTTCTATCGGTTATGGAATATGTAATGGAACTAGGATCTTACGATGTGACACCCTCAGAACTACCTACTGGATTTCTGATCACTCTCAGTGTGTGACCAAAAGGAAACTCAAGGGATATTATGCTCACCAGTGGTCGGATCACCTTTCGGTCTCACCGATTATGCTAAAGAACTCAACGCACCTCTTGGTTTCACTATCTCAATACATTAGAGATGCAAGGAGCAACATGAATTCAACCTGTTAACACGAATTAACAACGACACTAGAACCCTAAGGAAACGTCCTCTAAGACTGTTCACTCTCAGAACCACTAACACCGAAGACTAATCGTTTATCTATCACTTTGCAGGTATTTTGATAAGAAGAACACATAATTTAGTAAGTTGTTGATTGATAATCCTATGGTTACTACGTCTAGCAAACCACACACAAATCACGAACACAAAGTAAGCGATCTAATACACATCTATTTATGAAAGACATTCACCAAGACATGTACGAAACAATTCAACCAATCAAAATACAAAACTAAGCATGCATATTCATTAAACCATCGAACTCAGATCTGTACTAAAGCATAAAACCAAAACAAATACCATAAACCGATAAAAATCCAATCTTTAGCAAACATTCATCATTAACCTAGGTAGATCTAGGGTTTAGCCAAGAATCATGATAGAAACAGAAGATTCAACGTAAAAAGTAGCAAACATGAGAATCAAACACAAAACAAAGCTATCAAGATGATCAATCGTGACCGATTGATTCAATGTCTAATCGTATAAGCTTCAATCCTCCAAACTCTCGACCCTAAAGCTCTCTCCTTTGCCAAAATTGCCTCTTGTTCTTTCTCTGACAGCAAATAATCGAAAATATGATAGAATGGCCATTTTTAACAATTAAAAACCTATTTTTTCTTTTTTTACGGATTAGTGGTCCTCTCGCGTACCGCGAGAGGAATATGGCCAGTCCCTCGCGTACCGCGAGGGACAATTTAGTCGGGGCAATATTTGCTTCCCTTGCGTACCGCGAGGGATTTCCTCTCCCTCCTCGCGTACCGCGAGGAGCTCTTTTTCTTAGAAAATTAAATCTTTTTTTATTCTTCTTCTCTCCAACCCCCGTGTGCTCGATATCTCCAGGATTTTACTCTATTTTCTGCTTCCTTAGCACAATATAACTTGCAAATACGACCCAGACTCAGAATGAACCAAAAACGATACAAAATGAATACAAAACTATACAATTAAGCACAATTACAATAGGATAATTAAAAGTGTTTTGCAACACATCAACCCTACAGCCCAGGCCCAGCACCAGAAGCCCAACACTCAACAGGCCTATGCTGGTATCTTAGGCCCACGTCCCTTATCTTCTTATGCAGGTTCAGAGGCATCTTACACACCCACTGACATCGAACAAGCCATGTACACGATGTCTCTTAATACGCCGGATGGTAACTGGTACATGGATACTGGTGCAACATCTCATATGACAAACTCGACAGGTACTCTCTCATCTTATTCTACCAATAAATCTTCAAATCACATCATTGTTGGCAGTGGTTCCAAAATGCCCATTCACGGTTTTGGCCAAACCACTCTCCCGTTTCCCTTTCCACCACATAAACTAAATCATATTCTCTACTCACCCACTTTAATTAAAAATCTATTGTTTGTTCGTCGTCTCACAACTGATAACCAAATATCTATTGAGTTAGACCCATTTGGTTTTCTTGTGAAAGATTACTAGACACGGATACCGGTCCTTTGATGTAACAACACCGGAGATCTCTATCCTCTCACTACTCCAACTTCTCAAGCTATCTCACCTTCCGCTTTTGCTGCTCTTTCTCAAGACCTATGGCACCACCAGCTTGGTCATCCTAGACCGGATTTACTTCATCATCTTAAGAATAATAATTTTATTTCTTGTGGGCATATTAAAACTACTTCTTTATGTCAATCTTGTGTTTTTGGGAAACAACTAAACTGCCATTTATTGATTCTGCTTCTTATACATCTTTTCCTTTTGATATTGTTCACAGTGACTTATGGACCTCCCCGGTTCTTAGTACGGGGGGCATCGTTATTACATTTTTTTTAGATGATTATACCAATTACTTGTGACTTATCCCTAATCAACTAAATCTCAAGTCTTCTCTATGTTCACCAACTTCTACACTGTTATCTCCACACAATTTGAACGAAAAATCAAATGTTTTCAATGTGATAACGGGACCGAATATACTAATAATTCCTTTCAAAACTTTTGCAACCAAAATGGCATGGTCTTTCGCTTTTCTTGTCCGCATACATCTTCCCATAATGGGAAAGCCGAGCGCAAAATTCGATCAATAAATAACATTATTCGCACACTACTTGCTCATTCCTCGGTGCCCACAACTTTTTGGCACCATGCCCTCCAAATGGAAACCTACATTCTCAATATCTTACCTGCAAAAACCAAGAAATACCACTCTCCCACCACTTTACTATACCAAAAACATCCATCTTACAACCACTTACGTACCTTTGGTTGTCTTTGCACCCTCTCACCCCGTCCACCACAATTAACAAACTAGAAAATCGACCATCCCCGTGTGTCTTCCTAGGCTATCCCTTAAATCATAGGGGGTATAAATGTTATGAGATGTCCACTCGTAAGATAATCATCTCTAGACACGTTGTCTTTGATGAGAATATCTTTCCATTTTCTCAAACACAACCATTACCAAAATCCTATGATTTTCTGCAAACTGATATCCATCCTTCCTTTTAGGAAGTCACCTCCACCCCTCCTTTAACTTCGAATCCATCACCCTCCTCTCCCACCTCAAACATCACAACTGCAAATTCCCCACCCCTTAAAACTTACTCCCGCCAGCCAACCCATTCCACCCAGACTCAGCCATCCGCTTTCTCCTGATTTACTGCCAACCAGCCCAATGACCAGCCTTCTATCCAAGATCAGCACTCTGCCTAGGCCCAGCAGCCCCCCCACCCAATCAGCTTCTGCCCAGCCACAACCCCCACCAGTTCGCACTATCCATACCCATTGTATGACGGCTGCCCATAACCTCACTCCAGCCTTTAATCTTTCTGCTTCTGCTTTAACTCCAATCGCCCCCATTCCTCGTAATCCTTCCATTGCCCTTTTCTAATCCTTTTTTGAAACATGCCATGTGTGATGAATTTAATTCAATTCTTGCAAATAAGACGTGGGAATTAGTACCACATCAGCCTCATATGAATGTTATTTGATCAATGTAGATTTTTAAACATAAACTCATTTCCGACGGGACTCTTGAGAGGTACAAGGCCCGTCTTGTTTGTGATGGCAGGTCACAGCAGGTTGGCATTGATTGTGGAGAAACTTTCAGTCCTGTGGTCAAACCGGCTACAATTCGTATTGTTCTTAGTTTGGCATTATCTCACTTTTGGCCTATACATCAATTGGATGTCAAAAATGCCTTTCTTCACGGTCAGCTCTCCGAAACCGTATACATGTATTAGCCTTTCGGTTTTCGTGAAGCTTCTCACCCGGATCATGTTTGTCTTTTGAAGAAGTCCCTTTTATGGCCTCAAACAGGCGCCACGGGTTGGTATCAACGTTTTACAGATTACGTGTATACCTTGGGATTCATCCATAGCACCTGCTATCACTCTCTCTTCATATACAAACAGGGGAATGACATGGCATTTATACTTTTATATGTGGATGATATCATCTTGATCACCTCTTCGGATGCCTTACGAACTCACTTCATGGATCAACTGTCCCGGGAATTCGCCATGAAAGACCTTGGTAAACTTAGTTATTTTTTGGGCATTTCGGTGAGCCACACATCTCAGGGTCTGTTTCTATCTCAACAAAAGTATGCCTCAGACATATTAGATCGGGCCGGGATGTCCACTTGCAAACCCGTTTCCACCCCTGTCGACACTAATGGCAAACTAAGTGCCAATGATGGTGAATTAGTTGAGGATCCTACTTTTTACCGCAGCCTAGCGGGGGCTCTAAAATATCTTACTTTCACCCGACCCGACATCACTTACGCGGTTCAACAAATATGCATGCCCCACGAACTTCTCACTTCCATTTCTCGTTCAAGCGCCGAGGCGGAATATAGAGGGGTCGCAAACGTTGTATCTGAACTCTGTTGGATCTGAAACCTCTTGCTCGAACTCCATCATTCTCCTTCACGGGCTTCTATAGTGTACTGCGACAACGTCAGTGCCATTTACCTTGTCGGTAACCCGGTTCAACATTACGTACAAAACACGTTGAATTAGACATAAAGTTTGTCCGTGAGAAAGTACAACGGGGACACATTCGTGTATTACATGTCTCCTCTCAGTTTCAAATCGCATACATTTTCATGAAGGGTCTCCCTCGGGTCTTGTTTGAAGATTTTAGATCCAGTCTTAACCTGCGTTTTCCTCCGGTTTCAACTGCGGGGGTATAATAGATAATAGACTAGTAGACTAGAATAATATAGTCAAATATATCGTAAATATTGTTTTGTATTATCTTGATTCTGTTGCCTATTATATAGGCTTGTATTATTATATAAATAGTGGGAAATCAATACAGAAAAGCACGATTGAAACCATTCCCTTTAGTTACGTCGTTATAAAAATGAGGGCTAAGAAAACATGAATGTGAATTTAAAAACGAAGTAAAAGTATATTATATTTGACCCGGCTCGGGTTTAAATAAATTTTTTGTCGAAATGTAGATAAAAATAACCATATCATAATGGTTTATTCGAACTTAAGAAAAATTTATATATTAAAAGTTTTAAGAGAAACAATCTATTTTTAAAAATAAAGAAATAATTAAAATTAAAAAAAAAATACATGCATCAATCACTCATGTTGCTTCAAGAAATTATATAACTTGCATCGATGGAACGAACTTATTGGATTGGTACTACAACTTGAAGAAGGTTCTTAAGAGCAATAAGAAGTTGCACGTTCTAAAATTCCTGATACCCAAGCAGCCATCTAGATATGCCAGCAAGTTTGTTCAAAAAACTTGGAGCAAATTTAAGGAAGATGCGGGAGTCGTATCAGACCTAATGTTGGCATATATCAACCCAGGGATTAGATCCACACTAAGGCATAGGTCTGCTTATGACATGATCAAAGACTTGAAGGAAAGATTCCATCAAGAGTACGCCAAGAATCCTTATAGTTCCTTGGAGAAATACATTGAGAAAATCACAATGAAGGATCCTAGTCATGCTATGATCATGAGCTGAGGTGCAAGGTGGAAGACCTCAAGAAAGCAAGTATTCCTTTGGATGATCACTTAGTCATTGACATGTTTGTTGATGAAGTTTGTGACAACTATGAACGGAAGATGGTCCATCCAAGTCGTTATGATGAGGTAAGGGAGTTCATCTCTTGGTATGCAAGAGCGAATCCCCAAGATGCATGGAGCATGACATGCTTTGTAAACCAGCTTGAGCGGACTAGGTTATATGCCAGTGATGACATTGTTAGAGGAATGTTTAATGATGGTCTTCACTTGTCCAGCACAAGCAAAGAGGTATAAGAAAAGACTGTCGAGGCCAAGGACACGGGCTAAGCTATTGGTGAAACCAAGATACAATTCTCTAAACCAAGATGTCGTGTTAGAGAAATGCCCGAGGCAGCTAAAGCAAGAGAATGTTATAAGACATTCACTTTAGGTATCCCGACAACAGTTTCCTAATTCTTTTATCTTTTAAAAGTTGGACTCTTAAGACATGCAAACTTGTTTTTGCAGAGATGAACGGAAAGGAGGGAAGCGAGAAGAAAAGAAAGACAGATGAAACTTGAAGGTCATTTTACAGTGAAGATTCAAAAGATTAAAGTTTCAAGATACATCATTGGATGATGTTATGATTATTTTATTTGGAACATTTTAATTTCCGGTTTTATTTTCTTTTGAGTATTGCATGAACGAATGATTTTATTTATAAAATTTAGACTTATTATTATAAGTTATTCATGTAATATCAAGTTGCCACGTTTGAATAGAGAATTCAAACATCTAAAGACACGAGGTATGAAACATATGAGATATGATACTCAAGTCAATTAGATAAATATTAGATCGGATCTAATGGATACCAAGATTGGGTTTAAAACAAATCACTTAATTAAACTTAGTAAAGTCGTTATATGAGATATAATGTTACATACATGTGTTTAATCAATTAAGATGATTGAAAGTGTTTCATCATCGACTCTTGAAAGAATCATATTATGATATAAGATCTAAAGAACGATAATAGTTATCGTTACTCTACGACTAGGTGATTGGACAGTGATCTCCTAGGTCATGTCTAAACACTAGTCATAAGAGAAACAAATCAGCTTACCCGATTGACAAGTCTAAAACGCAAACACTAGTTTAGAACTAAAAGTTCTATCATAACAGGTTCACCATGCCATATTGGATATGGAGTAGGAAGAGTCCTACAAACATTTAAGGATAGGAAGTTGTGAACTCCTATACGAAAAGAGTTTCGTACGTTTCCTTAAATGGTCATTGATATTTTATGAATCTTAAAAGTAAGATGGAATAAAACTATCCCTGAAAAATGGATACATGGTTCTTGGACAACAAGCAAATACTTGCTTAAGTTCTGATATTTGTAATATTCAGATGCATAACATACATAGACATATGAAATCATATCCAGAAAGATAGAGATCTGTAAGGTATCATTTCATGACGATTTAGACGCAGAATCCATATATGAATAAGTGAGACTTGATCAGACTACGATATGAATATGATTCATAAAAGTAGAAATTGCTTTAGAAACATTATATGGATTGTTCATACTAAAAGCTTGATAACAAAGGAATTCCATTCCAAATTTCTTTACAAAGAAACAAATTACAAGCATTAAATCAGCTGAAGAACTGGTCACATGAACATGTATCATTGATACAAAAGTGTTTATATGAAGAACCTAATAAATAAAGAAGCTTCAAGAATAGTATGAAAGTCTAAATAAATATGTCTAAGATTGATGAGATCAATTCAAGGTAGATTCAATGTGATATATGCAAAGGCTAGTGGGAGCAAATATCTATACCAAAGATAACGTGTGGAGACACATTATCACGAGGAGTGTATAGAGATACACAAAATACCATAAGGCAAGATAGGAATTTTTATAAATCAAGAATGTATAGAGATACACTGCTAGATTTCGAGTTTAACAATTCACTAAAAGATAAAGTATCTTAAAAGGTAGATTTCAAATTCGTTAGATTGTAACCATATGTAGGATATATGAAGGCGAGATTCTAGCATTAGAATCCTAACAATCTATTGACATAACTAAGGTTATCTTAAAGCTTTGTTGGACAAGGTAATGAAGATAAATTACTAACATTGTCTCTAGTCCAATATTGTATTAGGACAAGATGAAAATGAAAGAGTTCATTTGGATTCGTCTAAGAGAAAATAACTTACGTCAAGACTTTCATATGATGAAAAGATTTGAAATAAACTATATCGGTATATAAATTGGTGAACATCATAAAGGTTATGATGTCCTAGCAGTCAAAGACACCTATCTTAAAGGTTAAGATATGAACACCAAAAGGCAATCATTGAGAATGATTAATGCACCATAAGACTATCATAGTTACAATTGAAGAGTTCCAATGGTAACTACGATGCAACATGAGATGTTGTAGTCTGGAAACATTAGAAGGCTTTATTCTAAAGGAGTTCAGATAGCTTCTAAGAGTTGGAAAGAGTTTCAAAAGGGTTACCTTATAAGTTTCATTAATGGAATCATGAAACTTAGAGACACATTAAATAATGAAGATTGGATCGTCTTACGAGTTAAGATGCATGCTTGATCTGGATAGTCAAACAAGAGAGTAGGTCCATTAGTATTTGGAGTTTCTGCTTGAATGGTAACAGTTACATTAGAATGACTTAGATATTAATGGTTAATATCAAGATCATCATGTCACTGAGTTTGAATTTTTAGTATGTTTATGATCCTTGAATAAAAGTTATTCTAAATTTTCGTCGTCAATTGATTTTACAGGAATGAAATCAAATCAAGACTATTGTGAATCAATTGGTTTGTTCATTTAGAATGAAAGTCCAAAGAGTTGGAGATAAGATTCACATATATTCATTAGAGAATGAATATTGGAAGTAACTCGCTTCAAACTACTTCATGGATCACAATCATAAGTAGATATGAAAATGATATTACCACAGTATGCTCAGACTTGAGATACATACTGGAACTCGCTTCAAACTACTTCATGGATCACAATCATAACTTGATTGCTCTTTGACATAATCTAACGCTATTCTTTGACAAGACAGTAATAAGGATCATCGTTGGGAGTATATATGAAGTTTAGTGATAGTTGTATGTTGTCAAGATGGAATTATGTTCCCTTACACTAGTAAGTGGAAGAAATCTCTGGTGCCCTCGTTGATTCAAACTAGTATATGTGCATGGCCATTCCCAAACTAAGAGTTTGATAGACCACTTTGTTTCTGGGTCAAGAAGGAGATGTTATGATCACCGAACACTATATGAGAATGATGTTATGATCCATGTCTGATGTTCGATAGACGTCCAATACAGAGAGGATAATTGACAGAGTATCATAACTATTACGAATAGTTAAGTAAGTGTACTTAGACTACTCGAGAATAGGAGACGGTTTCATAAAACTTCGTATCTTAATAGAGGCAGTGAGATATAGCTAGACGTTCACCACTGTCTATGTTGACAATGATCAAGACTCATGCAAGTTGGAATCTGTTGGACTTACACGTTCGAGTAACGACATTCGACAACACGACCATTGAGATAAGATCCAAAGAGTTACACCACGAACACCAATATATATTAAAGGACGTTTAAGAGTTAAACGAGCCTTACACGAAGCTAAACCGAAAGGAATATGATTATTTGTGAAATAATCATCTAAAGATTATCCGGGATAATTATTTGCAAAGAGAGATCATAATTTGGAATTACGAACGACTAAATTAACTAATCCGGTAATTCGGAATTACGGAATAATTAAGTTACATATATATATATATATATATATATATATATATATATATATATATATATATATATATATATATATATGAACATAATTATTTATATAAAAGTTAGTTAAATGTATTTATATAGACCCTTTAAGTAATTAACCAAATTGTTGATTATTTGTGGTTATGAGATAACCATAAGGACTTAAATGATATTAGTTCAAACTTAAACCCTAATTGGGGGATTAAGTTTCCTAATAATTATAAATACAAGATAGAGGCAAGGGTATTGGAGGCTAATTACTAAAACCCTAATCCTCTCCCTCTCTCTCTCTAGTCGTCCGCCACCACCATAGCCGGCCCTAGCTGCCGCCGCACCGTCCATTGTCCGCACTAGCCATCGTTCGGCGCCCTCAGGCGGCCGCCGCCGCTCTAACCACCCCAGCCGCCATGCGCCGTCGGGCCACTACATTCGTCCCTCCCCTTGCGTCGTTCTTGTTCCGCAACTGGGAGCCCCATTAGTCGGGTTGTCTCCAGAGCCGCTAGGAACCACCGTGTACCAGTGGTATCGATAGGTGTTACTGACACCGGTTTCGTAGGTGGTGACACCGGGTGACCGGAAGGAGTTAAACGAACCACGTTCGTTTTTGGCGTTCGGGAGATTGGAGGTAAACCGGATAGAGATCCGGGTTTGTACGGATGGATTAGAGTCTAGGGTTTAGTTCGTGAAGCCGGATCTAGCGATCAGGTTGTTGTTACGTGGTGTTACACTTCAGTTGCCATCTCCTACTCGCAAAAGGTATAACCCTAAAACCCCTTATGGTTGTGTGTATTGAATATTTGGTTTGCATATGAACTCCTGGTGGGGCGATCTAGATTTTGGCTTAGATCGGTTCGTGCTTTTTTTCCGCTGTACGTTTTAAAAGAGTTTTGAAACCCTAGCACGAAACCCCAACAATATTCCCATCGCCTAGGGTAACGTTCCTTGGGAAAGACCGGTCTACATACGTGGGGAATCAAAGCCAATTCAGTTATGGCGGCTCCACTAGCCATTCCCAACTAAATATTCCGTTGGACAATGGCTTTGGAAACACTCCATTCAATAATTGGGTCATCATCTTGCATGGGCCCATCAACACCATTAAGAAAACAGAAAAGACCCTGGTGTATGAACAGCCCGCCTGGCCTATCTACGATTTTAGATCCTATTGGGGTGGCCCAGAATTCTTATTATTCCCAAAGTAATTAATTGGAGCAGCACATGGATATAGCCTAGGAGCAGACTGCTTAAACTCCAGCCCTCGAGGAAATATTCTTCTCAATGCAAACACAGAATGCAACCCTTTATAAATCATCCTCTTAATATCCTAGCTACTGAGACTCCTGTAGCAACGCCTGTTTGTCAAGCTGCTGCGACCCAAGACACATCATTAGATCGTAATAACAGGGAACAGGAAGTGATCGACACAATTCACATCGGAGCCTGTATCGGCATCAATCCGGAAGGATTTCAAGACCAGGTCAGAAAACTAATTAATGGTGAAGGTGAAATGAATGTTTCCCAATGAATTTTATGTCAATAAACGAAATTTAATTGGATCAGGGGTATCAAAACGAGTCACGGCATCCATTTTCTGTCAATCCAAGAGTCAAAACTGGGCGAGTCATCAAAATATATGGGGTAAGACGAAATTTGAAATAAATATGGTTCGGGCTCAAGGTCGTTTGGGGGGCCTACTTTGCCTTTGGAATCCAAGTATCTTCAATCAGGTTAATTCCATCAATGGAAGACATTTCCTAATTCTTTCTGGGATTATATGTGGATCTGGAGTCCAAGCTAATATCACCAACATCTATGCTCCTAATGATGCTGAAGAGCTCTATGGTCTGAACTACTACAAATCATCCGCTCCCATTCCGGTTGCTGGATTTTAATGGGAGACTTTAATGAAGTCCCCTTTAAGGTATATAACTCTTGGCTGGAAAACAACGGACTTGTCAATCATATCCGCAACCTATGCAGAGCATTCAAATTCAACGGATCGGCAGACTTGGCTCTGGTGACAAAATTAAAATGGGTAAAATCAGGCATCAAGGATTGGGTTACAGCAGACAAAAAAAGAACTGAAGAGAGTTATGTAACCAAGGAAACAATCATCAGTAAACTAGATATTGAAGCAGAATCCAGACCACTGACTGAAGCTGAACTGGAAACCCAGGCCGAATGCAAAAAATTCTTTTTAGAATCTGACCGCTGGAAACAGCTGGACTTACAACAAAAATCTAGAATCAAGTAGGCTATCGAAGGGGACGAAAACTCGACTTATTTCCATGGTATCATCAATGCCAATCTGTCCAACAATTGAATAAATGGCTTGGCTGTTGAAGGGGAATGGATAACATCCCCGGTGATCATCAATAACTTGGCTTTTGATTTCTTCTCCAACAAGTTTAAAGAAACCGTGGCCTCAAGACCTTCAATCACTTGTCCCAATGTCTCTCGGACATTGAAGCCTCTTCACTCTTCCAACCATTTTCTGACACAGACATTGAAACCATTTTCGGACATTGAAGCCTCTTCACTCGTCCCAGGCCGTAATGGTATCAACTTTCATTTCCTTAAAAGGTGTTGGAGTTGGCTCAAAGATGACTTTACTAAAATTTTCAACAAATTCTACTCAAAAGAATCTATCCATCGGGGACGCACCTCGTCGTTTATTCCGGACTTCAGGCCGATTGCTTTAATAGGCTGCATCAATAAGGTAATATCAAAGGCTATGGTCAATAGACTAAAAGGTGTTCTCCCCCCTTAATTTCTGAGGAGCAGTCCGTGTTTTTAACTAGACGAAGCATTCTGGACGGTCCCTTGGTCCTTAATGAATTAATATCTTGGCTTCGTAAAACTAAAAGAAAAGGTATGATTTTTAAAGTCGACATTGACAAAGCCTTTAGTTCTCTTAACCGGGACTTTTTGGACTCAATCATGGAACAAATGAACTTCCATATTAAATGGAGGAAATGGGTCATGGCTTTGATCTCCACCGCCGGTGCATCTGTATTAATAAATGGGTCGCCCACTTAAGAATTTTCATGTCATCGGGGACTAAGACAAGGCGACCCCTTATCACCATTTCTCTTCATCATTGCCATGCAAGCTCTAACTGGCATCATTAAACAAGCATCCTCCATTGGTATTTTTCAGGGGATTTCTATATCTACTAAAGGCCCTACATTATCACACTTCTTATTTGCAGATGACGTGATCTTTCTTGGAGAGTGGTTGAGTTCTAATGCACTTAATCTCTGCAGAATCCGTCGGTGTTTTTTTCTAGCCTCTGGACTTACAATTAACCTTACTAAAAGCAGTTTATTTGGTGTATGTGTGTGTTAGGTATCACGAGTCGTTACCATAGCGGAATCACACACACGCACACAATCAATGACATAAAATAAGAGACACGGGAATTATAGTGGTTCGGCCAAGATTGGCCTACGTCCACTTTGCAACTAGGGTTTGTTCTTTATTATTAGGTGCTCAGGAATACTATTACATCATAGGGGTATATATAATACCAAGATTAGGGTTAATTAAATAAGAAAATAACTTAATCAACAAGAAATAGAACTAAGCAGCCCTAAGGCTGCCGCCTGCTTCTGTTCCTGTTCTTTTAGCCTTAATAGGCCCAAGGGGGACCAGTCGCAGGAGGCCCAAGGCCTAGCCCGGCCCGACCCAAAACCTTCACAACCCAACAATCTCCCACTTGAAGGCTTTGCTCAATCCACAAACACCATCCAAGTAATCCCCGATCCAGTAATTCCAGTTTCCTCCATATCCAAAGTCTCCTGAGCCTTCAGTCCCCATAAACAAGCTCAGACTTCATCAATTCCCCCTAGTTGTAATACCCCTCTCATCATGTACATGAAGGGGCAATTGAAGCTCCACTGAGCTCCAACTCATTATCTATCTCAACTGGTTTTCACGATCCACCAGTTCCAGAGATAACCAGAGAACCACCACTCTCCTCATTTAGCAAAACTTCCATAGGAGAGATTTTCACAGTTGGACTACCGGTCTTCAAAACCCAACGTTGTTCAAAACCCTGACCCGGTTTAGACCTCTGACCCCGCTCAGCTTAAATCACCTTGGTACTAGGCTCCCCTCTTGCAAATTGAACCTTCTTTTGCCCCTTTGACTCAGCGAACCTAACTTTGTTTTGAGGGACGGTCACACTTCCCTCAGCAGTTACTTCCACCATATATAATGAACCTCGTCTGTTTCCACGAGCAATAACCAGACTACCTTTAGTTACCTTCCACTTGCCTCCACCAAACTTTACTTCTAGTCCTTGTTTATCTAGCTGACCGACATAGATAAGCTTACTCTTAAAAGCTGAAATAACCCTGACATTCTTCAAGTTCCATGTGGTTCTCAAAGCAGTTACTAACTTAATGTCACCCATGCCCGTAACATCGAGAACATCCCCATTAGCTATTCATACCTTCCCAAAGTTACCAACCTTTAAATTCTCCATTGTCTCCCCGCTGTGCATCGCGTGAAACGAAGAACCAGAATCCATGACCCAAGAGTCCATACTACTTTCCACACTACAGACCAGTGCATCATCATAACAGACGACCTCAACAGTGTTCACTTCAGCAAGCATTTTCCTTTTTCTTATTTTGACATTGACTCTTAAAATGTCCAACTTCATTGCAGCTCCAGCACTTCACATTCTTCCGAGCTCTAGACGAACTCCTCCCTCTACTCCCACTGCTCATGTTATTTTCCCTTCCTCTGCCCATATTGAATATATCAGAAGAAGATCCTCCACTAGTGTTCCTCCGGCGAATGTCTTCACCCAGAATACTATCCCGGATCACGTCAAACTTCAAATTCCAAGCTCCACCAGAATTAGTGATCGCTGTCACATAACCTGACCAGCTGTCAGGCAAAGAGCGCTTGAGTATCATCATCAAATTTCGTCCCAACGGTCGATAGCCTAGACAAAATTGAATTTATATTATTTATGTGATCAGGCACCGATCTTCCCTCATTCATCCTTATCATGAATAACTCTCTCAATAAGAACACCCTGTTACCGGCAGACGGCTTTTCATACATATTTGACAGAGTCGTCATCATACCATGTGTCGTGGTTTCCTTCATGATATTAAACGCTACACTCCTCGTCAAAGCCAGTATGATCTTACCTCTTGACCTTTTGTCCTTTGAGTTCCAAACCACTTCATTAGCCTTACTCATTCCATCTGGTTTTTCTGCCAATACCATCTCCAAATCATGCTCACCATGTAACGCCTCCATTTGCATCTTCCACTAATGTAGTGCAAAGCACACATCTTTATTCTGGTGTTTTAGTGCGTCTTTAGTTAGTTTTATGTTTGTTTAGAGTCGTTTTGATGTACATTTGAGTCTATTGTATATTTACAGGAGCTCGTATAGAATACAAGTGAATACGTGAAGATACCGAGCAAGAGAACGAAGCAGGAAAAGCAAAAGATAAAAAGTTGAAAAATAGGTCCCTCGTGGTACGCGAGGGGGATGCTTAATTGTTTCGCGGTACGCGAGAACTCAAGAATTCGACCGTGGCTATTTTGGCCTTCGCGGTACGCGAAGAGGCTGTTTTCCGCAAAACCCTAATTTTCCAAATTAAAAAGGTTTTCATTTCCATAATCAAGGAGGTTTGCATCTTTGCCGTCCAGAGAGAGTTCTAGGGCGATTTTGGAGCTTAGGAAGTCGATTGAAGTGTAAAGATCAAAGCTTTGGAGTCCGGGTTCGTTTGATTTACGATTCTAGGTTTCAAGATTCGATTTTTATTCTTTGTTTGATTGTTTGAAACCATGATGATTGCTTTTTCTTCTGTTTTGTTGAACTTTAGTATGATTCTAGGCTAAAACTATAATATTGCCTAGGTCAATTGATGAATACTTGTTAAAGATTTGATTTTTATCGGTTTTGGAATCGTTTAATGGATTTATGATTTTGTAAAGATCTTTGAGTTAATAATTGTGATGTTAGTGCATGTTTACTTCTGATTTTGTGGTTGATTATGATTTTCTACGTTGATTGTGGTTGTCAATCAGTTTGATCTACGTTTCTATGTCATATATCTTAGGATTTGTGATTGTGAGTGGTTTATAGACGTAGTAGCCATAGGGATTGTGATTGATTGCTGATTAGAAGTGAATGTGTGTCCTAGTTCAATACCCGAGAGGTGAGAATTAGTCGTTTAGTCTTCGTCATTAGGAATCCGAGTGTCAGCTGTCTGAGAGGAAGCCGGTATTAGGTGTCTAGTGATTGTTGCTATTCGTGTCATAGTTGTTATCTTGAGATTACCCCGTGCATTCCTTGAGTGTATCGGTGGATGGAGAGACTAAGAGGTAATCTATCTATTAGGGTACTTGATCGTTGTTGGAAATGCCTGAGAAGTGATCCAACCATCTGGTGAGTTAGTACACTTTAGGTTCCTTAGTTGGTTACACCTTGAGAGTGATTAGGGATCCACTAGGTAGTTTTTAGTTGTCATATTTAGAAACCCAGATCCATTATAGTTTCCATAACAGGTAGAAGTTGAGCTTTGCAAGTAGGATTCCGACCTAGGTGATATTCTTCCCATTCTTAATTTCACCTTCAGTTCTTATTCTTGATAGTTGAGTCATTCTAGTTACTGCATTCTTAGTATAATCTTTAGTGTAGTAAACCCCCCCCCCCAAAACCAAATCAATCTTTAGTCCGAGTCAGAGTCTAGTTTTGTTATTAGTAGTGTCTCTAGGGTTCGATAACTCGGTTTACCATTAAGCTATGCTACACTCGATAGGTACACTTGCCTGTCAGTGCGGTTTAGTTCATAGGTATTCCTATTATTACTTAGGAGTCTAGGTTAGGTTTTTGATTAGTTTTTATAGACCGTCTGGGCGACATCATCCACCATGCAAAATCAGTCCCGTTAAACTTGTCGATTCGAGCCCTCCCGTCTTCAGCCATTGCAAACGAGAATCAGAGAAAAAAAACCAAGGAATAAAAGATAACCAACTGAAGCCAAGCAACCTCCAAAAGATAACCTAAACCCTGAAACACCCGAACCGGCGCTTCACCTGCAAAACCGAGTGTAACTAGCAGTCCTAAGAGGTCTAAAAACAGGAACCCTAAACCACAAAACACTCAAAAACTTCCGAACAGCCTTGCTCCTTTCGGCGGCACATAGGGTTCTTATAACCCTACTCGCGGCGGCCAGTAACAGCCAAATCAGACTGCAATCAGCCCTTCTGCAGATCGAAAAAACACCCCTAAACTAATTTGAAACAGCCCTTTGCCCCTTCCTTGCTTTCGGTGGCCCTAGGGTTTAATCCACCCCAATCGCAGAAGCAATCAGCAGTAATCGAAACTAGCCCTTGCGGCTTATCGAACAAAAACAGAAAATATGACAGCCGCCTTGAACCAACAGCCCCTTCTACCCTTCCTCGCGATCGAAACAGTGCAGAACCGTGTGTAGCAACGAGCCAAAGCTCTTATACAAGTTGTTAGGTATCACGAGTCGTTATCGCAGCGGAATCACACACACACGCACACAATCAATGAAAAAAATAAGAGACATGAGAATTATAGTGGTTCAGCCAAGATTGGCCTACGTCCACTTTGCAACTAGGGTTTATTCTTTATTAGGTGCTCAGGAATACTATTACATCATAGGGGTATATTGATGTCGTCCAGACGGTCTATATAAAACTAACAAATAAAACCTAATCTAGACTCTCTAGCTTTAAATTTATAAAACCTAGACTCGACCTAATACTAGACCACACAACCGGCAAGTGTACCGACCAATGTAGTATAGCCTAACAAAGTCCGGATATCGAACCCAAAAGACACTGAATAACTATACTAGACTCTGACTCGGACTAAATATTGATTTGGTTTGGGGGGTTTACTACACTACTCTTTATCACTAAGAATGCAGTAACTAGAACGACTCAACTATCAAGAATAAGAACAAAGATGAAATCAAGAATGAGAAGAATATCACCTAGGTCGGAATCCTACATGCAAAGCACAACTTCTATCGGTAATGGAAACTATAATGGATCTAGGTTTCTAAAGATGACTACTAAAGACTACCTAGTGGATCCCTACCTACTCTCAGGGTGTCACCAACTAAGCTACCTAAAGTGTACTAACTCACCAGATGGTCGGATCACCTCTCGGGTATTTCCAACTATGATAAAGTACCCTAATGGACAGATTACCTCTCAGTCTCTCCGTCCACCGATACACTCAAGGAATGCATGGGGTAATCTCAAGATAATTACTATGATTTGGATAGCTACAATCACTAGACACCTAATACTAACGTCCTTTCAGACTGTTAAACTCGGATTCCTAATGACGAAGACTAAATGACTAATTCTCACCTCTCGGGTATTTGAACTAGGACACACATTCACTTCTAATCAGCAATCAATCACAATCCCTATGGCTACTACGTCTAGAAACCACTCACAATCACAAACCCTAAGATCTATGACCAAGAAACGAAGATCAAACTGGCAGACAAACATAATCAACGCAGGAAATCATAATCAACCACAAAATCAGAAGTAAACATGCACTAACATCATAAATAATCAAATCAAGATCGCTTACAAAATCATAAATCCATTAAACGAATCCAAAACCAATAAAATCATAACTTTAACATGTAATCATCATAAGACCCAGGCAATACTACGGTTTTAGCCAAGAATCACACTAAAAACATCCAAACAGAAGTAATAAAGCATAATCATGGTTTCAAACTATCAAATCAAAGAATAAAGTTTCAATCTTGCAAACCGAAAACGCATAAACAACGAACCTGGATCTCAAAGACTCAAGCTTTTCACTCCAATCAGCTTCCTAACTCCCAAAATCGCCTCTGGACCTCTTCTCAGGCGGCTAGAATCGAACTCCCAAGATAATGGCAATCAAAATCTTTTTAAAATCGAAATTAGGGTTTTTCTCGGAAATCGGGTCTCTCGCGTACCGCGAGAGACATTGGGCTGGCCTTTCGCGTACCGCGAAAACCAAATTAGTCGGGCCGGTTCTGGGATTTCTCGCGTACCGCGAGGAAATTCTCTGGGCATTCTCGGGTACCGCGAGAGACTGAATTTTAACATTTTTTTCGCTTTTGACCTTTGGTCTTTCTTCTCTTGCTCGGTTCCTTCACGTATTCACTAGTATTATTCCCGAGTTCCTGTAAACAAGACAAAGACTCAAATGTACATAAAAACGACTCAAAACAAAGATAAAACTAACTAAAGACGCACTAAGACAATGGAATAAAGATGTGTGCTTTGCAGTACATCAAATATCCCCACACTTAACATTTTTTCGTCCTCGAAAAAGTCTGCAAATGGAATCATAACTGGCATCTAACTCACAAACATCAATTTACCAATTAGCAAAAATATACTCACGCGTTAAAAAGTAATAATCAGTATTTCTGTCCGATTAAACCCAAGCACCAACTTTCAAGCCCCGTTACGTGTTCTAATACCAATTTATACAGATATCAATCAATCTATGTGACTCACACTCAAAATTACAGCTCTACCTAATCCCGTCTCACGGTCATGTTTAGGTACGGATCAAACCATTTAGATTTACCCTACCACGTTAAACTAAAATTTACAGGTTTTTAGAAATCTAGATGAAATATGGAATGAATGGATGATAATGAGCATAATTAAGCAAATTAAACTTCATCTAGAGACGTTTCAACCAAGTCACTATCCCGAAAGGTAACACATAGACTAAGTCATAACAATGAAGCACATAAATCTCACTTAGTGGTGTATCCTCCAAGTCGCTATCCCAGAGGGAAACACATAAGCAAAACTCAGTTTTCTATTCAAATTAGCTCAAGCATTATGGAATAACATGGATTATGGAATGCGGGCGCCACCAAACTCGGATTTATTCTCATAAAAAGAGAGTGGTGTGCCAAGAAATTTCAAAAATCTCTAAATTTTAACTTAACCTTGGTACCTATCACCCTATGTTCACAGTTTCAGTATTACCATTACTCTAAGATGAATACGCACAAGATATCAAGATTTAATTCAATTATTTCCTAAACAACACAAACGGGATATTTAAGCTTTACTAGCTGGCTGGGTCTACCAAAACATCACTAATTAGACATTTCAATTATTTAATCATTTAAACTCACAAATAGATCCAGTTCTACTATCATTTTCCAAGTATAAGCAGTTATTTCCAAGGACATTTTTTCAAATTTTTCAATTTTTTGTATTTTTTTATAAACAAGACAAACTAGCTAACTAGACACTCACATCCCCACACTTGAAAGACACATTGTCCTCAATGTGAAGGAAGACACAACTAAAAAGAAAAATACAAAAATAAACAAAACAGGAAGTGACTTAGCTGGTAATGTAGATGAAAACAAATGTGAAGCTTCGTTCATCCATGTGTGCACCGTATAGCATTTCGGTCGCGGTTGCACATCTCACTATCGGGTTGCCTTTACAAACTGGTAAGATAATAATCAATCCCGCCCGAATGGAGATTGAGTACGGGTGGAATGATAAAACTTGCAAAATAAACCTCACAGCAAACCCACAACATTAAACTGACTCAAATAAAATAAAGACACGACTAACTCACGACAAACTAAAAGACTCAAGATAGATAGATGCAGAGAAAACATACTCAATGGGTGGCAAACACATAGACATGAATGCCACAGCAAAGTCGAACATTCGGTCACGAGCGGTTTCTAGGTCTCCCATGGTAATGGTGGATGAATGGTATGAATGAATGGATGTGATAATGGCGGTTGGTAGTGATGGTGGTGAATGATGATGTATGATAGGTGAATGATAGTGATGGAGGTGAATGAAAAAAGGGTACGGAAAACGGGTACGGGAAACCACGGAAAACAAATGAAAAAATTTGGGTCAGGGTCCCCTCGCGTACCGCGAGAAAGTGATGGGCCACTCCTCGCGTACCGCGAGAAACAAAAACTTAAGCCGGCTAAATCATTTGGACTTCGTGTACCGCAAGAAACCACTCTCCCAACTCTCGCGTACCGCGAGAAGGTGATATTCACAGAAAGTTAAGAGATTTTTTCAATTTTTATACTTAGAATATTTTTCACCCACTAAAAATCTTTTTCACCCAAACTCACTAAAAACCTGTCCCAAGCATAAAAACGAATGTAAACATACCTGGAACTTCATTCCCGACGATTTTCCTCACCGAATCAAGCATGAATTCCTGCAAAACACGACACAAACAAAACACACACTGAAAAACACATAAAAGGACACGGACTCAACCCAACGAAAGCATACAAACTCTACATCCCGAGCACTTGCCCGAGACTCAAGCAAGCCTATCAGGAGGCTTCTCTTTGATCCTAACCGGTACCCGCTTTCATCCTCCGCGGTCTACCGGTTCTCCACAGCATCAACAAACTAAAACTCCTATCAAACACTGAACTCATAGCACTCAACTCCTTCCACCAAATCTTAAACCTACCCGGTCCGAAGATAATATGACTCAAATACCCAAGTAGCTTATCACATGTAAACCTCCCCACACTTGGGGTTTGCAACAACCGGAAATCAGATAGATCTATTATGGTACGGGTTCTCTTACGGGATGGCCTAGACCTAGGAACACTAGAACTCGGGGTCGGCTCGACCCCTCTCCCCTCAGCACAAAAAATAGTAAAGACATGTAGAGGTTCAGGAATGGCTATTTCTAATGGCATGACCTCTAAATCTTCACCAGGATCATCGGGATCCTCAACAATCTCATCTAATTTCCCCACACTTGGGGTTTCACAGATCAGTGACCCGATTTGCCCTAAAATGTCATCCAGACTACAATCATCACTGTCAGCACTTAAGAACGGGGACCCTATCAAAGTCTTTTCAAACTCCTCCAACCAATCCAGAGGGTCCTCAATTCTTCCTCCTCCATCTCCTTCAACTTCATCTTCTACTGGATTAGAGTCTCCATTGTGGTCCATGAAAGCATAAAGCATGCACACGGAGTGGCTATGCTTGACAACATCCTTCATGGACTCTATAACATCAAATCTAGCTGACTCATCCCCCACACGAAGTGTGAGCTTCCCGTCAAAGACATCAATCATCGCCTTAGCGGTACGTAGGAACGGGCGTCCTAGGATGAGCGGGACTTTATCATCAACTTCCATATCAAGAATAACAAAATCCATGGGGAATACAAACTTTCCTACTTTCACTAATAGATTCCCCACAATTCCCCGTGGATACTTGACTGAACGGTCAGCCAGGGATATACTCATGCGCGTCGGCTGTGGTTCACCAAGGTCTAGTTTCTTGTATAAAGAATAGGGTATCAGATTGATGCTAGTACCTGGTCGGCCAACGCGCGGTGTTTGGGCAAACTGCCTAGGAGACACGGGATTGTGAAACGACCCGAATCTCCCAATTTCTCAAGCAGCTTTTTCTGCACCACCGCAGAGCATTGCTCACTGAGTGAGACTTCAGAGATCCCTCCAAGCTTCTTCTTGTTGGAAAGAAGGTCTTTTAAGAACTTAGCATACTTGGGCATATGCTGGAGGACCTCTATAAACGGGAAATTGACCTTGAGTTGTTTGAACATGTCAAGGAAGTGACCGTATTCCCTAGCGTGTTTATGTGGCAATACACGTGCTGGATAGGGGATACGAGTCAGGTCAATATCGGGGGACTTCATCTCCACCCCCTTCTTCTTTTCCTCTGCCATCTTGGCAGGTATCTCAACTACTATCTCCTCCTCCACCGGCTCTTCTTCCTCTACCACCGGTGGGCTCTCATCCTCCTCTACTCTCATGCTCCTTGTCAAAACAGCATTCGACTCGGTCTCTTTAAGCATCCTAGCATCGATCTCACCGAATCGAGCTCTCCAATATATCTTATTCACCTCCTCCACCGAGGGAATATTATGCTCACTAGAGTGGGAGTCATCCTCTTCAACCTCTTCTCTCTCCACACTCTTAATTGACACGGCCATCACTGAAGCGTTCGGGCCCGAAGATGGACCTCCTTGCCTGTCCTTCAAGCTCCTAGCGATATCTCCTATCGTGCGTTGCAAATCCTGGAATGCCGATTGGTGATTCTTCAATAACGTGTCATGGCTATCCAGTCTTTGCCGAGCATCCCTATCTTTCTGCACCAGTTGAGCGAGCAGCTGTGTCTGGGTCTCAAGCATCTCCTCAATCTTCTTCGAGCTGGCATTGCCTCCCGAGCTCGATCCTGCTTCTCCTCCTCCATACTGGTGCTGCTGGTGGCCATTAAACCCAGATGGGTTGTTACCAGATCTCCATCCCGAGCCAAATGAATTGTTAGTGTTGTATCCTCGGTTCTGGTATTGGTTGCCAGCATAGCTCACATGCTCCTGATTATTTACTGGGTAATCTCTAGTGTCATGGCCTCCCCTGCACACTTGACACCGCTGAGCACTGAGCTTTAGCTCCTTTATCTCGTTAGCCATCGAGGCGAGGGCAGCAGCCATGCTAGTATCAGGAGTGACCTGATGCACACCTCTAGGAGAAGAGGCGTGTGACCTAGTAGTAGGGATGGAATCCCTAACAGAACGTGGGCGCTGCTGTTCGGCTTTGGCGAAGCTCTCGAACATTTTCCCGCACTCTTCAGGCTCGAGTCTCTCCATGATATGGCCTGCCGCAGCTGTGTTGAACATTTGCTGCTTCTCGAAGGTAAGGCCATCATAGAACTTCTCCACTAGTGCCCAGTCGAAAAGACCGTGCTGGGAACATCAGCTCAACAGCGCGTTGAACCGCTCCCAGGCCAAGTTATAAGGCTCGTCAGGATCCATCCGGAACGAATGGATTTGGTCCCGAAGGCGAGCAGCCCTGGAAGGTGGATAGTACTTCTTGAAGAACTTGGCTTCGAGATCATCCCATGTGGTGATTGAATTGTCAGGGAGAGTGTCGAGCCAAGTAGATGCACGCCGAGAAAGGGAGAATGGAAAGAGACGCAAGTAGATAGCGTCCTTAGACACACCCGTGATATTAAATGTATCACATATCCGCGCGAAGCGGGACAGATGTTCGGGTGCATCCTCATCCTCGAGGCCATGGAACTGTGTAGCATGAGTGATCGTACTCATGACATGTGATGGGATCTGCCAAGAATTGGTGTTCGGTATAGTGGGGCATGTGATCGAAGATCTCGCGCCCGTGACCCCATCACTGGCCCTCTGGTGCACAGTACGTCTCGCTGGTGGATCAGCGTCGCCCATGAGAGAAAATGGAACTGGGCTAGTAGAACGTACCTGGGTGTTGCACAATTGCTTCAAACGCTCCCGAAAATCGTGGGTGCGCTCGTGCAAATCTCGTTCAGGCTCTAATGAAGCTGCAAAAGATGGTGATCCCTGTGAACGAGTATGGTGCATAAACAGAAAGACTCTAGTAGGAAAATAGAACAAAGACTCAAAGACACACAGAAAGACTCGATTCTAAATTAGACATTCAGATAAGACTCACAAGTAGCACAGAAGACAAGCAGACAAAACAAGACTCAAAAAAGAAACAAAAAGACTCAATTAAACCAAAAATCAAATATAGAACTAATCAAAGCTAATATTGCTATTGACAAGTGTCCCCGGCAACGGCGCCAAAAACTTGATGTCGTCCAAACGGTCTATATAAAACTAACAAATAAAACCTAATCTAGATTCTCTAGCTTTAAATTTATAAAACCTAGACTCGACCTTATACTAGACCACACAACTGGCAAGTGTACCGACCAATGTAGTATAGCCTAACGAAGTCCGGATATCGAACCCAAAAGACACTGAATAACTATACTAGACTCTGACTCGGACTAAATATTGATTTGGTTTGGGGGGTTTACTACACTACTCTTTAACACTAAGAATGCAGTAACTAGAACGACTCAACTATCAAGAATAAGAACAAAGATGAAATCAAGAATGGGAAGAATATCACCTAGGTCGGAATCCTACATGCAAAGAACAACTTCTATCGGTAATGGAAACTATAATGGATCTGGGTTTCTAAAAATGACTACTAAAGTCTACCTAGTGGATCCCTACTCACTCTCAGGGTGTCACCAACTAAGCTACCTAAAGTGTACTAACTCACCAGATGGTCGTATCACCTCTCGTGTATTTCCCACTATGATAAAGTACCCTAATGGACAGATTACCTCTCAGTCTCTCCGTCCACCGATACACTCAAGGAATGCGCGGGGTAATCTCAAGATAATTACTATGATTCGGATAGCTACAATCACTAGACACCTAATACTAACGTCCTCTCAGACTGTTAACACTCGGATTCCTAATGACGAAGACTAAACGACTAATTCTCACCTCTCGGGTATTTGAACTAGGACACACATTCACTTCTAATTAGCAATCAATCACAATCCCTATGGCTACTACGTCTAGAAACCACTCACAATCACAAACCCTAAGATCTATGACCAAGAAACGAAGATCAAACTGGCAGACAACCACAATCAACGCAGGAAATCATAATCAACCATAAAATCAGAAGTAAACATGCACTAACATCATAAATAATCAAATCAAGATCGCTTACAAAATCATAAATCCATTAAACGAATCCAAAACCAATAAAAATCATAACTTTAACATGTAATCATCATAAGACCCAGGCAATACTACGGTTTTAGCCAAGAATCATACTAAAAACATCCAAAAAGAAGTAATAAAGCATAATCATGGTTTCAAACTATCAAATCAAAGAATAAAGTTTCAATCTTGCAAACCGAAAACGCATAAACAACGAACCCGGATCTCAAAGACTCAAAATTTTCACTCCAATCAGCTTCCTAACTCCCAAAATCACCTCTGGACCTCTTCTTAGACGGCTAGAATCGAACTCCCAAGATAATGGCAATCAAAATCTTTTTAAAATCGAAATTACGGTTTTTCTCGGAAATCGGGTCTCTCGCGTACCGCGAGAGACATTGAGCTGGCCTTTCGCGTACCGCGAAAACCAAATTAGTCGGGCCGGTTCTGGGATTTCTCGCGTACCGCGAGGAAATTCTCTGGGCATTCTCGGGTACCGCGAGAGACTGAATTTTAACATTTTTTTCGCTTTTGACCTTTGGTCTTTCTTCTCTTGCTCGGTTCCTTCACGTATTCACTAGTATTATTCCCGAGCTCCTGTAAACAAGACAAAGACTCAAATGTACATAAAAACGACTCAAAACAAAGATAAAACTAACTAAAGACGCACTAAAACAATGGAATAAAGATGTGTGCTTTGCACTACATCATATATATAATACCAAGATTAGGGTTAATTAAATAAGGCAATAACTTAATCAATAAGAAATAGAACTAAGCAGCCCTAAGGCTGCCGCCAGCTTCTGTTCCTGTTCTTTCAGCCTTAATAGGCCCAAGGGGACCGGTCGCAGGAAGCCCAAGGCCCAGCCTGGCCCGGCCCGACCCAAAACATTCACAACCCAACAGTGTGCAGGATCACGAGCTCCAAATCATGGCGGATACTCTACGATGCAGGATGGGATCCTTCCAATTCAAATATCTGGGATTACAAGCTGGAGCTAACATGAATCTAGTCAAAATCTGGAAACCAATCCCTCACATATTCCAAAAAAATATTATCAATTTGGAAAGCCAACCATCTCTCCTATGGGGTCATATTACACTAATCAAATATGTTCTTAACTCTTTACCCACTTATTATTTCTCTTTGTTTCGTGCCCCTAACCAGGTGATTGAGAAGTTGGATCAAATGAGAAGAACATTTATTTGGGGAGGCTCTACAGACAAAGCTAAAATTTGTTGGGTATCATGGGATAAAGTAATAAAGGCGAAAGAACTTAGGGGATTATGACTCGGCTCACTCAAAGAAGCTAATATGGCAATGCTATCCAAGTGGTGGTGGAGGTTCAAATAAGAAAAACACGGGTTGTGGAGAGAGGTAATGTGGTCCATCCATCAGAACTCGAGGGCTTGAACTTTGATCCCCATTAAATTATCAATTCCGGGGCCTTGGAAACAAATTCACAAGATATCTCAAGATTTATCACAAGTGGGTATCACATTGAATAGAATGATAAAAGGTTTCCCGGGCTGCGGTACGGGTATATTACTTTGGTTGGACTTCTAGATATCAGATGAACCCCTAGCATCAAAATTCCCTTACCGATTCTCAATCGAAACTGAGAAGTCATGCTCCATTGCAAATCGGCTACTTTTGTCTAACGGAGTAACTACCATAAGCTGCAACTGGAAACGTGCCCTCTCTTCTCCAACGGAAATTGAAGAACACCAAGAGCTATCTTCACTTCTTCGTTCATCAGCACTCTCCTCGACTGAAGACAAGTGTCTTTGGTCTTTGGGCTTATTCTCGGTCCAAAGCATCAAACACCGAATCCATGCCCTTTCGTCAGAGCCGAAAGTTTTCATCTTCACATGGAACAACTAGGCTCCAGCAAAGGTCAATTTTCTAGCCTGGATAGCAGATTTGGATAGACTACCTACCTTGGTGTCACTAGTCATGAGACGGGTAAGCGTACAATCATCATCTTGCATCTTTTGTGAAGACCACAATGAATCAACTGAGCATCTATTTATCTCATGCTCTCTCGCTCAAACCGTATGGGACTCCATCGTGCAATGGTGCAATATTCAAGCTTTCTTCATTTTAAGCATTATAGACGTGGTCAAATTTCATCATTTTGTCCAAGGATCTAAAAGGAGAAAGAAGGCGTTTCAAGTGGTAATGTTAACAACCTTATGGAGTCTATGGAAGGCGCGTAATGACATGAGATTTGAACAAAATCTGGTTAACATCGGAAGGATCATAGAAGAAATCAAAATACTAAGCTTCCTTTGGATTAAAAACCGTTCCAAGGCATCTTCACTATCTTAGGAGTATTGGTGTTACTTCAACTTACGACATTTGGAAGCCTAAGTTAAACTTTTTTCTAGTGTATGATAATTGATTCCTGTAGTTGGTGCTTGTAATACTTACTGCTACTTTGTAGCTCTTAATAATATTTTGTTTGTCGTTCAAAAAAAAATAATTATGATAGGTATTATAGCTATCACGGGTGCACATTAAACCTTTCATCTAGAATCTAGAATCTATAACATATAATAAAGCAAAACAATGTGGGACACGTGACAAGCTCTGAGGACATCATTTTTTATGTTTTCCCGCCTATTACCCACAGGTAAAAATAGTTCACGCGGACCTTATATGGATCTCGAAATGACCCGATTCTTGGATAACCCTACACCCATTCTCTTTCCAAAATCATTCTTCCCCGTTTCTTCTTTCCCTCTCCAAACCCTAACGTCGCATAACATCCAAGAGAATCCGCTCTAATCCAACAGATTGATAATGGAGAAGTTTCATTGGTTAAATGATCTTCGTATCGGTATTTCATACAAAAGTATTCACGATACTTTGCTGACAAAGATGATAATTAGGGTTTGGAAAGGGGGAACAGGAAATCATGGAGGCGAACATGATGATGATTGAGATCATAGCGGCGGTGAAGATACTTTGCCTAATTATCAGTTGTAGCGGCGATTTTGTGGCGGTATGAATTGATGATGAGAAGAGGTATGAATTGATGATGATTGAGATCTACAGGTGCATAGCAGAGGTGAAGATACTTTGCCGACAAATCTTCGTATCAGGTAAAAATTAATCAATTCAGTTTGTTACTCATACAAAAGTATTCATTTAGGTATGCTTTATTTTATTAGGTAGCTTTGATGTGTGAAATTGGGGACACGTCTTGAAGGAATCAAAGTAACAAGGTATGTGTTGAATCTGTTACAAGGAGACCTTTGGTGCTGCAGTTACACAAGACAGCATTACATGGCATTGTTTTTTATGAAAATGTTGTTTGTTGTTTACATGTTCATCATGTGCTTCTAAGAGTTGAACTAATTTGATAGTTGGTATACTCAGCTTTTTATATATGAGTGCTTCTTTTCAAGGTCTGATGGTATTTTTATGGTATTGTTTTAGGTGGACAAATTGCTTGATAATTTTTTTATGCTTACTTATAAAATCGTTACTTTTTTAGGCGTCATGATTTAAGCTACAACAAAACCTCATGTGATGAAGTGGAAGACATGTTTATTTTGTTAAAAGAAGTAAGCTATATCAAGACCCGAACTACTTGATGAGGTTGTTTCTCGGTCCCTTTTATGATATTTTTATGGAAAAGGCATGTTCACGAACTATACATCAATATCATTTTATTAGTGTTATTAATATTCTTTTGGGTTTAATGATCAATTTACATCTTTTTTCCTTTTCAAATTTTCTACAGGGACTGAATAGGTTTGGCTATAAGAGCAGGATCACATTTATGTTCATGGTTTGGACAATGGAAATGAATCACATTTTTTTTGGGGTGGGGTGGGTGTTGGGGATTATAATGGCTATAAGAGGTTTTTGATCACATCTCTAAAATGGAATTTACAGATTGGAAATATAACATTTTTGGAATAGGATGACTTTCTTTGGACAATGCAATCTGTTCTATAACAAACTTAACCACCACACAACCAATTGTAGTGTTCTGTTTTTTATTTTCTTTCTAAACGATTGTTTGGCTTTAAAGACATATGAGAAGGCAATGTGTTTGATAAAAAATCAACCCCTGTACTAATCAACACACTTTTGTTAAAGTTCATTTTTTTGTACAAAATAAAATTTAAATTAATCTTAAATTTCCAATCTGTAAATTTCCATTTTAATGATTAAATCAAGTTTACAATTCAAAACTATAATTTACATGTCACCTGTGTTGTTTTGACTTCTTTAAAAGATGAAAAAACAGAAAGAAGAGGAGACAAAAGAGAACATGATGTGTAAAATAAAAGAAGAATGGATGTGACAACAGCCTTGAGTGTAAGTAGACAGGTCCTTGCAGGAGCCATCAATAGTTAACAACTTAAAGAAATTTGAATATTTGATATTAATAGAAGAGTGGGCCTGCAAGAGATTAATAAAATTTTGCCATGCATGTGTTTTTAATTATTGCAGGTTAGGATTAGATGCAGTAGCATACATTCTCAAGTCTTGGGTCAAGGGAACACACATGATGATAGTTCATTGATCTTGTTTATGGTTATAGATTCCCATCTTGCTACGACATCTGTCCACATGCCTGGGTCTGCTGGTAGGACTAGCATGGCTCCTGTGGATACCATTGCTGGTGGTAACGTCCACTGTGAATCATAATAGTCTCCATATCCTCCTTTGAACTTTTGCTTCCTGTAAGGAAGTTGATGGCTGGGAGCATATGCCCCTTGGGATGTTTCTCGTGCCGGAGGATAAGTTGGTGGTCCTACTACTGAGTCTGGTGGAGGGTTGTAAATGCTTGACCCTTCATATGATGTTGAAGGAAATGCTGTTTGTTCATTTACCCTTTTAATGAAATTTTTGAGCTCTCTCACTTTAGGGTAATCCATTTCACTTCCTTCTTCTTCCACCATGGTATGGAACACCTTCTCTTGAGGCTCAGTTTCCGAGTCATGGTACGGCTCATCTTTCAGCACGCTACTCATGACTAGTTTCCCTTCTAATCTCCTTTCAGCGTCTTCTTTTGCTTTTAAGGATGGTGTTGTAGATGCTGTGATTTCTAGCATCTTTATGTCACGCCATGGATCATCCTTATATTCATCCCAACCAGTGGCAATTATCTGGTCTATTGGCGTTGTTTCTTTTGGAGCGTCATATCAGACATAATAATCCCATTTGCCAGAGTGCTCCCCGAGAGTAGACCACTTTTCCCAGTTCTTTCTTTTGTTTTTATGAGGTTTATTTCCTCGCTTATGTTGATTTAGTGGTTCGTCTGTCACTCTTTGTGCCTCCTCTTGGCATGATGTACAATTACATACATCAAAAGGATTATGAATTTCTGTTTCTTGGATTGCTATTCCTGCGAACTGTTCTTCATCTTCATCATGGACTTCTCGGTCCAGGCTATCTACCGAGAACCTTGGTGGCTGAGGATTATTGTGGTATGTTCTGAACCGTAGGCTTGTACTTCGGTCCAGCCTTTGAGATCTTGTTTATGGTTATAGATTCCCATCTTGCTACGACATCTGTCCACATGCCTGGGTCTACTGGTAGGACTAGCATGGCTCCTGTGGATACCATTGCTGGTGGTAACGTCCACTGAAAATCATAATAGTCTCCATATCCTCCTTTGAACTTTTGCTTCCTGTAAGGAAGTTGATGGCTGGGAGCATATGCCCCTTGGGATGTTTCTCGTGCCGGAGGATAAGTTGGTGGTCCTACTACTGAGTCTGGTGGAGGGTTGTAAATGCTTGACCCTTCATATGATGTTGAACGAAATGCTGTTTGTTCATTTACCCTTTTAATGAAATTTTTGAGCTCTCTCAGTTTAGGGTAATCCATTTCACTTCCTTCTTCTTCCACCATGGTATGGAACACTTTCTCTTGAGGCTCAGTTTCCGAGTCATGGTACGGCTCATCTTTCAGCACGCTACTCATGACTAGTTTCCCTTCTAATCTCCTTTCAGCGTCTTCTTTTGCTTTTAAGGATGGTGTTGTAGATGCTGTGATTTCTAGCATCTTTATGTCACGCCATGGATCATCCTTATATTCATCCCAACTAGTGGCAATTATCTGGTCTATTGGCGTTGTTTCTTTTGGAGCGTCATATCGGACATAATAATCCCATTTGCCAGAGTGCTCCCCGAGAGTAGACCACTTTTCCCAGTTCTTTCTTTTGTTTTTATGAGGTTTATTTCCTCGCTTCTGTTGATTTAGTGGTTCGTCTGTCACTCTTTGTGCCTCCTCTTGGCATGATGTACAATTACATACATCAAAAGGATTATGAATTTCTGTTTCTTGGATTGCTATTCCTGCGAACTGTTCTTCATCTTCATCATGGACTTCTCGGTCCAGGCTATCTACCGAGAACCTTGGTGGCTGAGGATTATTGTGGTATGTTCTGAACCGTAGGCTTGTACTTCGGTCCAGCCTTTGAGATCTTGTTTATGGTTATAGATTCCCATCTTGCTACGACATCTGTCCACATGCCTGGGTCTACTGGTAGGACTAGCATGGCTCCTGTGGATACCATTGCTGGTGGTAACGTCCACTGTGAATCATAATAGTCTCCATATCCTCCTTTGAACTTTTGCTTCCTGTAAGGAAGTTGATGGCTGGGAGCATATGCCCCTTGGGATGTTTCTCGTGCCGGAGGATAAGTTGGTGGTCCTACTACTGAGTCTGGTGGAGGGTTGTAAATGCTTGACCCTTCATATGATGTTGAAGGAAACGCTGTTTGTTCATTTACCCTTTTAATGAAATTTTGAGCTCTTTCACTTTAGGGTAATCCATTTCACTTCCTTCTTCTTCCACCATGGCATGGAACACCTTCTCTTGAGGCTCAGTTTCCGAGTCATGGTACGGCTCATCTTTCACTCATGACTAGTTTCCCTTCTAATCTCCTTTCAGCTTCTTCTTTTGCTTTTAAGGATGGTGTTGTAGATGCTGTGGTTTCTAGCATCTTTATGTGAGTTTGGAACTCTTCTTCTTCTTCATCAGAATCATCAGGTTGTGATTCCTGTTCTTTAATTACAACCTTTCCTTCATCTAGGTTGTCACGCCATGGATCATTCTTATATTCATCCCAACCAGTGGCAATTATCTGGTCTATTGGCGTTGTTTCTTTTGGAGCGTCATATCGGACATAATAATCCCATTTGCCAGAGTGCTCCCCGAGAGTAGACCACTTTTCCCAGTTCTTTCTTTTGTTTTTATGAGGTTTATTTCCTCGCTTCTGTTGATTTAGTGGTTCGTCTGTCACTCTTTGTGCCTCCTCTTGGCATGATGTACAATTACATACATCAAAAGGATTATGAATTTCTGTTTCTTGGATTGCTATTCTTGCGAACTGTTCTTCATCTTCATCATGGACTTCTCGGTCCAGGCTATCTACCGAGAACCTTGGTGGCTGAGGATTATTGTGGTATGTTCTGAACCGTAGGCTTGAACTTCGGTCCAGCCTTTGAGATACTTCAACCCTGGAAGGAATTCTGACTGTTGTTAAAGTTGCTGGTCTTAGATTCCAGCTCATTCCTTCCAAGTCTTCCATAGTTCGCCTTTCCTCGGGAATAGTTGTGATTCCATTGGTTGCAAGATGATCTACCACATTTTCCACATGGTATTGGAAGCCTGTGTGACCTGTATTTGAGATCCTTCCTACTAGTCCTACTGTAATCAGTAGATTACTTTTGCCTCCTTGCCATTCGTCATAGCCATGAGTTTGGATAACTATTTGGATGTGATTATGGAAGTCCTCAATGCTTAGTACCATGTCTGGTACCATGTATATAAGCTGTGTTCCTGCAGAGAGGTCTACTTCCATCGTTCCAATGATTTGACGATCATCACTCCACCTGGTATCCCTTAGGACAACCAAGGCGTTTGTTCCTGCACCTCTTCTGTGCAGTGTATGGATTCTGATCATGGACATCCCGAGGTGGATGTGCTGCATGTCCATTTCCCTCAGTCTCTGGTAACTTTGCTGGTTACATAGGCTTATCTCCGTCTGATTTTCTCCTACGCAGAGTATTCGTTGTTCTGAGTAGTGTTGATAGACCCTGTGTCTAACAGTTTGTCTATTGCTGCCGTATAGGACTTCTGCTGGGACAAGTTCTGCTCGTCTTTGTCTGGATATTTCCAGCTGTCTGTTCGGATCTATTTCTGCTTCCAGACTTCGCCTGTAACTTCTTCCAGTCCTGTTTCGAAAGGATCTTTCAATATCATATCTTCTCCGAGTCATAGTTCGATAGCTACGGATTTGATCATCCTAAGTAGGAAGATCTTCTTGTGTTTGGGTCGAGGATCCTTCAATACGCTGGGTAATCGCCCTAGACGATTCATTGTTTCTTCTTTGGGGGAACTTCTTTCTCGTATTCTTCTTTGAAAATCTGGTTCGGGTTTTTATATACGAAGATTTGGCCTTTCTTTCTTTCAACCGGGATTTTTCCTGAAATGGCTAGACTGTCAAGTCTAGTTGTTAGGCTTTTAATTAAATCTTCTAGATCCAACGGCTTTGCCTCCCTTTTGTCGAGAACTTCGAGATTTCTTTTGAGTTTTTCAAGGTCACAACTTACTTCTTCAAGCTTTTGGGCTTGTTTAGAGATCAAATATAGTAGGGTGTTGTTTTGCTTGATTATTGCTGCGCTTAGAGGGTTGCTTGATTTATAATCCGATGGTCTAATGAAACCAAGGTATGGAGATTCAAGTTCTTCTGTTGCTCTTACAGCTTCCTGGTATTCTTGGTTGGTTCTTTGATTAGCTAGGCTCATCCAGCAATTAACGCCTTTACTTCGTGCAAGAGGTGCTCAACCTTCTGAATCTTATGGTTGAGATCCTCTGTTAACTTCCAAGAAGATCTTCCTACTCAGGATGATCAAATCTGTAGCTATCGAACTATGACTCGGAGAAAATATGATATTGAAAGATCCTTTCGAAACAGGATTGGAAGAAGTTACAGGCGAAGTCTGGAAGCAGAAATAGATCCGAACAGACAGCTGGAAATATCCAGACAAAGACGAGCAGAACTTGTCCCAGCAGAAGTCCTATACGGCAGCAATAGACAAACTGTTAGACAGAGGGTCTATCAACACTACTCAGAACAACGAATACTCTGCGTAGGAGAAAATCAGACGGAGATACGCCTATGTAACCAGCAAAGTTACCAGAGACTGAGGGAAATGGACATGCAGCACATCCACCTCGGGATGTCTATGATCAGAATCCATACGCTGCACAGAAGAGGTGCAGGAACAAACGCCTTGGTTGTCCTAAGGGATACCAGGTGGAGTGATGATCGCCAAATCATTGGAACGATGGAAGTAGACCTCTCTGCAGGAACACAGCTTATATACATGGTACCAGACATGGTACTAAGCATTGAGAACTTCCATAATCACATCCAAATAGTTATCCAAACTCATAGCTATGACGAATGGCAAGGAGGCGAAAGTAATCTACTGATTACAGTAGCCATCTAACCATAAAGTAAAGCCAGGCAACTTCTGGATAGAAGGAAATAAGTTTCGAATACCTTTCATTTATGCCCTAGAAATGAGAGCAGGGGATGGTATAGACATGCTCATCGGAACAAATTTCACAAGATCCATGAATGGAGGAATAAGAATAGAAGGTAATGAAGTTACTTTCTACAAAAAAGGTCACTAGGATTAAAATAAATCCTACCACAGAAGTCACAGCTGCTGCAATTGAAGACATAGAGATAGATGAGAAGAGTGGCCCACACATCAATCGTTATGCACTATTATTAGAGGAAAGGTTTAGACCAATTCTTGAAGAATTAAAGGAACAAGGTTTCATTGGGGAAGAACCGTTGAAGCATTGGAAGAAGAATGGTGAAACTTGTAAATTGGACATTATTAACCCTGATGTCACGATACAAGATAAACCTTTAAAGCATGTTACCCCAGCCTTAGAAGCAACCTTCAAGAAACACATTGGTGCCCTCCTAAAACTTGGTGTCATCAGACCAAGTAAAAGCAGGCATAGAACGATGGCAATGATCGTCAACTCCGGAACGATAATTGATCCAGTAACCGGAAAAGAAACCAAGGGCAAGGAAAGGATGGTGTTTAATTACCGGACTCTCAATGACAACACTTACAAAGATCAATATTCGTTGCCAGGCATCAATACACTTCTCAAAAGGATCGGGAACGCAAAGGTCTTCTCAAAATTTGACCTTAAGTCAGGATTCCATCAAGTTGCTATGACAGAAGAATCCATCAAATGGACGGCCTTCTTAGTCCCTAGAGGACTGTATGAATGGTTGGTAATGCCTTTTGGCCTAAAGAATTTACCAGCGATATTCCAAAGAAAGATGGATAGGTGCTTCAGCGGGACTGAGGACTTCATAGCAGTATACATTGATGACATTCTGGTATTCTCAAAAAGTGAAATAGAACATGAGAAGCACTTGAAGAAAATGCTCCAAATCTGCAAAGAAAAAGGGCTGGTACTCTCACCCACAAAGATGAAATTAGCAGTACCAGAAGTCGAGTTCCTAGGAGCAGTAATAGGGAACAACAAGATCAAACTCCAGACGCATATAATTAAAAGAATATGCGACTTCGAGGAAGAAAAGCTCAAGACAAAGGTGTAACATTCCTAATTTTCATGTTTTCCTATTTATTTTATGCCGTGCAATAAAAGACGATTTCCATTTCAATTTGACATTCATTGTTTCATGTTCAATATCAAACATACACGCGTTTATTATATTACAATATTAACTAAAACAAATTTACAAACCTCATGGCTTATCATTAAGCACGGTCGTGCTTAGTCGTAAGCACGGTCGCGCTTGTGCACACGACCACGGTCGTGCTTATCATTAAGCACGGTCGCGCCTCTTGTACAGTTTGACTCTGTAAAAGTCAAACCGACTCAAATCTTGTCCAAAAATAGAATCGAAACGCGTTTCAGAAACCGCGAGACTTGTAGAAGAAGTTATTCGACCGATTAAGCCTAAAACCCGACCAAATACACGTCCAATCGTCCGAATTCTCGCGACTACAACCGGACTTTCCTTCTTAAATCGAATCACGTAATTATGACCAAATCAAACGAATCAAACCACATTAATAACTTTATACGACTCCTGTAAACTTCCCTCAACCTTAACATCATCAGAATAACATCTCTATCTCTCTGCCGATCGAAAAGAAGCCGTGATTTCCTCCCTGTAGCCGTCTACACTTGTTGCCCAACCAAACCATGTCAGTAATAGTCAAATGAATTCGTTTCTTCATTCCAAACGAAAGCCCTAATCTAATTTGAATCCATAATACACGATATTACCAATTCGAATATGAGTTTTGATAAAAAAATGGTTTTAAACGATCGACACGTTAAACAGAAGATAAATCTAATTAAATGGTGTAATTAGATTCGCAAACACTCTCTTAATGAAAACCCTAAAGTTTCTAATCAGTTTTATTACAAGAATTAGGAGAATTGCTTCTGAAATCGACCAGACACGGTCGCGCTGTCCTACGAGCGCGGTCGTGCCTGAGCAAGCACAATCGTGCCCCGAGAGAGGCCCGGTCGTGTTTGCCGAACAAAACAAGTCTGACCTAGGCGCGGTCGTACCGGATACGAGCACGGTCGTGTCTCGTAAACAGTCCCTTTTGTAGCCTCCTGACTCGACCACGGGCGCGCTTCAGACACCACGGTCACGCCCGGTAACGAGCGCGGTCGTGCCCTGCATGAGCGCGGTCGTGCTCAGTC
Organism: Smallanthus sonchifolius; assembly: GCA_023525975.1. Classification (NCBI taxonomy): domain Eukaryota; kingdom Viridiplantae; phylum Streptophyta; class Magnoliopsida; order Asterales; family Asteraceae; genus Smallanthus; species Smallanthus sonchifolius. Next base: position 57,749,172 of record CM042028.1, read on the forward strand.
TTAAAACAAAATCTTTATTTTAACAAAATTTAATATATTTTATATTCTAACATTATAAAAAGTATTATTTTATAAAATATCCAGAACCAAGTATTGTTTATCAAAAATTGATTATTTAATCTTTTTTTTAAATTAAAATCAATAAAATACTACCAGTTTATATAAATATTTTTATAAACAACAATATAATCCATACGTTTTGTCTTTAACAAATATTATTTATTTAAACTTATAATTAAATAAATATACATATCAATACTATATAATGAACATTCTAAACAAATGGTATATTTTATTTAAAACTAACCCTAAACTTAAACAACCCCACTTTCGACGTCAAGTAACCCAATTCAATAATACGTAATCATATATTGTTCAATAGGTCGAACCTAGCAATCTACAACACACCGTCGTTTTTTCCATACGCTACATAACACGTGAGTTTACATAGCCCCTCTTTTACTTATTTTACAAACATTTTGGGGTGGAACATGCGTTCAACTACATGTTTTCAATCATACACATATACAGTTTCATCCTACACGTATACATTTTGTGCATTATGCTTGAGTGCTAGGTGTGTAGACCAATTATTATGCTCTTCATGTACAATCATTAACTATTAGCCGACAGTGAATAGTGGTAGATCTATTGAGTCTGACAAACCCACCCAGGTAGGGTGACTGTTACTGACAACACAATTTTGCGTGCAAGTTACAAAGGTTTGATTGTATAGGTCACATGATGGTTTCTCTCCATAATTGCCTTAATTGTCATGTTGTATTGAACTGTATACACACAACACGTTTTTGCTATCACACGAATAAACCTATGTATTCTCACCAACTTTTTAGTTGACATTGTTTTAACCATGTTTCAGGTACTAATGTTTGAAGTGATCAAGATATGCTACACATAGGATTTTGGACCTAGAATTCAATTAAAACAGTTTATTTTATGTAATTTACTTCTTTGTTTGTGGATTGGTTGTGATTTGATTGAACTTGTTTGATTGAAATGAAAACAATTATTAATTATTCAAACTTTAGCAAACCACGAGCAATGAACAGTCTGCACGCTTCACGCCCCGACGTTTCCGCCGTCAGTTGGGGTGTGACAATTGGTATCAGAGCCTTGGTTATAGGGAATTAGGTTATTAGACAAATGACCTAGACTATAACTTTAGGATACCCACTTATGCCATGCTTCATGATTTACATGCTATGTGCTACATGCTATATGATATATGCTACATGTTTTATATGTAAATATAAATATTAAATAAACAATATCTCTACCCACATCCTAAGCCACATATCCTTCTTGCCTGCTTCCATGTCATCATCAACATAGCTTGTGGAAAAAAAAAATCAAATCCATAGACTTTAGTCTATAAAAATTTTCTTTTACACCCGTTAAGGTTTTTAGACTTTGAATAATTGTTAAAGGACACGTGCAATCTGGAAGGGTGACACCTGTATTCTGGGTTTTCTGTCTAGGAAAGTATTTCATATAAATCCCAATCAACCGAGGGATCCGTATGCTTTCCTGGGATGAGTGTTTACTTATAGGCTAAAGCACGTCTCCTTGATAATTATCTGAGTTTAAATTAACCTTAATATGTCATAGTATTCAAGTGGTTATGTTACTATTTGAGTATAATCCGAACTATGAATTACTTATATCTATTTATCCTTCTGTTTGATTCAAGAAATCCTCACAACTCTTATTGTCTATAAATCTGTAGAATGCCTCCTCGTCGTGACAACAGCAATAACACTGACCTGGCTGCTCTACTCACACAGCTGGTGAATCAAATTACCCAAGTCAACAACAACACTAATGGCCATGCCAATGGGAGTGCTAACACTAGAGGTGGTGGTGGTGCCAACCCGCCACAATGCACCTTCAAACACTTCAACTCCTGCAATCCCCTCAAATTCTATGGTAACGAAGGAGCCACGAGACTCCTTCAATGATTTGAAAGCATTGAGAGCACTTTCCTCAATAGCGACTGTCCCGACAACCTCCTTGTTCGTCATGCTACTAGTGTCTTTCAAAAAAGGGCGCTTACTTGGTGGAATGGTGAGAAAAGGACTAGGGGAGTGGATGTAGCAATGGCACTGCCGTGGGATGAGTTGAAGAGGATCATGACTGAGGAATTCTGTCCTCGAAATGAGATGAAGAAGCTGGAAGCGGAATTTTGGGATCTTGCTCAAGATAGTGGTGAAAGCTTAGCATACACCACCCGTTTCCACGAGCTGAGTCTACTTGTGCCACACATGGTTACACCTCTGTCTAGGTGTATTGAAAAGTACATCGGTGGTCTACCTAGACAAATTCAAGATACTGTGGTAGGAGGAAATCCTGCTACTCTGGAGGATGCTATCCGCTTGTCAGCCACACTTACTGACAACCATGTTAAAGCGGGTACACTTACAAGAAAGGGTGCCAAGAAAGTTTCTGACACAATAACACCTCCCGCTCATGTTAAAGAAGTCCAAACTGAACCATACCGCAACACTAGGAAGAGAAAGGTCAAAAACTGTGCTGTAATCACTCCAGCTGCTCCAGTAAATCAAGTTGCACCCATGGCTCAAAACCCAGCAAAGAAACCCTATGGGGGCAGTCACCCACTTTGCAACACCTGCAACTACCATCATCCTCAAAACATACCTTGTCGCCTTTGCAACCACTACGGGAAACATGGCCACACCGCCAATATCTGCCGAGCTAAGGCACTTACTAACCCAACCAACCAACCAGCGGCTAATCAAGTGGTCCCAACCATTGCAAATGGACGTGCTTGCTTCGAATGTGGCAACCCGAACCACTTCCGTAACCAGTGCCCAAGACTGGTCAATGTTAACCAAGGCGGAGCTCGTGGGCGTGCTTTCAACATCAACGCCAATGAAGCTCAGGCCAACACTGAAGTGGTTAACGGTACGTTCCTTATGAATAATCAATATGCTTCTATGTTATTTGATACCGGAGCCGATAAGAGTTTTGTGTCACTAGATTTTGAATCTTTACTTGCAAAAACCCGGTCTAAACTAGAGAAAACCTTTACCGTTGAGGTAGCCGATGGTAACACCGTTACTATTGACACCATCATCTATGATTGCTCTCTAGAATGAGAAAATCACATTTTTCCAATCAACCTCATACCAATGCCATTAGGGAGTTTTGACGTCGTCATAGGTATGGACTGGCTGTCAAAGCACCATGCCGTAGTCATGTGCTTTGAGAAATGCATCCGTATACCCCTCCCATCCGGTGAAACATTGAAGGTCTTTGGTGAGAAACCCTGCAAAGGACTCAAACTAATGTCATGCATCACCGTTCAAAAGTATATGCGAAAGAAGTGCATGGTTTTCCTAGCCCATGTTATTCTAAAAGAAGACAAGAAAAGGAGTGTACAAGACATCCCCATCGTTCGAGATTTTCTCGAAGTCTTTCCCGATGACTTGCCCGGTCTTCCACCCGTTCGGCAAGTAGAATTCCACATCGATCTTGTACCTGGAGCAAACCCTGTGGCTAAAGCTCCATACCGGCTTGCACCTTCCGAGATGTAAGAACTTGCAAGCCAACTTCAAGAACTCGCCGACAAAGGGTTCATACGCCCGAGTCATTCACCGTGGGGTGCACCGGTCTTATTTGTTAAAAAGAAGGACAGTTCATTCCGGATGTGTATTGACTATCGAGAACTCAACAAGCTTACAATCAAAAGCCGCTACCCTTTACCTAGGATTGGCGATCTCTTCGATCAACTCCAAGGTTCTACATACTTCTCGAAGATTGATCTTCGATCCGGTTATCACCAACTCCGTGTACAAGAGGAGGACGTTCCAAAGACTGCTTTCCGAACGAGATATGGTCACTACGAGTTCATGGTTATGCCTTTTGGGCTAACCAATGCACCTGCTGTTTTCATGGACCTCATGAATCGCATGTGCAAACCATACCTCGACAAATTTGTGATGGTGTTCATTGACGACATCCTGATCTATTCCAAGACTAAGGAAGATCATGAACAACACCTTAGGTTGATTTTGAATCTCTTGAAAACCGAACAGCTATACGCCAAGTTCTCTAAGTGTGATTTTTGGCTAAAGGAAGTGCAATTTTTGGGTCACGTTGTCAATGAAAAGGGAATTCATGTTGACCCCGCCAAAATTGAAGCTGTTAAGAATTGGAAAGCTCCTAAAACACCTACCGAAGTTCGTTCGTTTTTTGGTCTAGCGGGTTATTACCGAAGGTTTATTTCAAATTTCTCCAAGATTGCTGTTCCCCTCACTGCCTTAACCCAAAAAGGTAAACCATATGAGTGGGGACCGAAGCAAGAAGAAGCCTTTCAAATTCTCAAGCAAAAGTTGTGCAATGCTCCTATCCTCACTCTTCCTGAAGGTGAAGATGATCTAGTTGTCTATTGTGACGCTTCAAACCAAGGTCTTGGTTGTGTGCTCATGCAACGAGGCAAGGTGATCGCTTATGCATCAAGACAACTCAAGATCCATGAGAAGAATTATACGACGCACGATCTTGAGTTGGGTGCTGTCATATTCGCGTTGAAGATTTGGAGACATTATCTGTATGGCACGAAATGTGTGGTGTTCACTGACCACAAAAGCCTCCAACATATCTTCAATCAAAAAGAACTCAACATGAGGCAACGACGTTGGGTCGAACTCCTCAACGATTACGACTGCGAGATTCGTTATCATCCCGGCAAGGCTAATGTTGTAGCCGATGCACTAAGCCGCAAGGAACATGTCATGCTTCAAAGTGTCAAGATTCATTCCGACATTCAAGTTCGTATTCTAGCAGCTCAACATGTCTCGGTTACCGAGGGCAATATGTATGAGGAAATGTCTTGTGGTGCTGAATTCCAATTGGAGACTAAAACCAATGGCTTGCTTTACTTTCTAGATCGTATTTGGGTTCCCGATTGTGACGATCTTCGTGCATTCATCATGACCGAGGCACACAAGTCTCGATATTCTATCCATCCTGGTGCGGATAAAATGTATCAAAATCTTCGTCCACAATATTGGTGGCCCGGCATGAAGAAAGACATTGCCTTGTTCGTAGCAAAATGTCTCACATGTTCTAAAGTCAAAGCTGAGCATCAACGTCCTTCCGGTTTACTTGAGCAACCGGAAATCCCCGTGTGGAAATGGGAGATTCTAGCCATGGATTTTATCACTAAACTCCCTCACACTTCGAGCGGTTATGATAGCATCTGGGTAATCATTGACCGTCTCACTAAGTCCGCACACTTCTTGCCCATCCGTGAAGACTATAAGGTTGAGAAATTGGCCCGTATTTACATTGACGAGATCGTGAGTCGTCACGGTGTTCCTTTGAACATAATCTCCGATAGAGATGCTCGTTTCACTTCCCGGTTTTGGCAATCTCTTCAAAAGGCACTTGGTACACGACTGGATTTGAGCACGGCCTACCATCCCCAAACTGATGGTCAGACCGAGCAAACAATCCAAACTCTTGAATACATGCTGAGAGCCTGTGTCATCGACTTTGGTGGCAATTGGGATTCGCATTTGACACTTATCGAATTCTCCTACAACAATAGTTACCACACCAGCATCAACATGGCTCCGTTTGAAGCTCTCTATGGTCGTAAGTGTCGTTCTCCCATATGTTGGAACGAGATTGGTGAAGCACAAATCACCGGTCCCGAGTTAATTCAAGAAACCTCCGACAAGATTATTCAAATCCGTGACAACATTCGCGTTGCGAGGAGTCGGCAAAAGAGCTATGCCGACAAACGACGCAAACCCTTGGAATTCCAAGTCGGTGATCTTGTACTTCTAAAGGTGTCTCCTTGGAAGGGAGTGATCCGTTTTGGGAAGAAAGGAAAGCTAGCACCTCGCTATGTGGGTCCATTCAAGATCCTTGAAAGGATTGGGAAGGTGGCTTACAAGCTCGAGTTACCTCCATCACTTGGCAACGTACATCCTACATTCCACGTATCCAACCTCAAGAAGTGCCTTGCTGATGAAAACCTTCATATACCTCTGGACGATGTGCGCATTGATGAGACGATGCACTTCGTTGAGAAACCGGTCGAGATTATGGATCGTGAGATAAAACAACTTAAACGCAGCCGTATTCCCATTGTCAAAGTTCGCTGGGAATCTAAACGAGGACCCGAGTTTACTTGGGAACGAGAAGACCAAATGAAGCTCAAGTACCCACATCTCTTTACCGAATCAGTAGCCTCATCTAGTTGAATTTCGGGACGAAATTCCCTCAACATGGGGATACTGTAACATTCCTAATTTTCATGTTTTCCTATTTATTTTATGCCGTGCAATAAAAGACGATTTCCATTCCAATTTGACATTCATTGTTTCATGTTCAATATCAAACATACACGCGTTTATTATATTACAATATTAACTAAAACAAATTTACAAACCTCGAGGACCAAACTCGACTAAAACTCAAAACAACATCAAGACATCAAAACTACAAGGACTAGTCTTGAAATTTCCAAAACCTACACAAGCACGGTCGTGCTTAGTCCTAAGCACGGTCGTGCTTAGTCCTAAGCACGGTCGCGCTTGTGCACACGACCACGGTCGTGCTTATCATTAAGCACGGTCGCGCCTCTTGTACAGTTTGACTATGTAAAAGTCAAACCGACTCAAATCTTGTCCAAAAATAGAATCGAAACGCGTTTTAGAAACCGCGAGACTTGTAGAAGAAGTTATTCGACCGATTAAGCCTAAAACCCGACCAAATACACGTCCAATCGTCCGAATTCTCGCGACTACAACCGGACTTTCCTTCTTAAATCGAATCACGTAATTATGACCAAATCAAACGAATCAAACCACATTAATAACTTTATACGACTCCTGTAAACTTCCCTCAACCTTAACATCATCAGAATAACATCTCTATCTTTCTGCCGATCGAAAAGAAGCCGCGATTTCCTCCCTGTAGCCATCTGCACTTGTTGCCCAACCAAACCAGGTCAGTAATAGTCCAATGGATTCGTTTCTTCATTCCAAACGAAAGCCCTAATCTAATTTGAATCCATAATACACGATATTACCAATTCGAATATGAGTTTTGATAAAAAAAAATAGTTTTAAACGATAGACACGTTAAACAGAAGATAAATCTAATTAAATGGTGTAATTAGATTCGTAAACACTCTCTCAATGAAAACCCTAAAGTTTCTAATCAGTTTTATTACAAGAATTAGGAGAATTGCTTCTGAAATCGACCAGACACGGTCGCGCTGTCCTACGAGCGCGGTCGTGCCTGAGCAAGCACAGTCGTGCCCCGAGAGAGGCCCGGTCGTGTTTGCCGAACAAACCAAGTCCTGACCTAGGCGCGGTCGTGCCGGATAAGAGCACGGTCGTGTCTCGTAAACAGACCCTTTTGTAGCCTCCTGACTCGACCACGGGCGCGCTTCAGACACCACGGTCACGCCCGGTAACGAGCGCGGTCGTGCCCTGCATGAGCGCGGTCGTGCTCAGTCTTAAAACAAAATCTTTATTTTAACCAAATTTAATATATTTTATATTCTAACATTATAAAAAGTATTATTTTATAAAATATCCAGAACCAAGTATTGTTTATCAAAAATCGATTATTTAATCTTTCTTTAAATTAAAATCAATAAAATACTACAAGTTTATATAATTATTTTTATAAACAACAATATAATCCATATGTTTTGTCTTTAACAAATATTATTTATTTAAACTTCTAATTAAATAAATATACATATCAATACTATATAATGAACATTCTAAACAAATGGTGTATTTTATTTAAAACTAACCCTAAACTTAAACAACTCCACTTTCGACGTCAAGTAACGCAATTCAATAATACGTAATCATATATTGTTCAATAGGTCGAACCTAGCAATCTACAACACACCGTCGTTTTTTCCATTTGCTTGTGCAATCTATACGCTACATAACACGTGAGTTTACATAGCCCCCTCTTTTACTTATTTTACAAACATTTTGGGGTGGAACATGCGTTCAACTACATGTTTTCAATCATACACATATACAGTTTCATCCTACACATGTATACATTTTGTGCATTGTGCTTGAGTGCTAGGTGTGTAGACCAATTATTATGCTCTTCATGTACAATCATTAACTATTAGCCGACAGTGAACAGTGGTAGATCTATTGAGTCTGACAAACCCACCCAGGTAGGGTGACTGTTACTGACAACACAATTTTGCTTGCAAGTTACAAAGGTTTGATTGTATAGGTCACATGATGGTTTCTCTCCATAATTGCCTTAATTGTCATGTTGTATTGAACTGTATGTACACAACACGTTTTTGCTATCACACGAATAAACCTATGTATTCTCACCAACTTTTTAGTTGACATTGTTTTAACCATGTTTCAGGTACTAATGTTTGAAGTGATCAAGATATGCTACACATAGGATTTTGGACCTAGAATTCAATTAAAACAGTTTATTTTATGTAATTTACTTCTTTGTTTGTGGATTGATTGTGATTTGATTGAACTTGTTTGATTGAAATGAAAACAATTATTAATTATTCAAACTTTAGCAAACCATGAGCAATGAACAGTCTGCACGCTTCACGCCTCGACGTTTCCGCCGTCGGTTGGGGTGTGACAAAAGGCAGGTCAAATCCCTACCGGACTTAGAGATACCCCCTGAAGACTCCTATATCATAATTGAAACAGACGGATGTATGGAAGGATGGAAATGAGTCTGCAAATGGAAAAGAAAGAAGAACGACCCAAGAAAGGAAGAAAAAGTTTGTGCTTATGCAAGTGGGAAGTTCAAAGTTATACAGTCGACCATTGATGCAGAAATTAATGCCTTCATTAACTCACTCGAGAAACTAAAAATTTACTATCTGGACAAGAAAGAGATAACCCTTAGAACAGATTGTCAGGCTACTATTAGTTTCTACAATAAAACTAATAGTAACAAGGCCTCAAGGGTTAGGTGGTTAAAATTTGCAGATATCATAACAGGAACATGAGTCCAAATCATCATAGAGCATATCGATGGCAAGCACAATGTCCTTGCAGATTCCTTATCGCGGTTGGTTAACTTTTGTTTTGCAGAATGTACCGAGCAGGACAAGAAGGCTCTAGCCAAGAGCTTAACCATGGTGGAGGAAATCTTAGAAGACGATGCCCAGTTAAGGAACGCGAAGAATGGCTTAGAAAAAATAACCCTGATTTCTAACCAGTGCCAAGGGTATTTGACGGAGCATTCGAATTCACAGAACCAACCAAGACGTTTGTTCCTGCACCTCTTCTGTGCAGTGTATGGATTCTGATCATGGACATCCCGAGGTGGATGTGCTGCATGTCCGTTTCCCTCAGTCTCTGGTAACTTTGCTGGTTACATAGGCGTATCTCCGTCTGATTTTCTCCTACGCAGAGTATTTGTTGTTCTGAGTAGTGTTGATAGACCCTGTGTCTAACAGTTTGTCTATTGCTGCCGTATAGGACTTCTGCTGGGACAAGTTCTGCTCGTCTTTGTCTGGATATTTCCAGCTGTCTGTTCGGATCTATTTCTGCTTCCAGACTTCGCCTGTAACTTCTTCCAGTCCTGTTTCGAAAGGATCTTTCAATATCATATCTTCTCCGAGTCATAGTTCGATAGCTACGGATTTGATCATCCTGAGTAGGAAGATCTTCTTGTGTTTGGGTCGAGGATCCTTCAATACGCTGGGTAATCGCCCTAGACGATTCATTGTTTCTTCTTTGGGGGAACTTCTTTCTCGTATTCTTCTTTGAAAATCTGGTTCGGGTCTTTATATACGAAGATTTGGCCTTTCTTTCTTTCAACCGTATTTTTTCCTGAAATGGCTAGCAGCCAACTCTGGGAGAATGTTTTTCCCAGCCACAACAGAAAAGTTCTTTACAAAGCTCCCAATCACGATTTCAAAAAGAATTGGAAGAAGAAATCGAAAGGCTAAGGCAGCAAATAATAAACCAGGAAGATTTAAAGCTACACCTCAGGAAACAATGGGAAGAAGAAAGAATAAGCTTGATCTCAAGTCTGAAAGATAAAGTGAAGCACCTCCAACAAGAGAATCAAAAATTAAAAGGGACGGCCTTCTTAGTCCCTGGAGGACTGTATGAATGGTTGGTAATGCCTTTTGGCCTAAAGAATGCACCAGCGATATTCCAAAGAAAGATGGATCTTCGTGCAAGAGGTGCTCAACCTTCTGAATCTTATGGTTGAGATCCTCTGTTAACTTCAGGGCTTGCTCTTCAACAAGCTTGGGCTGCTGTGCTATTTCGTTGACAAGGTCAAGGACCTGTCTCTTGTTGAGGGGTTTGATTTCGTAGATCTTAGAAAAGATCTGCTTGTGGCTTTTTCTGGTTTCACTCTGGGTTTTTCTAATTACTTCCTCACACTTTTCTAAACGTTGTTTAATCTTTTCAATGCTTTGATGGATTTGATGAAAATTCTTTATAGAATTTTTTGCAAAAAGAAGTAATTTGTCGTAAACACAGTGAATATCGCTATGTAAATCAGAAAGCTTGGGTTTTTGGTTTTCTAAGAAACTATGGCAGACGACCCTCAAAATATAACGTCACAGATTAGGCAAATCATACTAATGGAGGATCCATACAGAGGTTCTACGGAAGAACAAGGCAGAGCCTACAGGGAGTTGGAAAGAATAACCTGCACGGACACCAAGGATTTATGGAAATTATTAAATGAATTCAGAATCCTAGCAGCCAACTCTGGGAGAATGTTTTTCCCAGCCACAACAGAAAAGTTCTTTACAAAGCTCCCAATCACGATTTCAAAAAGAATTGGAAGAAGAAATCGAAAGGCTAAGGCAGCAAATAATAAACCAGGAAGATTTAAAGCTACACCTCAGGAAACAATGGGAAGAAGAAAGAATAAGCTTGATCTCAAGTCTGAAAGATAAAGTGAAGCACCTCCTACAAGAGAATCAAAAATTAAAAGGGACGGCCTTCTTAGTCCCTGGAGCACTGTATGAATGGTTGGTAATGCCTTTTGGCCTAAAGAATGCACCAGCGATATTCCAAAGAAAGATGGATCTTCGTGCAAGAGGTGCTCAACCTTCTGAATCTTATGGTTGAGATCCTCTGTTAACTTCAGGGCTTGCTCTTCAACAAGCTTGGGCTGCTGTGCTATTTCGTTGACAAGGTCAAGGACCTGTCTCTTGTTGAGGGGTTTGATTTCGTGGATCTTAGAAAAGATCTGCTTGTGGCTTTTTCTGGTTTCACTCTGGGTTTTTCTAATTACTTCCTCACACTTTTCTAAACGTTGTTTAATCTTTTCAATGCTCTGATGGATTTGATGAAAATTCTTTATAGAATTTTTTGCAAAAAGAAGTAATTTGTCGTAAACACAGTGAATATCGCTATGTAAATCAGAAAGCTTGGGTTTTTGGTTTTCTAAGAAACTATGGCAGACGACCCTCAAAATATAACGTCACAGATTAGGCAAATCATACTAATGGAGGATCCATACAGAGGTTCTAAGGAAGAACAAGGCGGAGCCTACAGGGAGTTGGAAAGAATAACCTGCACGGACACCAAGGATTTATGGAAATTCTTAAATGAATTCAGAATCCTAGCAGCCAACTCTGGGAGAATGTTTTTCCCAGCCACAACAGAAAAGTTCTTTACAAAGCTCCCAATCACGATTTCAAAAAGAATTGGAAGAAGAAATCGAAAGGCTAAGGCAGCAAATAATAAACCAGGAAGATTTAAAGCTACACCTCAGGAAACAATGGGAAGAAGAAAGAATAAGGTTGATCTCAAGTCTGAAAGATAAAGTGAAGCACCTCCAACAAGAGAATAAAAAATTAAAAGGGACGGCCTTCTTAGTCCCTGGAGGACTGTATGAATGGTTGGTAATGCCTTTTGGCCTAAAGAATGCACCAGCGATATTCCAAAGAAAGATGGATCTTCGTGCAAGAGGTGCTCAACCTTTTGAATCTTATGGTTGAGATCCTCTGTTAACTTCAGGGCTTGCTCTTCAACAAGCTTGGGCTGCTGTGCTATTTCGTTGACAAGGTCAAGGACCTGTCTCTTGTTGAGGGGTTTGATTTCGTGGATCTCAGAAGAGATCTGCTTGTGGCTTTTTCTGGTTTCACTCTGGGTTTTTCTAATTACTTCCTCACAATTTTCTAAACGTTGATTAATCTTTTCAATGCTCTGATGGATTTAATGAAAATTCTTTATAGAATTTTTTGCAAAAAGAAGTAATTTGTCGTAAACACAGTGTATATCGCTATGTAAATCAGAAAGCTTGGGTTTTTGGTTTTCTAAGAAACTATGGCAGACGACCCTCAAAATATAACGTCACAGATTAGGCAAATCATACTAATGGAGGATCCATACAGAGGTTCTACGGAAGAACAAGACAGAGCCTACAGGGAGTTGGAAAGAATAACCTGCACGGACACCAAGGATTTATGGAAATTCTTAAATGAATTCAGAATCCTTGCAGCCAACTCTGGGAGAATGTTTTTCCCAGCCACAACAGAAAAGTTCTTTACAAAGCTCCCAATCACGATTTCAAAAAGAATTGGAAGAAGAAATCGAAAGGCTAAGGCAGCAAATAATAAACCAGGAAGATTTAAAGCTACACCTCAGGAAACAATGGGAAGAAGAAAGAATAAGCTTGATCTCAAGTCTGAAAGATCAAGTGAATCACCTCCAACAAGAGAATCAAAAATTAAAAGGGACGGCCTTCTTAGTCCCTAGAGGACTGTATGAATGGTTGGTAATGCCTTTTGGCCTAAAGAATGCACCCGTGATATTCCAAAGAAAGATGGATCTTCGTGCAAGAGGTGCTTAACCTTCTGAATCTTATGGTTGAGATCCTCTGTTAACTTCAGGGCTTGCTCTTCAACAAGCTTGGGCTGCTGTGCTATTTCGTTGACAAGGTCAAGGACCTGTCTCTTGTTGAGGGGTTTGATTTCGTGGATCTCAGAAGAGATCTGCTTGTGGCTTTTTCTGGTTTCACTCTGGGTTTTTCTAATTACTTCCTCACACTTTTCTAAACGTTGATTAATCTTTTCAATGCTCTGATGGATTTGATGAAAATTCTTTATAGAAATTTTTGCAAAAAGAAGTAATTTGTCGTAAACACAGTGAATATCGCTATGTAAATCAGAAAGCTTGGGTTTTTGGTTTTCTAAAGGATTTGAAAGTTCAAGGTTAGCAGTTCTGGAATGATCATACCAATCTTTAATTGCTTGTTCAAAACGTTTTGTCGAAGAAAACTTTTATCTTATTGGGTAAAATAGCGTATCCTCCTTAAGAAAAATAGGGTCCCTCAGGACTTACTTCTTGACTCAGCTTTCCGGTAACAACGCCCTTTTCTTTGGCTTTAAACTCCGTACTTGACCTTTTGTCAAAAAGAAAGATATATGAAGTGCAAATTTTCAGTGACACTAAATTACCTAATAATTTAAAAAAAAATTTTTGAAAGAAGGTTTATTACAAACAAAAGGATTTGTAGATCAAAACCATGACTGGAAACCTGAAGTAAAAGGTTTTAGCCTTCCATTCAAAGCAAGAATTTTGTTTTTAAACGGTATCCTTGCTCTGATACCAAAGGAAGATTGTGCCCAGGGATTTCTTTAACAATACAAAGTTTAAAAACTATAGATTGAAAAAGATCAGAGTATACAAACACACCTTTTATTTCAAACTGCGGAATTTCTTACAAGATGATATTTCTTACAAGATGATATGAGAGTTGGTGTGTCTAATTCAGGGATCAAAGCAAGCTATTTATAAGCTTACAGACCGACATAAACCAAACATTGATAGAGACGCAAACCAAACACACATAATTCACATAATAATTGACAGATTGGACCCACCACGTTTTTGAATTATTAGAGTCGCGACACATTACTGGGTAGTGCGTAACGATTGATGTGTGGGCCACTCTTCTCTTTTTCTGCTATCCACTCCTTTTTCCATAGTGCGAAATTATTGAAATTATCGTCATCTCTTACGTAAGCTTCTAGATGACTGCTTTGGGTTTTGAACATCTGTTGGGTTTTAGATTTGGATTCGGCCCAACTTGTTGCATAGGGCCTCAAGTTTAGTGAGTAGTCTTCAGGCCTGTTGGTTTTGGTCCCGGACTTCTGGCCAGTGGTCTCCCCAGTGATTGTCTCTGCTGGACTTTGAAGAACAGACCTGGGCTTTGAAGTCAAGAACTTCTTGGAGGTTTCGCATGGCCGCAACTGCTCCTTTTGCTGCTTCTCGTTCGAGTTGTCTTGCCACGTCAGTGTATATGCTTGCCTCATCTGTGGGGATTGGAACTCGGTTAGCTTTGATCTGGTAATGGCGGTATAATGCTCCTGGTTCTGTGAATTCGAATGCTCCGTCAAATACCCTTGGCACTGGTTGGAAATCAGGGTTATTTGTTCTAAGCCATTCTTCGCGTTCCTTAACTGGGCATCGTCTTCTAAGATTTCCTCCACCATGGTTAAGCTCTTGGCTAGAACCTTCTTGTCCTGCTCGGTACATTCTGCAAAACAAAAGTTAACCAACCGCGATAAGGAATCTGCAAGGACATTGTGCTTGCCATCGATATGCTCTATGATGATTTGGACTCCTGTTCCTGTTATGATATCTAAAAATTTTAACCACCTAACCCTTGAGGCCTTGTTACTATTAGTTTAATTGTAGAAACTAATAATAGCCTGACAATCTGTTCTAAGGGTTATCTCTCTCTTGTCCAGATAGTAAATTTTTAGTTTCTCGAGTGACGAATGGAAAGGAGGCGAAAGTAATCTACTGATTACAGTAGGACTAGTAGGAAGGATCTCAAATACAGGTCACCCATTTCACTTCCTTCTTCTTCCACCATGGTATGGAACACCTTCTCTTGAGGCTCAGTTTCCGAGTCATGGTACGGCTCATCTTTCAGCACGCTACTCATGACTAGTTTCCCTTCTAATCTCCTTTAATCTTCTTCTTTTGCTTTTAAGGATGGTGTTGTAGATGCTGTGATTTCTAGCATCTTTATGTGAGTTTGGAACTCTTCTTCTTCTTCTTCATCAGAATCACCAGGTTGTGATTCCTGTTCTTTAATTACAACGTTTCCTTCATCTAGGTTGTCACGCCATGGATCATCCTTATATTCATCCCAACCAGTGGCAATTATCTGGTCTATTGGCGTTGTTTCTTTTGGAGCGTCATATCGGACATAATAATCCCATTTGCCAGAGTGCTCCCCGAGAGTAGACCACTTTTCCCAGTTCTTTCTTTTGTTTTTATGAGGTTTATTTTCTCGCTTCTGTTTATTTAGTGGTTCGTCTGTCACTCTTTGTGCCTCCTCTTGGCATGATGTACAATTACATACATCATAAGGATTATGAATTTCTGTTTCTTGGATTGCTATTCCTGCGAACTGTTCTTCATCTTCATCATGGACTTCTCGGTCCAGGCTATCTACCGAGAACCTTGGTGGCTGAGGATTATTGTGGTATGTTCTGATCCGTAGGCTTGTACTTCGGTCCAGCCTTTGAGATCTTGTTTATGGTTATAGATTCCCATCTTGCTACGACATCTGTCCACATGCCTGGGTCTGCTGGTAGGACTAGCATGGCTCCTGTACTTCAACCCTCGAAGGAATTCTGACTGTTGTTAAAGTTGCTGGTCTTAGATTCCAGCTCATTCCTTCTAAGTCTTCCATAGTTCGCCTTTCCCCGGGAATAGCTGTGATTCCATTGGTTGCAAGATGATCTACCACATTTTCCACATGGTATTGGAAGCATGTGTGACCTGTAATTGAGATCCTTCCTACTAGTCCACTTTTGCCACCTTGCCATTCGTCCTAGCCATGAGTTTGGATAAATATTTGAATGTGATTATGGAAGTCCTCAATGCTTAGTACCATGTCTGGTACCATGTATATAAGTTGTGTTCCTGCAGAGAGGTCTACTTCCATCGTTCCAATGATTTGGCGATCATCACTCCACCTGGTATCCCTTAGGACAACCAAGGCGTTTGTTCCTGCACCTCTTCTATGCAGTGTATGGATTCTGATCATGGACATCCCGAGGTGGATGTGCTGCATGTCCGTTTCCCTCAGTCTCTGGTAACTTTGCTGGTTACATAGGCGTATCTCCGTCTGATTTTCTCCTACGCAGAGTATTTGTTGTTCTGAGTAGTGTTGATAGACCCTGTGTCTAACAGTTTGTCTATTGCTGCCGTATAGGACTTCTGCTGGGACAAGTTCTGCTCGTCTTTGTCTGGATATTTCCAGCTGCTTGTTCGGATCTATTTCTGCTTCCAGACTTCGCCTGTAACTTCTTCCAGTCCTGTTTCGAAAGGATCTTTCAATATCATATCTTCTCCGAGTCATAGTTCGATAGCTACGGATTTGATCATCCTGAGTAGGAAGATCTTCTTGTGTTTGGGTCGAGGATCCTTCCAATACGCTGGGTAATCGCCCTAGACGATTCATTGTTTCTTCTTTGGGGGAACTTCTTTCTCGTATTCTTCTTTGAAAATCTGGTTCGGGTCTTTATATACGAAGATTTGGCCTTTCTTTCTTTCAACCGGGATTTTTCCTGAAATGGCTAAACTGTCAAGTCTAGTTGTTAGGCTTTTAATTGAATCTTCTAGATCCAACGGCTTTGCCTCCCTTTTGCCGAGAACTTCGAGATTTCTTTTGAGTTTTTCAAGGTCACAACTTACTTCTTTAAGCTTTTGGGCTTGTTTAGAGATCAATTATAGTAGGGTGTTGTTTTGCTTGATTATTGCTGCGCTTAGAGCATTGCTTGATTTATAATCCGATGGTCTAATGAAACCAAGGGATGGAGATTCAAGTTCTTCTGTTGCTCTTACAGCTTCCTGGTATTCTTGGCTGGTTCTTTGATTAGGTAGGCTCATCCAGCAATTAACGCCTTTACTTCGTGCAAGAGGTGCTCAACCTTCTGAATCTTATGGTTGAGATCCTCTGTTAACTTCCAAGAAGATCTTCCTACTCAGGATGATCAAATCCGTAGCTATCGAACTATGACTCGAAGAAAATATGATATTGAAAGATCCTTTCGAAACAGGATTGGAAGAAGTTACAGGCGAAGTCTGGAAGCAGAAATAGATCCGAACAGACAGCTGGAAATATCCAGACAAAGACGAGCAGAACTTGTCCCAGCAGAAGTCCTACACGGCAGCAATAGACAAACTGTTAGACACAGGGTCTATCAACACTACTCAGAACAACGAATACTCTGCGTAGGAGAAAATCAGACGGAGATACGCCTATGTAACCAGCAAAGTTACCAGAGACTGAGGGAAACGGACATGCAGCACATCCACCTCGGGATGTCCATGATCAGAATCCATACACTGCACAGAAGAGGTGCAGGAACAAACGCCTTGGTTGTCCTAAGGGATACCAGGTGGAGTGATGATCGCCAAATCTTTGGAACGATGGAAGTAGACCTCTCTGCAGGAACACAGCTTATATACATGGTACCAGTCATGGTACTTAGCATTGAGGACTTCCATAATCACATCCAAATAGTTATCCAAACTCATGGCTATGACGAATGGCAAGGAGGCGAAAGTAATCTACTGATTACAGTAGCCATCTAACCATAAAGTAAAGCCAGGCAACTTCTGGATAGAAGGAAATAAGTTCCGAATACCTTTCATTTATGCCCTGGAAATGAGAGCAGGGGATGGTATAGATATGCTCATCGGAACAAATTTCACAAGATCCATGAATGGAGGAATAAGAATAGAAGGTAATGAAGTTACTTTCTACAAAAAGGTCACTAGGATTAAAACAAATCCTACCATAGAAGTCACAACTGCTGCAATTGAAGACAGAGAGATAGATGAGAATCTCTATCATGAGCTACAAGAAGTAGTCTTCTTCTCCAAGGAGGACTTAGAAAAATTAAAGGAAAGGTTCAGACCAATTCTTGAAGAATTAAAGGAACAAGGTTTCATTGGGGAAGAACCGTTGAAGCATTGGAAGAAGAATGGTGAAACTTGTAAATTAGACATTATTAACCCTGATGTCACGATACAAGATAAACCTTTAAAGCATGTTACCCCAGCCTTAGAAGCAACCTTCAAGAAACACATTGGTGCCCTCCTAAAACTTGGTGTCATCAGACCAAGTAAAAGCAGGCATAGAACGATGGCAATGATCGTCAACTCCGGAACGATAATTGATCCAGTAACCGGAAAAGAAACCAAGGGTAAGGAAAGGATGGTGTTCAATTACCGGACTCTCAATGACAACACTTACAAGGATCAATATTCGTTGCCAGGCATCAATACACTTCTCAAAAGGATCGGGAACGCAAAGGTCTTCTCAAAATTTGACCTTAAGTCAGGATTCCATCAAGTTGCTATGACAGAAGAATCCATCAAATGGACGGCCTTCTTAGTCCCTGGAGGACTGTATGAATGGTTGGTAATGCCTTTTGGCCTAAAGAATGCACCAGCGATATTCCAAAGAAAGATGGATAGGTGCTTCAGAGGGACTGAGGACTTCATAGCAGTATACATTGATGACATTCTGGTATTCTCAAAAAGTGAAATAGAACAGGAGAAGCACTTGAAGAAAATGCTCCAAATCTGCAAAGAAAAAGGGCTGGTACTCTCACCCAC
Organism: Smallanthus sonchifolius; assembly: GCA_023525975.1. NCBI lineage: Eukaryota > Viridiplantae > Streptophyta > Magnoliopsida > Asterales > Asteraceae > Smallanthus > Smallanthus sonchifolius. The sequence continues at coordinate 57,767,819 of CM042028.1, forward strand.
AAAGATGAAATTAGCAGTACCAGAAGTCGAGTTCCTAGGAGCAGTAATAGGGAACAACAAGATCAAACTCCAGACGCATATAATTAAAAGAATAAGCGACTTTGAGGAAGAAAAGCTCAAGACAAAGGCAGGCCTAAGATCCTTCTTAGGAATCTTAAACTATGCAAGGAATTATATTCCAAAGCTTAGTCTATTACTCGGACCATTATACGAGAAGACAAATCCTCATGGAGACAAGCGGATGAAGCCATCTGACTATGAGATAGTCAGAAAAATCAAGAAGCACGTCAAATCCCTAACGGACTTAGAGATACCCCCTGAAGACTCCTATATCATAATTGAAACAGACGGATGTATGGAAGGATGGGGAGGAGTCTGCAAATGGAAAAGAAAGAAGAACGACCCAAGAAAGGAAGAAAAAGTTTGTGCTTATGCAAGTGGGAAGTTCAAAGTTATACAGTCGACCATTGATGCAGAAATTAATGCCTGCATTAACTCACTCGAGAAACTAAAAATTTACTATCTAGACAAGAAAGAGATAACCCTTAGAGAAGATTGTCAGGCTATTATTAGTTTCTACAATAAAACTAATAGTAACAAGGCCTCAAGGGTTAGGTGGTAAAAATTTGCAGATATCATAACAGGAATAGGAGTCCAAATCATCATAGAGCATATCGATGGCAAGCACAATGTCCTTGCAGATTCCTTATCGCGGTTGGTTAACTTTTGTTTTGCAGAATGTACCGAGCAGGACAAGAAGGTTCTAGCCAAGAGCTTAACCATGGTGGAGGAAATCTTAGAAGACGATGCCCAGTTAAGGAACGCGAAGAATGGTTTAGAACAAATAACCCTGATTTCCAACCAGTGCCAAGGGTATTTGACGGAGCATTCGAATTCACAGAACCAACCAAGGCGTTTGTTCCTGCACCTCTTCTGTGCAGTGTATGGATTCTGATCATGGACATCCCGAGGTGGATGTGCTGCATGTCCGTTTCCCTCAGTCTCTGGTAACTTTGCTGGTTACATAGGCGTATCTCCGTCTGATTTTCTCCTACGCAGAGTATTCGTTGTTCTGAGTAGTGTTGATAGACCCTGTGTCTAACAGTTTGTCTATTGCTGCCGTATAGGACTTCTGCTGGGACAAGTTCTGCTCGTCTTTGTCTGGATATTTCCAGCTGTCTGTTCGGATCTATTTCTGCTTCCAGACTTCGCCTGTAACTTCTTCCAATCCTGTTTCGAAAGGATCTTTCAATATCATATCTTCTCCGAGTCATAGTTCGATAGCTACGGATTTGATCAACCTGAGTAGGAAGATCTTCTTGTGTTTGGGTCGAGGATCCTTCAATACGCTGGGTAATCGCCCTAGACGATTCATTGTTTCTTCTTTGGGGGAACTTCTTTCTCGTATTCTTCTTTGAAAATCTGGTTCGGGTCTTTATATACGAAGATTTGGCCTTTCTTTCTTTCAACCGTATTTTTTCCTGAAATGGCTAGACTGTCAAGTCTAGTTGTTAGGCTTTTAATTGAATCTTCTAGATCCAACGGCTTTGCCTCCCTTTTGCCGAGAACTTCGAGATTTCTTTTGAGTTTTTCAAGGTCACAACTTACTTCTTCAAGCTTTTGGGCTTGTTTAGAGATCAAATATAGTAGGGTGTTGTTTTGCTTGATTATTGCTGCGCTTAGAGCGTTGCTTGATTTATAATCCGATGGTCTAATGAAACCAAGGGATGGAGATTCAAGTTCTTCTGTTGCTCTTACAGCTTCCTGGTATTCTTGGTTGGTTCTTTGATTAGCTAGGCTCATCCAGCAATTAACGCCTTTACTTCGTGCAAGAGGTGCTCAACCGTCTGAATCTTATGGTTGAGATCTTCTGTTAACTTCAGGGCTTGCTCTTCAACAAGCTTGGGCTGCTGTGCTATTTCGTTGACAAGGTCAAGGACCTGTCTCTTGTTGAGGGGTTTGATTTCGTGGATCTCAGAAAAGATCTGCTTGTGGCTTTTTCTGGTTTCACTCTGGGTTTTTCTAATTACTTCCTCACACTTTTCTAAACGTTGTTTAATCTTTTCAATGCTCTGATGGATTTGATTAAAATTCTTTATAGAAATTTTTGCAAAAAGAAGTAATTTGTCGTAAACACAGTGAATATCGCTATGTAAATCAGAAAGCTTGGGCTTTTGGTTTTCTAAGAAACTATGGCAGACGACCCTCAAAATATAACGTCACAGATTAGGCAAATCATACTAATGGAGGATCCATACAGAGGTTCTACGGAAGAACAAGGCGGAGCCTACAGGGAGTTGGAAAGAATAACCTGCACGGACACCAAGGATTTATGGAAATTCTTAAATGAATTCAGAATCCTAGCAGCCAACTCTGGGAGAATGTTTTTCCCAGCCACAACAGAAAAGTTCTTTACAAAGCTCCCAATCACGATTTCAAAAAGAATTGGAAGAAGAAATCGAAAGGCTAAGGCAGCAAATAATAAACCAGGAAGATTTAAAGCTACACCTCAGGAAACAATGGGAAGAAGAAAGAATAAGCTTGATCTCAAGTCTGAAAGATAAAGTGAAGCACCTCCAACAAGAGAATCAAAAATTAAAAGGGACGGCCTTCTTAGTCCCTGGAGGACTGTATGAATGGTTGGTAATGCCTTTTGGCCTAAAGAATGCACCAGCGATATTCCAAAGAAAGATGGATCTTCGTGCAAGAGGTGCTCAACCTTCTGAATCTTATGGTTGAGATCCTCTGTTAACTTCAGGGCTTGCTCTTCAACAAGCTTGGGCTGCTGTGCTATTTCGTTGACAAGGTCAAGGACCTGTCTCTTGTTGAGGGGTTTGATTTCGTGGATCTCAGAAGAGATCTGCTTGTGGCTTTTTCTGGTTTCACTCTGGGTTTTTCTAATTACTTCCTCACACTTTTCTAAACGTTGATTAATCTTTTCAATGCTCTGATGGATTTGATGAAAATTCTTTATAGAATTTTTTGCAAAAAGAAGTAATTTGTCGTAAACACAGTGAATATCGCTATGTAAATCAGAAAGCTTGGGTTTTTGGTTTTCTAAGAAACTATGGCAGACGACCCTCAAAATATAACGTCACAGATTAGGCAAATCATACTAATGGAGGATCTATACAGAGGTTCTACGGAAGAACAAGACAGAGCCTACAGGGAGTTGGAAAGAATAACCTGCACGGACACCAAGGATTTATGGAAATTCTTAAATGAATTCAGAATCCTAGCAGCCAACTCTGGGAGAATGTTTTTCCCAGCCACAACAGAAAAGTTCTTTACAAAGCTCCCAATCACGATTTCAAAAAGAATTGGAAGAAGAAATCGAAAGGCTAAGGCAGCAAATAATAAACCAGGAAGATTTAAAGCTACACCTCAGGAAACAATGGGAAGAAGAAAGAATAAGCTTGATCTCAAGTCTGAAAGATCAAGTGAATCACCTCCAACAAGAGAATCAAAAATTAAAAGGGACGGCCTTCTTAGTCCCTAGAGGACTGTATGAATGGTTGGTAATGCCTTTTGGCCTAAAGAATGCACCCGTGATATTCCAAAGAAAGATGGATCTTCGTGCAAGAGGTGCTCAACCTTCTGAATCTTATGGTTGAGATCCTCTGTTAACTTCAGGGCTTGCTCTTCAACAAGCTTGGGCTGCTGTGCTATTTCGTTGACAAGGTCAAGGACCTGTCTCTTGTTGAGGGGTTTGATTTCGTGGATCTCAGAAGAGATCTGCTTGTGGCTTTTTCTGGTTTCACTCGGGGTTTTTCTAATTACTTCCTCACACTTTTCTAAACGTTGATTAATCTTTTCAATGCTCTGATGGATTTGATGAAAATTCTTTATAGAAATTTTTGCAAAAAGAAGTAATTTGTCGTAAACACAGTGAATATCTCTATGTAAATCAGAAAGCTTGGGTTTTTGGTTTTCTAAAGGATTTGAAAGTTCAAGGTTAGCAGTTCTGGAATGATCATACCAATATTTAATTGCTTGCTCAAAACGTTCTGTCGTAGAAAACTTTTATCTTATTGGGTAAAATAGCGTATCCTCCTTAAGAAAAATAGGGTCCCTCAGGACTTACTTCTTGACTCAGCTTTCCGGTAACAACGCCCTTTTCTTTGGCTTTAAACTCCGTACTTGACCTTTTGTCAAAAAGAAAGATATCTGAAGTGCAAATTTTCAGTGATACACTAAATTACCTAATAATTTAAAAAAATTTTTTTGAAAGAAGGTTTATTACAAACAAAAGGATTTGTAGATCAAAACCACGACTGGAAACCCTGAAGTAAAAGGTTTTAGCCTTCCATTCAAAGCAAGAATTTTGTTTTTAAACGGTATCCTTGCTCTGATACCAAAGGAAGATTGTGCCCAGGGATTTCTTTAACAATACAAAGTTTAAAAACTATAGATTGAAAAAGATCAGAGTATACAAACACACCTTTTATTTCAAACTGCGGAATTTCTTACAAGATGATATGAGAGTTGGTGTGTCTAATTCAGGGATCAAAGCAAGCTATTTATAAGCTTACAGACCGACATAAACCAAACATTGATGGAGATGCAAACCAAACACACATAATTCACATAATAATTGACAGATTGGACCCACCACGTTTTTGAATTATTAGAGTCGCGACACATTACTGGGTAGTGCGTAACGATTGATGTGTGGGCCACTCTTCTCTTTTTCTGCTATCCACTCCTTTTTCCATAGTGCGAAATTATTGAAATTATTGTCATCTCTTACGTAAGCTTCTAGATGACTGCTTTGGGTTTTGAACATCTGTTGGGTTTTAGATTTGGATTCGGCCCAACTTGTTGCATAGGGCCTCAAGTTCAGTGAGTAGTCTTCAGGCCTGTTGGTTTTGGTCCCGGACTTCTGGCCAGTGGTCTCCCCAGTGATTGTCTCTGCTAGACTTTGAAGAACAGACCTGGGCTTTGAAGTCCAGAACTGCTTGGAGGTTTCGCATGGCCGCAACTGCTCCTTTTGCTGCTTCTCGTTCGAGTTGTCTTGCCACGTCAGTGTATATGCTTGCCTCATCTGTGGGGATTGGAACTCGGTTAGCTTTGATCTGGTAATGGCGGTATAATGCTCCTGGTTCTGTGAATTCGAATGCTCCGTCAAATACCCTTGGCACTGGTTGGAAATCAGGGTTATTTGTTCTAAGCCATTCTTCGCGTTCCTTAACTGGGCATCGTCTTCTAAGATTTCCTCCACCATGGTTAAGCTCTTGGCTAGAACCTTCTTGTCCTGCTCGGTACATTCTGCAAAACAAAAGTTAACCAACCGCGATAAGGAATCTGCAAGGACATTGTGCTTGCCATCGATATGCTCTATGATGATTTGGACTCCTGTTCCTGTTATGATATCTGCAAATTTTAACCACCTAACCCTTGAGGCCTTGTTACTATTAGTTTTATTGTAGAAACTAATAATAGCCTGACAATCTGTTCTAAGGGTTATCTCTTTCTTGTCCAGATAGTAAATTTTTAGTTTCTCGAGTGACGAATGGCAAGGAGGCGAAAGTAATCTACTGATTACAGTAGGACTAGTAGGAAGGATCTCAAATACAGGTCACCCATTTCACTTCCTTCTTCTTCCACCATGGTATGGAACACCTTCTCTTGAGGATCAGTTTCCGAGTCATGGTACGGCTCATCTTTCAGCACGCTACTCATGACTAGTTTCCCTTCTAATCTCCTTTCAGCTTCTTCTTTTGCTTTTAAGGATGGTGTTGTAGATGCTGTGATTTCTAGCACCTTTATGTGAGTTTGGAACTCTTCTTCTTCTTCATCAGAATCACCAGGTTGTGATTCCTGTTCTTTAATTACAACGTTTCCTTCATCTAGGTTGTCACACCATGGATCATCCTTATATTCATCCCAACCAGTGGCAATTATCTGGTCTATTGGCGTTGTTTCTTTTGGAGCGTCATATCGGACATAATAATCCCATTTGCCAGAGTGCTCCCCGAGAGTAGACCACTTTTCCCAGTTCTTTCTTTTGTTTTTATGAGGTTTATTTCCTCGCTTCTGTTGATTTAGTGGTTCGTCTGTCACTCTTTGTGCCTCCTCTTGGCATGATGTACAATTACATACATCATAAGGATTTTTGTAGAAAGTAACTTCATTACCTTCTATTCTTATTCCTCCATTCATGGATCTTGTGAAATTTGTTCCGATGAGCATGTCTATACCATCCCCTGCTCTCATTTCCAGGGCATAAATGAAAGGTATTCGGAACTTATTTCCTTCTATCCAGAAGTTGCCTGGCTTTACTTTATGGTTAGATGGCTGCCTTGAGTTTAGTCCATTGAAGTAGACTGTTTTCTCCATTTTCTCTAGGGCACTTTCAGGAACCGCCTTTGTGTTTATACAACATGAGGTTGCTCCGGTGTCAATTATAGCTTTTACTCTGAAAAGTTTGATATTTGGAATGTCAAATTCTACTTCCACATTGTAGAGCTGGTTGTTGATTACCCTTTTTATCTTTGTTTGGTCTCCGTCTCCTTGCTCAGTCTTCATGACAGAGTGGGTTTCAACTTCTATCAGGGCATTTGCTTGTTGCCTTCCTAGTGGTGGAAATAGTTCATCAAAGTCAGGTTGTCCTTGTTTCCCTTTTAATTTTTGATTCTCTTGTTGGAGGTGCTTCACTTGATATTTCAGACTTGAGATCAAGCTTATTCTTTCTTCTTCCCATTGTTTCCTGAGGTGTAGCTTTAAATCTTCCTGGTTTATTATTTGCTGCCTTAGCCTTTCGATTTCTTCTTCCAATTCACTTTTCCACTGTAGACCGTTAGCCGTGTATCCAGCAGTATGGATTCTTCTTTCTTCGATAATTCTTAGGGCCTCTTTTAGGTCTTTTACTAGGGATTCATTTTCTTGCTGGAGGATTTTGTTCTCCTCCTGAGCTTTTACCATTTCTTCTAGCTTTCTTTTGTAATCCTGCTCCTTCGCCTGCCATTCATAGTATTCTTTTGCCTGATCTCTCACGGCCTGTTTCCAATCTTTATCCTTTTGGATATACAGCTTCAGGACTGAATCATTCTGTGTTGATGATTCTGGTTCTATCCTTTTGACAGGGACTTTCTTCTGAAGATGATGTAGAGAACATAGTGCATATGCTGTGAGTTTACACCTGGTGCAGTGTAATCTTGATACCTCCGTTGTAGAAATTCTACAAAAATGACATAAGGTATATGCTGTTATTTCATTTTCATGCCACTCATGAGTGCATCCTTTACTTGCTTCTGGCAGGTTGATTTGAGGTTTCCATGATCCTGCCTCTTGCACTTTCCTCCTGATTTCTTCGATGCTTTCTGGGCAGAACATGTAGCAGTATTCTGTCTTTTCGATCCTTTTCTTAATTTCTTCTATTCTCTCTAGGCAAAGGTCTTTTTCTTCTTAGATTATTACAAAAGCGTTTTCATCCAAGGGAGATTCTTCAATCAGTGTGACAATGTTTCTCATTGTTGCTCCTCCTTCTCCTTCAGAGATACTATAAATAGTATCTTGGTCACTTATGTCTGCTGAGACAATATCCCAATCTTCTTTAAGATCAAGATTATCTACCACTGCTCTTCTTGCAGAATGTCATCAATGGGGCATTCCTTTGTAAGTTCTTGACTTCCTTATGCCGTATTTTTTTGATTTTTCATAATACCCTGGAATAGGTATAGCCGAACATAAGGAAAGATCCCTTAATTCCTTCTGGAGAGCGGCTTCTGTGCACATATCAGTAATGAAGGAATGGGTGAACTTTATTGCTGGGAGGACTCCTGCCGTGAGTCCTGGGTACTTGTTTTTGAAAGCTTCTTCAATTCTTTTTGAAATCATGATTGGGAGCTTTGTAAAGAACTTTTCTGTTGTGGCTGGGAAAAACATTCTCCCAGAGTTGGCTGCTAGGATTCTGAATTCATTTAAGAATTTCCATTAATCCTTGGTGTCCGTGCAGGTTATTCTTTCCAACTCCCTATAGGCTCTGTCTTGTTCTTCCGTAGAACCTCTGTATGGATCCTCCATTAGTATGATTTGCCTAATCTGAGACGTTATATTTTGAGGGTCGTCTGCCATAGTTTCCAGGGCCTCAAAGGCTTCAGGATATGCAGTTCTCCATTGCTGCCACATGCGCTTTTCATGTTCTCCCAAGAGGTTTTCAACAAACATTAGTTTGGACTTGTTATCTGACCAAACTAGTTCATTGATCTTATTTATGGTTATAGATTCCCATCTTGCTACGACATCTGTCCACATGCCTGGGTCTGCTGGTAGGACTAGCATGGCTCCTGTGGATAACATTGCTGGTGGTAACGTCCACTGTGAATCATAATAGTCTCCATATCCTCCTTTGAACTTTTGCTTCCTGTAAGGAAGTTGATGGCTGGGAGCATACCTTTTGATGTATGTAATTGTACATCATGCCAAGAGGAGGCTGGTGGAGATGCGGGGTATGACGAATGGCTATGCAAGACATTGAGGAAGAAAAGCTCAAGACAAAGGCAGGCCTAAGATCCTTCTTAGGAATCTTAAACTATGCAAGGAATTATATTCCAAAGCTTAGTCTATTACTCGGACCATTAAACGAGAAGACAAATCCTCATGGAGACAAGCGGATGAAGCCATCTGACTATGAGATAGTCAGAAAAATCAAGAAGCAGGTCAAATCCCTACCGGACTTAGAGATACCCCCTGAAGACTCCTATATCATAATTGAAACAGACGGATGTATGGAAGGATGGGGAGGAGTCTGCAAATGGAAAAGAAAGAAGAACGACCCAAGAAAGGAAGAAAAAGTTTGTGCTTATGCAAGTGGGAAGTTCAAAGTTATACAGTCGACCATTGATGCAGAAATTAATGCCTGCATTAACTCACTCGAGAAACTAAAAATTTACTATCTGGACAAGAAAGAGATAACCCTTAGAACAGATTGTTAGGCTATTATTACTTCAATGGACTAAACTCAAGGTAGCCATCTAACCATAAAGTAAAGCCAGGCAACTTCTGGATAGAAGGAAATAAGCTCCAAATACCTTTCATTTATGCCCTGGAAATGAGAGCAGGGGATGGTATAGACATGCTCATCGGAATAAATTTCACAAGATCCATGAATGGAGGAATAAGAATAGAAGGTAATGAAGTTACTTTCTACAAAAAGGTCACTAGGATTAAAACAAATCCTACCACAGAAGTCACAGCTGCTGCAATTGAAGACATTGAGATAGATGAGAAGAGTGGCCCACACATCAATCGTTACGCACTACCCAGTAATGTGTCGCGACTCTAATAATTCAAAAACGTGGTGGGTCCAATCTGTCAATTATTATTTGAATTATGTGTGTTTGGTTTGCGTCTCTATCAATGTTTGGTTTATGTCGGTCTGTAAGCTTATAAATAGCTTGCTTTGATCCCTGAATTAGACACACCAACTCTCATATCATCTTGTAAATGCTTGACCCTTCATATGATGTTGAAGGAAATGTTGTTTGTTCATTTACCCTTTTAATGAAATTTTTGAGCTCTCTCACTTTAGGGTAATCCATTTCACTTCCTTCTTCTTCCACCATGGTATGGAACACCTTCTCTTGAGGCTCAGTTTCCGAGTCATGGTACGGCTCATCTTTCAGCACGCTACTCATGACTAGTTTCCCTTCTAATCTCCTTTCAGCTTCTTCTTTTGCTTTTAAGGATGGTGTTGTAGATGCTGTGATTTCTAGAACGATGGCAATGATCGTCAACTCCGGAACGATAATTGATCCAGTAACCGGAAAAGAAACCAAGGGCAAGGAAAGGATGGTGTTTAATTACCGGACTCTCAATGACAACACTTACAAGGATCAATATTCGTTGCCAGGCATCAATACACTTCTCAAAAGGATCGGGAACGCAAAGGTCTTCTCAAAATTTGACCTTAAGTCAGGATTCCATCAAGTTGCTATGACAGAAGAATCCATCAAATGGACGGCCTTCTTAGTCCCTGGAGGACTGTATGAATGGTTGGTAATGCCTTTTGGCCTAAAGAATGCACTAGTGATATTCCAAAGAAAGATGGATAGGTGCTTCAGCGGGACTGAGGACTTCATAGCAGTATACATTGATGACATTCTGGTATTCTCAAAAAGTGAAATAGAACATGAGAAGCACTTGAAGAAAATGCTCCAAATCTGCAAAGAAAAAGGGCTGGTACTCTCACCCACAAAGATGAAATTAGCAGTACCAGAAGTCGAGTTCCTAGGAGCAGTAATAGGGAACAACAACTTTTGGGCTTGTTTAGAGATCAAATATAGTATGGTGTTGTTTTGCTTGATTATTGTTGCGCTTAAATGAATTCAGAATCCAGAAGAGATCTGCTTGTGGCTTTTTCTGGTTTCACTATGGGTTTTTCTAATTACTTCCACTGTAGACCGTTAGCCGTGTATCCAGCAGTATGGATTCTTCTTTCTTCGATAATTCTTAGGGCCTCTTTTAGGTCTTTTACTAGGGATTCATTTTCTTTCTGGAGGATTTTGTTCTCCTCCTGAGCTTTTACCATTTCTTCTAGCTTTCTTTTGTAATCCTGCTGCAACGCTCTAAGCGCAGCAATAATCAAGCAAAACAACACCCTACTATATTTGATCTCTAAACAAGCCCAAAAGCTTGAAGAAGTAAGTTGTGACCTTGAAAAACTCAAAAGAAATCTCGAAGTTCTCGGCAAAAGGGAGGCAAAGCCGTTGGATCTAGAAGATTCAATTAAAAGCCTAACAACTAGACTTGACAGTCTAGCCATTTCAGGAAAAATCCCGGTTGAAAGAAAGAAAGGCCAAATCTTCATATATAAAGACCCGAACCAGATTTTCAAAGAAGAATACGAGAAAGAAGTTCCCCTAAAGAAGAAACAATGAATCGTCTAGGGCGATTACCCAGCGTATTGGAAGGATCCTCGACCCAAACACAAGAAGATCTTCCTGCTCAGGATGATCAAATCCGTAGCTATCGAACTATGACTCGGAGAAGATATGATATTGAAAGATCCTTTCAAAACAGGATTGGAAGAAGTTACAGGCGAAGTCTGGAAGCAGAAATAGATCCGAACAGACAGCTGGATATATCCAGACAACGAATACTCTGCGTAGGAGAAAATCAGACGGAGATACGCCTATGTAACCAGCAAAGTTACCAGAGACTGAGGGAAACGGACATGCAGCACATCCACCTCGGGATGTCCATGATCAGAATCCATACACTACACAGAAGAGGTGCAGGAACAAACGCCTTGGTTGTCCTAAGGGATACCAGGTGGAGTGATGATCGCCAAATCATTGGAACGATGGAAGTAGACCTCTCTGCAGGAACACAGCTTATATACATGGTACCAGACATGGTACTAAGCATTGAGGACTTCCATAATCACATCCAAATAGTTATCCAAACTCATGGCTATGACGAATGGCAAGGAGGCGAAAGTAATCTACTGATTACAGTAGGACTAGTAGGAAGGATCTCAAATACAGGTCACACAGGCTTCCAATACCATGTGGAAAATGTGGTAGATCATCTTGCAACCAATGGAATCACAGCTATTCCCGGGGAAAGGCGAACTATGGAAGACTTGGAAGGAATGAGCTGGAATCTAAGACCAGCAACTTTAACAACAGTCAGAATTCCTTTCTTCCTTTGGTATCAGAGCAAGGATACCGTTTAAAAACAAAATTCTTGCTTTGAATGGAAGGCTAAAACCTTTTACTTCAAGGTTTCCGGTCAAGGTTTTAATCTACAAATCCTTTTGTTTGTAATAAACCTTCTTTCAAAAAAAAACATTTTAAATTATTAGATAATTTAGTGTATCACCGAAAATTTGCTCTTTGATTAGCTAGGCTCATCCAGCAATTAAACAACGCCAATAGACCAGCAGTTCTGGACTTCAAAGCCCAGGTCTGTTCTTCAAAGTCCAGCAGAGACAATCACTGGGGAGACCACTGGCCAGAAGTCCGGGACCAAAACCAACAGGCCCGAAGACTACTCACTGAACTTGAGGCCCTATGCAACAAGTTGGGCCGAATCCAAATCTAAAACCCAACAGATGTTCAAAACCCAAAGCAGTCATCTAGAAGCTTACGTAAGAGATGACGATAATTTCAATAATTTTTGCACTATGGAAAAATGAGTGGATAGCAGAAAAAGAGAAGAGTGGCCCACACATCAATCGTTACGCACTACCCAGTAATGTGTCGCGACTCTAATAATTCAAAAACGTGGTGGGTCCAATCTGTCAATTATTATGTGATTTATGTGTGTTTGGTTTGCGTCTCTATCAATGTTTGGTTTATGTCGGTCTGTAAGCTTATAAATAGCTTGTTTTGATCCCTGAATTAGACACACCAACTCTCATATCATCTTGTAAGAAATTCAGGACTGAATCATTCTATGTTGATGATTCTGGTTCTATCCTTTTGACAGAGACTTTCTTCTGAAGATGATGTAGAGAACATAGTGCACATGCTGTGAGTTTACACCGGCTGCTGTGCTATTTCGTTGACAAGGTCAAGGACCTGTCTCTTGTTGAGGGGTTTGATTTCGTGGATCTCAGAAGAGATCTGCTTGTGGCTTTTTCTGGTTTCACTCTGGGTTTTTCTAATTACTTCCATACCAAAGGAAGATTGTGCCAGGGATTTCTTTAACAATACAAAGTTTAAAAACTATAGATTGAAAAAGATCAGAGTATACAAACACACCTTTTATTTCAAACTGCGAAATTTCTTACAAGATGATATTTCTTACAAGATGATATGAGAGTTGGTGTGTCTAATTCAGGGATCAAAGCAAGCTATTTATAAGCTTACAGACCGACATAAACCAAACATTGATAGAGACGCAAACCAAACACACATAATTCACATACTAATTGACAGATTGGACCCACCACGTTTTTGAATTATTAGAGTCGCGACACATTACTGGGTAGTGCGTAACGATTGATGTGTGGGCCACTCTTCTCTTTTTCTGCTATCCACTCCTTTTTCCATAGTGCGAAATTATTGAAATTATCGTCATCTCTTACGTAAGCTTCTAGATGACTGCTTTGGGTTTTGAACATCTGTTGGGTTTTAAATGCTCCAAATCTGCAAAGAAAAAGGGCTGGTACTCTCACCCACAAAGATGAAATTAGCAGTACCAGAAGTCGAGTTCCTAGGAGCAGTAATAGGGAACAACAAGATCAAACTCCAAACGCATATAATTAAAAGAATATGCGACTTTGAGGAAGAAAAGCTCAAGACAAAGGCAGGCCTAAGATCCTTCTTAGGAATCTTAAACTATGCAAGGAATTATATTCCAAAGCTTAGTCTATTACTCGGACCATTATACGAGAAGACAAATCTTCATGGAGACAAGCGGATGAAGCCATCTGACTATGAGATAGTCAGAAAAATCAAGAAGCAGGTCAAATCCCTACCGGACTTAGAGATAACCCCTGAAGACTCCTATATCATAATTGAAACATATGGAAGGATGGGGAGGAGTCTGCAAATGGAAAAGAAAGAAGAACGACCCAAGAAAGGAAGAAGTGATGGGTTCAACAGTCGTAAAAATGTTGTTTGTAATTTCACAGAAGATCAGCCATTTCCAAAAATAACTAATGATCTTATCTTTTCAAACGATCGTTTTTATTCTTTTTCTTTCTGCGGGTATGAGTATTAGCCATGTATTCATTTCCACAAATTCAGTTACCTTCAAAAGCAATTGAAGCTACAAAAAGTGTTAAATAATCATGATGTTTTTGATTTAGGGGCACATCTTTAAGGAATCAAAGTAACAAGGTATGTGTTCATTTCATTTTCAAAGCCAAATGAAAATACAATACAAATTAAAATATTCATTCATTGTATAAGCTATTTTTTACATTAGCTATCCAAACAGAAGCTAATTTTGATTTTACTGCGGTTTCTAGAGACTAAAACTTACAACAGCTATTCAAAGCCTTGCACTCCACTATACAAACTAAATTTATGTATTTGTACCTGCACAAATTTTGTTTTTGCATAAAAAAACATGAATGTCAAAAATACTTTTTCTGCAGTTTTACCAACCTGAGATTATTAGACAAAATAGCTTCTGCATACAAAACATGAATGGGCTTTTGTAAACAAATAATTATATTTGTAAATTATAACTTTAACTTTTATTTTTCATTATTGATGTTTACCTTTTTTCATAAACTAAAATACTTTGATTTAACTGACCCTTAAATTAAGATTTCCAATAATTAATCACCTTCAAGAAACCTTTAAATTAATTCTGAAATTTTAAAATAATTTTAAACCGACTTCCAAAATTAATGGTTATCTTTTTTCAAATTTCAAAATTAGAACTTATCTTTAGTAAGTTCAACCCTAAATTAATTATGAAAAAACTTTCCTTTTTTTTCGTTTAAAACAAGTTTCCGTTTTCAATTTTAAATTTCGTTAATTTCGTCTAAAACTTAATTACTTTTATACGGTAATATATCCCTGTCTAAAACTTTCGAATTTTAAAAAACAAAAGATTTTGATTTCCAACTTTAATACGGTAATATATCCCTGTTTAAAAAAATATCAAAAATATCATTTCCTAATTTGCATTGCATCCATCTTCCTATAAGTATTAACTTAAAATATCAGGATTTCCAAATCATAGATTAGTACTAAAAGTCGGAGTTCCGGTAATGCTTTTAAGAAACATTAAGCATCAAAATGGTTTGTGTAATGGTACTAGACTACAAGTCATATAGCTTGGTAATCGTGTAATAGAAGCCGCGATAATATCTGGAGGTAATATTGGTACTCGCACATTTATTCCAAGAATTAATCTGATTCATTCAGACAAGAAGATCACTTTCAAGTTTCAAAGAAGACAATTTTCCCTGTCTTTGTGTTTTGCAATGACGATCAACAAAAGCCAAAGACAATCATTATCTAGAGTTGGTTTGTATTTAAAACAACCGGCTTTCAACCATGGACAGTTGTATGTGACACTATCAATAGTCAAGACTAGAGACAGAGTAAAGCTACTGATAGTAGATAAAGATGGTAAAGCTACAAACCAAACAACAAATGTAGTATACAAGGAAATTTTTAGAAATTTATGAAAATCTATAGAAACTTATCTTTTTTTTTTTGTTATTTAATGTAATATTTAATTTCCTTTATGTTTAGTTTATTTCTAGATTTATGTTTTATATAATTTACATTTTTTAACCCGTGTTATACACGGGTACATAACCTAGTTAAGATAATATATAAAAAGAATATTTTTGAAATATGTCCACGGTAAAACAAATTTTCCCCAAATGTAGACACTAACTTTTTGAAGCGGGATAGGCTAAGCAAACACCTCTAGCCCACTAATCAATCCCCTATATTGATTTTATTAATTTTTAGGCCTATACGCACGTTTATAATAATTCGCCAAGGGCACTTGTTTACAATGAACCACCATGGGCTAAACGCCCTTGCATAATGAATCGCTAGGGCTAAACGTTCGTTTACATGGCATTAGAATATTTAGTTTAAAAATTGAAGCTACTGATGTGATATGAGAAGAGGGTTAATGCATTAGTTGTGGGGTGTACTTATAACTTCCTATTTAAAATACAAAACATGCAACATATTTTATTCATTTTAACTTAATTTAATTATTTGGTAAATAAGTTGTACTAACTTTTAAAACTTAATAATCTCCACAATATTATATAGTACTATAAAAATGTAAAAAAATTAACAAATACTATTGATGGTAGTCTCTTGCCCAACTGGCATCAAGAGTTTAATCACATCAAAGTCATACAGGTTCAAGTGTCACAAAGTGGACAATAAGTAGATTTTAGTAATATATTCTAGAGGGTGTGCATGTTCGTAGCACGGGGAGGGAGGGAGGGAGGGAGTATGCATTTGGAGCGGCTACATTGACTAGGGTTTAAGGGAGGGAGGGAGGGAGGGAGAGAGAGAGAGAGAGAGTATGCATTTGGAGCGGCTACATTGACTAGGGTTTAAATCTTCGGGACGAATGGGCGCAGGGTGGTGTTCGTTAGGGGTGTTCAAAAAAATCCGAATCCGAATTATCCGAAAATTCATATTCGGATAGTGATTTTTGGATATTTCGGATAATTCGGATATCCGAATATCCGAAATATTATATTCATATATATTTTTAATTGTTTTTATAATTTAAATATAAGAAAATTTGAATAAAAACCCGATATATTATATTTATATATGCATATTTTTAATCGTTTTTTAAGGTTTTTAATTGTTTTTATAATTTAAAATTATTATATTTATATTTTTTTATATTTTCGGATATCCGTTTCACTATCCGAATCCGTATCCGAAATTTCGGATATCCGAAATTTCGGATTCGGATAGTGAACACCCCTAGTGTTCGTGCTAGTACCACCCAAAACTCTTCATCCCGCACCATCTTTGCTCCATACCACCTACATTTACATTCTTCCACCAAGTATACTCAAATTCCTTGAATAAGTTCATTGTCAATGAAATTCTTCAACCGATTAAATCGTCTCTAATTATATGTATATATGTTTTTTCTTATATCTAAATTAGAAACAAATAATATAATCTCAAACGTATTAACTTTTACGATACATATTTACAAATATAACAATCAAGAAAAGAGTTATTATGGTAAAAACCAACATACATTATTATTATTGTTTTATGAAAAAGTCTCTCAACATAATTATAAAATATTAAAATCTCTCCACATGTTTAAAAAACGCAAAAAAAATCATTCAACCAGATTTTGCTGTATTAAAGTATTAAACATAATGCATATACTCATGATAAACTATTTAAATTAATGAGTTATTACACCTTAAATTTTTCCAAATTTGACAACATGACATTCTAACTTTTTATAGAAAACAAATTTTATAAATTTATTTTGACCAATATAAGGTAACGAGTCATTGTTTTAAATATCTTTTTTTCACAAAAGTACATGCATTTTAAACGATCGTAGAAACTTCAATATGGCAAAGTTATGCTCAAAGGCTTTTTCATGCTTTTTTTTGACATGTTTAGGGACTTTAATATGTAAAAATTTCTTTAGGGATTTTTGTGTAAATGATACGAAATATGTAGGTTTTTTTTTTTTAATGATATTAACCCTTATAAAAATTAAAGAAATCCCAATGATTAGATAATCTATCATGGTTTTTACCTAAAAGAGACCAGGGTTCGATCCATGTAGAGGGGTTTTATCCCTCAAGCCAATTAGGGCCGTTTTCTGTGGAGTTTTCTCCTTGAACGCTCGCCAACCTTGATGTCATGTGGGCCCGGTTCAGACAACATACTGGCCAGGGTTGGTTGAGGCTTCCCCATGTGACGACGGGTGCTCCACTCTATTCGACAGATTGCCGTTCAAAAAAAAGAAGATAATCTATACTATCTAATAAATAAAGGTTTTGGTGGGACACTTGTCACTCTTCTATGCATACTCAATATTTTTTTCCCGCATCTCTCTCCTATTAATTATACAATTTTTTTTAATTGTTTTTATAATTTTTTGTTTCCCGCCTCTCTCTCCTATTAAAACAATGATTTTCTATAATTCTTTTTATAAAACGTTTTTTATTTTAAAAAAATAGGTTTGTTCATAAAACATTTATATAAATTGAACATTTCTTTCATTCATTTTATAAAACATTTTTTAAAAATAACTATATAACGTTTCTAGAATTTCTATTAAAAAACTATGCAATATCTAAATCTTTATTACTAAGTATATATAACATTGCATTTATTCAACCCGTGTAATACACCGGGTTTCTAACCTATAGTATAAATAAAAGTAAGTTAACTCAATATGTTAAAAATAAAAATATTATTTTTTTATGTTCATTTATATTTTACAATTATTGAGCTATTGTTTTAAATAAATTCTATCATAGGTCTACATCGATATTGAGATTTTTTTATTAAGAGCTACTTAGATAGTAGTTCATTACCATCTGACTCCAATGACGCAAAAAAATACAAACATTTCACGAGAAAATAACTCTTGAACACTTCTTCTTGGGAGGTTTTAGCAAATACCATACATAAGATTTGAAAATAACAAATAAAGACCTATAATATAAATGATACTTTTATCCTTTTCAAACTCGATATATTAGACCAAATGTTAAAGTTATATCATGTCCTTCACACTTGAATACGTAACATAATATTATATCCGATCGTCGTAATAAGATTCTCCAAAATTTAAGCCTTTAATAAGAAGTAAATGCAAATATGGCTTTTATGATAAATATTTATAGGTTTTAAGTTGGTTAATATAAACCAATTATTAAACGGGCCAATCTGAACACAACACGTTTAATAAATTAGTTGATTTAAACACAATCCGTTTGGTAAACGGGTTATCATTAACCCATTTAAAAATTTCATGTTTAGATTTTAGAGTAAAGAACAACGCTTTATTAATAAATGAGTTGATTTAAACTCAATCCGTTTGATAAACTAATTGTGACCTAGAGGTAAAGAGCCTTAAGTTATACTACTACTTTATGGTCAGAGAGACGTGAACTATAGTACCGATTGGAATTGAGGGTCACGGTGAATGTAATTTATGGTCAAAGAGACGTGAAGTCCAGTACCAAGTGTGAGTTGACGGTTAAGGTAAAGAATTAGATTAGACAAATAATGTATGACTTGAAAGTGAATTTTTTGTGAAAGTTATGCCTTTACCGTCTTTTGATGTATGTGTGTGTGTTTAAGTCCATCTTTTTGTTAAATGTATGTTTTTATATAAAGCTAGAACTCACTCAGCGTAGCTGACTTTTAGTATGCATATCAGGTTAAGTGTAGGTCGGATGGTAGCTTGTGGATGCTTGGCTTGCAGCGAAAAGTTACCCGACTGTCGAAGATCCGACATCCCGCTATATTTATGTTTTGAAAGTTTGTTATATTAAGAAAATGTTTTAATTGTTTCAGACAAGTTTATGTATTGTAATGAAGTAATTTCGTTGCGTGAATGAATTTCTAAGTTTAACAACTATGTGTTGATAAGTAAATCTAATGCGTGAGGCCTCTCGGATTTAGGGCCTTACAAATAACCAGATTCCAAATATTTGATAATCAGATTACATATATGTAATAACCGCATTACATGTATATGTAATAATGAGTTCCAACACGATTAAATTCTTTTATTTTTTTTTAATTTAGTAATACCATATTCAAATTATAGATAAAAATTGTTCAATTTTATGTGATTTATCCATAAAAGTTTTTTGATTTTCTCATCTAAATAGAGTTTATAGTTGATTCTTCTCCTTTTCTTATATATAAATTTTGGAAACAAATAATATAATATTAAAAAGTATTAACTTTTACATTACATATTACATATATATTAATTATAAAAAATGATTAATATCATAAAGACCAACATACGTTATTATTTTTATGAAAAAATTACTCAAAGAAATTTTGTCATATTTTCCTGACATGTCAAGAAAAGCAAGAAAAAGTTACTCAACCCAAATTTTCTTGTATATACTTATGGAAAGCTTTATAAAAAAAAGACTTGTTTAACTTTAAATTAGTCAAAATTTGTTTAAGTGATACTAAGTTACTAACTCTTTTACAAGAAAATTTTTTATAATTCTATTTTAACCAATTTAAGAGTTAACGAATCTTTATTTTAAATATTTTCCCAAGTATATACATTTTAGAGAAGTGTAGAGACTTTAATATAAATTTTTTTTAACCAATTTAAGTGTTATTGAGTCATTATTTTAATTATTTTTCCCAAGTATATGTATTTTAGAGAAGTGTAGAGACTTTAATATATCAAAATTATGTTAAGAGACCTTTTCATGTTTTTGATATGTTTATTGACTTTAATATGTCAAAATTTGGTTTAGAGATTTTTTTCATAAAAAGTAAGAAAGTGTGTTGTCTTTTTATGATATTAACCTTTACAAGAATTAATGAAATCATGGCAATAATATAATAAAAATTAAAAGTAAATTAATTCAAAATAAATTCTTTTATAGTTTTTGAATTTTAATGATATCCCGTGAAACAAGTTTAAGCCGATCTTGAAATAAATTTATATTTTTTATTAAGATCTAGTTAAACAGTTATGCATTACATGTGAGCATATTATCGATGCAACAAATACAAAGAGTGTTACGACAAAGAAACTTTTTTACGCTTGTCCCGGGTGGCTTGATGTTTTGGCAATCTTCGGCACACCACTCGTTTCTGCAAAGTTCTGGTTTATGATCATATGTAAAAACACACAAACCACGACCTGCTTGTCATAAAAACAAAATTAAATATATAAATAAAGTGATTTTATTAATATTAGCCATTAAATATACTAAATATATTTAAAGAAAATTGGGTTTAACGAATTATTACCTGCTTTGTTGCAATCGTCTTGGGGAAGAGCAATACCATTCATAAGGTTTGAGAATAACAAGCAAAGAACTACAAAATACATGATACTTTTCTCCATTTAAAATTCTCTTATACCAAATATTAAGATTTAGACACTTGAATACATGGTATTTATAACAAGTATTCTAGTGGTTAGCATAATATTATATCTGATTAGTATATTATTGTATCTAATTATTGTAATAAGATTCTCTAAAATTCAAACCATAACTAAGAAGTAAATATAGTGAAAAGAAGTATTTTTTTTATTAAAATATTAATAAAATTACAATAAAGATGCCTCCATTATTTCCCTTTTTGGAAGGGTGGGAGAGTGGGGCCGGGTGGGAGAAGCGGTTTTAAGCTCAAAAATCATCATTCTCGTGTGATTTTCGATGCAGAATTCATGGTTTCGAGTTAGGTGCGTCATCATAGATCGAAGGCGTCGGTGGTTGCTGCTCTCTCGTTGAAAAGAGGGAGGTTTTAAGGTGGTTTTAGCTCGGATTCAGGTTCAACAAGAGAAGGTGAGACCTTTACGCAAAATCACATGTTAACGTCGAAATGTGTTTAAGATGATGTTAGTAAAAATTTTGATGCGTTTGTAGCAATAAAATCAGGTTCTTGGCGAGTTTCAGTTGAAGGAAGGAGGAACTGCAATTGTTGAGTTGGTTAGGGTTTCTGCAGGTATGCATCTTGAGCCACACAAAATTATAAAAGGGCTGATTCTAATGGGACACGGAATATTGCTAATTGGACACGTCGCCGTCCTATACGCCCTCGTATAGTCCAATACGAGGCGTATAGGGTTCCGTCTCTGCCAACAGAATGCCACGTGGCATTCCCTGTCTGGCGGCTGGGTCCAATACGGGCCGTATTGATCTATACGCAGCGTATGGGCCACAGGTTTTATTTTTGCTTCAAAAGTTGGCAGATTTGAGATTTAAAAACCTCTATACGTGGCGTATTGCCCTATACGCCACGTATAGGGTATTTTATTAATTTAAGTTTGTTGTTTTTTTTAATTTAATTTATATAACTTTGTTAATATAAGTTTGTTATATTTTTTAATTTAAATTATATAACTTTGTTAATATAACTTTGTTAACATTTATTATATTTTTGCATTTATAATTTATCATTACAAACAAACAAAAAATTAAACATTACAACCAAAGAAATAAGTAAAAGATTATATACATTACATCATAAAATTAAATATATACATCAAAATGTTTTTACATACATAACAGAAGAAACAAACTAAATACAAATAAAAACAACTAAGCCTGACCCGCCCCGCCGTCATCCTGACCGGCCCCACCGTCATCCTGAACGGGGTCGTCCAGATAATGACGTGGCGGTGGTAGTGGTGGTAGCTCCATGCCGGCGGCTCGTGATAGATCCACGAGGCTACCAACCGCCCACATCATCAGGTCCTCCATGCGGTCGCTCTGACGAGCCTGTCGCCGTGACTCGGCAACAGGTCGCCGTGAGTCGGCAACAAGTGTCTCAAGCAATGCCTGGGTGGCCCTGTCTAGCCTAACAGACCGACGCGCGTGTCGGGGATGCTGTTGCGGATGGTCGTGGATGGGCTCCACGTGCAGCTGGTGCGGCGGCGGCAACGGCACACCCAGTGGCGGGTCAGGCATCTGCGGGCCCCCCTGTCCAGGCATCGGCGGCAACGGCACCGGGACCCAAACCTGGTCCTGGACGACCCCTACGAACCGTAGGCCGAGCCCCGGGAATCGGTGCGTGATGCTCATGCCACTAGCCGTGCGGCGGTCTAATCTGACAGGGGGAATAGGCGGTAACAACTCAGGCTCATGCGCATGCCATGGTGTAATACTACGCATGACGTGAGTGATAAAAGCGCCGCCATACAAAAGCCCGCGCCTCTGCCGCATATAGGCAGACGCGAAATAACTAGCGAGGCATGTGGATAGGGTGCACCCCTTGCCTGTAAGCAGGCAGTAGAGAAAAAAGAGGTCTTTATCGGTGCACCACTCACGGCTTTTCTGACGCGGTGCGATCGACGTCGAGATAAGCCGGTGCAAATATCTATAGAGGGGGTCTCTAATCCCCGAAACCCTCGCCTTGGTACCTAACCAAGGGCTATCGGAAATCAAACCCCAAAAAACAAGGAATACCTCCTTGTCCACCTCCGTCACCGCCGCGGTGTAAACCAGCAAAATCGTCTCGGGCTCGAAGTACAAGCCCGTCACGACGGCCCACTGACGGAGGGTCAGACGGTACTGGTGGCCAAAAATACGGAAGGAGACCTAATCCGGCTCCTCTGCCGGCGCCGCCGCCTCGGGAACGGGCGCTAGCCCCTCCTCTGAGTAGATGAACGTCGAAAGAAACTCGACGACCACCTCTCGGTAGGTCTCGGTGAATGATAGATCAAAAAGCCGATCCCATGGCGTGTCCTCGCCTATGATGGCCCTGGCCCGCTTCGCCTCCTGGACCTCCTGGAGAAGCTCCCAGTCCACCGCCGTCCCCGGCCCCAAACGCACCTCCCGTAGCTTTTGGCACCGGCCATACCACTCCGAGTCTGCCGGAAAATCCAAATAGGGGTAGTGCGCAAGATCCTGTAACTCGTCCATCTGAATATCGTCCTCGTGATCCGCCATATCTGAAAATAATAATATATTGGTTTTTTTTATACATAAATAGTTTTAAATTATTTTCATTATTTAAATAAATTATTTAAAATAATAATAAATTTTTTATTTAATATAAATAAATGATTTAAAATATTAATAAATTGTTTTTATTATTTAAATAAATTATTTAAAATAATAATAAATTGTTTATTTAATATAAATAAATGATTTAAAATAATAATAAATTGTTTTTATTATTTAAATAAATTATTTAAAATAATAATAAATTGTTTATTTAATATAAATAAATGATTTAAAATAATTTTTTTTTAAAACCTATACGCCACGTATAGCGTTATACGTGGCGTATAGGGTGTTACCGGGTAACCAAGCCATACGCAGGCAACGCAAGCCATACGCAGGTCAGTTACCGGGCAAAACAAGTCATACGCGGCAAACCAAGCCATACGCAGGCAACGTTACCGGGTAACTTAAACCATACGCAGCGTATAGCCCAATACGTTGCGTATTGTTTCATGTTCTTGTACTGATGAACTATACGCCACGTATAATGCTATACGCTGCGTATAGTTCATCGAATTCAACATATAAAACTCTATTTCTACGGAATTTTAATGAGTAATAATCAAAATTAAACCTATATTATATATCACGAGTCTAGAATACGTACCTTTACGAGTAAAAGATCAAATTTTGGACCCGACAATCTTAATCTAGCGTCTCCTCGTATGTGTGTGTGTATAAAAAATGGGGGGCGTTTGGTGCTGTACGCTGGCTCTTCTGAGTATACTGGTCGCTATACGCCACCGTATAGCACTATACGAGGCGTATAGCTCATGACCTTTGGAATTCCATACGGTACGTATGGATCTATACGCTGCGTATTAGCTCAAAATATCTAAAATTTGAAAATATCAGGCTTTCCCTCCATTTAAAGGCAATACGCCACGTATTGCCCTATACGTGGCGTATAGGTTTTTTTTATTTTTTTTTAATTAATATAATTAGTATTCTTTTTTGATATAATTAGTATAATTAGTATAATTGGATTCTTTTTTTATGTTTCTTTTTTGATATAATTAGTATAAACATGTATTTTATTACAAACAAACTTCATCCATAATTCGTGACGTATTGTGAAAAGTTATCGCTATCAGTAGCCATTTTTTTCTTAAACCGTTCAATACGATCACTGTATATATTTTCTCATTCTGCTGCATCATCATTTCGGTGCAAATTCCATAATGCATTCGTAGGGGGCATCGGAAAATCTCCGTCTAACTTGACGTGGATGAAATGAGCATTTTTGACGTGAACGAACGATACAATTTGATGTTGAGCGTGAACATGAGGACCAAACTATAATGGAAAAAATGTTTGATTACCGGCGATGCTTAATAGATGAACAATCACCCCAAATCTTTGAGCAATTAGGAGTCCTGTGTATGGCATCCACATCCAACGACTAACTGGCGCGGCTTTCACATCCTGCCAATCTATTGTGTGACGCAGCCTATCATACTCTTGAAAGGAGATTCTGTCGAAAACAGTTCTCCACCATTCTTCTTTACTGTCCATCTCATGTAGAAGCTGTTGTCGAATAAAAAACCACCGGTTTTCATTTAACCCTAAGCCCACAGCTACCGATCGAAAACCACAGTTACCGTCGGGATTTACATCCTGTATACATGAAATGTAGGGATGAAACAAAGATGGAATCGAATCCTTAAAACAATTTATATTGTTAACGGCATCTTCCCCAATCATTAATGGAAACCCATGACGGGCGTTATCATCTGGTGGTTGCTTTCCTTTACCCGTCGTTGAACGACGGTGTTGAATGACTGAACTCGCTTGTCGAGAGTCCTGTGACGCAATATAGGAGCTATGTCTCGCAGGGTCACATATGCTTTGTTGGGATCCGGTGAATGAGCTGTTTCTCGCGACATCCTGTTTCCTTTGTTGTTACTTTTTCAAAGTTGGACGACCGCGAGTATCTTCTTGTACCACAGGCGCCTTCTTCTTACTATTGATCGGAAAGACCACCCCTGCGATTCTCGACAACAGACTTTTTTTGACCTGATCGGGTTGTGACATAATTTTGTTTCTCACTTGACCAAGTACTTTATCCACGTCTACATTTTCATCCTCGACAAATGACGGTTTTAGATCAAGCTTCGTCCAGAAGACGTCCACCGCATCTAGCGGGATTCTGCCACATGTATTAAAATGAGATAGTCAGAAAAGTTTGAAATTAGATAACTTGTACCACTCGTTTTCTAACAAATTTAAAGCTTTATGTGAAACTTTACCGTGTAGGTTATCAAACAATTCAATAGCTACGTGCCTGTCCATTTTCCTTATTAGGCTTGTTCCAAACCCATGCTTTAATTGTACATACTGATCTGTTACAATTTTATCAACAAACCCAACAAGTCTATCCAGCGAGCTGTTAGCATTTCTAAGATAGCTCTTTAAGAGCGAATGCCGGCTCTCGACTCGGTTCGTGGTATGTTGACCAAAATTGAGTTTTCTGTTGGACCAGGCCGATACAAACTTTTCTTTATATGGGTCCAACCAATTTTTTGTCACATAGTCAATAACTCCTACAAAAATAATTTAAAACCTAATAAATATTTAATATTGGAAATAAATTAAACCATAATAATTATTTAATATTCAAAACTTACTTCCTCGTTTGGCTGCATACAGTCGTTCGTAAAGCCGGTTGAAGTTGTACTGGTATACTTCTGGCGTGGGAGACTCACACAATACCGACCAAGAATACTTGAAATTTGCCCAATCTTCGTCTGTAAACGATGCCTTGCAATGTTTTGAGATATTCTCGTGTATGTGTCACCGGCATAGGTTCTTGGAACTTTCCGGGAATATTTTGTCACACGCGTTCATAAGAGCTTTGTCCCTGTCTGTTGCTATCACGCGCGGCTCCATACACTTTTGCAACATACCTTTGATTTGCAGTAGCAACCAGACGAAGTTTTCCTCCCGTTCTTTAGATATAAATGCATGAGCGACGCAAAACGACTGGTGTGTGGAGGTCACACCGACCACTTGGACAAATGGAAGTCTATACATGTTTGTTTTGTACGTTGCGTCGATCATCAAAACATGCGGGAACGCACGCCACATCTCGTAGGATTTCGGATGAACAAAGAATATCTCCTCCACGACATTTGTGACGGGATCCTCCCGAGTATAGTAGACGTAATGTTTAGAAGAAAGCAGGTGCTCCGAACCTGCATTGGAGTTTCACCGACTCTCGTTTCGTTTTTTATCTTTTGTATTGCATTATAAATGTCCTTTTTAATGCAACTACTATCTGGGTTTTGCTCCCTTATTGTTGCCAGAATGTTTCGTGGCATCATGTTTTGCGAATACAATTTCGCCACCAAAAGTTGTTCCGACTCAGACAGTCTCCTAGCAAACGAGTGCGCCTCAAGATGTTGACTAGGATCGTGGTTATGACTGTCATCCTTCACCGTTAATTTCCAATCACCGGTATTTACTTGGTACTCTCCTTCCAATTTAAAGGGACAACCTGTTTTCTTGCTACCGGCACGTCAAACCGTGGCAGTAGACTTACGTTCGCCGTGACGGTCACACACAAGCCACACCTTGATAACCGGCTCCGACAGGTCGTCGCCTTTTCTCCTCGATCATCGGGTGACAATGACGTAACCATTCTCACGTCCTCTGCGGACAGCCCAATCCACCAACTGTTCACGAGTCTGAAAATTCTGCAACAACGGTACGGTAAAAGTTAATAAACAACAAACTAAATGTATGCATATATATAGGAATGTTATACCTGGTCAGTTTTATACGTCACGGTTGGATGGGTTCGTTCCTCGTCTTCGGAGTCGTTAGCCGTATTGTTCTCCGCGTATACGAAGCTGTCAGTTTGTTGTGTCGGGTAAGAGACTTCACCGTACACGAAGTCGTCCGTGGGTTGTGTAAGGTAAGAATGTTCACCGTATACGAACTCGGGATTGCTTAGTGGCTCGTTCAAATCGGGAAGCCTTACCCGTTGATTACAATAAACGTCGGACGAGACCTCCTCGCGGTTTACATCTTGAAATCCAGAACTTTGCGGGTTGTTTTTCAGCGACTCGTTAGAATATACCTGAAAACCGTAGTTACCATCCCACCACCAAGACATTGCTATAACGTTTTGAGGTAAATGGTTTGATAATTTTTTACCGATACGTTCAAATGAGAATTGTGGATGGTTAAATACACACAATTTGGACCCTATACGCCTCGTATAGAACTATACGATGCGTATAGCACGACAACATCGTACTCATACGCATCGTATAGGTCAATACGGTGCGGTTTAGGGTACGAGGTGACCTCTGTAACTAGTCATCCATCACATCGCTATACGCGACGTATAGACCTATACGTGGCGTATAGCGATGTGATGATGACTAGTTGCAGAAGTCACCTCGTACTCTAAACCGCACCGTATTGACCTATACGATGCGTATAGGGGTTGGAATGACCAGGAGTACGATGTTGTCGGGCTTGGGAAATTGTGAAGGCTATACGCATCGTATTGCCCTATACGATGCGTATAGAGCCCGGTCCAGATAGCAATTCCCGTGTCCCATTAGTAGTCCCCTATAAAAAATCACTTACTTTTCCCAAATTCTCTCTCATTCTCCATCTTTAACGGTCGAAGAAAAGAGATGATCTTCTGCTTATGCGCGCCTTCGAACCCTATCCTTCGAACACCACTAAACCAGCTGCACATTAACTTTTGTTTTCATTTTGATATAATTCATAACAAATACGAGCGACACATTAACTTTTGTTTTCATTTTGATATGATTCATATCAACTGATTTTGGTAATCTATTTTTGTAAATGATAGATACCCAGCGGGTATGGCCGAGACACGACAGGTAAATTTCTGATAGATACTCGCGACAGGTTTTGTGCCGGGTATGGGACACACTTATATAATCAGGTATGGGTCGGGTTTACCCATACCCGTCCTATTACCATCCCTTATGGTGAGAGATAAATCCGGCGCGGAGGGAGAAAGTTGCACAAAAAATTGTTTTTGCAAAATATTTAGCCATTTTTATTTATTAAAAAAATACAAAAATGATTAAAAACCTTTAAAAGAACTTTCAAAAAAAAAATTTAAAAATGTTTTTAGAAAAAAGTAAAAACATGTTTTATAAAATAAAAAAAACGTTTTCTAAATTTAAAAACCTTTAAAATATTTAAAATTTGTATTTAAAATAAACTTTGAAAAGGGTTTTTATAACATTAAAAAAGAACGTTTTCTTAATAAAAACTGAAAAAAAAAACATTTTTTTATAAAAAAAAAACGTTTTATAAAACGTTTCATAAAAATGAAAGAAAAAATTTCTAAAAATATTTAAAAGTATTTTAGTTTTCCGACAACATTTTAAAATGTTTAGATTAGTAATTGATTTGATAGTATGAAAACTCAAAAATACTAAGTCAAAATGAAGTTAAAGTTCAAATTCATGATTTAATACATACCATTAGGTAGGGTTGCAGTCCGTGAACCATTCGACGGGAAGTTTGTATTCGTTCGTTTAATAAATGAACAAACATGAAAAAGGAATTCTGTCCGATTAACTAAATGAACGAACATGAACAGAGGTCTCGTTCATCCAAGTGTGTTTGTGTAAGGCCCCAAACCTACGAGACCTCACGCGTTAGATTTACTCATTCACAAACAGTTCTTAAACAACAAATCATTCATAACAGCGGAAATAATTGTCATTACATCGTACCAAAATACCAACTAATTAAAACATTGTTTAATACATAACATTCATCTAACTTAAAGCCCATGAATGCCAGAACTCGGTTGCCGGGTAACTCTTCAGAGAATCGCCAAGCACGTATCCACGCCTAGTCCTTCTATAGTTAACCTGACATGCATACTAAAAGTCAGCTAACGCCGGTGAGTTCAGGTCTTGCAATCATTTAGGAAATGGTTTCAATCAGTCATTAGGGTTTTAAAACATTTATAAGAAAACAGAGGTCGACGATAGTCGTTTGTATCCTTGAAACGAGGTCGTTACGCTCAGTATCTTCGTGAGCTTCTTGAAAATTCTTAGAACGAGAGGTCCTTCATTTATTTGATGGGTGTGCCTGATGGCTTTTGGGGAAATCTAATCCTTGGACAATGTTATGAACTTTGAAGGCATCCCTGTTGACCCGTCAAAAAATGAGGTAATCAAGGGTTATTTGGTGTTTGAAGTCTTAGATCTTCACAAATAGTGTTTGAAAATGAAGTCTTCGAACTTCAACGAGTAATTGTGATGGAGATTCTTGAATCTCAAAACATGACTTAAGATTAAGTCATTAGAGGTGAACTTGTTTTTGGGTCACGGTTAGGAATCTGCCTTTCAAAGTTGTGAAAGCGGAATTGTGTAAGGCAATTATTGTGCCCTTACTTGGAGGGATCGAATATTTTGTTGTCTATCTTCACGCCTCATGCCTTGGACTCGTTTATGTTCTTATGTAACGAGGCAGAGTTATCGCGCATATTCCTAGAAAGTGGTAAGAATGACTTTAGATATCATTAATGACATAATTTAAGTACCTAGTCAATTTTTAAATCCTTACATTGGTTTGAAAGGATATATTAACCGTTTAAAATAAACACTAC
Organism: Smallanthus sonchifolius; assembly: GCA_023525975.1. Classification (NCBI taxonomy): domain Eukaryota; kingdom Viridiplantae; phylum Streptophyta; class Magnoliopsida; order Asterales; family Asteraceae; genus Smallanthus; species Smallanthus sonchifolius. Next base: position 57,797,548 of record CM042028.1, read on the forward strand.
TAATTCTTATTAATTTCTTCATCATCCATGTTCTAATTTGTTGATTTGTTTTCTTCACTCATTCCCACGATTCTTTGTTTTCTTCACTCATTCCCACGATTCTCTTGTGTACCTGCTACGGAAACAAACGGAAATCAAATACGGCTAAGCCAAAAAAATGGCCAGTGACGATGGGAAGAATTATAGTGGTGGTGAAATAAGAAAAGAGGAAACAAAAACAATATAATGATTTAACAATACAAAGGTGATACATATCCAAATTCAGAAAATAAACCAAGTTGTATTAAAAAAAAAAATACTCATTGAGCTAACAATAAACAATACCATAATGATAAGAGTAAATTGCAGTTTTCGTCCCTGTGTTTTGCCCCTATTAACAGGTTCAGTCCAGTCTTAACACCTTGGGTCCCTGACGTTTGATGTTTTAACAGTATTAGTCTCTGAGGCTAACGACCGTTAACTTTTCTGTTAGTTTTTGTATGAATTTACTAATATACCCCCACCACCAATATAAATAAATTAAATATTACCTAAAACTAAAAATAAAATATATTAATCTTGATTAGTGGGTCCCACCCCACCCAACCCACCATCATCTTCTCTCCATGATCCATACCTGCGACACCCCCATCAACTTCATCTTCAAATCCCTTCCTCAGTCCGCCTATTTCTTCACAACAGGCCACACCCCATCATTTCCAAGTACTCGACTGCATATATGAGCCCGAAGATGTTGGTTGCTGTCAGATCGACCGCGATTCCGTAGCAGAATTTCACAGCGAGCTCAAAGGCATCGACACCACCGGGTATGTCGTCCATGGCTACCTTGCTCAAATCTAGTTCTCTAGAATCATATATAATTTGGTTCTCAGAGGATACCTTGAAACTCAATTTACACAAAAAAAAAAACAAGATGAATAATCAATAATTCAAAACCCAAATTCTTTGATTCATAAATTAATAACTACTACCTTATGCAAATGGAAACTAACGTCACCAATCTGGACTAAGAAATCACTCAGAATATCAGTTTCAACAAACCTATTGTCACCAAGAAAGTTTGTTACTTCACATTTTGGTGATTAAATTCGGTAAAAAAAAGTACTCACTAAGATTTGCTTCTTTGTTCGAACCGTTCAGTCTGGACGCCATGTTTGGTTGGTGAAACATTAATATGGAGATTGGGGAAGGGATTTGAAGATGAAGATTTGGGGGTGTTGTATGTATGAAGATGAAGATAAAGATGAAGATGAAGATGAAGATGAAGATGAAGATGAAGATGAAGATGAAGATGAAGATGAAGATGAAGATTTGGGGATGTGGTGGTGGTGGGGGTATATTAGTAAATTCATATAAAAACTAACAGAAAAGTTAACGATCGTTAGCCTCAGGGACTAATACTGTTAAAACATCAAACGTCAGGACCCAAGGTGTTAAGACTGGACTGAACCTGTTAATAGGGTCAAACCACATGGACGAAAACTGCAATTTACTCTAATGATAAAGTACACTGGTTGCAACCTTAATCTACCAATAATGTGTGATGGGGTGTGGGCACACATGCATCATCCACCAATAACAATAACAATAATATCCAAGGATCGCTACTTCGATCACACAATAAAAGAGGAGGTGTCATGGGCTGATCACACCGCCACGAATGTGTCATGCCATTGGTGCCATAATTCCGACTAATGGTCCCCCATAGACGGATATGCCAAGGTATTGAGGTCTATTGAAATGTACAATCAAATTAATAAACAGTTTGGTATAAATAACTCTCATCAAGCATCTAATCAATATGTTAAACAATGATCGATAATATCATGAAAATGTGGCAATGGGTTCAAGGAATCGAAACCTATCACATGCCTAACAATAAGGGTGTGCACGGGTCAATAACGAAATTTCTGTTTATCGGTAAATGGAAACTGACCGGTTTCGGGAGTTTCAGTTTTTCGTTTTATATGGGTAAAGTTTGGTTATGATTCGGTTTTCTTTTTACATCTGGGCATGAAATCTTTGGCCCTGGAAAAAGTTGTCTCAAAATAATAAATTTGGGCAAAAACTTTGGGACTTCAATTTTTGATAACCACTTATTAATTTATTGCAACACATCTGGACTCGATGTCCACATTAACGCGATTCAGTTTAAACACTCGGGTCGGTTCCAGGCTCGGTGCAGTTGCCAAGTTCGATGCGGTTTAGGCATAGAACGATGTATAAGCGAAACCAAACAGTAAATTTTAGTTTAAAAAAAAATCAAATCGTCAGTTATTAGTTTGGATCCGTTAATTCAGTGCGGTTTTAACGGTTAATTAAGCTTCAGTTCGGTTACTCACCCCTACCTAACGATCCCAATGATACAATTCAGTACATATAAACAATCACTAATAGAAAACTGGGCAACTGCGACCACATTTTGCAACCGTAAATGCCGGTCGCTAAATTTGCGACAGATTTCATAACACTCGCAAAATTAGCGACCGAGCATGATCTGGTCGCAAATTAGTCGCAGATTTTGTAACAACTTATTTTTCAGTTGTAATTCAGTCGTAGAATCCATAGAAAATAATAAATCAAAATTAAATTATGGACACCGGTTGCAAATTGATCGCTAATTTTGCGACCGCTTAGTTTCGGTCGCAATTCAATCGTCAACGTATGCCAAACCTGATCAATCATAATTACTCGCGTTTAACATAGTCAAAGTACGGAATAGTGATGATGATCGGTTAGGATTGATTAGGTTATTAATGGTTATTCTTTTTAATTATTGGTCAAACTTAAATTTATTTACATAAAATCAACTGAGTTTTATTTTATTGAAAACTAGTTAACTAAAAAAAGTTAGTTTGTAAAAAAAACTAGTTGGGGTTGGCGCGCGTTGCCGCGAGTTGTTGGTTGGCAAGCGTTGAGGTGGGATTGTGTAAATTAACAAACATAAACCGTGATTTTTGTACTACAACATAAATTTACTGCGTGGGAAAAAAGTTACAACAGTAAAAGTTAGAGGCAATGGTAAACAGATAGTAAAAAAAAACTGCTACATATATCTAACTCTGTCATACATCACCCAAAAACTGCGGTAGAAAAAGTTGATATATACATAGCATGTACATGTTCAGCTGCAAAATAAAGGTGTGCTGAAGCAACTGGTTACTGTGGAATACATAGATAACAGGTGGTTGCACAGTAATTATTTGTAGGGTTCCTACTTTATTTACATGGCAAAAATGATCGTGTAAACAAAAGAGGATTTGTTGGTGTGCTATTCAAATCCACATGCTAAAGTCTTAGTAAGCTGCTAGTGTGACTGTTATTGAGTTACCAGTGCCGCCAAAAAAGGGAGCGGATATTGTTTAGTCGGGGTATCTTGCCCTTTTGGTGTCGCTAACACCGATATCTGTGTGTTTTAGTACATTTGTTAGATGTTGTAAAAGGTTTTGTTATTTTAGGAAAAAAAAGTACCTTCTGTTTGGAAAAGTTGTCTCTTTGCGGATGATGAAGTGCCTATTTCGGGAACGGAGCCTTCTTTGTGTGTGACTGTAGTTGGTGGCGTTGTTGTCTTAGGCAGTAGTTGTTGTTGCTGAAGAGCAAAGGCACGGCTAATTGTGAAACGACTTGAACCAGGACTTGGCGTGACTTGAAACTGAAGTTGCAGGAGTAGTGGTTGCCCAATCGCCTCTAATAGTGGCTTTGGTATGTCATTTTCGTTGTTGCAGCCTTCTTTAATGACCTCTTTACACTCTTTATTGAGGAGCATTTGAACAGGCTCGTCAAAGAATGTTGCTGTTGTGGTCCCGGTTTCATCCGCGATTGTAGTGGTTATGCAATATCTGCATGATAATAAAAGTTTGAAAGGTGTGGTATGTAGGAATGTTATGCTTAAGATTTGTTTAATGAGTATGTACACGAGGTCTGGTTCAGTAATGCTCTCATGGTTGAAGCACAACCAGCCTTGAGTTGTTTCGTAGACTTTCCTGTGGCATGTTGGACATGCCATGTAATACCATGCACGGTTGGGCTTGTAGCTGATGATAGATGCCTCACAGGTGAAAATGTTTCCCTGTAAAAAAAAAAGTCATTGTTAATTTCGTCTATGATGTTTTATGGTTTTTTTTTTCTGGTTCTTATTTAGTCCGGATAACAGCGTATGGTAAAATCTTACTATGCTTTCCTCAGGTTTATTTTGCAGTATCAGAGAAATTGTTGTTTTGTTCTCAGAAAGATGTGTTATATCTTCTTGAACTGCCTCATCTGTGAACCTATTAGTAGACTGTAGCCATTATGATATTTGTGCATACTGTAACTTTAAATGTGGTCGAGTCTTGTAAAGTATAAACTTACCTTTGTTTTAGTAGCGCAATAGGCTCGAGCAGTGGATTAACATAGAAATATGTAGCATCTGTTGTAGAAAGCTGCAGTTTACCTGTTTGTATTGAAAAAAAATAAGAGAAAAGAAATAAAAACACTACCGGTTGGTGTAAATAACAGGTGAAAAAAAAACAGCATCTATTAATTATTTATTTGGAGGGTGAAAATTATAGATATTGTATGAATTAGTTCAGAAACAAACAATTAATTGAAAACATTATTATTACCTAACCCTTTAAAAACCAAGTGTCTGTAAAGGAAATGGGTACTGTCCTAGTGCTAGTAATTGTGAACAACACTTAAACATGGCTTAAAAGCTCCTCTTTACAGCAGGCTGGCTTGGCTTACTGCAGTTTTTTTCCCCCTCCTTTAAACTTTCCTATATTTCATCAACTTTCATTCTGTTAGTCTAAATTAATTAAGGTATTATAGCGAATATTTGTAGACACTACACTACCGAAAGTATATTTTAATATATAGCTTTTAGAAAAAGCAACAGTAACTCTAATATAAAAACAAAAACAAAATGTAACAAATGTTTTTTTTTTTAAACATAGGAAATGTTTTCTACAAAAGAGCGGAGGCAATTTGCTATTGAGATGTGTTTTAACAAATTAGGTGAAGTAACATGAAGTGGAAAAATTTTTTTTTGATAGAAAATGTAATTATACAAATTCCAAGCGCAACTGTAACTGAAGTATTGTAAATTTTTGTCTGTATGTGTTTACCTTGGTATCTTCCAACTCGAAGGGAAGTTAGAGCGACGATGGTCGGCTTTCTGCAGTAACAATTGCTTCCCTATCAAGTCGATGAAGCACTTCTTCCCATACAGTAGTGTTAATGGTTTCGCCACTGCAAGTGGTGAAAACGTAGTCCAATTGGGAGATTACAATAGAAATAGAAGGTATGAATTCTTTTTAAAAGTAGGCAGTTTACTACATAAGTAAAATGGGATGTATAAAGATCTTTTTTTTCAAAGAAATTACCTGATATCAGTAAGATGTAGACGTGCAAGAGGCTTTTGTTGTGCAGTTCTACTGTCTATTATTCTGTCCAGCCTACCCGCGTAATCTGATTGTGTTACGCTGTTAGGTTGTTTGTATTTAGTGGACATTAAGCGTTGATATAATATTTACATACCAGTGAGGATTTCATGCCTATCAACACGGGAAGCAAGGTCTTCGTATTGACAAAAATTGAAGTAGTATGTTGGAAATCCTTCTGGAATTGCTATGGGGATAAGTGATGTTGTGGTACTAATACGAATAACGGCCGGATGTGGAGTGATTTTTGTTGTGGAGGCCGCTGCATCGCAAACGTAGTTGTTAACATGATAGCATTACATCAACCTTATCTGCCTTTCAACATATTCCTTGTCTCGTTGATGAGTGACCGCCTGTATTGCGTCTCCCTACAAAGTTCATTTGTGTTATTACCAAAGCATAACATGTTACTGTAATATAAATTTGTAGGTACTTTAGGGCCGTACAAAGGCATTGATAAGTAAATAGCAAAACTCGTTTCGGCACCAGTAGGGCTGCCACTTCCTTATTATACGAACATCAATCGGGACGGGGTCATGCTTTGGGCGTATAGACGATATTCTATCTACCTCAATTTCAACAAACCTGCAAATGTTTAAAAAACATATTTTAAGCGTCTCCCACTGTATCGTCTTTTCGTGTGAGTAAGCTATTACACATTACATACATCCTCTCTTGTGTATATATACATATGTATCTATATCGTATTACAAACATACACACAGACATAAAGTAATTGATTGACTAATTTTTGGGAAAACGTTTTTAGTGTACATGGGTAAAGCAGAAGTTGTTATCATTATGTAGTATAATAAGAACCTCATGAGCGTCAACTTCCTGCAATAGGTCTGAGTACACAATATTTCTTGTCTTGTATATTTCAGTCGTTTTTTCTTGAGGTATGAGAATTTTTAGGCCATCAGGAGACGTTGCCCTGGAAAGTGCGACGTACAGTTGACCGTGACCAAAAACTGGCTCTGGGAGATAAACGCCAATTTTATTAAGCGACTGACCTTGACTTTTATTGATAGTCATCGCATAGCAAATTTTTATTGGGAACTGACGCCTAGTAAAAACGAAAGGTAAATCTTTGTTATTATGGACAAAGTTAATTCTAGGTATATAAACACGGTGTCCAATGGCAGTACCGGTAATAACATATGCTTCAACGATGTTAGGTAACATCTGAGATACTAATAGTCTGGTGCCATTACATAGCCCGCATCTTTGATTAATATTACGTAGTAAAATAACTGGACTATTGACTTTTAATTCAAGAGAGGGGGGGGGGGGAACCAGAAAAATTCATTAAATTGAGATATTCAACCGGATACATAAGGTCTGCCTCTCCACCGTTGCGGGAATGAGGAAGCATGGAGTCGTTGCTTAGATAGATCCGGCTTGATCCTTTAGACATGGCAAGAATGACTTTGTTTATTTCATCTGCCATTCTTAGGACAGACAATGGCTTTATCTGAGAGGTTTGTGGCTGTAGGTATTTCTAAGGTATTTTGGTCATAGATGGCATGTATAAGGTTGGATAAGGAATTTTCATTTGCTTGAATTATAAACTGTGATGGTATTTCAATAATCTTTGTATCAGGCTCACCTTCCTCAAAAAGGGTACCAACTTTACCGTCACCAACATCAAGCAACCATTTGGAAAACGATGCTATAGCCTCTTTGTCATGTGTAGAAAGACCTGATCTAGCAAGCCGCATGTTTTCATTTAACCTGTGAACTTTGAAGTGTGGCCATAGATAAGATCTGGGGAAAGAAGACGCAATTACTTCGCCTTTCGTGGCCTTAGGTTTAACAGGTAAGGTTTGCCTAAAGTCTCCACCAAGTAGGATTGATTTACCGCCAAAGGGTAAAGTCGCATTTCCGATGATATCTCTAGGTGTCTTGTCTAATGACTCAAAGCATCTGCGGTCGCTCATGGGAGCCTCGTCCCAAATAATAAGAGATGTTTCTGTAAGTAATTGGGAGAGCTGAGTGTTCTTTTTTACATGGCAAAGGGATTCATCTGTAATATCTAAAGGAATTTTGAATCTAGAATGTGCGGTTTTTCCGGATGGTAGTAGGAGAGAGGCGATTCCTGACACTGCAACAGCGAGAACAATTTTTCCAAACGACCTTAAGGCGGAAATGATTGCGGTCCATAGGAACGTTTTACCAGTCCCACCATGACCGTATATGAATAGAAGTAACTGCTTGTTTGACGAATGTGAAGCAAGAACCATATTGTAGGCAGTTAGCTGGTCAGCATTAAGTAGAGTTCGCATTTGTATGTGTTTTGCAGTAAGCTGATCTCTATCATAACACTTTTCTTCAAGCAACAAACAGTTTGACAGAGCCGACAACATCGAAGCAGATGGCATAGGTAAGCCAAAATCAGCAAGTGAGCGTGACTGTGTGCTAGAGTTTAGAAGCTTTTCAATCTCATAGAGAACAAAATGTTTTAAATCTATATCATCTAACTTTCCCATACCTGAACACGATGAACGCCTAATGTTTAAGACAATGTCATCGCTCATTTTAAACCAACTTTTTTCCCATAGACGCATGGGGTTGGATACATCACAGAAGAGTAGCATGTGAGCAAATAGGAATCTCAATTCAGCAGCTGTTGCCCAATGTGACGCCTCGGTAAACGCGAAAAGCCACTCGCTATCATCGCCGATTAGGCCTAGCCTCTCACAGGCAGCGCGGTATGTTGGGAAAACGTCTGAAACGGATCTGATCTCAGCAAAAGAGCGGCAACCTTTTTGGTGTCCAAGAAGAAGCCTGAGGAAAAAAGGCTCGCCGCAGGTAGGGTGTATGTAAACCAACCTGCCAATTGTTGGAGTTTTAGTACTTGAACGATTGACCCACACTTTTCCATTGCAATCCCATCTGTATCTAGACAGATAGTCAACGTAACGGAGATCTCTACCCATAGGGTCTAGTTGATTGTTTCTTAACCATTCAGTAAGGGTTGTTTTACCGGTTACTGGGTTGCCAAGTAAATGACGTAACTGCTGTGTATCCTTGAAAGTAATATTTTGCATACCCTCTAAATGTACAGCAAGAACTTGCACAGGTGGATTTCTATGATGAATTGGGAAGTTAAAGATCCTCCATGATGCTTCGTGAGGACAGACAAACCATCCGTCAACATAATTGTTTATCTCATCAACATCTACCACATGTTCAACTTTTGAGGCATTTGTAGGAGTTGAGGACTTACTTATGGCAAAACGAATTCTATCGGCGCCTTTAGAGATTTATTTAAACAAATATTTGATTAACATATTCCATCCACGGTATTCAACGTTTATGTGGGCTTGAAAATGTAATAAAAGAGTTTTATTATAGGGCACCACATAACCATTATCAAGAGGAATGCCATTTTTAATGACATGGCGATTGTCTTGCGGCCTTTTATAATGCACGTACCCTTCTTTGTCAAATCTAGTGAGCCGCTCATATTGTTTAGGGAAGGATTTTGAGCAAACGTTGTCAACCATACACGGCGCTTTCATTCTTGGTAACCCACACGGGCCATGTATCATGCAATCAGTAACAATGCGGTGGAGAGTAAAGTCAGTTGTTGGATCTGGAATTTGAGCACAAATATAACGATCAACATCTTCAGGAGTATGAATCATGTATACCCATAGTAACGTATGGCAATGAGGAAGACCCCTTTTCTGGAACTCTATGGTATACAAATCTGTTTAGATGATTTATAAGATGAATTAGAAGCTCCAAGTAAAAAAAACGGCCAAATAACAGTAGGACACAAGCATGTAGCAAAAGACTTACATGCAACAACCGAGCCAAAAGGCTTTTCAGATTTCAGGAACTTTATAAAGGCGTCAACCTTCATCTGGAAAACTCTGGCAATTATGTCTGGCCTATTTTGCACGGTAGCAAAGTTTCCTTGATTCAAGTATCGTGTAATTTCCGGCCACTTCACATTGCAAGTGAATGTAATAAAGTATTGAGGGTTACCATGAACGCGGCAAATGGCTAAAGCGTCTTGATAGTGTTTGTACATATATCTAGGGCCACCGGTGAATGAGGCTGGCAAGACTATCCTCTTTCCAACTTGGGAGCCTTCAGTGTCACCTTTGGAAAAAGCGTCATGTATTCCACGAAGAAATTCGGTTCGAAAAAGGTTTTGGTTTTTCCGTATATAGTCCAAGCGGCACTGCTCTATACAAATGTATGCATCAACTAAATATTGTTGGAAGAGCCTACCAGCCTTAAGAAGCAACGTATATATGTGGTGTCGATCATGTAGCTGGTAACTATAAAACATATTCATTATTAGGCTTTTAGTACGCGTGATAGAGTCAGAGGTAAGCCGAAGTTCTGGAGACCAGCCCTCTTCGCCGAAAGGAAAGAGCAAAGGATATTGCAAAGGCATATAAGATGGGTGTAGCTTACTAATGCGATGAGGTGTGCCATCTTTACTTTTAATTATGATGTCAAAGTCTGTTGCTCTGGGATCATCGTCTCGCACAATTGCGCCAAGTGCCCCTTCAACAGGAAGATCATAAGCTAACTGTCTGCGACCGCTATATAGTCTTATAGCAAAATCAGGAACCTCTGGCTGTAAACATAGATCCCTGGCGCTCTTGAAAAGCCTAACGAATTCATTGTGTTCGTGTAGCGTCAGTACCAAGAGACGGATAATATTGGTGGACAACAAAGAGTGAGTATCAGAAGAGAAAAGCGTGTGGCGGTTTGAGCCTCATTCTCACTATCAAATATATACATTTGAAGGAATCGAGGGGCATGATTAGATAACGGGCAAAGAGAGCCTAACCAATGTGAGATCTGACCGGCGACTTTAAACACATAGGGGCCATTGCCTTGATTGATAGCCTCGTCTACATTCGCGCCAAAAGATGTCATAGAAAACATTGAATTATAGGCACGAATTTTTTCAAGAAATTCACGAATGTCAAACAATTTTTTTATTGCATGTGGAGGATGAACAGGAAATGGCAGTTTGACGCCTCCGTTTCTGCAACAGGTAGTGTGCCTTGGACGTCGACCTAACGGAGAAGATGTAAGGCGCTCAGCAAACCAAAACAACGCACCACAAAATTCGCAAACTTGACAACAGTCACCGAGATCAGAATATGATGGCGACCGAAACTGTGACACGGAAAGATTATTGCATGGCAAGATAGTTGAGCTAACATCAGCAGGTAACCAAGAACACAACCCACGCTGCCGAGCCGTGACACGAACCATAGGCGAAGTGCAAACAGAAACAGTATTTTCTTCACCGCTGACAACGGGCATAAAGGTGAAGACCGACTGACCATTGTCGGAGTCTGGTGGTAAAGTTTTTCGTTTCTTAGACGTCGTTTGGACACTCATACGTAACAGATGTTGTAAATTTTCAAAGACAGAGCTAGTGGAAAATATATATATTTCTTTATAGCCAAAGAGAACAACTAAGAGGATACGTATAAAAATTTCGAGAGGTAACAGCTGAAAAAATGCATACAAAAACCATATTGTAAACAAACAAATGCACATACACATAGGTATCTAGTAAAGCACACCTGCAAGGAAGAAAGATGTGAGATAGCAGAAGGTTGAAAAAGAGCGAGCGCGCGCAAGGCGAAAATAAAAACCTGTAGAAAGGGCAGATGTGTAAAATTAGAGAAAAAAAAACTGGAAAAAAAATAATAATAAGTTTCAACATTCCTGTAAACGTATAGCAAAGTAATAAAGTAAACACCTTGTAAAAAAACAGGTAAACGTCCTCGTAAACGTATACCAAAGTAATAAAGTAAACATGTAAAAAAAACAGGTTAACATCCTGTAAGTACTAAAAAAAAAATTATTAACCAATGTATTTCAAGGGTTGTGTGTATACCATGGTCCAATTTTAACCCCTTTGAATCATTCCCTTTTTAGCAAAACCTTTTTATTTCACCCGTTAAAGATAACACAACCCAAAAGAACACATTCATAAATAAATGGAGTGAAACTGACATCTGTATAGATGGCATACTATAGAGCAACAATCTTATAATAAAAATAATTATTGAAGTAGTACAAAGGGAAAAATCAAAATAAAGCGTCCATTTTTCTAATGACTTTGGGTGGAGTTGGGTTAACCTATAAATAAGGAAAGTGACCCGTTCGACTTATTCCCCTTTTAGGTATATGATTTATGTGGGATCGTCTATTCGCCTGTTTCAGGTTTATTAATAAAATTAAAAAAGTCCATGTAAGACTTAACCCAAGAAAGTGCAGAAAACTTCCGTTCACAGGAAAAAAGATTCTGCAGTGAGTAGTTCTATAGCAAACAGTCAAAATCAGTAATGCATTATAATCCTGTTTATACCTAAAACAGTAAGTTTTGTGAGTAAGAATAAAGTAATTATTAATAGACCTGTTGATATCATTAGTCACTTTTCTTATTTATGGGTAAACCGAACCTAAGTCAAAATCATTAGAAAAATGAAAGCTTTATTTTGGCGGTCAGTTCGTTCCCCTTTTAGCTAAAGCATTTTATTTGACCTGTTAAAGATAGGAAAATGTCCATAAATAAATGGGAACATAAACAGTAATTCAGTGTGAGTGGAACGCCCAGCAACGTCTAAACATCTGTTAGTGTGGGACCTAACCCAAAACCTTGGTGTATTGTGTGCATGTTAAAGTAATTGGCAGATGTATAAAATTTGGTAATACATATCATGTAAATACATGTTTCAAGTATGTGTAAAATTTGTAGTGAATTTTCTCAAAAAACTACCGAAGACATGGTTACTAAAAAGAGAAAATGGGTCAGCCTGGGTTGACACATGTTATTACTGTGGAAACACTGAATAACAGTCACAAATCACCATCCTAATCTCCAACTGGGTGAGGCTGGGTTGACCCATGTGTATTAACACTCAAAAATCATCATCCTATTTAGAGTTAAAAGAGAAACCTTTGTGAGTAATATTAAAATGATTTTTAGTAAGTCATGAACAACAGGTTTCGGTTGGCAGCAGTGGACCAGCCACACTACTGGGTACTCTCTGAAGTCCTACCTCACTATGACAAAATATGACAACCTCTTCAAGTGGGACACCCTGGTTAAAACTTCTTGTGGAGAGTCCCTTCTACCCAACGACTCCGAAATTAAAAAAATATATATATCACCTTCCCTGTAAATTAAACAGTTTAGGCACAACTTCTCAATTTTCCACAACATCATGCCAGACAAATCTTTCTTAACTTAAGTATAAAGCTTACAAACACTAAGAAAGGAGAAAACCCTAGCGAGAATTTTAAGTATGAAGCTCACAAACGCTAAGAAAGGAGAAAAACCTAGCGAACACAAAGGGTGTTCATACTTGTAGTATAAATCCCCGATTGGAGTCCTTTGCTAGGTAAGCAGCTCCCCGATTGAAAGCCTCAGGTGAGTGAAATGTTAGAAAAATAAGAAGACAGAGTAAGAGGGGGAAGAAAGAAATGCGTGGCTGGTAGGCATAGCAGGGTAAAACACGCGTCAGAATCAGGATAAAGGTAAAAGAAGGGAAAAAAATCTAACATAACTGAACCGGGAGTAATCTCTAGAGAAGCACAATCGAACCTGGGAGTTCCAAGTGAAAAGCAGAAAGAATAAACCACGAGAGCAACATAATTGCACTGTTACTAAGCCTTTCCTTTTAAATAGGATTGTAATATGGATCACGTGGTCGCACAACTCAAACAAATTGAAAGTTTACTATTTTCATGTCGGTAAGGGGACGTAGCTGATAAACTTAGTTTTTATATAAAAATTAAAATGAACATAAAAAATTTATTTAAACACATTTCCTTTTTTTTGCTTAACCACGTTAATGTTATCGCCTCAACCGTTTAAAGTCCTGCTCCCGCCGCGGAGCATGAGAAAATTTCTAGTTACATCTCAATTAAAGACCTCAAAAGTCAAAACCTTTGTCAAATGTCAACTATGTGATGCTCAGTGTGTTATGGGCTTACTTTGGACCATTACTAAACGAGTTGTAGCCCATATACAAAACTAAAAGCCCAAATCATTTTCGCTTATAACACTTCCATTTTGCAGGATTCGATGAAGTTGAAGTCATTTGTGCTTGAATTGAACCAGGTTTGCTATTCTAGGGTTAGCTAGCCATTGATTATGATTCCTCACATGTCATATGAGCGATAATTATTTGTCTCAAATTGTATAAATTAATGTGTAAGTATATGTGTTCTCTTTTGGATTTGATTTTGTTCTGTTATTCAGTTTGATTGACTAAGCATCTGTATGTATATGGGTTAGGTCTATGGCCAGGTCAGGAGGTTTACCCAGTTGAGGGTTCCTCTTGTGGTAGGCTGCCCTGGATATTCTAGGTGTTGCCCGTTCAAAAAAAAAATGTACATGGGCCATTTTTTAGTTAAGGGATTGAAATAATTTGGTATTTTGGACTACAATGGTTTATTTATCCTTAGCATCTAGTATGGCCAATGTATGATGATAATCATTATATGATTGCTGGTATGCCATAATTTTTTACTTTCTAGTGAACTGTTCATATTTTTGATAACCCTGAAGTTTTCATATATGAATAAGTTTGTATATGGGAATATCCGAACAAAATGCAACAAACAAATGCTAAGGCCAGATTCTGTCTTTTTAAAATTCTTTAATAATAATAATCAAATTTGTAAGGAAACCCTTAAATCCTTTATGTGTTATTATTGTTTTCACCACAAATGAGTGTACTATAGATTTCTTTTGCATGCTTTCACATGAATCAAACCAAGGACTTATTGACTTTAAACCACCATGGACACAGGATTGAGTCGTACTAGATAAAACAACGACAGTGAATGATTTCTAGAATAAATTTTTTGATAACTAGCCTTGAACCTGCGACCTTGAAATAGGGAAGCAAGCAAGGGAATTTTACCACTGGGCCAAGTAAGTAAATTGTTTAAAACCTTTGTTTTCATTTATTTATATACAAAGCTGATTTAATAAAAAACTAATATACTACTGTTACTAAGCGTTACCTTTTAAATAGGTTTGTAATAGACTAAATACGAGGGATATCTTGCCAAGAAGTACGGAAAGTAACGTAGCAAACACCCCAAACTTTACCAAGAATTGTGGTCACGAGCTGCCGCGGGCAAGAAGAAAGGCAAAGTGTACGGGTTAAGCAATGTTTGTGACCCATATGTACATCGCAGACAAGACCCCGAGGTATGTTTACTCTTCCCTTACTACGCAACATAAATGATTAAATTGGGACAAGAACATCAAATCCGTGGCTCGATTTCATCTCCTCTTTCTCCAACTGTTTGTTGTAAGGTACCTGATTACCACCATTCTTAGGTCTATAATCTCTTCTACCTCTTCCTCTACTATACCCCCTCTTGAATCAAATGTAACATAAGCAGAACTCCTTGAATTAGAAGCTCCATCCCCTCTCACCTGGTTCTATTGTATTAATTCCTTAGGTATTATATTTCGTTCTATTATGAGCAGTATTAAAGTCCTTTGAATCAAACAATAAGAATGTAATACACATTTGATTTTTTTTTTTAAATTCTACCCAATTTGATCAATTACAACCTTTTTCAGGTTAAGTAATGAAACAACATTTCCCACCTAAGAACAAATCTAACTTAAATCAGAAATTAAAAAAAAAAAAACCATTCTTTACCAATCCCATCAACAAAATTAGAAAGAAAAACAAGTCCATCTTTATATTTTTTAAAAATCCAAAGGACTTTATTGTTAATCATGCAAAAAAAGACCATGAACTTGTGTACAAATTTAATGGAAGTCCATTAGTTTTTTTTTTTTTTTTTTTCTCTTTTAGTTTTGAAACCTTGTCCAAAATAGATTTCTGCCCAGCTAGCAATTTACTTACTACTTCCACGTCAGATTTCTTGATTTTATTCGCAGCCTTGTCCTTAAATATTTTTTGAAATTGTTCTTCATCAGATTTCTTTGTTTTATTGTGAATTGAATTTACTTTATGTAACTAAAACATATCCAATAAATGCTCACGTGTTCCTGATTTGTAGATAGAAAATCTGAGCGTGGTTATCAAGGCACTCGTTAAAGAAAAAGAAGAGAAAGAAAGGTTGAACGAAATTATTAAGGAGTTGGTGACAGAAATTAAAAAAAAATAAGGTGGTGAAAGATGCTATACACAAATGCACAATAGGAGGACAAGCATTGAAGCAATATTAAAAGCTATGGCTCAAAACCATTAATGATCGAGTTAGGCTATAAACAATTTATTTTGAATGTTTGGATATTCATTATGTTATGATAACATAATTTTCAAATTTTAATTGTAATTTGAAGTAGATTGTTTTATGTAATTTTGAAATTTTGATAAATGGGTTTATTTTAAAAATATAAGCATTATAACTATTAATAAACACATGTCGGTAACTACAGTAGAACTATTATATTTTTAATAATAAACATAGGGCGGTAGCTACATTAGAATTATTATTTTTTTAATAACAAACACAGCTCGGTAGCTACAGTAGAATTATTATTTTTTTAATAATAAACACAGGTCGTTAGCTACAGTAGAATTATTATTTTAATAATAAACACAGTTAGTTAGCTATAGTTGAATTATTCTTTTTTTATTAAATTTTTTTGTCTTATTTAAATACTTTAATTTGAATATGATAACTAGTAAAGAGGCTAGATGGGTTGGTTTGGGCCTTTGTTTTTTAAACTGTCTTATTACTCTAGACGTTGTTTTTTTTGGACTTGAGTATTGTCCACATAAACACCATGTTATTACTGTTGACTATTTGGTGTAATGGTAGCTTCAAAACTTCTCATAGTGCAGGTCTTGGATTCGAATCCTAGTCACAGCAAAAAAGGTGTCTGTGGACAGGTCATGGGTTTCTCGTAGGGTGGGCTGCCCTGGATGTTCAACCCAATTATCATAGAATATTTAGGTGTTACCGTTCAAAAAAAAAAACCACATTATTTGTTGTTTTTATTTTATTTTTTATTATTTTAATTATCGTGGTTCCCAAACATGCGCATACAATTTTTTTTATCTACTTCCAATTTGTTCCATTCCAAAATACAATCTTCATGTTTTCTATTTTTATTTAAGGAATGATATTCGATGTTAATAAGTCGTCGATGTTTCCGCCGCAATGCTTAAAACCGAGTCGGATCATTATGTACTTAACCACGTCAGTGTTACCAACATTCAAAACTAAGTCGGGTAAAATATTATATATATTTTACTTTTTTTTAAATACGCGTTTCGTGTTTAGGCTCATTTTTACAACGACGTAACTTTTTATTGAATTTTGGATATACCGTTACGACGTGAGAATCAAATCGCTGCAACGCGCGGATAAAATTACTAGTTATTATTAATAGAGTAAATTTCGTTTTGAGTCCCTGTGGTTTGTTCAAAAAATCGCTTTGAGTCCAATAGTTTCAATTGGATTTTTTGCGTCCTTGTGGTTTCATTTTCATCTCAAATAAAGTCATATCCCTAACACCGTTAAGATAACTCTGTTAACTTACTGTAAATTGAACAAAATACCCTTGTTATTAAAAATAAAAATATTTAATTTTAGTTTCTATATAACCGGTCACCACACCATTAAGATCACTCTATCTTCTCTCTAACTCCTTCCACCGATCACCACCACCGTCTCCAGCCAGACCACCGTCACCTACCAGACTACCCACTCTCTTGTATAGTCGTTTTTTGTGACAGACTCCGGCAGTCGGACCTCCTTGCACACATCATCCCCCTCTATGTTTATGAGGTGGATTTTCAGAGATTTTGCACACTGTCGGATTTTCAGAGTTACTTGCCATCTCTGTTGCTTCATGTATAGTTGATTTTGGGGTGTGGTTTAGATTAGAATTAAGTATTTTCAAGTGAAACCTGGGCTAATTTTGGTAACTTTCAGATTGTTTTGGTTAGATTTTGAGGGAATTACCCATTGGGTGAGTGGCGGTGCCAACTCTGGTAATTTGTTGTGCAATTTATACGAATTGGGGTGAGTGGTGGTGGTTCCAGGAGGCTAAGAGTAAGGAGGAAGATGGTGGCGGGGAGGAAGTGTGTGACGTGGGGATTGAAGCAGGAGGAAGACGGCGGCGGGGATGGGTGTCATGATAATCAAGGGTGGTGGCGGTGGTTCCAGGAGGCTAGGCATGAGTAAGGAGGAATGGTGGTGGGGGTCGATGGCGGATTTTTTTGGCTTTGTGGGTGATAGTGTGCTTTATATGTAGAAAAAAATATAAATATATATATCCTTGGCAACGACACCAAAAACTTGATGGCGTGGTTTTAGTAATAAATATATTCTATTTGGAGCTACACAAAATCAGGTTTTAAATTTATAAATTAAAATGATAATTACTCAACTAAATACACACACAATAGGCAAGTGTACCTATCGCAGCGTAGTATAGTATGGGTAAGAACCAAGTATCGAACCATGGACACGGATCCCGTACTCAACCCTCGTTATTGTCTGACTAGGATAATAAGTTGAAAAATGGGTTTTGTTTAAAAGGAAAATAAAAAGATAAGAAATGTAATTAGAAAGGTTATCTTGTTTAAGACGTTACTCTAATTGTTATCCCTTGTTAATTAATGTTATAATTAAAGTAAGGTTGGTCATAATTACTAGTACTAACCCTTTCGACAGGGGAGTTAGCATTTCGTAACGGAACAGTGGATACGGTCGGCCAATTGTTCCCTAATGAATTTCCAGACCCTGAACGGGGTCTCAAGTCCGCCGGTTATCCGTGATTCATTATTCGGACTAAGATTATCCAATGAATGATTTACGTCATGTCTTGTAAATTCCTTTGGAAAGTCGGAATGCGTAACTCCCTCCAGAGCTACTTTATGAATGCTTGGACCTAACAAATTATGTTCTTAAATAGTTGTCTTTACTTATAATATTATTTTAAATAAATAGGACTTTCATTCTCAAGATCAAACCCCATGGATCCCGCTAGAAGTCCTCTGCAAGCCGACACGAGAGAAGTAAAGAAATACCGACACAAACTGCCCAGTCTGGTTAGGGCTCAAATGACCTGCTGAATACCCAAACCTCCATTCAACCCATAATATTAAATCTATACTAACTGGCCGTGATAGCACCAAGATTTGTATATAGACCGTACAAACATCGAATAAGCTTCCCAAACAAGAAGTCTTGCTTAAGTAACTCACAAGATTTAAGATTATTAGATTGGTTTAAAGATCACTTATTCTTGTTTTTTTAAGATAAATCATAGTAAAGACTTTAAAAACATAACATACTAAAAATACTTAATTAATTAGTTAAAGTTCAACCAACTCGAGCAACACAAGAGAACTAGCCATGAATGACCATACAAGTGACTCCACTAACCCTTAGAAAATGTGTGAAAGTGTTCCAACACCAAGGGAGAGTGGGTATAGGTTGTCTCTTGCTTGCTTGAAGAAGAAGAATTGTTTCGTATTACAAGACTAAAAACATAAAATAAACAAAGGAAAAGCTAAAACGGACCAAAACCGAGGGAGTTCCGGCTCTAGCAGAGCTCTAGGGCCTTCCCAACCCATGGTAGTGGACACCTAAAACACTAGAATGAGCTTGCTATTTATAAGCAAAGATTTTGGCAATGCATGGCCGTGCATTGGATTGCACGGGCGTGCAAAGTACCATTTTCTTTCACGTGCGGAATCTGGCAGATTTTGGGAGTACGGGGAGCAAAATATGGATTTGCACGACCGTGCATTGCCCTATTTTGCTTCCCGTTGACTTTTTGACTTCCTGCGTCCGGTTTCGTTCAATCGGCCCCCGAATGCTGATTTCATCTTGATTTTGAGTGTTTTCTTCATGTTTTTGCAAACCCGGGTCAATTATCCTATCGGAACACCAATGAGTGGATTAGGCATCAATTATTATCATATTGTCTCTAATTGTGATAATTTCGGGGATAATTATGCATGCAAACATGTATAATTTACGTCATATCATAATACCCCAAACTTAAACTTTGCTTGTACTCAAGCAAACTCATGCATGATTATACCCGTAGAAGTAAAGTATTGATAAAATGTTAATCCAAAGCTGCTATCTCAAATGGCTGACTTCTTAAAAACAATGATTTGGTGGTTATACTTTTCGTGTGTTTCTCCACAATAGGGTAGCAAGCCTAACATATTCGATGGAACTATGATTATGCACAAAATTACAGTCTCACAAATGTTCACTTAACACTCGGGTTAAATATATGGATATAGTATGTTAAGGAGAACACTTAATGCTAATTAATGCTTGCATAATCATAGGCTTGTATAGAAATCAAATCTCCATCAATTGAAATAAAATATGTGCATAAATCAAGAGGGCTTTGTAAAGGGTTGTAATGTTTGGCTTAGGGTTAGGGTAGGAAATATTTGGGAATAATGGCTAAATGTTGAAAATCTGACTTTGGCTTAATGATAAGAATGAAAATGATTCCTTTATTCAACTTAGATTAGACATTATGACTAATCTAAGGAATCTTTTAAGGTCAGATTGTCAAGACTAAATCCCTTCTTCAAGAACGTCAACTTCTTCTTGTTTTTGAAATATTTATTGCTATCAATTTTTCATGAATCGTTCGGCTGTTTCTTCCTAATACATTCACTTTGATCAGCTTTTCATACTCCAAGTTTTCGAGTAGGTTTGATTTTCTTTTGATGAGATTTCTTCAATATCTTGGGCGATTTACTAATTTATTTTTGGTTGCCCCTTTTGTCTTCACAATAGTTCTTCTTATCAATTTAGTTTCTTTCTTTGAACATAAGATGATCTATAAACTTTCGATGGATAATCATTCCTTAAATCATAGCCAAGTCGATTTTCAACTAAAAGGGTTAAAAGATAAAAGGCTATTTTTTCGGGTTTAATGGTTTTGAGATGTGAGTTTAGAAACGAAAAGGTTTAGGCTCTAAGGGGCTAACTAGGGGATAATGTTTAGGGTAGGTAACGAAAAGGAAAAGGCTAAAGAAAATGGGTTAATCATAATGCCTCAATCATTTTTATGCATTCTTTTAGTCCATGATCTTGAAATGTATATTTTACACAAGTTCCAACATGCAGAGCAATAATTAGCAATCACTCTAACAAACGAAATGAGCATGTGAAATATGTGGAAATCAATGATGTCAAATACTTGATGTGTTCGTGATAATGCTCACATAGGTTCAAATCTCTCACATGGAAACGGAAGGTAAAGGGTAATAAGGTAAAAATGTGCATAAACTTATTTCTTTCTTTTTGTTATGCTCCCTAATCTTCCCTGTTTGTTTCCTTGATTTACTTCAACGGTATTTCAAATTGCTGTTTTTATAAGCACGTTTATGCCAAATGATTTTTAAGACTCTTGCTTTTAGATTGTTGCAGATGCTGTCATGCTTACAGATTATTTTTGAAAATGGTTCAATTACTTCTATATATATTTAATCTAATGGATTGGGTATTTTAATCATGCACTTGTAATACTA
The DNA here is from genome assembly GCA_023525975.1 of Smallanthus sonchifolius. Classification (NCBI taxonomy): domain Eukaryota; kingdom Viridiplantae; phylum Streptophyta; class Magnoliopsida; order Asterales; family Asteraceae; genus Smallanthus; species Smallanthus sonchifolius. The sequence continues at coordinate 57,818,483 of CM042028.1, forward strand.
GGGACAAAGTTATGTAGCCAAATTATCAACAGGGTTCCACCCCACACTTAATTTCTGACAATATGAATGTATGCAATATGATATCTGTCAAGAATAATAAGAGTGTGGTGAAACTAATACTCCCCTGATGAGATATAATTGTCATGTGTGTGACCAATCCTCATCAATGCCTAGATAGTATTTCCGGGCATGAACCAAAATCTGCATCACCTGTAATGTAATGTAATGTAATGTAATGTAATGTAATGTAATGTAATGCTATGCAATGCTCAACACATAAAGTAATTACTGAAAAGAAAAGTTAAACTAAATATTCGCCAATGAATGGCGGCCGAATAAAGTTGGTGGCTATGCCACCATGCCAACGGTTACCCCTGTAACCGGTAAAAATGGTACCGTGTCTAATCAAACAAACAAACGTCAAAAGTCAAGAACCACAAATTACATTAGGAAAGAACCACAAATATCAAAAATGAAGGGTGAAGAGAGCCACAAATATCAAAAATGAAGGGTGAAGAGAGCTGCTACTGAAAAGGAGGACGCTGCCACTGTGGTGTGGGCCGGGAGGTTGCTGCTGATACTGCTGATGGGCGTATGGATCATGAGTGTGATCATGGAAGTCCTGCCGCATGCCATCCATCGTCTGTCCCAGTTGTCCCATACAGATCATTAAATCTAACATTGTGGGGTCAGCAGTAGTGTGGTACATACCTGGGCCTTGATGCCCTAGTTGCCCTATGGGTGCTCCCTCGTCCTTTGATTCTTTAAGCTCACCAGTCTAGATATTACCCCGATGCCCCACTAATCGGTATACCCCATTAAACTTCTTCATCATGTGCATATTGATCAATACTTGGGTGTCAACAGGTAGAATGGGTATGTCCATCTCTGCGAGTGTACCAATGTGCTCAGGAGACAATGTATGGTCCACCAAAGATATGGCTGTTGGAACAGTAGCCAGTGGCTCTAGTGAAGAACTTGGCCAAACCGTAGGCCAAGTTGCAAGGAACTCCATCAATCAAACAGTGCAAGTGGAGAAGATCTCTGATGGTCACCACACCTGTGCTATATTTTCTTCTCCCGATAGAAAGGACAATGCAATGGTGTAGGTACCTGTGAAGAGGATGTCTAATCTTGGTACCCTTCTGGCTATGCGGGTCAAATGGCCCAGACCCGATCCTACTCCAGAATGCTGAAGCTTCTCCCTCTGCAAACTACCCTTTGCTGTCTGTAAAGATTAGCTCTGTAATCTCCCTGTGCCTATATAATCCCATTTTTACCCCAAACTGTGCCAATGACATTTCATACCAATGTCTAGCCATCCTGAAACATACACAATCATGCATTTCCATACTCACTACCGGCCTATCAAAATGGAAGGTTGCTAGAAAATCAAGGGTGAGCTCATAATAGGTTGCTTCCCTAATGGAAAAGAATCTCTGCCATGGCTTTGTGATCAGGGGAACTGCACTTTCCAAGAGATTTATATCCTCCAAGGTTAGATAGCAAATTGTCTTGTGTGTTTCGAAGGTTTGCCTTAGCAATGTGGGCAGTGTTTGATAGGCATGGACCTCGATGGCATCATCGGGGTCAAAGATAAGCCACGGGTGCAAATCCTGTGGCCCTTCTGGCATGGGCTGCGGGTGAAAAGGCGGTGGAGGAGATGGTGGAGTCTGCGGTGAGCCACCCATATGAGCAGACGAGGATGAACCCGATCTAGAGCCCGATCGAGTGTTTCTTCTCTTTCGCCCCGCTTGTCAGGAAGACTCAACAATGACCTATACAATCACCATTTAAATGAGTTAGTATATAATAACAAGAATAACTCAACATATATATTTTAGTAGCGCCAAAAACTTGATATGATGTACATTACGATGCATATTAGTGCCAAAAACTTGATATGAATCATGTTTTAGAAAAATATATGTATATACTTTTTGGACCGCACAAGGGAGACACAAATTCGGGCATGGTTATGGCACGGTTTATGTTTCTCGAGTCCCTAAAATAGTTAATTGCAATAAATTAAACAAGATGCAAATTCAAACGGTGCAATATGACTACTAGTATAGGTGGTCAAAATGTTGAGTTTTGAAAAGTCAAACCCGTCAAAATTCTTGATCTAATTGAACTAATCAACAATTTCCCACAAGCTTTGTTGATACATAAACACATTCAAACAAGATTCATGTTTCAATTTGTATTTCTAGGCTCAAGAGTTCTAAGTCAAAATCGAGAACCCAAATCATACGAGTGGAACAAATCTGTCTAAACGAGGCTAAAACAAGTTATATTATGATCTCACATGGTCAAATATGTATTTAGATTAAGCAATAATTTCAGAATCAACATATTCATACCAAAATTCAAAACGAAACCCTAGCCCTTATTTGAACAAAATCATCCACAAATGAAGCAAGAATCGACTCAAAAACGATAATGGACAAGTTTACATACCTTAGGGGAAAGATTAGAAGCAAGAAACGAGAGAAACCGTGAGAAATCGGGGGTTTTGGAGTGTTTTCGGCTGACTACGAGCGAGTTTGGGGTTTGGGATTTTGAGAAAAATGAAGCTGCTGCTGTGTTTAATCTCCAGACCCGCTTTTGACTGATGCACGGTCGTGCAATGGGATGCACGGCCGTACATCCCCCCTTTTGACCAGATTTTTGATTTTCGAGTTATTTTCCAGCCTAGTGTTTTTAGAAAATAAAATTACATATTTATAATTAAAAATTAATTAAAAACTAATTTAATTTTTCCAAAACGTATTACCTAAAGAAATAACATTGGTCAACGGGGAGCATCTCTAATAAAATTCCCTAATTTATATTTGAAAACTTACCTCTTTTGCTGAAATCCCATATTTTGAGTATCGGGCTTGTCATTATCAAAAATAAAGAAGAATGTAAAATCTAAACACGTAAAACCGTTCGAAAGTGTTACGCCTATTTTTAAAATACTTTCGAATGGTGGCACTTGTATCTGTTAAATTTTCTTAGCAAGATTTTATGAGTTGTGATCCTTGAGAGTTCTTGCAAAGATAGATTAGCTATCACAAGTAATAAAATAAAATTAAAATAAAAAGGAAAAATAAAGTAGAAATAAAACAAAAATAAAATAAAGATGAACATAAAATGAAAATGGAAAATAAGGTAGAATTAAAACAAAAGGAAAATAGACTTAAATAGTCAGTCCAACGACTTAGATCTTTCGCAGAATAACCGTATCCACGGCAACGGCGCCAAAAACTTGATAGTGTGTTTTATATGTAGAAAAAAATATAAATATATATATCCTTGGCAACGACACCAAAAACTTGATGGCGTGGTTTTAGTAATAAATATATTCTATTTGGAGCTACACAAAATCAGGTTTTAAATTTATAAATTAAAATGATAATTACTTCAACTAAATACACACACAATAGGCAAGTGTACCTATCGCAGCGTAGTATAGTATGGGTAAGAACCAAGTATCGAACCATGGACAAGGATCCCGTACTCAACCCTCGCAATTGTCTGACTAGGATAATAAGTTGGAAAATGGGTTTTGTTTAAAAGGAAAATAAAAAAGATAAGAAATGTAATTAGAAAGGTTATCTTGTTTAAGACGTTACTCTAGTTGTTATCCCTTGTTAATTAATGTTATAATTAAAGTAAGGTTGGTCATAATTACTAGTACTAACCCTTTCGATAGGAGAGTTAGCATTTCGTAACGGAACAGTGGATACGGTCGGCCAACTGTTCCCTAACGAATCTCCGGACCCTGAACGGGGTCTCAAGTCCGCCGGTTATTCGTGATTCATTATTCGGACTAAGATTATCCAATGACTGACGTACGTCATGTCTTGTAACTTCCTTTGGAAAGTCGGAATGTGCAACTCCCTCCAGAGCTACTTTATGAACGCTTGGACGTAACAAATTATGTTCTTAAATAGTTGTCTTTACTTATAATATTATTTTAAATAAATAGGACTTTCATTCTCAAGATCAAACCACCTGGTCTGGTTAGGGCTCAAACGACCTGTTGAATACCCAAACCTCCAATCAACCCATAATATTAAATCTATACTAACTGGCCGTGATAGCACCAAGATTTGTATATAGACCGTACAAACATCGAATAAGCTTCCCAAACAAGAAGTCTTGCTTAAGTAACTCACAAGATTTAAGATTATTAGATTGGTTTAAAGATCACTTATTCTTGTCTTTTTAAGATAAATCATAGTAAAGACTTTAAAAACATAACATACTAAAATACTTCATTAATTAATTAAAGTTCAACCAACTCGAGCAACGCAAGAGAACTAGCCATGAATGACCATACAAGTGACTCCACTAACCCTTAGACAATGTGTGAAAGTGTTCCAACACCAAGGGAGAGCGGGTATAGGTTGTCTCTTGCTTGCTTGAAGAAGAAGAATTGTTTCGTATTATAAGATTAAAAACATAAAATAAACAAAGGAAAAGCTAAAACGGACCAAAACCGAGGGAGTTCCGGCTCTAGCAGAGCTCTAGGGCCTTCCCAACCCATGGTAGTGGACACCTAAAACACTAGAATGAGCTTGCTATTTATAGTCAAATATTTTGGCAATGCACGACCGTGCATTGGATTGCACGGGAGTGCAAAGTACCATTTTCTTTCACTTGCGGAATCTGTCAGCTTTTGGGAGTATGGGGAGCAAAATAGGGATTTGCACTGCATTGCCCTATTTTGCTTTCCGTTGACTTTTTGACTTCCTGCTTTGACTTCCTACATCCGGTTTCGTTCAATTGGCCCCCGAATGCTGATTTCACCTTGATTTTGAGTGTTTTCTTCATGTTTTTGCAAATCCGGGTCAATTATCCTATCGGAACACAAATGAGTGGATTATGCATCAATTATTATTATATTGTCTCTAATTGTGTTGATTTCGGGGATAATTATGCGTGCAAAACATGTATAATTTACGTCATATCAGTGGGCGTAGACATAAGAGGAGACGTGTAAGACCCCCAAACCGGGCATCCTACACCTGGTTCTCATCACTGGGTATTCCCTTATAAAACAGTTCATTTCTTTCAAAGCAATCAGCGAAAGTCTTATTTGAAAGCATCATTATCTATTTTAGTTTCTTATCGTTATTAACCTTACCTTATGAATGCCTGCACATCGATCTGAGTAGCACCGCTCCCTAGCTAAGATACGTCGTCCCCGGAACTCACCTACAAAACAAGCTAACGTACATACAAAGTCACATACGCTGAGTGAGTTCTAACAGTTTATTTTAAATAGAAACGTTCGTGTCACCGCTAATATTTAATTCAACTCAGGACATTGTTGTCCTTAATAATATAGGTTTGTCGTTTATTGACATATTGATAACCCTCATTATCTTACAATATCCCATAAGAGTTCACCAACCCTAGACTCAACCCACAGCCATGACCCCGTAACTTCTCCGATACGGACCGAACTTACCGTTCGACTAACATGTACCTTACCCAAGTATCAGCACAAACTTTGATTCAAACATTCAGACTCATAAACATAGACTCGCCCAGCCCTAATCACGACTCTTGTCAGGCCTTCCACACATTAGTCGTAATCACGACCTCGTTCCCCACACCACAATCAATCTATTGCTTAATATCAAAGCAATAATATCACAACACATAAATCATCAATAAACACTTGCATGCAATATATATATATATATGTATATATATATCAAAATAACTACATACAACACTTACCTCATCACAACCGCCCTCGTCAGGGCTTTCATCATACTCCGAGCTCAACACTATCACCCTGGACATTTTCACCTTAAGTGACCACTCAAAGGACCTCGTCCTCCATAATCTCGTTTGCCGTGTCACAAGGACAGCGACACAGACACACACAAAAATAAGTACATAACACATAACAACATACTAGCACATACCATGACTCGTTATCTAAGCATGAAGCCCGCACACATTCTCAAGATAACACACCCTATATATACTCGTAAAACGTTTAAACTCATTTCCCCACTCATCCCGAGTAACTCATAGAGCGACACACACCAATCATACCCAAACCCCTAGTTCACACAACCTAAGGACCACATAAACCCTTAGTTTCTTTATTACATATTTATCCCATAAAACACTTCGAGCTTAGTCGCAAATCATAATACGTTGATTAATGAAATAGTAACACGAGTATGTACGATAGCCCCAAAATTGTAAAAATAGTAAAAAGAAGATTAGAAACTAACTGATTGCGAAGGTCCAAGTCCTGCTCAGCAATCGTTCTCTCGCTCGAAACCCGAACTTGTCAACGTATGATCACATGATCAGAATGTTGTTGGAATATCGTGCACCCGTTTTAACATTTAAAACAAACTTTATAAAATTAGGTTTACAATTGCGGAAGCGTTTACAAAAGCACACAATAATAAATATCTGATCTTTTCTGACAGTGATCCGATTACACAGCGTTTAGACAATAATAAATAGATAAATAAACACAACCATAGGGTGTTTAGAATTTATACCTTCGAAGAATAACCGGATTGTAACACTCGGGTACAAAGAACGTCACGGTAGATGACTTTAACCGAACTCGTCACACCAAAACACTCTAAACGAGAACCCGGTTCTCTCCCTTCCTTCCGGTTCGGCTCTCGAGAAAACAAGGGAACACAGCGGTGGCGCACGGCAGGGACGGTGGCGGCGAGTGGTGGCCGCTGATAACTGGTCACGACGGCGGTGGAGTGGCCGGTTGGTCACGGACGACGCAGGGGGGGGGGGGTCCGTTCCTCCTTCTTGCGCAAACTCCTTGGTGGCTAGAGCTAGTTTTAGGGTTTTAACATAGTGATATATTTATAGTAAATCATATTACCATTTAAACCCTGAATAATTAATCTTTAATTATTAACTTATTAACACTTAATCAGTTCTAGTCCTTGTAGTTTATAATTACATTAATCATAAACTATTTTACGCAAACCGAACTGGTTTTATATTTAAATATAAAAACCTGTTAATATATATTGCACTAATATATACATAACACCACATTCCGTCTTTTGTTTATTTAATTATTCTCAATAATTAAATACAACAACAACCAATAAATATTTCTCTAAATATTTAATCCACCGAATTCCAAATTCGTGTTTCGTGAAATAATGTTTAACATTTAACAGATATAATTTGTTCTTTGCCCAAAGTGTAACTTTTCGGATCGTACCTCGATAGCAACGTTGATATTAACGATGATCGGACATCTAATATCCAACAATTTCCCACTTGGTCGATTCATCGATTAATCGGGTCAACGTAGACAGTGGTGGACGCCTAGCTGCATCTCACTGCTCCTAACAAGGTATGGCGTATTTATAATCGTCAACTAATTCCTTGTGTTCAAGTAACCTTTACTTAACCAAGTACAATAGCCATGGTAAACATATCTATGTGTCCTTTCTGTTTAGGTCATCCGTTGAACATGAGACATGGATACAAGTCACTTCTCATATGTGGTTCAACTATTCTTGTTCTCGTTCTCTAATTCAAAAATGGTCTAAACAAACTACTCTTTAGTTTGTGCGTTGCCACGAGATTTATACCAGTTTGAATCAACGAGGGCGCTAAAATGTCCAAATCCTAATCAAAGGATAACAGAATTCTTTTGGACACGTACAACTCCCACTTAAATTCAGATTACTCCTGAGCATATCCTTATTACTGCCTGTTAAGGTACAGCGTTAGATAAGATCAAAGAACAAACTTCAGTCAGAGTTAGTTCAATTGCGCGCCTTAGGTCAAAGGATCAATAGATCTTACCATATTCAAAACTTCTCAAGACCTTGATCCATGAAGATAGTTTTGAAGCGAGTTACGTTCAATAATCATTCTCTAATGATTATTTGTGAATATGACGTCCAACCGTTTGGACTTTCATTCCTAATGAACCAATCATCCAATTCACAATAGTTTTTTGTTCAGATTGATTCCCACGAATCTGATCGACTACGAAAATTTAGAATATAATATATATATTCAAGGATTTCTAAAACGTATAAAATATCGAACATAGAAAACATCTATTTATAATGCATTTAACCTTTAAATCAATATAAAACACTAATGTTTCTATATGTTGTTCGAAAACACCCAATACTAACAAATCAAACTCAAGTCTAGCATGTCTAACACCTATCAACATGCTCCTCATCCACATAATGAGGTATAGGTTTAGCAAATGGGTCAGCTAGATATTGATTTGTGTGAATTTTGTTTTATCATGATGTCTTTAAGTTTCATGGTCTCATTAATGAAACTTAACGGTGGAAAATCCTCTTTCGGAACTCCTTTCCAAACTACTGGAATTTATCTGAACTCCTTTCAGAATAATATCTTCTAATGTTTTCAAGTCACAACATCTCATGTTTGTGTAATTGTTATTGATGAAACCTTTTCATTAGATAACGCTGATATATCTTATGGTGTACTCATCTAATCATTTTAAATGATCGTCTTTTAGTGTTAATATCTTAACTTTTAAGACAGTAGTGTTTGACCGATAAGTTGTTATAACTAGTTATGATCTTGTTTCAAGAACCCTTCTTGATAGTCAAAGTTGGTACTCTTGGCATCTTATCCGATAAGATAGTTTAATCTCATCATAACACTTTATGATCACCATTATTTGCTTCTCAAGCAGTATCCTTTTCTTCCGTCATAATTAAATTTCAAAGTTCTTTCATTGTATGAAAAATATTGATAAAGCTCATTATCTTTCAGATGAAACTATATGAACAATTTCACTTTCATCCCATCCTTATCATTAGGGTTTATAGATAATGTTAACAAAAATTGTTAACGATTTGTCTCTATTGATTTGTCACACAAGTCATTTAAGGCAACTTTATCAACGTCAATGGATTGCTTTGATTCTTACCCTAGAATCCTTCGTTTATATATCTTATATATATGGATGCAATCAACGCGAGCTTTGAAATTATTCTCTAAAGATACTTTATCTTTCAATGATATGTTTAAACTCGTAATTTTAGCAATGTATCACAACATTCTATGATAACACTTATCATCCCCTTCTATGGTGTTTCCATGTATCTCTTATGCATTCCTCTTTGATAATGTGTCTTTACACATTTCTTTGTTATAGGTACTTACTCCCACTGGCTTTTGCATCTATCATATTGAATCTCCTTTGATTTGATCTTATCAAATTAATGATTCAACAGTCTTAGACATATTCAGACATTTATACTCTACTCGAAGCTACTTTATTACAAGAACATTCTAGTATTCATAATACAGGTTCATTTGGATTAGTTTGTTCAACTTGTCAAAACTTGTAATCTCTTTCCTTTCAAGGAAACTCGAAATGTAATTCCTATTCTATCAACTTTTGATAATATATCAGGCTCCTAGTATAAACGATCCATTTGTTGTTTTCAAAACAACTTCTACATCTTGATGAATCTTATTCATGTATAGTCTGATCAAATCTTTATTTTTCATAATATGGATTGTGTGTCTGGATCATCACCAGGTGATTTTGCTAAAGAATCTTATTCTTTCATCACACGATCTCTTATGTCTATTGTAAAAGATCTTATCTTTTACTTATGATAAACCTTCATATATTATCAAAGATCTCATTTTTGTGTATATATATGAACTTTGTGTTTACGCAATTGAATAATACCATTTAGTCATAACTTTAAACAACAATTGTTCATTGTTTAAGAATTAGGTATATTTCGGTCATGAACATCTTCAATCTCATGATTAAGTTTGAAAGCTTATTAAGGCGGTACACGAAACTCTTTCGTATAGTAGTTCATAACATCCTATCCTTATTTGTTTATTGGATTCTTTCTACATATTCATATCACATATGAATTGTCATACCTGTTCTGCATGAACCTTACGGTTCAAGTCTAATGATTTAGACTGTGTCAATTTTGGGCAGCTGTTTTCACATAACTAACTACTTTAGTCTTGAAGTAGTGATAACTTTTACCGCTATTTTATATCTTATCTTATAAGATAGTTTCCAGAGAAATCTTATAAAGTCATATGTAAACATTATATCTTATATATATATATATATACCCTTTTACAAGACTTAATGTCTTTCATGATATCTATTAGATCTGATCTAATGAAGTATCTAATGGACTTGAATAACACGTGATGTAGTGCAAAGCACACATCTTTAATCCTAGTGTTTTAGTGAGTTTTTACTTCGTTTTGTGTTTGTTTTGATTCGTTTTTATGTACATTTGAGTCTGTTGTGTATTTGTAGGAGCTCGTGGAAATTATAAGTGAATATACGAAGAAACCAAGCACGAGAATGAAGCCGGGAGATTAAAAGTGAAATTGTTGACATTGATGTTCCTCGCGGCACGTGGGAGAGGAGAAGAGAAATCTTCGCGGTACGCGAGGGAAGCCAGATGCGCGCCCGACTATTTTGTTCCTCGCGGTACGCGAGGGACCTACACCAAATGTCTCGCCGTACGCGAGAAGACCGTAAATCCGTAAAAACTCTAATTTCGATTTTAAATAGATTTTTATGTCCATATTTTGGGGAGTTCGTATTCCAGTCGTTTATAGAGAGCCAAGGGGCTATTTTGGGAGCTAGGAAGCTGATTGGAGTGAAAAGCTTGAGTCTTTGAGATCCGGGTTCGTTGTTTATGCGTTTTCGGATTGCAAGATTGAAACTTTATCTTTGATTTGGATGTTTGATACCAAGGTTTGTGTTTATTCTTCTGTTTTTTGTTATTTAAGCATGATCCTAGGCTAAAACCATAGTATTGCTGGGGTCTTATGATGAATACATGCTAAAGTATGATTTTTATCGGTTTTTGGTTACGTTTAATGGAGTTATGATTTAGTAAAGATCTTGATTTGATTATTTATGATGTTAGTGCATGTTTAATTATGATTGTGTGGTTGATTATGATTTCCTGCATTGATTGTGGTTGTCTGCCAGTTTAATCTTCGTTTCTATGTCATAGATCTTAGGGTTTGTGATTGTGAGTGGTTTCTAGACGTAGTAGCCATAGGGATCGTAGTTGATTGCTGATTAGAAGTGAACGTGTGTCCTAGTTCAATACCCGAGAGGTGAGAATTAGTCATTTAGTCTTCGTCATTAGGAATCCGAGTGTTAACAGTCTGAGAGGACGTTAGTGTTATGTGTCTAGTGATTGTAGCTATCCGAATCATAGTAATTGTCTTGAGATTACCCCGAGCATTCTTCGAGTGTATCGGTAGACGGAGAGACTGAGAGGTAATCTGTCCATTAGGGTACTTATCATAGTTGGAAATACCTGAGAAATGATCCAACAATCTGGTGAGTTAGTACACTTTAGGTAGCTTGGTTGGTGACACCCTGAGAGTGATTAAGGATCCACTAGGTTGTCTTTAGTAGTCATCTTTAGATAGAGGTGCACAAAAGAACCGGAACCGGAACCGATCCGATGGATTATCCAAAACCGGATCCGGTGAGAACCGGTTTTTTTAGAACTGGTCCGGATATTATGAGAACCGCCGGTTCCGGGACCGGTTCTGGGTTTTTTGACGGACCGGTTAAAAATCGGATAAAAATCGGATTTTTTGGAACCGGTTTTTTTCGTACATTTCGGAACCGGTTCTAGCCGTTGGGGTTAAAAAAAACGGCTATATAGCCGTTTTATGGCCGTTTTTTTGTTTTTTTTTTTGTTTTTAAGGATTGAAATTTAGTATAAATAGGTATTGGGTGTTTGTGTTAGTTCACCACAACATTCTAGCTCTCAAAACTCAAAAACGCTCTCAAAACGCAAAAAAACGCTCACGTTAAGCAAAAAAAAAACGCTCTCATGGCTTCCGCTTCCGCAAGCACTCAAAATTCGGTTGGTGGTTCTACTAGCGATGTTACGGTTGTGTCAATACTTCCTTGCTCCCGAAACCAAGAAATATGGGCTTATTTCGATTTATGCGAAATGTCGAACGGCTCGCAAAAGGCTCGTTGCAAACGTTGTGGTAAACTTTTGGCTGCGACGGGAAATAGCAGTTTAAGGAAACATATTGCTAGTCACGCAAGACACACTCAAGAAGGTGAAAATCAAACTCAAATTGGTAGGGATGGAGGAGTTTGGCAATACAATGTCGAAAGTGTTCGTGAGAGAATGGCACATTTCGTCATTCAAGAAGGCTTGCCTTTTGATCATTTTGATAATCCGCGCTTGACGAGGATGATACAAGAGACGCTTCAACCGAATTACACAAATGTAAGTCGTTCTACTTTGAGAAGAGATTGTTTAAAAATGTGGAAAAGAGCCAAAAAAGAATTAATTTTAGGTTTTGAAAAATTAAATACCGGCATTAACTTAACAACGGACGTTTGGTCCGCTCCACATGGTTTACCCGAATCGTACTTTTGCGTTACCGCACATTGGGTTCAACCGGAGTCGTGGCAAATGATGAAGCGTACGATTGCGTTTGATTATTTTGGATATCCACATACCGGTGAAAACTTATTTTATATTTTAGACTCGGTAATTCAAACTTATAAAATTCAACCGAAAATATTTTCAATATCTTTTGATAACGCTTCAAATAACACAAACGCGGTCGAAAAATTAAAAATAAAATATGAACCGCCTTGTAACGGTGTTTTTTTTCATAGTCGATGTGTTGCACACATCATTAACTTGGTTGTGCAAGACGGTCTAAACGTCCAAGAAATAAGAGACGTAAAATAAAATTTTAAAGTGATGTTACGTGAAGTTTTTAGCACAAGCAAAAAAAGATATATAAACTATAGAAACTTGTGCCAACAAACGGATTCCATCTTTTTAGGTCCGAATTGGGACGTACCTACTAGATGGAACTCGACTTGGAAAATGTTTGAATCGGCCTTAAGGCAAAGAATTACTTTAAAACATTTCCATGATGAACTTGTGCAAAAGAAACGTTGTTTACAAAAATTTGATAATATAAGTTGGGATATGATCGAGAAACTAACTAATTTGCTTGAGGTTTTTAAAAATGCAACTACATGTTTATCGGGAGTTTATTATCCCACGTCTTCGCTAATACTTCAACAATTATACTTAATATGTAATAAATTAAAAGAGTTTGAATATCACGGCACTATTTTTGAAAAAATGGTAAAACCTATGAAAGCTAAATTTAAAAAATATTTTTCAGAAATGCCGGCCGTTGTTACATGTTCGGCCGCCTTAAACCCAACGATTAATGTAACCGGTGTTGAAACATTAATTGGATCAATATCGGATGATTTAAATATGTTCGAGGAAGACTCAAATTTTGAATCAAATGCAATAAGAGATTTCAATTCGGCTTTTAATAATATGTTTGATTATTATTTACGCAAATATGGTGGAAGTGGTGATCCATCAAACATACGTGAATCAATGGGTTCGGGTTCAACTTCTAGTTGTTCAAGGAACCCGATGCTAAATTTATTTAACACTTTAAGAAACGAAAATACTAAACGAGCTCGTGGAACCACACCAAGTAGCGAGCTTGGGAGATATCAAGCAACCGACTTTATTTCTACTCTAAGATCCGAAGAGTTTGAAAACTTTGATATCTTGAGTTGGTGGCAAGGAAGGGAATCCCAATATCCCGTTCTAGCCGCAATGGCCCGTGACCTACTAACCGTCCAAGCTTCCACGGTAGCTTCGGAATCCGCTTTTTCTCTTAGTGGCAGGGTTTTATCTATTCGAAGAACGAGGCTTACACCGGAATCTATGGAGATGTGTATTTGCTTGAAGGACCATTTGGATGCCGCCGAACGTGTACAACATGTTGCAAAACTAGAAGGCGAGCTTGACGTTGAACAAGAAATACATGAATTCGAAGTAGAACATGGGGCGGCGACTCCACTTTCGGACGAAGAACAAGCTTACGATGAAGCCCAACGTATCTCAAGCGAAGAAGAATGAAAACCGATGTTACAAAGACTACGACGAAGAATATTGAAAACATAATAAATAATTAATGCTTTGTGATTCAATTATGTTTTTTGTATTTTTTTTGTACGAACTATTGTTAAATAACTTAAAAAAATCTACAAAATAAATAAAACATGTATTTTATAGTGTATCTTTGTTAATTTTTAATTTATTTTTTTTCGGAACCGGTGGAACCGGTTTTTTTTAACCGGTCCGGTTCTAAATATCCGAACCGGTCCCAATAGGTTCCAAGTCTCCACACCCGGAACCGGATCCGAACCGGAACCGGTTCTAATGGATCCAGTTATTGACCAACTTTGACGGAACCGGTCCGGATCCGAACCGGATCCGGTTCCAAAAAAAAAACCGATTTGTGCACCTCTATCTTTAGAAACCCAAATCCATTATAGTTTCCATAACTGGTAGAAGTTGTGCTTTGCAAGTAGGATTCCGACCTAGGTGATATTCTTCCCACTCTTGATTTCATCTTTAGTCTTCGTCTCGATAGTTGAGTCGTTCTAGTTTTCTGCATTCATTAGTATAATCTTTAGTGTAGAAACCCCCCAAACCAAATCATATTTAGTCCGAGTCAGAGTCTAGTATAGTTATTCAGTGTCTTTTGGGTTCGATATCCGGACTTTGTTAGGCTATATTACATTGATCGGTACACTTGCCAGTTGTGTGGTCTAGTATTAGGTCGAGTCTAGGTTTTATAAATTTAAAGCTAGAGAGTCTAGATTAGGTTTTATTTGTTAGTTTTTTATAGACCGTCCGGACGACATCAAGTTTTTGGCGCCGTTGCCGTGTACACTTGGCGATAGCAATATTAGCTTTGACTAGTTCTTTTAGTGATTTTTGGTTTATTTGAGTCTTTTGTTTTCTTTTGAGTCTTGTGTGCTACTTGTCTTATGTGCTACATGTGAAGTCTTATCTGAGTGTCTAATTTAGAATCGAGTCTTTCTTTGTGTCTTTGAGTCTTTATTCTATTTCCTTCTTAGAGTCTTTCTGTTTATGCACCATACTCGTTCGCAAGGATCACCATCTTTTACAGCTTTTTCTGAGCCTGAACGAGAGCTTCACGAGCGCACCCGCGACTTCTGGGAGCGTATAGAGGAGCTGTGCAAATCCAAGGTACGTTCTACTAGCCCAGTTCCATTTTCTATCATGGGCGACGCTGTCCACCAGCGAGACGTACCATGCACCAGAGGGCCAGTGATGGGGCGAGATCTTCGATCACACGCCCCACTATTCTGAACACCAATTCTTGGCAGATCCCATCACATGTCATTAGTATGATCACTCATGCTACACAGTTCCATGACCTTGAGGATGAGGATGCACCCGGACATTTGTCCCGCTTCGCGCGGATATGTGATACATTCAATAACACGGGTGTGTCTAAGGACGCAATCTATTTGCGTCTCTTTCCAGTCTCCCTTTCTGGGAGTGCATCTACTTGGCTTGACACTCTCCCTGGCAATTCAATCACCAAATGGGATGATCTCGAAGCCAAGTTCTTCAAGAAGTACTATCCACCTTCCAGGGCCGCTCGCCTTAGGGATCAAATCCATTCCTTCTGGATGAATCCCGACGAGCCTTATCACTTGGCCTGGGAGCGGTTCAATGCGCTGTTGAGCCGATGCCCCCAGCATGGTCTCTCTGACTGGGTGCTAGTGGAGAAGTTCTATAATGGCCTTACCTTCGAGAAGCAGCAAATATTCAACACAGATGCGGGAGGCCATATCATGGAGAGACTCGAGCCTGAGGAGTGCAAGGAAATGTTCGAGAGCTTCGCTTAAGCTGAACAGCAGCACCCACGATCTGTTAGGAATTCCATTCCTACTGCTAGAGCACCCGCCTCTTCTCCTAGAGGTGTGCATCAGGTCACTCCTGATTCTAGCGTGGCTGCTGCACTCGCCATAATGGCTAACGAGATTAAGAAGCTGAAGCTCAGTGCTCTAAGGTGTGAGGTGTGCAGAGGAGGCCACGACACCCGAGATTTCCCAGTGAATAATCAGGAGCACGTTAGCTATGCCGACAACTAATACCAGAACCGAGGATACAACACTAACAATTCATTTGGCTCGGGATGGAGATCTGGAAACAACCCGCCTGGGTTTAATGGCCGCCAGCAGCACCTGTATGGAGGAGGAGAAGCAGGAGCGAGCTCGAGAGGCAGTGTCAGCTCGAAGAAGATTGAGGAGATACTTAAGACCAAGACACAGCTGCTCGCTCAGCTGGTGCAGAACTATAGAGATGCTCGGCAAAGACTGGATAGCCACGACACTCTTCTGAAGAATCAGCAATCGGCGTTCCAGGATTTGTAACGCACGGTAGGAGACATCGCTAGGAGTCTGAAGGATCGACAAGGAGGTCCATCTTCAGGCCCCAATGCTTCAGTGATGGCCTTATCGGTGAAGAGTGTGGAGAGGAGAGAGGTCGAAGAGGATGACTCCCACTCAAGTGAGCATAATATTCCCTCGGTGGAGGAGGTGAATAAAGTGGATTGGAGAGCTCGATTCGATGAGATCGATGCTAGGATGCTTAAAGAGACCGAGTCGAATGCTATTTCAACAAGGAGCATGAGAGTAGAGGAGGATGAGAGCCCACTGGTAGTAGAGGAAGAAGAACCGGTGGAGGAAGAGATAGTAGTTGAGATGCCTGTCGAGAAGGTAGAGGAGAAGAAGAAGGGGGTGGAGATGAAGTCCCCCGAGGTTGACTTGAGTCATATCCCCTATCCAGCACGTGTATTGCCACATAAAAAAGCTAGGGAATATGGTCACTTCCTTGATATGTTTAAACAACTCAAGGTCAATCTCCCGTTCATAGAGGTCCTCCAGCATATGCCCAACTATGCTAAGTTCTTAAAGGATCTTCTTTCCAACAAGAAGAAGCTTGGAGGGATCTCTGAAGTCTCACTTAGTGAGCAATGCTCTACGGTGGTGCAGAACAAGCTTCCTGAGAAATTGGGAGATTCGGGTCGTTTCACGATCCCATGTCTCCTAGGCAGTTTGCCCTTACACCACGCGTTGGCCGACTTAGGTGCTAGCATCAATCTGATGCCCTATTCCTTATACAAGCAGCTAGACCTTGGTGAACCGCAGCCGACGCGCATGAGTATATCCTTGGCTGACCGTTCAGTCAAGTATCCACGGGGAATTGTGGAGAACTTGTTAGTGAAAGTTGGCAATTTTGTCTTCCCCGTGGATTTTGTCATCCTAGATATGGAGGTGGATAACAAAGTCCCGCTCATCCTAGGATGCCCGTTCCTACGTACCGCTAAGGCGATGATAGATGTCTTTGACGGGAAGCTCACACTTCGCGTGGGGGATGAGTCAGCTACATTTGATGCTGTAGAGTCCGTGAAGGATGTTGGCGAGCATAGCCACTCCATGTGCATGCTTGATTCTTTCATGGACCACCATTGGGACTCCGATCCGATGTTAGAAGTTGGTGAACCCGCCCCGAATATAAAAGAACCATCTGAGTGGGCGTTGGAGTTAGAAGGGTTGTTAGATGAGCCGGACGATTATGGCGATGAGGTGCCTAATGATCTGCTGGAGATGATGGCAGAATTTGAAGATATCATAGGCAAAACCCCAAGTGTGGGAAAATTAGAGGAAATTGTTGAGGATACTGATGATCCTGGTGAAGGTTTAAGGGTCACATTGTTAGAAATACCCATACCCGAGCACTTATCCATCATTGTTAATCATCCTGAGGGGGAGAACAGTTGAGCAGAGCCCTAGTGCTAGTGCCCATAGGTCTAGACCACCCCGTAAGAGGACCCGTGAGTTGAGTGCTTCATATGATTTAAGGATAGAGCGAACCCCAAGTGTGGGGATGTTGAGAGGTGATAAATTACTTGGTTATTTGTTGCATATTACATTCGGACCGGGTAGATTTAAGTTGTGGTGGAAGGAGCTGAATGATAGAGGTCCATTGTTTGATATTAGTTTGTTACTAGATTGGAGAATCGGTAGGCCGCGTAGGATGAAGGCGGTACCGGTTAGGATCAAGGAGAAGCCTCCTGATAGGCTTGTTTGAGTCTCGGGCAAGTGCTCGGGATGTAGAATTTGTGTGCTTTACTTGGTTTGAGTCCGTGTCTTTTTATTTGTTTTTTGGTATATGTTTTGTTTGTGTCGTGGTTTGCAGGAATTCGTGCTTGATTCGGTGAGGAAAATCATCGGGAATGAAGTTCCAGGTATGTTTATATATGTTTTTATGCTTGGGACATGTTTTTGAGGAATTTGGGTGAAACAAAATTTTAAATGATCAAAATTTTTCTAAGTATAAAATTGGAAAAATTTTGAAACTTTATGTGAATAACAGTCCCTCGCGGTACGCGAGGGATTTGGTGATCTGTTTTCACAGTACGCGAAGGACAAACCACATGGCCGGCTTAAATGCCACTCCTTCGCGGTACGCGAGGAGTGGCCGCCTGATGTCTCGCGGTACATGGGGGAGTGCTGGATTTGCCCTTCTTTCTTGTTTTCCCATAGCTTCGTTCACCGTTCACCACTCTCACCACCATCATCATCCATCCTCCTCTATCCACCATCCATAACCACCACTATCATTCACACCATCCATTGTCACCATCCATATTCACCGACCACCATGACCATGGGAGACTAGAAACCATTCATGACCGATGACCTACCTTGCTGTGGCATTCATTTCTATGTGTTTGCCACCCATTGAGTATGTTTCTCTGCTATCTATCTTGAGTCTTAGTGAGTCAGTCGAGTCTTTATTTTTAATTTGAGTCAGTTAAATGCTGCGGGTTTGTTGTGAGGTTTATTTTGCAGGATTTATCATTCCGCCCGTACTCAATCTCCATTCGGGCGAAATCGATTATCACTTGTACACAGTTTGTAAAAGCAACCCGATAGGAAGTTTGTGTAACCACGACCGAAATGCTATACGGTGCACACGTGGAAGAGTAATGCTGGACCATTCATGCTACATTACCAGCTAAGTCGCTTCATGTTTATTTTTGCATTTTTATTTTTAGTTGTGTCTTGCTTCACATTGAGGACAATTTGTCTTTCAAGTATGGGGATGTGAGTGTTTAGTTGAGTCTTATTTGTTTTGTTTATAAAAATTTAAAAATACAAAAAAATTTGAAAAAATGTCTTTGGAAATAACTGCTTATACTTGGAAAATGATAGTAGAAGTGGATCTATTTGTGAGTTTAAATGATTAAATAATTGAAAACGTGTTTAATTAGTGATGTTTTGGTAGACCCAGCTAGCTAGTAAAGCTTAAATATCCTGTTTGTGTTAAATAGGATAATTAATTGAATAAAATCATGATATCTTGTGGGTATTCATCTTAGAGTATCGGTAATACTGAAACTGTCAACATAGGGTGATAGGTACCACGTTAAGTTAAAATTTAGAGGTTTTTGAAATTTTTTGGCACACCACTCTCTTTTTATGATAATAAATCCGAATTTGGTGGCACCTGCATTCCATATTCCATAATTTATGAGCTGATTTGATTAGAAAACTGAGTTTTGCTTATGTGTTTCCCTCTGGGATAGCGACTTGGAGGATACACCCCTAAGTGAGATTTATGTGCTTCATTGCTATGACTATAGTCTATGTGTTACCTTCCGGGATAGTGACTTGGTTGAAACGCCTCTAGACGAAAGTTCTTTTGCTTAATTATGCTCAGTTCCATCCATTCATTCATATTTCATATGATTTCTAAAAACCTGTAAATTTTAGTATAACATGGTAGGGTAAATCTATATGGTTTGATCCATGCCTAGACATGACCGTGAGACGGGATTAGGTAGAGCTGTAACTGTTAAGTGTGAGTCACATAGGTTGATTGATAAATGTATAAAATGAATTAGAACACGTAACGGGGGCTTGAAAGCTGGTGCTTGGGTTTAATCGGACAGAAATACTGATTATTGCTTTTTAACGCGCGAGTATGTTTTGCTAATTGGTAAATGATGTTTGTTAGTTAGATGCCAGTTATGATTTCATTTGCAGATTTTTCGAGGACGAAAAAAGGTTAAGTGTGGGGATATTTGATGTAGTGCAAAGCACACATCTTTAATCCTACTGTTTTAGTGCATTTTTACTTCGTTTTATGTTTATTTTGATTCGTTTTTATGTACATTTGAGTCTGTTGTGTATTTGTAGGAGCTCGTGGAAATTATAAGTGAATATACGAAGAAACCGAGCACGAGAATGAAGCCGAGAGATTAAAAGTGAAATTGTTGACATTGAAGTTCCTCGCGGTACGCAGGAGAGGAGAAGAGAAATCTTCGCAGTACGCAAGGGAAGCTAGATGCGCGCCCGACTATTTTGTTCCTCGCGGTACGCGAGGAACCTACACCAAATGTCTCGCGGTACGCGAGAAGACCGTAATCCGCAAAAACCCTAATTTCGATTTTAAATAGATTTTTATGTCCATATTTTGGGGAGTTCGTATTCCAGCCATTTATAGAGAGCCAAGGGGCGATTTTGGGAGCTAGGAAGCTGATTGGAGTGAAAAGCTTGAGTCTTTGAGATCCGGGTTCGTTGTTTATGCGTTTTCGGATTGCAAGATTGAAACTTTATCTTTGATTTGGATGTTTGATACCAAGGTTTGTGTTTATTCTTCTGTTTTTGGTTGTTTAAGCATGATCCTAGGCTAAAACCATAGTATTGCCTGGGTCTTATGATGAATACATGCTAAAGTATTGATTTTTATCTGTTTTTGGTTACGCTTAATGGAGTTATGATTTAGTAAAGATCTTGATTTGATTATTTATGATGTTAGTGCATGTTTAATTCTGATTGTGTGGTTGATTATGATTTCCTGCGTTGATTATGGTTGTCTGCCAGTTTGATCTTCGTTTCTATGTCATAGATCTTAGGGTTTGTGATTGTGAGTGGTTTCTAGACGTAGTAGCCATAGGGATCATAGTTGATTGCTGATTAGAAGTGAATGTGTGTCCTAGTTCAATACCCGAGAGGTGAGAATTAGTCATTTAGTCTTCGTCATTAGGAATCCGAGTGTTAACAGTCTGAGAGGACGTTAGTGTTATGTGTCTAGTGATTGTAGCTATCCAAATCATAGTAATTGTCTTGAGATTACCCCGAGCATTCTTCGAGTGTATCGGTAGACGGAGAGACTGAGAGGTAATCTGTCCATTAGGGTACTTATCATAGTTGGAAATACCTGAGAAATGATCCAACAATCTGGTGAGTTAGTACACTTTAGGTAGCTTGGTTGGTGACACCCTGAGAGTGATTAGGGATCCACTAGGTTGTCTTTAGTAGTCATCTTTAGAAACCCAAATCCATTATAGTTTCCATAACCGGTAGAAGTTGTGCTTTGCAAGTAGGTTCCGACCTAGGTGATATTCTTCCCACTCTTGATTTCATCTTTAGTCTTCGTCTCGATAGTTGAGTCGTTCTAGTTTTCTGCATTCATTAGTATAATCTTTAGTGTAGAAACCCCCAAACCAAATCATATTTAGTCTGAGTCATAGTCTAGTATAGTTATTCAGTGTCTTTTGGGTTCGATATCCGGACTTCGTTAGGCTATATTACATTGATCGGTACACTTGCCAGTTGTGTGGTCTAGTATTAGGTCGAGTCTAGGTTTTATAAATTTAAACCTAGAGAGTCTAGATTAGGTTTTATTTGTTAGTTTTTTATAGACCGTCTGGACGACATCAACATGTCTCACATGTATTTAATATTTCATGTCAAATAGATGGTATTGAATTCTCAATTCATAGTCAGGCAACAATCATAATGCATAAAATATTTAAATAATCAAGCAATATTCAAAAGAAAGTAAATACGGAATTTAATTTTGTTCCAGAAAAAAATAAAATAACATCATCAAATGGTGTAATCAACAACTCGAAGTAATCTTCAAGCTGTGTCCGTCTTCCTTTTCTTCTTCCTTTCCTTCTTTTCTTTCATCTATGCAAAATAGCAAGTTTTGTACACAAGTCAAAAGTCTTACTTTTAAATGATAAAGAAACAATGGAAAAAGTTGCCTAGATACCTGGAGTATATGCTTTGAAGCATTCTTTAGCAACAGCAGCTTCGGGCATCTCTCTTACACGACATCTGGGTTTAGAGAGGTGCTTCTTAGTTTCACCAATAGCTTTGCCTTTATCACCGGTCTTGCAGTGTCATCCGATACCTCTTTGCTTTTGTAGGACAAGTGAAGGCCATCATTGAATATTGCGCGAATGATATTATCACTAGGGTAAACCCCTGTCCTCTCAAGCTGGTCAATAAAGCATGTCATGCTCAAAGCATCCTCGGGTTCCATCTTGGCGTACCAAGAGATGAAATCCCCTACTTCGTCATAACGACTAAGTAGATGCTTTTCCCATTTATAGTTGTCAAACACGTCATCAACAGTAATATCTATGATCAAGTGATCATCTATGGGAATGCATGCTTTCTCGAGGTCTGCCACTTTCTTCCTCATGATCATAGCATGTCTCGGATTTTCCAAAGCAACGTCTCTAATGTATGATATTAAAGAGTGAGATGGATCCTTGTTGTAATCTTGATGATATCTCTCCTTCAAGTTACGGATTAGATCATAAGCAGACAAGCGCTGCATTGAAGCTCGAATCCCAGGGCTAATAGATGCCAGCATAAGGTGTGATATAGCATGGGTATCATCCCTAAGTTTGTTCCTGTAACATCCGGCCCCTCATACCAACAATATTGTCCGCTTTGCCCACTAAGAGCTCACGGATTTGTTTTTGGTTGCCCAGGTGAAAACTTCCTAGGGGGTCACCCATCCCTGGATTACTCCCACCCGAGCACGCTTAACTGTGGAGTTCTCCTCTCATCCACTACATTAAGCCCCAAAATGCGTTGTGGTATTTGAGACGGGGCATTCCTTATGAACCCAGCATCTCTCGCGTGGACAGAACAGAACAGAACGATATGGGATTTGCCTAAGGTGTTACAAACACCCCCCCCTGGGACTTATCATCCTCGATGAGGTTTGCCCCACTATCGTAAACAGAACAGAACGGGAGTGGCTCTGATACCATTTGTAACATTCGGCCCCTCATACCAACAATATTGTCCGCTTTGCCCACTAAGAGCTCAAGGGGGTCACCCATCCCTAGATTACTCCCACCCGAGCACGCTTAACTGGACGTGTAGACTGTTCATAAGCACATAATCAAGCTAAAGTTTCATATTTTAATTACATCAAGATTTCGTTACATAAGTTCAATCAACAAGCAAAATGAAATACATCCACATGTTCTAGTTCTTTGTTCACTAAGTCCAAATCCTATATGTTGTATCTTGCATAAGATCTCAAATACTAGTACCTGAAACATGATGAAAACATGGTCAACTAAAAATAATTGGTGAGCATACATAGGTTTTGACACCATAAGTAATATCAAGAGTTTGTGTACAATTCATATGATGCATGGATTAATAAGGCAATTATGGAGAACCACTATTGTTTAAACTGGGGCGCACAATCAAACCTTGTGACTGAGAGGCATAACACGCAGGTTATCCTTAAGTGATAGGCATAACACGCAGGTTATCCTTAAATGTTTTCGGTAACAATCACCCTAACCGGGTGGGTTGGTCAGACACAATAGATCTATCATTGTATACCGTCGGCTTGTACTGAGTTAATGATTGCACTTGCACTATGCACAAAAAGTATGTAAATGTTGTTTGCACAAATAGTGTTCAAGCATAAGGCACAAATTGCACACATGATCATAATGTTTTGAATTGTATAAGTTGCAAATAATTTCAAATGAAAATCATGTTTCACCCCAAATATGTAAATATGAAAAAGGGGATATGTAAACACACCTGAGTTTGAGTAGTGGTTGAATTACACAAGAGAAAGTTTGGAACCACAAATGTAAGCCTCAGACGACTTACGCACTCCCTAGAATTATAAACATATAAATTAGGGACAAGTTGGGATTTGTGACGACAACACGGAAGATTGAGCGTCTTAACGCATTCTAAGGATTAATGAGTAGACGAACGTGTCTACGGGAATATAGATTTCTTAATATAATTAAGATCAAAGCGTTACGTGTCGAAAATCAATAACGAATCATATTAAATAAATAAATAGATTCGTGTGTTTATATCATTTAATAAAGATCTAAGAAAATAATATAACATATATATTATTTTTGAACTCATAGGAAATATACGATAATCATTTACGTGACAAAATAATAAATATATTATTTTTAATCGAGGATAAAACCGAGGGTAAATAATATAAATAAATACATTATTTATAAGTTTGAAACGTTACACGAGGTAAATAAACGAAGCGAAATAATGTAAAAATATATATTATTTGTACTAAGAGTCATGGGTTGAAAATAATATAAACATATTATTTCATTCGAGGTAGTGGTTTGAAAATAATATAAATATATTATTTAAAAATGAAAATACTATTAATGTAAGTTATAAAACCAAACCCGAGCCTACGGGTCGTTTCTGGGTTCTAAATATAATAATATAACATTCAAATATCGTTTAGAAAAATATAAAATTTATAAACAAGAATCTGTCCAAGAAAAACCCACACACGACCGTGCCTAAGGCAAGGCACGACCGTGTAAAGATCAGTGAGCACGACCGTGCTGGTCTGGAGCGCGCCCGTGGTTGTTTAGAAGACATAACAGGGGTCTGTTCATCAGGCACGACCGTGCTCGTGACCGGCACGACCGTGTTTGTGGTTTTCAGGGTATGACCTGGTCTGGCTAGCAGACACGACCAGGTCAGGTACGGGGCACGACTGTGCTCGGAGAGGCACGACCGCGCTAGAAGATTAGCACGACCGTGTCTGGTCAATTTCAGAAACAAAATCTATCTAATCTTATAAGATTAACGTTGGAAATCATAGGGCTTTTGATAAACAAACTATTGCGAACATAACCATGTATTTTAATTGGATTGAGGTTCTGTCTAGTCCAGAGTTCGATTAAAATGAAAAATATGAAAACCTTAGTTCTGATTCGAGTTCAAATCAGTGATGTAAGCCCTGAATAAGTAAGGGCTTTCGATCTAAGCGCTAAAACGAGGATAAGGATGTGTTCAATTACCTCAAACACTGACGAATTGATAGCGCTTGACTGTGATGTGTTCCGGCTTGAATTCCAGCGACTCCGACTTCGTCTCCGGACAAAATGGAACACGCGAGAGCTTGACACAGGTTCGTACAAGGTGTGGGAGTAGTTTGTTGCGCACTAACAATTCCAAATGATCGGATTCGAGTGATATGATAATGAGATCGACGGTTTTGAAATAATTACCCATAATGGAGTTTAATTCAAGATAATGCGGGTGTTTAAGACCTCAGTAATGGTCGTTAATGGCTCGATCGTGGTTGCCGGTTACAAATTCAATTGAATTAGCGAATTAAGTCTGGTTTACGTTTCAACTGGGCAAGAGGCGCGACCGTGCCTGTAATTGGCGCGACCGTGCCTACTGAGCACGACCGTGCCAAGTAAAATTTTGATAAATTGCAAAACTAGTCCTTGCAGTTTTCGTAGAGTAATAGTGTTTGGGAAATGGCAAGATTGGTCCTTGTAGTTAGGATTAGGGTTAGAACTTGGTTAGTTTGACTAGCACAAGTCAACAGGAATATGATTTTGACTTTGTAAAGTCAACAAAATTGTTTAGGGGTATTACACAACGAGTCCCTGGAGTTTAAGTTTGAAATTAGACAGAATTAGTCCTTGAAGTTTGAGATAGGGTTAACTAGGCTAACTTTAACTGGATTTGGTTAACGGAGTTAACGGAAATTTATCGGGTGTCACGTCATCATTGTCTAAAATAAAATAGAATGGTATTAGAAAATCATGGATGTTATAGGTATGACGAGCAAGGTCAAGCTTCAGATACGTTTCCCTTAACTACGCCCACTTAAACGACTTAAGTGATATGCACCGGTTTTAACATTTAAAACAAACTTTATAAAATCAGCTTTACAATTGCGGAAGCGTTTACAAAAGAACACGATAATAAAGATCCGATCTTTTCCGACAGTGATCCGATTACACAATGTTTAGACAATAATAAATTAGATAAATAAACACAACCATAGGGTGTTTAGAATTTATACCATCGACGAATAACCGGATTATAACACTCGGGTACAAAGAACGTCACGCTAGATGACTTTAACTGAACTCGTCACACGATGTCACACCCCGTCGAAGGCGGAAACACGGAGTGGGACCGGTATATCGCATTGAACACAAGTACAAGAGAAACTAAAAGGAAAAATTGTGCAATACATTGAACCATACTACATGCTTCTAACAAAAGTACAAATACATGGAAAATCCTGAATCAATACCAAGTGTCTAAAATGCCTGACTACAACCAAAGGTACCCAATAATAATTCTTCATAAAAACAAGCCCTTTAGAGCTCGTTATCCCCATAACTGTTTACCTGAAAAACATGTTTCGAAAACGGGTCAACTATAAAAATAGTTGGTGAGCACGCAGGTTTTGCGACTCTATAAAAAGTAAGTAAATAAATTTCAAAATGTAATAGTAACCATCAGCAGATGATCAAGTACACGTGTTAAGATTTTAGTTACCCGGAGACACAATCAAAACCGTCAGACTAGTTGTTGCCCCTGTATCCAGGTGTCAAATGTGAACACCTACTATGGCTAATTATGCGCCCAAATGACCCTACAAGTCTGGTTGGCGCGACCAACCCTGGGCAGGGGTGTCAACCCAAATAGTACTATACATAATTCCCATCGGCTATCCAAGCTAATTGATTGCGTTAAAGTGGGGACTTAATACATCCATAAGTAAACCCAGGTAACCCTAATCCCAAGTAACAACGTGTAGAGTGAAACAGCTTTTCCCCCATAAAACAGTAAAAATTGAAAAGTGGGGCTGCGAAACTCACCTGAACAACGTCGGTGATAAGTGTGACATAGTCAACAAAAACGGCAAAGTACGGTTAACATCCAAATTCTATCAAAGGCCAGCAGCCAAATGCACGCAAAGTGTGGCTAGCAACTCAATGCTACCAAGGTACGGCTAAATCCGCAAGAGCCGCAAAAACAGGTGTCCTAACCGAGTCCTACTAACCAAGTAGACACGAAAAAATAGCATTTAGGACGCCTAAAGTATAAAATTGAGTCTACTACTCAAAAGTGGCTATGCAGTCGGTTGCATACCTAAAACCCGTGCATACGCGTACGAACTGTTAGAAATTGTAAAACCGGTTTTTATATAAATTCGTGACCTTAAAACCTTAAGTTTTAGATTTTAATAAAGAATATCAGTAGTTATAAAGTCATATATAATAAAATCTCAAGTCACGGTTTCGTTTGACCAAAAACGCGGTTACGCGCGTAAAGTAAGATTTACGGTTTAAAAATCCGATTCATCCGAAATTAGGGTTTTAGTGTGATTTTAGCACCCAATTTAAAAGTCCAAATTTTATATTTTTAATATGATAACACTTCTGTCCAAACTCTCATTAAGACTTTTATAAAAATATTTTTATACAAAAATTTCCAAAAATAGTAACTTTTTATAAAGTTTTAATGGACAATAATTCTAAAACCATATTTAGACATAAAATTAATGCTTGAAACTTTCAACAATTGTTCATATACATAAATAAAAATTTATGACCAATTTTTATAATTTTTCAATATCCAGATTATTTATTATGAATATAATATTATTAAAATTTAACAAATTCGGGAAAAATAGTTAGAATTGTCCAAACTTCACCAAATATTTATAAAATTAGTTTTAGGTCCATATGAGATTCTATTATAAGTTTCAAGTCCTAATGTTGCCCAGAAGTATATGATCCCATATTCAATAGTTAAAACTTCATAAATACCAAACACCTACTTAGACAACTCCAATTTTTATGAATTTTGGACAGGAGTCATGTTTTATCATATACAAATTACTGACCAAATTCCAAATTTTTCCAATACTCAGAGGTATTTTTCCAAATTTTCATGTATTAAAATTGTAGAAATTTTAACAAATAATCTATAAATAGTTTAGTTACCAAAATTTCCAGATCTCACTTTTTATATAAATACTACTTTTTAAAAATAAATTTGGAAGCTAAATCAAAAGTTTATAAAAATCCATCAAAACAATTGTTGTATAAAAATAAATATATTAGTTCCACGTGAATCGGGGTTGGGTTTATAACCTAATAGCCACTCAAAATATCAAATATATCAATACTAAATATTTTCGGGTTCAATTCTCAACCAATGATTCATAAAACTATTCTAACATAAAATAAAATCTTAACGGGTAAAGTTTATACCTTTCGTATAAATGGTTCGCGTATGCGGAACCTCCTGTATTACGCATGCAATACGAACCAAAATTACCATTAGGATCGTTTTTATCTCCCGAGCATTTCCATATGCTCAAAATCGACATGCAATGCCGTTTGGATGGCCCTGCAACCCGATCAATTTCCTGTTTCGATCCTAGAAACTGTTACAATCTGTTCGTATTAAAAAATATAGTTCCAAACATCTGATCGGAATTTCCTTCAGTGAAAAAATTCATATATGTGCTAAGAAACTACTGTCTAAAAATCGTCACGATCCAACGGTCGGATCTCCGGGTATCGACGATTCTTTGAGACCGAGTTTTTCAAATCCGAAAATCCGATCAGTCGCATTCGAGGGTACAAAAAGCATACCTAGAGAGCTCTGATCAAAAATTCCTCCGGTAGGGTTTTGATTCTATGTGTTGACAACATCATATCCAAAATTCTTGCATTTCTAACGGTCGGATTTCCGGGGATCGTCCGATCTTTAAAACTGCGCATGCATAAAACTTTCTGGACAGATTTTAAAAACTCTTTTTCATGAATTTAAGCAAGGATTTAGGGAAATCTGAGCTTACCATTGCATTCGTAGCGTCGAGAAATGGTTCCGGGTGAAAAACGGGCTTCGGCCGCCACCGACCACCGCGCCGGACCACCGTTGGCCGCCACGCACCACCGCCGGACCACCACCACTTCGCCGGAATCCTCTCTAGCTCTCTCCTCTTTCTCTCTCTAACTTCAACTCTGAATTGTGCAAATGAGAAAAGGGGATGGAGTTTGGGTATTTATAGCCCCCGTAGTCTCCGATCGCGTGTCGGTTTTTTTCGCTTAAACGAACCCGATAAAAATAGAGACGTTATTTTACCCAAAAATAACTTATTATAATTTATTATTTTCCCTCGAGTTCTTGCGTCTCGTAAATATATATCCTTTCGGATTTAAATTAAAATTTACGAAACCGTTCGACTCGGGTGTTAGCGCGTAAAAACCAGAACTTGATCAAATTTTTGACATTATAACACCCAAATAAATCTTGCTATTATTTTTCTTTCAC
This sequence comes from Smallanthus sonchifolius, assembly GCA_023525975.1. Taxonomy (NCBI): domain Eukaryota; kingdom Viridiplantae; phylum Streptophyta; class Magnoliopsida; order Asterales; family Asteraceae; genus Smallanthus; species Smallanthus sonchifolius. Next base: position 57,847,848 of record CM042028.1, read on the forward strand.
TAACGAGTTCCTTTCGTTTGAAAGTATATTTCAACATAATAATACTATTATTATTATATGAACTCGTCGAACGCGGTGTTGACCTGAAAATTCGCGGTTGTCACATTCTCCCTCAGTTAACAGAACTGGTATAATAGTTGACAAGTTCTTTTTCGTAACTTGATTCATGTATGATCATCAAGGGAAATCTAGTTTCTTAGATACAGCATGGAGATTTGACAAATCGAGATCTAAGAATCATAGAGAGTAGGTTACACATAGAAAGGCTCAAAAGCAAATTGAATAATCATGAGAGAAAAATCCTTCGAATTCCAAAGAATCTATAGATCATTGTTTCACCGGATCAGTCAAAAAGGTACACTGCTGGTGTTATTTAGAAGATTAAGAATTTCGTCACAGGATTGATATACACAGGTATACAAAGATGGTATAAATCCGGAATGATATTATGATACAAAATCCCGGTGATTCAGTATCATTTTATGAGCAAGGAAAAGTATCATTCTGCTTGGTTCCATTAAGAAATACTATTATAAATAGTAACCATAAAATTATAGTATGAGAGGTGCTATTAAGATCCAAATAGTCAGTAGAATCACCACGACTCATTGGAATAAAAATGTATCACAGCGATGACAAATATCATAGGTTATAAAGGATGGTCATATCATGTACTTAGAATACAGAGAGATAACACCTCGTTAAAATGAAACTTGTCGTCAATACGAACTTCCTTAGGTGGTATTACGGATTCATTGGCTAAACACTTTTTGAGACTCGATATACGATAAGCATCGTATATACCATTAAGCTCATGAGGTAGTTTCAGTTTGTACATAACAAGACCAATCAAATGATTATTACCAGCCTCAGCACATAACGAAATGGTGATCAACATTTGTTTCAAAACAGAGCTTCCAATGGTGCTCATTTAATGGTAGTGTGATCACTGTTAGTGTAAGGAAATCGGACCAAGGGTAAAAGAGTATCCAAATTACCACCAAATTGTATCACACAAGCCCTTAGCATATCCTCCAAGATATGAATAGTTCGATCACTTAGATCGTCGGTTTGAGGATAGTAAGTGGTGCTCATATCTAAGCGCGTTCTCAAAGCTTTCTGTATTGTCTGCCAGAAATGGGATGTAAAGCGACTATCCCTATCGGAGATAAAGGAAACAGACACTCCATGCCTTGCTACAATTTCACTACTATGCAGTCGAGCTAGCTTTTCTATCTAGAAGTCCTCTCGGATAAGTAGGAAATGTGCAGAGTCTGTCATTAATTAGTTAATAATGTCCCAAAATGAATCATAGCCGCCTAATGTTCTAGGCAGGCCTAGTAACGAAATCTATTGAAAATTGTTCTCACATCCACTGTGAAATCTCGGGTTGTTGTACCTTGTGATTGTCAGTAATAGTAGTTACTATCCAATAGTTGGTACATTGTTGCATCATAGGGCGATACAACATGGTTGGTGTGTATACGACATAACCATAAAAGTAGATACAAGGGAATTTTGAAAATCAACATAACAAAAGGACGAGATTCACACTTCTTGTACTAGAATTGAAGAGTGATGATTAGTCATTAGAGAATGAATTAATAACGAGAAATCCAAGCTTAAAGCTTTACAAAGCAAGTATAAAATGAGTACCAGTATGATTGTACCAAACTCGAGTCGTGAAACCGAAGATTAAGAAACAAAGGATATTATACTAGGATTCTGTCGAGATAAATTTGCTAAGAGTCAAATTTACTCAATCCTATCAAGTGTTATAGGAAAGGAGTCATCATCATAAAATAGATGTCAGCGATGACCCGTGCTATGTAACCTCACCACAAAGCATTAGGATTCGGTACAAACTCGCATATTAGTCTCGATATAATATAACCATGTTTGGTGATTTTCAATTAAGGTTCATATACCTATTGTCGAAAGTTAGCAATGGGCTATATGATAATCGAGTCACCACAAGATCTAGATAGAGAAAATGACTAAAGATCTAGGACGATCTAATCAAGTAGATTAGTTAAAAGACTAGGTGCCAGTTCAATAGTTGGATATTGAATTGACTACCACCAGCAGTCGAATTTGGTTAACGGTCAGAAATGGAATTCTGATATTTTAACAAGAAGTCCATATTAAAAAGATGGTCTACTCCTCACATTGAGTCGTCCAAATTTGATAGGATAACATTAGACGTCTACATCTTTCTTGATGTGTATTGAAATGATTCGGAAGTAATCCGTTATTCATCTAGATGAGGAAATAAACAGTCACGTTGTGGAAATAATCTTATAAAAATAGTGTCCCCCGAAAATGATTATGAGCTTGCTAACCCACAAAATGGGTAGACTTTGATATAATATCATTGTCAATTTATCCTGGGGTTTGATTCTCATAAAGTAGACATCAGAAAATAGGATAGGATCAAGTAAAACTTCAAGAATTTGTCAAATGTGAGGACGTCATGCTCATAGGTCCCTTAAAGATAATGCAATCCCAAGCGGATCTTCAAGAGAGCAGATTCAACTATGATTCGTCCCTTGTTCCCCTTCCTGGTACCGTACAGCTTTAATCAGTTAAGAATCGTAGAACACAGAAATAAATTCAAAATTGCCCTCCTTTGATTTTAGGACACATCTTTCAAATGATAAGGTTTTCAAAATTCAACTTAGGTCCTCGCTTTCCATTAAAGTCGGTGAAAATGGACCATAAGATTTCAGTGTTTGTCCTTAGATCTCGCGTTGAAGAGGGTCGAATTGATTATCTGCCAATAACTGGTAGTACAGTATGCCTGCAACTTCCTTGGCTTTCGAACGGCATCACTATGACTTACCATTGTATTTCACCCATACTGGTTATAGCCTTAAAATCCTTTGCAAAAGGGTTTAAGCCATAAAGTTGATGGAATGTGTGCTTGAATGTTATAGATTCGTATTCCCTCAAGGCACGTGTTAAGAAGTCATTTTAAATAGTAGTTGCTCTAAGGCTTTATAATTACAGGAGACTGAGAATAAGGGATGCGTATACGTCTCTGCATAGTTGGAGATCAGAGAGTCAGTCAACAAAATGACCTTTGAGAGAGTGCAAGTACAAAAAGGATATGAGACTATCCTATTCGGATCTTAGGGATAGTGTACGCAGAGTAACAAATAGGGACAATCATCATAAATAGACTTTGAATGATGATTAATAAAATTTTTGATACACAAAGAATCATTTCAACATAAAGTTTCATTTTCTTAATCAAAATTGTTTTCAATTTGGCATCGAAGCACCAGGAGAAATCAAGATTTGCAAAACATACGTAGCAATGTTCACAAAAAAGGGCATTAGTTTCATACTAAGCCATAGCTATCCCAAAATAAAAGTTTTTGTAAATCCAACCAAAAGAATCATGAGCACAAGCCGCTCAGTGACCATAGTAGAAATACAAATGATAGAAATAAACACGAAAATGAACGTCGTAAAGATGGCTCATCCAAAATAAACAAGTTTCTCAAGTTAGGTTTCCACAGTATGAGCGTCGCGGTTAAGAGAATCAGGATTGAGTGTACCAAATTACCATAGTGAGTGCATAGCACTTGCAATGGAAATTTCAAGTAGGTTTAAAACTAAATTATTAAGAATATTTATCAGGAGTATAGTGAGAATGACAAACACCGAAATGATGATTTATACGAACGATCGTATAGAAAGGTTATATTGTCTAAGAAAAGAAGCTATATTTCTTTAAGGAATTTCTCCATCCTATTGTTACTCCATCGATGTTAGAGTAAGTTTGGATTATAAGATAAAATACGAGATTATGCCGAGACCTCCGATGATAATCGTATGCTTACTACAAGTGTCGAGCGTTGTAAAGTCCCATACTGAATTTACGTGGCCAGTAAAATCTCAAGGGATATGATTTAACAAGTAAAATAGATGAGAGAAAATCTCCGTTGCTCAAGATCCACTAAGGAGTTGATTAGATCAAATTCGAATTTCTCTTGTTCCTTCAGAATTACGAGAACGTTACACTTTGATCCATTAGGGGAGTCAGAAATGTCGAGGTCTGATTCACGCTAGACTGAGAGTCGTCACATGCGTTGATAAACATATAACAAAATTGAAATGAGAGAATCTTTAGCTGGATCTCAAATGTGAAGCAATACATAACAAATAATTGCCAAATTCGGTCCAAATACCGAGGTTAAATCAACTGAGAACAGATCTCTTCAGTGTCTCGGTCTAAATTTTTATGCAAAAGAAATCTTGATAAGAGTTTTGGATCCATTACGATTCAAAGATAAAAGAGACAATATAAATTCCCATGTCACCTGAGGTAGCCCATCGCATCATTCGATGTATTCGGCTCAACCCTAAGGTTACGATAGTTTCGATCAAAATTCGAATGACTGGGAATCGGGACTAGAAATACAGATTAATCATGAATATTAACTCGGACAGTAAGAATCACTAGAGTTCTCATGCACTGCAGATTATGATTACGTGTGCACCCGTAATGATAATTTACTTTGCATGGTCCCTATAGTGTTTCCTCTATCCCAAGCTCTCAGCTAAAAAAAAGGAACTGAAATGTTCATTGGATCACGTCATCGTGTTGCACTTTCGCGTAAAAGTGTGGATGTTCTATCTGATCACTTTTTATTATTTGTACCAATACTCATGGATCTGCAGCCTAAGGCTGTTGTTGGATGGAGGTAATGATATAGGGGCACAACCAGCGTCCTCTAATAAAAGAAAACGTGTGTGGTGGAAGTCAGGCAGTAAAAATAGGGCAGAGATCCCCAAATCAGAGTCGAGCAAGTCATGCTACAAATTTGTACATATACGTGGATCCAATGATCCAACAAAACAAAAAGAGTCAATGGATCTCCTGACCCGTAGAGCTCTCTCCCGTTTAGTCCTGCTTCTCCACCTCGGGTTCCCTTTAGATCGAGCAATTCTGTCTGCCATATCTCATGGCGAAAGTTCTAGCCATCCAATCCAGCAGATCACGAAAGCAAGTATATACCGCACAAAGTGAAAACAATAGATGTCAAATAAGAAAAGCTGACTCAAGAACTGGAGTAGATGCAGGTGCGAGGTAGCTACAGGTACAGCTCGAGGTAACACCAAGACAGATAGAGACTGATATAGATTACCGCAAATGTAACCGGAATCATCAAAGAGTACGCGTCGTGCCATGACAACGACATGATTATGACGAAGCAATGTGTCATAGATAAGTAAGAGGTAGTATGCAATGCACATATAATTCCTATGGTTCAATGCAATAAACTTAGAGTTATAGACTAGGTCTAGTCTTGGGTAAACCTAATTCTCTATAACCAGTGCTCTGATACCAAATCTGTCACACCCCGCCGAAGGCGGAAACACGGAGTGGGACCGGTATATCGCATTGAACACAAGTACAAGAGAAACTAAAAGGAAAAATTGTGCAATACATTGAACCATACTACATGCTTCTAACAAAAGTACAAATACATGGAAAATCCTGAATCAATACCAAGTGTCTAAAATGCCTGACTACAACCAAAGGTACCCAATAATAATTCTTCATAAAAACAAGCCCTTTAGAGCTCGTTATCCCCATAACTGTTTACCTGAAAAGCATGTTTCGAAAACGGGTCAACTATAAAAATAGTTGGTGAGCACGCTGGTTTTGCGACTCTATAAAAAGTAAGTAAATAAATTTCAAAATGTAATAGTAACCATCAGCAGATGATCAAGTACACGTGTTAAGATTTTAGTTACCCTGAGCCACAATCAAAACCGTCAGACTAGTTGTTGCCCCTGTATCCAGGTGTCGAATGTGAACACCTACTATGGCTAATTATGCGCCCAAATGACCCTACAAGTCTGGTTGGCGCGACCAAGCCTGGGCGGGGGTGTCAACCCAAATAGTACTATACATAATTCTCATCGGCTATCCAAGCTAATTGATTGCGTTAAAGTGGGGACTTAATACATCCATAAGTAAACCCAGGTATCCCTAATCCCAAGTAACAACGTGTAGAGTGAAACAGCTTTTCCCCCATAAAACAGTAAAAATTGAAAAGTGGGGCCGCGAAACTCACATGAACAACGTCGGTGATAAGTGTGACATAGTCAACAAAAACCGCAAAGTACGGTTAACATCCAAATTGTTCATATACATAAATAAAAATTTCCAAAAATAGTAACTTTTTATAAAGTTTTAATGGACAATAATTCTAAAACCATATTTAGACATAAAATTAATGCTTGAAACTTTCACCATTTGTTCATATACATAAATAAAAATTTCTGACCAATTTTCATAATTTTCCAATATCCAGATTATTTATTATGAATATAATATTATTAAAATTTAACAAATTCGGGAAAAATAGTTAGAATTGTCCAAACTTCACCAAATATTTATCAAATTAGTTTTAGGTCCATATGAGATTTTATTATAAGTTTCAAGTCCTAATGTTGTCCAGAAGTATATAATCCCAAATTCAATAGTTAAAATTTTATAAATACCAAACACCTACTTAGACAACTCCAATTTTTATGAATTTTGGACAGGAGTCATGTTTTATCATATACAAATTACTGACGAAATTTTAGATTTTTCCAATACTCAGAGATATTTTTCCCAATTTTCATGTATTAAAATTGTAGAAATTTTAACAAATAATCTATAAATAGTTTAGTTACCAAAATTTTTAGATCTCACTTTTTATATAAATACTACTTTTTAAAAATAAATTTGGAAGCTAAATCACAAGTTTATAAAAATCCATCATAACAATTGTTGTATAAAAATAAATATATTAGTTCCACGTGAATCGGGGTTGGGTTTATAACCTAATAGCCACTCAAAATATCAAATATCTCAATACTAAATATTTTCGGGTTCAATTCTCAACCAATGATTCATAAAACTATTCTAACATAAAATAAAATCTTAACGGGTAAAGTTTATACCTTTCGTATAAATGGTTCGCGTATGCGGAACCTCCCGTATTACGCATGCAATACGAACCAAAATTACCATTAGGATCGTTTTTATCTCCCGAGCATTTCCATGTGCTCAAAATCGACATGCAATGCCGTTTGGATGGCCATGCAACCCGATCAATTTCCTGTTTCGATCCTAGAAACTGTTACAATCTGTTCGTATTAAAATATATAGTTCCAAATATCTGATCGGAATTTCCTTCAGTAAAAACATTCATATATGTGCTAAGAAACTACTGTCCAAAAATCGTCACGATCCAACGGTCGGATCTCCGGGGATCGACGATTCTTTGAGACCGAGTTTTTCAAATCCGAAAATCCGATCAGTCGCATTCGAGGGTACAAAAAGCATACCTAGAGAGCTCTGATCAAAAATTCCTCCGGTAGGGTTTTGAGTCTATGTGTTGACAACATCATATCCAAAATTCTTGCATTTCTAACGTTCGGATTTCCGGGGATCGTCCGATCTTTAAAACTGCGCATGCATAAAACTTTCTGGACAGATTTTAAAAACTCTTTTTCATGAATTTAAGCAAGGATTTAGGGAAATCTGAGCTTACCATTGCATTCGTAGCGTCGATAAATGGTTCCGGGTGAAAAACGGGCTTCGGCCGCCACCGACCACCGCGCCGGACCACCGTTGGCCGCCACGCACCATCGCCGGACCACCACCATTTCGCCGGAATCCTCTCTAGCTCTCTCCTCTTTCTCTCTCTAACTTCAACTCTGAATTGTGCAAATGAGAAAAGGAGATGGAGTTGGGGTATTTATAGCCCCCGTAGTCTCCGATCGCGTGTCGGTTTTTTTCGCTTAAACGAACCCGATAAAAATAGAGACGTTATTTTACCCAAAAATAACTTATTATAATTTATTATTTTCCCTCGAGTTCTTGCGTCTCGTAAATATATATCCTTTCGGATTTAAATTAAAATTTACGAAACCGTTCGACTCGGGTGTTAGCGCGTAAAAACCAGAACTTGATCAAATTTTTGACATTATAACACCCAAATAAATCTTGCTATTATTTTTCGTTCACTAACGAGTTCCTTTCGTTTGAAAGTATATTTTAACATAATAATACTATTATTATTATATGAACTCGTCGAACGCGGTGTTGACGTGAAAATTCGCGGTTATCACACACGAAAACACTCTGAACGAGAACTTGGTTCTCTCCCTTCCTTCTAGTTCGGCTCGCGAGAAAACAAGGGAACACAGCGGTGGCGCACGGCAGGGATGGCGGCGACGAGTGGTGGTCGGTGATAGCTGGTCACGGCGGCGGTGGAGTGGCCGGTTGGTCACGGACGACGCAAGGGGGGGGGGGGTCGGTTCCTCCTTCTTGAGCAAACTCCTTGGTGGCTAGAACTAGTTTTAGGGTTTTAACATAGTGATATATTTATAGTAAATCATATTACCATTTAAACCCTGAATAATTAACCTTTAATTACTAACTGATTAACACTTAATCAATTCTAGTCCTTGTAGTTTATAATTACACTAATCATAAACTATTTTGCGCAAACCGAACTGGTTTTATATTTAAATATAAAAACCTGTTAATATATATTGCACTAATATATACATAACACCACATTCCGTCTTTCGTTGATTTAATTATTCTCAATAATTAAATACAACAATAACCAATAAATATTTCTCTAAATATTTAATCCATCGAATTCCAAATTCGTGTTTCGTGAAATAATGTTTAACATTTAAACGATATAATTTGGTTTTTGCCCAAAGTTTAACTCTTCGGATCGTACCTCGATAGAAACGTTGATATTAACGATGATCGGATATCTAATATCCAACAAATGCGTCCTAACATACGTTAAATGACGTATAAATAAATAAACTCGCAACGCTGGGTCTCATCTGCTCGTCATCACATCCCAATGAAACCCTAGTTTCACGTGCTCCCTTGAACCATTTAGAATCCGAACATTCGAGCTAGGTTTCATGCCATGCATGCACGTACGTGGCCATGAAAACCCGAGCCCCACGGGAATACACATACTCGAGCCGGGTTCCAAACTTGTATGCAAGCCATGTAAAGAGAGACCCTAACTGGTTGCCACCCTGGCTTCCTCGTCGTTTACCCTCACGCCACTCGTCTTCACTGTGCACTGCTAGCCCGTTCACTCCCATGCACCGCCGCCGCGCACCTTGTCTTCCTCGTCGGGACCAAACCCTAGCCAGTGTAATCCACAGGAAATTCCGGTCTCTATTTGAACTTTACCGGCACTTTTAATTTCTTTATTTTGTAGTTACATCTATACATTGCAATGAATTATTTCATTTATCCATTACCTTTCTTATGTGTTCACACATGCATTCATTTAGTACAATTAATGCAAAAATGATAAATATTTAAATGAGTGTTTGTTATTATTCTATTAAAATAGTAAATACATTTATGTACTAAATTTTTCTAAACCTATAAATACATTGACACATTTGTAAATAAACAATTTACAAAAATATTAAAGTATAAATTCTTTAATTTAGAGTTTATAAGATAGTATTATTTATTTATCTTTTTTTGTAAATGAGTTTAAAAAAAATAAAACCATTTTAGTTTAAATATATATATATATATATATATAAATAAAGTTATATAACATTAACTTTCATTAAGTTTTATAAAAAATATAAAATTTAGTAAATTTTCTCTCCTTATAAAAGTTAAGGGTTAAATCTGTAGATTCTGAAACTTTATTCTAATTAAGAACCTAGTTTAAGCATGAAATGTTAATACTTTGAAACCTTAGGGACCAAATTGAAAATTCCATGTGTTCTTCCCCAAATTCACTAATTTTGACTTCCAGAGTGAAACTAGCCTCGATCCATCGCGCAATCGACCGAATTAATGCGTTTTTAACTACAATTGATGATGCATAAACATTGTGCGGCCGTTCCAATCATTTATAACGAGCCTATTACAACGGGATTCAATGAATTGAACCCAAACGGTTGGTAACCGTCCCTAACCACGAACTCAACATCAATTCGTGCATTAAAAGTGAAATTGGCCTATAAAATCCGATCCCTCACACTCGCGACACTGTATGCAAACTCTCTGAACTCCCAAATCAAAACTATTTCGTTCCTGGAACTCAATTTAAACCGAGGAACTCAATCACGGAGGGCTTAGTCGATCTCCTCCATCACCCAATCATTTCAGGTAAATCTTATGTCTTTGAACTCGTTTTAACTCACAGATCAAAAGCGCTATCGAAACGGGTTCGTATCTGCGTGCTTTCATGGCTGATTGAGAGGCTAGGGTTTCTGGTTGGGTATTGGGAAGAAGATGACTCTGTGTGTGTGTTTTAAACTTTCAAAACCCATTTCTCACATGGCAAAAGCCCTGGTCTACTGGTTAAGTCGTGTGAGTGTGCGACCCGGCTAAGGTCATGGGTTCGAGACCCGGCAGCCCTATTCGATTTTCTTTTATCCTTTTAATTGTTTTAACACCTAATTTAAATGCCTTAACTCTTGATTAAGATTTTAAAAATCGAAATGAATATTTTTTTTCCATTTATATTTATTATAAATTCTAGATAACTAATATAAAAGGGTTTAATTGAACCTAAATGTAAGTTTTATGACATTTTTTGAATAAATGAGATAAATGACATGTTTAAACAAATTACTTATAAGTGTGTGTGTGTATATATATATATATATATATATGTCACAAATTATAATCTAAATCCTTTTAAATACATATCTAATTATTATGACAATGATAATTATTTAAAACTTATAAACAAAATACTTAAATACCTATTCAAAATAATTGATTTTTAATGCATTAAAAGCCTATTTATTTATTTATTTATTTAAAAGAGGTTATAAAATAGCCTAATTAATTTTCTTTTTAATAAAATGAGCTAATAAAACCTCTTTCTTTTCTTAATTTATTATGGATACACAAATGAATTAAACTACAATTTTTTTTTTATCTTTTTTTTACAATTATATACTATAAATTTATTTATTAATTATCTTTGAAATGATTATACAAGTTAATTATAAAATAATTAGTTAGAAATCTTAAAGTTATCCTAATACTTTTATAAATTACTTTACTACTATTATTCATGAACTTATATTCTTTAACAAAATATATATTAAAGTCTATCTCCAACCCAAACCCTAAAACCTTAGGATTTTATTATCTTGTTCATCTTGCTTTAGACTTAGACTATAAATTATCTTGTAGGTTTGTTATGAGGAATCCTCACAATAACTATTCACCTCATTAGACCCTATCATCCCTAGCTTCAATTCAAGTGAGTTTACATAGCCCCTTTTTTCCTATTTTTGCTTTTGGGGTGAAACATGTTTACAAATGCTTTACTTACACAATTCAATATCTATGTTCTTATGCTATGATCTTTATGCTTTATGTCTTAAACTACTTGGTGACCATTACATGTGTTCATGTCAGTACATTCATTAACTTGCAGCCCAAGCCTAAGGTAGTACCTAACATGATCATTTATACAGGAATCCGAAACTATAACTTACCACAAAACCTTGGCAGGTTTTTGTTGGGTATCAACTTACAACTTGGGTATCCTCTTGCCCCTTTTTCAAAATGGCAATCAGTGGGATTGCGTATCTAGTTTTCCATTACCAGGATTGAATTGTACGCTTGAAACCTTGTGTGTTTTCACATATATGCTTTAGACATGCTTTGAACATATTGAATTGTAATCTATACTATACTTTGTTGGTGTCAAAACCTATGTTTCTCACCAACTACTTGTAGTTGACATTTACTCGCATGTTTCAGGTGCACCTGTTTAAGGACACTACTTGCTCACTTAGGATATGGACCTAGTTGAATTTAATCTATGTTATGTTCAAAATGTTCCGTTTTCCATTTTCCTCTTGTAACGGATGCTTTAAATTTGATGAATAAATATTAACATTATTAATAGACGATCATGTGCTTTTGAACAACCGCGTCAGCCCCGGCGTATAATCCGCCGCCGGTCGGGGTGTGACAGCCAGTTATCTTCTCTACCACCATCCTGGTACTTCCCTCGAGTCCCCTCACACGTTGGATCTACCACCACCGTCGTCTTCCACTGTTCGTCGACGTACTACACCTCCCACATCCGTAACCGGCGGCCACTGGCATCCCCTCCTTTGTTGTTCCACCACCCCCGTCTTCTCTCTCTCTCTCTCTTTCACATCTCGGCAGCCCACCATCGCGTCAAATAGCCGCTCGTGTGCTCCTCCCGATCGCCTGCCACCATCGCATACCACTACCATGTCGTTACCATGGCCTGCTACAACCTGTAGCCTCCTCAGTCGTCGTCTTTCTCTCCGATTCTCATAGTCAGGGACCCAAATCCTAAACGAGTTCCCATGCACAACCGAAAACATGATAATGAACTAGATAAAAACATAAACGGTGTTACCTTAGCTACTTATGTGGTCCTCCGGTCGATACCACCGTCGAACCACCGTTGCCGGCTTCCCAACTCCGGCGTCTTTCTTTCTTCCTCTCGCATCTATCGTCGCTCGCACACAACCCCCCTAGGCTGATTATGGCCTAGGGTTTTAGCATAAAGCGTTTTAATACCCACGGAAGTTCCATTCGGGTCCCCCATATTTCGTTTCGTGCGATCTTAGTCCATGTCATTCGAAAAAATGTTAACCGGGTCTCTTTAATTCCTTAAGTCCGGTTTTATGTGAAAGTCTTATCAACCTCCTCATTTACTAGAAACTTGTGTCCTCCAATAGCCCGAATCATTAAGGGTAGATTTTCAGGATGTTACAAGAGGGTGGTGGCGGTGGTGGTGGTGGTGGAGAGGAGGAGGATGAAGACGACGGCATCTAGGGTTGGGTCTTGGGAGGAGAAAGAGAGAGGAGAGAGAGCAGATAGAGAAGTGGGGTGGGGTAGATATATGTAATTTTTTAAACTTTATTACGAGGGGCATTTTCATCTTTTTACAAAAAAACTTAACTGAAAAAATGGATGGCATTAGAGAGGGGTAGTTGATTGAGACAATTGACACATCACAAGGACGCAAAAAGTCCAATTGAAACTATTGGACTTAAAGCGATTTTTTGAGCAAATCATAAGAACTCAAAACGAAATTTACTCTTATTAATATAACTATACTAGTGGGTTGTCCCGACATTTTTTGCAGAGCGCAATATAAACTGAATTGTCTTAAACACTGATTATATTTGGGTATTATTATTATTATTATTATTATTAGAGTAATTTACAGAAATTATCCTTTTTGTTTATAGCCTTTTTCAGATATTGTCCTTTATGTTTATAGCCTTTTTTAGATATTGTCCTTTATGTGTATAGCCTTTTTCAGATATTTTCCTTTAGCCCAAAAATTATCAGAGATCGTCCTTTATGTTTACAAATCTTGCACGTTACGTCCTTTGGCCCTAACCTAGTTAAATTTCACAGTTAAGTCTGGTCATGCGTAAGACACATGAGGGTACTTTTGTAATTTTACCCATTTAATTAAAAAATATGTTAATTAAAATATATTTATAAACCCACTTTTTCAATCTCTCTCACCTCGCTCTCTCAGAGAAAGGAGAGAGAGAGAGAGGAGAGAGAGGGAGGAGAGGAGAGAGAGGGAGGAAAGAGAGGGAGAAAAGAGAGATGAGAGAGAGAGGATAGAGATGAGAGAGAGAGGGAGTAGAGAGAGGAGAGAGATTGAAAAAGTGGTTTATAAATATATTTTAATTAAAATATTTTTTTAATTAAATTGGTAAAATTACAAAAGTACCCTCATGTGCCTTGCACATGACCCGACTTAATTGATAAATTTAATTGTGGTTCGCGTCACATCCACATGCGCATACACACGTCGCATTCGAACACCCACAAATGGTTCTTCTCTTTTGCAATTATTATTATTCTTCTATTATTTTTCTTTTTTTCATTTACTTATTATTTAACTAAAAATACAATTATAGTTTTTTGAAATGCTAAATTAACTTAATTAAATTATAGTCTTTAAATTATCTAAATCTTTATAGTTGATTTTGGGAATATTTTGTTTTCTTTTATAACTTGTAAAATAAGAAATTTTACAAAACTTAATACTTAATTTAAATAATATTTAGTTATAAAAATATAAATAATAAATGTAAATTTAAATCTTAATTTTAAGTATTATAAATAAAATAATACTTAATGTAGTTAATTAAATAATCTCATGTGCATTAAATAATGGTAATTGTTAGGGGTCATTTTACAACTAGGGATCCTAGATATATGGCGTGCTTCGATATCCTGACAGGTTTCGGTATTCTTAATAATTAACCGTTATTTCTTTCTTTTATCTTGATTTATACGCAGGTAAAACGTGTTGACTCATTCATCCCTGAAGAATCGGGCGAGAAGTCAAAGAGAACGTGTAAAACTTGCGAGAGAAGCTCAATAACGGTCATATTTGAAGACTGAGTAAAGCTCCGGGATCCTCGAAAAGTTAGTTAGGTTATATTTTTTGTATATATCCAGCAACACAAAAAACACTTAGCATTATCGAATACTCGCAAACAAGCTCTGTAACACTTAGATCTCGATCATTTGCAGCTCACACTTGTAATCTTTTTACCATTTATTTAAGAAACGAGGCAGGTGTCAATTTTCACCTCCCGAGGTTTTATGCCGGAGATCCTTAAAGATTAAGGGCTTTCCTCATAAACAACCGTGTCAAGTTTTACTTCCTTTCATCAATTTTTATTGATTTTACAAGCACACTACCTCACTTACTAAGTTTGGTTACAAAAGTGGTGCTTTTTATCTTCAAATCTTTACTCAAATTTGCGTTCAATCATTATCTTTCAAAACTGGTTTCGAAAATGTCGTCCCAACCCAAAAACGTTTCCGTTTCTGCTCCATCTTCAAGCTCTGCGTTGAACAACCCTCTTCCTCCTCCTACATTCCAAAAGAGTGTTAATCAGCCGAAGAAAATTACTTCTGCAGGTTTTTTGGGATCCGGGATACCTGCTGGAGGACCAGTGCTGGTTTCAAATGATGATATCTTCAATCTGTTCTCAGAAATGATGCAACGGATGGAACAATAGAAGAAAACAAATCAGATGCTGTTCCGAGAGCTTGAAAGGGTCAAAGAATCAAAGAAACCGGTGGAAGTGACGACCCCGTTGAAATCAAGTGTCTTGGATTTTAACTATTCAGGATCATCAGGAGTCCATAAGGGAGATTTTCTTCCCATGCATTCTGGAATCACTACAGTTGGCCCAAATCCGGCTGTTATAGTTACAACAAATCAGGATCTTGGAGTTACTCTGGGATCATCGTTCTGAAATCCTGAGAATGGTAACACTTTCAATCAATTTTCAAACACTAACAAATTTGTGCAGGATACAGGAATCACTCCGTCCATGGCGAAGGAGTTAAAGAAGTTAAGAGAAATGATCTCCAGCATACCAGGCGTAGTCCAACCGATACCAGAGATGTCCTTTACCAGCCATAGGATCTCCAGATCCGCTCCATTAATTTGTGATGCTGAGATCCCTGAGCGCTTCCAAACTCGTAACATGAAGCTATCTGACAGAACTTTAGATCCTGAGAAGCATGTCACGCAATACAGGGAAAGAATGAAAATCAACCCCATTCCTTTGGACCCAAAGGAAGCTTGTCTATGCAAGGGATTCGGCTCTACCTTAACATGATCAGCCTTAAAATGGCTACTTAATGTTCCTCCATATTCTATTACTTCATTTGCTCATTTGATTAACCTGTTTAACAACCAATTCTCTTGCAGTAGAACTTTTGAAAGGTTAACAAGTGACTTATGCAGGATAATTCAAAATCCCGGAATCCGAGACTATGTCAGCAAGTTCGGTCGGGAATCCCTAGATATCCCGAAACTTGACGTCGCCACTGCAGTCTAAGCATTCAAGATGGGACTGAAGAAGGATTCTCAATTCTATGAAGACATTGTCATGAATCCTTGTAGGAATCTTGATGAAGTCAGGAACCGGGCACTAAGGTTCATTAGGCTGGAAGATGATAAAAAGATCTAGCAGAGGGTAGATGCTCCGACCAGCTACACTCAACCCAACCGGAAAGCTGAATCTGCACCTTTCAAGTCGTACAGATCCAAGCCGTATTCTAAGCCTGACAATCACAGGATCAACGCTGTAGAAGATGACAAGAACGAGGAAGAATATCCTAAGTTGTGAGAATACTGTTTTTCTCTTGATACAACTGGTTTGCTATTTGCTATGCAGGATCTTGGAAAAAAAGCCAGGTGGCCTCGCAAGTTTGAGAAGAACTCAGGAGGGAAGGACAAGTCCAAGTGGTGTGCATTCCACGAAGACTTTGGCCATGTAACTGAAGATTGTATTGCTTTGCGAAAGGAGATAAGCTATCTCCTGAGCAAGGGATACCTCAAAGAATTTCTAGGCGAAGTAAATAATAAGACTAAGGATCATGACAGGATACCGCAAAGAGCAAAATCCCCGCCGCTAGATGCCAAGGTAATAGATTTTATATCCGGTGGATCTGATATTTGTGATACTTCTTACTCTGCAACAAAAATGTAACGAACCAACTTTCGTGTTTATCCTATAATATTTTTGTTATATTATAGGGGGTGTATAAATAAAATGAAAGTTGGAGGTTTGTTGTAAAAGTGGAGTTTTACTAGTTTGGGTGAAAAGGGCCAACTTTGAAAGTCCAGGGGCTGTTTGGTAACTTTCTAAAAATCAGATTTTTTTATATGGGGGATTTGTCACAAACAAATTTGGTGTTTGTGTGTGTCATGAATGAGAGAGCAAGAAGGGGAGCAAGGCCAAGAACACAAGAACTAGTGATTGAATGCTTGTTTTGAGGATTTCGATCTGCATAATCCTTTCCAAACAACAAGTGTTCTATGCATCTTTTGAAGCCTCCTTAATCTTGTTCTTGGTGGGTTTTGTTGAAATCAATCAATGGGACTGATTTAGGTGTTGTAAACGATTATTAACTTGATAAAAGTGATAATCTAGCTAGATTAAGGGTTAAGGGTGGTAGATAACATCATGTTAACATCCAATTTGATGATTCAAGAACTAGAGTTCTTGAGGATGATTTAGGGGTTTTCTAATTGGGGATGTTTATATGATGAATTGATGGTTGGTAAGTGTTTATGGGGTGATAGACGCTTTAATTAATGAGAAACCCCAATCAATTTGATGATTTAGAAATTAGGGTTCTTGAGACCCAAATTGGGGGTTTTAAAATTGGAGGTGTTTTAATGGTGAATTGAGTATGGATAAGTGTTTATGGTGTAATATAAACACATTTTCAAGTATAAAACTCAATTGAATTGGTTAATTATGAATTGATGAAATTGTGGAATTTTAGTTAAAACCCAAACGGGTCAACTTGGGTGTGTTGTTGATATTTGGGTTATTATGGGTGAATATTGTGGTTGGAACTAAGACTAGTGAGGATGTTAGTCTTTTAGTCTTAGAAGAGTGTTGTATCTCAAATGGTGTAAGTTTGAGATATTTGGATTACTAATTATAAATGGGTTGTATAGGTAATCAAGTAGTAAGGAAGCTAGCTTGGAGGATCAAGCGGGATCATCATTGACAAAGGTAAGTGCTTTGCACTTACTTAGTAGTAGATAAGTAGTGGTTACATGTAAGTAGATGTATTTGTTGTGGGTTAAATCTCAAGCAGGATCCTGAATGACACATGATCCAGAATCCAAGATCCTAGTAACTTCGGTATCCTGAATATTAATGCTACTAACGGCTATTTGTCCTCTATTTCTTTTATATACGCAGGTGAAACGTGTTGACTCATTTTGTCCCTGAAGAATTGGACGAGAAGTCAAAGAGGACGTATCAAACTTGCGAGAGAAGCTCAACAACGGTCATATTTGAAGACCGAGTAAAGCTCCGGGATCCTCGGAAAGTTAGTTAGGATCATTTTCTGTATTTAATCAGCGGCTTGATCGATTAGCAACACACAATTCACTTAGCATTACTAAACACTCGCGAGACGCTCTGTAACACTTAGTATTCGATCATTTGCTGCTCAACACTTGTAGTTCTTTATCATTCATCGAAGAAACGAGGCAGGTGTCCATTGTCACCTCCCGAGGTTTTATGCCGGAGATCTTGAACGATCAAGGGCTTTCCTCGTAAATAACCATGTCACTCTTTACGTTTTTGTATTGTTTCACATTGATTTTACAAGCACACTACCTCACTTACGAAATTTGGTTACAAAGTTAGTTTACATAATTTTTACCCAAAACAATTTGGCGCCCACCGTGGGGCAAGTGGTGCTTTTCATCTTCAAATCGTTACTAAAGTTTATGCTCAATCACTATCTTTCGAAGCTATTTTCAAAAATGTCGTCCCAATCCAAAAATATTTCTGTTTCTGCTCCGTCTTCGAGCTCTGGGTTGGTCAACCATATTCCTCCTCCTCCATTTCAGAAAAGTGTTAATCAGTCGAAGAAAACTACTCTTGCGGGTTTTTCGAGATCCGAAATACCTGCTGGTAGACCTGTGATCGTATCAAACAATGACATAATCGATCTGTTCTCGGAGATGAAACAACAAATGGAACAACAGAGGAAGACTAACCTAACGCTGTTTTGGGAGATTGAGAAGGTTAAGGAATCGAAGAAACCAGTCGAAGTGACGACCCTGCTACAACCAAGGATCTTGGATTTTAATTATTCAGGATCCTCAGAAATCCATAAGGGAGACTTCCTTCCCATGCAAACAGGGATCTCTACAGTTGGCCCTACCCCGGCTGTCAGAGTTACGACAAATCAGGATCTTGGAGTTACTCCGGGATCATCATTCCGAAATCCCGAGAACGGTAACACATTTAATCAATTTTCGAATACTAACGAATTTGTGCAGGAGACAGGAATCACTCCGTCCATGGCCAAGGAGTTAAAAGAAATTGAGAGAAATAATCTCCAGTGTACCAGGTGTGGTCCAGCCTATACCGGAGATGTCCTCTACCAGCCATAGGATCTCCAGATTCGCTCCACCGTTATGTGATGCTGAGATCCCCAAGCGCTTCTAGACTCCTAACATGAAGTTGTACGATGGAACTACAGATCCCGAGGAGCACGTCGCGCGGTACATGGAATGGATGGAGATAAACCCCTTTCCTTTGGACCTAAAGGAAGCCTGCTTATGCAAAGGCTTCGGCTCTACCTTAACAGGATCAGCCCTAAAATGGCTACTTAACGTTAAACCTTATTCTATTACTTCGTTTGCTCACTTAATCAATTTGTTTAACAATCAGTTCTCCTGTAGTAGGACCTTTGAAAGGTTAACAAGTGACTTATACATGATAACTCAGAACAGCGGAGAATCCCTTTGGGATTATGTCAGCAAGTTTGACCGGGAATCCTTGGATATCCCGAACCTTGACGTTGCCACTGCAGTCCAGGCCTTCAAGATGGGACTAGAGAAGGATTCTCAATTTTACGAAGACCTTGTTATGAATCCTTGCAGGAACCTTGATGAAGTTAGGAACCGGGCATTGAGGTTTATTAGGCTGGAAGATGATAAAAAGATCCAGCAAAGGGTGAATGCTCCAACAAGCTACACTCAACCTAACAGGAAAGCTGAACCTGCGCCTTTCAAGTCGTACAGATCCAAGCCGTATTCTAAGCCGGACAATCACAGGGTCAATGCTGTAGAAGACGATGAGGACGAGGAAGAATATCCTAAGTTATCTGAATAATGTTTTTCTCTTGATACAACTGGTCTGCTATTTGTTATGCAGGATCTTGGAGAAAAATCCAGTTGGCCTCGCAAGTTTGAGAGGAACTCAGGAGGAAAGGACAAGTCCAAATGGTGTGCATTCCACGAAGACTTTGGCCATATAACCGAGGATTGTATTACTTTGTGGAAGGAGATAAGCTGCCTCTTAAGCAAAGGGCATCTCAAAGAGTTTCTAGGCAAAGGAAAGAACAAGACTAAGGATCACGACAGGATCCCACAAAGAGCAAAGTCCCCGCCGCCGGATGCCAAGGTAATAGGTTTTATATCTGGTGGATTTGATAATTGTGGTACTTCTCACTCTGCAGCAAAAAGGAATGCCAAGGAAGCGAAGACAGAACAAGGGGACAGGCCTATCCGAACCTCCAGCTTAAATGAAGAAAAGGTGATTTCTTTCAATGTAGACGACATGGACGATGTACAGGATCCTTATCACGATGGTCTAGTAATCACTCTGTACATTGCAAACCACTTCATCCGGAGGATCCTGATTAACGGAGGAAGCTAGGTGAACATAATGTAGCATGAAGTCCTGAAAAGAATGGGGATCTCGGATTCTGAAATTATTTCAAAATCCTCAGTGCTGGTAGGATTCAGCGGAGAAGTCAAAAGCACAGTCGGAGAAATAAAACTACTGATATACATTGAAGGGGTAAATTCTATTCAAACATTTTGTGTAATAGATTCTTTGTCTTGCTACAATATCATTTTAGGAAGGCCATGGATACACGATATGAAGGCGGTGCCCTCAACATACCATCAGTGTGTCAAATTGCCAATCCCATGGGGAGTAGTGAAGATTAACAGTGATCAGCAAGAGGCTAAGGATTGCTACACTTCTTCGATGAAAGCCTCCGTCAAAACCAGGAAAGCATAGCAATTAACAAAGTAGGCCAGGGATGTTCTAGAAACTAAAGAACATGATGTTAAAGAGGTATCCCTGGATGCTGAAAATCCAGATGTAAAGATCCTGGTAGGGAGCAATATCCCTGAGGATATTGAAGAAGATATCCTGAATTTCCTGAGGGGCAGAAAAGCAACCTTCGCTTGGAAGCACGAAGACATGACAGGTATATCCAAAGGTATCATAACTCATAAACTTGGAATTGGTAAAAGTTTCAGGCCAATACATTAAAAGTGAAGGAAATTTGCTCCTGAGAGAAACGTAATCATCCAAGAAGAGGTGGAAAGGCTTCTCAAGTCTGGAATGATAAGGGAAGTAAAATTCCCTAGGTGGCTAGCCAACATGGTGGTAGTCCAGAAGAAGAACGGGAAGTGGAGAGTTTGTGTAGATTACACAGACCTCAACAAAGCATGTCCTAAAGACCCCTTCCCATTACCACACATAGACTCGATGGTGGACGCTACAGCAGGCCACAAAATCCTGACTTTTATGGATGCCTCTTCAGGATTTCAATAGATCCAAATGGAACCATCGGATCAGGAAGACACGACATTCATGACCCCGACATGTATTTATTGTTACACAGCTATGCCATTTGGTCTTAAAAATGCAGGTGCCACGTATCAAAGACTGGTAAATATGATGTTCAAAGACAAGATTGGGGACACTATGGATGTCTACATAGATGATATGGTGGTAAAGTCAAAGAAAGCTGAGGATCATCTCAGGGTTCTCAGAGACGCATTTGATATCATGGACCAATACCATATGAAGCTGAACCCCTCGAAATGTCACTTCGAAGTGGGGGCAGGAAAGTTCTTAGGCTATATGGTGACCAAAAGAGGAATAGAAGCCAACCCAAAACAAATCAAAGCTATCATCAATCTAAAATCCCCAGCAAATACTAAGGATGTCCAGAGATTGACCAGTAGAGTAGCAGCACTCAATAGATTTATATCAAGATCCTCAGAAAAAATGCAAGGAATTCTACGACAACCTGAAAAAGAACAAGAAATTCAAATGGGAAGAGAAGCATGAACAAGCACTCCAATCATTGAAGGAATACTTGTCATCAGCTCCTCTACTGATGAAACCAGAAGACGGTGAACCATTATCCCTATACTTGGCAGTATCCCGAAGCACCGTAAGTGCTGTATTAGTCAAGGACCATGAGGGACAACAACATTCGGTATATTATGTAAGTAAAAGTTTGCTACCAGCGGAAACCAGGTACTCTCATTTAGAAAAGTTAATTTTAGCTTTAATAATGGCATCAACTAAACTTAGACATTATTTTGAAAATCTTGCTATTCATGTTAAAACTAATTATCTTATTAAGTGTGTCTTAAGAAAACCAGAGATGTCTGGATGGATGGCTAAATGGTCAGTCAAGCTCAGCGCCTATGACCTCATATATGAACCTAGAACAACAATAAAGTATCAGGCACTAGCAGACTTTGTGGCTGATTTCAGCAGTGATATCCAACAAGAGGCAGATCTTGAAGTCCAACGACTAGAAGAGTCAAAGGACGAATGGAACTTATTCACTGATGGTGTATCAAATGTAAAAGGAACAGGTCTGGGAATCATACTAAAATCGTCACAAGGGGACATATTACCTCAATCCAAAAGCTGTGAGTTCCAGGCTACGAATAATGAAGCAGAATATGAGGCGCTGATAGCATGATTACAATTATCTAGAGATATCAAGATCAGGTATCTTCAGGTATATGTAGACCCATTGTTAATTGCTAATCATTTCAATGGTTCGTATGCAGTAAAAGGTGAGAAGCTAGCCAAATATCTCACAATGGTTAAGCAATTATCCATAGAATTCGAAACTTTTAACATTATACAGGTGCCTAGAGAAGATAACACTGAGGCTGATGCCTTAGCAAACCTTGCTTCAGCTCTTAGAGTACCAGAAGGTACCAAAATACCTATTATACACATTCTGAGCCCAGTAATCGAGAAGGTGAATGAAGTATCCAACACTGAAGAAGAAACAGACATTCGGGATCTTGAACCTATTCCAGGATCCTGGATTTCACCTATTAAAAAAAACTTGCAGGATGCAAGTGATGAAAAGAACCACAACGCTTTTCGCATGAGGATGTCTCATTTTATAATGTTTGATAATATTTTGTATAGAAAATCAATTGCAGGTCCATATTTAAGATGCTTGGAAGATCATGAAGCACGTGAAGTCCTGAAAGATCTACACGAAGGAGATTGTGGTAATCACACCGGGGGCTGAGCGTTATTTTCAAGGATCCTGAGAACAGGATATTATTGGCCTACCATGAGAAAGGATGTTGTGATCAAAAGTGTGACACTTGCCAGTGGCACAACAACATACTCCAACAGCCGACCGAACCTTTATACCCAATTGCCTCTCCATGGCCGTTTATGAAATGGGGAACGGATATCGTTGGCAAACTTCCCAAAGAACCAGGAGGAAAGGTCTTCATGCTAGCAATGACGGATTACTTCTCTAAATGGATCGAAGCTGAAGCATTTGTCCAAGTCAGAGAGAAAGAAGTCATCTCCTTCATGATAATGGATCTCAGTTCATCGGCAAGAGAACAACTGACTTCTATGCCAGTTGGGGAATCAAAATGATAACTTCTACCCCAGTACATCCTCACGCCAATGGGCAAGCATAATCCAGCAACAAGATCATCGTTAACAACCTCAAGAAGAGATTAGGAGCAAAGAAAGGAAGATTGGCTGAAGAGCTACCATTTGTACTTTGGGCAGATAGAACAACCACGAAGAATGTGATGGGACAAACTCCATTCTCCTTGGTATTTGGAACTGAAGCAATGATCCCGACAGAGATGGTTATCCCTACTGCTAGAACCAACTTTCAATCTTCAGAGACCAACAACGAAGCTCTTGCCCAGGATCTCGACACTGTGGATGAGCTCAGGGATCTTGCCAAAGTTCGCATTGCAGCTTATCAACAAAGGATAGCAAAATCTTACAACAAAAACATAAGGGTTAGAAGATTCTAAGCATGTGATCTCGTATTAAGAAATGCATTTCAAAATACTACCAATATCAGTGATGGAAAGCTTGCACCAAAGTGGGAAGGCCCGTATTGGTTGGCTACTATGGAAGGGGATATCCTGCCAAGATCCTGGAACGCTATCCATCTCAAAACCTACTTTATGTAAGTTTAAAACTTATGTTCTGACTGAAACTGGTACGTCTTCTATCCTTGACTATTCTTATATTTATTACCCTTGATCAAAGTACTGACTTGAGCGTCGGAGGGGTGTTAGGCAGGCTAACACCCACCTTCACCAAGATTTCTGGTTTTACAGGAAATACCTCCAGGGATCCCGACAGAAGATAGAGATTGGCCATCTCTCCTAAGTTTGGGTATCCTGAATACCTCAAAGGTTTAAACGGCTTTCGCCTTTCTAAGTAGATTGGGTTTCTACACACTGCCAGGAGAGCACGATATTCAAGTATAGTTCGAGGTGGTGCGACCAGTCCATGTAACAGTGGCTAATAATTTCATCACTGTTGGCTATACTTAAGTCTGGCTTGGCCCACGTAATTGGATTAACCTATGTAATTGGCTTAGCCCACATTATTCTGGCTTGGCCCACGTTATTTTGTCTTGGCCCATGATTCTAAATTATCACAGATATTTAACACTTATGTGTTAACTCAAGAACTTAGCATCTGTAGAAATAAAGACTGATGGCTACAAAATTCTCTAAGTAAAGATTGCTGCGGACTCCACAATTTTGCTGCTGACTTACAAGTTGCTGCGGACAAGGCTAAATGCTGCGGATGGCTATGTTCTCCTGCTGATAAACATTTTTGCTGCTGACTGCCTTATCCGCTGAAGTCCAAAGTTGCTGCTGATAGGCTTCTCATCAGCATCAAACATTGATGCTGCTGATAGGCAAATCATCAGCAGCTTTGACTTTACTACTGACACCCTTGCTGCAACACTGACACACCTATCAGCAGAAGGAATGTTATTGGTGCAGATGACAAAAGACAATGCTCCTATTCTGATCTGTTCTGCAATGATTTCTGAGAAGACCTTTGTGCTGCTGTTGTCCTTTCGGTGCAGAAGTCTTTTCACTGCATTTGTCCTTTTGTCTTTTGTCTTTTTGTTGTTCACCAATAGTAGTGTAACTTATAACTGTAAAAGATCAACGGCTTGTATTTGATCTGATCCTTAGAATCAAGGGTCTGTCTTGATTCTAAGTTCCTTTATATGTATTGTATCTTCTCATTGTAGATGCATGCTTCAGAGAGCTTTCTTTGTAAACTCAAAAACATTGAAGATTAATACACTTTGCATTTATCTAGTATTATCTTTGTTTCTTTGTTTACATTGATTAGTTATTATTGTTTCCGCCAATCTCAACTAAGAACAGAATCATCTTGTAAACATCGATCCTACAAGTGGTATCAGAGCTTTGGCTCTCAGATTAGACAAACTCACACTTGTTTAATCACTCTCTGGTTCTGTTCACTACTATCTCTTTGCTAAACACCATTTATTCAAGAAATGGCACCAAACAATGGTTTTGAGGATATTGGAAGTATCAACAGACCACCAAGACTGGTGTCTGGAGAAGGCTATGATATGTGGAAAAACAAGATGGAAAGTTTCTTCTGCTATCATGAGTATGGAATGTGGAAATCCATAAAAGATGGACCATATGTACCAATGGTGGCCTCTGCTGATTCCGGAGGTCTATTAGTTCCTAAAGAAGCCTCAAAGTACTCAGAGGAAGACATCAAGAAAATGGAAGTAGATTTCAAAGCATTGGGAGCCATTCAGATGTGCTTGCCAAACGAAGTTTTCCATAACTTCAGAGAATACAAGACTGCTACGGAGCTATGGGAAGCTCTTGAGAAGATGTTTGCTGGATCTGAGGAGGTGAAAGAAAATAGAAGAGACATTCTGAAGCAACAGTATGAGAACTTTGTCTGGAAAGAAGGTGAGTCTCTTACCATTTTGTTCAACAGGTACACCTATCTGGTGGGAGAGCTACAGTGTTCTAAAGTGAAACTGGAGAATGAAGACATTCTAAAAAAATTCATCAGATCTCTTCCTAGCTGCTGGACACTCTATACAGTGTCAATTAGAAGAACTGAAAACTTGAAAACCCTGCAAATGACTGAGCTGTATGGCATGCTAAAGACATATGAATTAGAAATGATTCAAGCCAAAGAAAGAAGCTCAGGTCATTTCACATCAACAACCATCACTTCATCTGCACTACACTCTGACCTCTCAGCTCCCAGCTCCAGTAATTATCATCCTCCTATTGTCACTCACCCTCCTCAAACACCCACCTCACAAACAAATAACTCACCATTTCTTCTTGAAGCTCCACCTCAACCAAACTCAGCTGCCTTTGTCTCAGAAAATTCTAGCAACATGTCCTTTATCAAAGAAGATCTAGAATGCTTTCATCCAGATGACTTAGAAGAAATGGACTTACAACACTCCTATGCCATGCTTTCTCTCAGAGAATAACGGTTCTACTCTAGAACTGGAAGACCAATCCCAAGCATCAACTCTAACACTAGAGTGGGCTTGGACAAGAGCAAGCTAAGGTGATACAACTGTAGCCAACTTGGTCACTTTGCCAGAGAATGCAAGGCACCAAAGGCAAACCCATCTGTGGCACAACCTAGACAAACCCATCATGGTCAAGCAACTCAAGGCAACACCACTCCTGCTCAAACTGCAGCCTGTGCAGCTGTTGGAACAGCTGATTTTGATTGGAGCTTTCAGTATGAAGATCTTTCTTCCAACAACCAAGCTCTCATGGCAGATACAACAGAGATACCACCTCAGGTATATGAACATCTTTGTACTCAAGCTTGCATTGATAAGGTTCTAGGATACAGGAAACATAACCAAAATCTTATAGATCAAAATGAAGAGTTTCATCAAATGAAATCTGAATTTAAAAAGGTTGAAAACAGTTATAAAGAAAAGATTAACTGCCTAAAGAAAGAAATTTCATCACTAAAACATGAACAAACAAATCTTGAAACTCAAATTGATGATCTATTAGTTAAGTTAAAGGCTACAAGGGCTGAGTTGGCAGACCAAAAGGTTCATGTTGACAAATATGAGTTTGCATCCAAAAAGCTGCAAAGACTTTTGGATGCTCAAATTCATGAGAAGGTGACTGCTGGCATTGGGTTTCAAGCTGAAAAAACCTACAACTCCGTACCACCACCAGCTGACTATGTAACCATCCATGAACCAAACTTCAAACTCACAAACCTTGACCATGCAAACCGAAACCTTGATCCCTCAAAGGAAGAATCATTTGTGCTAAACTGAAATACCTCCTCTGAATCTGAGTCCACATGCTCAGAATCTATTGAAACAAGTGAAGCCCCATTACTTCCCACAAATGAAGTAATACTCAAAACCACAAAGTCTGGTAAGGTGATCCAAACCAATGGTCCAAGTCCTTTTATTCCTTCAATACCCGTACATCCACCTACCAAACAAATCAAAATTAGCTATCCTCCGGAAGGAAGAAAGTTAAAAGTTGAAGAGGGACAATCTTCATCCTCCAGGAAGGTGTTTGACATTTGTCATTCACCTAAAGAAAGAATTCCATATGTACAGAAAACATTGGAAGAAGCTACCTTTGAACACAACAAGAATTTTCCATGAAACTTCAAAGATCTATTCAAAAGAAAGGACTATGTGTACTCTCAGAGGGATAAGATTGCAAAATCATGTTTTGTTTGTGGCAAATAAAACCATACAGCAAGCAGATGCTTTTATTACCTTCAGCAGCAAAGAAATCTCAAGCAGCAAGCTTTTAAGAAAACAAACAAAAACAAGAAGGTAAGAAGCTATGAAGCAAGATCAACTCAGTTCAGAAAGTCCATTTCTCCACCAAGACAGACTGCTACTGTAAAAACCCCAAAAGCTCAACAATCTTGCATCATATGTGGTGAATCAAACCACTTTGCTGCACATTGCAAATTCAATCCATTCATTCAGATTCAATCAGTTTCAACAGCAGTTCATGCTACACCAAAACAGAAGCCTATCTATAGAAGAACTCTCACAGAGAAACCCACTTTTAATAGAAAGGGAAAGAAGGAGAAACACTTATCTGTTGAATCATCAGCAGCAAGCAAAAATGTTGCTGATCTTGAAAAGTTAAAGAAACCAAGGAACAAGCCTTCAGCAGTAACCAAGTTTGCTGCTGATCAGCCAAAACCATCAGCAGCAACCAAGTTTGCTGCTGATCAGCCAAAACCATCAGCAGCAACCAAGTTTGCTGCTGCTCAGCCAAAGCCATCAGCAACAAAAGCTACATCAAGTGCTGATAAAGTAAAAAGGTCTGGAAAACCACTTCCTCAACAATGGAAAGCCAAGTCAAATGCTTCAATCTCTCAAAGTATCATCATAGGATCCATTGAATGCAAGCATACTGATACTGTTGGCTCAAAGACACACTTACCCAAGTTTACAAGTGCTTGGGTTCCTCCCTCTAACTAGATCTCTCTCATGTGCAGGGACAACCAGGTCACAAGGACAACACCTGGGTAGTAGATAGTGGTTGTTCTAGGCACATGACTGGCAACAGATCCATCCTCTCCAATTTCAGATACTTCAATGGAGGATATGTTGCCTTTGGAAGTGATTCAAAGGGAGGATCTATAACTGGACAAGGAACTGTATCTAATGACAGAATGAGTATTGAAAGGGTAAATTTTGTCAAAGAATTGGAATTCAATCTCATAAGTGTGTCTCAAATATGTGATCAGAAGCATTGGATGCTTTTCACAGATAAGGAATGTTTAGTACTCTCCCCTGGGCTTAGCAAACCTCCTCCAGAAAAGATCTTGTTGACAGCCCAAAGAAAAGATAACTTATATGTTCTTGACATGAACAAAGTCAATCCATCTGGCAGTGTATCTTGTTTTCTGTCCAAGGCATCAGTTGATGAATCAGCTCTCTGGCATAGAAGACTAAGCCATGTTAATATAAAAACAATCAACAAGTTGGTGAAGGGAAATCTGGTTAGATGTCTTCCTGAAAAGGAATTCCAACTTGAAGATCACTGCATAGCATGTCTGAAGGGAAAGCAACACAAGAGTTCTCACAAACCCAAGACATTGAATACAAATGACACTCCTCTACAGCTGTTGCATATGGATCTCTTTGGTCCTACAAATGTCATGTCTATGGGAAAGAAGTCATACTGTCTGGTGATAACTGATGACTATACCAGATTCTCATGGGTATACTTCTTGAGAACAAAAGATGAAACTGCTGAGATTCTTAAATCCTACATTCTTAGGGTGGAAAATCAAAGCAATCAGAAAGTCAAAGTTATCAGGTGTGATCAAGGTACCGAGTTCAAGAATCACACTTTGAACTGTTTCTGTGAGAGCAAGGGCATAGAAAGACAATTTAGTGCTCCAAGAACTCCTCAACAAAATGGGGTTGCTGAAAGGAGAAACAGAACTCTAATTGAATCAGCAAGATCAATGTTGGCTGACTCAAAACTGCCTCTCACATTCTGGGCAGAAGCAGTAAGCACAGCTTGCTATGTGCAAAATAGAGTCCTAATTGTCAAACCTCTTAACAAAACCCCTTTATGAACTATGGTTCAAAAGAGTTCCCTACATTGGATTTCTAAAACCCTTTGGATGTCCATGTACCATTCTCATCACACAAGGGGTTCTTCCTAAATTTGGTGCCAAATCAGATGAAGGACACTTTGTGGGCTATTCCTCTCAATCCAAGGCCTACAGAGTATTCAACTCAAGTACAAGAATTGTGGAAGAATCAGCAAATGTGGAATGTAGGGAACACATTGCATGTGAAAAAGGTAAAGGACCAGACTGGCTTTTTGACATTGACTCCTTCTCACAAATATTTGAGCCCCTCATCTTCTCAAATATGGAATCTGTGGAATCTTCCTCTTCCAAACAACCAGCTTCCACATCATTAACTGATTACAGATTAAACTTCCATGGTCCATCTACAAAAATAAAAAGACCATCCGTTGATCCTCCATCTGTTGTAGAGGCCATTGAAGCCAGTGACGTTAGAACACGTAACTCCAATGTCACAAGCAACAATCTTTCTGATAATGAAGATCAAAATAAGGATACAGCGTAGCGGATGCTACTGATGATGCTAATGCTGCTGATGCTGATAATGCTGTTGATGCTGCTGATGCGGATGATGATGCTGATACTACTGAAGCTGCAGACAATAATCATCTTCCTGATCAAAATCAAAGCAATCTTGACCATGGAATACAGTTGGAAATTGTTCCCGCATAAAGAATCAACAGAGAACATCCTTTAGAAAATGTAATTGGTCAAGTTAAACAAGGAGTTCAAACTAGAAGCAAGACTCATGAAGCTAATATCTGCCTATATTCATGTTTTCTCTCTCAAGTTGAACCTAAAAAGATTGATGAAGCTTTGCAACACAGTAGTTGGATTGAAGCAATGCAAGAAGAGTTGTTGCAGTTCAAAAGATAAGAGGTATGGACCTTGGTTGATCTTCCACCTGGTCAAACTGCTATTTGCACAAGATGGGTGTTCAGGAATAAACAAGATGAAAGAGGAATTGTAATCAAGAACAAAGCTAGACTTGTGGCCCAGGGATACACTCAGGAAGAAGGAATTGATTATGATGAAGTCTTTGCTCCTGTTGCCAGACTAGAGGCTATTCGGATCTTCCTAGCATATGCGGCATCCAAAAGCTTCACTGTCTATCAGATGGATGTCAAAAGTGCATTTCTATATGGGAAGATTGGTGAGGAAGTATACGTCAGACAGCCTCCAGGATTTGTAGATCTCTCACATCCAAACAAGGTTTTCAAGCTAGACAAAGCTCTATATGGACTACACCAAGCCCTAAGAGCCTGGTATGAGACTTTGTCAGGATATCTACTTAGCAACAATTTCAGAAGAGGTGCCATTGATCAGACATTGTTTATCAAAGATGAAGGGGGAGACATTCTCTTGGTACAGATTTATGTAGATGACATCATCTTTGGATCAACAAAGAAGAAATTGTGTAAAGACTTTGAGATTCTAATGCACTCAAAGTTTGAAATGAGTTCAATGGGTGAACTAAATTTCTTTTTGGGTCTCCAAGTCAAACAAGTTCCAAACGGAATCTTCATCAGTCAATCCAAATATGTCAAAAGTATTTTGGAAAGATTCAAACCGGCTGATTGCTCTGCTGCAAGGACTCCAATTCAAGTGCATCATCAACTGTCTCCTGACAAAAATGGTCAAGACACTGATCAACATCAGTACAGGGCAATGATTGGATCCCTTATGTATCTAACTGCTTCAAGACTAGATATTATGTTTGCAGTATGCCTATGTGCAAGATTTCAAGCAGCTCCAAAAATCACTCACCTCCAAGCTGTCAAGAGAATTTTTAGATACCTGAAGGGAGCTCCAAAACTTGGGCTATGGTATTCTAAAAATGACAAGTTCAATCTGTATGCATACACTGACAGTGACTATGGAGGATGCAACTTGGACAAGAAGTCCACATCTGGGGGATGTCAGTTTCTGGGTGGAAGACTGATTTCATGGCAATGCAAAAAGCAAACTTGTGTGTCAACATCTACAGCAGAAGCAGAATACATTGCAGCTTCTAGTTGCTGTGCACAAGTCATCTAGATACAAAATCAAATGTTGGACTATGGAATGACTTTCATGGCCACTCCCATTCACATTGACAACAAGAGTGCCATATCAATTACAAACAATCCTGTGCAGCATTCCAAGACAAAACACATTGACATCAGGTATCATTTTATTAGAGATCAAGCTGAGAAAAGAAGAATTATTTTAACCAAAGTTCATACCAATGAGCAATATGCTGACCTATTCACAAAAGCCTTTGATGAAGCTAGATTCAGATATCTAGTTGAATCCATTGACATGATGAACTTTGATTAAAATTCTTTCTTCAAAATCTTTAAAATAAATGTGTCTGTCTTTCTCCTGTTATAAATAAAATTTGTTTGAAGAATAAATAATCAGCAGCAAATCTCTTTCTGCTGCTGATAGCTTTTGTCATTAGCAGCAAAAGTATTTGCCACTGACTGCTTTAAGTTGTCAGCAGGAACAAATTTCCTGCGGATAGCTTCAAGGCAATCAACAGCAATATCTCCGCTGCCAATCATTACAACCATCAGCAGCAATCAAGTTATGCTGCTGATAGACTTAACTTTCCGCAGCAACCAAGTTTGCTACGGATGGGTAAAAGTGGTTCAAATTAACTTTTACCCGCTGTAAAAACCACTTTCAGTCTTTACCATGGCTGCTACAATGTGTTACAGCTGTAAAACAGTAAAAAGTAAATGGGTTATACAGTACAAGCAAATCTGCTTTTTCCCTCCTCTGCCGTTATAACACAAATCAAATTTCCTCCATCACCACTTCACATTCAATTCCGACCTATCCCTCATCTCTCTCTCTCTTAAGCATTCAAAGCTTCACCACACTTAACCAACTTTTAAAAGTTTCTTCCTTCCCTCCAAACCTTACCAAAATGGCAAATGTTGATATCAATAATCCTGATGACAAGTTCTCAACTTACCACAATCTAACGGCGTATCTTGTCAAGGGTAAGAAATCGGAAGGGTTTGATGATATGATCGACTTTCTTTGTTGGTCAAAAATACACTTTGCCTTGACTGTCAACCCCATAATCTACATCTCTCACATGGAAGATTTCTGGAACTCTGCATCATACTCTACCGAACAGGGGACTCCTCAAATTAAAGCAAAGGTAGAAGGCAAAGATATCACCATTACAGAAGCTACACTCAGAAAACATCTTAAGCTTCAAGACGAGGGTGCCGCCAACTCATACACCAAAAATGAGTACATGAGGACCTTTGTATCCATAGGGTATACTGGAAATCAGGAAGAATACACCATCGAGAAGGCGCTGATGGGTCATCCATGGAAGTTTTTATGCCACACTCTTCTGCAATGCATCTCACAAAAGAGGAGTGGATGGAATCAATTAAACTCTAGTCTTGCCTATGCTATTCACGGTATGATAACTGGACAGGTTTTTAACTTTGCACATCTGATATTCGAGGGTTTGAGATACAACCTTCAGGAAGGTGCAAAACAAGCCTTCTTTATGTACCGAAGGTTCTTGCAGGAAGTTTTTAATCAGGAACTAAAAGATCTTTCAAAATCTGCAAGAATCTACTTGATGTTGGGTCATAAAAACAACATTTTTCAAAGCATGAGAACAGTTTCCAAAAAGTTCTCAGGGGCAACGTTCCATTGTTATCTACAATGATGAACATACAAAGCACCCAGGGTGACAGTTCAGCAATCCCAGCTGATACTGATCCCACACCCTCCACCTCACAGCCTGAACACACAACTGCTGCCTTTGATCGAACCCCTGTGCAAACTACTGAGGGTGCACAGGCTCAACAAATACTTACCCCTGTTCTTCAAACCCAAATGGAACATAGGGCCCCAGTTGTGGCAAGCTATACTAGGAAAAGTAAGAAGAGCAAGAAAAATCCTTCTATTCTTGTCTCAGAGGCCCAATCCTAATCCAAAAGCCCTCATCTAGAGTCACAACACTCTGTTGAGAATATCATAAGGGATAGCCACAATACTAGGGAGACTTCCTTGGAAGGATCCCTATTAGGATCAGGACTACATCCCGAGTCCATAGAAATCCCCTCTGAGCCCATACATGTTTCTTCTTTGAACTTAAGTGCAGAGGCACCTAGTCAAGATGATGTACCTTCTCCCAATGCTACTATAAAGGAGGTATTGATTGACTTGGCTGCCAATGTACCCAGCCCAAGTTCATCACCCGAGAAGGTCCATTCTGGGAGTCATGATAGAGTGGATATGGAAGGGGCTGTCACTACTTCTGGTCCATCAATTGACCAGGAGGACAGCGACAACATAGCTAAGACCCTAACCATGGCAACTCAAGGTGAGACTGCTTCTCTTGAAGCTTTCTTCACTGAGAGGAATCCCAGGAGCCAAGAAAACCAGGGTGATGGGGATGCAGAGGCCAGGCCTGAGGCCCCATCTAGGTCCAAGGATTCCACAACTGTGGATAAGGACAGACTGAAACTTCATAACTTGGAATTGACGGCAAGGGTGGCTATGCTAGAGGCTGAAGTGTCCAAATTAAGACACCAAGTTTCTATGCATGAAACCCATCAATGCCCAACTGTATCCTCTACTTCCCTTGTATCAGTGGGAACTCAAACAGATCTGCTTCTATGCACTGATGCAACCAAAAAGGGGGAGATAGTTACCACTGCAGAAGATACTGATAGTCTGGAGGATTGGATACAAGAGCAGGTCATCTTTGAAAGAACACTTTTCAAACCTGCCTTTATCCAAGTCCATGATCTGATGGTTCCCAGAGATGGAGAGGAAGAGGTCTCTGAGGAATGGAGATTGGTTGCCAGGGATGAAGATGAAGCAGTCCCTGAGGAAATGGAGATTGATGAAGAAGCCACTCCTATCATTCATGTTCTTCAAACTACTGCAAATGTCTCAAGGCAGGTCATATCCCCACAGTACCCTCCAACAGCAAACAACTTGGAATTTGACTCTATTCTAGCTTGGGGGTATGATGACCTATCTCAAAGATTTTGGGTTGGATGGGAATTTGCTGGAGCCAAGGAGCTTGTCCTGGATAACCTTAATCTTTTTGAAATCCTGTCCCTACACCTAACTGAAAGTATCAACACCTCCAATGACCTTTCTGCCAGGCTTGCAATTGAAAGATTTCATGATATATGTGAAGACAATATGCCTCGGTTTGAAAAGTTCCTTGAAAAGGCAAAGAAAGTGGCCTATCCCAGGATTAAGAAGGAAGAAGCAGAACCCTCAAGAGCTGCAGAAGAAAGAAATGAAAGGCAAACTCAAGGAATGGAGTTATTAAGAAGCAGAGTCCTGACTGAAGAACAAGTTCTAAACCTAAGGAAATATTTATACAATGAGTTAGTCAGAAGGTTGGACGTATATGGGTGGTCAGATACTGGGTCTTCAGGGATTAAATTTTTTCTGTGTGATGGATCCTCATTCATAATCAACAACATTAATGAGATCCTACTTCTCAATCCAGACTTCCTTTTCAAAATTTTTGAAATGAGATCAAGCATTTGCAATATTAACTCACTAAGGAGTCAAGAGATGATGATTATCATTAAAAACTTCTTGCAAGATGGTGGGCGGATAGCCTTAGAAGACTCTGATTCAGATTTATCACTTCCTTCTTCCCTACAAAATATGCTAAGTGCTGCAGTACTCTCTGCAAGTACTCTTTCAGCCAGGGTGATACAGGAGTGGAAATCTGCAGAAGGTGATGATGAAGAAGCGCTCCCTCCTTTGTCCACTCATCAACTTGCCAATGAAGCTGAAGCTAAGGTCTCAATGGTAACTCCCACATCTGCTATTGTGATCTATGAAGCTGAAGCAGAGGCATCCAATAAAGACAAAGGGAAGGGTATTATGACTAAAGAAGAAGAAGAAAAGACAGAGAAGGAGAAGAAAGAAAAGGAAAAGAGAAGAAGAGAAAGAGAAGAGGAGGAGATGGCTGAGCTTAAAAAAGCTCAAGAAAGAAAAGCTGCCATACTCCTCCGAGAACAGCAAATCCAGTTATATGCTAGGCAACTGGATGAATTAAAGGTTAAAATTCCTGCAGCTTCACAACTGGAAGAAGATGAAGCTCTAGCTCGCCAGCTGCAGGAACAATTAAATAAAGAAGATGAAGAAAGAGAGAAACAAAGAGCAAAAGAAGCCAAATTCAAAATAACAGACTCCAAGCTGGCTCAGGAAATGAGGAGTGAATGGATTGAGGCCCTAACTGATCTAGGTGAGGATGGAGACTACCTAGAAAAGTTATCAAATAAAGAGCTCTACAGAGCTTATATGGGTCAACCTGGAGAACTGGCTAAGAAAAAGAGGGATGAAGAAGAAGAGAAAGCCAGAGAAAAGTCTAGGACAACCATTGCCTTAAATAAAAGAACTCCTGAAGAAAGAAAAGTAATGATAGACTTTCTAAAGGCTAGAGGTGAGAGTGGAAAGAGATTAGGACCCATGAGCTTCATAAATCTTCAAAATCTCTATAGACAAGTGAAAAAGGAAGAAGAGGAGAGATTGAAGAAGACAAATCTTTTAAAGAGGACTGATATCACTGCTGAAGAGAGAAAAACCAAGAAGCCAAAAACAAATCCCTTAGTCTCTCCTTCGTCTGTCCCACTAGCTCCATCTCTCCCTCCTCTCCTCCCAAAAAGTCCAAATCCTCACACCCAGCTCCGTCTCATCAACAGCCTCCTAAAAAGAAAATCAAACCTCCTACCATATCTGAAGAATCGAGTATGATTGTGCAATGGTTCTACAGTGATCCAGATAAATGGTTTGAAGTGTTTAGAGGAAAGATAGAAAAGAAGAGATCAATTTACAAATCTGTTGATGAGGTGATGCAACTACCAGATTATTACTTGAAGAAAATTCTGGAGCTGGGTGAAGCTCATGAGCCTGACAATGAAAGTGGAAGACATCTGGTGCTAGTAATCAAGCATTACTTCAATCCCAGCAAAGATGTGGTCATAGATGTTAAACCTCTTCGATCCCACTATCCATTTGTAAGTTGGTCTTATAGTGCTGCTCAAGATGAGTACACTTTGACAGATGTCAGAGGACAGAAGATGAGATGTTCAAGCAAGGTCATCTTCAGCATGCCAAGCAAGGACATCAAGAGTCTATCTGAACTTCCTCTTGACAATCCAAGCCAGGACCCAAAAGGCTATGAGACTGCAAGGATTGTTGCTCACATGCAAAAGCTTCAGCAACAAAGGCAATAAGAGAGTTTTGGTAGCATCAGTCTAGGGAGAGTTTGTAAAAATAAAGACTGATGGCTACAAAATTCTCTAAGTAAAGATTACTGCGGACTCCACAATTTTGCTGCTGACTTACAAGTTGCTGCGGACAAGGCTAAATGTTGCGGATGGCTATGTTCTCCTGCTGATAAACATTTTTGCTGCTGACTGCCTTATCCGCTGAAGTCCAAAGTTACTGCTGATAGGCTTCTCATCAGCATCAAACGTTGATGCTGCTGATAGGCAAATCATCAGCAGCTTTGACTTTACTACTGACACCCTTGCTGCAACACTAACACACCTATCAGCAGAAGGAATGTTATTGGTGCAGATGACAAAAGACAATGCTCCTATTCTGATCTGTTCTGCAATGATTTCTGAGAAGACCTTTGTGCTGCTGCTGTCCTTTCGGTGCAGAAGTCTTTTCACTGCATTTGTCCTTTTGTCTTTTGTCTTTTTGTTGTTCACCAATAGTAGTGTAACTTGTAACTGTAAAAGATCAACGGCTTGTATTTGATCTGATCCTTAGAATCAAGGGTCTGTCTTGATTCTAAGTTCCTTTATATGTATTGTATCTTCTCATTGTAGATGCATGCTTCAGAGAGCTTTCTTTGTAAACTTAAAAACATTGAAGATTAATACACTTTGCATTTATCTAGTATTATCTTTGTTTCTTTGTTTACATTGATTAGTTGTTATTGTTTCCGCCAATCTCAACTAAGAACAGAATCATCTTGTAAACATCGATCCTACAGCATCAATATGCTGGCTCCCGATCCTTAAATGGGTTAAAAACTTGGAAGATACCGAAGTGTACTTACTAAGCCTATGATGTATTCGATGACTGTACACAGGGGACAACCAACGGTTGCCATATTTCAAACTCAAGATCATAATCTGGTATGTGTGTCTACCTGACTTAGTTCTTGGCAAAGGTATGTGTTACTTGTTAGTTTTCAATTTATAGAAGATTTGAGACTTACAGGACTAAGTCATGATATGTTTGTGATTAATATTTTTCCATACAATTTGTCAAAATTAAACTGTAATTTCCTAAGTCAAAGTTTGATCAAAAACCAAAATGTTATTTGTCTTTAAGGGTCCGGTATCCTGAAAACATGCTTGAACTTGTTTGTATTAAAATTTAGTTACCTAACAAATCCTGATTTTCTACAAACACAACCAAGCAACAATCATGGCAAATAGTCAAAGCTACTAATTATCATATAAAGTGCAGGAAATTGAAATGTGTTACGGGTTTCATCCAAAAAAGGAACCATCTACCCAGGACACGAGTTGTCAAACTGTTCATCCCATTCAGGGATCCCCAAAAAGCAAGGAAATTAAATTGTTCAACAAAGAAACAGGATCAAAGTTAAAGACATAAAACCACAGGAATCACAAACACAGGACTCAGGCCTTCTGTTTATCGCCCTCACTATCCTGTTCAACCACCTCCGTTGCCACCTTCATAGAGCCCTCAATCTCAGCCACTTGGTTGTCCACCTCCTCGTCCTGCACCAGCTCACCTCCTAGCTTAGCCACAAGCCTTTTCCACTTTTGGATATCCCATTTAGCCCGTTCAAAATCCCTATCATCAGCCTCTTTAGCCATCTTTATCCTGGCTTAGAATATTGAAATGGCGGCTGATGTTTTGGCTTGTTCGTAGGATTCCTCGATATCTTGGGCATGTTTGGTATATGCATCCTCAAGCTCTGCCTTCACCCTTCTGAGCTCCTTGTCCTCATTCGCTAATTTCATATTTTTAGCTGCGGCTATTTTTTGCAGGTCGCTCACCATCTTTTTAGCTTCTTCAGCTTCTTTCACCGCCAACTCGTAGCATCTGGTCATTTGTTCCAGGGCCTATTACAGGAAAATATGTTAGGATTTCTCTAATACAGGTTCAGGATCCGAGATACCAAAGTTTCTGACCAGGTGACCAAAAACGTGAAGCTTCTTGTGGACATCAACATAGCTTAGATTCTCAAGTGAGGCTACATCAGTGACATCAGAAGACTTCCTCTTCTTGCTGGCAAGGGACTTGGAACGAGGAGTTGAGGATTCCGGTTTAGGAGCATCTGACTTTCGAGCCTCAAGGGATGGCTGGCTCATCTCCTTCTTGATGCTCTTACCTTTGGAGACCATGCTATCAATATCATCAAGAGCAAAGCTAGATTTTCGGATGCCTATTTCAGGATAACGGGTTAGAATTCCATATATTTAACTAACATATTTATATATTTGTACACATCTTACCAGACATCTCGGAAGAGCAAGGATAAGTTTATGAGCTCACTTCAAGAGGAGGTTCCTTGAACTTGAATGTCCTCTCGATAGGATCAAGACCTTAGAAGAAAGCGACTCTCTTAGCAGTATCCGGAGTAGAGGGAGCAAGTTCTGAAAATTTTAGCGCTGCAAAAGAAAGAACCGAGAATCAGTATCTTGGATGTTAAAATATTAAGGATCCTATAGTAAGAATCCTACCCTTCACGAACCATTTAATAGGCAACTTATCCCCGCCCGGAATGTAATCCCTCTTCACAAAAAAGAAATGACCCTTCCAGTTAGGATCATTTTGAGTTGTTTTTAAAATCAGGTGACTATGGCCGGACTTTATTTGAAACAGAAAGCGAGAGGTGCCATGGCTTCTCAAGTTGTAAACATGAGCCAATTCGGAGATGCTGAAATCGAGAGCATGGTGACGGATAAGGATTTCTAGGGTATGGAGGGTCCTCCAGATCATCGGCATTGTTTGAGCGTAGCTCAGGCCGGTTTTTTCAAAAACTCGGTAGTAAAAGCAGGGAAAGGATATGAAAAACCTATGGTGAAAGGAAAGGACGGAAAACATATCCAACTCTTAGAAGTAAATCAGATCTAGTTTTGGGGTCAAACACCCTAAAAACGGTATTTTCAGGAAAACAGCCAATGGATTTCAGATTATTGATCTCACGATCAGAGAAGGAGCACTTCTCGGAATCAGGGTTAGCCAGCAAGTTTTGACTAACAAGATCGTCGGAAGATGAAGATGATCGAGTGTTCTTTTTCGTCATTTTTTGATGCAAAAATCAGAGACTTAAGAGGAGAAAGAAAGCTTTTTACCTGAAATCCCAGAGAGAGAGGTAGAAGATGAAGTCTGGGATTAATAAAAAAGAAAAGTAATTATAGAGGAGTAATGACGACTACTTCAAACGACGTCGTTTCTGCCCTCGATTATCGCGCCACGTCCTATCGTGCAACCGTTTATCTTTCAGAATTCGAATTTTGAAAATTTAACAGCTGTAATTTCGGTGTACAGCTGTCAAATTTTGGGGACAATTGTTATGGGTTAAATCTCAAGCAGGATCCTGAATGACACATGATCCGGAATCCAAGATCCTGGTAACTTTGGTATCCTAAATATTAATGCTACTAACGACTATTTGTCCTCTATTTCTTTTATATATGCATGTGAAACATGTTGACTCGTTTTGTCCCTGAAGAATCGGATGAGAAGTCAAAGAGGACGTATCAAACTTGCGAGAGAAACTCAACAACGGTCATATTTGAAGACCGAGTAAAGCTTCGGGATCCTCGGAAAGTTAGTTAGGATCATTTTCTGTATTTAATCAGCGATCAAAACACACAATTCACTTATCATTACTAAACACTCACGAGAAGCTCTGTAACACTTAGTATTCAATCATTTGCTACTCAACACTTGTAATTCTTTATCATTTATTGAAGAAACGAGGCAGGTGTCGATTGTCACCTCCCGTGGTTTTATGCCGGAGATCTTGAACGATCAAGGGCTTTCCTCGTAAACAACCGTGTCACTCTTTACGTTTTTGTATTGTTTCACATTGATTTTACAAGCACACTACCTCACTTACGAAATTTGGTTACAAAATTAGTTTACATAATTTTTACCCAAAACAGTATTGTTATTTCTATTTATATGTTGTATATTTTATTTGACTTAGGTGGTAAAGAGTCAAACCATAATGTGGAATGTGGTGTATTGGTGTATTTGACTTAGGTGGTAAAGATTCAAACCATAATGTGGTATGTGGTGTATTTGACTTAGGTGGTAAAGAGTCAAACCATAATGTGGTATGTGGTGTATTGGTGTATTTGACTTAGGTGGTAAAGAGTCCAACCATAATGTGGTATGTGGTGTATTGGTGTATTTGACTTAGGTGGTAAAGAGTCAAATCATAATGTGGTATGTGGTGTATTGGTGTATTCGACTTAGGTGTTAAAGAGTCAAACCGGGATGTGTAATGTGATATATTGGTGTATTTTGACTTATGTGGTAAAGAATCAAACTATAATGTGGTATGTGAATTATTGGTATTAAAAAGTTTGTGTTTGAAGTCATGAGCCTCACAATGGTGATTGAGACATAGAACTTCACTTGTCGGTGATTAAGATCTTGGAATATCACAATTGGTGTTTGAAGTCATGAGCCTCACAATGGTGCATTGAGGCCTAGAACTTCATATTTGGTGGTTGAAGTCTCGAACCTCAGAACGGTGTATTGAGGTCTAGAACTTCATATGTGGTGAATGGGATCTTAAGATCTCATAGTTGGTGTTAAAGTTATGAGTCTCACATTTATGTCTTGAGGCCTATAACTTCACTTGATTAATAGAAATGAAACCTAAGTATATATTGGTTGGGTTTCATTTAGTAGTACATGGTGTTTATGGGGTGAATTATTAACCATTTCATGTTAGTACATGTGGGTGGTCATATATGTAGTTTAAACATGAGTTTATCATGGCTAATAGCTTAAATATGCAAACGGGTCAGTCGACGGGGGGTTGCATAGGCTGAAAATCAATTTTCGGGAATGTTTCACCTGGTGCCAGCGTACCATACGCCCGGGCAGAGTACCATACGCCCAGAGCGTATGATACGCCCAAAACAGTCTGGTAGACGCTGGGGTTTTCGGGTTTTCGGGGTTTTGGCATGTCGTTGTTGTAGGGACTTGTGGGAGGTCCCTAGGGCTACTTAACTTTACTAACCATGTTCAAACCGATGTTTTGAATGTAGGGAAAGCTCCGGAGTGATCTCGAGTCTCGCATCGTGTGGATTGGATTCTCATGGACCGTGTGGATGATTGT
This sequence comes from Smallanthus sonchifolius, assembly GCA_023525975.1. Classification (NCBI taxonomy): domain Eukaryota; kingdom Viridiplantae; phylum Streptophyta; class Magnoliopsida; order Asterales; family Asteraceae; genus Smallanthus; species Smallanthus sonchifolius. Next base: position 57,889,525 of record CM042028.1, read on the forward strand.
TTTTGTTTAACCTTCTCGTGGGGAGTCTTTACAAACTTGTGGATTTTTATTTTAATTCATGTATGTAAATCTTAACGTGTGGATACGTTAAATGTTGTTTTTGGACCTAACTTCTACATGTTTTAAAAGTTTTAAATTGGGTTGGATTTTTGGGTGTTACAAAAAAGGAATGCCAAAGAAGCGAAAACAGAGAATAGGGACAGACCTATCAGAACCTCTAGCTTAACTGAAGAAAAGGTGATCTGATTCGACGAGGATGATAGAAACAACGTACTGGATCCTCATCACGATAGCCTGGTGATCACATTATACATTGCAAACCACTTCATCTACAGGATACTGATCGATGGAGGAAGCTTTATAAACATTATCCAGCATGAAGTCCTGAAAAGAATGGGGATCTTGGATTCTGAGATCATCACGAAATCCTCAGTGTTGGTAGGATTCAGTGGAGAGGTTAAAAACACAGTTGGAGAAATAAAGCTACCAATCTACATCGAGGGGGTAAACTCTATAAAAAAAATTTGTGTCATTGATTCTTTATCTTGCTATAACATTATTTTAGGAAGACCCTGGATACATGACATGAAGGCAGTACCATCAACATATCACCAATGTGTCAAGATGCCGACCCCTTGGGGAGTGGTAAAGATCAACAGCAATCAATAGGAGCCTTAAAACTGTTATAGTTCTTCGATGAAAGCCTCCATCAAAACCAGACAAGCATAGCAATTAACGAAGCAAGCCAGGGATGTTCTAGAAACTAAAGAACAGGATGTTAAAGAGGTATCCCTAGATGCTGACAATTCATATGTAAAAGTCCTTATAGGAAGCAATATCCTTGAGGATATTGAGAAAGATATCCTGAACTTTCTGAAGGGCAGAAAAGCAACATCTGCATGGAAGCACGAAGACATGATAGGTATATCCAAAGATATATAACCCATAGACATGGAATTGATAAAAGTTTCAGGCCGATACATCAAAAGCAAAGGAAGTTTGCTCCTGAAAGAAACGTGATCATCCAAGAAGAGGTGGAAAAGCTCCTCAAGTCTGGAATGATAAGGGAAGTAAAATTCCTAAAGTTTCTAGCCAATGTGATGGTGGTCTAGAAGAAAAACGGGAAGTGGATAGTTTGTGTAGACTACACAGACCTCAACAAGGCGTGCCCTAAAGATCCCTTCCCATTACCATACATAGACTCGATGGTGGACGCTACAGCAAGCCATGAAATCCTGACTTTTATGGATGCCTCTTCAGGATTTCAACACATCCAAATGGAACCATCGGATCAGGAAGACACGACGTTCATGACTCCGACAGGTATTTATTGTTACACAGCTATGCCATTTGGTCTTAAAATGCAGGTGCCACGTATCATAGACTGGTAAACATGATGTTCAAAGAAAAAATTAGGGATACTATAGAAAGTCTACATAGATGATATGGTGGTAAAGTCAAAGAAAGCTGAGGATCATCTTACGGATCTCAGAGACGCATTCGATATCCTGGACCAATACCACATGAAGTTGAATCCTTCGAAATGCCACTTCGGAGTAGGGGAAGGAAAGTTCTTGGGCTACATGGTAACCAACAGAGGGATAGAAGCCAGTCCAGAGCAAATCAAGGCAATTATCAATCTGAAATCCCCAACAAACACTAAGGATGTCCAAAGACTAATCGGTAGAGTAGCAGCATTCAACAGATTTATATCAAGATCCTCAGAAAAGTGCAAGGAATTCTACGACATCCTGAAGAAGAACAAGAGATTCAAATGGGAAGAGAAGCATGAACAAGCACTCCAATTGTTGAAGGAATACTTGTCATCACCTCCTCTTCTAATGAAACCAGAAGACGGCGAACCTTTATCCCTATACTTGGCAGTATCCCGAAGCTCCGTTAGTGCTGTCCTAGTCAACGATCATGAAGGCCAGCAGCATCCAGTATACTATGTAAGTAAAAGCCTACTCGCTGCAGAAACCAGGTACTCCCATTTAGAAAAGTTAATCTTAGCTTTAATAATGGCATCCACCAAACTTAGGCATTATTTTGAAACTCTTGCTATTCATGTTAAGACTAATTATCCTATTAAGTGTGTCTTAAGAAAGCCAGAGATGTCAGGAAGAATGGCTAAGTGGTCAGTCAAGCTCAGCGCCTATGACCTTACATACGAACCTAGAACAGTAATAAAGTCTCAAGCACTTGCGGACTTTGTAGCTGATTTCAGTAATGACATTCAACACGAAGCAGACCTTGAAGTCCAACAACTAGAAGAATCAAAGGATGAATGGACCTTATTCACTGATGGTGCATCGAATGTAAAAGGAACAGGTCTCGGGGTTATACTAAAATCACCACAAGGGGAAATAATACCCCAATCCATAAATTGTGAGTTCCAGGCTACAAATAATGAAGCAGAATATGAGGCGCTGATAGCAGGATTGCAATTAGCCAGGGATATCAAGATTAGGTATCTTTAGGTATATGTAGACTCACTGTTAATTGCTAACCATTTCAATGGCTCTTATGCAGTAAAATGAGAGAAATTAGCCAAATACCTCGCAATAGTCAAGCAATTATCCGTGGAATTTGTTATGGTCGAATTTCGCCCAGGATCCTGAATCTAGCGAGATCTGGAATCCAAGATCCTGGTAACTTCGGAATCCTGAATATTAATGCTACTAACGTCTATTTGTCCTCTATTTATTTTATATACGCAGGAAAAACGTGTTGACTCATTCATTCCTGAAGAATCGGGCGAGAAGTCAAAGAGAACGTGTTAAACTTGCAAGAGAAGCACAATAACGATCATATTTGAAGACCGAGCAAAGCTCCGGGATCCTTGGAAAGTTAGTTAGGATCATTTTTGTATTTAATCAGGAGCTTGATCGATTAGCCACACACACGAACACTTAGCATTATCGAATACTCGCATAGAAGCTCTGTAACACTTAGTTCTCTATCATTTCTGCTCACACTTGTAATCATTTTCATCGATTTATACAATACTAGGAGGCAAGTGACTTTCAGTCACTTTCCGAGGTTTTATGCCGGCAATCCCTACGGATTAAGGGCTTTACTCGTACATCATCGTGTCAAGCTTTGTATTTACCTTCATTACTTCACATTTTTATCAAGCACACTACCTCACTTTCTAAGTTTGGTTACAAAATTAGTCTTATTAATTTTTACCCAAAACAATTTGGCGCCCACCGTGGGGCAAGTGGTGCTTTTCATCTTCAAATCTTTACTAAAGTTTGTGTTCAATCACTATCTTTCCAAACTGATTTCGAAGATGTCATCTCAATCCAAAAACGTTTTTGTCTTTGCTCCATCTTCAAGCTTTGGGTTTAACAACCCTATTCCTCCCCCTCCATCATCCTAGAAGAAAAATGATAATCATTCAAAGAAGACTATTTTAGCGGGTTTTTCGGGATCCGGGATGCTTGCTGGAGGACCTGTGCTAGTTTCAAATGATGATATCCTCAATCTGTTCTCGGAAGTGAAGCAACAGATGCAACAACAGAAGAAAACTAATCGGATGCTATTTAGGGAGCTTGAAAGGGTAAAAGAATCAAAGAAACCGATAGAAGTGACGACCCCGTTGAAGTTAAGGGTCTTGGATTTTAATTATTCAGGATCCCAGGAGTCCATAAGGAGATTTTCTTCCCATGCGTTCCGGAATCACTACAGCTGGCCCAACTCTGACTGTTAGAGTTACAATAAATCAGGATCTTGGAGTTACTCCGGGATTATCATCCCAAAATCCTGAGAATGGTAACACTTTCAATCAATTTTCCATTACTAACGAATTTGTGCAGGATACAGGAATCACTACATCCATGGCCAAGGAGTTAAAGAAGTTGAGAGAGATGATCTCCAATGTACCAGGCGTAATCCAACTGATACCGGAGATGTCCTCTACTAGTCACACGATCTCCAGATTCGCTCCACCAATTTGTGATTCTGAGATCCGCAAGCGCTTCCAGACTCCCAACATGAACCTATACGACGGAACTACAGTCGCCGAGGAACATGTGGCACAATACAGAGAAAGGATGGAGATCAACCCCATTCCTTTGGACCTGAAGGAAGCTTGTCTGTGTGAGGGCTTCGGCTCTACCTTAATAGGATCAACCTTAAAGTTACTTAATGTTCCTTCATATTCAATTACTTTATTTGCCCATTTGATTAACATGTTTAACAACCAATTTTCTTGAAGTAGAACTTTTGAAAGGTTAACAAGTGACTTATACAGGATAATTCAAAACCCCGGAGAATCCCTCCTAGACTATGTCAGCAAGTTTGGCCGAGAATCCCTGGATATCCCGAAACTCGACATCGCCACTGCTGTCCAGGCATTCAAGATGGGACCGAGGAAGGATTGTCAATTCTACGAAGATCTTGTCATGAATCCTTGTAGGAATCTTGATGAAGTCAGGAACCGAGCACTAAGGTTCATTAGGCTGGAAGATGATAAAAAGATCTAGCAGAGGGTAGTTGCTCCGACCAGCTACACTCAACCCAACCGGAAAGCGGAATCTGCACCTTTCAAGTCGTACAGATCCAAGCCGTATTCTAAGCCAGACAATCACAGGGTTAACATTGTAGAAGATGACGAGGACGAGGAAGAATATCCTAAGTTGTCTGAATACTGTTTTTCTCTTGATACAACTGGTTTGCTATTTGCTATGCAGGATCTTGGAGAAAAAGTCAGGTGGCCTCGCAAGTTTGAGAGGAACTCTGGTGGAAAGGATAAGTCCAAGTGGTATGCTTTCCATGAAGACTTTGGCCATGTAGCTGAAGACTGTATTGCTTTACAGAAGGAGATAAGCTATCTCCTAAGCAAGGGATATCTCAAAGAATTTATAGGCAAAGGAAAGAACAAGACTAAGGATCATGACAAGATCCCGCAAAGAGCAAAATCCCTGCCGCCAGATGCCAAAGTAATAGGTTTTATATCTGGTGGATCTGATATTTGTGGTACTTCTTACTCTGCAGCAAAAAGGAATGCCAAAGAAGCAAAAACAGAGAATGGGGACAGACCCATCAGAACCTCCAGCTTAACTGAAGAAAAAGTGATCTGCTTTGACGAGGATGATAGAAACAATGTGCAGGATCCTCATCACGATGGCCTGGTGATCACACTATACATTGCAAACCACTTCATCCGTAGGATACTGATCGGCGGAGAAAGCTATGTAAACATTATCTAGCATGATGTCCTGAAAAGAATGGGGATCCCAGATTCCGAGATCATCACGAAATCCTCAGTATTGGTAGGGTTCAGTGGAGAGGTTAAAAACACAGTTGGAGAAATAAAGCTACCAATCTACATCGAGGGGGTAAATTCTATACAAAAGTTTTGTGTTATTGATTCTTTATCTTGCTATAACATTATTCTAGGAAGACCCTAGATACACGACATGAAGACAGTACCCTCGATATATCACCAATGTGTCAAGATGCCAACCCCTTAGGGAGTGGTAAGGATCAACAGCGATCAACAAGAAGCTAAAAACTATTATACTTCTTCAGTGAAAGCCTCCGTCAAAACCAGGCAAGCATAGCAATTAACGAAGTAGACCAGGGATGTTCTGGAAGCTAAAGAACAGGATGTTAAAGAGGTATCCCTGGATGTTGAGAATCCAGATATAAAGATCCTGGTAGGGAACAATATCCCTGAGTATCTTGAAAAAGATATCTTGAATTTCCTGAGGGGCAGAAAAGTAGCCTTCGCATGGAAGAACGAAGACATGACAGGTATATCCAAAGATATCATAACTCATAAACTTGGAATTGATAAAATTTTTAGGCCAATATATCAAAAGCTAAGGAAATTTGCTCCTGAAAAAAACATGATCATCGAAGAAGAGGTCGAAAGGCTCCTCAAATCTAGAATGATAAGGGAAGTAAAATTCCCAAGAAGGCTAGCCAACGTGGTGGTAGTCAAGAAGAAGAACATGAAGAGGAGAGTTTGTGTAGACTACATGGACCTCAACAAAGCGTGTCCTAAAGATCTCTTCCCATTACCACACATAGATTCAATGGTAGACGCAATAGCAGGCCACGAAATCCTGACTTTTATGGATGCCTCTTCAGGATTTCAATAAATCCAAATGGAACCATCGGATCAGGAAGACACGACGTTCATGACTCCAACATGTATTTATTGCTACCCAGCTATGCCATTTGGTCTTAAAAATGTAGGTGCCACGTATCAGAGACTGGTAAACATGATGTTCAAAGAAAAGATTGGGGACACTATGGAAGTCTACATAGATGATATGGTGGTAAAGTCGAAAAAGCTGAGGATCATCTCAGGGATCTCAGAGACGCATTTGATATCCCGGACCAATACAATATGAAGCTGAACGCTTCGAAATGTCACTTCGGAACGGGGACAGGAAAGTTCTTGGGCTACATGGTGACCAAGAGAGGAATAGAAACCAGCCCAGAACAAATCAAAGCTGTCGTCAATCTAAAATCCCCAGCAAATACTAAGGATGTCCAAAGACTGACCGGCATGGTAGCATCACTCAACAGATTTATATCAAGATCCTCAGAAAAGTGTAAGGAATTCTACGACATCCTGAAGAAGAACAAGTGATTCGTATGGGAAGAGAAGCACCGTAAGTGCTGTATTGGACAAGGATCATGAGAGACAACAACATCCGGTATACTATGTAAGTAAAAATTTGCTACCAGCGAAAACCAGGTACTCTCATTTAGAAAAATTAATTCTAGCTTTAATAATGGAATCCACTAAACTTAGACATTATTTTGAAACTCATGCTATTCATGTTAAAACTAATTATCCTATTAAGTGTGTCTTAAGAAAGCCAGAGATGTCACGAAGGATGGAGAAATGGCCAGTCAAACTCAGCGCCTATGACCTCATATATGAACCTAGAACAGCAATAAAGTCTCAGGCACTGGCGGACTTTTTGGCTGATTTCAGCAGTGATATCCAACACGAAACAGATCTTGAAGTCCAATAACTAGAAGAGTCGAAGGACAAATGGACCTTATTCACTAATGGTGCATCAAATGTAAAAGGAACGGGTCTGGGAATCATACTAAAATCGCCACAAGGGGACATATTACCCCAATCCATAAGTTGTGAGTTCCATGCTACGAATAATGAAGCAGAGTATGAGGCGCTGATAGCAGGATTGCAATTGGCCAGGGATATCATTATCAGGTATCTTCAGGTATATGTAGGCTCGTTGTTAATTACTAACCATTTCAATGGTTCATATGCAGTAAAAGGTGAGAAACTAGCCAAATATCTCACAATAGTTAAGCAATTATCCATGGAATTTGAAACTTTTAACATTACACAGGTGCCTAGAGAAGATAACGTTGAGGCTGATGTCTTAGCAAACCTTGCTTCAGCTCTTAGAATACCAGAAGGTACCAAGATACCTATCATACACATTCTGAGCCCAACAATCAAGAGGATAAATGAAGTATCTAACACTGAAGAAGAAGCAGACATTCGGGATTTTAAACATATTCTAGGATCCTGGATTTCACCTATTAATAAATACTTGCAGGATGGTGAGATCCCAAGCAATGAAAAGAACCACAAGACTTTTTGCATGAGAATGTATCGTTTTATAATGTTACAGAATGTTTTGTATAGAAAATCAATTGCAGGTCCGTACCTAAGATTCTTGGAGGATCCCGAAGCGTAGAAAGTCCCAAAAGATCTACACGAAGTAGATTGTGGAAATCATACCGGGGGCAGAGCATTATTTTCAAGGATCCTGAGGACAGGATATTAATGGCCTACCATGAGGAAAGATGCTGTGACTTACTCTAAAAAATGTGACGCTTGCCAGAGACACAGCAACATACTCCATCAACCGGCTGAACCTTTATACTCAATCGTCTCTCCGTGGCCATTCATGAAGTGGGGAATGGATATCGTCGGCAAACTCCCCAAAGCATCAGGAGGAAAAATCTTTATGCTAGCAATGACGGATTACTTCTTTAAATGGATCGAAGTTGTGGCGTTTGTCCAAGTTAGAGAGAAAAAAGTCATTTCCTTCTTCAAGCGCAATATCCTGATGAGATTTGGGATCCCGGCGGAAATAATTTGTGATAATGGATCTCAGTTTATTGGCAAAAGAACAACCGATTTCTGTGCCAGTTGGGGAATCAAAATGATAACTTCTACCCCAGTACACCTCAAGCCAACGGACAAGTAGAATCTAGTAACAAGATCATCGTTAACAACCTCAAGAAGAGACTAGGAGCAAAGAAAGGAAGATGGGCTGAAGAGCTACCTTTTGTACTTTGGGCAGATAGGACAACCACAAAGAACGCGACGGGGCAAACTCCATTCTCCTTGGTAATTGGAACTGAAGCCATGATCCCGACGGAGATGATTATCTCTACTGCCAGAATCAACTTTCAATCTTTAGAGACCAACAACGAAGCTCTCGCTCAGGATCTCGACACTGTGGATGAGCTCAGGGATCATGCCAAAGTCAGTATTACGGCTTATCAGCAAAGGATAGCAAAGTCATACAACAAAAACACAAGGGTTAGAAGATTCCAAGTGGGTGATCTTGTATTAAGAAAGACATTCCAAAATACTACCAATCCCAACGATGGAAAGCTTGCACCAAAATGGGAAGGTCCGTACTTAATTGATTCAGAAGCAGGCAAGGGTGCATATTGGTTGGCTACTATGGAAGGAGATATCCTGTCAAGATCCTGGAATGCTATCCAACTCAAAACCTATTTTATGTAAGTTAGAACTTAGATTCTAACTAAAATTGGTATGTCTTCTATCCCTGACTATTTTCATACTTATTACTCTTGATCAAAGTACTGACTTGAGCGTCAGAGGGGTGTTAGCTTGCTTCACCAAGGTTTCCTGTTTTGCAGGAAGTATCTCTAGGGATCCCGACACAAGATAGAGATTGGCCATCTCTCCTAAATTAAGGTATCCTGAATACCTAAATGGTTTAAAAGGCTTTTGCCTTTCTAAGCTTCATGTTGGGTATATCTTGAATGCTACGATAGTAACAGACGTGTTACTCCTAAGGTTTTTAGCATTTTCATGCTAACTTTAGTCTGGCTTGGCCCACGATTTTAAATTATCACAGACACTTAGGTGTTAACTCAAGAATTTAGCATCAATATGCTGGCTTAAGATCCTTAAACGGGTTAAAAACTTATGAAAATCAAGAAATACAATTGCTATGTCCATGACGTAAGTAATAACTACACACTAGGGACAACCAACGGTTGTTATATTTCGAACTCAACATCATAATCCGGTATGTGTATCTACCTGAATTAGTTCTCAACAATGATATGTATTACTTGTTAATTTTCAATTTATAGAAGATTTGAGATTCACAGGACTAAGTCATGATATATTTGTAATTGATATTTTTCCATACCACTTGTCAAATTCAAACTATAATTTCCTAAGTCAAAGTTTGATAAAAAATCAAAGTGTTGTTTATGGTTTGTCTTTAAGGATCCGGTATCCTGAAAACTTCCTTAAACTTGTTCGTTTTAAAGTTTAATTACCTAACAAATCCTAATTTTCTACACAACCAAACAACAATCATCACAAATAGTCAAAAGCTACTAATTACCTTTCTAAGTGCAGGAAATTGAAGTGTGTCCCGGGTTTCATCCAAAAAAGGAACCATCCACCCAGGACACAAGTTGTCAAATTGTCTATCCCTCTCAGGGATCCCCAAAAAGCAAGAAAATTAAATTGTTCAACAAAGAATCACGATCAAAGTTAAAGACGTAGAACCACAGGAATCATAAACACAGGACTCGGGCCTTCTCTTTATCGCCCTCATTGTCCTGTTCGACCACCTCCACTGTCACCTTCATAGAGCCTTCAGCCCCATCCTCAGCCATCAAGCTACCCACACCGGCTTCTTGCACCGGCTCTCCTCCTAGCTAAGCTACAAGCCTTTTCCACTCCTGGACATCCCATTTGGATCGATCGAAATCCTTGTCATCAACCTCTTTAACTATCTTTATCCTAGCTTGGAATATTGAAATTGCAGCTGATGTTTTGGCTTGTTGAAAGGATTCCAAGAGGTCTTGGGCATGTTTGGCATAGGCATCCTCAAGCTCCGCCTTCACCCTACTGAGCTCTTTGGCCTCATCGGCTAATTTTTTATTTTTAGCTGCGGCTATTTTTTGCAGGTCGCTCACAATCTGCTTAGCTTCCTCAGCTTCTTTCACTACCGACTCGTAGCATCTGGTCATTTGTTCCAGGGCCTGTCACAAGAAAATATGTTAGGATTTCCCTGATACAGGTTCAGGATCCGGGATACCAAAATTTCTTACCAAATGACCAAAAACAAGAAGCTTTTTGTGGACATCGACATAGCTTAGGTTCTCAAGTGAAGCTACATCAGTGGCATCAGAAGACTTCCTCTTCTTGCTAGCAAGGGACTTAGAACGAGGAGTTGAGGATTCCGGTTTAGGAGCATCTGAATTTCGAGCTTCAAGGGCTAGCTGGCTCATCTCCTTCTTGATGCTCTTACCTTTGGAGACCATACTATCGATATCATCAAGAGCGAACATGGAACTAGATCTTCAGACGCCTATTTCAGGATAACAGGTTAGAATTTCGTATATCTAGGTAACAGATTTATATAAATTTATACATCTTACCAGACATCTCGGAAGAGCAAGGATAAGTTTCTGAGCTCACTTCCAAAAGGGGTGCCTTGAACTTGAAAGTCCTCTCGATAGGCTCAAGGCCGTAGAAGAAAGCTGTCACACCCCGGCCGGTGGCGGATTATACGCCGGGGCTGACGCAGTTGTTCATAAGCACATGATCATCTATTATTAAATGACAATATCTATTCATCAATTTAAAAGAATCCGTTATAAAGGAAATGGAATATGAAAAGTTCAAGACAAGACAATATGAAATTTAAACTAGGTCCAAGTCCTACGTGAGCAAGTAGTATCCTCAAACAGGTGCACCTGAAACATGTGAGTAAATGTCAACTACAAGTAGTTGGTTAGTAACATAGGTTTTGACACCTAACAAAAGTTGAGTAAAAAGTATTTGAAATTCAATATGTTCAAAGCATAACTAAGGCATAAATGTGAAAACATACAAGGTTCCAAGTGTGCAATTCAATCCGTAAGTAATGGAAAACAGGTAAGTACAACCCCACTGATTGTGTTTTGGAAAAATATTAATATGGTGCACACAAAACCCGCCAGGGTTCGTGTTAACTGGAATCGGATTCCCCTATAAATGATCATGTTAGGTACTACCTTAGGCCTGGGTAGCAGGTTAATGAATGTACTAGCATGAACACATGTAATGGTCACCAAGCAGTTTAAGACATAAAGCACATAGTAAATAGCATGAGAACAAATGGTATTGAATTCTGGCATGTATGTAAACATGTTCCACCCCGAGTATTTATAAACAATAGTAAAGAGAAAGGGGGCTATGAACTCACCTGAATAAAAAACTAGGAATGGTACGAACTGGTAGAGATGGATAGGCCTCGTGAGGATTTCTCACAACGAACCTACACGTGTAATGGTACTCTAAATTTAATGTACGTTAAAATGGTATTAAGGAGATTTTGGGACCTTAGGGTTTCATGGGGGTTTGGGTTTGAAGATGGACTTGTATATATGTGTTTGTAAAGGGATATAAGTTCATGAGAAATAATAATAAAAGTAATTAAGATAAATTAAGATTTTAACTGATTATATATTAACTAACTCATGTAATTATTTCAAAGTTAATTGATAAATAAAATTATGGAATAGAACAAGTTAAATAATATAATTGAATTCATTTGTGTATAAAAAAAAAAAATAATAATTTATGGAATGAAAAGGGTTTGAATAAAAATAACTGATTAACTATTTAATTTAATCTCTTTTATTTAGATGGTTTATAAAAGAGTTATATGAGTTTTTATATAGTATATGTAAAAATGCATAAATCTCTTACGTGGCAAAAGGTTTCAAGGAAATAGTTATATTCATGTTCCGCGTATGTTTTGAAATCTAAGAAATTTAAATAATTATCCGCCTGAAATAATTATTTTAATTTAAAATTTTATTAGGTTTTAACTCTATTAATAATAAATAAAAAGGCTTTACTGGAAAATTTTAATAACTTAAATTTACAAAACCGACCCAGGTATTTTAAGGATTTATAAAACTAATTTTCTTTAAAAAGGATTAATGCGAAGAAAATATACAAAAAAAAAGATTGGGCTGCCCGGGGTCGAACGCGGGTCTGCCGGTTGGGGGGTCTGCACTCAAACCACTAGACCAGCGGGTCACTGGTGTACAAAGGCCAGTTCCCAAAATTATTAAGCAAGACTAGAGGGATCCGGGTTATAGGGAAACGCATGCGTGCAAAAGGTATAGCGGGGTTGGGATTCGAACCCGCGACCATGCGCACACGTGTTGATTGCCTTAACCACCAGACCTGGGCTGAAGCCTAAGCAAGGAACCAGTACAGTTAATATTTATCAAACGATCCTCAACCTATCTTCTTCCCCAAAACACCCCGATGGTAAACCCCAACCTCTTAATGCCACTGATCGGGCATCGATTGGCACCCGAACCCATAGGGCTTTTGATCTAAGAGGCAAAACGCTTATAATAGCATAAAATTTACCTGATATGATTGAGGAACGAGTAGGTACGGCTGAAACGCGAAATCTCAAGTTCTTGGACTGTGATCGGGCTCCGAAAGCGTGATACTTAAGATCTGAGAGTTCAGGGTGTTTCTAAGGGATATCACGATGTCTGGAGGATCGATTTTAAGTCTCACTTTTATATAGAAAGCTTGAATTAAACACGGGTTGATTAAGGAACGGTTATGGGACGGTTCGAGTTAAATGGTTTGATTACGATTTAATTACTTCATCATTATCATTGGGTTTTGGTCGAGTAACGTTTCTGAGGAATCAATTGGAGTTAACACGCACAAAGTCAGACGATTTGGTTTTCAATTTGGGATTTGTTGACTTCAATGAGTCAAACTTGATGAGGTGGGGAAGAAAAGGGAAATTTTACACTTTTAGTCCCTACTGTTTCAAAGGTTTATCATTCCATGCACAAACTTAAGTTTTTGCTGAACTAAGGTTTCAGAAATTACAATTTGCACCCTAAACCTTTTAATGAAAGCAAAATTATTAAATTTTTAAATTTACAAAATCTATTAAGTGTAAATGTTATATTTGAAAGTTATAATTATAATTATATAATCTTTTGCACTTTAAAATGGGTTTATTTTTATTAAAATCATTTATTAAATATTATAAATGTTATAATTCCATTTTTTTTGAATTTAATTCTTATAAGTTTGTATTTATATATATATATATATATATATATATATATATATATATATATATATATATATATAAAAGTTTAGAAAATTACTTAGCATGTGCATATATTTGTTTCATAGAGTAGTAACATTTATTTACATAATAACTTGTATAAATATTTAATATTTTAGAATTTGAAGTAATGACATTCAATGTGTATACTCATGGAATATAATGGATAGATAGGATACTTTCACTGAAATGAATAGTTGACAATTATATAATAATGAAGTTACAATTGCCGGAATAGTTAAAACAGAGGTCGGAATTTCGTGGGGATTACAGTCTCCCCTACTTCAGGAGATTTCGTCCCGAAATTGATTAAGAAGAGGGGCCTGGGAATAGGTGTGGGTATTTGGCCTTCATTTGATCCTCACATCCCAAGTAAATTTAGGGCCATGTTTGGATTCCCATAGAACCTTAATGATTGGAATTCGGCTTCGCTTGAGCTGCTTAACTTCTCGATCCATGATCTCCATGTGTTTCTCCACGAAGTGCATTAATTCATCAACGTGAACCTCGTCAAGTGGTATGTGGATGTTCTCGTCGGCTAAGCATTTCTTTAGGTTTGAGACATGAAATGTAGGGTGGATGTTGCTAAGTTCTTCGGGTAAATCCAACTTGTAGGCTACCTTTCCAATCAGCTTAAGGACTTTAAAAGGACCTACGAATCTTGGTGCAAGTTTCCCTTTCTTTCCAAAGCGGGCCACTCCTTTCCAAGGGGATACCTTGAGAAGAACCAGATCGCCGACTTGAAATTCTAAGGGTTTTCGACGTTTGTCGGCATAGCTCTTTTGTCGACTCCTTGCTACTAGCAGGTTGTCACGGATTAACATGAACTTGTCGGAAGTCTGTGATTTGTGCTTCAGCAATTTCGGTCCAACAAATAGGAGAGTGGCATTTCCGACCATAAAGTGCTTCAAAAGGAGCCATGTCAATGCTCGTGTGGTAGCTGTGGTTATACGAGAACTCGACTAAGGGTAAGTGTAAATCCCAATTTACCTTGAAGTCAATGACACAGGCTCTAAGCATATCTTTGAGGGTTTGAATCATTCGTTCAGATTGACCATCAGTTTGCGGATGGTAGGCCGTACCAAGATTCAGCTGAGTGCCCAAAGCTGCTTGTAAAGATTGCCAGAAACGAGAAGTGAATCGTCCATCATGATCAGAAATAATGTTGAGAGGTACACCGTGATGACTGACGATCTCATCAATATAGATCCGAGCCAATTTCTCGACCTGATAGTCTTCACGTATGGGTAGGAAATGAGCAGATTTTGTCAAACGGTCGATGATTACCCAAATACTATCATGACCACGAGATGTGTGTGGGAGTTTGGTTATAAAGTCCATGGCAATACACTCCCACTTCCATACAAGTATCTCAGGTTGTTCAAGTAAACCAGATGGACGTTGGTTCTCGGCCTTAACCTTCAAGCAAGTAAGGCACTTGGACACATATAAGGGAATGTCCTTTTTCATACCAGGCCACCAATATTGAGTACGAAGATCCTTGTACATCTTATCCGCACCGGGATGCACTGAATAACGAGTCTTGTGAGCCTCGTTCATGACAAAGGTACGGAGATTGTCACAGTCAGGAATCCAGATACGGTTCAGAAAGTAGAGTAATCTATTGGGTTTGGTTTCAAGTTGAAGTTCAGCACCACATGACATTTCGTTGTACATGTTTCCTTCAGTGACAGAAAGATGTTGTGCTTCAAGTATGCGGGTTTGGATGTCATTTTGGATTCGAATACTGTGGATCTTGATAGATTCTTTATGACTAAGAGCATCGACTACGACATTCGCCTTACCAGGATGGTAACGAATGTTGCTGTCATAGTCATTTAGGAGTTCAACCCAACGCCTTTGCCTCATGTTGAGTTCTTTCTGGTTGAAAATGTGCTGGAGACTCTTATGGTCGGTGAAAATCTCACACTTAGTACCATATAAGTAGTGCCTCCAAATTTTGAGAGCGAATACGACCACACCCAGCTCAAGATCGTGCGTCGTATAATTCTTTTCATGGATTTTGAGTTGTCGAGACGCATAAGCGATCACCTTGCCTCGTTGCATAAGAACACAACCAAGGCCTAAATGGGAAGCGTCACAGTAAATGACAAAGTCTTCAGTTCCATCGGGAAGGGTTAAGATAGGAGCTTCACATAATTTTTGCTTTAAAGTCTGAAAGGCTTCCTCTTGCTTTGGTCCCCACTCGTAGGGCTTGCCTTTATGTGTTAAGGCTGTGAGTGGTACTGCGATCTTTGAAAAGTTGGCTATAAAACGATGATAATAGCCCGCTAAACCAAGGAACGAGCGAACTTCTGTATGGGTCTTTGGAGCTTGCCAGTTCTTCACCACTTCAATCTTGGCAGGATCCACGTGAATACCCTTCTCGTTGACTATGTGTCCCAAGAATTGGACTTCCTTTAGCCAAAATTCACACTTTAAGAACTTAGCGTATAATTGCTCCTTCTTCAAGAGGTCCAAAACCAAATGCAAGTGTTTCTCGTGCTCCGCTTTTGATTTTGAATAGATGAGAATATCGTCAATGAAGACGATCACAAACTTGTCCAAGTACGGTTTACACACGCGGTTCATAAGATCCATGAATACCGCGGGTGCATTGGTTAGTCCGAAGGGCATAACCATGAACTCGTAATGACCGTATCTTGTACGAAAGGCTGTCTTGGGGATATCGGATTCAAGGACTCGTAATTGGTGATAACCAGAACGAAGATCAATCTTTGAGAAATAAGTCGTGCCTTGAAGTTGATCAAATAAATCATCAATCCTTGGAAGTAGATAAAGGTTCTTCACAGTAAGGTTGTTGAGTTCCCTGTAGTCGATGCACATCCGGAACGAACCATCTTTCTTCTTGACAAATAAGACAGGTGCTCCCCAAGGAGAAACACTAGGACGAATAAATCCTTTGTTAAAAAGTTCTCGGAGTTGGCTTGAAAGCTCTTGCATTTCAGATGGTGCAAGACGATAAGGTGACTTGGCCACGGGGTTTGCTCCTGGCACTAGGTCAATACAGAATTCAACTTGACGTGTGGGAGGAAGACCGGGCAAGTCTTTGGGAAAGACTTCAGGAAAGTCTTTGATCATAGGAATATCTTGAGGACTCTTGTCTTTGCTTTTTCGCTCCATAGTATGAGCCAAGAATGCCACACATTTCTTTCGTAAGTACTTTTGTTCGGTAGTGCAAGACATAAGCTTTAGTCCATTTGACGGCTTCTCACCATAGACGTTCAAAATGTCACCCGAGTCAAGAGGGATACGGATATAGTTGTCAAAGCAGACAACTTCAGCATGATGTTTGGTCAGCCAATCCATGCCTACTATGATGTCGAAACCTCCGAGAGCCATAGGAATAAGATTAATCGAGAAGTCATGGTCGTTCAAGTTTAGAGTACAATCTCTAATAATGGTGTCACACGAAACAAAATAACCGTCCGCTACTAAAATATCAAAGGGTTTGTCTAACTTAGCTCGACTCATAGCAAGTTATGGTTCAAATTCAAAGGACACAAACTTCTATCGGAATCAGTGTCAAACAGGATAGAAGCATAATGTTGATTAATTGGATACGTACCGTTCGCCACATCGTTGTTGGCTTGAGCCTTATTGGCATTGATGTTGAAGGCACGTCCACGAGCCACGGGGTTTGCATTCCCCTTATTCACATTTCCCCGATTCATGTTCCTTTGGTTCATATTTCCCTGAATCATGTTGCCCTGGTTCATGTTGGCTTGGTTCACAATGACCAACCTAGGGCAACGGTTCCTGAAATGAATTGGGTCACCACACTCGTAACAAGCACGACCTTGGGCGATAGCAGCATGAGCAGGAACAGGAACGACATGTTGGTAGGCTTGGTTAACTCGGGGAACAGTATGGCAAATGTTAGCCGTGTGCCCAGAACATCCACAATTGGTACATAAACGACAAGGCATGTAGGTGGTATGATGGAGCTGGCAAGTGTTGCACAAGGGTGGAGTTCCTACATATGGTTTCTTGATGAGGTTGGAGGCAGTAGGAGCCACTTGGGATAGAGGAGTAGCAGGTGTGACAATGGCAAAGTTCCTGCCTTTCCTTTTCTTGTTATTGACAGAAGACTCAGGCTTGGTCTCCTTGTTGGGTTTAGCAGTCGTTTTCTCAAGGGTCTTCGTTGCACCATTTTTAGATAGAGTTCCTGCCTTAACATGATTGTCTGATAAAGCAGCAGCAAGATGGATGGCTTCCTCGAGGGTGACTGGTTTGCTACCCAAAACAGTATCTTGAATCTGCATGGGCAGGCCGTTGATGTATTTCTCAATAGCTCGGGAGAGAGGAGTAACCATATGAGGCACTAAGAGGCTCAGCTCATGAAAACGGGTGGTGTAGGCAACGCTTTCTCCACTATCTTGTTTGAGATCCCAGAACTCAGTTTCCAGTTTCATGATCCCATTACGGGGGCAAAACTCATCGGTCATGAGTGTCTTGACATCGAGCCAAGGTAGGGCTAGAGCAACTTCAATCCCACGGTTACGTTTTTCCCCGTTCCACCAGGTGAGTGCCCTCTTCTGGAAGACACTCATAGCATAACGGACTTTCAGGTTCTCGGGACAGTCACATTGATGAAGGTTCCCTCAAGGCTTTCAAACCATTGGAGAAGTCCAGTGGCTCCCTCGTTCCTGTAGAACTTGGTGGGGTTGCAGGAGTTGAAGTGTTTGAATGTGTATGCGGGGTTCCTTGGTGTGACATTTTGGTTCAGCTAGTTAACCATAGTCGGTATTGTAGCCATTTGTTGAATGATCCTGTTGGTGAGGTTGCCCCTACATTCACGATGGGGAGGCATTCTACAAAGGGATGAATAGAAAGTTCATGAGATGTAAATCATGTGTAAGAGTTGTAAATAATTCATAAGGTACTAGGTAAAACATAGATGGTACCCTAATGGGCACATTGACTATCAAGTACTTTAAGTTCATCTAATGTTTGAGAAGTCATGCTTTAGCCTATAAGTGGACACTCATTCCAAGAATTCCCGGGAAAGCATAACTGGTCCATCGGTTGATTTGGATTTATACGAAATGCTTTCCTAGACAGAACTCCCAGAATACAGGCATCCACCCTTCCAGATTGCACGAGTTCTCATTCATTAGTTAGAACCTACGTACCTTTGAGAGTTTCATTTGGATTAGACTCTTAAGTCAAAGAGTATGATTCATGTAGATCCTTTGTAGTTCATGTAGTTGTATCAGGTAGTCGGAAATAGATATATGTAGGTAAGAATAGCATAGAGTGGAGTTCCTAATAATAGACATGAGTTTAACTCATATTTGGGACTCCTAGGTTATAGTCTAGGTCATGTGTCTAATAACCTAATTCGCTATAACCGTGGCTATGATACCAATATGTCACACCCCGGCCGGTGGCGGATTATACGCCGTGGCTGACGCAGTTGTTCATAAGCACATGATCATCTATTATTAAATGACAATATTTATTCATCAATTTAAAAGCATCCGTTACAAAGGAAATGGAATATGAAAAGTTCAAGACAAGAAAATATTAAATTTAAACTAGGTCCAAGTCCTACGTGAGCAAGTAGTGTCCTCAAACAGGTGCACCTGAAACATGTGAGTAAATGTCAACTACAAGTAGTTGGTGAGTAACATAGGTTTTGAAACCAAACAAAAGTTGAGTAAAAAGTATTTGAAATTCAATATGTTCAAAGCATAACTAAGGCATAAATGTGAAAACATGCAAGGTTCCAAGTGTACAATTCAATCCGTAAGTAATGGAAAACTGGTACGTACAATTCCACTGATTGTGTTTTGGAAAAATAGTAATATGGTACACATAAAACCCGCCAAGGTTCGTGTTAACTGGAATCGGATTCCGCTATAAATGATCATGTTAGGTACTACCTTAGGCATGGGTAGCAGGTTAATGAATGTACTAGCATGAACACATGTAATGGTCACCAAGCAGTTTAAGACATAAAGCACATAGTAAATAGCATGAGAACAAATGGTATTGAATTCTGGCATGTATGTAAACATGTTCTACCCCGAGTATTTATAAACAATAGTAAAGAGAAAGGGGGCTATGAACTCACCTGAATAAAAAACTAGGAATGGTACGAACTGGTAGAGATGGATAGGCCTCGTGAGGATTTCTCACAACGAACCTACACGTGTAATGGTACTCTAAATTTAATGTACGTTAAAATGGTATTAAGGAGATTTTGGGACCTTAGGGTTTCATGGGGGTTTGGGTTTGAAGATGGACTTGTATATATGTGTTTGTAAAGGGATATAAGTTCATGAGAAATAATAATAAAAGTAATTAAGATAAATTAAGATTTTAACTGATTATATATTAATTAACTCATGTAATTATTTATAATTGATAAATAAATTTATGGAATACAACAAGTTAAATAATATAATTGAATTCATTTGTATATAAAAAAAAATAATAATAATTTATTGAATGAAAAGGGTTTGAATAAAAATAACTGATTAACTATTTAATTTAATCTCTTTTATTTAGATGGTTTATAAAAGAGTTATATGAGTTTTTATATAGTATATGTAAAAATGCATAAATCTCTTACATGGCAAAAGGTTTCAAGGAAATAGTTATATTCATGTTTTGGGTATGTTTTGAAATCTAAGAAATTTAAATAATTATACGCCTGAAATAATTATTTTAATTTAAAATTTTTCTTAGGTTTTAACTCTATTAATAATAAATAAAAAGGCTTTACTGGAAAAATTTAATAACTTAATTTTAGAAAACTGAACCAGGTATTTTAAGGATTTATAAAACTAATTTTCTTTAAAAAGGATTAATGCGAAGAAAATATACAAAAAAAATAAGATTGGGCTGCCCGGGGTCGAACCCGGGTCTGCATGTTGGGGGTCTGCACTCAAACCATTGGACCAGCAGGTCACTGGTGTACAAAGGCCAGTTCCCAAAACTATTAAGCAAGACAAGAGGGATCCAGGTTTTAGGGAAACGCATGCGTGCAAAAGGTACGGTGGGGTGGGATTCGAATCCGCAACCACGCCCACACGTGTTGATTGCCTTAACCACCGGACCTAGGCTGAAGCCTTAGCAAGGAACTAGTACAGTTAATATTTATCAAACGATCCTCAACCTATCTTCTTCCCCAAAACACCTCGATTGTAAACCCTAACCTCTTAATGCCACTGATCGGGCATCGATTGGCACCCGAACCCATAGGGCTTTTGATCTGAGAGGCAAAACGCTTATAATGGCATAAAATTTACCTGATATGATTGTGGAACGAGTGGGTACGGATGAAACGTGAAATCTCGAGTTCTTGGACTGTGATCGGGCTCCAAAAGCGTGATACTTAAGATCTGAGAGTTTAGGGAGTTTCTAAGGGATGTCGCGATGTCTGGAGGATCGATTTTAAGTCTCACTTTTATATAGAAAGCTTGAATCAAACACGGGTTGATTAAGAACGGTTATGGGACGGTTCGAGTTAAATGGTTTGATTACGATTTAATTACTTTATCATTATCGTTGGGTTTTGGTCGAGTAGCGTTTCTGAGGAATCAATTGGAGTTAACACGCATAAAGTCGGACGATTTTGTTTTCAATTTGGGATTTGTTGACTTCAAAGAGTCAAACTCGATGAGGTGGGGAAGAAAAGAGAAATTTTACACTATTAGTCCCTACTGTTTCAAAGGTTTATCATTCCACGCACAAACTTAGTTTTTTGTTGAACTAAGGTTTTAGTATCCGGAGTAGAGGGAGCAAGTTCTGAAAATTTTGGCGCTGCAAAGAGAAAACCAAGAATTAGTACCTTGGATGTCAAAATGTTAAGGATCCTATAGTCAGAATCCTTCCCTTCACAACCCATTTCACAGGCAACTTATTCCCGCCGGGAATGGAATCCCTTTTCACAAAAAAGAAGTGATTCTTCTATTTAGAATCATTTTGAGTTGTTTTTAAAATCAGGTGACTGTGGCCAGACTTTATTCTCAAGTTGTAAACATGAGCCAATTCAGAGATGCTGAAATCAAGAGCATGGTGACGGATAAGGATTTCTAGGGTATGTAAGGTTCTCCAGATCATCGGCATTGTTTGAGCATAGCTCAGGCTAGTTTTTTCAAAAAACTCGGTAGTGAAAGCAGGAAAATGGTATGAAAAACCTATGGTGAAAGGAAAGGATGGAAAACAAATCAAACTCTTAGAAGTAAAATCAGATCTAGTTTTGGGGTCAAAAGCCCTAAAAACAGTATTTTTGGGAAAACAGCCTCTGGATTTCAGATTATAGATCTCACGATCAGAGAAAGAGCACTTCTCAGAATCGGGGTTAGCCAGCAAGTTTTGACTAACAAGATCGTCCGAATAAGAAGAAGATCGGGTCATCTTTTTGACCATTTTTTAAGAAAGATCGAGAAATTCAGAAGATTATGGAAGAAAGCTATACCTGAAATCCCAGAAGATGAAGTAAACAGATAAAAGAAAATGGAATAAATATAAGGAGTAATTGTCAACTGCCTAGAATGACACCGTATCATCGCCTCGTTTACCGCACCACGTCTTATCACATTTCCATTTGAAATTTGAATTTTAAATTTTCACAGCTGTAATTTCTGTGGACATCTGTCAAAATTTGGGAACAATTGTTATGGGTCGAATTTCGCCCAGGATCCTGAATCTAGCGAGATCCGGAATCCAAGATCCTGGTAACTTCGGTATCCTGAATATTAATGCTACTAATGGCTATTTGTCCTCTATTTCTTTTATATACGCAGGAAAAACGTGTTGACTCATTCATTCCTAAAGAATCGAGCGAGAAGTCAAAGAGAACGTGTTAAACTTGCGAGAGAAGCTCAATAACGGTCATATTTGAAGACCGAGTAAAGCTCCGGGATCCTTGAAAAGTTAGTTAGGATCATTTTTGTAAATTAGCAGCTTGATCGATTTGCCACACACACGAACACTTAGCATTATCGAATACTCGCATAGAAGCTCTGTAACACTTAGTTCTCGATCATTTCTGCTCACACTTGTATTCATTTTCATCAATTTATACAATACTAGGAGGCAAGTGACTTTCAGCCACTTCCCGAGGTTTTATGCCGGCGATCCCTAGGGATTAAGGGCTTTCCTCGTACATCATCGTGTCAAGCTTTGTATTTACATTCATTACTTCACATTTTTATCAAGCACACTACCTCACTTTCTAAGTTTGGTTACAAAATTAGTCTTATTAATTTTTACCCAAAACAGAATTCCAAAATTTTAACATAACATAGGTGCCTAGAGAAGACAATGCTGAGGTTGATGGCCTAGCAAACCTTGCTTCGGCTCTCAGAATACCAGAAGGTATCAAGATACCTATTATACATATTCTGAGCCCAGCAATTGAGAATAAAAATGAAGTATCCAACACTGAAGGAGAAGCAGATATTCGGGATCTCGAACCTAGTCAAGGATCCTGGATTTCACCTATTAAGAAATACTTGCAGGATGGTGAGATCCTAAGTGATGAAAAGAACCACAAGGCTTTTCGCATGAGGATGTCTCGTTTTATAATTTTACAAAATATTTTGTATAGAAAATCAATTGCAGGTCCATACTTAAGATGCTTGGAAGATCCCGAAGCGCATGAAGTTCTGAAAGATCTACACGAAGGTGATTGTGGTAATCACACTGGGGCAGAGCGTTATTTTCAAGGATTCTCAGGACAGGATATTACTGGCCTACCATGAGGAAATATGCTGTGACGTACTTGATGTGTGCTGGACGGTCTATAAAAACTAACTATAAAACCTAACCTAGACACTCTAGCTTTAAATTTATAAATCTAGACTCAACTTAATACTAGACCACACAACCGGCAAATGTACCGATCAATGCAGTACAGTTTAATGAAAGTCCGGATATCGAACCCACGAGACACTAGTGACAACTCTATCTAGACTCTGACTCAACTAACTGAACTGAATTATATTAGGGGAATTTGTGTAACTGAGATTCTAAAACTAACAAACTAATGGGACTTCTAACTAATGACACCAACTATCAAACAGACGACACAGATGAGATTAACAATGGATAAAGCACTATCTAGGTAATGAATCATGTTTGCTAAACATGAACTTCTCTCGGCAATGACAATTAGGATGGAACCGGGATCTTTGAATACGAAACGCTAAGACAACCTAAGGATCCCAGATCATTCTCCGGGTGTGACCTAATAGGAAACCCTAAGGAATGTGTAAACTCACCGATTGGTCGGATCACCTCTCAGCTATTTCAAACAATGCTAAAGTACCCTAAAGATATATTACCTCTCAGACTCAATATCTCAATACGCCCTAAGACATACGGGGTAACCTGACAACTCTCGGTATGACACGGAATATCAATGATGCTAAGAAACCCTAGGAAACCCTCCTTTCAGAGCAATCTATCTAAAAACCTGTTAGGGGTCAATTTTATGATCCAAAATCCGGGATCCTGAATGTAGCGAGATCTGGAATCCAAGATCCTGTTAATACTTCTAACGGCTATTTGTCCTCTATTTCTTTTATATATGCAGGAAAAACACTCGAAGTCAAGTTCACCCCTGTCGAATCGGTCTTGAAGTCAATGAGAACGTGTAGAAGACGTGTGGATTGGCCTCCAAACGGTCATATTTGAAGAATTAGTCTATCCCAGGATTCTCGGATAGTTAGTTAGCATAATTTCTGTATATAATCAGCAGCTTGGTCGGTTGGAAAACACACAACAACGCACTTAGCAATAGAATACACTCACAGTTACTCTTGTAACACTTAGATATCGATCATTTGCTGTTCAATACTTGTAATTCTTTATCATTTATTGAAAAAACAAGGCAGGTGTCGATTGTCACCTCCCGGGGTTTTATGCCGGAGATCCTGAATGATCAAGGGCTTTCCTCGTAAACAACCGTGTCACTCTTTACGTTTTACATTGTTTTACAAAGATTTTATAAGCACACTACCTCACTTTCTAAGTTTGGTTACAAAATTAGTCTAAATAATTTTTACCCAAAACAATTTGGCGCCCACCGTGGGGCAAGTGGTGCTTTTCATCTTCAAATCTTTACTAAAATTTGTGTTCAATCACTATCTTTCAAAGCTATTTTCGAAAATGTCGTCCCAATCCAAAAATATTTCTGTTTCTACTCCATCTTCGAGCTCTGGGTTGGTCAACCCTATTCCTCCTCCTCCATTTCAAAAAAGTGTTAATCAGCCGAAGAAAACTACTCCTGCGGATTTTTCGGGATCCAGAATATCTGCCGGTGGACCTGTGATCGTATCAAACAATGATATCCTCGATATGTTCTCGGAGATGAAACAACAAATGGAACAACAGAGGAAGACTAACCAAGCGCTGTTTCGGGAGATTGAGAAGGTTATGGAATCAAAGAAACCAGTGGAAGTGACGACCCCGCTGCAACCAAGGATCTTGGATTTTAACTATTCAGGATCCCTAGGAATCCATAAGGGAGATTTCCTTCCCGTGCAAACAGGGATTGCTGCAGTTGGCCCTACCCCGGCTGTCAGAGTTACGACAAATCAGGATCTTGGAGCTACTCGGATCATCGTTCCGAAATCCTGAGAACGGTAACACATTCAATCAATTTTCAAATACTAACGAATTTGTGCAGGAGACAGGAATCACTCCGTCCATGGCCAAGGAGTTAAAGAAGTTGAGAAAGATGATCTCCAGTGTACCAGGTGTAGTCCAACCTATACCATAGATGTCATCTACCAGTCACAGGATCTCCAGATTTGCTCCACCGTTATGTGATGCTGAGATCCCCAAGCGCTTCCAGACACCTAACATGAAGTTGTATGATGGAACTACAGACCCTGAGGAGCACGTCACGCAGTATAGGGAACGGATGGAAATAAACCCCATTCCCATGGACCTAAAGGAAGCTTGCTTATGTAAAGGCTTCGGCTCTACCTTAATAGGATCAGCCCTAAAATGGCTACTTAACGTTAAACCTTACTCTATTACTTCGTTTGCTAACTTAATCAATTTGTTTAACAATCAGCTCTCTTGCAGTAGGACCTTTGAAAGGTTAACAAGTGACTTATACAGGATAACTCAGAATAGCGGAGAACCCCTTCGGGATTATGTCAGCAAGTTCGGCCGGGAATCCCTGGATATCCCGAATCTTGACGTTGCCACTGCAGTCCAGGCCTTCAAGATGGGACTACATAAGGATTCTCAATTTTACGAAGACCTTGTTATGAATCCTTGTAGGAACCTTGATGAAGTCAGGAACCGGGCATTGAGATTTATCAGGCTGGAAGATGATAAAAAGATCTAGCAAAGAGTGAATGCTCCGACAAGCTACACTCAACCTAACCGGAAAGCTGAACCTACACCTTTCAGGTCATACAGATCCAAGCCGTATTCTAAGCCGGACAATCACAGGGTCAACACCGTAGAAGATGACAAGGACGAAGAAGAATATCCTAAGTTGTCTGAATACTGTTTTTCTCTTGATACAACTGGTTTGCTATTTGCTATGCAGGATCTTGGAGAAAAAGCCAAGTGGCCTCGCAAGTTTGAGAGGAACTCAGGAGGAAAAGACAATTCAAAGTGGTGTGCATTCCATAAAGACTTTGGCCATATAACTGAGGATTTTATTGCTTTACGAAAGGAAATAAGCTATCTCCTGAGCAAGGGATATCTCAAATAATTTCTGGGCAAAGGAAAGAACAAGACTAAGGATCATGACAGGATCCCGCAGAGAGCAAAATCCCCACCGCCGGATGCCAAGGTAATAGGTTTTATATGTGGTGGATCTGATATTTGTGGTACTTCTTACTCTGCAGCAAAAAGAAATGCCAAAGAAGAGAAGACAGAGAATGGGGACAAATCTATCATGACCTCCAGCTTAACTGAAGAAAAGGTGATCTGTTTCGACGAAGATGACGAAGACATACAAGATCCTCATCATGATGGTCTAGTAACCACTCTGTACGTTGCAAACCACTTTATCCGGAGGATACTAATTGACGGAGGGAGCTCAGTGAACATAATTCAGCATGAAGTCCTGAAGAGAATGGGGATCCCGTATTCTGAAATTATTTCAAAATCCTCGGTGCTGGTAGGATTCAGCGGAGAAGTCAAAAGCACAGTCGGAGAGATAAAACTACCGATGTACATTGAAGGGGTAAATTCTATTCAAAAATTTTGTGTAATAGATTCTCTGTCTTGCTATAATATCATTTTAGGAAGGCCATGGATACACGATATGAAGGCAGTGCCCTCAACATACCATCAGTGTGTCAAATTGCCAACCCCTTGGGGAGTAGTGAAGATTAACAGTGATCAGCAAGAGGCGAAGGATTGCTACACTTCTTTGATGAAAGCCTCCGTCAAAACCAGGCAAGCATAGCAATTAATAAAGCATGCCAGGGATGTTCTAGAAGCTAAAGAACAGGATGTTAAAGAGGTATCCCTGGATGCTGAAAATCCAGATGTAAAGACCCTTGTAGGGAGCAATATCCCTGAAGATATTGAAAAAGATATCCTGAACTTCCTCAAGGGCAGAAAAGCAACCTTCGCATGGAAGCACGAGGACATGACAGGTATATCCAAAAATATCATAACCCATAGACTTGAAATTGACAAAAGTTTCAGGCCAATAGATCAAAAGCGAAGGAAGTTTGCTCCTGAAAGAAACTTGATCATCCAAGAAGAGGTGGAAAGACTTCTCAAATCTGGAATGATTAGGGAAGTAAAATTCCCAAAATGGCTAGCCAATGTAGTGGTGGTCCAGAAGAAAAACGGGAAGTGGAGAGTTTGTGTAGACTACACGGACCTCAACAAGGCGTGTCCTAAAGATCCCTTCCCATTACCGCACATAGACTCAATGGTGGACGCTACAGCTGGCCACGAGATCCTGACCTTTATGGATGCCTCTTCGGGATTTCAACAGATCCAAATGGAACCATCGGATCAGGAAGACACCGCGTTCATGACTCCTACAGGTATCTATTGTTATATTGTTATGCCTTTTGGTTTGAAGAATGCAGGTGCTACATATCAAAGGCTGGTGAACATGATGTTCAAAGACAAGATTGGGGACACTATGGAGGTCTACATAGACGACATGGTGGTAAAATCAAAGAAAGCTGAGGATCATCTCAGGGACCTTAAAGAAGCATTCGATATCCTGGACCAATACAACATGAAGTTGAATCCTTCCAAATGCCACTTCGAAGTGGGGGCAGGAATGTTCCTAGGCTACATGGTAACCAAGCGAGGGATAGAAGCCAGTCCAGAACAAATCAAAGCGATCATCAATCTAAAATCCCTAGCATACACCAAGGATGTCCAGAGACTAACCGGCAGGGTAGCGGCACTCAACAGGTTCATATCGAGATCCTCAGAAAGGTGCAAAGACTTCTACGACATCCTGAGGAAGAACAAAAGATTTGAATGAGAAGAGAAGCATGAACGAGCACTCCAATCACTGAAAGAATACTTGTCATCAGCTCCTCTATTAATGAAACCAGAAGACGGCAAACCATTATCCCTATATTTTGCAGTATCCCAAAGCACCGTAAGTGATGTGCTAGTCAGGGATCACGAGGGGCAACAGCATCCGGTATACTATGTAAGTAAAAGTCTGCTACCAGCGAAAACCACAAAAAAGTTAATTTTAGCTTTAATAATGGCATCAACTAAACTTAGACATTATTTTGAAACTCATGCTATTCATGTTAAAACTAATAAACCTATTAAGTGTGTCTTAAGAAAACCAGAAATGTCATGAAGGATGGCTAAATGGTCAGTCAAGCTCAGCACCTATGACCTCATATATGAACCTATAACAGCAATAAAGTCTCAAGCACTAGCAGACTTTGTGGCTGATTTCAGCAGTGATACTCAACAAGAGGTAGATCTAGAAGTCCAACAACTAGAAGAATCGAAGGACGAATGGACCTTATTCACTGATGGTGCATCGAATGTAAGAGGAACAGGTTTGGGAATCATACTAAAATTGCCACAAGGGGACATATTACCCTAATCCATAAGCTGTGAGTTCCAAGCTACGAATAATGAAGCAGAGTATGAGGCGATGATAGCAAGATTACAATTAGCCAGGGATATCAAGATCAGGTATCTTCAGGTATATGTAGACTCATTGTTAATTGCTAATCATTTCAATGGTTCATATGCAGTAAAAGGTGAGAAGTTAGCCAAATATCTCACAATAGTTAAGCAATTATCCATGGAATTCGAATCTTTTAACATTACACAGGTGCCTAGAGAAGATAACACTGAGGCTGATGCCTTAACAAAGCTTGTTTCAGCTCTTAGAATGCCAGAAGGTAGCAGAATACCTATCATACACATTTTGAGCCCAGCAATCGAAAAGGTAAATGAAGTATCCAACACCAAAGAAGAAGACATTCGGGATCTTGAACCTATTCCAGGATCCTGGATTTTACCTATTAATAAATACTTCCAGGATGGTGAAATCCCAAGCAGTGAAAAGAACCACAAGGCTTTTCGCATGAGAATGTCTCGCTTTATAATTTTTTAGAATGCTTTGTATAGAAAATCAATTGCAGGACCATACTTAAGATGCTTGGAGGATCCTGAAGCACGTGAAGTCCTGAAAGATCTACACGAAGGAGATTGTGGTAATCACACCGGTGGCAGAGCGTTACTCTCAAGGATCCTGAGGACAGGATGTTACTGGCCTACCATGAGGAAAGATGATGTAACTTACTCTAAAAAATGTGACACTTGCCAGAGACACAGCAACATACTCCATCAACCGGCCGAACCTTTATACCCAATCATCTCTCCATGGTCGTTTATGAAGAGGGGAATGGATATCGTTAGCAAACTTCCCAAAGCACCAAGAGGAAAGGTCTTCATGCTAGCAATGACGGACTACTACTCTAAATGGATCGAAGCTGAAGCATTTGTCCAAGTCGGAGAGAAAGAAGCCATCTCCTTCATCAAGCGTAATATCCTGACGATATTTGGGATCCCCGCGGAGATAATTTGTGATAATGGATCTCAGTTCATTGGCAAGAGCTCAACTGACTTCTGTGCCAGTTGGGGAATCAAAATGATAACTTCTACCCTAGTACATCCTCAAGCCAATGGGAAAGCAGAATCTAGCAACAAGAACATCATTAACAACCTCAAGAAAAGATTAGGAGCAAAAAAGGAAGATGGGCTGAAGAGCAACCGTTTGTACTTTGGGCAGATAGGACAACCACGAAGAACGCGACGGGGCAAACTCCATTTTCTTTGGTATTTGGAGCAGAAGCCATGATCCCAACAGAGATGGTTATCCCTACTGCCAGAACCAATCTCCAATCTTCAGAGACCAACGACGAAGCTCTTGCTCAGGATCTCGAGACTGTGGATGAGCTCAGGGATCTTGCCAAAGTTCGCATTGCAGCTTATCAGCAAAGAATAGCAAAATCATAGAACAAAAACATAAGGGTTAGAAGATTCCAAGCAGGTGATCTCGTATTAAGAAAGGCATTCCAAAATACTACAAATCCCAATGATGGAAAGCTTGCACCAAAATGGGAAGGCCCATACTTGATTGATTCAAAAGCAGGCAATGGAGCTTATTGGTTGGCTACTATGGAAGGAGATATCCGGCCAAGATCCTGGAACGCTATCCATCTCAAAACCTACTTTATGTAAGTTAGAACTTAAATTCTAACTAAAATCGGTATGTCTTCTATCCCTGACTATTTTCATATTAATTACTCTTGATCAAAGTATTGAGTTGAGCGTCGGAGGGGTGTTAGCCAGGCTAACACCCACCTTCACCAAGATTTCCAGTTTTGCAGGAAATACCTCTAGGGATCCCGACAGAAGATAGAGATTGGCCATCTCTCCTAAGTTTGGGTATCCTGAACACCTCAAAGGTTTAAACGGCTTTCTCCTTTCTAATTAGATTGGGTTTCTACACCCCGCCAGGAGCGCACTATATTCAAGTATAGTTCAAGGTGGTGCGACCAGTCCATGTAACAGTGGCTGATAATTTCATCACTGTTGTCTATATCTTGAATGCTACGATAGTAACAGACGTGTTACTCTTAAGGTTTTTAGCATTTTCATGCTAACTTAATTCTAGCTTGGCCCACGTTATTCTAGCTTGGCCCATGTTATTATGGGTTGGCCCACGTTATTCTGACTTGGCCCACGATTTTAAATTGTCACAGATATTCAACACTCACGTGTTAACTCGAGAACTTAGCATCAATATGCTGAGTCGGGATCCTTAAACGGGTCGAAGATTAATGAGGATCCTACGATGTATTCAATGACCGAACACTGGGGACAACTAATAGTTGTTATATTTCTAACTCAACATCATAATCTGGTATGTGTGTCTATCTGATTTAGTTCTCGACAAAGGTATGTGTTACTTGTTAGTTTTCAATTTATAGAAGATTTGAGACTCACAGGACTAAGTCATGATATGTTTGTAATTGGTATTTTTCCATACAATTTATCAAGATTAAACTGTAATTTCCTAAGTCAAAGTTTGATAAAAAATCAAAATGTTATTTATCTTTAAGGATCCGGTATCCTGGAAACATGCTTAAACTTGTTTGTTTAGTTACCTAACAAATCCTGATTTTCTACAAAAATAACTAAACAACAATCATGGCAAATAGTCAAAGCTACTAATTATCATATAAAGTGCAGGAAATTGAAATGTATCCCGGGTTTCATCCAAAAAAGGAACCATCCACCCAGGACACGTGTTGTCAAATTGTTCATCCCATTCAGGGATCCCCAAAAAGCAAGGAAATTAAATTGTTCAACAAAGAAACAGGATCAAAGTTAAAGACATAAAACTACAGGAATCATAAACATAGGACTCAGGCCTTCTCTTTATCACCCTCATTGTCCTATTCGACCGCTTCCGCTGCCACCATCACAGAGCCCTCAATATCAGCCACTTGGTTGACCATCTCCTCGTCCTGCACCGGCTCACCTCCTAGCTCGGCCATAAGCCTTTTCCACTCCTGGACATCCCATTTAGCCCAGTCAAAATCCTTATCATCAGCCTCTTTAGCCATCTTTATCCTGGCTTAGAATATTGAAATGGCAGCTGATGTTTTGGCTTGTTCGAAGGATTCCTCGGGATCTTGGGGCATGTCTGGCATAGGCCTCCTCAAGCTCCACCTTCACCCTGCTGTGCTCCTTGGCCTCATCCAATAATTTCTTATTTTTAGCTGCGGCTATTTTTTACAGGTCGCTTACCAACTGTTTAGCTTCTTCAGCTTCTTTCACCGCCGACTCGTAGCATCTGGTCATTTGTTCCAGGGCCTGTTACAGGAGAATATGTTAGGATTTCTCTAATACAGGTTCAAGATCCGGGATACCAAAATTTCTTACCTAATGACCAAAGGCTTGAAGCTTTTTATGTACATCAACATAGCTTAGATTCTCAAGTGAGGCTACATCAGTGACATCAGAAAACTTCCTCTTCTTGCTGGTAAGGGACTTGGAACGAGGAGTCGAGGATTTCGGTTTAGGAGCATCTGACTTTCGAGCCTCAAGGGATGGCTGGCTCATCTCCTTCTTGATGCTCTTACCTTTGGAGACCATGCTATCAATATCATCAAGAGCGAACCTAGAGCTGGATTTTCGGATACCTATTTCAGGGTAATAGGTTAGAATTCCATATATTTAGCTAACAGATTTATATATTTGTACACATCTTACCAGACATCTCGGAAGAGCAAGGATAAGTTTCTGAGCTCACTTCAAGAGGAGGTGCCTTGAACTTGAAAGTCCTCTCGACAGGATCAAGACCATAGAAGAAAGCGACTCTCTTAGCAGTATCCGGAGTAGAGGGAGCAAGTTCTGAAAATTTTGGCGCTGCAAAAGAAAGAACCGAGAATCAGTATATTCGATGTTAAAATATTAAGGATCCTATAGTCAGAATCATACCCTTCACGACCCATTTAACAGGCAACTTATCCCCACCAGGAATGGAATCCCTCTTCACAAAAAAGAAATGACTCTTCCGGTCAGGATCATTTTGAGTTGTTTTTAAAATCAGGTGACTATGGCTGGACTTTATTTGAAACAGAAAGCGAGAGGAGCCATGGCTTCTCAAGTTATAAACATGAGCCAATTCGGAGATACTGAAATCGAGAGCATGGTGACGGATAAGGATTTCTAGGGTATGTAGGGTCCTCCAGATCATCGGCATTGTTTGAGCGTAGCTCAGGCCGGTTTTTTCAAAAAACTCGGTAGTAAAAGCAGGGAAAGGGTATGAAAAACCTATGGTGAAAGGAAAGGACGGAAAACATATCCAGCTCTTAGAAGTAAAATCAGATCTATTTTTGGTGTCAAACCCCCTAAAAACGGTATTTTTAGGAAAACAGCCTGTGGATTTCAGATTATTGATCTCACGATCAGAGAAGAAGCACTTCTCGGAATCAGGGTTAGCCAGCAAGTTTTGACTAACAAGATCTTCGGAAGATGAAGACGATCGAGTGTTCTTTTTCGTCATTTTTGATGCAAAAATTAGAGGCTTAAGAGGAGAAAGAAAGCTTTTTGCCTGAGATCCCAGAGAGAAATATGAAGAAGATGATATTGGGATTAATAAATGGAAAAGATAAATATAGGACATGTGATACCTCAGAAAATTTTTTATTTTTATTTTAATTTTCGGGACGAAAATTCTTTCAACTAGGGGATGTTGTGACAATCCGAACTTTTCAGGTTAACTCGGTTAGCCAGTCCAGTTAAATCCTAACTATTCACAAACTTCAGGGACTAGAAGTGTCTATTTCCAAACTTAGACTACAAGGACTAATTGTGTAATTAGCCCAAACTCATCCTAATTGACTTGTTAAAGTCAAAATCCAAGATTTAAGTTCCTGTTGACTTTTAAAAGTCAACTAATCAACTTTCTAACCTAAATTCAAACCACAAGGGTTAATTCTGCCAATTTCCAAACCCAAAAGCATGAAACTGCAGGGACTGCTTCTGTATTTACCCAATTCCTGATTTGTTGACTTTTAGAAGTCAAACTCACGATATTCTTGATCCAATTCAAGCTCTATAATCGATCTTTGTTCGAAATTGTAACTGATCAAGCACGTCCTCGACATTAATCGTCTTAACTACTGTGTTAAAACATCATCATTGTAGAATTAAACTCAATTATGGGAATTAAACCACGTAACCGTCGACTTCATAGACAAACACACTCAAATTCGTCAAATTCGATTTCCAATTCATGTACAAACACTCTGCGTACCTCAAACGAACCCATCCGAGTCTTTTGCACATGCTAATCTGATCGGAGAAGCAGCCGGAGTTGCCAGAAACCAAGCCACGTAAGCCGTGACTGAGTTTCAGCCGATCACCATCGATTCAGCATCAATTCAGGTAATTGAACATCCATATAGCCTCGTTTTTATGCACAGAACTAAAACCCTATGCTAATTTGGTCAGGTAACATCGAATTGATCGTGAACCATAATCTAGGGTTCATATAGAACCGGTTTAATCGAGCCCTGTTTCAGAACCTGTTTAAACCCAATTGATCTATACAGTTAGATTCGTAATCATCTATAGATCGAAAACCCTATGAAATTCAGGGCTTAAAACACTGAATTGTTCAAGATCCTTAACCTAGGGTTTGTTCGTAATCTAATTTGGGGGTTTTGATCCTAGGCTCAACCTCAATCAAATTAAACCACGGGAATAGATTCGCAATACCCTAATTAGTAAAAGCCCTATGTTTTCAACAACTTTTAATATCGGATTTGATCAATTTAATCCCACATTCTTTAACTAGGGTTTCGGGATTTCAAACTAAGAATTAACCAACCAAAACTCATTGTTTTTGCAATTAAACACTTACACAGATTCGAAAATACTCGATTTACAAAACCCCCATGCTTTTGTGTTCTATCACGATCGATTTCGATGGATTTGGACTAGTCCTTGGCTTCGGCTCCAATGGGAGGACGAGCCACTGGATTTCTATATTAAAACCAATTCAATCCGGATTACATCGCGATTCCCTAGCTGGTTGGACTGGTTAAGTGTTTGTGCCGGTAGGGAGGAGACCCGGGTTCGAGTCTCCCTCCCCCCTCTTTTTGAGTTTTTATTGTTTTTAGCATTAATTAATTATAAAACCTTTTCCTATATTATTATATTTATATATTAAGGTGTTTTAACCCGGAAAACAACCCGTAGGCTCGGGTTTAAATTATTAACCCATTTTTATTATTATTCCCACCTTTAAAAATAATATATTTATATTATTTTCAAGCTATAACTTCGTATAAAATAATATGTTTATATTATTTTCAAACCGTGACTAATGTTATTAAATAATATACATTTTTATATTATTTCGTATCGTTTAATTACCTCGTGTGACGTTTTAAAACTATAAATGATATAATTTGTTATATTATTTACCCATGTTTATATATTCTATTAAAAATAATATATTTATTATTTTTTTCACACAAATGAATATTTAGTTAATCCTACGAACCTAAAAATAATATATTAAATTATATTATTTCCCTGACTTTTGTAAACGACTCGAACGTACGAATTTATTTATTTATTTATTATTCGTTATTAACGTACGACACGTAACGCTTGGGTCTTAATGATTATTATATAAGTCCGTAGACACGTTCGTCTACTCTCAATCTTTAGAAAAGCGTTAGGACGTTCTAACTTCCATGTCGTCGTCACAAATCCAAACATGTCCCTAACTTATGTGTTTATAATTCTAGGGCAAACGTAAGCCGTGCAGGCTAACATTTGAGGTTCCAAATCTCATACTTGGGTGATATTACCTACTACGCAACGCAGATGAGTTTTCACGGCCCCTTTTTACTTGTTTTCCTATTGGGGAGAAACATGCATACAAACATCATTTTACTTATTTTCCTATTGGGGGAGAAACATGCATACAAACATCATTTTACTTGTTTTCTCACTGGGGAGAAACATGCATGCAAACATACATCTGTTACTTGTCTTCCAGTCAGGAAGAGACATACATACGGATATGGATCACATAGTATTTCATTACCACTTATGTACTTAATCGTAAACACTATCATGAAAGTCCTCACATCGGACCGTTAATATGGACTTAGCGAGGTAATTTGAGTAGTACTACTGGGTTTGACAAACCCCACCCGGGCTAGTCGCGCTAGCACGATTGGAGGTCGAACGGGTGTAGATTGGCCTAAACATATTAGTCAGGGTTGATAGACCTGGCCGGAGGCAAACAAACAAACAAACAGTCAGCTTCGGTTGCGAGCGCTTAGAGTAACTTGTACATTGTCTAGCTAGCAATAGGTATGACTTACGTATGTGGATCCAGCAGCACTCAAACAGTTTATTTACATACAAACCTGTGAACTCACCAACCTCGTGTTGACACTTTTTCTTACATGTTTCTCAGGTCGCTTTGGCACAGGTTGCACACTTAGGACATGCATGGAGTCCTACTGTCATATCATTCATTGCAAACATTTTTACTTATTTACATTAATTAACGCTTGTTGCGTGTAATTACTTTTGATTTCATTCTAACGTTTACGCTTCCGCATTTTACTCTGAACTTTTATGTTATGACATTTTAAGTCCCATATAGTGTCGTTTGATGTAATTAATGACTGAGATCCTGGTGTGTCACCTTCCAAACGGTAAAACTTCGTTAGTGGAATTTGGGGGTGTGACAAATTGGTATCAGAGCCATTGGTTATAGAGAACTAGGATTGCATACTAAACTATAACGCACACACATTAGTTACACGACACAGACACACATACATGCTACACGAAGCATCTACACATACATTGCGTTGCAGGCATGTTGACATCTTTCATATCACCCTCTACTGACGAGGAACAAGTCGTTCGCCTTGCATCATCATTCTCAGTGGTGACACTCGGGGAATCATCAGAACAACATCCACTCCCGTCCGTAGGCAGTAAGACGGAGCCTTCGGAGGAGTCTCTCACACCCCCGTCATCCGTCGGATATGGTGGGCTTTCTCAGGTCCATGTTATGGACGACACTCAGCAGTAGCACATATCTCTTTGGGAATTGGGATCGTCGGAGGCGAGTCCCTACCGTACCCACTAGCAACGATACGCCGTGTGAAGGCAGACTGTTGCACGCATCATTGCCGAATCCATCGACACGTAGATATCATCACTTTCGCGAGCCGTGGGCTTGCGCTTTGGTCGATATTCTGTTGAAGAAAGATTGACCACAAGGTTGAGAACGCCTTGCACATTGCATACCCAAACCCTATCCTGACCCTGTTGGAAGGACGGCTACCTTGCCTCCTCCAGTAACACATCCGTGAACTAGTTTCACTCCTCGAAGCCGCATTTTATGAAACACGTTTGTTTCATGTGCATGATTCCATCTACAATCCGTTGGATTGGACTCTCGTACTATGTTCCAACTCGAGTGAATACTCGGAGCAAACGATTTCCGACTACTCATCCTGATATAAGTCCTAGTTGACCAACTTATGGTTGATGACTAAGTTTTTCGATGACTTGTCATATCTGACAACACTCTGTACTCGACAACAGAAATTGAGGGACATTTTGACACAGGACGGGGAGAAACTAGGGTGAGCATGCAAAGCAAATTATCATTACGGGTGCACACGTAATAGTAATTTGAGGTGCATGTAAGTCCTGGTGAAACCTAGTGTGTGGATAAATGGCCCTAATCAGTGATCTACAAACTTAAACTTCCACTGCCAGTAGAAGTTCCTGTAACCCACTCAACGACTAGTTGGTATCGTTAAACCTGTTTAACAGTTGATAGACGCGACTATCATGTTGAAGGTATTTACGAACACACTGAACTATCATCCATAGGATCCATCATTTGATTCCACTCATGTAAGAGCCTTAGTGAACTTAAGACGCTCATCCAGACTTGATCAATGGAACCACCTAGATTGAAAATCTAGTAGAACCTCATGGTAAACCCATCGACTCTAACTATATAAACAGAATTTGTGGAATTCTTCATGTGACTAATTCTTGGTCTAGTTTGATCTATACCCCAGCATACCCAGTTATTTCAATGACATTAGGAAATGGGGATTTGATCTAATCAACCTTCAGTTGAACGCGATTACTTAAACAGACATCCTATCCCTTGTGCTCATGATATCTATAAAATTCTTCCTACATGTGAACCTTTTCCCTTAGCCTTTGCATTGACCAACGCTTACCTTATAAGCACGGGTCTCACTAGAAGTCTCGGCAGGACTTCACAAATTTCTTTACTAGTACGATCGTACTCCAACTCTATTAGGAACTAAGTACACTATGGAAATGGTGGACGGTCAGATAATCGAAACAACTCAAAATCCTTAGGAGATGTAAACTAGGATTGACTGGTCATAAGCTTGACATTGACCTCACGCCAAATACACTCGGCAGCTTCGACATAATTGCCGGTATGGATTGGTTATCTAAGAACCAAGCAGAGATTATCTGTCATAAGATAATTGTTCGCTTTCCTCTCCCGAGTGGAGAAACCCTTTCTGTCCAAGGCAAAAAGAGCGGTGCTATCGTGGGCAACATATCTTTCGTGAGAGCACAAAAGCATCTACGTAAAGGTCATACTGCCATTCTGGCTCTCATCGTCGAGCAGCCATCTGAGGAAAAAGAGATTGACGACATCCAGATCGTTTGTGATTATCTGGAAGTATTTCCCGAAGACTTTTCTGGTCTTCCACGACATCGTTAAGACGAATTCCAAATTGATCTAGCACCCGGAGCAGCGCCTATTACTCGGGCACCCTGTAGACTTGCACCAAGTGAATTGCAAGAGCTATCCACACGACTGCCAGAGTTGTTAGATAAAAGCCTCATCCGACCTTGCTCATTGCCATGGAGAGCTCTAGTCCTATTCTCCAAGGAGAAAGACGGGACTTTCCGTGTGTGCATTGACTACCGTGAACAAAGTAACCATCAAGAACCGATATCATCTACCCCACATTGATGATCTGTTTGATCAACTCCAGGGATTAAGCTCCTTTTCCAAGATAGATCTTGGAAAGACGGGACTTTCCGTGTGTGCATTGACTACCGTGAACAAAGTAACCATCAAGAACCGATATCAGATCTGTTTGATCAACTCCAGGGATTAAGCTCCTTTTCCAAGATAGATCTTAGACCCGGTTATCATCAACTGAGAGTCCGAGACGAGGGCATCTCAAAGACAGGCTTTCAGAACTAGGTATGGTCACTACGAATTCATGGTCATGCCCTTCGGATTGACCAATGCACTCACAGTATTCATGGACCTCATGAACTGTGTGTGTAAACCGTACTTTGATCAGTTTGTCGTTATTTACGTTGATGACGTCCTCATCTATTCCAAGAATAGGGATGAACATGAGGAACATCTTCGTTTGATTCTGGAATTGATGAAACAAGAGCAATTGTATGCCGAAATTTCCAAGTGCGAATTTTGGATTCGTGAAGTACAATTCCTAGGACATGTAGTCAATGAGAAAGGAATACATGTCGATCCATCCAAGATAGAAGCCAGTAAGAATTGGGCGACACCGATAACTCCGACAGAGGTGCGACAATTCTTAGGATTGGCTGGGTATAACCGTCGTTTCATCAAAGGATTCTCTAAGCTCGCTCAATCTTTCACTGCTCTAACTCAAAAGGATAAACCCTATGATTGGGGTGACATTCAGGAGTCAGCATTTCAACTGCTCAAACAGAAACTCTGCGGTGCACCCATCCTATCTCTTCTAGAGGGAACGGATGATTTTATGGTGTATTGCGATGCATCCATCCAAGGTCTTGGTTGTGTATTGATGCAACGCGAGAAAGTGATCGCATACGCTTCTCGTCAACTGAAAACCTATGAGAAAAACTACACGACCCATGACCTAGAATTGGGAGCTGTAGTATTCGCACTGAAGATATGGAGACATTACTTGTACGGTACCAAATGCACTACCTACACCGATCACAAGAGTCTTCAGCATATCTTTGAGCAGAAAGAGTTGAACGTGTGACAGCATCGTTGGATCGAACTCTTAAATGACTAGGGCTGTGTAATCAGATACCATCCAGGGAAAGCTAATGTGGTAGCCGATGCCCTAAGCCGTAAGGACACCAAACCCAAACGAGTTCAAGCATTACAGCTTACCATTCACACCGGATTACCTGACAAAATACGAAGTGCTTAACTCGAAGCCCTTAAAGAAGAAAACCTACCATCAGAAACCACACGTGGCATGGAAGAACATTTTGAGGCTAAATCAGATGGCATTCGCCATGTCGCAGAGCGAATATGGATTCCAGTGTACGGAAACTTGAGGGAACTGGTCATGGATGAAGCTCATAATTCCCGATACTCTATTCATCCTGGTTCCGGCAAGACGTACCATGACCTTAAGGTGTATATTGGTGGCCGAAGATGGAGGCCGATATAGCCACCTATATGAGCAAGTGCCTGACCTTCTCAAAGGTCAAAGTGGAATACCAAAATCCTTCTAGTCTACTTCAATAGCCAGAGATTACAATGTGGAAGTGGGAACAAATTTCTATGGATTTTATCACCAAATTGCCCCGAACTCCTAGCGGATGCGACACCATCTGGGTGATCGTCGATCGTCTGACTAAATCCGCTCACTTCTTAGCAATCAGAGAGACTGACAAAATAGGAAAACTTACTCGTGTTTACTTGAACGAAATAGTCTCTTGGCACGGAGTGCTAATCTCTATCACTTCAGATCGAGACGCTCGATTCACGTCACAATTCTGGCAATCCTTACATAAAGCTTTAGGTACGCGTCTAGACATGAGTACGGCGTATCACCCTCAAACTGATGGTCAAACAAAACGTACCATCCAAACCTTAGAGGACATGCTAAGAGCTTGTGTGATCAATTTCGGTAACACTTAGGAGTCTCACTTACCTTTAGTGGAGTTCTCCTACAACAACAGCTATCGCACTAGCATCAAAGCAGCACCATTCGAGGCATTATACGGACGTAAATGCCGATCTTCTATCTGTTGGGCTGAAGTTGGGAATAGCCAACTTACAGGTCCCGAGCTTGTATTCGAAACATCTAAAAAGATCGTTCAAATCCGAAACCGTATGGCGGCAGCTCGTGATCGTCAAAAGAGCTACGCCGATAAGCGTCGTAAACCGTTAGAGTTTCAAGTAGGTGACATGGTCTTACTCAAAGTCTCACCTTGGAAGGGTGTGATTCGCTTCGGGAAGCAAGGCAAAACTAAATCCTCGTTATGTTGGACCATTTAAGATAGTGAAGAGAATTGGTCCACTAGCGTATCAACTGGACCTACCGGAAGGACTTAGTGGTGTACACGATGTCTTTCATGTCTCGAACTTGAAGAAATGTCTAGCAGACGAAACACTCACCGTTCCTCTTGAGGAACTACACATCGATGAACAACTGCGGTTCGTTGAAGAACCGGTAAAAATCATGGATAGGGAAATCAAAACCCTGAAACGCAGCAAAATCCCTATTGTCAGAGTTCGTTGGAACTCAAAACACGGACCGGAATTCACATGGGAGCGCGAGGATCAGATGATGCACAAGTATCCTCATCTGTTCAAGCAATCCACGTCAAACTCTTAAGGTACTATTCTAATTTTCGGGACGAAAATTCTTTCAACTAGGAGATGATGTGATACCTCAGAAAATTATTTTTTTTATTTTAATTTTCGGGACGAAAATTCTTTCAACTAGGGGATGTTGTGACAATCCGAACTTTTCAGGTTAACTCGGTTAGCCAATCCAGTTAAATCCTAACTATTCACAAACTTCAGGGACTAGAAGTGTCTATTTCCAAACTTAGACTACAAGGACTAATTGTGTAATTAGCCCAAACTCATCCTAATTGACTTGTTAAAGTCAAAATACAAGATTTAAGTTCATGTTGACTTTTGAAAGTCAACTAATCAACTTTCTAACCTAAATTCAAACCACAAGGGTTAATTCTGCCAATTTCCAAACCTAAAAGCATGAAACTGCAGGGACTGCTTCTGTATTTACCCAATTCCTGATTTGTTGACTTTTAGAAGTCAAACTCGTGATATTCTTGATCCAATTCAAGCTCTATAATCGATCTTTGTTCGAAATTGTAACTGATCAAGCACGTCCTCGACATTAACCGTCTTAACTACTGTTTTAAAACATCATCATTGTAGAATTAAACTCAATTATGGGAATTAAACCCCGTAACCGTCGACTTCATAGACAAACACACTCAAATTCGTCAAATTCGATTTCCAATTCATGTACAAACACTCTGCGTACCTCAAACGAACCCATCCGAGTCTTTTACACACGCTAATCTGATCGGAGAAGCAGCCGGAGTTGCCAGAAACCAAGCCACGTAAGCCGTGACTGAGTTTCACCCAATCACCATCGATTCAGCATCAATTCAGGTAATTGAACATCCATATAGCCTCGTTTTTATGCGCAGAACTAAAACCCTATGCTAATTTGGTCAGGTAACATCGAATTGATCGTGAACCATAATCTAGGGTTCATATAGAACCGGTTTAATCGAGCCCTGTTTTAGAACCTGTTTAAACCCAATTGATCTATACAGTTAGATTCGTAATCATCTATAGATCGAAAACCCTATGAAATTCAGGGCTTATAACACTGAATTGTTCAAGATCCTTAACCTAGGGTTTGTTCGTAATCTAATTTGGGGGTTTTGATCCTAGGCTCAACCTCAATCAAATTAAACCACAGGAATAGATTCGCAATACCCTAATTAGTAAAAGCCCTATGTTTTCAACAACTTTTAATATCGGATTTGATCAATTTAATCCCACATTCTTTAACTAGGGTTTCGGGATTTCAAACTAAGAATTAACCAACCAAAACTCATTGTTTTTGCAATTAAACACTTACACAGATTCGAAAATACTCGATTTACAAAACCCCCATGCTTTTGTGTTCTATCACGATCGATTTCGATGGATTTGGACTAGTCCTTGGCTTCGGCTCCAATGGGAGGACGAGCCACTGGATTTCTATATTAAAACCAATTCAATCCGGATTACATCTCGATTCCCTAGCGGGTTGGACTGGTTAAGTGTTTGTGCCGGTAGGGAGGAGACCCGGGTTCGAGTCTCCCTCCCCCCTCTTT
Organism: Smallanthus sonchifolius; assembly: GCA_023525975.1. Taxonomy (NCBI): domain Eukaryota; kingdom Viridiplantae; phylum Streptophyta; class Magnoliopsida; order Asterales; family Asteraceae; genus Smallanthus; species Smallanthus sonchifolius. The sequence goes on from CM042028.1 coordinate 57,932,130, forward strand.
TTGAGTTTTTATTGTTTTTAGCATTAATTAATTATAAAACCTTTTCCTATATTATTATATTTATATATTAAGGTGTTTTAACCTGGAAAACAACCCGTAGGCTCGGGTTTAAATTATTAACCCATTTTTATTATTATTCCCAGCTTTAAAAATAATATATTTATATTATTTTCAAACTATAACTTCGTATAAAATAATATGTTTATATTATTTTCAAACCGTGACTAATGTTATTAAATAATATACATTTTTATATTATTTCGTATCGTTTAATTACCTCGTGTGACGTTTTAAAACTATAAATGATATAATTTGTTATATTATTTACCCACGTTTATATATTCTATTAAAAATAATATATTTATTATTTTTTTTCACACAAATGAATATTTAGTTAATCCTACGAACCTAAAAATAATATATTAAATTATATTATTTCCCTGACTTTTGTAAACGACTCGAACGTACGAATTTATTTATTTATTTATTTATTATTCGTTATTAATGTACGACACGTAACGCTTGGGTCTTAATGATTATTATATAAGTCCGTAGACACGTTCGTCTACTCTCAATCTTTAGAAAAGCGTTAGGACGTTCTAACTTCCGTGTCATTGTCACATATCCAAACATGTCCCTAACTTATGTGTTTATAATTCTAGGGCAAACGTAAGCCGTGCAGGCTAACATTTGAGGTTCCAAATCTCATACTTGGGTGATATTACCTACTACGCAACGCAGGTGAGTTTTCACGGCCCCTTTTTACTTGTTTTCTTATTGGGGGAGAAACATGCATACAAACATCATTTTACTTATTTTCCTATTGGGGGAGAAACATGCATACAAACATCATTTTACTTGTTTTCCCACTGGGGAGAAACATGCATACAAACATCATTTTACTTGTTTTCCCGTTGGGGAGAAACATGCAAACAAACATCATTTTACTTGTTTTCCCATTGGGGAGAAACATGCAAACAAACATCATTTTACTTGTTTTCCCGTTGGGGGAGAAACATGCATGCAAACATACATCCGTTACTTGTCTTCCAGTCAGGGAGAGACATACACACGGATATGGATCACATAGTATTTCATTACCACTTGTGTACTTAAGCGTAAACACTATCATGAAAGTCCTCACATCGGACCGTTAATATGGACTTAGCGAGGTAATTTGAGTAGTACTACTGGGTTTAACAAACCCCACCCGGGCTAGTCGCGCTAGCACGATTGGAGGTCGAACGGGTGTAGATTGGCCTAAACATATTAGTCAGGGTTGATAGACCTGGCTGGAGGCAAACAAACAAACAAACAGTCAGCTTCCGTTGCGAGCGCTTAGAGTAACTTGTACATTGTCTAGCTAGCAATAGGTGTGATTTACGTATGTGGATCCAGTAGCACTCAAACAGTTTATTTACATACAAACCTGTGAACTCACTAACCTCGTGTTGACACTTTTTCTTACATGTTTCTCAGGTCGCTTTGGCACAGGTTGCACACTTAGGACATGCATGGAGTCCTACTGTCATATCATTCATTGCAAACATTTTTACTTATTTACATTAATTAACGCTTGTTGCGTGTAATTACTTTTGATTTCATTCTAACGTTTACGCTTCCGCATTTAACTCTGAACTTTTATGTTATGACATTTTAAGTCTCATATAGTGTCGTTTGATGTAATTAATGATTGAGATCCTGGTGTGTCACCTTCCAAACGGTAAAACTCCGTTAGTGGAATTTGGAGGTGTGACAGGATAATTATGAAACCGCCTTGAACGACGACGTGTCATAGCCTCGTTTATCGCACCATGTCTCATCACGTTTCAGTTTGAAGTTTGAAATTCAAATTTTAAAATCTTCACAGCTGTTAGCAGCTGTCAAAATTTTGGGGACAATTGTTAGGGGTCAATTTTATGATCAAGAATCTGGGATCCTGAATGTAGCGAGATCCGGAATCCAAGATTCTGGTAAGTTCGATATCCTGAATATTAATACTTCTAACGGCTATTTGTCCTCTATTTCTTTTATATACGCAGGAAAAACACGCGAAGTCAAGTTCACCCCGGACGAATCGGTCTTGAAGTCAATGGGAACGTGTAGAAGACGCGTGGATTGGCCTCCAAACGGTCATATTTGAAGAATTAGTCTATCCCAGGATTCTCGGATAGTTAGTTAGCATAATTTCTATATATAATCAGCAAGTTGGTTGATTGGAAAACACACAACAACGCACGCAATAGAATACACTCGCAATTACTCTTGTAACACTTAGATATCGATCATTCGCTGTCACACCCCAACCGACAGCGGAAACGTCGGGGCGTGAAGCGTGCAGACTGTTCATTGCTCATGGTTTGCTAAAGTTTGAATATTAAATAATCAATTTCATTGTAATCAAATAAGTTCAAACAAAACATAGATTCAATCCACCAAACAATAATGAAAATTACATCAAAATATAACTGGTTTAATTAAAACTAGGTTCAAATCCTATGTGTAGCATATCTTGATCACTTCAAACATTAGTACCTGAAACATGGTTAAAACGAGAGGGTCAACTACAAAGAGTTGGTGAGAAAATATAGGTTTTGTTGTGTGATAGCAAAAATGTGATGTGTGCATACAGTTCATACAAAACATGTCAATAAAGGCATTTATGGAGAGAAACCATCGTGTGACCTGTGTATTCAATCAAACCTTTGTAACTGAAATCAAATCGTGTTGTCAGCAACAGTCACCCTACCTGGGTGGGTTTGTCAGACTCAATAGTACTATCACTGTATACTGTCGGCTAATAGTTAATGATTGTGAATAGCGTATATAGTCTACACACCTAGCACTCAAGCATAAAGCACATAATTGCATACATGTATGTAGGATGGAAACTGTATTCGTGTATATTTGAAAGCATAGTAATAGAACGCATGTTCCACCCCAAAAGTTGTAAATAGTTGAAAAGGGGGCTATGTAAACTCACATGTTATGCAGAGTGTAGATCACACAAGCAAGTATGTAATGGCGGTGTGTTGTAGATCGCTAAGTTCGACCTAATGAAAAATGTATATAATTATGTATTAATGACTTGCGTTTATTCGATGTCGGAAGTGGATTTGTTTTAGGGTTTGTTATAAAATACACCGTTTTATTTAGAATGTTTATTAGATAGTAATGATATCTATATTTATTTAATTGTAAGTTTAAATAAGTAATATTTGTTAAAGACAAAACGTATTGTTGTTTATAAAAATAATTATGTAGTATTTTATTGATTTTAATTTAAAGAAAGAGTAAATAATTGATTCGAATGATTTGTTAACGAAACTCGGTTCTGAATATTTTATAAAATAATACTCTTTATAACATTAGAATATAAAATATATTAAATTGGTTAAAATAAAGATTCTGTTTGAAATCGAACACGACCGTGCTCGTATAAGGCACGACCGCGCTTGGCTCGTACGCGACCGCTCTTGGTCGGGGACGCGCCCGTGGTTGGTCAGAAGACAAAACATGGGTCTGTTCATGAGACACGACCGTGCTCATATCCGGCATGACCGTGCCTAGGTCAGGACTTGGTTTGTTCGGCAACCACGACGGGCCTCTCTCGGGGCACGACTGTGCTTGCTCAGGCACGACCGCGCTCGTAGGACAGCGCGACCGTGTCCGGTCGATTCCAGAAGCAATTTCGATTGTTCTTATATTAAAATCTGTTGGATTCATGGGGTTTTCATTAAACAAGTGTTGGCGAATCCAATCACACCATTTAATTGGATTTATAACGTGTTTATCGTGTAGTTCGATTAAAACCATTTATTTTCAAAAACTTAGATTCGAATCAGTTTAATCGTGTATTAATCTACTGAATTGATTTAGGGCTTTTGTTTAGAAGGAAGAAACGAATCTATTGGACTATTACTTACCTGTTTAGATCGGGCAACAAGTGCAGACAGCTACGAGAATGGGATTTCGGCTTCCTTTCGATCGACAGAGGACTTGGGACGATGTTTTAGACGAATTGAGAGTTGTGGGATGTTTATAGGAGTCGTATAAAGTTATTAATGTGGTTTGATTCGTTTGATTTGGTCATAATTACCCGATTCGATTTAAAAAGGAAAGTGTGGTAAAAGTTTGCGAGAAATCAAACGATTGGGCGTGTATTTGGTCGCGTTTTAGTCTCAATTCGTTGAATACCTTCTCCTGCAAGTTTCGCGAACTTCCAACCGCGTTTACAATCTATTTTTGGACAAGATTCGAGTCGGTTTGACCTTTTCAGAGTCAAACTGTATAAGAGGCACGACCGTGCTTAAAACTAAGCACGACCGTGGTCGTGGTCTCGGCGCGATCGTGCTTAGGAGTAAGCACGACCGTGGTCGTTGTATTAAGCGCGACCGTGCTTAGATCAAGCACGACCGTGCTTGTGTAAATTTTGATAATTTTCAAGACTAGTCCTTGTAGTTTTGAAGTCGTAATGTTGTTTTGAGTTTCAGTCGTGTTTGGTCCTCGAGGTTTGTGAGTTTGTTGTAGTTAATATTGTAATATACTAAACGCGTGTATGTTTGTTATTGCATATGAAACAATGAATGAAAAATTGGAATCGGAAATCGTCTTTTATTGCACGGCATAGAATAAATAGGAAAAATATGAAAATTAGAAAGGTTACATTCGCTGCTCAATACTTGTAATTCTTTATCATTTATTGAAGAAACGAGGCAAGTGTCGATTGTCACCTCCCGAGGTTTTATGCCGGAGATCCTGAACAATCAAGGGCTTTCCTCGTAAACAACCGTGTCATTCTATACGTTTTTACATTGTTTTACATAGATTTTACAAGCACACTACCTTACTTTCTAAGTTTGGTTACAAAATTAGTCTAAATAATTTTTACCCAAAACAAAACCCTAACACCAAGGAATACCCGACAACTTCTCACCTTTCAACTATTGAAGCAGGAAGAAAACCTAACCCTAAGATACTCTCAATTTGTGTTTCTATGGACAATGATATCAATAATCCACAAACTAGTTACAAACACACAGTAGGTAACCTAACATGCTTCTATTATTTGAAAGACATTCAACAAAACGCATGTGAAACACAAATCAATTGCAAATCAGAATTAAATATGCATAAACATCATACCAATTGCAATCAAGTTCTTTACTTTACCATGAATCCATCAATAATTAATATAAACCGAAAGAAATCCACGAATCAATCAAACAATCATCGAAAACCTAGATAGCTACTATAGTTTAGCCAAGAAATATGTTCAAAACCAGAAAACAAACCTCAAAAGTGATGAACATAATCCAATGCAAACCAAAGTAATCAAGAAACAAAGATCGTAACCCTACGAGCAAGAATTAACCAACTCGATTTATAAAGCTCCAATCTTTTGCTCTCGTTGCTTCTTCCTCTCTCAAAATACCCTCTTTTCTGTCTTGAAACGGCTGTGAATCAAATAATAAACACATGGGAGAGTCCTAAACTATTAAAACATGAAATTAGGTCAAAAACCTCATAACTGGGTCTTTTCGCGTGTCGCTAAAGCCATCAGACCACGTCTTCGCGTGTCGCTAAAGACAAAACTGTCGGGAAAAATTCTGGCTCTAGGATTTCTAGCGTGTCGCGAAGATGGGGGTTCCATCTTTCGCGTGGCGTGAGGAACTAGGGTGACAGAATGTGATTTTTAAACACAGCTCGTCGAGATACCCCAAATCCATATATTATGGGTCCCGTAACTCATTTTCTAGCCCGAGATATGTCCCTCTTAAGTTTGGACTATTTCCCGACTTTTGCTGTTCTCATCCCGTGGTCTCGTGTGCTCATTTCCTTCACACGTCTTGATCGTTTAAGCTCCAATTATTCCTGAATACCTATAAAACATAACATAACTAAGTACAAGCTATAAATGACCCAAAACGACTCTAAAACCATACGAAAACGCTACAAAATACAAGGGAAATCGAGGTGTGCTTTGCAACACATCAGTACTCTAAAAAATGTGACGCTTGCTAAGGACACAGCAATATACTTCACCAACCGGCCGAACCTTTACATCCAATCATCTCTCCATGGCTATTCATGAAATGGGGAATGGATATCGTCGGCAAATTTCCCAAAGCACCGGGAGGAAAGATCTTTATGCTTGCAATGACAGATTACTTCTCTAAATGGATTGAAGATGAGGCATTTGTCCAAGTCCGAGAAAAAGAAGTCATCTTCTTCATCAAGCGCAATATCCTGACAAGATTTGGGATCCCGATGGAGATAGTTTTTGATAATGGATCTCAGTTCATTGGCAATAGAACAACTAACTTCTGTGCCAGTTGGGGAATCAAAATGATAACTTCCACCCCAGTGCATCCTCAAGCCAACAGAGAAGCAGATTCTAGTAACAAGATCATCATTAACAACCCTAAGAAGAGATTGGTAGCAAAGAAAGGAAGATGGGCTGAAGAGTTACCGTTTGTACTTTGGGCAAATAGGACAACCACAAAGAATGCGACAGGGCAAACTCCATTCTCCTTGGTATTTGGATCTGAAGCCATGATCCCTACAGAGATGGTTATCCCTACTGCCAGAACCAGTCTCCAATCTACAGAGACAAACAACGAAGCTCTTGCTCAGGATCTCGACACTTTGGATGAGCTCAGGGATCTTGCCAAAGTTCGCATTGCAGCTTATCAGCAAAGGATAGCAAAGTCATACAACAAAAACATAAGGGTTAGAAGATTCCAAGTGGGTGATCTTGTATTAAGAAAGGCATTCCAAAATACTACCAATCCCACCGATGAAAAGCTTGCACCAAAATGGGAAGGCCCATACTTGATTGACTTAGAAGCAGGCAAGGGTGCCTATTGGCTGGCTACTATGGAAGGAGATATCCTGCCAAGATCCTGGAACGTTATCCATCTCAAAGCTTATTTTATGTAAGTTAGAACTTAAATTCTAGCTAAAACTGGTATATCTTCTATCCCTGACTATTTTTATACTTATTACTCTCGATCAAAGTACTGACTTGAGCGTCGGAGGGGTGTTAGCCAGGCTAACACCCACCTTCACCAAGATTTCCAGTTTTACAGGAAATACCTGCAGGGATCCCGACAGAAGATAGAGATTGGCCATCTCTCCTAAGTTTGGGTATCCTGAATACCTCAAAGGTTTAAACGGCTTTCTCCTTTCTAATTAGATTGGGTTTCTACACCCCGTCAGGAGCGCACGATATTCAAGTATAGTTCAAGATGGTGCGACCAGTCCATGTAACAGTGGCTGACAATTTCATCACTGTTGGCTATATCTTGAATCCTACGATAGTAACAGACGTGTTACTCCTATGGTTTTTAGCATTTTCATGCTAACTTAAGTCTGGCTTGGCCTACGTTAATTTGTCTTGGCCAACATTATTCTGGCTTGGCCCACGTTATTCTGGCTTGGCCCACGATTTTAAATTGTCACAGATATTTAACTCAAGAACTTAGCATCAATATGCTGACTTAAGATCATTAAACGAGTTAAAAACTTATGAAGATCCCGAAGTACAATTGCTATGTCCACAACTTATTTAATGACTGTACAAAGGGGACAAGCAACGGTTGCTATATTTCAAACTTAACATCATAATCTGGTATGTGTGTCTACCTGATTTAGTTCTCGACAAAGGTATGTATTACTTATTAATTTTCATTTATAGAAGATTCAAGATTTGAATGACTAAGTCATGATATGTTCGATATTCTTACATAACATTTATCAAAACCAAGCTATATTTTTCTAATTTAAAGTTCAATAAAAACCTAAGAGGGTATTTTTGAATAATTATTAAGGATCCGGTATCCTGAAAACATGCTTAAACTTGTTCTTTCTAAGGTTTAATTACCTAACGAACACTGATTTTCTACAAAGATAACCAAACATATAACATACATGACGAATAGTCAAAAGCTACTAATTACTATTCTAAGTGCAGGAAATTGAAACGTGTCTCGGGTTTCATCTAAAAAAGGAACCATCCACCTTGGACACTGATTGTCAAATTGTCTATCCCTCTCAAGGATCCCCAAAAGCAAAGAAAATAAAATTGTTCAACAGGTCAACAACATTAAAGTTAAGCACATAAAAAAACCACAAATACTAAGGCTCGGGTCTAGGCATCATTACCCTCATTGCCCTGATCAACTTGCTTTCGAGTAACAACTCCATGCTCCTCTGCTACCTTCGCTGAACCCACAATCTCATCTGCCTGTTTGTCCACTTCATCGTCCTGCACCACCTCCACCACGATCTTTTTCCATCCCTGGACATCCCAAGCTAATCGGTCAAAATCCTTGTCTACAGCCTCCCTAGCCATCTTGATCCTAGCTTGAAATATAGAGATTGCGGCTGAGTTCTTAGCTTGCTCATAGGATTCTTCAAGATCATCGGAGTGCTTGGCATTAGCATCCTCCAGCTCCGCTTTCACCCGACTCAGCACCTTGGCCTCCTCTGCCATCCTCTTGTCCTTAGCATCTGCTATCTTTTGTAGATCACTTTCCATCTACTTAGCTTCATTAGCTTCCTTTGCAAGTGTCACACCCCGGCCAGCAGCGAATTATACGCCGGGGCTGACGCGGTTATTCATAAGCACATGATCATCTATTAATAAATGGCAATATTTATTCTTTGAAATTAAAGCATCCGTTACAATAGTAAATGAAATCAAAGTGTTCAAAACATAACATAATTCAAATTAAACTAGGTCCAGTCCTATGTGATTAAGGTGAATCCTCAAACTGGTGCACCTAAAACATGTGAGTAAATGTCAACTACAAGTAGTTGGTGAGTAACATAGGTTTTGACACCAACAAAAGTTAAGTTAAAAGTATTTATACTTCAATATGTTCAAAGCATAACTAAGGCATAAATGTGAAAACATACAAGGTTCCAAGTGTACAATCAAGCCGTAGTAAATGGAAAACTGGTAAGTACAATCCAACTGATTGTGTTTTGGAAAAAGTAGTAATATGGTACACACAAAACCCGCCAAGGTTTGTGTTAACTGGTATCGGTTTCCCGTATAAATTATCATAAAAGGTACTGCCTTAGGCTTTGGTAGAAAGTTAATGATTGTACTATACATAAACACACGTATGGTCGCCAAGTAGTTTACGACATAAAGCACATAGTAAATAGCATGAAAACAAATGATATTGAATTCGGGTATGTAATGTAACATGTTCCACCCCGAGTATTTGTAAACAATAGTAAAGAGAAAGGTGACTATGAAACTCACTTGAATCAAAGCTTGGAATGTATGAACTGGTAAAAATTGATATACCTCGTGAGAATTTCTCACAACAAACCTACACGTGTAATGGTACTCTAAATTTAATGTACGTTTAAGGAGATTTGGGGTCCTTAGGGTTTCATGGGGGTTTGGGTTTGAAGATGGACTTGTATATAAATATTTTGTAAGAAAATGTAAGTTCATTATAATAGTAATAAAAGTAGTTTTCAAAATTGATTAAAGTTAATTTAGAGTTTTAATTAACCATTTAGTAATTAATTTATGTAATTATCCCAAAGATAATAAATAAATTTATGGAATGTAACAAGTTTCAAAAGGTGCATTTTGATTTATTTATAAAATAACTTATAAATAAATAATGAAATGAAAAGGGTTTAATTAAAATAATTAATTAAACTAGTAATAAATGTAAATTAAAAGTGTTAATTAATCTATTAATAAATGCAAATAAAATGGTTACATAATCATAAAAAAAAATTCAGTTTAAATGAATTTATAAAAGAATAAATATGTTTTAAATAGAATTTATTGAACTTTGTATAAAATAATTATTTAAATATTTATAAATTTATAAGTGTTTTTAAATAATTATTCCCACTAAAGCAATTATTTATAAGCTTGAAAAGGAAATGCCTATACAATTAAATAAAATTTATGTAATAAATATTGTAAATAAAATAACATAAATAAATTTTGTCCCAACAATCTCTTATATTATTTATTTAAGAATTTGTAAAGTTTTATAATATGTTTTCAATAAAATAAAATAGTTAAAAATATTAAATTACCTTTTATGTTTTTTTATAAAGTTCGTAAGATATATTTATTTAATTTATAAAAAAATAAATTTGGAATTTTTAAGTATCTAGTAATGTGTTAAAAACGGGTTAAAAGAAAAGGAACAAAAAACCGGCTCCAGGGACTCGAACCTGCGTCGATCCTGGACCCAAATGCACACACGCGCACAACCGCTGGACTAGGCATGCTGCCTTGTCCAGGAACCGGTTTCGCGTGGTTTTAATCAGGGAACCCAAACACCCTTCGTCCCTAAATATGAAACCCGTAAACCCTAGCTTCTTAATTCGTCCGATTGATCAATGATTTGATCCCGAATTCATATGGCTTTCAATCCAGGGTCTGAGACGAACCTATTGGTACTAAATTTACCTGGAATGGTTGTGAAGAATGGGAGGACGACTGAACAACACAGAGGCGGCTCCTCCGATGAAATTGAGATTACAGAGATGGAATTGAATGCATTAAGAGGTGCGGGTAGTTTGTGGTGGGTGTCGTTGATGATTGCAGGCTCCTATATAAAGCCAATTCGTACCACATTGCTTGATCGAGTAAATGGTTAAAAGTGAGGTCATCGGTTACGAGTTTGTCCATGATTAGCTAATGAAAACTCAATTAATTTCGAGCAGTGGGTCGAATAGTGGGTTTAAATGTATAGCCGTTTTCAGTTTCGTGTCAAAATATCTCAACGGGGAGAATTGGATTAAGGCTTGGAAACCGGTTGTGAGGTGGGTTCGAACCCAAGACTGATTTGGGAAAGAGGGAGAATTCGAATTGGCAGAACAGGTCCCTGATGTTTAAGGGTTTTATTATTTCATGTGTAAACTTTGATTTTAAATGGAACTAAGTTTCAGAATTTTACAATTTAAACCCCGGACTTTATAAAACATAAAACCATTTAAAGTTTTATATCTTTTTATAAATTTAATAATCCCTATAATATAATTAAATGTTATAAATACAAATTTTAAACTTTTGTAAAATAAAAGGGTTTCATTTTATATAGAACTTACTTGTATAATTAAATCTTTATAAAACCCTAAATTTATTTATAGGATTTATAACATTTATACTTGCATGTTTGTGTATACACACACACACACACACACACACACACATATATATATATATATATATATATATATGGTTAGGGAAATAACTTAGTGTATATGTATGCATTTGTTTAATAGAATTAAAACATTTAAAACTCCAAATAAATATACATTAAATTTTGAAATAAATGCACCCGATTAATAATTAAGATAAGTTCATCGATGTAAATTATGGAATTACAAGTGCCGGAATTGTTAAAATAGAGGCCGGAATTTCCTGGGGATTACAGTCTCCCCTACTTTAGAACGAAATTGATTACGAAGAGGGTCCTAGAAACAGATGTGGGTATTTAGCCTTCACTTGATCCCCACGTTCCCAAGTGAACTCTGGGCCACGTTTGGATTCCCACTAAACCTTAACAATTGGAATGCGACTTCGCTTGAGTTGCTTAACTTCTCGGCCCATGATCTCCATGGGTTTTTCCACGAAGTGCATTGATTCGTCAATGTGAACCTCGTCAAGCGGTATTTGGAGGTTGTCGTCAGCTAAGTATTTCTTCAGGTTCGAGACATGGAATGTAGGATGGATGTTGCTGAGTTCTTCAGGTAGATCCAACTTGTAGGCTACCTTCCCAGTCCGCTCAAGGATCTTAAAAGGACCCACGAATCTTTGTGCAAGTTTCCCTTTCTTTCCAAAACGAACCATGCCTTTCCAAGGGGATACCTTGAGAAGAACCAGATCGCCGACTTGAAATTCTAAGGGTTTTTGACGTTTGTCAGCATAGCTCTTTTGCCAACTCTTTGCTACTAGGAGGTTGTCGCGGATTAACATGATGTTGTCGGAAGTCTCCTGAATGACTTCGGGACCAGTGATTTGTGCTTCACCAATCTCGGTCCAATAGATGGGAGAACGACACTTCTGACCATAGAGTGCTTCGAAAGGAGCCATGTCAATGCTCGTGTGAAAGTTGTTGTTATACGAGAACTTGACTAAGGGAAGATGTAAATCCCAATTTCCCTTGAAGTCGATGACACAGGCTCTAAGCATATCTTCGAGGGTTTGAATCGTTCATTCGGATTCTCCATCAGTTTGCGGATGGTAAGCCGTACTAAGATTCAGCTGAGTACCCAAAGCTGATTGCAAAGATTTCCATAAACGAGAAGTGAATCGTCCATCACGATCAGAAATAATGTTGAGAGGTACACCGTGACGACTGACGATCTCATCAATATAGATTCGAGCCAATTTCTTGACTCGATAATATTCACGAATGGGTAGGAAGTGAGCAGATTTTGTCAAACGGTCGATAATTACCCAAATACTATCATGACCACGGGACGTGTGTGGGAGTTTGGTTATGAAGTCCATGGCAATACACTCCCATTTCCACACGGGAATCTCGGGTTGTTCAGGTAAACCAGATGGATGCGGGTGCTCGCCTTAACCTTCAAACAAGTAAGGCATTTGGACATGTATAATGCAATGTCCTTTTTCATACCAGGCCACCAGTATTGAGTACGAAGGTCCTTGTACATTTTATCCGCACCAGGATGTACAGAATAACGAGTCTTGTGAGCCTCGTTCATGAGGAAAGTACAAAGATTATCACGGTCCGAAATCCAGATACGATTCAGGAAGTAGAGTAACCCATTGGGTTCGGTTCCTAGTTAGAGTTCTGCACCACATGATATTTCGTCGTACATGTTTCCTTCGGTGACGGAAAGATGTTGTGCCTCAAGGATACGAATTTGAATGTCATTCTGAATCTGCATGCTGTGGATCTTGATAGATTCCTTACGACTAATAGCATCAGCTACGACATTCGCTTTACCAGGATGGTAACGAATATTGCAGTCGTATTCGTTTAGGAGTTCAACCCAACGCCTTTGCCTCATGTGAGTTCTTTCTGGTTGAAAATGTGCTGGAGACTCTTATGGTCGGTGAAAACCTCACACTTAGTACCATATACGTAGTGTCTCCAAATCTTGAGAGCGAATACGACCGCACCCAGTTCGAGATCATGCGTCGTATAATTCTTTTCGTGGATTTTGAACTGTCGAGACGCATAAGCGATTACTTTGCCTCGTTGCGTAAGAACACAACCAAGGCCTAAGTGGGAAGCGTCACAATAAACGATAAAGTCTTCGGTTCCATCGGGAAGTGTCAGGATAGGAGCCTCAATAGTTTTTGCTTCAGTGTCTGAAAGGCTTCCTCCTGCTTTGGTGCCCATTCGTAGGGCTTGCCTTTAAGTGTTAAGGCTGTGAGTGGTACTGCGATCTTTGAAAAGTTCGATATGAAACGACGATAATAGCCCGCTAAACCAAGAAATGAGCGGACTTCTGTAGGGGTCTTTGGAGCTCGCCGGTTCTTCACCGCCTCGATCTCGGGGTCCACGTGAATACCCTTCTTGTTGACTATGTGTCCCAAGAATTGGACTTCCTTAAGCCAAAATTCACACTTGGAGAACTTGGCATATAGTTGCTCCTTCTTCAAGAGATCCAAATTAATCACAAGTATTTTTCGTGCTCTACTTTTGATTTTGAATAGATAAGAATATCGTCAATGAAGACGATAATGAACTTGTCCAAGTACGGTTTACACTCCGTTCATAAGATCCATGAATATCGTAGGTGCATTGGTTAGTCCGAAAGGCATAACCATGAACTCGTAATGACCATATCTTGTACGAAAGGCTGTCTTGGGGATATCGTATTCAATGACTCATAACTGGTGATAACCAGAACGAAGATCAATCTTCAAGAAATAAGTCGAGCCTTGAAGTTGATCGAATAAATCATCAATCCCCGGAAGAGGATAACGGTTCTTCACAGTAAGTTTGTTAAGTCCCCGGTAGTCGATGCACATCCGGAAAGAACCATCCTTCTTATTGACAAATAAGACGGGTGCTCCCCAAGGAGAAACACTAGGACGAATAAATCCTTTGTCGGAAAGCTCTCGAATCTGGCTTGAAAGCTCTTGCATCTCTGATGGTGCAAGACGATAAGGTGACTTGGCCACGGGGTTTGTTCCTAGCACTAGGTCAATACGGAATTCAACTTGACGTGTGGGAGGAAGACCGGGTAAGTCTTCGGGAAAGACTTCTGGGAAATCTTTGATCACATGAATATCTTGGAGACTCTTGTCTTTGCCTTTCCGTTCCACAATATGAGCCAAGAATGCTACGCACTTCTTCCGTAAGTACTTTCGTGCGGTAGTGCAAGACATCAGCTTGAGTCCCTTCGATGGTTTCTCACCATAAACGTTCAAAATGTCACCCGAGTCAAGAGGGATGCGAATATACTTGTCAAAGCAGACGACTTCAGCATAATGATTAGTCAGCCAATCTGTGCCTACTATGATGTCGAAACCCCCGAGGGCCATAGGGATAAGGTTGATTGAAAATTCATGGTCGTTAAAGTTTAGGGTACAGTCTCTAATAATGGTATCACATGAAACTGAATATCCATCCGCTACTAATACGTCAAAGGGTTTATCTAACTTAGCTCGACTCATAGCAAGTTGTGGTTCAAATTCAAAGGACACGAAACTCCTATCGGAACCAGTATCAAACAGTACAGAAGCATATTGTTGATTAATTGGGTACGTACCATTCACCACGTCGTTGTTGGCTTAAGCTTCATTGGCATTGATGTTGAAGGCACGTCCACGAGCTACGGGGTTTGCATTCCCTTGATTCACATTTCCTCGGTTCATGTTCCCTTGGTTCATGTTTCCTTGAACCATGTTGCCCTAGTTTAGGTTGGCTTGGTTCACAATGACTAACCTAGGGTAACGGTTCCTGAAATGGTTTGGGTCACCGCACTCGTAAGAAACACGACCCTGGGTGATAGCAGCCGGAACAGGAACAGCAGGTTGATGGGTTTGGTTAACTCGGGCAATACTACGGAAAATATTAGCCGTATGCCCAGAACGTCCACAATTGGTACATAAACAACATGGCATGTAGGTAGTATGATGGAGTTGGCAAGTGTTACACAAAGGTAGAGTCCCCACATAAGGCTTCATGTTGGGATTGAAGGCAGTAGGGGCTACTTAGGCTAGAAGAGTAGCAGGTGTGATAATGGCAAAGTTCCTACCTTTCCTTTTATTCTCATTGAAGGAAGACTCAGCGTTGGTCTCCTTGGTGGGTTCAGCAGTGGTTTTATCAAGAGTCTTCTTGGCACCCTTTTTAGATAGAGTTCCTGCCTTAACATGATTATCTGTTAAGGCAGCAGCAAGTCGGATGGCTTCCTCAAGAGTGACTGGTTTGCTACCCAAAACAGTATCCTGAATCTGCATGGGCAGACCATTGATGTATTTCTCAATGGCTCGGGAGAGAGGAGTGACCATATGAGGCACTAAGAGACTAAGCTTATAAAAACGGGTGGTGTAGGCAAGACTTTCACCACTATCTTGTTTGAGATCCCAGAACTCAGCTTCTAGTTTCTTGACCTCATTACGGGGGCAAAACTCATCAGTCATGAGTGTCTTGACATTAGCCCAAGGTAGGGCTAGAGCAACTTCTATCCCACGGTTACGTTTTTCCCCGTTCCACCAAGTGAGTGCCCTCTTCTGAAAGACATTAGTAGCATAACGGACCTTCAGGTTCTCGGGACAGTCAGCATTGATAAAAGTTCCCTCAATGCTTTCAAACCATTGGAGAAGTCCAGTGGCTCCCTCATTCCCGTAGAACTTGGTGGGATTTCAGGAGTTGAAGTGTTTGAAAGCGCACGCGGGGTTCCTTGGTGCAGCATTCTGGTTCAGCTGGTTAACAATAGTCGATAGGATTGTAGCCATTTGTTGAATGATCCTGTCGGTGAGGTTGTTCCTACGTTCACGACGGGGAGGCATTCTACAAAGGGATGAATAGGAAGTTCATAAGATGTGAATCATGTATAGGAGTTTGTAAATAATTCGTAAGGTACTAGGTAAAAGATGGATGGTACCCTAATGGGTACATTGACTTATCAAAGTAGTCTAAGTTCATCTAATGTTTGAGAAGCCATGCTTTAGCCTATCCATCGGTTGATTTGGATTTATACGAAATGCTTTCATAGACAAAACTCCCACAATACAGGCATCCACCCTTCCGGATTGCACAAGTTCTCATTCAGTAGTTAGAACCTACGTACCTTTGAGAGTTTCATTTGGATTAGACTTTTAAGTCTAAGAGTAGGATTCATATAGATCCTTTGTAGTTCATGTAGTTGTATCAGGTAGTCAGAAATAGATAGATGTAGGTAAGTATAGTATAGAGTGGAGTTCCTAACAACAGACATGAGTTAAACTCATGTTTGGGACTCCTAGGCTATAATCTAGGTCAAGTGTGTCTAATAACCTAATTACCTATAACTTGGCTCTAATACCAATCTGTCACACCCCGGCCGGCGGCGGATTATACGCCGGGCTGACGCGGTTGTTCATAAGCACATGATCATCTATTAATAAATAGCAATATTTATTCATTGAAATTAAAGCATCTGTTACAATAGTAAATGAAATCAAAGTGTTCAAAACATAACATAATTCAAATTAAACTAGGTCCAGTCCTATGTGATTAAGTTGAATCCTCAAACTGGTGCACCTGAAACATGTGAGTAAATGTCAACTACAAGTAGTTGGTGAGTAACATAGGTTTTGACACCAACAAAAGTTAAGTAAAAAGTATTTTTAATTCAGTATGTTCAAAGCACAACTAAGGCATAAACGTGAAAACATACAAGGTTCCAAGTGTACAATCAAGCCGTAGTAAATGGAAAACTGGTAAGTACAATCCAATTGATTGTGTTTTGGAAAAAGTAGTAATATGGTATACACACAAAACCCGCCAAGGTTTATGTTAACTGGTATCGGTTTCCTGTATAAATAATCATAAAAGGTACTGCCTTAGGCTTGGGTAGCAAGTTAATGATTGTACTATACATAAACACACGTATGGTCGCCAAGTAGTTTAAGACATAAAGCACATAGTAAATAGCATGAGAACAAATGGTATTGAATTCAGATATGTAATGTAAACATGTTCCACCACGAGTATTTATAAACAATAGTAAAGAGAAAGGGGGCTATGAAACTCACTTGAATCAAAGCTTGGAATGTATGAACTGGTAAAGATTGATTGACTTCGTGAGGATTTCTCACAAAAACCTACACGTGTAATGGTACTCTAAATTTAATGTACGTTTAAGGAGATTTTGGGTCCTTAGGGTTTCATGGGGGTTTGGGTTTGAAGATGGACTTGTATATAAATATTTTGTAAGAAAATGTAAGTTCATTATAATAGTAATAAAAGTAGTTTGCAAAATTGATTAAAGTTAATTTAGAGTTTTAATTAACCATTTAGTAATTAATTTATGTAATTATCCCAAAGATAATAAATAAATTTATGGAATGTAACAAGTTTTAAAAGGTACATTTGGATTTATTTATAAAATAACTTATAAATAAATAATGAAATGAAAAAGGTCTAATTAAAATAATCAATTAAACTAGTAGTAAATGTAAATTAAAAGTGTTAATTAATCTATTAATAAATGCAAATAAAATGGTTACATAATCATCTAAATAAATTCACTTTAAATGAATTTATAAAAGAATAAATATGTTTTAAATAGGATTTATTGAACTTTGTATAAAATAATTATTTAAATATTTATAAATTTATAAGTGTTTTTAAATAATTATTCCCACTAAAACAATTATTTATAAGCTTGAAAAGGAAATGCCTAAACAACTAATTAAAATTTATGTAATAAATATTCTAAATAAAATAACATAAATAAATTTTGTCCCAACAATCTCTTATATTATTTATTTAAGAATTTGTAAAGTTTTATAATATGTTTTCAATAAAATAAAATAGTTAAAAATATTAAATTACATTTTCTGTTTTTTTATAAAGTTCGTAGGATATATTTATGTCATTTATAAAAAAATTTGGAAATTTTAAGAATCTAGTAATGTGTTAAAAATGGGTTAAAAGAAAAGGAACAAAAAGCCGGTTCTAGGGACTCGAACCTCCGTCGATCCTGGACCCAAACGCACAGACACGCACAACCGCTGGACTAGGCATGCTGCCTTGCCCAGGAACCGATTCCGAGTGGTTTTAATCAGGAAACCCAAACACCCTTTGTTCCTAAATATGAAACCCGTAAACCCTAGCTTCTTAATTCGTCCGATTGATCAATGATTTGATCCCGAATTCATAGGGCTTTCAATCTAGGGTCTGAGACGAACCTGTTGGTACTAAATTTACCTAGAATGGTTGTGAATAATGGGAGGATGACTGAACGACACAGAGGCGGCTCCTCCGATGAAATTGAGATTATAGAGATGGAATTTGATGCATTAAGAGGTGCGGGTAGTTTGTGGTGGGTGTCGTTGATGATTGCAGGCTCCTATATACAGCCAATTCGTACCACATTGCTTGATCGAGTAAATGGTTAAAAGTGGGGTTGTCAGTTACGAGTTTGTCCATGATTAGCTAATGAAAACTCAATTAATTTCGAGTAGTGGGTCGATTAGTGGGTTTAAATGTATAGTTGTTTTCAGTTTCGTGTCAAAATATCTCAACGGCGAGAATCGAATTAAGGCTTGGAAACCGGTTATGATGTGGGTTCGAACCCAAGACTGATTTTGGAAAGAGGGAGAATTCGAATTGGCAGAACAGGTCCCTGATGTTTAAGGGTTTTATTATTTCATGTGTAAACTTTGATTTTAAATGGAACTAAGTTTCAGAATTTTACAATTTAAACCCCGGACTTTATAAAACATAAAACCATTTAAAGTTTTATATCTTTTTATAAATTTAATAATCCCTATAATATAATTAAATGTTATAAATACAAATTTTAATTTTTTGTAAAATAAAAGGGTTTCATTTTATATAGAACTTACTTGTATAATTAAATCTTTATAAAACCCTAAATTTATTTATATGATTTATAACATTTGTACTTGCATGTTTGTGTGTGTGTGTGTGTGTATATATATGTATATGTATAGATATAGGTTTAGGGAAATAACTTAGTGTATATGTATGGATTTGTTTAATAGGATTAAAACATTTATAACTCCAAATAAATATACATCAAATTTTGAAACAATTGCACCCAATGAATAATTAAGATAAGTTCATAGATGTAAATTATGGAATACAAGTGCCATAGAGGTCAGAATATCCTGGCGATTACAACAAGTAATTCATAGCATCTGGTCATTTGCTCTAGGCCCTACAAGGAATATGTTAGAATTAACTTAATATGGATTCAGGATCCAGGATATTGTAGACATCTTACCAAGTGGCCAAAGACATGGAGCTTCTTGTAGGCATCGACATAATCCATCCCCTCATAGATAGCAGCATCAGCGGCCTCACAGGGTTTACTCTTTTTACCTACAGAGATCTTGGGACGTGGAGTCGGAATCTCAGGCTTGGAAGCCTCAGGGATCGGCTGTTCTTTCTTGACTACCTTACCTCTGGACACCATGCTATCAATATCTTTGAGGGTGAATCGAGAACTTGATTTGCGGACACCTGTAACGGAATGATGGGTTAAATTTCTAAACTTTTGATTAGCTAACGTTTGAATAAATCTTTCCATTTCTTTATCGGGTACGACTTATAATTCAGGGATAATCCAGAGGCGTATAAATGCTAATAGGAGAAATTATTCTTACCTGAAGACATGCTAGGCTCGGAATACTGAGTATTGAAGCTGGCTTCACTAATGGCAGACTCCAAATGAAAGGATCTCTCAAGAATAGGGATCTCTAATAAAGCCTTTATTCTCTTGTCAGTATCACTTCGAGCGAGAGCAAGGTCAGAAAATTTGAGAGCTGCATAAAGACAAGCATAAATCTTTGTGAAACAAGTAAATACTCTTGTGTGTAACCTAAGGATTATGACCGTATCCTACCCTTTTTAACCCATCGGAGAGGCAAGAGATTCTCATCCGGGATAGAGTCTCGTTTCACGAAAAAGAATTTGCCCCTCCGGTCACTATCGTTTTGAGTAGCTCTAAGAACCAAAGGCGTACAACCAGACTTTACTTGGAAAACGATTCGAGAAGATTCGTGGGTTCTCAAGTTATACACACTGGCTATTTCCGGGATTCCGATAGTAAGGGAATGAAGATGATTCATATGTTCTAAGGTATACAAGATCCTCCAAGCCATGGGCATGACTTGAGAATAACTCAGACCGGTAACCTTGAAGAACTCAGAAAGCAACGGAGGAAAAGGATAGCTAAGACCAAGAGTGAAAGGGTAAGCTAGGAAGCAGACCCAAGTCGGTGATGAAAAATCAACTCTGACCTTCGGGTCGGAAACCCTAAATACAGTTTTTTCAGGAAAAAACATTTGAAGTTCGCAAAAGTTTAATATCTTGATCAGTGAAGGTGCATTTCTCCTGATCAGGATTGATGAGCAACCCTTGGTCAGAAAAATCCTCCACTGATTCGACGGCAGCTGAAGTTTGCGAGCGGGCTAGTTGTTTCTTACCCATTTGAAGAACAGAGGATTGTTGAAAAGTAAAAGCAAGATCGAGAGAAAGTTTGTACCTTTTCTGTAACTTTGAAGGGAAGAAGACGATGAATTTGAATAAGAGAGAGAAGAAAGGATAATTATAGCCTACTGGGATAATGGCTATTCCGCATTGGGACTCGGGAAGAGTCTTATCGTGACCTTATCTTTTTACCATTTGAATTTTGAAAAATTTTACAGATGTCAATCATGTTGACAGCTATTAAATTTGGGGACAATTGTTAGGGGTCATTTTACAACTAGGGATTCTGGATATACGGCGTGCTTCAGTATCCTGACAGGTTTCGGTATCCTTAATACTTAACCGATATTTCTTTCTTTTATCTCGATTTATACGTAGGTAAAATGTGTTGACTCATTCAACCCTGAAGAATCGGGCGTGAAGTCAAAGAAGAAGCTCAATAACGGTCATATTTGAAGACCGAGTAAAGCTCCGGGATCCTCGGAAAGTTAGTTAGGTTATATTTTTTGTATATATCCGGCAGCTTGATCGATTAACAACACAAAAAACACTTAGCATTATCGAATACTCGCAAATAAGCTCTGTAACACTTAGATCTCGATCATTTGCTATTCACACTTGTATTCTTTTTACCATTTATTCAAGAAACGAGGCAGGTGTCGATTGTCACCTCCCGAGGTTTTATGCTGGAGATCCTTAAAGATCAAGGGCTTTCCTCGTAAACAACCGTGCCAAGTTTTACTTCCTTTCATCTATTTTTATTGATTTTACAAGTACACTACCTCACTTACTAAGTTTGGTTACAAAATTGGTTTACATAATTTTTACCCAAAACAGTAATTATTAAGTGGACTTTATTTGTACGGTTAAATGGTAAATGATCACATTTTATGCATTGGAAATGTGTACCTTATATACAACAATTTATGTATAACAATTTGTGTTAAGTGTCTTAATTTTTTTGTTAAATTACAACTATGTCTTTCTAATATGTATTATATAGTAGTATAGATATAATACAACAATACGTGAACCGTACTAAATTACTATTGGTCAACAATTTTTTTCAAGCTGAGTTATTCATTTAAATTGCTTAATTTTTCCCCACGATATTCGTTCGGTTCTTCTCGACATTGCGCTCCATAAATTGGCTTTATGCCCTATGCCCTCCGACGCCACTGGTATATAATCTTTTTTTTGAGTAAATTACAAATTATGTCCTTTATAAATACATGAAATTCTATGGTATGTCCTTACACTTCAATAATTATAGTGGATGTCCTATTTTAAAAAAATTTGCACACATTTCGTCATTTTCATTAACTCCTGTTAACTTTCTCTGTTAAATCTAACCATATGTCTTGCACATGAGGGCAATATAGTAATTTTATCATACAAAGGACGAAATGTAATTTACTCAAAAAAAAAAAAATAATTGAAAATCACAATTGTTCATCCTTTCAGTTTTTCGGTGAGCTTCAAACACCTGCCCCTTTGCTCACTGTCTCAATTACAATTCCCTTTGTCTTTGCTGTAATCCCTTTGGCGGCAATTTCAAGGAGCAACAATCGATCCCCAATATCTGTCACTCGACAATCTGATCGATAATTGAATGGCCAATTGTCAAACAGAATTGATGCATATAATTGAAGATCTTCAACCTAGTAGAATCATGAAACCCCTTTAGAACATGACAGGTTATTAAAATCATTAGCTTTTCAAGATCTGTATATCAAGAAAGCAATTCTAGATTGCTTAAATGCTAAATCCCTAGAACATGGTACATGGAGTATTTTCACTAGGTTCTGACCGTGCTTGTAGAGCCCGTAGGTTAGCCGAATCAGGTGCACCTGCTCCTAGCCCGGGCAAAATGATGAGAGGCCTCTTCTTAGCCGCTGCTATACAATCTGCTTCTCTTTCCTTTTTGGATACTTCTTCACTGGTTTCTTCTGCGGAAGGTGCAAGTGCCTGAGGATCATGGTTTCCACCGTAAGTTTTCGCCGTATTTGTGCATGTGTAATTTTTTTTTTTTGAGAAAAAAGCCAAAATGTAAATTTTGACCAAAAAAGTTTACAAAATGTACATTGAAAAGTCAAACAATGAAATATATACATATCTGATTTAGACCAATAGGAAAGTGACACGTAGGCAAAAATACTTTTGAAGGCTACAAATTAGCCGGCAAGGTGTCAATACCGGGGGCCTCCCACGTGTATCTACCCGGCTAAACTTGAGCCGCTAAAAGCCTAACCGGCCCACGGGCCCACCTGTAGCCGGTAAAACCATAAACCAATTAATGATCGCCACGTGTCACCCCATAGCCGGTAACTTAAGTTTAACTTTTTACCCGGCTAGAAAATGTTTTAGCCAGCTCTAGATGCACACGTGCCAAGACGTGATTGGATATTGCATTTTGGCCGGCTATAAAGCAGTCGTCAGCTGGTATTGACACCTGGCCGAAAAGTATTTTTGCCTACGTGTCACTTTCCTATTGGCCTAAATTAGATACGTATATATTTCATGGTTTGACTTTTCAATGTACATTTTGCCAACTTTTTTGGTCAAAATATACATTTTAGTGATTTTCTCTTTTTTTGTATTTCTTTGGGTCTGGGGTTCTTGGATTGTCTATGTAGATGTGTTTGTCAAATTATAGGCTTTTAGCTCCATACAAAATAGCATTTCAGTCTTGCATCTAACTGACTAGAAATTTTTTTCCCTGAACAAACTAGAGTCTAAATGAATATACATTTTTTCCTAAATCTGTCAAATTAGAAGCATTTACATGCATAGGAAAAACCGGGTAAAAGGTCACTCGTCTTCGACAGCCCAGGTGCATATGCATACCTATAAATACTAATAACAACGCTCTACATAAACAGGTGGCTCCACCGACAAGCGAGGACGCACCTCAGATTAAAACAACCTGTCAATAGAATGTAAGTCTTTTGTGCAGCAGCAGTTTAGTTTAGACTAGGCAGGTTACAAGTTCGCAGACGATGACAACTTTCTTTTGGCATGTCAATAACGTAGATGTAACCTGTTACTAAAACAGTTGTAGTTTCACCTTTTAGCTATGTAAATAGTAGCTCACGTACGCGACCTTTAATGTTAACGAACGCTATACAAACAGTTACGATGTACATAATCTATCTCGTACCGTTATCGCACCAACTAAAAAAAACTACCACGTCGCGAAGCGCGAGCGTCACAACCTAGTTAGTTTTAAAATAAAAAGTTTTAAAAACATTTTGGTCGCAAACAGAGGGTATCTCAAAACGGTCGCAAACAGAGGCGGTCGTAAAATGTAGCAGCTATCCCCGCATTTTCGGTCGCAACAGAGCAAGACCGAAAATGGCAATAACGAAGTTTTCTAGTGGTGACTCATATCATGGAATTTAGATAATCATTAAATCGATTAATTAACACAAGTTTTTAATTCTCGTCAGCTTTTCTATCCCCATCTCTATAATTATACTAAAAATCACTACATTTTCTCTCTACTTTTTTAATTAAATAATACTTTTTTATACATTTATCATTACTTTTTCTCTCTCATTCACTAACAACCACTTTCAAAAAATATTAAAAAATTAATAGATGTGAACAGTTTTTTCACAAATATATACAGATGAACAGTAATATTTTCTCTCACCTATACTCACAACTAATTTAAAGCACTCCCTAAAATATACATAATCCACTCACAAACATATACAGAACCTGACGTGAATGCTCTAATCATCTTAAAGGGATAGTATGTGCAATAATGTTGATGAATTTCCAAAGACATGTATCGAAATATTCATAACGTAATCTTTTTTCCTAAATACCACAATACTAATTCAGAATTAGTAATTCTTTTTTCCAACGCTTATTCCAAACTAGTTTAGATCCCGTGTCTATATATGGGGTGAAAAATATTAATACATAAAATTTTTAAATCTTTATGTATATGTTTTACAGGTGTAAAAATATATTACATATATACTAAGGCTAGAAAACAAATGCAAAATATGTAAAAACTAATATATAATTGGGTTTCGAAAATACTTTAATTACTATATAATGTAATTTGACTTTCAATTACTATTTGATTGAAAATAAAAGTTACATAATTAAATTTCAAAGTTTCTTATGATAACGGATAATTTAAAATAAATATGTTTTATTAATAGGATTATTGGATTTTAATAATCTCACTTTTTACCAATTGGCCAATAATAATCCCAACTGAGAATATTCTTACCACTAATCTCTATATAACATCCCGAATAAATAGAAAACAAATAAAAGGAAAGCAAAGTGGGCTTGGCCAAGGTTCGGCCCATGGGCCCGACACATGAGGGGAAACCCTTCTAATCAGCAGCCACCAACCCTTCCCCCTCATGTTTCCTTCATTTTCGCAAACTTAGAGAGAGGAAGGAGAGCACGGGTTTAGAAAGAGAAAGCTCGGGTTTCAGCTCAGAAGCTCGGAATTCGACCGTCATCATCATAGCAACACAAAGCAACGAAAACCAAACTCTGAGAGGTGAGCTTCATCGCTAGATCTGAGTTTTTATACATTTATGAGTTTCGAATAAAATGGCTAAAAGTGCGAGTTTTTACGTATAAAACTTGAAACAAACCACATATTTTGGTTTATGGTGGAAAAAGAAACGTTTTGAACGTAAAAAGTTTAAAGCTTGATCGATTAGAAATAATTGGCCAGATCTAGGGTTTCTGGTCGGGGATGAAGACTGATGCATCGAAACTACTACTTTCGATATAAGTAAACCCATCGAAGCTACCTACTTTCGATATATGCGGACCCATCGAAACTACCATAGTTTCGATATTAGCCCATGACCTGAAACTACTAAGATTTTACATAAGTTACTTATCGAAACTACCATGGTTTCGATATAAACCCATGACTCAAAACTACCAAGTTTCGATATGTATTACTGATCGAAACTACTAAGATTTTACATAAGTTACTTATCGAAACTACCATAGTTTCGATATAAGCAAACCCATTGAAACTACCTAGTTTCGATAGAGATCCATGACCCGAAACTACTGAGTTCAAGCATAGTAATATCTAGTATCATCTAGGATCACAACCTCATGTGTGTGACTCTATTATACAGATTGTGAGTGACCGTAGTGACGCTCAGTAACCAGCCGGTGTATTACAGAAACCGCTCATCAGGTGAGTTCTATGTGTGATGTCGTCCAGACGGTCTATTAAAAAAACTAATACATAAAACCTAATCTAGACTCTCTAGCTTTAAATTTATAAAACCTAGACTCGACCTAAAACTATACCACACGACCGGAAAGTGTACCGATCAATGTAATATAGCCTAACGAAGTCCGGATATCGAACCCAAAAGACACTGAACAGCTAAACTAGACTCTAACTAGGACTTAAGATTAATTGGTCTGGGGGTTTACTATACTACTATTTATCACTAAGAATGCAATAAACTAGAACATCTCAACCTATCAAGACAAGAACTAAAGTGAAATCAGGAATGGGAAGAATATCACCTAAGTCAGAATCCTACATACAAAGCACAACTTCTACCGGTTATGGAAACTATAATGGATCTGGGTTTCTAAGGATATAACACCTAAAAGATATCTAATGGATCCCCGATCACTCTCGGTCTCGGGATGTGACCAGAAGACAACCTAAGGATACTAAACTCACCAGATGGTCGGATCACCTCTCGGGTATTTCCAACTATGACAAGTACCCTAATAGACAAATTACCTCTCAGTCTCACTGTCCACCGATACACTCAAGGAATGCACGGGGTAATCTCAAGATAACTACTATGATTCGGATAGCTACAGTCACTAGACACCTAACACTAACGTCCTCTCAGACTGTTAACACTCGGATTCCTAATGACGAAGACTAAACGACTAACTCTCACCTCTCGGGTATTGAACTAGGACACACATTCACTTCTAATCAGCAATCAATCATAATTCCTATGGCTACTACGTCTAGAAGACACTCACAATCACAAACCCTAAGATTTATGACCACAAAACGCAGATCAAACTGGCAGACAACTACAATCAACGCAGGGAATTATAATCAACCACAAAATCAGTAATAAATATGCACTAACATCATATATAATCAACCAAAGATCGCTTACTATATCATAAATCCATCAATTGATAACCAAAACCGATAAAAATCATTACTTTAGCATGTAATCATCATATAACCTAGGCAATATCAATGTTCTAGCCTAGGATCATGCTTAAACAACCAAAAACAGAAGAATAAACATAAACCATGGAATCAAACCTCCAAATTAAAGAATAAAAATCAAATCTTGCAATCTAGAATCGTAAATCAAACGAACCCGGAAGCAAAGCTTCAATCTTTTCTCTTCAATCGACCTCCTAAGCTCCAAAATCGCCTCTTGGCTCCCTCTCAGACGGCTGAAATCGATCTCCTTCAATAATGGAACGAAAAACCTATTTAATTTCGAATTTAGGGTTTTTGCGTATTTACGGCCATCTCGCGTACCGCGAGACAATATGGCTAGAACAAAATAGTCGCGTTTCTGGCTTCCCTCACGTACCGCGAGAATTTTCCCTCTACTCTCTCACGTACCGCTAGAGACTGAATTTCATCATTTTTCACTTTTAACCTCCCGGCTTTCTTTCGACTTCATTTTCTTGCTCGGTTTCTTCATATATTGACTTGTACTTCATATGAGCACCTGCAAAATACACAACAGACTCAAATGTACATAAAAACTAATCAAAACGAATATAAAACTATCTAAATACGCACTAAAACACTGGAATAAAGATGTGTGCTTTGCACTACATCAATGTGCCCCCTATATGTTACGTGCAAATTATTTTAAATATTTTGGGCTGAAATGTATACACTAACTGAATGAATGTTATGAATGCCAATGTGATCATACGTGACATATGAAAATGAATGATGAACAAAGAATGAAATGTATGTATACAAAGAATGAAATGAGAATACATCATAACGTATAAGAATGAAATCTTGCTTTATATCCATGTATATATTGCTTGCCAAGTATGAAAAGTATGACGTAACGTATAAGAATGAAATCTTGCTTTAAATCCATGTATATATTGCTTGCCAAGTGTGAAAAGTATGACATAACATGTAAGAATGAAATCCTGCTTTATATCCATGTATATATTGCTTGCTAAGTATGAATGAACGTTATGGACGGAAACAATGATAACAGCTATTTCGATAGACGGACGACCACTCGACTATTATGCAGCTATAAATGAAAGTCTAGAAAGGTAGACTAAACTAAGGCCACTACGGTGGAGTAAGTCCCTCAATCGATGCACGGTTGTATAATTAGTTCAAGTGGGAAACGGATACCCAATGGCAGTCGGACAAATAATGACGGACTACTTCGGTAGGACGGTTGTAAGATAATGACGGACTACTTCGGTAGGACGGTTGTAAGATAATGACGGTTGGTAGGACGGTTGTAAGATAATGACAGACGGACACTAGTTGCCGGACGGTTGTAAGTATGGCGGACTACGCCGGTAGACCGTGACGTTTGTCTTTGTGACTTACGAAATCAATGACGGGCTGATCCCCTTATGTATAAGACCAATGAAGGTACTAATGAATACAAGAATGTATGTATCTATATACGTACTCACATATGAATGAATTATGAAAGAAAGAATTGAAATGGTAAATATATACATATACATATTTATACTTACGAAAATTACAATAAGAACTAATGTTTATGCCTACTTGTTTTAAAATAGAACTCACCAGCGTTAGCTGACTTTTAGTAAACATTTCAGGTAACAGAAAGAAGGGTCGTGCGAAGGCGTGATGACTACCCGGCATAAGACTGACATCCCACTTTGATTTATGTTAAGACAATATTATCTTATGTTTAAATATTACTACTTCCGATGTTCATGTACTCGAATAATGAATGCTTCCGCTGTGTTTGAATGCTTTTAATTAATAGTGCAGTATTGATGACTATGTTTATGAGTAAATCCAACAAGTGAGGTCATCCGGGTAAAGGGCCTTACAAGTTGGTATCAGAGCATTAGTTTGAGGGAATCAGACATCCCTAAATGTCTGGACTCAAGCTGATTATGGGACCAACGCACGGATGTCAGTCTGGGTAGCCAACGCCAACGCCAGTACAATAAGTAAGTAATAAAGTTAATGCCCGTAGTTAGGGATAGATGTCTTAACTTAGAACGCTTAGACGTCATTGTCACTACTGATGTGAAGAGTTTCGAACCCGAAAAGCAAAGCAAATTATTAATCACAAACCGGTCACTGTAATTAAGAATTTACCTTGCTCGTACTGTTCAGAAACTATGATCTGAAGGAATGACATTGATGTATACCCTTTTACTCATCAGGAAATCTAGAAAACTATGGCTCGTAGAGGAGGAACCGGACGCCGAGGCGGTCGCACTGGCCGAGTCGGTAGACCACCATTGAACCAAAGACGTAATGATGAGGAAAGCGTGCATGAAGAACGGGAGGAAAGCGTGCACGAAGAACGTACTGAGAGTGTGCATGAAATTATGTTACTCCACCGGCTGAAGGCAATGAAGGATCTCTACGACTGGAACCCGAAGTTAGGGATGCCATTGCTCGTGAGGTTGTACTAACTCTGAAGAACGTTTTGCCTGATATGTTATCTGAGGCATTGAAGAAGAGTAAGGAGGAGGAAGAAATGAACCATGAGGAAAAAGTTTATGATAGTGATGGGGATGAGGTGACTGTGGTACTGAACACCCGAGGGTGTACCTACAAGGGGTTTAAGGACGGTGATCCGCCCAAGTTTGATGGGAACAAAGATTCGGTGGCTACGTTTGAATGGATTGAGAGGATGAACGGAGTAATCAACATAAGCGAGTGTCGATCTGACCAGGCTGTTAAGTATGTGGCTCACTCTTTCACCAACGAGGCACTGAGTTGGTGGAGAAACATCCAGAGGACTAAGTCACCAAACGCTCTTTGTATGATAACTTGGGAGGACCTGAAAAAGCTGATAATCCAAAAGTTCTGCCCCCAGAATGAAATTGATAGAGTGGAAAATGAATTCCTAAACTTCAAGGCTGGTAACAAAACTCATCGCCAGTACACTTCTAGATTCAACGAGCTGGCTCAACTGGTACCACACCTGGTATAGACTGAAGAGCGATTGATCTAGTACTATGTCAAGGGCTTGCCTCAAAGGGTCCGTGTACATGTTAAAGCCAACCTACCCTCGACCTTCGAGTCGGTAGTGAACCTGAGTGGAATCGTCTATGATGATTATGTAAATGAGGACCCGGCACCTGAGACACAGAAGAGGAAATGGGAGAACTTGTCCAAGGGAACTGGAAGGGGGAACTATACAGCTGAGGCTAAGAAGCCAAGAACTAAAGAATATGAAACTTGTAAGAAATGTTTGAAGAAACACCGAGGCAAGTGCCTGGTTGGTTCCACCATCTGTTATAGATGTGGTAAGGCGGGGCACTATTCTCGTGACTGCTTGAGAGACACTAAATGCCAAGGTTGTGGACTGTTTGGCCACCTGACTAAGGATTGTAGGAAGACAGGACAAACTGGTTCAGGAAAAGAGAAGGAAAAGGAACAGTCAAAGGCTAGGACTCGGGCTTATGCCCTAACTTAGGAGGAGGCAAGGGGAAACCCTGATGTCGTCTCAGGTACGTTCCTAGTTAATGATGAAAATGCTGCTATTTTATTTGATTCTGGTGCTAACAAAAGCTTTATATCAAATGCCTTTAGTCGTAAACTAGATTGTACTATCGACACCATAGTGAGGGCTTTTAGTGTACAAACCGTTGTAGGTAAAAATTCGGCAGTATTCCAAGTGACCGAAGATTGCATAATAGAAATAGAGGGCCATAAGTTTCCTTCCAGGTTATTTCTTCTCACCTTAGGAGGATTCGATATAGTATTGGGCATGGATTGGTTAGCTGCTAATGAAGCTCAAATCATATGTAAACGAAAGATGATACATCTTAAGACTACTGACGGCAGTCCGATTACGGTTTATGGTGATTGGAATTGCACAACGCCGAACGTCATCTCGATGATCAAGGCCGAAAGTTACATGAGGCGCGGTTGCGAAGCTTATCTGGTGTATGTTATTGACGATAGAATGAAAACGAAAGATCTCAAAGATGTACCCGTGGTGTGCAACTTTCCAGAAGTGTTCCCAGAGGATCTGCCTGGTTTGCCACCTGATCGGGAAATAGAATTTCATATTGACTTACTGCCAGGAGCTCAGCCCGTTGCCAAAGCACCCTACCGACTGGCTCCGTCAGAAATTAAAGAATTAATGTCTCAACTTGAGGAATTAATAGAGAAAGGGTATGGGGCGCTCCGGTATTATTTGTAAAAAAGAAGGACGGCAGTATGCGCATGTGCATCGACTACCGTGAATTGAACAAGAAAACAGTAAAGAACAAATACCCACTGCCTAGAATAGATGACCTCTTTGATCAACTACAGGGTGTGAGTTGGTTCTCTAAAATTTATCTCAGGTCGGGGTACCATCAACTGAAAGTAAGGGAGGAAGATGTACCGAAAACCGTGTTTCGCACGCGTTATGGACATTATGAGTTCCTCGTGATGTCCTTCGGACTAACCAATGCACCTGCAGCGTTTATGGATTTGATGAATAGGGTGTGCAGACCAATGTTGGATCGGTCAGTAATAATTTTCATAGATGACATCCTTATCTATTCAAAGAACGAAGGTGATCACCACTGTCACCTTAGGGAAGTATTGGAAGTTTTAAAGCAGGAGAAGTTATATGCAAAATTTTCCAAATGCGCGTTCTGGCTTAGGAAAGTCCAATTCCTAGGTCATGTCATAAACCCAAATGGCATTATGGTGGATCCTGCAAAGATCGAAACGGTAAAAGAATGGAACGTCCCGAAAACACCAACAGAAATACGAAGTTTTCTGGGATTGTGTCACACCCTGAAATTCCACAGCGGGTTACCCGCGGGTTGTGACTGTCAAGGATCATCAGTCCCGGTTATTTCGAATGACCTCTAAATGGTTTTCGAAAAGACATCCCGTTTGAACATCATACAAAATTTAATAGTAATACACAGTTTGAAAATGCGGAATGTAAAGTGCGGAAGCAAAAGTAATGTAGCAAAAATACAGAAGCATAACAATTTAGGTTCCCATAAACCTAAGCTTCTAAATGAAAACATGCTGTGAAACTCTTGAAGTGCAATCCTAGTCCGTGCATGAATGCTTAGCGACCTGAGATAAACATGCTTAAAGTGTTAACACAGGGTTGGTGAGTTCACAGGTTTTAGTAACAGAAACAGAAATGAAAACAGTGTAACAGTACGCATGTATACTATTGATTCGATTGTTGATCAGACAATAAACATTAACTATATAAGCAACACCGAAACCGAAGCTCAACGTAGGAATGCCGAAACTAGCATTTTGCCTCTTACGTGCCCAGCACGCAATGGATTATGTCAATTATGCACCCGTTTGACTCCCGGTCAGAGTTAGCGCGACTAACCCGGATGGGGGTTGTTAAACCCAATAGTACTATTCATGAATCACCTCGCTTTGTGTAATAATTAACGGTTCGAATATGAGAGGACTTTATGTGCGGGAAATGCACCCACTTATATAAATTAAAGCGAAATCAAAGTAATTATCAAACGACTAAGTAAGAAAATGATTTAGCATGTATCTCCCCTAAATGGAAAAGTAAGTAAAATGGGGCCGTGAAAACTCACCTAGAAATGCGGTGAATGAGAAATGAAAGCAACGAGAGAAATCGAGTAACTCCGGGTAACCGACCTAACCGAGCCCTAGGAAATAGTAAGGCTATAAGGTCTATGAAAGTAAACATGGTTTATGTAACAACATTCATCCAAACGACTCAACGTTAAAAGGTTACATTGACGTTTTGAAAAGGTTTGACCAAAGTTACCTGAGGTTTGACCAAGGTTTGACCAAAGTTGACCGAGGTTTGACCAACTTTGACCAAGTTTTGACCAACTTTGAACAAGTTTGACTAATGTTGACCAATGTTGACTAGTGTTGACCAATGTTGACCAATGTTGACTAATGTTGACCAAGTTTGACCAATGTTGACTAATGTTGACCAATATTGACTAATGTTGACCAATGTTGACTAATGTTGACCAATGTTGACTAATGTTGACCAATGTTGACCAATGTTGAAGTCATGTACAAATAGCACATAAGTAACATGTAAGTAGTACATGTGTGACACATAGGTAACGTACAAGTAACACATGAGTAACATACGAGTAGTACATAAGTAACATACAAGTAGCACATGTGTAACACATAGATGACATACAAGTTGTACACATGTAACACCTAAGTAACATATAAGTAATACCTAAGTAATATATAAGTACTACTTAAGTAACATATGAGTCATACCTTGTGACATAACATACATGTTTCAATTAGTTGCATAAGTAATTAACATGTGACAAGTAACATGGCATTTGTACATATTCATGGTATATTTCATACATGTTACCATACATACACATAATTCATGCCATCATATTAATAACCTATTAGCATTATTTCCACTTATTTGATCAAGTATAAGTACTACTAAAGTAACATATGAGTCATACCTTGTGACATAACATACATGTTTCAATTAGTTGCATAAGTAATTAACATGTGACAAGTAACATGGCATTTGTACATATTCATGGTATATTTCATACATGTTACCATACATAAACATAATTCATGCCATCATATTAATAACCTATTAGCATTATTTCCACTTATTTGATCAAGTAATATAACATGTCATTCCTACATTATGGTCATTAACATGGCAAAGTTTCCACTTTTAAGAAATTAGGGTTTTAATGTACTTTAAGTGTCATGGCTCAACTAAATAAGTTACACATGAATTTATACTAGTAACATACCATAAACATGATTCTACACATAAACTTTCTATTCTAAGCAAAGTTGAAGTTCACAAAGTAATAAAGTTTCCTTATTTAGCAACCTCATCCAAAACATGTCATAATACAACTCCAAATTTCATATTCTTTCATAAGTCATCTATTCATATGATAATGATGCCATATAACATATTTTAAACATTTATAACCTACACATACAAAATATGAACAAATAAAGTTTCCTTTTTAGGAAAGTGGTTCAAACGACCCTTTTGCACATGTGTAACTTCAAATAGCTCTTTCTACTACTTTAATACATGTTATAGAACCATATTATCAAGTTTTTATCCATTAGAAACTCATAACACAAAATATGCAAAATTAAAGTTTCCTTATATAGTAAGTCACCATAACCGAGTGTAAAACAACATTTCATCAAAAAAAATCATATTTCTCATCTCTTCTAACAATACTAGAGTCATACAAACCATCAAAAATATTATATATCCATTTCTACAAAAAAACTCAAACAATAAAGTTTCCATAAATAGAAACGAGCAATACATAGCATAAACAAGTATTTCAAACCAGAAAAATGCATATATGCATTAACAACATCATTTTATGAAAACTTTTAGTTAGAAACAAGTATAATAACACTTTGACCATAGAAAATCGTTTGGATGGATGGTTTGCCATTTTGGCCGAAAAAAATAAAGAAAAAAAGTGGATGGATTTGTACCAAATTCAAGTATGATGGAAGGAAGGATGTGTTGATTGCTTGTTTCACCTTGAATCACCTTGAAAGCACCTTGTAAGCACTTGAAATGGATGAGGGAGTTTGAGAGCAATGGTGGCTGGGGGGGGGGGGGGGCCTTGCGGCCGAGAAAAGAGAGAGGAGGGGGAGAGAGCTAGGTTTAGGGCTTTTTTGTGTTAAATGAATTAAGGGTGGGTTTAGGAGGGTTTTAGTCAAATGGGTTTGGGCTTTTTAACTCTTTTAAGGCTTTTTAACCCAAATTGACCTTTTAATTAAGATTAATAGTTAGCTTTGCTGAATTATTAAGCCCACATACTAAAACCATTGTTTTTATAAGATTCCATTTCAAGTTGTTGGCATATATTGCGTATTCACTTTAAAAACGTTAGAAATAAAGTTGCTCTAAAAATTCTGAAAAAATTCACATAAGCACGAAATATTAAATCACAGTATTACATATAATTTTTACACACCAAATATATGACTAAATATTATTTCTAATATTCGATAATGTTCGTGTGACCGGACGCGTGTGTGATCCGGTAATCCGCCCGATTACTGATGCATGAAATGAAATGAAATGAAACGAATGGACCTGCTATATGAAATATGTACTTAATTACTCTATAATTAAGTATGATGCAAGTGTAATCATGTGAATTCAAGTAATAGTCGGGTATTGATATTAACCTGAATTTGCTGGTTATCACATACTCCCTCTGTTAAAAGGCATTTCGTCCCGAAATTCAGTTCGCGTCACTGGTAGACGGTGTAGTTTTGAACAAGTGAGGGTATTTACGCTTAAATCGATCCTCGCGCTCCCAAGTGAATTCTGGTCCGCGTTTAGAATTCCAACGAACCTTAACTATAGGAATGCGGCTTTGTTTTAACTGCTTGACCTCACAGTCCATGATCTCGATTGGTTCCTCGACGAAGTGAAGCTGATCGTCTATTTGAATCTCCTCCAACGGTATGACTAGCGTCTCATCTGATAGGCACTTCTTCAGATTTGACACGTGAAACACGTCATGAACGCCACTGAGGGTTTCTGGTAGGTTAAGTTTGTAAGCAACAGGACCAATCCTTTTCAGGATTTCGAAAGGTCCAATGTAACGAGGGTTAAGTTTTCCACACTTGCCGAAGCGTATCACCCCTTTCCATGGCGAGACTTTCAGTAGTACCTTGTCTCCCACTTGAAATTCCAATGGTTTGCTTCTCACATTAGCGTAACTCTTTTGACGATCACGCACGGCTTTGATACGTTCGCGTATCTGTACAATCTTCTCTGTAGTTTCATGAATGATTTCTGGACCTGTGAGTTGGCTATCTCCCACTTCTGTCCAGCAAATCGGCGATCTACACTTTCGTCCATAAAGTGCTTCGAATGGGGCGGCTTTGATGCTAGTGTGGTAGCTGTTGTTGTATGAAAATTCGACCAATGGTAGATGGGCATCCCATCCATTTCCGAAGTCAACCACACAAGCTCTGAGCATGTCCTCCAGGGTCTGGATGGCCCTTTCACTTTGACCGTCCGTCTGAGGATGGTATGCGGTACTCATATCCAACCGAGTACCCAAGGCTTTCTGTAAGGATTGCCAGAATCGGGATATGAATCGACTATCCCTATCTGAAATGTTGGAGATTGGCACTCCATGCCTTGCGACTACTTCCTTTAAGTAAATTCTGGTTAGTTTTTCCATCTTATCCGTTTCTTCGATGGGAAGGAAGTGCGCAGATTTGGTTAGTCTGTCGACAATTACCCAGATAGTATCACAACCGTTAGCTGCCCTGGGCAATTTCATGATGAAGTCCATTGAAATCTGTTCCCACTTCCACTGTGGGATCTCTGGTTGTTGGAGTAACCCTGATGGTTTCTGATACTCCACCTTGACCTTAGCACAGGTCAAGCATTTACTGACGTAGGTAAATTTCTGCTTTCATGTTAGGCCACCAATAATGTTCCTTGAGGTCATGGTACATCTTGTCAGCACCGGGGTGGATCGAGTACCTGGACTTGTGTGCCTCGTCCATCACCAGATCCCTTAGATCCCCAAAGTTTGGTACCCAAATCCGATCCATGAAATAACGAATGTCATCGGATTTGACCTCAAATTGCTTGTCCATACCACGTAAGGACTCATGACATAGGTTTACCTCCTTGATTGCTTCGGGTTAGGCGTCACGGATTTGCATGGGTAAGTTCGTGTGGATGGTCAACTGTAACGCCCGCACTCGTCGCGGTTTGGGTTGATCCTTCCTGCTCAAGGCATCAGCAACGACGTTTGCCTTTCCAGGATGGTAACGGATGGCGCAGTCGTAGTCGTTTAGCAATTCGACCCATCGACGTTGCCTCATGTTAAGTTCCTTCTGATCGAATATGTGTTGAAGGCTTTTGTGATCGGTGAAAATTGTACATTTTGTGCCATACAAGTAGTGTCTCCAGATCTTAAGTGCGAATACTACTGCTCCCAACTCTAAATCGTGGGTAGTGTAGTTTTTCTCGTGCACTTTCAGTTGTCGAGAAGCATAAGCAATGACCTTCTCCCTTTGCATTAACACGCACCCGAGTCCTTGGTGTGACGCATCGCAGTACACCACAAAATCGTCTGTTCCTTCTGGTAACGATAGGATCGGCGCGCTCCAAAGTTTCTGTTTGAGTAATTGAAAAGCGGTTTCTGCCTTGTCGTTCCATTCGTATTTCTTATCCTTGTGTGTCAGTGTGGTGAGAGGTTGGGCTATCTTAGAGAAATTTTCGATGAACCGTCGATAATAGCCCGCGAGTCCTAAGAACTGTCGCGCCTCAGTCGGGGTCTTAGGTGCTTCCTAATTCTTAATCGCCTCGATTTTGGATGGGTCAACATGTATGCCTTTCTCGTTGACCACGTGTCCAAGGAATTGTACTTTGCGAACCCAGAAGTCGCATTTCGAGAACTTGGCGTACAATTTCTCGGCTTTCAGTAATTCCATAATTAACTTCAAATGTTCGGTATGCTCTTCTTTGTTCCGTGAGTATATCAGGATATCGTCTATGAACACAATCACAAACTTGTCCAAGTAGGGTTTGCACACTCGGTTCATGAGGTCCATGAATACCGCCGGTGCATTCGTTAACCCAAATGGCATGACCATGAACTCGTAGTGACCGTAACGAGTTCGGAAAGCGGTCTTTGGAATGTCGTCTTCCTGAATCCTCAGTTGATGGTATCCCGACCGCATATCGATCTTTGAGTAATAGCTCGACCCTTGTAATTGGTCGAACAGGTCATCGATCCTTGGTAGTGGATATCGGTTCTTGATCGTTACCTTATTCAGTTCTCGGTAATCGATGCACATACGAAACGATCCGTTCTTCTTCTTAACGAACAAGACTGGTGCTCCCCAAGGCGAGAAGCTTGGTCTGATGAAGCCTTTGTCTAACAGTTCCTGCAATTGGTTAGATAATTCCTGCATTTCTGATGGCGCCAGTCGGTAAGGTGACCATACTATCGGAGCAGCTCCTGGGGTGAGATCAATCCGGAACTCGACTTACCGTTGCGGTGGAAGTCCCGACAAATCGTCGGGAAATACTTCCGGATAGTCTCGGACGATCAGTATGTCTTTAATCTTCCTTTCTTCTTCTTTCTTTTTCGTCACGTGTGCTAGGATCGCATGATAACCCTTTCGCAAGTACTTTCGGGCTTTCATGCAGGTGATGATCCTCAGCACAGTACCACTCCGTTCTCCTTGAATGGTCAGTGTTTCTCCGTCCGACAGTGGAATGCGGACTATCTTCTCGTGACAAACGATTTCGGCTCGGTTCTTGGATAACCAGTCCATACCGACAACTATGTCGAAGCTTCCCAACGTTACTGGCAATAGGTCTATAGTGAAAGGATGATCGGCTAATGTTAAAACGTAACCTGGAATTACTTGTTCTGTCTCTATTAGCTTACCATCTGCTAGTTCTACCGTGTATAAGTAATCTAAGGTGATGGGAGTAACACCAAGTAATGAGCTAAACTCATTGGATACAAAACTTTTATCGGCACCCGTGTCAAATAAGATAGAAGCATAGCAGTTGTTTACGCGAAACGTACCAGTAACAATGTTGGGGTCTTGTCTAGCCTCGCCGGCTCCAATCACGAATGCTCTGCCCCCGAGTATGTGTATTTCCAGGCTTTCGATTCTTTGGGCAGTCCTTGCGGAAATGTCCGGGATCACCGCACCCGAAACATCTGCGGTTTCCCCCGCCAGCCGGGGCTTGTTCTACTGATCGGCAGCTCTGGGCAGTGTGGTCAAAACGTTTACACTTCTGGCATCGAGAATCTTCACAAGTACCATTGTGGTGAAACTGGCACTTGTTGCACTTAGGTAGAGTTCCAGTGTATGTCCCTCTTGGCCTCTTCTCCGGTTGGTTAGCCACAAACACCCTGGCCGGTTCCTGCTTCTTTTGGTTATTAGGCACATAAGACTTGGCAGGAGCGTTTTCCCACTTTCGCTTGTTGTCAAAGGTTTTCACAAAACTTTCTTTCTTGTTGAACAGTCCCTGGCGGACTGCCTGATCCGTGAGATTATGAGCCAGTCTCACTGTGTTGTGGATAATTGTGGGCTCTGCAGAAGTAACCATGCTTTGTATTTGAGGTGCCAAACCCCAAATGTACCGCTCAATTCGTTTGTACTCCGGTGTAACCATGTGCGGTAGTAGTCTTGCTAAATCGTGGAATCTTGTGGTGTATCCTGCGATGTCAGCACCCTCCATCCTTAGGTTCCAAAACTCTTGTTCCAACTTTTGGAGTTCGTTACAAGGACAGTACTCCTCTTTCAACATTTCCTTGAACTCCTCCCAAGGAATGGCGTTTGCATTGTCCAGGCCCAGAGTCTGGATATAAGAGTTCCACCAGGAGAGGGCTTGGCCCTCGAGAGTTCCAGCTCCGTACATGACCCTGTTTTCCATTATGCATTGGCTCATGATAAAGACCGATTCGATCTTTTCTATCCATCGTAGCAGTCCCACTGCTCCTTCCGTCCCAGTAAATGTGTGCGGCTTGCAATCCATAAAGGACTTGTAGGTGCAAGCCTTTGATCCATGCCCAGTTCCTGTGTGTCAATGACAGAGTGCAATTAGGTTAAATTTTCCTGAGGTAGGGTTATATTACTTGCAGTCTATGCTTTTTCTGGTTCGTACTATACCTCCGCTCTCGCCGTGGCCTCCTGATCCTCCACTAGAATGATGGGCTTCATGGTTGGCGAGTGCATCTGCCACGCGTTGGGCGATAAGGGCTTCAATTTGAGCAGTGGTCATGGAACTGGCACCTTCTCCTGAGTTACGGGGTGTCCTTCTTGGCGGCATGTTTCTTTATAATCATAATGATAACAAAGGTTAGATATTGCGTAATAAATAACAATCAACACACGTGCATAAGGTAACACACAACAATCAACAATAAATCAACCATACAATATAATCAAAAGACAACCACTTGATAAATAAATTGTACCAAATACAAAGTATTTTCAGGAGCAAACACTCCTCCAAAACAAGTAATATCTCAAAAATATTGCGTGAGCACAGCCCGCTCACGATAGGCTAATCAACTGGGTGGTGGAACAGTACCCCTCTGCAAGAAAGTAAAAAGTAATAAGGCACAGAGAATCGTCAGAACCCTAGCTGGCTCCAACTCCTCTCTGATCGTGTTAGCAGTAAGCTCTGCTGCTAAGGCTGTAGAGTCAGCAAGTGAGGCTCGATGCTCGGCTACTGCTGCTCGCTGGTTTGCCATCCCCAACCGCTCCTCCGCCTGCTGGAGGCGGCTGGATAGTGCAGTGGTCCTGTCCGCCTCTCTCTGGCGATCCTCAAGTAGACCTGCTACTTGCCCCTGTAATGCCTGTAGTGCAGTCTCAGTAGCTGTGGCCCTCTGTTCTGCCTCCCGAGCCTTTTCTTCCGCGGCCTCGATCCGGTCTCGTACTATCAGTAGTGCCTGGTCTGTCAGTGCTAGCTCATCCTGAAGGGATGATATGTCAGCATCATGTAACCTGCTGAGCGTCGCAAGTATCGGTAGTACCTCCCTCGTAGGCCGGAGCCAATAGGGTGGTGGATAGGATGGTCCAGATGACTCTCCTGTAGATGAGGTGTCCGATGATGCAATCCGGGCCCTTTTGGCCGATGGTCCAGCAACGTCAGGTGAGTAGGCTGGTCGCTTTCCCTTGCGAATGTTCTTCTTTCGAGCTGTGAGCTTGGTCTTCGCTCCCACCGGTGCAAGTAATGGTGATGGCGGCGTCGGGTCCGCCAGACGAGGTGGTGAAGGTAGTATGGAGCCGTCGTCGGACGATGAGTCCCCGTGTAGTACGGAGTAGGGCACCGTCTCGCCCGAGTCGCTCCCCTCGCCGGCGTCCCCGTTGCCTCCGGGGGCTGGTGCGTCATCTGCCTCTTCCTCTAAGTCCTCCTCAGGATCCTCCACCGGGTCCTCCTCAGGATCCTCTTCAGAATCCAACTCTACAAAATCCACTGAGTTATGTGTCTGCTCCCCATCCGTGGATGAGTGTGGTGATGAAGGTGGGGTGAGTGGCTCCACCGATGATGATGGGGTAGCCGGTGTGTACTCCTCAGAGTCCGAGATCACAATGGGGTCCGATCAGGTCGACATCCTGTAACAAGTCAATATCCAGTAATCCAATGTACTCATGTATGAAAATGCATGTATGATGCGATGTGAACTATGTGAGCCTACAGTTATAGTCTAAGTACACTAAATGCAACTTAGTTCTCTATAACCAGGGCTCTGATACCAATCTGTCACACCCTGAAATTCCACAGCGGGTTACCCGCGGGTTGTGACTGTCAAGGATCATCAGTCCTGATTATTTCGAATGACCTCTAAATGGTTTTCGAAAAGACATCCCGTTTGAACATCATACAAAATTTAATAGTAATACAGAGTTTGAAAATGCGGAATGTAAAGTGCGAAAGCAAAAGTAATGTAGCAAAAATACAGAAGCATAACAATTTAGGTTCCCATAAACCTAAGCTTCTAAATGAAAACATGCTGTGAAACTCTTGAAGTGCAATCCTAGTCCGTGCATGAATGCTTAGCGACCTGAGATAAACATGCTTAAAGTGTCAACACAGGGTTGGTGAGTTCACAAGTTTTAGTAACAGAAACAGAAATGAAAACAGTGTAACAGTACGCATGTATACTATTGATTCGATTGTTGATCAGACAATAAACATTAACTACATAAGCAACACCGAAACCGAAGCTTAACGTAGGAATGCAGAAACTAGCATTTTGCCTCTTACGTGCCCAGCACGCAATGGATTAGGTCAATTATGCACCCGTTTGACTCCCAATCAGAGTTAGCGCGACTAACCCGGGTGGGGGTTGTTAAACCCAATAGTACTATTCATGAATCACCTCGCTTTGTGTAATAATTAACGGTTCGAATATGAGAGGACTTTATGTGCGGGAAATGCACCCACTTATATAAATTAAAGCGAAATCAAAGTAATTATCATACGATTAAGTAAGAAAATGATTTAGCATGTATCTCCCCCAAATGGAAAAGTAAGTAAAATGGGGCCGTGAAAACTCACCTGGAAATGCGGTGAATGAGAAATGAAAGCAACGAGAGAAATCGAGTAACTCCGGGTAACCGACCTAACCGAGCCCTAGGAAATAGTAAGGCTATAAGGTCTATGAAATTAAACATGGTTTATGTAACCACATTCATCCAAATGACTCAACGTTGAAAGGTTACATTGACGTTTTGAAAAGGTTTGACCAAAGTTGACCGAGGTTTGACCAAGGTTTGACCAAAGTTGACCGAGGTTTGACTAAGGTTTGACCAACTTTGACCAAGGTTTGACCAACTTTGACCAAGGTTTGACCAAGTTTGACTAATGTTGACCAATGTTGACTAGTGTTGACCAATGTTGACCAAGTTTTACCAATGTTGACTAATGTTGACCAATGTTGACTAATGTTGACCAATGTTGACTAATGTTGACCAATGTTGACCAATGTTGAAGTCATGTACAAATAGCACATAAGTAACTTGTAAGTAGTACATGTGTGACACATAGGTAACGTACAAGTAACACAAGAGTAACATACGAGTAGTACATAAGTAACATACAAGTAGCACATGTGTAACACATAGATGACATACAAGTTGTACACATGTAACACCTAAGTAACATATAAGTAATACCTAAGTAAAATATAAGTACTACTTAAGTAACATATGAGTCATACCTTGTGACATAACATACATGTTTCAATTAGTTGCATAAGTAATTAACATGTGACAAGTAACATGGCATTTGTACATATTCATGGTATATTTCATACATGTTACCATACATACACATAATTCATGCCATCATATTAATAACCTATTAGCATTATTTCCACTTATTTGATCAAGTAATATAACATGTCATTCCTACATTATGGTCATTAACATGGCAAAGTTTCCCCTTTTAAGAAATTAGGGTTTTAATGTACTTTAACTGTCATGGCTCAACTAAATAAGTTACACATGAATTTATACTAGTAACATACCATAAACATGATTCTACACATAAACTTTCTATTCTAAGCAAAGTTGAAGTTCACAAAGTAATAAAGTTTCCTTATTTAGCAACGTCATCCAAAACATGTCATAATACAACTCCAAATTACATATTCTTGCATAAGTCATCTATTCATATGATAATGAAGCCATATAACCTATTTTAAACATTTATAACCTACACATACAAAATATGAACAAATAAAGTTTACTTTTTAGGAAAGTGGTCCAAACGACCCTTTTGCACATGTGTAACTTCAAATAGCTCTTTCTACTACTTTAATACATGTTATAGAACCATATTATCAAGTTTTTATCCATTAGAAACTCATAACACAAAATATGCAAAATTAAAGTTTCCTTATATAGTAAGTCACCATAACCGAGTGTAAAACAACATTTCATCAAAAAAATCATATTTCTCATCTATTCTAACAATACTAGAGTCATACAAACCATCAAACATATTATATATCCATTTCTACAAAAAACTCAAACAATAAAGTTTCCATAAATAGAAAC
Source organism: Smallanthus sonchifolius (assembly GCA_023525975.1). Lineage (NCBI taxonomy): Eukaryota > Viridiplantae > Streptophyta > Magnoliopsida > Asterales > Asteraceae > Smallanthus > Smallanthus sonchifolius. Next base: position 57,975,573 of record CM042028.1, read on the forward strand.
GAGCAATACATAGCATAAACAAGTATTTCAAACCAAAAAAATGCATATATGCATTAACAACATCATTTTATGAAAACTTTTAGTTAGAAACAAGTATAATAACACTTTGACCGTAGAAAATCGTTTGGATGGATGGTTTGCCATTTTGGCCGAAAAAAATAAAGATAAAAAGTGGATGGATTTGTACCAAATTCAAGTATGATGGAAGGAAGGATGTGTTGATTGCTTGTTTCACCTTGAATCACCTTGAAAGCACCTTGTAATCACTTGGAATGGATGAGGGAGTTTGAGAGCAATGGTGGCTGGGGGGGGGGGGGGGCTTGCGGCCGGGAAAAGAGAGAGGAGGGGGAGAGAGCTAGGTTTAGGGCTTTTTTTGTGTTAAATGAATTAAGGGTGGGTTTAGGAGGGTTTTAGTCAAATGGGTTTGGGCTTTTTAACTCTTTTAAGGCTTTTTAACCCAAATTGACCTTTTAATTAAGATTAGTAAGTTAGCTTTGCTGAATTATTAAGCCCACATACTAAAACCATTGGTTTTATAAGATTCCATTTCAAGTTGTTGGCATATATTGCGTATTCACTTTAAAAACGTTAGAAATAAAGTTGCTCTAAAAATTCCGGAAAAATTCACATAAGCACGAAATATTAAATCACAGTATTACATATAATTTTTACACACCAAATATATGACTAAATATTATTTCTAATATTCGATAATGTTCGTGTGACTGGACGTGTGTGTGATCCGGTAATCCGCCCGATTACCGATGCATGAAATGAAATGAAACGAATGGACTTGCTATATGAAATATGTACTTAATTACTCTATAATTAAGTATGATGCAAGTGTAATCATGTGAATTCAAGTAATAGTCGGGTATGGATATTAACCTGAATTTGTCGGGTATCACAGATTGGCGGGCTACTATCGGAGATTCATTCAGGATTTCTCAAGAATAGCCTCGCCACTGACAAAGCTGACATGAAAGGAAGTAAAGCATAGATGGGGTCCAACCCAAAACAACGCATTCGAAGAATTGAAGACACGACTAACCCAAGCTCCAGTCTTGACCTTACCTGCGGGAAACGAAGACTTGGTAGTCTACTCTGACGCTTCAGGTCAAGGATTGGGTTGTGTACTTATGCAACGAGGAAAGGTAATTGCTTATGCCTCGCTACAGGTAAAGATTCACGAAGTTAACTACCCGACTCACGACATGGAGTTGGCGGCGGTAGTTTTCGCATTAAAAATATGGAGGCACTATTTGTACGGAGTTAAATGCACCATTTACTCCGACCACAAGAGCCTGAAGTACTTTTTCGAGCAAAAGGAATTAAACATGAGACAAAGAAGGTGGTTGGAGCTACTAAAAGACTATGACTATGAAATATTGTACCACCCAGGCAAGGCAAATGTAGTGGCTGACGCCTTAAGCAGGAAAGAAGAATCATCACCTATCCAAATCGCAGCATGTCAATTGATTATAACACCGGATATAATGAATGAAATAGCGAAATCACAGGAAGAAGCATTGTTGGAGAGGAATGTGAAATGGGAAAGAATAGTAGGGCAACAGGGTAATCTGGAAACCAACGTGTATGGTGTACGAACTCGTTGTGGCCGGATGTGGATACCTAGGATTGGTGAACTTAGGGCCAAGATCCTTGATAAGGCCCATAAGTCTCGCTACCCTATCCACCCCGGGATGAACAAAATGTACATCCTTGATAAGGCCCATAAGTCTCGCTACTCTATCCACCCCGGGACGAACAAAATGTACCAAGATCTAAAGAAAGAATACTGGTGGCCTGACATGAAGAACGACGTGACCGAATATGTGGGCAAGTGCTTAACTTGTTCTCTGGTTAAAGCTGAACACCAGAAACCATGCGGTAAAATGCAACCTTTGCCGATACAGGAATGGAAATGGGAAGAGATCACAATGGACTTCATTACCAAGCTACCGCGAATAGCTAAAGGCAATGATACCATTTGGGTGATTGTCGACCGCTTGACGAAAAGTGCTCACTTCTTACCAATACGTGAGGCTTCCTCGTCTGAGAAATTAGCAGAAATATTCATCAATGAAATCGTGAGCAGACATGGTATGCCATTAACGATCGTTTCAGACAGGGACACTCGATTCACATCAAGGTTTTGGAAGAAGTTCAACGAATCAATGGGCACTAGGCTAAACATCAGCACAGCTTACCACCCTCAGACCGATGGTCAATCGGAAAGGACCATTCAGACCTTGGAGGACATGCTCTGGGCCTATATCATTGATTTCGGTGAGAGCCGGGACAACCATTTGCCATTGTGAGAGTTTTCATATAACAACAGCTATCACTCAACCATCGGCATGTCGCCGTTTGAAATGTTGTATGGAAGAAGATGTAGAACCCCGGTCTGTTGGGGGAAATTGGACAGAAAGACTTTGCAAGTCTCGAAGTGGTTAAAGCTACTTCCGAGAAATTCGACCAGATAAAAGCACGAATGAAAGCCGCAAAAGACAGACGTAAATCATACGCGGACAAGAGAAGAAGAGATTTAGAATTTCAAGTATGGGACATGGTACTATTGAAGGTGTCACCCTGGAAGGGAATTATCCGATTCAGAAGACGTGGCAAACTAAGTCTGAGGTTTGTCGGACCTTTCAAAATCTTAGCTAGAGTTGGTCATGTTGCTTACAGACTTGACCTACCCGATGAACTCAGTGGAATTCACCCTACATTGCACGTATCGCACTTACGCAAGTGCCTTGCTGACGATACTGCCCACATACCCTATGACGAAATCGAAGTGGATAACAGTTTGAACTATGTAGAAGAACCAATAGCTATTCTTGACCGAGCCGAGAAACGACTACGCAATAAGTCGATTCCTTTAGTCAAAGTACAATGGAAGCACAGGAAAGGGTCCGAAGCTACTTGGGAGAAGGAAGACGAGATGAAAGGACTGTATCCGAAGTTGTTTAACTTGTAGCAAGTTTCGAGGACGAAACCTCAATAAGGAGGGTACACTTGTAACATCCCGAATAAATAGAAAACAAATAAAAGGAAAGCAAAGTGGGCTTGGCCAAGGTTCGGCCCATGGACCCGACACATGAGGGGAAACCCTTCTAATCAGCAGCCACCAACCCTTCCCCCCTCATGTTTCCTTCATTTTCGCAAACTTAGAGAGAGGAAGGAGAGCACGGGTTTAGAAAGAGAAAGCTCGGGTTTCAGCTCAGAAGCTCGGAATTCGACCGTCATCATCATAGCAACACAAAGCAACGAAAACCAGACTCTGAGAGGTAAGCTTCATCGCTAGATCTGAGTTTTTATACATTTATGAGTTTCGAATAAAATGGCTAAAAGTGCGGGTTTTTTCGTATGAAACTTGAAACAAACCACATATTTTGGTTTATGGTGGAAAAAGAAATGTTTTGAACGTAAAAAGTTTAAAGCTTGATCGATTAGAAATAATTGGCTAGATCTAGGGTTTCTGGTCGGGGATGAAGACTGATGCATCGAAACTACTAGTTTCGATATAAGTAAACCCATCGAAACTACCTACTTTCGATATATGCGGAACAATCGAAACTACCATAGTTTCGATATTAGCCCATGACCCGAAACTACTAAGATTTTACATAAGTTACTTATCGAAACTACCATAGTTTCGATATAAACCCATGACTCGAAACTACCGAGTTTCGATATGCATTACTGATCGAAACTACTAAGATTTTACATAAGTTACTTATAGAAACTACCATAGTTTCGATATAAGCAAACCCATCGAAACTACCTAGTTTCGATAGAGATCCATGACCCGAAACTACTGAGTTCAAGCATAGTAATATCTAGTATCATCAAGGATCACAACCTCATGTGTGTGACTCTATTATACAGATTGTGAGTGACCGTAGTGACGCTCAGTAACCAGCCGGTGTATTACAGAAACCGCTCATCAGGTGAGTTCTATGTGCCCCCTATATGTTACGTGCAAATCGTTTTAAATATTTTGAGGCTGAAATGTATACACTAAATGAATGAATGTTATGAATGCCAATGTGATCATACGTGACATATGAAAATGAATGATGAACAGAGAATGAAATGTATGTATACAAAGAATGAAATGAGAATACATCATAACGTATAAGAATGAAATCTTGCTTTATATCCATGTATATATTGTTTGCCAAGTATGAAAAGTATGATGTAACGTATAAGAATGAAATCTTGCTTTATATCCATGTATATATTGCTTGCCAAGTGTGAAAAGTATGACATAACATGTAAGAATGAAATCCTGCTTTATATACATGTATATATTGCTTGCTAAGTATGAATGAACGTTATGGACGGAAACAATGATAACAGCTATTTCGGTAGACGGACGGCCACTCGACTATTATGCAGCCATAAATGAAAGTCTAGAAAGGTAGACTAAACTAAGGCCACTACGGTGGAGTAAGTCCCTCAATCGATGCACGGCTGTATAATTAGTTCAAGTGGGAAACGGATACCCTATGGCAGTCGGACAAATAATGATGGACTACTTCGGTAGGATGGTTGTAAGACAATGACGGACTACTTCGGTAGGACGGTTGTAAGATAATGACGGACTACTTCGGTAGGACGGTTGTAAGATAATGACGGACGGACACTAGTTGCCGGACGGTTGTAAGTACGGCGGACTACGACGGTAGACCGTGACGTATGTATCTATATACGTACTCATATATGAATGAATTATGAAAGAAAGAATTGAAATGGTAAATATATATATATATATATATATATATTTATACTTACGAAAATTATGATAAGAACTAATGTTTATGCCTACTTGTTTTAAACTAGAACTCATCAGCGTTAGCTGACTTTTAGTATACATTTCAGGTAACAGAAAGAAGGGTCGTGTGAAGGCGTGATGACTAGCCGGCATAAGACTGACATCCCACTTTGATTTATGTTAAGATAATATTATCTTATGTTTAAATATTAAGACTTCCACTGTTCATGTACTCGAATAATGAATGCTTCCGCTGTGTTTGAATGCTTTTAGTTAATAGTGCAGTATTGATGACTATGTTTATGAGTAAATCCAACGAGTGAGGACACCCGGGAAAAGGGCCTTACACTCTACTTTCAAACTATCTTCTTACATTGGACTCCCCGTTAAAAAAACTTAACGCCGTTAGATTTTATATGACGTGGACATCTGCAAACCGCCGGAAAGTCGAGCCTAGCTATCAGTGGTCTCGTGGTGGGTTTTGAAATTGGCTCTGGTGGTGTTTAACTGGTCTCGTTTTTTCGGAAAGTCCAAACAGAGATAACTGTGGTGTTTAACGAGACCGATTAAACACCACCGGAGCCAATTTCAAAACCCACCACGAGACCACTGCTAGCTTGGCTCGACTTTCCGGCGGTTTGCAGATGTCCACGTCATATAAAACCTAACGACGTTAAGTTTTTTAACCGGGGGTCCAATGTAAGAAAATAGTTTGAAAGTAGGGACTTGTGGTAAGAATATTCTCAGTTGGGATTATTATTGGTCAATTGTTAAAAGCTGAGATTATTAAAATCCAATAATCCTTATTAATATAATTAGTATTTTCTTTAAATATATACTATTATTAAAAGGTAGATGTTTATTTAATAAGAGAGGAGGACGGGAAAAAAACAGTGAGAATGAATATGGATACGACACGTGGTATGAAAAAACCTTTATTTATTATATAGTATAGAGTAGATTTATTTTTTTGTATTTGTTGTGTTTGTGTGACGTGTTAAACTAGCTTGCTTGGTTAGTTTAAGCTCCCTCATTCATTCACTATAATATAGAAAATTTCATTTATTCTTTACTAGAAATCCAAACTTTTAGATCATTCAGATATTCGTTTTCTATGTTTGGTAATTTATCATGCAGACTACAAGAAATCAAACTCGTACATTCCTGGGATGACGTAAGTTTTTAATTACTAGGACGTTTGAAAAACACAAAATTTTCAAAATCTATTCATTTATATTTTACCCAACATTCTGCTTTCATTTTCACCACTAAAACTATTCAAACAGAAAATTTAACCAAATTTCATATCCTTAAATTCACAAAATATATCTATATAAATCAGCGAATCTACACTAATAAATAAAGGTTTGAGGTGACACGTGTCACTTTTTGGTTCCTTCTTATCTTTATTTTCCCGTATCTCTCTCCAATTAAATACTAATTTATTCGTTTCTCTCTCCTATTAAATAAAATTTATATTCATAAACATAACAAATTTAATTACTGATCTATATCTATATCTATGCTGTATAATAAATAAATGTTTTTTCATGACACGTGTCGTCTCTATATTCATTCTTATCACTTTTTTCCCGTCTCTCTCTCTCTTATTAAATACACATCTATCTTTTAATAATAATATATTTTAAAAAAAATACTAATCTTTATATTAATAAATCTCTTGACATATTTTGACGAGTTTATGTGTTAACAGATTATATTATATTCCACGAGTTTATTCAACCGGTGTAAAACACGAGTTTTTTTAAAATAATTTTTTTATTACTTAATATATAATATTATATTTATTCAACTCGTGTAATACACTGGATTTTAACCTAATTGTTAATAAATAACCTTACTGTTAATAAATCTTAAACGTAATGTTTTAGTGAGACCAAAAATAGTAGTAGCAGTCAGTGGCGGACCCAGGAATTTTTTTCATCGGGGTCGGAGAATTTTTGGGGTCGATTGTCAATAACTAAATATTAGTTTTTTTCGGCTCGAGTCGAATCGGGTCGGGTCACTCAATAATATGATAAAAAACAAACAAAACTATAGATGAACAATAATAATGCGATGTTTGTCATTAGAAATGCATAATCAAAAAACAATATATCCCTATAATTGTTCTCTACGGGTTTTCATTTTTTGAAACCGAATCATTACATCATCTATAGAAACTTTTTTAAGCAACTCTTTTTCAATATAACAAACACAACTGTCACTCAAATTCTCATCACAAATCCGATTACGCAAATCCGACTTCACGTACTTCATTGCAGAAAAGCATCTCTCAACACTTGTTGTTGCGACAGGTAAAACGAGAGCCAACTTCAATAAACGGTACACCAACTTAAAGTTCTGGTGTTTCTTTGTTTCGACAATCAATCTTACAAGACTAGATAAACCATTCAAGTTCCCAAATCAACAAACAAAGTTTCACATTTTGACTAATCACTAATCAAATACCCACATAACATATAAATTCAATTAACCTATAAATTAAAGTAAAACACATAAATTAAACTAAAACACAAATAGAGAGTGGAAAGAGAGTTGGGACTAAATCACTAACCTGCTTGACTGCTTCCAAGTTAAATTTCTTTCAATAATTTTCAATTGTTGACTTCAATCGTAACCTGTTACCTTCACTTTCCAATTTCAATATATTAGACTAAAACACAATTTCAACTTTCAATATATTAAAGTATTAAACTCAAACACAAATAGATAGAATTAAAGTATTAAACTAAAACACAAAGTATTAAACCTGTTTCAATTTCAACTTTGAAATTCTTTCAAACTTCAAATCTTCGATCGTCGACACTCCTGTCGCTTGGTTGTCTTGAGGTAAAATATGTAATGCGCTATTTTTTTTCCAATACTTAATTAGGTTTAAAAAGTTTAAATGAGTATTGGGTTTATTTATGGGTTTATGTGTAATGGATTATTTGGGCCTATTTTGTTTAAAAGTTATTGGGTTAAAGTTAAACTATTAAATGTTTGGTTTAAAAGGTTAATAATTAATGGGTTAATTGTTATAGGATTAAAGGTTTGGTTTAATTGGTTTTTTTTTAAATCTATAATTCGAAAAAATATTTCTTTGGGGTCGATTTCAAAATTTTATGGGGGTCGGCGTCAAAATTTTATGGGGGTCGCTCGGAAATATACCATATATATAACAAAAAAATTTTTTTAACGGTGTCGGCCGACCCGCCCGGACCTTAATAGGTCCGCCAATAGTAGCAGTAGCAGTAGCAGTAGCAGTAGTAGCAGCTACTAGTAACAATAACAATAACAACAATAGCAATAGCAATAGCAATAACAATAATAATAATAATAAGTTGAACTGATTTTGACGGGTTCAAGCATATAAGTTATTATTATAATAATAATAATAATAATAATAATAATAATAAGTTGAACTGATTTTGACGGGTTCAAGCATATAAGTTTATATAAACCATTTTCATATATTTTTAAAAAAACTTTCCATAGATTAAGTAATATATTGAATTCTTAAATTTTTTATTTTCTTATTTATCTCTTTAATCGATCTGTCCCACAATTATATTTTATATTAATTTTAACTTTAAATATATAATAACTTTAACATAATTAACAACTTTTTCTTGTCTAATATATATGTTGGTCTTATAGACGATTTGCATTATTTGTTTGTTGGTATAAATCAATTAGTAACTGAACACAATTTTCATACATGGTCAACTCAAAATCAAAACGATACTAGCATAATTTGAAATCAAATACATCAACTGAAATCAAACGTAAAACAAGTGCATCATTAACTAAGATTATTTATAATAACATGACTATGTATTATATGTTGTAAGGTTCCATGGATGTCTCGCATCTTTTGAAGTGGATTTTATCAAGTTGGACACGTCTGAATGCAACGTCACAAACAAAATAAATATGTTGGTGAGCTTGTGGAAAAAGAGGAAACCTAGCCAGTTCGGTGTGCATTTCAAAATCCCCACCAACTCGTATCAACATGAGTGGATTGTCAGACGTCATTTGAAGGCCATCGGTCTGGAAGTTTAGGAATATGAGTTGATCAAAGTCAGAGATTTTGTAAGTGCTGGTAGTGAAGGCACAAATAGTGTGGTTTCCATTTACTCTTGTGCTAAGGGTAAATGTCCCTAGTTGTGGAGACGCTTTGATTGCACTAGGAACACTAAAACTTACCTCAAGCGCTACTGTTGCTTCAAGAGACGAGGTATGGTTTTTATCAACTTTTACCGACATTGTTTGTATGTTGGTATTTTTTAGGTTGGGGCGCTGGGAATCCAGAATGTTGGTGGCTATATAAACGTAGGTAATTAGCGAAAGTAGCAGCAGAATGAATATTGTCATTGCTGCTATCAATTGTAGTTTGGTACTGCGCTTCATTTCACTGCCTTCTCTGATCTTGGCCATTTCTAGTTCTAAAAAAACCAAAATATCAGTAACAACAATCTTTACAAAATATAACAACAAAAGATCCCTAAAGTAATAAAAAGTAAATGGACAATATTCACGTTAAATTATATGTTAAATTATAAAATGTAATAACAATTTTTTTACAACAACCACCGAACATCGCGACCACCAACAACAATGGTGGATCCAGGATTTTGGGTGAGGGGTGCAAAAACGGAACGGCCAAAACGTGTCAAATATGCAAAAAAAAAAAAAAAAAAAAAAAAAACTGGTCAAAACAAGGTTTCTTTTAAGTTGTTTGTTTCATTGACCCGTTTGACATATTAGAAATAAACATAACCTGTTAAAAAGAAAAAGATACCCGCCTACTAAAAGTATTCTTTTTAAGTCATTTTTTCTAAACCCTACACGATTTAAAACATTTTTCGTTGTTACCCTACATATTAAGAGAACTTCATACTCATAAAGGAAAGGTAGAGTATGTTCAAAGCTAAGAGGATTCGAAGCTAATTAGGGAACACAAACAAGTTTTTACTTAATGTACAATCACTAATAAAGCAGATTGGTTTTTACTTGACTAAATAGTTATGGATTCATAAGGGAAAATGGTTGCTGAATGAAATAGGAAGGTTTGGTGGGGCATAGGCTTCTTAATGAATAAGGCATAGTTAATATAAATATGCTTTCATGGACTTTTTTTATCTATACTTGGCTGATCTCAGTGGGTGCACTTACACCCGAGTTGGGCATGGATCCGCCCCTGAGTCCAACAACCACCCCCACCCATGGTCGTCGCCCGGCCGGTGGTTGTTTTTCCGGTGGTGAGCGATTGGAGAGGAAGAACGGCGGCGTGAGTGGTGTACTTACTGCGTTAAGTTGGTGAAGAAGTAGCGCGTTGGTGAAGAATTGGCTGGGACTGAGAGTTTGGGGAATGAGCCGAGGTGCAGGGTATGTATACGTATTTATAGAGGCTTTGGCCCACTGCTTTCATTAAAGAATGTGAGTTGGCTAAAAGTGAATCCATTGAATAATGTAGGTAGTGATCGTTGAAAGGTTGACTTGTTTTTTTTAACCGCAACACCTAGATATTGTAGGATAATTGAGTTTTCTCAGGGCAATACCTAGAACATCCAGGGCAGCCCATCACAGAAGGAACCCTCAACTCCCTTGATCTGGCCACAGACCCCTTTTTGGAATTAATAGATATAGATATAACGGAAAGAATATGCAAGTTTGGGATTAATCGGATCTTAATCCATGATTATAACGTTAACATGATAATACCAACAATTCACGGATTTCATTATTTCCTATTAAATCAATAATTTTGTTGATGTAAATATATAAAAGGAAAAAAAAAGTAGAAAGTCCCATCAAATCAATAAATTCGTAGATTTAAACCGATTCATGAACTCCACTGATTATCATTAGTTGCCTGTAATTTCATTGATTCAAATATATTAAAAGAAAAATAGAAATGCCACTAAATCAATAATTTCGATTTATAAATATTAAAAGAAAAGGCTACAAGTAACTACTAAATATATAATTTCGCTTATTTATATTAATTAATTCAAGGACTCCAATAACTCTATGTAATTTTCTATTTCTCTCGATGATTTTAATATACATTGTGTTATTTGTTATATTTCTCACTCATATATATTTTTATGAGTGTATGTGTGTATGTCTATATTATATATGTATACATGTGTGTATATATGGTTATATATGAGTATGTTTATTAGCTGACTCACCATCTTATGTATACACACGTATTAAACGGTTATAAACAAGAGTTGGCCGCTAACTCTCCACGCCCTCACCTGGGACGCGGGTTCCATCCCCACTGCCTCCACCACCACCATCACGCGCGGTTTGTCCCCTTTTCTTACGAATTTAGTTTTTTTTTAATTATTTTAACGGTTATAATTAATTTTGGTTATATTTCATTTTTTTTCTTAAAACTTTTAAAATATAATGTTTTATAAAATTCTGAATCTACTTTTGCGACGTGCTTATTATTATCTACCTTACGTTTCGATATAAATTTCATTCAAAACCGATTTTTCGTGATTAGTGTACATGTCGTCGAAATTAAGTCTTACAAAATTTAAAACCTCTGTCGCAGCGTGTGGGTAGACGCCCGGTTGTTATATATACAAGTCTTAACTCAACCTTCTTCGTATAAAAAAAAACACTTAACTTAAAAAAAAATCTATATTATTAGTTTATACTTTATTGTGTGAGAATTTCAGTTTTGATGTATAACTGTTTTCTAGTTAATTTCAACTTTTCAATTGAAGTTGATTCTATGATAATTATATCAAGTCAAAAAATTTAGTGGTTCTATCACTAAATTTGAGTAATTAGTGGTTTAAAACAAGCTTGCTTCATGTTACATGTTTTTATTCGACCTGTTTTGACCTTACCCGTTTTGTGCACCCACTCATAATAATTCCTGGATCCGCCACTGCCTGAGAAGATATTACTGAATTTTGTTTACATGTCCGGACGAGCCAAAAATAATACCCAACCTAGGACATGTTTGTTTACGGGTCAGGATGCCACCGCCACAACCGACCACCGTCATCAGCAGTGGCGACTGTGACAACTGGTAATTTTACCACGTGATTATTTAAATATAATTACACGAGACAATACATATTAGACATTTTAAATTAATTAGGTCTAACTCGGTCCAGTAGAGTCCAACTCACACACAACTACGCAGGAAATAGTGAAAATTTCCGGGACACATCGAACCCCACGTCACGTTGGTGATAAACTAAAATTAATATTTAAACGTCTCAAAACGTTCTCTTATATTTTTATATATAATAGAGATTACTCGTTGGTTGAAACTATGAAATTTAATATATGTCGGTCACATATTTTAGCCAAAACTATTATTATTTTTAATACTCGACTCAAACCCGACACGTAACAACGAATAGAAACGACGACACACGGGTATTTTACCAAACTTGTAACGAACGGGTATCACACCACAACACCACTCCTACCCTACCCCCTACCCCCACGTGCCTAATACCTTTCGGCCGCCAGACACAAGAGGCAATCTCTTGAGTACTTGTGCTCCCCCAACATTAGACAAGAGTGCCTCCATGGGGACACAATACCCACAAGTATACTAGGTTAAAATGGTGGTCTTTACCTTCTTCGATGAGTATAAATATCCATGCAAGTTCAAGACACCAACCCACCATCACATTGCTCTCCCTTTCTTCCCTTCGGCTCTCTCATCTGACACCACCACCTTCACGGCTCCATTTAGCAAGAAACACCACACCACCACCTCAAGCCTCAACCAACTTCATTATTGCTCTCTTCCCTCACGGCTCACCATCCTCACCACCGAGCCACCCTCCCTCAGCTCCCTCTCCCACCCGAGAACCATTCCACCACCCTCTCGATCACTAACAGCAACATCTCCTTCGCCACTCCACCACCACCATATAAAGCCACCATACCCGACTACCTTCATCATCAACCCCCTCACACACCCTCCTCTACCGTGAACCACCACCACCTTTGGTACCCTTCTCGGCAGCTCACACAACCCAAACCACCACCCCCGATCACCCTCCACCACCTGTTTCAGCACTCCCCAGCCCCGTTCCAGCCCCCCCTCAGCCCCGACAATCTCACCACAGTCCAACGCCTTCACAATCACAGCCTCCGCCACCCTGCGGGTTCTTTTCGGGACGAAAACCGGCTCTTTCGGGTCACCGTTTCTCTCTTACGGTCACCGGGTTACGGTTACGGGAAGCTTACAAGTTGATTCGGGAACTAATCGGTTGATACGGGACGTCACGAGGAGAAACCGGGACTCGCATAAACTTCGTCACCTTCCCTCAATTATTACGTGAGCTTTCGACTAAATTATTTTAACGTAAAACTAGTTGGTGATATAATTAGAAAACGGTTACAACCGGATTATATTTTAAATAGAAGACGGGTTATAACATAAAAGAGGACGGTTAGAAACCATAGGGTATAAAACCCTAAATAATATTACGGTTAATAATAATCATTATTTTCTATAAATATTAATATAACTTTTATTTAATTTACTAATGACATAAATAATAATAATAATAATAATAATAATAATAGGTTTAATTATTATTAAATACAAAAAGGGTTTTGTCATTGAATATTTGTTAATATGCAAAAAGGATTATTTTATAAAACCTACATTCATATACTTAAATATTAGTTTTTTTTGTAAAGCTAATATATATATATATATATATAGGGTTGAGTTCATGAGAGAACTCATTTTAATGAGAGAACTAGAGAACTTCTCATTAAAGTGAAAAAAAAATAATAAAAAAATCATAACTCAAAATATAAATAAAAAACTAAAAAACCGATTCGGAGACCTTGTTCCCCACGTCGTCCTCGTTCAAAAAATAAATAATAAAAAAAACGCGTAATACTACATATGTGTAGTACCACCCAAAAACCTAACCCCACCCCACCACCAAAAAGCCTAAACCTCACCCCAAAAACCTAAACCCCCCACCCCCACCCCCAAAAACCTAAACCCCCCACCCACCCCCACCCACCCCCACTCAAAAACCTAAACCCTCCCCCCACGCCACCAACCCCACCCAAAAACCTAAACCCACCCACCCCTACCCTAAAAAACCTAACCCTAAAAGCTAAACCCAAAAACCTAACCCTAAAAACTAAACTAAACCCAAAAACTAAACCCTAAACTAAACCGGACATTTTTAGTTTTTTTTTTTTTTATTGGAACGAGGACGACGTGGGGAACAAGGTCTCGGAAAGCGGTTTTTTAGTTTTTGTTTAATATTTTGAGTTATGACTTTTTTATTATTTTTTTACCTTTAATGAGGAGTTCTCTGGTTCTCTCACTAAATGCTAGTTCTCTCATGAACTTCACCCTATATATATATATATATATATATATATATATATGCATTGTTGAGACAATTAGAAACGAGTTCGGAAAATAAAATAATATTATTTCATGACACTTTAGTTTCCACCTTATTTTAATAAATATATATTAAATATGTTTATTTATATTATCATAAAGAATGACTTAAACCGGAAACAAGTTATGGAAAACCATGAAACCGAACCATATTTATTAAAAGGATTTAATAAATATAAACAACTTGAATGACAAGTTATATCACCAACGGCGATCGGGTCAGACCCTTGTAGATTATTACAAGACAAGGGTCGAGACCTCAGGGTATTGGTCAGGTGACCAAACTACACTTAAATAATCTCATAGGACCTAAGGTGTCTTAATTGATTTAGGGCACGAATAGGTCAGACGTCTGTTGGACTTACTGCATATCTCATCACTCACCACATCTTGACAGTTGTACACTATCGGACACATCAGGTGAGTCTCACAGCCCCATTTTAACTTGTTTTTAAATGATTTTTAAACATACGGGGGAGAATACATAGCTCATATTTGGATACGAGTAAATACACTGATTGTTGCATGAGTTTTCTTACTGTCATACGAAGTCCCCGGGAATACTATAACCGTTAGCTAGTTTAGACGTGGAACGCATGAATAGATCTATTTAGGTTGACATCCCCACCCGTGGTTAGTCGCGCTAACCTTGACCGGAGGTCAAAGCGGGTGCATACTGTCCATTCTCACACTTACAATGTTGCATGACAGAACATTGGGCGGGGCTCACATCATTAACTCGGTCAAATGACGGGTTAACTCACAAACGTCAAGTGTCGGTTATGGTAGTTCATGGTAACAATGCACAAACATAACTTACTTACACCTGTGAACTCACCAACTTTATGTTGACATTTTAGCATGTATTTCTGAGGTAACTAGAATCATGGTGCATGGGCATGCACGCACGTAGAACATCTGTTGGAAGACATCTCAGTATGACCTAGGGACATCTAGGTTTTAGCCGACAAACTTGTTGTAATGGGAAAAACTGTATGCTTTGGATTTTAAGTACGGTACTTTTGGCATGTAATATCTTCGAAACAATTTGTGTTTCCTAGTAACAACTTAGAATCTTTGATTATGAATGTTATTAGAAGTCGTTCGATGTAATCAAAGGTTATGAACACCGTGGATCATCACGCCCTGTGTTTCCGCCCTAGGCGGGGTGTGACAGCGACCGCCTCCACCGCCACCACCAACCATCGCCCCCGACCGCCACCGTCGCAAAATGCTGGCTGTCGCCCACGGCCGCCGTCCACCGTGGCCCGCCACCGACCACCGTCCACCCACCGCCGCCCGCCACCGTCCACCGACCACCGCTCGCCACCGTCCAAGTTGGGTTTTGATTCTTTCAATTATTTTTTGGTTTAAATAGTTATAATAAATATGGTTTCAGTTGTATGTGATCGGGTGTTTCACTTTATTTTGTTTCACGTTGCATGTAGCAGGGAGGAGATGTTTTTTGATTCGCAAGCATAGTTAGATTCAGACTATGAAGACGAAGTTATGAGCGTTAATGGTGGTAAGAAACATCATAATTTGCCATGATATCGCGATCTACTTTTTAAAACATCCTTTAAAAGTTTTGTAACCGGTCGGGTGTCGGCGGCGCTGGTCGGTCGGGAGTCGACTGTCGACGGCAGCGGGGTTGGTTTTTAGCGGCAGCCGCGGTTGGTCCGGTGTCGGGTGTCGGGTGGCGGCGGTCGGGTGTCAGCGGTAGGCGTGGTTGCTCAGGTGTCTGACCCGAACCAAAACATCATTGTTTAAAATTGCCCATTTTGACCCGTACCCATTTTTGTCACAGCCCGCTCTAACCCGAACCAAAATATCATTTTTTTTAAACAACCCGTTCTGACCCGTGACTCGAACCCGCCCGTCCCGCCCAGTTTACCAGGCCTAATTTAAGGACATTATGATTATACGAATTATTTTTATTTAACAGTGGTATAACACTTAGAGGAGTTGTTATAAAAACACCTATGAATTATATAATGTCCACAAAAATTAATAAAGATGAATCTTTGTTTCTTTATCTTTAATAATTTAACAAAAACAAATTAAGAACAAAATGGTATGATTGTAAAATTGTTTAAACCTAATATTTTCTATCACAAATATTGATACATAACTATACTTTGTCACTAAAATATCTAATATTTTGTACAATAATTTCTTAAACATGTAATTATTTTTTCATATATATGTTTAGAATATAGAAAATCGTAATCTCTCATCTTTTATAAATTTAAGAATAAATTCCACTTGACATTTATGGTGGATAAAACATAGTTTCTTTTATAAAATTAAGAATATATTCCACTTGACATATGATGGATAAAACATAGTGTTTTTTAATGGGCAACACCGAGGTGCTCAAATTAGTTTTTCAAATCGATGTTTATCAAAATGTCAAATCTGCAAAAGAGATGTCGGATTCCCTGGAATCCAAAGTATATGGTTGAAGTTTCAAATCTGTAAAAGAGATGTGGGATTCCCTGGAATCCAAAGTATATGGCTGAAGTTTCTAGTGAGTAATTTGAATAATTACAAGATGATTGAATCAAGGTCAGTCATAGAATTATAATACAACGAATTGTTAAGGAGTATGGGGTAGTTTGTTCAACATAATTTAAAGATGGATGAATCATAATGCATATCAAACAAATCAACAAGTGTGAAGTGCACACTTGTTTGAGTTTATTATGATTTTAAGTATTTGGGAAGGTCATCAGTTCTTAAGGGCGAAGCGCCTAAGCAATGGGGTTTCCAATAGGGCAACGCCCCTGGGAGCGGGTCCAAGAGGCGGCAACCCCTGGCTGGAGTCGAGCTAAAAAAATTATTTCCATGACTTGTTATGGTATTGGAAAATTGATTTGAGAGTTGAAAACTGTTAAAGATGGTCATCCGGATTAACTTGTTAATCCAGAGTCGTTTTACTCACCCAGGGTAGATTTACTTCTCCGGAGTAGATTTGGTCATCTAGACCAAATTCGTACTCTGGAGTAAACTAAAAACAGTTTAAAATATGAACAATAACTGCTTGATAATAGTTACTGATCCCCAAAAATATAAATACGTTGTTTTGGTTTTATATCTGGTTCATACGAAAATCATCAGATTTTTATATTCTTGTTTTGGAGGTTTTCTTTGTGTTCTCTGAATGTAAATTTGAAAGAACCCTCAAATTGTTTCAATCTGAAAGTGATTACATGACTCACAGAGAATCTGAAATTTCAACACTCGAATACTACATTTATCACTACACCCAACCCACTGTTGGATATTTTAGTGTAATTGGATTAACTTGTTTGACCAATGTGAATCATAATAATTATCAAATAAGTCAGGAGTTGCGGAGTGCACACTTATTGGAGTTTATTATAATTTTAGGAATCTAATTGACAGTTAGGGGTGTAACCCCTAAGTAATGGGGGTTCCAAGGGGCGGCAGCCTCTGGCGGGGTCGAGCTGCCAAAGGCATTGTCAACCCTTCACCCTGCATATTCGTTAAAATCTTAATTTTCAGAATTATTGTTATGTGGAAAATTAATTAAAATCTTAATAAGTAGGCGGTTTTGAAGAAATTCGAATTTTGAATTGATAACCGCCAAAAGTAGTTATCAACCCCTCACCCTGCATATTTGAATTAATAATCATTGGGTCATCTCTCTAAAATTTTTCTAATTCTCGAAAATTCTCTACAAAACACATATTTCAATTATTCTCTCAAATATAAGTTTTATCCGAGTATTAAATTCAATAGAACCACTAAATTGTTTTGATCCGAAAGCGAAATCACGACTCTCAGATCATTCAGGCAAAATTCTCGAAACATAGTAACAAATATATACTCACCTTGTTTCATGTTTGCTTCAAGTAATATGCTTTCCTCAACTCCTCACTTTCTTGCGTTTCCGTTGATTGTTATGTGAAAGACTAAGCCATTGTTCCACACTTGTACATGAATAATAAAAAATTAAACCTAATTTAAATTCATATAATTATTTTTAAAAACATTTATGCATAGTGTTTATGTCACATGCTTAATATTTCAATAGTTTATTTGAATTTTTTTCAAAAAGAAAAAGGAAGTTGAAAAGAATATGCACGGTAGGAAAGTGATCCTTTAGTAAATTGGGAAAAATGTAAAATGTATAGGTTTGGTTAACAACCAAATTTGGAAAAAAGTCGGTGTCCCTGAACAAAACACATAGGATTTCAATACATGAAAAGAGTTTAAAAGTTTTATGCACCATCATTTGCCATGCTAAAATAAAATTTTGATATTTAGTATTTCATTTACATCTACATATTCATATATTCGTTTACGTTGCGCATCAGAAATTGTTCAAAGTGAAAAGTAAATTACTTCTGTGAAAACGCACATGCAAGTTGCTTATAAAAATATTATATGAGGTATGATCACACGTAAGAGGTATCCCGTGCGTTGCCGTGGAGAATTGAACGTCTTTAATTGATTTTCTCTATTTAATATAGTATCAATTTAATCATGGGTTAAATTATAGACTTGAGTTAGTAGGTAATTGTAAACAATTGAGACATTGCTAATTTGTACACTATGCAAAAAAATTGTGCTAAGTGTCTTAATTTTTTTGAATAAATGAACTAATTAAGTGTATGGATTAGTAAATAAGAGAATTAAGTGTATGGGTTAAAGGGTAATTATTAGACTTTAATTATAAATATGGGTTAGAAGATAATTATACACATTTGAGTCATTGCTAATTTGTACACTATGAAAAAAAAATATTCTACGTATCTTAATTTTTTGAGTAAATTACAACAATATCTTTCAAATATGCATTATATAGTATTATAAATATAGATATAGATGTAATAATGCACATATGCATTTATAAACATATTAAATTATGCATATATACTTTTTCTCATGTCTAATATGAAATAATCTATATACAGACTCGTCATTGATTCCAAAATGCAATTGTAAATTTATAAAATTGATGATTTTTAATAGTTTACTAGAAAATATGACCGCGCGTTGCGGCGGGGCCCTACGGTAAAATTAACGTGTTTAAGTACATAAATAAAACCCACGCGATGCGACGTGTTTGTGCACCTCGTTACGCGTGTTGCAGCGACGACAATAACGTGACTAAGTACTTAAAAGAAACATATGAAGTTACCATGACTTGGTTCTTGAGATCAAAAAATAGATAAGTTGCGGCGCGAATAGAAGTTAACATTGAAACGACAAATTCATTATAGAAAAAACAAAATAAAAATAGAAAAAACTAACTTTTACAAACGAATATATAAAAAAGTAAAAGAAAAAAGAAACGAAATTTGAGTGGTAAACTTGGGAGTTTAGAAATTTAAGGAGTAGAGTTGAGAATTTTGTCTAGGGGTAAACTTGAAACTCTAGAAATTTGAGGGGTATGTTTAATATTTAGAAAGTTGAGGGGGAGTATATGAAAATGAAGAAAGTTGGAGGGTTATTATTAAACCAGACGGTCACATTAACGTGATTAAGCACAAAAGAAAACGTATAAAATTAACGTTGAGACGTAAACAGGACCTAACATTGAAACGACAAACTCGTTAAAAAATTTAGTAACAAAGACACTTATACAACGGTACCGATGTTCTTTAGTCGGTGTCGGTCTCATTCTTCTAGGTAGCAACACGTTACCGACAGTCGATATAACAACGGCAGCTAAAAATTATATTTAACGATTTAAAAAAAGTTAATGAACGAAAGTTATTGAAGAAAATAAAATTTAGTTTAAAAAAAATGTTAATGAACGAAAATTATTAGATTAAATAATATTTAGTAAAAAAAGTAACGGGGTTAAAGCATGCATTATATATAGTAAATGGGATTAAATAAAAATATTAGAAAGTTGAGGATTTAGTTGGTAATTATAAGAAAAATAAAGGGTTAAAGTTGATATGTGGCAAATGCCACCGACTTTAGTAAATGAGTATTTAGGCAATTTGAATTTTTTTAAAAAAGAAAAAGGAAGTTGAAAAGAATATGCACGGTAGGAAAGGATCCTTTAGTAAATTGGGAAAAAGGTAAAATGTATAGGTTTGGTGGACAACCAAATTTGGTAAAAAGTCTGGTGTCCAGAACAAAACACATTGGAATTCAATACATGAAAAGAGTTTAAAAAGTTTTATACACCATCATTTGCAATGTTTAAACTTTCTCATTTATATGTTATATTGCTCACATATATGTTAATATATGAGTATGTTTATTAGCCGACTCACATTCTTTAATATATATAAAGAGAAAGGTTTAAATATAAAGACTTGTTATCATGAGAAGTGTAGGAAAGAATATAGATCATTGATATAAGAAATAAAAGGTTAAGATCAAGGGTGTGCCTAGTCAGCTTGTTTTTAAGCGGGAAAAGAGTCTGAAGGAATAAAATTTGAATAATCTACATTTGTTGACTTTTTCAAGTTTCCCATTTTTTAAGTGCACGTATAACTTTTTTATATAACATTATTTTTAAAAAAAATTACTCATAAATTGAGCATTTTATTCTTTTTAGTTTTAGTATAATCTTGCTATACTTTTATTTTAAAAAAAAATTGAGTTTTTTTAAATGTCGATATGTTGTACGTATAACATGCGTGATTATGGTCATGTGTTATTATAAAACATGCGCGATTATGGTAATGCGTTATTATAAAACATGAGTGATTATGGTAATACGTTATTATAATACATGTGTGATTATCATCATTCATTATTATAAAACATACGTAATTATCATTTTAAACATGTATTATTATCATTTTAAACATTCTTTATAGTAAAACATGCATAATTATTTACATGCTCTATTATTATGACGCATACAGATTTACCCATCGCATACTGGTGTCTTTGTACGCTTTTGAGCCTTTGTACAATAACAGGCTCCTATATATATTTATCATCCTATTATATATATATATATATATAGGGTTGGGTTCAAATAAGAAGGGTTTTTAAAATAAAAAGGGTGAGAAATATTTAGGCCCATTATATCAAATTGTAGAAATAATTTAATGGTTAAATTGTATGAGAAAAAGTTGTTGCAAGGGTATTTTAGTCTTGACCATTTTTGTTGACTTTTTATCAAGTCCCCCCCCCCTATTTTTTAAACGTTCATAACTTTTACATACGACATTATTTAAAAAAAAAAATTACACCATAAAAACGAGCGTTTTTTTATCTTAAAACGAGTATAGTGTCGTTATAAACAAAAACGAAAAAAAAAATTTATGTTTTCCAGCCCATTGTGTAATTAGTAAGGTCATTGTATAATACAAGTTCATTGTGTTATATGTATTTATCATTGTGTTTTACGTTTTCCAGCTCATTGTGTAATTAGTCAGGTCATTGTGTAATACAAGTTCATCGTGTAATGCAAGTTCATTGTGTAATACAAGTTCATTGTTGTCACACCCCGAAAACGACGATTCACAGCGAATGATGATACAAGTTATCATCATTGGGCTCCAACGTAAGCATGGTGGTCACATAAGTTGGAGCCCAATGATGATAAGCAAATACATTTATTTAAAACATCGGAAAGGTTTAACAAAATAAAGATAAGTCTTACAATTATCCAAATTTAAAGCCATTGAAATTTAAAACGAGAGTTTTCATGATCCAACACAGAGGATCCAAAATAAAGTTTAAAATGTCCCAACAGAATTCCGATGCAAGTGTTTGCCAAAAAGACTGTTTTCATAACCGCGCGAGAGCATCTAAGTATCTGAAAAACATGCTTAAAAACATCAACATAAAGTTGAGCGAGTTCACGGGTTTAACGATAACAAAAACGAATTTAACGAACTATCAAGTAACTTGGACAAACATGTGATATGTCATAGACTAGCTAAGAATACAACATGATGACAGTACCTAGAGCTTATAATCAAACCGAGACACGAATACAACTTGTCCCCACGAATCCTTTCAAAATATATTCTCTTGTACGAACGACCGATCAACGCTACTGATCACGAGAATGGGCAGTCAGTCCCAAATAGATCTATCAACACACCTTGCGGCCTGCACGAGGCTAATGATTATAACGGCGGGGCTATTCATGAACGACATACATGAACACATAACGAAAGCCCTTACTCGAGACCATCAAATGAACACATAACGTAAGTCCAGTATCATGATAAACGAACGAAAGCATGTTCTTCACCCAAAGTTTATAAAACAACAAAATAGTTTAAAAAGGGGCCGTGAAAACTCACCTTGATAACGAACGACGGAAAACGAGTGCTAGCAAAATACGCCCACGAACACGGGTTGATTCTAACGGTGCCCTAAACGCTAGGGATACATTACTAATTGAACCTCAAGTCTCACAAGCAAGTTGTTCACCCAACCTACTTAGACTTATAATATTTTTAAGAAAATATTTATTTAAGCGACCCATTGGTGACTATGACACACGGTTATGTTTTTAACGAAAAACGGTGGATCATACACACATACGAAGACTTCAAGTGTTATTACTTATCAACAACCAACGTGTGAATATAAACTAATAACACATATATACACTCATACATATGCTTATAAGTCCTAGATCACATGTGAAAACACTTAAGTCACAATATTTGCATATAAGCACTTTTCGAGCAAAACGACTAACTTTTAAGGAACAAACTTCCAAATTTCTAACACATGAGTTCATATAACATCATATATCATCAAAATATACTTACTAAAATATATTTCATCAAACAAAACAAGCTTTCATTATTTTGACATAAAGTACCTAAACATGACAATTTTTAGCACATACGTGACAACCGAAACGTCAACGACAAGTACAAACGCATATTTCATAACAGGAACTCATTATATACATTAAGAGCTGTATTTTAATCATAAAATATATTCAAACTTACTGCTCAAAATCAGATTTAACAAATACTCATTTTTCATGTCGAAAACTACCGTTTTAATCGACTAGTTTAGCGTAAAACCTAACGAAACGCATCCAAACACCAAGAATCATACATATTCCTAAAAACCTATATTTTAGACATAAAATATCATCATATTACAGCCATGATTCCAGATTTACAAATCTATCTATTTTCATACAAAAATCTACCTTTTTAGCGTCTTTTAAGCAACATAAACGTGTCATACACTTAGCAAATCATCACAACCTAAATAACACTTTTAGACCTGATTATTATTATCATAAAACATCACTTTTATCATCATATTTCTAGATTTCAAACAATCTAAATGATCCATGCTAAAACCCTAGTTTAAATCATGCTTTTGGATAACAATCTTTAGCAATAAACACCTAAACTATCAATTCAATGATCCATGCATAAACTAACATGTTTTTATGCAATAATATATCATTATTTACTGTTTGAAACAAACCATAACAAAACGTTTGATTGCATGTAAAGATCAAGCCCTAATTCATCACTTTTTGCAAGATATGAACATGTAAACATACATGCATATACACGACATCCATTCATACAAATAAATCCATGAAAATCTTTAATAAAGACCCATTATTTGCTGATTTTAATAGTTCATAAAATCCTTTTATTAAAGGTGAACAATACTTGCAAAAATCAAAGCTTTCTTTAAGAAAAGTAAAGAAAGAGATGGAGATTCATACCATTTGACTAAATCAAGGAGAATACTAGAGAAATGCAAGATGATGGATGGTTTTCTAGAGTATTTGGCTCCATAACTCTTGAATCTTCAAGAAAATGCTCCAAGAACACCAAAAACTCAAGAACACTTGAAAGAACACTTAGAGAAAAGATGATAGAAAGGTGTGGAATTGAAGTATGAAATTGATGTGGTATTTATAGGGGGTGGGGGGTGGAATTCGGCCCAAAGAGAGAGAGAGAGAGGGAGAGAGAGTGAGGTGACATCTTCCATTCAAATTTCATGCAAGTTGAATGATCAAATGTGGTGGAGTGTAGTTTTGTACAAAGTGTGTAAGGAATCAAATGAGTGTGTTTAATACTTGATTAGGGTGTGGGACCCACTTTTTATGGCTGATATGCCATCTTTTATTTTATAAACCTCTACACACATGTAGGTGATCTTTTATAAAAACCACAACACTTTTATAAAATTCTACCACTTTAAACATGGTTTTTCATCAAAATAAAAATATATAAAATACCCACTAATTATTTTCTATCATAATTAGTAAAAATAATAATTTTTGTTAACAGTTCATTTTAACTCATCCGGTACGCGATTGTACCGGGTAAAACGCAACGAAAATCACTGAAAACGATATTTAACAAGTAGCACATAATTTTCACATATAATCCACTAATATAAACTACTTTATATAATTGTCATCAAAACTGATATTTTAAATTAACCGGTCATCACCAACGCTAAATACAGACATTTTACCGATACGCGGTACCGAAATTTCTGAAATTTCACGAAATGCAAACCTATGCATACGAAGGGCTTTGCTAGACTTTATAATGACCTAATTAACTGAAATTAAGTCTAAGACACACATAATTAAATTATAAACGCGTTCTAAGGTTATACGGTAAATAACCTAAAGATTGCCGGATGTCACAGCCTCCCCTCCTTAAAGAAATTTCGTCCCGAAATTTTACGCTACGAAGCCTAGTTACGGACAGACTTAAACAAATGAGGGTACTTTCGTTTCATCTCATCTTCGCGTTCCCACGTGAACTCGGGGCCACGCTTTGAATTACATCTGACCTTGACCAACTTAATACGGCTTCGCCCGGTCTTGTGAATCTTCCAATCCGAAACCTCCACGGGTTCTTCACGAAAATGAAGCTTGTCATCAACACACACTTCATTTGAAGGTATCACGAGCGTCTCATTAGACAAACACTTTTTTCATATTGGACACATGGAATACGTTATTAACTCCACCTAGTTCTCATGGTAACTGCAGTCGGTAAGCAACTGGTCCTACACTGGCAATAATCTTGTAAGGTCCGATGTAGCGGGGGCTAAGCTTATCATGCTTGCCAAACCTAGCTACCCCCTTCCAAGGAGAGACCCTCAGCATAACTCTGTCTCCCACTTGGAATGGTAATGGTTTCCTTCTTCTATCAGCGTATTTCTTCTGACGATCCTGGGCAACCTTCAAACGATCACAGATCTTGAAAACCTTATCGGTAGTTTCCTGGACAAGCTCCGGTCCAGTTAAATGCTTGTCACCAACTTCTACCCAACAAAGCGGTGAACGACATTTTCTTCCATACAGGGCTTCAAATGGGGCGGCTTTCAATCCAGTTTGGTAACTGTTATTATAAGAGAACTCAGCTAACGGTAGGTGAGTATCCCAACTTCCACCAAAGTCGATTACGCAGGCCCGGAGCATGTCTTCCAAAATCTGGATGATCCTTTCACTTTGACCATCACTCTGTGGATGATACGCCGTGCTTAAATCCAAACGAGTACCCAAGGCTTTTTGTAGTGACCGCCGAAACTTCGATGTGAAACGACTATCTCTATCGGAGATGATCGAAGTCGGCACCCCATGTCGGGACACTACTTCCTTGAGGTATATGCTTGCCAATTTCTTCATTCGGTAAGATTCGTTCACGGGCAGGAAATGTGCTGATTTCGTCAAACGATCCACAATTACCCAGATGGAATCGTAGCCACTAGACATTCGGGGTAACTTGGTGATGAAATCCATGGCAATACAGTCCCATTTCCACTGCGGAATTTCCAGTTGTTGCAGAAGTCCAGATGGCTTTTGGTACCCGGTCTTGACTTTTGAGCAAGTCAAACATTTACCAACGTATGAAGCAATATCACCCTTCATGTTCGGCCACCGGTAGTGCTCCTTGATATCCTTATACATTTTCGTCGATCCTGGGTGAATCGAATATCTTGATTTATGGGCCTCATCCAAAACCATTTCTCGTAAATTGCCTGCTAGAGGCACCCATATTCTATCCATGAAGTACAAGGCATCGTCAGACTTGGGTATAAGTTCTCTAACTATACCACGAAGATTCTCATCCTTTAAATTCTCTTCCTTTAGAGTTTCTTGTTGTGCATCACGGATCTGAGATGTGAGGTTTGTGTGAATGGTCAATCCCAGCGCACGCACGCGTAAGGGCTTGACTCGCTCCTTCCTACTTAAGGCATCGGCAACGACATTAGCCTTGCCTGGGTGATAACGAATATCACAATCGTAGTCATTGAGTAATTCCATCCAACGTCTCTGCCTCATATTCAACTCTTTCTGGTAAAAAATGTGCTGTAAAAATTATGCACTTAGTACCGTAAAGGTAATGCCTCCAAATTTTGAGTGCAACAACCACCGCACCCAGTTCCAAATCATGCGTCGCATAATTCTGTTCATGCACCTTGAGTTGACGAGACACATAAGCTATGACCTTTCCATTCTGCATTAGGACACAACCAAGACCTTGGTGAGAGGCGTCACAGTACACCACGAATCCATCCGTCCCCTTGGGAAGAGACAGGATAGGGGCACTGCACAGCTTCTTTTTCAACAATTGAAATGCTGCCTCTTGCTTTTCTCCCCAGATATACTCCTTGTCTTTCTGGGTCAATAGCGTTAGGGATTACGTTATCTTGGAGAAATTCTCAATAAACCTTCGATAGTAACCCGCCAAACCTAGGAATTGTCGTACCTCGGCTGGACTCTTCGGCCCTTCCCAATTCTTAATTGCCTTGATCTTTGCTGGGTCCACGTGTATACCCTTCTCATTGATAACGTGTCCAAGAAAGTGAACTTCTCGGATCCAGAACTCGCATTTGGAAAGTTTAGCATATAGCTTCTCATTCCTCAACATCTCTAAAATCAGTCTCAGATGATGCCCGTGCTCTTCCTTGGTCCGTGAATAGATGAGTATATCGTCGATAAACACTATCACGAACTTGTCCAAGTATGGTCTGCACACTCTATTCATGAGGTCTATGAATACCGCAGGGGCGTTTGTCAAACCAAAAGGCATGACCAAAAACTCATATTGACCGTGCCGAGTTCGGAACGCAGTCTTCGGAATATCTTCTTCAACAATTCTCAATTGATGGTAGCCTGAACGTAAATCGATCTTCGAATAATAACTCGATCCTTGCAGCTGATCGAACAAGTCATCAATTCTTGGCAATGGATACCGATTCTTGATGGTGAGCTTATTCAATTCTCGATAATCGATACACATCCTCATAGAACCATCCTTCTTTTTCACGAATAAAACCGGCGCTCCCCATTGCGAGAAACTCGGTCTTATAAAACCTTTATCTAACAATTCTTGCAATTGCTTGGATAGCTCTTGCATTTCAGATGGTGCCAAATGATAAGGAGATCGAGCTATCGGCGCTGCTCCGGACACTAGGTCAATCCTGAACTCGACTTGCCTTTGCGGTGGCAATCCAGGTAACTCTTCAGGAAATACCTCCGGATAATCACGAACTACGGGGATCTCTTCAAGCTTCTTATCCTCAACCCTAGTGTCAACCATGTGGGCTAAGTATGCTGGGTATCCTTTTTGCAAATACTTATGTGCTTTCATCATATTAACAATTCTCAAAGGGGCACACTCATCACCTTGAATTTCCAGCGGTTCGCCAATTGGAGGTAGAAGACGAACTATCTTCTTATCGCACACAATCTCTGCATGATTCTTTGATAACCAATCCATGCCAATAACGACATCAAAACTTCCAAGTTCTACCGGTAAAAGGTCAATACTATACGTACGATCTCCCAATCGCATGGTACACTCACGAAAAACTTCGTCGGCTTCTATTAATTTTCCGTTAGCTAACTCTATAGAATATTTAGCATCTAATTTACTTGATTTTGAGCTAAGAAAAGGTTTAAAGTTTTTGGAAACAAAGCTTTTATCGGCTCCGGTATCAAATAAAACGTAAGCATAACGGTCATCAACGAGAAACGTACCGGTAAAAACCGATGGATCCTTTCGTGCTTTCTTGGCCTCCATCATGAATGCTCTGCCACGGGTTCCCTGGTTCTTCAGTTTTGGGTAATCCTTCCTGAAATGCCCTACAGTTCCACATTCAAAGCATCCAGGGTTCGATTCTTCTTTCTTCACACCCAATTTCACACGGCAGGTCTGTGCTTGATGTCCAAATTTGCCGCAACGGTCACAGACGTTGCACTGACCAGTGTGAAAATAACCACATTTGTTGCACTTCGGGTTAGGACCCTGATACCTTCTTGTTTCCTTGGTGTTGGCTGCAAACATCCTTCCCTGATTCCTCCTTTTGTTCTGAAAGTTACCAGCATGACTCCCAGATCCTTCAGACCACTTATGCTTTCCTTCAGTTGACATTTTTCCTTTCTCAGTCATTCCATCAACAACTTCCACCGGCTTCTTCCCTGAACCACTCTTCTTCAATGTCCCCATACGAACAACATCATCAGTCAGGGAGTGTGCTAACTGCACAGCACTCTGCATAGTCATAGGGTTTGCTGACGTCACCATACTACGGATCTGAGGTGCCAAGCCCCAGATATAACGCTCAATTCTTTTGTGCTCTGGTGTTACGAGATGGGGTATAAGTCGTGCCAATTGATGAAACTTGGTCGTGTACTCCCTTACTTCGGCATCTACCATGGCCAAGTTCCAGAATTATGCTTCTAATTTCTGAATTTCGTTGCATGGACAATACTCACGCAGCAACATTTCCTTCAATTGATCCCAAGTGAGACCGTAGGCATTAGCCTCACCGAGATCCTGAATCTGAGTATTCCATCATGTTAGAGCTTCATCTTGAAATGAACTCGTTGCATACTTCACGCGCTGAGCTGCAGTACAGTTACTTATGACCATCACAGACTCCATTTTCTCAATCTAGCGGACAATGCCGACTGGTCCTTCAGTTCCAGAAAAGAGTCGGGGCTGACATGCTTGAAAGGTCTTGTAAGAGCACCCTTCAATATAGTTCCCCTGGTTCATGTTCTGGTTGGCCATCTGATTAGCGAGGGCGGTGTTGATGTGTTGAGAAATCAACTGGGCCAATTCCTCGGCCATGGTGGGGAGTGGGTTGGCATTTTGGTTTTCTCTCCGCGGTGGCATATTCCTTTTTCCAATACAAACAATACAACGAGTGAGACAATATATATCACGCAATATCCATGTCATTCATGTATGTACGAAAATAACTTAACAAACACCACGATAAACCAAAATCAACCAATTCATGTCATCTTTGTTAAAAATTAGAGTTCAAACTTGAATACAACATTAAACCAAATGATTTACAAAAATGGGTGTGGCATACGACCAACCCTAACAAGCTTCTCCAATATAACACAAGAAAGAGACATGAACTCCAAAAACAACATCGTCAAGGACAAGAACTAGCGGTTCTGACGAGGAAGAACACTGAGGCGAGCAACAGTGGCAGCGAGCAGAACACACGTAACTGCAAGGGCTAGAGAGGCCTCGAGGCGCTCCTCAAGTGCACCTACGCGCTGTAAGGCCTCAACCTCTCTGACTTCCGCTTCCGCGGCTCTCGTAGTAGCCTCCTCGGCCATCTTTATCGCTTCTTCGGCCTTCTTCTCGCTTTCTTCCAACCTTCTCCTTAATTCAGCCACATCTTCTCGGGCCTGAACCTGGTCTTCTTTCCCGGTTGCCGCATCGGTGTCATCTCTATCGGACAGTTTTCTCTTCTTTACTGGTGACACAGTCTTCCTAGTAGTAAACTTTAGAAGTGGACCTTTAGGATGTTCACGATAAGATCGATGAGATCGAAGACGTAAATTTCCCGTAGTTGGTCTAACAGGCTCAACGGTAGTCATAACCTCATCATTCTCATGAACATGGCTAATAGTCACGGGAATCACTGGAGTAGGCTCATCACTAGCTGGAGTCTCCTTATTGCCTAACTCAGCAACTAGAGCTTCCTTCATTGGTTTCTTAACCAAAGGACTCATCCTAACTGGCTCTTCCTCAACAGACTCGTTTTCATCATCAGATTCCTCTTCGCTATACTCCTTTTCATCTTTAGATTCCTCTTCACTTGTTGGTACCTCTTCATCTTCAAGTTCTTCTTCACCAGATGGTACCTCTTCGTCTTCAGATTCTTCTATCCACCCATTCCCATAATATGGGTGATTAGCAAAATTCGGCATGTTCGGGTCAAGTCCGAAATCAAGAACCGAATCTGGAGACATCGACAAAACTGGTGAGAACTCTAGCTCACTATCAGAAGAGATCGAGATGATGGAAGGCGAAAGAGACATCTGTGACACGGTATATTTACACGATATAAATGATTTGCCCATAAATGTAAGCACGTATGTATGCAACACACTTAAGGCACGTAAGGCACATAGAGGAAGTATCCTAATACTACCTAAATACTAACACTCACTCTTAATATAAGATGCATGCGGTATGAAAACGTCTTTAACCCAAAAACCAAATTTTGAAAGTTATAGTCTAGATTTTTAAGAAAACATTTTCTAGTTCGCTATAATCATGGGCTCTGATACCAACTTCTGTCACACCCCGAAAACGATGATTCGCAGCGGAAACGAGACGTAAGCATGGTGGTCACATAAGTTGGTGCCCAATGATGATAAGCAAACACATTTATTTAAAACATCGGAAAGGTTTAACAAAATAAAGATAAGTCTTACAATTATCCAAATTTAAAGCCATTGGAATTTAAAACGAGAGTTTTCATGATCCAACACAGAGGATCCAAAATAAAGTTTAAAATGTCCCAACAGAATTCCGATGGAAGTGTTTGCCTAAAAGCCCGTTTTCATAACCGCGCGAGAGCATCTAAATACCTGAAAAACATGCTTAAAAACATCAACATAAAGTTGAGCGAGTTCACGAGTTTAACGATAACATAAACGAATTTAACGAACTATCAAGTAACTTGGACAAACATGTGATATGTCATAGACTAGCTAAGAATACAACATGATGACAGTACCTAGAGCTTATAATCAAACCGAGACACGAATACAACTTGTCCCCACGAATCCGTTCAAAATATATTCTCACGTACGAACGACCAATCAGCGCTACTGATCACGAGAGTGGGCAGTCAGTCCCAAATAGTTCTATCAACACTCCTTGCGGCCTACACGAGGCTAATGATTATAACGGCGGGGCTATTCATGAACGACATACATGAACACATAACGAAAGCCCTTACTCGAGACCATCAAACACATAATGTAAGTCCAGTATCATGATAAACGAACGAAAGCATGTTCTTCCCCCAAAGTTTATAAAACAACAAAATAGTTTAAAAAGGGGCCGTGAAAAAGTCACCTTGATAACGAACGACGGAAAACGAGTGCTAGCAAAATACGCCCACGAACACGGGTTGATTCTAACGGTGCCCTAAACGCGAGGGATACATTACTAATTGAACCTCAAGTCTCACAAGCAAGTTGTTCACCCAACCTACTTAGACTTATAATATTTTTAAGAAAATATTTATTTAAGCGACCCGTTGGTGACTATGACAAACGGTTATGTTTTTAACGAAAAACGGTGGATCATACACACATACGAAGACTTCAAGTGTTATTACTTATCAACAACCAACGTGTGAATATAAACTAATAACACAAATATACACTCATAAATATGCTTATAAGTCCTAGATCACATGTGAAAACACTTAAGTCACAATATTTGCATATAAGCACTTTTCGAGCAAAACGACTAACTTTTAAGGAACAAACTTCCAAATTTCTAACACATGAGTTCATATAACATCATATATCATCAAAATATACTTACTAAAATATATTTCATCAAACAAAACAATCTTTCATTATTTTGACATAAAGTACCTATACATGTCAATTTCTAGCACATACGTGACAACCGAAACGTCAACGACAAGTACAAACGCATATTTCATAACATGAACTCATTATATACATTAAGAGCTGTATTCTAATCATAAAATATATTCAAACTTACTACTCAAAATCAGATTTATCAAATACTCATTTTTCATGTCGAAAACTACCGTTTTAATCGACTTGTTTAGCGTAAAACCTAACGAAACACATCCAAACACCAAGAATCATACATATTACTAAAAACCTATATTTTAGACATAAAATATCATCATATTACAGACATGATTCCATATTTACAAATCTATCTATTTTCATACAAAAATCTACCTTTTTAGCGTCTTTTAAGCAACATAAACGTGGCATACACTTAACCTAAATAACACTTTTAGACCTGATTATTATTATCATAAAACATCACTTTTATCATCATATTTCCAGATTTCAAACAATCTAAATGATCCATGCTAAAACCCTAGTTTAAATCATGCTTTTGGACAACAATCTTTAGCAATAAACACCTAAACCATCAATTCAATGATCCATGCATAAACTAACATGTTTTTATGCAATAATATATCATTATTTACTGTTTGAAACAAACCATAACAAAATATTTGATTGCATGTAAAGATCAAGCCCTAATTCATCACTTTTTGCAAGATATGAACCTGTAAACATACATGCATATACACGACATCCATTCATACAAATAAATCCATGAAAATCTTCAATAAAGACCCATTATCTGCTAATTTTAATAGTTCATAAAAATCCTTTTATTAAAGGTGAACAATACTTGCAAAAATCAAAGCCTTCTTTAAGAAAAGTAAAGAAAGAGATGGAGATTCATACCACTTGACTAAATCAAGGAGAATACTAGAGAAATGCAAGATGATGGATGGTTTTCTAGAGTATTTGGCTCCACAACTCTTGAATCTTCAAGAAAATGCTCCAAGAACACCAAAAACTCAAGAACACTTGAAAGAACACTTAGAGAAAAGATGATAGAAAGGTGTGGAATTGAAGTATGAAATTGATGTGGTATTTATAGGGGTGGGGGGGGTGGAATTCGGCCCAAAGAGAGAGAGAGAGGGCGAGAGAGTGAGGTGACATCTTTCATTCAAATTTCATGCAAGTTGAATGATCAAATGTGGTGGAGTGTAGTTTTGTACAAAGTGTGTAAGGAATCAAATGAGTGTGTTTAACACTTGATTAGGGTGTAGGACCCACTTTTTATGGCTGATTTTTGGGAGAAAGAAAAGATGCCATCTTTTATTTTATAAACCTCTACACACATGTAGGTGATCTTTTATAAAACCACAACACTTTTATAAAATTCTACCACTTTAAACATGGTTTTTCATCAAAATAAAAGTAAATAAAATACCCACTAATTATTTGCTATCATAATTAGTAAAAATAATATTTTTTGCTAACAGTTCATTTTAACTCATCTTGTACCGGTTAAAACGCAACGAAAATCCCTAAAAGCAATATTTAACAAGTAGCACATAATTTTCACATATAATCCACTAATATAAACTACTTTATATAGTTTTCATCAAAAATGATATTTTAAATTAACAGGGTCGTCACCAACGCTAAATACGGACATTTTACCGATACGCGGTACCGAAATTCCTGAAATTTCATGAAATGCAAACCTATGCATACGAAGGGATTTGCTAGACTTTATAATGACCTAATTAACTGAAATTAAGTCTAAGACACACATAATTAAATTATAAACGCGTTTTAAGGTTATACGGTAAATAACCTGAAAATTGCCGGATGTCACAATTGTGTAATACCACGTCTGGTCATTTTGTTATACCACGTCTGGTCATTATGTAATTAGTCAGGTCATTGTGTAATACAAGTTCATTGTGTGATATAAGTTCATTGTGTAATTAGTCAGGTCATTGTGTAATACAAGTTCATTGTATAATTAGTTAGGTCATCGTGTAATTAGTCTGGGTCATTGTGTAATACAAGTTCA
This sequence comes from Smallanthus sonchifolius, assembly GCA_023525975.1. NCBI lineage: Eukaryota > Viridiplantae > Streptophyta > Magnoliopsida > Asterales > Asteraceae > Smallanthus > Smallanthus sonchifolius. The sequence goes on from CM042028.1 coordinate 58,009,648, forward strand.
TTGTGTAATACCACGCCTAGTCATTGTGTAATACAAGTTCAATGTGTAATAAAAGTTCATTGTGTAATTAGTCAGGTCATTGTGTAATACAAGTTCATTGTGTAATACCACGTCTGGTCATTGTGTAATACCACGTCTGGTCATTGTGTAATTAGTCAGGTCATTGTGTAATACAAGTTCATTGTATAATTAGTCAGGTCATTGTGTAATACAAGTTCATTGTGTAATTAGTCAGGTCATTGTGTAATACAAGTTCATTGTGTAATAACCTGGTATATTACACAATGACCATTATGCCCTCCCTTTAAAAACAATAAAAGGGCACATGTCAAGCCCAGAATCCTTCTTACCCTTCTTATTTTTAAGACCCTTTTTACTATAACCTAACCCTATATATATATAGGGATTAGATCATTTAAGAACTCTCAAATAATTTGAGAACTCTAAGAACTCCTCTCAACCAATCAATTTATTTACATTTATTCTAATTATTTTATGAAAGTAAGGGTAATTATGTTATTTTTTTTTCTTATTCAAGTTAACCCATGATCTAAATCATCCATATTTTTCTCTGATTTTCTTCATACGCTTACAGACCCATTCTTGCGTATGTTCCTGGTTCGTATGTTCCTTATGTCAGATCAATTCTTTTCAATCCAACCATTTTATATCTCAAAATCATTGTATATGCCCACCGATTCAAGAAAAAAAATTGCCACGTTCAATTTTATTTAATTTTCTTATAGTTTTCGTGTATTATTTTCCTTATATTAATGTTTTTTGAAAGGCCCGTTTCCCGTGACCTCACGCGTTGGATTTACTCATAAACATAGTCATAAATACTGAACTTTTAATTAAAAACATTTAACATAGCGGAAGCGTACATCATTTTATTACATAAACAGCGGAAGTCTTAACATATAAAAGAAACATTTTTCTAGCACGTAAGCATTAAAACAGGATGTCAGTCTTGTGTCAGGTAGCCGTCATGCCATCGCCCGTCCTTACTTCTTATTACTTGAAATGTATACTATAGTTTTAGGCAGTCAAGTATAATCATTAATTCTTTTTAAGTATTCGTATATGCATATGTATAAATATATATAAATACTCATTTACTCAATCATTTGCCTTCATTTATCATTCATATGTGAGCACATGATTACATGTATTCACCTTCACATTCGTTAAGCATTCTTTGGTCATTCACATAAGGGTGATCAAACCAACATTGAAAGGCGTAAGTCACATAGACAGACGCCCGTCCTACCGTCATAGTCCGTCCTCCATGATCGTACGGATTCCTTCGACCATACGTCATGCTATACCGTCCGGATTCCTTCGACCGGCCGTCTTCACCGTTCTACCGTCGTAGACCATATTATTCGTCCGTCTGCCCTAAGGCATCCGTTTCCCACGTGACTATTATTTATGCAACCGTTCTACATAATATAAGGCAATTGCTTCGACCGTCCATTAATGCCTTTCATACGTCCTAGCTGATGAAGGAACGTATTTGTCCCGATTGCACAATAGTCACGTGGTCGTCCGTCTACCGAAGTAGCCGTTATCATCGAAGCGTACATAACGTTTACATACATTCATAACATGCAATATATAAAATATAAAGCAAGATTTCATTCGTTTACGTTATGCCATTCGTTCAGTTCATTCTTTGTATACATACGTTTCATTCTTGTTTATCATTCTTTTACGTATGATCACATTAACATTCATATATATATATATATATATATATATATACACACACACACACACATATGATCACATTGGCATTCATAACATTCGTTCATTTCATTCTTTGTATACATACGTTTCATTCTTATTCATCATTCTTTTACGTATGATCACATTAACATTCATATGTAAAAGAATGATGAATAAGAATGAAACGTATGTATACAAAGAATGAAATGAACGAATGTTATGAATGCCAATGTGATCATATGTGATATATATATATATATATATATATATATATATATATATATATATATATATATATATATATGAATGGGGAGGGGATCGGTGGGGTAGGGTTAGGTTTTTGGGTGGGGGTGGGGTGGGGGGTTTAGGTTTTTGAGGGTGGGTTAGGTTTTTAGGGTGATACTACACATATGCAGTATTGAAAAAAAGAAAAAAAAAACGAGTTAATTCTTATTTTTTTAACGTTATTTATACTCAAATGAAAGATAAAGAAATTCTTGATTTAATGGTACGATTTAAAAAAAAAATAATAACATATACAAAGATAGAAATGTTTAAAGATTTATATATTTTAAGTTCCAATTTTACCCTTTCCCTTTAAAATTCCACCCTTCTTTTCTTAGTGGTTCTCTAGTTCTCTCATTAAAATGAGTTCTCTCATGAACCTAACCCTATATATAAGATGGGGAGCGGTCCTCCTTTGCAAACCCAACATTCACAGTTATAAAAAAGATAAAAAAATATGCTCTTACTCTAGTGGGAGCTTTAAGACTGGATCCAATTGGACCAGTCTAGATTTCGAAATACAAGCGTTAATCAACGCTTTAGAAAAATTCAAACTGTTTTTACATAAAGACTTTACAGTCAGAACAGACTGCGAAGCAATAGTTAAATTTATAAAAAACAATCAAAGCAAAAATATAAATAGAACAAGAAGGGTAAATTTACAGAATATTATCCAAGGTAGTGGGTATACTATACAGTTTGAACACATTAAAGGAAAGGATAACGGGATAGCAGATTTATTATCCCGAAACATTAACAAAATGCTTTTTTCAGATGGATAAAAAACGAGGAAAAGAAAAGATGGTCATCAGACCAACACAGTCTAGACAGAGTCCATCACCGATGAGTACTTCATCCAATGAGGACGAAACAGAAAAAATTATGAGCCAGGCTATAAAAGCCGACAAAATAGAAACTACTAGACAGTTACCTCCTCATTTCTTTTACACACAGCCTCCACAAAACCCCATACCTCCCTCTTATTTCCTTACACAACCAATACAAAACACTACCATCTACCCAAAAACTCCAAATAAGCCTACACCCCAAAAACCTACATCTTCCTCCCCAGTTCTACTATATCTTTCGGCTCTTACGCCTTACAAATCTGTACAGACCATCATACAAAGTTTCGCCCCATTGGTGGCGTTAAGCTAACAGAAAAACATCAATGTTTACTAGACAACCTTTGGCATATCCAGACCATGCCCCACGCCTCTTCTTTCAAAGTACAAATTCTAACAGCGAAGGAGATGGAACCTGTCTCCTCCTCCTTCAGATCAATCTCAAACAGACAGACATGCCACAAGACCTAATTCTTCAATTTTACCACAACGGTATGATTGATTACCTCGAATTAGGGTTAGATGCTAAAACAGAAGGCATCATAAATCTTTTTGGCGAGAAATTCATTATCGCCACAAGTACACATATATACCCTCCATACATTGGTTGTAAGTTCTTTTCTTCCCTTCCTTATGCCAATGACCACACATACAGACCTGCAAGGAAAAGGGTGTTCATTAGCCATAAACGAAAAGAATACCTGAAAAAGCTAGCAGTTAAACAAGAGATCATCTTCTCAGACCTTTACTGGGTCGACAACCTAGCTAGCCTACAAACTAAATCCACAGATCAGTAAAGGGATACCAAACTTTTCATCACCCAAAACCAACAGACTCCACAATTACCTTCTGGCTTTCACCGGGAGGATTTTCACCTCATCGCCGAAGGACATTACATACAGATTTAGAGGGAAGGGTTCAAATGCTAACCGAGTTTTTATGCGATGACCATGCTAACCACTATAAAAAAATCACATAATTTATAAATTATTTTTTCTTTTAATTGTTAAAATAGTATTTAAGTATCTTAAATAAATTTTTTGAACGTAAATACTGAAATGATGAGTTTTACGTATGCGTACCAAATAATGTTACATATACGTGGCACATAGTGTTTACATATATGTAACATTAACATAATGATAATTGATACATATACGTATTACTATGTTTGAGAGTGGTTATCATGGTTAAAACACTCATCCAATGGTTGCTTTAATCTCAAACACACCAGATGTTGCCATGTGTCTACCTTATTATTTTATATGAAAAGGGCATAATAGTCATTTAACACACAACATAAAATTCAGATTTATTAAGAATCTGACATGTGTCACCTTCTCTCTTCAATTAAGTTCCCCTTTTTTTAATAAAAAGATTCCCGAATTGTTTTAAAAAGCTTGATAACTTTTTTATTTTATGTTATTTTTTTTTTCAAAAAATGCACCATTAAACTTATCACATTTTTCTCTTTAATTCCATTATAATTTCGTCGTTTTTTTTTTCAGACGTCCGTAATTACATTGGTGTAACTACCGGTTAGATTAGTGTAACGCACATTGTGTAATACTCTAGTTATATTGGTTCAGGCCTTCAAACACTTACATTAATGTAATAACATATTTACATTAGTGTATTAACCTATTTACATTAGTGTAATAACCAAGTGTAATTATCTATTTACATAAGTGTCACAAACAAAAAATAAATATAAAATTAGCACACTTTGCTTATACATCCAAAGAAACTGTAAAAACAAATAACAATAAAAATGCTTATCAACAACCGCTCCTTCATCTAAAAAGTTTATATCTAAAAATAATAATAAAAATGCTTATCAACAACCGCAACCTAAGAATGTTTTTTTTACAGTGTTTACAATTAAATCCAAAGTATTTTTTACAATGAAAAACATAGAAAAATAGATTCTAATTACAAATATTTCAAGAATACGTGGGGATACCTTTTTTTAACTGTCCCTTCAAAAAAAATTTCTTCATGCTTGTACCCTCATATTCTAATACAAGAGTAATTTCAACATCCTCCTTTCTACCTATGTATGTATATAGAATAACATTCAAACTATTCACACCATTCTATGCATAAAAAACGTTAAACTATAGCCAAAAAAAAATTAAAATATATTGGGCATACCTTTTTTTTTTACTTCTTCTTCCCATTGTTTTTCTTAATGATCCTTACTTCAAAATCAAATTCCTCTAAAATTGTATCATGCTGTATGAGGTTATCTTTCTCATCATCAATACCTATTACATGTATTTAACTATTAGTATTTTTTTTCAATAACATTCAAACAGTTTACATCAATGTAAACTAACAAAAATTATATTTGAACATTATAAATCTACAAAAAATTGGGTATACCTTGATCGGAATTCTTCTCCATACTTGGAAAAGTTGATTATGTTCTTCATTAAACCCAAATCTTGAAATAAAAGTTTAATTAAAGGGAAATTGGTTCATTATAGAATACCACGGATAGAAAAATATTACTTAAAGAACCACAAAATCAAAACAATAAATATGTCAAAAAGAATCAAATTCAATTACATCAGAAATTTAAAAAAAAAAAGAAAAAAAAACGTACATCAGATACTAAAAAGCCATAAAAAACATTAATTCATATATATTATAGCAATTGATATCAAAACCCTAAATCTTCTTAATTCATATATATGTTGCAGCATTAATTCATATATGTTGCAGAAAAAACCCCAAAAGTAAACCAAGAAGATAATTAGGAAGCAAAATAAAACTCACAAAAAAGGAAAAAAAAGAAGCAAAATTAAGCAAATCGGACCTGCAAATCAACACAAATCCGAATCCCTATTCCAGATCCATGATTAGTTTCTGCAACTCTCGCCCCTGTTCCAGATCCATGAATACAGACCTGTAAATCAACATAAATCGGGCAGCCAAACAACCACGACAGTCAAACGGTGAACCCATACACTAATCTGATAGATATTTCAACAGATAGATACTAGATAGATGTATAGAGATGGAGAGAGTACCAATTGTGCTACAGTAGGCTCGATTAGGGAGCCGGAAGCACCGGAATAATGAGCTGCGGCGGCGGATGAAGACGAAGAGGATGACGGACCCATTAGGTATAGCAGTTTGGGGGAAATCAAAAGGCTAAGGTTTTGATTTTGATGGTGGCGGAGACTGGCGGAGTGGGAGGGTGGTTGTTGAGTAACGAGAGACGAGGAAGAGAAGAAGGGCACGGGTGCTTGTTGAGTGGGAGGGTGCTTCTTCTCTGCTTTTTGGCTTTAGATTAGAGTTGAGAGATTTTGTAGAGAGAGAGATGAGCGTTGGTATGGTGTCTGACAGTATAGGGAAACTAAAAAAAAGTAAAATATCCAATTTGTCCTTAATCTCATCATCGTCATTTATTTTTTAGAGAATTAATCTAGTTCACTCATTCAATATTAATCATATTAATCAACCATTAGATTAGAGTTTTAAGGTTTTTCTATGGGGAGTGGGTTTTAATTTGAACCTCTCCCTATATATATAGGGTTAGGTTTATGAGAGAACTCATTTTAATGAGAGAACTAGAGAACCACTAAGAAAAGAAGGGTGGAGTTTTAAAGGGAAATGGTAGAATTGGAACTTAAAATATATAAATCTTTAAACATTTCTATCTTTTGCATACGTTATTATTTTTTTAAAAAAATCGCACCATTAAATCACGTATGATCACATTGGCATTCTTAACATCCGTTCATTTAGTGTATACACTTCAGCCCCAAAACATTTAAAATAATTTGCACATAACATATAGGGGGCACATATAACTCACCTGATAAGCGGGTCCTGAGATACTCTCACCGGTCAGTATGCGTCTCTAGGTGTCACACACAATCTGTATAAATCATTCGTATAAGTTAAGGTAACTGACATAACCTGACGCTTTGTTTCTATCTTTAGGGTTTGGCGAACTTAAATAAATTCGCCCTACATTGATTTAAGCGAACTTAGTAGTTTCGCTAACACAAGTCTTCCTTCCCAAACAACCCAATCCCTAAAGAGGACGTCCATATTTATAAAATATACTTCTTTAGTCGTAATGGAAATTGAACAGAGTCCCGTTTGTTTTTATCTAAAACCCGACAATAATAATTGTCCATTTCCTTTATTAAATCATTATAATCAATAGTCCACAATAATCGAGTTTTAACTCTAGCCTCGATATCTGTGTATACTTTTATCAAATACTATAATAAATCCTTGCCGGTTATTATTTATTAAATAAAGTCATTGTTATACGTCCTCAAATACATTACTCGTAACCCGACTAATCATAGCATTTAATTTCTACGAGTTTTAAAGGATATACCTTCCCGAACACGATCCCGAACTATAACCGAGACCTGACCCGAGCCGTATCCATCTTTATCATTATGTAATTATCATCATCATAGATCATTATCATCATCATCATCATCATAGTTCATTATCATCATCATCATCATCATCAACAACATCATCATCATCATCATCATCATCATCATCATCATCATCGAAACTATTATCTAATACTCTATCATCGAAACTACTCTCTTGAACTCCCTTTAACCGAAACTATTATCTTGAACTCCCCTTTAACCGAAACTACATCACCACCACTGCTCGAAACTACCATCTTTCGTTAACCGCTGTTCGCAGCTCCATAAACCACCATCGCGAGTCTGTGGTCGGCCACCATCCCCACCGTAGAGCTTTCCGCCATTGCCAAGACTAGAAACTACCTGTTGCTGAGCTACCACTACCCGAAACTACTTGATGCTGCTGCTGCTGCCGGAGCTATGGCAGCAGCTCCTACCTTCTGTTACCATAACCTTGTCACCCACTTCGTCTTCATCATCGTAGAATCATCATCACCCTCATCGAATCATCTTCATCCTCATAGAATCATTATCATCGTACCATTTCAAGACTGCTACTGCTTTGCACCCCCGCTGTTAACCACCGTTCGCACCACCATCATCCACCATCCTTACGTAACCTCCTTCGCCGTCGTGAACGAACCAAGGCCGTCGGCCTCACCTCCCTCTTGTGTGCGCGACACAGGTCTAGCAAGATCTTCCTGTGATCGCCTTCTGCTATCCCGTGCCTGATACTTCCAAAAGAATCCGAGCAACACCTACATGTCATGTCGGGATTATGGTTTCATGGCGGCGACGATGCGCTTCATGGACATAGAACGAAAGGGTGGAGGAGGAAATGGATTATGGCGGCCGGAACAAATGGATAATGGGGTTTAGGTTTAAATAAACTTTTCTATTTTCCCCCCTCAACTTTGTATCAATTGCATTTTCAGTTTTCAATTCATTTAGTTGTTAATTTACGTACCATACTTTCGCTATTTGACAAACTCAGTCCTAAACGAATCTCGTGTTTTAAGTAAATAGAATTTGGGATGTTACAAGTCTACCCACCTTATAAGAATTTCGTCCTCGAAATTCGGTGCCTCTTATACATGAATAAAGTCTGTTTCTCATGACTATGTTGTCTCTTAGGTTCCTCTGAGCTCACCTGTTATGCTTCATGAAAGTAATATGAACATTCGATGCCACATGTGAACTGCGTGTAGTTAGGGTTTACAATTTACTACTACACCTTCCTTTTTGTCATGAATACTTCTTATGTTGATTTGAACGGTATAACCTACTTTAATCTGATGCACCTCTCGCGGGCAGACTTAACTTGAGTCTACTAGACACTTGTGTGAATTGTGTGAATTTGTCATGCTCGACGGGCCACGAACTCTCTTCAACACTTAGGAGCGTCTCTTTGGTATCTTAGTATCCTGTTTAAATTGTCTACTCTGTTCTATAGGCAGTTGTTATCAACCTCTTTCTAAACCGCTTTGGTTATTACGTGTACCTCATAAATTATCCTTAGTGCATTCGCCCACGAAGGGCCATACCATGCCGTTCCCGAATGAATCATACCATATCGTTCCCGAATGGGTCCTGCTATCTCGTTCCCGAAGGAACCATGTCAGTTCGTTCCGGAAGGAACCATATCGTTTCGTTCCCGAAGGAACTACATTGTTTCGTTCCTGAAGGAACCATGTCGAACATTACTCTATCATACTCAAACTTGTCAGGAAGGTATTTATTCAGACGGAATACTAGGTATACAATCTTTACATTCATTTTCCTGTACACGTAACTCCCTTCTTGTCTTTCTTTAAAGCATACTCGTCATGGTTTCTCATTTCTCATCATTAGTCTAATACGCATTATTATTTCTTTATATCATTGAATGGTCTTAGGGTTTGGAACCCCTTGTAACCAAAAGATATATTTTCTAACATTTCGTGATCGTTAACTGATGTCGTCTAGACGGTCTATATAAAACTAACAAATAAAACCTAATCTAGACTCTCTAGCTTTAAATTTATAAAACCTAGACTCGACCTAATACTAGACCACACAACCGGCAAGTGTACCGATCAATGTAATATAGCCTAACGAAGTCCGGATATCGAACCCAAGAGACACTGAATAACTATACTAGACTCTGACTCGGACTAAAGATTAAATGGTTTGGGGTGTTTACTACACTAATGTAACACCAGGCCAATTCCGAGGTCCTAATTTGCCAACTTTGAACCCTAGGGGTTGGATTTGCCAAGTCCCCAAATTAAAAGGGTTGAAAATGAAAAAAAATTAAAATTGGTCAGGTAGCGGACCGCTATCATTAATCTTAACGGTCCGCTAAGGCTGCATGGTTGGGTGGCAGACCGCCACTACTGAGGTAACGGTCCGCTAGACGCAATCCAGCCGCACTTTCTCGTGATGCCACGTGTCCAGTGACTCAGCCAGAAATTCTGACGCGTGTCTTGGTGGCGGACCGCCACGCCCTCCGTAACGGTCCGCCAGCCGCCAATTGAGGTTTGGTCCAATCAGGAGTTGACGTTTAGGGCTGACGCAGGCGTCTGGGCGGTTACGGACCGCCACGCTCCTGTGTAACGGTCCGCTACGGGTCCATTTCAGGCCTATAAATAGATGGCATCGATTCTCCATTTGAGAGCATCCAAAGCCATCATAACTCTCCCACTTATCTGAAATCTGACCAACCTCGGTTCTCGTGCCATCGTTTCGGTAATTTGACTGACTTTCGCTTATTTCCGCACTTTCGCTTATTTCTGAATTCGTGCGTTAAGATACTAACTTGAATTAGAACTTGCTTTAAGGTTTACACTAGCACTCAAGGACTACCCCTGAGATAAGCCAAGCTACTGTTAAGGTGAATATGTTTATCTGTTTTTATCTTCAAAACTTTGAAAGTTTTACGTTAACGAAAATGGCAATACTTGTATTAAAAAGTTTGATGCATAAGGGTGTCTATGTAAAACATTCAGGCCATAAGTGTACGTAAAACTTGATCAAGGGATACATGCTTTATGGGTGAAATTCCCATATTGGGGCTGGTAATTGTCTGTAACCGGATGTAAGACGGGGTCTCAGTTAAGGGAAATCGCGTAAGTAAGTCTACAAATGCCAGCAGTCCTTTTACAGAAATTATTGGTATATACCGTGGTTGTACACTCAGATGAAATAGTTCTACTGAATGATAGATTGTACCCATATTATGGTTAAATGTTTTGATACTGTATTTGCCAACTGGAACTGGTCATGATAATCATGTTCACCAGCTTTCGCGCTGACGTTTTATTTTCCAAAATGTTTTCAGGTAATCAATGATTATCTATAAGACTAGTCCTACGAGATAGTCTTAGGGGATAAATGTGTACATAAAAGGATTTTAACAGGGTTATGTGCTGCTAGCATGGAGATAACTCTGCAGGAATGAAAACAAGAGGAGATGTTAGGAAGATGTATTCCTAGACATGGATACTCCCTTGTTATGCACATGGTTAGGTGCCGGAAGGTAAAACCCTTAGATACTAATGCTGGTATAGCTTGGTATTGGACAGGGTTAACTCCCCAGGCACAGGCCAACTACCTTGTGGCTCTAGTTTTACCCTGCTTACGCAGGTGACATGTAAATGGTCGTGGACCATTGTTTTTATGTACAGAAAAAGGGGTATTTAAATCCCCAGTGAAATGAAAAGATATTTTATCCCCGGATTTGGAAAATATGCAATATCAACCCACAGGTTGAGATTTATTACAAGTTTGATCCGAAAGTATTTCCGCTGCTAAACTAACTCTGATTTTATAAATAAAATAAGATTGGAGGTGCCAATCTGGTCGCACGCCCGGGGTGTCCTGAAACCGGGGTGTGACAAGTTGGTATCAGAGCCCAAGGTTTTAGCGAAGTAGATACTAGTCTTAGTATCTAAGCTTTAACCATTGTTTAAATTATTATGCCTCAAAGATTAAGATAAGGATACTGGCTTTAGTATCTAAGTTTTGATCAACATGAGGACAGAATGCTTATTAAAGTAGTTACGAATATTTAAAGATTTCTGGATGACTGAAGAACATAGTTTTCCTAATTACGATCCTAATCGTCCGATCAAGCAAGAATCTCCTGAATATCCTGTCTATGGATCTCAGATGATGCCAATCTCATTTCCTGATGATAGCGATCCTTTCGTTATAAATCTAGATACTCCTACACCTGAGCATCATCCCTTATCATATAATACTGAGAGTTCTTGGATGAATGCTGGTTCTGACTTTAGTAACTGGCAATATGATACGTCCCAAAAGCCTCGAATGAAAGTGAGAATGCCTACTGAGAAAATTTCTATTCCAGTTAGTGAAATGGAGGAATTTTATCAAAATACACCAGTAGAGGAAACATCCGAAGAATCTCATCAGTATACTTCTGTATCTGAAAATCCGAAGGATTCTCCCTTTTATAATCCTGAGTCTCCTGTTCTTTATGATCCCTATGTTATTCCTGAACCTTTATACACTAGTCCTTATAAGAATTATTTCCAAGCACCACCAGGGTATCAAACGCCTATATTGATATAATGGTTGGTCTTCGTGAACCTCCGCCTAAGTATGGGTATGAATACAATATGCCTTCATCTCCCATAGAATGTTTAGATCGTTCGTTATGCCAAACGGATGAAATAAACATGGAAAGAATTATGAACAAGGTGAGGACACAATTTTATGGACAAAAGGTTTACGAACATGGGGAGAATCTGATGATCCTTGGATCTGAGCTAATGAAAGATTAATTTGATATATTGTATTTTGTTGTTATTTATAATATCTTTTAAAAGTTATTTGTTTTATTATACAGAGATGGTTGAAAAAGGCAAGGGTCCTAGTTTTTTTTTGAAAATTTGCGCCCTCTAATTATTTTGAACGTAAAACTAACGATTCAACTATAGAAGATAATGAAGAAACTGAAAGTTCAACTTTCCGAAGTCTAGAAGAAATAGGGAATCCTAGTATTCCTTATAAACCTTCTATCAGTTATCATTCTGCTCCTACTGCAGGAAGTTATAACATTACTCCAATCTACTCACATAATTTTCATGAAAGACTTCCCGAAATACCTTATGAAAATAAATATATTTTCGAAGATGAAGAGCGAGAAGATTCTAATAAACCTTTTATCCCTTATCATGAGACAGTTCAAATTCCTATTCCTTATGTGAATGAAGAGGTATGTGGAATCGTAAGGGAACGAATACTGTTAAATCGAATAGCTGAACTTGAGCAAGAGAAAGCAGAAATAGAAGCACAGAATATTCTTCTTGTCCAAGCTTTAGAAGAAAAGAATTATAATAATTACTAAAAACAATGAATTTTGTATATGTATTTTCTTGTATAAATTTCAATAATAAAAAGGTCTATATTGATTCCAATCTTGTCTATTTCTAGAATGTCGAAAAGTGGACCATCAAGTAACACTCGTGGTAAAAAGAAACAAATGATCGAAAACGATGCTGCTGAAATTCAGAAGGCAGATATAACAAAAATGATCGATGTCGGAATAGAGAAAGCAATTCCTAAAATAGTAGCAGCTATAGAAGAAAGCAAAGCTGCTAAGAAACGAGATTCCATATTGCAAAAGTCTAAAACAAGGGAAACTGAGAATGAAGTCTCTACCCCTCACTTTTCAAAACATACTGAGGGAGGTCACTCAAATTTCCATAATAAATACACTAAGAGAACATACCAGGAAAGTCATGATTCCTCTATGGCTATTCCTAAGGAAGGGTATGATTCTGCATACAAGAAACAGAGAAATCTTGGATGCACGTACAAAAATTTTCAGGATTGCAAACCATATGAATTTGCAGGAAGAGAAGGAGCAATAACAGCACTAAGATGGCTTGAGAAAACTGAGTCGGTGCTAGCTATAAGTAAATGCCTTGAGGAAGACAAGGTACTTAATGCTTCAAATCTATTTAGAGACCAAGCCTTAGAATGGTGGAATCAAGTAATATCTGCCAAAGGGAGAGACAGGGCTTATGACATGGGTTGGTCTGTCTTTAAAGAAAGAGTGGAGAAGAAGTTTTGTCCCATGAATGAGAGGGAGAAGATTGAGCACAATTTTCTGAACTTGAGGATAGTAGGAACAAACCATCAAGATTATGTAACCAAGTTGTTCGAATATGCTAGGTTAGTACCTCACCTTGCAACTCCTGAATCGAACCTCATTAAGAGATATATTTGGGGTTTAGTCTTGGAAATTAGAGACTTAGTAAAAGCCTCTAAACCTGAATCAATGAACGATGCCATTGAACTTGGTGCTATGCTTACGGATGGATTGATAAGAAATAGATAGGAGCTGAAAAAGAAGGATAATACGCACCAAAACAAAAACGAGCAGAAACGATCTGAAAATAATTTAAGTCGTAAAGATACTCGTCCCCCTGCTGTAGAATGCCGATTATGCAAGAAGAGGCATTTTGGAAAATGTGGTGCAAGACCTTTTTGCAACATAAGTAAAATTTCTGGGCACTCTACTGAGAACTGTTATAAAAACAGAAAGCCCATTGTTTGCTATGGCTGTGGAGAACTGGGTCACATAAGGACCCAATGCCCGAAGACAAAAGAAGCAGGAACATCGAGAGCAAAACCTGCTGAAGGCGTTAAGAAAAATGTCAGGGCATTTGTTTTGAATGCAAATGAAGCAGCCAAAATGCCAGATGTAATTACTGGTACGTTTCTTGTCGACAATATCTATGCAAAGGTTTTATTTGATTCTGGTGCAAATCAAAGCTTTATAGATATTAAATTCTGTAAGCTATTAGATAAACCTTTAGCTAGATTAGACAAATCTTACGAAGTCGAAACTGCTAACGGGGATTTAGTTAAAATTTCTAATTCCTTGAATGAATGTAAGATTTCTATATACGAACATGTCCTACCTGTGCAATGGTTGCCCATGACTTTAGCCGGATTTGACATTGTTCCAGGAATGGATTGATTATCTTCCAACCAAGCCCAAGTAAATTGCGACAAGAAATTTATAGAAATCCATGTGCCTGATGGTAAGATAATTACTATCAAAGGAGACAATTGTTCCAATCCAATTGGAATTATATCACTCCTTAAGGCAACAAAATATTTGAACAAAGGATGCTTAGCATACCTTGTGTCAGTTACAACCAACAAAGAAACAAAGCCTTTAGAAAAAGTACCTGTAGTATCTGAGTATCCGGAAGTATTCCCGGAGGAACTACCAGGATTACCGCCAGGTTGAGAAGTGGAGTTTAGAATAAATCTAGTACCGGGAACAGCTCCAATAGCTAAAGCCCCGTATAGATTAGCACCCACAGAAATGGCGGAATTAAAGAAACAACTTGAAGAGTTGTTAAACAAAGGATTTATAAGACCAAGTTCTTCCCCGTGGGGAGATCCAGTATTATTTGTTAAAAAGAGAGACGGATCAATGCGTATGTGTATTGATTACCGTGAGCTGAATAAGGTCACAATCAAAAACAGATATCCACTTCCCCGAATTGATGATCTATTTAATCAGCTTCAAGGAGCATGTTGTTTTTCAAAGATCGATCTTCGTTCAGGATATCATCAATTAAAGGTACAAGAAGAAGACATATCCAAGACTGCATTTAGAACAAGATACGGACATTATGAGTTCACTGTAATGCCGTTTGGACTCACTAATGCTCCTGCAGCATTTATGGATATGATGAATCGAATCTGCAAACCTTATTTGGATAAATTTGTTATCGTATTCATAGACGATATACTTATTTACTCTAAAAGTAAGGAAGAACATGCAGAACACTTAAAAGTAATTTTTGAATTACTTAAAAATGAGAAATTGTATGCCAAATTCTCAAAATGTGAATTTTGGTTATCTGAAGTTCATTTTCTTGGACATATAATAAATGCCAACGGAATTCAAGTCGATCCTGCTAAGATAGAAGCAATTGTTAAATAGGAAATTCCAAAGTCGCCGACCGAAGTTCGGAGTTTCTTAGGTTTGGCGGGATATTACCGAAGATTTATCCAGGACTTTTCCCGAATTGCTGTTCCTCTTACTTCATTAACAAGAAAAGCTGTGAAATATGAATGGGGACCAAAGCAGGAAGAAGCTTTTAAAATACTAAAACAAAAGTTAACCAATGCTCCAATACTGGCTTTGTTAGATGGAACTGAAAACTTTGTAGTTTATTGTGATGCCTCACACACCGGTCTTGGTAGTGTGTTAATGCAAAGAAACAAAGTCATTGCATATGCATCTCGGCAATTGAAAACTCATGAACGGAACTATACAACTCATGATTTAGAGTTAGATGCCATAATTTTTGCATTAAAGTTATGGAGACACTATCTCTATGGAGTCATGTTCACTGTGTTCACTGATCATAAAAGTTTAAAACATATCTTTGATCAGAAAGAGTTAAACATGAGACAGAGAAGGTGGTTAGAAATCTTAAGTGATTATGACTGTGAAATCTGTTATCATGAAGGTAAAGCTAATGTTGTAGCTGATGCCTTAAGCCGAAAAGAAAGAAAAAAGCCTAAAAGAGTGCGTGCTTTAAGACTCGAATTGAAATTCGATCTCTTTGAACATATTAAAGAAGCATAGAAATTGACCTTAGAAGAAACTAACATTGAACAAGAAAAGCTGGGGAAAATGATTAATCAATTAATCAAAGGAAGTGACAACCTTCTACGAATGAATAACCGAGTATGGGTGCCGATGATAGGAGATCTTCAAGAGAAAATCCTTGAAGAAACTCATAAATCAAAATATACCATGCACCCAGGAGGCGATAAAATGTATAAAATTCTGAGGCCAGATTACCGGTGGATTGGAATGAAAAAGCTTATTGCTTCCTATGTTGCAAAATGTTTAACTTGTTCACAAGTTAAGGCTGAACACCAGAAACCTTCTGGATTATTGCAACAACTTGAAATTCCTGTTTGGAAATGGGAAATGATAACTATGGACTTCGGTACAAAACTTCCCCGCACGAGTCATGGGAATGATGCTATCTGGGTTATCATTGATAGGCTGACTAAGTCTGCCTATTTTCTTCCGATGAAAGAAACTTATAGCATGGATAAGTTGGCACAAATGTATGTCAATGAAATCGTATCATTACATGGTGTACCTTTATCCATAGTGTCAGATAGAGACCGTCGTTTTACGTCTCGATTCTGGCAAAGCTTCCAGAATGCTCTTGGAACACGATTAAATCTTAGCACTGCTTATCACCCTCAAACGGATGGTCAGAGTGAAAGAACAATACAAACTCTGGAGGATATGCTTCGAGCTTGTGTAATAGACTTTGGAGGAAGTTGGGACGACCACTTACCTCTAATGGAATTTTCGTATAATAATAGCTATCACACAAGTATTCAAGCTGCCCCATTTGAAGCCTTGTATGGCAGAAAATGCAGAACTCCTGTCTGCTGGGCAGAGATTGGAGAAAATCAATTGTCAGGTCCTGAAATAGTTCAGGAAACAACTGACAAAGTATTACGAATTCGTGAACATTTGAAAACGGCTCGTGATAGACAGAAAAGTTATGCTGATAAGCGTCGTAATCCGTTAGAATTTTCTGTGGACGATCATGTGTTATTAAAAGTTTCACCTTGGAAGGGTGTAGTACGATTTGGAAAGAAGGGAAAACTTAGTCCAAGATTCGTTGGACCATTCAAAATTCTGAAAAGAATCGGACCGGTCGCCTATCAACTTGAATTGCCAGAGGAAATGAACGGTGTTCATGATGTATTTCATGTATCAAACCTGCGAAAGTGTTTGACCGATAAATCTTTAATAATGCCTCTGTAGGATGTAGAGGTAGATCCAAATCTGAAATTCATTGAACAACCTCTGCAAATTGAGGATCGTCAGGTTAAAAAGCTGAAAAGGAAGAGGCTGGTGTTGGTAAAAGTAAGATGGAACTCCAGACGTGGACCTGAGTTCACATGGGAACTAGAGAGTGAAATGAAAAAGAAATATCCGCACCTGTTCTAATAAATCTCGAGGACGAGATTTGAATAAAGGTGGGGAGGATGTAACACTAGGCCAATTCCGAGGTCCTAATTTGCCAACTTTGAACCCTAGGGGTTGGATTTGCCAAGTCCCCAAATTAAAAGGGTTGAAAATGAAAAAAAATTGAAATCGGTCCGGTAGCGGACTGCTACCATTAATCTTAACGGTCCGCTAAGGCTACAGGGTTGGGTGGCGGACCGCCACTACTGAGGTAACGGTTCGCTAGCCGCAATCCAACCGCAATTTCTCGTGATGCCACGTGTCCAGTGACTCAGCCGGAAATTCTGACGCGTGTCTTGGTGGCGGACCGCCACGCCCTCCGTAACGGTCCGCCAGCCGCCAATTGAGGTTTGGTCCAATCAGGAGTTGACGTTTAGGGCTGACGCAGACGTCTGGGGGGTGGCGGACCGCCACGCTCCTGTGTAACGGTCTGCTACGGGTCCATTTCAGTCCTATAAATAGATGGCATCGATTCTCCATTTGAGAGCATCCAAAGCCATCACAACTCTCCCACTTATCTGGAATCCGACCAACCTCATTTCTCGTGCCATCGTTTCGGTAATTTGACTGACTTTCGCTTATTTCTGAATTCGTGCGTTAAGATACTAACTTGAATTAGAACTTGCTTTAAGGTTTACACTAGCACTCAAGGACTACCCCTGAGATAAGCCAAGCTACTGTTAAGGTGAATATGTTTATCTGTTTTTATCTTCAAAACTTTGAAAGTTTTACGTTTACAAAAATGGCAATACTTGTATTCAAAAGTTTGATGCATAAGGGCGTCTATGTAAAACATTCAGGCCATAAGTATACGTAAAACTTGATCAAGGGATACACACTTTATGGGTGAAATTCCCATATTGGGGCTGGTAATTGTCTGTAACTGGATGTAAGACGGGGTCTCAGTTAAGGGACATCGCGTAAGTAAGTCTACAAATGCTAGCAGTCCTTTTACAGAAATTATTGGTGTATACCGTGGTTGTACACTCAGATAAAATAGTTTTGCTAAATGATAGATTGTACCTATATTAAGGTTAAATGTTTTGATACTGTATTTGCCAACTGGAACTGGTCATGATAATCATGTTCACCAGCGTTCGCGCTGACGTTTTATTTTCCAAAATGTTTTCAGGTAATCAATGATTATCTATAAGACTAGTCCTACGGGATAGTCTTAGGGGATAAATGTGTACATAAAAGGATTTTGACAGGGTTATGTGCTGCTAGCATGGAGATAACTCTGCAGGAATGAAAACAAGAGGAGATGTTAGGAAGATGTATTCCTAGACATGGATACTCCCTTGTTATGCACAGGGTTAGGTACCGGAAGGTAAAACCCTTAGATACCAATGCTGGTATAGCTTGGTATTGGACATGGTTAACTCCCCAGGCACAGGCCATCTACCTTATGGCTCTAGTTTTACCCTGCTTACGCAGGTGACATGTAAATAGTCGTGGACCATTGTTTTTATGTACGGAAAAAGGGGTATTTAAATCCCCAGTGAAATGAAAAGATATTTTATCCCCGGATTTGGAAAATATGCAATATCAACCCCCAGGTTGAGATTTATTACAAGTTTGATCCGAAAGTATTTCCGCTGCTAAACTAACTCTGATTTCATAAATAAAATAAGATTGGAGGTGCCAATCTGGTCGCACGCACGGGGTGTCCTGAAACCGGGGTGCGACAACTAAAGATTATACTAAGAATGCAATAAAATAAGATCGACTCAACTATCAAGTTGAAAGTACTAAAGGTGAAATCAAGAATAATATGACCTAGGTCGGAATCCTACATGCAAAGCACAACTTCTACCGGTTATGGAAACTATAATGGATATGGGTTTCTAAATATGACTACTAAAGACTACCTAGTGGATCCCTAATCACTCTCAGGATATCACCAACTAGGAAACCTAAAATGTTCTAACTCGCCAGATGGTTGGATCACTTCTCAGGTATTTCCAACTATGAAAAAGTTCCCTAATAGGCAGATTACCTCTCAGTCTCTTCGTCCACCGATACACTCAAGGAATGCACGGGGTAATCCCAAGATAATCACTATGATTCGGATAGCTACAATCACTAGACACCTAATACTAACGTCCTCTCAGACTGTTAACACTCGGATTCCTAATGACGAAGACTAAACGACTAATTCTCACCTCTCGGGTATTGAACTAGGACACACATTCACTTCCAATTAGCAGTCAATCACAATCCCTATGGCTACTACGTCTAGAAACCACTCACAATCACAAACCCTAAGATCTATGACCACGAAACGAAGATCAAACTGGCAGACAACCACAATCAACGCAGGAAATCATAATCAATCACAAAATCAAATGTAAACATACACTAACATCATAAATAATCAACTCAAGATCTTTACTAATTCATAAATCCATTCAATGTAACCAAAAACCGATAAAAATCAATACTTTAACATGTAATCATCATAAGACCCGGGCAATACTATGGTTTTAGCCTAGGATCATGCTTAAACACATCAAAACAGAAGAATAAACACAAATCATGGTATCAAACATCCAAATCAATGGTAAAGTTTCAATCTTGCAAACCGAAAACGCATAAACTACGAACCCGGAATCCAAAGATGCAAGCTTTCCTCTTCAATTGGCTTTCTAGCTCCTAAAATCGCCTCTGGACTCTCTCTCTCTCTGATGGCTGGAATCGAACTCCCTGAATAATGGCAATCAAATTCTATTTTAATTCGGATTTTAGGGTTTTTGCGGAAATCGGACTTCTCGCGTACCGCGAAATAAATAAGCCGGCGAGGTCGGGCGCGTTCCTGAGTTTCCTCGCGTACCGCGAAGTAATTATCTGGGAAATCTCGCGTACCGCGAAAGACTGAATTTCAACATTTTTCACTTTTAAACCCCGAACTTTCTTCTCACTTCGTTCTCTTGCTTGGGTTTCTTCATAATTTGACTTGTATTTCATACGAGCACCTGTAAATATACAATAGACTCAAATGTACATCAAAACGACTTAAAACGAATACGAAACTATGTAAAAACGCACTAAAATAATGGAATAAAGATGTGTGCTTTGCACTACATCAAATATCCCCACACTTAACCTTTTTTCGTCCTCGAAAAATCTGCAAATGGAATCATAACTGGCATCTAACTCACAAACATCATTTACCAATTAGCAAAACATACTCACACGTTAAAAAACAATAATCAGTATTTCTGTCCGACTAAACCCAAGCACCAACTTTCAAGCCCACGTTACGTGTTATAATATTTCATTTTATACAGTTGCCAATCAACCCATGTGACTCACACTTAACAGTTACAGCTCTACCTAGTCCCGTCTCACGGTCATGTTCAGGCACGGATCAAACCATATAGATTTACCCTACCACATTAAACTAAAATTTACAGGTTTTTTTAAAATCAGATGAAATATGAATGGATGGATGGAAATGAGCATTAATTGAGCAAAAGAACTTTCATCTAGAGGCATTTCAACCAAGTCACTATCCCGGAGGGTAACACATAGACTAGATTCTATCAATAAAGCATATAAATCTCACTTAGGGGTGTATTCTCCAAGTCGCCATCCCAGAGGGAAACACATAAGCAAAACTTAGTATTCTAAACAATAAGCTCATGAGTTATGGAATAACATGGATTATGGAATGCCCGAAACTCGGATTTATTCTCATAAAAAGAGAGTGGTGTGCCAAAAATTTCAAAAACCTCTAAACTCTAACTTAACACGGTACCTATCAACCTATATTGACAGTTTCAGTATTACCATTACTCTAAGATGAATACCCACAAGATACCATGATTTTATTTATTCAATTAATTCATAAACAACACAAACAGGCTATTTAAGCTATTCAAACTGGCTGGGTCTACCAAAACATCACTAATTAAACACGTTTTCAATTATTTAATCTTTTAAACTCACAAATAGATCCAGTTCTACTATCATTTTCCAAGTATAAGCAGTTATTTCCAAGGACATTTTTTCAAAATTTTCAATTTTTTTGTATTTTTGAATTTTTATAAACAAGACAAACTAGACACTCACATCCCCACACTTGAAAGACACATTGTCCTCAATGTGAAGTAAACACAACAAAAATAAAAATGCAAAAATAAAACAGGAAGCGACTTAGCTGGTAATGTAGCTGAAAACAAATGTGCAGCTTCGTTCTTCCTCGTGTGCACCGTATAGCATTTCGGTCGCGGTTGCACAGACTGCTGTCGGGTTGCCTTTACAAACTGTGTAAGATGATAATCAATCCTGCCCGAATGGAGATTGAGTACGGGCAGAATGATAAACCTGCAAAATAACCTCATAACAAACCCGCAGCATTAAACTGACTCGAATAAATTTAAAATAAAGACTCACTGACTCCCTAAAAACTAAAAGACTAAAGATAGATAGATGCAGAAAAAACATACTCAATGAGTGGCAAACACATAGACATGAAAGCCATAGCAAAGTCAGTCATCGGTCACGAACGGTTTCTAGGTCTCCCATGGCAATGGTGGTTAGGTGAATGAATGAGGGATAGATGTGTGATGAATGTGGTGGGTGATGGTAGAAGGATATTGATGGATGAGGGTGTAATAATAGATGGATGATGGATGTAGGTGAAGGTGGTAGTATGGTGATGGATGGTGGTGGTGATGTAAACGGGGACGAAGACGGGTACGGGAAACCATGGAAAACAAAGGAGGAAAATGTGGGTCAGGGATCTCTCGCGTACCGCGAAAAGCTTATGGGCCACTCCTCGCGTACCGCGAGGGAGTGGCTTTTGGGCCGGTCGAGACTTTTGTCTCTCGCGTACCGCGAAAATACCCCACAAATCCCTCGCGTACCGCGAGGGACTGTTATTCACAGAAAGATTCAAAAATTTTCCACTTTTTATACTTAGAAAAATTTTTATCATTTAAAATTTTGTTTCACCTAAATTCCTCAAAAACCTACCCCAAGCATAAAAACATATGTAAACATACCTGGAACTTCATTCCTGACGATTTTCCTCACTGAATCAAGCACGAATTCCTGCAAAACACGACACAAACAAAACACATACCGAAAAACACAGAAAAAGACACGGACTCAAACCAAGTAAAGCACACAAACTCTACATCCCGAGCACTTGCCCGAGACTCAAGCAAGCCTATTAGGAGGCTTCTCCTTGTTCCTAACCGGTACCGCCTTCATCCTTCGCGGCTTACCGGTCCTCCAAAGCCTCAGCAAACTAAAACTCCTATCAAACACTGAACTCATATCACTCAGCTCCTTCCACCACATCTTAAACCTACCAGGACCGAAAATGATATTCACTAAATAACCAAGTAGCTTTTCTCCCCTCGACATCCCCACACTTGGGGTTTTCAGCAGCTTAAAACCAGATGACTCTAAGAACGTACGGGTCCTCTTACGGGTTAGCCTAGACCTAGGGACACTAGAACTAGGGGTCGGATCAATTGTTCTCCCCTCAGAAAGCACAATGGTGATGGGTAACGGTTCAGGAATAAGATTTTCTATACGTGGGACCTCTAAACCTTCACCAGGATCATCGGGATCCTCAACAACCTCCACCAACTTCCCCACACTTGGGGTTTTTTCTATGATTGCATCTAGCTCTGCAATCATCTCTAGCACATCATCAGGCACCTCATCACCGTAATCATCCGGTTCTTCTAACAATCTCTCTAACTCCAACGCCCACTCAGATGGTTCGTCTAAACTCGGGGCGGGTTCACCTACTTCTATCACCAGATCAGATTCCCAATGGTGGTCCATGAAAGAATCAAGCATGCACACGGAGTGGCTATGCTCGCCAACATCCTTCACGGACTCTATAGCATCAA
Source organism: Smallanthus sonchifolius (assembly GCA_023525975.1). Classification (NCBI taxonomy): domain Eukaryota; kingdom Viridiplantae; phylum Streptophyta; class Magnoliopsida; order Asterales; family Asteraceae; genus Smallanthus; species Smallanthus sonchifolius. The sequence continues at coordinate 58,032,833 of CM042028.1, forward strand.
AAGTGGCTGACTCATCCCCCATAGAAGTGTGAGCTTCCCGTCAAATACATAAATCATCGCCTTGGCAGTATGTAGGAGCGGGCGTCCTAGGATGAGTGGGACTTTATCATCAACTTCCATATCTAAGATCACAAAATCCACGGGGAAGACAAAATTGCCTACTTTCACTAACAAGTTCTCCACAATTCCCTGTGGATACTTGACTGAACGGTCAGCCAAGGAAATACTCATGTGCGTCGGCTGCGGTTCACCAAGGTCTAGCTGCTTGTATAACGAATAGGGCATCAGATTGATGCTAGCACCGAAATCGGCCAACGCGTGGTGTAAGGGCAAACTGCCTAAGAGACACGGGATCGTAAAATGCCCCGAATCTCCCAATTTCTCAGGCAGCTTGTTCTGCACTACCGCAGAGCATTGCTCACTAAGTGAGACTTCAGAGGTCCCTCCAAGCTTCTTCTTGTTGGAAAGAAGGTCTTTTAAGAACTTAGCATACTTGGGCATATGCTGGAGGACCTCTATAAACGGGAGATTGACCTTGAGTTGTTTGAACATGTCAAGGAAGTGACCGTATTCCCTAGCGTGTTTATGTGGCAATACACGTGCTGGATAGGGGATACGAGTCAGGTCAATCTGGGGGTCTTCATCTCCTTCCCCTTCTTCTTCTCCTTTTCCCTCTCGGCATGTATCTCCACTACTATCTCCTCCTCCACCGGCTCTTCTTCCTCTACTACCGGTGGGCTCTCATCCTCACCTACTCTCATGCTCCTCGTCGAAACAGCATTCGACTCGGTCTCTTTAAGCATTCTAGCATCGATCTTAGCAAATCGAGCTTCCCAATCTATCTTATTCACCTCCTCCATCGAGGGAATATTATGCTCACTAGAGTGGGGGTCATCCTCTTCAACCTCTCTCCTCTCCACACTCTTCACCGACACGGCCATCACTGAAGCATTAGGGCCTGAAGATGGACCTCCTTGTCTATCCTTTAAGTTCCTAGCGATGTCTCCTACCGTGCGTTGCAAATCCTGGAACGCCGATTACTGACTCTTCAAAAGAGTGTCGTGGCTATCCAGTCTTTGTCGAGCATCCCTATCATTCTGCACTAACTGAGCAAGCAACTGTGTCTGGGTCTCAAGCATATCCTCAATCTTCTTCGAGCTGACACTGCTCCCCGAGCTTGTTCCTCCTTCGGCTCCTCCATACTGCTGCTGCTGCTGGCGGCCATTAAACCCAGATGGGTTGTTACCAGATCTCCATCCCGAGCCAAATGAGTTGTTATTGTCGTATCCTCGGTTATGGTATTGGTTTCAAGCATAGCTCACATGCTCCTGATTATTCACTAGGCAATCTCGGGTGTCGTAGCCTCCCCTGCACACTTGACACCGCTGAGCACTGAGCTTCAGCTCCTTGATCTCATTAGCCATTGAGGCGAGTGCAGCAGCCACGCTAGAATCAGGAGTGACCTGATGCACACCTCTAGGAGAAGAGGCGTGTGATCTAGCAGTAGGGACGGAATCCCTAACAGAACGTGGGTGCTGCTGTTAGGCTTGAGCGAAGCTCTCGAACATTTCTTCGCACTCTTCAGGCTCGAGTCTCTCCATGATATGGCCTCCCGTAGCTGTGTTGAACATTTGCTGCTTCTCGAAGGTAAGGCCATTATAGAACTTCTCCACTAACGCCCAGTCAGACAGACCGTGCTGGGGGCACCGGCTCAATAGCGCGTTGAACCGCTCCCAGGCCAAGTGATAAGGCTCGCTAGGATCCATCCGGAACGAATGGATTTGGTCCCGAAAGCGAACGGCCTGGAAGGTGGATAGTACTTCTTGTAGAACTTGGCTTCAAGATCCTCCCATGTGGTGATAGAATTGTCGGGGAGAGTGTCAAGCCAAGTAGATGCACGCCCAGAAAGGGAGAATGGAAAGAGATGCAAGTAAATTGCGTCCTTAGACACACCCGTGATATTGAAGGTATCACATATCCGCGCGAAGCGGGATAAATGTCCTGGTGCATCCTCATCCTCGAGGCCATGGAACTGTGTAGCATGAGTGATCGTACTCATGACATGTGACGGGATTTGCCATGTATTGGTATTAGGGATGGCGGGACGTGTGATCGAAGATCGCGGGTGCATAGTACGTCTCGCTGGTGGATCAGCGTCGTCCATGATAGAAAATGGAACTAGGCTAGTAGAACGTACCTGGGTGCTGCACAATTGCTTCAAACGCTCCTGAAAATCGCGGGTGCGCTCGTGCAATTCTCGTTCAGGCTCTAATGAAGATGCAAAAGATGGTGATCACTGTGAACGAGTATGGTGCATAAACAGAAAGATTCTAGGAAGGAAAATAGAACAAAGACTCAACGACACATAGAAAGACTCGATTCTAAATTGGATACTCAGATAGGACAAACAAGTAGCACAGAAGACAAGCACGCAAACACGACTCAAAAGAAAAGAAAAGACTCAATTAAACAAAAATTCACTAAAAGAACTAGTCAAAGCTAATATTGCTATTGCCAAGTGTCCCCGGCAACGGCACCAAAAACTTGATGTCGTCCAGACGGTCTATATAAAACTAACAAATAAAACCTAATCCAGACTCTCTAGCTTTAAATTTATAAAACCTAGACTCGACCTAATACGAGACCACATAATCGGCAAGTGTACCGATCAATGTAATATAGCCTAACGAAGTCCGGATATCGAACCCAAGAGACACTGAATAACTATACTAGACTCTGACTCGGACTAAAGATTAATTGGTTTGGGGGGTTTACTACACTAAAGATTATACTAAGAATGCAATAAATAAGATCGACTCAACTATCAAGATGAAAGTACTAAAGGTGAAATCAAGAATGGGAAGAATATCACCTAGGTCGGAATCCTACATGCAAAGCACAACTTCTACCGGTTATGGAAACTATAATGGATCTGGGTTTCTAAAGATGACTACTAAAGACTACCTAGTGAATCCCTAATCACTCTCAGGATATCACCAACTAGGAAACCTAAAGTGTCCTAACTCACCAGATGGTTGGATCACTTCTCAGGTATTTCCAACTATGACAAAGTACCCTAATAGGCAGATTACCTATCAGTCTCTCTGTCCACCGATACACTCAAGGGATGCACGGGGTAATCCCAAGATAATCACTATGATTCGGATAGCTACAATCACTAGACACCTAATACTAACGTCTTCTCAGACTATTAACACTCAGATTCCTAATGACGAAGACTAAACGACTAATTCTCACCTCTCGGGTATTGAACTAGGACACACATTCACTTCCAATCAGCAATCAATCACAATCCCTATGGCTATTACGTCTAGAAACCACTCACAATCACAAATCCTAAGATCTATGACCACGAAACGAAGATCAAACTGGCAGACAACCACAATCAACGCAGGAAATAATAATCAATCACAAAATCAGATGTATACTGTAAGGCTCCAAACCCGGCACCCTACATTTGGTTCTCATCACTAGGTAAATTCATTAAAAACACTTCACTTTCATTTAATTTAACAGCGGAAGTCTTTCTCAAAACAAGGTTAACTTTAAAACTTAACATTACCTGACGAATGAATGCGCACCAACTCGAGTAGCACCGCTCCCAAGCCAAGATACGTCAACGCAACGGTTACCTGCAAAACAATCTACCGTACACACAAAGTCAGCTACGCTGAGTGAGTTCTAATAGTTTAGTTTAACTAAAAGCCAACTCGTCTCAAAAGTTATTTGAACTTTACTTCGGACCCTCGGTCCTTATAAATTGAATTCACCATTCCTTAAGCCATATATAACCCCTGTTATCACCAGATATCCCATAATAACTCATTACCCAAAACTCATCCCATAATAATAATAACCACGCAATCTCATCGACATAGGTCGAACTTACTACACCAATAACCCCTTCTCAAGAACACGTATTAACTCGACACTTGGTTAACACAACAAATCCCTAGACGTCAACTTACTCAGCATTGACCAAGGCTCTTACCAATCAAATGACATAACATTTGTAAGCATCACATCATAATTCTGACACAACGGTCAATCTAGCTTGACTTTCATCATTAACAACATCTACACAACATAATAACATCATCTCATGCATAATTAATATAACTCACCATTTGCATCCAACTTAACACAAATATGTAAGCACACAAACACATACCTGCACCCTCGTCAGGGTTATCCCCGTCGGGATACTCACCATGAGCTCAGCTCCACCCTTGTTACAAGGCCCCGCCACTATAAATAGCGACGCACTCGTCATCTATGATGACTACCCGGCCACCCATACGGTGCCTACATTATCTACCATACGGTGCCTACCAGAGCACACGTACGATGATGACCCCGAAGGACTCCGTCCTCCACACCAATGTTGATCCAACACATGGACAACAATGCAAGCACATAAAGCAACACATATATCACATAACATTATACTCTATTTACACTACTTGTTAACTACACCTGCGCCCCACACGTAGCACTAGGATAACATATCCTACACGTGTTCATAAGCATTTAGCTTATATCCCGACTCGCCCGACTAACTCATACTAAAGACCCTACTAATATAGTAACCCACATACAATTACTATATCTCGTTATCTAAGCATGTATTACGTACATGCACACCCTGTGACACCTCCTAGTCGTAACCTTACGACACATAACTACAATCCCGACTCATCCCTGTTAGGTCACTATACGACCCGTGACCATATACCCACCTTTAACCTACACGTCATGTGAACACACACACACACAATCCCTTAGCCCCACATTTAACATTCAACGTAATGAAACATATCTCAAAAGTATGTACGATAACCCCAAAACGTTTAAAAACATTTAAAAGAGGGGGATTAGAAACTCCCCGGTTAGGCCAAGTCTCTGCCTCTGCTCTGTAATTCGTTCGTTCACGCTCGACACCCGAACCTGTCGATGCATGATCACATGATTAGACACGTTCTAATTGTACGTTGAATAACTCATAAATATAAATAAATCCTCAACGCTCTTCTCATTATCCCAACAACGCATCCCCCATGAAACCCTAGTTTCACATGCATGCATGCATGGATGCCATGCAAACCCTTAACCGTTCTCCTCTTGTAAATACGTAAGCGTAAAGCGGGTCCCCATGCACATGCGTAAACCATAATCGGTTGTGACCCGATTCTGTCCCATCTTCTTTCACCACCGTGAACCACTATCGCGTGCCCCCATGCACGACCTCATCGAGCACCACCAATGACCATGTTACCATGCGTAACCCTAGTCGGTTTTTAACCCCAGCGCCACCTCTGCTGCCCACCGCCGTGGGATACCACCACAGCAGCCTCTGCTGCCGCCGGGCACCGCCACCCGCTGCCATCATCGCCTCTGGCCTTACACCGCCACGCTCCTCTGCCTTTATCTACCTTTTTCTTGTGTATCGCCGGTCAGAACACCACCATGCGCTACCACCACCACAGCCGGGTGGTTATGCTACACCCGTAGCCACCTCAACCGGCCACCCATAATTCCACCATCACCCTCTTATCCAGATCTTAGCTACACGCCGCCAAGCATTAGCACCAGCCTTTTCCGGCAGCCGGCAAACACCGCCGCCGCACCACCATGGCCGCTTGGCCGTTTTTCCCGTCTTCGCTGCTGCTCGGAGTCACCACCCAGTAATTACCATTGCCGGTTACAGCGCCCTCATCCTTTCTTTGTCGCCGGCCAGGAACCACACTCCAACCCTAATCGGGTTTTACAACATACGAACAAGAAAAGAGATAGGTTGAGGAGTATTACCTTAGTGTATTGGAACCGCCGTAGGACCACCGCCATTGCCTTCCTCCTTGCCCGACTCCCCTTTGCCGATCGCCCTTCCTTGCCGTCGAACACACACCTTGGCCGAATGGCCTAGGGTTGGTGTTTCAGTTGTATTTAAATGGCCCCTATTTCCGATTCGGGTCCCTGCGTTTCCATCTCGTTCATTCTGATCCCAACAGTGCGAAAAATGGCTAACCGGGTCCTTTTATTTCCTGAATAATGTTTCTCGTGAAAACCCTCCTCCACTATTTCATTTACAAGAGGCTCGGGTCGCCCGTTAACTCAAATAATCCATATGTGAATTTTCGGGATGTTACAAGTCTACCCTCCTTAAAAGAGGATTCGTCCTCGAATCCTGCGTCGGCACAAACCAACACGGCTTATCTTTCCCTTCTCACTCGTGCACCAAACGCATCTGTTGTCAAGCATTCACCTTCACACTTGTCAGATCCACTACTTGTTTTGTAAGTCGACCACCACCCTTGGTGTTCAACGAATTCATCTCCGTTACCCGCTTTCAATCCGGGACTTGTAGGTTTCACCTACACATTCCCTCATATCCCTCTTCCCAATCCTTCGTCAAACGACTAATTTCCCTTTCTTGCTATCCCGGCATTTGCTAGAAGTTGCCTTCCGTGATTGCCTTGATTACTAACTCTTCCACGGAGGTTTCATTGTCATTGCCCTTGACAATACCTTTTGCTCTTAAAGTTCATAACATCGTTCGTACGTAGTATCTCTTGTACTACGTAGCACAACACGGCCACGTATCCGTCACGCTCCCCTCTTATGTTCCAAATAACATCTTACAATGATTCCTCGAATTCAAACTCACTGCCCTACCCATAAGAGCATTGCTTCTGTCCTTTTTCTGATGATCTCTAGGAGTTCGTGCAAAGCTATACTGGTCTTCATCGAATTCCTCTACCGAAGGATCTCTTTACTTCATTATCATACATTTAATGCGTCCCGCAAGTACGTACACACCCAACGCTAGGGTCATCTTCATTAGCTCTCGATGTTTCTCACGGCTCATATGCCTTTGTCATGTCCGTTACACTCATCTAAACGCTTGTTTTCCTTAAACGCTCCTCAGGAGCTTATATTAAGCTAGCCTTAGATTCACCAGCGTAGGCATATCCTTCTTAGTCACTTACGTGCAATCTTGCACGTGCCCCTCCTGAGTTTCACCTTTCTCTACGTTGCTATACCATTACCATGCAATCCCCGATCGCATCTCCTTTATCATGTACGAACATGAAGTCCGCCTGCTCACAAGCCTTAGCTATTCGTCGACTCGTCCAGGGAAAACATCCCTATTCCTCTGGTGTCTCACCTCCACTGAATTCTTCACATAGAACGTGTTCCATGGAGGTCCTTCGTCACCTTGTTAACTCCGTGCTGAAACCTTCAGCGTCGTCATCTTTACCTTATCATAAACACTTCTGGTCAAGCGTCCATGTAAACGCTTTCATCGCCTACTCCAACAGCTCCGCCCATTGGCTTCGTGCTCCGAATTCCCGAGATATAAACATAGGCATCTCATAAGAGCACCTCACTGATCACCTAGAAAGATATCAGAACTCCTCGTATCACGTCGACATATCAACGTCGAGAAAATCGTCAAGATAGAAATACTATACTCAAGCATACCGACCACTTGTCCTATGCACGACTAAGCGTGTACTACAAGGACACACACCGACACACATAACTACAGAACACACGTTGTTCTACTCATGTACTAGTAACTCAAGCTTCTAACTCGCACAAAGTGCACATACACGAGTAGCTAAAGCTGGGTAAATCTACGCACATACCCTATGACCTCGTCAATTATAGACACACAAGTATATCATGTTGTTTGGCCCGAAGACACAAGCAAACACGATCTCCCGCCCGACTGTAGTCAGACACCATAACCTGTTGACAATTGTCAACATCACACCAAGCTTACACTTGGTCTCTCGCCTGACTAACGCCAGACACAATATCAAGCTTATGCTTGATCCCCCGCCTGACTAAAGCCAGACACAATTTCCCGTTGACTAATGTCAACACAACATCAAGCTCACGCTCGATCTCCCGCCACGACGTTAAAGTACGTGACACAAATAACTCATACTCATAAGCAACTCAATTAACGACATACAAGTTTATTCACAAAACACTTCATGTCCTTAAACACCAAAACATTTACCTCGCAAAGATCTATGCCTTAAGACATAAATACATTCAACATCATAGTAAGGCTAAACACCCCTTTACACTTCACACATCACCTAGCATAACACGTAGGTGACACTATCTTAAGACCGTAGACGCACACAAGTAATCAAAACTCAGGTCTACACAGGTCTACTCATACCGTCTGATCAACCAAGTTCCAGCATCACGTCAAAGATTACATTTAGTATGAACTCACGTCGTTCAAAAGGTATTCACATAATCACACCTAATTTACACTGCACCATCAATAGCAATCTATCACATATGCATCTATCATTTATTATACCCAAATCGTCTCGCGGTATAACCCGCACTAAATGTCAAAATCAAATAGTCAATATTTGAAATAAACATCACACCACGTAAACGTTTAACCACTCAAAATGTTAGATCACCCCGCAATCTCTCGTGACAACCGTCACGTCCAAAAGTCATCTAGAAGTTCAACGTCTCAAACAACGCTCGCAAGATTACTACGGGACCACACTAGGTGTATCTGCTGTGTTCTCCTCTGGTTCCTCCTCATCGGACTCCGTGTCAATCACCGGGTCCTCTTGAAATAAAGCTCTCTTAGCTGGCGTACGTGGTCGATCTTTCCGCCATATAGGCCCACATCCTGGAGGGAAATCGCGTACTGCCGACATGGCCCTCCTTTTCCATCCTGTCACTCTGGTTTCAGCATCACGCGGGATGCTGCCATCCTCAGCTCTAGTCACACTTGACGTGGGAAGCGCCTACACCACTTCTATGTTACTGTCCTTCTTGTCTACAGCAGCCACCTGGCTGTCCTGACGATCTGCTCCACCCCTAGCCGGAGCTCCCCGTCTGACATATCTGGTACGCCTTGTCTTAGCCATCAGTACCTGCACACGATAGAACGTTGGAGTGACTACTATGGGCGTCAAATTCAGAATATGGGAGTAATCATAGACTGCCAAATCACGGTGATCAATTGCAATTTGGTGGTCCACATTACTGCTCGGATTCTAAACCTTCCCCATCATATTCACACCAGCTTTCTATCTTTCACGCACCCCGGATGCACATGCATCCAATACCACTCACGTAACACCACACAATAATCTAACAAGTCATCATCTTATCACAGTTTCACACCATTCAAGGTTACACACAAAATTACTAAATCATACTAACACACCAAACTATCCCACATAGTTACAATTAATGATATTCCACATTATTCAACTCACACTATAGTTTCATTCAATCACACCACATAACTTCAAGTAGTTCTACATACTACCACACATAACACACACAATGATCCCACGCGTAACCATGAATCACTTGCTCACACAAATCACTTTACCTAGTGTAACACTACACAGATGGTAAATAGTAACTACTGCTCAACTCGAAAGACGTACCTCTTGGCTCGCGGTTACTCGTGGTAGCATTTGTTTCAACCTTGTCCTATTCTCAGTTTAAGTTAAGGCATTTTATTTGTTTAAAAACACCAGTTTTCTCTTAAACCTGGGCTCTGATACCAACTTGTAAGGCTCCAAACCCGGCACCCTATAGTTGGTTCTCATCACTAGGTAAATTCATTAAAAACACTTAACTTTCATTTAATTTAACAGCGGGAGTCTTTCTCAAAACAAGGTTAACTTTAAAACTCGTTAACCCTCACAACATTACCTGACGAATGAATAATCACCAACCCGAGTAGCACCGCTCCCAAGCCAAGATACGTCAACGCAACGCTTACCTGCAAAACAATCTACCGTACACACAAAGTCAGCTACGCTGAGTGAGTTCTAATAGTTTGGTTTAACTAAAAGCCAACTCGTCTAAAAAGTTATTTGAACTTTACTTCGGACCCTCGGTCCTAATAAATTGAGTTCACCATTCCTTAAGCAATAGATAACCCCTGTTATCACCCGATATCCCATAATAACTCATTACCCAAAACTCATCCCATAATAATAATAACCACGCAGTCTCATCGACATAGGTCGAACTTACTACACCAATAACCCCTTCTTAAGAACACGTATTAACTCAACACTTGGTTAACACAACAAATCCCTAGACGTCAACTTACTCAGCCTTGACCAAGGCTCTTACCAATCAAATGACATACATCTGTAAGCATCACATCACAATTCTGACATAACAGTTAATCTAGCTTGACTTTCATCATTAACAACATCTACACAACATAATAACATCATCTCATGCACAATTAATATAACTCACCAATTGCATGCAACTTAACACAAATATGTAAACACACAAACACATACCTGCACCGTCGTCAGGGTCACCCTCGTCAGGGTCATCCCCGTCGGGATACTCACCATGAGCTCAGCTCCACCCTTGTTACAGGGCCCCGCTACTATAAATAGCGACGCACTCGTCATCTACGATGACTACCCGGCCACCCATATGGTGCCTACATCATCTACCATACGGTGCCTACCAGAGCACACGTACGATGATGACCCCGAAGGACTCCATCCTCCACACCACTGTTGATCCAACACATGGACAACAATGCAAGCATATAAAGCAACACATATATCATATAACATTATACTCTATTTACACTACTCGTTAACTACACCTGCACCCCACACGTAGCACTAGGATAACATATCCTACACGTGTTCATAAGCATTTAGCTTATATCCCGACTCGCCCGACTAACTCATACTCAATACCCTACTAATATAGTAACCCACGCACAATTACTATACCTCGTTATCTAAGCACATATTACGTACATGCACACACTGTGACACCTCCTAGTCGTACCCGTACGACACATAACTACAATCCCGACTCATCCCTGTTAGGTCACTATACGACTCGTGACCATATACCCACATTTAACCTACACGTCATGTGAACACACACACAATCCCTTAGCCCCACATTTAACTATTTAACTTCATAAACTCGTCGGGTTAAACCCCAAAACTCTTTACACATTCAACGTAATGAAACATTTCTCAAAAGTATGTACGATAGCCCCAAAACGTTTAAAAACATTTAAAAGAAGGGGATTAGAAACTCACCGGTTAGGCCGAGTCTCTGCCTCTGCTCTGCAATTCGTTCGTTCACGCTCGACACCCGAACCTGTCGATGCATGATCACATGATCAGACACGTTCTAATTATACATTGAATAACTCATAAATATAAATAAATCCTCAACGCTCTTCTCATTATCCCAACAACACATCCCCCATGAAACCATAGTTTCACATGCATGCATGAACGGATGCCATGCAAACCCTTAACCGTTCTCCTCTTGCAAATACGTAAGCCTAAAGCAGGTCCCCATGCACATGCGTAAACCATAATCGGTTGTGACCAGATTCCGTCCCATCTTCGTTCACCACCGTGAACCACCATCGCGTGCCCCCATGCACGACCTCATCGAGCACCACCAATGACCATGTTACCATGCGTAACCCAAGTCGGTTTTTAACCCCAGCGCCACCTCCGCTGCCCGCCGACGTGGGATACCACAACAGCAGCCCCTGCTGCCGCCGGGCACTGCCACCCGCTGCCATCATCGCCTCTGGCCGTACACCGCCACGCTCCTCTGCCTTTATCTACCTTCTTCTTGTGTATCGCCGGTCGGAACACCACCATGCGCTACCACCACCACAGCCGGGTGGTTATGCTACACCCGTAGCCACCTCAACCGGCCACCCATAATTCCACCATCACCCTACTATCCAGATCTTAGCTACACGCCGTCAAGCATTAGCACCAGCCTTTTCCGGAAGCCGGCAAGCTCCGTCGCCGCACCACCATGGCCGCTTGGCCGTTTTTCCCGTCTTCGCTGCTGCTCGGAGTCACCACCCAGCAATTACCATTACCGGTTACAGCGCCCTCATCTTTTCTTTGTCACCGGCCACGAACCACACTCCAACCCTAATCGAGTTTTACAACATACGAACAAGAAAAGAGATAGGTTGAGGAGTATTAGCTTAGTGTATTGGAACCGCCGTAGGACCACCGCCATTGCCTTCCTCCTTGCCCGACTCCCCTTTCCCGATCGCCCTTCCTTGCCGTCGAACACACACCTAGGCCGAATGGCCTAGGGTTGGTGTTTAAGTTGTATTTAAATGGCCCCTATTTCCGATTCGGGTCCCTGCGTTTCCATCTCGTTCATTCCGATCCCAACAGTGCAAAAAATGGCTAACCGGGTCCTTTTATTTCCTGAATAATGTTTCACGTGAAAACCCTCATCCACTATTTCATTTACAAGAGGCTCGGGTCGCCCGTTAACTCAAATAATCCATATGTGAATTTTCGGGACGTTACATATACATACACTAACATCATAAATAATCAACTCAAGATCTTTACTAAATCATAAATCCATTCAATGTAACCAAAAACCGATAAAATCAATACTTTAACATGTAATCATCATAAGACCCAAGCAATACTATGGTTTTAGCCTAGGATCATGCTTAAACACATCAAAACAGAAGAATAAACACAAACCATGGTATCAAACATCCAAATCAAAGGTAAAGTTTAAATCTTGCAAACCGAAAACGCATAAACTACGAACCCGGAATCCAAAGATGCAAGCTTTCCTCTTCAATTGGCTTCCTAGCTCCTAAAATCACCTCTGGACTCTCTCTCAGACGGCTGGAATCGAACTCCCTGAATAATGGCAATCAAGTTCTATTTTAATTCGGATTTTAGGGTTTTTGCGGAACTCGGACTTCTCGCGTACCGCGAAATAAATAAGCCAGTACGTGAGGTCCAAAATAGTCGGGCGCGTTCCTGTGTTTCCTCGCGTACCGTGAAGTAATTATCTGGGAAATCTCGCGTACCGCGAAAGACTGAATTTCAACATTTTTCACTTTTAAACCCCGGACTTTCTTCTCGCTTCGTTCTCTTGCTCGGTTTCTTCATGATTGGACTTGTATTTCATACGAGCACCTGTAAATATACAATAGACTCAAATGTACATCAAAACGACTTAAAACGAATACGAAACTATGTAAAAACTCACTAAAACAATGGAATAAAGATGTGTGCTTTGCACTACATAATTAACATTTTCCATACAAGATCCTTTTAGAATTTCGTTCGTAGGTGTTGTTACGAGTAGATGACATGTGTGGTGATACTCGATCATTCCTTTCCTTTCTAGTCTCATTGGGTTCCTTATTGGCTTTTCAATTTCAGACGTCTCACGTGCTATTGTCTTTTCTTATTCACTTTGAGTGTTTTCTGACTCGCCTTGAGTCCTTGCCGGTACTCATTCCTCACTTCACATCATTGTGCAAAAGTTGAACTTCACATTCATTCTGAATGAGCAATCCCTAGGTTGTATCTGGTTTCTTTTGGTTTTGCCTGCACGCCCTAATTAACATTGCGATTCCTGTCACTTGTTGTCGTTGGTATATCTATCCTCTCGTTTCAGTGGATACCAATAGTAGTTTATCTAGGGTTGTTTTCTGCATGGAGAGATGCCATTTGTGTATTCGTATTCTCATATCTTCTTTGGACATACACTGTTGTGGTCATTTCCTTCATACTCCTGCATATTTCGACAATAGACCATCGTTTATTCATCATATCGCGTTTGTGTTAAGTATCAACAATTCTTGTTTAAAAGCAGTTCTCTAAACGTATATTCGTTTGGCGCATGTAGAACTCATATATACATATATATATATATATATATATATATATATATATATATATATATATATATATATATATATGTACTCCTTGGTAGTTACTTTCTCAATTCGAATCGAACAAGTGTTGAGTTCTTCAAATTTTTTTCTGTCTTGCCGTTCGTGAGTTGACATGCGAAGCAATCTTCTCATTAGGGCTTGATAGGCTCTCTTATCATCCTCATACTAATTTCCTTCTAGTGCAATCTTTCCATTTCTTTGTCTTTGCTTGATTTAATACCCCTCATCACTGTTACATCAGATTCCGGGCCAGGTTTCATCAATCTTTTAAAACTTGTTCCTTAGTGTCATTCATATCCAGCAACTTCATTTAGAGTTGTACTCCTTCTCATTCCACCTGTGGTATGCCGTTGCTGCCATCATTCGTCTTACTATTTTGCTATGATCATCATCACTCAAGTGACTAATCTCATAGTCATGGTTGGAGCGATTTAATTGCTTTCGGTGACATGTGTATTAATCCACATGATAAGGTTCATCACTATGCACGAGCACCTGTAAATTCACAATTACGTGGATCCTGACGTAATCGCCAACTTACCTTACTCGTGAATTCCTGACTCTTCTTATCATGCCTCATAAAGTGAATGTCTTCTATGAACAGTGCCTAGTCCATGTATCCTTCTTCCCTTTATGAACTCCTAGTTGACAGGAGTCGCTCATGACTGTTCGTTACTGGTCTACTTGGACCGTTGATAATCCGTCGTCTTTCTTTCGTTGTGGCCTATCAAACTTCTACTCGTTGTTTGTGATTCACTTCATATGGATCGCACCGTTCTTATAATTCATGAGTCTTTCATAGTACTATGCTAACACCTCTTTCACTCTCTGTGACTAATACATACGTCGGATGACAAATCGAGGCACACTTATACAGCAAAAGCTTAATAACAGTAGCTACGTGTTATTAACCATTTACTGTACTTATGTGTTCAAATCGTCTACCATCGTATGTGCTATGTGTAACTATTCATATTAGTAGTGACATTGATATTTAAGGCATGTGCTCTATGTTAAGTCATCTACCCTGAGCTACAAGTATTTACCTTGCTACTTACTTACTTGTTTTGGCGTTGGCTACCTGTCCTGACATCCTTGCGTTGGTCCCATTATCAGCTTGAGTCCAGACATTTAGGGATGTCTGAATCTCTCAAACTATTGCTCTGATACCAACTTGAAAGGCCCGTTTCCCGGGTGACCTCACACGTTGGATTTACTCATAAACATAGTCATTAATACTGAATTTTTAATTAAAAACATTTAACATAGTGGAAGCGTACATCATTTTATTACATAAACAGCGGAAGTCTTAACATATAAAAGAAACATTTTTCTAGCACGTAAGCACAGGATGTCAGTCTTGTGTCAGGTAGCCCTCATGCCATCGCCCGTCCTTACTTCTTATTACCTGAAATGTATACTAAAAGTCAGCTAACGCTGGTGAGTTCTAGTTTTAGGCAGTCAAGTATAATCATTAATTCTTTTTAAGTATTCGTACATGCATATGTATAAATATATATAAATACACATTTACTCAATCATTTGCCTTCATTTATCATTCATATGTGAGCACATGATTACATGTATTCACCTTCACATTCGTTAAGCATTCTTTGGTCATTCACATAAGGGTGATCAGCCCAACATTGAAATGCGTAAGTCACATAGACAGACACCCATCCTACCGTCGTAATCCGTCCTCCATGATCGTATGGATTCCTTCGACCATACGTCATGCTATACCGTCCGGATTCCTTCTAGAACCACAAAATCCTGAAATAAAAGTTTAATTAAAGGGAAATTGGTTCATTATAGAACCACAAAATCAAAACAATAAATATGTCAAACAGAATCAAATCCAATTACATCATAAATTTAAAAAGAAAAAAAACTTACACCGGATACTAAAAAAGCCATAAAATACATTAATTCATATATATTATAGCAATTGATATCAAAACCCTAAATCTTCTTAATTCATATATGTTGCAGCATTAATTCATATATGTTGTAGAAAAAAACCCCAAAAGTAAATGAAGAAGATAATCAGAAAGCAAAATAAAACTCATAAAAAAAGGAAAAAAAAGAAAGCAAAATTAAGCAAATCGGACCTGCCAATCAACACAAATCCGAATCCCTATTCCAGATCCATGATTAGTTTCTGCAACTCTCACCCCTGTTCCAGATCCATGAATACAGACCCGCAAATCAACATAAATCAGGCAGCCAAACAACCACGACGGTCAAACGGTGAACCCATACACTAACCAGATAGATATTTCAACAGATAGATACTAGATAGATGTATAGAGATGGAGAGAGTACCGATTGTGCTACAGTAAGCTCGATTAGGGAGCCGGAAGCACCGGAATAATGAGCTACGGCGGCGGATAAAGACGAAGAGGATGACGGACCCATTAGGTATAGCAGTTTGGGGGAAATCAAAAGGCTAGGGTTTTGATTTTGATGGTGGCGGAGACTGGCGGAGTGGGAGGGTGGTTGTTGAGTAACGAGAGACGGGGAAGAGAAGAAGGGCACGGGTGCTTGTTGAGTGGGAGGGTGGTTCTTCTCTGCTTTTTTGCATGAGATTAGAGTTGAGAGATGATGAGCGTTGGTTTGGTGTCTGAAAGTATAGGGAAACTAAAAAAAAAAAGCAAAATGTCCAATTTACCCTTAATCTCATCATCACCATTCATTTTTTAGAGAATTAATCTAGTTCACTCATTCAATATTAATCATATTAATCAACCATTAAATTAGAGTTTTAAGGTTTTTTCATGGAGAGTGGGTTTTGATTTGAACCTCTCCCTATATATATAGGGTTAGGTTCATGAGAGAACTCATTTTAATGAGAGAACTAGAGAACCACTAAGAAAAGAAGGGTGGAATTTTAAAGGGAAAGGGTAAAATTGGAACTTAAAATATATAAATCTTTAAACATTTCTATCTTTTGCATACGTTATTATGTTTTTAAAAAAATCGCACCATTAAATCACGTATGATCACATTGGCATTCATAACATCCGTTCATTTAGTGTATACACTTCAGCCCCAAAACATTTAAAATAATTTGCACATAACATATAGGGGGCACATAGAACTCACCTGATAAGCGGGTCCTGAGATAGTATCACCGGTCAGTATGCGTCTCTAGGTATCGCACACAATCTGTATAAATCATTAGCATAAGTTAAGGTAACTGACATAACCTGACGCTTTGTTTCTATCTTTAGGGTTTGGCGAACTTAAATAAATTCGCCCTACATTGATTTAAGCGAACTTAGTAGTTTCGCTAACACAAGTCTTCCTTCCCAAACAACCCAATCCCTAAAGAGGACGTCCATATTTATAAAATATACTTCTTTAGTCCTAATGGAAATTGAACAGAGTCCCATTTGTTTTTATCTAAAACCCGACAATAATAATTGTCCATTTCCTTTATTAAATCATTATAATCAATAGTCCACAATAATCGAGTTTTAACTCTAGCCTCGATATCTGTGTATACTTTTATCAAATACTATAATAAATCCTTTCCGGTTATTATTTATTAAATAAAGTCATTGTTATACGTCCTCAAATACATTACTCGTAACCCGACTAATCATAGCATTTAATTTCTACGAGTTTTAAAGGATATACCTTCCCGAACATGATCCCGAACTATAACCGAGACCTGACCCGAGCCATATCCATCTTTATCATTATGTAATTATCATCATCATAGACCACCACCACCACCACCGAAACTATTATCTAATACTCTATTATCAAAACTACTCTCTTGAACTCCCTTTAATCCAAACTATTATCTTGAACTCCCCTTTAACCGAAACTACATCACCACCACTGCACGAAACTACCATCTTCCGTTAACCGATGTTCGCAGCTCCATAAACCACCATCGCGAGTCTGTGGTCGGCCACCATCCCCACCGTAGAGCTTTCCGCCATTGCCAAGACTCGAAACTACCTGTTGCTAAACTACCACTACCCGAAACTACTTGATGCTGCTGCTGCCGGAGCTATAGCAGCAGCTCCTACCTTCTGTTACCATAACCTTGTCACCCACTTCATCTTCATCATCGTAGAATCATCATCACCCTCATCGAATCATCTTCATCCTCATAGAATTATTATCATCGTACCATTTCAAGACTGCTACCGCTTTGCACCCCCGCTGTTAACCACCGTTCGCACCACCATCATCTACCATCCTTACGTAACCTCCTTCGCCGTCGTGAACGAACCAAGGCCGTCGGCCTCACCTCCCTCCTGCGTGCGCGACACAGGGCTAGCAAGATCTTCCTGTGATCGCCTTCTGCTATCCCGTGCATGATACTTCCAAAAGAATCCGAGCAACACCTACATGTCATGACGGGATTATGGTTTCATGGCGGCGACGATGCGCTTCATGGACATAGAACGAAAGGGTGGAGGAGGAAATGGATTATGGCGGCCGGAACAAATGGATAATGGGGTTTTGGTTTAAATAAACTTTTCTATTTTCCCCCCTCAACTTTGTATCAATTGCATTTTCAGTTTTCAATTCATTTAGTTGTTAATTTACGTACCATACTTTCGCTATTTGACAAACTCAGTCCTAAACGAATCTCGTGTTTTAAGTAAATAGAATTTGGGATGTTACAAGTCTACCCACCTTATAAGAATTTCGTCCTCGAAATTCGGTGCCTCTTAATCACGAATAAAGTCTGTTTCTCATGACTATGTTGTATCTTAGGTTCCTCTGAGCTCACCTGTTATGCTTCATGAAAGTAATATGAACATTCGATGCCACATGTGAACTGCGTGTAGTTAGGGTTTACAATTTACTACTACCCCTTCCTTTTTGTCATGAATACTTCTTATGTTGATTTAAACGGTATAACCTACTTTAATCTGATGCACCTCTCGCGGGCAGACTTAACTTGAGTCTACTAGACACTTGTGTGAATTTGTCATGCTCGACGGGCCACGAACTCTCTTCAACACTTAGGAGTGTCTCTTTGGTATCTTAGTATCCTGTTTAAATTGTCTACTCTGTTCTATAGGCAGTTGTTATCAACCTCTTTCTAAACCGCTTTGGTTATTACGTGTACCTCATAAATTATCCTTAGTGCATTCGCCCACGAAGGGCCATACCATGCCGTTCCCGAATGAATCATACCATATCGTTCCCGAATGGGTCCTGCTATCTCGTTCCCGAAGGAACCTTGTCAGTTCGTTCCCGAAGGAACCATATCGTTTCGTTCCCGAAGGAACTACATTGTTTCGTTCCTGAAGGAACCATGTCGAACATTACTCTATCATACTCAAACTTGTCGGGAAGGTATTTATTCAGACGGAATACTAGGTATACAATCTTTACATTCATTTTCCTGTACACGTAACTCCCTTCTTGTCTTTCTTTAAAGCATACTCGTCATGGTTTCTCATTTCTCATCATTAGTCTAATATGCATTATTCTTTCTTTATATCATTGAATGGTCTTAGGGTTTGGCACCCCTTGTAACCAAAAGATACATTTTCTAACATTTCGTGATCGTTAACTGATGTCGTCTAGACGGTCTATATAAAACTAACAAATAAAACCTAATCTAGACTCTCTAGCTTTAAATTTATAAACCTAGACTCGACCTAATACTAGACCACACAACCGGCAAGTGTACCGATCAATGTAATATAGCCTAACGAAGTCCGGATATCGAACCCAAGAGACACTGAATAACTATACTAGACTCTGACACGGACTAAAGATTAATTGGTTTGGGGTGTTTACTACACTAATGTAACACCAGGCCAATTCCGAGGTCCTAATTTGCCAACTTTGAACCCTAGGGGTTGGATTTGCCAAGTCCCCAAATTAAAAGGGTTGAAAATGAAAATAATTTAAAATCGGTCTGGTAGCGGACCGCTATCATTAATCTTAACGGTCCGCTAAGGCTGCATGGTTGGGTGGCGGACCGCCACTACTAAGGTAACGGTCCGCTAGCCGCAATCCAGCAGCACTTTCTCGTGATGCCACGTGTCCAGTGACTCAGCCAGAAATTCTGACGCTTGTCTTGGTGGCGGACCGCCACGCCCTCCGTAACGGTCCGCCAGCCGCCAATTGAGGTTTGGTCCAATCAGGAGTTGACGTTTAGGGCTGACGCAGGCGTTTGGGCGGTGGCGGACCGCCACGCTCCTGTGTAACGGTCCGCTATGGGTCCATTTCAGGCCTATAAATAGATGGCATCGATTCTCCATTTGAGAGCATCCAAAGCCATCACAACTCTCCCACTTATCTGGAATCCGACCAACCTCTGTTCTCGTGCCATCGTTTTGGTAATTTGACTGACTTTCGCTTGTTTCCGCACTTTCGCTTATTTCGGCCATAAGTATACGTAAAACTTGATCAAGGGATACACGTTTTATGGGTGAAATTCCCATATTGGGGCTGGTAATTGTCTGTAACTAGATGTAAGACGGGGTCTCAGTTAAGGGACATCGCGTAAGTAAGTCTGCAAATGCCAGCAGTCCTTTCACAGAAATTATTAGTGTATACCGTGGTTGTACACTCAGATGAAATAGTTGTGCTGAATGATAGATTGTACCCATATTAAGGTTAAATGTTTTGATACTGTATTTGCCAACTGGAACTGGTCATGATAATCATGTTCACCAGCGTTCGCGCTGACGTTTTATTTTCTAAAATGTTTTCAGGTAATCAATGATTATCTATAAGACTAGTCCTACGGGATAGTCTTAGGGGATAAATGTGTACATAAAAGGATTTTGACAGGGTTATGTGCTGCTAGCATGGAGATAACTCTGCAGGAATGAAAACAAGAGGAGATGTTAGGAAGATGTATTCCTAGACATGGATACTCCCTTGTTATGCACAGGGTTAGGTGCTGGAAGGTAAAACCCTTAGTATAGCTTGGTATTGGACAGGGTTAACTCCCCAGGCACAGGCCAACTACCTTGTGGCTCTAGTTTTACCCTGCTTACGCAGGTGACATGTAAATGGTCGTGGACCATTGTTTTTATGTACGAAAAAGGGGTATTTAAATCCCTAGTGAAATGAAAAGGTATTTTATCCCCAGATTTGGAAAATATGCAATATCAACCCGCACGTTGAGATTTATTACAAGTTTGATTCGAAAGTATTTCCGCTGCTAAACTAACTCTGATTTCATAAATAAAATAAGATTGGAGGTGCCAATCTGGTCGCACGCCGGGGGTGTCCTGAAACCGGGGTGTGACAAGTTGGTATCAGAGCCCAAGGTTTTAGCGAAGTAGATACTAGTCTTAGTATCTAAGCTTTAACCATAGTTTAAATTATTCTACCTCAAAGATTAAGATAAGGATACTGGCTTTAGTATCTAAGTTTTGATCAACATGAGGACAGAATGCTTATTAAAGTAGTTACTAATATTTAAAGATTTCAGGATGACTGAAGAACATAGTTTTCCTAATTACGATCCTAATCGTCCGATCAAGCAAGAATCTCCTGAATATCCTGTCTATGGATCTCAGATGATGCCAATCTCATTTCCTGATGATAGCGATCCTTTCGTTATAAATCTAGATACTCCTACACCTGAGCATCATCCCTTATCATATAATACTAAGAGTTCTTGGATGAATGCTGGTTCTAACTTCAGTAACTGGCAATATGATACTCCTCCACCAATAAACAATCAGGTAGGACCAAGTACGTCCCGAAAGCCTCGAATGAAAGTGAGAATACCTATTGAGAAAATTTCTATTCCAGTTAGTGAAATGGAGGAATTTTATCAAAATACACCGGTTGAGGAAACATCCGAAGAATCTTATCAGTATACTTCTGTATCTGAAAATCCGGAGGATTATCCCTTTTATAATCCTGAGTCTCCTGTTCTTTATTATCCCTATGTTATTCCTGAACCTTTATACACTAGTCATTATAAGAATTATTTCCAAGCACCACCAGGGTATCAAACGCCTATAATGATATAATGGTTGGTCTTCGTGAACCTCCGCCTAAGTATGGGTATGAATACAGTATGCCTTCATCTCCCATAGAATGTTTAGATCGTTCGTTATGCCAAACGGATGAAATAAACATGGAAAGAATTATGAACAAGGCGAGGACACAATTTTATGGACAAAAGGTTTACGAACATGGGGAGAATCCGATGATCCTTGGATCTGAGATAATGAAAGATTAATTTGATATATTGTATTTTGTTGTTATTTATAATATCTTTTAAAAGTTGTTTGTTTTATTATACAGAGATGGTTGGAAAAGGCAAGGGTCCTAGTTTTTTCTGAAAATTTGCGCCCTCTAATTATTTTGAATGTAAAACTAACGATTCAACTATAGAAGATAATGAAGAAACTGAAAATTCAACTTTCCGAAGCCTAGAAGAAATAGGGAATCCTAGTATTCCTTATAAACCTTCTATCAGTTATCATTCTGCTCCTACTGCAGGAAGTTATAACATTACTCCAATCTACTCACATAATTTTCATGAAAGACTTCCCGAAATACCTTATGAAAATAAATATATTTCCGAAGATGAAGAGCGAGAAGATTCTAATAAACCTTTTATCCCTTATCATGAGACAGTTCAAATTCCTATTCCTTATGTGAATGAAGAGGTACGTGGAATCGAAAGGGAACGAATACTGTTAAATCGAATAGCTAAACTTGAGCAAGAGAAAGCAGAAATAGAAGCACGAAATATTCTTCTTGTCCAAGCTTTAGAAGAAAAGAATTATAATAATTACTAAAAACAATGAATTTTGTATATGTATTTTCTTGTATAAATTTCAATAATAAAAAGGTCTATATTGATTCCAATCTTGTCTATTTCTAGAATGTCGAAAAGTGGACCATCAAGTAACACTCGTGGTAAAAAGAAACAAATGATCGAAAACGATGCTGCTGAAATTCAGAAGGCAGTTATAACATAAATGATCGATGTCGGAATAGAGAAAGCAATTCCTAAAATAGTAGCAGCTATAGAAGAAAGCAAAGCTGCTAAGAAACGAGATTCCATATTGCAAAAATCTAAAACAAGGGAAACTGAGAATGAAGTCTCTACCCCTCACTTTTCAAAACATACTGAGGGAGGTTACTCAAATTTCCATAATAAATCCACTAAGAGAACATACCAGGAAAGTCATGATTCCTCTATGGCTATTCCTAAGGAAGGGTATGATTCTGCATACAAGAAACAGAGAAATCTTGGATGCACGTACAAAAATTTTCACGATTGCAAACCATATGAATTTGCAGGAAGAGAAGGAGCAATAACAGCACTAAGATGGCTTGAGAAAACTGAGTCGGTGCTAGCTATAAGTAAATGCCTTGAGGAAGACAAGGTACTTAATGCTTCAAATCTATTTAGAGACCAAGCCTTAGAATGGTGGAATCAAGTAATATCTGCCAAAGGGAGAGACAGGGCTTATGACATGGGTTGGTCTGTCTTTAAAGAAAGAGTGGAGAAGAAGTTTTGTCCCATGAATGAGAGGGAGAAGATTGAGCACAATTTTCTGAACTTGAGGATGGTAGGAACAAACCATCAAGATTATGTAACCAAGTTGTTCGAATATGCTAGGTTAGTACCTCACCTTGCAACTCCTGAATCGAACCTCATTAAGAGATATATTTGGGGTTTAGTCTTGGAAATTAGAGACTTAGTAAAAGCCTCTAAACCTGAATCAATGGACGATGCCATTGAACTTGGTGCTATGCTTACGGATGGATTGATAAGAAATAGAGAGGAGCTGAAAAAGAAGGATAATACGCACCAAAACAAAAACGAGCAGAAACGATCTGAAAATAATTTCAGTTATAAAGATACTCGTCCCCCTGCTCCAGAATGCCGATTATGCAAGAAGAGGCATTTTGGAAAATGTGGTGCAAGACCTTTTTGCAACACATGTAAAATTTCTGGGCACTCTACTGAGAACTGTTATAAAAATAGAAAGCCCATTGTTTGCTATGGCTGTGGAGAATCGGGTCACATAAGGACCCAATGCCCGAAGACAAAAGAAGCAGGAACATCGAGAGCAAAACCTGATGAAGGCATTAAGAAAAATGCCAGATGTAATTACTGGTACGTTTCTTGTCGACAATATCTATGCAAAGGTTTTATTTGATTCTGGTGCAAATCAAAGCTTTATAGATATTAAATTCTGTAAGCTATTAGATAAACCTTTAGCTAGATTAGACAAATCTTACGAAGTCGAAACTGCTAACGGGGATTTAGTTAAAATTTCTAATTCCTTGAATGATTGTAAGATTTCTATATACGAACATATCCTACCTGTGCAATGGTTGCCCATGACTTTAGCCGGATTTGACATTGTTCCAGGAATGGATTGGTTATCTGCCAACCAAGCCCAAATAAATTGCGACAAGAAATTTATAGAAATCCATGTGCCTGATGGTAAGATAATTACTATCAAAGTAGACAATTGTTCCAATCCAATTGGAATTATATCACTCCTTAAGGCAACAAAATATTTGAACAAAGGATGCTTAGCATACCTTGTGTCAGTTACAACCAACAAAGAAACAAAGCCTTAAGAAAAAGTACCTGTAGTATCTGAGTATGCGGAAGTATTCCCGGAGGAACTACCTGGATTACCGCCAGGTTGAGAAGTGGAGTTTAGAATAGTACCGGGAACAGCTCCAATAGCTAAAGCCCCGTATAGATTAGCACCCACAGAAATGGCGGAATTAAAGAAACAACTTGAAGAGTTGTTAAACAAAGGATTTATAAGACGAAGTTTTTCCCCGTGGGGAGCTCCAGTATTATTTGTTAAAAAGAAAGACGGATCAATGCGTATGTGTATTGATTACCGTGAGCTGAACAAGGTTACAATCAAAAACAGATACCCACTTCCCCGAATTGATGATCTATTTGATCAGCTTCAAGGAGCAAGTTGTTTTTCAAAGATCGATCTTCGTTCAGGATATCATCAACTAAAGGTACAAGAAGAAGACATATCCAAGACTGCATTTAGAACAAGATACGGACATTATGAGTTCACTTTAATGCCGTTTGGACTCACTAATGCTCCTGCGGGATTTATGGATATGATGAATCGAATCTGCAAACCTTATTTGGATAAATTTGTTATCGTATTCATAGACGATATACTTATTTACTCTAAAAGTAAGGAAGAACATGCAGAACACTTAAAAGTAATTTTTGAATTACTTAAAAATGAGAAATTGTATGCCAAATTCTCAAAATATGAATTTTGGTTATCTGAAGTTCAATTTCTTGGACATATAATAAATGCCAACGGAATTCAAGTCGATCCTGCTAAGATAGAAGCAATTGTTAAATGGGAAATTCCAAAGTCGCCGACCGAAGTTCGGAGTTTCTTAGGTTTGGCGGGATATTACCGAAGATTTATCCAGGACTTTTCCCGAATTGATGTTCCTCTTACTTCATTAACAAGAAAAGCTGTGAAATATGAATGGGGACCAAAGCAGTAAGAAGCTTTTAAAATACTAAAACAAAAGTTAACCAATGCTCCAATACTGGCTTTGCCAAATGGAATTGAAAACTTTGTAGTTTATTGTGATGCCTCACACACCGGTCTTGGTAGTGTGTTAATGCAAAGAAACAAAGTCATTGCATATGCATCTCGGCAATTGAAAACTCATGAACGGAACTATACGACTGATGATTTGGAGTTAGATGCCATAATTTTTGCATTAAAGTTATGGAGACACTATCTCTATGGAGTTATGTTCACTGTGTTCACTGATCATAAAAGTTTAAAACATATCTTTAATCAGAAAGAGTTAAACATGAGACAGAGAAGGTGGTTAGAAATCTTAAGTGATTATGACTGCGAAATCTGTTATCATGAAGGTAAAGCTAATGTAGTAGCTGATGCCTTAAGCCGAAAAGAAAGAAAAAAGCCTAAAAGAGTGCGTGCTTTAAGACTCGAATTGAAATTCGATCTCTTTGAACAGATTAAAGAAGCACATAAATTGACCTTAGAAGAAACTAACATTGAACAAGAAAAGCTGGGGAAAATGATTAATCAATTAATCAAAGGAAGTGACAACCTTCTACGAATGAATAACCGAGTATGGGTGCCGATGATAGGAGTTCATCAAGAGAAAATCCTTGAAGAAGCTCATAAATCAAAATATACCATGCACCCAGGAGGCGATAAAATGTATAAAAATCTGAGGCCAGATTACTGGTGGATTGGAATGAAAAAGCTTATTGCTTCCTATTTTGCAAAATGTTTAACTTGTTCACAAGTTAAGGCTGAACACCAGAAACCTTCTGGATTAATGTAACAACTTGAAATTCCTGTTTGGAAATGGGAAATGATAACTATGGACTTCGTTACAAAACTTCCCCGCACGAGTCGTGGGAATGATGCTATCTGGGTTATCATTGATAGGCTGACTAAGTCTGCCCATTTTCTTCCGATGAAAGAAACTTATAGCATGGATAAGTTGGCACAAATGTATGTCAATGAAATCGTATCATTACATGGTGTACCATTATCCATAGTGTCAGATAGAGACAATCGTTTTACGTCTCGATTCTGGCAAAGCTTCCAGAAAGCTCTTGGAACATGATTAAATCTTAGCACTGCTTATCACCCTCAAACGGATGGTCAGAGTGAAAGAACAATACAAACTCTGGAAGATATGCTTCGAGCTTGTGTAATAGACTTTGGAGGAAGTTGGGACGACCACTTACCTCTAATGGAATTTTCGTATAATAATAGCTAACACACAAGTATTCAAGTTGCCCCATTTGAAGCCTTGTATGGCAGAAAATGCAGAACTCCTGTCTGCTGGGCAGAGATTGGAGAAAATCAATTGTCAGGTCCTGAAATAGTTCAGGAAACAACTGACAAAGTATTACGAATTTGTGAACATTTGAAAACGGCTCGTGATAGACAGAAAAGTTATGCTGATAAGCGTCGTAAGCCGTTAGAATTTTCTGTGGACGATCATGTGTTATTAAAAGTTTCACCTTGGAAACGTGTAGTACGATTTGGAAAGAAGGGAAAACTTAGTCCAAGATTCGTTGGACCATTCAAAATTCTGAAAAGAATCGGACCGGTCGCCTATCAACTTGAATTGCCAGAGGAAATGAACGGTGTTCATGATGTATTTCATGTGTCAAACCTGCGAAAGTGTTTGACCGATAAATCTTTAATAATGCCTCTGTAGGATGTAGAGGTGGATCCAAATCTGAAATTCATTGAACAACCTCTGCAAATTGAGGATCGTCAGGTTAAAAAGCTGAAAAGGAAGAGGCTGGTGTTGGTAAAAGTAAGATGGAACTCTAGACGTGGACCTGAGTTCACATGGGAACTGGAGAGTGAAATGAAAAAGAAATATCCGCACCTATTCCAATAAACCTCGAGGATGAGATTTGAATAAAGGTGGGGAGGATGTAACACCAGGCCAATTCCGAGGTCCTAATTTGCCAACTTTGAACCCTAGGGGTTGGATTTGCCAAGTCCCCAAATTAAAAGGGTTGAAAATGAAAAAAATTTGAAATCGGTCTGGAAGCGGACTGCTACCATTAATCTTAACGGTCCGCTAAGGCTGCATGGTTGGGTGGCGGACCGCCACTACTGAGGTAACGGTTCGCTAGCCGCAATCCAGCCGCGCTTTCTCGTGATGCCACGTGTCCAGTGACTCAGCCGGAAATTCTGACACGTGTCTTGGTGGCGGACCGCCACGCCCTCCGTAACGGTCCGCCAGCCGCCAATTGAGGTTTGGTCCAATCAGGAGTTGACGTTTAGGGCTGACGTAGGCGTCTGGGGGGTGGCGGACCGCTACGCTCCTGTGTAACGGTCTCCTACGGGTCCATTTCAGGCATATAAATAGATGGCATCGATTCTCCATTTGAGAGCATCCAAAGCCATCACAACTCTCCCACTTATCTGGAATTCGACCAACCTCGGTTCTCGTGCCATCGTTTCGGTAATTTGACTGACTTTCACTTATTTCTGCACTTTCGCTTATTTCGGCCATAAGTATACGTAAAACTTGATCAAGGGATACACGTTTTATGGGTGAAATTCCCATATTGGGGCTGGTAATTGTCTGTAACTGGATGTAAGACGGGGTCTCAGTTAAGGGACATCGCGTAAGTAAGTCTGCAAATGCCAGCAGTCCTTTTACAGAAATTATTGGTGTATACCGTGGTTGTACACTCAGATGAAATAGTTTTGCTGAATGATAGATTGTACCCATATTAAGGTTAAATGTTTTGATACTGTATTTTCCAACTGGAACTGGTCATGATAATCATGTTCACCAGCGTTCGCGCTGCCGTTTTATTTTACAAAATGTTTTCAGGTAATCAATGATTATCTATAAGACTAGTCCTACGGGATAGTCTTAGGGGATAAATGTGTACATAAAAGGATTTTGACAGGGTTATGTGCTGCTAGCATAGAGATAACTCTGCAGGAATGAAAACAAGAGGAGATGTTAGGAAGATGTATTCCTAGACATGGATACTCCCTTGTTATGCACAGGGTTAGGTGCCGGAAGGTAAAACCCTTAGATACCAATGCTGGTATAGCTTGGTATTGGACAGGGTTAACTCCCCAGGCACAGGCCAACTACCTTGTGGCTCTAGTTTTACCCTGCTTACGCAGGTGACATGTAAATGGTCGTGGACCATTGTTTTTATGTACGGAAAAAGGGGTATTTAAATCCCCAGTGAAATGAAAAGATATTTTATCCCCGGATTTGGAAAATATGCAATATCAACCCGCATGTTGAGATTTATTACAAGTTTGATCCGAAAGTATTTCCGCTGCTAAACTAACTCTGATTTCATAAATAAAATAAGATTGGAGGTGCCAATCTGGTCGCATGCCCGGGGTGTCCTGAAACCGGGGTGCGAAAACTAAAGATTATACTAAGAATGCAATAAAATAAGATCGACTCAACTATCAAGATGAAAGTACTAAAGGTGAAATCAAGAATAATATCACCTAGGTCAGAATCCTACATGCAAAGCACAACTTCTACCGGTTATGGAAACTATAATGGATCTGGGTTTCTAAAGATGACTACTAAAGACTACCTAGTGGATCCCTAATCACTCTCAAGATATCACCAACTAGGAAACCTAAAGTGTACTAACTCACCAGATGGTTGGATCACTTCTCAGGTATTTCCAACTATGACAAAGTTCCCTAATAGGCAGATTACCTCTCAGTCTCTCCGTCCACCGATACACTCAAGGAATGCACGGGGTAATCCCAAGATAATCACTATGATTCGGATAGCTACAATCACTAGACACCTAATACTAACGTCCTCTCAGACTGTTAACACTCGGATTCCTAATGACGAAGACTAAACGACTAATTCTCACCTCTCAGGTATTGAACTAGGACACACATTCACTTCCAATTAGCAGTCAATCATAATCCCTATGGCTACTACGTCTAGAAACCACTCAGAATCACAAACCCTAAGATCTATGACCACGAAACGAAGATCAAACTGGCAGACAACCACAATCAACGCAGGAAATCATAATCAATCACAAAATCAGATGTAAACATACACTAACATCATAAATAATCAACTCAAGATCTTTACTAAATCATAAATCCATTCAATGTAACCAAAAACCGATAAAAATCAATACTTTAACATGTAATCATCATAAGACCCAGGCAATACTATGGTTTTAGCCTAAGATCATGCTTAAACACATAAAAACAGAAGAATAAACACAAACCATGGTATCAAACATCCAAATCAAAGGTAAAGTTTCAATCTTGCAAACCGAAAACGCATAAACTACGAACCCGGAATCCAAAGATGCAAGCTGTCCTCTTCAATTGGCTTTCTAGCTCCTAAAATCGCCTCTGGACTCTCTCTCTCTCTCTCTCAGACGGCTGGAATCGAACTCCCTGAATAATGGCAATCAAATTCTATTTTAATTCGGATTTTAGGGTTTTTGCGGAAATGGGACTTCTCGCATACCGCAAAATAAATAAGCCGGCCCCTCGCGTACCGCGATGGCCAAAATAGTCGGGCGCGTTCCTGAGTTTCCTCGCGTACCCCGAAGTAATTATCTCGGAAATCTCGCGTACCGCGAAAGACTGAATTTCAACATTTTTCACTTTAAAACCCCGGACTTTCTTCTTGCTTCGTTCTCTTGCTCGGTTTCTTCATAATTTGACTTGTATTTCATACGAGTACCTGTAAATATACAATAGACACAAATGTACATCAAAACGACTTAAAACGAATACGAAACTATGTAAAAACGCACTAAAACAATGGAATAAAGATGTGTGCTTTGCACTACATCAAATATCCCCACACTTAACCTTTTTTCGTCCTCGAAAAATCTGCAAATGGAATCATAACTGGCATCTAACTCACAAACATCATTTACCAATTAGCAAAACATACTCACACGTTAAAAAGCAATAATCAGTATTTCTGTCCGACTAAACCCAAGCACCAACTTTCAAGCCCCCGTTACGTGTTCTAATATTTCATTTTATACAGTTGTCAATCAACCCATGTGACTCACACTTAACAGTTACAGCTCTACCTAGTCCCGTCTCACGGTCATGTTCAGGCACGGATCAAACCATATAGATTTACCCTACCACATTAAACTAAAATTTACAGGTTTTTTTTTTAAATCAGATGAAATATGAATGGATGGATGGAAATGAGCATTAATTGAGCAAAAGAACTTTCATCTAGAGGCGTTTCAACCAAGTCACTATCCCGGAGGGTAACACATAGACTAGATTCTATCAATAAAGCATATAAATATCACTTAGGGGTGTATTCTCCAAGTCGCCATCCCAGAGGGAAACACATAAGCAAAACTTAGTATTCTAAACAATACGCTCATGAATTATGGAATAACATGGATTATGGAATGCGGGCGCCACCGAAACTCGGATTTATTCTCATAAAAAGAGAGTGGTGTGCCAAAAATTTCAAAAACCTCTAAACTCTAACTTAACGTGGTACCTATCAACCTATATTGACAGTTTCAGTATTACCATTACTCTAAGATGAATACCCACAAGATATCATGATTTTATTTATTCAATTAATTCAAAAACAACACAAACAGGCTATTTAAGCTATTCAAACTGGTTGGGTCTACCAAAACATCACTAATTAAACACGTTTTCAATTATTTAATCTTTTAAACTCACAAATAGATCCAGTTCTACTATCATTTTCCAAGTATAAGCAGTTATTTCCAAGGACATTTTTTCAAATTTTTCAATTTTTTGTATTTTTGAATTTTTATAAACAAGACAAACTAGACACTCACATCCCCACACTTGAAAGACACATTGTCCTCAATGTGAAGTAAATACAACTAAAAATAAAAATGCAAAAATAAAACAGGAAGCGACTTAGCTGGTAATGTAGCTGAAAACAAATGTGCAGCTTCGTTCTTCCTCGTGTGCACCGTATAGCATTTCGGTCGCGGTTGCACAGACTGCTGTCGGGTTGCCTTTACAAACTGTGTAAGATGATAATCAATCCTGCCCGAATGGAGATTGAGTACGGGCAAAATGATAAACCTGCAAAATAAACCTCCCAACAAACCCGCAGCATTAAACTGACTCAAATAAATTTAAAATAAAGACTCACTGACTCCCTAAAAACTAAAATACTCAAGATAGATAGATAGATGCAGAAAAACATACTCAATGGGTGGCAAACACATAGACATGAAAGCCACAGCAAAGTCAGTCATCGGTCACGAACGGTTTCTAGGTCTCCCATGGCAATGGTGGTTGGGTGAATGAATGAGGGATAGATGTGTGATGAATGTGGTGGGTGATGGTAGAAGGATATTGATGGATGAGGGTGTAATAATAGATGGATAATGGATGTAGGTGAAGGTGGTAGTATGGTGATGGATGGTGGTGGTGATGTAAACGGGGACGGAGACGGGTACGGGAAACAATGGAAAACAAAGGAGGAAAATGTGGGTCAGGGATCTCTCGCGTACCGCGAAAAGCTTATGGGCCACTCCTCGCGTACCGCGAGGGAGTGGCTTTTGGGCCGGCCGAGACTTTTGTCTCTCGCGTACCGCGAAAATACCCCACAAATCCCTCGCGTACCGCGAGGGACTGTTATTCACAGAAAGATTCAAAATTTTTCCACTTTTTATACTTAGAAAAATTTTTATCATTTAAAATTTTGTTTTACCCAAATTCCTCAAAAACCTACCCCAAGCATAAAAACATATGTAAACATACCTGGAACTTCATTCCCGACGATTTTCCTCACTGAATCAAGCACGAATTCCTGCAAAACACGACACAAACAAAACACATACCGAAAAACACAGAAAAAGACATGGACTCAAACCAAGTAAAGCACACAAACTCTACATCCCGAGCACTTGCCCGAGACTCAAGCAAGCCTATTAGGAGGCTTCTCCTTGTTCCTAACCGGTACCGCCTTCATCCTTCGTGGCTTACCGGTCCTCCAAAGCCTCAGCAAACTAAAACTCCTATCAAACACTGAACTCATATCACTCAGCTCCTTCCACCATATCTTAAACCTACCGGGACCGAAAATGATATTCACTAAATAACCAAGTAGCTTTTCTCCCCTCGACATCCCCACACTTGGGGTTTTCAGCAGCTTAAAACCAGATGACTCTAAGAACGTACGGGTCCTCTTACGGGTTAGCCTAGACCTAAGGACACTAGAACTAGGGGTCGGATCAACTGTTCTCCCCTCAGAAAGCACAATGGTGATGGGTAACGGTTCAGGAATAAGATTTTCTATACATGGGACCTCTAAACCTTCACCAGGATCATCGGGATCCTTAACAACCTCCACCAACTTCCCCACACTTGGGGTTTTTCCTATGATTGCATCTAGCTCTGCAATCATCTCTAGCACATCATCAAGCACCTCATCACTATAATCATCCGGTTCTTCTAACAATCTCTCTAACTCCAACGCCCACTTAGATGGTTCGTCTAAATTCGGCGCGGGTTCACCTACTTCTATCACCAGATCAAATTCCCAATGGTGGTCCATGAAAGAATCAAGCATGCACACGGAGTGGCTATGCTCGCCAACATCCTTCACGGACTCTATAGCATCAAAAGTGGTTGACTCATCCCTCATACGAAGTGTGAGCTTCCCGTCAAATACATCAATCATCGCCTTGGCAGTATGTAGGAACGGGCATCCTAGGATGAGTGGGACTTTATCATCAACTTCCATATCTAAGATCACAAAATCCACGGGGAAGACAAAATTGCCTACTTTCACTGACAAGTTCTCCACAATTCCCTATGGATACTTGACTGAACGGTCAGCCAAGGAAATACTCATGTGCGCCGGCTGCGGTTCACCAAGGTCTAGCTGCTTGTATAACGAATAGGGCATCAGATTGATGCTAGCACCGAAATCAGCCAACGCGTGGTGTAAGGGAAAACTGCCTAAGAGACACGGGATCCTGAAATGCCCCGAATCTCCTAATTTCTCAGGCAGCTTGTCCTGCACCACCGCAGAGCATTGCTTACTAAGTGAGACTTCAGAGGTCCCTCCAAGCTTCTTCTTGTTGGAAAGAAGGTCTTTTAAGAACTTAGCATACTTGGGCATATGCTGGAGGACCTCTATAAACGGGAGATTGACCTTGAGTTGTTTGAACATGTCAAGGAAGTGACTGTATTCCCTAGCGTGTTTATGTGGCAATACATGTGCTGGATAGGGGATACGAGTCAGGTCAATCTGGGGGTCTTCATCTCCTTCCCCTTCTTCTTCTCCTTTTCCCTCTCGGCAGGTATCTTGACTACTATCTCCTCCTCCACCGGTTCTTCTTCCTCTACTACCGGTGGGCTCTCATCCTCACATACTCTCATGCTCCTCGTCGAAACAGCATTCGACTCGGTCTCTTTAAGCATCCTAGCATCGATCTCAGCAAATCGAGCTTCCCAATCTATCTTATTCACCTCCTCCATCGAGGGAATATTATGCTCAGTAGAGTGGGGGTCATCCTCTTCAACCTCTCTCCTCTCCACACTCTTCACCGACACGGCCATCACTAAAGCATTAGGGCCAAAAGATGGACCTCCTTGTCTATCCTTTAAGTTCCTAGCGATGTCTCCTACCATGCGTTGCAAATCCTGGAACGCCGATTACTGACTCTTCAAAAGAGTGTCGTGGCTATCCAGTCTTTGTCGAGCATCCTTATCATTCTGCACTAACTGAGCAAGCAACTGTGTTTGGGTCTCAAGCATATCCTCAATCTTCTTCGAGCTGACATAGCTCCCCGAGCTTGTTCCTCCTTCGGCTCCTCCATACTGCTGCTGATGGCGGCCATTAAACCCAGATGGGTTGTTACCAGATCTCCATCCCGAGCAAAATGAGTTGTTATTGTCGTATCCTCGGTTCTGGTATTGGTTGCAAGCTTAGCTCACATGCTCCTGATTATTCACTGGGCAATCTCGGGTGTCATAGCCTCCCCTGCACACTTGACACCGCGGAGCACTGAGCTTCAGCTCCTTGATCTCATTAGCCATTGAGGCGAGTGCAGCAGCCACGCTAGAATCAGGAGTGACCTGATGCACACCTCTAGGAGAAGAGGCGTGTGATCTAGCAGTAGGGACGGAATCCCTAACAGAACGTGGGTGCTGCTGTTCGGCTTGAGCGAAGCTCTCGAACATTTCCTCGCACTCTTCAGGCTCGAGTCTCTCCATGATATGGCCTCCCGTAGCTGTGTTGAACATTTGCTGCTTCTCGAAGGTAAGGCCATTATAGAACTTCTCCACTAACGCCCAGTCAGACAGACCGTGCTGGGGCATCGGCTCAACAGCGCGTTGAACCGCTCCCAGGCCATGTGATAAGGCTCTCTAGGATCCATCCGGAACGAATGGATTTGGTCCCGAAGGCGAGCGGCCCTGGAAGGTCGATAGTACTTCTTGTAGAACTTGGCTTCAAGATCCTCCCATGTGGTGATAGAATTGTCGGGGAGAGTGTCAAGCCAAGTAGATGCACGCCCAGAAAGGGAGAATGGAAAGAGATGCAAGTAAATTGCGTCCTTAGACACACCCGTGATATTGAAGGTATCACATATCCGCGCGAAGAGGGACAAATGTCCGGTGCATCCTCATCCTCGAGGTCATGGAACTGTGTAGCATGAGTGATCGTACTCATGACATGTGACGGGATTTCCCATGTATTGGTATTAGGGATGGCGGGACGTGTGATCGAAGATCTCGCGCCCGTAACCCCGTCACTGGCCCTCTGGTGCATAGTACGTCTCGCTGGTGGATCAGCGTCGCCCATGATAGAAAATGGAACTGGGCTAGCAGAACGTACCTGGGTGCTGCACAATTGCTTCAAACGCTCCTGAAAATCGTGGGTGCGCTCGTGCAAATCTCGTTCAGGCTCTAATGAAGATGCAAAAGATGGTGATCCCTGTGAACGAGTATGGTGCATAAACAGAAAGACTCTGGGAAGGAAAATAGAAGAAAGACTCAACGACACATAGAAAGACTCGATTCTAAATTAGATACTCAGATAGGACTCACAAGTAGCACAGAAGACAAGCACACAAACACGACTCAAAAGAAAAGAAAAGACTCAATTAAACCAAAAATCACAAAAAGAACTAGTCAAAGCTAATATTGCTATTGCCAAGTGTCCCCGGCAACGGCACCAAAAACTTGATGTCGTCCAGACGGTCTATATAAAATTAACAAATAAAACCTAATCCAGACTCTCTAGCTTTAAATTTATAAAACCTAGACTCGACCTAATACCAGACCACATAATCGGCAAGTGTACCGATCAATGTAATATAGCCTAACGAAGTCCGGATATCGAACCCAAGAGACACTGAATAACTATACTAGACTCTGACTCGGACTAAAGATTAATTGGTTTGGGGGTTTACTACACTAGAGATTATACTAAGAATGCAATAAAATAAGATCGACTCAACTATCAAGATGAAAGTACTAAAGGTGAAATCAAGAATGGGAAGAATATCACCTAGGTCGGAATCCTACATGCAAAGCACAACTTCTACCGGTTATGGAAACTATAATGGATTTGGGTTTCTAAAGATGATTACTAAAGACTACCTAGTGGATCCCTAATCACTCTCAGGATGTCACCAACTAGGAAACCTAAAGTGTACTAACTCACCAGATGGTTGGATCACTTCTCAGGTATTTCCAACTATGACAAAGTACCCTAATAGGCAGATTACCTTTCAGTCTCTATGTCCACCGATACACTCAAGGAATGCACGGGGTAATCCCAAGATAATCACTATGATTCGGATAGCTACAATCACTAGACACCTAATACTAACGTCTTCTCAGACTGTTAACACTCGGATTCCTAATGACGAAGACTAAACGACTAATTCTCACCTCTTGGGTATTGAACTAGGACACACATTCACTTCCAATAAGCAATCAATCACAATCCCTATGGCTATTACGTCTAGAAACCACTCACAATCACAAATCCTAAGATCTATGACCATGAAACGAAGATCAAACTGGCAGACAACCACAATCAACGTAGGATATCATAATCAATCACAAAATCAGATGTATACTGTAAGGCTCCAAACCCGGCACCCTACAGTTGGTTCTCATCACTAGGTAAATTCATTAAAAACACTTAACTTTCATTTAATTTAACAACGGAAGTCTTTCTCAAAACAAGGTTAACTTTAAAACTTGTTAACCCTCACAACATTACCTGACGAATGAATGCGCACCAACCCGAGTAGCACCGCTCCCAAGCCAAGATACGTCAACGCAACGCTTACCTGCAAAACAATTTACTGTACACACAAAGTCAGCTACGCTAAGTGAGTTCTAATAGTTTAGTTTAACTAAAAGCCAACTCGTCTCAAAAGTTATTTGAACTTTACTTCGGACCCTCGGTCCTTATAAATTGAATTCACCATTCCTTAAGCAATAGATAACCCCTGTTATCACCCGATATCCCATAATAACTCATTATCTAAAACTCATCCCATAATAATAATAACCACGTAGTCTCATCGACATAGGTCGAACTTACTACACCAATAACCCCTTCTCAAGAACACGTATTAACTCGACACTTGGTTAACACAACAAATCCCTAGACGTCAACTTACTCAGCCTTGACCAAGGCTCTTACCAATCAAATGACATAACATCTGTAAGCATCACATCACAATTCTGGTACAACGGTCAATCTAGCTTGACTTTCATCATTAACAACATCTACACAACATAATAACATCATCTCATGCACAATTAATATAACTCACCATTTGCATCCAACTTAACACAAATATGTAAGCACACAAACACATACCTGCACCCTCGTCAGGGTCACCCTCGTCAAGGTCATCCCCGTCGGGATACTCACCATGAGCTCAGCTCCACCCTTGTTACAGGGCCCCGCCACTATAAATAGCGACGCACTTGTCATCTACGATGACTACCCGGCCACCTGTACGGTGCCTACATTATCTACAATACGGTGCCTATCAGAGCACACGTACGATGATGACCCCGAAGGACTCCGTCCTCCACACCGCTGTTGATCCAACACATGGACAACAATGCAAGCACATAAAGCAACACATATATCACATAACATTATACTCTATTTACACTACTCGTTAACTACACCTGCGCCCCACACGTAGCACTAGGATAACATATCCTACACGTGTTCATAAGCATTTAGCTTATATCCCGACTCGCCCAACTAACTCATACTCAATACCCTACTAATATAGTAACCCACATACAATTACTATATCTCGTTATCTAAGCATGTATTACGTACATGCACACCCTGTGACACCTCCTAGTCGTACCCGTACAACACATAACTACAATCCCGACTCATCCCTGTTAGGTCACTATACGTCATGTGAACACACACACAATCCCTTAGCCCCACATTTAACATTCAACGTAATGAAACATATCTCAAAAGTATGTACGATAACCCCAAAACGTTTAAAAACATTTAAAAGAGGGGGATTAGAAACTCACCGGTTAGGTCGAGTCTCTGCCTCTGCTCTGTAATTCGTTCGTTCACGCTCGACACCCGAACCGATCGATGCATGATCACATGATCAGACACGTTCTAATTGTACATTGAATAACTCATAAATATAAATAAATCCTCAACGCTCTTCTCATTATCCCAACAACGCATCCCCCATGAAACCCTAGTTTCACATGCATGCATGCATGCACGGATGCCATGCAAACCCTTAACCGTTCTCCTCTTGTAAATACGTAAGCCTAAAGCGGGTCCCCATGCACATGCATAAACCATAATCGGTTGTGACCCCATTCCGTCCCATCTTCTTTCACCACCGTGAACTACCATCGCGTGCCCCCATGCACGACCTCATCGAGCACCACCAATGACCATGTTACCATGCGTAACCCTAGTTGGGTTTTAAACCCAGCGCCACCTCCGCTGCCCGCCGCCGTGGGATACCACCACAGCAGCCTCTGCTGCCACCGGGCCTCCGCCACCCGCTGCCATCATCGCCTCTGGCCGTACACCGCCACACTCCTCTGCCTTTATCTACCTTCTTCTTATGTATCGCCGGTCAGAACACCACCATGCGCTACCACCACCATAGCCGGGTGGTTATGGTACACCCGTAGCCACCTCAACCGGCCACCCATAATTCCACCATCACCCTCTTATCCAGATCTTAGCTACACGCCGCCAAGCATTAGCACCAGCCTTTTCCGGCAGCCGGCAAGCACCGTCGTCGCACCACCATGGCCGCTTGGCCGTTTTTCCCGTCTTCGCTTCTGCTCGGAGTCACCACCCCGTAATTACCATTGCCGGTAACAGCGCCCTCATCCTTTCTTTGTCGCCCGCCAGGAACCACACTCCAACCCTAATCGGGTTTTACAACATACGAACAAGAAAAGAGATAGGTTGAGGAGTATTACCTTAGTGTATTGGAACCGCCGTAGGACCACCGCCATTGCCTTCCTCCTTGCCCGACTCCCCTTTCCCGATCGCCCTTCCTTGCCGTCGAACACACACCTAGGCCGAATGGTCTAGGGTTAGTGTTTAAGTTGTATTTAAATGTCCCCTATTTCCGATTCGGGTCCCTGCGTTTCCATCTCGTTCATTCCGATCCCAACAGTGTGAAAAATGGCTAACCGGGTCCTTTTATTTCCTGAATAATGTTTCACGTGAAAACCCTCATCCACTATTTCATTTACAAGAGGCTCGGGTCGCCCGTTAACTCAAATAATCCATATGTGAATTTTCGGGATGTTACATATACATACACTAACATCATAAATAATCAACTCAAGATCTTTACTAAATCATAAATCCATTCAATGTAACCAAAAACCGATAAAAATCAATACTTTAACATGTAATCATCATAAGACCCAAGCAATACTATGGTTTTAGCCTAGGATCATGCTTAAACACATCAAAACAGAAGAATAAACACAAACCATGGTATCAAACTTCCAAATCAAAGGTAAAGTTTAAATCTTGCAAACCGAAAACGCATAAACTACGAACCCGGAATCCAAAGATGCAAGCTTTCCTCTTCAATTGGCTTCCTAGCTCCTAAAATCGCCTCTGGACTCTTTCTCAGACGGCTGGAATCGAACTCCCTGAATAATGGCAATCAAATTCTATTTTAATTCGGATTTTAGGGTTTTTGCGGAAATCGGACTTCTCGCGTACCGCGAAATAAATAAGCCGGTACGCGAGGGCCAAAATAGTCGGGCACGTTCCTGAGTTTCCTTGCGTACCGTGAAGTATTTATCTGGGAAATCTCGCGTACCGCGAATGACTGAATTTCAACATTTTTCACTTTAAACCCCGGACTTTCTTCTCGCTTCATTCTCTTGCTCGGTTTCTCCATGATTGGACTTGTATTTCATACGAGCACCTGTAAATATACAATAGACTCAAATGTACATCAAAACGACTTAAAACGAATACGAAACTATGTAAAAACGCGCTAAAACAATGGAATAAAGATGTGTGCTTTGCACTACATCATTAACATTTTCCATACATGATCCTTTTAGAATTTCGTTCGTAGGTGTTGTTACGAGTAGATGACACGTGTGGTGATACTCGATCATTCCTTTCCTTTCTAGTCTCATTGGGTTCCTTATTGGCTTTTCAATTTCAGACGTCTCACGTGCTATTGTCTTATCTTATTCACTTTGAGTGTTTTCTGACAAGCCTTGAGTCCTTGCTGGTACTCATTCCTCACTTCACATCATTGTGCAAAAGTTGAACTTCACATTCATTCTGAATGAGCAATCCCTAGGTTGTATCTGGTTTCTTTTGGTTTTGCCTGCACGCCCTAATTAACATTGCGATTCCTGTCACTTGTTGTCGTTGGTATATCTATCCTCTCGTTTCAGTGGATACCAATAGTAGTTTATCTAGGGTTGTTTTCTGCATGGAGAGATGCCATTTGTGTATTCGTATTCTCAAATCTTCTTCGGACATACACTGTTGTGGTCATTTCCTTCATACTCCTGCATACTTCGACAGTAGACCATCGTTTATTCATCATATCGCATTTGTGTTAAGTATCAACAATTCTTGTTTAAAAGCAGTTCTCTAAACGTATATTCGTCTGACGTATGTAGAACTCATATATACATACATATATATATATATATATATATATATATATATATATATATATATATGTACTCCTTGGTAGTTACTTTCTCAATTCGAATCGAACAAGTGTTGAGTTCTTCAAAAATTTTTCTGTCTCGCCGTTCGTGAGTTGACATGCGAAGCAATCTTCTCACTAGGGCTTGATAGGCTCTCTTATCATCCTCATACTAATTTCCTTCTAGTGCAATCTTTCCATTTCTTTGTCTTTGCTTGATTTAATACCCTCATCACTGTTACATCAGATTCCGGGCCAGGTTTCATCAATCTTTTAAACTTGTTCCTTAGTGTCATTCATATCCAGCAACTTCATTTAGAGTTGTACTCCTTCTCATTCCACCTGTGGTATATCGTTGCTGCCATCATTCGTCTTACTATTTTGCTACGATCATCATCACTCAAGTGACTAATCTCATAGTCATGGTTGGAGTGATTTAATTGCTTTCGGTGACATGTGTATTAATCCACACGATAAGGTTCATCAGTATGCACGAGCACCTGTAAATTCATAATTACGTGGATCCTGACGTAAACGCCAACTTACCTTACTCGTGAATTCCTGACTCTTCTTATCATGCCTCATAAAGTGAATGTCTTCTATGAACAGTGCCTAGTCCATGTATCCTTCTTCCCTTTATGAACTCCTAGTTGACAGGAGTCGCTCATGACTGTTCGTTACTGGTCTACTTGGACCGTTGATAATCCGTCATCTTTCTTTCGTTGTGGCCTATCGAACTTCTGCTCGTTGTTTGTGATTCACTTCATATGGATCGCACCGTTCTTATAATTCATGAGTCTTTCGTAGTACTATGCTAACACCTCTTTCACTCTCTGTGACTAATACATACGTCGGATGACAAATCGAGGCACACTTATATAGCAAAAGCTTAATAACAGTAGCTACGTGTTATTAACCATTTACTGTACTTATGTGTTCAAATCGTCTACCATCGTATGTGCTATGTGTAACTATTCATATTAGTAGTGACATTGATATTTAAGGCATGTGCTCTATGTTAAGGCATCTACCCTGAGCTACAAGTATTAACCTTGCTACTTACTTACTTGTTTTGGCATTGGCGTTGGCTACCTGTACTGACATCCTTGCGTTGGTCCCATTATCAGCTTGAGTCCAGACATTTAGGGATATCTGAATCTCTCAAACTATTGCTCTGATACCAACTTGAAAGGCCCGTTTCCCGGGTGACCTCACGCGTTGGATTTACTCATAAACATAGTCATTAATACTGAATTTTTAATTAAAAACATTTAACATAGTGGAAGCGTACATCATTTTATTACTTAAACAGCGGAAGTCTTAACATATAAAAGAAACATTTTTCTAGTACGTAAGCATTTAAACAGGATGTCAGTCTTGTGTCAGGTAGCCCTCATGCCATCGCCCGTCCTTACTTCTTATTACATGAAATGTATACTAAAAGTCAGCTAACGCTGGTGAGTTCTAGTTTTAGACAGTCAAGTATAATCATTAATTCTTTTTAAGTATTCGTACATGCATATGTATAAATATATATAAATACACATTTACTCAATCATTTGCCTTCATTTATCATTCATATGTGAGCACATGATTACATGTATTCACCTTCACATTCGTTAAGCATTCTTTGGTCATTCACATAAGGGTGATCAGCCCAACATTGAAATGCGTAAGTCACATAGACAGACACCCGTCCTACCGTCGTAGTCCGTCCTCCATGATCGTACGGATTCCTTCGACCATACGTCATGCTATACCGTCCGGATTCCTTCGACCGGCCGTCCTCACCGTTCTACCGTCGTAGACCGTATTATTCGCCCGTCTGCCCTAAGGCATCCGTTTCCCATGCGACTATTATTTATGCAACTGTTCTACATGATATAAGGCAATTGCTTCGACCATCCATTAATGCCTTTCATACGTCCTAGCTGATGAAGGAACGTATTTGTCCCGATTGCACAATAGTCACGTGGTCGTCCGTCTACCGAAGTAGCCGTTATCATCGAAGCGTCCATAACGTTTACATACATTCATAACATGCAATATATAAAATATAAAGCAAAATTTCATTCGTTTACGTTATGCCATTCGTTCAGTTCATTCTTTGTATACATACGTTTCATTCTTATTCATCATTCTTTTACGTATGATCACATTAACATTCATATATATATATGAATGGGAAAGGGGTCGGTGGGGTGGGGTTAGGTTTTTGGGTGGGGGTGGGGTGGGGGGGTTTAGGTTTTTGAGGGTGGGTTAGGTTTTTAGGATGGTACTACACATATGCAGTATTGAAAAAAAAGAAAAAAAAACGAGTTAATTCTTATTTTTTTTAACGTTATTTATACTCAAATGAAAGATAAAGAAATTCTTGATTTAATGGTACGATTTAAAAAAAAATAATAATAACGTATACAAAGATAGAAATGTTTAAAGATTTATATAATTTAAGTTCCAATTTTACCCTTTCTCTTTAAAATTCCACCCTTCTTTTCTTAGTGGTTCTCTAGTTCTCTCATTAAAATGAGTTCTCTCATGAACCTAACCCTATATATATATATATATATATATATATATATATAAGGTTCCTTTCAAAACCCAAATTTCATGAGAAAACCCTAAAACTCACATCCAATGGTTGTTTTAATCTCAAACACACCAGATGTTGCCATGTGTCTACCTTATTATTTTATATGAAAAGGGCATAATAGTCATTTAACACACAACATAAAATTCAGATTTATTAAGAATCTGACATGTGTCACCTTCTCTCTTCAATTAATTTCCCCTTTTTTTAATAAAAAGATTCCCGAATTGTTTTTTTTACAGTGTTTACAATTAAATCCAAAGTATTTTTTACAATGAAAAACATAGAAAAATAGATTCTAATTACAAATATTAACAAGAATACGTGGGGATACCTTTTTTTAACTGTCCCTTCAAAAAAATTTTCTTCATGCTTGTACCCTTATATTCTAATACATGAGTAATTTTAACATCCTCCTTTCTACCTATATATGTATATAGAATAACATTCAAACTATTCACACCATTCTATACATAAAAAACGTTAAATTATAGCCAAAAAAAAATTAAAATATATTGGGCATACCTTTTTTTTTTACTTTTCTTTCCATTGTTTTTCTTAATGATCCTTACTTCAGAATCAAATTCCTCTAAAATTGTATCATGCTGTATGAGGTTATCTTCCTCATCATCAATACCTATTACATGTATTTAACTATTAGTATTTTTTTTCAGTAACATTCAAACAGTTTACATCAATGTAAACTAACAAAAATTATATTTGAACATTATAAATCTACAAAAAATTGGGTATACCTTGATCGGAATTCTTCTCCATACTTGGAAAAGTTGATTATGTTCTTCATTAAACCCAAATCCTGAAATAAAAGTTTAATTAAAGGGAAATTGGTTCATTATAGAACCACAAAATCAAAACAATAAATATGTCAAACAGAATCAAATCCAATTACATCAGAAATTTAAAAAGAAAAAAAACTTACATCAGATACTAAAAAAGCCATAAAAAACATTAATTCATATATATTATAGCAATTGATATCAAAACCCTAAATCTTATTAATTCATATATGTTGCAGCATTAATTCATATATGTTGCAGAAAAAAACCCCAAAAGTAAATGAAGAAATCAGAAAGCAAAATAAAACTCATAAAAAAAGGAAAAAAAAAGCAAAATTAAGCAAATCGGACCTGCAAATCAACAAAAATCCGAATCCCTATTCCAGATCCATGATTAGTTTCTGCAACTCTCACCCCTGTTCCAGATCCATGAATACAGACCCGCAAATCAACATAAATCGGGCAGCCAAACAACCACGACGG
This sequence comes from Smallanthus sonchifolius, assembly GCA_023525975.1. Classification (NCBI taxonomy): domain Eukaryota; kingdom Viridiplantae; phylum Streptophyta; class Magnoliopsida; order Asterales; family Asteraceae; genus Smallanthus; species Smallanthus sonchifolius. The sequence goes on from CM042028.1 coordinate 58,077,169, forward strand.
TCAAACGGTGAACCCATACACTAATCAGATAGATATTTCAACACATAGATACTAGATAGATGTATAGAGATGGAGAGAGTACCGATTGTGCTACAATAGGCTCGGTTAGGTTCATGAGAGAACTAGAGAATCACTAAGAAAAGAAGGGTGGAATTTTAAAGGGAAAGGGTAAAATTGGAACTTAAAATATATAAATCTTTAAACATTTCTATCTTTTGCATACGTTATTATGTTTTTAAAAAAATCGCACCATTAAATCACGTATGATCACATTGGCATTCATAACATCCGTTCATTTAGTGTATACACTTCAGCCCCAAAACATTTAAAATAATTTGCACATAACATATAGGGGGCACATAGAACTCACCTGATAAGCGGGTCCTGAGATACTATCACCGGTCAGTATGCGTCTCTAGGTGTCGCACACAATCTGTATAAATCATTCGCATAAGTTAAGGTAACTAACATAACCTGACGCTTTGTTTCTATCTTTAGGGTTTGGCGAACTTAAATAAATTCGCCCTACATTGATTTAAGCGAACTTAGTAGTTTCGCTAACACAAGTCTTCCTTCCCAAACAACACAATCCCTAAAGAGGACGTCCATATTTATAAAATATACTTCTTTAGTCCTAATGGAAATTGAACAGAGTCCCGTTTGTTTTTATCTAAAACCCGACAATAATAATTGTCCATTCCCTTTATTAAATCATTATAATCAATAGTCCACAATAATCGAGTGTTAACTCTAGCCTCGATATCTGTGTATACTTTTATCAAATACTATAATAAATCCTTGCCGGTTATTATTTAATAAATAAAGTCAATGTTATACGTCCTCAAATACATTACTCGTAACCCGACTAATCATAGCATTTAATTTCTACGAGTTTTAAAGGATATACCTTCCCGAACACGATCCCGAACTATAACCGAGACCTGACCCGAGCCATATCCATCTTTATCATTATGTAATTAGCATTTATTAAATAAAGTCAATGTTATACCACCACCACCGAAACTATTATCTAATACTCTATTATCGAAACTACTCTCTTGAACTCCCTTTAATCGAAACTATTATCTTGAACTCCCCTTTAACCCAAACTACATCACCACCACTGCTCGAAACTACCATCTTCCGTTAACCGCTGTTCGCAGCTCCATAAACCACCATCGCGAGTCTGTGGTCGGCCACCATCCTCACCGTAGAGCTTTCCGCCATTGCCAAGACTCGAAACTACCTGTTGCTAAGCTACCACTACCCGAAACTACTTGATGCTGCTGCTGCCAGAGCTATGGCAGCAGCTCCTACCTTCTGTTACCATAACCTTGTCACCCACTTCGTCTTCATCATCGTAGAATCATCATCACCCTCATCGAATCATCTTCATCCTCATAGAATCATTATCATCGTACCATTTCAAGACTGCTACCGCTTTGCACCCCCGCTGTTAACCACCGTTCGCACCACCATCATCCACCATCCTTACGTAACCTCCTTCGCCATCGTGAACGAACCAAGGCCGTCGGCCTCACCTCCCTCCTGCGTGCGTGACACAGGTCTAGCAAGATCTTCCTGTGATCGCCTTCTGCTATCCCGTGCCTGAAACTTCCAAAATAATCCGAGCAACACCTACATGTCATGACGGGATTATGGTTTCATGGCGGCGACGATGCGCTTCATGGACATAGAACGAAAGGGTGGAGGAGGAAATGGATTATGGCGGCTGGAACAAATGGATAATGGGCTTTAGGTTTAAATAAACTTTTCTATTTTCCCCCCTCAACTTTGTATCAATTGCATTTTCAGTTTCAATTCATTTAGTTGTTAATTTACGTACCATACTTTCGCTATTTGACAAACTCAGTCCTAAACGAATCTCGTGTTTTAAGTAAATAGAATTTGGGATGTTACAAGTCTACCCACCTTATAAGAATTTCGTCCTCGAAATTCGGTTGCTCTTATACACGAATAAAGTCTGTTTCTCATGACTATGTTGTCTCTTAGGTTCCTCTGAGCTCACCTGTTATGCTTCATGAAAGTAATATGAACATTCGATGCCACATGTGAACTGCGTGTAGTTAGGGTTTACAATTTACTACTACCCCTTCCTTTTTGTCATGAATACTTCTTATGTTGATTTAAACGGTATAACCTACTTTAATCTGATGCACCTCTCGCGGGCAGACTTAACTTGAGTCTACTAGACACTTGTGTGAATTTGTCATGCTCGACGGGCCACGAACTCTCTTCAACACTTAGGAGCGTCTCTTTGGTATCTTAGTATCCTGTTTAAATTGTCTACTCTGTTCTATAGGCAGTTGTTATCAACCTCTTTCTAAACCGCTTTGGTTATTACGTGTACCTCATAAATTATCCTTAGTGCATTCGCCCACGAAGGGCCATACTATGCCGTTCCCGAATGAATCATACCATATCGTTCCCGAATGGGTCCTGCTATCTCGTTCCCGAAGGAACCATGTCAGTTCGTTCCCGAAGGAACCATATCATTTCGTTCCCGAAGGAACTACATTGTTTCGTTCGTGAAGGAACCATGTCGAACATTACTCTATCATACTCAAACTTGTCGGGAAGGTATTTATTCAGACGGAATACTAAGTATACAATCTTTACATTCATTTTCCTATACACGTAACTCCCTTCTTGTCTTTCTTTAAAGCATACTCGTCATGGTTTCTCATTTCTCATCATTAGTCTAATATGCATTATTCTTTCTTTATATCATTGAATGGTCTTAGGGTTTGGCACCCCTTGTAACCAAAAGATACATTTTCTAACATTTCGTGATCGTTAACTGATGTCGTCTAGACGGTCTATATAAAACTAACAAATAAAACCTAATCTAGACTCTCTAGCTTTAAATTTATAAAACCTAGACTCGACCTAATACTAGACCACACAACCGGCATGTGTACCGATCAATGTAATATAGCCTAACGAAGTCCGGATATCGAACACAAGAGACACTGAATAACTATACTAGACTCTGACTCGGACTAAAGATTAATTGGTTTGGGGTGTTTACTACACTAATGTAACACCAGGCCAATTCCGAGGTCCTAATTTGCCAACTTTGAACCCTAGGGGTTGGATTTGCCAAGTCCCCAAATTAAAAGGGTTGAAAATGAAAAGAATTTAAAATCGGTCTGGTAGCGGACCGCTATCATTAATCTTAACGGTCCGCTAAGGCTGCATGGTTGGGTGGCGGACCGCCACTACTGAGGTAACGGTCCGCTAGCCGTAATCCAGCAGCACTTTCTCGTGATGCCACGTGTCCAGTGACTCAGCCAGAAATTCTGACGCTTGTCTTGGTGGCGGACCGCCACGCCCTCCGTAACGGTCCGCCAGCCGCCAATTGAGGTTTGGTCCAATCAGGAGTTGACGTTTAGGGCTGACGCAGGCGTCTGGGCGGTGGCGGACCGCCACGCTCCTGTGTAACGGTCCGCTACGGGTCCATTTCAGGCCTATAAATAGAGGCATCGATTCTCCATTTGAGAGCATCCAAAGCCATCATAACTCTCCCACTTATCTGGAATCCGACCAACCTCGGTTCTCATGCCATCGTTTCGGTAATTTGACTGACTTTCGCTTGTTTCTGCACTTTCGCTTATTTCGGCCATAAGTATACGTAAAACTTGATCAAGGGATACACGCTTTATGGGTGAAATTCCCATATTGGGGCTGGTAATTGTCTGTAACTGGATGTAAGACGGGGTCTCAGTTAAGGGACATCGCGTAAGTAAGTCTGCAAATGCCAGCAGTCCTTTCACAGAAATTATTGGTGTATACCGTGGTTGTACACTCGGATGAAATAGTTCTGCTGAATGATAGATTGTACCCATATTAAGGTTAAATGTTTTGATACTGTATTTGCCAACTGGAACTGGTCATGATAATCATGTTCACCAGCGTTCGCGCTGACATTTTATTTTCTAAAATGTTTTCAGGTAATCAATGATTATCTATAAGACTAGTCCTACGGGATAGTCTTAGGGGATAAATGTGTACATAAAAGGATTTTGACAGGGTTATGTGCTGCTAGCATGGAGATAACTCTGCAGGAATGAAAACAAGAGGAGATGTTAGGAAGATGTATTCCTAGACATGGATACTCCCTTGTTATGCACAGGGTTAGGTGCTGGAAGGTAAAACCCTTAGTATAGCTTGGTATTGGACAGGGTTAACTCCCTAGGCACAGACCAACTACCTTGTGGCTCTAGTTTTACCCTGCTTACGCAGGTGACAAGTAAATGGTCGTGCACCAATGTTTTTATGTACGGAAAAAGGGGTATTTAAATCCCCAGTGAAATGAAAAGATATTTTATCCCCAGATTTGGAAAATATACAATATCAACCCGCAGGTTGAGATTTATTACAAGTTTGATCCGAAAGTATTTCCGCTGCTAAACTAACTCTGATTTCATAAATAAAATAAGATTGGAGGTGCCAATCTGGTCGCACGCCGGGGGTGTCCTGAAACCGGGGTGTGACAAGTTGGTATCAGAGCCCAAGGTTTTAGCGAAGTAGATACTAGTCTTAGTATCTAAGCTTTAACCATAGTTTAAATTATTATACCTCAAAGATTAAGATAAGGATACTGGCTTTAGTATCTAAGTTTTGATCAACATGAGGACAGAATGCTTATTAAAGTAGTTACTAATATTTAAAGATTTCAGGATGACTGAAGAACATAGTTTTCCTAATTACGATCCTAATCGTCCGATCAAGCAAGAATCTCCTGAATATCCTGTCTATGGATCTCAGATGATGCCAATCTCATTTCCTGATGATAGCGATCCTTTCGTTATAAATCTAGATACTCCTACACCTGAGCATCATCCCTTATCATATAATACTAAGAGTTCTTGGATGAATGCTGGTTCTGACTTCAGTAACTGGCAATATGATACTCCTCCACCAATAAACAATCAGGCAGGACCAAGTACGTCCCGAAAGCCTCGAATTAAAGTGAGAATGCCTACTAAGAAAATTTCTATTCCAGTTAGTGAAATGGAGGAATTTTATCAAAATACACCGGTGGAGGAAACATCCGAAGAATCTCATCAGTATACTTCTGTATCTGAAAATCCGAAGGATTATCCCTTTTGTAATCCTGAGTCTCCTGTTCTTTATGATCCCTATGTTATTCCTGAACCTTTATACACTAGTCCTTATAAGAATTATTTCCAAGCACCACCAGGGTATCAAACGCCTATAATGATATAATGGTTGGTCTTCGTGAACCTCCGCCTAAGTATGGGTATGAATACAGTATGCCTTCATCTCCCATAGAATGTTTAGATCGTTCGTTATGCCAAACGGATGAAATAAACATGGAAAGAATTATGAACAAGGCGAGGACACAATTTTATGGACAAAAGGTTTACGAACATGGGGAGAATCCGATGATCCTTGGATCTGAGCTAATGAAAGATTAATTTGATATATTGTATTTTGTTGTTATTTATAATATCTTTTAAAAGTTGTTTGTTTTATTATACATAGATGGATGGAAAAGGCAAGGGTCCTAGTTTTTTTCGAAAATTTGCGCCCTCTAATTATTTTGAACGTAAAACTAACGATTCAACTATAGAAGATAATGAAGAAACTGAAAGTTCAACTTTCCGAAGCCTAGAAGAAATAGGGAATCCTAGTATTCCTTATAAACCTTCTATCAGTTATCGTTCTGCTCCTACTGCAGGAAGTTATAACATTACTCCAATCTACTCACATAATTTTCATGAAAGACTTCCCGAAATACCTTATGAAAATAAATATATTTCCGAAGATGAAGAGCGAGAAGATTCTAATAAACCTTTTATCCCTTATCATGAGACAGTTCAAATTCCTATTCCTTATGTGAATGAAGAGGTACGTGGAATCGAAAGGGAACGAATACTGTTAAATCGAATAGTTAAACTTGAGCAAGAGAAAGCAGAAATAGAAGCACGAAATATTCTTCTTGTCCAAGCTTTAGAAGAAAAGAATTATAATAATTACTAAAAACAATGAATTTTGTATATGTATTTTCTTGTATAAATTTCAATAATAAAAAGGTATATATTGATTCCAATCTTGTCTATTTCTAGAATGTCGAAAAGTGGACCATCAAGTAACACTCGTGGTAAAAAGAAACAAATGATCGAAAACGATGCTGCTGAAATTCAGAAGGCAGTTATAACAAAAATGATCGATGTCGGAATAGAGAAAGCAATTCCTAAAATAGTAGCAGCTATAGAAGAAAGCAAAGCTGCTAAGAAACGAGATTCCGTATTGCAAAAGTCTAAAACAAGGGAAACTGAGAATGAAGTCTCTACCCCTCACTTTTCAAAACATACTGAGGGAGGTCACTCAAATTTCCATAATAAATCCACTAAGAGAACATACCAGGAAAGTCATGATTCCTCTATGGCTATTCCTAAGGAAGGGTATGATTCTGCATACAAGAAACAGAGAAATCTTGGATGCACGTACAAAAATTTTCAGGATTGCAAACCATATGAATTTGCAGGAAGAGAAGGAGCAATAACAGCACGAAGATGGCTTGAGAAAACTGAGTCGGTGCTAGCTATAAGTAAATGCCTTGAGGAAGACAAGGTACTTAATGCTTCAAATCTATTTAGAGACCAAGCCTTAGAATGGTGGAATCAAGTAATATCTGCCAAAGGGAGAGACAGGGCTTATGACATGGGTTGGTCTGTCTTTAAAGAAAGAGTGGAGAAGAAGTTTTGTCCCATGAATGAGACGGAGAAGATTGAGCACAATTTTCTGAACTTGAGGATGGTAGGAACAAACCATCAAGATTATGTAACCAAGTTGTTCGAATATGCTAGGTTAGTACCTCACCTTGCAACTCCTGAATCGAACCTCATTAAGAGATATATTTGGGGTTTAGTCTTGGAAATTAGAGACTTAGTAAAAGCCTCTAAACCTGAATCAATGGACGATGCCATTGAACTTGGTGCTATGCTTACGGATGGATTGATAAGAAATAGAGAGGAGCTGAAAAAGAAGGATAATACGCACCAAAACAAAAACGAGCAGAAACGATCTGAAAATAATTTCAGTCATAAAGATACTCGTCCCCCTGCTCCAGAATGCCGATTATGCAAGAAGAGGCATTTTGGAAAATGTGGTGCAAGACCTTTTTGCAACACATGTAAAATTTCTGGGCACTCTACTGAGAACTGTTATAAAAATAGAAAGCCCATTGTTTGCTATGGCTGTGGAGAATCGGGTCACATAAGGACCCAATGCCCGAAGACAAAAGAAGCAGGAACATCGAGAGCAAAACCTGCTGAAGGCGTTAAGAAAAATGCCAGGGCATTTGTTTTGAATGCAAATGAAGCAGCCAAAATGCCAGATGTAATTACTGGTACGTTTCTTGTCGACAATATCTATGCAAAGGTTTTATTTGATTCTGGTGCAAATCAAAGCTTTATAGATATTAAATTCTGTAAGCTATTAGATAAACCTTTAGCTAGATTAGACAAGCCTTACGAAGTCAAAACTGTTAACGGGGATTTAGTTAAAATTTCTAATTCCTTGAATGATTGTAAGATTTCTATATACGAACATGTCCTACCTGTGCAATGGTTGCCCGTGACTTTAGCCGGATTTGACATTGTTCCAGGAATGGATTGGTTATCTGCCAACCAAGCCCAAATAAATTGCGACAAGAAATTTATAGAAATCCATGTGCCTGATGGTAAGATAATTACTATCAAAGGAGACAATTGTTCCAATCCAATTGGAATTATATCACTCCATAAGGCAACAAAATATTTGAACAAAGGATGCTTAGCATACCTTGTGTCAGTTAAAACCAACAAAGAAACAAAGCCTTTAGAAAAAGTACCTGTAGTATCTGAGTATCTGGAAGTATTCCCGGAGGAACTACCAGGATTACCGCCAGGTTGAGAAGTGGAGTTTAGAATAGTACCGGGAACAGCTCCAATAGCTAAAGCCCCGTATAGATTTGCACCCACAGAAATGGCGGAATTAAAGAAACAACTTGAAGAGTTGTTAAACAAAGGATTTATAAGACCAAGTTCTTTCCCGTGGGGAGCTCCAGTATTATTTGTTAAAAAGAAAGACGGATCAATGCGTATGTGTATTGATTACCGTGAGCTGAACAAGGTCACAATCAAAAACAGATACCCACTTCCCCGAATTGATGATCTATTTGATCAGCTTCAAGGAGCATGTTGTTTTTCAAAGATCGATCTTCGTTCAGGATATCATCAATTAAAGGTACAAGAAGAAGACATATCCAAGACTGCATTTAGAACAAGATACGGACATTATGAGTTCACTGTAATGCCGTTTGGACTCACTAATGCTCCTGCAGCATTTATGGATATGATGAATCGAATCTGCAAACCTTATTTGGATAAATTTGTTATCGTATTCATAGACGATATACTTATTTACTCTAAAAGTAAGGAAGAACATGCAGAACACTTAAAAGTAATTTTTGAATTACTTAAAAATGAGAAATTGTATGCCAAATTCTCAAAATGTGAATTTTGGTTATCTGAAGTTCAATTTCTTGGACATATAATAAATGCCAACGGAATTCAAGTCGATCCTGCTAAGATAGAAGCAATTGTTAAATGGGAAATTCCAAAGTCGCCGACCGAAGTTCGGAGTTTCTTAGGTTTGGTGGGATATTACCGAAGATTTATCCAGGACTTTTCCCGAATTGCTGTTCCTCTTACTTCATTAACAAGAAAAGCTGTGAAATATGAATGGGGACCAAAGCAGGAAGAAGCTTTTAAAATACTAAAACAAAAGTTAACCAATGCTCCAATACTGGCTTTGCCAAATGGAATTGAAAACTTTGTAGTTTATTGTGATGCCTCACAAACCGGTCTTGGTAGTGTGTTAATGAAAAGAAACAAAGTCATTGCATATGCATCTCGGCAATTGAAAACTCATGAATGGAACTATACGACTCATGATTTGGAGTTAGATGCCATAATTTTTGCATTAAAGTTATGGAGACACTATCTCTATGGAGTCATGTTCACTGTGTTCACAGATCATAAAAGTTTAAAACATATCTTTAATCAGAAAGAGTTAAACATGAGACAGAGAAGGTGGTTAGAAATCTTAAGTTATTATGACTGCGAAATCTGTTATCATGAAGGTAAAGCTAATGTAGTAGCTGATGCCTTAAGCCGAAAAGAAAGAAAAAAGCCTAAAAGAGTGCGTGCTTTAAGACTCGAATTGAAATTCGATCTCTTTGAACAGATTAAAGAAGCACAGAAATTGACCTTAGAAGAAACTAACATTGAACAAGAAAAGCTGGGGAAAATGATTAATGAATTAATTAAAGGAAGTGACAACCTTCTATGAATGAATAACCGAGTATGGGTGCCGATGGTAGGAGTTCATCAAGAGAAAATCCTTGAAGAAGCTCATAAATCAAAATATACCATGCACCCTGGAGGCGATAAAATGTATAAAAATCTGAGGCCAGATTACTGGTGGATTGGAATGAAAAAGCTTATTGCTTCCAATGTTGCAAAATGTTTAATTTGTTCACAAGTTAAGGCTGAACACCAGAAACCTTCTGGATTATTGCAACAACTTGAAATTCCTGTTTGGAAATGGGAAATGATAACTATGGACTTCGTTACAAAACTTCCCCGCACGAGTCGTGGGAATGATGCTATCTGGGTTATCATTGATAGGCTGACTAAGTCTGTCCATTTTCTTCCGATGAAAGAAACTTATAGCATGGATAAGTTGGCACAAATGTATATCAATGAAATCGTATCATTACATGGTGTACCATTATCCATAGTGTCAGATAGAGACAGTCGTTTTACGTCTCGATTCTGGCAAAGCTTCCAGAAAGCTCTTGGAACACGATTAAATCTTAGCACTGCTTATCACCCTCAAACGGATGGTCAGAGTGAAAGAACAATACAAACTCTGGAAGATATGCTTCGAGCTTGTGTAATAGACTTTGGAGGAAGTTGGGACGACCACTTACCTCTAATGGAATTTTCGTATAATAATAGCTATCACACAAGTATTCAAGTTGTCCCATTTGAAGCCTTGTATGGCAGAAAATGCAGAACTCCTATCTGCTGGGCAGAGATTGGAGAAAATCAATTGTCAGGTCCTGAAATAGTTCAGGAAACAACTGACAAAGTATTACGAATTCGTGAACATTTGAAAACGGCTCGTGATAGACAGAAAAGTTATGCTGATAAGCGTCGTAAGCCGTTAGAATTTTCAGTGGACGATCATGTGTTATTAAAAGTTTCTCCTTGGAAAGGTGTAGTACGATTTGGAAAGAAGGGAAAACTTAGTCCAAGATTCGTTGGACCATTCAAAATTCTGAAAAGAATCGGACCGGTCGCCTATCAACTTGAATTGCCAGAGGAAATGAACGGTGTTCATGATGTATTTCATGTGTCAAACCTGCGAAAGTGTTTGACGGATAAATCTTTAATAATGCCTCTGTAGGATGTAGAGGTCGATCCAAATCTGAAATTCGTTGAACAACCTCTGCAAATTGAGGATCGTCAGGTTAAAAAGCTGAAAAGGAAGAGGCTGGTGTTGGTAAAAGTAAGATGGAACTCTAGACGTGGACCAGAGTTCACATGGGAACTGGAGAGTGAAATGAAAAAGAAATATCCGCACCTATTCCAATAAACCTCGAGGACGAGATTTGAATAAAGGTGGGGAGGATGTAACACCAGGCCAATTCCGAGGTCCTAATTTGCCAACTTTGAACCCTAGGGGTTCGATTTGCCAAGTCCCCAAATTAAAAGGGTTGAAAATGAAAAAAAATTTGAAATCGGTCTGGTAGCGGACTGCTACCATTAATCTTAACGGTCCACTAAGGCTGCATGGTTGGGTGGCGGACCGCCACTACTGAGGTAACGGTTCGCTAGCCGCAATCCAGCCGCACTTTCTCGTGATGCCACGTGTCCATTGACTCAGCCGGATATTCTGACACGTGTCTTGGTGGCGGACCGCCACGCCCTCCGTAACGGTCCGCTAGCCGCCAATTGAGGTTTGGTCCAATCAGGAGTTGACGTTTAGGGCTGACGCAGGCGTCTGGGGGGTGGCGGACCGCTACGCTCCTGTGTAACGGTCTCCTACGGGTCCATTTCAGGCCTATACATAGGTGCCATCGATTCTCCATTTGAGAGCATCCAAAGCCATCACAACTCTCCCACTTATATGGAATCCGACCAACCTCGGTTCTCGTGCCATCGTTTCGGTAATTTGACTGACTTTCGCTTATTTCCGCACTTTCGCTTATTTCGGCCATAAGTATACGTAAAACTTGATCAAGGGATACACGCTTTATGGGTGAAATTCCCATATTGGGGTTGGTAATTGTCTGTAACTGGATGTAAGACGGGGTCTCAGTTAAGGGACATCGCGTAAGTAAGTCTGCAAATGCCAGCAGTCCTTTTACAGAAATTATTGGTGTATACCGTGGTTGTACACTCAGATGAAATAGTTCTGCTGAATGATAGATTGTACCCATATTAAGGTTAAATGTTTTGATACTGTATTTGCCAACTGGAACTGGCATGATAATCATGTTCACCAGCGTTCGTGCTGACGTTTTATTTTACAAAATGTTTTCAGGTAATCAATGATTATCTATAAGACTAGTCCTACGGGATAGTCTTAGGGGATAAATGTGTACATAAAAGGATTTTGACAGGGTTATGTGCTGCTAGCATGGGGATAACTCTGCAGGAATGAAAACAAGAGGAGATGTTAGGAAGATGTATTCCTAGACATGGATACTCCCTTGTTATGCACAGGGTTAGGTGCCAGAAGGTAAAACCCTTAGATAACAATGCTGGTATAGCTTGGTATTGGACAGGGTTAACTTCCCAGGCACAGGCCAACTACCTTGTGGCTCTAGTTTTACCCTGCTTACGCAGGTGACATGTAAATGGTCGTGGACCATTGTTTTTATGTACGGAAAAAGGGGTATTTAAATCCCCAGTGAAATGAAAAGATATTTTATCCCCGGATTTGGAAAATATGCAATATCAACCCGCAGGTTGAGATTTATTACAAGTTTGATCCGAAAGTATTTCCGCTGCTAAACTAACTCTGATTTCATAAATAAAATAAGATTGAAGGTGCCAATCTGGTCGCATGCCCGGGGTGTCCTGAAACCGGGGTGCGACAACTAAAGATTATACTAAGAATGCAATAAAATAAGATCGACTCAACTATCAAGATGAAAGTACTAAAGGTGAAATCAAGAATAATATCACCTAGGTCGGAATCCTACATGCAAAGCACAACTTATACCGATTATGGAAACTATAATGGATCTGGGTTTCTAAAGATGACTACTAAAGACTACCTAGTGGATCCCTAATCACTCTCAGGATATCACCAACTAGGAAACCTAAAGTGTACTAACTCACCAGATGGTTGGATCACTTCTCAGGTATTTCCAACTATGACAAAGTTCCCTAATAGACAGATTACCTCTCAGTCTCTCCGTCCACCGATACACTCAAGGAATGCACGGGATAATCCCAAGATAATCACTATGATTCGGATAGCTACAATCACTAGACACCTAATACTAACGTCCTCTCAGACTGTTAACACTCGGATTCCTAATGACGAAGACTAAACGACTAATTCTCACCTCTCGGGTATTGAACTAGGACACACATTCACTTCCAATTAGCAGTCAATCATAATCCCTATGGCTACTACGTCTAGAAACCACTCACAATCACAAACCCTAAGATCTATGACCACGAAACGAAGATCAAACTGGCAGACAACCACAATCAACGCAGGAAATCATAATCAATCACAAAATCAGATGTAAACATACACTAACATCATAAATAATCAACTCAAGATCTTTACAAAATCATAAATCCATTAAATGTAACCAAAAACCGAAAAAAATCAATACTTTAACATGTAATCATCATAAGACCGAGGCAATACTATGGTTTTAGCCTAGGATCATGCTTAAACACATCAAAACAGAAGAATAAACACAAACCATGGTATCAAACATCCAAATCAAAGGTAAAGTTTCAATCTTGCAAACCGAAAACGCATAAACTACGAACCCGGAATCCAAAGATGCAAGCTTTCCTCTTCAATTGGCTTTCTAGCTCCTAAAATCGCCTCTGGACTCTCTCTCTCTCTCAGACGGCTGGAATCGAACTCCCTGAATAATGGCAATCAAATTCTATTTTAATTCGGATTTTAGGGTTTTTGCGGAAATGGGACTTCTCGCATACCGCGAAATAAATAAGCCGGCCCCTCGGGTACCGCGATGGCCAAAATAGTCGGGCGCGTTCCTGAGTTTCCTCGCGTACCCCGAAGTAATTATCTCGGAAATCTCGCGTACCGCGAAAGACTGAATTTCAACATTTTTCACTTTAAAACCCCGGACTTTCTTCTTGCTTCGTTCTCTTGCTCGGTTTCTTCATAATTTGACTTGTATTTCATACGAGTACCTGTAAATATACAATAGACTCAAATGTACATCAAAACGACTTAAAACGAATACGAAACTATGTAAAAACGTACTAAAACAATGGAATAAAGATGTGTGCTTTGCACTACATCAAATATCCCCACACTTAACCTTTTTTCGTCCTCGAAAAATCTGCAAATGGAATCATAACTGGCATCTAACTCACAAACATCATTTACCAATTAGCAAAACATACTCACACGTTAAAAAGCAATAATCAGTATTTCTGTCCGACTAAACCCAAGCACCAACTTTCAAGCCCCCGTTACGTGTTCTAATATTTCATTTTATACAGTTGTCAATCAACCCATGTGACTCACACTTAACAGTTACAGCTCTACCTAGTCCCGTCTCACGGTCATGTTCAGGCACGGATCAAACCATATAGATTTACCCTACCACATTAAACTAAAATTTACAGGTTTTTTTTTTAAATCAGATGAAATATGAATGGATGGATGGAAATGAGCATTAATTGAGCAAAAGAACTTTCATCTAGAGGCGTTTCAACCAAGTCACTATCCCGGAGGGTAACACATAGACTAGATTCTATCAATAAAGCATATAAATCTCACTTAGGGGTGTATTCTCCAAGTCGCCATCCCAGAGGGAAACACATAAGCAAAACTTAGTATTCTAAACAATAAGCTCATGAATTATGGAATAACATGGATTATGGAATGCGGGCACCACCGAAACTCGGATTTATTCTCATAAAAAGAGAGTGGTGTGCCAAAAATTTCAAAAACCTCTAAACTCTAACTTAACGTGGTACCTATCAACCTATATTGACAGTTTCAGTATTACCATTACTCTAAGATGAATACCCACAAGATATCATGATTTTATTTATTCAATTAATTCATAAACAACACAAACAGGCTATTTAAGCTATTCAAACTGGTTGGGTCTACCAAAACATCACTAATTAAACACGTTTTCAATTATTTAATCTTTTAAACTCACAAATAGATCCAGTTCTACTATCATTTTCCAAGTATAAGCAGTTATTTCCAAGGACATTTTTTCAAATCTTTCAATTTTTTTGTATTTTTGAATTTTTATAAACAAGACAAACTAGACACTCACATCCCCACACTTGAAAGACACATTGTCCTCAATGTGAAGTAAACACAACTAAAAATAAAAATGCAAAAATATAACAGGAAGCGACTTAGCTGGTAATGTAGCTGAAAACAAATGTGCAGCTTCGTTCTTCCTCGTGTGCACCGTATAGCATTTCGGTCGCGGTTGCACAGACTGCTGTCGGGTTGCCTTTACAAACTGTGTAAGATGATAATCAATCCTGCCCGAATGGATATTGAGTACGGGCAAAATGATAAACCTGCAAAATAAACCTCACAACAAACCCGCAGCATTAAACTGACTCAAATAAACTTAAAATAAAGACTCACTGACTCCCTAAAAACTAAAAGACTCAAGATAGATAGATAGATGCAGAAAAACATACTCAATGGGTGGCAAACACATAGACATGAAAGCCACAGCAAAGTCAGTCATCGGTCACGAACGGTTTCTAGGTCTCCCATGGCAATGGTGGTTGGGTGAATGAATGAGGGATAGATGTGTGATGAATGTGGTGGGTGATGGTAGAAGGATATTGATGGATGAGGGTGTAATAATAGATGGATGATGGATGTAGGTGAAGGTGGTAGTATGGTGATGGATGGTGGTGGTGATGTAAACGGGGACGGAGACGGGTACGGGAAACCATGGAAAACAAAGGAGGAAAATGTGGGTCAGGGATCTCTCGCGTACCGCGAAAAGCTTATGGGCCACTCCTCGCGTACCGCGAGGGAGTGGCTTTCGGGCCGGCCGAGACTTTTGTCTCTCGCATACCGCGAAAATACCCCACAAATCCCTCGCGTACCGCGAGGGACTGTTATTCACAGAAAGATTCAAAATTTTTCCACTTTTTATACTTAGAAAAATTTTTATCATTTAAAATTTTGTTTTACCCAAATTCCTCAAAAACCTACCCCAAGCATAAAAACATATGTAAACATACCTGGAACTTTATTCCCGACGATTTTCCTCACTGAATCAAGCACGAATTCCTGCAAAACACGACACAAACAAAACACATACCGAAAAACACAGAAAAAGACACGGACTCAAACCAAGTAAAGCACACAAACTCTACATCCCGAGCACTTGCCCGAGACTCAAGCAAGCCTATTAGGAGGCTTCTCCTTGTTCCTAACCGGTACCGCCTTCATCCTTCGCGGCTTACCGGTCCTCCAAAGCCTTAGCAAACTAAAACTCCTATCAAACACTGAACTCATATCACTCAGCTCCTTCCACCATATCTTAAACCTACCGGGACCGAAAATGATATTCACTAAATAACCCAGTAGCTTTTCTCCCCTCGACATCCCCACACTTGGGGTTTTCAGCAGCTTAAAACCAGATGACTCTAAGAACGTACGGGTCCTCTTACGGGTTAGCCTAGACCTAAGGACACTAGAACTAGGGGTCGGATCAACTGTTCTCCCCTCAGAAAGCACAATGGTGATGGGTAACGGTTCAGGAATAAGATTTTCTATACATGGGACCTCTAAACCTTCACCAGGATTATCGGGATCCTCAACAACCTCCACCAACTTCCCCACACTTGGGGTTTTTCCTATGATTGCATCTAGCTCTGCAATTATCTCTAGCACATCATCAGGCACCTCATCACCGTAATCATCCGGTTCTTCTAACAATCTCTCTAACTCCAACGCCCACTCAGATGGTTCGTCTAAATTCGGGGCGGGTTCACCTACTTCTATCACCAGATCAGATTCCCAATGGTGGTCCATGAAAGAATCAAGCATGCACACGGAGTGGCTATGCTCGCCAACATCCTTCACGGACTCTATAGCATCAAAAGTGGCTGACTCATCCCTCATACGAAGTGTGAGCTTCCCGTCAAATACATCAATCATCGCCTTGGCAGTATGTAGGAACGGGCGTCCTAGGATGAGTGGGACTTTATCATCAACTTCCATATCTAAGATCACAAAATCCACAAGGAAGACAAAATTGCCTACTTTCACTAACAAGTTCTCCACAATTCCCCGTGGATACTTGACTGAACGGTCAGCCAAGGAAATACTCATGTGCGTCGGCTGCGGTTCACCAAGGTCTAGCTGCTTGTATAACGAATAGGGCATCAGATTGATGCTAGCACCGAAATCGGCCAACGCGTGGTGTAAGGGAAAACTGCCTAAGATACACGGGATTGTGAAATGCCCCGAATCTCCCAATTTCTCAGGCAGCTTGTTCTGCACCACCGCAAAGCATTGCTTACTAAGTGAGACTTCAGAGGTCCCTCCAAGCTTCTTCTTGTTGGAAAGAAGGTCTTTTAAGAACTTAGCATACTTGGGCATATGATGGAGGACCTCTATAAACGGGAGATTGACCTTGAGTTGTTTGAACATGTCAAGGAAGTGACCGTATTCCCTAGCGTGTTTATGTGGCAATACATGTGCTGGATAGGGGATACGAGTCAGGTCAATCTGGGGGTCTTCATCTTCTTCCCCTTCTTCTTCTCCTTTTCCCTCTCGGCAGGTATCTCGACTACTATCTCCTCCTCCACCGGTTCTTCTTCCTCTACTACCGGTGGGCTCTCATCCTCACCTACTCTCATGCTCCTCGTCGAAACAGCATTCGACTCGGTCTCTTTAAGCATCCTAGCATCGATCTCACCAAATCGAGCTTCCCAATCTATCTTATTCACCTCCTCCATCGAGGGAATATTATGCTCAGTAGAGTGGGGGTCATCCTCTTCAACCTCTCTCCTCTCCACACTCTTCACCGACACGGCCATCACTAAAGCATTAGGGCCTAAAGATGGACCTCCTTGTCTATCCTTTAAGTTCCTAGCGATGTCTCCTACCGTGCGTTGCAAATACTGGAACGCCGATTACTGACTCTTCAAAAGAGTGTCGTGGCTATCCAGTCTTTGTCGAGCATCCTTATCATTCTGCACTAACTGAGCAAGCAACTGTGTCTGGGTCTCAAGCATATCCTCAATCTTCTTCGAGCTGACACTGCTCCCCGAGCTTGTTCCTCCTTCGGCTCCTCCATACTGCTGCTGCTGGCGGCCATTAAACCCAGATGGGTTGTTACCAGATCTCCATCCCGAGCCAAATGAGTTGTTATTGTCGTATCCTCAGTTCTGGTATTGGTTGCAAGCGTAGCTCACATGCTCCTGATTATTCACTGGGCAATCTCGGGTGTCGTAGCCTCCCCTGCACACTTGACACCGCTGAGCACTGAGCTTCAGCTCCTTGATCTCATTAGCCATTGAGGCGAGTGCAGCAGCCATGCTAGAATCAGGAGTGACCTGATGCACACCTCTAGGAGAAGAGGCGTGTGATCTAGCAGTAGGGACGGAATCCCTAACAGAACGTGGGTGCTGCTGTTCGGCTTGAGCGAAGCTCTCGAACATTTCCTCGCACTCTTCGGGCTCGAGTCTCTCCATGATATGGCCTCCCGTAGCTGTGTTGAACATTTGCTGCTTCTCGAAGGTAAGGCCATTATAGAACTTCTCCACTAACGCCCAGTCAGACAGACCGTGCTGGGGGCATCGGCTCAACAGCGCGTTGAACCGCTCCCAGGCCAAGTGATAAGGCTCTCTAGGATCCATCCGGAACGAATGGATTTGGTCCCGAAGGCGAGCGGCCCTGGAAGGTGGATAGTACTTCTTGTAGAACTTGGCTTTAAGATCCTCCCATGTGGTGATAGAATTATCGGGGAGAGTGTCAAGCCAAGTAGATGCACGCCCAGAAAGGGAGAATGGAAAGAGATGCAAGTAAATTGCGTCCTTAGACACACCCGTGATATAGAAGGTATCACATATCCGCGCGAAGCGGGACAAATGTCCGGTGCATCCTCATCCTCGAGGCCATGGAACTGTGTAGCATGAGTGATCGTACTCATGACATGTGACAGGATTTGCCATGTATTGGTATTAGGGATGGCGGGACGTGTGATCGAAGATCTCGCGCCCGTAACCCCGTCACTGGCCCTCTGGTGCATAGTACGTCTCGCTGGTGGATCAGCGTCGCCCATGATAGAAAATGGAACTGGGCTAGTAGAACGTACCTGGGTGCTGCACAATTGCTTCAAACGCTCCCGAAAATCGTGGGTGCGCTCGTGCAAATCTCGTTCAGGCTCTAATGAAGATGCAAAAGATGGTGATCCCTGTGAACGAGTATGGTGCATAAACAGAAAGACTCTGGGAAGGAAAATAGAACAAAGACTCAACGACACATAAAAAAGACTCGATTCTAAATTAGATACTCAGATAGGACTCACAAGTAGCACAGAAGACAAGCACGCAAACACGACTCAAAAGAAAAGAAAAGACTCAATTAAACCAAAAATCACTAAAAGAACTAGTCAAAGCTAATATTGCTATTACCAAGTGTCCCCGGCAACGGCACCAAAAACTTGATATCGTCCAGACGGTCTATATAAAACTAACAAATAAAACCTAATCCAGACTCTCTAGCTTTAAATTTATAAAACCTAGACTCGACCTAATACTAGACCACATAATCGGCAAGTGTACCGATCAATGTAATATAGCCTAACGAAGTCCGGATATCGAACCCAAGAGACACTGAATAACTATACTAGACTCTGACTCGGACTAAAGATTAATTGGTTTGGGGGTTTACTACACTAGAGATTATACTAAGAATGCAATAAAATAAGATCGACTCAAGTATCAAGATGAAAGTACTAAAGGTGAAATCAAGAATGGGAAGAATATCACCTAGGTCGGAATCCTACATGCAAAGCACAACTTCTACCGGTTATGGAAACTATAATGGATATGGGTTTCTAAAGATGACTACTAAAGACTACCTAGTGGATCCCTAATCACTCTCAGGATGTCACCAACTAGGAAACCTAAAGTGTACTAACTCACCAGATGGTTGGATCACTTCTCAGGTATTTCCAACTATGACAAAGTACCCTAATAGGCAGATTACCTTTCAGTCTCTCTGTCCACCGATACACTCAAGGAATGCACGGGGTAATCCCAAGATAATCACTATGATTCGGATAGCTACAATCACTAGACACCTAATACTAACGTCTTCTCAGACTGTTAACACTCGGATTCCTAATGACGAAGACTAAACGACTAATTCTCACCTCTTGGGTATTGAACTAGGACACACATTCACTTCCAATCAGCAATCAATCACAATCCCTATGGCTATTACGTCTAGAAACCACTCACAATCACAAATCCTAAGATCTATGACCATGAAACGAAGATCAAACTGGCAGACAACCACAATCAACGCAAGATATCATAATCAATCACAAAATCAGATGTATACTGTAAGGCTCCAAACCCGGCACCCTACAGTTGGTTCTCATCACTAGGTAAATTCATTAAAAACACTTAACTTTCATTTAATTTAACGGCGGAAGTCTTTCTCAAAACAAGGTTAACTTTAAAACTCGTTAACCCTCACAACATTACCTGACGAATGAATTCGCACCAACCCGAGTAGCACCGCTCCCAAGCCAAGATACGTCAACGTAACGCTTACCTGCAAAACAATCTACCGTACACACAAAGTCAGCTACGCTGAGTGAGTTCTAATAGTTTGGTTTAACTAAAAGCCAACTCGTCTCAAAAGTTATTTGAACTTTACTTCGGACCCTCGGTCCTTATAAATTGAATTCACCATTCCTTAACAATAGATAACCCCTGTTATCACCCGATATCCTATAATAACTCATTACCCAAAACTCATCCCATAATAATAATAACCACGCAGTCTCATCGACATAGGTCGAACTTACTACACCAATAACCCCTTCTCAAGAACACGTATTAACTCGACACTTGGTTAACACAACAAATCCCTAGACGTCAACTTACTCAGCCTTGACCAAGGCTCTTACCAATCAAATGACATAACATCTGTCAGCATCACATCACAATTCTGACACAACGGTTAATCTAGCTTGACTTTCATCATTAACAACATCTACACAACATAATAACATCATCTCATGCATAATTAATATAACTCACCATTTGCAAGCAACTTAACACAAATATGTAAGCACACAAACACATACCTGCACCCTCGTCAGGGTCACCCTCGTCAAGGTCATCCCCGTCGGGATACTCACCATGAGCCCAGCTCCACCCTTGTTACAGGGCCTCGCCACTATAAATAGCGACGCACTCGTCATCTACGATGACTACCCGGCCACCTATACGGTGCCTACATTATCTACCATACGGTGCCTACCAGAGCACACGTACGATGATGACCCCGAAGGACTCCGTCCTCCACACCACTGTTGATCCAACACATGGACAACAATGCAAGCACATAAAGCAACACATATATCACATAACATTATACTCAATTTACACTACTCATTAACTACACCTGCGCCCCACACGTAGCACTAGGATAACATATCCTACACGTGTTCATAAGCATTTAGCTTATATCCCGACTCGCCCGACTAACTCATACTCAATACCCTACTAATATAGTAACCCACATACAATTACTATATCTCGTTATCTAAACATGTATTACGTACATGCACACCCTGTGACACCTCCTAGTCGTACCCGTACGACACATAACTACAATCCGATTCATCCCTGTTAGGTCACTATACGACCCGTGACCATATACCCACCTTTAACCTACACGTCATGTGAACACACACACAATCCCTTAGCCCCACATTTAACATTCAACGTAATGAAACATATCTCAAAAGTATGTACGATAACCCCAAAACGTTTAAAAACATTTAAAAGAGGGGGATTAGAAACTCACCGGTTAGGCCGAGTCTCTGCCTCTGCTCTGTAATTCGTTCGTTCACGCTCGACACCCGAACCTATCGATGCATGATCACATGATCAGACACGTTCTAATTGTACATTGAATAACTCATAAATATAAATAAATCCTCAACGCTCTTCTCATTATCCCAACAACGCATCCCCCATGAAACCCTAGTTTCACATGCATGCATGCACGGATGCCATGCAAACCCTTAACCGTTCTCCTCTTGTAAATACGTAAGCCTAAAGCGGGTCCCCATGCACATGCGTAAACCATAATCGGTTGTGACCCAATTCCATCCCATCTTCTTTCACCACCGTGAACCACCATCATGTGCCCCCATGCACGACCTCATCGAGCACCACCAATGACCATGTTACCATGTGTAACCCTAGTTGGTTTTTAACCCCAGCGCCACCTCCGCTGCCCACCGCCGTGGGATACCACCACCGCAGCCTCTGCTGCCGCCGGGCCACCGCCACCCGCTTCCATCATCGCCTCTGGCCGTACACCACCACGCTCCTCTGCCTTTATCTACCTTCTTCTTATGTATCGCCGGTCGGATCACCACCATGCGCTACCACCACCACAGCCGGGTGGTAATGGTACACCCGTAGCCACCTCAACCGGCCACCCATAATTCCACCATCACCCTCCTATCCAGATCTTCGCTACACGCCGCCAAGCATTAGCACCAGCCTTTTCCGGCAGCCGGCAAGCACCGCCGCCGCACTACCATGGCCGCTTGGCCGTTTTTCCCGTCTTCGCTGCTGCTCGGAGTCACCACCCCGCAATTACCATTGCCGGTAACAGCGCCCTCATCCTTTCTTTGTCGCCGGCCAGGAACCACACTCCAACCCTAATCGGGTTTTACAACATACGAACAAGAAAAGAGATAGGTTGAGGAGTATTACCTTAGTGTATTGGAACCGCCGTAGGACCACCGCCATTGCCTTCCTCCTTGCCCGACTCCCCTTTCCCGATCGCCCTTCCTTGCCGTCGAACACACACCTAGGCCGAATGGCCTAGGGTTGGTGTTTAAGTTGTATTTAAATGGCCCCTATTTTCGATTCGGGTCCCTGCGTTTCCATCTCGTTCATTCCGATCCCAACAGTGCGAAAAATGGCTAACCGGGTCCTTTTATTTCCAGAATAATGTTTCACGTGAAAACCCTCCTCCACTATTTCATTTACAAGAGGCTCGGGTCGCCCGTTAACTCAAATAATCCATATGTGAATTTTCGGGATGTTACAAGTCTACCCTCCTTAAAAGAGGATTCGTCCTCGAATCCTGCGTCGGCACAAACCAACACGGCTTATCTTTCCCTTCTCACTCATGCACCAAACGCATCTGGTGTAAAGCATTCACCTTCACACTTGTCAGATCCACTACTTGTTTTGTAACTCGACCACCACCCTTGGTGTTCAACGAATTCATCTCCGTTACCCGCTTTCACTCTGGGACTTGTAGGTTTCACCTACACATTCCCTCATATCCCTCTTCCCAATCCTTCGTCAAACGACTAATTTCCCTTTCTTGCTATCCCGGCATTTTCTAGAAGTTGCCTTCCGTGATTGCCTTGATTACTAACTCTTCCACGGAGGTTTCATTGTCATTGCCCTTGACAATACCTTTTGCTCTTAAAGTTCTTAACATCGTCGTACGTAGTATCTCTTGTACTACGTAGCACAACACGGCCACGTGTCCGTCACGCTCCCCTCTTATGTTCCAAATAACATCTTACAATGATTCCTCGAATTCAAACTCACTACCCAACCCATAAGGGCATTGCTTCTGTCCTTTTTCTGATGATCTCTAGGAGTTCGTGCAAAGCTATACTGGTCTCCATCGAATTCCTCTACCGAAGGATCTCTTTACTTCATTATCATACATTTAATACGTCCCGCAAGTACGTACACACCCAACGCTAGGGTCATCTTCATTAGCTCTCGATGTTTCTCACGGCTCATATGCCTTTGTCATGTCCATTACACTCATCTAAACGCTTGCTTTCCTTAAATGCTCCTCAGGAGCTTATATTAAGCTAGCCTTAGATTCACCAGCGTAGGCATATCCTTCTTAGTCACTTACGTGCAATCTTGCACGTGCCCCTCCTGAGTTTCACCTTTCTCTACGTTGCTATACCATTACCATGCAATCCCCGATCGCATCTCCTTTATCATGTACGAACATGAAGTCCGCCTGCTCACAAGCCTCAGCTATTCGTCGTCTCGTCCAGGGAAAACATCCCTATTCCTCTGGTGTCTCACCTCCACTGAATTCTTCACATAGAACGTGTTCCATGGAGGTCCTTCGTCACCTTGTTAACTCCGTGCTGAAACCTTCAGCGTCGTCATCTTTACCTTATCATAAACACTTCTGGTCAAGCGTCCACGTAAACGCTTTCATCGCCTACTCTCACAGCTCCGCCCATTGGCTTCGTGCTCCGAATTCCCGAGATATAAACATAGGCATCTCATAAGAGCACCTCACCGATCGCCTAGAAAGACATCAAAACTCCTCGTATCACGTCGACGTATCAACGTCGAGAAAATCGTCAAGATAGAAATACTATACTCAAGCATACCGACCACTTGTCCTATGCACGACTAAGCGTGTACTACAAGGACACACACCGACACACATAACTACAGAATACACGTTGTTCTACTCATGTACTACTAACTCAAGCTTCTAACTCGCACAAAGTGCACATACACGAGTAGCTAAAGCTGGGTAAATCTACACACATACCCTATGACCTCGTCAATTATAGACACACAAG
Source organism: Smallanthus sonchifolius (assembly GCA_023525975.1). Lineage (NCBI taxonomy): Eukaryota > Viridiplantae > Streptophyta > Magnoliopsida > Asterales > Asteraceae > Smallanthus > Smallanthus sonchifolius. The sequence goes on from CM042028.1 coordinate 58,101,347, forward strand.
TATATCATGTTGTTTGGCCCGAAGGCACAAGCAAACACGATCTCCCGCCCGACTGTAGTCAGACACCATAACATGTTGACAATTGTCAACATCACACCAAGCTTACACTTGGTCTCCCGCCTGACTAACGCCAGACACAATATCAAGCTTATGCTTGATCCCCCGCCTGACTAAAGCCAGACACAATATCCCGTTGACTATTATCAACACAACATCAAGCTCACGCTCGATGTCCCGCCACGACGTTAAAGTACGTGACACAAATAACTCATACTCATAAGCAACTCAATTAACGACATACAAGTTTATTCACAAAACACTTCATGTCCTTAAACACCAAAACATTTACCTCGCAAAGATCTATGCCTTAAGACATAAATACATTCAACATCATAGTAAGGCTAAACACCCCTTTACACTTCACACATCACCTAGCATAACACGTAGGTGACACTATCTTAAGACCGTAGACGCACACAAGTAATCAAAACTCAGGTCTACACAGGTCTACTCATACCGTCTGATCAACCAAGTTCCAGCATCACGTCAAAGATTACATTTAGTATGAACTCACGTCGTTCAAAAGGTATTCACATAATCACACCTAATTTACACTGCACCATCAATAGCAATCTATCACATATGCAACTATCATTTATCATACCCAAATCGTCTCGCGGTATAACCCGCACTAAATGTCAAAATCAAATAGTCAATATTTGAAATAAACATCACACCACGTAAACGTTTAACCACTCAAAATGTTAGATTGCCCCGCAATCTCTCGTGACAACCGTCACGTCCAAAAGTCATCTAGAAGTTCAACGTCTCAAACAACGCTCGCAAGATTACTACGGGACCACACTAGGTGTATCTGCTATGTTCTCCTCTAGTTCCTCCTCATCGGACTCTGTGTCAATCACCGGGTCCTCTTGAAATAAAGCTCTCTTAGCTGGCGTACGTGGTCGATCTTTCCGCCATATAGGTCCACATCCTGGAGGGAAATCGCGTACTGCCGACATGGCCCTCCTTTTCCATCCTGTCACTCTGGTTTCAGCATCACGCGGGATGCTGCCATCCTCAGCTCTAGTCACACTTGACGTGGGAAGCGCCAACACCACTTCTATGTCACTGTCCTTCTTGTCTACAGCAGCCACCTGGCTGTCCTGACGATCTGCTCCTCCCCTAGCCGGAGTTCCCCGTCTGACATATCTGGTACGCCTTGTCTTAGCCATTAGTACCTGCACAAGATAGAACGTTGGAGTGACTACTATGGGCATCAAATTCAGAATATGAGAGTAATCATAGACTGCCAAATCACGGTGATCAAATGCAATTTGGTGGTCCACATTACTGCTCGGATTCTAAACCTTCCCCATCATATTCACACCAGCTTTCTATCTTTCACGCACCCCGGATGCACATGCATCCAATACAACTCACGTAACACCACACAATAATCTAACAAGTCATCATCTTATCACAGTTTCACACCATTCAAGGTTACACACAAAATTACTAAATCATACTGACACACCAAACTATCTCACATAGTTACAATTAATGCTATTCCACATTATTCAACTCACACTATAGTTTCATTCAATCACACCACATAACTTCAAGTAGTTCTACATACTACCACACATAACACACACTATGATCCCACGCGGAACCATGAATCACTTGCTCACACAAATCACTTTACCTAGTGTAACACTACACAGATGGTAAATAGTAACTACTGCTCAACTCGAAAGACGTACCTCTTGGCTCGCGATTACTCGTGGTGGCATTCGTTTCAACCTTGTCCTATTCTCAGTTTAAGTTAAGGCATTTTATTTGTTTAAAAACACCAGCTTTCTCTTAAACCTGGGCTCTGATACCAACTTGTAAGGCTCCAAACCTGGCACCCTATAGTTGGTTCTCATCACTAGGTAAATTCATTAAAAACACTTAACTTTCATTTAATTTAACAGCGGAAGTCTTTCTCAAAACAAGGTTAACTTTAAAACTCGTTAACCCTCACAACATTACCTGGCGAATGAATACGCACCAACCCGAGTAGCACCGCTCCTAAGCCAAGATACGTCAACGTAACGCTTACCTGCAAAACAATCTACCGTACACACAAAGTCAGCTACGCTGAGTGAGTTCTAATAGTTTGGTTTAACTAAAAGCCAACTCGTCTCAAAAGTTATTTGAACTTTACTTCGGACCCTCGGTCCTTATAAATTGAATTCACCATTCCTTAAGCAATAGATAACCCCTGTTATCACCGATATCCCATAATAACTCATTACCCAAAACTCATCCCATAATAATAATAACCACGCAGTCTCATCGACATAGGTCGAACTTACTACACCAATAACCCCTTCTCAAGAACACGTATTAACTCGACACTTGGTTAACACAACAAATCCCTAGACGTCAACTTACTCAGCCTTGACCAAGGCTCTTACCAATCAAATGACATAACATCTGTCAGCATCGCATCACAATTCTGACACAACGGTTAATCTAGCTTGACTTTCATCATTAACAACATCTACACAACATAATAACATCATCTCATGCATAATTAATATAACTCACCATTTGCAAGCAACTTAACACAAATATGTAAGCACACAAACACATACCTGCACCCTCGTCAGGGTCACCCTCGTCAGGGTCATCCCCGTCGGGATACTCACCATGAGCTCAGCTCCACCCTTGTTACAGGGCCCCGCCACTATAAATAGCGACGCACTCGTCATCTACGATGACTACCCGGCCACCCATACGGTGCCTACATCATCTACCATACGGTGCCTACCAGAGCACACGTACGATGATGACCCCGAAGGACTCCGTCCTCCACACCACTGTTGATCCAACACATGGACAACAATGCAAGCACATAAAGCAACACATATATCATATAACATTATACTCTATTTACACTACTCGTTAACTACACCTGCGCCCCACACGTAGCACTATGATAACATATCCTACACGTGTTCATAAGCATTTAGCTTATATCCCGACTCGCCCGACTAACTCATACTCAATACCCTACTAATATAGTAACCCACGTACAATTACTATACCTCGTTATCTAAGCATGTATTACGTACATGCACACCCTGTGACACCTCCTAGTCGTACCCGTACGACACATAACTACAATCCCGACTCATCCCTGTTAGGTCACTATACGACTCATGACCATATACCCACCTTTAACCTACACGTCATGTGAACACACACACAATCCCTGAGCCCAACATTTAACTATTTAACTTCATAAACTCGTCGGGTTAAACCCCAAAACTCTTTACACATTCAACGTAATGAAACATTTCTCAAAAGTATGTACGATAGCCCCAAAACGTTTAAAAACATTTAAAAGAGGGGGATTAGAAACTCACCAGTTAGGCCGAGTATCTGCCTCTGCTCTGCAATTCGTTCGTTCACGCTCGACACCCGAACTTGTCGATGCATGATCACATGATCAGACACGTTCTAATTATACATTGAATAACTCATAAATATAAATAAATCCTCAACGCTCTTCTCATTATCCCAACAACACATCCCCCATGAAACCATAGTTTCACATGCATGCATGCACGGATGCCATGCAAACCCTTAACCGTTCTCCTCTTGTAAATACGTAAGCCTAAAGCGGGTCCCCATGCACATGCGTAAACCATAATCGGTTGTGACCCGATTCCGTCCCATCTTCGTTCACCACCGTGAACCACCATCGCGTGCCCCCATGCACTACCTCATCGAGCACCACCAATGACCATGTTACCATGCGTAACCCAAGTCGGTTTTTAACCCCAGCGCCACCTCCGCTGCCCGCCGCCGTGGGATACCACCACAGCAGCCCCTACTGCCGCCGGGCACTGCCACCCACTGCCATCATCGCCTCTGGCCGTACACCGCCACGCTCCTTTGCCTTTATCTACCTTCTTCTTGTGTATCGTCAGTCCGAACACCACCACAGCCGGGTGGTTATGCTACACCCGTAGCCACCTCAACCGGCCACCCATAATTCCACCATCACCCTCCTATCCAGATCTTAGCTACACGCCGTCAAGCATTAGCACCAGCCTTTTCCGGAAGACGGCAAGCTCCGTCGCCGCACCACCATGGCCGCTTGGCCGTTTTTCCCGTCTTCGCTGCTGCTCGGAGTCACCACCCAGCAATTACCATTGCCGGTTACAGCGCCCTCATCCTTTCTTTGTCACCGGCCAGGAACCACACTCCAACCCTAATCGAGTTTTACAACATATGAACAAGAAAAGAGATAGGTTGAGGAGTATTACCTTAGTGTATTGGAACCGCCGTAGGACCACCGCCATTGCCTTCCTCCTTGCCCGACTCCCCTTTCCCGATCGCCCTTCCTTGCCGTCGAACACACACCTAGGCCGAATGGCCTAGGGTTGGTGTTTAAGTTGTATTTAAATGGCCCCTATTTCCGATTCGGGTCCCTGCGTTTCCATCTCGTTCATTCCGATCCCAACAGTGCAAAAAATGGCTAACCGGGTCCTTTTATTTCCTGAATAATGTTTCACGTGAAAACCCTCATCCACTATTTCATTTACAAGAGGCTCGGGTCGCCCGTTGACTCAAATAATCCATATGTGAATTTTCGGGATGTTACATATACATACACTAACATCATAAATAATCAACTCAAGATCTTTACTAAATCATAAATCCATTCAATGTAACCAAAAACCGATAAAAATCAATACTTTAACATGTAATCATCATAAGACCCAAGCAATACTATGGTTTTAGCCTAGGATCATGCTTAAACACATCAAAACAGAAGAATAAACACAAACCATGGTATCAAACATCCAAATCAAAGGTAAAGTTTAAATCTTGCAAACCGAAAACGCATAAACTACGAACCCGGAATCCAAAGATGCAAGCTTTCCTCTTCAATTGGCTTCCTAGCTCCTAAAATCGCCTCTGGACTCTTTCTCAGACGGCTGGAATCGAACTCCCTGAATAATGGCAATCAAATTCTATTTTAATTCGGATTTTAGGGTTTTTGCGGATATCGGACTTCTCGCGTACCGCGAAATAAATAAGCCGGTACGCGAGGGCTAAAATAGTCGGGCGCGTTCCTGAGTTTCCTCGCGTACCGTGAAGTAATTATCTGGGAAATCTCGCGTACCGCGAAAGACTGAATTTCAACATTTTTCACTTTTAAACCCCGGACTTTCTTCTCGCTTCGTTCTCTTGCTCGGTTTCTTCATGATTGGACTTGTATTTCATACGAGCACCTGTAAATATACAATAGACTCAAATGTACATCAAAACGACTTAAAACGAATACGAAACTATGTAAAAACGCACTAAAACAATGGAATAAAGATGTGTGCTTTGCACTACATCATTAACATTTTCCATACATGATCCTTTTAGAATTTCGTTCGTAGGTGTTGTTACGAGTAGATGACACGTGTGGTGATACTCGATCATTCCTTTCCTTTCTAGTCTCATTGGGTTCCTTATTGGCTTTTCAATTTCAGACGTCTCACATGCTATTGTCTTATCTTATTCACTTTGAGTGTTTTCTTACTCGCCTTGAGTCCTTGCTGGTACTCATTCCTCACTTCACATCATTGTGCAAAAGTTGAACTTCACATTCATTCTGAATGAGCAATCCCTAGGTTGTATCTGGTTTCTTTTGGTTTTGCCTGCACGCCCTAATTAACATTGCGATTCCTGTCACTTGTTGTCGTTGGTATATCTATCCTCTCGTTTCAGTGGATACCAATAGTAGTTTATCTAGGGTTGTTTTCTGCATGGAGAGATGCCATTTGTGTATTCGTATTCTCATATCTTCTTCGGACATACACTGTTGTGGTCATTTCCTTCATACTCCTGCATACTTCGACAGTAGACCATCGTTTATTCATCATATCGCGTTTGTGTTAAGTATCAACAATTCTTGTTTAAAAGCAGTTCTCTAAACGTATATTTGTCTGACGTATGTAGAACTCATATATACATACATATATATATATATATATATATGTACTCCTTGGTAGTTACTTTCTCAATTCGAATCGAACAAGTGTTGAGTTCTTCAAATTTTTTTCTGTCTCGCCGTTCGTGAGTTGACATGCCAAGCAATCTTCTCACTAGGGCTTGATAGGCTCTCTTATCATCATCATACTAATTTCCTTCTAGTGCAATCTTTCCATTTCTTTGTCTTTGCTTGATTTAATACCCTCATCACTGTTACATCAGATTCCGGGCCAGGTTTCATCAATCTTTTAAAACTTGTTCCTTAGTTTCATTCATATCCAGCAACTTCATTTAGAGTTGTACTCCTTCTCATTCCACCTGTGGTATGCCGTTGCTGCCATCATTCGTCTTACTATTTTGCTACGATCATCATCACTCAAGTGACTAATCTCATAGTCATGGTTGGAGTGATTTAATTACTTTCGGTGACATGTGTATTAATCCACACGATAAGGTTCATCAGTATGCACGAGCACCTGTAAATTCATAATTACGTGGATCCTGACGTAATCGCCAACTTACCTTACTCGTGAATTCCTGACTCTTCTTATCATGCCTCATAAAGTGAATGTCTTCTATGAACAGTGCCTAGTCCATGTATCCTTCTTCCCTTTATGAACTCCTAGTTGACAGGAGTCACTCATGACTGTTCGTTACCGGTCTACTTGGACCGTTGATAATCCGTCGTCTTTCTTTCGTTGTGGCCTATCGAACTTCTGCTCGTTGTTTGTGATTCACTTCATATGGATCGCACCGTTCTTATAATTCATGAGTCTTTCGTAGTACTATGCTAACACCTCTTTCACTCTCTGTGACTAATACATACGTCGGATGACAAATCGAGGCACACTTATACAGCAAAAGCTTAATAACAGTAGCTACGTGTTATTAACCATTTACTGTACTTATGTGTTCAAATCGTCTACCATCGTATGTGCTATGTGTAACTATTCATATTAGTAGTGACATTGATATTTAAGGCATGTGCTCTATGTTAAGGCATCTACCCTGAGCTACAAGTATTAACCTTGCTACTTACTTACTTGTTTTGGCATTGGCGTTGGCTACCTGTACTGACATCCTTGCGTTGGTCCCATTATCAGCTTGAGTCCAGACATTTAGGGATGTCTGAATCTCTCAAACTATTGCTCTGATACCAACTTGAAAGGCCCGTTTCCCGGGTGACCTCACGCGTTGGATTTACTCATAAACATAGTCATTAATACTGAATTTTTAATTAAAAACATTTAACATAGTGGAAGCGTACATCATTTTATTACATAAACAGCGGAAGTCTTAACATATAAAAGAAACATTTTTCTAGCACGTAAGCATTTAAACAGGATGTCAGTCTTGTGTCAGGTAGCCCTCATGCCATCGCCCGTCCTTACTTCTTATTACCTGAAATGTATACTAAAAGTCAGCTAACGCTGGTGAGTTCTAGTTTTAGGCAGTCAAGTATAATCATTAATTCTTTTTAAGTATTCGTACATGCATATGTATAAATATATATAAATACACATTTACTCAATCATTTGCCTTCATTTATCATTCATATGTGAGCACATGATTACATGTATTCAACTTCACATTCGTTAAGCATTCTTTGGTCATTCACATAAGGGTGATCAGCCCAACATTGAAATGCGTAAGTCACATAGACAGACACCCGTCCTACCGTCGTAGTCCGTCCTCCATGATCGTACGGATTCCTTCGACCATACGTCATGCTATACCGTCCGGATTCCTTCGACCGGCCGTCCTCACCGTTCTACCGTCGTAGACCGTATTATTCGCCCGTCTGCCCTAAGGCATCCGTTTCCCATGCGACTATTATTTATGCAACTGTTCTACATGATATAAGGCAATTGCTTCGACCATCCATTAATGCCTTTCATACGTCCTAGCTGATGAAGGAACGTATTTGTCCCGATTGCACAATAGTCACGTGGTCGTCCGTCTACCGAAGTAGCCGTTATCATCGAAGCGTTCATTCTTTGTATACATATGTTTCATTCTTATTCATCATTCTTTTACGTATGATCACATTAACATTCATATATATATATATATATATATATATATATATATATATATATATATATATATATATATATATATATATATATATATATATATATATATATATATATATATTTATGAATGGGAAGGGGGTTGGTGGGGTGGGGTTAGGTTTTTGGGTGGGGGTGGGGTGGGGGGGTTTAGGTTTTTGAGGGTGGGTTAGGTTTTTAGGATGGTACTACACATATGCAGTATTGAAAAAAAAAGAAAAAAAACGAGTTAATTCTAATTTTTTTTAACGTTATTTATACTCAAATGAAAGATAAAGAAATTCTTGATTTAATGGTACGATTTAAAAAAAAATAATAACGTATACAAAGATAGAAATGTTTAAAGATTTATATATTTTAAGTTCCAATTTTACCCTTTCTCTTTAAAATTCCACCCTTCTTTTCTTAGTGGTTCTCTAGTTCTCTCATTTAAATGAGTTCTCTCATGAACCTAACCCTATATATATATATATATATATATATATATATATATATATATATATATATATATATATATATATAAGGTTCCTTTCAAAACCCAAATTTCATGAGAAAACCCTAAAACTCACATCCAATGGTTGTTTTAATCTCAAACACACCAGATGTTGCCATGTGTCTACCTTATTATTTTATATGAAAAGGGCATAATAGTCATTTAACACACAACATAAAATTCAGATTTATTAAGAATCTGACATGTGTCACCTTCTCTCTTCAATTAATTTCCCCTTTTTTTAATAAAAAGATTCCCGAATTGTTTTAAAAAGCTTGATAACTTTTTTATTTTATGTTATTTTTTTACAAAAAATGCACCATTAAACTTATCACATTTTTCTCTTTAATTCCATTATAATTTCGTTGTTTTTTTTTAGACGTCCGTAATTACATTGGTGTAACTACCGGTTAGATTAGTGTACCGCACATGGTGTAATACTCTAGTTACATTGGTTCAGGCCTTCAAACACTTACATTAATGTAATAGCATATTTACATTAGTGTAATAACCTATTTTCATTAATGTAATAACCAAGTGTAATTATCTATTTACATAAGTGTCACTAACAAAAAATAAATATAAAATTAGCACACTTTGCTTATACATCCAAAGAAACTGTAAAAACAAATAACAATAAAAATGCTTATCAACAACCGCTCCTTCATCTAAAAAGTTTATATCTAAAAATAACAATAAAAATGCTTATCAACAACCGCAACCTAAGAATGTTTTTTTTACAGTGTTTACAATTAAATCCAAAGTATTTTTTACAATGAAAAACATAGAAAAATAGATTCTAATTACAAATATTAACAAGAATACGTGGGGATACCTTTTTTAACTGTCCCTTCAAAAAAAATTTCTTCATGCTTGTACCCTTATATTCTAATACATGAGTAATTTTAACATCCTCCTTTCTACCTATATATGCATATAGAATAACATTCAAACTATTCACACCATTCTATACATAAAAAAGTTAAACTATAGCCAAAAAAAATTAAAATATATTAGGCATACCTTTTTTTTGACTTTTTCTTCCCATTGTTTTTCTTAATGATCCTTACTTCAGAATCAAATTCCTCTAAAATTGTATCATGCTGTATGAGGTTATCTTCCTCATCATCAATACCTATTACATGTATTTAACTATTAGTATTTTTTTTCAATAACATTCAAACAGTTTACATCAATGTAAACTAACAAAAATTATATTTGAACATTATAAATCTACAAAAAATTGGGTATACCTTGATCGGAATTCTTCTCCATACTTGGAAAAGTTGATTATGTTCTTCATTAAACCCAAATCTTGAAATAAAAGTTTAATTAAAGGGAAATTGGTTCATTATAGAACCACAAAATCAAAACAATAAATATGTCAAACATAATCAAATCCAATTACATCAGAAATTTAAAAAAAAAAAAAGAAAAAAAACTTACATCAGATACTAAAAAAGCCATAAAAAACATTAATTCATATATATTATAGCAATTGATATCAAAACCCTAAATCTTCTTAATTCATATATGTTGCAGCATTAATTCATATATGTTGCAGAAAAAAAACCCCAAAAGTAAACGAAGAAGATAATCAGAAAGCAAAATAAAACTCATAAAAAAAGGAAAAAAAAAGCAAAATTAAGCGAATCGGACCTGCAAATCAACACAAATCCGAATCCCTATTCCAGATCCATGATTAGTTTCTGCAACTCTCACCCCTGTTCCAGATCCATGAATACAGACCCGCAAATCAACATAAATCGGGCAGCCAAACAACCACGACGGTCAAACGGTGAACCCATACACTAATCAGATAGATATTTCAACAGATAGATACTAGATAGATGTATAGAGATGGAGAGAGTACCGATTGTGCTACAGTAGGCTCGATTACGGAGCCGGAAGCACCGGAATAATGAGCTGCGGCGGCGGATGAAGACGAAGAGGATGACGGACCCATTAGGTATAGTAGTTTGGGGGAAATCAAAAGGCTAGGGTTTTGATTTTGATGGTGGCGGAGACTGGCGGAGACTGGCGGAGTGGGAGGGTGGTTGTTGAGTAACGAGAGACGGGGAAGAGAAGAAGGGCACGGGTGCTTGTTGAGTGGGAGGGTGCTTCTTCTTTGCTTTTTTGCTTGAGATTAGAGTTGAGAGATTTTGTAGAGAGAGAGAGAGGAGCGTTGGTATGGTGTCTGACGGTATAGGGAAACTAAAAAAAAAGTAAAATGTCCAATTTACCCTTAATCTCATCATCACCATTCATTTTTTAGCGAATTAATCTAGTTCACTCATTCAATATTAATCATATTAATCAACCATTAAATTAGAGTTTTAAGGTTTTTTCATGGGGAGTGGGTTTTGATTTGAACCTCTCCCTATATATATAGGGTTAGGTTCATGAGAGAACTCATTTTAATTAGAGAACTAGAGAACCACTAAGAAAAGAAGGGTGGAATTTTAAAGGGAAATGGTAAAATTGGAACTTAAAATATATAAATCTTTAAACATTTCTATCTTTTGCATATGTTATTATGTTTTTAAAAAAATCACACCATTAAATCAAGAATTTCTTTATCTTTCATTTAAGTATGAATAACGTTAAAAAAAATAAGAATTAACTCGGTTTTTTTTTCTTTTTTTCAATACTGCATATGTGTAGTACCACCATAAAAACCTAACCCACCCCAAAAAACCTAAATCTCCCACCCAAAAACCTAACCCCCCACCCATCCCAAAAACCTAAACCCCCCACACCCACCCCCACCCAAAAACCTAAACCCCCTACCCACCCCACCCCCCAAAAACCTAACATAAAAGCTAAACTAAACCTTAAAGCTAATCATACTACACATGTGCAGTATTGCGGTGTTTTTTTCGTTTTTTTTAACGAGAACGACGTGGGGAACAAGGTCTCCGAAGCGGTTTTTTAGTTTTTGATTTATATTTTAAGTTATGATTTTTTTATTATTATTTTTTGCCTTTAATAAGGTGTTCTCTAGTTCTCTCCCTAAATGCTAGTTCTCTATTGAACTTCACCCTATACATATACATATACATATACATATACATATACATATACATATGGTGTGAGGTTTCGCTAAAAAGTCAAAAAAAGTGTAAAAAGTCGTTTAAAACGCTCATAACCGGCTCATACGAACTCCGATTTTACTCATTTTGGCGGCGTTGGAACCGTCTCGTCGAACTCTACGATCTTAGCTTATAGGGTTTAGCTTTTATGTTGTGTTCCCGAGTCTCATTTAAGAAGGGAAAAGAAAGGAAAGGGAAATTAACCCTTGTTCCCGAGTTCTGTTGAAGGAGGGAAAAGAAAGGAAATTGGGGGATGTGTGTTCCCTAGTTTTTTTTAAGAAGGGAAATGGAGGGAAAAGAAGAGAAAACAAGGGTTATTTGTTTCCTTTCAATTTGGAAAGATTTGGAGAGAAAGGAAAAGAAGGGAAAATGAGGGAAAAGAAAAGAAAGGAAAGGAATCATTTCCTTTCTTTTCTTCCCTTAAGTGAACTCGGGAACACAGCGTTAGGGTTTAGATAATAGGGTTTAGTTTTTGCCTTAGGGTTTAGCCTTAGGTTTTAGTTTTTAGTATTTAGGCTTTTGGGGGATGGGGGGTTTTAGGTTTTTGGGGGTGGGGTGGGGTGGGGGTTAGGGTTTTTTTTTTTTGGGGGGGGGGGGTGGGTTGAGTTGGAGGTTTAGGCTTTTGGAGGGTGGTGGTGGTGTTTTTAGACGACTTTTTCGGCTCTTTAAGGTTTTTTTTGTTAGGATTTAGGTTTTTGGGGGTGGGGTGAGGTGAGGGTTTTAGGCTTTTGGGTGGTGGTACTGGGGTTTTTAAAAAACTTTTTACACTTTTTAGCCTTGTTAGAATATCTCTCCCCTATATATGTTTGTTTGTATATCTGTATCCATGTAAATATGTATGTAGATAGGTCTTAAATTAAAAAAAATTAATTGAAAAATTATATAATCACTAAATGTGTCATAAATATTTGAGTTAATTACACGGATGGCCCCTTGTGGTATGCCTTGATTTCACTTTTGACTCATAATTTTGAGAAATTACTAGTCCACAACTTTCCGATTTGTAACAACATTTGCCCCCAAAATGGTTGCCCGTTAAATTTTTTAAATCACATAAATACCCCTTGATAAAAAAAACACAAAAATATAAATTACAAAGCAACATATAATCGGCCCAACAAAAATTTAAGAAAAACTACACCTACCCTACCCCATTTCTTCACCTGATTCTACATCCCCTTTCCCTTCATCGCCGGTCCCCTTCATTTTCATCACCATCATCCTCGGTGTCTTCCTCGTAGCCCACCTTCATCGCCATCACCTTTATTGGACGTTGGTGGAGTCGATTGAGCCCTAGATGATTCAATTGGTACACACAAGCGATGGTGGCTATAGAAGGCGATGGTAGTCGGCTCCTCTCTCTGTCTCTCTCTTTCCCATCTAAATCACTTATTAGATCAGGCAGTTGCACCATTGTTGGTCGGTCATCTGGATCTCCTTCCCATATGAATCGATGGTCGCCTCCCCTCTCTGTTTCTCTCGTTCCTAATTTTAACTGGCATCCATTTTGGGGGCCAATGGTGTTACAATTGGAAACTTGTGGACCATCCTTGTAATTTCTCAAAGTTATGAGTCAAAAGTGAAATCAGGGCATACCACATGGGTCATCCGTGTAATTAACTCTATATTTTTGTTGTAAAGGTTCATAACGGGTCAAAACTGTGTACTTTTAAGTAGTCGTAACATGTATGATCGTGTCATATTATAATTACTAATGTTCTTAGGTGTGTATTAAAAGTACTTACCATCAAAACTAAAAAATACAACCAGTAGCTTGGTTTAGTGGAAAAGGTGTATGCCCTTCACCAAAGGTGGTGTTGGGTTCTAGCTCACTTGAGACATAGAGTAAATTTGGAGTGCGGTAGAATAAGATTAGTTGTTCCAAAAAAAAAAATCAAAACTAAGAATTGCATATATCCCCCTCTACACCCTTCTAATTGCATGTTTACTCAATCCAAAACTAAAATTGCATATATCCCCTTCACCAAAAACAAAGTTGCATATATCCCCTCCTTTAATAAGAAAAGTTTCAGATTTATCCATTTTGACTTATTTTTATTAAATATAAATTGTAGAATAAAGCTTTAAACTTTTTCAAATTTTTTTTTATATTTTTCCAATTTTTTTTTGGTTTTTCTGTTTTTTATTATGTTTCACTAATCAGTTTTTTAATTTCCAATTTTTTTTATTTTTTTTTCGTGTTTTTTCATTGATTTTTCGTCAATGTTTAGTACACTCTTTCTTATCACTAATTTTTGTAGTAACAATCATAAAAAACACGTAATAATCATCAAAATGAAAAACAAATAACAAAGTTTCAATCCATTGTGTACCATAAAATCATGACATAAAATCATCATCAAAATCGACGTCACAATCTCCAAAATAGAAAAACAAATGTCAAACTTTTGACCAAGTATGGTACCAAATAATCAATTGCTCGACTTTGATTAGTTACTACCACATGCTTTTATATTATTTTCTCGTCCCCTTTTACTTGTTGATGGTTGATGTTGAGATGCTGAATTTTTGCATTTTTGTCATGGTGTCCATACTCACAACAAAACCGATATTTATGTCTTTTTTTTTGCTATATTCCAAAAACTAGTGATAAATAAGAGTAGAATAAAGACAAATGAAAAAAAAAATAAGAAAAAAAGCAAAAAAAAAAATTAATAAGAATGCAAAAGATATCATTTTTTTGGAAATTTAAAAACCCATTATTGAAACATAATTAAAAAAAAATGTAAATAGGACAAGAAAAACTAGTTAAAAATTGGTAAATATGAAAATTTGAGAAAATTTAAAGTTTTAGTAAAAATAAGGGTAAAATAGTCACTATATAACTTATTTTTAATAAAAAAAATAAAATTTGGTAATTTTGATTTTTTATTTATTAAGATATGAGATATATGCAATTTTAGTTTTTGAAAAGGGGATATATGAAAATTTGGTTTTTAAGGAGGGGATATATACAATTTATGTTTTTAATTGGGTAAATATATTTAATTAAAAAGGTTTAAAAGAGAATATATGCAATTGTCCCAAAAAAAAAAAATACGAACATAATTTATCATTATGAAGTCGTTAATCTTATTTCACAATTCAATTAAGTGGAGATTCAAAACTCTAAAACTTCTTTCTTATGATTCCCAACTACAAAATCTTGCCTATTCGCCTTTAATTATTCTAACACCTACTTGTGGTTCTATATGCAGATGACCTAAAACTCTCCTACCTTTTGTGTACATTGTTTATTTAAGTAAAAGACTGATTGTTAAACCTAAAAGCCATCTCTTTTACAGCATTCACATCAGTTTCTGCATATGTCTGTGAGTGGATTCTGCATATTTTATGGAGTGGTTTAAAGTGGTTGTGAGTGGAGGAGAGAGAAAAGGTATAAATTTTTTGTATAATTGGGGAAAACACTGTTCACCCTTATTATTTTTTTTTAATATTTTTTGAAGTGGTTGTGAGTGGAGGAGAGAGAAAAGATAATGATAAAGGTATAAAAAACTATTATTTAATTGAAAAGAATAGAAAAAAGTTAATGATTTTTAGTGTAATTATAAAGATGGGGGTTAAGAAAGAGATGGGAATGCTCTTATCACATTTCTTCACCTTGTCACGTAGTTCCCAAAAAACAATGGAATCAAATTAAAAAAGATAGGCTTCAATTTTGCTTATATTATACACTTAAAATTAGAATATTTACTTCAATCGTGAAGAAACCGGTTTACTTGTTTTAATAAATTGCTTGTTTAAAAAAAACACAACCAATACAAAAGCGCATCTTCATCATGTCACGCAACCCCACCCGGCAAGGTTGTTACTTACAATTTGCAAAACCTTTGACAATTTATGCGGTAACTGTTGCTTACCGCTGCAAGAAACATAAACCAGTTGTTAACATTATAAGTGTAATTAATAAAGTCATATATTGTTTCATAAAAAAGAAAGCTTTTGGTCCTCTAAAGGCAACAGATTTCACATCAGACCAATTATTTTATTTAATTTTATATAAATAATGGCAATTGGATCGCCTCAGGTAAGTTTAAATTTCTTTCTTAACACATAAGTGTATATAAAAAATTACCTTATTCTTATTAGCAGACAAATATTTGATTGAAGGGGTCAAACTAAAAAGGTTACCCAAAAATCAAACGGGTCAAATGGTTAAAGCCTTCCTTTTCTGCCTACTTTACTTGATCTTTGCTGGTATTTTTTTAGTTTTCATTTTTCTATTTTTTCAAATTATTTAATGTGAAGATATTAGCTTCTATAATTCACTTTTCTTTATCAATTTATTCATCCAATAATGTAAATATTTTGAAAGACTTGTACCTATATGCTTCGGTTACTGTTTCGTGACTTCAAACAACCAAATGCATATGACACGCCAATCAACCGACATAGTTCTAACTCTTACGAATATTTAGCTTCTCACTTGGTCCTGATTCTATGTATATATGTGTGTGTGTGTGTGTCAAACTAAAACATACCTGAGTCTCAACTTCTTGACAGAGTCTATCACAACTGCGTGCCAAGTGGCGAGCATCTTCCAATGAAGCTGCTCTTATAGATGCTTTTGGTGGTTCAGATAACTACAAGAAAATGAGGTTAATAAGCATTTGAATAAAGATAAAAAGCCACAGGAAGCAGCTCTTATAATAAGACGTGTAAAGAGCATGCGCATGGAAACCACCCAATCTTTCCATTACAGACACCTATCATGTACCAATGACCAATCCAAACTGAATATAAACGTTTGGGTGCATAAGAGGAGATTAAATAATCTCACACAAATAATACATCAAACAGTATTGTATTATCTTTAGACCGGTCAATTTGGATTATGTTTAATCTCTTACGAGTCAAATGGATAAAAATAAAAAACAGCTAGAAATAAAACGGGTCGAAAGTCACATGCAATGTATTTACTAATGCACACAACCTCCTAAATGGCTTATCCCAAAAATAAGATTGTTATTGTTATATTGTTGTATAGTTTTTCAAATAGGCCTACCCTTTTTGGGCCATGTAAAAAGTTATCCGTTTTGAACCATAACACTACCTGGCGAACTATAACATAATCATCAACATTTAAGCTCAGCTCACCATCTGCCTGAGCATCAAATGGATGAATGACCTAATGAGACAAAAGAACCAAGAAAAAAGATGACCTAACTGAATTTACTCAAAAGAACATAAATTGCAATGGAGTTAGATTATGGATTTAAATGCATGGATACTATATATAGTTAAACACTACTCAGCATGTACCTTTCCAAAAAAATAGTCATAATCTTGATTTTGATTGTGTACATGTTGAGCGACATCACCAGTTGGAACAAAAATACTTTGCTCGGTAGCAGGTTGAGACGATTCTTGTGTATGCATTGCCAAAATCATCTAAAAACCGGTAAGAAAATGATGAAAAAAAAATTGTTGATACTTTATAAAGCATCCAGTTCTAGCTAACAACATGAAAATAGGGTGCATAATGTTGACCTCAGCATTTAGCTCCTCTAGGATAGACAAAACATGGCGATAACCCGAAAGAATTTTGTGTAATTATTTATTTATTTTTTATAGATAATTAGTGTGTCAAAAATGTTACCAAAAATAGTAGCACAGTTTTAAATTTTAAATTATTCAGAGGTTTTATGCATTAAAGATACACTTTGGGTGGTTTTCAACCCTACCCATTTGACTATTTCTATTCCAGCTAATTTTCTTTATTTTACATTTTTACCAATTCGACCCGTTAGAAATAAAACACAACCCGAATCGACCCATTAACATGGTAAATAAAATGCAGCTCAATAGACATAGTTTATGATGTAATTGCACCAATTGTAAATACTTACCTGTGCAATTATAATTCTTTGCAAAAATATATGCAACCGACAGAGAATTATAATTCTTTGTAATTATAATTCTTTGCAAATAATTACCTGTGAACTGACGCAGCTGTTAACCGCTCAGGATTCGTCTCAACGTGGTCTTTCTGCCTATCGGACCATGGCTGTGGCAACGCTCCCCAAAATAAGGCAGTCACGCCCTCGTTCTTCGAATGGGGAAATTGCAATTTTCCCATATAAGAATACCAACTACACATTATTCTATCGTATCAAAAGAAATCAAGAGCTAACAGCTGTAAACACCTAATTATCGATAAAAGCTGCAACAACTTATTTCATCAAACACAAAATCAATGGCAAAAGCACAACATATTAAACTCAATATGAACTCAAATTTCTCCAATTCAGCAAAAACCTCACATCAGGTGGATTATCAGAAATAGAATTCATGTTCCTTATCATATACACACCATGCAAATGATCATTTTTGAGCAAATAAATTTCAAACAAACCATAGAATTACACCTAAATCCTCTATTAAATGGGATTGAAACACTAACTCGGCCAGTTTTGTTTGGGAAAGTCAAGCGATCAACTCTTCGGCATGTGTCACATGACCTACTTATAAAAAGGATTTGTATTAATTCAAAGGCAACTACAAATGAAAGAGCAGCTCACATTTTCCAGATTTACTGATAATGGAGGCTGTTAGGTAAAAGGGGGAGACCTGGTGGAGAGAGGACGAACCGAAGTTTGCCAGTCCCCTGACGGCCGGCCGCGCGCCGCCGTTGAACCATCACCACCGTAGATAACCACCGCCATCTCGTCGATTCCTCCTCCACCCTCATCTTCGCTCTCTGGTCTCTCGATGCTTGAGTATCTTCTCACTGCCTCTTGTCGATTCCTCATATCGATCCTTTCATAGCAACTTCTTCAACAGCGATGACCCATCCCTCTTCTGACGGTGAAAGGAAAATGAGGGGATTAAGAAGAGATGTGTACATGGGTGGGTTTTATTGCCGTGGTCGGTTACCAACACGAAAAGTCTCAGGCTAAGGAATTCATTGAATGGGGTTTTATGGCGAAGGAATCGTAATCGTCTCTGGCGTGATTGATGCGTCTCCGGCGGGGTCAGGCGTCTTAAAAAGAGGGAAAAGCGTTAAAAAGAGGGAAAAGCGGCGTCTTAAAATTGGGTGTAAAAAGACAATTGTATCCTCCAAATATATGTATTATAAAGGAGTATAGATATAGATATAGATATAGATATAGATATGTATTATCCGCCAAGTGGGCTCGGTTAAGATGACATATTGGCCGAAGTTGGACGAGGCTCTCCCATGTGACGGGGGGTGCGACAACATTCAATGTTCGCCGTTCAAAAAAAAAAGATATAGATATAGATATCTATACTCTCTAATAAATAAATGTTTTGATGGGAGTTTTGTGACTGTTCTATGCGTCATGAGCCTTTTTTTCCCATATCTCTCTCTTATTACTTATACAAATTTCTTAAATTGTTTTTTATAAATTTTTTTGTTTCCCGTATCTCTCTCCTATTAACTAATAATGATTTCTATAATTTTTTTTATAAAACGTTTTATATTAAAAAAATAGGTTTTTTATAAATTGAAGATTTCTTTCATTTTTTCTATAAAACATTTTATAAAAATAACTATATAACGTTTCTTTAATTTGTATTAAAAACTATGTAATATATAAATTTTTATTATTCCACCCGTGTAATACATCAGGTTTCTAACCTATTATATATATATATATATATATATATATATATATATATATATATATATATGAGAGTTCCCCTACAAAGTGTTTTTTGCCTAAAAAGCCTAGGAAGTCATCTCAATCATCCATTTTATTGATTAATGGTTGAGATCTATTTAAAAGTTTGATATTGATTTGCAATTATTACTAAGAGCAATCTAGACTTTTTGTAATTAATTCTACGCAAATTAACTTTTCAAATCCCTTAAAAAACGTTAATCATTAAACACATTAATTTTCTCTCTCTAATTCTTATAACCGATATACGCAAACCACAATACTGATTTCAAAAAATCCCTATTACAAAATATAAGATAAATGTAACCCAACTAGCACACAATTTATTAAAACAGCCCAGCACACAAGCATTTAAACAGCACACAAGCATTTAAACAGCGCAACTCAAAAAAAAAGATAAATGTAACACCACCTCAACATTCTTTCAGCTTCTGTTAAACAGCACACAAGCATTTAAACAACATAGCACACATGGTATGTGTTGTTTGATGAAATAAACATCATATGTGGTTATTTATGGAACAAATCAACACACCTAGTAAAACAACACAAGCACACATGGTATGTGTTGTTTGATGAAAAAAAAAACATCATATGCGGTTATTTATGGAACAAATCAACACACCGTATACAGATCAGTACACACAGATGATACATTGTGTGTCATTTAGCACACAATCCAGTTTAAAATTTCACAATAAAAAACATAAATACATAGTGTATACAAATCAGTACATAGTCAAACATCCTAATATAAATTAGTACAATCAAAATATTTAAACAAAACATTACCTTCGATCATTTCTTCATTGGAATCGTTAGCCATTGAATCTCTGAAAGTATGAACCAAACCGTATGGAAGAAATACGTTCATTTAGTCAAAACCAATTAAATTAATATGCAAATTAACTTACCATGAATATAGGATTTACCATAACTAAATTATGAGAAAAATACCAAAGTACCATTTATGAATAAAACCATCAAATGCCACATGTCACTCCCACATTATTTCCTACATTTTTTAGGCAAAAGAGACTTTGTACTTGAACCCTCCCCTCTCTCTCTATATATATATATACACACACACACACACACACACATATATATATATATATATATATAGGGTTGAGTTCATGAGAGAACTCATTTTAATGAGAGAACTAGAGAACTCCTCATTAAAGTCAAAAAAGAATATTAAAAAAAACAAAACTCAAAATATAAATCAAAAACTAAAAAACCGCTTCGGAGACCTTGTTCCCCACGTCATCCTCGTTCAAAAAAAAAAACCACGTAATACTGCATATGTGTAGTACCACCCAAAAACCTAAACCCCCCATCCCACCCACCCCACCACCAAAAAACCTAAACCCGACACCCACCCCCAAAACCTAAACCACCCCCCACACCCACCCCCAAATATTAACTTGACTACTAAATTTAGGACCATTTTCACAGTCCAAATTCCAGGCACATGTAGCCACCGTACCATCATCTTGAACCACCATGGCCAGCTTTAAATCTACAACAAACATAACCAATGAACCCATTGAATTTTCATGCTCGTTGTTAGCCTTTTCTTCTTCTTCTTTTTCTTCCTGACTGACAACTCGATTAAGAACCTTTTGCATAAACGAGCACTCTTCTTCAATGGGTTGAATATTATCTTCAACATACATGGGCAAATACTTCTGATCAAAATCTTCTTCATAGGTTTGTAGGTGGGAAGGACATACATGATACTCCTCGTTCTCATCGTCCCGTACAATGATTACTTATTCAGTTTCCTTTATATGCTCCTCCCTTTGCAACTCCAGATCACGGACTCGTTTTCGGAGTCGTTTTATCTCTTGTTGCCTTTCAAGATCGCGGACATGCTTTCGAAGTCTTTTGATCTTGAGATCCCGCTGGTCGGGATAGACACCATTGTTGCCTCGGTCGGTGACTCTGCAAATAGAAAATCTATCTTCCTCGGTCAGAGACTAAATATCAGTTCCAAATAAGGTTACGGAAAAAGATCTTTGACACTAATTTTCAGCCCCCGATACCTCCCATCAAATGGTAGAATTTGCGTAACATAATTGGAGACTGTAAATTAGTTACTTAGCATTTCCTATACCAAAAGGTGTTCGAGAATGATTATCAGTCCTTAATTCAATCCGTATTGAAAATATTAAGCAGTCCCTGATACATTCCCTCTATATTAGAGACTGAAGATTTGTCTCTAACAGATTTGCGCCATTATTCATTATACAAGGAATATATTTGGGACTGAAATTCAGTAGCCAATAAGTTTTCCTCCAAAGAAACTTTACAACACACACATACTTGTGACTAAAATTTAGTCTCAAATAAGGGGCCTAAATATTAGCAACTAATTATTAGTTGTAAAATATGTTACGTAAAAATTAGTCTCAAATACCACCGGCAACTGATAAATCAGTCACATATACTACTTATTTGAGACTGATAAATCAGTCCCTGAGACTTTAGTCTCTAATGGTCACTTTTTTTGTAGTGCATGTGAATTGTAAATACTTCTGCCGCCGCCTCTATCGGCGATTCCACGAGCATGATAGTAGTCACCTCCATGTAGAACCATTTGAAAACCAAAAGCTCTAATACGAAATGATGCGGGAACGAGTTTTTTGTCCAAATGCTTTAGTCACCTCAAGTTTTGCTTTTATATCAAACCCGCCTGGATCAAAAGGAACATCCACCCGTTTCGATGACATGGGAGCATCCAACCCATTTAACGTCCGACCCGTATGGAGAAAGCTTGGGGTGGGGAGCAAGTTAAAGATTTAGAGGATCTTTTAGCTATTTAAAATTATTTGTTTCTAGTTTTTAGGATATCTTGTTACCTATTTAATCTATTAATTATTTAATATAAATAGGGGGTTAGGGTTTATTGTTTAGGAGGAGTTTTTTATGATGAATTAAGAAGTTGTAAGAGTGAAGTTGCCGGCCGAATTATTCGGTTCGGGTTATTTGAATAAACGTCATATTGTTCTTGAGCCATCTGAGTATTACCGTGGATTCGGTATCATTTGGTATCAGAGCTTTGGTTGTTCAAATGGCTCAACGTGAGGATTAATGCCTCCCTGTTCGTAGACTGCCGAAAGAGGCAACGACAAGAGCGTTGGTGGTTCACGTGCCCGAAGAAGAGATATGTTTCCTGTTTGCAGATTCACCAGAATCCGATTGTGATTCATCTCAAGGAACCATGAGTCAAGAAGGAGAATCCAGTGATCAAGAGATGCCATGGGGCATGGAATCGTCTATCGGTGTTGATCGAGACTTCCTTTTAGATAAGCATGGGAGACAGATGGTTTGTCACGGGTGTAGGGTGAAGACAAAGGAATCTATCCCTACTTGCGGAGTGCAATCGTTGAAGGAAACCGAACTAGGGTTTCATGTCCGGGACTGAAGCTTTAGCAAGGAAGAGTATCTTTCAATGGAGGCGATCTATCAAAAAAAAAAGTAAAGGAGCTTCAACTTATTGATACCAGGCAAATCGAATGTTTTACGAGACTCGAGGGCGAGTCTTTTTCAAGAGGGGGAGTATGATACGGGAGCATCCAAACCATTTAACGTCCGACCCGTATGGAGAAAGCTTGGAGTGAGGAGCAAGTTAAAGATTCAGATGATCTTTTAGCTATTTAAAATTATTTGTTTCCGGTTTTTAGGATATCTTATTACCTATTTATTCTATTATTTATTTAGTATAAATAGGGGTTAGGGTTTATTGTTTAGGAGGAGTTTTTTTATGATAAATTAAGAAGTTGTAAGCGTGAAGCTTGCCGGCCGAATTATTCGGTTCGGGTTATTTGAATAAACGCTATATTGTTCTTGAGCCATTTGAGTATTACCGTGGATTCGGTATCACTTTTCATCATGTTAAACTTTCGCATACCAAATATTAAGAGTAATATCATGACCTTCATATTTAAATACTTGATATTTATAAGGTGTATCCTAGTGGTCAGCATAATATTACATCTGATTATTGTAATAAGCAATGTTTTCAGAACCGGACCGGACGTTGAATCGGTCTTCTTACCGGTTCACTGGTCGGACCGGATTTAAGAACCGGACGATGTCATAAATATTATAAAAATAAATAAATCCAAACAAACATTAATCCTTCAAAAACCACCAATAAGTCAACTCCAATACTCTTAAACTAACAATTAGATACACAAAATACGAATCCAAAAGGCTTAAAAGTGATAAAAAAAAATAAAAAATAAATAGCCAATCGGTTCAACCGGTCCGACCACCGAATTTCCGGTCCGACCGCCGGGTCGCTGCAGGACCGTTTCAACACACTGAACCTGACCGGCCAAGACTCCGGTTCCCGGTCTGATCGGCCGGTCCGGTCCGGGTTTCAAAACATTGGTAATAAGATTAAATTCGAGCATTGAAATAAGAAGTAAATACAAATATGGTTTTTTTTGACAATATTAATTATTTGATGTGATACAGAGATTCACCAAACACTAATAGAAAATAGGTCTAATACAACTTTTTAAAATCAATATTTTTAAATGAGTTTACTCTAATACAAATTCGTTGAACATAAAGATTGCATCAAAGATTTAATGCAACTTTTTTCATAAAAAGATACAAAATTATATTTCATTTGCAAACCTTTTATTTTGCAACCATTTTCTTGAAATGTGGCAAATTTAATTGACATTTCGTAGGTTTTCTTAATTCCAAAAAAATTAAATATAAATTAACAAATTGATCCATGTAGATATTTAATTCATATATTTTTATTAAGAGCTACTTGAATATGAGTGCATTAACATATGACTCCACTAACGCAACAAATACAAACACTGCCACGACAAAATGACGATACTAGGCTTGACTTAGATGGCTTCACATGTTGACAATCTTCGGCACACCACTCTGGTTTACATCCATCGGGTGCAAGATCCAAAACAAAAGGACACAAATCGTGACCTGTATACCAACAAAATAATTAAGAAAATTAAATATTTAAATATACTAAATATAAGAGATTAGAATTGAAGAAAATTGGTTTAAAGAAAGTATTACGTATTTTCTTGCATTCTTCTTGTGGTGTTGGGGTAGCTATAGCATTCATAAGATTTGATAATAAAATGTAAAAAAAGATAAAATGCATGATGCTTTTCGACATGTTAAACTTTCGCATTCCAAATATATCATGACCTTCATATATAAATACTCGATATTTATAAGGTGTATTCTAGTGGCCAGCATAATATTACATCTGATTATTGTAATATGATTCTTCTAAATTCGAGCATTGAAATAAGAAGAAAATACAGATATGGTTTTTATGACAATATTTATTACGATATGTAAGACTCTAAACCGGGCACCCTACAGTTGGGTCACATCACATGGTATTTATTTAATAACACTTATTTTTCATTTAAAACATACAACGAAAGTCTTACTCAAAATAGTACGTATCTCTTATTAACGTTATTACACATCACCTTACCATACGAATGCATGGAGACCAACCAAAGTAGCACCGTTCCCAAGCCAAGATACGTCGTTCACGGAACTCACATGCAAAACAGTCTAACGTACATACAAAGTCAGCAACGCTGAGTGAGTTCTAACAAATTATTTAAACAGAAACATTCTTGTCACAGTTATTATTTATTTCCGACTCAGGACATTCCAGTCCTTTATAAAAACAGTTTGTCATTTATTCGCATATCGGTAACCTACGTCACCTACCATTTTCCCATGAGGGTCCAACAACCCCAGACTCAACCCATAACCATAACCCAGTAAGTCTCACCGACAGGAATCAAACTTACCACACTTCTAATTTGTAATCTACCACACGTATCAACACGAAGTACGGTTAAACATAACCAAGCCCTAGACACAGACCTAACGAGCCTGAACCAAGACTATCACTAGGTCAACCGGCACAACAGTTATAAGCATGACATCGTCATGACACAACGGTCAATCTAAAATTTACACCAAAACAATAACATCACAACACAATGAATATCAATTAACACGTGCATGCAGTCAAATCAACATAATGTACACAACAATTACCTTTGAAAGATTTTACCGGTTTTGTCGGGGTTATCCTCGTCAGGGTACTCGTCATACTCTGAGCTCCCCACCGGATCTCATCACTACCCTAGAAGGGATTTGTCACCCATGGTGACCACCCGAAGGATCTCTTCCTTCACATATTCAGTTGTCGTACCACAATGACGACAACACAGGCACACATGACAACAAGCAAGTAACACATAGAAATACATAGACAATTACCATGACTCGTTACCTAAGCACCAACCATAAATGTACACCCATAACCATACCTCCTACTTGTTCCCACACAACATATAAACTCATCCCCAGACTCATCCAATAGGTCGTTACGCGACGCACTAATATCATACGAACATCTAGCCCACACATCCTGAGGACAACACACAGGCCCTTGGTTCCATTATTGAATATTTTAGTTTATAAACTCATCGGGTTTAACCCAAAACACGTAACACGTTCAATTAACTAGGTAAAACAAGAAAGTATGTACGATAGCCCTAAAACAGCAAAACATTAAAGAGGGATTAAAAACTCACCGGTTACATGGAATCAAACTCCTTGCTCTGCACCTCGATCACTTGCTCAATTCCCGAACCTGTCAAATGTACAATCACACTATCAGAATACGCTCTTAACATAAGTCGAACATGCATGATTATAAATAACTCCCAAAGCTCAATCTCATCTACTCGTCCCTTCGTCCTTACAAAACCCTAGTTTCACGCGTTCACCCGAACCGGGTCATCCTTGACTAGTTTAGAACTCGTGTACCCAGATCGGCTCCACGCATGCCCTTACACGTGCCCTGCTAACCGTAACCATATCATTAAAGAACCCAAACTCTGCAAAACGTATGAACTCGAGTCAGGTTCCCATGCATACACGTAAACCCGCCACGCAAAACCTTACTTGGGAATGGCTCTAACCGAACCCTTCGTCTCCCACCATCGTGCACCGCTTAATCGATCACTACCATGCACCACCACCACTGTCATTTTATCCCCCCACCCTCACCGTCGAGCCACCAACACCATGGCCACACCCCCAAGCCGACCTCGTTGGTGTTCATCATCCTCATTAAAAAAACTATGTAATATATAAATTTTTATTATTCCACCCGTGTAATACATCAGGTTTCTAACCTATTATATATATATATATATATATATTTATATATATATATATATGAGAGTTCCCCTACAAAGTGCTTTTTGCCTAAAAAGCCTAGGAAGTCATCTCAATCATCCATTTTATTGATTAATGGTTGAGATCTATTTAAAAGTTTGATATTGATTTGCAATTATTACTAAGAGCAATCTAGACTTTTTGTAATTAATTCTATGCAAATTAACTTTTCAAATCCCTTAAAAAACGTTAATCATTAAACACATTAATTTTCTCTCTCTAATTCTTATAACCGATATACGCAAACCACAATACTGATTTCAAAAAATCCCTATTACAAAATATAAGATAAATGTAACCCAACTAGCACACAATTTATTTAAACAGCCCAGCACACGTTAAACAGCACACAAGCATTTAAACAGTACAACTCAAAAAAAAAAAGATAAATGTAACACCACCTCAACATTCTTTCAGCTTCTGTTAAACAGCACACAAGCATTTAAACAACATAGCACACATGGTATGTGTTGTTTGATGAAATAAACATCATATGTGGTTATTTATGGAACAAATCAACACACCTAGTAAAACAACACAAGCACACATGGTATGTGTTGTTTGATGAAAAAAAAACATCATATGCGGTTATTTAATGAACAAATCAACACACCGTATACAGATCAGTACACACAGATGATACATTGTGTGTCATTTAGCACACAATCCAGTTTAAAATTTCACAAAAAAAAACATAAATACATAGTGTATACAAATCAGTACATAGTCAAACATCCTATTATAAATTAGTACAATTAGAATATTTAAACAAAACATTACCTTCGATCCTTTCTTCATTGGAATCGCTAGCCATTAAATACACAATGTATACAAATCAGTACATAATCAAACATCCTAATATAAATTAGTACGATCAGAATATTTAAACAAAACATTACCTTCGATCCTTTCTTCATTGGAATCGTTAGCCATTGAATCTCTGAAAGTATGAACCAAACCGTATGGAAGAAATACGTTCATTTAGTCGAAACCAATTAAATTAATATGCAAATTAACTTACCATGAATATAGGATTTACCATAACTAAATTATGAGAAAAATACCAAAGTACCATTTATGAATAAATCCATCAAATGCCACATGTCACTCCCACATTATTTCCTACATTTTTTAGGCAAAAGAGACTTTGTACTTGAACCCTCCTCTCTCTCTCTCTCTCTATATATATATATATATATATATATAGGGTTGAGTTCATGAGAGAACTAGAGAACTCCTCATTAAAGTCAAAAAAGAATATTAAAAAAAACAAAACTTAAAATATAAATCAAAAACTAAAAAAACGCTTCGGAGACCTTGTTCCCCACGTCATCCTCGTTCAAAAAAAAAAAAACCACGTAATACTGCATATGTGTAGTACCACTCAAAAACCTATACCCCCCATCCCACCCACCCCACCACCAAAAAACCTAAACCCGACACCCACCCCCAAAACCTAAACCACCCCCCACACCCACCCCCAAATATTAACTTGACTACTAAATTTAGGACCATTTTCACAGTCCAAATTCCAGGCACATGTAGCCACCGTACCATCATCTTGAACCACCATGGCCAGCTTTAAATCTACAACAAACATAACCAATGAACCCATTGAATTTTCATGCTCGTTGTTAGCCTTTTCTTCTTCTTCTTTTTCTTCCTGACTGACAACTCGATTAAGAACCTTTTGCATAAACGAGCACTCTTCTTCAATGGGTTGAATATTATCTTCATCATACATGGGCAAATACTTCTGATCAAAATCTTCTTCATAGGTTTGTAGGTGGGAAGGACATACATGATACTCCTCGTTCTCATCGTCCCGTACAATGATTGCTGATTCAGTTTCCTTTATATGCTCCTCCCTTTGCAACTCCAGATCACGGACTCGTTTTCGGAGTCGTTTTATCTCTTGTTGCCTTTCAAGATCGCGGACTTGCTTTCGATGTCTTTTGATCTTGAGATCCCGCTGGTCGGGATAGACACCATTGTTGCCTCGGTCGGTGACTCTGCAAATAGAAAATCTATCTTCCTCGGTCAGAGACTAAATATCAGTTCCAAATAAGGTTACGGAAAAAGATCTTTGACACTAATTTTCAGCCCCCGATACCTCCCATCAAATGGTAGAATTTGCGTAACATAATTGGAGACTGTAAATTAGTCACTTAGCATTTCCTATACCAAAAGGTGTTCGAGACTGATTATCAGTCCTTAATTCAATCCGTATTGAAAATATTAAGCAGTCCCTGATACATTCCCTCTATATTAGAGACTGAAGATTTATCTCAAACAGATTTGCACCATTATTCATTATACAAGGAATATATTTGGGACTGAAATTCAGTAGTCAATAAGTTTTCCTCCAAAGAAACTTTACAACACACACATACATGTGACTAAAATTTAGTCTCAAATAAGGGGCCTAAATATTAGCGACTAATTATTAGTTGTAAAATATGTTACGTAAAAATTAGTCTCAAATACCACCGGCAACTGATAAATCAGTCACATATACTACTTATTTGAGACTGATAAATCAGTCATTGAGACTTTTGTCTCTAATGGTCATTTTTTTTGTAGTGCATGTGAATTGTAAATACTTCTGTCGTCGCCTCTATCGGCGATTCCACGAGCATGATAGTAGTCACCTCCATGTAGAACCATTTGAAAACCAAAAGCTCTAATACCAAATGATGCGGGAACGAGTTTTTTGTCCAAAAGCTCTAGTCACCTCAAGTTTTGCTTTTAGATCAAACCCGCCTAGATCAAAAGGAACATCCACTCGCTTTTCTTTAACCGTTACTAAGACCCGCTTAGCTATTTCACTTGCAAGGCTTGGGTCTACACTATCTTCTTTATTGATGAAGGCTTCCTTGATGAAAATATATCCTAATTTTTCAAACAAATCTACATTTTAAAAAAATATAATCATGACCCTTTATTCGATGATATGAGAGCATCCAACCCATTTAACGTCCGACCTGTATGGAGAAAGCTTGGAGTGGGGAGCAAGTTAAAGATTCAGATGATCTTTTAGCTATTTAAAATTATTTGTTTCCAGTTTTTAGGATATCTTGTTACCTATTTAATCTATTAATTATTTAATATAAATAGGGGGTTAGGGTTTATTGTTTAGGATGAGTTTTTTATGATGAATTAAGAAGTTGTAAGAGTGAAGTTGCCGGCCGAATTATTCGGTTCGAGTTATTTGAATAAACGCCATATTGTTCTTGAGCCATGTGAGTATTACCATGGATTCGGTATCATTTGGTATCGGAGCTTTGGTTGTTCAAATGGCTCAACGTGAGGATTAATGCCTCCCTGTTCGTAGACTGCCGAAAGAGGCAACGACGAGAGCGTTGGTGGTTCACGTGCCCGAAGAAGAGATATGTTTCCTGTTTGCAGATTCACCAGAATCCGATTGTGATTCATCTCAAGGAACCATGAGTCAAGAAGGAGAATCCAGTGATCAAGAGATGCCATGGGGCAAGGAATCGTCTGTCGGTGTTGATCGAGACTTCCTTTAGATAAGCATGGGAGACAGATGGTTTGTCATAGGTGTAGGGTGAAGACAAAGGAATCTATCCCTACTTGCGGAATGCAATCGTTGAATGAAACCGAACTAGGGTTTCATGTCCGGGACTGAAGCTTTAGCAAGGAAGAGTATCTTTCAATGGAGGCGATCTATCAAAAAAAAAAGTAAAGGAGCTTCCACTTATTGATACCAGGCAAATCGAATGTTTTACGAGACTCGAGGGCGAGTCTTTTTCAAGAGGGGGAGTATGATACGGGAGCATCCAAACAATTTAACGTCCGACCCGTATGGAAAAAGCTTGGAGTGAGGAGCAAGTTAAAGATTCAGATGATCTTTTAGCTATTTAAAATTATTTGTTTCCAGTTTTTAGGATATCTTATTACCTATTTATTCTATTATTTATTTAGTATAAATAGGGGTTAGGGTTTATTGTTTAGGAGGAGTTTTTTTATGATAAATTAAGAAGTTGTAAGCGTGAAGCTTGCCGGCCGAATTATTCGGTTCGGGTTATTTGAATAAACGCTATATTGTTCTTGAGCCATTTGAGTATTACCGTGGATTCGGTATCACTTTTCATCATGTTAAACTTTCGCATACCAAATATTAAGAGTAATATCATGACCTTCATATTTAAATACTTGATATTTATAAGGTGTATCCTAGTGGTCAGCATAATATTACATCTGATTATTGTAATAAGCAATGTTTTTAGAACCGGACCGGACGTTGAATCGGTCTTCTTACCGGTTCACTGGTCGGACCGGATTTAAGAACCGGACGATGTCATAAATATTATAAAAATAAATAAATCCAAACAAACATTAATCCTTCAAAAACCACCAATAAGTCAACTCCAATACTCTTAAACTAACAATTAGATACACGAAATACGAATCCAAAAGGCTTAAAAGAGATAAAAAAAAATAAAAAATAAATAGCCAATCGGTTCAACCGGTCCGACCACCGAATTTGCGGTCCGACCGCCGGGTCGCTGCAGGACCGTTTCAACACACTGAACCTGACCGGCCAAGCCTCCGGTTCCCGGTCCGATCGGCCGGTCCGGTCCGGGTTTCAAAACATTGGTAATAAGATTAAATTCGAGCATTGAAATAAGAAGTAAATACAAATATGGTTTTTTTTTACAATATTAATTATTTGATGTGATACAGAGATTCACCAAACACTAGTAGAAAATAGGCCTAATACAACTTTTTAAAATCAATATTTTTAAATGAGTTTACTCTAATACAAATTCGTTGAACATAAAGATTGCATCAAAGATTTAATGCAACTTTTTTCATAAAAAGATACAAAATTATATTGCATTTGCAAACCTTTTATTTTGCAACCATTTTCTTGAAATGTGGCAAATTTAATTGACATTTCGTAGGTTTTCTTAATTCCAAAAAAATTAAATATAAATTAACAAATTGATCCATGTAGATATTTAATTCATATATTTTTATTAAGAGCTACTTGAATATGAGTGCATTAACATATGACTCCACTAACGCAACAAATACAAACACTGCCACGACAAAATGACGATACTAGGCTTGACTTAGATGGCTTCATATGTTGACAATCTTCGGCACACCACTCTGGTTTACATCCGTCGGGTGCAAGATCCAAAACAAAAGGACACAAATCATGACCTGCATACCAACAAAATAATTAAGAAAATTAAATATTTAAAATAAAGTGATTCGATTGTTTTTAACAATATAATATACTAAATATAAGAGATTAGAATTAAAGAAAGTATTTACGTATTTTCTTGCATTCTTCTTGTGGTGTTGGGGTAGCATTCATAAGATTTGATAATAAAATGTAAAAAAAGATAAAATGCATGATGCTTTTCGACATGTTAAACTTTCGCATTCCAAATATTAAGAGTAATATCATGACCTTCATATATAAATACTCGATATTTATAAGGTGTATTCTAGTGCTCAGCATAATATTACATCTGATTATTGTAATAAGATTCTTCTAAATTCGAGCAATAAATAAGAAGTAAATACATATATGGTTTTTATGACAGTATGTATGTAAGACCGTAAACCGGGCACCCTACAGTTGGGTTAAATCATAGAGTATTTATTTAATAACACTTATTTTTCATTTAAAACATACAGCGGAAGTCATACACAAAATAGTACGTATCTCTTATTAACGTTATTACACATCACCTTACCATACGAATGCATGGAGACCAACCAAAGTAGCACCGCTCCCAAGCCAAGATACGTCGTTCACGGAACTCACATGCAAAACAGTCTAACGTACATACAAAGTCAGCAACGCTGAGTGAGTTCTAACAAATTATTTAAACAGAAACATTCTTGTCACAGTTATTATTTATTTCCGACTCAGGACATTCCAGTCCTTCATAAAAATAGTTTGTCATTTATTCGCATATCGGTAACCTACGTCACCTACCATTTTCCCATGAGGGTCCAACAACCCCAGACTCAACCCATAACCATAACCCAGTAAGTCTCACCGACAGGAATCAAACTTACCACACTTCTAATTTGTAATCTACCACACGTATCAACACGAAGTACGGTTAAACATAACCAAGCCCTAGACATAGACCTAACGAGCCTGAACCAAGACTATCACTAGGTCAACCGACACAACAGTTATAAGCATGACATCGTCATGACACAACGGTCAATCTAAAATTTACACCAAAACAATAACATCACAACACAATGAATATCAATTAACACGTGCATGCAGTCAAATCAACATAATGTACACAACAATTACCTTTGAAAGATTTTACCGGTTTTATCGGGGTTACCCTCGTCAGGGTACTCGTCATACTCCGAGCTCCCCACCGGATCTCATCACTACCCTAGAAGGGAGTTGTCACCCATGGTGACCACCCGAAGGACCTCTTCCTTCACATATTCAGTTGTAGTACCTCAAGGACGACAACACAGGCACACATGACAACAAGCAAGTAACACATAGAAATACATAGACAATTACCATGACTCGTTACCTAAGCACCAACCATAAATGTACACCCATAACCATACCTCCTACTTGTTCCCACACAACATATAAACTCATCCCCGGACTCATCCAATAGGTCGTTACACGACACACTAATATCATACGAACATCTAGCCCACACATCCTGAGGACAACACACAGGCCCTTGGTTCCATTATTGAATATTTTAGTTTATAAACTCATCGGGTTTAACCCAAAACACGTAACACGTTCAATTAACTAGGTAAAACAAGCAAGTATGTAGGATAGCCCTAAAACAGTAAAACATTAAAGAGGGATTAAAAACTCACCGGTTACATGGAATCAAACTCCTTGCTCTGCACCTCGATCACTTGCTCAATTCCCGAACCTGTCAAATGTACAATCACACTATCAGAATACGCTCTTAACATAAGTCGAACATGCATGATTATAAATAACTCCCAAAGCTCAATCTCATCTGCTCGTCCCTTCGTCCTTACAAAACCCTAGTTTCATGCGTTCACCCGAACCGGGTCATCCTTGACTAGTTTAGAACTCGTGTACCCAGATCGGCTCCACGCATGCCCTTACACGTGCCCTGCTAACCGTAACCATATCATTAAAGAACCCAAACTCTGCAAAACGTTTGAACTCGAGTCAGGTTCCCATGCATACACGTAAACCCGCCACGCAAAACCTTACTTGGGAATGGCTCTAACCGAACCCTTCGTCTCCCACCATCATGCACCGCTTAACCGATCACTACCATGCACCACCACCACTGTCATTTTATCCCCCCACCCTCACCGTCGAGCCACCAACACCATGGCCACACCCCCAAGCCGACCTCGTTGGTGTTCATCATCCTCATTGTCCTCGTTGTGCTAACCCTACATGGCCAACACCCTTGCCATCATCCATCTAACGCCGCTGCAGCGTGCCCTCATGACTACCACCACTCATGGTTACCACCTCCAACCACCATCATCATCCTCGTCTCTACTTCAGTCACCATGATCAATAATCCAAACCCTAAGCGGGTTTTCATGCCTACCGGAATGAAAAATAAAAGGAAAAGGGTGAGAATGAGTGTTACCTCACGTGTAATGGAACTCGTATACGTCGGACCACTCCTCCACCGCCGTCTCCTTTTTTCTCCGGTCGTTCCTCTCTCTCCCGTCCTCTTTTCTGCCGTCACACGCCTAGTGTCCAAGATAGCCCTATGGTTTGCACTTAGAGGGATATTTAAGCCACCTCCAAGTTTTGTTCCGGGTCCTTGTGTTTCCGTACTCGCACAATTCTATCTCAAGGCTATGTTTAAAACACTTGCGGGCCCTTCTCATTGCACATAGCGCGTTTCAATCCCGAATGATTAATCGTCTCTTACCCGTTGTTAAAACGCCCCTTACCGAATGAACCTTGCTCATCATTATATTTAATAGAGGTTCGGGTCGCCCACTAACACGATCGTTAACTTTTGGATTTCCGGGATGTTACAAGTCTATCTCCCTTAAAAGGGATTCATCCTCGAATCCTGTGCAGGCAAACCCAACACAACCTATCCTCCATTTTCCACTGATGCCTCAAAATCACTTGTTTCCATCCATTCCCTTTCGTACTTAGTGTCACTGTCACTTTGCTTTACAACTCGGCCGCCCTCCTTGGTGTTCAAGGAATTCTTCTCCATTGCTCGCTTTCAACTTTGGGGCTTATAGGTTTCACTTACATGCTTCCTCATTTTTCGTATTCTTAGTAATTATCTAAACAACACCACACCGTCTATTACCCGCTAATTTAATACATTTCCCTATTTAGATCACGGGTATGCTTGCCTTCGTCTCTCGTATAGCCCTAATGATCTCGTCATTTGGACAGTCACCTCCCCAAGTAGGCTCCTTATCATTCGTGAATAGTATCATGCGTCGCTCTTCCAAAGTGAAGTCATCATACTTCTCATCTCATACCTTGATCGCTATCATGCGATGATTTCCTAATGCTCAAGTACCATTGCCTTAGTCTTAAGAGTACTATATTTGTCCTCCTCAAATGATCTCCAGGAACTTGTGCAAAACCACACTGGTCTCTACAAAGTTCTTCTACCAAAGTATCTCTGTAATTCATGATCTTGCGTCCAACGTGCCCTTAACCAAGCACATGTTACTCAAGACTAGAGTTATTATCATCAGCTCCATATGTTTCTCAAAAGTTAACTTACCACCGTCACATTGTTTCAACAACCAACCGTTTGCTTTAACCGATGCTCCACAGGAGCCTTCCTTCAACTAGTCATATGTTTACTAGCATAGGCATCCCTTTCCAGGAACTCATGTGCAGACCCGCACTTGTCCTTCCTTCATTCCACCTTCCACGTCGTTGCTATATCATTATCACGCGATCACTGACCGCGTCCCATGTATTAGGTACGAACACGAAGAATGTCCCAACATAAGCCTCAGTTGTCCGTCGCCTCGTCCTCATTACTTCGTATTGAGATCCACAGCGTCGTCATTCTGATCACACCGCGAATATCTATCGATCAAGCGTTCACGTAAACGCTTTTCTCATCCCACTCCCACAATTTCGTCCATTGGCTTCGCGTTCCGAAATTCCGAGATATAGGTATAGGTATCTCATAAGAGCATCACGCCGATCGGCTAGAAAGCGTCAAAACACCTTGCACCTTCTCAATCTACCGAACATCGAGTAAAAAATCAAAGATAGAAGTAATCTACTCGAGCACACAAACTACGCATCCTACTTACGATTACTCATGTACCAAAAGGACGCTTAATGTCATGTCATTAAAACAAAGCATACTATGTTCAATATCTATAGTTATATAGTAAGCCAAACTCCCTACTCACACACTGTGCATTCATAAATTACTAGACCTGATTGATTTCATACACAAACGTTTAAACCCCACCACTTACTTGTTACAACGGTAGCTCCCGCCACGTGTCACCACGTACTCAGGCTAGACACAAAAGACTATCCCACGGTTAACAACACAAATGTCACACGCTAGACGTCATTCTAAACATTCATACATACATAAGATGTATAACCATTTCCTCACACAGGACCTCGTCCTACACATTCGCACAAGTGCAATACACCCACTGCACTTAAGGCATCACTTAGACCTCAGCACATAGGTGACACCATCTTAAGACCGTAGACACAGACATGTTCAAATTTATGTCTATAAAAGTCTACCTGCACAACCTCCCTAACCATGCTCTCTAAGAATCATATTTAACATAACCTCACGTCATTCAAAATACACTCACGTAATCACACGTTACCGCACAAAATCAACCACGGTAAACACAATCGTACACCATCACATACACAATTATCATTAATTATGTTCAAATCATCATGTGGTAAAACTCAAAAATCAATTTCACAGTCAAATAATCAAAAACCGAAGTAAGAATCTCATAAAGAAATCGTCCAATCAATCACCACGTCAAACACCCAAACTCTCTCGTGGCCAATATCACAACAACTAATCATCGAACAATCGAGCATCAAACACAATGCCCACAAAATCACTACTAGACCGCATCAGGTGCATCTGGCGTGTCCTCCTATGGTTCCTCCCCGTCACATCGTGGGTCATTCACTAGGTCTTCTTGAAACATAGCTCTCTCAGCTGTCGCAAGTGGTCGATCTCTCATCCATGCAGGTCTACATCATGGAGGGAAATCACGTACTGCTGACACCACCCTCCTTTTCCATCCGGTCTTTCCAATCATAGCACCACGCGACATGTCGCTAATCGAAGCTCTAGTCACACTTGGTGTGGGAAGCGCCAACACTACCCCCATCTCACTATTAGTTCCATCTACAACAGTCGTTGGCTTGACCTGTTGATCTGTATTCCTCCTAGAAAGAGCTCTCCGTCTAACCGATCTCATATGCTTCGTCTTAGCCATCTAATCCTACACAAGAAATAACATTTATGTGATTATTATAGGCAACAAATTCAGAATACATAGGAGTAACAATAGACCGCCAAATCATGTTGATCAAGTGTGATCAGTTATCCACGTCACTATTTGGATTCTAAACGTTTCCCATCATATCCACACTAGTTTTTTACCTTCCACATAATGGATGCACATGCATCCCACACAATCCACACAAAACACCATGAACTAGCTACCACATAGTTACACGTAATACTACTCCATAATACGTAACTTACAAACGTAATTCCACACGGAATCATCAAACCACATAGTCACACAAAACCATTTCACTTACGTAACACTGCACAAGTGCAACCCTATCAAGTAAACTCAACTTAAAAATGTACGTCTTGGATCGCGGTTACTCGTGGTGGCATTCGTTTGCCTTCTAACCATTTTCGGTTTAAGTTTAGGTATTTAAAAACACCAAATTTATCTTGAACCACAACTCTGATACCAACTTGTAAGACCCCAAACCAGGCACCCTACCCATTTGACTAAAACCTTATTTTCACCAAAACTTATTTTCTTTAAAAAAAAACCCTAAATATTTTGAAAAATTTTGAAAAACCTTAAAAAAGAATATAAAACTCTTTGAGTTCGTGCTTTAAAAAACTAGCATGAATAAATGGAAATATGGCAAGTAGAAACAAATGGATATTATGCATAACAAATCACTAAACCCCATTCTATCCTTTTTTCATGTGAGAATAATTTAAGTCTTTCACGAGCATTACTATCATATTTTCGCATGATCTTTCATTCGATATATGGAGTTTTTTTGGTCGAATTTTATGCATAATTAGAACTTGTATGACTTATACATATCAAGACCATGAACTAGTAATTACATAAAATTGATTGAGGCACCTAGGACATTATTACCCTTTATTATCCTATAAATTTTAGCCCAAACACTACAAAAATCTGTGTAGATAGCCGTCTGAGCCTTAGCCTTTTCTTTTCTATTACCCATTTATCCCAGACCAGCTTTTGTGAACATCGGTTATTGGTTAATTGTCTTCAAGATGGAAAATCATTAGTTTATATTGTTTCATTATTTCAAGTACACAACGTTAAGACAATTCGGAAAGAATCTGACTCACTCAAGGAACTGGAATATACAAAAAGGAAGTGGATGTATTAGGAAGAAATAGTCGAACGATATACAAGGAATACATTGAAAAATATTTCAAGGAAACTGAGTAAGTGGATTTATTAAAGAATCAGTCTTGATAAAAAAAAAAGTTGGCCTTTTACTCGTTAGACCTTAAAGAGCTGGAATGCATTCTTTTGATTTTAATTTGCTTTCTTGTATTCATTTCGCAAAGCCTGAATTACCGCCCGAACTCCAAGAAAAAGTGTTTGAAACAACATCCGATGTAAGAAAATGGTGGCACAAGCAAGAACAATTACCACCATTCTGCGGCTTGTCAAAAAGCGCCGCCAAAAGAAGAGCCAAAAGATATAACAAATGTGTAAAATGTGGCAACTGGAGCCACGATGGAAAGTGCAAAAAAATTCAAAATTATTCCCAACATGATTATACTCATATAATCAATGTAGGTATTGTTAGGTTACAAGCCGAAAGAACCATACGGAAAGGCAGTAATGTGTATCACGCAGTAAGGGAAGAGTTGAATATGATAAGAAATATCGGTCTTGGCAATCTGACCATAAACGAACTCTCAAATTAGTTATACCCTCATTATCTGAGTACTGTAGAAGGAACGCTAGTATTTTCCAATCTTAAGCCTAGAAGCCTTAGCCATGTGTCCTACGATAGCTACAACCCTTTTAAAACCTGTTAAAACTCTAAAAAAAACCAAAAAGATTTTCATTTTCACCATTTATTCTCTCTTTAATTTCTTTCCAGCCACATTACAATCATTTTTAAGCCCTCTTGATTCATGCATAATACTTAGTTAGCTGGTGTAGACTTGATTTGTATACAAGCTTATGACCATTGCATAATTCGATTCAAACTTGAGTGTTGTGCTTGACTTACATTATCCATAAATATAACCCGAAAGTCGAGTGAACATTGTGAGGAGTGAAAGAATATGCATAATTAAAGTTCTAATAGGCTTGTCATGGATTACATCATCCTAAAAATAGAAAAATACAAAAATAGAATAAGCGACTCAAGTTTTCCCGAAGTCTCCAACTACTTGGAACTTCTTTTCTTAATGTAAGGCCCCAAACCAGACGCCCTACAGTTGGTTCTCATAACGGGTTATTCCCTTGAAAATACTCATTTTAGATATATTAAACTACAGCGGAAGTCTTTCTAAAAACATTCATTACTATTTAATAACGTTATCGTCATTAAGTTTACCTCACGAATGCCTGCACACCAATCCGAGTAGCACCGCTCCCGAGCCAAGATACGTCAATGCACGCTTACCTACAAGACAAACTATCGTACACACAAAGTCAGCTATGCTGAGTGAGTTCTAATAGTTTAGTTTAATTAAAAGCCAACTCGTCTCATTAGTTATTTAAACTTTACTCAGGACCCACGGTCCTTATAAATTAGATTCATAATTCATTAACCATTAGATAACTCCTGTTATCACCCGATATCCCATAATAACTCATTACCCATGACTCATCCCATAATAATAATAATCCCGCAGTCTCATCGACATAGGTCGAACTTAATACGCTAATAACTCCTGCTCATGTATACGTATTAACTCGACACTTGGTTAACACAACCAAGCCCTAAGCCTCAACTTTACTCAGCCTTGACCAAGGCTCTTACAAATCAACTGGCATAAAAGTTATAAACATCACATCACAATCCTGGCACCATGACCAATCTAACTCTACTCATCACATTAATACTATCTCAAGCACAATAAATATACTCAACGTTTGTATGCAATTTAACACAAATATATAAGCACACAAACACATACCTCATTACTGCACCCTCTTCAGGGCATTCGACACACCCCAAGCTCATCACTGTCCTGTTGGACATCATCACCTTTGGTGACCTCCCGAAGGACATAGTCGTCCACAATCCCGTTTGTCGTGTCATAATGACAACAATGCAAACACAATACCCGTCGTGTCATAAGGACAACGACACAATACACACAACACATGTATAAACACATACATTATACTCTATGTACATGACTCATTAACTACACCTGTACTTCGCACATAGCACTTAGGATAAGATATCCTACACGCATTCATAAGCGTTTAGCTTATATCCCGACTCACCCCGACAAACTCATAACCCAATACACGGCTAATATAGCAACACACATACAAATACTATATCTCATTATTTAAGCACATACCCCGTACATGCGCACCCTGTGACACCTCCTAGTCGTACCCGTAACTACAATCCCGACTCACCCCTGTTAAGTCACTATACAACTCGTGACCATATACCCACCTTTAACCTACACGTATTAAGGGTAACATCTAGTCCCTTAGCCCATATTTAATTAATTAACTTCGTAAACTCATCGGGTTAGATCCCGAAGCTCGATATACATTTAATATAATAAAACATGTCCTGAAAGTATGCGATAACCCCGAAACGTTTAAAATATTTAAAAGAAGGGGATTAGAAACTCACTGCTTATGCCGAGCCTTAGTCCTTACTCCGCAACTCGTTCTCTTGTCTGAAGCCGAACCTGTCAAACATTCGATCCCATGATCAGAACATGTCTTAAGCTTACGTCAAGTAACGAGTAAATATAAACCCCTATCTACATAACCACTCGTCATTTGAACCAATAAACCCTCGTTCCACCGATACATGGGTCAGATCGTTCTTGACCCGTTTAGAACTCAAGTACTTAAACAGGGTTCCATGCATGCACATGACACTACCATGCAAACCCTAATCACCCGCACGTCGTCATGCAAAAATCTTGGCTCGTGTCGGACATGCACCCGGACTCGTCCTTGCCTCACCATGGCATTATCACATTTGTCGTGCTCAACTCCCGTAGCCACCACACTCGCCACCATAGTCATCCCCGTCACACTAAACCCTAGCCGACCATCGCCACCACCATCCTTCACGCTCATCTTCATGGTACACCACCACCACCCTTACCGTTGCACAACCGTCGAGCACCACCACAGCAGTCATCATGGCTGCATTCCCTTCGTTCGTCACTCCACCCTCTCTCCTTTCTGCTCCCGACGGCTGAACACTCCACCAACCGGTCACCTCGTCCTCCTCCTTGCCGTCCGCCACTGTCACGCTTACCCGCTTCGCCGCTGACCACTTAGCACACCCATACCACCACCAAAGCCGACAGCCACACATGCCTCTGCTCTCATTTTCATCGTCTCCTCCGATCACCTTAACCCGAGCCAAAACTCTAGACGGGTTATTTGCAAACACAGTTGTAAACAATGCTACAAACATAAAAGAATTACCTTTACGATGTGTGAAAGCTTCCTTGTGACACCATCGTCGGACCACCCCCTACGCGCCGTCGCCGCCCACTTCCTCCTGCTCTCTCTCTTTCCCGCTTGTTATCATGCCGTCGCAAGTCTCCTAGGCCGAATGGCCTAGGGTTTCTCTTAACAAGGTTTTTAAACCCTTTTAATGTTACATGCGGGTCCTTATGTTTCCCTTATCGTGCGTTCCGATCTCAAACTTGCGCAACAACGGCAAACCGGGTCCTTTAATTTCATGAATAGGGGTTTTATGTGAAAACCCTCGTCAACTG
This sequence comes from Smallanthus sonchifolius, assembly GCA_023525975.1. Classification (NCBI taxonomy): domain Eukaryota; kingdom Viridiplantae; phylum Streptophyta; class Magnoliopsida; order Asterales; family Asteraceae; genus Smallanthus; species Smallanthus sonchifolius. Next base: position 58,143,221 of record CM042028.1, read on the forward strand.
TCTCATTCACAGGAGACTTGGGTCACCCATTAGACTTGGGTCACCCGTTAGCCCAAATAATCCGTATGTGGATTTTCGGGATGTTACACTTAATGTTTTTAGTTATGGGTCGGATCATATATGAGTTTGCTTGATGACAAACAAAGTCTAAGTGTGGGGGCATTATGATATGTCCTAATTTATACATATTTTGCATGCATAATAATCCCCATATTATGATACTAATTGAATAAAAACCTTGTAATTGATACTTAAACCGTGTATATTTTATAATTGCAAGTTAAAGCTCATATCGAGAGAAAAAGAGCAAAAACAAGTCAAAATCATCAAGAAATCAAGCTTTCTCGAAAGATGGGAAGAAATACCCGAGATTTGACCCCGAAAGAAGTCAAACCTGGTCAATATGTAACATCCCGGAAACCGACGAGTTACTAATTTGGGTAACGGATAACTCGAATCCCTAGAAAACGATATTGGCTAGCAATATTTTCACGTAAAATCGTATTCATGAAATTAAAAGGACCCGGTTAGCCAAAAGGAGAACGGTTTGGGATCGGAACTAATGAGATGGAAACGCAGGACCCGAAACAAAAATGGTGGCCATCTAAAAGCCACTTTAAGCGCAAACCCTAGGCCATTCGGCTAGGTTGTGTGCGACGACAGAAAGAAAGAGAGAGGGAGACGCCGGAGTTTGGAAGGCCGGCGACAGGTGGTCCGACGAGGTGGTTTCGAGCAGAAAACTCAGCACACCGTGTCCGTTTTGTTGTGTTGTTTGCATTCGTATTTTGCATGAAAACCGTTTAGGGTTTACGGTTCTTTTTCCTAGCGGATGGTGGCCAGGGGAGGCGAGAGTGGTGGTGGAGATGTAGTACCCGATGGCAGTGATGGGCGATGACGGTGAAAGACACGGGTGAAACATGACGGGACTTGGTGGTGCCGGTGTTAGGACAACGGCACGACAATAGTGGAGATCAGAGGTGAGGGGGTGATGGGGCTGTAATGGCCCGATAGGGTGGTGGTCGGTTATCGGGAGATAGAAGAGAGGGGGACGGAGGCGGCTGATGTGGCGGCGATGGTAATGAACTACGGTGACAAACGACAGGGTGGTGACGGTGGTGGTGCATGGACGAGCTTGAATGCGGGTTCATGACTTACATAGAGAAGAAATACGGATTAGGTTTGCATGTGTATGCATGCACGCGTACGTGCATTCATGGGAACCTGGTTGAGCATTCGGTTTCTGAATAGGTCAAGGACGATCTGATACGTCTAGTCGTGGAGATAAGGGTTTTGTAAATCGGATGGACGAGCGGAGGTTATATACTAGGTCATTGGTTTCTAAGATAATACGTATTGTAACATGCAATATAACACATAAAATGACATGTAAGATAATCACAGAGGGCACATCCTAAGGTTATAGACTAGGTCATTGGTTTCTAATAACCTAATTCCCAATAACCATGTCTCTGATACCAATCTGTCACACCCCAACCGATGGCGGAGTACGTCGGGGCGGAACATGGAGACTGTTGAATAGCACATGATCAAACTAAATTTCATATAATTAATAAACCAAGGTTTCTTGACATAAGTTCACACAAACATTTCAAACAAAATACATCATAAGTTCAATTCTTTATTTAAAACTAAGTCCATTCCTAAGTGAAGCATCTTGCATATGATCTCAAACATTTGCACCTGAAACATGATGAAAACAAGGTCAACTAAAAATAGTTGGTGAGCATACATAGGTTTTGTCTCTGTAAATAGTTTCAAATTGTTGTGTACAACTCACATGTGACATAGTATAATTAGGCAATTATGGAGAATCACTATAGTAAACCGGCTTACAATCAAACCTTGTGACATATGAGGCATAACACTCAATCTTATCCTAGTGTATTGTCGGTAAGCAATCACCCTACCTGGGTGGATTTGTCAAATGCAATAGATCTATCATTATTACCGTTGACTTGTACTGAGGTAATGATTGTACTTATCATGAATGTAGTTTAGCTCATAGTGTTCAAGCATAAGGCACAAAAATATACATATGTACATGATGTTTTAATTGTATAAATTGCAAATAGTTCAATGCAATTTTGTTTCACCCCAAAAATGTAAAAACTGTAAAATGTGAGGCTATGTAACTCACCTTGCAATGAGTAATTGGATGTCACACAATATGTTGTTGTTGTTGCACAAATGATTTGGCTAATCACAAGATTAACCTATGTGTGATGGTATAAGTGTATCAATGATTTGTACAAATGAAATAGGGAATCCTAATGCGCAAAGGGGTTGATGTGGGGTTTTCCTTAATTAAATAAGAAATATTTGTTTGAGTTTCAAATAATGTTTATGTAAATCTTGATAAATAATTGTATTGTAATTTGAATGAGTGGAAGAATAAATAAATGATTTCATTTGTTTTGTAAATAAATGAATAACTATATAAATAATTAGTGTCCTTTTATTTCTAAATATATGAATGAATAAATATTTACATAGTTTGTAAATGCATTAATAATAGTTAGTTGAATAAATAAATAATAAATAACTACATAAATAAATAAATAAAATATTTTATTTATTTAGTTTGATTTTTATGAAACAATAAGTTGTTAAAAATAATGATTGAATTAATTAGTAATTAAAACATAATTTTTAAGGAATAGAAATAATGTTCTAATCAATTAGTAATTAAATCATAACTAGTTATAAATTAAAAGTATAAATGTGCCTTAAATGTTTAAAATAAATTGTATAAAAGTTGGTACGACTCTTTGCAAAGGAATGAGTTTATAAAAAATACTCATAATTAATTTATGATTAAACCAAAATTAGAGTGTGTAATTCGTTTTAATTGATTTTTGTATGATAAAAATAAATTATATAAAAGATTATAAAATTCTTTTACATGGTAAAGGGTTTATAAAATAATCAAATTTATATACCAATTATAATTTATAAACCTAGGATTTTAAATAAATAATTTGTTTAAAATAAATATATTAATTTAACTAAAATTTATTAGGTTTTAATCCTAATAATAATAAGTAAAATGGTTTCTTTTGAAAGTTTGACAAACTAAATTTATAAATATGATTCTGAGTATTCCAAAAACAATTTTTTATGAAAGAGTTTAATGTTTAAAAAAGTGATTTTAAAAATAAAAACGGGTTCTAGGACTCGAACCCGGGACCGGTGTGGGTCAAGTGCGTTACCACTGGACAGTGGCTACAATGGGCTTATAAGGCCGGGTCCAAAAGGTTTTAAACAAGAGTTATAGGGGACCGGGTTCAATGTGGGTATACAAGGCGTGCAAAAAGGTGCGGGAGTGGGTTTGAACCCGCGACCTAGTCTACGAAAGGGCTTGAATTTAACCAAGTGATCTAGGCTAATGCCTTGTTAGTTAACTGGGTTTTATGAATTTTAACACAAAGGTCTGAAGACCCTTCTTCCCCAATTCGAACACCCGTAACCCTAGCCCCAAATTGATCATGATTAAGCACATATACGAGAAGAAAATGATGGGGCTTTTGTTCAGGAGATCAAGACGAATAAAATGGTAGGTTAATTACTTGAAATGGTTACGAGGAGGTGGAGGTCGACTCGAGCCTTCGGGATCGAGTTCTTCGGCTTGAATCGAGTTCCAAAGGCGAAGTAAGTTGGAATTGCAAGTTCACAGGGTTTATAGGGAGTGTCGCGCATGATTTAGGTTTAGTTTTATAGGTCAATTTCATCCGAAACATGCCATTGATGTTCGAGTTAAGGGAGGCCGGTTACGGGTCATGATTAGGAGTTAATACACTTGATTTCCATTAAATTGGATCATTATTTGCATTCGGAATCTGTTGTATAATGTCCACGCACGTTTTGAGATCATCAACAGCTTTGATTACAGTGATTGAAACCGATTTGTGTTGCCTTTGACTTTAAGAAGTCAAAATCAAGTTTCAGGGTCCAATTAACTTGAAGGGGTTCAAATGAATCATATGGGGTTCAGGAGGTGTTGAGGGGGTTCAATAGGGGGTTTCAGCAGGTTTGAGGGGGGTCAAGGGCATTGAATGGGTTCATGGTTCAATTGATTTAATTTTAATTCATTTCAAATGTTTTAAAAAAATGTTTTTATTGTTGTAGAACTAGCCTAATAGCAAAGCAATATGATAAAGAGATATAGGGAGAAAGAGATCTTTTATTCATTGATCAAGTCTATAATACAATGAGATACAATAGGATATATATATATGAGAGGAAAACCTGTTCAACAAGCCTGATCTATTTTAGGCGTTGATAACCATAATAATATATATTTATAACACTCCCCCTTGGTTATCAACTTAATACGCTTGGAGATGCTGCCTTGTTAAAAACCTTGCTAGGAAAACCCAGTGGGACAAAACCATAGCTAAGGGAAAAAGAGTGCAGTGCGCATTATACACAATTAACAACATACTTCAGGATGATGTTAAATCGGTACTTCAAGACCATAAGATAAACTGATGCTACTGGATCAGTTATACTGCCTCATTAAAAACCTTACTAAGAAAACCCAATGGGACAAAACTTAGTGAAGGGAAAAAGAGTGCAACGTGTATAATACTCCCCCTCATTTATATATCCTTTAAGTGATGAGTGTTGATCTTCTATGAAATTTGCTCAAAGCTTCTATAGTTGATAGCTACCGCTTGATCCCTTCATGTGCCATCCTTTTTAATGCTAAGCAATGTTGTATGATCTTCATGTAAAACCCTGGTCCCTCCTCTCATAAGTGAATACCACAAGATTCACGACTGTGTTGTGTTACATTACCTACATCTGCAAGACTAACTAAACTTGTTTTGATAGGTTAGTAAAATATAAACCCATACCTCTGTACCTTAAAGGTTTTACCATATTGCATTATCTCATCAATGAGTACGATATAAATGATATATCTAATCGTGACTAATAAGAAAACATTGATGCTCAATTGTATTTAACTATGATACTTCTGGACCAACAAATTCTCTTTTGTTTTTAGAAGAGATGATAAGAGACAATAATTAGACAACTTTTAACATACTTAGATGATAAGTTTTGTCCATGTTTAAATGTTTCAACATCTTCTGGATGTAACTTGATTGATGGATAAAATTATCATTATACAAATGTTCTATCTCTTTAAGAGATAGAATGATACCATCAACATATAGTGTAATACTTGTAAATCTCATATTGTTCTTTTTATAAAACGCATGGACCAACTACATCGCATTTATATCTTTTCTCGGAGATAATCGATCATTAAGTTGATTATGCACATTCAACATGACTATTTTAGTCCATATATAGAAACTATTAACTTTATATTTCTTCATGTTTTATATAAATGCTTCAGGCATTTATAATCCATCAAAGACTTATTTCATATCTTAACCAATTGTGTATGTGCATTCACTCTTCAGGAGTTTTGATACTTTATCATTTAGCAGATAATTGCAAAATCAATAACATCTAATTTGTACCATTAAGATATCATAATCGTCATTTCAATTACTTTCTTACATGTTTATTGGTGGACAAGGATTACATATTTAATATGTTTTGAATAACTTTCAAACATTCAACCACTATAGGAAACTCACCAAGAGTTTCAATTATATTCAGTTCAATAATGTATACAACAAACATAATGTATACGGATCTGAATCCGTATACGATAATCATAATGTTCTCGAGAACTTACTCTACATGATTTTAGCCGTATAAATCCTTCAGGGATTTTCAATATCATGTGAGTCACAACATTTATAAGACGCATATCAATTCTCTCTTTGTATTACCAGACTAATAAGATGTTGAAAATAATTGCATCCGCCACTGGAGAATGTGTCTCATAATAATCAATTATAGGTCTTTACCAATTTTGCCTTAATCTTTCTTTCATTATTTCACATGATTTCTTCGCATAAAAGACCTCACTTAAATCCACCATATTTGCAACTTCATGTGTCTGGACTGCTAGTCCAAACCATTTTTATTTCGTGAGAGAATATAATTCTGCCTCATTTGCGTCTTTCCATTTTGGCCAATCATTTCTACTTTTCATTCATAGGCAGATCTTAATTATTGATCCTCATCGTTTCAAGCGCTACATTATATTTAAAAGTATAACGACGTCGATTTTGTTTCGATTCTATACATTTCTAGACATGACATAATTTGCCGAGATCTTTTTATTTTTAGGTACCTGAGGTTCTTCTGGAACCATCATGTCTAGTGTCTCTTCAGGAGACTATTCTAATGTACCTCGACTTGACCATCTTAACTACTGGCTCCTTTTCTGAGGATTTTTGTTCTTGGAATCGACTAGTCTATCACGCTGCAGACGTGCCATAGACTCATTATCAATATGTGATTGTCCTTCTTGGACACTAAAATTAATTGGAGCATTAGCAACTGGCATATGTGACATAGCCACTCTTTTTAAGATCAGTTAATGTGTCTGGTAGCTGATTCTTATCTTGGTAAATGAATTATCTTTCGAACTTCTGGTTCACATTGTTTAGTTTAAGGATCAACGATAATTCATTCCAACTCATTCTTTTTCCAGCTGCTTTTAATCTCCCCCTAATGTTGGGATGTTAATTCATTAAGTGGAAACCAATATATTGAGCCATAAATGAATCATTCATTAGTGGCTCTATTCATACCCAACATATATTCTCAACCTCCTTTGAGGTCCCATCTTTGTGCATTGTGGTGGATCAGTTTCAATACATATACCGCACAACCAAAAATCTTAGATGGGAAATATTTGGTTCCTGACAAAAAAAAAACCAACTGCAACGGGGAGGAAATATTTAAACTCGTTGGCTTGATGTGAATTAATGTTACTGCATACAAAAACACCTGTAACCAAATATAAACATGAACTTTTGCTCTCGTGATTATTAGCTTTGCAATCAATCAAAGACGTCTACTGATCGTCTTCAACAAAAGCAATTCGTGTATGAACATAAGTTATAAAAACTTCAACACTTATTCCAATAACCTTTAATAGCTTTGGGAATTAAGTTCACAATTATTACCAACATAAATATTTATAATATTGTGCTTGCTATCTCATTAGCTAAGTCATATCATGCAAACTTTACGTTGCAAATTTGATAACCATATAGACGATGCATCGATTTAAAACACTAAATGTTATCATGTTGGGATATACATACATATACATATATCCTTTATCACTTCCAGAATATATCTATAGGGATTCACACCCTACTTTAGTTGGTAAATAACTAACTTTTTCCAGAGCAAACATTGCATGTTTAATTCTCAGTTTGAAGAATCTTCTCGTTCTTCAATATATTTCACATCATCATTGACTCGGTGTGGTCCAACCGGTCACGCCAATTAATTAAATAATCATGATCCATAAAATTCTGGTTATGATCATACATGCTTTAGCTGCACTTGTGTTTGTTTAATACACAATGGAAAATACGAGACAATAGTGTATTATTATTTTAAACAATGTTATCATATCAACTTTTTATGCTTTCCAAACTTTATATAATCACTCTCTTAATTTGCCACTGTGGTGGTCAATCTCATTATTTACATGACCATCATTCAAATTTTCTCAGTTATGCCTATGATCACGACCTTTACAACAATAGTTATATAATCACATTTGCTTCAGGCTATTGATTAGAACCAAAATGTGTCACGGCTTTTATTATTTTCTCGGACACACGGATATGAAATCATTTCACAGCTTTCATATTTCTTTTAATAATAATGCTACTTCAGGAACATATTTGATATGTGACAAATGGAAATTATTTTATCTTATTTTTCCTTATAAATAATCTTCTCTTGATATAATATAAATGAGAAGTAGCTAAATATCCGAATCATGTAAACTTTATCGGTCTTAAATCTTATAACCTTCCGTAGATTGATAATGAGATTTAGGGAGTACGACACTTCAGGTATCATATCCAAGCATATTTATACTCTTTCATGAGTGTGATCATAAGATAGGTAACTTTTGTCTTTTACTTTTTTTTAATCTAATAATAATCTCTATTTAATTAACATCAACTACATGATTTTCAAAACATTGTTGTTTTATAAAGGACATAATTGATATATGATGAAAGGAACCATGAAATCATATGTTACAGCTATATATATATGGAATTCATACTTGAATCTTAACTAATGATATAAATGCAATCAAATTCCATATAAACAGGTGGCCTAAAGTTTTAACTTTTCGTCAAACAAAAAAATACCTATTTTTTTTAGTCAAACCAAATGCTTAAAACTTTGTAATCAAAAGAATGTGAGTACTTTAATCAACAGTAAAATCAAATAAGCAATCATAATAATAGTATATATAGACAACATATAAATATATTGCAAAGACAAAACATCTAGTCAACATCAATTTACATATGAATACTATTATTGTAGTGTGCACTCAAATGTATATAATTAACAGTAAAACATAAATACAACAACCATTTGATCACTAGATATATATCAAGTTTATTAACATCACAATACGCATATACTTTTACTAGATTATATCTTTATTTTAGTAAAACACACCATTAGAATTAACGTTACAAGTTAATCATATTACATCATAATTATGGAATATATATGTAACATTAAATTTGAAATTTACTAAATTAAATACATTATTTTCTTTTCCTTTTAACACAACAACATTCATTCATCAATGCAAATAAAAAAATAAAGGCAACAGATCCAGAAATATGAAAATCGGAACACATACAGAATCTCTTAACATTAGAACATTCCCATATTCAGATGAAAAGAAAAAAACTCAATTTTTGTTATCAAGGAGTATTGAGAAAAAAATAAGACGGTTATAACACCGATTACGTTGATAAAACGATAAAATAATATCATAAAAGTAAAACAAATTTTCAAAAAGATCATCTCCTTTATAGGTTGGTGGTGATAATTATGTTAAATTATAGATATTATCTTTTATATATAGATAGACTATACCATAATAATTAATTCAAATCATCAATCTTCTTACAAAATAGTATACCATAATACTTGCAAAACTTTTTAGTCAGAAACGAAATATGAATTTATTCTTTTCAGTTTTATTCGAAAGAAGAACTGGATATATCAAAACCATTTAATTCATAGTCAAAATAATCAACTTAAATAATATATAATTCATATAAATATAAATCTCGGTTTAACCCAAAATTGTATAGATTACAATACGGATTATTTTCAGAAATTTAAGAGAAGAACAAAACAAATCTCTAACGTAATCCAAAATTGTATGAATTACAATATGGATTGTTTTGAGAGATTGATGGCAAGAACAAAACTAGTTATCTTATGATGATTCAACTCCAAAAGCAGCTCGTGCTGATAACGTGTTGTAGAACTAGCCTAATAGCAAAGCAATATGATAAAGAGATATAGGGAGAAAGAGATCTTTTATTCATTGATCAAGTCTATAATACAATGAGATACAATAGGATATATATATATGAGAGGAAAACTTGTTCAACAAGCCTGATCTATTTTAGGCGTTGATAACCATAATAATATATATTTATAACATTTATAAATTTTATAAAAATCTAATTATTATTTGTTTGATTATAAATATATATATGAAGGAATAAATTTCATTTTATAAAATTACAAATGGTTTATTTAACAAAACCAAATGTGTATATATGCTTACATATTTATTCATAAATAATTATATGTATTTATTTAAAAGATGTAAATACATGATTTAAGCTCATAAGTTTTATTTTTATAAAATTAAAAGTTGTATATTTGATTCATTTAGTATAATCAAATATATATGTTTACATATGTATTCACAATTAAATACATACATACATACATACATATATATATATATATATATATATATATATATATATATATATATAGGGTTGAGTTCTTGAAAGAACTAATTTTAATGAGAGAACTCATCATTAAAGGCAAAAAAAAAATAATAAAAAAAATCACAACTCAAAATATAAATCAAAAACTTAAAACCGCTTCGGAGAGCTTGTTCCCCACGTCGTACTCGTTAAAAAAACGCGTAATACTGCATATGTGTCGTACCACCACAAAAACCTAAACCCCCCCACCCCCAACCCAAAAACCTAACCCCACCCCACCACCAAAAAGCCTAAACCCCACACCCACCCCCAAAAACCTAAACCCCCCCCCCCCCCCACACCCACACCCAAAAACCTAAACCCCCCACCCAAAAACCTAAACCCACCCCCACCCCACCCAAAAACCAAAACCCACCCACCCCTACCCTAAAAACCTAATCCTAAAAGCTAAACCCAAAAACCTAACCCTAAAAGCTACACCCTAAAAACAAAACTAAACCCTAAACTAAACCGGGCATTTTTTTTTTGAACGAGGACGACGTGAGGAACAAGATCTCCGTAGCGGTTTTTTAGTTTTTGATTTATATTTTGAGTTATGATTTTTTTATTATTATTTTTTTGCCTTTAATGAGGAGTTCTCTAGTTCTCTCCATAAATGTTAGTTCTCTCCCTAAATGCTATATATATATATATATATATATATACATATATATATATATATATACATATATATATATATATATATATATATATATATATATATATATATATATATAGCATTTAGGGAGAGAACTAGAAAACTCCTAATTAAAGACAAAAAAAAATAATAAAAAAATCATAACTCAAAATATAAATCAAAAACTAAAAAACCGTTTCGGAGACCTTGCTCCACACGTCGTCCTCGTTCAAAAAAAAATAAAAATGCCCGGTTTAGTTTTTGGGTTTAGTTTAGTTTTTAGGGTTAGGGTTTTGGGTTTAGCTTTTAGGGTTAGGTTTTGGGTTTACCTTTTAGGGTTAGGTTTTTTAGGATAGGGGTGGGTTTAGGTTTTTGGGTGGGGGTGGGTTTAGGTTTTTAGGTAAGGGTGGGTGAGGGGTTTAGGTTTTTGGGGTGGGTGTGGGGGGTTTAGGTTTTTGGGGGTGGGTGTGGGGGGTTTAGGTTTTTGGTGGTGGGGTTGGTGGGGTGGGGGTGCTACACATATGCAGCATTACGCGTTTTTTTTAATGAGGACGACGTGTGGAACAAGGTCTCCGAAACGGTTTTTTTAGTTTTTAATTTATATTTTGAGTTATGATTTTTTTATTATTTGTTTTTGCCTTTAATGAGGAATTCTCTAGTTCTCTCATTAAAATGAGTTCTCTCATGAACTCAACCCTATATATATATATATATATATATATATATATATATATATATATATATATATATATATATATATATATATATTATTTGTTTTTGCCTTTACTATGGAATTCTCTAGTTCTCTCGTTAAAATGAGTTCTCTCATGAACTCAACCCTATATACATACATACTTATATATATATATATATATATATATATATATATATATATATATATAGGGGAGGGTTCACTAGAAAACTCATTTTCATGATAAAACCAAAAAACCACTCCACCCCCACCCAAAAACCTAAACCCACCCCACCCACCCCCTCCCCCACCCCCCCCCAAAACCTAAACCCCCCACCCACCCATCCCCCCCCCCCCTAAAAAAAAAAACCTAACTTAAAAGCTAAACTAAATCCAACCCCCCCCCCACCCCCCACCCCTAAAAAAAAAAAAAAAAAAAAAACTAACTATGCTACACATATGTAGCAAACCGCTGAATTCTTTATTTTTTTTTTGAAAGAGGACGACGTGGGGAAAAGGTCTCCGAAGCGGTTTTTTAGTTTTTGATTTATATTTTGAGTTATGATTTTTTTAATATTTTTTTTACCTTTAATAAATAGTTTTTTGGTTTTCTCATGAACAATGAGTTTTCTTATGATCCTTCCCCTATATATATATATATATATATACATATATATATATATATACATATATATATATACACAGGGGACGGTTATCGTACAAAGGGCCCAAATCGTACGAAGCGTACGAAGGGTCCCTAACAGTCCGATTAATATGATCTAGGGTCGGGGATGACGCGGTGGCATAAACGTAATTACTTTGAAAAAATTAATGCGTCGTCCATGTCAAAAAGGGCATAAATGTCAATTTGTACCCACAAACGTTGAATTCTAGGAAGGCATAAAACTGTGAGAAGTGTGGAAAGGATTTTAAAAACCCCACCACCACCCCCCTAAAGCCTAAAACCCGCACCCCATCCCTCCAAAAACCTAACCCCCACCCCACCCCACCCTAAAAAACCTAAAACCCCCCCACCCCCACCCCCCGAAAACCTAAATCCTAACAAAAAAACTCTAAAAAGCCGAATAAGTCATCTAAAAACAACACCACCACCCCCAAAAAGCTTAAACCCCCAACCCAAACCCCCCGTCCCAAAAAAAAAAACCTAACACCACCCCACCCCCCAAAAACCTAAAACACCCACCCCCCACCCCCATAAGCCTAAATCCTTAAATCTAAACCCTAAGACTAAACCTTAAGGCAAAAACTAAACCCTAAAATCTAAGCCCTAAAATCTAAACCCTAAAAACTAAACCCTACAAGCTAAGATCGTAGAGTTCGACGAGACAGTTCCAACGCCGCCGAAATGTGTAAAATCGGACTTCGTATGAGCCGGTTATAAGCGTTTTAAAATCCATCCTACACTTCTCACAGTTTTAGGCCTTCCTAGCGGATCCCTATACTATATATATATATATATGTTTATCATATATATATATATATATATATGTATATATGATAAAAGTAAAGGGTGTAGTTACATGGTTAAAACTCACATGTCTTATTTTAACAAAATGTTTACTTATATATATATATATATATATATATATATATATATGTAGATATACATTCATGTGTTATATATAATAGAGGAATAATATTTATTATATAAAATAATGTAAAATAATACTAGAGAATCATGGATGTTTCAGTATCCCCAAGTTGAGTTCAACTTGTGTGGCTACTGAAATAGGAAAGAGAGGAGGGTACTTGAGGTTCATTTGATCCTCACGTTTCCGAGTAAACTATGGGCCACGTTTGGATTCTCAATGAATTTTGACAATTGGAATACGGTTATGCTTGAGTTGTTAAATGTTGTGGTCCATGATCTGGACGGATTATTCAACAAGTTCAACTTGTCATCAATGCGGACTTCGTCCAACGGAATAAGAGGAGTGTCGTTAGTGAGGCATTTCTTGAGGTTGGACACATGAAGGGTGTCATGCACACTATAGAATTCGGAAGGTGGCTTGAGTTTGGGGATGACAAGCTGTGCTATGATTCAGAAGGGTCTTTAAGGGTTTTATGTATGAGGGGGTAGTTCTATATGTCTAGCATGATTGAAAGGATAGGTTCATCGTGTTCTAGTAGTTAGAATGTCAAGAGAACAAGTTCTCATTCTTGAGTGAGAGTGAAATTAGAGGGTCGTCCAAGGGGATATCAAGTTGGTGTCAAAAGTTATTATTATTAAGACGATGTCGAAAGGGAATAAAAATTAGTGTTATAAAATATTTGAGGTGTCATGAATAATAATATTTATAAAGATATAATTTGAAATAAGTAAATTGTAATATCATTATTTCTGAAAGTCCAATTTAGTAAGATCATTTGTTTAAGAAGCTCTAATATCATAAATAAGATGAATATATCATAAAGATAATCATTGAAATCTTATTTTATTAATAATGCCAAAAATAAAAATCATGTTAATAGTAATAATATGCTGCTTTTGAGGTTTAAGTGAAATGTATACATATAATTAGACATATATTTGTAGTGATAAAAAGGTTTGTAGACAAAAGTCAAACATCTATATCAATACATACTTTTATTTGCAAAATGAAACACCCCAAACCGGGTACGTCTCATAGTTGGCACCAAACATTCAAACATAGTTCTTAAACCAGGAATCAGAATCTATTACATCGGAAGTCTTTGAATTAAAACATTCATCAATCAATAATGTAATTCAGTGTCTAAAACATAAACTATCGGAGTAGGAATTGTCAGTCTTCAGAGCGGCGACCCGATGTCCATGCTATCCAGCCCTCACGGCTCCTCTACTTTGCTTTCGCTTTACCTTTACTATCTGTCATGCATACTAAAAGTCAGCTAACGCTGGTGAGTTCTATCTTTACTTTAATCTGAAAACTTTCTTTTAGGTAGCTTAGTTTTATAAAAATAAAATAAGCTTTTCTTTCTCCATCTTCAAAACACTTTAACTTTACTTTAAAACTTTACAACGTTACAATTATAAAACTGTTACGTTACTATCTTTTATCAATACTTTAACTTTGAGGAAACCGGTTAAGGTGTCCTCCTTTACTCTTTGCAACTTTACGTTTCACTCGTACATGACAAGTGACTATAAAATTTTAACTATCACATATGGATCTTTGCCTGAAGGCTAGATCCCTTTGCTCGCTTACACCTCAGGGTAAGACTTTTACTTTGTTGTGCCCACACCTCAGGGTGGGACTTTCTCGCTTAGACCAAAGTGAAGACTCCTTTGCCTGCTCACACCTCAGGGTGAGACTTTCTCACTTACACCGAAGTGAAGACTCCTTTGCCTGCTTACACCGAAGTGTGAGACTTCTACTTTGCTTGCCTGCAGGACTTTTTACTTTGCAACTACAATGCAACTGCTATGCAGCTACTATGCAATTATACTACTTCACATAATATAATGCCATTGAAACACATAACACATAGACAAATAACACATATTAACACATAAGCATATAATATGGCATCTGTCACTGTCACTGTCAAGCTGCACCGGAGTGCAGCTTCTTTACCATTCTTTACTTTAACTTTTAACTGTCTTTAAAAACACGTTTCAAAGATAGTACTTTACTCTTTAACACTTTCTCTTTCATTTTATAAAAATATATAATTCTTATAAAAATATACTTTAACTTCAAAACTATCTCTTTAACAGTATGCATGCCAGCCCAAAACCATTTAGGAAAAAGGGCAATAAGAACTCACCTGATAAGCGGTCTCTTTATAACACTTAGCTGCTTACTGAGCGTCACTAAGGTCACTCACAATCTGTATAATAAAATCATAGTCATAAGATAGTGCCCTAAACGACACTAGCATTACTCTGTCTGAACCCAGTAGTTTCGATGGGTCTGCTAATATCAAAATTATGGTAGTTTCGAGTCATGGTTTCGTATCGAAACTAGGTAGTTTCGAGTCATGGGTTCTTATCGAAACTAGGTAGTTTCGAGTCATGGGTTATCTAAACTAGGTAGTTTCGAGTCAGTAACTTGTGTAAAATCTTAGTTTAGGTTTAGGGCTTATATCGAAACTAGGGTAGTTTCGATGGGTCTGCATTTATCGAAACTAGGTAGTTTCGATGGATTGTCTATATCGAAACTAGTAGTTTCGATTACACAGTCTTCTTCTCCAACCAGACACCCTAGATCTGTTCCTTTATTCTAATCGATCAAGCTTTGAACTTTTTACGTTCGAAATGTTCCATTTTCCCCTATGAACCCAAATACGTGGTTTGTTTCAAGTTTCATACGTAAAATCTAAACCTTTACTCGACTCTTAACCCGAAACCCGAAAGTTATAATAACTCAAATTTAGGCATGATGGTTACCTGTTACTGCTTCCTTCTTGCTTCTATATGTTCCCGAGATGGTGAGCAACAATCTTCGAGACTTTGAGCTTGATCTCGAGCTTTCTCTCTCTAGACCAGAGGTCTCTCTTTCTCTTTCTAGCCTTGCGCAATTGAGGGTAATGAGGATAGGCTGTGGTGAGGGCGCTGATTAGAAGGGTTTTCCTCCTACTATCGGGCCCATAGGCCGAGCCTTGGCCAAGCCCACATTGTTTTTCCTTTATTGGGTTTTCTATTTATTCGGGATGTTACAAGTCTACCCTCCTTAAAGTGGTTTCGTCCTCGAAACTCTTTACTAGTTAAACAATTGGGGATACAATCCCTTCATCTCGTCCTCCTTTTCCCACGTAGCTTCTGAACCTCTTCCATGTTTCCATTGTACTTTGACTAAAGGAATTGACTTATTGCATAGTTGTTTCTCGGCTCGGTCGAGAATAGCTATTGGTTCTTCTACATAGTTCAAACTGTTATCCACTTCGATATCGTCATAGGTTATGTGAGCAGTATCGTCAGCAAGGCACTTGCGTAAGTGCGATACATGAAATGTATCGGGTAGGTCAAGTCTGTAAGCAACCTGCCAAACTCTTGCTAAGATTTTGAAAAGTCCGACAAATCTTGGACTCAATTCACCACGTCTTCTGAATCGAATGATCCCTTTCCAGGGTGACACCTTCAATAGTACTTGATCCCCGACATTGAATTCGATTGGTCTCCGCCTCTTATCCGCGTAAGACTTTTGACGGTCCTGTGCAGCTTTCATTCTGGCCATGATCTAGTCAAACTTTTCAGAGGTTGCTGTGACTACCTCTAAATTCCCCAACTCTTTCTGTCCTATCTCGCCCCAACAGACCGGGGTTCGGCATCTTCTACCATACAACAACTCGTAAGGCGGCATGCCAATAGTGGTGTGGTGGCTATTGTTGTAGGCGAATTCTGCTAACGGTAGGTGACTATCCCAACTACCACCGAAGTCTATGATGCATGCGCGGAGCATATCCTCCAAAGTTTGGATGGTCCTTTCTGATTGACCATCCGTCTATGGGTGATAAGCCGTGCTGATGTTCAATCTCGTACCCATTGACTCATGGAATCTTTTCCAGAACCTCGATGTAAATCGTGTGTCCCGGTCAGATACAATTGACAACGGTACGCCATGTCGAGAGACAATTTCATTGATAAATACTTCCGCCAACTTCTCAGATGAGTACGTTTCACGAATCGGCAAGAAATGTGCACTCTTTGTTAGGCGATCCACTATAACCCAAATCGTATCGTGGCCTTTAGCGGTGCGGGGCAGCTTTGTAGTGAAGTCCATGGTGATACGCTCCCACTTCCATTCGGGTATTTCCAGGGGCTGGATCTTCCCGTATGGTTTCTGATGATCTACTTTAACTTGTGAGCAAGTCAGACACTTGCTTACGTATCCGGTCACATCATTCTTAATGTTAGGCCACCAATACTCTTTCTTCAAATCCTGGTACATTTTCGTGGTTCCTGGGTGGATGGAATATCGAGACTTATGGGCCTCGTCGAGTACTTTGGCCCTAAGCTCTCCACCCTTCGGTACCCACATACGGCCACATCTGGTCCTCACTCCATGAGTGTTTATGTCCAACTTTACCTGTTGGCCAACCATCCTTTCTTTCTTTACATTCTCTTCCTTTAGTGCTTCTGTCTGTGCTTTTTCTAGCTCTGTCATAAAATCTGGGGTTATCACTAACCGGTACGCTTTCACCCTAATAGGAGAATGAGTCTCCTTACGACTTAGGGCATCAGCAACCACATTCGCCTTTCCCAGGTGGTATAGGATCTCACAGTCATAGTCCTTCAGCAATTCTAACCACCGCCTTTGTCGCATATTTAGGTCTTTCTGCTCAAAGAAATACTTCAAGATCTTGTGATCCGAATAAATTGTGCATTTTACCCCGTAAAGGTAATGCCTCCAAATCTTTAGCGCAAAGACAACTTCCGCGAGCTCCAAATCGTGAGTCGGGTAGTTAACTTCGTGAATCTTTAGCTGTCGTGACGCATACACGATCACCTTTCCCCTCTGCATCAAAACACACCCTAACCCCTGTCCCGAAGCATCAGAATATACCACAAGGTCCTCGTTACCGTCGGGTAGTGCTAACACTGGGCTTGGGTCAACTTCTTCTTTAATTCTTCAAATGCTTTAGACTGGGCCTGACCCCATTCGTACTTTACTTCTTTTCGTGTCAACTTTGTCAGTGGCGAAGCTATTCTCGAGAAGTCCTGAATGAACCTTCGATAGTAACCTGCCAATCCCAGAAAACTCAGAATCTCGGTTGGTGTCTTTGGGATTTCCCATTCTTGTACTGCCTCTATCTTTGCCAGGTCAACCATAATGCCGTCTGTGTTAATGACATGACATAAGAATTGGACTTCCTTAAGCCAGAACGCGTATTTGGAGAACTTGGCATACAACTTTTCTTTCTGTAGCGTCTCTAGTACTTCTCGAAGATGACAAGCATGGTCGCCTTCACTCTTCGAATAAACAAGTATGTTGTCTATGAATACTATCACCGACCTGTCGAGCATTGGTCTACACACTTGGTTCATCATACTCATGAATGCTGCTGGAGCATTGGTCAAACCGAAAGACATCACACGAAATTCGTAATGCCCGTAACGCGTGCGAAACGCTATCTTAGGTATGTCCTCTTCCTTTACCTTTAACTGATGATATCCCGACCACAGATCGATCTTGGGGTCGAACAGATCGTCGATCCTTGGTAGCGGATATTTGTTCTTTACTGTATGCTTGTTCAACTCTCTGTAGTCGATGCACATTCTCATGGCACCATCTTTCCTCTATACAAACAGAACCGGGGCACCCCATGAAGAAATGCTTGGCCTGATAAAACCCCTATCCAAAAGTTCTTCCAACTGTATTATTAGCTCTTTCATCTCCAGAGGAGCAACTCGGTACGGTGTTTTAGCCACGGGCTGGGCACCTGGCACTAAGTCTATCTGGAACTCTGTCTCCCGGTCAGGTGCCAGGCAACTCCTCGGGAAACACCTCCGGAAAATTACATACCACTGGCACGTCTTTCAACTCTTTCACTTTTACATCATTGTCTATCACATAGGCCAGGTAGGCCTCGCATCCGCGCCCTATATACTTCTCCGCTTTTATCATTGATATGACGTTCGTTAACGAACCGTCTCGATCCCCGTAAACCAAAACTTCGCTACCGTCTGGAGCTTTGAGCTGGACTATCTTTCGTCTACATATGATCCGAGCTTCGTTTGCAGCTAACCAATCCATACCCAAGACTATATCAAACCCTCCCACGGTCATAACATATAACCTAACTGGGAATCTATGGCCCTGAATGTAATATCCATGTTTTTCCCTATTATTTTATGCCGTGCAAAGACTAAGACAAAAGTACATACACGCGTTTCATCCTGTTACAAAAACAAACCTCCATTATATCACAAACCCCGACGGCTAAATCTAATCAAAACTCAAAACAACCTGAAAAAGTACAAAACTACAGGGACCATTCTTGTAATTACCAAAAATTGGTGCAAGCACGGTCGCGCCAAAGGCCACAAGCACGGTCGTGCTTAATGTTAAGCACGGTCGCGCTTCGAATACAGTTTGACTCCGCAAAGGTCAAACCGACTCAAATCTTGTCCAAAAATAGATTTTTAAACGCGTTTTAGAAACCGCGAAGTATCCACGACTCATATAAAACCTCCCTCAACCCTAAATTCCTCGGTACATCATCTCTATTCGTCTATTGATCACCAAGAAGCCGCGACTCCTCCATCGAAGCCGGCAGCACTTGTTGCCCAATCTAAACAGGTTAGTAGTAGTCCAATTGATTCGTTTCTTCATTCAAAACAAAAGCCCTAAACCAATTCGATGGATTAATACACAATCAAACCGATTTGAATCTAAGTTTTTAGTAATAAACGGTTTTAATCGAACTACAAGTTAAACAGGAGATAAATACAATCAATGGACGTGGTTTGATTCGCAAACATCATATTAATGAAAACCCTATGATTCCAACTGTTTTTATTACAAGGATTAAGAGAATTGTTTTCTGAAAATTTCCAAACACGGTCGTGCTCATCGACGAGCGCGGTTGTGCCTCTCCAAGCACAGTCGTGTCCCGTACATGACCTGGTCGTGCTTCCGACCAGACAAGATCAGACCCTGAAAACCATGAACACGGTCGTGCCGGATACGAGCACGGTCATGCCTGATGCTCAAGACCCCGGTTCTGACCAACCACGGGCGCGTTCCAGTCCAGCGCGGTCGCCATTCACGCCGAAGCGCGGTCGTGCCTTGTCCTAGGCACGGTCGTGTCTAGGGTTTTCTTTCAACAGAATTTTTAATTTAAAATTTAACTTATTTTAGTTAAAAACTCAAAACTTATAAAAATTATTTTATAAAATCCCAAGACCCGGGAATCGGTTATAAACCAAACTATTACGATTATTTTCTTCATAGATTAAACCCCGATAAATTGTAAATAAGAGATTATATAATTACTTTTATAAACTATTATACGTTACATAACGTTCTAAATAAATAGTATATTTATTTATCCATTAATTTAAAACAAACCCGCAACTTATAAACCGTCAACAAATCCACTTCCGACATACAATAACACAAATCAATAATACATGATTATGCATTTGTTCATTAGGTCGAACCTAGCAATGTACAACACACCGCCTTTACCTAGTTGCTTGTGCGATCTACACTCTTCATAACACGTGAGTTTACATAGCCCCTTTTACACTATTTACAAATTTGAATTTCAATTATACAATGTTTACAATTACACGATACAATTCCACCCTACATTCATGTGTTCAAATTTGAGCCTTATGCTTGAGTGCTAGGTGTGTAAACTATTTGTATGCTATTTCATGTGCAATCATTAACTATTTAGCCGACAGTGAACAGTGATAGATCTATTGAGTCTGACAAACCCACCCAGGTAGGGTGACTGTTACTGACAACACAATTTTGTTTGCAAGTTACAAAGGTTTGATTGTACAATCTGGTTTCACAATAGTATTTCTCCATAATTGCCTTATTTGCCATGATTTGTATGGATTGTATGCACACAACACAATACTACTATTTAAGTCAAAACCTATGTATACTCACCAACTATTTATAGTTGACCCTCTCATTTTAATCATGTTTCAGGTGGCATTGTCTGAAGTACAAGTTCACCACTTAAGAGCATATGGACCTAGAAACAAATAAACTAGAATTATTGTTAGTTTTTGGTTGTTTGAACAATGTATTTGTACCTGTAATTCAATTTAACAAAGTTATGAAATTTAGTTTGACCATGAGCTTTTGAACAGTCTGCACGCTTCACGCCCCGACGTTTCCGCCGTCGGTTGGGGTGTGACAGATTGGTATCAGAGCCTTGGTTACAGGGAATTAGGTTATTAGACACCTTTGACCTAGACTATAACTTTAGGATACCCACTTATGCCATGCTTCATGATTTATGTGATACGTGCTACATGCTATGTGATACATGCTAAAGATTTTATGTATTAGATATATATAAATATTAAACTAAATAAACAATATTCCTACCCATACCCTAAGCCACATATCCTTCTTGCCTGCTCCCATGTCATCATCAACATAGCTTGTGGAACATCATACTCATAGGCTTTAGTCTATAAAAAATTTCTTTTACACCCATTAAGGTTTTTAGACTTGGACTAATTATTAAAGGACACGTGCAATCCGGAAGGGTGACACATGTATTCTGGGTTTTCTGTCTAGGAAAGTATTTCATATAAATCCCAATCAACCGAGGGATCCGTATGCTTTCCTAGGAATCCCCGGGATGAGTGTTTACTTATAGGCTAAAGCACGTCTCCCTGATAATTATATGAGTTTAATTAACCTTAATATGTCACAGTATTCAGGTGGTTGTGTTACTAATTGAGTACAGTCCGAGCCATGGACTATTTATATTATTTAATCTCTTATGGATCCAGAAATTCTTACAAATTCCCACATGTTTACTACTTGTGTAATTCTCTCACGCGTTATGCTAAGTATCTCCTCGCATGACACAATACAAGAATACCTATGTGCTACACTACTTGATAACCTATACGCTTATAAACATTGCTATATACATGCTACCTATTTGATCCCATCAAGTACTACCCTAAGCCTTAACACACACACGTTCACACCTAATACGCCCTCATTCTTACACACTAAGTCACTAACACCTTTTGTGAACAAAACTCAAACCTTTGGGCCAAAAGCCCATTAGTATGAAGCTAAGGAGCCCATTTACTCCCTTGAAAGAGGAAGCCTGCTGGAGTAAACAAACCTAACCTTTGGGCCTCAAAGCCCAGTCCATAATAATTTTCATCATGACCATAAACCCAAACGATAGTGTTATCAGTACATAATGGCTGGAGGAGTGTGTGTAGTCCCATAAGAAATTTTAGCTAAGGAAGGACCAGGTACTTAAGCGTGTCCTTTGTGACCCACCCCTCCTTCCTGGGAGTCCTCTTCATGGGTGCAATACTTATAGGTCAAGTGTTACTTCTAAAACATTATTATGAAAACTCGGTGTCGTGACCAGTCAAACTCTAAATTCGTTAAAACTACTAAATCTAACACTTAGTATATTTTCTATACTGCTTACAATCTTTTCCCTTTTTCCTGCTAGACATGGACTCCCATTCTCCTCCCTCCCTAGTATACTATCCCGAGACAGCGTCGGAACAGGAAGAAGACATTGGATCACCATCACAAGACCATCAGTCGCCAACACCCCCCAGCTGTTAGATCCATGTTTGACATAAGAGCAGATTGGTTTAGAAGCACCGGCTTGAGACTTCGAGCATCTGGACCACTCTCATCAAGAAATCCTTATCAAGCACCACACCTGCACAACCAACTATCATCTCCTTCGAGAGACCCTTACCTAACACCCGACCCATACCACCCAGACCCAAGAGCCAGGCAGACTACGAGAACCACCATTGCTATAGGAGTTCTAGCAGATGCCAGTCACCAGTATGTAAGGACCGCGGAATTTTTAAGGCAAGGAATGGAGCACGGGATGAGACATGACCTGACAAGTCAACAAATAGACAACCTTGTAGGATAAGTGCAATACCAGGAGGACCTAATTAAAAACCTAGGTACCCACATTGACATGATGGAAGGAGACCGAGAGATTTTTGACGCACGCACAGAAGCAGCTAGAGCTGAGGCCCGTTTTGCTATCCGAGTGACCATAACCATGTTCATCCTAGTACTCGTCTGCTTCCTTGTTGAAAGCTACCTGAGACGCTAGCCAGATTGTTCTACTTTCTATCTTTAAACTTCCGTTCAAAACCGTTATTTTATGTTTGGATTAAGTTTTTGACATTTTACCAT
This sequence comes from Smallanthus sonchifolius, assembly GCA_023525975.1. Classification (NCBI taxonomy): domain Eukaryota; kingdom Viridiplantae; phylum Streptophyta; class Magnoliopsida; order Asterales; family Asteraceae; genus Smallanthus; species Smallanthus sonchifolius. The sequence goes on from CM042028.1 coordinate 58,166,348, forward strand.
TCATGCTAAGTTTTATTTTACAACTTTAATGTCATTATTCGTTGATTCAATAGTACCGTCATTATTTTCATCAAGAGCACCGAAACACCACGTTCTCATTCATTACAATTTAGTACACATACCTAAACCTTCTTGGTAAACTAATCATCTTATGATCTGATTTGAACAACATCGTTATTGTGTTCAAACAAAGCATTTATCAAACTATGGATTTACAAATATTACTTGGAAAAAAAAATAAATTTTCAACAAACCTTTTCACTTTGTAAGAAATTTAACGCGACTCGTTTTATAAAACATCCTCTAAATAAATTATGATTTTGGTTTTGTTAAACCTTGGCTGGATTAGTAAATAATTTAACCATTATTTTTCTTTGAGACATTCTCTTATTAATGATTTAAAATTTAATAAAAGATTTTATTTATCTGATTATTCAAACTTCCTATTCCTACTTGTTTATTAAATTACAACCAAGGATAAATTACAATTTCTTGTCCATTTACAAAAAAGCGCAAATCAATTACTCATAAACACATCACTATAATTCCCCACAAACCTCCTCGTTAACTTACACCTTCAGAAACATATGAGGGTACTACTCACTTCCAAGATGAATTATTTCGCGTAAACCTTAACCACCCATATGAACCTCAACAAGATTTCAAAACCCAACTACCCACATTATACATGAACAACAAAACAACACGCTTGTCCGCAACACACGACCACCTGCGGAATTCGTTAGTTTACGTTACCCACAAGGTTCAATAGCTTACACACGAACATCCACAAATCACATGAAACTTAGTTAATTACAAACATACATGATACAAGATTGATTACATGCTACGTGAACCTCAGTTGTTTACAACATACACGATACAAGATCGATTACATGATACATGAAACTTAGTTGGTTGCAATATACGCGATACTAGATTGATCACATAGTACATAAAGCTTGGTTGTTTACGATGCATACTTAATGTGTTTGCATTACACATGAAGACTTATTTATTTCCATTATACATGAAACTCAGTTAATTACAAACATACATGATACAAGATTGATTACATGCTACATGAACCTCAGTTGTTTACAACATACACGATACAAGATCGATTACATGATACATGAAACTTAGTTGGTTGCAATATACGCGATACTAGATTGATCACATAGTACATAAAGCTTGGTTGTTCACGATGCATACTCAATGTGTTTACATTATACATGAAGACTTATTTATTTCCATTATACATGAAACTCATTTGTTGCTACATACATGATACTAAACTATTCACACTATACATGCTTACAGTGCACATAACACTAGATCATACATGGATGTAGTAAGTGCTTACATTATACACGGAACTAAATTGCTTACAATTGTTGCAATTGACTGATCACAATATACGCAAGGTGTGATCATACACTTCATCGGATTGACATTTCCTTGTTCAAACACTAGGGGGGTGTTTGGTACAGAGAATGGAATTGTAGAGAAATGGAATAGAGAAATGGAATTGCAGAGAAAGGGAATTGGTCTGGAGAATGAGAATTGACTGTTCTGTTTGGTAGTACAGAGATTTCAGTAGAGAAATATAGCTGAGAATCATTTCTCTTGTTTGGTACATAGGAAATAAACAGAGAATTATATCAACTTTATCATTAGCACAAGTCTTTTTTTCATAACAAATATTTATTAAAAAATAAAAAAACATATAAAAAGATGCATAAATTCCAACCAAAATATGCATTGATAAAACCAATTCACATACAAAACATAGTTTTTAAGCAAAAAACATCAACCATAGTTACTAGTAAAAGTACTTCAACCATGCTGAAACCAAAAAAGGTACTTCAACAACCACGGTGAAACAAAAAAAATTACTTCAACCATACACAACTATCCCATTGAACCATCGGTATACAACTCGACCATCTCAATTTTCTCTTCTATTGTCAACGCAAGAAAAGAACGTCCTAGATCCACATCTTTACCAATCAAATGAGCTGCTTTGAACCGTTTTTTCGTAGTGATACCTGGTAAAGCTTTCAACTCATCACTAACCTTTTCATAGATTTCACGAGCCTCCATACCTTCTTTGCTAAGTTGTTCACCCACCATCTCCCCAAATCGAAGCAAAACTTCCTTGATATCTTTGCAAGACTCTCGATATATCTCATCTGCATCCGTGCTTCTACCTCTTTTGCGCTTGCTTGTTACACTTCCTGTTTGTCCTTCAGATCTATCAACATTTGGAACGACTTCATCAACAAAATCAAAGTCTTCAATATCAACAGGTGAGCTTTTTTGCGCCTCTTGAACAACATCTTCTTCTCCAAGGTCAACTGCTTTACTACCAGTAGCTCTATCCTTACCGAATATGGTACACAATTTGTCATAGAAAGGAAATGCCTTGTCACGAAAATTCACAGCACCTTTGTGAGACTACAAGACAATTACAAATAAATTAGACTAAAATTTTAAAATCTAAAAAATATATTTTTTAGAATATACCTTCACGTATTCATTCCAAACACTATCATCGGCAATAATACAACATTTTTTTTCATCCCAACCAAACCCACTTGTATGCACCATATCATATACAATGCTAAAGTGTGTCTTCCATGTCTTCATCCTAGACTTTATATGTGGTTCTGCTTTGAGGCCAGAGTTAGGAAGACTTACATCTAGCAATTGTTGAACACCATTTAAATAACCTGGTTTGAATCCATTGTCAGCACCAGCATACTTTCCGGATGCATGTATCTCCATTAATGCATCAATTAGCTTTGCATCTTCATCATTTGTCCAGGTATGCTTGCTCCGAGTAACTCCTCTCACTATATTTGAATCTGCCATGTCTACGTACAAATGCATAATTATACAATTAAAAATCATAATTCATGTAACTACAAATACAAATATAACAAGAAGGTCTCTACGATCGGTCCATTCTTGTGAGGGCTCGATCATAGAAATAACATTGTCATGGTCATTAGCATTCGTAGGAGGACGAGACCAATCGTTAAGATGATAACGTTGACCTCGATATGGAGTTAAAAATCCTTCACCATTTGTATAACCGACATCACAAAGGTAGTATGTTCCTACAATTAACCATAAACTCTATGTTAATTATCATACTTACATCTATGTATATTCTTTGAAAATTGTCTATCACATACCCGGAGTTATTTTAAGACCATTGGGTCTACTGATTGCATCACGCAAAACTCTACTATCAGCTGCAGAACACTCCCATCCCGCTAAGACATACGTAAATAAAAGGTCTCTCGTACATACTCCGAGTACGTTAGTACAAATCTGCCCTTTTCTTGTCCTATAAGGTTTTCTATCAATAGCAGGGACTTTAACTTTAATGTATGTTCCATCTAATGCTCCTAAGCAACCCTGAGTTAAAAGAAAACATTACTTACTAATTTATGTTAGCAAAAAATATCTTTAATAAAAAATGTGTTTGACTAACCTTAAACCATTTCCATCTTTCATCAGTTTCATTATCTGGCACTGGCACGGGTGACTTGTAGAGTTCTTTGTGTAATCGACATATAGCATTTAAGACTAACTTGAAATACCGACTTACAGTTTCCCCGGACCGATGAAATCTGTTGACTATTATCCTATTCTTTGCATTATGAGCAAGGGTATGTAAAAACATAGCAACTTGCTCATCGACTAGCATGTTTTTACTATTCTTTAGTCCCCCTCTAGTTTCTAGCATATCACAAAGTGTTGTAAATGCATGTATATTCATTCTTATGTTAACAACACTCGTAACATCACTTTCATAAACCATCCTCACCATGTTTTCACGCCTATTATGGTAACTCATTAAATATTTATGATTGAACAAAGTGATTGAACATCCAAGATTACATCAATATATATGTTATTTTGGATGAAATTGAACATCCAAGTTTCCATGTGAGTTACAAGTCAATGTTATACAAGATGGCCTTCTTTTGAAAAAATTCAATTCTTTGCAGCAAAGTTGAAGCTAATTTTTGGCCTCAAAATCGCATACAGACCCTGTTTAAACTCACTTGATTTCACCTCCACACAGTCACATATTGCCTACAGTTCCCATTCTTCATGAAAAAACACACCAAAAAGGAATCTCTCTATCACTGGCATGCATACAATTTACTCGTTTATGCCAAACCTAGTGCAAGTACAACATGGAATCATATAAAATCCAATGCATACCTTTTGTTATTTCTAGTACTTATTGCAAGTAATTAATCTGATTACAAACTCATACCAACAATTTAGCTAAATACTGATCACTTTAAAGTTTAACCTAACATATCCAACACTATCTCTGAAAATTAAATAAAAGCAAACAAATCAATCAAACTTCTTAATTTGCATAAAACAGCTAAAATCAACGACCTAATCAACCAGAAGCAGAGAAAACACATTCGCAAACAGTAAACAGGTAGGTATCATAACATTGTTAACCTTGTAGAGTCTAACCTTTTTGTATAAGCTGTTGATCAATGTATTTCTGTTAAACATTGTTTAGATAGTTTATTTTCATGTAATTTCTTTTAAACGAATTTACTGCTTTTTAGTCTAAGTCTGGGCCATCGAAACTATAGTTTCGAGTGAGATTTGTTCACTCGAAACTAGTAGTTTCGATCGATAGTAGTTTCGACAGGCACTTTTTCCACTTGTAAATGTTCACTCGAAACTAGTAGTTTCGAGGAACATAGTTTCGATACCTGTGAAACTACTATAAATAGCCTAGTTAGAGAATTTCTAGGGTGTGAGTTGCGGCTGTAACCCTGAATTCTCTCTTTCAGATTTGTTTTTGAATCAATACAATTTGCATTCGTTTAATGCTTGTTCTTACACTTTCACATATTATTTGCATTGATTCTTAGTGTGTTTGGCTGTCTTCTTCACCAAGTCTGTCTCTAATCCTCTGTTACAACACCATACATACAGATTCCGCCTGTGTGTGTGGGTAATCGATCACTTTCGTGATTTCCGACTGAAATCTGGACCTACAAACCTAACGAATCTGAATGCCGATTAATTCGATTTCTAAGCCCTAAATCAGACGAACAGATGACAGGATCTTAAATAAACATCAAATCGATCAACATAGGGCAAAATTAGGGTTTGTAGATGGAAGTTTGAGGATTTTGGTTTACCTGAACAATGTATTGACGAACGCCGGAGAAGAGAGGTGACTGCGGATTGAAATCGCTGGAGAAGAGAGGTGACAGCAGGGAGAGGCGTGAGAGAAATCAGACGAACAGATGACAGGATCTTAAATAAACATCAAATCGATCAACATAGGGCAAAATTAGGGTTTGTAGATGGAAGTTTGAGGATTTTGGTTTACCTGAACAATGTATTGACGAACGCCGGAGAAGAGAGGTGACTGCGGATTGAAATCGCCGGAGAAGAGAGGTGACAGCAGGGAGAGGCGTGAGAGAATTGGTCTGGAGAAATGAAACCCTAGAAATCCAATTCTCCGCTTTTTTTAGAGAAACAAAATCAGAGAAATGGAAATGGTTTATTTCCATTTCTCACCTCTTTCTTTCATAAACAAACAAGAGAATTCTTTCCAATTCCATTTCTCACCCCTCAATTCCCTCTACCAAACACCCCCTAGGAGACTTTGAAACCCTGAGTTATAACACCTTATTACCCTTTAGTCGCTATTTGATCATACTAGGGATACAGTTATTGACAGCTCATACGTGAAAACAATAGACATGAACTAAATGATTGTTGTGCCCCCCCTTGACACGCACACAAAGGAAGGACCTATATGGACCACGCGGTGATTCTAGTAATTACGGGTGCACACGTAATTATAAAAATCAGCGCATGGAAAATATAGTAAATTCTGTCGTGTGTTAGAGACATAAAACCTAGCGTAATATATGATAACGAAACTAATGAGATATGATAAGGGCATGGTGGATACACGCGCTGGTACTTCCTATATATAAGTGTTCCTGTCATATTGTCAAAGGTAGCGTTACACGTGTCACGTAAAGTTTTATGTTATTTTGACCGGAACCAATGTTTGTAAAACCTCTTATCCACTTACAATTCAGTAAACCACATCACAAACAAACCCTAATCATCAAATCCCCATCGTCCACATTTCAAGTAATGCAATGTTATCTTTAAGAGGCTAGAGTATTCTTTGATAGTCTTCTCCTTAGCCCTTTTCAAACTAAATCCACTACCAACCTCTATGCCCGACATAACAACGAGTTTTAATCTGGAGTATCAGACTTAAACCTCGCCATCCGAATTACTCCGTAGACCGACTGTCAAAGCTCGTTGAAAAATCCAGAACCACATCTCTTTGCAGTTTCAGTACCCTCAACTAATTTAAATTTCGGGACGAAATTCCCTCAACATGGGGATACTGTAACATCCATGTTTTTCCCTATTATTTTATGCCATGCAAAGACTAAGACAAAAGTACATACAGCGTTTCATCCTGTTACAAAAACAAAACTCCATTATATCACAAACCCCGAGGGCTAAATCTGATCAAAACTCAAAACAACCTCAAAGAGTACAAAACTACAGGGACCATTCTTGTAATTACCAAAAATTGGTGCAAGCAAGGTCGCGCCGTTGCTCAAGCACGGTCGCGCCAAAGGCCACAAGCACGGTCGTGCTTAATGTTAAGCACGGTCGTGCTTCGAATACAGTTTGACTCCGCAAAGGTCAAACCGACTCAAATCTTGTCCAAAAATAGATTTTTAAACGCGTTTTAGAAACCGTGAAGTATCCACGACTCATATAAAACCTCCCTCAACCCTAAATTCCTCGGTACATCATCTCTATTCGTCTATCGATCACCAAGAAGCCGCGACTCCTCCCTCGAAGCCGACAGCACTTGTTGCCCAATCTAAACAGGTTAGTAGTAGTCCATTTGATTCGTTTCTTCATTCTAAACAAAAGCCCTAAACCAATTCGATGGATTAATACACAATCAAACCGATTTGAATCTAAGTTTTTAGTAATAAACGGTTTTAATCGAACTACAAGTTAAACAGGAGATAAATACAATCAATGGACGTGGTTTGATTCGCAAACATCTTATTAATGAAAACCCTACGATTCCAACTGTTTTTATTACAAGGATTAAGAGAATTGTTTTGTGAAAATTTCCAAACACGGTCGTGCTCATCGACGAGCGCGGTTGTGCCTCTCCAAGCACAGTCGTGTCCCGTACATGACCTAGTCGTGCTTCCGACCAGACAAGATCAGACCCTGAAAACCATGAACACGGTCATGCCGATACGATCACGGTCGTGCCAGATGCTCAAGACACCGGTTCTGACCAACCACGGGCGCGTTCCAGTCCAGCGCGGTCGCCATTCACGCAGAAGCGCGGTCGTGCCTTGTCCTAGGAACGGTCGTGTCTAGGGTTTTCTTTAAACATAATTTTTAATTTAAAATTTAACTTATTTTAGTTAAAAACTCAAAACTTATAAAAATTATTTTATAAAATCCCAAGACCCGGGAATCGGTTATAAACCAAACTATTACGATTATTTTCTTCATAGATTAAACCCCGATAAATTCTAAATAAGAGATTATATAATTACTTTTATAAACTATTATACGTTACATAACGTTCTAAATAAATAGTATATTTATTTGTCCATTAATTTAAAACAAACCCGCAACTTATAAACCGCCAACAAATCCACTTCCGACATACAATAACACAAATCAATAATACATGATTATGCATTTGTTCATTAGGTCGAACCTAGCAATCTACAACACACCGCCTTTACCCAGTTGCTTGTGCGATCTACACTCTTCATAACACGTGAGTTTACATAGCCCCTTTTACACTATTTACAAATTTTGGGGTGGAACATGAATTTCAATTATACAATGTTTACAATTACACGATACAATTCCACCCTACATTCATGTGTTCAAATTTGAGCCTTATGCTTGAGTGCTAGGTGTGTAAACTATTTGTATGCTATTTCATGTGCAATCATTAACTATTTAGCCGACAGTGAACAGTGATAGATCTATTGAGTCTGACAAACCCACCCAGGTAGGGTGACTGTTACTGACAACACAATTTTGCTTGCAAGTTATAAAGGTTTGATTGTACAATCTGGTTTCACAATAGTATTTCTCCATAATTGCCTTATTTGCCATGATTTGTATGGATTGTATGCACACAACACAATACTACTATTTGAGTCAAAACCTGTGTATACTCACCAACTATTTATAGTTGACCCTCTCATTTTAATCATGTTTCAGGTGGCATTGTCTGAAGTACAAGTTCACCACTTAAGAGTATATGGACCTAGAAACAAATAAACTAGAATTATTGTTAGTTTTTGGTTGTTTGAACAATGTATTTGTACCTGTAATTCAATTTAACAAAGTTATGAAATTTAGTTTGACCATGAGCTTTTGAACAGTCTGCACGTTTCACGCCCCGACGTTTTCGCCGTCGGTTGGGGTGTGACACTGAATCTTTGTCGTGCAATTTTCTACCAGTTCTATAACTTTCGTGGTCTTTCCCACGACAGTTTCTACTGTAAAGGCCCGTTCTACTTTAATAACTTTTCATCTCATTTTTCTACACATGGAGGATGATATAAAACTCCTACTGGCACCCGAATAAAATAGTACAGAAACAAAGGTGTGATCAAGGATGAACGTACCTGACACCACATCTGGATCGCCCCTAGCTTCTTCTTGTGTCAGTGCATACGCTCGGGTCCTTGCCTTTGGCTTCTCGGGCTCCTTTCCTTTCTTTGTGCTAGCAGCTTTAGGCTTGCGACAGTCCTTGGCCAGATGGCCAGGGATTCCACAGTTATAGCATGACGGTGCACCAGGACACTCTCGAGAGTAATGCCCCGTCTTCCCGCATCGATAGCAAATGCTCAGACCCACACGGCACTCCCCAGAGTGCTTTCGTCCACACTTTGCACAATCACTCCCATCCTCTATCCTCAGCTTCTTCACCTCCGGGCCTGCCCACTCTTTTGCTGACCGCTTAACGACATTTTTCACTTTCTTCTCAGTAGGCAGTGGGTCCGCGGATTCGAAGTCATCATAAACTATACCAGCAAGTGACACCACAGATTCAAAGCTTGTAGGAGCATTTGTTTTAATGTGCACACGGACCCTTTGTGGTAGTCCCTTGATGTAATACTTGATCCTCTTTTCCTCAGTGTCCACCAGATGTGGAACCAACTGAGCCAACTCTTGGTATTTGGGGGTGTACTGGCGATGAGTCATACTGCCAGCACAGAGCCTCAGAAATTCCCTCTCAACTCTGTCAATCTCGTTCTACGGACAGAACTTAGTGATTAGCAGCTTTTTCATGTCATCCCATTTCATCTTTTTCATTTTAGTAGAGGACTTGATTCTTTCAATCGACCTCCACCAACTCAATGCCTCATTAGTGAATGAGTGAGCGGTAAATTTGACCGCTTGGTCATCACGACACTCACTAATGTTGATCACCCCATTCATCCTTTCTATCCACTTGAAAGTGGTAACAACATCTTTCTGTCCATCATACTTCGGTGGGTCACACCCCCGAAAGGACTTATAGTTGCAACCCCGAGTTGCCATTTCATAATCATAATCGTCACTCTCAGTGACTTCAGTTCTCTTGCTGCTTTCCTCTTTCTTCTCTTTCTTCCCTATATCAAACTCTTTAAGGGCCTCGCCCAGTGCTTTCGGTAGAACTTTCTTCAAGATTGAAGTAACCTCTGCCGCGATAGCTTCCTTCACAATCGGTTCTAACTCAAGCACCTCGTTATGGGCATCGTCATGAACCGACTCATGGTTCCCACTGTCATTATGCTCCACGTGCACCGATTCAGTCTCGTTGCGGGAGCATTCACTTTCCTCATGACGGTTTCGGTTACCTGGCGGTCGGCCTCGACGACCAGTACGACCCCCAGTGCGACCACCTCTCTTTGCTCTAGCCATTAGTGTCTACTGCGAACAAAGATAGCTCGTGTTATCATGATAGGTAATAATTTAGAACACCTCAAGAAATGTAAATTACTAATTATAGAGACCGGTATGAAATTACTAATTTACTTTACTACTCGGTTCTGAACATTTCCTTTCAGAGTAACATTTGCATCCAAGTTCAGAGTTTCTACTATAAGGTATGTATCATCTACTGTCTACTATCTGTGCTGAAGCATGTACTACGTACTATTTATGCTAAAGCCTTTACTTTCTACTAGCTGTGCTAAGGCATTATTGTCTATGTTCTATGTTAGGACATTGACTACCTTCTTTTACTTTCTATCCATGGACTGGCTGCCCTGACTGACATTCCTTTCCTTCTTTCCTTTGTCCCATTCTCAGTTTAAGTTCAGACATTATCGCAAATGTCTGAATCCCTCAAACTATGGCTCTGATACCAACTTGAAACACCCCAAACCGGGTACGTCTCATAGTTGGCACAAAACATTAAAACATAGTTCTTAAACCAGGAATCAGAATCTATTACAGCGGAAGTCTTTGAATTAAAACATTCATCAATCAATAATGTAATTCAGTGTCTAAAACATAAACAATCGGGGTAGGAATTGTCAGTCTTCAGAGCGGCGACCCGATGTCCATGCTATCCGGCCCTCACGGCTCCTCTACTTTGCTTTTGCTTTACCTTTACTACCTGTCATGCATACTAAAAGTCAGCTAACGCTGGTGAGTTCTATCTTTACTTTAATCTGAAAACTTTCTTTTAGGTAGCTTAGTTTTATAAAAATAAAATAAGCTTTTCTTTCTCCATCTTCAAAACACTTTAACTTTACTTTAAAACTTTACAACGTTACAATTATAAAACTATTACGTTACTATCTTTTATCAATACTTTAACTTTGAGGAAACCGGTTAAGGTGTCCTCCTTTACTCTTTGCAACTTTACGTTTCACTCGTACATGACAAGTGACTATAACATTTTAACTATCACATATGGATCTTTGCCTGAAGGCTAGATCCCTTTGCTCGCTTACACCTCAGGGTAAGACTTTTACTTTGCTGTGCCCACACCTCAGGGTGGGACTTTCTCGCTTACACCGAAGTGAAGACTCCTTTGCCTGCTCACACCTCAGGGTGAGACTTTCTCGCTTACACTGAAGTGAAGACTCCTTTTCCTGCTTACACCGAAGTGTGAGACTTCTACTTTGCTTGCCTGCAAGACTTTTTACTTTGCAACTACAATGCAACTACTATGCAGCTACTATGCAATTATACTACTTCACATAATATAATGCCATTGAAACACATAACACATAGACAAATAACACATATTAACACATAAGCATATAATATGACATCTGTCACTGTCACTGTCAAGCTGCACCGGAGTGCAGTTTCTTTACCATTCTTTACTTTAACTTTTAACTGTCTTTAAAAACACGTTTCAAAGATAGTACTTTACTCTTTAACACTTTCTCTTTCATTTTATAAAAATATATAATTCTTATAAAAATATACTTTAACTTCAAAACTATCTCTTTAACAGTATGCATGCAGCCCAAAACCATTTAGGAAAAAGGGCAATAAGAACTCACCTGATAAGCGGTCTCTGTATAACACTTAGCTGGTTACTGAGCGTCACTAAGGTCACTCACAATCTGTGTAATAAAATCATAGTCATAAGATAGTGCCCTAAACGACAGTGTCTGAACCCAGCAGTTTCGATGGGTCTGCTAATATCGAAACTACGGTAGTTTCGAGTCATGGTTTCGTATCGAAACTAGGTAGTTTCGAGTCATGGGTTCTTATCGAAACTAGGTAGTTTCGAGTCATGGGTTATCGAAACTAGGTAGTTTCGAGTCAGTAACTTGTGTAAAATATTAGTTTAGGTTTAGGGCTTATATCGAAACTAGGGTAGTTTCGATGGGTCTGCATCTATCGAAACTAGGTAGTTTCGATGGATTGTCTATATCGAAACTAGTAGTTTCGATTACACAGTCTTCTTCTCCAACCAGACACCCTAGATCTGGTCCTTTATTCTAATCGATCAAGCTTTGAACTTTTTATGTTCGAAATGTTCCATTTTCCCCTATGAACCCAAATACGTGGTTTGTTTCAAGTTTCATACGTAAAATCTAAACCTTTACTCGATTCTTAACCCGAAACCCGAAAGTTATAATAACTCAGATTTAGGCATGATGGTTACATGTTACTGCTTCCTTCTTGCTTCTATATGTTCCCGAGATGGTGAGCAACAATCTTCGAGACTTTGAGCTTGATCTCGAGCTTTCTCTCTCTAGACCCGAGCTCTCTCTTTCTCTTTCTAGCCTTGCGCAATTGAGGGTAATGAGGATAGGCTGTGGTGAGGGCGCTGATTAGAAGGGTTTTCCTCCTACTATCGGGCCCATGGGCCGAGCCTTGGCCAAGTCCACATTGTTTTTCCTTTATTGGGTTTTCTATTTATTCGGGATGTTACACAAAAGGTGATAATTCTAAATATTTTGTAAAATTTATGACAGATTTACTTACTAATAATTGGTATAAAATATAAATGGGTGCGAAGTTCAAAGTATGAAAGGTTTTAATTGCGGTGACAGTGCAAGGAGGTTAGGTTTGTCAGGTAAAGTCATACTGGATTCAATGGTAGTCGCACACATAATAAAGTCTGGGTCGAAGTCTCAAAGGATAAGTGTGGGTGATCACTTAATAACATGTTAATGTACTACAAGGTATAGAGGAGGTGTTGGGTTGATAATTGGTCATCACTACTAGGGGATGGTGTAGTTCTGTGGGGTGACTTTCGCCCAAGAGTCGCACATAGAAATTCACAGAAGTCTAAACACCAAGTTAAGCAAGGATTTGGGATAATTTGTTCGTATAGCTTAGTCGGAAGGCTAGTCGAATGTCTAAGTACGAGATATGAACTTGTATTTCATAGGATATATATCAGGGGGAATGGTTCGAAGTAGGAGTGTCTAAGTAAAGATAGGCAAAGACATATTTCGATAAGTTGTTTTTGGAGTTTAAAGTCTGGTTTTGTGTAGTATAATTCAGTTTCGTCAAGTTCGCATGGTATGGTCTAAAAAGTTGAGGTGCGGTCTTTCCTAGGTTAGAGGTTAGCCACTTGCACTCAGCTAATGAGATTTGAAGAGAAATGTTTATTGATTTTTGTAACTTAGTTTGACTTCACAGTTGAGATTGATGTTTCCAAGACTTAGGGTTGAAATCAAATGTTCGTAGTAGTAATGACTATTGCTTTTAGGATAGGACTTGCTAGGGTTTGCATGCCCTGTAAACCCTTATTACGTGCGCACCCGTAATAATTGTTTACTTTGCATGATCACCTTAGTCTCTCTTATTCTTCTACTACGTCCATTAGACTGGATTGTCCAAGGTAGATAATTACTTATGCCTAGAGATTGAAGATGTTTAGTCATTGCTCGAGTAATCATCTTAGGGATAATAGTATAGTGTTGTCATATAGCACAAATAGCAAGTTGATTAATCTTGATGATAATATAATGGATGTAATTTATGCTTGCAATATTGAATCAGTGGGTGAGTAATGGCATTTGCATAAGATAATTGTAAAATAAAATTTAACACTGAACGATAAAATGTCAAACACTTATTCCAAACATAGAGTAATGGGTTCAGACTAAAATTTAAATGCGAAATAGAAAATCTGGCTAACGTCTCACGTAGCTTTCCACCAGGAAGCAGATGAGCACCAAGATAAACATCGTTATGGTTAATTGCATTGCAAATCGGGCCTCGGCTCTAGCTATTTCTGTGCGAGCATCAAATATCTCCCTGTCTCCTTCCATCATGTCTAGCTGGGTACTTAGATTTGCAATTAGGTCCTCCTGGTACTGCACTTGACCCAATAGGCTGTCCACACGTTGACCTAGTAGGTCGTGCCTTATCTCATGCTCCAATCTCTACCTCAGGAACTCCGTGAGCGGCATCGGCTGGAACTCCTATTGCACTGGTAGGTCCCATAGCTTGCCTTGTCCCTGAGTTTGGGTGGTATAGGTCAGGTGTTAGATAAGGGTGGTATAGGTCAGGTGTTAGATAAGGGTCTCTCAGTGGGGGTGGTTCAGGTACTTGGGCTCTTATGCCCATGCTCCTAAGCCATTCTGCACTGCGGTCAAACATGGATCTGGTAGCCGGTTGTGCCGGTGACCGGTTGACTGGTGATGGGGTGATATTTCGGGGAGTGAGGAGGGTAAGTGGCCATGCCTAGCACGAAAAGAAAGAGGTCATAAGTGATAATAAAATGCTTAGTGTTAAGTACAAAGGTTCTCAGGAATTTAAAATTTGACTAGTCATAACACCGAGTTTTCATAATAGTATGTTAGGAGTAATACTCGACCTATAAGTAGTGCACCTACGAAGAGAATTCCCAGGAAAGAGAGGTGGGTCACAAGGGACACACTTAAGTACCCAGTCTTTCCTTAGTCAGAACCTTTCATGGACTTACACCTTGGTTGTAGACAGTGGTTGTTCTAGGCACATGACTGGCAACAAATCTATCCTATCTGACTTTAGAAATTTTTATGCCGGATATGTTGCTTTTGGGAGTAATTCAAAAGGAGGGACCATCACTGTATAAGGAACTATGTCAACTGAAAGAATGAGTATAGAGAAGGTGAATTTTGTAAAGGAATTAAAATTCAATCTCACGAGTGTATCACAAATTTGTGATCAGAACCACCGGATGCTTTTCACAAATGAAGAATGTTTTGTGTTATCCCTTGGTTTGAGCAAACCTCCTCTAGAAAAGATTCTATTAACTGCTGAAAGAAAAGAAAAATCTTTATGTTCTTGATATGAACAAGATCACACCATTTGGCAGAGTGTCTTGTTTCTTATCCAAACCCTCAGTTGATGAATCTTGTCACACCCCGGCCGGCGGCGGATTATACGTCGGGGCTAACGCGGTTGTTCATAAGCACATGATCATCTATTAGCAAGTGATAATATTTATTTAATATAATTAAAGCATCCGTTACAAAATAGAAATGGGAAACAAAGAGTTCAAACATAACATAAGTTAAATTTAATCTTCATTAAGGCTAGGTCCAAAGTCCTAAGTGATCATGTAGTATCCTCAAAGTGGTACACCTGAAACATGTGAGTAAATGTCAACTACAAGTAGTTTGTGAGTAACATAGGTTTTGACACCAAACAAAGTTAAGTATAGTTTTACAATTCAATATGTTCAAAGCATGTCTAAAGCATATATGTGAAAACACACAAGGTTCCAAGCGTACAATTAAGCCGTGTAAATGGAAAACTAGTTACGCAATCCCACTTATTGCCATTTTGAAAAAGTAGTAAGATGTATACACAAAAACCCGCCAAGGTTCTGTGTTATGTATGAATCGGATTCTCCTATAAATGATCATGTTAGGTACTACCTTAGGCTTGGGTAGCAGGTTGATGATTGCACTGACATGAACACATGTAATGGTCACCAAGCAGTTTAAGACATAAAGCATCAAGACCATAGCATAAGAACAAAGGTATTGAATTGTGTAAGTAAAGTATTTGTAGACGTGTTTCACCACAAAAGTAAAAATAGTAAAAAGGGGCTATGTAAACTTACCTGTATAGAAGTTAGTAGGTTGTATGAAGTGCAAACAAAATGTAGGCTTCATCAGGATTCCTCACACTTAACCTACACAGGTAATTGCATTCTAGACTCAACGTATGTCTAATGAAAGTAGGGAATTTCAAGTTTATTAGAAATTCTAGGGATCTGGGGTCGGATATAGGGTTTGTACGAGTTTTTAGGAACATTTACGTACCAATGAATTAAATAATTAGTGTCTTATGTTTGAAAATAAAAGAAATAAATAAATAGTTTTTTTTGTAAATGTATAAGTTAATAAATGAGTAAATAAATAGGTGAATAATAATTAGTTGGGTAATTTAGGTAATTAACTACATAAATAAATAAGTAATTAATTAAATGAATAAATAAATTCTTTTATTTATTTATTGGTTGAGTTTCCAAGAGAATTAAAAGTAAAATTAATGATCTTATTAATTAATAATTAAATCAAAATTAATTATTAATTAAAGGTATAAAGGTATGAATTTTATAAAAAATAGTTATAAAGAAACAAAGAAAGGTGTATAAATCTTTGTAAAGTAGATGGGTTTATAAAAATGGTCATAATCATATTATAATTGTAGTTTATAAACCATGGGTGTTATAATGTTTAATTGTTCATAGAAACATTATATATTTATATAACCATAAAGGTAAAGTGTAGGTGATTTAGTCTTAATTCCCTTTTAAAAATATTTGTTCGTAAAAATATACAAATCTATTTATTTTTAGGTATATATGTTTGTGGGTAAAAAGGGGTTAAACAAGGGATAACCACAATAAAGCCTTGACAAGAAGGGGGCTGCTCTGATTTTTAACATAAAGTCTCAGGCACTCTTCTTTCCCAATTCAAGAAATCGTAAACCCTAGTTCCCAATCCACATCAAATCGGTTTCGATTCAAAGGGCTTTTACAAAAGGAAGTTAATTCAAGTACTAGAGCATGATTTTTACCTAGAATTGATCCTTGATTCGCAAAAGAAACGGGGTTTCTTCAGGTGAAAGAAAAGATAAAGTTCTTAAATCTTTATGTATTTTCGGTGTAAAAATGTGTTACATATATTAAGGATAGAAAACAAAATTCAAAATATGTAAAAATTAATATATAATTGGGTTTCGAAAATACATTAATTACCGTTTAATATAATTTGACTTTCATTTACTATTTGATTGAAAATAAAAGTTACATAATTAGATTTCAAATTTTTTTATAATAAGGGATAATTTAAAATAAATGTGTTTTATTGATATAATTAATAATTTAGTTAAAGATATATTATTATTAAAAAATAGAGATGTATTTAATAAGAGAGAGACGGGAAAAAAATGATGAGAATGAATATGGAGGCGACACGTGACATGAAAAACCTTTATTTATTATATAGTATAGATATAGATTAATGGTTATTCTTTTTAATTACCGGTCAAACTTAAATTTATTTACATAAAAACAAATTAAATCGAGTTTTATTTTATGGAAAACTAGTTAAGTAAAAAAACTTGGTTATAAAAAAAATATGGATCACGTGGGCCGCACAACTTAAACAAATTGAAACTGTACTAAAGTGATTTTACTATTTTCTCGTCGGTAAGCTAAGGGGACATAGCTGATAAACTTAGTTCTTATATAAAAATTTAAATGAACATAAAAAATTTATTTAAATACATTTCTTTTTTTTTCTTAGCCATGTTAATGTCATCGTCTAGTTATATCTCAATTGAAGACCTCAAAAGTCAAAACCTTTGTCAAATGTCAACTATGTGATGCTCAGTGTGTTATGGGCTTACTTTGGACCATTACTAAACGAGTTGTAGCCCATATACAAAACTAAAAGCCCAAATCATTTTCGCTTATAACACTTCCATTTTGCAGGATTCGATGAACTTGAAGTCATTTGTGCTTGAATTGAACCAGGTTTGCTATTCTAGGGTCAGCTAGCCATTGAGTATGATTCCTCACATATCATATGAGCGATAAATATTTGTCTCAAATTGTATAAATTAATGTGTATGTATATGTGTTCTCTTTTGGATTTGATTTTGTTCTCATGGGCGAAGCTTTCTTAGGAGCAGAGGGGGGGGGGGGGCTGATTTTTCTCTCAGTAGTGTTAATTTATACGTATTCGGTGAAAATTTTATAGTTCCGGGCCCCCCTATAGGGAAAAAAATCTCGGCCACCTGTGCTTTTTTCTTCAAGCTTCGCGACCGTTCTGTTATTCAGTTTGATTGAATAAGCATCTGTATGTATATGTCCCATTTTTTAGTTAAGGGATTGAAATAATTTGGTATTTTAGACTACAATGGTTCATTTATCCTTGTGCATTTAGTATGGTCAATGTTTGATAATAATTATTATATGATTGCTGGTATGCCATAATTTTTTTACTTTCTAGCGAACTGTCCATATTTTTGATAACCCTGAAGTTTTCATATATGAATAAGTTTGTACATGGGAATATCTGAACAAAATGCAACAAACAAATGCTAAGGCCAGATTCTGTCTTTTTATAATTCTTTAATAATAATAATCAAATTTGTAAGGAAACACTGAAATCCTTTATGTGTTATTATTGTTTTCACCACAAATGAATGTACTAAAGATTTCTTTTGCATGCTTTCACATGAATCAAACCAAGGACACAGGATTGAGTCGTACTAGATAAAACAACGACAGTGAATGATTTCTAGAATAAATTTTTTGATAACTAGCCTTGAACCTGCGACCTTGAAATAGGGAAGCAAGCAAGGGAATTTTACCACTGGGCCAAGTAAGTAAATTGTTTAAAACCTTTGTTTTCATTTATTTATATACAAAGCTGATTTAATAAAAAACTAATATACTACTGTTACTAAGCGTTACCTTTTAAATAGGTTTGTAATAGACTAAATACGAGGGATATCTTGCCAAGAAGTACGGAAAGTAACGTAGCAAACACCCCAAACTTTACCAAGAATTGTGGTCACGAGCTGCCGCGGGCAAGAAGAAAGGCAAAGTGTACGGGTTAAGCAATGTTTGTGACCCATATGTACATCGCAGACAAGACCCCGAGGTATGTTTACTCTTCCCTTACTACGCAACATAAATGATTAAATTGGGACAAGAACATCAAATCCGTGGCTCGATTTCATCTCCTCTTTCTCCAACTGTTTGTTGTAAGGTACCTGATTACCACCATTCTTAGGTCTATAATCTCTTCTACCTCTTCCTCTACTATACCCCCTCTTGAATCAAATGTAACATAAGCAGAACTCCTTGAATTAGAAGCTCCATCCCCTCTCACCTGGTTCTATTGTATTAATTCCTTAGGTATTATATTTCGTTCTATTATGAGCAGTATTAAAGTCCTTTGAATCAAACAATAAGAATGTAATACACATTTGATTTTTTTTTTTAAATTCTACCCAATTTGATCAATTACAACCTTTTTCAGGTTAAGTAATGAAACAACATTTCCCACCTAAGAACAAATCTAACTTAAATCAGAAATTAAAAAAAAAAAAACCATTCTTTACCAATCCCATCAACAAAATTAGAAAGAAAAACAAGTCCATCTTTATATTTTTTAAAAATCCAAAGGACTTTATTGTTAATCATGCAAAAAAAGACCATGAACTTGTGTACAAATTTAATGGAAGTCCATTAGTTTTTTTTTTTTTTTTTTCTCTTTTAGTTTTGAAACCTTGTCCAAAATAGATTTCTGCCCAGCTAGCAATTTACTTACTACTTCCACGTCAGATTTCTTGATTTTATTCGCAGCCTTGTCCTTAAATATTTTTTGAAATTGTTCTTCATCAGATTTCTTTGTTTTATTGTGAATTGAATTTACTTTATGCAACTAAAACATATCCAATAAATGCTCACGTGTTCCTGATTTGTCGATAGAAAATCTGAGCGTGGTTATCAAGGCACTCTTTAAAGAAAAAGAAGGACAAAAAGAAAGGTTGAACGGAATTATTAAAGAGTTGGTGACAGAAATGAAAAAAAAAATAAGGTGGTGAAAGATGCTATGCACAAATGCACAATAGGATGACAAACATTGAAGCAATATTAAAAGCTATGACTCAAAACCATTAATAATCGAGTTAGGCTATAAACAATTTATTTTGAATGTTTGGATATTCATTATGTTATGATAACATAATTTTCAAATTTTAACTTGTAATTTGAAGTAGATTGTTTTATGTAATTTTGAAATTTTGATAAATGGGTTTATTTTAAAAATATAAGCATTATAACTATTAATAAACACATGTCGGTAGCTACAGTAGAACTATTATTTTTTTAATAATAAACACAGGACGGTAGCTACATTAGAATTATTATTTTTTTAATAATAAACACAGCTCGGTAGCTACAGTAGAATTATTATTTTTTTAATAATAAACACAGGTCGTTAGCTACAGTAGAATTATTATTTTAATAATAAACACAGGTAGTTAGCTATAGTTGAATTATTCTTTTTTTATTAAATTTTTTTGTCTTATTTAAATACTTTAATTTGAATATGACAACTAGTAAAGAGGCTAGATGGGTTGGTTTGGGCCTTTGTTTTTTAAACTGTCTTATTACTCTAGGCGTTTTTTTTGGACTTGAGTATTGTCCACATAAACACCATGTTATTACTGTTGGCTATTTGGTGCAATGGTAGTTTCAAGACTTTTCATAATGCAGGTCTTGGATTCGAATCCTGGTCATAGCAAAAAAGGTGTCTGTAGACAGGTCATGGGTTTCTCGTGGGGTGGGCTTCCCTGGATGTTCAACCCAATTATCATAGAATATCTAGGTGTTACCGTTAAAAAAAAAAACCACATTATTTGTTGTTTTTATTTTATTTTTTATTATTTTAATTATCGTGGTTCCCAAACATGCGCATACAATTTTTTTTATCTACTTCCAATTTGTTCCATTCCAAAATACAATCTTCATGTTTTCTATTTTTAATTAAGGAATGATATTCGATGTTAATAAGTCGTCGATGTTTCCGCCGCAATGCTTAAAACCGAGTCGGATCATTATGTACTTAACCACGTCAGGGTTACCAACATTCAAAACTAAGTCGGGTAAAATATTATATATATTTTACTTTTTTTAAATACGCGTTTCGTGTTTAGGCTCATTTTTACAACGACGTAACTTTTTATTGAATTTTGGATATACCGTTACGACGTGAGAATCAAATCGCCGCAACGCGCGGATAAAATTACTAGTTATTATTAATAGAGTAAATTTCGTTTTGAGTCCCTGTGGTTTGTTCAAAAAATCGCTTTGAGTCCAATAGTTTCAATTGGATTTTTTGCGTCCTTGTGGTTTCATTTTCATCTCAAATAAAGTCATATCCCTAACACCGTTAAGATAACTCTGTTAACTTACTGTAAATTGAACAAAATACCCTTGTTATTAAAAATAAAAATATTTAATTTTAGTTTCTATATAACCGGTCACCACACCATTAAGATCACTCTATCTTCTCTCTAACTCCTTCCACCGAT
The DNA here is from genome assembly GCA_023525975.1 of Smallanthus sonchifolius. Taxonomy (NCBI): domain Eukaryota; kingdom Viridiplantae; phylum Streptophyta; class Magnoliopsida; order Asterales; family Asteraceae; genus Smallanthus; species Smallanthus sonchifolius. Next base: position 58,187,471 of record CM042028.1, read on the forward strand.
CACCACCACCGTCTCCAGCCAGACCACCGTCACCACACCATTAAGATCACTCTATCTTCTCTCTAACTCCTTCCACCGATCAACACCACCGTCTCCAGCCAGACCACCGTCACCTGCCAGACTACCCACTCTCTTGTATAGTCGTTTTTTGTGACAGACTCCTGCAGTCGGACCTCCTTGCACACATCATCCCCCTCTGTGTTTCTGAGGTGGATTTTCAGAGATTTTGCACACTGTCGGATTTTCAGAGTTACTTGCCATCTCTGTTGCTTCATGTATAGTTGATTTTGGGGTGTGGTTTAGATTAGAATTAAGTATTTTCAAGTGAAACCTGGGCAAATTTTGGTTACTTTCAGATTGTTTTGGTTAGATTTTGAGGGAATTACCCATTGGGTGAGTGGCGGTGCCAACTCAGGTAATTTGTTGTGCAATTTATACGAATTGGGGTGAGTGGTGGTGGTTCCAGGAGGCTAGGAGTAAGGAGGAAGATGGTGGCGGGGAGGAAGTGTGTGACGTGGGGATTGGAGGAGGAGGAAGACGGCGGCGGGGATGGGTGTCATGATAATCAAGGGTGGTGGCGGTGGTTCCAGGAGGCTAGGCATGAGTAAGGAGGAATGGTGGATTTTTTTGGCTTTGTGGGTGATAGTGTGCTTTATATGTAGAAAAAAATATAAATATATATATCGTTGGCAATGACACCAAAAACTTGATGGCGTGGTTTTAGTAATAAATATATTCTATTTGAAGCTACACAAAATCAGGTTTTAAATTTATAAATTAAAATGATAATTACTTCAACTAAATACACATACAATAGGCAATCGTAGCGTAGTATAGTATGGGTAAGAACCAAGTATCGAACAATGGACACGGATCCCGTACTCAACCCTCGCTATTGTCTGACTAGGATAATAAGTTGAAAAATGGGTTTTGTTTAAAAGGAAAATAAAAAGATAAGAAATGTAATTAGAAAGGTTATCTTGTTTAAGACGTTACTCTAGTTGTTATCCCTTGTTAATTAATGTTATAATTAAAGTAAGGTTGGTCATAATTACTAGTACTAACCCTTTCGACAGGGGAGTTAGCATTTCGTAACGGAACAGTGGATACGGTCGGCCAATTGTTCCCTAATGAATTTCCGGACCCTGAACGGGGTCTCAAGTCCGCCGGTTATCCGTGATTCATTATTCGGACTAAGATTATCCAATGAATGATGTACGTCATGTCTTGTAAATTCCTTTGGAAAGTCGGAATGCGCAACTCCCTCCAGAGCTACTTTATGAATGCTTGGACCTAACAAATTATGTTCTTAAATAGTTGTCTTTACTTATAATATTATTTTAAATAAATAGGACTTTCATTCTCAAGATCAAACCCCATGGCTCCCGCTAGAAGTCCTCTGCAAGCCGACACGAGAGAAGTAAAGAAATACCGACACAAACTGCCCGGTCTGGTTAGGGCTCAAATGACTTGCTGAATACCCAAACCTCCATTCAACCCATAATATTAAATCTATACTAACCGGCCGTGATAGCACCAAGATTTGTATATAGACCGTACAAACATCGAATAAGCTTCCCAAACAAGAAGTCTTGCTTAAGTAACTCACAAGATTTAAGATTATTAGATTGGTTTAAAGATCACTTATTCTTCCTTTTTTAAGATAAATCATAGTAAAGACTTTAAAAACACAACATACTAAAAATACTTAATTAATTAGTTAAAGTTCAACCAACTCGAGCAACACAAGAGAACTAGCCATGAATGACCATACAAGTGACTCCACTAACCCTTAGAAAATGTGTGAAAGTGTTCCAACACCAAGGGAGAGTGGGTATAGGTTGTCTCTTGCTTGCTTGAAGAAGAAGAATTGTTTCGTATTACAAGACTAAAAACATAAAATAAACAAAGGAAAAGCTAAAACGGACCAAAACCGAGGGAGTTCCGGCTCTAGCAGAGCTCTAGGGCCTTCCCAACCCATGGTAGTGGACACCTAAAACACTAGAATGAGCTTGCTATTTATAGGCAAAGATTTTGGCAATGCATGGCCGTGCATTGGATTGCACGGGCGTGCAAAGTACCATTTTCTTTCACGTGCGGAATCTGGCAGATTTTGGGAGTACGGGGAGCAAAATATGGATTTGCACGACCGTGCATTGCCCTATTTTGCTTCCCGTTGACTTTTTGACTTCCTGCGTCCGGTTTTGTTCAATCGGCCCCCGAATGCTGATTTCACCTTGATTTTGAGTGTTTTCTTCATGTTTTTGCAAACCCGGGTCAATTATCCTATCGGAACACCAATGAGTGGATTAGGCATCAATTATTATCATATTGTCTCTAATTGTGATAATTTCGGGGATAATTATGCATGCAAACATGTATAATTTACGTCATATCATAATACCCCAAACTTAAACTTTGCTTGTACTCAAGCAAACTCATGCATGATTATACCCGTAGAAGTAAAGTATTGATAAAATGTTAATCCAAAGCTGCTATCTCAAATGGCTGACTTCTTAAAAACAATGATTTGGTGGTTATACTTTTCGAGTGTTTCTCCACAATAGGGTAGCAAGCCTAACATATTTGATGGAACTATGATTATGCACAAAATTACGGTCTCACAAATGTTCACTTAACACTCGGGTTAAATATATGGATATAGTATGTTAAGGAGAACACTTAATGCTAATTAATGCTTGCATAATCATAGGCTTGTATAGAAATCAAATCTCCATCAATTGAAATAAAATATGTGCATAAATCAAGAGGGCTTTGTAAAGGGTTGTAATGTTTGGCTTAGGGTTAGGGTAGGAAATATTTGGGAATAGTGGCTAAATGTTGAAAATCTGACTTTGGCTTAATGATAAGAATGAAAATGATTCCTTTATTCAACTTAGATTAGTCATTATGACTAATCTAAGGAATCTTTTAAGGTCAGATTGTCAAGACTAAATCCCTTCTTCAAGAACGTCAACTTCTTCTTGTTTTTGAAATATTTATTGCTATCAATTTTTCATGAATCGTTCGGCTGTTTCTTCTTAATACATTCACTTTGATCAGCTTTTCATACTCCAAGTTTTCGAGTAGGTTTGATTTTCTTTTGATGAGATTTCTTCAATATCTTGGGCGATTTACTAATTTATTTTTGGTTGCCCCTTTTGTCTTCACAATAGTTCTTCTTATCAATTGAGTTTCTTTCTTTGAACATAAGATGATCTATAAACTTTCGATGGATAATCATTCCTTAAATCATAGCCAAGTCGATTTTCAACTAAAAGGGTTAAAAGATAAAAGGCTATTTTTTCGGGTTTAATGGTTTTGAGATGTGAGTTTAGAAACGAAAAGGTTTAGGCTCTAAGGGGCTAACTAGGGGATAATGTTTAGGGTAGGTTACGAAAAGGAAAAGGCTAAAGAAAATGGGTTAATCCTAATGCCTCAATCATTTTTATGCATTCTTTTAGTCCATGATCTTGAAATGTATATTTTACACAAGTTCCAACATGCAGAGCAATAATTAGCAATCACTCTAACAAACGAAATGAGCATGTGAAATATATGGAAATCAATGATGTCAAATACTTGATGTGTTCGTGATAATGCTCAGATAGGTTCAAATCTCTCACATGGAAACGGAAGGTAAAGGGTAATAAGGTAAAAATGTGCATAAACTTATTTCTTTCTTTCTGTTATGCTCCCTAATCTTCCCTGTTTGTTTCCTTGATTTACTTCAACGGTATTTCAAATTGCTGTTTTTATAAGCACGTTTATGCCAAATGATTTTTAAGACTCTTGCTTTTAGATTGTTGCAGATGCTGTCATGCTTACAGATTATTTTTGAAAATGGTTCAATTACTTCTATATATATTTAATCTAATGGATTGGTTATTTTAATCATGCACTTGTAATACTAGGGACAAAGTTATGTAGCCAAATTATCAACAGGGTTCCACCCCACACTTAATTTCTGACAATATGAATGTATGCAATATGATATCTGTCAAGAATAATAAGAGTGTGGTGAAACTAATACTCCCTTGATGAGATATAATTATCATGTGTGTGACCAATCCTCATCAATGCCTAGATAGTATTTCCGGGCATGAACCAAAATCTGCATCACCTGTAATGTAATGTAATGCTATGCAATGCTCAACACATAAAGTAATTACTGAAAAGAAAAGTTAAACTAAATATTCGCCAATGAATGGCGGCCGAATAAAGTTGGTGGCTATGCCACCATGCCAACGGTTACCCCTGTGACCGGTAAAAATGGTACCATGTCTAATCAAACAAACAAACGTCAAAAGTCAAGAACCACAAATTACATTAGGAAAGAACCACAAATATCAAAAATGAAGGGTGAAGAGAGCCACAAATATCAAAAATGAAGGGTGAAGAGAGCTGCTACTGAAAAGGAGGACGCTGCCACTGTGGGTGTGGGCCGGGAGGCTGCTGCTGATACTGCTGATGGGCGTATGGATCATGAGTGTGATCATGGAAGTCCTGCCGCATGCCATCCATCGTCTGTCCCAGTTGTCCCATACAGATCATTAAATCTAACATTGTGGGGTCAGCAGAAGTGTGGTACATACCTGGGCCTTGATGCCCTAGTTGACTTATGGGTGCTCCCTCGTCCTTTGATTCTTTAAGCTCACCAGTCTAGATATTACCCCGATGCCCCACTAATCGGTATACCCCATTAAACTTCTTCATCATGTGCATATTGATCAATACTTGGGTGTCAACAAGTAGAATGGGTATGTCCATCTCTGCGAGTGTACCAATGTGCTCAGGAGACAAGACACCTAGGTAGGAGGCAAGGTGGGTAATGTATGGTCCACCAAAGATATGGCTGTTGGAACAGTAGCCAGTGGCTTTAGTGAAGAACTTGGCCAAACTGTAGGCCAAGTTGCAAGGAACTCCATCAATCAAACAGTGCAAGTGGAGAAGATCTCTGATGGTCACCACAACTGTGCTATATTTTCTTCTCCCGATAGAAAGGACAATGCAACGGTGTAGGTACCTGTGAAGAGGATGTCTAATCTTGGTACTCTTCTAGCTATGCGGGTCAAATGGCCCAGACCCGATCCTACTCCAGAATGCTGAAGCTTCTCCCTGTGCAAACTACCCTTTGCTATCAGTAAAGATTAGCTCTGTAATCTCCCTGTGCCTATATAATCCCATTTTTACCCCAAACTGTGCCAATGACATTTCATACCAATGTCTAGCCATCCTGAAACATACACAATCAATGATAGTGTGTTTTATATGTAGAAAAAAATATAAATATATATATATCCTTGGCAACGACACCAAAAACTTGATGGCGTGGTTTTAGTAATAAATATATTCTATTTGGAGCTACACAAAATCATGTTTTAAATTTATAAATTAAAATGATAATTACTTCAACTAAATACACACACAATAGGCAAGTGTACTTATCGCAGCGTAGTATAGTATGGGTAAGAACCAAATATCGAACCATGGACACGGATCCCGTACTCAACCCTCGCAATTGTCTGACTAGGATAATAAGTTGGAAAATGGGTTTTGTTTAAAAGGAAAATAAAAAAGATAAGAAATGTAATTAGAAAGGTTATCTTGTTTAAGACGTTACTCTAGTTGTTATCCCTTGTTATTTAAAGTTATAATTAAAGTAAGGTTGGTCATAATTACTAGTACTAACCCTTTCGATAGGAGAGTTAGCATTTCGTAACGGAACAGTGGATACGGTCGGCCAACTGTTCCCTAACGAATCTCCGGACCCTGAACGGGGTCTCAAGTCCGCCGGTTATTCGTGATTCATTATTCGGACTAAGATTATCCGATGACTGACGTACGTCATGTCTTGTAACTTCCTGTGGAAAGTCGGAATGTGCAACCCCCTCCAGAGCTACTTTATGAACGCTTGGACGTAACAAATTATGTTCTTAAATAGTTGTCTTTACTTATAATATTATTTTAAATAAATAGGACTTTCATTCTCAAGATCAAACCACCCGATCTGGTTAGGGCTCAAACGACCTGTTGAATACCCAAACCTCCAATCAACCCATAATATTAAATCTATACTAATTGGCCGTGATAGCACCAAGATTTGTATATAGACCGTACAAACATCGAATAAGCTTCCCAAACAAGAAGTCTTGCTTAAGTAACTCACAAGATTTAAGATTATTAGATTGGTTTAAAGATCACTTATTCTTGTCTTTTTAAGATAAATCATAGTAAAGACTTTAAAAACATAACATACTAAAATACTTCATTAATTAATTAAAGTTCAACCAACTCGAGCAACACAAGAGAACTAGCCATGAATGACCATACAAGTGACTCCACTAACCCTTAGACAATGTGTGAAAGTGTTCCAACACCAAGGGAGAGTGGGTATAGGTTGTCTCTTGCTTGCTTGAACAAGAAGAATTGTTTCGTATTATAAGATTAAAAACATAAAATAAACAAAGGAAAAGCTAAAACGGACCAAAACCGAGGGAGTTTCGGCTCTAGCAGAGCTCTAGGGCCTTCCCAATCAATGGTAGTGGACACCTAAAACACTAGAATGAGCTTGCTATTTATAGTCAAATATTTTGGCAATGTACGACCGTGCATTGGATTGCACGGGAGTGCAAACTACCATTTTCTTTCACGTGCGGAATCTGTCAGCTTTTGGGAGTATGGGGAGCAAAATAGGGATTTGCACTGCATTGCCCTATTTTGCTTTCCGTTGACTTTTTGACTTCCTGCTTTGACTTCCTACATCCGGTTTCGTTCAATTGGCCCCCGAATGCTGATTTCACCTTGATTTTGAGTGTTTTCTTCATGTTTTTGCAAATCCGGGTCAATTATCCTATCGAAACACAAATGAGTGGATTATGCATCAATTATTATTATATTGTCTCTAATTGTGTTGATTTCGGGGATAATTATGCGTGCAAAACATGTATAATTTACGTCATATCAGTGGGCGTAGACATAAGAGGAGAGGTGTAAGACCCCCAAACCGGGCATCCTACACCTGGTTCTCATCACTGGGTATTCCCTTATAAAACACTTCATTTCTTTCAAAGCAATCAGCGGAAGTCTTATTTGAAAGCATCATTATCTATTTTAGTTTCTTATCGTTATTAACCTTACCTTACGAATGCCTGCACATCGATCTGAGTAGCACCGCTCCCTAGCTAAGATACGTCATCCCCGGAACTCACCTACAAAACAAGCTAACGTACATACAAAGTCACATACGCTGAGTGAGTTCTAACAGTTTATTTTAAATAGAAACGTTCGTGTCACCGCTAATATTTAATTCAACTCAGGACATTGCTGTCCTTAATAATATAGGTTTTTCGTTTATTGACATATTGATAACCCTCATTATCTTACAATATCCCATAAGAGTTCACCAACCCTAGACTCAACCCACAGCCATGACCCCGTAACTTCTCCGATACGGACCGAACTTACCGTTCGACGAACATGTACCTTACCCAAGTATAAACACAAACTTTGATTCAAACATTCAGACTCATAAACATAGACTCGCCCAGCCCTAATCATGACTCTTGTCAGGCCTTCCACACATTAGTCGTAATCACGACCTCGTTCCCCACACCACAATCAATCTATTGCTTAACATCAACGCAATAATATCACAACACATAAATCATCAATAAACACTTGCATGCAATATATATATATATATATATATATATATATGTATATATATATCAAAATAACTACATACAACACTTACCTCATCACAACTGCCCTCGTCATGGCTTTCATCATACTCCGAGCTCAACACTATCACCCTGGACATTTTCACCTTAAGTGACCACTCAAAGGACCTCGTCCTCCATAATCTCGTTTGCCGTGTCACAAGGACAGCGACACAGACACACACAAAAATAAGTACATAACACATAACAACATACTAGCACATACCATGACTCGTTATCTAAGCATGAACCCCGCACACATTCTCAAGATAACACACCCTATATATACTCGTAAAACGTTTAAACTCATTTCCCGACTCATCCCGAGTAACTCATAGAGCGACACACACCAATCATACCCAAACCCCTAGTTCACACAACCTAAGGACCACATAAACCCTCAGTTTCTTTATTACATATTTATCCCATAAAACACTTCGAGCTTAGTCGCAAATCATAATACGTTGATTAATGAAATAGTAACACGAGTATGTACGATAGCCCCAAAATTAAAAAAATAGTAAAAAGAGGATTAGAAACTAACTGATTGCGAAGGTCCAAGTCCTGCTCGGCAATCGTCCTCTCGCTCGAAACCCGAACTTGTCAACGTATGATCACATGATCAGAATGCTGTTGGAATATCGTGCACCCGTTTTAACATTTAAAACAAACTTTATAAAATTAGGTTTACAATTGCGGAAGCGTTTACAAAAGCACACAATAATAAATATCTGATCTTTTCTGACAGTGATCCGATTACACAGCGTTTAGACAATAATAAATAGATAAATAAACACAACCATAGGGTGTTTAGAATTTATACCTTCGAAGAATAACCGGATTGTAACACTCGGGTACAAAGAACGTCACGGTAGATGACTTTAACCGAACTCGTCACACCAAAACACTCTAAACGAGAACCCGGTTCTCTCCCTTCCTTCCAGTTCGGCTCTCGAGAAAACAAGGGAACACAGCGGTGGCGCACGGCAGGGACGGTGGCGGCGAGTGGTGGCCGCTGATAACTGGTCACGACGGCGGTGGAGTGGCCGGTTGGTCACGGACGACGCGTTTATAATTACATTAATCATAAACTATTTTACGCAAACCGAACTGGTTTTATATTTAAATATAAAAACTTGTTAATATATATTGCACTAATATATACATAACACCACATTCCGTCTTTTGTTTATTTAATTATTCTCAATAATTAAATACAACAACAACCAATAAATATTTCTCTAAATATTTAATCCACCGAATTCCAAATTCGTGTTTCGTGAAATAATGTTTAACATTTAAAAGATATAATTTGTTCTTTGCCCAAAGTGTAACTTTTCGGATCGTACCTCGATAGCAACGTTGATATTAACGATGATCGGACATCTAATATCCAACAATTTCCCACTTGGTCGATTCATCGATTAATCGGGTCAACGTAGACAGTGGTGGACGCCTAGCTGCATCTCACTTCCCCTAACAAGGTATGGCGTATTTATAATCGTCAACTAATTCCTTGTGTTCAAGTAACCTTTACTTAACCAAGTACAATAGCCATGGTAAACATATCTATGTGTCCTTTCTGTTTAGGTCATCCGTTGAACATGAGACATGGATATAAGTCACTTCTCATATGTGGTTCAACTATTCTTGTTCTCGTTCTCTAATTCAAAAATGGTCTAAACAAACTACTCTTTAGTTTGTGCGTTGCCACGAGATTTATACCAGTTTGAATCAACGAGGGCGCTAAAATGTCCAAATCCTAATCAAAGGATAACAGAATTCTTTTGGACACGTACAACTCCCACTTAAATTCAGATTACTCCTGAGCATATCCTTATTACTGCCTGTTAAGGTACAGCGTTAGATAAGATCAAAGAACAAACTTCAGTCAGAGTTAGTTCAATTGCGCGCCTTAGGTCAAAGGATCAATAGATCTTACCATATTCAAAACTTCTCAAGACCTTGATCCATGAAGATAGTTTTGAAGCGAGTTACGTTCAATAATCATTCTCTATTGATTATTTGTGAATATGACGTCCAACCATGGCCGCAAAAGTCGCTAGGCGCTCCCTAGTCGGATTCGGGAGTACTCGGGAAGTACTCGGCCTAGGCGGAGAGTACTCGGAGAGTACTCGGCCTAGGCCTAGAGTACTCGGGCCTCGGCAACCTACCTTGTAGCAATTACTCAGGGAGTACTCGGCCTCGGAGACCTTGTTTTACAACCATGCGTCCAACCGTTTGGACTTTCATTCCTAATGAACCAATCATCCAATTCACAATAGTTTTTTGTTCAGATTGATTCCCACGAATCTGATCGACTACGAACATTTAGAATATAATATATATATTTAAGGATTTCTAAAACGTATAAAATATCGAACATAGAAAACATCTATTTATAATGCATTTAACCTTTAAATCAATATAAAACACTAATGTTTCTATATGTTGTTCGAAAACACCCAATACTAACAAATCAAACTCAAGTCTAGCATGTCTAACACCTATCAACATGCTCCTCATCCACATAATGAGGTATAGGTTTAGCAAATGGGTCAGCTAGATATTGATTTGTGTGAATTTCGTTTTATCATGATGTCTTTAAGTTTCATGGTCCCATTAATGAAACTTAACGGTGGAAAATCCTCTTTCGGAACTCCTTTCCAAACTACTGGAATTTATCTGAACTCCTTTCAGAATAATATCTTCTAATGTTTTCAAGTCACAACATCTCATGTTTGTGTAATTGTTATTGATGAAACCTTTTCATTAGATAACGCTGATATATCTTATGGTGTACTCATCTAATCATTTTAAATGATCGTCTTTTAGTGTTAATATCTTAACTTTTAAGACAGTAGTGTTTGACCGATAAGTTGTTATAACTAGTTATGATCTTGTTTCAAGAACCCTTCTTGATAGTCAAAGTTGGTACTCTTGGCATCTTATCCGATAAGATAGTTTAATCTCATCATAACACTTTATGATCACCATTATTTGCTTCTCAAGTAGTATCCTTTTCTTCCGTCGTAATTAAATTTCAAAGTTCTTTCATTGTATGAAAAATATTGATAAAGCTCATTATCTTTCAGATGAAACTATATGAACAATTTCACTTTCATCCCATCCCTATCATTAGGGTTTATAGATAATGTTAACAGAAAATGTTAACGATTTGTCTCTATTGATTTGTCACACAGGTCATTTAAGGCAACTTTATCAACGTCAATGGATTGCTTTGATTCTTACCCTAGAATCCTTCGTTTATATATATGGATGCAATCAACGCAAGCTTTGAAATTATTCTCTAAAGATACTTTATCTTTCAATGATATGTTTAAACTCGTAATCTTAGCAATGTATCACAACATTCTATGATAACACTTATCATCCCCTTCTGTGGTGTTTCCATGTATCTCTTATGCATTCCTCTTTGATAATGTGTCTTTACACATTTCTTTGTTATAGGTACTTACTCCCACTGGCTTTTGTATCTATCATATTGAATCTCCTTTGATTTGATCTTATCAAATTAATGATTCAACAGTCTTAGACATATTCAGACATTTATACTCTACTCGAAGCTACTTTATTACAAGAACATTCTAGTATTCATAATACAGGTTCATTTGGATTAGTTTGTTCAACTTGTCAAAACTTGTAATCTCTTTCCTTTCAAGGAAACTCGAAATGTAATTCCTATTCTATCAACTTTTGATAATATATCAGGCTCCTAGTATAAACGATCCATTTGTTGTTTTCAAAACAACTTCTATATCTTGATGAATCTTATTCATGTATAGTCTGATCAAATCTTTATTTTTCATAATATGGATTGTGTGTCTGGATCATCACCAGGTGATTTTGCTAAAGAATCTTATTCTTTCATCACACGATCTCTTATGTCTATTGTAAAAGATCTTATCTTTTACTTATGATAAACCTTCATATATTATCAAAGATCTCATTTTTGTGTATATATATGAACTTTGTGTTTTTGCAATTGAATAATACCATTTAGTCATAACTTTAAACAACAATTGTTCATTGTTTAAGAATTAGGTATATTTCGGTCATGAACATCTTCAATCTCATGATTAAGTTTGAAAGCTTATTAAGGCGGTACACGAAACTCTTTCGTATAGTAGTTCATAACATCCTATCCTTATTTGTTTATTGGATTCTTTCTACATATTCATATCACATATGAATTGTCATACCTGTTCTGCATGAACCTTACGGTTCAAGTCTAATGATTTAGACTGTGTCAATTTTGGGCAGCTGTTTTCTAATAACTAACTACTTTAGTCTTGAAGTAGTGATAACTTTTACCGCTATTTTATATCTTATCTTATAAGATAGTTTCCAGAGAAATCTTATAAAGTCATATGTAAACATTATATCTTATATATATATATATATATACCCTTTTACAAGACTTAATGTCTTTCATGATATCTATTAGATCTGATCTAATGAAGTATCTAATGGACTTGAATAACACGTGATGTAGTGCAAAGCACACATCTTTAATCCTAGTGTTTTAGTGCGTTTTTACTTCGTTTTGTGTTTGTTTTGATTCGTTTTTATGTACATTTGAGTCTGTTGTGTATTTGTAGGAGTTCGTGGAAATTATAAGTGAATATACGAAGAAACCAAGCACGAGAATGAAGCCGGGAGATTAAAAGTGAAATTGTTGACATTGATGTTCCTCGCGGCACGTGGGAGAGGAGAAGAGAAATCTTCGCGGTACGCGAGGGAAGCCAGATGCGCGCCCGACTATTTTGTTCCTCGCGGTACGCGAGGGACCTACACCAAATGTCTCGCGGTACGCGAGAAGACCGTAAATCCGCAAAAACCCTAATTTCGATTTTAAATAGATTTTTATGTCCATATTTTGGGGAGTTCGTATTCCAGTCATTTATAGAGAGCCAAGGGGCTATTTTAGGAGCTAGGAAGCTGATTGGAGTGAAAAGCTTGAGTCTTTGAGATCCGGGTTCGTTGTTTATGCGTTTTCGGATTGCAAGATTGAAACTTTATCTTTGATTTGGATGTTTGATACCATGGTTTGTGTTTATTCTTCTGTTTTTGGTTGTTTAAGCATGATCCTAGGCTAAAACCATAGTATTGCCTGGGTCTTATGATGAATACATGCTAAAGTATTGATTTTTATCGGTTTTTGGTTACGCTTAATGGAGTTATGATTTAGTAAAGAACTTGATTTGATTATTTATGATGTTAGTGCATGTTTAATTCTAATTATGTGGTTGATTATGATTTTCTGCGTTGATTATGGTTTTCTGCCAGTTTGATCTTCGTTTCTATGTCATAGATCTTAGGGTTTGTGATTGTGAGTGGTTTCTAGACGTAGTAGCCATAGGGATCGTAGTTGATTGCTGAATAGAAGTGAACGTGTGTCCTAGTTCAATACTCGAGAGGTGAGAATTAGTCATTTAGTCTTCGTCATTAGGAATCCGAGTGTTAACAGTCTGAGAGGAAGTTAGTGTTATGTGTCTAGTGATTGTAGCTATCCGAATCATAGTAATTGTCTTGAGATTACCCCGAGCATTCTTCGAGTGTATCGGTAGACGGAGAGACTGAGAGGTAATCTGTCCATTAGGGTACTTATCATAGTTGGAAATACCTGAGAATTGATCCAACAATCTGGTGAGTTAGTACACTTTAGGTAGCTTGGTTGGTGACACCCTGAGAGTGATTAGGGATCCACTAGGTTGTCTTTAGTAGTCATCTTTAGAAACCCAAATCCATTATAGTTTCCATAACCGGTAGAAGTTGTGCTTTGCAAGTAGGATTCCGACCTAGGTGATATTCTTCCCACTCTTGATTTCATCTTTAGTCTTCGTCTCGATAGTTGAGTCGTTCTAGTTTTCTGCATTCATTAGTATAATCTTTAGTGTAGAAACCCCCCAAACCAAATCATATTTAGTCCGAGTCAGAGTCTAGTATAGTTATTCAGTGTTTTTTGGGTTCGATATCCGGACTTCGTTAGGCTATATTACATTGATCGGTACACTTGCCAGTTGTGTGGTCTAGTATTAGGTCGAGTCTAGGTTTTATAAATTTAAAGCTAGAGAGTCTAGATTAGGTTTTATTTGTTAGTTTTTTATAGACCGTCCGGACGACATCAAGTTTTTGGCGCCGTTGCCGGGGACACTTGGCGATAGCAATATTAGCTTTGACTAGTTCTTTTAGTGATTTTTGGTTTATTTGAGTCTTATGTTTTCTTTTGAGTCTTGTGTGCTACTTGTGTTATGTGCTACTTGTGAAGTCTTATCTGAGTGTCTAATTTAGAATCGAGTCTTTCTGTGTGTCTTTGAGTCTTTATTCTGTTTCCTTCTTAGAGTCTTTCTGTTTATGCACCATACTCGTTCGCAAGGATCACCATCTTTTGCAGCTTTTTCTGAGCCTGAACGAGAGCTTCACGAGCGCACCCGCGACTTCTGGGAGCGTATAGAGGAGCTGTGCAAATCCAAGGTACGTTCTACTAGCCCAGTTCCATTTTCTATCATGGGCGACGCTGATCCACCAGCGAGACGTAGACGTACCATGCACCAGAGGGCCAGTGATGGGTCGAGATCTTCGATCACACGCCCCACTATTCTGAACACCAATTCTTGGCAGATCCCATCACATGTCATTAGTATGATCACTCATGCTACACAGTTCCATGGCCTTGAGGATGAGGATGCACCCGGACATTTGTCCCGCTTCACGCGGATATGTGATACATTCAATAACACGGGTGTGTCTAAGGACGCAATCTATTTGCGTCTCTTTCCATTCTCCCTTTCTGGGCGTGCATCTACTTGGCTTAACACTCTCCCTGACAATTAAATCACCAAATGGGATGATCTCGAAGCCAAGTTCTTCAAGAAGTACTATCCACCTTCCAGGGCCGCTCGCCTTAGGGATCAAATCCATTCCTTCCGGATGAATCCCGACGAGCCTTATCACTTGGCTTGGGAGCGGTTCAATGCGCTGTTGAGTCAATGCCCCCAGCATGGTCTCTCTGACTGGGCGCTAGTGGAGAAGTTCTATAATATCCTTACCTTCGAGAAGCAGCAAATATTCAACACAGATGCGGGAGGCCATATCATGGAGAGACTCGAGCCTGAGGAGTGCAAGGAAATGTTCGAGAGCTTCGCTCAAGCTGAACAGCAGCACCCATGATCTGTTAGGAATTCCATTCCTACTGCTACAGCACCCGCCTCTTCTCCTAGAGGTGTGCATCAGGTCACTCCTGATTCTAGCGTGGCTGCTGCACTCGCCATAATGGCTAACGAGATTAAGGAGCTTAAGCTCAGTGCTCTAAGGTGTGAGGTGTGCAGAGGAGGCCACGACACTCGAGATTTCCCAGTGAATAATCAGGAGCACGTTAGCTATGCCGACAACCAATACCAGAACCGAGGATACAACACTAACAATTCATTTGGCTCGGGATGGAGATCTGGAAACAACCCGCCTGGGTTTAATGGCCGCCAGCAGCACCAGTATGGAGGAGGAGAAGCAGGAGCAAGCTCGGGAGGCAGTGTCAGCTCGAAGAAGATTGAGGAGATGCTTAAGACCCAGACACAGCTGCTCGCTCAGCTGGTGCAGAACGATAGAGATGCTCGGCAAAGACTGGATAGCCACGACACTCTTCTGAAGAATCAGCAATCGGCGTTCCAGGATTTGTAACGCACGGTAGGAGACATCGCTAGGAGTCTGAAGGATCGACAAGGAGGTCCATCTTCAGGCCCCAATGCTTCAGTGATGGCCTTGTCGGTGAAGAGTGTGGAGAGGAGAGAGGTCGAAGAGGATGACTCCCACTCAAGTGAGCATAATATTCCCTCGGTGGAGGAGGTGAATAAAGTGGATTGGAGAGCTCGATTTGATGAGATCGATGCTAGGATGCTTAAAGAGACCGAGTCGAATGCTATTTCAACAAGGAGCATGAGAGTAGAGGAGGATGAGAGCCCACCGGTAGTAGAGGAAGAAGAACCGGTGGAGGAAGAGATAGTAGTTAAGATGCCTGCCGAGAAGGTAGAGGAGAAGAAGAAGGGGGTGGAGATGAAGTCCCCCGAGGTTGACTTGAGTCGTATCCCCTATCCAGCACGTGTATTGCCACATAAAAAAGCTAGGGAATATGGTCACTTCCTTGATATGTTTAAACAACTCAAGGTCAATCTCCCGTTCATAGAGGTCCTCCAGCATATGCCCAAGTATGCTAAGTTCTTAAAGGATCTTCTTTCCAACAAGAAGAAGCTTGGAGGGATCTCTGAAGTCTCACTTAGTGAGCAATGCTCTGCGGTGGTGCAGAACAAGCTGCCTGAGAAATTGGGAGATTCGGGTCGTTTCACGATCCCATGTCTCCTAGGCAGTTTGCCCTTACACCACGCGTTGGCTGACTTAGTTGCTAGCATCAATCTGATGCCCTATTCCTTATACAAGCAGCTAGACCTTGGTGAACCGCAGCCGACGCGCATGAGTATATCCTTGGCTGACCGTTCAGTCAAGTATCCACGGGGAATTGTGGAGAACTTGTTAGTGAAAGTTGGCAATTTTGTCTTCCCCGTGGATTTTGTCATCCTAGATATGGAGGTGGATAACAAAGTCCCGCTCATCCTAGGACGCCCGTTCCTACGTACCGCTAAGGCGATGATAGATGTCTTTGACGGGAAGCTCAAACTTCGTGTGGGGGATGAGTCAGCTACATTTGATGCTGTAGAGTCCGTGAAGGATGTTGGCGAGCATAGCCACTCCATGTGCATGCTTGATTCTTTCATGGACCACCATTGGGACTCCGATCCGATGTTAGAAGTTGGTGAACCCGCCCCGAATATAGAAGAACCATCTGAGTGGGCGTTGGAGTTAGAAGGGTTGTTAGATGAGCCGGACGATTATGGCGATGAGGTGCCTAATGATCTGCTGGAGATGATGGCAGAATTTGAAGATATCATAGGCAAAACCCCAAGTGTGGGAAAATTAGAGGAAATTGTTGAGGATACCGATGATCCTGGTGAAGGTTTAAGGGTCACATTGTTAGAAATACCCATACCCGAGCCCTTATCCATCATTGTTAATCATCCTGAGGGGGAGAACAGTTGAGCAGAGCCCTAGTGCTAGTGCCCATAGGTCTAGACCACCCCGTAAGAGGACCCGTGAGTTGAGTGCTTCATATGATTTAAGGATAGAGCGAACCCCAAGTGTGGGGATGTTGAGAGGTGATAAATTACTTGGTTATTTGTTGCATATTACATTCGGACCGGGTAGATTTAAGTTGTGGTGGAAGGAGCTGAATGATAGAGGTCCATTGTTTGATATTAGTTTGTTACTAGATTGGAGAATCGGTAGGCCGCGTAGGATGAAGGCGGTACCGGTTAGGATCAAGGAGAAGCCTCCTGATAGGCTTGTTTGAGTCTCGGGCAAATGCTCGGGATGTAGAATTTGTGTGCTTTACTTGGTTTGAGTCCGTGTCTTTTTATTTGTTTTTTGGTATATGTTTTGTTTGTGTCGTGGTTTGCAGGAATTCGTGCTTGATTCGGTGAGGAAAATCATCGGGAATGAAGTTCCAGGTATGTTTATATATGTTTTTATGCTTGGGACAGGTTTTTGAGGAATTTGGGTGAAACAAAATTTTAAATGATCAAAATTTTTCTAGGTATAAAATTGGAAAAATTTCAAAACTTTCTGTGAATAACAGTCCCTCGCAGTACGCGAGGGATTTGGTGATCTGTTTTCACAGTACGCGAAGGACAAACCACATGGCCGGCTTAAATGCCACTCCTTCGCGGTACGCGAGGAGTGGCCGCCTGGTGTCTCGCGGTACGTGGGGGAGTGCTGGATTTGCCATTCTTTCTTGTTTTCCCATAGCTTCGTTCACCGTTCACCACTCTCACCACCATCATCATCCATCCTCCTCTATCCACCATCCATAACCACCACTATCATTCACACCATCCATTGTCACCATCCATATTCACCGACCACCATGACCATGGGAGACTAGAAACCGTTCGTGACCGATGACCTACCTTGCTGTGGCATTCATTTCTATGTGTTTGCCACCCATTGAGTACGTTTCTCTGCTATCTATCTTGAGTCTTAGTGAGTCAGTAGAGTCTTTATTTTTAATTTGAGTCAGTTAAATGTTGCGGGTTTGTTGTGAGGTTTATTTTGCAGGATTTATCATTCCGCCCGTACTCAATCTCCATTCGGGCGGGATCGATTATCACTTGTACACAGTTTGTAAAAGCAACCCGATAGGAAGTTTGTGTAACCACGACCGAAATGCTATACGGTGCACACGTGGAAGAGTAATGCTGGGCCATTCATGCTACATTACCAGCTAAGTCGCTTCCTGTTTATTTTTGCATTTTTATTTTTAGCTGTGTCTTGCTTCACATTGAGGACAATTTGTCTTTCAAGTATGGGGATGTGAGTGTTTAGTTGAGTCTTAGTTTGTTTTGTTTATAAAAATTTAAAAATACAAAAAAATTTGAAAAAATGTCTTTGGAAATAACTGCTTATACTTGGAAAATGATAGTAGAAGTGGATCTATTTGTGAGTTTAAATGATTAAATAATTGAAAACGTGTTTAATTAGTGATGTTTTGGTAGACCCAGCTAGCTAGTAAAGCTTAAATATCCTGTTTGTGTTAAATAGGATAATTAATTGAATAAAATCATGATATCTTGTGGGTATTCATCTTAGAGTATCGGTAATACTGAAACTATCAACATAGGGTGATAGGTACCACGTTAAGTTAAAATTTAGAGGTTTTTGAAATTTTTTGGCACACCACTCTCTTTTTATGATAATAAATCCGAATTTGGTGGCGCCTGCATTCCATATTCCATAACTTATGAGCTGATTTGATTAGAAAACTGAGTTTTGCTTATGTGTTTCCCTCTGGGATAGCGACTTGGAGGATACACCCCTAAGTGAGATTTATGTGCTTCATTGCTATGACTGTAGTCTATGTGTTACCTTCCGGGAAAGTGACTTGGTTGAAACGCCTCTAGACGAAAGTTCTTTTGCTTAATTATGCTCAGTTCCATCCATTCATTCATATTTCATCTGATTTCTAAAAACCTGTAAATTTTAGTATAACGTGGTAGGGTAAATCTATATGGTTTGATCCATGCCTAGACATGACCGTGAGACGGGATTAGGTAGAGCTGTAACTGTTAAGTGTGAGTCACATAGGTTGATTGATAAATGTATAAAATGAATTAGAACACGTAACGGGGGCTTGAAAGCTGGTGCTTGGGTTTAATCGGACAGAAATACTGATTATTGCTTTTTAACGCGCGAGTATGTTTTGCTAATTGGTAAATGATGTTTGTTAGTTAGATGCCAGTTATGATTTCATTTGCAGATTTTTCGAGGACGAAAAAAGGTTAAGTGTGGGGATATTTGATGTAGTGCAAAGCACACATCTTTAATCCTAGTGTTTTAGTGCGTTTTTACTTCGTTTTATGTTTGTTTTGATTCGTTTTTATGTACATTTGAGTCTGTTGTGTATTTGTAGGAGCTCGTTGAAATTATAAGTGAATATACGAAGAAACCGAGCACGAGAATGAAGCCGAGAGATTAAAAGTGAAATTGTTGACATTAATGTTCCTCGCGGTACGCAGGAGAGGAGAAGAGAAATCTTCACGGTACGCGAGGGAAGCTAGATGCGCGCCCGACTATTTTGTTCCTCGCGGTACGCGAGGAACCTACACCAAATGTCTCGCGGTACGCGAGAAGACCGTAATCTGCAAAAACCCTAATTTCGATTTTAAATAGATTTTTATGTCCATATTTTGGGGAGTTCGTATTCCAGCCATTTATAGAGAGCCAAGAGGCGATTTTGGGAGCTAGGAAGCTGATTGGAGTGAAAAGCTTGAGTCTTTGAGATCCGGGTTCGTTGTTTATGCGTTTTCGGATTGCAAGATTGAAACTTTATCTTTGATTTGGATGTTTGATACCATGGTTTGTGTTTATTCTTCTGTTTTTGGTTGTTTAAGCATGATCCTAGGCTAAAACCATAGTATTGCCTGGGTCTTATGATGAATACATGCTAAAGTATTGATTTTTATCGGTTTTTGGTTACGCTTAATGGAGTTATGATTTAGTAAAGAACTTGATTTGATTATTTATGATGTTAGTGCATGTTTAATTCTAATTATGTGGTTGATTATGATTTTCTGCGTTGATTATGGTTTTCTGCTAGTTTGATCTTCGTTTCTATGTCATAGATCTTAGGGTTTGTGATTGTGAGTGGTTTCTAGACGTAGTAGCCATAGGGATTGTAGTTGATTGCTGATTAGAAGTGAATGTGTGTCCTAGTTCAATACCCGAGAGGTGAGAATTAGTCGTTTAGTCTTCGTCATTAGGAATCCGAGTGTTAACAGTCTGAGAGGACGTTAGTGTTAGGTGTCTAGTGATTGTAGCTATCCGAATCATAGTAATTGTCTTGAGATTACCCCGTTTATTCTTCGAGTGTATCGGTAGACGGAGAGACTGAGAGGTATTATGTCCATTAGGGTACTTATCATAGTTGGAAATACCTGAGAAGTGATCCAACAATCTGGTGAGTTAGTACACTTTAGGTAGCTTAGTTGGTGACACCATGAGAGTGATTAGGGATCCACTAGGTTGTATTTAGTAGTCATCTTTAAAAACCCAAATCCATTATAGTTTCCATAACCGGTAGAAGTTGTGCTTTGCAAGTAGGATTCCGACCTAGGTGATATTCTTCCCACTCTTGATTTCATCTTTAGTCTTCGTCTCGATAGTTGAGTCGTTCTAGTTTTCTGCATTCATTAGTATAATCTTTAGTGTAGAAACCCCCAAACCAAATCATATTTAGTCCGAGTCATAGTCTAGTATAGTTATTCAGTGTCTTTTGGGTTCGATATCCGGACTTCGTTAGGCTATATTACATTGATCGGTACACTTGCCGGTTGTGTGGTCTAGTATTAGGTCGAGTCTAGGTTTTATAAATTTAAACCTAGAGAGTCTAGATTAGGTTTTATTTGTTAGTTTTTTATAGACCGTCTGGACGACATCAACATGTCTCACATGTATTTAATATTTCATGTCAAATAGATGGTATTGAATTCTCAATTCATAGTCAGGCAACAATCATAATGCATAAAATATTTAAATAATCAAACAATATTCAAAAGAAAGTAAATACGGAATTTAATTTTGTTCCAGAAAAAAATAAAATAACATCATCAAATGGTGTAATCAACAACTCGAAGTAATCTTCAAGCTATGTACGTCTTCCTTTTCTTCTTCCTTTCCTTCTTTTCTTTCAACTATGCAAAATAGCAAGTTTTGTACACAAGTCAAAAGTCTTACTTTTAAATGATAAAGAAACAATGGAAAAAGTTGCCTAGATACCTGGAGTATATGCTTTGAAGCATTCTTTAGCAACAGCAGCTTCGGGCATCTCTCTTACACGACATCTGGGTTTAGAGAGGTGCTTCTTAGTTTCACCAATAGCTTTGCCTTTATCACCGGTCTTGCAGTGTCATCCGATACCTCTTTGCTTTTGTAGGACAAGTGAAGGCCATCATTGAATATTGTGCGAATGATATTATCACTAGGGTAAACCCCTGTCCTCTCAAGCTGGTCAATAAAGCATGTCATGCTCAAAGCATCCTCGGGTTCCATCTTGGCGTACCAAGAGATGAAATCCCTCACTTCGTCATAACGACTAAGTAGATGCTTTTCCCATTTATAGTTGTCAAACACGTCATCAACAGTAATATCTATGATCAAGTGATCATCTATGGGAATGCATGCTTTCTCGAGGTCTGCCACTTTCTTCCTCATGATCATAGCATGTCTCGGATTTTCCAAAGCAATGTCTCTAATGTATGATATTAAAGAGTGAGATGGATCCTTGTTGTAATCTTGATGATATCTCTCCTTCAAGTTACGGATTATATCATAAGCAGACAAGCGCTGCATTGAAGCTCGAATCCCAGGGCAAATAGATGCCAGCATAAGGTCTGATATAGCATGGGTATCATCCCTAAGTTTGTTCCTGTAACATCCGGCCCCTCATACCAACAATATTGTCCGCTTTGCCCACTAAGAGCTCACGGATTTGTTTTTGGTTGCCCGGGTGAAAACTTCCTAGGGGGTCACCCATCCCTGGATTACTCCCACCCGAGCACGCTTAACTGTGGAGTTCTCTTCTCATCCACTACATTAAGCCCCAAAATGCGTTGTGGTATTTGAGGCGGGGCATTCCTTATGAACCCAGCATCTCTCGCGTGGACAGAACAGAACAGAACAGAACGATATGGGATTTGCCTAAGGTGTTACAAACACCCCCCCGGGACTTATCATCCTCGATGAGGTTTGCCCCACTATCGTAAACAGAACAGAACGGGAGTGGCTCTGATACCATTTGTAACATTCGGCCCCTCATACCAACAATATTGTCCGCTTTGCCCACTAAGAGCTCACGGATTTTTTTTGGTTGCCCGGGTGAAAAATTCCGGGGGTCACCCATCCCTGGATTACTCCCACCCGAGCACGCTTAACTGGACGTGTAGACTGTTCATAAGCACATGATCAAGCTAAAGTTTCATATATTAATTACATCAAGATTTCGTTACATAAGTTCAATCAACAACCAAAATGAAATACATCCACATGTTCTAGTTCTTTGTTCACTAAGTCCAAATCCTATATGTTGTATCTTGCATAAGATCTCAAATACTAGTACCTGAAACATGATGAAAACATGGTCAACTAAAAATAATTGGTGAGCATACATAGGTTTTGACACCATAAGTAATATCAACAGTTTGTGTACAATTCATATGATGCATGGATTAATAAGGCAATTATGGAGAACCACTATTGTTTAAACTGGGGCGCACAATCAAACCTTGTGACTGAGAGGCATAACACGCAGGTTATCCTTAAGTGATAGGCATAACACGCAGGTTATCCTTAAATGTTTTCGGTAACAATCACCCTAACCGGGTGGGTTGGTCAGACACAATAGATCTATCATTGTATACCGTCGGCTTGTACTGAGTTAATGATTGCACTTGCACTATGCACAAAAAGTATGTAAATGTTGTTTGCACAAATAGTGTTCAAGCATAAGGCACAAATTGCACACATGATCATAATGTTTTGAATTGTATAAGTTGCAAATAGTTTCAAATGAAAATCATGTTTCACCCCAAATATGTAAATATGAAAAAGGGGATATGTAAACACACCTGAGTTTGAGTAGTGGTTGAATTACACAAGAGAAAGTTTGGAACCACAAATGTAAGCCTCAGACGACTTACGCACTCCCTAGAATTATAAACATATAAATTAGGGACAAGTTGGGATTTGTGACGACAACACGGAAGATTGAGCGTCTTAACGCATTCTAAGGATTAATGAGTAGACGAACGTGTCTACAGGAATATAGATTTCTTAATATAATTAAGATCAAAGCGTTACGTGTCGAAAATCAATAACGAATCATATTAAATAAATAAATAGATTCGTGTGTTTATATCATTTAATAATGATCTAAGAAAATAATATAACATATATATTATTTTTGAACTCGTAGGAAATATACGATAATCATTTACGTGACAAAATAATAAATATATTATTTTTAATCGAGGATAAAACCGAGGGTAAATAATATAAATAAATACATTATTTATAAGTTTGAAACGTTACACGAGGTAAATAAACGAAGCGAAATAATGTAAAAATATATATTATTTGTACTAAGAGTCATGGGTTGAAAATAATATAAACATATTATTTCATTCGAGGTAGTGGTTTGAAAATAATATAAATATATTATTTAAAAATGAAAATACTATTAATGTAAGTTATAAAACCAAACCCGAGCCTACGGGTCGTTTCTGGGTTCTAAATATAATAATATAACATTCAAATATCGTTTAGAAAAATATAAAATTTATAAACAAGAATCTGCCCAAGAAAAACCCACACACGACCGTGCCTAAGGCAAGGCACGACCGTGTAAAGATCAGTGAGCACGACCGTGCTGGTCTGGAGCGCGCCCGTGGTTGTTCAGAAGACATAACAGGGGTCTGTTCATCAGGCACGATCGTGCTCGTGACCGGCACGACCGTGTTTGTGGTTTTCAGGGTATGACCCGGTCTGGCTAGCAGACACGACCAGGTCAGGTGCGGGGCACGACTGTGATCGGAGAGGCACGACCGCGCTAGAAGATTAGCACGACCGTGTCTGGTCAATTTCAGAAACAAAATCTATCTAATCTTATAAGATTAACGATGGAAATCATAGTGCTTTTGATAAACAAACTATTGCGAACATAACCATGTATTTTAATTGGATTGAGGTTCTGTTTAGTCCAGAGTTCGATTAAAATGAAAAATATGAAAACCTTAGTTCTGATTCGAGTTCAAATCAGTGATGTAAGCCCTGAATAAGTAAGGGCTTTCGATCTAAGCGCTAAAACGAGGATAAGGATGTGTTCAATTACCTCAAACACTGACGAATTGATAGCGCTTGACTGTGATGTGTTCCGGCTTGAATTCCGGCTACTCCGACTTCGTCTCCGGACAAAATGGAACACGCGAGAGCTTGACACAGGTTCGTACGAGGTGTGGGAGTAGTTTGTTGCGCAGTAACAATTCCAAATGATCGGATTCGAGTGATATGATAATGAGATCGACGGTTTTGAAATAATTACCCATAATGGAGTTTAATTCAAGATAATGCGGGTGTTTAAGACCTCAGTAATGGTCGTTAATGGCTCGATCGTGGTTGCCGGTTACGAATTCAATTGAATTAGCGAATTAAGTCTGGTTTACGTTTCAACTGGGCAAGAGGCGCGACCGTGCCTACTGAGCACGACCGTGCCAAGTAAAATTTTGATAAATTGCAAAACTAGTCCTTGCGGTTTTCGTAGAGTAATAGTGTTTGGGAAATGGCAAGATTGGTCCTTGTAGTTAGGATTAGGGTTAGAACTTGGTTAGTTTGACTAGCACAAGTCAACAGGAATATGATTTTGACTTTGTAAAGTCAACCAAATTGTTTAGGGGTATTACACAACGAGTCCCTGGAGTTTAAGTTTGAAATTAGACAGAATTAGTCCTTGAAGTTTGAGATAGGGTTAACTAGGCTAACTTTAACTGGATTTGGTTAACGGAGTTAACGGAAATTTATCGGGTGTCACGTCATCATTGTCTAAAATAAAATAGAATGGTATTAGAAAATCATGGATGTTATAAGTATGACGAGCAAGGTCAAGCTTCAGATACGTTTCCCATAACTACGCCCACTTAAACGACTTAAGTGATATTTGTCCTTCAATTGTGACTGTAGACCTGGCCTAAGTGACTCAGGAATCGCGGTCCTACCTTCAACCAAAAACATAGCACCGGATGCAGGGTAATTCACTAACACGGACGTTTCAGATAGATTAGTTGAAGTGTCATAATTAAGTGTGGCGCAGAAATATCGATTTTAATTTGGGATTTCTTTAGTGTTTTTAAATTTACCGGTTAAGTATCAAAAACATTTTGGACGAGGAGGAGCATGAACCAAGTCGTGCAAAATTTTTGTAAACAAATTTTACTATATAAATTCGTGAAACGCTTTCAACACTCGACACGGTCAAATTTAAAATACCTTATTTTAAACTAAATTGGTCGTTAGTCGCGAACTTAATTTTAAACTAATTAACCTTTAATTAACTTAAATATGTTTTTAAATAAAACAATTAAATTTAAAAACCCGTTTTAATCTTTTAAATAAAAACTACTTTTATTTAATTACCTTTCTGAGAAATTCTAAACCTTTTAATATTCTCGTTGTTTTATAAGATTGTGTTAAATGTTTTATAAAAATATTTGCAGTTTAAATTATTATCTTAAGTAATTGTAGCAACTACAAAATATAAAACAACCATCGAGCCACTAGTAAGTTTGTTCGGTTTCGTTCGAGCCATCAAACGAGAAAACCGAACAGGTCTAAGGGACAACAAATAATCAATAAACTTGTCGCTTCCCACTTAATCCAAGATCTCTATCTTCAAATCCCGTCTTTGTCAATCTTCTGTCTTCAAGTCTTCGTCTTGTTAGGTTTACAACTTTTTATACTTTTACAATAAAATAAATAAATAAAAGAAACCTAACTATTACATCCGGGTTCCAAATAACCCAAAAAAAAATTTACAAAGAAAATAAAAACAACCATGACAAACAAAAACCACGGGTCACTAGGGCTCGATGTACTAAACACGATCACAACCAAAACGATAAAGGTTCGATCTTTTGTTAACCAAAAGTGTTAACAAATAAAACAGAGATCGAAAAATAAAAAAAAATAATTATGTCTAAACACGCGTAAAGGTGGCTCTGATACCACTGTTGGAATATCGTGCACCGATTTTAACATTTAAAACAAACTTTATAAAATCAGCTTTACAATTGCGGAAGCGTTTACAAAAGAACACGATAATAAAGATCCGATCTTTTCCGACAGTGATCCGATTACACAATGTTTAGACAATAATAAATTAGATAAATAAACACAACCATAGGGTGTTTAGAATTTATACCATCGACGAATAACCGGATTATAACACTCGGGTACAAAGAATGTCACGCTAGATGACTTTAACCGAACTCGTCACACGATGTCACACCCCGTCGAAGGCGGAAACACGGAGTGGGACCGGTATATCGCATTGAACACAAGTACAAGAGAAACTAAAAGGAAAAATTGTGCAATACATTGAACCATACTACATGCTTCTAACAAAAGTACAAATACATGGAAAATCCTGAATCAATACCAAGTGTCTAAAATGTCTGACTACAACCAAAGGTACCCAATAATAATTCTTCATAAAAACAAGCCCTTTAGAGCTCGTTATCCCCATAACTGTTTACCTGAAAAGCATGTTTTGAAAACGGATCAACTATAAAAATAGTTGGTGAGCACGCAGGTTTTGCGACTCTATAAAAAGTAAGTAAATAAATTTCAAAATGTAATAGTAACCATCAGCAGATGATCAAGTACACGTGTTAAGATTTTAGTTACCCTGAGACACAATCAAAACCGTCAGACTAGTTGTTGCCCCTGTATCCAGGTGTCAAATGTGAACACCTACTATAGCTAATTATGCGCCCAAATGAGCCTACAAGTCTGGTTGGCGCGACCAACCCTGGGCGGGGGTGTCAACCCAAATAGTACTATACATAATTCCCATCAGCTATCCAAGCTAATTGATTGCGTTAAAGTGGGGACTTAATACATCCATAAGTAAACCCAGGTAACCCTAATCCCAAGTAACAACGTGTAGAGTGAAACAGCTTTTCCCCCATAAAACAGTAAAAATTGAAAAATGGGGCTGCGAAACTCACCTGAACAACGTCGGTGATAAGTGTGACATAGACAACAAAAACCACAAAGTACGGTTAACATCCAAATTCTATCAAAGGCCAGCAGCCAAATGCACGCAAAGTGTGGCTAGCAACTCAATGCTACCAAGGTACGGCTAAATCCGCAAGAGCCGCAAAAACAGGTGTCCTAACCGAGTCCTACTAACCAAGTAGACACGAAAAAATAGCATTTAGGACGCCTAAAGTATAAAATTGAGTCTACTACTCAAAAGTAGCTATGCAGTCGGTTGCATACCTAAAACCCGTGCATACGCGTACGAACTGTTAGAAATTGTAAAACCGGCTTTTATATAAAATCGTGACCTTAAAACCTTAAGTTTTAGATTTTAATAAAGAATATCAGTAGTTATAAATTCATATATAATAAAATCTCAAATCACGGTTTCGTTTGACCAAAAACGCGGTTACGCGCGTAAAGTAAGATTTACGGTTTAAAAATCCGATTCATCCGAAATTAGGGTTTTAGTGTGATTTTAGCACCCAATTTAAAAGTCCAAATTTTATATTTTTAATATGATAACACTTCTGTCCAAACTCTCATTAAGACTTTTATAAAAATATTTTTATACAAAAATTTCCAAAAATAGTAACTTTTTATAAAGTTTTAATGGACAATAATTCTAAAACCATATTTAGACATAAAATTAATACTTAAAACTTTCACCAATTGTTCATATACATAAATAAAAATTTCTGACCAATTTTCATAATTTTCCAATATCCAGATTATTTATTATGAATATAATATTATTAAATATTAACAAATTCGGGAAAAATAGTTAGAATTGTCCAAACTTCACCAAATATTTGTCAAATTAGTTTTAGGTCCATATGAGATTCTATTATAAGTTTCAAGTCTTAATGTTGCCCAGAAGTATATGATCCCAAATTCAATAGTTAAAACTTCATAAATACCAAACACCTACTTAGACAACTCCAATTTTTATGAATTTTGGACAGGAGTCATGTTTTATCATATACAAATTACTGACCAAATTCCAGAATTTTCCAATTCTCAGAGGTATTTTTCCTAATTTTCATGTATTAAAATTGTAGAAATTTTAACAAATAATCTATAAATAGTTTAGTTACCAAAACTTCCAGATCTCACTTTTTATATAAATACTACTTTTTAAAAATAAATTTGGAAGCTAAATCAAAAGTTTATAAAAATCCATCAAAACAATTGTTGTATAAAAATAAATATATTAGTTTCACGTGAATCGGGGTTGGGTTTATAACCTAATAGCCACTCAAAATATCAAATATCTCAATACTAAATATTTTCGGGTTCAATTCTCAACCAATGATTCATAAAACTATTCTAACATAAAATAAAATCTTAACGGGTAAAGTTTATACCTTTCGTATAAATGGTTCGCGTATGCGGAACCTCCCGTATTACGCATGCAATACGAACCAAAATCACCATTAGGATCGTTTTTATCTCCCGAGCATTTCCATATGCTCAAAATCGACATGCAATGCCGTTTGGATGGCCAGGCAACCCGATCAATTTCCTGTTTCGATCCTAGAAACTGTTACAATCCGTTCGTATTCAAAAATATAGTTCCAAACATCTGATCGGAATTTCCTTCGGTGAAAACATTCATATATGTGCTAAGAAACTACTGTCCAAAAATCCTCTCTAGCTCTCTCCACTTTCTCTCTCTAACTTCAACTCTGAATTGTGCAAATGAGAAAAGGAGATAGAGTTGGGGTATTTATAGCCCCCGTAGTCTCCGATCGCGTGTCGGTTTTTTTCGCTTAAACGAACCCGATAAAAATAGAGACGTTATTTTACCCAAAAATAACTTATTATAATTTATTATTTTCCTTCGAGTTCTTGCGTCTCGTAAATATATATCCTTTCGGATTTAAATTAAAATTTACGAAACCGTTCGACTCGGGTGTTAGCGCGTAAAAACCAGAACTTGATCAAATTTTTGACATTATAACACCCAAATAAATCTTGCTATTATTTTTCGTTCACTAACGAGTTCCTTTCGTTTGAAAGTATATTTTAACATAATAATACTATTATTATTATATGAACTCGTCGAACGCGGTGTTGACCTGAAAATTCGCGGTTGTCACATTCTCCCTCAGTTAACAGAATTTCGTCCCGAATTTCAACTGGTATAATAGTTGACAAGTTCTTTTTCGTAACTTGATTCATGTATGATCATCAAGGGAAATCTAGTTTCTTAGATACAGCATGGAGATTTGACAAATCGAGATCTAAGAATCATAGAGAGTAGGTTACACATAGAAAGGCTTAAAAGCAAATTGAATAATCATGAGAGAAAAATCCTTCGAATTCCAAAGAATCTATAGATCATTGTTTCACCGGATCAGTCAAAAAGGTACACTGCTGGTGTTATTTAGAAGATTAAGAATTCCGTCACAGGATTGATATACACAGGTATACAAAGATGGTATAAATCCGGAATGATATTATGATACAAAATCCCGGTGATTCAGTATCATTTTATGAGCAAGGAAAAGTATCATTCTGCTTGGTTCCATTAAGAAATACTATTATAAATAGTAACCATAAAATTATAGTATGAGAGGTGCTATTAAGATCCAAATAGTCGGTAGAATCACCACGACTCATTGGAATAAAAATGTATCACAGCGATGACAAATATCATAGGTTATAAAGGATGGTCGTATCATGTACTTAGAATACAGAGAGATAACACCTCGTTAAAATGAAACTTGTCGTCAATACGAACTTCCTTAGGTGGTATTACGGATTCATTGGCTAAACACTTTTTGAGACTCGATATACGATAAGCATCGTATATACCATTAAGCTCATGAGGTAGTTTCAGTTTGTACATAACAAGACCAATCAATTGATTATTACCAGCCTCAGCACATAACGAAATGGTGATCAACATTTGTTTCAAAACAGAGCTTCCAATGGTGCTCATTTAATGGTAGTGTGATCACTGTTAGTGTAAGGAAATCGGACCAAGGGTAAAAGAGTATCCAAATTACCACCAAATTTTATCACACAAGCCCTTAGCATATCCTCCAAGGTATGAATAGTTCGATCACTTAGATCGTCGGTTTTAGGATAGTAAGTGGTGCTCATATCTAAGCGCGTTCTCAAAGCTTTCTGTATTGTCTGCCAGAAATGGGATGTAAAGCGACTATCCCTATCGAAGATAAAGGAAACAGACACTCCATGCCTTGCTACAATTTCACTACTATACGGTCGAGCTAGCTTTTCTATCTAGAAGTCCTCTCGGATAAGTAGGAAATGTGCAGAGTCTGTCATTAATTAGTTAATAATGTCCCAAAATGAATCATAGCCGCCTAATGTTCTAGGCAGGCCTAGTAACGAAATCTATTGAAAATTGTTCTCACATCCACTGTGAAATCTCGGGTTGTTGTACCTTGTGATTGTCAGTAATAGTAGTTACTATCCAATAGTTGGTACATTGTTGCATCATAGGGCGATACAACATGGTTGGTGTGTATACGACATAACCATAAAAGTAGATACAAGGGAATTTTGAAAATCAACATAACAAAAGGACGAGATTCACACTTCTTGTACTAGAATTGAAGAGTGATGATTAGTCATTAGAGAATGAATTAATAACGAGAAATCCAAGCTTAAAGCTTTACAAAGCAAGTATAAAATGAGTACCAGTATGATTGTACCAAACTCGAGTCGTGAAACCGAAGATTAAGAAACAAAGGATATTATACTAGGATTCTGTCGAGATAAATTTGCTAAGAGTCAAATTTACTCAATCCTATCAAGTGTTATAGGAAATGAGTCATCATTATAAAATAGATGTCAGCGATGACCCGTGCTATGTAACCTCACCACAAAGCATTAGGATTCGGTACAAACTCGCATATTAGTCTCGATATAATATAACCATGTTTGGTGATTTTCAATTAAGGTTCATATACCTATTGTCAAAAGTTAGCAATGTGCTATATGATAATCGAGTCACCACAAGATCTAGATAGAGAAAATGACTAAAGATCTAGGACGATCTAATCAAGTAGATTAGTTAAAAGACTAGGTGCCAGTTCAATAGTTGGATATTGAATTGACTACCACCAGCAGTCGAATTTGGTTAACGGTCAGAAATGGAATTCTGATATTTTAACAAGAAGTCCATATTAAAAAGATGGTCTACTCCTCACATTGAGTCGTCCAAATTTGATAGGATAACATTAGACGTCTACATCTTTCTTGATGTGTATTGAAATGATTCGGAAGTCATCCGTTATTCATCTAGATGAGGAAATAAACAGTCACGTTGTGGAAATAATCTCATAAAAATAGTGTCCCCCGAAAATGATTATGAGCTTGCTAACCCACAAAATGGGTAGACTTTGATATAATATCATTGTCAATTTATCCTGGGGTTTGATTCTCATAAAGTAGACATCAGAAAATAGGATAGGATCAAGTAAAACTTCAAGAATTTGTCAAATGTGAGGACGTCATGCTCATAGGTCCCTTAAAGATAATGCAATCCCAAGCGGATCTTCAAGAGAGCAGATTCAACTATGATTCGTCCCTTGTTCCTCTTCCTGGTACCGTACAGCTTTAATCAGTTAAGAATCGTAGAACACAGAAATAAATTCAAAATTGCCCTCCTTTGATTTTAGGACACATCTTTCAAATGATAAGGTTTTCAAAATTCAACTTAGGTCCTCGCTTTCCATTAAAGTCGGTGAAAATGGACCATAAGATTTCAGTGTTTGTCCTTAGATCTCGCGTTGAAGAGGGTCGAATTGATTATCTGCCAATAACTGGTAGTACAGTATGCCTGCAACTTCCTTGTCTTTCGAACGGTATCACTATGACTTACCATTGTATTTCACCCATACTGGTTATAGCCTTAAAATCCTTTGCAAAAGGGTTTAAGCCATAAAGTTGATGGAATGTGTGTTTGAATGTTATAGATTCGTATTCCCTCAAGGCACGTGTTAAGAAGTCATTTTAAACAGTAGTTGCTCTAAGGCTTTATAATTACAGGAGACTGAGAATAAGGGATGCGTATACGTCTCTACATAGTTGGAGATCAGAGAGTCAAATGACCTTTGAGAGAGTGCAAGTACAAAAAGGATATGAGACTATCCTATTCGGATCTTAGGGATAGTGTACGCAGAGTAACAAATAGGGACAATCATCATAAATAGACTTTGAATGATGATTAATAAAATTTTTGATACACAAAGAATCATTTCAACATAAAGTTTCATTTTCTTAATCAAAATTGTTTTCAATTTTGTAATACCCGGAAACTTTCCGACTTCTATTTTAACTATTCCGGCAATTGTAACCGTTACTTTGATCAGTGGAATTATATGAGTATACATACATGCGTACATACATACCATTATTGCCATTATTTCAAGTTCATGAATGTGTTATCTCTATCTATCAATTACCTTTTTTTTATATCTATATATACCTACAATCGTACCAAAACGAACAATATAAACTTTACAAATAATGTTAGGAAGCTTCAGAGATTTAATTTGAGAAATGCATAAAACCCTTTTTCCATAAATTGTAATTTTTGATATTTAGTTACATCTTTCTGCGTGGTATAAAGTCCAAGGACTATTCCTGCATTTTTGCCAAACTTTAGCTGAACACGGTCGCGCCAGTGCATGAGCACGATCGCGCCGTGCACACGAGCACGGTCGCGCCTGGTGTGAGGCACGGTCGTGTCTACCTCCCAGACTTCGCGTGGAACGCGTCTGTCCGACGTTTCCGATGCCGTAACGTTCCAAAATCGATCCCAATCGTCGCGGAAACCGTTAACCAGACTTTTAAACCCACGATCTTCATTAATTCGAACCATTAAATCGCATTCATGCGTGACCGTCCACTAGCTTCTCGATCCAGTATAAATAGGACGCTAATTCTCTTTCTTAACACACCAATTCCAACCTAAGGAACTCCCTGAAGCTTTGCGCACCCGAATTCCATCGAAGGAGCCGTCTAGATCGCCGGAGATTGAGCCTCACCGCCGACGTCCTCTTTTTGTTCGAGCACCTCGAATTCGAAGTTTGTTTTGGTAACTATTCACACCCTTTGCTTCGTTTCAATACCTAGATCAAAAGCCCCATGATTCTAACTGTTTAAATCACACAGATTTGCCAAATTGCTTTCTGAAATATACAGACACGGTCATGATCATGTTCGAGCGCGGTCGTGCCTCGCCGAGCGCGGGCGTGCCCCGGACCTGACCTGGTCGTGCTTGCTAAGCCAGGCAAGGTCTTACCCTGATAACCTCATGCGCGGTCATGCCCTTCAGGTCGTGCTCTATGTTCTGACCTCGGTGACACCTTCTGGCCAACCACGGGCGCTCTCCTGGCCGGCACAGTCGCCCTAGCGCGGTCGTGCCTACCTTGAGCACGGTCGTGCTTGGGTTAAAAAATTTAATAAATTTTTATTTTAATTTTATATTTTTCTAAACAATGTTTAAATGGTTTATTATTACTTTTAAAACCCAGAAACAACCCGCGATCTCGGGTGTGATTTGTATAACTTATAAATTTCTCACTTTTAAATAGTATTATTTACAATGTTTTCAACCCGATGATCCTAATCGTGTATTATTTATTTTACGACACTGACTAATTTAACACTTAAAACCTTTTTACAAACCTTACTCGCTCCCGCGACTACTCGTTCCAAAACCCTTATCGTTCCGTAACTATCCGTGTTAACCGTTCCGTATTATGACGTATCTTACTATTTAGGGCAACGCTAGACCGGTTCACTCGCTCTCGCGCCCTAATCCCAGCTTAAATCACTTTATCAAGGTGAGTTCATAGCCCCCTTTCTCTTTACTATTGTTTACAAATACTCGGGGTGGAACATGTTTACTTACACTACTTACCAAATTCAATACCATATGTTCTCATGCTATTTACCATGTGCTATATGTCTTAAACTACTTGGTGACCATACTATGTGTTCATACCAGTACATTCATTAACCTGCTACCCAGGCCTAAGGTAGTACCTAACATGATCATTTATATGGGAATCCGATTCCAATTAACACGAACCTTGGCGGGTTTTGTGTATACCATATTACTATTTTTCCAAAACACAATCAGTGGGATTGTACTTACCAGTTTTCCATTTACTACGGATTGAATTGTATGCTTGGAACCTTGTATTGTTTTCACATGTATGCCTTAGTAATGCTTTGAACAATATTGAATTACAACTACTTTTACTCAACTTTTGTTTTGGTGTCAAAACCTATGTTACTCACCAACTACTTGTAGTTGACATTTACTCACATGTTTCAGGTGCACTAGTTTGAAGACTCTTCTTGCTCATCTAGGACTTGGACCTAGCTTAAATTAAATTGCTTTATGTTTGAACGTTTCATTTTCCTATGTAACGAATACTTTAATTTTCCATTAATAAATATTGTCATTATTAATAGACAATCATGTGCTTATGAACAACCGCGTCAGCCCCGGCGTATAATCCGCCGCCGGTCGGGGTGTGACAGATTGGTATCAGAGCCATGGTTATAGGGAATTAGGTTATTAGACACATGACCTAGACTATAACCTAGGAGTCCCAAACATGAGTTTAACTCGTGTCTTTCATTAGGAACTCCACTCTATGCTATACTTACCGACGTCTACTTTTTCTGACTACTTGATACAACTACATGAAGCATACTCTTAGACTTAAAGGTCTAATCCGCATAAATCTCTCAAGGTACGTAGGCTTTGACTAATGAATGAAAACTTGTGCAATCCGGAAGGGTGGATGCCTATATTCTGGGAGTTCTGTCTAGGAAAGCATTTCGTATAAATCCAAATAAACCGATGGACCAGTTATGCTTTCCTGGGAATTCTTGGAATGAGTGTCCACTTATAGGCTAAAGCATGACTTCTCAAACATTAGATGAACCTAAAGTACCTTGTTGATCAATGTGCCCATTAGGGTGCCATCCGTGTTTTACCTACTACCTTATGATTTGTTTACTTTTACATCTTACGAACTTACTGTTCATCCATTTGTAGAATGCCTCCCCGTCGTGAACGTAGAGGTAACCTCACCAACCGGATTATCCAACAAATGGCAACAATCCTGCCAACCATGGTTAACCAGCTAAACCAAAATGTTGCACCAAGGAACCCGGTGTGCACGTTCAAACATTTCAATTCCTGCAACCCCACTAAGTTCTTCGGGAACGAAGGAGCCACTGGACTTCTCCAATGGTTTGAAAGCATTGAGGGAACCTTCATCAATGCTGACTGTCCCGAGAACCTGAAAGTCCGTTATGCTACTAGTGTCTTCCAGAAGAGGGCACTCACCTGGTGGAACGGGGAGAAACGAAACCGAGGGATCGAAGTTGCTCTAGCTCTACCTTGGGCTGATGTTAAGACGCTCATGACTGATGAGTTCTGTCCCCGCAATGAGATCAAGAAGCTGGAAGCTGAGTTCTGGGATCTCAAGCAAGATGGTGGTGAAAGTCTTGCCTACACCACCCGTTTCCACGAGCTGAGCCTTTTAGTGCCCCATCTAGTTACCCCTCTCTCCCGTGCTATTGAGAAGTACATCAATGGCCTACCCATGCAGATTCAGGATACTGTGTTGGGTAGCAAACCAGTTACACTCGAAGAAGCCATCCATCTTGCTGCTGCCCTGTCTGACAACCATGTCAAGGCAGGAACTTTATCCAAAAAGGGTGCTAAGAAGACCCTTGAGAAATCTGCTGCTGAACCTACCAAGGAGACCAAACCTGAGTCTTCTTCCAACAACAGAAAGAGGAAAGGCAGAAACTTTGCCATTATTACACCTGCTACTCCTCTGAACCAAGTAGCCCCTGCTGCCGCTAACCCCATCAAGAAACCCTATGTAGGGACTCTACCCCTGTGCAACACTTGCCAACTCCATCATACCACCTACATGCCGTGTCGTCTATGTACCAACTGTGGACGCTCAGGGCATACGGCTAACATCTGCCGTAGCGCTCCGCGAGCTAACCAAGCCTATCCACCTGCTGTTCCTGTCCCTGCTCCTGCCGCTATTAACCAGGGTCGTGCTTGTTATGAGTGCGGTGACCCAAACCACTTCAGGAACCGTTGTCCTAGGTTGGTTATCGTGAACCAAGCCAACATGAACCAGGGCAATATGATTCAAGGGAATATGAACCAGGGGAATGTGAACCGGGGAAATGCGAATCAAGAGAATGCAAACCCCGCAGCCCGTGCACGTGCCTTTAACATCAACGCCAACGAAGCCCGAGCTGACAACAATGTGGTGAACGGTACGTACCTAATTAACCAACAATATGCTTCTATCCTATTCGATACTGGTTCCGATAGGAGTTTTGTGTCCTTCGAATTTGAACCACAACTTGTCATGAGTCGAGCTAAGTTAGATAAACCCTTTGATATCTTAGTAGCTGATGGATATTCTGTTTCATGTGACACCATCATTAGAAATTGTACCTTAAACCTGAACGACCATGACTTCTCGATTAATCTTATTCCTATTGCTCTCGGAGGTTTCGACATCATAGTAGGCATGGATTGGCTGAACAAACATCATGCTGAAGTCGTCTGCTTTGACAAGTACATTCGTATCCCTCTTGACTCGGGCGACATTCTGAAAGTTTATGGTGAGAAGCCGTCAAAGGGACTCAAGCTGATGTCTTGCACTACCGCACGAAAACACCTACGAAAGAAATGTGTAGTATTCTTGGCTCACATTGTAGAGCGGAAAGGAAAAGACAAGAGTCCTCAAGATATTCCTGTGATTAAAGACTTTCCCGAAGTATTTCCTGAAGACTTACCCGGTCTTCCTCCCGCACGTCAAGTTGAATTCCGTATTGACCTAGTGCCAGGAGCAAATCCCGTGGCCAAGTCACCTTATCGTCTTGCACCGTCAGAAATGCAAGAACTTTCAAGCCAACTTCGAGAACTTTCTGACAAAGGATTTATTCGTCCTAGTGTTTCTCCTTGGGGAGCACCCGTCTTATTTGTCAAGAAGAAAGATGGCTCGTTCCGAATGTGCATCGACTACCGGGAACTCAACAAACTTACCGTGAAGAACCGTTATCCACTTCCGAGGATTGATGATTTATTTGACCAACTTCAAGGCTCGACTTATTTCTCAAAAATTGATCTTCGTTCTGGTTACCACCAGTTACGAGTCCTTGAATCTGATATCCCCAAGACAGCTTTTCGTACAAGATACGGTCATTACGAGTTCATGGTTATGCCCTTTGGACTAACCAATGCACCCGCGGTATTCATGGATCTTATGAACCGCGTGTGTAAACCGTACTTGGACAAATTCGTGATCGTCTTCATTGACGATATCCTCATCTATTCAAAATCAAAAGCGGAGCATGAAGAACACTTGCGTTTGGTTTTAGACCTCTTGAAAAAGAAGCAGTTGTACGCTAAGTTCTCCAAATGTGAATTTTGGCTAAAGGAAGTCCAATTCTTGGGACACATAGTCAACGAGAAGGGTATTCACGTGGATCCCGCTAAGATTGAAGCGGTAAAGAACTGGCAAACTCCAAAGACCCCTACCGAAGTCCGCTCGTTTCTTGGGTTAGCGGGCTATTATCGTCGTTTCATAGCCAACTTTTCAAAGATCACGGTACCACTCACAGCCTTAACACACAAAGGCAAACCCTACGAGTGGGGACCAAAACAAGAGGAAGCCTTTCAAACCCTGAAGCAAAAATTGTGCGAGGCTCCTATCCTGACTCTTCCCGATGGAACCGAAGACTTTGTCGTCTACTGTGACGCTTCCCACTTAGGCCTTGGTTGTGTTCTTATGCAACGAGGCAAAGTGATCGCTTATGCGTCCCGACAACTTAAAATCCATGAGAAGAATTATACGACGCACGATCTCGAGTTGGGTGCGGTCGTATTCGCTCTCAAAATTTGGAGGCACTACTTGTATGGTACTAAGTGTGAGATCTTCACCGACCATAAGAGTCTCCAACACATTTTCAACCAGAAAGAACTCAACATGAGGCAAAGGCGTTGGGTTGAACTCCTAAATGACTACGATTGCAATATTCGTTACCATCCTGGTAAGGCGAATGTCGTAGCCGATGCTCTTAGTCATAAAGAACCTATCAAGATCCACAGCATTCGAATCCAAAATGACATTCAAACTCGCATCCTCGAAGCACAACATCTTTCCGTTACTGAAGGAAACATGTACAATGAAATGTCATGTGGTGCTGAACTTCAACTCGAAACCAAACCCAATGGATTACTTTACTTTCTGAATCGTATCTGGATTCCGGACCGTGACAATCTCCGTACCTTTGTCATGAACGAGGCTCACAAGACTCGTTATTCGGTGCATCCCGGTGCGGATAAGATGTACAAAGACCTTCGTACCCAATACTGGTGGCCTGGTATGAAAAAGGACATTGCACTATACGTGTCCAAGTGCCTTACTTGCTTGAAGGTTAAGGCCGAGCACCAGCGTCCATCTGGCTTACTTGAACAGCCCGAGATACCTGTGTGGAAATGGGAGTGTATTGCCATGGACTTCATAACCAAACTCCCGCACACATCCCGTGGTCATGATAGCATATGGGTGATTGTTGACCGTTTGACGAAATCTGCGCATTTCCTACCCATTCGTGAAGATTATCGAGTCGAGAAATTGGCTCGAATCTACATTGATGAAATTGTTAGTCATCACAGTGTACCCCTCAACATTATTTCTGACCGTGATGGACGATTCACTTCCCGCTTTTGGAAATCTTTACAATCAGCTTTGGGTACTCAACTGAATCTTAGTACGGCTTACCATCCGCAAACTGATGGTCAATCCGAACGAACGATTCAAACCCTCGAAGACATGCTTAGAGCCTGTGTCATCGACTTCAAGGGAAATTGGGACTTGCATCTACCCTTAGTCGAGTTCTCGTATAACAACAGTTACCACACGAGCATTGACATGGCCCCTTTCGAAGCACTTTATGGTCAAAAGTGCCGCTCGCCTATCTGTTGGACTGAGATCGGTGAAGCACAAATTACTGGTCCTGAACTTATCCAAGAAACTTCTGACAAAATCTTGTTGATCCGAGACAACCTTCTGGTAGCGAGGAGTCGGCAAAAGAGCTATGCCGACAAACGTCGAAAACCCTTAGAATTCCAAGTCGGCGATCTAGTTCTCCTCAAGGTATCCCCTTGGAAGGGAGTAGTTCGTTTTGGAAAGAAAGGAAAACTCGCACCTAGATTCGTAGGCCCTTTTAAAATCCTTGAAAGGATTGGGAAGGTAGCCTACAAATTAGAACTACCTGAAGAACTCAGCAACATCCATCCTACATTCCACGTTTCGAATCTGAAGAAATGTCTAGCTGACGAGAATCTCCAAATACCACTTGACGAGGTACACATCGACGAATCGATGCACTTCGTAGAGAAACCCGTGGAGATCATGGACCGCGAAGTTAAACAACTTAAGCGAAGCCGCATTCCAATTGTTAAAGTTCGGTGGGAATCCAAACGTGGTCCAGAGGTCACTTGGGAACGTGAGGATCAAATGAAAACCAAATACCCACACCTTTTTCCGGGACCCTCCTCTTAAGTAGGGGAGACTGTAATCCCCGGAAACTTTCCGACTTCTATTTTAACTATTCCGGCAATTGTAACCGTTACTTTGATCAGTGGAATTATATGAGTATACATACATGCGTACATACATACCATTATTGCCATTATTTCAAGTTCATGAATGTGTTATCTCTATCTATCAATTACTTTTTTTTATATCTATATATACCTACAATCGTACCAAAACGAACAATATAAACTTTACAAATAATGTTAGGAAGCTTCAGAGATTTAATTTGAGAAATGCATAAAACCCTTTTTCCATAAATTGTAATTTTTGATATTTAGTTACATCTTTTTGCGTGGTATAAAGTCCAAGGACTATTCCTGCATTTTTGCCAAACTTTAGCTGAACACGGTCGCGCCAGTGCATGAGCACGGTCGCGCTGTGCACACGAGCACGGTCGCACCTGGTGTGAGGCACGGTCGTGTCTACCTCCCAGACTTCGCGTGGAACGCGTCTGTCCGACGTTTCCGATGCCGTAACGTTCCAAAATCGATCCCAATCGTCGCGGAAACCGTTAACCAGACTTTTAAACCCACGATCTTCATTAATTCGAACCATTAAATCGCATTCATGCGTGACCGTCCACTAGCTTCTCGATCCAGTATAAATAGGACGCTAATTCTCTTTCTTAACACACCAATTCCAACCTAAGGAACTCCCTGAAGCTTTGCGCACCCGAATTCCATCGAAGGAGCCGTCTAGATCGCCGGAGATTGAGCCTCACCGCCGACGTCCTCTTTTTGTTCGAGCACCTCGAATTCGAAGTTTGTTTTGGTAACTATTCACACCCTTTGCTTCGTTTCAATACCTAGATCAAAAGCCCCATGATTCTAACTGTTTAAATCACACAGATTTGCCAAATTGCTTTCTGAAATATACAGACACGGTCATGATCATGTTCGAGCGCGGTCGTGCCTCGCCGAGCGCGGGCGTGCCCCGGACCTGACCTGGTCGTGCTTGCTAAGCCAGGCAAGGTCTTACCCTGATAACCTCAGGCGCGGTCGTGCCCTTCAGGTCGTGCTCTATGTTCTGACCTCGGTGACACCTTCTGGCCAACCACGGGCGCGCTCCTGGCCGGCACAGTCGCCCTAGCGCGGTCGTGCCTACCTTGAGCACGGTCGTGCTTGGGTTAAAAAATTTAATAAATTTTTATTTTAATTTTATATTTTTCTAAACAATGTTTAAATGGTTTATTATTACTTTTAAAACCCAGAAACAACCCGCGATCTCGGGTGTGATTTGTATAACTTATAAATTTCTCACTTTTAAATAGTATTATTTACAATGTTTTCAACCCGATGATCCTAATCGTGTATTATTTATTTTACGACACTGACTAATTTAGCACTTAAAACCTTTTTACAAACCTTACTCGCTCCCGCGACTACTCGTTCCAAAACCCTTATCGTTCCGTAACTATCCGTGTTAACCGTTCCGTATTATGACGTATCTTACTATTTAGGGCAACGCTAGACCGGTTCACTCGCTCTCGCGCCCTAATCCCAGCTTAAATCACTTTATCAAGGTGGGTTCATAGCCCCCTTTCTCTTTACTATTGTTTACAAATACTCGGGGTGGAACATGTTTACTTACACTACTTACCAAATTCAATACCATATGTTCTCATGCTATTTACCATGTGCTATATGTCTTAAACTACTTGGTGACCATTGATGTGTTATTATTTACACATCTTTTTGGCACAAAACTTCGCTCATTTAATGATCAATTCTTGGTTATATTCAATGTTTAGACACTTATTTGCTTCATTTCCTGTTTTATAGGTTTTTGTGAAGCTTGGTGAACAAACTAGAAGATTCCAGGATAAAAAGGAAAGTTTTTAGGGTTTCTGTGATAGAGGCACGGTCGTGCCCCTAATTGGCACGGTCGTGCCTAACTTGCAAACCCTAAGCACAGTCGCGCCCCGTACCTGGCACGACCGCGCCAAGCCAAAAGGCAAGGCACAACCGTGCCCTGCCTCCACACGGTCGCGGGAACACCCGTGAGTCTGACACCTCGAAGCAAGAGACCCAATGGAAGCTCCGGATCGGTCAACACTCTGTCACACGGTCGCGGCAAGACCTAGACGCGACCGCGCCTTTGCACTTGGCACGGTCGTGCCCTCTCTCTTGGCACGGTCGTGCCTCCCTTTTTCTATTTAAACAGAACTTAAACTCTCACTCAGACATCAAGCAACCAGGGGAGAAAGTCTACTGTTCCAGCTCGTATTTCCCTTGTTCCAGCCATATTTCAAGATTCTTGGAGAGGATACAACACCAAGAGGATCACCATACATCAGCAACAACATCTAGGCTTGGAGGAGTGGTTTGATTCTTGTTTTCATATCATGTTTCACACTATTTTTCCCTGCTTATTTGTAATTTTGGTGCTCATGATGAGCTAAAACTCTTGTTCAC
Organism: Smallanthus sonchifolius; assembly: GCA_023525975.1. Classification (NCBI taxonomy): domain Eukaryota; kingdom Viridiplantae; phylum Streptophyta; class Magnoliopsida; order Asterales; family Asteraceae; genus Smallanthus; species Smallanthus sonchifolius. Next base: position 58,229,684 of record CM042028.1, read on the forward strand.
TTTGGTTTAGATGAAGTTTAGATACATTTGACAACATTCATGGATTATTGGCAATTATTGTGTTAATGTTATGACAATCGTATGATTATTCTTTGATGAAATTATGTATTCAAGTATTTTGAGTTGTTTACAAGACTTGTATTTGTGTATGCCATATTATGTTGGAAAACTTGTGGTTTATGCTTATATTCATGGATTGGTGTATGTAATTATACTAGTTTATGGCTTTTGACTAGGAATGGTGAATGAAGTCTTGTTTATGAATCATTATATTTGTATGTGTATCCTTATGCTTATGTTTGGAAAGATAAAGTGTTTGTTAGAATGTTTCATGCTTAGTTTTATGTTTATCTAGGAATTGTTGACACATTCTCCTAATTTATATAATCTTTACATGAACATTGTATGTTGAAGAAATGCATATTGTTGTCTAATTTAATCAACTTGAGGTGGGTAGTGTGTTGTTCATATTATCTTTCCAACTAGTTGTTGGACTAGCGTACCTTAATCGGAAACTAGTTTAATCTTTATAAACATTAACATGATTGTTAAACACGTGAGCTTCATTGTATGATTTTAGGTGGTTAGTTTGTATAATTCATGCTAGCTTTCCGAATAGTCATTTGATTAGATATCTTTGACAAGAGTTTAGTCAATTTATGTTTCGTGTGATTGCCATGTTCCCATGAGTGTATTGGATGTATTCTAGATGGATTCGACACCGAAGTGATATTTTCTCCCTAATCGTTTGAATTGTGACCTTAGCTTAGTTTTCATACATTTGCATGTTAGTTAATTAAACAAAACTCTTCAAAATATCTTTATACCCTCACTTGATTAGATTTTAATTCCAGTTTATTATCGCATTCCACCGTGTCCACGGATTGATATCCGGTTCTTACCTTTACTATATTGCTATCCAACGGGTACACTGCCCGATGTGTGTGTGATTAGTTTTTGGTGAAAACCCCTTTTAAAACTCATATTGTGTGAAAATTCTTTATTAAAATATATATATAGTTTACACGCATCAAGTTTTTGGCGCCGTTTCCGGGGACACGGTTTTGCGAGAACGATTGGAATTAATTTTTAGTCATTTAGTATATATATATTTTTGTGAATATCATGTTTTTCTTGTTGTTATTTGCGATTTTGTGTGCATAGATATTTTTCGCATTTTACTTGTTATTTTTAGCTTCATTTATATATATATATATATATATCTTGGTTTTTATCCCATTTTATTTCTTTTATTTTTATTTTATTTTTATTTTTATTTTTATTTTTGTCTAACTTGTGTTTTTTGTGTCCTAGGTTCGCGTATTTAAATCTAACTTGTCGTGCAGATCGTGTATATTCTCAACTCCCGTCGAGGAGGTTCCTGAGCCGTCTTCCGAGCTGGAGCGTGATCTTCATCGTATATTGCGAGCCCGTTCCCGATTTGTGGCCCGGTTACTCGAGTTTGACGAGGTTGTTGTTGACGAGATAGAGGAGATGGCGAACGAGGATGCGGGTCGGACGCTTTCGGATTTTGGCAAACCAACGCTTGAGGGTTTGGAGTCGAGCATCAACAGGCCGACGGTTGGAGCACATCAGTTCGAGATCAAATCCAGCATTATACAGATGGTGCAGAACATGTGTTAGTTCGATGGCAAGGATCACGAGGATCCTAATACTCATTTGGCCGGTTTCTTAGAGATTTGCGCCACTTTCAAAATTCGTGACGCTACCGATGATGCTATTCGGCTCCGGTTATTCCTGTTTTCCTTACGGGATCGAGCCAAGGCTTGGTTACTGTCACTTCCCCCTAGGTCCATTAGTACTTGGGACCAGATGGCTGCTAAATTCTTAGAAAAGTACTTCCCTCCGGAGAAAACATCAAAGTTGAGGGCTAGGATTCTTTCTTTCCAGCAGGACGACGGGGAGACGATCTATGAGGCGTGGGAGAGGTTCAAGGAACTGATGAGGAAGGTTCCCCACCATGGATTGTTGAAGTGGCAGCAGTGTGAGACCTTCTACAATGGTCTAGAGATGAGCAAGAAGCAGCTGATTGATGCATACGCGGGTGGAGACATTGGAACGAAGACACCCCAGGAGGCGTATGACTTGCTAGAGAAGGTAGCATCGAAGAGCTACACTCAGCATACTTCACGAGCGAGATCTCAGAGGCAGGGTGTCCATCAAGTGGATGGAATTACCTCTTTAGCTGCCCAGGTGGAAGCACTTTCCACCAAGATTGATCAGATGCACGTCCACAAGGCCCGGTCCTTGTGTGAGTTTTGTGGTGGGGCGCATCCCACGAGTGCTTGTCAGGTTGGGGATCAGGGGGCCCACGAGCAGGTTGATTTCATGTCTAACCAGAATCGTCCCCAGAATAATCCCTACAGCAACACATATAATCCGGGGTGGAGGAATCACCCGAATTTCAGTTGGAAGTCTGGAAACAATAGCCAGCAACCACCCGGATTCACTCAGCGCCCCCCATTCCAGCATCAGTCTCACCAGTCTCAGGGACAGAGTTCCCAGTTCCGACCTCAGCAGGGCCAGTTTCAAGGCCAAGGTTCTAGCAGCGGTCCACCACCCGCTCCTGAGGGTAAATCCAGTTTGGAGGACATGGTTGCACGGCTACTTGCCAACTCGGAGAGTCAGAATCAGTTGGCAGAGAAGCAGAACCGTTACATGGAGGAGCGTTTTCACACGCATGAGACTGAGTTGAGGAATCAGAAAGCTTCGATCCAGACCATAGAGAACCAGGTCGGGCAGATCGCGAAGCTTCTTTCTGAGAGACCGCCAGGTGGCCTGCCTAGCAACACTGAGCCTAATCCTAAGGCTCATGTGAAGGCCATTACTACAAGGAGCGGTAGAGGCACAGGACCGGATCCGTAGGTCCCTGTGCATGAGTCATCCGAGGAGGAGGTTGTGATTGAGATTCCGGATGAGACACCGCCGAGGGGTAAACCGGCGAGCACATCACACCCTCGCGAGCCTGTGAGAGATTACATTCCCGCCGTTCCATACCCAGGCAGATTGAAGAAACAGAAGATGGAGGAGCAGTATGGTAAGTTTCTAGGGTTGTTTAAGCAGTTGCATATCAACTTGCCATTTATGGAGGCTCTAGCTCAGATGCCTAGGTATGCGAGATTTTTGAAGGATATCCTCACGAATAAGAGGAAATTGGAGGAGTTGTCTCAGGTGACGCTGAATGAGGAATGTTTGGTGGTGATTCAGAACAAGCTACCGGAGAAGAGACGAGATCCGGGGAGTTACCATCCCCTGTTTGATAGGTAGCTTGTCGGTTAGCAACGCCTTAGCTGACCTTGGTGCTAGCATTAACCTCATGCCATATGCGGTCTTTGCTAAGCTTGAGTTGGGAGAACCTGCACCAACACGCATGAGTATCCAGCTGGCCGATCGTTCGGTCAAGTATCCGCGAGGGATAGTGGAGAATATGTTGGTTAAGGTTGATCGTTTTGTGTTTCCTGTAGACTTTGTGATTCTGGACATGGATGAGGACAAGAATGTCCCTATTATTCTAGGTCGACCGTTCCTGGCCACCGCCAAGGCCCTGATTGATGTGTATTCAGGGAGGCTTACATTGAGGGTAGATGAAGAGGAGGTAACCTTTGATGTTGGGAGATCCATGCAGCACATCCAGAATCAGGATGATTCACTCTACTTTGTTGAGACTGTTTATTCTTGCGTGAGTGATCATCTCCAGGATACAGCTGAGGAGGAGTCCCTGAACACCCAGATTGTAGGGGGGAGACGATTGATCCAATTGGTGAGGATTAGTTTGATGAGAAGTGGCATAGCCAGGAGAGCTATGAGTTTCCCCAGTGTTTAGCGGTTTTCGTAATGGTTGATAGAGAGTCTGAGCCGATTGAGCGGCCTTCTGTTGAGGACCCACCACCTGTTGAGCTTAAGGAGCTCCCAAGCCATTTGGAGTATGCCTTTTTAGATGGTGAGTCTCGATTACCTGTCATTATCGCCTCTGATTTGACGAGTGATGAGAAGGAGAGGCTATTAGAGGTGCTGAAGCAGCACAAGCAGGCTATTGCATGGAGGATTATGGACATTAAGGGAATTAATCCCTCTTTCTGTACCCATAAGATCCTTATGGAGGATGACTACAGGCCCGCTGTGCAGCACCAGAGGAGGTTGAACCCGAACATGCAGGAGGTAGTGAAGAAGGAGGTGATTAAGTTACTTGATGCAGGTTTGATTTATCCCATCTCCGATTCACCTTGGGTTAGCCCGGTTCAGGTTGTCCCTAAGAAGGGAGGCATGACTGTTATCACCAACGAGAGGAATGAGCTGATTCCTACTCGTACAGTCACAGGTTGGAGAGTTTGCATCGATTACCGCAAACTCAATGATGCTACTCGGAAGGATCACTTCCCCCTCCCGTTCATTGATCAGATGTTGGAGAGACTAGCGGGGAAGATGTTCTATTGTTTCCTGGATGGCTTCTCTGGCTACTTCCAGATCCCGATCGCTCCTGAGGACCAGGAGAAGACGACATTCACATGTCCCTATGGCACATTTGCTTATCGGCGGATGCCCTTTGGATTGTGTAATGCTCCGGCCACTTTCCAGCGTTGCATGGTGGCCATTTTCCATGATATGATTGAGGACTCCATGGAGGTTTTCATGGATGACTTTTCTGTGTTTGGGAGTTCCTTTGATCATTGCCTCGGGAATCTTGAGAGGATGTTGGCCAGATGCAGAGAGGCCAATCTAGTGTTGAACTGGGAGAAATGCCACTTCATGGTGAAGGAGGGCATTGTGCTTGGGCACAAGGTTTCACGCGCGGGGATTGAGGTTGATAGAGCCAAGATTGATACCATATCTAAGCTGCCCCCGCCGACTTCCATGAAATCTATTCGTAGATTCCTTGGTCACGCGGGCTTTTACAGACGCTTTATTAAAGATTTTTCTAAGATTGCCCGACCGATGACCCAGCTTCTTGAGAAGGAAGCCCAGTTCGTGTTTTCTGACGAATGCCTTAGTGCATTCAATTTGTTGAAGGAGAAGTTGGTGAATGCCCCTATCATGGTAGCTCCTGATTGGAAGTTGCCAATTGAGATCATGTGTGACGCGAGCGACTTCGCTGTTGGGGCGGTCGTAGGACAGAGGAGAGAGAAGCAGTTTCACCCGATTTATCATGCGAGCAAGACGCTCAATGACGCACAGGAGCACTACACCACGACGGAGAAAGAGCTCCTAGCCGTTGTCTTCGCTTTCGATAAATTCCGGTCTTATCTCGTCCTATCGAGGACCATTGTATTCACTGACCATGCAGCTCTTCGGCACCTGTTCAGCAAACAGGATGCCAAACCCCGACTGATCCGGTGGGTTTTGCTGCTTCAGGAGTTTGACATTGAGATCCACGATAAGAAGGGTGCGGAGAATGTCACAGCGGACCACTTATCCCGTCTTGAGTGCTCAGCTTCATCTGAACTTGTGGCGTCATCCATAAATGACAATTTTCCCCACGAGTTTCTCATGCACATCCAGACACAGGATGAGGGGTGTCCATGGTTTGCTGATTTTGCAAACTTTCTTGCTAGTGGGATCGTGATTAAGGGCTTAACGCATCAGCAGAAGCGAAAGTTCTTTGTGGATGTGAAGCACTATCTTTGGGAGGATCCCTATTTATTTCGAGTCGGGGCTGATCAGATCATGCGCATGTGTGTGTTCGGAGATGAGGCACGTCAGGTGCTTAGACACTGCCACGAGGGCCCGACAGGCGGACACCATGGAGCTACCTTGACCGCGAAGAAGGTCTTTGACGCCGGTTTTTTCTGGCCTACCATCTTCCGGGATGCTCATGAGATGATCCGAGCTTGTGATGCTTGCCAGAGGGCGAGCAACATCTCATCTAGGAATGAGATGCCCCAGAACAGCATCCAGATTTGTGAGATTTTTGATGTTTGGGGTATTGACTTTATGGGACCTTTCCCAGCTTCTCGTGGCAACCGGTATATCCTAGTCGCTGTTGACAATGTTTCTAAGTGGGCCGAGGCTCAAGCCTTGCCTACTAATGATGCTAGGGTGGTTGTTCAATTTCTGAAGAAGCTATTCTCTCGCTTTGGTGCCCCCAAAGCCCTTATTAGTGACCGTGGGACCCACTTCTGCAACTCCCAGTTGGAGAAGGCATTATCACGATATGGTGTGAACCATAGATTCTCCACAGCCTACCATCCACAGACCAGCGGACAGGTAGAGGTCACGAACCAGGGCATAAAGCGGATTCTTGAGAAGACGGTTGGTCAGAACCGTAAGGATTGGTCGGACAGGTTAGATGATGCACTTTGGGCCTTCCGGACTGCGTATAAGACGCCTATTGGTACCACACCATTTAGGTTGATCTATGGAAAGGCGTGTCATCTTCCGGTGGAGTTAGAGCACAAGGCTTATTGGGCATTGAAGGCGGTGAATCTTGACTTGGTGAGCGCGGGTGAGAACCGGTTCACTCAGATTCATGAGCTTGATGAGTTGAGAAATCAAGCCTATGCAAACTCCGCGATTTACAAGGAGCGCACTAAGAGTTTACATGACCGACGCTTGAAGGACAAGAAGGAATTCCGAGTGGGTGGTCGTGTGTTGCTATACAACTCTAGGTTGCGTTTGTTTCCCGGGAAGTTGAAGTCCCGATGGACGGGTCCTTACAAAGTTAAGGAGGTGTTTCCTTATGGGACCGTCGAGATTGAACATGAAGATGGGAGGATCTTCAAGGTCAACGGTCATCGTCTTAAGCCATATATCGACGGACCGGTTGACCCGGAATTGGAGGTAGTAGACCTCCACCCCAAGGACAAATGAATTCAGGGACTTGAGTCTAGCTAACGACTCGTTAATAAACTTAGCCTGTTTTGGTAATAATTCTTAGATTTTGTTTCTATGTTTATTTTCCTATTTTTATTAATTTTTAGGATTTTACCATTTATTTTTGAGTTTAGGTATTCGGAGCGTATTTTGGATCGAGCGGATTTGAGTTGATGATTGGAATATCACAGGTACGTCTTCTGAATTTTTAGAAATTTTAGTTTGGAAGAATCGCAGTCGGGTTTTGGTACAAGCTGCATAAAAAATCAGGGTTTTCTGTCTGCTGGGCAAGAGACACGATCGTGCCTCCCTATAGGCGCGGTCGTGCCTCTAAACTTGGCGCGGTCATGCCTAAGCACTTGGCGTGGTCGTGCCTCAGTAATTGGGGGCCGGTTTAAATTAGTTTTTCAAACGACAGACCATTCACACCCCCCCCCATACCTCCCAGCAGACGATTGCCCCTCCCCCTCGGCGATTTTCTTCCCGTCACCATTTCCGGTCTACCCCTTCAATTCTTCGATTTAAGGTACGCCCCGAACCCCCTTTTCTCTCGATTATCGCAATTATAAACCTAGTTTATTTTTTCTTTCGTCTTAATTTTGTCGATTTTTAGATGTTTAAGGATGTAAATACGTAGAACTAGGTCCTATTTGCTTCCTGGGTTGGTTTTGTATGAAAGCCCCTTCATAAAACGTGTCTAATTGGTGAAATTTGAAACTGGAAAACCCTAAAATGGGTTGAGCATGGTCGCGCTCATGACCAGGCGCGGTCGTGCTCGGCTTTTAAAAGCCCAGGAAAGCTTGGTTTGGTTAGGCGCGACCATGCCTCTGTCGAGCGCGGTCGTGCCTCTTGAATTTGGCCTTAGCGCGGTCGTGTCTCGCACCTGGAGCGACCGTGTCTGTCGAGATTTTGTGCCCGTGGTCGCCCACAGCGCGACCGTGGGGCATGGATTATGGCCTTGGCGCGGTCGTGCCCCTTCCTAGGCGCGACCGTGCCCCTTCATAATTAGGTCAGAAACTTCATAACTTCAGTTTAGCGTCTTCATAACTGTTGTGATTTTAATTTTGTTGTCGTGCAGATGGAAGGCAACAGGGATCACCCATACTTGGAGTTCGATCTCAACGAGCACGAGTACGAGGCTCGTCTGGATGTTTTGTGGCCCCGCCGAGGCCGGATTTTAGCCGCTCGTCGTTTGGAGCCGGCCGCCATAGATGCCATCGGTCAGCGGGACCGATGGAATGATCTTGTCACCGCCCCCTGGCGCCGCTTGTTCAGGTTCCATGCTATCCAGTATATAGAGCTTGTGATGGAGTTTTTCTCCACATATGAGTTAGATTATCCTTGCTTAGACCTAGAACAGCCCGAGACGATTAGGTTTAGGTTAGGTGGGGAGTGGCGAGTGATGTCGGTTGCCCGATTTGGGAGATTGTTAGGATTGTACACTCGCCAGGAGCTTCAGACTGAGTTGTTTACCGACGGTACCACCGAGTTCCCTACAGAGGAGGATAAGGACCGGTTTTGGCATGAGTTTGGTTTTGGGATTTACGATCCGAGTTTGACCAAGGCTTCGAGCCTTCGGGATCCGCTACACCGTGTTCTTCATCGCTACATTGTTTATTCCATATATGGGCAAGGGCAGGGAGAGACGGTAGTGAATTTGAGGGAGTTATTCTATCTGTTTTGCCTTGTACGCCCGCGCACTTGCAATCTTGCGCACTCTATCGCAGGGTACTTGGTGAACAGCTCGGGGCGCGATGTTACCAGCGCCATCTGTGGAGGTCACTTTGTGACCAAGTTGGCGAGGCACTTTCAGCTGCTTACCGACGATTTGATAGGGGACCTGACCCCTGTGGCCGTGACCGTCGTGATGACCGTGCAGACACTCAGAAACATGCGCGTAGCTCGTCGAGGCGCAGGAGGGATTAGATTGGTTGACAGATGGGGACGGGTATGGGATCCAGATGTTATCTAGGCCGAGGCCGAGGCTATTGCCGCCGCCCATCAGGCACACGCAGCTCAGTAGGAGCAGGAGCACCACGAGCATCATGTCGAGGATCCAGTTGTTCCTCCTCCTCCTCCGCCTCCGCCGCCACCACCGCCTTCGGTTGTCGTCCCGCACGACCTATTCATGCGTTACTGGGCCTGGCAGTATGAGGTCCAGTGCGCCGCTGCTGCTGCTGGCGGGGCGCCATACGTGGTTCCCCTTCCATTCTTCATGCAGCCAGAGCAGCAGCCTGATCAGCCACCACCATCACCACCGCATCATCAGTCACCACCACCATCACCACCAGCAGCAGGAGGCGTGGGTGGCGGGGCCGCCGATATTGACCTTGAGGGCATGCAGTGGGAGTAGTACCTCCCATTGCCTTTTGGTAGCATTTTTTTTGTGAGTTGTACTTTTGTTGTCTTGTACAAACTCTTGTATCGCGCTACGGCGTTTATGTTGTACTTTTGTTTCTTGTACTTTTGTTTCCCTGTATTTTTGTTTCCCTGTACTGTTGTCTGTTTTTACATTCATGTTCATATTTTGGCTTGATGTTACTGATCTGTTTGATGTTGTTAGTCTTGTTAGATCTTGGAATTGTGGAACTACATGGAACTACGTGGAACGTCATTATTGTGGGTTGGACTTTTGCGTGTACCATATTCGACACGAGGGAAGTCTCAGTTATCCCTTCACACTTTATTGCATTGCATTCCATTTTGCTTTGCATGTTTTTGTATACATTGTGGGCAATGTATGTTTCTAAGTGTGGGGTTGGGTGTTCATTCTTTGCTTTACATTATTTTTTGTTGTACATTGAGGGCAATGTACAATTCTAAGTGTAGGGTGGGATTGTATTCGCGCGTTGTTTGTCCTTTTAGCATTTTATCAATTCATTTTTTGCAAAATATTCCTTCATATTTTTTATTGGCACTAAATTAAAAGTTAACCGTTTAGCATTCACAGTTTTTAGTAAATACTAGAGGTTTGATTTTTCGAAAGCAATTGAGATAGAAATTCCATTGAGTCAAACCCAATTTTTTTGTGATAACCATGAGTTTCAGTAGGCTAAACGAATGAATTGCATGTAACCTTTTGCTTACAACCATTCCTTTCCGTTTCCGTGAGTTTATTTTTGAGCCTTGATAGCTTTAGACATTGTTTGCTCTCGTTTTTGCGGATTTGAGTGTGCCGGATGTTTCATGCTTGTTAGAACTTGCTTTTAGTATACATTTCGAAATCATGAACATAAATATTGCATAAAAATGATTGAGGCATTAGGATAAACCACTTTGTTAGCCTTTTATCTTTGTTTTCCCTTACCCGAACACATCCACTAGTTAACCACGTTGAGCCTATCCCATGTTCTTTCTTTATTACCCACATTACACAGCCATTAAACCTTCATTAGCCTTTTTACTTATTTATTTTTATTTTTCACCCGTGTTAGAAATCCGGTCGGCTAATGTTAATTTTATAGCTTTTACTTTGTTGTAATCTTCAAATTCTTGAGAAGTTTTTAGCTAAGGAAAGATGCATATTGACTTAGTTCACTTCAAAAGAAAAGAAATATTCAAAAAAAAAAAAAAATCACCAAAATCAGGTGAAATATAGTCGATTAGAGCAATTTTGTGAGCAAAGATGAAAAGAATTCGGTTGTTAGCTCTTATCTATATACGGAAGTATTAGTTAGTTTATTCTTCATGTTAGAAGTGTTTTAGTTTTTGAATTAGCATAACCGCCGGGTTTTTAGCCATTTAGCCACTTTTAACTTCCATTTCCTTACCCTTAACCATTACCAAGTTACAACCCGTTTAAAGCCCTCTTGATTTATGCTTTGTTTCATGTTAATTGATAGAGATTTGATCTTTTAGCAAGCTTATGATTTATGCATGTTAATTGTCTTGGCATTTGAGTGTTCTATACATACACCATTACTTGTATGATCATATATATTCCCGAGTGTGTGTGAACATTGTGAGAAGCATAAAGTTGCATGCTAATGATTTCCTAGGCATATTCATTTGCTCAATTGGTTGTTACTTCATTGGGGCTCATTGGGTTTCATTTAGTCAATTTTGCATTTCTTGGAAATCTTATCAAACCTTTATAAGTTTATTAATGCTTACGGTTTTCCCGATTTGATCCATAGTGTCATTGGAAGTTTTGTTTCATTTTGATTTCTTGCTTGAGGACAAGCAATGTTCAAGTGTGGGGTTGTTTGATGTGTTATTATTTACACATCTTTTTGGCACAAAACTTCGCTCATTTAATGATCAATTCTTGGTTATATTCAATGTTTAGACACTTATTTGCTTCATTTCCTGTTTTATAGGTTTTTGTGAAGCTTGGTGAACAAACTAGAAGATTCCAGGATAAAAAGGAAAGTTTTTAGGGTTTCTGTGATAGAGGCACGGTCGTGCCCCTAATTGGCACGGTCGTGCCTAACTTGCAAACCCTAAGCACGGTCGCGCCCCGTACCTGGCACGACCGCGCCAAGCCAAAAGGCAAGGCACAACCGTGCCCTGCCTCCACACGGTCGCGGGAACACCCGTGAGTCTGACACCTCGAAGCAAGAGACCCAATGGAAGCTCCGGATCGGTCAACACTCTGTCACACGGTCGCGGCAAGACCTAGACGCGACCGCGCCTTTGCACTTGGCACGGTCGTGCCCTCTCTCTTGGCACGGTCGTGCCTCCCTTTTTCTATTTAAACAGAACTTAAACTCTCACTCAGACATCAAGCAACCAGGGGAGAAAGTCTACTGTTCCAGCTCGTATTTCCCTTGTTCCAGCCATATTTCAAGATTCTTGGAGAGGATACAACACCAAGAGGATCACCATACATCAACAACAACATCTAGGCTTGGAGGAGTGGTTTGATTCTTGTTTTCATATCATGTTTCACACTATTTTTCCCTGCTTATTTGTAATTTTGGTGCTCATGATGAGCTAAAACTCTTGTTCACTTTGGTTTAGATGAAGTTTAGATACATTTGACAACATTCATGGATTATTGGCAATTATTGTGTTAATGTTATGACAATCGTATGATTATTCTTTGATGAAATTATGTATTCAAGTATTTTGAGTTGTTTACAAGACTTGTATTTGTGTATGCCATATTATGTTGGAAAACTTGTGGTTTATGCTTATATTCATGGATTGGTGTATGTAATTATACTAGTTTATGGCTTTTGACTAGGAATGGTGAATGAAGTCTTGTTTATGAATCATTATATTTGTATGTGTATCCTTATGCTTATGTTTGGAAAGATAAAGTGTTTGTTAGAATGTTTCATGCTTAGTTTTATGTTTATCTAGGAATTGTTGACACATTCTCCTAATTTATATAATCTTTACATGAACATTGTATGTTGAAGAAATGCATATTGTTGTCTAATTTAATCAACTTGAGGTGGGTAGTGTGTTGTTCATATTATCTTTCCAACTAGTTGTTGGACTAGCGTACCTTAATCGGAAACTAGTTTAATCTTTATAAGCATTAACATGATTGTTAAACACGTGAACTTCATTGTATGATTTTAGGTGGTTAGTTTGTATAATTCATGCTAGCTTTTCGAATAGTCATTTGATTAGATATCTTTGACAAGAGTTTAGTCAATTTATGTTTCGTGTGATTGCCATGTTCCCATGAGTGTATTGGATGTATTCTAGATGGATTCGACACCGAAGTGATATTTTCTCCCTAATCGTTTGAATTGTGACCTTAGCTTAGTTTTCATACATTTGCATGTTAGTTAATTAAACAAAACTCTTCAAAATATCTTTATACCCTCACTTGATTAGATTTTAATTCCAGTTTATTATCGCATTCCACCGTGTCCACGGATTGATATCCGGTTCTTACCTTTACTATATTGCTATCCGACGGGTACACTGCCCGATGTGTGTGTGATTAGTTTTTGGTGAAAACCCCTTTTAAAACTCATATTGTGTGAAAATTCTTTATTAAAATATATATATAGTTTACACGCATCAACCATACTATGTGTTCATACCAGTACATTCATTAACCTGCTACCCAGGCCTAAGGTAGTACCTAACATGATCATTTATATGGGAATCCGATTCCAATTAACACGAACCTTGGCGGGTTTTGTGTATACCATATTACTATTTTTCCAAAACACAATCAGTGGGATTGTACTTACCAGTTTTCCATTTACTACGGATTGAATTGTACGCTTGGAACCTTGTATTGTTTTCACATGTATGCCTTAGTAATGCTTTGAACAATATTGAATTACAACTACTTTTACTCAACTTTTGTTTTGGTGTCAAAACCTATGTTACTCACCAACTACTTGTAGTTGACATTTACTCACATGTTTCAGGTGCACTAGTTTGAAGACTCTGCTTGCTCATCTAGGACTTGGACCTAGCTTAAATTAATTTGCTTTATGTTTGAACGTTTCATTTTCCTATGTAACGAATACTTTAATTTTCCATTAATAAATATTGTCATTATTAATAGACAATCATGTGCTTATGAACAACCGCGTCAGCCCCGGCGTATAATCCGCCGCCGGTCGGAGTGTGACAGATTTGGCATCGAAGCACCATGAGAAATCAAGATTTGCAAAACATACGTAGCAATGTTCACAAAAAAGGGCATTAGTTTCATACTAAGCCATAGCTATCCCAAAATAAAAGTTTTTGTAAATCCAACCAAAAGAATCCTGAGCACAAGCCGCTCAGTGACCATAGTAGAAATACAAATGATAGAAATAAGCACGAAAATGAACGTCGTAAAGATGGCTCATCCAAAATAAACAAGTTTCTCAAGTTAGGTTTCCACAGTATGAGCGTCGCGGTTAAGAGAATCAAGATTGAGTGTACCAAATTACCATAGTGAGTGCATAGCACTTGTAATGGAAATTTCAAGTAGGTTTAAAACTAAATTATTAAGAATATTTATCAGGAGTATAGTGAGAATGACAAACACCGAAATGAGGATTTATACGAACGATCGTATAGAAAGGTTATATTGTCTAAGAAAAGAAGCTATATTTCTTTAAGGAATTTCTCCATCCTATTGTTACTCCATCGATGTTAGAGTAAGTTTGGATTATAAGATAAAATACGAGATTATGCCGAGACCTCCGATGATAGTCGTATGCTTACTACAAGTGTCGAGCGTTGTAAAGTCCCATACTGAATTTACGTGGCCAGTAAAATCTCAAGGGATATGATTTAACAAGTAAAATAGATGAGAGAAAATCTCCGTTGCTCAAGATCCATTAAGGAGTTGATTAGATCAAATTCGAATTCTCTTGTTCCTTCAGAATTACGAGAACGTTACACTTTGATCCATTAGGGGAGTCAGAAATGTCGAGGTCTGATTCACGCTAGACCGAGAGTCGTCACATGCGTTGATAAACATATAACAAAATTGAAATGAGAGAATCTTTAGCTGTATCTCAAATGTGAAGCAATACATAACAAATAATTGCCAAATTCGGTCCAAATACCGAGGTTAAATCAACTGAGAACAGATCTCTTCAGTGTCTCGGTCTAAATTTTTATGCAAAAGAAATCTTGATAAGAGTTTTGGATCCATTACGATTCAAAGATAAAAGAGACAATATAAATTCCCATGTCACCTGAGGTAGCCCATCGCATCATTCGATGTATTCGGCTCAACCCTAAGGTTACGATAGTTTCGATCAAAATTCGAATGACTGGGAATCGGGACTAGAAATACAGATTAATCATAAACATTAACTCGGACAGTAAGACTCACTAGAGTTCTCATGCACTGCAGATTATGATTACGTGTGCACCCGTAATGATAATTTACTTTGCATGGTCCCTATAGTGTTTCCTTTATCCCAAGCTCTCAGCTAAAAAAAAAAGGAACTGAAATGTTCATTGGATCACGTCATCGTGTTGCACTTTCGCATAAAAGTGTGGATGTTCTATCTGATCACTTTTTATTATTTGTACCAATACTCATGGATCTGCAGCCTAAGGCTGTTGTTGGATGGAGGTAATGATATAGGGGCACAACCAGCGTCCTCTAATAAAAGAAAAAGTGTGTGGTGGAAGTCAGGCAGTAAAAATAGGGCAGAGATCCCCAAATCAGAGTCGAGCAAGTCATGCTACAAATTTGTACATATACGTGGATCCAATGATCCAACAAAACAAAAAGAGTCAATGGATCTCCTGACCCGTAGAGCTCTCTCCCGTTTAGTCCTGCTTCTCCACCTCGGGTTCCCTTTAGATCGAGCAATTCTGTCTGCCATATCTCATGGCGAAAGTTCTAGCCATCCAATCCAGCAGATCACGAAAGCAAGTATATACCGCACAAAGTGAAAACAATAGATGTCAAATAAGAAAAGCCGACTCAAGAACTGGAGTAGATGCAGGTGCGGTGTAGGTACATGTACAGCTCGAGGTAACACCAAGACAGATAGAGACTGATATAGATTACCGCAAACGTAACCGGAATCATCAAAGAGTACGCGTCGTGCCGTGACAACGACATGATTATGACGAAGCAATGTGTCGTAGATAAGTAAGAGGTAGTATGCAATGCACATATAATTCCTATGGTTCAATGCAATAAACTTAGAGTTATAGACTAGGTCTAGTCTTGGGTAAACCTAATTCTCTATAACCAGTGCTCTGATACCAAATCTGTCACACCCCGCCGAAGGCGGAAACACGGAGTGGGACCGGTATATCGCATTGAACACAAGTACAAGAGAAACTAAAAGGAAAAATTGTGCAATACATTGAACCATACTACATGCTTCTAACAAAAGTACAAATACATGGAAAATCCTGAATCAATACTAAGTGTCTAAAATGCCTGACTACAACCAAAGGTACCCAATAATAATTCTTCATAAAAACAAGCCCTTTAGAGCTCGTTATCCCCATAACTGTTTACCTGAAAAGCATGTTTCGAAAACGGGTCAACAATAAAAATAGTTGGTGAGCACGCAGGTTTTGCGACTCTATAAAAAGTAAGTAAATAAATTTCAAAATGTAATAGTAACCATCAGCAGATGATCAAGTACTGATGTAAGGGTAAATATCCCGTGTATAAGTGTCGGTTTTTGTATAATTTAGTAGTTTAGTTGTGTATATCGAGTCTGTTTTATGTGCATTTGGTGTTTGTGCGTGTTGCAGGTTTAAGGTATCAAGTGAGCGGAAGAAACAAAGTTTAAATCATAAGGATACCAGCATACACGGGCCCCGGAAAAGTAAAAGTCAACAAAAAGTCAAAAATGTGGAAAAGCATTGCCTCGCGGTACGCGAGGAAGTGAAGAAGCGCGCCCGACTATTTTGGTCTTCGCGGTACGTGAAAACCCGGCTAGAAAAGTTTCGCGGTACGCGAGAGAGGGTTAAGTCGGCAAAATTAACCTAATTCCAAGTTTAAACCGATTGTGACTCCCATTCTCAAAAAAGAGGGATTCCAGCCGTCCAAGAGCTCTCTAGAGGCGATTTCCAGAGTAAAAGCTTGAATCTTTGTGATTTTTGGATGCTAGATCAAGTAACACCAACCCTTGAAGAAGTAATGATGATGTCAATGAGAGGCTAGTTCTTTCGTGATTGTTTCCGGGTGTAGGATCTGCTTGTAAGTGATATTATATGATTCATACTTGAATTGGTTTAGTTTTCTTGTAATCATTCGGTTATTTGAATGCTATAGTTGTTTGGTTTGATTAAAACGGTTTTGGTTTATTGAATAATTGCATGCATCAGTTTTTCGGTTTTAAATCGTGAACCATTGTTTGCTTATGTTTAGTATTCTGAATTGGTAATTGACTATTGGGTAATTAACTTGTGTCAAGTATTTGGTTTTACAATCATTACTTAGCACAGTCACTATCTTGGTTGTTGATTATTTATCAAACTGAATAAACGAATCATGTCTATGTGATTTCCGATTAGTACAAATCGTTAATCACCAAACTTGCAATCTGAACCCGGAAGCGATCCGTTTTCTCTAAATAGTTTTTACAAATCCGAACAGTTTTCATAATTAAACACTATCCACTAATTCCCTGTGGATACGACACTCTACTTCACTATACTATAGTTTAAGGTAGCTAGGGATTAGAATTAAAATTGTTTTTGATTGACCTTGACAACGCGATCAAAATGGCGCCGTTGCCGGGGAATATGTGCGCTTAGTGTTTTAGTTTAAGTTGTTTTGTTCGGTGCTATTAATAGTTTGTTTATTAGTGCAGGTCTACAGGTTTATGCATACTCGCAATTCGCAAAGAAAATCACCACTCTTGTTTGATCCAGAAATAGAAAAAACTACTAGAGCCAATAGAAAACTACAAACCACAGTTCAAACCATCTTAGAAAAACTTGACAGCCCGAGAATGTCACAGAATCAACCCGCTAATCCAGATCCAAACCAAGGTGGGGGACCAGTCCCACCAATCCCAAACCTCCAATTTCCAAATCATCCACAAAATCAACAACCTCCCGCACAACAACCTCCACAAGATCCACTACCACCTTTCCAGAACAACCAATACCAACAGTACAACAGCTACCCGAGCTATTCAAACTTTGGGGATGATGAACATCTATCAGTGGGGCAAAGTCACAGGCCAGAGCACGGTTCCCAACATGAGAATTGGAATGAAGAAGAATAATGGTATGACCTACACCATCAGGAGGCATTCCCTCCCGCAAATCAAAGAGTTGATAGGGTGGGTGATTGGGTGCAACCACCACAAAGGGCCAACTATGGGTATCAACAAGGAAATCCATGGAATATTAACCGAGAGAACATGTATAGGCAACCGATTGGGAACATGCCTAATTATCGAGAGGAGCCACCTAGAAACAGAAACCCAGCCAGGCACAACCAAGGGGTGGATAGTCATTTTCGCCCTGCTTTAGCCTTGAATGCTTCTCCAGTCATACCACCAGTCCGTAGGGGGAATGCATTTGAGATCAGACCGGGATGTTTAGGGATTCTCCCACATTTCTATGGGAGAGCTACTGAGGAGCCCTACACACACTTATCAGAATACGAGGCTACTTGTGGGACCATCGGTGGTCAGGGATTCACAACAGACGAGGTGAAACTAGTGCTCTTCCAGTTTTCACTAAAGGACCGCGCAAAACAATGGTTCCTTTCTCTACCGTCTGCTAGTATTGCCACTTGGGCAGAGCTTCAGCAACAGTTTTTGGATGAATACTTCCCACCACACAAGACTAATGAGGCCAGAGCTGCAATCAGAGATTTTAGGCAGCAGTCAGGTGAGCCATTTTATGAAGCCTTCAAGAGGTTTAAAGAGTTGCTCAGAAATTGCCCACACCATGGTATAGAGAAGTGGGAACTGATCCAGGCGTTCTATGATGGTCTACTGCCTGAAGATGTTAGAGATGTAAACTCCACAAGTAACGGGTCATTCTTCTCAAACCATGTTGATGATGATTGGGATATACTAGAAAGGATGGCAGTGACATCGAAGAGGCAAGTTCATGCTAGTAGAAGAGCAAAGACAAGTTCATCAGTTAAGTCTGTGGATTATGAGACACAAAAGAGGTTGGATGCCATGGAAAGTCAGATGGCACGTCTTGGTAAGTCAAATGGTAAAGATGTGGCGAATGTGTCACAAATGTATCCGGTATGTGACGGATGCAATGACCTAGGGCATACATTTGCTGATTGCCCAAGGGAGCATGGGAAAGCTGAAGAGGTGAACCAGATAGGAGGAAAGCAACCAGAGATGACTGCTACCCACTACCATCCGGGACTCAGAAACCACCCAAACCTCAGGTATGGCAATGCTTCTAATCAAATGAATCCTAACTTTCAGGGTTCTAATGTGCAGGGTGGGGGACAACCTCAACAGCAGCAGTACCAGAACCGCCAGCAAGGGTACAATCAAGGTGGATACCCAAGGAACCAAGGAAATCAAGGCGGTTATCAGCAAGGATATCAAAGAAACTATCAACAGCAAAACCAACAAAGTGGAGCTGCAAGTAGTGATGAATTAGGGAGCACACAGTTCAATGCCTTGATGGATGCAATAAAGGGGTTGAAGAAGGAAAATGAAGATGCATTCAGGGAGCTAAGGAAGGATAATGAAGTCCGGGACAAGACAGTGAATGCATTATCCAAGCAAGTGGGTCAAATGGCTGAAGAATGGACAAGAAGAGAACAGGGCAAATTACCAAGCAATACTCAAACCAACCCGCAACACCAAGGGTCGGGATCAAGGAATGCTCATGTAAACCAGGTAAGTGTTTTAAGAAATGGTAAGGCTTATGATAACAAAGTTGTCCCCCCACAACCGCTAGTTGAAGGGTTAGTGGAGGATGTGAATGAGGAAAGTGATGATGAGCCGGTAATTGTGACATCTAAATCAAACAAACCGGTAAATCCTGAGAAACCAAATCTTTCTAAAGAATCCACTGGTGCTCAAAAGGCGGGTGTGGAGAATAATACCATCCCATTCCCAAAAGCATTAGTTGATCCCTCTAAACCGGTTAACAAAAGGGGCCCACAACAGGAAGAGATGTGGGAAATTTTTAAACAAGTCAAAATCAATCTCCCCTTGATAGATGCCATTAAACAAGTACCGGCCTATGCCAAATATTTAAAAGGTCTGTGTACTCAAAAGAGGAATCATAAGATGCC
This sequence comes from Smallanthus sonchifolius, assembly GCA_023525975.1. Classification (NCBI taxonomy): domain Eukaryota; kingdom Viridiplantae; phylum Streptophyta; class Magnoliopsida; order Asterales; family Asteraceae; genus Smallanthus; species Smallanthus sonchifolius. The sequence continues at coordinate 58,249,140 of CM042028.1, forward strand.
CAAGAAACTTAATCTAACTGATAATGTGAGTGTAGTTCTGTCTAGTATTCTTCCACCTAAGCTCCAAGATCCAGGGGCACCTTTAATTCAAATTCAAATAGGAGATTTCAAAATTGATAAGGCACTTCTGGATTTGGGAGCCAGTGTTAGTATTCTGCCGGGAAGCTTGTATGACCAATATGATTTTGGTCCTCTACAAAAAGCTGATACCACTGTGGTGTTAGCCGATTTGACTCTTAAACTTCCCCGTGGGATATTGACAGATGTGATAGTTAAGGTGGACAATTTCTATTACCCGGTCGACTTTTTAGTGCTTGATTATGTAGCCCCAACTAAAGGGAGCCAACCCAATGTCATCTTGGGAAGGCCATTTTTGAAAACTGCTCAGTGTGTTATAAACTGCATGACGGACACAGTCGACATGGCTTTTGGTAATAGAAAAATTCGTCTAAATATTTTTTCCCGTACATTTAATGCTCTGATCATTGATGAATGCTTTAGTGTAGATATCATTGATGGGTGTACTCTTCATGAAAATGAGGATGAGCCCAAGGAGCCGTGTGTTTTGTGTAACAGGGCGGAAGCAGAATATGAGAGTGAGCTAAAAACCGAAGAGGAACAATGGGAAGCGTGTGCCATCAAAGAGGAAAGACCTACATGGACACTTCAGGTAGAAAGTTTGCCAGACACCATAGACACGCATCTGAAACCATCATTGGAATCACCACCTCAGGTAGAGTTGAAGGAGCTACCAAACAACCTGAAATATGCCTTTGTTGGAGAGAATGAAACTCTCCCGGTCATAATTGTATCTGACTTGACCGAGGCACAAGAAAAGGCATTAATGGAGGTATTAGTTGCTCATAAAGCAGCAATTGGGTGGACAATAGCAGATCTGAAGGGGATTAGTCCTTCAATTGTGATGCACAAGATCATCACCGAACCGAATGCTAAACCAGCAAGAGATGCACAAAGAAGGCTAAACCCGAATATGAGGGAAGTGGTGAAGAAAGAGGTTCTGAAATGGTTGGATGCCAGGATCATCTATCCCATATCCGACAGCACATGGGTGAGCCCAACACAGACCGTGCCCAAGAAGGCAGGCATCCAGATTATAAAGGATGAGCAGGGAGAGCAGGTAGCCACCCGACCCGTAACGGGGTGGAGGGTATGTATTGATTACAGGAAGTTGAACACGGCCACTTCCAAGGATCATTTTCCTTTACCTTTCATCGACCAGATTATTGAAAAACTATCAGGTCAGAAATTTTATTGCTTTTTAGATGGGTATTCAGGTTATAATCAAATTGCTATTCATCCTGAGGATCAACAGAAGACTACTTTTACCTGCCCATATGGTACTTTTGCATTCAGGCGAATGCCATTTGGGTTGTGTAATGCCCCAGCCACCTTTCAAAGGTGCATGATGAGTATCTTTTCAGATATGATTGGGGATTCTCTGGAAATCTTCATGGATGACTTTTCAATCTTTGGTCAGTCATTTGAAACATGTTTAGCTCAATTAACCAAAGTGTTGAAAAGATGTGTCGAAACAAACCTGGTTTTAAGTTGGGAAAAGAGTCATTTTATGGCGCAGGAGGGGATTGTGTTAGGGCACATAGTGTCGAGTAGGGGGATGGAGGTGGACCGTGCCAAAATCAGAGTAATTTCAACGTTACCTCCCCCCACCAATGTCAGAGGGGTAAGATCATTCTTGGGGCATGCAGGATTTTATCGCCGGTTTATTAAGGGTTTTAGCACAATCACAAAACCACTCTGCAATTTACTCTTAAAGGATGTTCCATTTGTTTTTGATAAGGAATGTTTAAAAGCATTTAATGTTTTAAAAGAAAAATTGGTAGATACCCCGATATTGCAAGCACCTAATTGGTCACTGCCTTTTGAAATCATGTGTGATGCAAGTGACTTTGCAATCGGGGCAGTCTTGGGGCAAAGGGTGGATAAGAAACTAGTGGCAATTTACTATGCCAGCAAGACCCTGGATGGGGCACAATTGAACTATACTACTACTGAGAAAGAGTTACTTGCAGTTGTGTATGCTCTTGATAAGTTCAGGTCTTACATTTGGGGAAGCAAGGTGATTGTATACTCGGATCACAGTGCAGTGAAGTATTTGATGGAGAAGAAGGATGCAAAGCCCAGGTTGATTAGATGGGTCCTATTGTTGCAAGAATTCAACCTAGAGATCCGGAACAAGAAAGGCACATAAAATGTGGTGGCAGATCACCTATCACGGGTCGTGAACACATAAGATGATTCTACTAATAGAATCGGGGAGACATTTCCAGATGAGCAAATTTTATATGTTTCTACTGACCCATGGTATGCTAACATTGTTAATTATTTGGCTGCAGGTAAAGTTCCAGAGCATTGGGCTAAGAAGAAGAAACAACACTTCATGTCTCAAGTGAAGCAGTATATCTGGGATGAACCAGATTTGTTCAAAGTTGGGGCAGATCAAATGATCCGGCGTTGTGTGCCCGAAAACGAAGTCCAGTACCTATTGGAACATGCCTATTCATATGTTTGTGGAGGGCACTTCAGTGGACAGAAAACAGGACATAGGGTCCTAACTTGTGGGTTCTTCTAGCCTACAATTTTCAAGGATGCAGCAGAATTCGTGAAGAACTGTGTCTGGTGTCAACAATTAGGAAGCATCGCTAAGCGGGATGAGATGCCAATGCAACCTATCATGGTCGTGAACATATTTGATGTCTGGGGCATCGACTTCATGGGCCCTTTCCCGAACTCTATAGGACACCTATATATCTTAGTGGCGGTTGATTATGTTTCTAAATGGGTTGAAGCAATCGCCACTAAGACAAATGATCATACAGTGGTGTGTAAGTTCGTGCAGAGTAACATCTTTTCCTGGTTTGGTGTCCCTCGTGTGATCATCAGTGATGGGGGTTCACATTTTAAGAACTTTAAGTTTGGTAAATTGCTAAAACGGTACGGTGTGAACCATCGGATCGCCACTCCATACCACCCACAAACAAGTGGGCAAGTGGAGGTGTCGAACAGACAGATAAAGGAGATTTTACAAAAAACGGTACGGCCTGATCGTAAGGATTGGTCAACCAAACTTGACGATGCTTTATGGGCCTACCGAACAGCTTACAAAACTCTGATTGGTACCACACCATACCGACTTGTTTATGGAAAAGGATGTCATCTGCCGATGGAAATAGCTCATCGCGCATTATGGGCAGTCAAATCTGTTAACCTTGACTATGACAATGCAGGTAAAGAGCGGAAGTTGCAGTTATGTGAATTAGAAGAACTAAGAGATGAAGCTTATGACTGTGCATCTGCATATAAAGCAAAAATGAAAGCCGTTCACGATTCCAAGTTTAAGAAGAAGGTTTTTGAGGTAGGACAGAAGGTGTGGTTATACAATTCAAGGCTGAAGCTATTCCCTGGGGAGCTGAAGAGTAAATGGATGGGTCCATACTTGGTGATCAGAGTAGGACAGTTTGGAGAGATAGAGATTGAAGACTTTGACGATCACCTCAGGCAGGTGGTGAATGGGCATAGACTGAAGCCCTACTTAGAGACGGACGAAATTAATGACACCAAGGAAGAATCTGTAAGCTTTGTCATGCATGCATCAGCATATGAATAACCGAAGTAAGGTACACCGCGTCTGGCTGAAGACGTTAAACTTAGCGCTCTTGGGAGGCAACCTAAGTTTTACTTTATTGTCTAGTTAATTGAACGTTGTGGGTGTGTTCTCTACAAACCCTCACGAGACTAAACTCGTCCACTCGGGCTACCGAGGGGTTTAAAAGGCTTGTTGCATATGCTAAATGCAACCGTGATTCCTACGAAAGTGAGTTAGGTTTTTATGTCGTTTTTGTGCTTTAAATCTGGGAATAGCCCAAGTGTGGGGACGTTCTGGGAAAGCTGAGGCGTATAACAATGCAATGGGGGCCATGCATCATTCTCTGGGGGGTAGAATACCGTGTGTAGAGTTTGTAGAGTTGTGATTCTTAGTTTAGTATTTTATGTTTTTGTGTTTTTTATTTTTTTTAGTTTTCTTAGGGATTTGGGGCCATACGAGCATGAAAAATGATCATAAACAGCGTTCCAGGTGACATGGAACATCATTGTGGTGTTGGGAAAAAATTTTGGAAAAGTTGAAATTTTGAGTTTTTAAGAGGTGAAAAAATTTTCTAAGGCAAAAACTTCAAAATTCGTCAAAACTTTCTGTTACCAGCCTCTCCTCGCGGTACGCGAGAAAATGTTGACTAGTCCTCGCGGTACGCGAAAGACAAAAGAAGGAGCCGGACATTGTTTGTCCCTCGCGGTACGTGAGGGGTTTCTCCCTGGGTTTTCGCGGTACACGAGGGAACCCTGATTCCCTAATTTTTGAATTTTTTTTTATTTTTGTATTTTTTGAGTCGTTCGAGTCCGTCGGGTCTTTTATTTTTGTAATTGAGTCGATATGATGCTTGTGGTTTTGTTTGAGCTTAATTTTGCAGGTTTTGAATTATCCGCCCGTACGCAATCTCCATTCGGGTAGTGATTTCCGATTCTTGTTCGATTTATTTGTACAAAGCAGTCCGCTTGCATCTGTGGGACACGATCGCGAATGAAATGCTATACGATCGCATATCCAGCTAAGTGTTTCTTTTCTTTTTGTATTTTCATTTTTTTTACGCTCTTCCTACATTGAGGACAATGTAGAGTTTAAGTGTGGGGAGGGGAGACCTGTCCAGGTCTGTAGATTGAGTTTGTATTTTGAGTCATAAAATCAAAAATTCATAAAAATTTAAAAAATTTTCAAAAAAAAAAATGTCTTGGATTAGAGTTTGCAGTTAAATGGAAAATGATAGTACAATTGGAAACTTTGCCTGTTTTGGGAATTGAATTGAAATAAAGATAATCAAACATGTCTAATTTGTAACGTTTTGGTAGGCCCAACCGACGTAAGAGCTTAAACATCCTGATAGTGAATCTAGGTTAAATTGAATAATTAATTCAGGATATCTTGTGGGTTCTCATCTTAGGGGTGTCGGTAAGGTTGAAACTGTCAATATAGGGTGATAGGTACCTCTATAAATAATAATTTATAAGTTTTTGAAATTCTTGGCATGCTACTTTCTTCTTATGAAAATAAATCCGAAAGTTGGTGGCGCCCGCATTCCATAATCCGTATCATTCATGAGCTAATTAATTAGATTGAAAGTTTAGGTTTTGCCTACGTGTTACCCTCCGGGATAGCGACTTGGTTGAAACACCCATGAGCGGGACTTAAGTGATCAATATCTGGATATCTAAGTTAGGTTTATGTGTTTCCCTTTGGGATGGTGACTTGGAGGATACACCACTATACCGAAGCTTATGTTCTTCATTGCTTAAAAACTGCAGCCTACGTGTCACACGTCGAGTTCCAGCTTGATTGAAACACCACTGGGTTAGGTTTATTCATATAACTATTAATAAGAGCTCACATCATTCATTCATCAATCCATAATTCATCTAATTTTGAAAACTTATAGATTAGTGTTTATAGTGGTGGAAAAATCTATAAGGTTTGACCCGGGCCTAAACATGACCTTGAGATGGAATTAGACTGAGTCGTAGCTTTCTGAATGTGAGACCCATAGATAGACTGTCTGCTTGGTAATGTATAATATATTAGATCACAGAATTGGGGGCAAAGAGTCGGTGGTTGGGTTTAATCGGACCGAAATACCGATTGTTACAGTTAACATGTTATGATATCTGTGATGTGAAAAATGAAAGTGTAAGTTGCAAGTTTTCCGATTATGATTCCATTGCATTATTCTTTTTCGAGACGAAAAAGAGTAAGTGTGGGGATGTGATGTAAGGTTAAATATCCCGTGTATAAGTGTCGGTTTTTGTATAATTTAGTAGTTTAGTTGTATATATCGAGTCTGTTTTATGTGCATTTGGTGTTTGTGCGTGTTGCAGGTTTAAGGTATCAAGTGAGCGGAAGAAACAAAGTTTAAATCATAAGGATACCAGCATACACGGGCCCCGGAAAAGTAAAAGTCAACAAAAAGTCAAAAATGTAGAAAAGCATTGCCTCGCGGTACGCGAGGAACAAGATGGAAAATCTCACGGTACGCGAGGAAGTGAAGAAGCGCGCCCGACTATTTTGATCTTCGCGGTACGCGAAAACCCGGCTAGAAAAGTTTCACGGTACGCGAGAGAGGGTTAAGTCGGCAAAAATAACCTAATTCCAAGTTTAAACCGATTGTGACTCCCATTCTCAAAAAAAGAGGGGTTCCAGCCGTCCAAGAGCTCTCTAGAGGCGATTTCCAGAGTAAAAGCTTGAATCTTTGTGATTTTTGGATGCTAGATCAAGTAACACCAACCCTTGAAGAAGTAATGATGATGTCAATGAGAGGCTAGTTCTTTCGTGATTGTTTCCGGGTGTAGGATCTGCTTGTAAGTGATATTATATGATTCTTACTTGAATTGGTTTAGTTTTCTTGTAATCATTCGGTTATTTGAATGCTATAGTTGTTTGGTTTGATTAAAACGGTTTTGGTTTATTGAATAATTGCATGCATCAGTTTTTCGGTTTTAAATCGTGAACCATTGTTTGCTTATGTTTAGTATTCTGAATTGGTAATTGACTATTGGGTAATTAACTTGTGTCAAGTATTTGGTTTTACAATCATTACTTAGCACAGTCACTATCTTGGTTGTTGATTATTTATCAAACTGAATAAACGAATCATGTCTATGTGATTTCCAATTAGTACAAATCGTTAATCACCAAACTTGCAATCTGAACCCGGAAGCGATCCGTTTTCTCTAAATAGTTTTTACAAATCCGAACAGTTTTCATAATTAAACACTATCCACTAATTTCCTGTGGATACGACACTCTACTTCACTATACTATAGTTTAAGATAGCTAGCGATTAGAATTAAAATTGTTTTTGATTGACCTTGACAACACGATCAAGTACACGTGTTAAGATTTTAGTTACCCTGAGCCACAATCAAAACCGTCAGACTAGTTGCTGCCCCTGTATCCAGGTGTCGAATGTGAACACCTACTATGGCTAATTATGCGCCCAAATGACCCTACAAGTCTGGTTGGCGTGACCAACCCTGGGCGGGGGTGTCAACCCAAATAGTACTATACATAATTCCCATCGGCTATCCAAGCTAATTGATTGCGTTAAAGTGGGGACTTAATACATCCATAAGTAAACCCAGGTAACCCTAATCCCAAGTAACAACGTGTAGAGTGAAACAGCTTTTCCCCCCTAAAACAGTAAAAATTGAAAAGTGGGGCCGCGAAACTCACCTGAACAACGTCGGTGATAAGTGTGACATAGTCAACAAAAACCGCAAAGTACGGTTAACATCCAAATTTTATCAAAGGCCAGCAACCAAATGCACGCAAAGTGTGGCTAGCAACTCAATGCTACCAAGGTACGGCTAAATCCGCAAGAGCCGCAAAAACAGGTGTCCTAACCGAGTCCTACTAACCAAGTAGACACGAAAAAATAGCATTTAGGACGCCTAAAGTATAAAATTGAGTCTACTACTCAAAAGTGGCTATGCAGTCGGTTGCATACCTAAAACCCGTGCATACGCGTACGAACTGTTAGAAATTGTAAAACCGGCTTTTATATAAATTCGTGACCTTAAAACCTTAAGTTTTAGATTTTTAATAAAGAATATCAGTAGTTATAAAGTCATATATAATAAAATCTCAAGTCACGGTTTCGTTTGACCAAAAACGCGGTTACGCGCGTAAAGTAAGATTTACGGTTTAAAAATCCGATTCATCCAAAATTAGGGTTTTAGTGTGATTTTAGCACCCAATTTAAAAGTCCAAATTTTATATTTTTAATATGATAACACTTCTGTCCAAACTCTCATTAAGACTTTTATAAAAATATTTTTATACAAAAATTTCCAAAAATAGTAACTTTTTATAAAGTTTTAATGGACAATAATTCTAAAACTATATTTAGACATAAAATTAATGCTTGAAGCTTTCACCAATTGTTCATATGCATAAATAAAAATTTCTGACCAATTTTCATAATTTTCCAATATCCAGATTATTTATTATGAATATAATATTATTAAAATTTAATAAATTCGGGAAAAATAGTTAGAATTGTCCAAACTTCACCAAATATTTATCAAATTAGTTTTAGGTCCATATGAGATTCTATTATAAGTTTCAAGTCCTAATGTTGTCCAGAAGTATATGATCCCAAATTCAATAGTTAAAACTTCATAAATACCAAACACCTACTTACACAACTCCAATTTTTATGAATTTTGGACAGGAGTCATGTTTTATCATATACAAATTACTGACGAAATTCCAGATTTTTCCAATACTCAGAGGTATTGTTTCCAATTTTCATGTATTAAAATTGTAGAAATTTTAACAAATAATCTATAAATAGTTTAGTTACTAAAATTTCCAGATCTCACTTTTTATATAAATACTACTTTTTAAAAATAAATTTGGAAGCTAAATCAAAAGTTTATAAAAATCCATCAAACCAATTGTTGTATAAAAATAAATATATTAGTTCCACGTGAATCGGGGTTGGGTTTATAACCTAATAGCCACTCAAAATATCAAATATCTCAATACTAAATATTTTCGGGTTCAATTCTCAACCAATGATTCATAAAACTATTCTAACATAAAATAAAATCTTAACGGGTAAAGTTTATACCTTTCGTATAAATGGTTCGCGTATGCGGAACCTCCCGTATTACGCATGAAATACGAACCAAAATCACCATTAAGATCGTTTTTATCTCCCGAGCATTTCCATATGCTCAAAATCGACATGCAATGCCGTTTGGATGGCCATGCAACCCGATCAATTTCCTGTTCCGATCCTAGAAACTGTTACAATCTGTTCGTATTCAAAAATATAGTTCCAAACATCTGATCGGAATTTCCTTTGGTGAAAACATTCATATATGTGCTAAGAAACTACTGTCCAAAAATCGTCACGATCAAACGGTCGGATCTCCGGGGATCGACGATTCTTTGATACCGAGTTTTTCAAATCTGAAAATCCGATCAGTCGCATTCGAGGGTACAAAAAGCATACCTAGAGAGCTCTGATCAAAAATTCCTCCGGTAGGGTTTTGAGTCTATGTGTTGACAACATCATATCCAAAATTCTTGTATTTCTAACGGTCAGATTTCCGGGGATCGTCCGATCTTTAAAACTGCGCATGCATAAAACTTTCTGGACAGATTTTAAAAACTCTTTTTCATGAATTTAAGCAAGGATTTAGGGAAATATGAGCTTACCATTGCATTCGTAGCGTCGAGAAATGGTTCCGGGTGAAAAACGGGCTTCGGCCGCCACCGACCACCGCGCCGGACCACCGTTGGCCGCCACGCACCACCGCCGGACCACCACCACTTCGCCGGAATCCTCTCTAGTTCTCTCCTCTTTCTCTCTCTAACTTCAACTCTGAATTGTGCAAATGAGAAAAGGAGATGGAGTTGGGGTATTTATAGCCCCCGTAGTCTCCGATCGCGTGTCGGTTTTTTTCGCTTAAACGAACCCGATAAAAATAGAGACGTTATTTTACCCAAAAATAACTTATTATAATTTATTATTTTCCCTCGAGTTCTTGCGTCTCGTAAATATATATCCTTTCGGATTTAAATTAAAATTTACGAAACCGTTCGACTCGGGTGTTAGCGCGTAAAAACCAGAACTTGATCAAATTTTTGACATTATAACACCCAAATAAATCTTGCTAATATTTTTCGTTCACTAACGAGTTCCTTTCGTTTGAAATTATATTTTAACATAATAATACTATTATTATTATATGAACTCGTCGAACGCGGTGTTGACCTGAAAATTCGCGGTTGTCACACACGAAAACACTCTAAACGAGAACCTGGTTCTCGCCCTTCCTTTCGGTTCGGCTCGCGAGAAAACAAGGGAACACAGCGGTGGCGCACGGTAGGGATGGCGGCGACGAGTGGTGGTCGGTGATAGCTGGTCACGGCGGCGGTGGAGTGGCCGGTTGGTCACGGACGACGCAAGGGGGGGGGGGCGGCTCCTCCTTCTTGAGCAAACTCCTTGGTGGCTAGAACTAGTTTTAGGGTTTTAACATAGTGATATATTTATAGTAAATCATATTACCATTTAAACCATGAATAATTAACTTTTAATTACTAACTGATTAACACTTAATCAGTTCTAGTCCTTGTAGTTTATGATTACACTAATCATAAACTATTTTGTGCAAACCGAACTGGTTTTATATTTAAATATAAAAACCTGTTAATATATATTGCACTAATATATACATAACACCACATTCCGTCTTTCGTTGATTTAATTATTCTCAATAATTAAATACAACAATAACCAATAAATATTTCTCTAAATATTTAATCCATCGAATTCCAAATTCGTGTTTCTTGAAATAATGTTTAACATTTAAACGATATAATTTGGTTTTTGCCCAAAGTTTAACTCTTCGGATCGTACCTCGATAGAAACGTTGATATTAACGATGATCGGACATCTAATATCCAACAAATGCGTCCTAACATACGTTAAATGACGTATAAATAAAGCCGCAATGCTGGGTCTCATCTGCTCGTCATCACATCCCAATGAAACCCTAGTTTCACGTGCTCCCTTGAACCATTTAGAATCCGAACATTCGAGCTAGGTTTCATGCCATGCGTGCACGTACGTGGCCATGAAAACCCGAGCCCCACGGGAATACACGTACTCGAGCCGGGTTCCAAACTTGTATGCAAGCCATGTAAAGAGAGACCCTAACTGGTTGCCACCCTGGCTTCCTCGTCGTGTACCCTCACGCGACTCGTCTTCACTATGCACTGCTAGCCCGTTCACTCCCATGCACCGCCGCCGCGCACCTTGTCTTCCTCGTCGGGACCAAACCCTAGCCAGTGTAATCCCCAGGAAATTCCGGTCTCTATTTGAACTTTACCGGCACTTTTAATTTCTTTATTTTGTAGTTACATCTATACATTGCAATGAATTATTTCATTTATTCATTACTCTTCTTATGTGTTCACACATGCATTCATTTAGTACAATTAATGCAAAAATGATAAATATTTAAATGAGTGTTTGTTATTATTCTATTTAAATAGTAAATACATTTATGTACTAAATTTTTCTAAACCTATAAATACATTGACACATTTGTAAATAAACAATTTACAAAAATATTAAAGTATAAATTCTTTAATTTAGAGTTTATAAGATAGTATTATTTATTTATCTTTTTTTGTAAATGAGTTTAAAAGAAATAAAACTATTTTAGTTTAAATATATATATATATATATATAAAATTATATAACATTAACTTTCATTAAGTTTTATAAAAATTATAAAATTTAGTAAATTTTCTCTCCTTATAAAAGTTAAGGGTTAAATCTGTAGATTCTGAAACTTTATTCTAATTAAGAACCTAGTTTAAGCATGAAATGTTAATACTTTGAAACCCTAGGGACCAAATTGAAAATTCCATGTGTTCTTCCCCAAAATCACTAATTTTGACTTCCAGAGTCAAACTAGCCTCGATCCATCGCGCAATCGACCGAATTAATGCGTTTTTAACTACAATTGATGATGCATAAACATTGTGGGGCCGTTCCAATCATTTATAACGAGCCTATTACAACGGGATTCAATGAATTGAACCCAAACGGTTGGTAACCGTCCCTAACCACGAACTCAACATCAATTCGTGCATTAAAAGTGAAATTGGCCTATAAAATCCGATCCCTCACACTCGCGACACTGTATTCAAACTCTCTGAACTCCCAAATCAAAACTATTTCGTTCCAGGAACTCGATTTAAACCGAGGAACTCAATCACGGAGGGCTTAGTCGATCTCCTCCATCACCCAATCATTTCAGGTAAATCTTATGTCTTTGAACTTGTTTTAACTCACAGATCAAAAGCCCTATCGAAACGGGTTCGTATCTACGTGCTTTCATGGCTGATTGTGAGGCTAGGGTTTCTGGTTGGGTATTGGGAAGAAGATGACTCTGTGTGTGTGTGTTTTAAACTTTCAAAACCCATTTCTCATTTGGCAGAAGCCCTGGTCTACTGGTTAAGTCGTTTGAGTGTGCGACCCGGCTAAGGTCATGGGTTCGAGACCCGGTAGCCCTATTCGATTTTCTTTTATCCTTTTAATTGTTTTAACACCTAATTTAAATGCCTTAACTCTTGATTAAGATTTTAAAAATCGAAATGAATATTTTTTTTTCATTTATATTTATTATAAATTCTAGATAACTAATATAAAAGGGTTTAATTGAACCTAAATGTAAGTTTTATGACATTTTTTGAATAAATGAGATAAATGACATGTTTAAACAAATTACTTATAAGTGTGTGTGTGTGTATATATATATATATATATATATGTCACAAATTATAATCTAAATCCTTTTAAATACATATCTAATTATTATGACAATGATAATTATTTAAAACTTATAAACAAAATACTTAAATACCTATTCAAAATAATTGATTTTTAATGCATTAAAAGCCTATTTATTTATTTATTTAAAAGAGGTTATAAAATAGCCTAATTAATTTTCTTTTTAATAAAATGAGCTAATAAAACCTCTTTCTTTTCTTAATTTATTATGGATACACAAATGAATTAAACTACAGTTTTTTTTTATCTTTTTTTTACAATTATATACTATAAATTTATTTATTAATTATCTTTGAAATAATTATACAAGTTAATTATAAAATAATTAGTTAGAAATCTTAAAGTTATCCTAATACTTTTATAAATTACTTTACTACTATTATTAATGAACTTATATTCTTTAACAAAATATATATTAAAGTCTATCTCCAACCCAAACCCTAAAACCTTAGGATTTTATTATCTTGTTCATCTTGCTTTAGACTTAGACTATAAATTATCTTGTAGGTTTGTTGTAAGGAATCCTCACAATAACTATTCACCTCATCAGACCCTATCATCCCTAGCTTCAATTCAAGTGAGTTTACATAGCCCCTTTTTTCCTATTTTTGCTTTTGGGGTGAAACATGTTTACAAATGCTTTATTTACACAATTCAATATCTATGTTCTTATGCTATGATCTTTATGCTTTATGTCTTAAACTACTTGGTAACCATTACATGTGTTCATGTCAGTACATTCATTAACTTGCAGCCCAAGCCTAAGGTAGTACCTAACATGATCATTTATACGGGAATCTAAAACTATAACTTACCACAAAACCTTGGCGGGTTTTTGTTGGGTATCAACTTACAACTTGGGTATCCTCTTGCCCCTTTTTCAAAATGGCAATCAGTGGGATTGCGTATCTAGTTTTCCATTACCAGGATTGAATTGTACGCTTGGAACCTTGTGTGTTTTCACATATATGCTTTAGACATGCTTTGAACATATTGAATTGTAATCTATACTAAACTTTGTTGGTGTCAAAACCTATGTTTCTCACCAACTACTTGTAGTTGACATTTACTCGCATGTTTCAAGTGCACCTGTTTAAGGACACTACTTGCTCACTTAGGATATGGACCTAGTTGAATTTAATCTATGTTATGTTCAAAATGTTCTGTTTTCCATTTTCCTCTTGTAACGGATGCTTTAAATTTGATGAATAAATATTAACATTATTAATAGACGATCATGTGCTTTTGAACAACCGCGTCAGCCCCGGCGTATAATCCGCCACCGGTCGGGGTGTGACAGCCAGTTATCTTCTCTACCAACATCCTGGTACTTCCCTCGAGTCCCCTCACACGTCGGATCTACCACCACCGTCGTCTTCCACTGTTCGCCAACGTACTACACCTCCCACATCCGTAACCGGCAGCCACCGGCATCCCCTCCTTTGTTGTTCCACCACCCCCGTCCTCTCTCTCTCTCTTTCACATCTCGGCAGCCCACCATCGCGTCAAACAGCCGCTCGTATGCTCCTCCCGATCGCCTGCCACCATCGCATACCACTACCATGCCGTTACCATGGCCTGCTACAACCTGTAGCCTCCTCAGTCGTCGTCTTTCTCTCCGATTCTCATAACCAGGGACCCAAATCCTAAACGAGTTCCCATGCATAACCGAAAACATGATAATGAACTAGATAAAAACATAAACGGTGTTACCTTAGCTACTTATGTGGTCCTCCGGTCGATACCACCGTCGAACCACCGTTGCCGGCTTCCCAACTCTGGCGTCTTTCTTTCTTCCTCTCGCGTCTATCGTCGCTCGCACACAACCCCCCTAGGCTGATTATGGCCTAGGGTTTTAGCATAAAGCGTTTTAATACCCACGGAAGTTCCATTCGGGTCCCCCATATTTCGTTTCGTGCGATCTTAGTCCATGTCATTCGAAAAAATGTTAACCGGGTCTCTTTAATTCCTTAAGTCCGGTTTTATGTGAAAGTCTTATCAACCTCCTCATTTACTAGAAACTTGGGTCCTCCAATAGCCCGAATCATTAAGGGTAGATTTTCAGGATGTTACAAGAGGGTGGTGGCGGTGGTGGTGGAGAGGAGGAGGATGAAGATGACGGCATCTAGGGTTGAGTCTTGGGAGGAGAAAGAGAGAGGAGAGAGAGCAGATAGAGAAGTGGGGTGGGGTAGATATATGTAATTTTTTAAACTTTATTACTAGGGGCATTTTCGTCTTTTTACAAATAAACTTAATTGAAAAAATGGATGGCATTAGAGAGGGGTAGTTGATTGAGACAATTGACACATCACAAGGACGCAAAAAGTCCAATTGAAACTATTGGACTTAAAGCGATTTTTTGAGCAAATCATAAGAACTCAAAACGAAATTTACTCTTATTAATATAACTATACTAGTGGGTTGTCCCGACATTTTTTGCATAGCGCAATCTAAACTGCATTGTCTTAAACACTGATTATATTTGGGTATTATTATTATTATTATTATTAGAGTAATTTACAGAAATTATCCTTTTTGTTTATAGCCTTTTTCAGATATTGTCCTTTATGTTTATAGCCTTTTTTAGATATTGTCCTTTATGTTTATAACCTTTTTCAGATATTTTCCTTTAGCCCAAAAATTATTAGAGATCGTCCTTTATGTTTACAAATCTTGCACGTTACGTTCTTTGGCCCTAACCTAGTTAAATTTCACAGTTAAGTCTGGTCATGTGTAAGGCACATGAGGGTACTTTTGTAATTTTACCCATTTAATTAAAAAATATGTTAATTAAAATATATTTATAAACCCACTTTTTCAATCTCTCTCACCTCGCTCTCTCAGAGAAAGGAGAGAGAGAGAGGAGAGAGAGAGGGAGGAAAGAGAGGGAGAAGAGAGAGATGAGAGAGAGGATAAAGATGAGAGAGAGAGGGAGTAGAGAGAGGAGAGAGATTGAAAAAGTGGTTTATAAATATATTTTAATTAAAATATTTTTTTAATTAAATTGGTAAAATTACAAAAGTACCCTCATGTGCCTTGCACATGACCCGACTTAATTGATAAATTTAATTGTGGTTTGCGTCACATCCACATGCGCATACACACGTCGCAGGTTCGAACACCCACAAATGGTTCTTTTCTTTTGCAATTATTATTATTCTTCTATTATTTTTCTTTTTTTCATTTACTTATTATTTAACTAAAAATACAATTATAGTTTTTGAAATGCTAAATTAACTTAATTAAATTATAGTCTTTAAATTATCTAAATCTTTATAGTTGATTTTGGGAATATTTTGTTTTCTTTTATAACTTGTAAAATAAGAAATTTTACAAAACTTAATACTTAATTTAAATAATATTTAGTTATAAAAATATAAATAATAAATGTAAATTTAAAACTTAATTTATGTATTATAAATAAAATAATACTTAATGTAGTTAATTAAATAATCTCATGTGCATTAAATAATGGTAATTGTTAGGGGTCATTTTACAACTAAGGATCCTAGATATATGGCGTGCTTCGATATCCTGACAGGTTTCGGTATTCTTAATAATTAACCGTTATTTCTTTCTTTTATCTTGATTTATACGCAGGTAAAACGTGTTGACTCATTCATCCCTGAAGAATCGGGCGAGAAGTCAAAGAGAACGTGTAAAACTTGCGAGAGAAGCTCAATAACGGTCATATTTGAAGACTGAGTAAAGCTCCGGGATCCTCGAAAAGTTAGTTAGGTTATATTTTTTGTATATATCCGGCAGCTTGATCGATTAGCAACACAAAAAACACTTAGCATTATCGAATACTCTCGATCATTTGCAGCTCACACTTGTAATCTTTTTACCATTTATTTAAGAAACGAGGCAGGTGTCAATTTTCACCTCCCGAGGTTTTATGCCGGAGATCCTTAAAGATTAAGGGCTTTCCTCATAAACAACCGTGTCAAGTTTTACTTCCTTTCATCAATTTTTATTGATTTTACAAGCACACTACCTCACTTACTAAGTTTGGTTACAAAATTGGTTTACATAATTTTTACCCAAATCAAATTGGCGCCCACCATGGGGCAAGTGGTGCTTTTTATCTTCAAATCTTTACTCAAATTTACGTTCAATCATTATCTTTCAAAACTGGTTTCGAAAATGTCGTCCCAACCCAAAAACGTTTCCGTTTCTGCTCCATCTTCAAGCTCTGCGTTGAACAACCCTCTTCCTCCTCCTACATTCCAAAAGAGTGTCAATCAGCCGAAGAAAATTACTTCTGCAGATTTTTTGGGATCCGGGATACCTGCTGGAGGACCAGTGCTGGTTTTAAATGATGATATCCTCAATCTGTTCTCAGAAATGATGCAACGGATGGAATAATAGAAGAAAACAAATCAGATGCTGTTCCGAGAGCTTGAAAGGGTCAAAGAATCAAAGAAACCGGTGGAAGTGACGACCCCGTTGAAATAAAGTGTCTTGGATTTTAACTATTCAGGATCCTCAGGAGTCCATAAGGGAGATTTTCTTCCCATGTATTCTGGAATCACTACAGTTGGCCCAACTCCGGCTGTTAGAGTTACAACAAATCAGGATCTTGGAGTTACTCTGGGATCATAGTTCTGAAATCCTGAGAATGGTAACACTTTCAATCAATTTTCAAACACTAACAAATTTGTGCAGGATACAGGAATCATTCCGTCCATGGCGAAGGAGTTAAAGAAGTTAAGAGAAATGATCTCCAGCATACCAGGCGTAGTCCAACCGATACCGGAGATGTCCTTTACCAGCCATAGGATCTCCAGATCCGCTCCATTAATTTGTGATGCTGAGATCCCTAAGCGCTTCCAAACTCGTAACATGAAGCTATCTGATGAAACTATAGATCCTGAGAAGCATGTCACGCAATACAGGGAAAGAATGAAAATCAACCCCATTCCTTTGGACCCGAAGGAAGCTTGTCTATGCAAGGGATTCGGCTCTACCTTAACAGGATCAGCCTTAAAATGGCTACTTAATGTTCCTCCATATTCTATTACTTCATTTGCTCATTTGATTAACCTGTTTAACAACCAATTCTCTTGCAGTAGAACTTTTGAAAGGTTAACAAGTGACTTATGCAGGATAATTCAAAATACCGGAAAATCCCTCCGAGACTATGTTAGCAAGTTCGGTCGGGAATCCCTAGATATCCCGAAACTTGACGTCGCCACTGCAGTCTAAGCATTCAAGATGGGACTGAAGAAGGATTCTCAATTCTATGAAGACCTTGTCATGAATCCTTGTAGGAATCTTGATGAAGTCAGGAACCGGGCACTAAGGTTCATTAGGCTGGAAGATGATAAAAAGATCTAGTAGAGGGTAGATGCTCCGACCAGCTACACTCAACCCAACCGGAAAGCTGAATCTGCACCTTTCAAGTCGTACAGATCCAAGCAGTATTCTAAGCCTGACAATCATAGGATCAACGCTGTAGAAGATGACAAGAACGAGGAAGAATATCCTAAGTTGTGAGAATACTGTTTTTCTCTTGATACAACTGGTTTGCTATTTGCTATGCAGGATCTTGGAAAAAAAGCCAGGTGGCCTCGCAAGTTTGAGAAGAACTCAGGAGGGAAGGACAAGTCCAAGTGGTGTGCATTCCACGAAGACTTTAGCTATGTAACTGAAGATTGTATTGCTTTGCGAAAGGAGATAAGCTATCTCCTGAGCAAGGGATATCTCAAAGAATTTCTAGGCGAAGTAAATAATAAGACTAAGGATCATGGCAGGATCCCGCAAAGAGCAAAATCCCCGTCGCTAGATGCCAAGGTAATAGGTTTTATATCCGGTGGATCTGATATTTGTGGTACTTCTTACTCTGCAACAAAAATGTAACGAACCAACTTTCATGTTTATCCTATAATATTTTTGTTATATTATAGGGGGTGTATAAATAAAATGAAAGTTGGAGGTTTATTGTAAAAGTGGAGTTTTACTAGTTTGGGTGAAAAGGGCCAACTTTGAAAGTCCAGGGGCTGTTTGGTAACTTTCTAAAATTCAGATTTTTTTATATGGGGGATTTGTCACAAACACATTTGGTGTTTGTGTGTGTCATGAATGAGAGAGAAAGAAGGGGAGCAAGGCCAAGAACACAAGAACTAGTGATTGAATGCTTGTTTTGAGGATTTCGATCTGCATAATCCTTTCCAAACAACAAGTGTTCTATGCATCTTTTGAAGCCTCCTTAATCTTGTTCTTGGTGGGTTTTGTTGAAATCAATCAATGGGACTGATTTAGGTGTTGTAAACGATTATTAACTTGATAAAAGTGATAATCTAGCTTGATTAAGGGTTAAGGGTGGTAGATAACATCATGTTAACATCCAATTTGATGATTCAAGAACTAGAGTTCTTGAGGATGATTTAGGGGTTTTCTAATTGGGGATGTTTATATGATGAATTGATGGTTGGTAAGTGTTTATGGGGTGATAGACACTTTAATTAATGAGAAACCCCAATCAATTTGATGATTTAGAAATTAGGGTTCTTGAGACCCAAATTGGGGGTTTTAAAATTGGAGGTGTTTTAATGGTGAATTGAGTATGGATAAGTGTTTATGGTGTAATATAAACACATTTTCAAGTATAAAACTCAATTGAATTGGTGAATTATGAATTGATGAAATTGTGGAATTTTAGTTAAAACCCAAACGGGTCAACTTGGGTGTGTTGTTGATATTTGGGTTATTATGGGTGAATATTGTGGTTGGAACTAAGACTAGTGAGGATGTTAGTCTTTTAGTCTTAGAAGAGTGTTGTATCTCAAATGGTGTAAGTTTGAGATATTTGGATTACTAATTATAAATGGGTTGTATAGGTAATCAAGTAGTAAGGAAGCTAGCTTGGAGGATCAAGCGGGATCATCATTGACAAAGGTAAGTGCTTTGCACTTACTTAGTAGTAGATAAGTAGTGGTTACATGTAAGTAGATGTATTTGTTATGGGTTAAATCTCAAGCAGGATCCTGAATGACACATGATCCGGAATCCAAGATCCTGGTAACTTCGGTATCCTGAATATTAATGCTACTAACGGCTATTTGTCCTCTATTTCTTTTATATACGCAGGTGAAACGTGTTGACTCGTTTTGTCCCTGAAGAATTGGACGAGAAGTCAAAGAGGACGTATCAAACTTGCGAGAGAAGCTTAACAACGGTCATATTTGAAGACCGAGTAAAGCTCCGGGATCCTCGGAAAGTTAGTTAGGATCATTTTCTGTATTTAATCAGCGGCTTGATCGATTAGCAACACACAATTCACTTAGCATTACTAAACACTCGCGAGACGCTCTGTAACACTTAGTATTCGATCATTTGCTGCTCAACACTTGTAATTCTTTATCATTTATTGAAGAAACGAGGCAGGTGTCGATTGTCACCTCCCGATGTTTTATGCCGGAGATCTTGAACGATCAAGGGCTTTCCTCGTAAATAACCGTGTCACTCTTTATGTTTTTGTATTGTTTCACATTGATTTTACAAGCACACTACCTCACTTACGAAATTTGGTTACAAAGTTAGTTTACATAATTTTTACCCAAAATAATTTGGCGCCCACCGTGGGGCAAGTGGTGCTTTTCATCTTCAAATCGTTACTAAAGTTTATGCTCAATCACTATCTTTCGAAGCTATTTTCAAAAATGTCGTCCCAATCCAAAAATATTTATGTTTCTGCTCCGTCTTCGAGCTCTGGGTTGGTCAACCATATTCCTCCCTCTCCATTTCAAAAAAGTGTTAATCAGCCGAAGAAAACTACTCTTGCTGGTTTTTCGAGATCCGGAATACATGCTGGTAGACCTGTGATCGTATCAAACAATGACATAATCGATCTGTTCTCGGAGATGAAACAACAAATGGAACAACAGAGGAAGACTAACCTAGCGCTGTTTCGGGAGATTGAGAAGGTTAAGGAATCGAAGAAACCAGTCGAAGTGACGACCCCGCTACAACTAAGGATCTTGGATTTTAATTATTCAGGATCCTCAGAAATCTATAAGGGAGACTTCCTTCCCATGCAAACAGGGATCTCTGCAGTTGGCCCTACCCCGGCTGTCAGAGTTACGACAAATCAGGATCTTGGAGTTACTCCGGGATCATCATTCCGAAATCCCGAGAACGGTAACACATTTAATCAATTTTCGAATACTAACGAATTTGTGCAGGAGACAGGAATCACTCCGTCCATGGCCAAGGAGTTAAAGAAGTTGAGAGAAATGATCTCTAGTGTACAAGGTGTGGTCCAGCCTATACCAGAGATGTCCTCTACCAGCCATAGGATCTCCAGATTCGCTCCACCGTTATGTGATGCTGAGATCCCCAAGCGCTTCCAGACTCCTAACATGAAGTTGTACGATGGAACTACAGATCCCGAGGAGCACGTCGCGCGGTACATGGAACGGATGGAGATAAACCCCATTCCTTTGGACCTAAAGGAAGCCTGCTTATGCAAAGGCTTCAGCTCTACCTTAACAGGATCAGCCCTAAAATGGCTACTTAACGTTAAACCTTATTCTATTACTTCGTTTGCTCACTTAATCAATTTGTTTAACAATCAGTTCTCCTGCAGTAGGACCTTTGAAAGGTTAACAAGTGACTTATACAGGATAACTCAGAACAGCGGAGAATCCCTTTGGGATTATGTCAGCAAGTTCGACCGGGAATCCTTGGATATCCCGAACCTTGACGTTGCCACTGCAGTCCAGGCCTTCAAGATGGGACTAGAGAAGGATTCTCAATTTTACGAAGACCTTGTTATGAATCCTTGCAGGAACCTTGATGAAGTTAGGAACCGGGCATTGAGGTTTATTAGGCTGGAAGATGATAAAAAGATCCAGCAAAGGGTGAATGCTCCAACAAGCTACACTCAACCTAACAGGAAAGCTGGACCTGCGCCTTTCAAGTCGTACAGATCCAAGCCGTATTCTAAGCCGGACAATCACAGGGTCAATGCTGTAGAAGATGATGAAGAATATCCTAAGTTGTCTGAATAATGTTTTTCTCTTGATACAACTGGTCTGCTATTTGTTATGCAGGATCTTGGAGAAAAAGCCAGGTGGCCTCGCAAGTTTGAGAGGAACTCAGGAGGAAAGGACAAGTCCAAATGGTGTGCATTCCACGAAGACTTTGGCCATATAACCGAGGATTGTATTACTTTGTGGAAGGAGATAAACTGCCTCTTAAGCAAAGGGCATCTCAAAGAGTTTCTAGGCAAAGGAAAGAACAAGACTAAGGATCACGACAGGATCCCACAAAGAGCAAAGTCCCCGCCGCCGGATGCCAAGGTAATAGGTTTTATATCTGGTGGATTTGATATTTGTGGTACTTCTCACTCTGCAGCAAAAAGGAATGCCAAGGAAGCGAAGACAGAACAAGGGGACAGGCCTATCCGAACCTCCAGCTTAAATGAAGAAAAGGTGATTTCTTTCAATGTAGACGACATGGACGATGTACAGGATCCTTATCACGATGGTCTAGTAATCACTCTGTACATTGCAAACAACTTCATCCGGAGGATCCTGATTTTGGAGGAAGCTAGGTGAACATAATGTAGCATGAAGTCCTGAAAAGAATGGGGATCTCGGATTCTGAAATTATTTCAAAATCCTCAGTGCTGGTAGGATTCAGCGGAGAAGTCAAAAGCACAGTCGGAGAAATAAAACTACTGATATACATTGAAGGGGTAAATTCTATTCAAACATTTTGTGTAATAGATTCTTTGTCTTGCTACAATATCATTTTAGGAAGGCCATGGATACACGATATGAAGGCGGTGCCCTCAACATACCATCAGTGTGTCAAATTGCCAATCCCATGGGGAGTAGTGAAGATTAACAGTGATCAGCAAAAGGCTAAGGATTGCTACACTTCTTCGATGAAAGACTCCGTCAAAACCAGGAAAGCATAGCAATTAACAAAGCAGGCCAAGGATGTTCTAGAAACTAAAGAACATGATGTTAAAGAGGTATCCCTGGATGCTGAAAATCCAGATGTAAAGATCCTGGTAGGGAGCAATATCCCTGAGGATATTGAAGATGATATCCTGAATTTCCTGAGGGGCAGAAAAGCAACCTTCGCTTGGAAGCACGAAGACATGACAGGTATATCCAAAGGTATCATAACTCATAAACTTGGAATTGGTAAAATTTTCAGGCCAATACATTAAAAGTGAAGGAAATTTGCTCCTGAGAGAAACGTAATCATCCAAGAAGAGGTGGAAAGGCTTCTCAAGTCTAGAATGATAAGGGAAGTAAAATTCCCTAGGTGGCTAGCCAACATGGTGGTAGTCCAGAAGAAGAACGGGAAGTGGAGAGTTTGTGTAGATTACACAGACCTCAACAAAGCATGTCCTAAAGACCCCTTCCCATTACCACACATAGACTCGATGGTGGACGCTACAGCAGGCCACGAAATCCTGACTTTTATGGATGCCTCTTCAGGATTTCAATAGATCCAAATGGAACCATCGGATCAGGAAGACACGGCATTCATGACCCCGACATGTATTTATTGTTACACAGCTATGCCATTTGGTCTTAAAAATGCAGGTGCCACGTATC
The DNA here is from genome assembly GCA_023525975.1 of Smallanthus sonchifolius. NCBI lineage: Eukaryota > Viridiplantae > Streptophyta > Magnoliopsida > Asterales > Asteraceae > Smallanthus > Smallanthus sonchifolius. The sequence continues at coordinate 58,272,178 of CM042028.1, forward strand.
AAAGACAAGATTGGGGACACTATGGATGTCTACATAGATGATATGGTGGTAAAGTCAAAGAAAGCTGAGGATCATCTCAGGGTTCTCAGAGACGCATTTGATATCATGGACCAATACCATATGAAGCTGAACCCCTCGAAATGTCACTTCGAAGTGGGGGCAGGAAAGTTCTTAGGCTATATGGTGACCAAAAGAGGAATATAAGCCAACCCAAAACAAATCAAAGCTATCATCAATCTAAAATCCCCAGCAAATACTAAGGATGTCCAGATATTGACCAACAGAGTAGCAGCACTCAATAGATTTATATCAAGATCCTCAGAAAAATGCAAGGAATTCTACGACAACCTGAAGAAGAACAAGAAATTCAAATGGGAAGAGAAGCATGAACAAGCACTCCAATCATTGAAGGAATACTTGTCATCAGCTCCTCTACTGATGAAACCAGAAGACGGTGAACCATTATCCCTATACTTAGCAGTATCCCGAAGCACCGTAAGTGCTGTATTACTCAAGGACCATGAGGGACAACAACATCCGGTATATTATGTAAGTAAAAGTTTGCTACCAGCGGAAACCAGGTACTCTCATTTAGAAAAGTTAATTTTAGCTTTAATAATGGCATCAACTAAACTTAGACATTATTTTGAAAATCTTGCTATTCATGTTAAAACTAATTATCCTATTAAGTGTGTCTTAAGAAAACCAGAGATGTCTGGAAGGATGGCTAAATGGTCAGTCAAGCTCAGCGCCTATGACCTCATATATGAACCTAGAACAACAATAAAGTATCAGGCACTAGCAGACTTTGTGGCTGATTTTAGCAGTGATATCCAACAAGAGGCAGATCTTGAAGTCCAACGACTAGAAGAGTCAAAGGACGAATGGAACTTATTCACTGATGGTGTATCAAATGTAAAAGGAACAGGTCTGGGAATCATACTAAAATCGCCACAGGGGGACATATTACCTCAATCCAAAAGCTGTGAGTTCCAGGCTACGAATAATGAAGCAGAATATGAGGCGCTGATAGCAGGATTACAATTATCTAGAGATATCAAGATCAGGTATCTTCAGGTATATGTAGACTCATTGTTAATTGCTAATCATTTCAATGGTTCGTATGCAGTAAAAGGTGAGAAGCTAGCCAAATATCTCACAATAGTTAAGCAATTATCCATAGAATTCGAAACTTTTAACATTACACAGGTGCCTAGAGAAGATAACACTGAGTTTGATGCCTTAGCAAACCTTGCTTCAGCTCTTAGAGTACCAGAAGGTACCAAAATACCTATTATACACATTCTGAGCCCAGTAATCGAGAAGGTGAATGAAGTATCCAACACTGAAGAAGAAACAGACATTCGGGATCTTGAACCTATTCCAGGATCCTGGATTTTACCTATTAAAAAAAACTTGCAGGATAGTGAAATCCCAAGTGATGAAAAGAACCACAACGCTTTTCGCATGAGGATGTCTCATTTTATAATGTTTGAAAATATTTTGTATAGAAAATCAATTGCATGTCCATATTTAAGATGCTTGGAAGATCATGAAGCACGTGAAGTCCTGAAAGATCTACACGAAGGAGATTGTGGTAATCACACCGGGGGCTGAGCGTTATTTTCAAGGATCCTGAGAACAGGATATTATTGGCCTACCATGAGAAAGGATGTTGTGATCAAAAGTGTGACACTTGCCAGTGGCACAAAAACATACTCCAACAGCCGGCCGAACCTTTATACCCAATTGCCTCTCCATGGCCATTTATGAAATGGGGAACGGATATCGTTGCCAAACTTCCCAAAGCACCAGGAGGAAAGGTCTTCATGCTAGCAATGACGGATTACTTCTCTAAATGGATCGAAGCTGAAGCATTTGTCCAAGTCAGAGAGAAAGAAGTCATCTCCTTCATGATAATGGATCTCAGTTCATCGGCAAGAGAACAACTGACTTCTATGCCAGTTGGGGAATCAAAATGATAACTTCTACCCCAGTACATCCTCACGCCAATGGGCAAGCAGAATCTAGCAACAAGATCATCGTTAACAACCTCAAGAAGAGATTAGGAGCAAAGAAAGGAAGATTGGCTGAAGAGCTACCATTTGTACTTTGGGCAGATAGAACAACCACAAAGAATGTGATGGGACAAACTCCATTCTCCTTGGTATTTGGAACTGAAGCAATGATCCCGACAGAGATGGTTATCCCTACTACTAGAACCAACTTTCAATCTTCAGAGACCAACAACGAAGCTCTTGCCCAGGATCTCGACACTGTGGATGAGCTCAGTGATCTTGCCAAAGTTCGCATTACAGCTTATCAACAAAGGATAGCAAAATCTTACAACAAAAACATAAGGGTTAGAAGATTCTAAGCATGTGATCTCGCATTAAGAAATGCATTTCAAAATACTACCAATATCAGTGATGGAAAGCTTGCACCAAAGTGGGAAGGCCCGTATTGGTTGGCTACTATGGAAGGGGATATCCTGCCAAGATCCTGGAACGCTATCCATCTCAAAACCTACTTTATGTAAGTTTAAAACTTATGTTCTGACTGGAACTGGTACGTCTTCTATCCTTGACTATTCTTATATTTATTACCCTTGATCAAAGTACTGACTTGAGCGTCAGAGGGGTGTTAGGCAGGCTAACACCCACCTTCACCAAGATTTCTGGTTTTGCAGGAAATACCTCCAGGGATCCCGACAGAAGATAGAGATTGGCCATCTCTCCTAAGTTTGGGTATCCTGAATACCTCAAAGGTTTAAACGGCTTTCGCCTTTCTAAGTAGATTGGGTTTCTACACCCTGCCAGGAGCGCACGATATTCAAGTATAGTTCGAGGTGGTGCGACCAGTCCATGTAACAGTGGCTAATAATTTCCTCACTGGTGGCTATACTTAAGTCTGGCTTGGCCCACGTAATTGGATTAGCCCATGTAATTGGCTTAGCCCACGTAATTGGCTTAGCCCACGTTATTCTGGCTTGGCCCACGTTATTTTGTCTTGGCCCACGATTCTAAATTATCACAGATATTTAACACTTATGTGTTAACTCAAGAACTTAGCATCTGTAGAAATAAAGACTGATGGCTACAAAATTCTCTAAGTAAAGATTGCTGCGGACTCCACAATTTTGCTGCTGACTTACAAGTTGCTGCGGACAAGGCTAAATGCTGCGGATGGCTATGTTCTCCTGCTGATAAACATTTTTGCTGCTGACTGCCTTATCCGCTGAAGTCTAAAGTTGCTGCTGATAGGCTTCTCATCAGCATCAAACATTGATGCTGCTGATAGGCAAATCATCAGCAGCTTTGACTTTACTACTGACACCCTTGCTGCAACACTGACACACCTATCAGCAGAAGGAATGTTATTGGTGCAGATGACAAAAGACAATGCTCCTATTCTGATCTGTTCTGCAATGATTTCTGAGAAGACCTTTGTGCTGCTGCTGTCCTTTCGGTGCAGAAGTCTTTTCACTGCATTTGTCCTTTTGTCTTTTGTCTTTTTGTTGTTCACCAATAGTAGTGTAACTTGTAACTGTAAAAGATCAACGGCTTGTATTTGTTCTGATCCTTAGAATCAAGGGTCTGTCTTGATTCTAAGTTCCTTTATATGTATTGTATCTTCTCATTGTAGATGCATGCTTCAGAGAGCTTTCTTTGTAAACTCAAAAACATTGAAGATTAATACACTTTGAATTTATCTAGTATTATCTTTGTTTCTTTGTTTACATTGATTAGTTGTTATTGTTTCCGCCAATCTCAACTAAGAACAGAATCATCTTGTAAACATCGATCCTACAAGTGGTATCAGAGCTTTGGCTCTCAGATAAGACAAACTCACACTTGTTTAATCACTCTCTGGTTCTGTTCACTACTATCTCTTTGCTAAACACCATTTATTCAAGAAATGGCACAAAACAATGGTTTTGAGGACATTGGAAGTATCAACAGACCACCAAGACTGGTGTCTGGAGAAGACTATGATATGTGGAAAAACAGGATGGAAAGTTTCTTCTGCTATCATGAGTATGGAATGCGGAAATCCATAAAAGATGGACCATATGTACCAATGGTGGCCTCTGCTGATTCCGGAGGTCTGTTAGTTCCTAAAGAAGCCTCAAAGTACTCAGAGGAAGACATCAAGAAAATGGAAGTAGATTTCAAAGCTTTGGGAGCCATTCAGATGTGCTTGCCAAACGAAGTTTTCCATAACTTCAGAGAATACAAGACTGCTAAGGAGCTATGGGAAGCTCTTGAGAAGATGTTTGCTAGATCTGAGGAGGTGAAAGAAAATAGAAGAGACATTCTGAAGCAACAGTATGAGAACTTTGTCTGGAAAGAAGGTGAGTCTCTTACCATTTTGTTCAACAGGTACACCTATCTGGTGGGAGAGCTACAGTGTTCTAAAGTGAAACTGGAGAATGAAGACATTCTAAAAAAATTCATCAGATCTCTTCCTAGCTGCTGGACACTCTATACAGTGTCAATTAGAAGAACTGAAAACTTGAAAACCCTGCAAATGACTGAGCTGTATGGCATGCTAAAGACATATGAATTAGAAATGATTCAAGCCAAAGAAAGAAGCTCAGGTCATTTAACATCAACAACCATCACTTCATCTGCACTACACTCTGACCTCTCAGCTCCCAGCTCCAGTAATTATCATCCTCCTATTGTCACTCACCCTCCTCAAACACCCACCTCACAAACAAATAACTCACCATTTCTTCTTGAAGCTCCACCTCAACCAAACTCAGCTGCCTTTGTCTCAGAAAATTCTAGCAACATGTCCTTTATCAAAGAAGATCTAGAATGCTTTCATCCAGATGACTTAGAAGAAATGGACTTACAACACTCCTATGCCATGCTTTCTCTCAGAGAAAAACGGTTCTACTCTAGAACTGGAAGACCAATCCCAAGCATCAACTCTAACACTAGAGTGGGCTTGGACAAGAGCAAGCTAAGGTGATACAACTGTAGCCAACTTGGTCACTTTTCCAGAGAATGCAAGGCACCAAAGGCAAACCCATCTGTGGCACAACCTAGACAAACCCATCATGGTCAAGCAACTCAAGGCAACGCCACTCCTGCTCAAACTGCAGCCTATGCAGTTGTTGGAACAACTGATTTTGATTGGAGCTTTCAGTATGAAGATCTTTCTGCCAACAACCAAGCTCTCATGGCAGATACAACAGAGATACCACCTCAGGTATATGAACATCTTTGTACTCAAGCTTGCATTGATAAGGTTCTAGGATACAGGAAACATAACCAAAATCTTATAGATCAAAATGAAGAGTTTCATCAAATGAAATCTGAATTTAAAAAGTTTGAAAACAGTTATAAAGAAAAGATTAACTGCCTAAAGAAAGAAATTTCATCACTAAAACATGAACAAACAAATCTTGAAACTCAAATTGATGATCTATTAGTTAAGTTAAAGGCTACAAGGGCTGAGTTGGCAGACCAAAAGGTTCATGTTGACAAATATGAGTTTGCATCCAAAAAGCTGCAAAGACTTTTGGATGCTCAAATTCATGAGAAGGTGACTGATGGCATTGGGTTTCAAGCTGAAAAAACCTACAACTCTGTACCACCACCAGCTGACTATGTAACCATCCATGAACCAAACTTCAAACTCACAAACCTTGACCATGCAAACCGAAACCTTGATCCCTCAAAGGAAGAATCATTTGTGCTAAACTGAAATACCTCCTCTGAATCTGAGTCCACATGCTCAGAATCTACTGAAACAAGTGAAGCCCCATTACTTCCCACAAATGAAGTAATACTCAAAACCACAAAGTCTGGTAAGGTGATCCAAACCAATGGTCCAAGTCCTTTTATTCCTTCAATACCCGTACATCCACCTACCAAACAAATCAAAATTAGCTATCATCCGGAAGGAAGAAAGTTAAAAGTTGAAGAGGGACAATCTTCATCCTCCAGGAAGGTGTTTGACATTTGTCATTCACCTAAAGAAAGAATTCCATATGTACAGAAAACATTGGAAGAAGCTACCTTTGAACACAACAAGAATTTTCCATGAAACTTCAAAGATCTATTCAAAAGAAAGGACTATGTGTACTCTCAGAGGGATAAGATTGCAAAATCATGTTTTGTTTGTGGCAAATACAACCATACATCAAGCAGATGCTTTTATTACCTTCAGTAGCAAAGAAATCTCAAGCAGCAAGCTTTTAAGAAAACAAACAAAAACAAGATGGTAAGAAGTTATGAAGCAAGATCAACTCAGTTCAGAAAGTCCATTTCTCCACCAAGACAGACTGCTACTGTAAAAACCCCAAAAGCTCAACAATCTTGCATCATATGTGGTGAATCAAACCACTTTGCTGCACATTGCAAATTCAATCCATTCATTCAGATTCAATCAGTTTCAACAGCAGTTCATGCTACACCAAAACAGAAGCCTATCTATAGAAGAACTCTCACGGAGAAACCCACTTTTAATAGAAAGGGAAAGAAGGAGAAACACTTATCTTTTGAATCATCAGTAGCAAGCAAAAATGTTGCTGATCTTGAAAAGTTAAAGAAACCAAGGAACAAGCCTTCAGCAGCAACCAAGTTTGCTGCTGATCAGCCAAAACCATCAGCAGCAACCAAGTTTGCTGCTGATCAGCCAAAACCATCAGCAGCAACCAAGTTTGCTGCTGCTCAGCCAAAGCCATCAGCAACAAAAGCTACATCAAGTGCTGATAAAGTAAAAAAGTCTGGAAAACCACTTCCTCAACAATGGAAAGCCAAGTCAAATGCTTTAATCTCTCAAAGTATCATCATAGGATCCATTGAATGCAAGCATACTGACACTGTTGGCTCAAAGACACACTTACCCAAGTTTACAAGTTCTTGGGTTCCTCCCTCTAACTAGATCTCTCTCATGTGCAGGGACAACCAGGTCACAAGGACAACACCTGGGTTGTAGATAGTGGTTGTTCTAGGCACATGACTGGCAACAGATCCATCCTCTCCAATTTCAGATACTTTAATGGAGGATATGTTGCCTTTGGAAGTGATTCAAAGGGAGGATCTATAACTGGATAAGGAACTGTATCTAATGACAGAATGAGTATTGAAAGGGTAAATTTTGTCAAAGAATTGGAATTCAATCTCATAAGTGTGTCTCAAATATGTGATCAGAAGCATTGGATGCTTTTCACAGATAAGGAATGTTTAGTACTCTCCCCTGGGCTTAGCAAACCTCCTCCAGAAAAGATCTTGTTGACAGCCCAAAGAAAAGATAACTTATATGTTCTTGACATGAACAAAGTCAATCCATCTGGCAGTATATCTTGTTTTCTGTCCAAGGCATCAGTTGATGAATCAGCTCTCTGGCATAGAAGACTAAGCCATGTTAATATAAAAACAATCAACAAGTTGGTGAAGGGAAATCTGGTCAGAGGTCTTCCTGACAAGGAATTCCAACTTGAAGATCACTGCATAGCATGTCTGAAGGGAAAGCAACACAAGAGTTCTCACAAACCCAAGACATTGAATACAAATGACACTCCTCTACAGCTGTTGCATATGGATCTCTTTGGTCCTACAAATGTCATGTCTATGGGAAAGAAGTCATACTGTCTGGTGATAACTGATGACTATACCAGATTCTCATGGGTATACTTCTTGAGAACAAAAGATGAAACTGCTGAGATTCTTAAATCCTACATTCTTAGGGTGGAAAATCAAAGCAATCAGAAAGTCAAAGTTATGAGGTGTGATCAAGGTACCGAGTTCAAGAATCACACTTTGAACTGTTTTTGTGAGAGCAAGGGCATAGAAAGACAATTTAGTGCTCCAAGAACTCCTTAACAAAATGGGGTTGCTGAAAGGAGAAACAGAACTCTAATTGAATCAGCAAGATCAATGTTGGCTGACTCAAAACTGCCTCTCACATTCTAGGCAGAAGCAGTAAGCACAGCTTGCTATGTGCAAAATAGAGTCCTAATTGTCAAACCTCTCAACAAAACCCCTTATGAACTATGGTTCAAAAGAGTTCCCTACATTGGACTTCTAAAACCCTTTGGATGTCCATGTACCATTCTCATCACACAAGGGGTTCTTCCTAAATTTGGTGCCAAATCAGATGAAGGATATTTATGGGCTATTCCTCTCAATCCAAGGCCTACAGAGTATTCAACTCAAGAACAAGAATTGTGGAAGAATCAGCAAATGTGGAATGTAGGGAACACATTGCATGTGAAAAAGGTAAAGGACCAGACTGGCTTTTTGACATTGACTCCTTCTCACAAATATTTGAGCCCCTCATCTTCTCAAATATGGAATCTGTGGAATCTTCCTCTTCCAAACAACCAGCTTCCACATCATTAACTGATTACAGATTAAACTTCCATGGTCCATCTACAAAAATAAAAAGACCATCCGTTGATCCTCCATCTGTTGTAGAGGCCATTGAAGCCAGTGACGTCAGAACAAGTAACTCCAATGTCACAAGCAACAATCTTTCTGATAATGAAGATCAAAATGAGGATACAGCATCGGCTGCGGATGCTACTGATGCTGATAATGCTGCTGATGCTGTTGATGCTGCTGATGCGGATGATGATGTTGATACTACTGAAGCTGCAGACAATAATCATCTTCCTGATCAAAATCAAAGCAATCTTGACCATGGAATACAGTTGGAAATTGTTCCCGCATAAAGAATCAACAGAGAACATCCTTTAGAAAATGTAATTGGTCAAGTTCAACAAGGAGTTCAAACTAGAAGCAAGACTCATGAAGCTAATATCTGCCTATATTCCTGTTTTCTCTCTCAAGTTGAATCTAAAAAGATTGATGAAGCTTTGCAACACATTAGTTGGATTGAAGCAATGCAAGAAGAGTTGTTGCAGTTCAAAAGGCAAGAGGTATGGACCTTGGTTGATCTTCCACCCGGTCAAACTGCTTTTGGCACAAGATGGGTGTTCAGGAACAAACAAGATGAAAGAGGAATTGTAATCAAGAACAAAGCTAGACTTGTGGCCCAGGGATACACTCAGGAAGAAGGAATTGATTATGATGAAGTCTTTGCTCCTGTTGCCAGACTAGAGGCTATTCGGATCTTCCTAGCATATGCGGCATCCAAAAGCTTCACTGTCTATCAGATGGATGTCAAAAGTGCATTTCTATATGGGAAGATTGGTGAGGAAGTATATGTCAGACAGCCTCCAGGATTTGTAGATCTCTCACATCCAAACAAGGTTTTCAAGCTAGACAAAGCTCTATATGGACTACACCAAGCCCTAAGAGCCTGGTATGAGACTTTGTCAGGATATCTACTCAGCAACAATTTCAGAATAGGTGCCATTGATCAGACATTGTTTATCAAAGATGAAGGGGGAGGCATTCTCTTGGTACAGATTTATGTAGATGACATCATCTTTGAATCAACAAAGAAGAAATTGTGTAAAGACTTTGAGATTCTAATGCACTCAAAGTTTGAAATGAGTTCAATGGGTGAACTAAATTTCTTTTTGGGTCTCCAAGTCAAACAAGTTCCAAACGGAATCTTCATCAGTCAATCCAAATATGTCAAAAGTATTTTGGAAAGATTCAAACTGGCTGATTGCTCTGCTGCAAGGACTCCAATTCAAGTGCATCATCAACTGTCTCTTGACAAAAATGGTCAAGACAGTGATCAACATCAGTACAGGGCAATGATTGGATCCCTTATGTATCTAACTGCTTGAAGACTAGATATTATGTTTGCAGTATGCCTATGTGCAAGATTTCAAGCAGCTCCAAAAATCACTCACCTCCAAGCTGTCAGGAGAATTTTTAGATACCTGAAGGGAGCTCCAAAACTTGGGCTATGGTATTCTAAAAATGACAAGTTCAATCTGTATGCATACACTGACAGTGACTATGGAGGATGCAACTTGGACAAGAAGTCCACATCTGGGGGATGTCAGTTTCTGGGTGGAAGACTGATTTCATGGCAATGCAAAAAGCAAACTTGTGTGTCAACATCTACAACAGAAGCAGAATACATTGCAGCTTCCAGTTGTTGTGCACAAGTCATCTGGATACAAAATCAAATGTTGGACTATGGAATGACTTTCATGGCCACTCCCATTCACATTGACAACAAGTGTGCCATATCAATTACAAACAATCCTGTGCAGCACTCCAAGACAAAACACATTGACATCAGGTATCACTTTATTAGAGATCAAGCTGAGAAAAGAAGAATTATTTTAACCAAAGTTCATACCAATGAGCAATATGCTGACCTATTCACAAAAGTCTTTGATGAAGCTAGATTCAGATATCTAATTGAATCCATTGGCATGATGAACTTTGATTAAAATTCTTTCTTCAAAATCTTTAAAATAAATGTGTCTGTCTTTCTCCTGTTGTAAATAAAATTTGTTTGAAGAATAAATAATCAGCAGCAAATCTCTTTCTGCTGCTGATAGCTTTTGTCATTAGCAGCAAAAGTATTTGCCACTGACTGCTTTAAGTTGTCAGCAGGAACAAATTTCCTGCGGATAGCTTCAAGGCAATCAGCAGCAATATCTCCGCCGCCGATCATTACAACCATCAGCAGCAATCAAGTTATGCTTCTGATAGACTTAACTTTCCACAGCAACCAAGTTTGCTACAGATGGGTAAAATTGGTTCAAATTAACTTTTACCCGCTGTAAAAACCACTTTCAGTCTTTACCATGGCTGCTACAATGTGTTACAGCTGTAAAACAGTAAAAAGTAAATGGGTTGTACAGTACAAGCAAATCTGTTTTTTCCCTCCTCTGCCATTATAACACAAATCAAATTTCCTCCATCACCACTTCACATTCAATTCCAACCTAACCCTCATCTCTCTCTCTCTCAAGCATTCAAAGCTTCACCACACTTAACCAACTTTTAAAAGTTTCTTCCTTCCCTCCAAACCTTACCAAAATGGCAAATGTTGATATCAATAATCCTGATGACAAGTTCTCAACTTACCACAATCTAACGGCGTATCTTGTCAAGGGTAAGAAATCAGAAGGGTTTGATGATATGATCGACTTTCTTTGTTGGTCAAAAATACACTTTGCCTTGACTGTCAACCCCACAATCTACATCTCTCACATGGAAGATTTCTGGAACTCTGCATCATACTCTACCGAACAGGGGACTCCTCAAATTAAAGCAAAGGTAGAAGGCAAAGATATCACCATTACAGAAGCTACACTCAGAAAACATCTTAAGCTTCAAGACGAGGGTGCCGCCAACTCATACACCAAAAATGAGTACATGAGGACCTTTGTATCCATAGGGTATACTGGAAATCAGGAAGAATACACCATCGAGAAGGCGCTGATGGGTCATCCATGGAAGTTTTTATGCCACACTCTTCTGCAATGCATCTTACAAAAGAGGAGTGGATGGAATCAATTAAACTCTGGTCTTGCCTATGCTATTCACGGTATGATAACTGGACAGGGTTTTAACTTTGCTCATATGATATTCGAGGGTTTGAGATACAACCTTCAGGAAGGTGCAAAACAAGCCTTCTTTATGTACCCAAGGTTCTTGCAGGAAGTTTTTAACCAGGAACTAAAAGATCTTTCAAAATCTGCAAGAATCTACTTGATGTTGGGTCATAAAAACAACATTTTTCAAAGCATGAGAACAGTTTCCAAAAAGTTCTCAGGGTCAACGTTCCATTGTTATCTACAATGATGAACATACAAAGCACCCAGGGTGACAGTTCAGCAATCCCAGCTGATACTGATCCCACACCCTCCACCTCACAGCCTGAACACACAACTGCTGCCTTTGATCGAACCCCTGTGCAAACTACTGAGGGTGCACAGGCTCAACAAATACTTACCCCTGTTCTTCAAACCCAAATGGAACATAGGGCCCCAGTTGTGGCAAGCTATACCAGGAAAAGTAAGAAGAGCAAGAAAAGTCCTTCTATTCTTGTCTCAGAGGCCCAATCCCAATCCAAAAGCCCTCATCTAGAGTCACAACACTCTGTTGAGAATATCATAAGGGATAGCCACAATAATAGGGAGACTTCCTTGGAAGGATCCCTATTAGGATCAGGACTACATCCCGAGTCCATAGAAATCCCCTCTGAGCCCATACATGTTTCTTCTTTGAACTTAAGTGCAGAGGCACCTAGTCAAGATGATGTACCTTCTCCCAATGCTACTATAAAGGAGGTATTGATTGACTTGGCTGCCAATGTACCCAGCCCAAGTTCATCACCCGAGAAGGTCCACTCTGGGAGTCATGATAGAGTGGATATGGAAGGGGCTGTCACTACTTCTGGTCCATCAATTGACCAGGAGGACAGTGACAACATAGCTAAGACCCTAACCATGGCAACTCAAGGTGAGACTGCTTCTCTTGAAGCTTTCTTCACTGAGAGGAATCCCAGGAGCCAAGAAAACCAGGGTGATGGGGATGCAGAGGCCAGGCCTGAGGCCCATCTAGGTCCAAGGATTCCACAACTGTGGATGAGGACAGACTGAAACTTCATAACTTGGAATTGACGGCAAGGGTGGCTATGCTAGAGGCTGAAGTGTCCAAATTAAGACACCAAGTTTCTATGCATGAAACCCATCAATGCCCAACTGTATCCTCTACTTCCCTTGTATCAGTGGGAACTCAAACAGATCTGCTTCTATGCACTGATGCAACCAAAAAAGGGGAGATAGTTACCACTGTAGAAGATACTGATAGTCTGGAGGATTGGATACAAGAGCAGGTCATCTTTGAAAGAACACTTTTCAAACCTGCCTTTATCCAAGTCCATGATCTGATGGTTCCCAGAGAGGGAGAGGAAGAGGTCTCTGAGGAATGGAGATTGGTTGCCAGGGATGAAGATGAAGCAGTCCCTAAGGAAATGGAGATTGATGAAGAAGCCACTCGTATCATTCATGTTCTTTAAACTGCTGCAAATATCTCAAGGCAGGTCATATCCCCACAGTACCCTCCAACAGCAAACAACTTGGAATTTGACTCTATTCTAGCTTGGGGGTATGATGACCTATCTCAAAGATTTTGGGTTGGATGGGAATTTGCTGGAGCCAAGGAGCTTATCCTAGATAACCTTAATCTTTTTGAAATCCTGTCCCTACACCTAACTGAAAGTATCAACACCTCCAATGACCTTTCTGCCAGGCTTGCAATTGAAAGATTTCATGATATATGTGAAGACAATATGCCTCGGTTTGAAAAGTTCCTTGAAAAGGCAAAGAAAGTGGCCTATCCCAGGATTAAGAAGGAAGAAGCAGAACCCTCAAGAGCCGCAGAAGAAAGAAATGAAAGGCAAACTCAAGGAATGGAGTTATTAAGAAGCAGAGTCCTGACTAAAGAACAAGTTCTAAACCTAAGGAAATATTTATACAATGAGTTAGTCAGAGGGTTGGAAGTATATGGGTGGTCAGATATTGGTCTTCAGGGATTAAATTTTTTCTGTGTGATGGATCCTCATTCATAATCAACAACATTAATGAGATCCTACTTCTCAATCCAGACTTCCTTTTCAAAATTTTTGAAATGAGATCAAGCATCTGCAATATCAACTCACTAAGGAGTCAAGAGATGATGATTATCATTAAAAACTTCTTGCAAGATGGTGGGCGGATAGCCTTAGAAGACTCTGATTCAGATTTATCACTTCCTTCTTCCCCACAAAATATGCTAAGTGCTGCAGTACTCTCTGCAAGTACTCTTTCAGCCAGGGTGATACAGGAGTGGAAATCTGCAGAAGGTGATGATGAAGAAGCCCTCCCTCCTTTGTCCACTCATCAACTTGCCAATGAAGCTGAAGCTAAGGTCTCAATGGCAACTCCCACATCTGCTATTGTGATCTATGAAGCTGAAGCAGAGGCATCCAATAAAGACCAAGGGAAGGGTATTATGACTAAAGAAGAAGAAGAAAAGACAGAGAAGGAGAAGAAAGAAAAGGAAAAGAGAAGAGGAGGAGATGGCTGAGCTTAAAAAAGCTCAAGAAAGAAAAGCTGCCATACTCCTCTGAGAACAGCAAATCCAGTTATATGCTAGGCAACTGGATGAATTAAAGGTTAAAATTCCTGCAGCTTCACAACTGGAAGAAGATGAAGCTCTAGCTCGCCAGCTGCAGGAACAATTAAATAAAGAAGATGAAGAAAGAGAGAAACAAAGAGCAAAAGAAGCCAAATTCAAAATAACAGACTCCAAGCTGGCTCAGGAAATGAGGAGTGAATGGATTGAGGCCCTAACTGATCTAGGTGAGGATGGAGACTACCTAGAAAAGTTATCAAATAAAGAGCTCTACAGAGCTTATATGGGTCAACCTGGAGAACTGGCTAATAAAAAGAGGGATGAAGAAGAAGAGAAAGCCAGAGAAAAGTCTAGGATAACCATTGCCTTAAATAAAAGAACTCCTGAAGAAAGAAAAGTAATGATAGACTTTCTAAAGGCTAGAGGTGAGAGTGGAAAGAGATTAGGACCCATGAGCTTCATAAATCTTCAAAATCTCTACAGACAAGTGAAAAAGGAAGAAGAGGAGAGATTGAAGAAGACAAATCTTTTAAAGAGGACTGATATCACTGCTGAAGAGAGAAAAACCAAGAAGCCAAAAACAAATCCCTTAGTCTCTCCTTCTTCTGTCCCACTAGCTCCATCTCTCCCTCCTAGATCTCCCTCCTCTCCTCCCAAAAAGTCCAAATCCTTACACCCAGCTCCGTCTCATCAACAGCCTCCTAAAAAGAAAATCAAACCTCCTACCATATCTGAAGAATCGAGTATGATTGTGCAATGGTTCTACAGTGATCCAGATAAATGGTTTGAAGTGTTTAGAGGAAAGATAGAAAAGAAGAGATCAATTTACAAATCTGTTGATGAGGTGATGCAACTACCAGATTATGACTTGAAGAAAATTCTAGAGCTGGGTGAAGCTCATGATGCTGTCCTTTCGGTGCAGAAGTCTTTTCACTGCATTTGTCCTTTTGTCTTTTGTCTTTTTGTTGTTCACCAATAGTAGTGTAACTTGTAACTGTAAAAGATCAACGGCTTGTATTTGATCTGATCCTTAGAATCAAGGGTCTGTCTTGATTCTAAGTTCCTTTATATGTATTGTATCTTCTCATTGTAGATGCATGCTTCAGAGAGCTTTCTTTGTAAACTCAAAAACATTGAAGATTAATACACTTTGCATTTATCTAGTATTATCTTTGTTTCTTTGTTTACATTGATTAGTTGTTATTGTTTCCGCCAATCTCAACTAAGAACAGAATCATCTTGTAAACATCGATCCTACAGCATCAATATGTTGGCTCAAGATCCTTAAATGGGTTAAAAACTTGGAAGATACCGAAGTGTACTTACTAAGCCTATGATGTATTCGATGACTGTACACAGGGGACAACCAACGGTTGCCATATTTCAAACTCAAGATCATAATCTGGTATGTGTGTCTACCTGACTTAGTTCTTGGCAAAGGTATGTGTTACTTGTTAGTTTTCAATTTATAGAAGATTTGAGACTTACAGGACTAAGTCATGATATGTTTGTGATTAATATTTTTCCATACAATTTGTCAAAATTAAACTGTAATTTCCTAAGTCAAAGTTTGATCAAAAACCAAAATGTTATTTGACTTTAAGGGTCCGGTATCCTGAAAACATGCTTGAACTTGTTTGTATTAAAATTTAGTTACCTAACAAATCCTGATTTTCTACAAACACAACCAAGCAACAATCATGGCAAATAGTCAAAGCTACTAATTATCATATAAAGTGCAGGAAATTGAAATGTGTTACGTGTTTCATCCAAAAAAGGAACCATCTACCCAGGACACGAGTTGTCAAACTGTTCATCCCATTCAGGGATCCCCAAAAAGCAAGGAAATTAAATTGTTCAACAAAGAAACAGGATCAAAGTTAAAGACATAAAACCACAGGAATTACAAACACAGGACTCAGGCCTTCTGTTTATCTCCCTCACTATCCTGTTCGACCACCTCCGTTGCCACCTTCACAGAGCCCTCAATCTCAGCCACTTGGTTGTCCACCTCCTCGTCTTGCACCAGCTCACCTCCTAGCTCAGCCACAAGCCTTTTCCACTTTTGGATATCCCATTTAGCCCGTTCAAAATCCCTATCATCAGCCTCTTTAGCCATCTTTATCCTGGTTTAGAATATTGAAATGGCGGCTGATGTTTTGGCTTGTTCGTAGGATTCCTCGATATCTTGGGCATGTTTGGCATAGGCATCCTCAAGCTCTTCCTTCACCCTTCTGAGCTCCTTGGCCTCATTCGCTAATTTCATATTTTTAGCTGCGGCTATTTTTTGCAGGTCGCTCACCATCTTTTTAGCTTCTTCAGCTTCTTTCACCGCCAACTCGTAGCATCTGGTCATTTGTTCCAGGGCCTGTTACAGGAAAATATGTTAGGATTTATCTAATACAGGTTCAGGATCCGAGATACCAAAGTTTCTGACCAGGTGACCAAAAACGTGAAGCTTCTTGTGGACATCAACATAGCTTAGATTCTCAAGTGAGGTTACATTAGTGACATCAGAAGACTTCCTCTTCTTGCTGGCAAGGGACATGGAATGAGGAGTTGAGGATTCCGGTTTAGGAGCATCTGACTTTCGAGCCTCAAGGGATGGCTAGCTCATCTCCTTCTTGATGCTCTTACCTTTGGAGACCATGCTATCAATATCATCAAGAGCAAACCTGGAGCTAGATTTTCGGATGCCTATTTCAGGATAACGGGTTAGAATTCCATATATTTAACTAACAGATTTATATATTTATACACATCTTACCAGACATCTCGGAAGAGCAAGGATAAGTTTCTGAGCTCACTTCAAGAGGAGGTGCCTTGAACTTGAATGTCCTCTCGATAGGATCAAGACCTTAGAAGAAAGCGACTCTCTTAGCAGTATCCGGAGTAGAGGGAGCAAGTTCTGAAAATTTTACCGCTGCAAAAGAAAGAACCGATAATCAGTATCTTGGATGTTAAAATATTAAGGATCCTATAGTAAGAATCCTACCCTTCACGAACCATTTAACAGGCAACTTATCCCCACCAGGAATGTAATCCCTCTTCACAAAAAAGAAATGACCCTTCCAGTTAGGATCATTTTGAGTTGTTTTTAAAATCAGGTGACTATGGCCGGACTTTATTTGAAACAGAAAGCGAGAGGTGCCATGGCTTCTCAAGTTGTAAACATGAGCCAATTCGGAGATGCTGAAATCGAGAGCATGGTGACGGATAAGGATATCTAGGGTATGGAGGGTCCTCTAGATCATCGGCATTGTTTGAGCGTAGCTCAGGCCGGTTTTTTCAAAAACTCGGTAGTAAAAGCAGGGAAAGGGTATGAAAAACCTATGGTGAAAGGAAAGGACGGAAAACATATCCAACTCTTAGAAGTAAATCAGATCTAGTTTTGGGGTCAAACACCCTAAAAACGGTATTTTCAGGAAAACAGCCTGTGGATTTCAGATTATTGATCTCACGATCAGAGAAGGAGCACTTCTCGGAATCCGGGTTAACCAGCAAGTTTTGACTAACAAGATCGTCGGAAGATGAAGATGATCGAGTGTTCTTTTTCGTCATTTTTTGATGCAAAAATCAGAGACTTAAGAGGAGAAAGAAAGCTTTTTACCTGAAATCCCAGAGAGAGAGGTAGAAGATGAAGTGTGGGATTAATAAAAAAGAAAAGTAATTATAGAGGAGTAATGACGACTACTTCAAACGACGTCGTTTCTGCCCTCGATTATCGCGCCACGTCCTATCGTGCAACCGTTTATCTTTCAGAATTCGAATTTTGAAAATTTAACAGCTGTAATTTCGGTGTACAGCTGTCAAATTTTGGGGACAATTGTTATGGGTTAAATCTCAAGAAGGATCCTGAATGACACATGATCCGGAATCCAAGATCCTGGTAACTTCGGTATCCTAAATATTAATGCTACTAACGGCTATTTTTCCTCTATTTCTTTTATATATGCAGGTGAAACATGTTGACTCGTTTTGTCCCTGAAGAATCGGACGAGAAGTCAAAGAGGACGTATCAAACTTGCGAGAGAAGCTCAACAACGGTCATATTTGAAGACCGAGTAAAGCTTCGGGATCCTCGGAAAGTTAGTTAGGATCATTTCTGTATTTAATCAGCGATCAACAAACACAATTCACTTATCATTACTAAACACTCACGAGAAGCTCTGTAGCACTTAGTATTCAATCATTTGCTGCTCAACACTTGTAATTCTTTATCATTTATTGAAGAAACGAGGCAGGTGTCGATTGTCACCTCCCGTGGTTTTATGCCGGAGATCTTGAACGATCAAGGGCTTTCCTCGTAAACAACCGTGTCACTCTTTACGTTTTTGTATTGTTTCACATTGATTTTACAAGCACACTACCTCACTTACGAAATTTGGTTACAAAGTTAGTTTACATAATTTTTACCCAAAACAGTATTGTTATTTCTATTTATATGTTGTATATTTTATTTGACTTAGGTGGTAAAGAGTCAAACCATAATGTGGAATGTGGTGTATTGGTGTATTTGACTTAGGTGGTAAAGATTCAAACCATAATGTGGTATGTGGTGTATTTGACTTAGGTGGTAAAGAGTCAAACCATAATGTGGTATGTGGTGTATTGGTGTATTTGACTTAGGTGGTAAAGAGTCCAACCATAATGTGGTATGTGGTGTATTGGTGTATTTGACTTAGGTGGTAAAGAGTCAAATCATAATGTGGTATGTGGTGTATTGGTGTATTCGACTTAGGTGTTAAAGAGTCAAACCGGGATGTGTAATGTGATATATTGGTGTATTTTGACTTATGTGGTAAAGAATCAAACTATAATGTGGTATGTGGATTATTGGTATTAAAAAGTTTGTGTTTGAAGTCATGAGCCTCACAATGGTGATTGAGACATAGAACTTCACTTGTCGGTGATTAAGATCTTGGAATCTCATAATTGGTGTTTGAAGTCATGAGCCTCACAATGGTGCATTGAGGCCTAGAACTTCATATTTGGTGGTTGAAGTCTCGAGCCTCACAACGGTGTATTGAGGTCTAGAACTTCATATGTGGTGAACGGGATCTTAAGATCTCATAGTTGGTGTTAAAGTTATGAGTCTCACATTTATGTCTTGAGGCCTATTACTTCACTTGATTAATAGAAATGAAAACTAAGTATATATTGGTTGGGTTTCATTTAGTAGTACATGGTGTTTATGGGGTGAATTATTAACCATTTCATGTAGTACATGTGGGTGGTCATATATGTAGTTTAAACATGAGTTTATGATGGCTAATAGCTTATATATGCAAACGGGTCAGTCGACGGGGGGGGGGGGGGTTGCATAGGCTGAAAATCAATTTTCGGGAATGTTTGACCTAGTGCCAGCGTACCATACGCCCGGGCAGAGTACCATACGCCCGGAGCGTATGATACGCCCAAAACAGTCTGGTAGACGCTGGGATTTTTGGGTTTTCGGGGTTTTGGCATGTCGTTGTTGTAGGGACTTGTGGGAGGTCCCTAGGGCTACTTAACTTTACTAACCATGTTCAAACCGATGTTTTGAATGTAGGGAAAGCTCCGGAGTGATCTCGAGTCTCGCATCGTGTGGATTGGATTCTCATGGACCGTGTGGATGATTGTTTTTGTTTAACCTTCTCGTGGGGAGTCTTTACAAACTTGTGGATTGTTATTTTAATTCATGTATGTAAATCTTAACGTGTGGATACGTTAAATGTTGTTTTGGGACCTAACTTCTGCATGTTTTAAAAGTTTTAAATTGGGTTGGATTTTTGGGTGTTACAAAAAAGGAATGCCAAAGAAGCAAAAACAGAGAATGGGGACAGACCTATCAGAACCTCCAGCTTAACTGAAGAAAAGGTGATCTGATTCGATGAGGATGATAGAAACAACGTACTGGATCATCATCACGATAGCCTGGTGATCACATTATACATTGCAAACCACTTCATCCACAGGATACTGATCGATGGAGGAAGCTCTATAAACATTATCCAGCATGAAGTCCTGAAAAGAATGGGGATCTTGGATTCTGAGATCATCACGAAATCCTCAGTGTTGGTAGGATTCAGTGGAGAGGTTAAAAACACAGTTGGAGAAATAAAGCTACCAATCTACATCGAGGGGGTAAACTCTATAAAAAAAATTTGTGTCATTGATTCTTTATCTTGCTATAACATTATTTTAGGAAGACCCTGGATACACAACATGAAGGCAGTACCATCAACATATCACCAATGTGTCAAGATGCCGACCCCTTGGGGAGTGGTAAAGATCAACAGCAATCAATAGGAGCCTTAAAACTTTTATAGTTCTTCGATGAAAGCCTCTATCAAAACCAGACAAGCATAGCAATTAACGAAGCAAGCCAGGGATGTTCTAAAAACTAAAGAACAGGATGTTAAAGAGGTATCCCTAGATGCTGACAATTCAGATGTAAAAGTCCTTATAGGAAGCAATATCCTTGAGGATATTGAGAAAGATATCCTGAACTTTCTGTAGGGCAGAAAATTAACATCTGCATGGAAGCACGAAGACATGATAGGTATATCCAAAGATATATAACCCATAGACATGGAATTGACAAAAGTTTCAGGCCGATACATCAAAAGCAAAGGAAGTTTGCTCCTGAAAGAAACGTGATCATCCAAGAAGAGGTGGAAAAGCTCCTCAAGTCTAGAATGATAAGGGAAGTAAAATTCCCAAAGTTGCTAGCCAATGTGATGGTGGTCTAGAAGAAAAACGGGAAGTGGATAGTTTGTGTAGACTACACAGACCTCAACAAGGCGTGCCCTAAAGATCCCTTCCCATTACCATACATAGACTCAATGGTGGATGCTACAGCAAGCCACGAAATCCTGACTTTTATGGATGCCTCTTCAGGATTTCAACACATCCAAATGGAACCATCGGATCAGGAAGACACGGCGTTCATGACTCCGACAGGTATTTATTGTTACACAGCTATGCCATTTGGTCTTAAAAATGCAGGTGTCACGTATCAAAGACTAGTAAACATGATGTTCAAAGAAAATATTAGGGATACTATAGAAAGTCTACATAAATGATATGGTGGTAAAGTCAAAGAAAGCTGAGGATCATCTTACGGATCTCAGAGACGCATTCGATATCCTGGACAATACCACATGAAGTTGAATCCTTCGAAATGCCACTTCGGAGTAGGGGAAGGAAAGTTCTTGGGCTACATGGTAACCAACAGAGGGATAGAAGCCAGTCCAGAGCAAATCAAGGCAATTATCAATCTGAAATCCCCAGCAAATACTAAGGATGTCCAAAGACTAATCGGCAGAGTAGCAGCATTCAACAGATTTATATCAAGATCCTCAGAAAAGTGCAAGGAATTCTACGACATCCTGAAAAAGAACAAGAGATTCAAATGGAAGAGAAGCATGAACAAGCACTCCAATTGTTGAAGGAATACTTGTCATCACCTCCTCTTCTAATGAAACCAGAAGACGACGAACCTTTATCCCTATACTTGGCAGTATCCCGAAGCTCCGTTAGTGCTGTCCTAGTCAACGATCATGAAGGCCAGCAGCATCCAGTATACTATGTAAGTAAAATCCTACTCGCTGCAGAAACCAGGTACTCCCATTTAGAAAAGTTAATCTTAGCTTTAATAATGGCATCCACCAAACTTAGGCATTATTTTGAAACTCTTGCTATTCATGTTAAGACTAATTATCCTATTAAGTGTGTTTTAAGAAAGCCAGAGATGTCAGGAAGAATGGCTAAGTGGTCAGTCAAGCTCAGCGCCTATGACCTTACATACGAACCTAGAACAGTAATAAAGTCTCAAGCACTTGCGAACTTTGTAGCTGATTTCAGTAATGACATTCAACACGAAGCAGACCTTGAAGTCCAACAACTAGAAGAATCAAAGGATGAATGGACCTTATTCACTGATGGTGCATCGAATGTAAAAGGAACAGGTCTCAGGGTCATACTAAAATCACCACAAGGGGAAATAATACCCCAATCCATAAATTGTGAGTTCCAGGCTACAAATAATGAAGCAGAATATGAGGCGCTGATAGCAGGATTGCAATTAGCCAGGGATATCAAGATTAGGTATCTTTAGGTATATGTAGACTCACTGTTAATTGCTAACCATTTCAATGGCTCTTGTGCAGTAAAATGAGAGAAATTAGCCAAATAACTCGCAATAGTCAAGCAATTATCTGTGGAATTTGTTATGGGTCGAATTTCGCCCAGGATCCTGAATCTAGCGAGATCCGGAATCCAAGATCCTGGTAACTTCGGAATCCTGAATATTAATGCTACTAACGTCTATTTATTTTATATACGCAGGAAAAACGTGTTGACTCATTCATTCTTAGAGAATCGGGTGAGAAGTCAAAGAGAACATGTTAAACTTGCGAGAGAAGCACAATAACGGTCATATTTGAAGACCGAGCAAAGCTCCGGGATCCTCGGAAAGTTAGTTAGGATCATTTTTGTATTTAATCAGGAGCTTGATCGATTAGCCACACACACGAACACTTAGCATTATCGAATACTCGCATAGAAGCTCTGTAACACTTAGTTCTCTATCATTTCTGCTCACACTTGTAATCATTTTCATCGATTTATACAATACTAGGAGGCAAGTGACTTTCAGTCACTTTTCGAGGTTTTATGCCGGCAATCCCTACGGATTAAGGGCTTTACTCGTACATCATCGTGTCAAGCTTTGTATTTACCTTCATTACTTCACATTTTTATCAAGCACACTACCTCACTTTCTAAGTTTGGTTACAAAATTAGTCTTATTAATTTTTACCCAAAACAATTTGGCGCCCACCGTGGGGCAAGTGGTGCTTTTCATCTTCAAATCTTTACTAAAGTTTGTGTTCAATCACTATCTTTCCAAACTGATTTCGAAGATGTCGTCTCAATCCAAAAACGTTTTTGTCTCTGCTCTATCTTCAAGCTTTGGGTTTAACAACCCTATTCCTCCCCCTCCATCATCCTAGAAGAAAATTGATAATCAGTCAAAGAAGACTATTTCAGCGGGTTTTTCGGGATCCGGGATGCTTGCTGGAGGACCTGTGCTAGTTTCAAATGATGATATCCTCAATCTGTTCTCAGAAGTGAAGCAACAGATGCAACAACAAAAGAAAACTAATCAGATGCTATTTAGGGAGCTTGAAAGGGTAAAAGAATCAAAGAAACCGATAGAAGTGACGACCCCGTTGAAGTCAAGGGTCTTGGATTTTAATTATTCAGGATCCCAGGAGTCCATAAGGAGATTTTCTTCCCATGCGTTCCGGAATCACTACAGCTGGCCCAACTCTGACTGTTAGAGTTACAATAAATCAGGATCTTGGAGTTACTCCGGGATTATCGTCCCAAAATCCTGAGAATGGTAACACTTTCAATCAATTTTCCATTACTAACGAATTTGTGCAGGATACAGGAATCACTACATCCATGCCAAGGAGTTAAAGAAGTTGAGAGAGATGATCTCCAACGTACCAGGCGTAATCCAACTGATACCGGAGATGTCCTCTACTAGTCACACGATCTCCAGATTCGCTCCACCAATTTGTGATGTAGAGATCCCCAAGCGCTTCCAGACTCCCAACATGAAACTATACGACGGAACTACAGATCCCGAGGAACATGTGGCACAATACAGAGAAAGGATGGAGATCAACCCCATTCCTTTGGACCTGAAGGAAGCTTGTCTGTGTGAGGGCTTCGGCTCTACCTTAATAGGATCAGCCTTAAAGTTACTTAATGTTCCTTCATATTCAATTACTTTATTTGCCCATTTGATTAACATGTTTAACAACCAATTTTCTTGAAGTAGAACTTTTGAAAGGTTAACAAGTGACTTATATAGGATAATTCAAAACCCCGGAGAATCCCTCCTAGACTATGTCAGCAAGTTTGGCCGAGAATCCCTGGATATCCCGAAACTCGACATCGCCACTGCTGTCCAGGCATTCAAGATGGGACTGGGGAAGGATTGTCAATTCTATAAAGATCTTGTCATGAATCCTTGTAGGAATCTTGATGAAGTCAGGAACCGAGCACTAAGGTTCATTAGGCTGGAAGATGATAAAAAGATCTAGCAGAGGGTAGTTGCTCCGACCAGCTACACTCAACCCAAACGGAAAGCGGAATCTGCACCTTTCAAGTCGTACAGATCCAAGCCGTATTCTAAGCCAGACAATCACAGGGTTAACACTGTAGAAGATGACGAGGACGAGGAAGAATATCCTAAGTTGTCTGAATACTGTTTTTCTCTTGATACAACTGGTTTGCTATTTGCTATGCAGGATCTTGGAGAAAAAGCCAGGTGGCCTCGCAAGTTTGAGAGGAACTCTGGTGGAAAGGATAAGTCCAAGTGGTATGCATTCCATGAAGACTTTGGCCATGAAGCTGAAGACTGTATTGCTTTACGGAAGGAGATAAGCTATCTCCTAAGTAAGGGATATCTTAAAGAATTTATAGGCAAAGGAAAGAACAAGACTAAGGATCATGACAGGATCCCGCAAAGAGCAAAATCCCTGCCGCCAGATGCCAAAGTAATAGGTTTTATATCTGGTGGATCTGATATTTGTGGTACTTCTTACTCTGCAGCAAAAAGGAATGCCAAAGAAGCAAAAACAGAGAATGGGGACAGACCCATCAGAACCTCCAGCTTAACTAAAGAAAAAGTGATCTGCTTTGACGAGGATGATAGAAACAATGTGCAGGATCCTCATCACGATGGCCTGGTGATCACACTATACATTGCAAACCACTTCATCCGTAGGATACTGATCGACGGAGAAAGCTCTGTAAACATTATCTAGCATGATGTCCCGAAAAGAATCGGGATCCCAGATTCCGAGATCATCACGAAATCCTCAGTATTGGTAGGGTTCAGTGGAGAGGTTAAAAACACAGTTGGAGAAATAAAGCTACCAATCTACATCGAGGGGGTATATTCTATACAAAAGTTTTGTGTTATTGATTCTTTATCTTGCTATAACATTATTCTAGGAAGACCCTGGATACACGACATGAAGACAGTACCCTCGATATATCACCAATGTGTCAAGATGCCAACCCCTTGGGGAGTGGTAAGGATCAACAGCGATCAATAAGAAGCTAAAAACTGTTATACTTCTTCAGTGAAAGCCTCCGTCAAAACCAGGCAAGCATAGTAATTAACGAAGCAGACCAGGGATGTTCTAGAAGCTAAAGAACAGGATGTTAAAGAGGTATCCCTCGATGTTGAGAATCCAGATATAAAGATCCTGGTAGGGAACAACATCCCTGAGTATCTTGAAAAAGATATCTTGAATTTCCTGAGGGGCAGAAAAGCAGCCTTCGCATGGAAGAACGAAGACATGACAGGTATATCCAAAGATATCATAACTCATAAACTTGGAATTGATAAAATTTTCAGGCCAATATATCAAAAGCTAAGGAAATTTGCTCCTGAAAGAAACATGATCATCCAAGAAGAGGTCGAAAGGCTCCTCAAATCTAGAATGATAAGGGAAGTAAAATTCCCAAGATGGCTAGCCAACGTGGTGGTAGTCAAGAAGAAGAACATGAAGAGGAGAGTTTGTGCAGACTACATGGACCTCAACAAAGCGTGTCCTAAAGATCTCTTCCTATTACCACACATAGATTCAATGGTAGACGCAATAGCAGGCCACGAAATCCTGACTTTTATGGATGCCTCTTTAGGATTTCAATAAATCCAAATGGAACCATCGGATCAGGAAGACACGGCGTTCATGACTCCAACATGTATTTATTGCTACCCAACTATGCCATTTGGTCTTAAAAATGTAGGTGCCACGTATCAGAGACTGGTAAACATGATGTTCAAAGAAAAGATTGGGGACACTATGGAAGTCTACATAGATGATATGGTGGTAAAGTCGAAAAAGCTGAGGATCATCTCAGGGATCTCAGAGACGAATTTGATATCCCGGACCAATACAATATGAAGCTGAACGCTTCGAAATGTCACTTCGGAATGGGGGCAGGAAAGTTCTTGGGCTACATGGTGACCAAGAGAGGAATAGAAACCAGCCCAGAACAAATCAAAGCTGTCGTCAATCTAAAATCCCCAGCAAATACTAAGGATGTCCAAAGACTGAACGGCAGGGTAGCATCACTCAACAGATTTATATCAAGATCCTTAGAAAAGTGTAAGGAATTCTACGACATCCTGAAGAAGAACAAGTGATTCGTATGGGAAGAGAAGCACCGTAAGTGCTGTATTGGACAAGGATCATGAGAGACAACAACTTCCGGTATACTATGTAAGTAAAAATTTGCTACCAGCGAAAACCAGGTACTCTCATTTAGAAAAATTAATTCTAGCTTTAATAATGGAATCCACTAAACTTAGACATTATTTTGAAACTCATGCTATTCATGTTAAAACTAATTATCCTATTAAGTGTGTCTTAAGAAAGCCAGAGATGTCACGAAGGATGGAGAAATGGCCAGTCAAACTCAGCGCCTATGACCTCATATATGAACCTAGAACAGCAATAAAGTCTCAGGCACTAGCGGACTTTGTGGCTGATTTTAGCAGTGATATCCAACACGAAACAGATCTTGAAGTCCAATAACTAGAAATTCGAAGGACGAATGGACCTTATTCACTAATGGTGCATCAAATGTAAAAGGAACGGGTCTGGGAATCATACTAAAATCGCCACAAGGGGACATATTACCCCAATCCATAAGTTGTGAGTTCCATGCTACGAATAATGAAGCAGAGTATGAGGCGCTGATAGCAGGATTGCAATTGGCCAGGGATATCAATATCAGGTATCTTCAGGTATATGTAGGCTCGTTGTTAATTGCTAACCATTTCAATGGTTCATATGCAGTAAAAGGTGAGAAACTAGCCAAATATCTCACAATAGTTAAGCAATTATCCATGGAATTTGAAACTTTTAACATTACACAGGTGCCTAGAGAAGATAACGCTGAGGCTGATGCCTTAGCAAACCTTGCTTCAGCTCTTAGAATACTAGAAGGTACCAAGATACCTATCATACACATTCTGAGCCCAACAATCAAGAGGATAAATGAAGTATCCAACACTGAAGAAGAAGCAGACATTCGGGATCTTGAACCTATTCTAGGATCCTGGATTTCACCTATTAATAAATACTTGCAGGATGGTGAGATCCCAAGCAATGAAAAGAACCACAAGACTTTTTGCATGAGAATGTATCGTTTTATAATGTTACAGAATGTTTTGTATATAAAATCAATTGCAGGTCCGTACCTAAGATGCTTGGAGGATCCCGAAGCGTAGAAAGTCCCAAAAGATCTACACGAAGTAGATTGTGGAAATCATACCGGGGGCAGAGCATTATTTTCAAGGATCCTGAGGACAGGATATTAATGGCCTACCATGAGGAAAGATGCTGTGACTTACTCTAAAAAATGTGACGCTTGCCAGAGACACAGCAACATACTCCATCAACCGGCTGAACCTTTATTCTCAATCGTCTCTCCGTGGCCATTCATGAAGTGGGGAATGGATATCGTCGGCAAACTCCCCAAAGCACCAGGAGGAAAAGTCTTTATGCTAGCAATGACGGATTACTTCTTTAAATGGATCGAAGTTGTGGCGTTTGTCCAAGTTAGAGAGAAAAAAGTCATTTCCTTCTTCAAGCGCAATATCCTGATGAGATTTGGGATCCCGGCGGAAATAATTTGTGATAATGGATCTCAGTTTATTGGCAAAAGAACAACCGATTTCTGTGCCAGTTGGGGAATCAAAATGATAACTTCTACCTCAGTACACCTCAAGCCAACAGACAAGTAGAATCTAGTAACAAGATCATCGTTAACAACCTCAAGAAGAGACTGGGATCAAAGAAAGGAAGATGGGCTGAAGAGCTACCGTTTGTACTTTGGGCAGATAGGACAACCACAAAGAACGCGACGGGGCAAACTCCATTCTCCTTGGTATTTGGAACTGAAGCCATGATCCCGACGGAGATGATTATCTCTACTGCCAGAACCAACTTTCAATCTTTAGAGACCAACAACGAAGCTCTCGCTCAGGATCTCGACACTGTGGATGAGCTCAGGGATCATGCCAAAGTCAGTATTACGGCTTATCAGCAAAGGATAGCAAAGTCATACAACAAAAACACAGGGGTTAGAAGATTCTAAGTGGGTGATCTTGTATTAAGAAAGACATTCCAAAATACTACCAATCCCAACGATGGAAAGCTTGCACCAAAATGGGAAGGTCCGTACTTAATTGATTCAGAAGCAGGCAAGGGTGCATATTGGTTGGCTACTATGGAAGGAGATATCCTGCCAAGATCCTGGAATGCTATCCATCTCAAAACCTATTTTATGTAAGTTAGAACTTAGATTCTAACTAAAATTGGTATGTCTTCTATCCCTGACTATTTTCATACTTATTACTCTTGATCAAAGTACTAACTTGAGCGTCAGAGGGGTGTTAGCTTGCTTCACCAAGGTTTCCTGTTTTGCAGGAAGTATCTCTAGGGATCCCGACACAAGATAGAGATTGGCCATCTCTCCTAAATTAAGGTATCCTGAATACCTAAATGGTTTAAACGGCTTTTGCCTTTCTAAGCTTCATGTTGGGTATATCTTGAATGCTACGATAGTAACAGACGTGTTACTCCTAAGGTTTTTAGCATTTTCATGCTAACTTTAGTCTGGCTTGGCCCACGATTTTAAATTATCACAGACACTTAACACTTAGGTGTTAACTCAAGAATTTAGCATCAATATGCTGGCTCAGGATCCTTAAACGGGTTAAAAACTTATGAAAATCAAGAAATACAATTGCTATGTCCACGACGTAAGTAATAACTACACACTAGGGACAACCAACGGTTGTTATATTTCGAACTCAACATCATAATCCGGTATGTGTATCTACCTGAATTAGTTCTCAACAATGATATGTATTACTTGTTAATTTTCAATTTATAGAAGATTTGAGATTCACAGGACTAAGTCATGATATATTTGTAATTGATATTTTTCCATACCACTTGTCAAATTCAAACTATAATTTCCTAAGTCAAAGTTTGATCAAAAATCAAAGTGTTGTTTATGGTTTGTCTTTAAGGATCTGGTGTCCTGAAAACTTCCTTAAACTTGTTCATTTTAAAGTTTAATTACCTAACAAATCCTAATTTTCTACACAACCAAACAACAATCATCGCAAATAGTCAAAAGCTACTAATTACCATTCTAAGTGTAGGAAATTGAAGTGTGTCCCGGGTTTCATCCAAAAAAGGAACCATCCACCCAGGACACAAGTTGTTAAATTGTCTATCCCTCTCAGGGATCCCTAAAAAGCAAGAAAATTAAATTGTTCAACAAAGAAACAGGATCAAAGTTAAAGACGTAGAACCACAGGAATCATAAACACAGGACTCGAGCCTTCTCTTTATCGCCCTCATTGTCCTGTTCGACCACCTCCGCTGTCACCTTCATAGAGCCTTCAGCCCCATCCTCAGCCATCAAGCTACCCACACCGGCTTCTTGCACCGGCTCTCCTCCTAGCTAAGCTACAAGCCTTTTCCACTCCTGGACATCCCATTTGGCTCGATCGAAATCCTTGTCATCAGCCTCTTTAACTATCTTTATCCTAGCTTGGAATATTGAAATTGCAGCTGATGTTTTGGCTTGTTGATAGGATTCCAAGAGGTCTTGGGCATGTTTGGCATAGGCATCCTCAAGCTCCGCCTTCACCCTACTGAGCTCTTTGGCCTCATCGGCTAATTTTTTATTTTTAGCTGCGGCTATTTTTGCAGGTCGCTCACAATCTGCTTAGCTTCCTCAGCTTCTTTCACTACCGACTCGTAGCATCTGGTCATTTGTTCCAGGGCCTGTCACAAGAAAATATGTTAGGATTTCCCTGATACAGGTTCAGGATCCGGGATACCAAAATTTCTTACCAAATGACCAAAAACAAGAAGCTTTTTGTGGACATCGACATAGCTTAGGTTCTCAAGTGAAGCTACACCAGTGGCATCAGAAGACTTCCTCTTCTTGCTAGCAAGGGACTTAGAACGAGGAGTTGAGGATTCCGGTTTAGGAGCATCTGAATTTCGAGCTTCAAGGGCTAGCTGGCTCATCTCCTTCTTGATGCTCTTACCTTTGGAGACCATACTATCGATATCATCAAGAGCGAACATGGAACTAGATCTTCGGACGCCTATTTCAGGATAACAGGTTAGAATTTCGTATATCTAGGTAACAGATTTATATAAATTTATACATCTTACCAGACATCTCGGAAGAGCAAGGATAAGTTTCTGAGCTCACTTCCAAAAGGGGTGCCTTGAACTTGAAAGTCCTCTCGATAGGCTCAAGGCCATAGAAGAAAGCTGTCACACCCCGGCCGGTGGCGGATTATACGCCGGGGCTGAGGCAGTTGTTCATAAGCACATGATCATCTATTATTAAATGACAATATCTATTCATCAATTTAAAAGCATCCGTTATAAAGGAAATGGAATATGAAAAGTTCAAGACAAGACAATATGAAATTTAAACTAGGTCCAAGTCCTACGTGAGCAAGTAGTATCCTCAAACAGGTGCACCTGAAACATGTGAGTAAATGTCAACTACAAGTAGTTGGTTAGTAACATAGGTTTTGACACCTAACAAAAGTTGAGTAAAAAGTATTTGAAATTCAATATGTTCAAAGCATAACTAAGGCATAAATGTGAAAACATACAAGGTTCCAAGTGTGCAATTAAATCCGTAAGTAATGGAAAACAGGTAAGTACAACCCCACTGATTGTGTTTTGGAAAAATAGTAATATGGTACACACAAAACCCGCCAGGGTTCGTGTTAACTTGAATCGGATTCCCCTATAAATGACCATGTTAGGTACTACCTTAGGCCTGGGTAGCAGGTTAATGAATGTACTAGCATGAATACATGTAATGGTCACCAAGCAGTTTAAGACATAAAGGGCATAGTAAATAGCATGACAACAAATGGTATTGAATTCTGGTATCTATGTAAACATGTTCCACCCGGAGTATTTGAAAACAATATTAAAGAGAAAAGGGGCTATGAACTCATCTGAATAAAAAACTAGGAATGGTACGAACCGGTAGAGATGGATAGGCCTCGTGAGGATTTCTCGCAACGAACCAACACGTGTAATTGTACTCTAAATTTAATATACGTTAAAATGGTATTAAGGAGATTTTGGGACCTTAGGGTTTCATGGGGGTTTGGGTTTGAAGATGGACTTGTATATATATATGTTTGTAAAGGGATATAAGTTCATGAGAAATAATAATAAAAGTAATTAAGATAAATTAAGATTTTAACTGATTATATATTAACTAACTCATGTAATTATTTCAAAGTTAATTGATAAATAAATTTATGGAATAGAACAAGTTAAATAATATAATTGAATTCATTTGTATATAAAAAAATAATAATAATTTATGGAATGAAAAGGGTTTGAATAAAAATAACTGATTAACTATTTAATTTAATCTCTTTTATTTAGATGGTTTATAAAAGAGTTATATGAGTTTTTATATAGTATATGTAAAAATGCATAAATCTCTTACGTGGCAAAAGGTTTCAAGGAAATAGTTATATTCATGTTCCGCGTATGTTTTGAAATCTAAGAAATTTAAATAATTATCCGCCTGAAATAATTATTTTAATTTAAAATTTTATTAGGTTTTAACTCTATTAATAATAAATAAAAAGGCTTTACTGGAAAATTTTAATAACTTAATTTTACAAAACCGACCCAGGTATTTTAAGGATTTATAAAACTAATTTTCTTTAAAAAGGATTAATGCGAAGAAAATATACAAAAAAAAAAGATTGGGCTGCCCGGGGTCGAACGCGGGTCTGCCGGTTGGGGGGTCTGCACTCAAACCATTAGACAAGCGGGTCACTGGTGTACAAAGGCCAGTTCCCAAAACTATTAAGCAAGACTAGAGGGATCCGGGTTATAGGGAAACGCATGCGTGCAAAAGGTATAGCGGGGTTGGGATTCGAACCCGCGACCATGCGCACACGTGTTGATTGCCTTAACGACCGGACCTGGGCTGAAGCCTAAGCAAGGAACCAGTACAGATAATATTTATCAAACGATCCTCAACCTATCTTCTTCCCAAAAACACCCCGATGGTAAACCCCAACCTCTTAATGCCACTGATCGGGCATCGATTGGCACCCGAACCCATAGGGCTTTTGATCTAAGAGGCAAAACGCTTATAATGGCATAAAATTTACCTGATATGAATGAGGAACGAGTAGGTACGGCTGAAACGCGAAATCTCAAGTTCTTGGACTGTGATCGGGCTCCGAAAGCGTGATACTTAAGATCTGAGAGTTCAGGGTGTTTCTAAGGGATATCGCGATGTCTCGAGGATCGATTTTAAGTCTCACTTTTATATAGAAAGCTTGAATTAAACACGGGTTGATTAAGGAACGGTTATGGGACGGTTCGAGTTAAATGGTTTGATTACGATTTAATTACTTCATCATTATCATTGGGTTTTGGTCGAGTAACGTTTCTGAGGAATCAATTGGAGTTAACACGCACAAAGTCGGATGATTTGGTTTTCAATTTGGGATTTGTTGACTTCAAAGAGTCAAACTCGATGAGGTGGGGAAGAAAAGGGAAATTTTACACTTTTAGTCCCTACTGTTTCAAAGGTTTATCATTCCATGCACAAACTTAGGTTTTTGCTGAACTAAGGTTTCAGAAATTACAATTTGCACCTAAACCTTTTAATGAAAGCAAAATTATTAAATTTGTAAATTTACAAAATCTATTAAGTGTAAATGTTATATTTGAAAGTTATAATTATAATTATATAATATTTTGCACTTTAAAATGGGTTTATTTTTATTAAAATCATTTATTAAATATTATAATTGTTATAATTCCATTTTTTTGAATTTAATTCTTATAAGTTTGTATTTATATATATATATATATATATATATATAAGTTTAGAAAATTACTTAGCATGTGCATATATTTGTTTCATAGAGTAGTAACATTTATTTACATAATAACTTGTATAAATATTTAATATTTTAGAATTTGAAGTAATGACATTCATTGTGTATACTCATGGAATATAATGGATAGATAGGATACTTTCACTGAAATGAATAGTTGACAATTATATAATAATGAAGTTACAATTGCCGGAATAGTTAAAATAGAGGTCGGAATTTCCTAGGGATTACAGTCTCCCCTACTTCAGGAGATTTCGTCCCGAAATTGATTAAGAAGAGGGGCCTGGGAATAGGTGTGGGTATTTGGCCTTCATTTGATCCTCACATCCCAAGTAAATTTAGGGCCACATTTGGATTCCCATCGAACCTTAATGATTGGAATTCGGCTTCGCTTGAGCTGCTTAACTTCTCGATCCATGATCTCCATGTGTTTCTCCACGAAGTGCATTAATTCATCAACGTGAACCTCGTCAAGTGGTATGTGGAGGTTCTCGTCGGCTAAGCATTTCTTTAGGTTTGAGACATGAAATGTAGGGTGGATGTTGCTGAGTTCTTTGGGTAAATCCAACTTGTAGGCTACCTTTCCAATCAGCTCAAGGACTTTAAAAGGACCTACGAATCTTGGTGCAAGTTTCCCTTTCTTTCCAAAGCGGGCCACTCCTTTCCAAGGGGATACCTTGAGAAGAACCAGATCGCCGACTTGAAATTCTAAGGGTTTTCGACGTTTGTCGGCATAGCTCTTTTGTCGACTCCTTGCTACTAGTAGGTTGTCACGGATTAACATGAACTTGTCGGAAGTCTCCTGAATGAGTTCGGGACCAGTGATTTGTGCTTCACCAATTTCGGTCCAACAAATAGGAGAGTGGCATTTCCGACCATAAAGTGCTTCAAAAGGAGCCATGTCAATGCTCGTGTGGTAGCTGTGGTTATACGAGAACTCGACTAAGGGTAAGTGTAAATCCCAATTTACCTTGAAGTCAATGACACAGGCTCTAAGCATATCTTTGAGGGTTTGAATCATTCGTTCAGATTGACCATCAGTTTGCGGATGGTAGGCCGTACCAAGATTCAGCTGAGTGCCCAAAGCTGCTTATAAAGATTGCCAGAAATGAGAAGTGAATCGTCCATCACGATCAGAAATAATGTTGAGAGGTACACCGTGATGACTGACGATCTCGTCAATATAGATCCGAGCCAATTTCTTGACCTGATAGTCTTCACGTATGGGTAGGAAATGAGCAGATTTTGTCAAACAGTTGATGATTACCCAAATACTATCATGACCACGAGATGTGTGTGGGAGTTTGGTTATAAAGTCCATGGCAATACACTCCCACTTCCATACAAGTATCTCGGGTTGTTCAAGTAAACCAGATGGACGCTGGTTCTCGGCCTTAACCTTCAAGCAAGTAAGGCACTTGGACACATATAAGGCAATGTCCTTTTTCATACCAGGCCACCAATATTGAGTACGAAGATCCTTGTACATCTTATCCGCACCGGGATGCACTGAATAACGAGTCTTGTGAGCCTCGTTCATGACAAAGGTACGGAGATTGTCACAGTCAGGAATCCAGATACGGTTCAGAAAGTAGAGTAATCTATTGGGTTTGGTTTCAAGTTGAAGTTCAACACCACATGACATTTCATTGTACATGTTTCCTTCAGTGACAGAAAGATGTTGTGCTTCAAGTATGCGAGTTTGGATGTCATTTTGGATTCGAATACTGTGGATCTTGATAGATTCTTTATGACTAAGAGCATCGGCTAGGACATTCGCCTTACCAGGATGGTAACGAATGTTGAAGTCATAGTCATTTAGGAGTTTAACCCAACGCCTTTGCCTCATGTTGAGTTCTTTCTAGTTGAAAATGTGCTGGAGACTCTTATGGTCGGTGAAAATCTCACACTTAGTACCATATAAGTAGTGCCTCCAAATTTTGAGAGCGAATACGACCACACCCAGCTCAAGATCGTGCGTCGTATAATTCTTTTCATGGATTTTGAGTTGTCGAGACGCATAAGCGATCACCTTGCCTCGTTGCATAAGAACACAACCAAGGCCTAAATGGGAAGCGTCACAGTAAACGACAAAGTCTTCAGTTCCATCGGGAAGGGTTAAGATAGGAGCTTCACATAATTTTTGCTTTAAAGTCTGAAAGGCTTCCTCTTGCTTTGGTCCCCACTCATAGGGCTTGCCTTTATGTGTTAAGGCTGTGAGTGGTACTGCGATCTTTGAAAAGTTGGCTATAAAACGACGATAATAGCCCGCTAAACCAAGGAACGAGCGAACTTCTGTATGGGTCTTTGGAGCTTTCCAGTTCTTCATCGCTTCAATCTTGGCAGGATCCACGTGAATACCCTTCTCGTTGACTATGTGTCCCAAGAATTGGACTTCCTTTAGCCAAAATTCACACTTTAAGAACTTAGCGTATAATTGCTCCTTCTTCAAGAGGTCCAAAACCAAACGCAAGTGTTTCTCGTGCTCCGCTTTTGATTTTGAATAGATGAGAATATCGTCAATGAAGACGATCATAAACTTGTCCAAGTACGGTTTACACACGCGGTTCATAAGATCCATGAATACCGCGGGTGCATTGGTTAGTCCGAAGGGCATAACCATGAACTCGTAATGACCGTATCTTGTACGAAAGGCTATCTTGGGGATATCGGATTCAAGGACTCGTAATTGGTGATAACCAGAACGAAGATCAATCTTTGAGAAATAAGTCGAGCCTTGAAGTTGATCAAATAAATCATCAATCCTTGGAAGTGGATAAAGGTTCTTCACAGTAAGGTTGTTGAGTTCCCTGTAGTCGATGCACATCCGGAACGAACCATCTTTCTTCTTGAAAAATAAGACAGGTGCTCCCCAAGGAGAAACACTAGGACGAATAAATCCTTTGTTAAAAAGTTCTCGGAGTTGGTTGAAAGCTCTTGCATTTCAGATGGTGCAAGACGATAAGGTGACTTGGCCACGGGGTTTGCTCCTGGCACTAGGTCAATACGGAATTCAACTTGACGTGTGGGAGGAAGACCGGGCAAGTCTTTGGGAAAGACTTCAGGAAAGTCTTTGATCACAGGAATATCTTGAGGACTCTTGTCTTTGCTTTTGCGCTCCATAATATGAGCCAAGAATGCCACACATTTCTTTCGTAAGTACTTTTGTTCGGTAGTGCAAGACATAAGCTTTAGTCCATTTGACGGCTTCTCACCATAGACGTTCAAAATGTCACCCGAGTCAAGAGGGATACGGATACAGTTGTCAAAGCAGACGACTTCAGCATGATGTTTGGTCAGCCAATCCATGCCTACTATGATGTCGAAACCTCCGAGAGCCATAGGAATAAGATTAATCGAGAAGTCATGGTCGTTCAAGTTTAGAATACAATCTCTAATAATGGTGTCACACGAAACAAAATAACCGTCCGCTACTAAAATATCAAAGGGTTTGTCTAACTTAGCTCGACTCATAGCAAGTTATGGTTCAAATTCAAAGGACACAAACTTCTATCAGAACCAGTGTCAAACAGGATAGAAGCATATTGTTGATTAATTGGATACGTACCGTTCGCCACATCGTTGTTGGCTTGAGCCTTATTGGCATTGATGTTGAAGGCACGTTCACGAGCCACGGGGTTTGCATTCCCCTTATTCACATTTCCCCGGTTCATGTTCCTTTGGTTCATATTTCCCTGAATCATGTTGCCCTGGTTCATGTTGGCTTGGTTCACAATGACCAACCTAGGGCAACGGTTCCTAAAATGAATTGGGTCACCACACTCATAACAAGCACGACCCTGGGCGATAGCAGCATGAGCAGGAACAGGGACGGCATGTTGGTAGGCTTGGTTAACTCGGGGAACAGTATGGCAAATGTTAGCCGTGTGCCCAGAACGTCTACAATTGGTACATAAACGACAAGGCATGTAGGTGGTATGATGGAGCTGGCAAGTGTTGCACAAGGGTGGAGTTCCTACATATGGTTTCTTGATGAGGTTGGAGGCAGTAGGAGCCACTTGGGCTAGAGGAGTAGCAGGTGTGACAATGGCAAAGTTCCTGCCTTTCCTTTTCTTGTTATTGACAGAAGACTCAGGCTTAGTCTCCTTGTTGGGTTCAGCAGTGGTTTTCTCAAGGGTCTTCGTGGCACCCTTTTTAGATAGAGTTCCTACCTTAACATGATTGTCTGATAAAGCAGCAGCAAGATGGATGGCTTCCTCGAGGGTGACTGGTTTGCTACCCAAAACAGTATCTTGAATCTGCATGGGCAGGCCGTTGATGTATTTCTCAATAGCTCGGGAGAGAGGAGTAACCATATGAGGCACTAAGAGGCCCAGCTCATGAAAACGGGTGGTGTAGGCAATGCTTTCTCGACTATCTTGTTTGAGATCCCAGAACTCAGTTTCCAGTTTCTTGATCCCATTACGGGGGCAAAACTCATCGGTCATGAGTGTCTTGACATCGGGCCAAGGTAGGGCTAGAGCAACTTCAATCCCACGGTTACGTTTTTCCCCGTTCCACCAGGTGAGTGCCCTCTTCTGGAAGACACTCACAGCATAACGGACTTTCAAGTTCTCGGGACAGTCACATTGATGAAGGTTCCCTCAATGCTTTCAAACCATTGGAGAAGTCCAGTGGCTCCCTCGTTCCTGTAGAACTTGGTGGGGTTGTAGGAGTTGAAGTGTTTGAATGTGTACGCGGGGTTCCTTGGTGCGACATTTTGGTTCAGCTAGTTAACCGTAGTCGGTAAAATTGTAGCCATTTGTTGAATGATCCTGTTGGTGAGGTTGCCCCTACATTCACGATGGGGAGGCATTCTACAAAGGGATGAATAGAAAGTTCATGAGATGTAAATCATGTGTAAGAGTTGTAAATAATTCATAAGGTACTAGGTAAAACATAGATGGTACCCTAATGGGCACATTGACTATCAAGTACTTTAAGTTCATCTAATGTTTGAGAAGTCATGCTTTAGCCTATAAGTGGACACTCATTCCAAGAATTCCCAGGAAAGCATAACTGGTCCATCGGTTGATTTGGATTTATACGAAATGCTTTCCTAGACAGAACTCCCAGAATACAGGCATCCACCCTTCCAGATTGCACGAGTTCTCATTCATTAGTTAGAACCTACGTACCTTTGAGAGTTTCATTTGGATTAGACTCTTAAGTCAAAGAGTAGGATTCATGTAGATCCTTTGTAGTTCATGTAGTTGTATCAGGTAGTCGGAAATAGATATATGTAGGTAAGTATAGCATAGAGTGGAGTTCCTAATAATAGACATGAGTTTAACTCATATTTGGGACTCCTAGGTTATAGTCTAGGTCATGTGTCTAATAACCTAATTCCGTATAACCGAGGCTCTGATACCAATCTGTCACACCCCGGCTGGCGGCGGATTATACGCCGGGGCTGACGCAGTTGTTCATAAGCACATGATCATCTATTATTAAATGACAATATTTATTCATCAATTTAAAAGCATCCGTTACAAAGGAAATGGAATATGAAAAGTTCAAGACAAGAAAATATTAAATTTAAACTAGGTCCAAGTCCTACGTGAGCAAGTAGTGTCCTCAAACAGGTGCACCTGAAACATGTGAGTAAATGTCAACTACAAGTAGTTGGTGAGTAACATAGGTTTTGACACCAAACAAAAGTTGAGTAAAAAGTATTTGAAATTCAATATGTTCAAAGCATAACTAAGGCATAAATGTGAAAACATGCAAGGTTCCAAGTGTACAATTCAATCCGTAAGTAATGGAAAACTGGTACGTACAATTCCACTGATTGTGTTTTGGAAAAATAGTAATATGGTACACATAAAACCCGCCAAGGTTCGTGTTAACAGGAATCGGATTCCCCTATAAATGATCATGTTAGGTAGTACTACCTTAGGCCTGGGTAGCAGGTTAATGAATGTACTAGCATGAACACATGTAATGGTCACCAAGCAGTTTAAGACATAAAGCACATAGTAAATAGCATGAGAACAAATGGTATTGAATTCTGGCATGTATGTAAACATGTTCCACCCCGAGTATTTATAAACAATAGTAAAGAGAAAGGGGGATATGAACTCACCTGAATAAAAAACTAGGAATGGTACGAACTGGTAGAGATGGATAGGCCTCGTGAGGATTTCTCACAACGAACCTACACGTGTAATGGTACTCTAAATTTAATGTACGTTAAAATGGTATTAAGGAGATTTTGGAACCTTAGGGTTTCATGGGGGTTTGGGTTTGAAGATGGACTTGTATATATGTGTTTGTAAAGGGATATAAGTTCATGAGAAATAATAATAAAAGTAATTAAGATAAATTAAGATTTTAACTGATTATATATTAATTAACTCATGTAATTATTTATAACTGATAAATAAATTTATGGAATACAACAAGTTAAATAATATAATTGAATTCATTTGTATATAAAAAAAATAATAATAATTTATTGAATGAAAAGGGTTTGAATAAAAATAACTGATTAACTATTTAATTTAATCTCTTTTATTTAGATGGTTTATAAAAGAGTTATATGAGTTTTTATATAGTATATGTAAAAATGCATAAATCTCTTACATGGCAAAAGGTTTCAAGGAAATAGTTATATTCATGTTTTGCGTATGTTTTGAAATCTAAGAAATTTAAATAATTATCCGCCTGAAATAATTATTTTAATTTAAAATTTTATTAGGTTTTAACTCTATTAATAATAAATAAAAAGGCTTTACTGGAAAAATTTAATAACTTAATTTTACAAAACTGAACCAGGTATTTTAAGTATTTATAAAACTAATTTTCTTTAAAAAGGATTAATGTGAAGAAAATATACAAAAAAAATAAGATTGGGCTGCCCGGGGTCGAACCTGGGTCTGCCTGTTGGGGGTCTGCACTTAAACCATTGGACAAGCAGGTCACTGGTGTACAAAGGCCAGTTCCCAAAACTATTAAGCAAGACAAGAGGGATCCAGGTTTTAGGGAAACGCATGCGTGCAAAAGGTACGGTGGGGTGGGATTCGAATCCGCAACCACGCCCACACGTGTAGATTGCCTTAACCACCGGACCTGGGATGAAGCCTTAGCAAGGAACCAGTACAGTTATTATTTATCAAACGATCCTCAACCTATCTTCTTCCCCAAAACACCTCGATTGTATACCCTAACCTCTTAAT
Source organism: Smallanthus sonchifolius (assembly GCA_023525975.1). Taxonomy (NCBI): domain Eukaryota; kingdom Viridiplantae; phylum Streptophyta; class Magnoliopsida; order Asterales; family Asteraceae; genus Smallanthus; species Smallanthus sonchifolius. Next base: position 58,312,389 of record CM042028.1, read on the forward strand.
GCCACTGATCGGGCATCGATTGGCACCCGAACCCATAGGGCTTTTGATCTGAGAGGCAAAACGCTTATAATGGCATAAAATTTACCTGATATGATTGAGGAACGAGTGGGTACGGATGAAACGTGAAATCTCGAGTTCATGGACTGTGATCGGGCTCCAAAAGCGTGATACTTAAGATCTGAGAGTTTAGGGAGTTTCTAAGGGATGTCGCGATGTCTGGAGGATCGATTTTAAGTCTCACTTTTATATAGAAAGCTTGAATTAAACACGGGTTGATTAAGAACGGCTATGGGACGGTTCGAGTTAAATGGTTTGATTACGATTTAATTACTTTATCATTATCGTTGGGTTTTGGTCGAGTAGCGTTTCTGAGGAATCAATTGGAGTTAACACGCATAAAGTCGGACTATTTTGTTTTCAATTTGGGATTTGTTGACTTCAAAGAGTCAAACTCGATGAGGTGGGGAAGAAAAGGGAAATTTTACACTATTAGTCCCTACTGTTTCAAAGGTTTATCATTCCACGCACAAACTTAGTTTTTTGTTGAACAAAGGTTTTAGTATCCGGAGTAGAGGGAGCAAGTTCTGAAAATTTCGGCGCTGCAAAGAGAAAACCAAGAATTAGTACCTTGGATGTCAAAATGTTAAGGATCCTATAGTCAGAATCCTTCCCTTCGCAACCCATTTCACAGGCAACTTATTCCCGCCGGGAATGGAATCCCTCTTCACAAAAAAGAAGTGATTCTTCTATTTAGAATCATTTTGAGTTGTTTTTAAAATCAGGTGACTGTGGCCAGACTTTATTCTCAAGTTGTAAACATGAGCCAATTCAGAGATGCTGAAATCAAGAGCATGGTGACGGATAAGGATTTCTAGGGTATGTAAGGTTCTCCAGATCATCGGCATTGTTTGAGCATAGCTCAGGCCAGTTTTTTCAAAAAACTCGGTAGTGAAAGCAGGAAAATGGTATGAAAAACCTATGGTGAAAGGACAGGATGGAAAACAAATCAAACTCTTAGAAGTAAAATCAGATCTAGTTTTGGGATCAAAAGCCCTAAAAACAGTATTTTTGGGAAAACAGCCTCTGGATTTCAGATTATAGATCTCACGATCAGAGAAAGAGCACTTCTCAGAATCGGGGTTAGCCAGCAAGTTTTGACTAACAAGATCGTCCGAATAAGAAGAAGATCGGGTCATCTTTTTGACCATTTTTTAAGAAAGATCGAGAAATTCAGAAGATTATGGAAGAAAGCTATACCTGAAATCCCAGAAGATGAAGTAAACAGATAAAAGAAAGTGGAATAAATATAAGGAGTAATTGTCAACTGCCTAGAACGACACCGTATCATCGCCTCGTTTACCGCACCACGTCTTATCACATTTCCATTTGAAATTTGAATTTTAAATTTTCACAGCTGTAATTTCTGTGGACATCTGTCAAAATTTGGGAACAATTGTTATGGGTCGAATTTCGCCCAGGATCCTAAATCTAGCGAAATCCGGAATCCAAGATCCTAGTAACTTCGGTATCCTGAATATTAATGCTACTAATGGCTATTTGTCCTCTATTTCTTTTATTTGCGCAGGAAAAACGTGTTGACTCATTCATTCCTAAAGAATCGGGCGAGAAGTCAAAGAGAACGTGTTAAACTTGCGAGAGAAGCTCAATAACGGTTATATTTGAAGACCGAGTAAAGCTCCGGGATCCTTGAAAAGTTAGTTAGGATCATTTTTGTAAATCAGCAGCTTGATCGATTAGCCACACACACTAACACTTAGCATTATCGAATACTCGCATAGAAGCTCTGTAACACTTAGTTCTCGATCATTTCTGCTCACACTTGTATTCATTTTCATCGATTTATACAATACTAGGAGGCAAGTGACTTTCAGTCACTTCCCGAGGTTTTATGCCGGCGATCCCTAGGGATTAAGGGCTTTCCTCGTACATCATCGTGTCAAGCTTTGTATTTACATTCATTACTTCACATTTTTATCAAGCACACTACCTCACTTTCTAAGTTTGGTTACAAAATTAGTCTTATTAATTTTTACCCAAAACAGAATTCCAAACTTTTAACATAACATATGTGCCCAGAGAAGACAATGCTGAGGTTGATGGCCTAGCAAACCTTGCTTCGGCTCTCAGAATACCAGAAGGTATCAAGATACCTATTATACATATTCTGAGCCCAGCAATTGAGAAGAAAAATGAAGTATCCAACACTGAAGAAGAAGCAGATATTCGGAATCTCGAACCTAGTCAAGGATCCTAGATTTCACCTATTAAGAAATACTTGCAGGTTGGTGAGATCCCAAGTGATGAAAAGAACCACAAGGCTTTTCGCATGAGGATGTCTCGTTTTATAATTTTACAAAATATTTTGTATAGAAAATCAATTGCAGGTCCATACTTAAGATGCTTGGAAGATCCCGAAGCGCATGAAGTTCTGAAAGATCTACACGAAGGTGATTGTGGTAATCACACTGGGGCAGATCGTTATTTTCAAGGATTCTCAGGACAGGATATTACTGGCCTACCATGAGGAAATATGCTGTGACGTACTTGATGTGTGCTGGACGGTCTATAAAAACTAACTATAAAACCTAACCTAGACACTCTAGCTTTAAATTTATAAATCTAGACTCAACTTAATACTAGACCACACAACAGGCAAATGTACCTATCAATGCAGTACAGTCTAATGAAAGTCCGGATATCGAACCCACGAGACACTAGTGACAACTCTATCTAGACTCTGACTCAACTAACTGAACTGAATTATATTAGGGGAATTTGTGTAACTGAGATTCTAAAACTAACAAACTAATGGGACTTCTAACTAATGACACCAACTATCAAACAGATGACACGGATGAGATTAACAATGGATAAAGCACTATCTAGGTAATGAATCATGTTTGCTAAACATGAACTTCTCTCGACAATGACAATTAGGATGGAACCGGGATCTTTGAATACGAAACGCTAAGACAACCTAAGGATCCCAGATCATTCTCCAGGTGTGACCTAATAGGAAACCCTAAGGAACGTGTAAACTCACCGATTGGTCGGATCACCTCTCAGCTATTTCCAACAATGCTAAAGTACCCTAAAGATATATTACCTCTCAGACTCAATATCTCAATTTGCCCTAAGACATACGGGGTAACCTGACAACTCTCGGTATGACACGGAATATCAATGATGCTAATAAACCCTAGGAAACCCTCCTTTCAGAGCAATCTACCTAAAAACCTGTTAGGGGTCAATTTTATAATCCAAAATCCGGGATCCTGAATGTAGCGAGATCCGGAATCCAAGATCCTGTTAATACTTCTAACGGCTATTTGTCCTCTATTTCTTTTATATACGCAGGAAAAACACGCGAAGTCAAGTTCACCCCTGTCGAATCGGTCTTGAAGTCAATGAGAACGTGTAGAAGACGTGTGGATTGGCCTCCAAACGGTCATATTTGAAGAATTAGTCTATCCCAGGATTCTCGGATAGTTAGTTAGCATAATTTCTGTATATAATCAGCAGCTTGGTCGATTGGAAAACACACAACAACGCACTTAGCAATAGAATACACTTACAGTTACTCTTGTAACACTTAGATATCGATCATTTGCTGCTCAATACTTGTAATTCTTTATCATTTATTGAAAAAACGAGGCAGGTGTCGATTGTCACATCCCGGGGTTTTATGCCGGAGATCCTGAACGATCAAGGGCTTTCCTCATAAACAACCGTGTCACTCTTTACGTTTTTACATTGTTTTACATAGATTTTATAAGCACACTACCTCACTTTCTAAGTTTGGTTACAAAATTAGTCTAAATAATTTTTACCCAAAACAATTTGGCGCCCATCGTGGGGCAAGTGGTGCTTTTCATCTTCAAATCTTTACTAAAATTTGTGTTCAATCACTATCTTTCAAAGCTATTTTCGAAAATGTCGTCCCAATCCAAAAATATTTCTGTTTCTACTCCATCTTCGAGCTCTGGGTTGGTCAACCCTATTCCTCCTCCTCCATTTCAAAAAAGTGTTAATCAGCTGAAGAAAACTACTCCTGCGGGTTTTTCGGGATCCGGAATACCTGCCGGTGGACCTGTGATCGTATCAAACAATGATATCCTCGATCTGTTCTCGGAGATGAAACAACAAATGGAACAACAGAGGAAGACTAACCAAGCGCTGTTTCGGGAGATTGAGAAGGTTAAGGAATCGAAGAAAACAGTGGAAGTGACGACCCCGCTGCAACCAAGGATCTTGGATTTTAACTATTCAGGATCCCTAGGAATCCATAAGGGAGATTTCCTTCCCGTGCAAACAGGGATTGCTGCAGTTGGCCCTACCCCGGCTGTCAGAGTTACGACAAATCAGGATCTTGGAGCTACTCCAGGATCATCGTTCTGAAATCCTGAGAACGGTAACACATTCAATCAATTTTCAAATACTAACGAATTTGTGCAGGAGACAGGAATCACTCCGTCCATGGCCAAGGAGTTAAAGAAGTTGAGAGAGATGATCTCCAGTGTACCAGGTGTAGTCCAACCTATACCATAGATGTCATCTACCAGTCACAGGATCTCCAGATTTGCTCCACTGTTATGTGATGCTGAGATCCCCAAGCGCTTCCAGACACCTAACATGAAGTTGTATGATGGAACTACAGATCCTGAGGAGCACGTCGCGCAGTACAGGGAACGGATGGAAATAAACCCCATTCCCATGGACCTAAAGGAAGCCTGCTTATGTAAAGGCTTCGGCTCTACCTTAATAGGATCAGCCCTAAAATGGCTACTTAACATTAAACCTTACTCTATTACTTCGTTTGCTAACTTAATCAATTTGTTTAACAATCAGCTCTCTTGTAGTAGGACCTTTGAAAGGTTAACAAGTGACTTATACAGGATAACTCAGAATAGCGGAGAACCCCGTCGGGATTATGTCAGCAAGTTCGGCCGGGAATCCCTGGATATCCCGAATCTTGACGTTGCCACTGCAGTCCAGGCCTTCAAGATGGGACTACATAAGGATTCTCAATTTTACGAAGACCTTGTTATGAATCCTTGTAGGAACCTTGATGAAGTCAGGAACCGGGCATTGAGATTTATCAGGCTGGAAGATGATAAAAAGATCTAGCAAAGAGTGAATGCTCCGACAAGCTACACTCAACCTAACCAGAAAGCTGAACCTGCACCTTTCAGGTCATACAGATCCAAGCCGTATTCTAAGCCGGACAATCACAGGGTCAACACCGTATAAGATGACAAGGACGAAGAAGAATATTCTAAGTTGTCTGAATACTGTTTTTCTCTTGATACAACTGGTTTGCTATTTGCTATGCAGGATCTTGGGGAAAAAGCCAAGTGGCCTCGCAAGTTTGAGAGGAACTCAGGAGGAAAAGACAATTCCAAGTGGTGTGCATTCCATAAAGACTTTGGCCATATAACTGAGGATTGTATTGCTTTACGAAAGGAAATAAGCTATCTCCTGAGCAAGGGATATCTCAAATAATTTCTGGGCAAAGGAAAGAACAAGACTAAGGATCATGACAGGATCCCGCAGAGAGCAAAATCCCCACCGCCGGATGCCAAGGTAATAGGTTTTATATCTGGTGGATCTGATATTTGTGGTACTTCTTACTCTACAGCAAAAAGAAATGCCAAAGAAGAGAAGACAGAGAATGGGGACAAATCTATCATGACCTCCAGCTTAACTGAAGAAAAGGTGATCTGTTTCGACGAAGACGACGAAGACATACAAGATCCTCATCATGATGGTCTAGTAACCACTCTGTAAGTTGCAAACCACTTTATCCGGAGGATACTAATTGACGGAGGGAGCTCGGTGAACATAATTCAGCATGAAGTTATGAAGAGAATGGGGATCCCGGATTCTGAAATTATTTCAAAATCCTCGGTGCTGGTAGGATTCAGCGGAGAATTCAAAAGCACAGTCGGAGAGATAAAACTACCGATGTACATTGAAGGGGTAAATTCTATTCAAAAATTTTGTGTAATAGATTCTCTGTCTTGCTATAATATCATTTTAGGAAGGCCATGGATACACGATATGAAGGCGGTGCCCTCAACATACCATCAATGTGTCAAATTGCCAACCCCTTGGGGAGTAGTGAAGATTAACAGTGATCAGCAAGAGGCGAAGGATTGCTACACTTCTTCGATGAAAGCCTCCGTCAAAACCAGGCAAGCATAGCAATTAATAAAGCAGGCCAGGGATGTTCTAGAAGCTAAAGAACAGGATGTTAAAGAGGTATCCCTGGATGCTGAAAATCCATATGTAAAGACCCTTGTAGGGAGCAATATCCCTGAAGATATTGAAAAAGATATCCTGAACCTCCTCAAGGGCAGAAAAGCAACCTTCGCATGGAAGCACGAGGACATGACAGGTATATCCAAAAATATCATAACCCATAGACTTGAAATTGACAAAAGTTTCAGGCCAATACATCAAAAGCAAAGGAAGTTTGCTCCTGAAAGAAACTTGATCATCCAAGAAGAGGTGGAAAGACTTCTCAAATCTGGAATGATTAGGGAAGTAAAATTCCCAAAATGGCTAGCCAATGTAGTGGTGGTCCAGAAGAAAAACGGGAAGTGGAGAGTTTGTGTAGACTACACGGACCTCAACAAGGCGTGTCCTAAAGATTCCTTCCCATTACCGCACATAGACTCAATGGTGGACGCTACAGCTGGCCACGAGATCCTGACCTTTATGGATGCCTCTTCGGGATTTCAACAGATCCAAATGGAACCATCGGATCAGGAAGACACCGCGTTCATGACTCCTACAGGTATCTATTGTTATATTGTTATGCCTTTTGGTTTGAAGAATGCAGGTGCTACATATCAAAGGCTGGTGAATATGATGTTCAAAGACAAGATTGGGGACACTATGGAGGTCTACATAGACGACATGGTGGTAAAATGAAAGAAAGCTGAGGATCATCTCAGGGACCTTAAAGAAGCATTCGATATCTTGGACCAATACAACATGAAGTTGAATCCTTCCAAATGCCACTTCGAAGTGGGGGCAGGAATGTTCCTGGGCTACATGGTAACCAGGCGAGGGATAGAAGCCAGTCCAGAACAAATCAAAGTGATCATCAATCTAAAATCCCCAGCATACACCAAGGATGTCCAGAGACTAACCGGCAGGGTGGCGGCACTCAACAGGTTCATATCGAGATCCTCATAAAGGTGCAAAGACTTCTACGACATCCTGAGAAAGAACAAAAGATTTGAATGAGAAGAGAAGCATGAACGAGCACTCCAATCACTGAAAGAATACTTGTCATCAGCTCCTCTATTAATGAAACCAGAAGACGGCGAACCATTATCCCTATATTTTGCAGTATCCCAAAGCACCATAAGTGCTGTGCTAGTCAGGGATCACGAGGGGCAACAGCATCCAGTATACTATGTAAGTAAAAGTCCGCTACCAGCGAAAACCACAGAAAAGTTAATTTTAGCTTTAATAATGGCATCAACTAAACTTAGACATTATTTTGAAACTCATGCTATTCATGTTAAAACTAATAAACCTATTAAGTGTGTCTTAAGAAAACCAGAGATGTCAGGAAGGATGGCTAAATGGTCAGTCAAGCTCAGCGCCTATGACCTCATATATGAACCTATAACAGCAATAACGTCTCAAGCACTAGCAGACTTTGTGGCTGATTTCAGCAGTGATATTCAACAAGAGGCAGATCTAGAAGTCCAACAACTAGAAGAATCGAAGGACGAATGGACCTTATTCACTGATGGTGCATCGAATGTAAGAGGAACAGGTCTGGGAATCATACTAAAATTGCCACAAGGGGACATATTACCCTAATCCATAAGCTGTGAGTTCCAAGCTACGAATAATGAAGTAGAGTATGAGGCGCTGATAGCAAGATTACAATTAGCCAGGGATATCAAGATCAGGTATCTTCAGGTATATGTAGACTCATTGTTAATTGCTAATCATTTCAATGGTTCATATGCAGTAAAAGGTGAGAAGTTAGCCAAATATCTCACAATAGTTAAGCAATTATCCATGGAATTCGAATCTTTTAACATTACACAGGTGCCTAGAGAAGATAACATTGAGGCTGATGCCTTAACAAACCTTGCTTCAGCTCTTAAAATGCCAGAAGGTAGCACAATACCTATCATACACATTCTGAGCCCAGCAATCGAAAAGGTAAATGAAGTATCCAACACCGAAGAAGAAGACATTCTGGATCTTGAACCTATTCCAGGATCCTAGATTTTACCTATTAATAAATACTTGCAGGATGGTGAAATCCCAAGCGGTGAAAAGAACCACAAGGCTTTTCGCATGAGAATGTCTCGCTTTATAATTTTTGAGAATGCTTTGTATAGAAAATCAATTGCAGGACCATACTTAAGATGCTTGGAGGATCCTGAAGCACGTGAAGTCCTGAAAGATCTACACGAAGGAGATTGTGGTAATCACACCGGTGGCAGAGTGTTACTCTCAAGGATCCTGAGGACAGGATGTTACTGGCCTACCATGAGGAAATATGATGTAACTTACTCTAAAAAATGTGACACTTGCCAGAGACACAGCAACATACTCCATCAACCGGCCGAACCTTTATACCCAATCATCTCTCCATGGCCGTTTATGAAGAGGGGAATGGATATCGTTAGCAAACTTCCCAAAGCACCAAGAGGAAAGGTCTTCATGCTAGCAATGACGGACTACTACTCTAAATGGATCGAAGCTGAAGCATTTGTCCAAGTCAGAGAGAAAGAAGCCATCTCCTTCATCAAGCGCAATATCCTGACGAGATTTGGGATCCCGGCGGAGATAATTTTTGATAATGGATCTCAGTTCATTGGCAAGAGCACAACTGACTTCTGTGCCAGTTGGGGAATCAAAATGATAACTTCTACCCCAGTACATCCTCAAGCCAATGGGCAAGCAGAATATAGCAACAAGAACATCATTAACAACCTCAAGAAGAGATTAGGAGCAAAAAAGGAAGATGGGCTGAAGAGCTACCGTTTGTACTTTGGGCAGACAGGACAACCACGAAGAACGCGACGGGGCAAACTCCATTTTCTTTGGTATTTGGAGCAGAAGCCATGATCCCGACAGAGATGGTTATCCCTACTGCCAGAACCAATCTCCAATCTTCAGAGACCAACGACGAAGCTCTTGCTCAGGATCTCAAGACTGTGGATGAGCTCAGGGATCTTGCCAAAGTTCGCATTGCAGCTTATCAGCAAAGAATAGCAAAATCGTACAACAAAAACATAAGGGTTAGAAGATTCCAAGCAGGTGATCTCGTATTAAGAAAGGCATTCCAAAATACTACCAATCCCAATGATGGAAAGCGTGCACCAAAATGGGAAGGCCCATACTTGATTGATTCAAAAGCAGGAAATGGAGCTTATTGGTTGGCTACTATGGAAGGAGATATCCTGCCAAGATCCTGGAACGCTATCCATCTCAAAACCTACTTTATGTAAGTTAGAACTTAAATTCTAACTAAAATCGGTATGTCTTCTATCCCTGACTATTTTCATATTAATTACTCTTGATCAAAGTATTGACTTGAGCGTCGGAAGGGTGTTAGCCAGGCTAACACCCACCTTCACCAAGATTTCCAGTTTTGCAGGAAATACCTCTAGGGATCCCGACAGAAGATAGAGATTGGCCATCTCTCCTAAGTTTGGGTATCCTGAACACCTCAAAGGTTTAAACGGCTTTCTCCTTTCTAATTAGATTGGGTTTCTACCCCCCACCAAGAGCGCACGATATTCAAGTATAGTTCAAGGTGGTGTGACAAGTCCATGTAACAGTGGCTGATAATTTCAGCACTGTTGTCTATATCTTGAATGCTACGATAGTAACAGACGTGTTACTCTTAAGGTTTTTAGCATTTTCATGCTAACTTAATTCTAGCTTGGCCCACGTTATTCTGGCTTGGCCCATGTTATTCTGGCTTGGCCCACGTTATTCTGACTTGGCCCACGATTTTAAATTGTCACAGATATTCAACACTCACGTGTTAACTCGAGAACTTAGCATCAATATGCTGAGTCGGGATCCTTAAACGGGTCGAAGATTAATGAGGATCCTACGACGTATTCATTGACCGAACACTGGGGACAACTAATAGTTGTTATATTTCTAACTCAACATCATAATCTGGTATGTGTGTCTAACTGATTTAGTTCTCGACAAAGGTATGTGTTACTTGTTAGTTTTCAATTTATAGATGATTTGAGACTCACAGGACTAAGTCATGATATGTTTGTAATTGGTATTTTTCCATACAATTTATCAAGATTAAACTGTAATTTCCTAAGTCAAAGTTTGATAAAAAATCAAAATGTTATTTATCTTTAAGGATCCGGTATCCTGGAAACATGCTTAAACTTGTTTGTTTAGTTACCTAACAAATCCTGATTTTCTACAAAAATAACTAAACAACAATCATGGCAAATAGTCAAAGCTACTAATTATCATATAAAGTGCAGGAAATTGAAATGTATCCCGGGTTTCATCCAAAAAAGGAACCATCCACCCAGGACACGAGTTGTCAAATTGTTCATCCCATTCAGGGATCCCCAAAAAGCAAGGAAATTAAATTGTTCAACAAAGAAACAGGATCAAAGTTAAAGACATAAAACTACACGAATCACAAACACAGGACTCAGGCCTTCTCTTTATCACCCTCATTATCCTGTTCGACCACTTCCGCTGCCACCTTCACAGAGCCCTCAATATCAGCCACTTGGTTGACCATCTCCTCGTCCTACACCGGCTCACCTCCTAGCTCGGCCATAAGCCTTTTCCACTCCTGGACATCCCATTTAGCCCAGTCAAAATCCTTATCATCAGCCTCTTTAGCCATCTTTATCCTGGCTTAGAATATTGAAATGACAGCTGATGTTTTGGCTTGTTCGAAGGATTCCTTGGGATCTTGGGGCATGTCTGGCATAGGCCTCCTCAAGCTCCACCTTCACCCTGCTGTGCTCCTTGGCCTCATCCGCTAATTTCTTATTTTTAGCTGCGGCTATTTTTTGCAGGTCACTTACCATCTGTTTAGCTTCTTCAGCTTCTTTCACCGCCGACTCGTAGCATCTGGTCATTTGTTCCGGGGCCTGTTACAGGAGAATATGTTAGGATTTCTCTAATACAGGTTCAGGATCCGGGATACCAAAATTTCTTACCTAATGACCAAAGGCTTGAAGCTTTTTATGGACATTAACATAGCTTAGATTCTCAAGTGAGGCTACATCAGTGACATCAGAAGACTTCCTCTTCTTGTTGGTAAGGGAGTTGGAACGAGGAGTCGAGGATTTCGGTTTAGGAGCATCTGACTTTCGAGCCTCAAGGGATGGCTAGCTCATCTCCTTCTTGATGCTCTTACCTTTGGAGACCATGCTATCAATATCATCAAGAGCGAACCTAGAGCTGGATTTTCGGATACCTATTTCAGGGTAATAGGTTAGAATTCCATATATTTAGCTAACAGATTTATATATTTGTACACATCTTACCAGACATCTCGGAAGAGCAAGGATAAGTTTCTGAGCTCACTTCAAGAGGAGGTGCCTTGAACTTGAAAGTCCTCTCGACAGGATCAAGACCATAGAAGAAAGCGACTCTCTTAGCAGTATTCGGAGTAGAGGGAGCAAGTTCTGAAAATTTTGGCGCTGCAAAAGAAAGAACCGAGAATCAGTATATTCGATGTTAAAATATTAAGGATCCTATAGTCAGAATCATACCCTTCACGACCCATTTAACAGGCAACTTATCCCCACCAGGAATGGAATCCCTCTTCACAAAAAAGAAATGACCCATCCAGTCAGGATCATTTTGAGTTGTTTTTAAAATCAGGTGACTATGGCTGGACTTTATTTGAAACAGAAAGCGAGAGGAGCCATGGCTTCTCAAGTTATAAACATGAGCCAATTCGGAGATACTGAAATCGAGAGCATGGTGACGGATAAGGATTTCTAGGGTATGTAGGGTCCTCCAGATCATCGGCATTGTTTGAGCGTAGATCAGGCCGGTTTTTTCAAAAAAACTCGGTAGTAAAAGTAGGGAAAGGGTATGAAAAACCTATGGTGAAAGGAAAGGATGAAAAACATATCCAGCTCTTAGAAGTAAAATCGGATCTAGTTTTGGTGTCAAACCCCCTAAAAACGGTATTTTTTATTTTTTATTTTAATTTTCGGGACGAAAATTCTTTCAACTAGGGGATGTTGTGACAATCCGAACTTTTCAGGTTAACTCGGTTAGCCAGTCCAGTTAAATCCTAACTATTCACAAACTTCAGGGACTAGAAGTGTCTATTTCCAAACTTAGACTACAAGGACTAATTGTGTAATTAGCCCAAACTCATCCTAATTGACTTGTTAAAGTCAAAATCCAAGATTTAAGTTCCTGTTGACTTTTAAAAGTCAACTAATCAACTTTCTAACCTAAATTCAAACCACAAGGGTTAATTCTGCCAATTTCCAAACCCAAAAGCATGAAACTGCAGGGACTGCTTCTGTATTTACCTAATTCCTGATTTGTTGACTTTTAGAAGTCAAACTCGCGATATTCTTGATCCAATTCAAGCTCTATAATCGATCTTTGTTCGAAATTGTAACTGATCAAGCACGTCCTCGACATTAACCGTCTTAACTACTGTGTTAAAACATCATCATTGTAGAATTAAACTTAATTATGGGAATTAAACCCCGTAACCGTCGACTTCATAGACAAACACACTCAAATTCGTCAAATTCGATTTCCAATTCATGTACAAACACTATGCGTACATCAAACGAACCCATCCGAGTCTTTTGCACATGCTAATCTGATCGGAGAAGCAGCCGGAGTTGCCAGAAACCAAGCCACGTAAGCCGTGACTGATTTTCAGCCGATCACCATCGATTCAGCATCAATTCAGGTAATTGAACATCCATATAGCCTCGTTTTTATGCGCAGAACTAAAACCCTATGCTAATTTGGTCAGGTAACATCGAATTGATCGTGAACCATAATCTAGGGTTCATATAGAACCGGTTTAATCGAGCCCTGTTTCAGAACCTGTTTAAACCCAATTGATCTATACAGTTAGATTCGTAATCATCTATAGAGCGAAAACCCTATGAAATTCAGGGCTTATAACACTGAATTGTTCAAGATCCTTAACCTAGGGTTTGTTCGTAATCTAATTTGGGGGTTTTGATCCTAGGCTCAACCTCAATCAAATTAAACCACAGGAATAGATTCGCAATACCCTAATTAGTAAAAGCCCTATGTTTTCAACAACTTTTAATATCGGATTTGATCAATTTAATCCCACATTCTTTAGCTAGGGTTTCGGGATTTCAAACTAAGAATTAACCAACCAAAACTCATTGTTTTTGCAATTAAACACTTACACAGATTCGAAAATACTCGATTTACAAAACCCCCATGCTTTTGTGTTCTATCACGATCGATTTCGATGGATTTGGACTAGTCCTTGGCTTCGGCTCCAATGGGAGGACGAGCCACTGGATTTCTATATTAAAACCAATTCAATCCGGATTACATCGCGATTCCCTAGCGGGTTGGACTGGTTAAGTGTTTGTGCCGGTAGGGAGGAGACCCGGGTTCGAGTCTCCCTCCCCCCTCTTTTTGAGTTTTTATTGTTTTTAGCATTAATTAATTATAAAACCTTTTCCTATATTATTATATTTATATATTAAGGTGTTTTAACCCGGAAAACAACCCGTAGGCTCGGGTTTAAATTATTAACCCATTTTTATTATTATTCCCACCTTTAAAAATAATATATTTATATTATTTTCAAACCATAACTTCGTATAAAATAATATGTTTATATTATTTTCAAACCGTGACTAATGTTATTAAATAATATATATTTTTATATTATTTCGTATCGTTTAATTACCTCGTGTGACGTTTTAAAACTATAAATGATATAATTTGTTATATTATTTACCCACGTTTATATATTCTATTAAAAATAATATATTTATTATTTTTTTTCACACAAATGATTATTTAGTTAATCCTACGAACCTAAAAATAATATATTAAATTATATTATTTCCCTGACTTTTGTAAACGACTCGAACGTACGAATTTATTTATTTATTATTCGTTATTAACGTACGGCACGTAACGCTTGGGTCTTAATGATTATTATATAAGTCCGTAGACACGTTCGTCTACTCTCAATCTTTAGAAAAGCGTTAGGACGTTCTAACTTCCGTGTCGTCGTCACAAATCCAAACATGTCCCTAACTTATGTGTTTATAATTCTAGGGCATACGTAAGCCGTGCAGGCTAACATTTGAGGTTCCAAATCTCATACTTGGGTGATATTACCTACTACGCAACGCAGGTGAGTTTTCATGGCCCCTTTTTACTTGTTTTCCTATTGGGGGAGAAACATGCATACAAACATCATTTTACTTGTTTTCCTATTGGGGGAGAAACATGCATACAAACATCATTTTACTTGTTTTCCCATTGGGGAGAAACATGCATACAAACATCATTTTACTTGTTTTCCCGTTGGGGAGAAACATGCAAACAAACATCATTTTACTTGTTTTCCCGTTGGGGAGAAACATGCAAACAAACATCATTTTACTTGTTTTCCCGTTGGGGGAGAAACATGCATGCAAACATACATCCGTTACTTGTCTTCCAGTCAGGGAGAGACATACACACGGATATGGATCACATAGTATTTCATTACCACTTGTGTACTTAAGCGTAAACACTATCATGAAAGTCCTCACATCGGACCGTTAATATGGACTTAGCGAGGTAATTTGAATAGTACTACTGGGTTTGACAAACCCCACCCGGGCTAGTCGCGCTAGAACGATTGGAGGTCGAACGGGTGTAGATTGGCCTAAACATATTAGTCAGGGTTGATAAACCTGGGTGGAGGCAAACAAACAAACATACAGTCAGCTTCGGTTGCGAGCGCTTAGAGTAACTTGTACATTGTCTAGCTAGCAATAGGTGTGACTTACGTATGTGGATCCAGCATCACTCAAACAGTTTATTTACATACAAACCTGTGAACTCACTAACCTCGTGTTGACACTTTTTCTTACATGTTTCTCAGGTCGCTTTGGCACATGTTGCACACTTAGGACATGCATGGAGTCCTACTGTCATATCATTCATTGCAAACATTTTTACTTATTTACATTAATTAACGCTTGTTGCGTGTAATTACTTTTGATTTCATTCTAACGTTTACGTTTCGCATTTAACTCTGAACTTTTATGTTATGACATTTTAAGTCCCATATAGTGTCGTTTGATGTAATTAATGACTGAGATCCTGGTGTGTCACCTTCCAAACGGTAAAACTCAGTTAGTGGAATTTGGGGGTGTGACAGGATAATTATGAAACCACCTTGAACGACGACGCGTCATAGCCTCGTTTATCGCACCATGTCTCATCACGTTTCAGTTTGAAGTTTGAAATTCAAATTTTAAAATCTTCACAGCTGTAACTTCTGTTAGCAGCTGTCAAAATTTTGGGGACAATTGTTAGGGGTCAATTTTATGATTAAGAATCCGGGATCCTGAATGTAGCGAGATCCGGAATCCAAGATTCTGGTAAGTTCGGTATCCTGAATATTAATACTTCTAACGGCTATTTGTCCTCTATTTCTTTTATATACGCAGGAAAAACACGCGAAGTCAAGTTCACCCCTGACGAATCGGTCTTGAAGTCAATGGGAACGTGTAGAAGACGTTTGGATTGGCCTCCAAACGGTCATATTTGAAGAATTAGTCTATCCCAGGATTCTCGGATAGTTAGTTTGCATAATTTCTATATATAATCAGCAAGTTGGTTGATTGGAAAACACACAACAACGCACGCAATAGAATACACTCGCAATTACTCTTGTAACACTTAGATATCGATCATTCGCTGCTCAATACTTGTAATTCTTTATCATTTATTGAAGAAACGAGGCAAGTGTCGATTGTCACCTCCCGAGGTTTTATGCCGGAGATCCTGAACAATCAAGGGCTTTCCTCGTAAACAACCGTGTCACTCTTTACGTTTTTACATTGTTTTACATAGATTTTACAAGCACACTACCTTACTTTCTAAGTTTGGTTACAAAATTAGTCTAAATAATTTTTACCCAAAACAAAACCCTAACACCAAGGAATACCCGACAACTTCTCACCTTTCAGCTATTGAAGCAGGAAGAACACCTAACCCTAAGATACTCTCAATTTGTGTTTCTATGGACGATGATATCAATAATCCACAAACTAGTTACAAACACACAGTAGGTAACCTAACATGCTTCTATTATTTGAAAGACATTCAACAAAACGCATGTGAAACACAAATCAATTGCAAATCAGAATTAAATATGCATAAACATCATACCAATTGCAATCAAGTTCTTTACTTTACCATGAATCCATCAATAATTAATATAAACCGAAAGAAATCCACGAATCAATCAAACAATCATCGAAAACCTAGAAAGCTACTATAGTTTAGCCAAGAAATATGTTCAAAACCAGAAAACAAACCTCAAAAGTGATGAACATAATCCAATGCAAACCAAAGTAATCAAGAAACAAAGATCGTAACCCTACGAACAAGAATTAACCAACTCGATTTATAAAGCTCCAATCTTTTGCTCTCGTTGCTTCTTCCTCTCTCAAAATACCCTATTTTCTGTCTTGAAACGGCTGTGAATCGAATAATAAACACATGGGAGAGTCCTAAACTATTAAAACATGAAATTAGGTCAAAAACCTCATAACTGGGTCTTTTCGCGTGTTGCTAAAGCCATCAGACCACGTCTTCGCGTGTCGCTAAAGACAAAACTGTCGGGAAAAAGTCTAGCTCTAGGATTTCTAGCGTGTCGCGAAAGATGGGGGTTCCATCTTTCGCGTGGCGTGAGGAACTAGGGTGACAGAAAGGTGATTTTAGAACACAGCTCGTCGAGATACCCCAAATCCATATATTATGGGTCCCGTAACTCGTTTTCTAGCCCGAGATATGTCCCTTTTAAGTTTGGACTATTTCCCGACTTTTGCTGTTCTCATCCCGTGGTCTCGTGTGCTCGTTTCCTTCACACGTCTTGATCGTTTAAGCTCCAATTATTCCTGAATACCTACAAAACATAACATAACTAAGTACAAGCTATAAATGACCCAAAACGACTCTAAAACCATACGAAAACGCTACAAAATACAAGGGAAAACGAGGTGTGCTTTGCAACACATCAGTACTCTAAAAAATGTGACGCTTGCCAAAGACACAGCAATATACTTCACCAACCGGCCGAACCTTTACATCCAATCATCTCTCCATGGCTATTCATGAAATGGGGAATGGATATCGTCGGCAAACTTCCCAAAGCACCAGGAGGAAATATCTTTATGCTAGCAATGACAGATTACTTCTCTAAATGGATTGAAGATGAGGCATTTGTCCAAGTCCGAGAAAAAGAAGTCATCTTCTTCATCAAGCGCAATATCCTGACAAGATTTGGGATCCCGATGGAGATAGTTTTTGATAATGGATCTCAGTTCATTGGCAATAGAACAACTAACTTCTGTGCCAGTTGGGGAATCAAAATGATAACTTCCACCCCAGTGCATCCTCAAGCCAACAGAGAAGCAGATTCTAGTAACAAGATCATCATTAACAACCTCAAGAAGAGATTGGTAGCAAAGAAAGGAAGATGGGCTGAAGAGTTACCGTTTGTACTTTGGGCAGATAGGACAACCACGAAGAATGCGACAGGGCAAACTCCATTCTCCTTGGTATTTGGAACTGAAGCCATGATCCCTACAGAGATGGTGATCCCTACTGCCAGAACCAGTCTCCAATCTATAGAGACAAACAACGAAGCTCTTGCTCAGGATCTCGACACTTTGGATGAGCTCAGGGATCTTGCCAAAGTTCGCATTGCAGCTTATCAGCAAAGGATAGCAAAGTCATACAACAAAAACATAAGGGTTAGAAGATTCCAAGTGGGTGATCTTGTATTAAGAAAGGCATTCCAAAATACTACCAATCCCACCGATGAAAAGCTTGCACCAAAATGGGAAGGCCCATACTTGATTGACTCAGAAGTAGGCAAGGGTGCCTATTGGCTGGCTACTATGGAAGGAGATATCCTGCCAAGATCCTGGAACGTTATCCATCTCAAAGCTTATTTTATGTAAGTTAGAACTTAAATTCTAGCTAAAACTGGTATGTCTTCTATCCCTGACTATTTTTATACTTATTACTCTAGATCAAAGTACTGACTTGAGCGTCGGAGGGGTGTTACAGGCTAACACCCACCTTCACCAAGATTTCCAGTTTTGCAGGAAATACCTGCAGGGATCCCGACAGAAGATAGAGATTGGCCATCTCTCCTAAGTTTGGGTATCCTGAATACCTCAAAGGTTTGAACGGCTTTCTCCTTTCTAATTAGATTGGGTTTCTACACCCCGCCAGGAGCGCACGATATTCAAGTATAGTTCAAGGTGGTGCGACCAGTCCATGTAACAGTGGCTGACAATTTCATCACTGTTGGATATATCTTGAATCCTACGATAGTAACAGACGTGTTACTCCTATGGTTTTTAGCATTTTCATGCTAACTTAAGTCTGGCTTGGCCCACGTTAATTTGTCTTGGCCAACGTTATTCTGGCTTGGCCCACGTTATTCTGGCTTGGCCCACGATTTTAAATTGTCACAGATATTTAACTCAAGAACTTAGCATCAATATGCTGACTTAAGATCATTAAACGAGTTAAAAACTTATGAAGATCCCGAAGTACAATTGCTATGTCCACAACTTATTTAATGATTGTACATAGGGGACAAGCAACGGTTGCTATATTTCAAACTTAACATCATAATCTGGTATGTGTGTCTACCTGATTTAGTTCTCGACAAAGGTATGTATTACTTATTAATTTTCATTTATAGAAGATTCAAGATTTGAATGACTAAGTCATGATATGTTCGATATTCTTACATAACATTTATCAAACATATAACATACATGACGAATAGTCAAAAGCTACTAATTACCATTCTAAGTGCAGGAAATTGAAACGTGTCTCGGGTTTCATCCAAAAAAGGAACCATCCACCTTGGACACGGATTGTCAAATTGTCTATCCCTCTCAAGGATCCCCAAAAGCAAAGAAAATAAAATTGTTCAACAGGTCAACAGCATTAAAGTTAAGCACAAAAAAAAACCACAAATACTAAGGCTCGGGTCTAGGCATCATTACCCTCATTGCCCTGATCAACTTGCTTTCGAGTAACAACAACTCCATGCTCCTCTGCTACCTTCGCTGAACCCACAATCTCATCTGCCGGTTTGTCCACTTCATCGTCATGCACCACCTCCACCACGATCTTTTTCCATCCCTGGACATCCCAAGCTAATCGGTCAAAATCCTTGTCTACAGCCTCCATAGCCATCTTGATCCTAGCTTGAAATATAGAGATTGCGGCTGAGTTCTTAGCTTGCTCATAGGATTCTTCAAGATCATGGGAGTGCTTGGCATTAGCATCCTCCAGCTCCGCTTTCACCCGACTCAGCACCTTAGCCTCCTCTGCCATCCTCTTGTCCTTAGCATCTGCTATCTTTTGTAGATCACTTTCCATCTACTTAGCTTCATTAGCTTCCTTTGCAAGTGTCACACCCCGGCCAGTGGCGGATTATACGCCGGGGCTGACGCGGTTATTCATAAGCACATGATCATCTATTAATAAATGGCAATATTTATTCTTTGAAATTAAAGCATCCGTTACAATAGTAAATGAAATCAAAGTGTTCAAAACATAACATAATTCAAATTAAACTAGGTCCAGTCCTATGTGATTAAGGTGAATCCTCAAACTGGTGCACCTAAAACATGTGAGTAAATGTCAACTACAATTAGTTGGTGAGTAACATAGGTTTTGACACCAACAAAAGTTAAGTTAAAAGTATTTATACTTCAATATGTTCAAAGCATAACTAAGGCATAAATGTGAAAACATACAAGGTTCCAAGTGTATAATCAAGCCGTAGTAAATGGAAAACTGGTAAGTACAATCCAACTGATTGTGTTTTGGAAAAAGTAGTAATATGGTACACACAAAACCCGCCAAGGTTTGTGTTAACCGGTATCGGTTTCCCGTATAAATTATCATAAAAGGTACTGCCTTAGGCTTTGGTAGAAAGTTAATGATTGTACTATACATAAACACACGTATGGTCGCCAAGTAGTTTAAGACATAAAGCAAATAGTAAATAGCATGAGAACAAATGATATTGAATTCGGGTATGTAATGTAAACATGTTCCACCCCGAGTATTTGTAAACAATAGTAAAGAGAAAGGTGACTATGAAACTCACTTGAATCAAAGCTTGGAATGTATGAACTGGTAAAAATTGATATACCTCGTGAGTATTTCTCACAACAAACCTACACGTGTAATGGTACTCTAAATTTAATGTACGTTTAAGGAGATTTGGGGTCCTTAGGGTTTCATGGGGGTTTGGGTTTGAAGATGGACTTGTATATAAATATTTTGTAAGAAAATGTAAGTTCATTATAATAGTAATAAAAGTAGTTTTCAAAATTGATTAAAGTTAATTTAGAGTTTTAATTAACCATTTAGTAATTAATTTATGTAATTATCCCAAAGATAATAAATAAATTTATGGAATGTAACAAGTTTCAAAAGGTGCATTTGGATTTATTTATAAAATAACTTATAAATAAATAATGAAATGAAAAGGGTTTAATTAAAATAATTAATTAAACTAGTAATAAATGTAAATTAAAAGTGTTAATTAATCTATTAATAAATGTAAATAAAATGGTTACATAATCATCTAAAAAAATTCAGTTTAAATGAATTTATAAAAGAATAAATATGTTTTAAATAGAATTTATTGAACTTTGTATAAAATAATTATTTAAAATGATTATTTAAATATTTATAAATTTATAAGTGTTTTTAAATAATTATTCCCACTAAAGCAATTATTTATAAGCTTGAAAAGAAAATGCCTAAACAATTAAATAAAATTTATGTAATAAATATTGTAAATAAAATAACATAAATAAATTTTGTCCCAACAATCTCTTATATTATTTATTTAAGAATTTGTGAAGTTTTATAATATGTTTTCAATAAAATAAAATAGTTAAAAATATTAAATTACATTTTATGTTTTTTTATAAAGTTCTTAGGATATATTTATTTAATTTATAAAAAAATAAATTTAGAATTTTTAAGTATCTAGTAATGTGTTAAAAATGGGTTAAAAGAAAAGGAACAAAAAACTGGCTCCAGGGACTCGAACCTGCGTCGATCCCAGACCCAAACGCACACACGCGCACAACCGCTGGACTTCCAGGAACCGGTTTCGCATGGTTTTAATCAGGGAACCCAAACACCCTTCGTCCCTAAATATGAAACCCGTAAACCCTAGCTTCTTAATTCGTCCAATTGATCAATGATTTGATCCCGAATTCATATGGCTTTCAATCCAGGGTCTGAGACGAACCTATTGGTACTAAATTTACCTGGAATGGTTGTGAAGAATGGGAGGACGACTGAACAACACAGAGGCGGCTCCTCCGATGAAATTGAGATTACAGAGATGGAATTGAATGCATTAAGAGGTGCGGGTAGTTTGTGGTGGGTGTCGTTGATGATTGCAGGCTCCTATATAAAGCCAATTCGTACCACATTGCTTGATTGAGTAAATGGTTAAAAGTGGGGTCATCGGTTACGAGTTTGTCCATGATTAGCTAATGAAAACTCAATTAATTTCGAGCAGTGGGTCGATTAGTGGGTTTAAATGTATAGCCGTTTTCAGTTTCGTGTCAAAATATCTCAATGGGGAGAATTGGATTAAGGCTTGGAAACCGGTTGTGAGGTGGGTTCGAACCCAAGACTGATTTGGGAAAGAGGGAGAATTCGAATTGGCAGAACAGGTCCCTGATGTTTAAGGGTTTTATTATTTCATGTGTAAACTTTGATTTTAAATGGAACTAAGTTTCAGAATTTTACAATTTAAACCCCGGACTTTATAAAACATAAAACCATTTAAAGTTTTATATCTTTTTATAAATTTAATAATCCCTATAATATAATTAAATGTTATAAATACAAATTTTAAACTTTTGTAAAATAAAAGGGTTTCATTTTATATAGAACTTACTTGTATAATTAAATCTTTATAAAACCCTAAATTTATTTATAGGATTTATAACATTTATACTTGCATGTTTGTATATATATATATATATATATATACACACACACACATATATATATATATATATATATATATAGGGTTAGGGAAATAACTTAGTGTATATGTATGCATTTGTTTAATAGAATTAAAACATTTAAAACTTCAAATAAATATACATTAAATTTTGAAATAAATGCACCCGATTAATAATTAAGATAAGTTCATAGATGTAAATTATGGAATTACAAGTGCCGGAATTGTTAAAATAGAGGCCGGAATTTCCTGGCGATTACAGTCTCCCCTACTTTAGAACGAAATTGATTACGAAGAGGGTCCTAGAAACAGATGTGGGTATTTAGCCTTCACTTGATCCCCACGTTCCCAAGTGAACTCTGGGCCACGTTTGGATTCCCACTAAACCTTAACAATTAGAATGCGACTTCGCTTGAGTTGCTTAACTTCTCGGCCCATGATCTCCATGGGTTTTTCCACGAAGTGCATTGATTCGTCAATGTGAACCTCGTCAAGCGGTATTTGGAGGTTGTCGTCAGCTAAGTATTTCTTCAGGTTCGAGACATGGAATGTAGGATGGATGTTACTGAGTTCTTCAGGTTGATCCAACTTGTAGGCTACCTTCCCAGTCCGCTCAAGGATCTTAAAAGGACCCACGAATCTTTGTGCAAGTTTCCCTTTCTTTCCAAAATGAACCATGCCTTTCCAAGGGGATACCTTGAGAAGAACCAGATCGCCGACTTGAAATTCTAAGGGTTTTTGACGTTTGTCAGCATAGCTCTTTTGCCGACTCTTTGCTACTAGGAGGTTGTCGCGGATTAACATGATGTTGTCGGAAGTCTCCTGAATGACTTCGGGACCAGTGATTTGTGCTTCACCAATCTCGGTCCAATAGATGGGAGAACGACACTTCTGACCATAGAGTGCTTCGAAAAGAGCCATGTCAATGCTCGTGTGAAAGTTGTTGTTATACGAGAACTTGACTAAGGGAAGATGTAAATCCCAATTTCCCTTGAAGTCGCTGACACAGGCTCTAAGCATATCTTCGAGGGTTTGAATCGTTCGTTCAGATTCTCCATCAGTTTGCGGATGGTAAGCCGTACTAAGATTCAGCTGAGTACCCAAAGCTGATTGCAAAGATTTCCATAAACGAGAAGTGAATCGTCCATCACGATCAGAAATAATGTTGAGAGGTACACCGTGATGACTGACGATCTCATCAATATAGATTCGAGCCAATTTCTTGACTCGATAATATTCACGAATGGGTAGGAAGTGAGCAGATTTTGTCAAACGGTCGATAATTACCCAAATACTATCATGACCACGGGACGTGTGTGGGAGTTTGGTTATGAAGTCCATGGCAATACACTCCCATTTCCACACGGGAATCTCGGGTTGTTCAGGTAAACCAGATGGACGCGGGTGCTCGGCCTTAACCTTCAAACAAGTAAGGCATTTGGACATGTATAATGCAATGTCCTTTTTCATACCAGGCCACCAGTATGGAGTACGAAGGTCCTTGTACATTTTATCCGCACCAGGATGTACAGAATAACGAGTCTTGTGAGCCTCGTTCATGAGGAAAGTACGAAGATTATCACGGTCCGAAATCCAGATATGATTCAGGAAGTAGAGTAACCCATTGGGTTTGGTTTCTAGTTGGAGTTCTGCACCACATGACATTTCGTCGTACATGTTTCCTTCGGTGACGGAAAGATGTTGTGCCTCAAGGATGCGAATTTGAATGTCATTCTGAATCTGCATGTTGTGGATCTTGATAGATTCCTTACGACTAATAGCATCAGCTACGACATTCGCTTTACCAGGATGGTAACGAATATTGCAGTTGTATTCGTTTAGGAGTTCAACCCAATGCCTTTGCCTCATGTTGAGTTCTTTCTGGTTGAAAATGTGCTGGAGACTCTTATGGTCAGTGAAAACCTCACACTTAGTACCATATACGTAATGTCTCCAAATCTTGAGAGCGAATACGACCGCACCCAGTTCGAGATCATGCGTCGTATAATTCTTTTCGTGGATTTTGAGCTGTCGAGACGCATAAGCGATTACTTTGCCTCGTTGCGTAAGAACACAACCAAGGCCTAAGTGGGAAGCGTCACAATAAACGATAAAGTCTTCGGTTCCATCGGGAAGAGTCAGGATAGGAGCCTCAATAGTTTTTGCTTCAGTGTCTGAAAGGCTTCCTCCTGCTTTGGTCCCCATTCGTAGGGCTTGCCTTTAAGTGTTAAGGCTGTGAGTGGTACTGCGATCTTTGAAAAGTTCGATATGAAACGACGATAATAGCCCGCTAAACCAAGAAATAAGCGGACTTCTGTAGGGGTCTTTGGAGCTCGCCGGTTCTTCACCGCCTCGATCTCGGGGTCCACGTGAATACCCTTCTTGTTGACTATGTGTCCCAAGAATTGGACTTCCTTTAGCCAAAATTCACACTTGGAGAACTTGGCATATAGTTGCTCCTTCTTCAAGAGATCCAAATTAATCACAAGTATTTTTCGTGCTCTACTTTTGATTTTGAATAGATACGAATATCGTCAATGAAGACGATAACGAACTTGTCCAAGTACGGTTTACACACGCGGTTCATAAGATCCATGAATATCGCAGGTGCATTGGTTAGTCCGAAAGGCATAACCATGAACTCGTAATGACCATATCTTGTACGAAAGGCTGTCTTGGGGATATCGTATTCAATGACTCGTAACTGGTGATAACCAGAACGAAGATCAATATTCGAGAAATAAGTCGAGCCTTGAAGTTGATCGAATAAATCATCAATCCCCGGAAGCGGATAACGGTTCTTCACAGTAAGTTTGTTAAGTTCCCGGTAGTCGATGCACATCCGGAAAGAACCATCCTTCTTATTGACAAATAAGACGGGTGCTCCCCAAGGAGAAACAGTAGGACGAATAAATCCTTTGTCGGAAAGATCTTGAATCTGGCTTGAAAGCTCTTGCATCTATGATGGTGCAAGACGATAAGGTGACTTGGCCACGGGGTTTGTTCCTAGCACTACGTCAATACGGAATTCAACTTGACGTGTGGGAGGAAGACCGGGTAAGTCTTCGGGAAAGACTTCTGGGAAATCTTTGATCACATGAATATCTTGGAGACTCTTGTCTTTGCCTTTCCGTTCCATAATATGAGCCAAGAATGCTACGCACTTCTTCCGTAAGTACTTCCGTGCGGTAGTGCAAGACATCAGCTTGAGTCCCTTCGATGGTTTCTCACCATAAACGTTCAAAATGTCACCCGAGTCAAGAGGGATGCGAATATACTTGTCAAAGCAGACGACTTCAGCATAATGATTAGTCAGCCAATCTGTGCCTACTATGATGTCGAAACCCCCGAGGGCCATAGGGATAAGGTTGATTGAAAATTCATGGTCGTTCAAGTTTAGGGTACAGTCTCTAATAATGGTATCACATGAAACTGAATATCCATCCGCTACTAATACGTCAAAGGGTTTATCTAACTTAGCTCGACTCATAGCAAGTTGTGGTTCAAATTCAAAGGACACGAAACTCCTATCGGAACCAGTATCAAACAGTACAGAAGCATATTGTTGATTAATTGGGTACGTACCATTCACCACATCGTTGTTGGCTTAAGCTTCATTAGCATTGATGTTGAAGGCACGTCCACGAGCTACGGGGTTTGCATTCCCTTGATTCACATTTCCTCGGTTCATGTTCCCCTGGTTCATGTTTCCTTAACCATGTTGCCCTAGTTTAGGTTGGCTTGGTTCACAATGACTAACCTAGGGCAACGGTTCCTGAAATGGTTTGGGTCACCGCACTCGTAAGAAACACGACCCTGGGTGATAGCAGCCGGAACAGGAACAGCAGGTTGATGGGTTTGGTTAACTCGGGCAATACTACAGAAAATATTTGTCACACCCCAACCGACGGCGGAAACATCGGGGCGTGAAGCGTGCAGACTGTTCATTGCTCAAGGTTTGCTAAAGTTTGAATATTTAATAATTGTTTTCATTGCAATCAATCAAGTTCAATCAAATCACAACCAATCCACAAACAAAGAAGTAAATTACATAAAATAAACTGTTTTAATTGAATACTAGGTCCAGTCCTATGTGTAGCATAACTTGATCACTTCAAGCATTAGTACCTGAAACATGGTTAAAACAATGTCAACTAAAAAGTTGGTGAGAATACATAGGTTTATTCGTGTGATAGCAAAAACGTGTTGTGTGCATACAGTTCAAAACTAACATGGCAATTAAGGCAATTATGGAGAGAAACCATCATGTGACCTATACAATCAAACCTTTGTAACTTTCACGCAAAATTGTGTTGTCAGTAACAGTCACCCTACCTGGGTGGGTTTGTCAGACTCAATAGATCTACCACTGTTCACTGTCGGCTAATAGTTAATGACTGTACATGAAGAGCATAATAATTGGTCTACACACCTAGCACTCAAGCACAATGCACAAAATGTATACATGTGTAGGATGAAACTGTATATGTGTATGATTGAAAACATGTAGTTGAACGCATGTTCCACCCCAAAATGTTTGTAAAATAAGTAAAAGATGGGCTATGTAAACTCACGTGTTATGCAGAGTGTAGATTGCTCAAGAAAATGGAAAACAGCGGTGTGTTGTAGATTGCTAGGTTCGACCTATTGAACAATATATGATTACGTATTATTGAGTTGCGTTACTCGATGTCGGAAGCGGATTTGTTTAAGTTTAAGGTTTGTTTAAATAAAATACACCATTTGTTTAGAATGTTCACTAGATAGTATTGATATATATATTTATTTAATTATAAGTTTAAATAAATAATATTTGTTAAAGACAAAAACGTATGTAATATATTGTTGTTTATAAAAATAATTATATAAACTTGTAGTATTTTATTGATTTTAATTTATTAGAAAGAGTAAATAATCGATTTTTGATAAACAATACTTGGTTCTGGATATTTTATAAAATAATACTTTTTATAAAGTTAGAATATAAAATATATTAAATTTGGTTAAAATAAAGATTCTGTTTTAAGACTGAGCACGACCGCGCTCATGCAGGGCACGACCGCGCTCGTTACCGGGCGTGACCGTGGTGTCTGAAGCGCGCCCGTGGTCGAGTCAGGAGGCTACAAAAGGGTCTGTTTACGAGACATGACCGTGCTCGTATCCGGCACGACCGCGCGTAGGTCAGGACTTGGTTTGTTCGGCAAACACGACCGGGCCTCTCTCGGGCACGACTGTGCTTGCTCAGGCACGACCGCGCCCTTTGATGAGCGCGACTGTGTCTGGTCTTTTTCAGACCCAATTCGCTTGATTCTTGTATTATTCTTGTCGGAATTCATAGGGTTTTCATTAATTAGATGATTGCGAATCCAATCACATTATTTAATTGGATTTATAATGCGTTTAACTTGTAGTTCGATTAAAACCATTTAATACTAAAAACTTAGATTCAATTGGTTTAACCGTGTATTACTCCACCGAATTGATTTAGGGCTTTCGTTTGGAATGAAGAAACGAAGCAATTGAACTATTACTTACCTTGGTTTGATTGGGCAACAATTGCAGACGGCTACGAGGAAGACTCGCGGCTTTTTCTTGATTGACAGAGAATTAGAGGTGTTGTTCCGATGATTTTAGGGTTGCGATAGGTTTATAGTAATCGTGCGAAGGTATTATAATGGTTTGATTCGTCTGATCCTGTCTTAATTACGTGATTCAATTTAAGAAGGAAAGTACGGGTCACATTCGTGGGGATTTGGTCGATTGGACGTGTATTGGGTCGGGCTTGAGTCGTAATTGGTTGTGTAACTTCTTCTCCAAGTCCCGAAGTTTCTAAAACGAGTTTACGATCTATTTTTGGACAAGATTTGAGTCGGTTTGACTTTGCAGAGTCAAACTGTACTCGAGGCGCGACCGTGCTCAGGATTAAGCACGACCATGCTTGTTTCCTCTGGCGCGACCGTGCTTAGACCATGGCGCGACCGTGCTTGAGCCATTTTTGGTAAAACACAAAAATAGCCCTTGTAGTTTTGTAGTCTTGATGTTGTTTCGAGTTTCGATCAAATTTGGCCCTTGAGGTTTGTAAGATAATGGAGGGTTGTTTTAGTTATTATTGTAATATCATAAATGTGTGTATGTTCTTACGTCTTCGTCATTGCACAGGAAATAATGAATGTTGTGACAAAGTGGTGAATGTAGAATTGGAAGCGAAATCGTCTTTCATTGTACGACATTAAATAATAGGAAAAACATGGATGTTACAGTATCCCCATGTTGAGGGAATTTTGTCCCGAAATTGAATTAGTTCAGGCTACTGAAATTGCAAGGAGATGTGGGTTTGGATTTTTTTCAATGGGTTTTTGACAATTGGCCTAGGGAGTAATACGGATGGCCAGGTTTAAGTCTGATACTCCCGGTTAAAACTTTTCGTCATGTCGGGCATAGAGGGTGGTAGTGGATTTAGTCTTGAAAAGGGTTAAGGAGAAGACTATCAAAGAATACTCTAGACTCTAAAGATAACATTGTATTACTTGAAATGGGAACGATGGGGATTTGATGATTAGGGTTTGTCTGTGATGCGGTCTATTATGTCCAAGAATTGTTAGCGTATAAGGGGTTTCACAACATTGGTCTAGGTCAAATAACATAAAACTTTATGTGATATGTGTAACGCTACCTTTGATAATATGACAGGAACACTTATATATAGGAAGTACAGCGGCGTATCCACCATGCTCTTATCATATCTCATTAGTTTCGTTATCATATATTACGCTCGGTTTTATGTCTCTAACAATGACAGAATTTACTATATTTTCCATACGTTGATTTTCATAATTACGTGTGCACCCGTAATTACTAGAATCACCGCGTGGTCCGTATAGGTCCTTCCTTTGTGTGCGTGTCAAGGGGTGGTTCAAAATTATTTAGTTCATGTCTATTGTTTTAACAAGTAACTGTGCTCATAGATAGTGTAGCCAATTAGGAATCTAAAGAATAATAAGGTAGTATCACCTACCAGGTATAAATTTCTAGTGAATAGAGGGTATGATTGTGTCTTGTGTAGTAGGGTCACTCAATCGCAATATTTGTAAACAATTAATTCCGTGTATAATGTAAACACTCAAGTTTTGTTTATGCATTTTGTAAGCAAGTAGGTTTTACGTGAATAGGGTAGTACCATGTACATAGCAAACAGATGATCTTATGTATGGGTTGAACAATTTAGTATCTATGTATCTTGTATGCAATCATGTTTTCATGTATAACGTGAACAATTGAGTATAATGCGTACCGTGAATAACTAAGTACCATGTATTATGTAATCAATCTTGCACCATGTGTGTTGTAAACAACTGGGGCTCATGTAGCATGTAATCAATCTTGTATCATGTGTATGTTAAACAACTAAGTTGTGTGTATCATGTATGTTTGTAAATAACTGAGTTTCATGTGATTTGTGGATGTTCGTGTGTAAGCTATTGAATCTTGTGAGTGACGTAAACTAACGAGTTCTGTAGGTGGTTGTGTGTTTTGGACAAGTGTGTTGTTTTGTTGCTCATGTATAATGCGGGTACTTGGGTTTTGGAATCTTGTTGTGGTTCATATGGGTGGTTAAGGTTTTACGCGAAATGATTCATTTTTGAAAGTGGGTAGTATACTGACATGTTGAAGGTGTAAGGTAACGAGAAGGTTTTGTGGGTAATTAGAGTGATGTGTTTACGAGTAACTGATTTGTGACTTTTTGTAAATGGACAAGAAATTGTAATTTATCCTTGGTTGTAATTTAATAAATCAGTAGTAATAGGAAGTTTGAACAACCAGGTGAATAAATAGAATCTTTTACTAAAATTTTTAAATCATTAATAAGAGAATGTCTGAAGGTAAAATAATGGCTAAATTATTTACTAATTAAGCCAAGGTTTTATTTAGCAAAATCATAATTTATTTAGAGAATGTTTTATAAAACGAGTCGAGTTAAATTTCTTACAAAGTAAAAAGGTTTGTTGAGATTTTATTTTCTAAGTGATACTTATGAATCAAGGGTTTGATAAATGCTTTGTTTGAACAAAATAACGATGTTGTTTTAAATCAGATCATAAGATGATTAGTTTACCAAGAAGGTTTAGGTATGTGTACTAAATTGTAATGAACGAGAACGTGATGTTTCAGTGCTCTTGAGGAAAGTAATGACGGTAATATTGAACCAACGAATAATAATACTTGGAGTTGTAATATAGAACTTAGCATAACTAATAGAATGTCAAAAACTTAATCTGAACATAAAATAACGATTTTTTTTTTAAACGGAAATCTAAAGATAGGACCTTGAACAATCTGGCTAGCGTCTCAGGTAGCTTTCAACAAGGAAGCAGATGAGTACCAGGATGAACATAGTTATGGTTACTCGGATAGCAAAACGGGCCTCGGCTCTAGTTGCTTCTGTGCGTGCGTCAAAAATCTCTCGGTCTCCTTCCATCATGTCAATGTGGGTACCTAGGTTTGTAATTAGGTCCTCCTGGTATTGCACTTGTCCCACAAGGTTGTCTATTTGTTGGCTTGTCAGGTCATGTCTCATCCCGTGCTCCATTCCTTGCCTCAAAAATTCCGCAGTCCTTACATAGTGGTGACTGGCATCTGCTAGAACTCCTATAGCAATGGTGGTTCTCGTAGTCTGCCTGGCTCTTGGGTCTGGGTGGTACGGGTCGAGTGTTAGGTAAGGGTCTCTCGAAGGAGATGATAGTTGGTTATGCAGGTATGGTGTTTGGTAAGGATTTCTTGATGTGAGTGGTCCAGATGCTCGGAGTCTCAAGCCAGTGCTCCTAAACCAATCTGCTCTTATGTCAAATATGGATCTAACAGTTGGGGGTGTTGGCGACTGATGGTCTTGTGATGGTAATCCAATGTCTTCTTCCTGTTCAGATGCTGTCTCGGAATAGTATACTAGGGAGGGAGGAGAATAGGAGTCCATGTCTAGCAGGAAAAAGGAAAAGATTGTAAGTTGGTATAACAAATTTACTAAGTGTCAGTTCTAGTAGTTTTCATGAATTTAGAGTTTGACTAGTCATGACACCGAGTTTTCACGATGGTATTTTAGAAGCAACACTTGACCTATAAGTAGCGTACCCATGAAGAGGATTCCCAGGAAGGAGGGGTGGGTCACAAAGGACACGCTTAAGTACCTGGTCCTTCCTTAGCCAGAATTTCTTATGGGTCTACACACACTCTTCCAGCCATTATGTACTAATAACACTATCATTATGGGCTCATGGTCATGATGAAAATCATTATGGACTGGGCTTTGAGGCCCAAAGGTGAGGTTTGTTTAGAAGGCTTCCTCTTTCAAGGGAGTAAATGGGCTCCTTAGCTTCATGCTAATGGGCATTTTGTCCAGAGGTTTGAGTTTTGTTCATAAAAGATGAGGGTGTATTCGGTGTGATCATGTGTGTGTTAAGACTTAGGGTAGTACATAGGCATTCATGTATTGTTTCATGCGATGAGATACTTATAATATGTGAGGGAACTACACAAGTAGTAAACATGTGAGAATTTGTAAGAATTTCCGGGATTCATAAGAGATTAAATAATATAAGTAGTTCATAGTTCGGATTTTATTCGAATTGTGACATAATCACTTGAATACTAAGACATATTAAGGTTAATTAAACTCATATAATTATCAAGGAGACGTGCTTTAGCCTATAAGTAGACACTCATCCCGGGAATTCCCAGGAAAGCATACGGATCCCTCGGTTGATTGGGATTTATATGAAATGCTTTCCTAGACAGAAAACCCAGAATACAGGCGTCACCCTTCCAGATTGCACGTGTCCTTTAATAATTAGTCCAAGTCTAAAAACCTTAACGGGTGTAAAAGAAAGTTTTTATAGGCTATAGTCTATGAGTATGATGTTCCACAAGCTATGTTGATGATGACATGGAAGCAGTCATGAAGGATATGTGGTTTAGGATATGGGTAGGGATATTGTTTATTTTATTATTTATATATACATATAAAACATTTAACACATATCACATAGCATATAGCACATAGCATGTAGCATATAAATCATGAAGCATGGCATAAGTGGGTAACCTAAAGTTATAGTCTAGGTCAAAGATGTCTAATAACCTAATTCCCTATAACCAAGGCTCTGATACCAATCTGTCACACCCCAACCGACGGCGGAAACGTCGGGGCGTGAAGCGTGCAGACTGTTCATTGCTCAAGGTTTGCTAAAGTTTGAATATTTAATAATTGTTTTCATTGCAATCAATCAAGTTCAATCAAATCACAACCAATCCACAAACAAAGAAGTAAATTACATAAAATAAACTGTTTTAATTGAATACTAGGTCCAGTCCTATGTGTAGCATAACTTGATCACTTCAAGCATTAGTATCTGAAACATGGTTAAAACAATGTCAACTAAAAAGTTGGTGAGAATACATAGGTTTATTCGTGTGATAGCAAAAACGTGTTGTGTGCATACAGTTCAAAACTAACATGGCAATTAAGGCAATTATGGAGAGAAACCATCATGTGACCTATACAATCAAACCTTTGTAACTTGCACGCAAAATTGTGTTATCAGTAACAGTCACCCTACCTGGGTGGGTTTGTCAGACTCAATAGATCTACCACTGTTCACTGTCGGCTAATAGTTAATGATTGTACATGAAGAGCATAATAATTGGTCTACACACCTAGCACTCAAGCACAATGCACAAAATGTATACATGTGTAGGATGAAACTGTATATGTGTATGATTGAAAACATGTAGTTGAACGCATGTTCCACCCCAAAATGTTTGTAAAATAAGTAAAAGAGGGGCTATGTAAACTCACGTGTTATGCAGAGTGTAGATTGCTCAAGCAAATGGAAAACAGCGGTGTGTTGTAGATTGCTAGGTTCGACCTATTGAACAATATATGATTACGTATTATTGAGTTGCGTTACTCGATGTCGGAAGCGGATTTGTTTAAGTTTAAGGTTTGTTTAAATAAAATACACCATTTGTTTAGAATGTTCACTAGATAGTATTGATATATATATTTATTTAATTATAAGTTTAAATAAATAATATTTGTTAAAGACAAAAACGTATGGAATATATTGTTGTTTATAAAAATAATTATATAAACTTGTAGTATTTTATTGATTTTAATTTATTAGAAAGAGTAAATAATCGATTTTTGATAAACAATACTTGGTTCTGGATATTTTATAAAATAATACTTTTTATAATGTTAGAATATAAAATATATTAAATTTGGTTAAAATAAAGATTCTGTTTTAAGACTGAGCACGACCGCGCTCATGCAGGGCACGACCGCGCTCGTTACCGGGCGTGACCGTGGTGTCTGAAGCGCGCCCGTGGTCGAGTCAGGAGGCTACAAAAGGGTCTGTTTACGAGACACGACCGTGCTCGTATCCGGCACGACCGCGCGTAGGTCAGGACTTGGTTTGTTCGGCAAACACGACCGGGCCTCTCTCGGGCACGACTGTGCTTGCTCAGGCACGACCGCGCTCTTTGATGAGCGCGACCATGTCTGGTCTTTTTCAGACACAATTCGCTTGATTCTTGTATTATTCTTGTCGGAATTCATAGGGTTTTCATTAATTAGATGATTGCGAATCCAATCACATTATTTAATTGGATTTATAACGCGTTTAACTTGTAGTTCGATTAAAACCATTTAATACTAAAAACTTAGATTCAATTGGTTTAACCGTGTATTACTCCACCGAATTGATTTTGGGCTTTCGTTTGGAATGAAGAAACGAAGCAATTGAACTATTACTTACCTTGGTTTGATTGGGCAACAATTGCAGACGGCTACGGGGAAGACTCGCGGCTTTTTCTTGATCGACAGAGAATTAGAGGTGTTGTTCCGATGATTTTAGGGTTGCGATAGGTTTATAGTAATCGTGCGAAGGTATTATAATGGTTTGATTCGTCTGATCATGTCTTAATTACGTGATTCGATTTAAGAAGGAAAGTACGGGTCACATTCGTGGGGATTTGGTCGATTGGACGTGTATTGGGTCGGGTTTGAGTCGTAATTGGTTTTGTAACTTCTTCTCCAAGTCCCGAAGTTTCTAAAACGAGTTTACGATCTATTTTTGGACAAGATTTGAGTCGGTTTGACTTTGCAGAGTCAAACTGTACTCGAGGCGCGACCGTGCTCGGGATTAAGCACGACCGTGGTTGTTTCCTCTGGCGCGACCGTGCTTAGACCACGACGCGACCGTGCTTGAGCCATTTTTGGTAAAACACAAAAATAGCCCTTGTAGTTTTGTAGTCTTGATGTTGTTTCGAGTTTCGATCAAATTTGGCCCTTGAGGTTTGTAAGATAATGGAGGGTTGTTTTAGTTATTATTGTAATATCATAAATGTGTGTATGTTCTTACGTCTTCGTCATTGCACAGGAAATAATGAATGTTGTGACAAAGTGGTTAATGTAGATTGGAAGCGAAATCGTCTTTCATTGTACGACATTAAATAATAGGAAAAACATGGATGTTACAATATTAGCCGTATGCCCAGAACGTCCACAATTGGTACATAAACAACATGGCATGTAGGTAGTATGATGGAGTTGGCAAGTGTTACACAGAGGTAAAGTCCCCACATAAGGCTTCATGTTGGGATTGAAGGCAGTAGGGGCTACTTGGGCTAGAAGAGTAGCAGGTGTGATAATGGCAAAGTTCCTACCTTTCCTTTTATTCTCATTGAAGGAAGACTCAGCGTTGGTCTCCTTGGTGGGTTCAGCAGTGGTTTTCTCAAGAGTCTTCTTGGCACCCTTTTTAGATAGAGTTCCTGCCTTAACATGATTGTCTGTTAAGGCAGCAGCAAGTCGGATGGCTTCCTCAAGAGTGACTGGTTTGCTACCCAAAACAGTATCCTGAATCTGCATGGGCAGACCATTGATGTATTTCTCAATGGTTCGGGAGAGAGGAGTGACCATATGAGGCACTAAGAGACTAAGCTTATGAAAACGGGTGGTGTAGGCAAGACTTTCACCACTATCTTGTTTGAGATCCCAGAACTCAGCTTCTAGTTTCTTGACCTCGTTACGGGGGCAAAACTCATCAGTCATGAGTGTCTTGACATTAGCCTAAGGTAGGGCTAGAGCAACTTCTATCCCACGGTTACGTTTTTCCCCGTTCCACCAGGTGAGTGCCCTCTTCTGAAAGACATTAGTAGCATAACGGACCTTCAGGTTCTCGGGACAGTCAGCATTGATAAAAGTTCCCTCAATGCTTTCAAACCATTGGAGAAGTCCAGTGGCTCCCTCATTCCTGTAGAACTTGGTGGGATTTCAGGAGTTGAAGTGTTTGAAAGCGCACGCGGGGTTCCTTGGTGCAGCATTCTGGTTCAGCTGGTTAACAATAGTCGATAGGATTGTAGCCATTTGTTGAATGATCTTGTCGGTGAGGTTGTTCCTACGTTCACGACAGGGAGGCATTCTACAAAGGGATGAATAGGAAGTTCATAAGATGTGAATCATGTATAGGAGTTTGTAAATAATTCGTAAGGTACTAGGTAAAACATGGATGGTACCCTAATGGGTACATTGATTTATCAAAGTAGTCTAAGTTCATCTAATGTTTGAGAAGCCATGCTTTAGCCTATCCATCGGTTGATTTGGATTTATACGAAATGCTTTCATAGACAAAACTCCCAGAATACAGGCATCCACCCTTCCGGATTGCACAAGTTCTCATTCAGTAGTTAGAACCTACGTACCTTTGAGAGTTTCATTTGGATTAGACTTTTAAGTCTAAGAGTAGGATTCATGTAGATCCTTTGTAGTTCATGTAGTTGTATCAGGTAGTCAGAAATAGATAGATGTAGGTAAGTATAGTATAGAGTGGAGTTCCTAACAATAGACATGAGTTAAACTCATGTTTGGGACTCCTAGGCTATAATCTAGGTCAAGTGTGTCTAATAACCTATTTCCCTATAACTTGGCTCTAATACCAATCTGTCACACCCCGGCCGGCGGCGGATTATACGCCGGGCTGACGCGGTTGTTCATAAGCACATGATCGTCTATTAATAAATGGCAATATTTATTCATTGAAATTAAAGCATCCGTTACAATAGTAAATGAAATCAAAGTGTTCAAAACATAACATAATTCAAATTAAACTAGGTCCAGTCCTATGTGATTAAGTTGAATCCTCAAACTGGTGCACCTGAAACATGTGAGTAAATGTCAACTACAAGTAGTTGGTGAGTAACATAGGTTTTGACACCAACAAAAGTTAAGTAAAAAGTATTTTTAATTCAGTATGTTCAAAGCATAACTAAGGCATAAATGTGAAAACATACAAGGTTCCAAGTGTACAATCAAGCCGTAGTAAATGGAAAACTGGTAAGTACAATCCAATTGATTGTGTTTTGAAAAAAGTAGTAATATGGTACACACAAAACCCGCCAAGGTTTATGTTAACTGGTATCAGTTTCCTGTATAAATAATCATAAAAGGTACTGCCTTAGGCTTGGGTAGCAAGTTAATGATTGTACTATACATAAACACACGTATGGTCGCCAAGTAGTTTAAGACATAAAGCACATAGTAAATAGCATGAGAACAAATGGTATTGAATTCTGATATGTAATGTAAACATGTTCCACCCCGAGTATTTATAAACAATAATAAAGAGAAAGGGGGCTATGAAACTCACTTGAATCAAAGCTTGGAATGTATGAACCGGTAAAGATTGATTGACTTCGTGAGGATTTCTCATAACAAACCTACACGTGTAATGGTACTCTAAATTTAATGTACGTTTAAGGAGATTTTGGGTCCTTAGGGTTTCATGGGGGTTTGGGTTTGAAGATGGACTTGTATATAAATATTTTGTAAGAAAATGTAAGTTCATTATAATAGTAATAAAAGTAGTTTGCAAAATTGATTAAAGTTAATTTAGAGTTTTAATTAATCATTTAGTAATTAATTTATGTAATTATCCCAAAGATAATAAATAAATTTATGGAATGTAACAAGTTTTAAAAGGTACATTTGGATTTATTTATAAAATAACTTATAAATAAATAATGAAATGAAAAAGGTCTAATTAAAATAATCAATTAAACTAGTAGTAAATGTAAATTAAAAGTGTTAATTAATCTATTAATAAATGCAAATAAAATGGTTACATAATCATCTAAATAAATTCACTTTAAATGATTTTATAAAAGAATAAATAGGTTTTAAATAGGATTTATTGAACTTTGTATAAAATAATTATTTAAATATTTATAAATTTATAAGTGTTTTTAAATAATTATTCCCACTAAAACAATTATTTATAAGCTTGAAAAGGAAATGCCTAAACAACTAATTAAAATTTATGTAATAAATATTCTAAATAAAATAACATAAATAAATTTTGTCCCAACAATCTCTTATATTATTTATTTAAGAATTTGTAAAGCTTTATAATATGTTTTCAATAAAATAAAATAGTTAAAAATATTAAATTACATTTTCTGTTTTTTTATAAAGTTCGTAGGATATATTTATGTCATTTATAAAAAAATTTGGAAATTTTAAGAATCTAGTAATGTGTTAAAAATGGGTTAAAAGAAAAGGAACAAAAAGCCGGTTCTAGGGACTCAAACCTCCGTCGATCCTGGACCCAAACGCACAGACACGCACAACCGCTGGACTAGGCATGCTGCCTTGCCCAGGAACCGATTCCGAGTGGTTTTAATCAGGAAACCCAAACACCCTTTGTCCCTAAATATGAAACCCGTAAACCCTAGCTTCTTAATTCGTCCGATTGATCAATGATTTGATCCCGAATTCATAGGGCTTTCAATCTAGGGTCTGAGACGAACCTGTTGGTACTAAATTTACCTAGAATGGTTGTGAAGAATGGGAGGATGACTGAACGACACAGAGGCGGCTCCTCCGATGAAATTGAGATTACAGAGATGGAATTTGATGCATTAAGAGGTGCGGGTAGTTTGTGGTGGGTGTCGTTGATGATTGCAGGCTCCTATATACAGCCAATTCGTACCACATTGCTTGATCGAGTAAATGGTTAAAAGTGGGGTTGTCAGTTACGAGTTTGTCCATGATTAGCTAATGAAAACTCAATTAATTTCGATTAGTGGGTTTAAATGTATAGCTGTTTTCAGTTTCGTGTCAAAATATCTCAACGGCGAGAATCGGATTAAGGCTTGGAAACCGGTTATGATGTGGGTTCGAACCCAAGACTGATTTTGGAAAGAGGGAGAATTCGAATTGGCAGAACAGGTCCCTGATGTTTAAGGGTTTTATTATTTCATGTGTAAACTTTGATTTTAAATGGAACTAAGTTTCAGAATTTTACAATTTAAACCCCGGACTTTATAAAACATAAAACCATTTAAAGTTTTATATCTTTTTATAAATTCAATAATCCCTATAATATAATTAAATGTTATAAATACAAATTTTAATTTTTTGTAAAATAAAAGGGTTTCATTTTATATAGAACTTACTTGTATAATTAAATCTTTATAAAACCCTAAATTTATTTATATGATTTATAACATTTGTACTTGCATGTTTGTGTGTGTGTGTGTGTGTGTAAATATATGTATATGTATAGATATAGGTTTAGGGAAATAACTTAGTGTATATGTATGGATTTGTTTAATAGGATTAAAACATTTATAACTCCAAATAAATATACATCAAATTTTGAAACAATTTCACCCAATGAATAATTAAGATAAGTTCATATATGTAAATTATGGAATACAAGTGCCATAGAGGTCAGAATATCCTGGCGATTACAACAAGTAATTCATAGCATCCGGTCATTTGCTCTAGGCCCTACAAGGAATATGTTAG
Organism: Smallanthus sonchifolius; assembly: GCA_023525975.1. Lineage (NCBI taxonomy): Eukaryota > Viridiplantae > Streptophyta > Magnoliopsida > Asterales > Asteraceae > Smallanthus > Smallanthus sonchifolius. The sequence goes on from CM042028.1 coordinate 58,351,553, forward strand.
AATTAACTTAATATGGATTCAGGATCCAGGATATTGTAGACATCTTACCAAGTGGCCAAAGACATGGAGCTTCTTGTAGGCATCGACATAATCCATCCCCCCATAGATAGCAGCATCAGCGGCCTCACAGGGTTTACTCTTTTTACCTACAGAGATCTTGGGACGTGGAGTCGGAATCTCAGGCTTGGAAGCCTCAGGGATCGGCTGTTCTTTCTTGACTACCTTACCTCTGGACACCATGCTATCAATATCTTTGAGGGTGAATCGAGAACTTGATTTGCGGACACCTGTAACAGAATGATGGGTTAAATTTCTAAACTTTTGATTAGCTAACGTTTGAATAAATCTTTCCATTTCTTTATCGGGTACGACTTATAATTCAGGGATAATCCAGAGGCGTATAAATGCTAATAGGAGAAATTATTCTTACCTGAAGACATGCTAGGCTCGGAATACTGAGTATTGAAGCTGGCTTCACTAATGGCAGACTCCAAATGAAAGGATCTCTCAAGAATATGGATCTCTAATAAAGCCTTTATTCTCTTGTCAGTATCACTTCGAGCGAGAGCAAGGTCAGAAAATTTGAGAGTTTCATAAAGACAAGCATAAATCTTTGAGAAACAAGTAAATACTCTTGTGTGTAACCTAAGGAATATGACCGTATCCTACCCCTTTTAACCCATCGGAGAGGCAAGAGATTCTCATCCGGGATAGAGTCTCGTTTCACGAAAAAGAATTTGCCCCTCCAGTCAGTATCGTTTTGAGTAGCTCTAAGAACCAAAGGCGTACAACCAGACTTTACTTGGAAAACGATTCGAGAAGATTCGTGGGTTCTCAAGTTATACACACTGGCTATTTCCGGGATTCCGATAGTAAGGGAATGAAGATGATTCATATGTTCTAAGGTATACAAGATCCTCCAAGCCATGGGCATGACTTGAGAATAACTCAGACCGGTAACCTTGAAGAACTCAGAAAGCAACGGAGGAAAAGGATAGCTAAGACCAAGAGTGAAAGGGTAAGCTAGGAAGCAGACCCAAGTCGGTGATGAAAAATCAGCTCTGACCTTCGGGTCGGAAACCCTAAATACAGTTTTTTCAGGAAAAACATTTGAAGTTCGCAAAAGTTTAATATCTTGATCAATGAAGGTGCATTTCTCCTGATCAGGATTGATGAGCAACCCTTGGTCAGAAAAATCCTCCACTGATTCGACGGCAGCTGAAGTTTGCGAGCGGGCTAGTTGTTTCTTACCCATTTGAAGAACAGAGGATTGTTGAAAAGTAAAAGCAAGATCGAGAGAAAGTTTGTACCTTTTCTGTAACTTTGAAGGGAAGAAGACGATGAATTTGAATAAGAGAGAGAAGAAAGGATAATTATAGCCTACTGGGATAATGGCTATTCCGCATTGGGACTCGGGAAGAGTCTTATCGTGACCTTATCTTTTTACCATTTGAATTTTGAAAAATTTTACAGATGTCAATCATGTTGACAGCTGTTAAATTTGGGGACAATTGTTAGGGGTCATTTTACAACTAGGGAACCTGGATATACGGCGTGCTTCAGTATCCTGACGGGTTTCGGTATCCTTAATACTTAACCGATATTTCTTTCTTTTATCTCGATTTATACGCAGGTAAAACGTGTTGACTCATTCAACCCTGAAGAATCGGGCGTGAAGTCAAAGAGAACGTGTAAAACTTGCGAGAGAAGCTCAATAACGGTCATATTTGAAGACCGAGTAAAGCTCCGGGATCCTCGGAAAGTTAGTTAGGTTATATTTTTTGTATATATCCGGCAGCTTGATCGATTAACAACACAAAAAACACTTAGCATTATCGAATACTCGCAAACAAGCTCTGTAACACTTAGATCTCGATCATTTGCTATTCACACTTGTAATCTTTTTACCATTTATTCAAGAAACGAGGCAGGTGTCGATTGTCACCTCCCGAGGTTTTATGCTGGAGATCCTTAAAGATCAAGGGCTTTCCTCGTAAACAACTGTGCCAAGTTTTACTTCCTTTCATCTATTTTTATTGATTTTACAAGTACACTACCTCACTTACTAAGTTTGGTTACAAAATTGGTTTACATAATTTTTACCCAAAATAGTAATTATTAAGTGGACTTTATTTGTATGGTTAAATGGTAAATGATCACATTTTATGCATTGAAAATGTGTACCTTATGTACAACAATTTGTGTTAGGTGTCTTAATTTTTTTGTTAAATTACAACTATGTCTTTCTAATATGTATTATATAGTAGTATAGATACAATACAACAATACGTGAACCGTACTAAATTACTATTGGTCAACAATTTTTTTCAAGCTGAGTTATTCATTTAAATTGCTTAATTTTTCCCAACGATATTCGTTCGGTTCTTCTCGACATTGCGCTCCATAAATTGGCTTTATGCCCCCTCTGACGCCACTGGTATATAATCTTTTTTTTTTGAGTAAATTACAAATTATGTTCTTTATAAATACATGAAATTCTATGGTATGTCCTTACACTTCAATAATTATAGTGGATGTCCTTTTTTAAAAAAATTTGCACACATTTCGTCATTTTCGTTAACTTTCTCTGTTAAATCTAACCATATGTCTTGCACATGAGGGCAATATAGTAATTTTATCATACAAAGGACGAAATGTAATTTACTCAAAAAAAAAAATAATTGAAAATCACAATTGTTCATCCTTTCAGTTTTTCGGTGAGCTTCAAACACCTGCCCCTTTGCTCACTGTCTCAATTACAATTCCCTTTGTCTTTGTTGTAATCCCTTTGGCGGCAATTTCAAGGAGCAACAATCGATCCCCAATATCTGTCACTCGACAATCTGATCGATAATTGAATGGCCAATTGTCAAACAGAATTGATGCATATAATTGAAGATCTTCAACCTAGTAGAATCATGAAACCCCTTTAGAACATGACAGGTTATTAAAATCATTAGCTTTTCAAGATCTGTATATCAAGAAAGCAATTCTAGATTGCTTAAATGCTAAATCCCTAGAACATGGTACATGGAGTATTTTCACTAGGTTGTGACCGTGCTTGTAGAGCCCGTAGGTTAGCCGAATCAGGTGCACCTGCTCCTAGCCCGGGCAAAATGATGAGAGGCCTCTTCTTAGCCACTGCTATACAATCTGCTTCTCTTTCCTTTTTGGATACTTCTTCACTGGTTTCTTCTGCGGAAGGTGCAAGTGCCTGAGGATCATGGTTTCCACCGTAAGTTTTCGCCGTATATGTGCATGTGTAATTTTTTTTTTTTTGAGAAAAAAGCCAAAATGTACATTTTGACCAAAAAAGTTGGAAAAATGTACATTGAAAAGTCAAACAATGAAATATATACATATCTGATTTAGGCAAATAGGAAAGTGACACGTAGGCAAAAATACTTTTGAAGGCTACAAATTAGCCGGCCAGGTGTGAATACCGGGGGCCTCCCACGTGTATCTACCCGGCTAAACTTGAGCCGCTAAAAGCCTAACCGGCCCACGGGCCCACCTGTAGCCGGTAAAACCATAAACCAATTAATGATCGCCACGTGTCACCCCATAGCCGGTAACTTAAGTTTAACTTTTTACCCGGCTAGAAAATGTTTTAGCCAGCTCTAGATGCACACGTGCCAAGACGTGATTGGATATTGCATTTTGGCCGGCTATAAAGCAGCCGGGATCAGCTGGTATTGACACCTAGCCGGCTAATTTGTAGCTTTCAAAAGTATTTTTGCCTACGTGTCACTTTCCTATTGGCCTAAATTAGATACGTATATATTTCATAGTTTGACTTTTCAATGTACATTTTGCCAGCTCTTTTGGTCAAAATATACATTTTGGTGATTTTCTCTTTTTTTGTATTTCTTTGGGTCTGGGGTTCTTGGATTGTCTATGTAGATGTGTTTGTCAAATTATAGGCTTTTAGCTCCATACAAAATAGCATTTCAGTCTTGCATCTAACTGACTAGAAATTTTTTTCCCTGAACAAACTAGAGTCTAAATGAATATACATTTTTTCCTAAATCTGTCAAATTAGAAGCATTTACATGCATAGGAAAAACCGGGTAAAAGGTCACTCGTCTTCGACAGCCCAGGTGCATATGCATACCTATAAATACTAATAACAACGCTCTACATAAACAGGTGGCTCCACCGACAAGCGAGGACGCATCTCAGATTAAAACAACCTGTCAATAGAATGTAAGTCTTTTGTGCAGCAGCAGTTTAGTTTAGACTAGGCAGGTTACAAGTTCGCAGACGATGACAACTTTCTTTTGGCATGTCAATAACGTAGATGTAACCTGTTACTAAAACAGTTGTAGTTTCACATTTTAGCTATGTAAATAGTAGCTCACGTACGCGACCTTTAATGTTAACGAACGCTATACAAACAATTACGATGTACATAATCTATCTCGTACCGTTATCGCACCAACTAAAAAAAACTACCACGTCGCGAAGCGCGAGCGTCACAACCTAGTTAGTTTTAAAATAAAAAGTTTTAAAAACATTTTGGTCTCAAACAGAGGGTATCTCAAAACGGTCGCAAACAGAGGCGGTCGTAAAATGTAGCAGCTATCCCCGCATTTTCGGTCGCAACAGAGCAAGACCGAAAATGGCAATAACGAAGTTTTCTAGTGGTGACTCATATCATGGAATTTAGATAATCATTAAATCGATTAATTAACACAAGTTTTTAATTCTCGTCAGCTTTTCTATCCCCATCTCTATAATTATACTAAAAATCACTACATTTTCTCTCTACTTTTTTAATTAAATAATACTTTTTTATACATTTATCATTACTTTTTCTCTCTCATTCACTAACAACCACTTTAAAAAAATATTAAAAAATTAATAGATGTGAACAGTTTTTTCACAAATATATACAGATAACAGTAATATTTTCTCTCACCTATACTCACAACTAATTTAAAGCACTCCCTAAAATATACAGAATCCACTCACAAACATATACAGAACCTGCCGTGAATGCTCTAATCATCTTAAAGGGATAGTATGTGCAATAATGTTGATGAATTTCCAAAGACATATATCGAAATATTCATAACGTAATCTTTTTTCCTAAATACCACAATACTAATTCAGAATTAGTAATTCTTTTTTCCAACGCTTGTATATTCCAAACTAGTTTAGATCCCGTGTCTACATATGGGGTGAAAAATATTAATACATAAAATTTTTAAATCTTTATGTATATGTTTTACAGGTGTAAAAATATATTACATATATACTAAGGCTAGAAAACAAATGCAAAATATGTAAAAACTAATATATAATTGGGTTTCGAAAATACTTTAATTACTATATAATGTAATTTGACTTTCAATTACTATTTGATTGAAAATAAAAGTTACATAATTAAATTTCAAAGTTTCTTATGATAACGGATAATTTAAAATAAATGTGTTTTATTAATAGGATTATTGGATTTTAATAATCTCACTTTTTACCAATTGGTCAATAATAATTCCAACTGAGAATATTCTTACCACTAATCTCTATATAACATCCCGAATAAATAGAAAACAAATAAAAGGAAAGCAAAGTGGGCTTGGCCAAGGTTCGGCCCATGGGCCCGACACATGAGGGGAAACCCTTCTAATCAGCAGCCACCAACCCTTCCCCCTCATGTTTCCTTCATTTTCGCAAACTTAGAGAGAGGAAGGAGAGCACGGGTTTAGAAAGAGAAAGCTCGGGTTTCAGCTCAGAAGCTCGGAATTCGACCGTCATCATCATAGCAACACAAAGCAACGAAAACCAGACTCTGAGAAGTAAGCTTCATCGCTAGATCTGAGTTTTTATACATTTATGAGTTTCGAATAAAATGGCTAAAAGTGCGAGTTTTTACGTATAAAACTTGAAACAAACCACATATTTTGGTTTATGGTGGAAAAAGAAACGTTTTGAACGTAAAAAGTTTAAAGCTTGATCGATTAGAAATAATTGGCTAGATCTAGGGTTTCTGGTCGGGGATGAAGACTGATGCATCGAAACTACTAGTTTCGATATAAGTAAACCCATCGAAGCTACCTACTTTCGATATATGCGGACCCATCGAAACTACCATAGTTTCGATATTAGCCCATGACCCGAAACTACTAAGATTTTACATAAGTTACTTATCGAAACTACCATAGTTTCGATATAAACCCATGACTCAAAACTACCAAGTTTCGATATGCATTACTGATCGAAACTACTAAGATTTTACATAAGTTACTTATCGAAACTACCATAGTTTCGATATAAGCAAACCCATTGAAACTACCTAGTTTCGATAGAGATCCATGACCCGAAACTATTGAGTTCAAGCATAGTAATATCTAGTATCATCTAGGATCACAACCTCATGTGTGTGACTCTATTATACAGATTGTGAGTGACCGTAGTGACACTCAGTAACCGGCCGGTGTATTATAGAAACCGCTCATCAGGTGAGTTCTATGTGTGATGTCATCCGGACGTTCTATAAAAAAAACTAATACATAAAACCTAATCTAGACTCTCTAGCTTTAAATTTATAAAACCTAGACTTGACCTAAAACTAGACCACACGACCGGCAAGTGTACCGATCAATGTAATATAGCCTAACGAAGTCCGGATATCGAACCCAAAAGACACTAAACAGCTAAACTAGACTCTAACTAGGACTTAAGATTAATTGGTCTGGGGGGTTTACTATACTACTATTTATCACTAAGAATGCAATAAACTAGAACAACTCAACCTATCAAGACAAGAACTAAAGTGAAATCAAAAATGGGAAGAATATCACCTAGGTCAGAATCCTACATACAAAGCACAACTTTTACCGATTATGGAAACTATAATGGATCTGGGTTTCTAAGGATATAACACCTAAAAGATATCTAATGGATCCCCGATCACTCTCGGTCTCGGGATGTGATCAGAAGACAACCTAAGGATACTAAACTAACCAGATGGTCGGATCACCTCTCGGGTATTTCCAACTATGACAAGTACCCTAATAGACAGATTACCTCTCAGTCTCACTGTCCACCGATACACTCATGGAATGCACGGGGTAATCTCAAGATAACTACTATGATTCGGATAGCTACAGTCACTAGACACCTAACACTAACGTCCTCTCAGACTGTTAACACTCGGATTCCTAATGACGAAGACTAAACGACTAACTCTCACCTCTCGGGTATTGAACTAGGACACACATTCACTTCTAATCAGCAATCAATCGTAATTCATATGGCTACTATGTCTAGCAGACACTCACAATCACAAACCCTAAGATTTATGACCACAAAACGCAGATCAAACTGGCAGACAACCACAATCAACGCAGGGAATTATAATCAACCACAAAATCAGTAATAAATATGCACTAACATCATATATAATCAACCAAAGATCGCTTACTATATCATAAATCCATCAATTGATAACCAAAAACCGATAAAAATCATTACTTTAGCATGTAATCATCATATAACCTAGGCAATATCAATGTTCTAGCCTAGGATCATGCTTAAACAACCAAAAACAGAAGAATAAACACAAACCATGGAATCAAACCTCCAAATTAAAGAATAAAAATCAAATCTTGCAATCTAGAATCGTAAATCAAACGAACTCGGAAGCAAAGCTTCAATCTTTTCTCTTCAATCGACCTCCTAAGCTCCAAAATCGCCTCTTGGCTCCCTATCAGACGGCTGAAATCGATCTCCTTCAATAATGGAAATAAAAACCTATTTAATTTCGAATTTAGGGTTTTTGCGTATTTACGGCCATCTCGCGTACCGCGAGACAATATGGCTAGGTTCCTCGCGTACCGCGAGGAACAAAATAGTCGCGACCGTTTCTGGCTTCCCTCGCGTACCGCGAGAATTTTCCCTCTACTCTCTCGCGTACCGCTAGAGACTGAATTTCATCATTTTTCACTTTTAACCTCCCGGCTTTCTTTCGACTTCATTTTCTTGCTCGGTTTCTTCATATATTGACTTGTACTTCATATGAGCACCTGCAAAATACACAACAGACTCAAATGTACATAAAAACTAATCAAAACGAATATAAAACTATCTAAATACGCACTAAAACACTGGAATAAAGATGTGTGCTTTGCACTACATCAATGTGCCCCCTATATGTTACGTGCAAATTATTTTAAATATTTTGGGGCTGAAATGTATACACTAACTGAATGAATGTTATGAATGCCAATGTGATCATACGTGACATATGAAAATGAATGATGAACAAAGAATGAAATGTATGTATACAAAGAATGAAATGAGAATACATCATAACGCATAAGAATGAAATCTTGCTTTATATCCACGTATATATTGCTTGCCAAGTATGAAAAGTATGACGTAACGTATAAGAATGAAATCTTGCTTTATATCCATGTATATATTACTTGCCAAGTGTGAAAAGTATGACATAACATGTAAGAATGAAATCCTGCTTTATATCCATGTATATATTGCTTGCTAAGTATGAATGAACGTTATGGACGGAAACAATGATAACAGCTATTTCGGTAGACGGACGACCACTCGACTATTATGTAGCCATAAATGAAAGTCTAGAAAGGTAGACTAAACTAAGGCCACTACGGTGGAGTAAGTCCCTCAATCGATGCACGGTTGTATAATTAGTTTAAGTGGGAAACGGATACCCTATTCGAAGAATTGAAGACACGACTAACCCAAGCTCCAGTCTTGACCTTACCTGCGGGAAACGAAGACTTGGTAGTCTACTCTGATGCTTCAGGTCAAGGATTGGGTTGTGTACTTATGCAACGAGGAAAGGTAATTGCTTATGTCTCGCGACAGGTAAAGATTCACGAAGTTAACTACCCGACTCACGACCTGGAGTTGGCGGCGGTAGTTTTCGTATTAAAAATATGAAGGCACTATTTGTACGGAGTTAAATGCACCATTTACTCCGCCCACAAGAGCCTGAAGTACTTTTTCAAGCAAAAGGAACTAAACATGAGACAAAGAAGGTGGTTGGAGCTACTAAAAGACTATGACTATGAAATATTGTACCACCCAGGCAAGGCAAATGTAGTGGCTGGCGCCTTAAGCAGGAAAGAAGAATCATCACCTATCCAAATCGCAGCATGTCAGTTGATTATAACACCGGATATAATGAATGAAATACCGAAATCACAGGAAGAAGCATTGTTTGAGAGGAATGTGAAACGGGAAAGAATAGTAGGGCAACAGGGTAATCTGGAAACCAACGTGTATGGTGTACGAACTCGTTGTGGCCGGATGTGGATACCTAGGATTGGTGAACTTAGGGCCAAGATCCTTGATAAGGCCCACAAGTCTCGCTTCCCTATCCACCCCGGGACGAACAAAATGTACATCCTTGATAAGGCCCATAAGTCTCGCTACTCTATCCACCCCGGGACGAACAAAATGTACCAAGATCTAAAGAAAGAATACCGGTGGCCTGACATGAAGAACGGCGTGACCGAATATGTGGGCAAGTGCTTAACTTGTTCTCTGGTTAAAGCTGAACACCAGAAACCATGCGATAAAATGCAACCTTTGCCGATACAGGAATGGAAATGGGAAGAGATCACAATGGACTTCATTACCAAGCTACCGCGAATAGCTAAAGGCAATGATACCATTTGGGTGATTGTCGACCGCTTGACGAAAAGTGCTCACTTCTTACCAATACGTGAGGCTTCCTCGTCTGAGAAATTAGTAGAAATATTCATCAATGAAATCGTGAGCAGACATGGTATGCCATTAACGATCGTTTCAGACAGGGACACTCGATTCACATCAAGGTTTTGGAAGAAGTTCAACGAATCAATGGGCACTAGGCTAAACATCAGCACAGCTTACCACCCTCAGACCGATGGTCAATCGGAAAGGACCATTCAGACCTTGGAGGACATGCTCTGGGCCTGTATCATTGATTTCGGTGGGAGCCGGGACAACCATTTGCCATTGGGAGAGTTTTCATATAACAACAACTATCACTCAACCATCGGCATGTCGCCGTTTGAAATGCTGTATGGAAGAAGATGTAGAACCCCGGTCTATTGGGGAAAATTGGACAGAAAGACTTTGCAAGTCTCGAAGTGGTCAAAGTTACTTCCGAGAAATTCGACCAGATAAAAGCACGAATGAAAGCCGCAAAAGACAAACATAAATCATACGCGGACAAGTGAAGAAGAGATTTAGAATTTCAAGTAGGGGACATGGTACTATTGAAAGTGTCACCCTGGAAGGGAATTATCCGATTCAGAAGACGTGGCAAACTAAGTCTGAGGTTTGTCGGACCTTTCAAAATCTTAGCGAGAGTTGGTCATGTTGCTTACAGACTTGACCTACCCGATGAACTCAGTGGAATTCACCCTACATTGCACGTATCGCACTTACGCAAGTGCCTTGCTGACGATACTACCCACATACCCTATGACGAAATCGAAGTGGATAACAGTTTGAACTATGTAGAAGAACCAATAGCTATTCTTGACTAAGCCGAGAAACGACTACGCAATAAATCGATTCCTTTAGTCAAAGTACAATGGAAGCACAGGAAAGGGTCCGAAGCTACTTGGGAGAAGGAAGACGAGATGAAAGGACTGTATCCGAAGTTGTTTAACTTGTAGCAAGTTTCGAGGACGAAACCTCAATAAGGAGGGTAGACTTGTAACATCCCGAATAAATAGAAAACAAATAAAAGGAAAGCAAAGTGGGCTTGGCCAAGGTTCGGCCCATGGGCCCGACACATGAGGGGAAACCCTTCTAATCAGCAGCCACCAACCCTTCCCCCCTCATGTTTCCTTCATTTTCACAAACTTAGAGAGAGGAAGGAGAGCACGGGTTTAGAAAGAGAAAGCTCGGGTTTCAGCTTGGAATTCGACCGTCATCATCATAGCAACACAAAGCAACGAAAACCAGACTCTGAGAGGTAAGCTTCATCGCTAGATCTGAGTTTTTATACATTTATGAGTTTCGAATAAAATGGCTAAAAGTGCGGGTTTTTTCGTATAAAACTTGAAACAAACCACATATTTTGGTTTATGGTGGAAAAAAGAAATGTTTTGAACGTAAAAAGTTTAAAGCTTGATCGATTAGAAATAATTGGCTAGATCTAGGGTTTCTGGTCGGGGATGAAGACTGATGCATCGAAACTACTAGTTTCGATATAAGTAAACCCATCGAAACTACCTACTTTCGATATATGCGGAACAATCGAAACTACCATAGTTTCGATATTAGCCCATGACCCGAAACTACTAAGATTTTACATAAGTTACTTATCGAAACTACCATAGTTTCGATATAAACCCATGACTCGAAACTACCAAGTTTCGATATGCATTACTGATCGAAACTACTAAGATTTTACATAAGTTACTTATAGAAACTACCATAGTTTCGATATAAGCAAACCCATCGAAACTACCTAGTTTCGATAGAGATCCATGACCCGAAACTACTGAGTTCAAGCATAGTAATATCTAGTATCATCAAGGATCACAACCTCATGTGTGTGACTCTATTATACAGATTGTGAGTGACCGTAGTGACGCTCAGTAACCAGCAGGTGTATTACAGAAACCGCTCATCAGGTGAGTTCTATGTGCCCCCTATATGTTACGTGCAAATCATTTTAAATATTTTGGGGCTGAAATGTATACACTAAATGAATGAATGTTATGAATACCAATGTGATCATACGTGACATATGAAAATGAATGATGAACAAAGAATGAAATGTATGTATACAAAGAATGAAATGAGAATACATCATAACGTATAAGAATGAAATCTTGCTTTATATCCATGTATATATTGTTTGCCAAGTATGAAAAGTATGATGTAACGTATAAGAATGAAATCTTGATTTATATCCATGTATATATTGCTTGCCAAGTGTGAAAAGTATGACATAACATGTAAGAATGAAATCCTGCTTTATATCCATGTATATATTGCTTGCTAAGTATGAATGAACGTTATGGACGGAAACAATGATAACAGCTATTTCGGTAGACGGACGGCCACTCGACTATTATGCAGCCATAAATGAAAGTCTAGAAAGGTAGACTAAACTAAGGCCACTACGGTGGAGTAAGTCCCTCAATCGATGCACGGCTGTATAATTAGTTCAAGTGGGAAACGGATACCCTATGGCAGTCGGACAAATAATGACGGACTACTTCGGTAGGACGGTTGTAAGACAATGGCGGACTACTTCGGTAGGACGGTTGTAAGATAATGACGGACTACTTCGGTAGGACGGTTGTAAGATAATGACGGACGGACACTAGTTGCCGGACGGTTGTAAGTATGGCGGACTACGACGGTAGACCGTGACGTATGTATCTATATACGTACTCATATATGAATGAATTATGAAAGAAAGAATTGAAATGGTAAATATATATATATATATATATATATATATATTTATACTTACGAAAATTATGATAAGAACTAATGTTTATGCCTAATTGTTTTAAACTAGAACTCATCAGCGTTAGCTGACTTTTAGTATACATTTCAGGTAACAGAAAGAAGGGTCGTGTGAAGGCGTGATGACTAGCCGGCATAAGACTGACATCCCACTTTGATTTATGTTAAGATAATATTATCTTATGTTTAAATATTAAGACTTCCACTGTTCATGTACTCGAATAATGAATGCTTCCGCTGTGTTTGAATGCTTTTAGTTAATAGTGCAGTATTGATGACTATGTTTATGAGTAAATCCAACGAGTGAGGGCACCCGGGAAAAGGGCCTTACACTCTACTTTCAAACTATCTTCTTACATTGGACTCCCCGTTAAAAAAACTTAACCCCGTTAAAAAAACTTTCAAACTATCTTCTTACATTGGACTCCACTGGTCTCGTTTTTTCGAAAAGTCCAAACAGAGATAACTGTGGTGTTTAACGAGACCGATTAAACACCACCGGAGCCAATTTCAAAACCCACCACGAGACCACTGCTAGCTTGGCTCGACTTTCCGGCGGTTTGCAGATGTCCACGTCATATAAAACCTAACGACGTTAAGTTTTTTTAACCGGGGGTCCAATGTAAGAAAATAGTTTGAAAGTAGGGACTGGTAGTAAGAATATTCTCAGTTGAGGTTATTATTGGCCAATTGTTAAAAGCTGAGATTATTAAAATCCAATAATCCTTATTAATATAATTAGTATTTTCTTTAAATATATACTATTATTAAAAGGTAGATGTTTATTTAATAAAAGAGAGGGACGGGAAAAAAACAGTGAGAATGAATATGGATACGACACGTGCCATGAAAAAACCTTTATTTATTATATAGTACATAATAGATTTATTTTTTTGTATTTGTTGTGTTTGTGTGACGTGTTAAACTAGCTTGCTTGGTTAGTTTAAGCTCCCTCATTCATTCACTATAATATAGAAAATTTCATTTATTCTTTACTAGAAATCCAAACTTTTAGATCATTCAGATATTCGTTTTCTATGTTTGGTAATTTATCATGCAGACTACAAGAAACTAAACTCGTACATTCCTGGGATGACGTAAGTTTTTAATTACTAGGACGTTTGAAAAACACAAAATTTTCAAAATCTATTCATTTATATTTTACCCAACATTCTGCTTTCATTTTCACCACTAAAACTATTCATACAGAAAATTTAACCAAATTTCATATCCTTAAATTCACAAAATATATCTATATAAATCAGCGAATTGTTAATAAATAACCTTACTGTTAATAAATCTTAAACGTAATGTTTTAGTGAGACCAAAAATAATAATAATAATAATAATAACAATAATAATAATAATAATAATAATAATAAGTTGAACTGATTTTGATGGGTTCAAGCATATAAGTTTATATAAACCATTTTCATATATTTTTTAAAAAAACTTTCCATAGATTAAGTAATATATTGAATTCTTAAATTTTTTATTTTCTTATTTATCACTTTAATCGATCTGTCTCACAATTATATTTTATATTAATTTTAACTTTAAATATATAATAACGTTAACATAATTAACAACTTTTTCTTATCTAATATATATGTTGGTCTTATAGACGATTTGCATTATTTGTTTGTTGGTATAAATCAATTAGTAACTGAACACAATTTTCACACATGGTCAACTCAAAATCAAAAGGATACTAGCATAATTTGAAATCAAATACATCAACTGAAATCAAATGTAAAACAAGTGCATCATTAACTAAGATTATTTATAATAACATTACTATGTATTATATGTTGTAAGGTTCCATGGATGTCTCGCATCTTTTGAAGTGGATTTTATCAAGTTGGACACGTCTGAATGCAACGTCACAAACAAAATAAATATGTTGGTGAGCGTGTGGAAAAAGAGGAAACCTAGCCAGTTCGGTGTGCATTTCAAAATCCCCACCAACTCGTATCAACATGAGTGGATTGTCAGACGTCTTTTGAAGGCCATCGGTCTGGAAGCTTAGGAATATGAGTTAATCAAAGTCAGAGATTTTGTAAGTGCTGGTAGTGAAGGCACAAATAGTGTGGTTTCCATTTACTCTTGTGCTAAGGGTAAATGTCCCAAGTTGTGGAAACGCTTTGATTGCACTAGGAACACTAAAACTTACCTCAAGCGCTACTGTTGCTTCAAGAGACGAGGTATGGTTTTTATCAACTTTTACCGACATTGTTTGTATGTCGGTATTTTTTAGGTTGGGGCGCTGGGAATCAAGAATGTTGGTGGCTATATAAACGTAGGTAATCAGCGAAAGTAACAGGAAGATGAATATTGTCATTGCTGCCGTCAATTGTAGTTTGGTACTGCGCTTCATTTTACTGCCTTCTCCGATCTTGGCCATTTCTAGTTCTAAAAAAACCAAAATATCATTAATAACAATCTTTACAAAATATAACAACAAAAGACCCCTAAAGTAATAAAAAGTAAATGGACAATATTCATGTTAATTATATGTTAAATTATAAAAAGTAGTAACAAATTTTTTTATAACAGCCACCGAACATCGCGACCACCAACAACCACCCCACCCGATGTCGCCACGGGCCGGCTGTTGTTTTTCCGGTGGTGAGCGATGAAGAGGAAGAACGGCGGCGTGAATGGTGTACTTACTGCGTTGGTGAAGAAGTGGCTGGGACTGAGAGTTTGTGGAATGAGCCGAGGTGCAGGATATGTATACGTATTTATAGAGGCTTTGGGCCACTGAAGGAGTTGGCTAAAAGTGAATCCATTGAATAATGTAGGTAGTGATCGTTGAAAGGTTAAATTGGTGGGAACACAAAGTAGATGAAATGGAAAGTCTCCAAATTTGATCGAAAGAATATGCAAGTTTGGGATTAATCGTATCGTATAAGGATCTTAATCCATGATTATAACGTTAACATGATAATACCAACAATTCACGGATTTCATTAATTCCTATTAAATCAATAATTTTGTTGATGTAAATATATAAAAGGAAAAAAAAAGTTGAAAGTCCCATCAAATTAACAAATTCGTAGATTTAAACCAATTCATGAACTCCACTAATTATCATTAGACATTAGTTGCCTGTAATTTTATTGATTCAAATATATTAAAAGAAAAACTAGAAATGCCACTAAATCAATAATTTAGATTTATAAATATTAAAAGAAAAGGCTACAAATAACTACTAAGTCTATAATTTCGCGTTTGTTTTTGCTTCCTGTGATTTTATCATTTTAACCCTTTTGCTCCAATAGTTTGAAAATGACCATTTTGCTCCATCTGCTTACAGTTTTTACTCTAATATGCTCCCCGACCCTAACTGCATCCATAATTTCGGTTAAATGTTACCCATGTGAGGGGCATAGACAAGACAGAAATGCCCCTCATGCAAAAACTGTTTTCTAGTTAATTTCAACTTTTTAATTGAAGTTGATTCTTTGATAATTATATCAAGTCAAAAAATTATATGTTGTGGGGAAATAATGAAACACCAAGTTTAAAGTGTGGTAAGTTAATTGCCAAAATCATGTGGTTAATGAGTGAAAACCAACTTGTATAAGACTATAAGACATAGTTGATCAAATTCGACAATGCTAATTAATCACCTAATTACCATCTAGAATAATCAAGAAAGGGAGGATCAAAATGATGATAATCCAAAACCAATTTAAAGACATTATGATTATACGATGTATTTTTATTTAACAGTGGTATAACACTTAGAGGAGTTGTTATAAAAACACCTATGAATTATATAATGTCCACAAAAATTAAAAAAAGATGAATCTTTGTTTCTTTATCTTTAATAATGTAACAAAAACAAATTAAGAACAAATGGTATGATTGTAAAATTGTTTAAACCTAATATTTTCTATCACAAATATTGATACATAACTATACTTTGTCACTAAAATATCTAATATTTTGTACAACAATTTTTTAAACATGTAATTATTTTTTCATATATATGTTTAGAATATAGAAAATCGTAATCTCTCATCTTTTATAAATTTAAGAATAAATTCCACTTGACATTTATGGTGGATAAAACATAGTTTCTTTTATACAATTAAGAATATATTCCACTTGGCATATGATGGATAAAACATAGTTTTTTTTAATGGGCAACACCGAGGTGCATAAATTGGTTTTTCAAATCGAACCGGTTTGAAACTAAATCGAAACCGGTTTGGTTAACAAAAGTCAAAACCGTTTTAGCATCAAACCGGTTCGAGAGGGGATGTTTGACCGGTTTAAAATCGGTTTGAAACCAATTTTTGAGAGGGTTTTGATCGGTTAGGTTCGGGTTAAACCGGTTTCAGTCTATAGGTTTACAACCCGGTTTCAAACCGACGGTTTGAAAACTGGTTTGAGAACCTAAACCGTTTTTTGTGCACCTCTACCTATATAATCCAGGATGAATCTATCACCTCCAAGACTTGAACCACAACCTTTGGTATCACCACTATAAATCCTACCTATTCACTGTTTACTATTTTATTGTAATTGAATTGACTCTTTTGAGTAAAGTAAATCATAATGTACATCAAACAAGTTAGGAGGTGTGGAGTGCACGCATGTTTGATTTTATTATGATTTTAAGTATATATGAAGCTCATCAAAATTGATTTAGGAGTATAAAACTTTTAAAGTTAGTCATCCGGACAAACTTGTTAATCCGGGGGTAGTTTTACTCATCCGAAGTAGATTTACTCCCCCGGACCAAATTTTTCATCCGGACCAAATTGGTACACCAGAGTAAACTAAAAACATTTAAATTCCAAATCGATTTAAATTTGAATAATAGCAGCTTGATAGCGGTTACTGATCCCCAAAAATATAAATACGGTGTTGTGGTTATATAATTGGTTAATATGAAAATCATCAGATTTTCATACTCTTGCTTAGGAGATTTTCTCTGTATTTTATCCGATTGAAAAAATGAGAGAACAATCAAATTGTTTCAATCTGAAAGTGATACACGACTCACTAGAATTCAGAATTTCTAAACTCGAATACTATAAAGATTGAAACACCCTGAAATTTGTCTACATAAGAACTCCCATTCTAGAGATGACCGAGAATGAAACTCTGGAACTGACCGGGAAGCGATCCAAATGGGAAAACGATGACTACATCTGTTGTGGTTACATCTTAAATGGTATATCTGACTCTCTTTTTGATGTTTATCAAAATGTCAAATCTGCAAAAGAGATGTGGGATTCCCTGGAATCCAAAGTATATGGCTGAAGTTTCTTCTTATAAGAAGTTTATAGTGAGTAATTTGAATAATTACAAGATAATTGATTCAAGGTCAGTCATAGAATAATACAACGAATTGTTAAGGATTATGGGGTAGTTTGCTCAACATAATTTGAAGATGGATGAATCATAATGCACATCAAACAAATCAACAGGTGTGAAGTGCACACTTGTTTGGGTTTATTATGATTTTAAGTATTAAGGAAGGTCATTAGTTCTTAGGGGCGAATCGCGTAAGCAATGGGGTTTCCAATGGGCCCTTGGCAGGGTTCCGGGGGCAACGCCCCTGGGAGCGGGTCCAAGAGGCGGCAGCCCCTGGCTGGAGTCGAGCTAAAAAAAATTATTTCCATGACTTGTTATGGTATTGGAAAATTGATTTGAGAGTTAAAAACTGTTAAAGATAGTTATCCGCACTAACTTGTTAATACAGAGTAGTTTTACTCACACAGAGTAGATTTACTTCTCGGGAGTAGATTTAGTCATCTGGACCAAATTGGTACTCCGGAGTAAACTAAAAGCAGTTAAATTCCAAATAGTTTAAAATATGAACGATAACTGCTTGATAGTAGTTACTGATCCCCAAAAATATAAATACGTTGTTTTGGTTTTATATCTGGTTCATACGAAAATAATCAGATTTTTATACTCTTGTTCTGGAGGTTTTCTTTGTGTTCTATCTGATTGTAAATTTGAGAGAACCCTCAAATTGTTTCAATCTGAAAGTGATTACATGACTCATAGAGAATCTGAAATTTCCACACTCGAATACTACATTTATCACTACACCCAACCCACTGTTGGATATTTTAATGTAATTGGATTAACTTGTTTGACCAATGTGAATCATAATAATCATCAAATAAGTCAGGAGGTGCGGAGTGCACACTTGTTGGAGTTTATTATAATTTTAGGAACCTAATTGACACTTAGGGGTGTAACCCCTAAGTAATGGGGGTTCCAAGGGGTGGCAGCCCCTGGCGGGGACGAGCTGCCAAAGGCATTATCAACCCTTCACCCTGTATATTCGTTAAAATCTTAATTTTCAGAATTGTTGTTATGTGAAAAATTCATTAAAATCTTAATTTTCAGAATTTCACATGTGAAATTCGTAATAACAATTGGGCGGTTTTGAAGAAATTCGAATTTTGAATTGATAACCGCCAAAGCCCCTCGCCTTGCATATTTGAATTAATAATCACTGGGTCATCCCTCTGAAATTTTTCTGGTTCCCAAAAATTCTCTACAAAACACATATTTCAATTATTCTCTCAAATATGAGTTTTATCCGAGTATTAAATTCAATAGAACCACTAAATTGTTTTGATCTGAAAGTGAAATCACGACTCTCAGATCATTCAGGCAAAATTCTCGAAACATAGTAACAAATATATACTCACCTTGTTTCATGTTTGCTTCAAGTAATATGCTTTCCTCAACTCCTCACTTTCTTGTGTTTCCGTTGATTGTTATGTGAAAGACTAAGCCATTGTTCCACACTTGTACATGAATAATACAAAATTAAACCTAATTTAAATAAATATAATTATCTTTAAAAGCATTTATGCATAGTGTTTATGTCACATGCTCAATACTTCAATAGTTTATTTGAATTTTTTTCAAAAAGAAAAAGGAAGTTGAAAAGAATATGCACCGTAGGAAAGTGATCCTTTAGTAAATTGGGAAAAAAGTAAAATGTATAGGTTTGGTGGACAACCAAATTTGGAAAAAAGTCGGTGTCCATGAACAGAACACATAGGATTTCAATACATTTGAAAAGAGTTTAAAAGTTTTATGCACCATCATTTGCCAGTTTTATACACCATCATTTGCCATGTTTAAACTTTCTCATTTATACCATATGTTATATTTCTCACATATATGTTAATACATGAGTATGTTTATTAGCCGACTCACCATCTTTAATATATATATATATATATATATATATATATATATATATATATATATATATATATATATATATATATATATATACACACACACTAACCTATGCATGTTTTTTAAATTATAAAACAAAGATCAAATTCAAATAAAGCCGTTTGTCGGTTTTTAATGATATTTGAATTTGGATCTTTAGTTTTTATTTTTTTAGTTTTAAGGGATAATTTTGTCATTTTAGTTACTTTTACATTTCAATTTCATTAATAAAATGAATCAACCAAACACATTACTGATTTTCAAATGATCCTTTAAATTCCATTTCAAAACATTTCATGAAGCAAACGCTCCTTAAAAATTTGTAGGCCCGCTGTTTTGTAGGAAAAAGGTCGTTTATATGGTTTGGCCAGACAAGAATTTACATGATGGAATAAGAACTCGTAAAGGAGATACTGTCAAGGCCCAACAACGTTTTGAAACCTCACCCTGACCAATTTCACCTGAAATGACTTGGGAAAGTGAGAATGAAATGAAAAAGAATTATTCTCAATTATTCCAAAATTAACAGGTTTTGAAGACGAAACCTAATTTAGGGGGGGGGGGGTTGTAAAATCCCAATTTTTAAAGAAAATAAAAGTACAAGGGCTAAAAGGCAATTAGTCAAAGTTTAAGGTTAAAAGTGCAAAAATATGAAAGTTGAGCCGGTAGCGGACCGCTACCGGGTTCCATAGTGGTCCGCTACGTGTAGACGAAGGTAATCATGAGGGAATGACACGTGTTCAATGCGTGTCTTGCTGACTCAGCCCTATGGCGGACCGCCACCAAGGCGGGTAACAGTTCGACAGCTGCAATCGGGCCCGGATAACGAGAGAGTGGCCCGTGTCTGCTGACTCCCGCCACGTGGGGAATACGCCAGATAGTTGGCAATGGGCGGTAGCGCACCGCTACCACCTTTCTTAGCTGTCCGCCACCGGTGCGATCTCAGCCTTATAAATAGGTGCATTTGGCCGTTCATTTTGAAACAACAACAACATCACCACCACACACACACTTGCATGCAAACCTAGGAGGCCAGAATGACGATTACAAGCGCAGCGGTGACGAGTGCAGAGCGTTAAAGATACGAGCGAGGAACGGAGAAACGCCTTAATCAAGGAACGAACTTAGGAAACTACCTGAGGATAATGTAAGGACACTGGACCCGTACCCTAGATAATGATTATGTGAATTATGTGATGATGTGTTATATGCTATACATGAAACTAAGGTAAAGGAAGGAAATAGGGGATTAGTCTAGACACTAAACTGGAATAATGGAGTAGGCACAGAATGTGAAAAGGGTGGTGGGTACGCCGCTGGTACACCATATATATAAACCTCTTTGATATCTCGGGGTGAAACCATTACGAAGGTTTATGGGTATAGACTAAGGATAATGATGTGAATGCATGATAAAGATGAATATGTGAATGCATGATAAAAGTGAATACGTTAATACATGATCATACATGTCAATATTAATACGTATGACGGAACGAGTTAAACCCTAAAATGGAATAATGGAGTACTCACGAAGAATTAAAAAAGTGGTGGATACGCCACTGATACTTCCTATATATAAACCCCTTTAGTGAATCATAGAGAAACCGTTACGAAGTTTTAAGGTGAGGACTGGTTGAGAATAAATCAAGCATACATAATGAAAACAAATGCTTGATACATTTGGGAGGTTGTAAGTCTAAGATACTCAAGGTCCCAAATGAAAATAGATCTCCAGCCTATAAGGTGGATCTCAATAAAGAAGAAAACAAAAAAGAAATAGCAAAAGCCTACAGGGCAGATCTAAGAAATGAATGAGGCTTCGTAGCAATGTGTCTTCGTGACAAATGCAAGGGGCCTATACTAACGAGTATAAAGACCTTGCCAATACTATGACCGGAGGTAAGTCCTAAGATGGTCATGAGGTGCCCATAAAATAAACTAATGACGTGACCGGAGGTGACGTGACCGGAGGTACGTCTGGAGATGCTCACGGACGCAAGAGTGCCTAGGAAACTTGAACAATAAGAACCTAAAGGGTTCCATAATAAAATGAACGACGAAGTGTACTTACTTAGCGTAAACTAATATAAAAATATTTTTCTAACACTGTAGGAAAGAAGCACGTGGAATGAGCTTCCTGTGGACAAGGCCGATCGAAGTGAAGGATCCCTAATTATATGTAATAGAATATTATATGTAAAACAATGTTTATAAATAAAATATACTTATGTCATTTTAAAGGACAAGGTTTTGAGAAACTGTTACCGTTTTTCGCAATTAAACTATGATAAGATAAATAGAAATAAGTAGGGTGCTTCATGCCACCACTCACTAGGTTAGTTGTTGACTTGTTTATGCACTCTTGTTTGTTGTTTTTTTTTTTTGAACAGCAACAATGAGAATTCTCATAGATAGCTAGCAGGGAACTAGCAATACCCCAATTACACCTATGCCAAATTGGCAACACCAACTATATACAAACATTAACTTGTAATTAAAATTCTTTTTCCTTATGATTATCCTACGCCAGTTAACGGGTTGTTTATCCATTTCTCCCGGTCGCTTTTATTTTTTCCCCCTCTTATTTGTTTCCATTTGAAACTCAGAATTTTAATGTCCTCCACCATGTTTTCCACTGATCTTCTTTCCTTTGTAAATACCCATTTGTTTCTTGTTTTCCATATTGTCCAAAGCATACAATACCCAATTAAGCATCTAGTCCTTTTACTTTCCTTTGACCCAGCTGAGTTTTTTAACCTGTCTAGCAGCTCCGTGACTGTGGTGATAGAGGAAACTTTCACACCAGCCCATGTTCCCAATCTGCGTAGGACCTCCGAAGCAACCGAACAACGTATGAATGTATGGTCCTCCGTTTCCGATTCTTGTAGACATAATGAACACAATGTAGACTGCATTGGTATACCACGAACTGCTAAAGAGGAAGCCATCGGAAGCCTGTATTGTGCTAGTTTCCAAATGAAACAGCGAATATTTAATGGTACCCATTTAAGCCATAATATCTCCATTTTGGTGCTTGATAGAGATTTTCCATCTATCCATTTCCTGCATGATTTTGTTGTAAATATACCCCCTGGATCACCTTCCCAAACCCATTTATCATCCCCATCTTTGAAATTGTATGCTCCCATCATTTCTTCCAGATCCGTAATTTCCTCCGCCCTTTTATTCGCTTCCTTTTTGCTCGTCCATTCCCAATTAAATTCTACCGACCCATCTTCTTTCTTGACAACTCTGTCCGCAATTGTACAAGATTTCCTTTTTTCCATTTTGTACAAATGAGGAAAATGTGATTTAAAGGAGCCAAACCCAAACCAACTCAACTTCCAGAATGAAGATCTACATCCATTGCCAATTTGTTTCCTTATTTGCTTGTTCAACTTAGAGCCCAGCCCACCCAAGTCCTTAGAAGCCGAAATTATTGAGGCCCACAGGTCTTTTTTGGATTCCTTATGCATTGCTTCTTCAGATTCAAATGAAGAGTTATGAATTGCTTTTAAACATGAAGCCCATAAGCTATTAGGTTCGTTCAATGCTTTCCATTTCCATTTCATTAGTAATGCTTGGTTCATAGTGTTTAGACTTCCCACTCCAAGTCCACCCATTTTCCTTGGTTTAGCAATTTTGTCCCAAGCTATCCAATGAATTTTTTTTGACGAAGCGTTACCCCCCAAAGGAACCTTCTTCTAATTGCTTCTAATTCTTTAATAGTCATGCGAGGGGCTTTAAACATTGATAGGAAATAAAGGGGAAGGCTGCCCAGTACCGCTTTTGATAGTGTAAGTCTCCCCCCAAAGGAGAGGTTTTTTGCCTTCCAATTGCTTAATTTTTCTTTGAACTTGTTTACCACCGGCATCCAATGTTTGGTAAGCCTCATGTTTGCCCCTATAGGCAGCCCTAGGTGAGTTATGGGTAGCGTCGCAGCCAAGCATCCAGTTTGAGACGCCATGTTTGCAACTTCATTTTCCGAAACTCCCACACCAATTAGTTTGCTTTTGTTGAAGTTAACCTTGAGACCGGACACTAAATAAAAACATCTCAATATACGTTTAAGATTTTTAATGTTTTCTTCTTCCCATTCCCCCATGAAAAAGACGTCATCCGCATACATAGAGTGAGTTACTACTGGGCCGTTATTTGGAAGTGCTATTCCTTTAAACAGACCATTGATGCCAGCCGACTTCATCATTGCAGTAAGCCCCTCCATTGCTACTATAAAAAGGAAAGGGGATATTGGGTCACCTTGTCGCACCCCCCTTTCTATTGGAAACTCTTCCGTAGGAGAACCGTTTACTAGTACAGACGACCTCCCTGACTTAAGGTAGCCTTTAATCCATTGCCTCCATATTCTCCCAAACTTCATTTGCTCCATTACCGAATCAAGAAATTCCCAATTTAACGAATCAAAGGCCTTTTCGAAGTCCACCTTGAATAACATTAATTTGGTAGAAGACTTTTTGGCCCACTCCTGAATAGAATTGACCAATATATGACCATCAAAGATGTTACGCCCTTTTATAAATGCCGTTTGTTCAACACCAATCACCGAGGGGATTATCTTTTGTATGCGCATAGCTAAAAGTTTACCAAGTGCTTTAGGCATCACCCCGATTAATGAGATGGGCCTGAATTCGTTCACCGATTCCGGGTCATTATTTTTCGGGGCAAGAGTGATAAATGAAGCGTTACACCCTTTTGACATAGACTTCCTAGCTCCGAAATGTTTTATGAACTTCACCATTTCCTTCCCTATGATATTCCAGAATTGCCTTATGAAATCAAATGTTAATCCGTCCGGGCCCGAAGCTTTACCTCCTGCACAATTCCATATGGCCTCTCTAATCTCTGATTCCGAGAAGCTTTCTTCTAGCCCACGACTATTCGAATCAGATAGTCTACTCATGTTATGATTGTAGAAGGTAGGTCTTGAGCAATTTAAATGTCAAGGGTTGTTTGTAAAAAGAAAATCTAGGGTTTTATTATTGTTTGGCATATACAAGAATTTTGGGACTTTTAGCAATTTAAATGTTAGAAACTTGAATTAGATCATCTAATTCACAATTTAGATGTAAATTTGTTGTCTCTTGAAAGTTGCAACTTTGAATTTAGATGTTAATTAGGGTCAAGGTAGCCTACAGTTCCTCGTGCTACACTTGATATGTGTGTCAAGTCTTCTTCAGTTTGCCTAGAAAGCCTGAAATCAGACACTTTTGCCCTCATATTAATGTCTTAAAGGAGCGGAATTGAAAAGACGATCGTTAACAATGAGATCAAAGAAGCTTTAGAAATATTCACTTAACATTCATCGAAAAGAAAACCACGTCCAAATACAATACTTATAATTCTTTGAAAACCAAAAGATAATGCCGGCTACTAAAAGATAGATACTAACTAATGAAAAGATAATGAAAAGAAATTCAAACTTGCAATTCAAATTAAAGATAGCCATCATCCCATACAATCGTGGAACTCAATTACGTCTCGTCTAGAGGTGCACAAATCGGTTTTTCTCAAGAACTGGTTCCGGTTCTTACCGGTTCCGGTTCTTAACGCTTCCGGTTCTTACCAGTTCCGGTTCCAGGTCCGAATGTTTGTTGAAAAACCGGAACCTATGTACCCGGTTCCGGTTTTTCAAGAACCGGTTCCGGTTCTTACCGATTCCGGTAATTCAAGGCGGGTATTTCAAGAACCTATTTCCGGGTATTCGAAAAACTTAGTTAAACATATAAATACATTAATTAAACATATAAATAACTAACTTAAAAAGTCCAATAACATTAAAAACTTAAAATGTTACAAAATAGATAAATGTTTAAAACATAAACTTATAAAATATAGATAAATTATATAAAAAACTAGATTGTCTGACCCGTTTGACTCATCGGGTATTCTCAAGAACCGGTTCCGGTTCTAACCGGTTCCGATTCCATGTCCGGTTTCAGGCCCGGTTCTTGGTTGAAAAATCGGAACCTATGTACCGAGTTCCGGTTTTAAAAAACCGGTTCGGTTCCGGAAGAACCGGTTCCGGTTCCTTGGGCGGTTATGTTCCAGTTCCGGTTTTTTTGTTCACCTCAAGTCTAGTCACCAACCGGGTCAATGGCTATTGGGCCTAAATGACTTGAATCTGGTCCACCCAGAAATGGACCTGGATCATCGATGTTGGACTCGCATGCTCCGGGATCAGAATATTGCTAGTTTTTATGTGCCGGCGAATAATACTTGGGTTACAACCGGTGTGCAAATAGCCAAATACTCGAGACCTGCAATAGATTAAACTTCCTGTCAAATTTTAATTGAAGAATATGTAAATATATCTGGAAAAAACTAAGGGTGGCAATCTTGATCCATTCTTTAAAAAAATGGATTCATTTGGGTTAAAATATTTTGAATATGGGTCAATTTGGGTGACCTCAAATTAGTCAACGGGTTAATTTGGGTCACCTTAAATTAGTCAACGGGTCAATTTGAGTTACCTCAAATATTTAATGGGTTAATTTGGGTCATCTTAAATAAGTCAACGGGTCAAAATGATCAAGTATTATAAAATTTTGTTAACTTAAAAATAGTGCATATGGGTCCCCCAACGTTGTCACCCCACCCCCTACACCGCTCTTGTTGCCGCCCCGCCCGCCACCGCCACCCCCCACCCACCACCGTCGCCACAAGCCTTCGCCGTCGCCAACCACCCCCACCGGTCACCGCCGCCACCCGCCACCGCCGCCATCGCCACCCGCCTTCGCCACCGCCACCAACCACCCCCCGCCTTCTGCCGCCGCCACCCCGCCCACCGCACCGCCCCCCACCCCTTCCACGCCCCCGACGCCACCCGCCTACCGCTCCGCTCCGCACCGCCCCCACCCCTTCCACGCCCCCGACTCCCGGTCAGCCGCCGCCACGCGCCCCCCACCCCACCCCCCACACCAACTGCCACACCCAACCCGCCACCCGCCGCCGCCCGCCGCCACTACCACTGCCACACACCCGCCTCGCCACGCCCAACCCCCACCCCACCCGCCCCATCCAGCCTGCCCCGACCGCCACCGCCACGCCACCGCTGCCGCCTGCTGCCGCCACACACCCCACCCCACGCCACCCAGCCTGCCCCGCCCACTACCGCCACCGCCGCCACACACCCCACCCCGCCCTTTTTTTACCCCACCCCACCCTCACCCCCTGCCCCAACCCACCCCCACCCCCCCGCCCCACCCCACCCCCACCCCACCCGCCTCACCCACCCACCACCCCCCCCCCCAAACCGCCCGCCACCACCTCCCTTCGTATTGGTCGAACCCTTTTTAACTCAAACCAAATTGATATTTTTTTTTAAAAACAACCCGTTTTGACCCGGACTAATTTTGCTCCAAACCCATTTTGACCCGAAGTCATGTTGCTCCTAACCCGTATTGACCCGAACCCGTTCTGACCTGTGACCCGAACCCGCCCGACCCGCCCAGTTTTGCCAGGACTAGAAAAAACATAAATTTTTTAAGTTGACCTTTAGCTGAATCTTATGCAATTCGGAGACGAGCTCTCCGGTAAGTGACGGATCTAGAACAAAAGTTTATGGGTAACAAAAAAAATTTTTTACCATACTTTCATGTAAACAAAAATATTTTTTTACCGTACTTGCATGTAAACAATTTTTTTTTACGATAACATGCGATTGGCGAGGTGGACAGCGGATCCGCGGAGGGGCGGACTGGCGGAGGCGGAAGACTGGGGTTTGGAAGAGGCGGCGCCGGGCGGTGGTCTCATCTCAGGTCGAGCGGCTGGTCGAGCGGTCGCTTTCTAGCTCTCACAGTCTCACAGTTCCCGCTCTCTCTGTCTTTTATAACAAACAAAACAAAATCAAATCCCCTAATTTTTCATCTTTCAAGAACCAAGTTTCAAACCCCTAATTTATAACAAAAAAAAATATATCAAATCCCCTAATTTTCAAGAACCAACTAACAATTGCAAATTACAAGTATTCATTCAAGTAACCTAGACTAACAATTACAAATTACAACAAGTAAGAGTGACATAGTGTAATACCTTTCTTCTTGGCGGAGGCGGATAGCTGGTGGAGGCGGAGGGCGGAGGCAGAGGAGCGGAGGCAGAGGGGCGGCGCCGGGCGGTGGTTTCTCAGCATAGTTCGAGCAGCTGCAGTTAGTCGGTCTCTGTTTCTCGCTCTCTTTTCTTAGGCTCAAAAATTGAGAATTGGGCTTGAGATTTGTTTTAAGTTTTAAGAATGATAATTGAGAATTGAGCTTGAGAATTGAGATTGGTTTTAAGCCCAAATTTTTTAGTTTTAAAATGTGGTGCATTTTTATAAAGTATTGTTTTTTTTTATAAAATTTTGGACTTTTTATTAAGTGTTGAGCTTTTAAAAAATTTTGAGGGTAACATAATTTTTGCTCAGGGGTAACCGGATACATAAAACCGTAAATTTTTTTTTGCACCGCGTATAAAAAGTTGAGGGGTAGCGGGGACTACCCCTCCCCCCTAGGGTAGGTCCGCCCCTGTCTCCGGTCTAAGTGCTTCTTGTTGATTTTATCTGTTCGCATGTTTGACTCATATTAACTTATCCGAAAACATTGGAAAAATGACTAACGGAACAAAAATGAATTAATTAAATTAAAGTTCTTTTTTACCTAATTACCGATTAGAGGATTTAGCTTGTATGAATCGCTATTGGTTTGACACCAATAATGGGAGCCACTTTAGTATGTTAAGGATATATATGTAGGGGAAGTTTCCACTAAAAAATGATTTTTCGTTAAAAAATCCTAAGAAGTGGGTCAAACGAACTCCGATTGAGCTCATTCCAGCAGCGTTGGAACCGTCTCATCGAACCCTAACCCACCCTCAAAAACCTAAACCCCCCTCTGTTGGATATATGATGTCCGATCGTCAATTAAGTCAACGTTACTATTGAGTTACGATCCAAAGAGTTACACCTTAGGCAACAAACAAATATATAATATTTAATTATTAAATATTATTCACGAAAGACGGTTATATTAAATGGTAAATAAATATTTATAGAAATATTTATTGGAGATTGAGATAAATAATTATGTGATTGATTAATTATGGGGATTAATTGTTTAAATCTGTTAAACATTTAAAAGATTTGATTTTACTGATTATTGTTAATTAGTAAAATAGAAAAGGTTAATAATTAAATAGTTAATTATTATTGGGTATTAAATGTTAATATCTCAGGGGCTGAACTGTAAGTTACAGGTTTATAAATATAACTTTAACTGTAACCCTAAAACTTAATCAAGTTTCTTAGCCACCATAGGGATTTTCAAAATCCCTCTCCCCCTCTCTCGATATTCCGGCCGACCCCCACCACTGTCGAGCCGCCGTCCGCCGCCGAGTCGGACCACCACCACCGTCGCAAAGCCGCCGTCGCTGCCTTTGCGCTACCGCTGTCGTGGGTTTCCATCTGCATACACGTGTGACGTTTTGCTACAGATTTCGTGTACTAGTCAACTAGCGTGACGTTCGTTGTACTAAGGTGTTATAGATCTAGTTATCGTCAAGGTATAAATCTGAACATCCTATGGTTGGTTATTTAATATTGTTTATACGCGTGTAATTGGATCACTGAAAGGGAATCCAGATCTGATCCGATAAAGGTACTACTAAATTGCTTCCGCTAAAATATATCTGATTTATTTATTTAAAAGGTTTAAATAATAAATGTTTTAAAAGATAAAACAGGTACCCTGATTCCCAACAGTGGTATCAGAGACACCTTTACGCGCGTTTAGACATATTTTTTTAATTTTTTTATTTCGATCTATTGTTTTATTTGTTAAAACTTTTGTTTGACAAAAGATCAAGCGTTTTTCATTTGTTTTGATTGTGTTGAATGAATCGAGCACTAGAGACATGTGGTTGCATTATTTGTTGATTGGTTAATTCTCTTTGTATTTTCATGGGTTATTTATAACCCTAATGTAATAGTTAGGTTTTTATTTATTTATTTATTTTTAGTGTATTAGTAAATAAATATTGTAATCTTAAAGAGACGAAGACTCGAAGATCAATGCGGACAATGACAGGATTAAAGATGCAGATCTTGTAGTAAGTGGGATATAGCAGATTTGTTGATATTGTTTTCATTTAGACCAGTTCGGTTATTCGTTTGATTACTCAAGCGAAACCGGACAATTTTTCCTAGTTGCTCGATTTTGTGATTTATTTATTTTGTTGTTGTGATATAATTATTTAGGATAATAATTAAACCGCAAAATTTTTAATAAAACTTTTTGACACAATTTAAAAACGACGAGATAATTAAATTGTTTATTTTTCTTGGAAAGGTAATTAAATAAAAAGTGTTTTATTTAAAAGTAAAAACAAGTTTTAAATTTAAATAGTTTTATTTAAAACAATTTTAAATTATATAAATAGTTGATTAATTTAAAATCAGTTCGCGACAAATGACCAATTTAGATTAAATAAGGTATTTAAAATTGGATCGTGTCGAGTGTTGAAAGTGTTTCACGAACTAATAATTAGTAAAATTGGTTTACTATAATTGCGCGACTTGTATCATGCTACTAGTCGACTAAAATGTTTTTGACTCGAAACGTTAATGGTAAAAAAACATTGAAGAAATCTCAAATCAAAATCGATATTTCTGCGCCACCCTAAGATGTAACACTTCAACTAATCTATCCGAAACGCCGGTGTTAGTGAATTACCCTGCATCAAGCTAGGGATGGCAATGGGTCGGGTTTGGGACGGGTTTAGGTAATCCCAACCCCATACCCGGCCCAAAACCCGTCAGGTTCTATCGGGTAATTACCCATCGGTTATCGGGTATACCCGCGGGTTTCGGGTAAACCTGTTAGTTTCTAAAAAATACCCCTTGGGTATACTCGACCTAAACCCGTCGGGTATCTATCGGGTGTACATAAAAAATGTAACTAAAATAAAAAGAGAAATAAATAAAATCGCGTCGAGTATATACATTTAAAATAAACACGGTATATATACTTAAAATAAATACGATATATGTACTTAGAATAAATAAAAAAGAAAGAAAACTATGTCAGGTACATAATCGGGTAAACGGGTATATGTTATCGGGTAATCGGGGCGGGTAATCGTGTATATCGCCATATCCCATACCCGTCCCAAACCCGCGAAAAATTTCAAAAGTAATCCCAAACCCGACCCCATACCTGATTACCCGACCTCATACCCGTCCCAAATGTTTCGGGTTTTCCCACCGGGTTCGGGTTTCATTGCCATCCCTACATCCGGCGCTACATTTTTGGTTAAAGGTAGGACCGTGATTCCTGAGTCACTTAGGCCGGGTCTACAGTTACAATTGAAGGACAAATATCACTTAAGTCGTTTAAGTGGGCGTAGTTGAGGGAAACGTATCCAAAGCTTGACCTTGCTCGTCATGCCCCTCAAACCGAGAGTTGTATAGGTTATACAATTGGTAATCATTATCTAGCTGTCTAGCTATGCCAGTGAAAAGTGCTCAGCCATTCACTGAGACATGGGGGAACTGGGATCTCATTCTTAACTATATATATTTTTGTCTTTGGGTCATTAATTTAATTAAGATTTTTAAGCATGAAAATACTAAATTTTGAATTTTGTAGATGTCTCCATCTGCTGGTAAAATCATTCTATAGCGTCTTAATGACATCCTTAAAATCAAACTCGTTGGAACAAATTTCTTGGAATGGTACTACGATCAAAAGAGCGTCCTTAGATATAACAAGAAATTGCACGTTCTAAAATTCCCTGTACCTAAGAAGCCACCTAAGGATGCTAGCAATTTCTTCTAAATGCTTGGAACAAATTTAGGGATGATACCCATGCTATATCAGATCTAATGCTAGCATCTGTAAGCCTTGGGATTCGAGCTTTAATCCTACACTTGTCGGCTTATGACATGATCCGTAACTTGAAGGAAAGGTACCATAAAGATTACAACATGGATCCTTTTTACTCTTTAATGTCACACATTAGAGACGTTGCTTTGAAGAATCCAAAACGTGCTATGATCATGAGGAAGAAAGTGGTAAACCTCGAGAAAGCATGCGTTCCTATAGACGATCATCTGGTCATATATATTACTCTTGATGACATATTTGATGATTGTAGAAAGGAAAAGCTCCTACTTAGTCGTTTTGACGAAGTAAGGGATTTCATCTCATGGTACGCTAAGGTGGAACCCGAGGATGCTTTAAGTATGACATGCTTCATTGACCAGCTTGAGAGGACCATGGTTTACCCTAGTGAAAACATCATTCGAGCTATGTTCAATGATGATCTTCACTTATCCTTCACAAGTAGAGAGGTACCGGTTGAGACTGTTAAAACCGGGGATAAGGGCAAAGCTATTGGTGAGACCAAGGCATATATCTCTAAACCCAAATATCGTGTGAGAGAGATGCCCAAAGCTGCTGTTGCTAGAGAATGCTTCAATGCATATACTTCAGGTATCTAGGCAACTTTTCCGTTGTTTCATTATCACTTAAAAGTTAGACTTTTAACATATGCAAACTTGCTTTTTGAGGAGATAAAAGAAAAGAAGGAAAAGGAAGACGGACAAAGCTTGAAGGTTGTTTCAAGTTGTTGACTACACCATTTGATGATGTTATTTTATTTTTGTTTAGAACAAATTTAAATTCCGGATTTACCGTCTTTTGAATATTGTTTGATTATTTTAAGTATGACTTATTTAAATCTTTTATGCATTATGATTATTGCCTAACTATGAATTGAGAATTCAATACCATCTATCGGACATGAAGTATATAAAGACATGTGAGACATGTTATTCACGTCTAGTAGATATTTCATTAGATCAGATCTAATAAATACCGTGAAACAAATTAATTAAGTCTTATAAAAAATATATATGAGATATAATGTTTACATATGACTTTATGATTGAAATTGTTTCAATATAATTTCTCTATAAACGATCTTATAAGATAAGATATAAAAGTGTGATAAAAGTTATCACTACTTCAAGACTAAGTGGTTAGTCATATGAAAACAGCTGCACAAAATCCAACTCACTAGCCTTGAACCATAAGGTTCATCCAGAACAGGTATAATAATTCATATGAGATATGAATATAAAGGAGAAAGTCCTGTGAACAAATAAGGATAGGATGTTATGAACCCCTGTACGAAATAGTTTCTTCTGCTGCCTTAATAAATACTTCAAACTTAAGAATAAGATTGAAACTGTTTATAACCGTAATATATCTGATTCTTGAACAAGAAGCAAGTGTTGTTTAAAGTTCTGAATAAATAGTATTATTCAATTGCATGGACATAAAATTCATATACAGGCAAGGATGAGATCCTTGATAAATATATGAAAGTTTATCATAAACAAAAGATGTGATCTTTTACAATTGATAAGTATATGAAAGTAAAGATGTGATCTTTTATAACAGATACTAGAGATCATATGATGAAAGAATAAGATTCTTTAGTTAAATCATTTGATGATGATCCAGACACACAATCCATTTTATAACAAATAAAGATTTGATCAAATCTGCACATGAATAAGATTCATTAAGATATAAAGGTTGTTTTTGGAAACAACAAATATGGATTGTTAATACTAGAAGCCTAACATATTATCAAAAGTTGATAAAATAGGAATTGGATTCCGAGTATCCTTAAGAGGAAACATATTACAAGTTTTTGAACAGTTGAATAAACTAATCAAAACAAACATGTATTATGAATACTAGAATGTTCTTGTAATAAAGTAGCGTCAAGGAGAGTATAAAAGTCTGGATATGTCTGAGACAGTTGAATCATTAAATTGATAAGATCAATTCAAAGAAGATTCAATATGATAGATGCAAAAGCCAGTGGGAGTAAGTACCTACAACAATGAGAATGTGTAGAGACACATTGCTAAGAGGAGTGTATAGAGATACACAAAACACCATGAAAAGGGATGATAAGTGTTATCATAGAATGTATAGTGATATATTGCTAAAATTACGAGTTTTAAACATATCATTGACAGATATAGTATCTTTAGAGATTAATTTCAAAGCTTGCATTGATTTCATTTGTATATAAGATATATAAAGGAAAGATTCCAGAGTAAGAATCGCAGCAATCTATTGACATTAATTGTCTTAATTGTTTTGTGTGAAAAATCAATAAAGACAAATCGTTAACATTTTCTGTTAACATTATCTGTAACCCCTAATAATTGGGATAGAATAAAAGTGAAAAAGTTCATGTAGTTTCATTCAAAAGATAATGAGTTTTGTCAATATTTTCATACGATGAAAGAACTTTGAAATTTAATTATGATAGAAGAAAATGATACTGCTTAAGAAGCACATAATGGTGATGATCACAAAGTATTATGATGAGATAAATACCATCTTATTGGATAAGATATCAAGACTACCAGCTTTGACTATCAAGAAGGGTTCTTGAAACAAGATCATAATTAGTTATGACAACTTGTCAATCAAAACTACCATCTTAAAAGGTTAAGATATAAACACCATGAGACGATCATTAAAGATGATTACATGATACATCAGCATTACCTGATAAAAGAGTTTTATCAATAACAATAACACAAACATGAAATGTTGGAAACATTAGAAGATAGTATTCTGAAAAGAGTTCAGATAACTTCTAATAGTTAGGAGTTCCAAAAGAGGTTTTTCCACCATAATTTTTCATTTATGGGATCATAAAACATAAGATGTTGTGACCTGGAAACATTAGAAGATATTATTATGAAAAGAGTTCAAAAACTTCTAATAGTTTGGAAAGGAGTTCCGAAAGAGGTTTTTCCACCGTTAAGTTTCATTAATGGGATCATGATAAAACGAAATTCACACAAATCAATATTGTGATAATCCAGACTTTTCCATCCAACACCGTTATCCAAATCCAGTTAAAGTTAACCTAATTAACTTAACTCAAACTTCAGGGACTGTTTCTGTCATTCCTTCAAACTCAAACTCCAAGGACTAGTTGTGCAATAACCCTAAACCTTTCTGTTGACCTTTCAAAGTCAAAATCATATTCCTATTTGACTTGTAATAGTCAAACGAACCATGTTCTAACCCAATCCAAACCTGAGGGATTGATTCTGTCAATTCTGAAACCCCAATTCACATGAAACTTCAGGGACTGAACCTGCCAAGTCCCAAAACCCAATCTGTTGACTCTTAAAGTCAAAATCAGAGATGAATTCGATTATGTTGACTTTTGAAAGTCAAATCGGATACAATCCTCATTCAAAATGGATTCTAAACAGCAAATTCGTTTGGATTGTAACTGCCTTGCATTATCATTGTCATTAACAGCCTTAACCATCGAATTAACTACCATCATTGCCGAATTGAAACCAATTATGAACAATTATACCGAAACCGTCGACACATGCAAAACTAGCTATCAAATTCGATCGTTCTCGTCTGTTATTCTCGCAACTGGAACTCTGCACACCTTGTACGAACTCCACTCAAGCTTTTGCACGCATCATTATCACCGGAATTCCAACAGAAGTCACCGAAAGTCAAAATCTTCACGTTCGGACCTGATTTCACTCGAAGTCTATCAATTCGACACTTGATCTGGTAACTATCTATACCTACAGTTTAGTTTCAATGACTTGATCGAAAGCCCTATGTTAATTAGGGCTTATAACATCAATCCGATCGAGATCCAGATTCTAGGGTTCATACAAAACTGGTTTAATCGAACCCTAGTCTAGACTTAATAATAATCCAATTAATCTATATGGTTCGATTCAAAATTCCAACCTCTTTTAAAGCCCTATCTTAAATTGAAACTATATTACAGAATGAATCATAACCCGTAATCTACGGTTTGTTCATAATCAGAATTGGGGTTTTCGATCTTAAACTCAATCTCATCCAATTAAATGATTTCAATAGTTTCGCAACACTCTAACCTTCAAAAGCCCCATGCTTTCAACGATTTTTAACATAGAAATCGATCAAATTGATCTGTGTTCATAGCTTAGGGTTTTCGGTTCTAATTTCTGTAATTAAACGATCCTAGACCTATTGTTTTTGCAATTAATCACACATGCAAGTTCACCTATACCCTGTAATCAAAACCCCTTTGATTCATTGTTTAATCGCGACCGGATTTGTTGGTTATGGGAGGGATTCGATCTTGCGTGAATGTGGGAGGGATGCCCACTGGTTTTGTTTAATAAAAACAATTGGAACCGGTCCTTGTCGCGATGACCCTAGCGGGCGGACCGGTTAAGACTATGCGCGTGTGCAGGAGGGACCCGGGTTCGAGTCCGGGCTCCTGCATAATTTTTTTTGGACTTTTTCTGTTTAAATTTAATTAATAAAATTGTTTTTAATATTATTATTATATTATATAAATGTGTTTTAACCCGGAAAACAACCCGTACGCTCGGGTGTAGATTATAACTCATTTGTCTTATATTATTACCCACTTTTAAATAATATGTTTATATTATTTTTAACCCGTGACTCCTATTAATAAATAATATAAATTTTTTTATATTATTTCGTTTCGTTTAGTTACCCCGTGTGACGTTTTAAATTAAAAATGATATAAATGGTTATATTATTTACCCCCGTTTATGTATTTGAATAAAAATAATATATTTATTATTTTTGCGACAAATGATTATTTAGTTAATCCTTCGAACATTAAAAATAATATATAACATATATATTATTTTCTTAAACTTTTCCGAACGACTCAAACGTAAGAATTTATTTGATATTCGTTATTAGCATACGACACGTAACACTTTAATCTTAATTTTTATATTAAGAAATTTATATAATTCCGTAGACACATTCGTCTACTCTTAATTTTTAGAAAACGTTAGGACGTTCTAACTTCCGTGTCGTCGTCACGAAATCCAACTTGTCCCTAATTTATGTGTTTATAATTTTAGGGCATTCGTAAGTCGTCTGAGACTTACACTTGTGGTTCCAACCTTTCTCTCGTGCGATCAAAACCACTACTCAATCAAGGTGAGTTTCACAGCTCCTTTTACTGTTTTATTTGGGGGAGAAAACATGTCACAACCTTTTTGGGTTATTGTAATTCATATGATATCACTGTTGAGGCTAAGCGTAACACACTATCATGAAAAGTCCTCACACACATCGGACCGTTAATATGTTATGAGCGAGGTAATTTTGGTAGTACTACTGGGTTTGACAAAACCCACCCGCGTTAGTCATGCTAACTCGATTGGAGGTCGAACGGGTGTTATGTTGACCTTAACACATTAGTCAGAGTTGATAGACCTGGCTAGAGGCAAACAAACAAACACACTGTCAGTTTCGGTTGCGAGCGCTTTAGCAAAACATGAATATAGGCTTGCAACCTATTGATATATATATTGAATGTACATAATCTGCAAATGCTTTATTTGAAATGATTGAAACCTGTGAACTCACCAACCTAGTGTTGACTCGTTTTCTTACATATTTTCTCAGGTTGGCACTCAGGATCACGTTAACTAATGCATGTGTCTTGGACTACAATTGAAATAATTATCTATTGAACAATCTTTATGTTTGATTGTATTTTGGTGTTGGGCGCGTTGTTTTGCACATTTACTTTATTTAACGCTTCCGCAACTTTTACTCTGAACTTTTATCTTTTACTAAATTTCATTTCAAGTCCCATATAGTGTCGTTTGAAGTAACTAATGCCTGAGATCCTGGTTTGTCACCTTCCAAACGGTAAAACTCCGTTAGTGGAATTTGGGGGTGTGACAGATTGATATCAGAGCCATTGGTTATAGAGAACTAGGGCTGCATTCTAGACTATAGCCACATACATTAGTTACTTGACATGGAAACTCGAGATAGATACTTACTATTTATGTTTCAGGAGTTATGTCTACACCACCACCATCACCACCTAACAATCAGGAGAACGATTTTCCTGTCATTGCATCACCAGAGCCCAAGAGGCGTAGACTTGAGCCTATTGACGACTCTATTGTGTATGGAGAGCCCATTCACATCCGGAACGTGAGTGACTGGGATTGGTATCCTGGTCTAATTAATAAGTAGGTCCGACAGGAACGAGTTCCATCACCGTATTTTGGAGCTTCATCATCTACTGGACCACATTTACCCTTGCTGCCTTGCCACTTGGAGCAAGCCTTCGCAGCGTTTGTAGCAACCATGAATCGAGAGATCCGGAACATGAGAGACGCAGCAGGAGCGATCACAGGTCTATTAAGAGGGGAGAAACAGACTAATCATAGGTTAGACATGCTAGTAGAAGAATTAGCAAGCACTGACCACTTACATAATGAGTTAGTGGACGATGTAAGGGCACTACAGGCTAGGGTGAATGAACTCGAGGAGGCTGAGGTAAAGTCTCAGGAGAGGATTGGGGAGTTAGAGATACAACTTGCAGCTGCTTTAGAGCCGGCTGAAGTACCCGACTTTGAGCCTGAGGAGGAGCCGGAGGAGGTAGAGGAGGATGATGCTGAGTCAGGCATCTCATCCGCCGGCAGTGGAGCATGATATTCCATTCTATTTTATCTTATCTTATTTTGTCATTTCTTTATGTCTTAAATAAAAACCTAAATGGGTAAGGATGTTCCCATTCCAATAAAATCTTAGTGAACTGTTTGCTTTGAGTTACTTATTTTATAGCCTTTATGATTTAAGTTAGTCTTGAACTATGATCATAAACCCGCATGTCTTTACACACTTCCTTCTGTTTGCTTACACTTGAATGATGTTAATATGCGGTCAAACTGACTCATTTCTTGTGTTTGTGAATATGAAGAAACATGGCCGGACGTGGACGTGGCGGTCGCAACGGTGGTCGTGGAAATATCAACCTGACACCGCCCGAACTGGCCACGTTGATTAATGACAGTGTTGCTGAAGCCTTAGCAGCACACATTGCAGGTAAACCTGTTAACCGCTAACTTTAGACCACCAACTGTACGCATTTATTCCACTCTTTCCTAAACCCATCCTACTCTTTCCAATCCAGGGCAAGCGAACAATCCACCGAACAATCAGCATGTCTGTACCTTCAAGACATTTATGGACTGCAAGCCCCACACATTCAGTGGAGCTGAGGGAGCTGTCGGATTACTCCGATGGTTTG
The DNA here is from genome assembly GCA_023525975.1 of Smallanthus sonchifolius. Lineage (NCBI taxonomy): Eukaryota > Viridiplantae > Streptophyta > Magnoliopsida > Asterales > Asteraceae > Smallanthus > Smallanthus sonchifolius. Next base: position 58,390,412 of record CM042028.1, read on the forward strand.
AAAAGATTGAATCTGTGTTCTCCATGTGTAACTGCCCTGTGGCCGACCGAGTCAAATTTGCATCGAGAACTTTAGAGGGTCCTGCCCTCACATGGTGGAATGCACAGGTCCAGATGCTAGGTCTGGATATGGCCAATGCGTCGCCATGGGAAAACTTCAAGAACATGATGAAGGAAGAGTACTGTCCCAGGGATATTATGGAATCTGAAAATGGAGGGTTCTGAAATAGAACTCTACATTACTCGCTCGCACGAGCTAGCGGGAATGTGTCCTCACATGGTTACACCACCCTACAAGTGGATAGAAATGTTCATCAGTGGATTAGTACCGCAAATCCAGAGCATGGTTACTTCATCCAACCCCACTACAATCCAGCAAGCAATCCGTCTTGCTCATAAACTAACGGACCAAGCTGTTACCCAAGGGACGCTACCTCCCAAAAGTCAGCATACAAGCCGGTTGATAATAACAAACGTAAGTTTGACAATAACGTCAACACCAAGGGATTTCAGTCGAATAAGCCACAACAGCAACAACGTAGGCATGAGCCTACAAAGAACTTCAACCAGTCGACCTCTTCGGGTCAGCATCAGAGTGGTTATACCGGGAGACACCCCAGGTGTAACAAATATAATTACCACCACCTCGGTTCTTGTGACAAAAACCATTGCCAGCGGTGTAGCAAAGTGGGCCATGCTGCCAAAGATTGCAGAGGGGAGTTACCAGCCAAGCAGCCCTTCCAACAACCGGGTTTTACCAAGGGTTGTTTTGAATGTGAAAAAGAGGGACATTTCTGAAAGGATTGTCCACAATTAAAGAAGGGTGGCAACGGAAACAACAATAATAACCACCAGGGCAATAATAACAACCAGGGCAATAATGGAGGGAATGGTGCAAAGGAATGAGCCTTTGTGCTAGGATCCGGAGAAGCTCGTTATGACCACAACGTGGTTACTGGTAAGTTCCTCCTAAACAACTATTTTGCTTCTGTACTATTTGACACTGGTGCTGATAGGAGTTTCGTATCTAATAAACTTAGTAACCTACTAAGAGAAACTCCAACCCTGTTAGAGGATAAATACACCATAGAAATAGCAGACGGTCAGATAATAGAAGCAACCCATGTTCTTAAGGGTTGTAAACTTGAACTGGCTGGTTATAAATATAACATTGATCTCATGTCGGTCACACTCGGTAGTTTCGACGTAATTATCAGAATGGACTGGTTATCTAAGAACCAAGCTGAGATTATCTGTCGGGAGAAAATCGTTCGCCTTCCTCTTCCTAACGGAGAAATCCTCTCCGTCCAAGGCGAAAGGAGTGGTGCTGTTGTGGGCATCATATCCTTCATGAAGGAACAAAAATGTCTACGTAAAGGATATACTGCCATTTTGGCTCTTTTCGCCGAGCAGCCATCTGAAGAAAAGAGGATTGAAGATATACCGATCGTTAGTGATTACCCGGAAGTATTTCCCGAAGACTTGCCTGGTTTTCCCCCACACCGACGGGTCGAGTTCCAAATTGATTTAGCACCCGGAGCAGCGCCTATTGCTCGGGCACCCTACCGACTTGCACCCAGCGAATTGCAGGAGTTATCTACACAACTGCAAGAGTTCTTAGATAAAGGTTTCATTCGACTAAGCTCATCGCCATGGGGAGCTCCAGTCCTGTTCGTCAAGAAGAAAGACGGGACTTTTTGAATGTGTATCGACTATCGTGAGCTAAACAAAGTAACAATCAAGAACCGATATCCTTTACCTCGTATTGATGACCTATGTAACATCCATGTTTTCCTATATTTACGCCACGTAATGAAAGACGATTTCAATTCTGATTTTACACTCAAAACCTTGTGTCACAACATTCACTAATTTCATACACACATTTTTGCAATAACAACTGAAACAACCCTTCACTATCTCACAAACCTCGAGGACTAAAACTGATCAAAACTCAATAAAACATCAAGACTACAAAACTACAGGGATTATTCTTGTGTTTAACCAAATTGGGTGCAAGCACGGTCGCGCCGTTGCGTGAGCACGGTCGCGCTAAGCCCACAAGAACGGTCGGGCTTAATGCTAAGCACGGTCGCGCCTCGCGAACAGTTTGACTCCACGCAGGTCAAACTGACTCAAATCTATTCCAAAAATAGACTGTTAACGCGTTTTAGGAATCTGCGAAACATACACGAGCAAATATGCTATGAACTAAGACCTTAACACGACCAAATACACTTCCAATCGTACGAATACACGCGATTTTGAACCGGACTTTCCATTCTTAATCGAATCACGTAATTATGACAGAATCAAACGAATTAAAGAACCCTAATACCTTCGTACGACTCCTATAAGGCTTCTCCAACCCTTAATTTGTCTGTACAACATCTCTGTTCCTCTGTCGATCGTCAAGAAGCCGCGAGTTCTTCATCGTAGCCGACAGCACTCGTTGCCCAATCAAAACAGGTAAGAGTGATCTTATTCGCTTCGTTTCTTCAAGTTAATCAAAAGCCCTAACTCAATTGGTTGGAATAATATCTAAATAAACCGATTTAAAACCTAGGTTTTGTAATAAAAACGATTTAATAGAACTACGTCATAGACATGATATAAATTCAATTAAATGGTATGGTTGGATTCGTAAACACGTACTAAATGAAAACCCTATGATTCCAACCAAATTTATTACAAGAATTACGTAATTGGTTTCTGGAAAAGACCAGACACGGTCGTGCTAATTGTCTAGCGCGGTCGTGCCTCTTGTCCAGACATGATCGTGCTAATAGACTAGCGCGGTCGTGCCTCGTGCCCAGGCATGGTTGTGCTTCCCGGCCAAGCGCGGTCGCGTCCCGTGCCTAAGCACGGTCGTGCCCTACATAAGCACGATCGTGTTCCCTGTGATCAGAACCTTTTATTTTTAAATTTAATTTAATATATTTTGTTTAAAAACCCAAAACTTATTTATAAAAATTATTTTATAAAATCTCAAGACTCGGGAATCGTTTATAAACCAAATCATTAAATTGGGAACTTAAAACGATTATTTAATCCTTCTTAATAGATTAAAATTAATAAAATACTAAATAAAAGTTTATATATTTATTTTTATAAAACTATTTATACACAAATATATATTCCTTACACCTTGTCTTAAGCAAATAAATAAAGTTAATTTATTTATTTTTATGTGTAAATAGATATACATATCACTACTATTTAATAGTATAATATTCTAAATAAATACATAAATAATTTATTTATTTATTCGTTATTTTAATACAAACCCTAAACCTATTTTATCTTATATAACCACCAACAGATCAATTTTCTACATCGAATAACACAAACCTTTAATACAAGTTATATAATTGTTCAATAGGTCGAACCTAGTGACCTACAACACACCGCTACTATCTATGTGCTTGTGCGATCTACATTCTTCATACAAGTGAGTTACATAGCCCCTTTTTTAAACTATTTACATTTTGGGGTGGAACATGCGTTCTATTTACAATGTTTTCAATCATACACAAATACAATTCCATCCTACATACATGTGTTCATATTTTGTGCTTTGTGCTTGACTACTAGGTGTGTAGACCATTTATATGCTATTCACGTACAATAATTAACTATTAGCCGACGGTAAACAGTGATAGATCTATTGAGTCTGACAAACCCACCCAGGTAGGGTGATTGTTACCGACAACACAGTTTTGCATGCAAGTTACAAACGTTTGATTGTATACCTAGATCACACGATGGTTTCTCTCCATAAATGCCTTAATTGCCATGTTTGTATGAATTGTATGCACACAACACATATTTTGCTATCACACGACAAAACCTATGTATTATCACCAACTTTCTAGTTGACTTTGTTTTAACCATGTTTCAGGTACTGATGTTTGAAGTGATTCAAGTTTTGCTACACTTAGGAATTGAACTTAGAACTTAATTTGAACAAGTTCATTTATGTAATTTGCATTTTTGTTTTTGTGGATTGGATTATGTTTTGTTTGAACTTGTTTGTTGGAATGAAAGGGATTATTAATTATTCAAACTATAGCAAATCATGAGCAATGAACAGTCTACATGTCTCACCTCGACGTTTCCGCCGTCGGTTGGGGTGTGACAGATTGGTATCAGAGCCTTGGTTATAGGGAATTAGGTTATTAGACACTCTTGACCTAGACTATAACTTTAGGACACCCACTTATTATGCCATGCTTCATGATATGTGCTACATGCTATGATACATGCTAAATGTTTTATGAATTAGTTTATTTAATACCTAAAGTGTTAGAATTCATGAATTATTAGGTATATATAAATAATAAACTAAATAAACAATATCCCTACCCATACCCTAAACCACATATCCTGCTTGCCTGCTTTCATGTCATCATCAACATAGCTTGTGGAACATCATATTCATAGACTTTAGTCTATAAAACTTTTCTTTTACACCCGTTAAGGTTTTCAGGCTTTGTTAATTGTTAAAGGACACGTGCAATCTGGAAGGGTGACACCTGTATTCTAGGTTTTCTGTCTAGGAAAGCATTTCATATAAATCCCAATCAACCGAGGGATCCGTATGCTTTCCTGGGAATTCCCGGGATGAGTGTTTACTTATAGGCTAAAGCACGTCTTCTTGATAATTATATAAGTTTAAATTAACCTTAATATGTCATAGTATTCAAGTAGTTATGTTACTACTTGAGTACAATCCGAACTATGAACTATTCATACTATTTATTCTCTTGTTGATCCAAGAAACTCTTACAAATTCTCACAACTCTTATGGTGTATAAATCTGTAGAATGCCTCCTCGTCGTGACAACAGCAACAACAACAATAACAATGACCTTGCTGCTCTACTCACACAGCTGTTGACTAAACTTACCCAAGCCAATAACAACACTAATGGGCACGCCAGTGGCAGTGCTAATACTGGAGGTGGTGGTGGTGCCAACCCGCCACAATGCACCTTCAAACATTTCAACTCCTGCAATCCCCTCAAATTCTATGGCACCGAAGGAGCTACGGGACTCCTTCAATGGTTTGAAAGTATTGAGAGCACTTTTCTCAATAGTGACTGTCCTGACAACCTCCGTGTTCGTCATGCTACCGGCGTCTTCCAAAAACGGGCGCTTACTTGGTGGAATGGGGAGAAAAGGACTAGGGGAGTGAATGTAGCAATGGCCCTGCCGTGGGATGAGTTGAAGAGGATCATGACCGAGGAATTCTGTCCTCGGAACGAGATGAAGAAATTGGAAGCGGAATTTTGGGATCTTACCCAAGATAGTGGTGAAAGCTTAGCATACACCACCCGTTTCCACGAGCTGAGCCTACTTGTGCCACACATGGTTACACCTCTGTCTAGGTGTATTGAAAAGTACATCGGTGGTCTACCTAGACAAATTCAAGACACTGTGGTAGGAGGAAATCCTGCTACTCTGGAAGATGCTATCCGCATGTCTGCCACACTTACTGATAACCATGTTAAGGCGGGTACACTTACAAGAAAAGGTGCCAAGAAAGTTCCTGACACAACAACACCTCCCACTCATGTCAAAGAAGTCCAAACTGAACCGTACCGCAACACCAGAAAGAGAAAGGTCAAGAACTGTGCTGTAATCACCCCAGCTACTCCAGTTAACCAAGTTGCACCCATGGCCCAGAATCCAGCCAAGAAACAGTATGGGGGTAACAACCCCTTGTGCACCACTTGCAATTATCACCACTTCCCGACCATGCCATGCCGTCTATGTGCCAACTGCGGGAGATATGGCCATACTGCCTATGTTTGCCGATCTGGACCTCCCATTACTCAAGCCAACCAAGAGAACAGGACCGAGCAACAAGTGATAAACCCAGTGGTTCCGGCTATTACTAATGGACGGGCTTGCTTTGAATGTGGCGAGCCAAATCATTTCCGTCACCGATGTCCCAAGCTTGTCAATGTTAACCAAGGTGGAGCTCGTGGACGTACTTTCAACATAAACACCAACAAAACTCAAGTCAACACCGAGACAGTGAATGAGACCAATTGAAGCTAGTGCAAGATGGAGTCAAATGAAGACCTAATCTAGAATAAATTACGCATTGTAATCAATTACGTTATCTTTTCGTTATTCGAACTACTTACACTTCCCACGGTTTGTTACTATTATTAAAAAAAAGAAGTTGAGCTTACTAATCAAGTTCGAGGAGATGAATCATTTCGCATAAGCATTTACTATTCATACAAACACCGACGCTTTAAAACTCGACTACCCGCATTTTACATGAACACCAAACAATTTGCGTACCTGCAACCATGGACCACCTATAAAATTTGTTAGTGTACGTCACCCATAAGATTCAATAAACTTACATATGAATACTCACATATACATGATAGTACATTGTTTACATTATACATAAACCTTATTGTTTACAAAATACATAAATACTAAATTGTTCACCTTATACATGAAACTCATTTGTTACTACATACATGATACTAAACTATTCACACCATACATGAACTCTATTTGCTTACAATGTGCATAACACTAGATCATACATGGAAATTTGGGTGCGTACATTATACACATTGTTACAATCGATTAAGTACGTCATACACAAGGCACGATTATTCACTTTATCCATGAAAGCTTCTCGGGTTTGACGTAGTCTTGTTCAAACACGAGGAAGCTAAGGAACTTTAAGTTATACTACAATATTACTCTTAGTTTCCTGATTGACACTAATATCTATGGACATGGTTACTTGTTAGCAACCCATGCGTGAAAACAATAGATACGAATTAAGTGATTTGTGTGTTACCTCCCCCCCCCCCTTTTACCCACACACAATGGGATGAACTATACGGACCATGGGATGATTTGGATAATTACGGGTGCACACGTAATTATAAAAATCAGCGCATGGGAAAACATAGCAAATTCTGTCGTGTGTTATGATGTAAAACCTATCGTGATATACAATAACGAAACTAATGAGATATGATAAGGGCATGGTGGATACGCCGCTGGTACTTCCTATATATAAGTGTTCCTGTCATATTATCAAAAGTAGCGTTATTCGTGTCACGTGAAGTTTTATGTTATTTTGACCTAGACCAATATTTGTGAAACATCTTATCCACTGATAATTCTTAAGTATATCAGATTACATCTTAGTCAAACCCTGATAATCAAATATCCATCTGAACTATTCCAAATAATGCATTTCACCTTTAGGATCCAAGTTATTATCCGACAAATTTCTCCATTTCAAAACTAAATTCACCATCATCACAAATGCCTGACCTTGAGCCTCATACCTGGATCTCGTTATCAATCGTACTCCTCAACCCAACTTACGAAGTTCATCAAGAATTCTAAACGTAGTCCTGAATTCACTTGGGAACGAGAAGACCAAATGAAGTTCAAATATCCACACCTCTTTGCTGATTCAGTAGCCTCAACGAATTAAATTTCGGGACGAAATTCCCTCAACATGGGGATACTGTAACATCCATGTTTTCCTATATTTACGCCACGTAATGAAAGACGATTTCAATTCCGATTTTACACTCAAAACTTTGTGTCACAACATTCATTAATTTCATACACACATTTTTGCAATAACAACCGAAACAACCCTTCACTATTTCACAAACCTCGAGGACCAAAACTGATCAAACCTCAATACAACATCAAGACTACAAAACTACAGGGACTATTCTTGTGTATAACCAAATTGGGTGCAAGCACGGTCACGCCGTTGCGTGAGCACGGTCGCGCTAAGCCCACAAGCACGGTCGTGCTTAATGCTAAGCACGGTCGCGCCTCGCGAACAGTTTGACTCCACGCAGGTCAAACTGACTCAAATCTATTCCAAAAATAGACTGTTAACGCGTTTTAGGAATCCGCAAAACATACACGAGAAAATATGCGATGAACTAAGACCTTAACACGACCAAATACACTTCCAATCGTACGAATACACGCGATTTTGAACCGGATTTTCCATTCTTAATCGAATCACGTAATTATGACAGAATCAAACGAATTAAAGAACCCTAATACCTTCGTACGACTCCTATAAGGCTTCTCCAACCCTTAATTTGTCTGTACAACATCTCTGTTCATCTGTCGATCGTCAAGAAGCCGCGAGTTCTTCATCATAGCCGACATCACTCGTTGCCCAATCAAAACAGGTAAGAGTGATCTTATTCGCTTCGTTTCTTCAAGCTAATCAAAAGCCCTAACTCAATTGGTTGGAATAATATCTAAATAAACCGATTTAAAACCTAGGTTTTGTAATAAAAACGATTTAATCGAACTACGTCTTAGACATGATATAAATTCAATTAAATGGTATGGTTGGATTCGCAAACACGTACTTAATGAAAACCGTATGATTCCAACCGAATTTATTACAAGAATTACGCAATTGGTTTCTGGAAAAGATCTGACACGGTCGTGTTAATTGTCTAGCGGGGTCGTGCCTCTTGTCCAGACATGATCGTGCTAATAGACTAGCGCGGTCATGCCTCGTGCCCAGGCATGGTTGTGCTTCCCGGCCAAGCGCGGTCGCGTCCCGTGCCTAAGCACGGTCGTGCCCTACATAAGCATGATCGTGTTCTCTGTGATCAGAACCTTTTATTTTTAAATTTAATTTAATATATTTTGTTTAAAAACCCAAAACTTATTTATAAAAATTATTTTATAAAATCTCAAGACTCGGGAATCGTTTATAAACCAAATCATTAAATTGGGAATTTAAAACGATTATTTAATCCTTCCTAATAGATTAAAATTAATAAAATACTAAATAAAAGTTTATATATTTATTTTTATAAAACTATTTATACACAAATATATATTCCTTACACCTTGTCTTAAGTAAATAAATAAAGTTAATTTATTTATTTTTATGTGTAAATAGATATACATATCATTACTATTTAATAGCATAATATTCTAAATAAATAGATAAATAATTTATTTATTTATTCGTTATTTTAATACAAACCCTAAACCTATTTTATCTTTTATAACCACCAACAAATCAATTTTCGACATCGAATAACACAAACCTTTAATACAAGTTATATAATTGTTCATTAGGTCAAACCTAGTGACCTACAACACACCGCTACTATCTATTTGCTTGTGCGATCTACATTCTTCATACAAGTGAGTTACATAGCCCCTTTTTCAAACTATTTACATTTTGGGGTGGAACATGCGTTCTATTTACAATGTTTTCAATCATACACAAATACAATTCCATCCTACATACATGTGTTCATATTTTGTGCTTTGTGCTTGAGTACTAGGTGTGTAGACCATTTATATGCTATTCACGTACAATCATTAACTATTAGCCGACGGTAAACAGTGATAGATCTATTGAGTCTGACAAACCCACCCAGGTAGGGTGATTGTTACCGACAACACAGTTTTGCATGCAAGTTACAAACGTTTGATTGTATACCTAGATCACACGATGGTTTCTCTCCATAAATGCCTTAATTGCCATGTTTGTATGAATTGTATGAACACAACACATATTTTGCTATCACACGACAAAACCTATGTATTCTCACCAACTTTCTAGTTGACTTTGTTTTAACCATGTTTCAGGTACTGATGTTTGAAGTGATTCAAGTTTTGCTACACTTAGGAATTGGACTTAGAACTTAATTTGAACAAGTTCATTTATGTAATTTTTGTTTTTGTGGATTGGATTATGTTTTGTTTGAACTTGTTTGTTGGAATGAAAGGGATTATTAATTATTCAAACTATAGCAAATCATGAGCAATGAACAGTCTACATGTCCCGCCTCGACGTTTCCGCCGTCGGTTGGGGTGTGACAACCTATTCGACCAACTTCAAGGGTCAAGCTTCTACTCTAAGATTGATCTTAGGTCAGGTTATCACCAATTGAGAGTCCGAGAAGAGGACATCTCAAAAACTGCATTCAGGAGAAGGTACGGCCATTACGAGTTTATGGTCATGCCTTTCGGTCTAACAAACACACCTGCGGTATTCATGGACCTCATGAACCGTGTGTGTAAACCCTACCTCGATCAGTTCGTCATTGTGTTTATTGACGACATCCTCATCAATTCAAAGAATGAAGAAGAACATGAGGAACATCTTCGTTTGATTCTGGAATTGCTAAGGAAAGAACAACTGTATGCAAAACTCTCTAAATGCGAATTCTGGATTCGCGAAGTGAAATTCCTAGGGCATGTAGTCAATGAGAAGGGAATACATGTCGACCCCTCCAAGATAGAAGCCATCAAGAATTGGACGGCACCGACAACTCCGACAGAGGTGCGACAATTTTTGGGATTGGCTGGTTATTACCGTCGCTTCATCGAGGGATTCTCCAAGATAGCTCAACCCCTCACTGCTCTAACTCAAAAGGGTAAACCCTACGACTGGGGTAACACCCAGGAGTCAGCATTCCAACTGCTAAAACAAAAGCTCTGTAGTGCACCCATCCTATCTCTGCCAGAGGGAACGGATGATTTTGTGGTATAATGTGATGCATCCATTCGAGGTTTCGGTTGTGTGTTAATGCAACGTGATAAGGTCATTGCCTATGCTTCTCGTCAATTGAAGATTCATGAGAAAAACTACACGACTCATGACTTAGAGTTGGGAGCTGTGGTATTTGCACTGAAGATATGGAGACACTACTTGTACGGTACCAAGTGCACAATTTACACCGATCACAAGAGTCTTCAGCATATCTTTGAACAGAAAGAGCTGAACATTGGACAACGACGTTGGGTTGAACTTCTGAACGATTATGAATGTGCAATCAAATATCACCCGGGGAAGGCTAATGTGGTAGCCGATGCCCTAAGCCGTAAGGAAACAAAACCCAAGCGAGTTCGAGCACTACAACTTACCATACACAGCGGGTTACCCGACAAGATCCGCAATGCTCAGCTTGAAGCCTTAAAAGAGGAAAATCTATCTTCAGAATGTACACGAGGAATGGAACAACAATTTGAAGTTAAGTCAGACGGCATTCGCTACTTCGCAGAGCGAATTTGGATTCCGGTGTATGGAAACTTAAGGGAACTGGTCATGGATGAAGCACATAAATCCCGATACTCTATTCATCCAGGTTCTGACAAAATATACCATGACCTTAAGGTGTTATATTGGTGGCCAAAGATGAAGGCCAATATAGCCACCTATGTGAGCAAGTGCCTAACATGCTCAAAGGTTAAGGTGGAATACCAGAAGCCTTCTGGTCTACTTCAACAGCCAGAAATCCCAATGTGGAAATGGGAGCAGATTTCTATGGACGTCATAACTAAACTACCCAAAACCCCTAGCGGATGCGATACTATCTGGGTGATCGTAGATCGCTTGACAAAATCTGCACACTTCCTTGCAATTAAAGAAACCGACAAAATGGAAAAACTCACTCGCATTTACTTGAAGGAAGTAGTCTCTTGGCACGGTGTGCCAATCTCTATCATTTCAGATCGAGACGCTCGATTCACTTCTCGGTTTTGGCAATCATTGAAAAAAGCCTAAGGCACACGTTTAGACATGAGTACAACATATCATGTGCAAACCGATGGTCAAACGAAACGCACCATCCAAACCTTAGAGGACATGCTAAGAGCTTGTGTGATTGATTTCAGTAACACTTGGGAGTCTCACTTGCCTTTAGTGGAGTTCTCCTACAACAACAGTTATCATACTAGCATCAAAGCGGCACCATTCGAGGCATTGTACGTACGTAAATGCCGATCTCCTATCTGTTGGGCTGAAGTTGGGGATAGCCAACTTACAGGTCCCGAGCTTGTATTCGAAACATCTGAAAAGATCGTTCAAATCCGAAACCGTATGGCAGCAGCTCGTGATCGTCAAAAGAGCTACGCCGATAAACGTCGTAAACCGTTAGAATTTCAAGTAGGCGATATGGTTCTACTCAAAGTCTCACCTTGGAAAGGTGTAATTCGCTTCGGGAAGCGAGGCAAACTGAATCCTCGTTATGTTGGGCCGTTCAAGATGGTGAAGAGAATTGGCTCAGTAGCGTATCAGATGGACCTACCTGAAGGACTTAGTGGTGTACACGATGTCTTTCATGTCTCGAACTTGAAGAAATGTCTAGCAGACGAAACACTCATGGTTCCTCTTGAGGAACTGCACATCGATGAACAATTGCGGTTCGTTGAAGAACCGGTAGAAATCATGGATAGGGAAATCAAAACGCTGAAACGCAGTAAAATCCCTATTGTCAGAGTTCGTTGGAACTCAAAACGTGGATCGGAATTTACTTGGGAGCGCGAGGATCAGATGATGCATAAGTATCCTCATCTGTTCAAGCAATCCACTTCAAACTCTTAAGGTACTACTCTAATTTTCAGGACGAAAATTCTTTCAACTAGGGAATGATATGACAACTAGAAATTTTTTTTTATTTTTAAATTTTCGGGACAAAAATTCTTTCAACTAGGGGATGATGTGACAATCCGGACTTTTCCATCTAACACTGTTATCCAAATCCAGTTAAAGTTAACCTAATTAACTTAACTCAAACTTCAGGGATTGTTTCTGTCATTCCTTCAAACTCAAACTCTAAGGACTAGTTGTGCAATAACTCTAAACCTTTCTGTTGACCTTTCAAAGTCAAAATCATATTCCTATTTGACTTGTAATAGTCAAACTAACCATGTTCTAACCCAATCCAAACCTGAGGGATTGATTCTGTCAATTCTGAAACCCCAATTCACATGAAACTTCAGGGACTGAACCTGCCAAGTCCCAAAACCTAATATGTTGACTCTCAAAGACAAAATCAGAGATGAATTCGGTTATATTGACTTTTGCAAGTCAAATCGGATACAATCCTCATTCAAAATCGATTCTAAACAACAAATTCGTTTGGATTGTAACTGCCTTGCATTATCATTGTCATTAACAGCCTTAACCATCGAATTAACTACCATCATTGCCGAATTGAAACCAATTATGAACAATTATACCGAAACCGTCGACACATTCAAAACTAGCTATCAAATTCGATCGTTCTCGTCTGTTATTCTCGCAATTGTAACTCTGCACACCTTGTACGAACTCCACTCAAGCTTTTGCACGCATCAGTATCACCGGAATTCCAACAGAAGTCTCCGGAAGTCAAGATCATCACGGTCGGACCTGCTTTCACTCGAAGTCTATCAATTCGACACTTGATCTGGTAACTATCTATACATATAGTTTCGTTTCAATGACTTGATCGAAAGCCCTATGTTAATTAGTGCCTATAACATCAATCCAATCGAGATCCAGATTCTAGGGTTCATGCAAAACTGGTTTTATCGAACCCTAGTCTAGACTTAACCATAATCCAATTAATCTATGTGGTTCGATTCAAAATTCCATCCTCTTTGAAAGCCCTATCTTAATTTGAAACTATATTACAGAATGAATCATAACATGTAATCTAGGGTTTGTTCATAATCAGAATTGGGGTTTTCGACCTTAAACTCAATCTCAATCCAATTAAATGATTTCAACAGTTTCGCAACACTCTAACCTTCAAAAGCCCCATGCTTTCAACGATTTTTAACATAGAAATCGATCGAATTGATCTGTGTTCATAGCTTAGGGTTTTCGGTTCTAATTTCTGTAATTAAACGATCCTATACCTATTGTTTTTGCAATTAATCACACATGCAAGTTCGCATATACCCTGTAATCAAAACCCCTTTGATTCCTTGTTTAATCGCGACCGGATTGGTCGGTTATGGGAGGGATTTGATCTTGCGTGAATGTGGGAGGGATGCCCACCGGTTTTGTTTAATAAAAACAATTGGAACCGGTCCTTGTCGCGATGACCCTAGCGGGCGGACTGGTAAGACTATGCGCGTGTGCAGGAGGGACCCGGGTTCGAGTCCGGGCTCCTCCACAATTTTTTTTGGGACTTTTTCTGTTTAAATTTAATTAATAAAATTGTTTTTAATATTATTATTATATTATATAAATGTGTTTTAACCCGGAAAACAACCCGTACGCTCGGGTGTAGATTATAACTCATTTGTTTTATATTATTACCCACTTTTAAATAATATGTTTATATTATTTTTAACCCGTGACTCCTATTAATAAATAATATATATTTTTTTATATTATTTCGTTTCGTTTAGTTACCCCGTGTGACGTTTTAAATTATAAATGATATAAATGGTTATATTATTTACCCCCGTTTATGTATTTGAATAAAAATAATATATTTATTATTTTTACCACAAATGATTATTTAGTTAATCTTTCGAACATTAAAAATAATATATAACATATATATTATTTTCTTAAACTTTTTCGAACGACTCAAACGTACGAATTTATTTATTTATTTAATATTCGTTATTAGCATACGACACGTAACGCTTTAATCTTAATTATTATATTAAGAAATTTATATAATTCCGTAGACACATTCGTCTACACTTAATCTTTAGAAAATGTTAGGACGTTCTAACTTCCGTGTCGTCGTCACGAAATCCAACTTGTCCCCTAATTTATGTGTTTATAATTTTAGGGCATTCGTAAGTCGCCTGAGACTTACACTTGTGGTTCCAACCTTTCTCTCGTGTGATCAAAACCACTACTCAATCCAGGTGAGTTTCACGGCCCCTTTTACTGTTTTACTTGGGGGAGAAAACATGTCACACCTTTTTGGGTTATTGTAATTCATATGATATCACTGTTGAGGCTAAGCGTAACACACTATCATGAAAAGTCCTCACACACATCGGACCGTTAATATGGTATGAGCGAGGTAATTTTGGTAGTACTACTGGGTTTGACAAACCCCACCCGCGTTAGTCGCTCTAACTCGATTGGAGGTCAAGCGGGTGTTATATTGACCTTAACACATTAGTCAGAGTTGATAGACCTGGTAGGAGACAAACAAACAAACACACTGTCAGTTTCGGTTGCGAGCGCTTTAGCAAAACATGAATATAGGCTTGCAACCTATTGATATATATATATTAAATGTACATAATCTGCAAACGCTTTATTTGAAATGATTGAAACCTGTGAACTCACCAACCTAGTGTTGACTCGTTTTCTTACATATTTTCTCAGGTTGGCACTCAGGATCACGTTAAGTCATGCATGTGTCTTGGACTACAATTGAAATAATTATCTATTGAACAATCTTTATGTTTGATTGTATTTTGGTGTTGGGCGTGTTGTTTTGCGCATTTACTTTATTTAACGCTTCCGCAACTTTTACTCTGAACCTTTATCTTTTATGAAATTTCATTTCAAGTCCCATATAGTGTCGTTTTTCTGTAACTAATGCCTGAGATCCTGGTTTGTCACCTTCCAAACGGTAAAACTCCGTTAGTGGAATTTGGGGGTGTGACAAATATCTAGCTGACCCATTCGCTAAACCTATACCTCAATCAGTATATGAGGAGCATGTTGATAGGTATTAGACATGCTAGACTTGAGATTGATTTTTAGTATTGGGTGCTTTCGAACAACATATAGAAACATTAGTGTTTTATATTGATTTAACGGTTAAATACATTATAAATAGATGTTTCTATGTTCGGTAGTTTATACGTTTTAGAAATCCTTGAATATATAGATTATTCTAAATGTCCGTAGTCGATCAGATTCATGGGAATCAATCTGAACGTAAGACTAATGTAAATCGGATGGTTGGTTCATTGTGAATGAAAGACCAAGAAGTTGGAAACTATATTCACAGATAATTATTAGAGAATAATTATTGGACGTAACTCATTTCAAAACTATCTTCATGGATCAAAGTCTTGAGATATTTTGAATAAAGTAAGATCTGTCGATCCTCGACCCGAGGCACTTACTAGAACTAACTCTGACTAAAGGTTGTTCTTTGATCTTATCTAACGCTGTACCTTAACAGGCAGTAATAAGGGTATGATCGGGAGTAATCTGAAGTTTAGTGGGAGTTGTACGTGGCCAAAGGAATTCTGTTCTTCTTTAATTTGGAGTTGGACATTCTTGCGCACTTGTTGATTCAAGCTGGTGTAAAATGCATGGAGAGTAGTTTCTTTTAGACCACTTTGAATTAGAGAACGAGAACAAGAATAGTTGAACCACATATGAGAAGTGAATTGTATCCATGTCTCATGTTCAACGAATGCCCTAAACAGAAAGGATACATATGCTTACTAGGACCATTAGACTTTGTAAATTAAAAGTTACTTGTACATAAGGAAATAGTTTGACGATTGTAAATACGTCATACCTTGCTAGGGGCAGTGAGATGCAGCTAGGCGTCCACCACTGTCTACGTTGAACCGATTAATTGAAGAATCGACCAAGTGGGAGATTGTTGGATATATGATGTCCGATCGTCAATTAAGTCAACGTTACTATTGAGGTACGATTCAAAGAGTTACACCTTAGACAACGAACAAATATATAATATTTAATTGTTAAATATTATTCACGAAACACGGTTATATTAAATGGTAAATAAATATTTATAGAAATATTTATTTGAGATTGAGATAATTAATTATGTGATTGATTAATTGCGAGGATTAAATGTTTAAATCTGCTAAACATTTAAAAGATTTGATTTTACTGATTATTGTTAATTAGTAAAATAGAAAAGGTTAATAATTAAATAGTTAATTATTATTGAGTATTAAATTTTAATATCTTAGGGGCTAGACTGTAAGTTACAGGTTTATAAATATAACCTTAACTCTAACCCTAAAACCTAATCAAGTTTCTTAGCCACTATAGGGATTTTCGAAATCCCTCTCCCCCTCTCTCGATATTCCGGTCGGCCTCCACCACCGCCGAGCCGCCGTCCGCCGTCAAGTCGGACCACCACCACCGTCACAAGCCGCCGATGCCTTTGCGCTGCTGCTGTCGTGGGTTTGCATCTGCATACACGTGTAACGTTTTGCTGTAGATTTCGTGTACGAGTCAACTAGCGTGACATTCGTTGTACTAAGGTGTTACAGATCTGGTTATCGTCAAGGTATAAATCTGAACATCTTATGGTTGGTTATTTAATATTGTTTATACGCGTGTAATTGGATCACTGAAAGGGAATCCATATCTGATATGTTAAAGGTACTATTAAATTGTTTCCGCTAAAATATATCTGATTTATTTATTTAAAAGATTTAAATAATAATTGTTTTAAAGGTTAAAACAAGTACCCTGATTCCCAACACCCTCCACCCGCATCCCCAAAAACCTAAACCCCCCTCTAACCCCACCCCGAAAAGCATAAAACCTCCACCCCCAAAAATCTAAACCCCCCACCCCACCCCCTAAAAAACCCCCCACCCACCCCCAAAAAACCTAACCCCCCACCCCTGCCCCCTAAAAAAACCTAAACCCTAAGCCTAAAACCATAATAAATTCAATGCTAAAATCTAAACCCTAAAAGCTAAGATGGTAGATTTCGACGAGACGGTTCTAACGCCGCTAGAATGAGCTAAATCGGAGTTCGTTTGATATTGTGTAATAAGGTTTTTGTCATTTCTTAGGATTTTTAGCGAAATATCACTTCTTATTTGAACCTCCCCCTGTATATGTATCCCTAATTTAAAATTTTGAGTTTCCTATATATTCTGTTGTTTATTTTTCATTTTTTCTAATGTACGTGATCTGTAATTTATTTAGTTAACATACCATGTACATGATCTGTAATATGTTTTATGTCCATTACTTGAAACATAAGAAAAAACTATGAACAAAATGCGTGTATGTTTGCAAAATTGTATTTAAAAGGATACTAGGAGGACAAAATTTGTGTTAGCTTATCAAAGCCTTCATATGTTCTCTCAAGGTGTAAAGGTTGCCTACACAGGCAACTTTATGGGTGGTATGATGCTATACATAGACAACTTCAAAGGTTATATGTCAAAAATGGTATTTAGAAATAGAACGACTTGAACCGAGATTCGAACCGAATGATTCGATTACAAACAGAGATAACTCAATCAGAAAACAAGGACCCAAATGGTTCTAATACAAACTTAAACCAGAAACAAAACAAGAAATCGAAGACACTTTTGCATTATTGTGCTTGCCCTTTACAGTCGGAGAAGTGGCGACTTACAGAGGAGAAGACCAACGGCTCTTTCACAATCACGCGTAATCAGGAAACCTTCCATCTTGAGAAACATGGAGAATCGAAAAAACCCTAGTTGGTCATAAGAGAAGGAACGACGACAGCTTTGTGGAGATGGAGGCTTTGGCCCAAGAGTTCATATAATCCAAAAAACAACCCAAGTCCAAGAGCTCATTTAATCCAAGAAGCAAACCGAGAAAGGTGCCCAATGGAACAAGGGCATATGTCTATTGTGGTTTTTGCACATATTGTGTATCGTTTGTTATTGTAAACAATTACATTGATATTCAGGGAGAGATTTTCGTTTGTTTAATGTACTTTATTATTTTGAAATGATGCTTTTGACCATATGGTCAATAAAAAACGACATGATACAGTCATGAATTACTATGCATTCGCGTATGTAGTAACGCTCATATGTCGTAATCCGAATATGCAGTAATGCATTATGTAGTATGTAATAATGCACATATGCATTTATAAACATACTAAATTATGTACATATGCTTTTTCTCATGTCTAATATGAAATAATCTATATACACACTCGTAGGGGTGTTCAAAGTCGGATATCCGAAATTTTCAGATAGTGAAACGGATATCCGTTTTTTTTTACTTAAATATATTTTTTAAGTTAAAATCTAAATATATAAAATATACTAAATAAGCATCATTTTTATGAAATAATTAAAAGAAAAATAAAAAAACCAATTTTTGAGTAATTTACGAAATTACGACGCGAATACGTTTTAGTTTTTAAAAAAATAAGAAGGCTAAACACATAACATAAAAAGCCATATACTTAATATATATTGTATTTAAAACACTTTCTAGAAAACATCATATAAATTTGGAAAAATAATATAATTTTTGAAATTACGACGCGAATACGTTTTATTTTTTAAAAAAAATAAGAGAGCTAAAACACATAACATAAGAACCATATACTTTATATATATTGTATTCATAACATTTTCTAGGAAAGATATCTTTAAAAAAAAATTCGGAATATCCGAAATTATTTAAAAATACTATCCGAATCCGAAATTTCGGATATCCGATTTTTCGGATAATTCGGATTTGGAATTTTGGATATTTCGGGTTCGGTTTCGGATACGGATAATTTTAAACACCCCTACACTCATCATTGATTCCAAAATGCAATTGTAGATTTATAAAAGTGATGATTTTCAATAGTTTATTTGAATTTTTTCCAAAAAGAAAATAAAAGTTGAAAAGAATATGCACGGTAGGAAAGTGATCCTTTAGTAAATTGGGAAAAAGGTAAAATGTATAGGTTTGGTGGACAACCAAATTTGGAAAAAAGTCGATGTCCATGAACAAAACACATAGGATTTCAATACATGAAAAGAGTTTAAAAGTTTTATACACCTATCATTTGCCAGTTTTATACACCACCATTTGCCATGTTTAGTGTACGACAAGTAGCTGGGGATGCACCATGTGCGGGTATGTAATCCCAGGATGTTGAGTGGTGGGAATAAGACAGCTTACATTCATCAGGGCCGTCATTCCCATGCTTCGTGCTAGTGGCAGAGATGCCATATCTTGGCTCATCTGTAATGACATGAGGGAATACATTATAGGCTGCGTGAGCTGCATCAGCTGCTCAACTGTGTATTCCGGTGTTTCGTGCGCCAAGGGGTTCTGGTCAAGAAAGGAAGTATACTCTCTTTGGACACTAGGACCTGCTTTTGTTGCCGGGGTCCTGTTCTGATTCGGACCAGAGGTGACTGCTGCTTCCTCGTGGACAACATGAATCCCAGAAGGAGGAGGAGGGATATGTGAGAGCGTCACCTCAGGTTCATCTTCGTACGCCAGTCGGATCTTAACGCCCTTTGCACGTAGCTATTCATCAATTCCTTTAGTCAAAGGAAATTCTTTTGCACTCCTTCAGGCATAGCATCCATCCTTTCCATAGGCAACAAGGTGTCTGTTCGAGGGGTTGCGCTTGTTATCCTGAAAGGAGAAGGAGTTTGAAATGGAGAGTTGTTTTGCAACAGTTCGACAGATGGTCCGTATGTTATAGGAGAGTCTCGTCTTGTTTTTTTCTCACAATGTCTGTCTAGAAGCAGGTTGTAAGTTATGGTGAGGTGGAGTTGTGTCCACCCTGGAGAAACATAATCACCTGACATCAAGAACACTTAGGAACAGAAGGAGCGGAACTACGAACGGATATCCAAGTGGCGCCGCCCCATGGTGGGCGCCAACTTGTTGCTACAACGAATAGGCTAAGTATACTCGCTGCTTGAACATATACTAGTTAGAGTGAGGGTCTTGACGTTCTTGTTTGTATCGGCTGCTTCAAGTACCTGCTAAGATTAAAGCACCGTTAGTCTCACTGAAAGAGGGGGTCTCCTGTGATCAGCCTCCGGCGTAAGAATAAGATAAGTATTCTTTGAAGGTGATAATGTATTTAGGATCGAGAGTAGTGAATGGTATTGTGAAAGTGTGAGAGTAGAAGATGAAGATCGGACATGCTCTCTAAGAGCCCAAGTCCTCATTTTATACGTGAGTGTGTAGCTGTTTGTCTCCGGCTCCTTACCGAATGCGGGTACTCTTCTCTTTCCTTTACCTGCAGTGAACCCCTTTCCTTTTTGGTGTAAAGTTTGTATGCTATGTTTTGGCAAAATGTTTGAAGTTAAAGTCTTATGTAAAGTTTAGTATGCACATTCAAGTTAAGAACAAGTATGGATGTTGAACGGTGATGTTTGGCTAGCGAGAAGAGTTACCCGGCTGATCATGAAGACTGGCATCCCGTTTATGTTTATGATTATGTTATGGATATGTTAAGACAATGTTTATGTTTTTGAAAGATTGAATATGTTTACGATATGTCTTAAATGAAGGTTTCCGCTGCGTTATTTGATATTCAAGGTTAAGAACTGTTTGCTTATGAGTAAATCCAACACGTGAGACCTCTCAGTTTTGAGGCCTTACAGCTCTGGTTTACATCCATCGGGTGCAAGATCCAAAACAAAAGGACACAAATCATGCATGCCAACAAAATAATTAAGAAAATTAAATATTAAATATTTAAAATAAAGTGGAATCGATTGAAGAAAATTGGTTTTAAAAAAGTATTACATATTTTCTTGCATTCTTCCGGTGGTGTTGAGGGTAGGTATAACATTCATAATATTTGATGATAACTTGTAAAAAAAGATAAAATGTAGAGTAAATTACAAATTGTGTCCTTTATCTTTATATAAAATTACAGGTTATGTCTTTTGACTTTAAAAATTACACTGGATATTCTTTTTTTGAAACATTTACACACATTAGTCCTTTACACTAACTGATGTTAACTTTTTCTG
The DNA here is from genome assembly GCA_023525975.1 of Smallanthus sonchifolius. Taxonomy (NCBI): domain Eukaryota; kingdom Viridiplantae; phylum Streptophyta; class Magnoliopsida; order Asterales; family Asteraceae; genus Smallanthus; species Smallanthus sonchifolius. The sequence goes on from CM042028.1 coordinate 58,411,887, forward strand.
TTAAATCTCCTCATGTGTCTTGTACATGAGGGTAGTTTGGTCCTTTCAAATATTCAGAGACTATTTATGTAATTAACTTAAATAATAAAAAAATAAAATACTCTATACTCTCATCTTTCTTTATATATTAATCACCCAGATCATCTTTCTTTATGTAATTACTCACATGCTTCCATATTTACAAACCCAGTTCACTTTTTAAAAGATTTGCAGATGTTAGCTTCTATATTTACACAACCCCAGTTCAATTGAGATTTGCAGATGGTATGTGATTTGACCAAATCTGGGGGAGATGAAGAAGTCAACAGGTTGGAGAAACCTCTTGAAGATGAAGATATCCATGGCGGATGAGAGCTCTGTAGACCCCCAAAACAGATTCTTGTTCAAAAACCAAACCAAAATCTTCCACAACCTCCGCTCATCGGCTCCCCTCCCTCCTCCGTCACAACCACTCTCCATCACCGTCTACGCACTCTCCCTCCTCCGATCTAACCCCGCATCCTCACCCTCCACCATTAATTTCCTCATTGACTCTGCCACCGCGTCTCCTACGCCGACTTCATCCATCAAGTCCAGTCTCTCCTAGGCCGATTTCACATTCCGGTAACAGTCGATTCATCACCGTCCCCATTGTTTCCATCAATTGCTGTAACAATTAACCTAACCTTCAAAGTCTTTATTTCTTCCATCAGATCTTTGATTTTGTAACTGCAAAAATGATCTAGGTTTGTTGGTGTGGTGCTGCGACGAAGAGCACATCTAGGTTTGGTTTGCTATGGAAGAAAACTGATGCAAAGAGAGGGGATAAAGAGATAGAGATGGATGATGACCTAATGGTTTGACCTAGTCATCCTTTAGATGTAAATATACATATTCAAATGAGTAAATTACAATTTTTTTGATCAAGATGTTGTCGAATGAAAACCCACCTGTCATCGTCTTCTCCAGAGGTGAATTAGTCTTTTTTTTCTTGAAAGTGTGAGTAGTGAGAGAGACAATTGAGTATTTGAGAGGGAAAAGTGACCTGACATAAAGCAAGGGTTAAAAAGACGAAAATGCTCCTCGTGTGAGTGGCACATGTTAAGACTTAACGGATGAATTGGATGGGGGTTAGTGAAAAGGACATAAGGTGTGCAAAGGTTTCAAAAAAAGGACATAGAGTGTAATTAATAAAGACAAAGGACAATATTTGTAATTTGCCTAATAGATAAAGAACACAATTTGTAATTTACTCTAAAATGTATGATACTTTTCATCATGTTAAACTTTCGCATACCAAATACTAAGAATAATATCATGACCTTCATATTTAAATACTCGATATTTATAAGGTGTATTCTAGTGGTCAGCATAATATTACATCTGATTATTGTAATTTGATTCTTCTAAATTCGAGCATTGAAATAAGAAGTAAATACAGATATGGTTTTTTTTGACAATATTAATTATTTGATATGATACAGAGATTCACCAAACACTACTAGAAAATAAGATATGGTTTTTTTTTGACAATATTAATTATTTGATATGATACAGAGATTCATCAAACACTACTAGAAAATAGGCGTAGTACAACTTTTTAAAATTAATATTTTTAAATGAGTTTACTCTAATACAAATCCGTGAACATAAAGGTTGCATCAAAAGATTTAATGCAACCTTTTTCATAAAAAGAATTGCAAACCTTTTATTTTGCAACCATTTCCTTGAAATGTTGCAAATTTAATTGACATTTTCTTGAAATGTTGCAAATAAGATCTTATTTTAAAATGTTGCATTTTAAATGACTTTATGTGTTTTCTGTTTTCTGGTTTATATTGGAACGATATAATCATAATTTAACAAGGAAAATCTTGCCAAAGGCATGATGGGATAAGGCTCAGTGACCATAAGGTCTTGGGTTCGAATCTCATAAAGGGGGTTTTCCAGAAAAATTTGGTTTTCTCCTGAATTGATGACTTGATGTTGGAATATGATCAGGTGGTACCACTGATGGCACGATAATACTTCAGCGGTCCGTAAGTGACCCAAATTTTTCGTTCAAAAAAAAAACAAGGAAAATCTAAGAAAGCTTTTTAATTCTGACAACAATTTTAGTCCCAGATATATGCTTCTCGTATTTTAATATCTATTTGCCTTTCCCCTTTGGAATTGAGTGCTTTTTTAAACCCAACATTTTACATATCCATTTAAGTAAATATTTTAAAATACACCAATCTTGATTTGGGAACATTAATTTGTATAAAAAAATATAATTGAGATATTGTCATTTCGTAGGTTTTCTTAATTCCAAAAAAATTAAATATAAATTAACAAATTGATCCATGTAGATATTTAATTCATATATTTTTATTAAGAGCTACTTGAATATGAGTGCATTAACATATGACTCCACTAACGCAACAAATACAAACACTGCCACGACAAAATGACGATACTAGGCTTGACTTAGATGGCTTCACATGTTGACAATCTTCGGCACACCACTCTGGTTTACATCCATCGGGTGCAAGATCCAAAACAAAAGGACACAAATCGTGACCTGTATACCAACAAAATAATTAAGAAAATTAAATATTTAAATATACTAAATATAAGAGATTAGAATTGAAGAAAATTGGTTTAAAGAAAGTATTACGTATTTTCTTGCATTCTTCTTGTGGTGTTGGGGTAGCTATAGCATTCATAAGATTTGATAATAAAATGTAAAAAAAGATAAAATGCATGATGCTTTTCGACATGTTAAACTTTCGCATTCCAAATATATCATGACCTTCATATATAAATACTCGATATTTATAAGGTGTATTCTAGTGGCCAGCATAATATTACATCTGATTATTGTAATATGATTCTTCTAAATTCGAGCATTGAAATAAGAAGAAAATACAGATATGGTTTTTATGACAATATTTATTACGATATGTAAGACTCTAAACCGGGCACCCTACAGTTGGGTCACATCACATGGTATTTATTTAATAACACTTATTTTTCATTTAAAACATACAACGAAAGTCTTACTCAAAATAGTACGTATCTCTTATTAACGTTATTACACATCACCTTACCATACGAATGCATGGAGACCAACCAAAGTAGCACCGCTCCCAAGCCAAGATACGTCGTTCACGGAACTCACATGCAAAACAGTCTAACGTACATACAAAGTCAGCAACGCTGATTGAGTTCTAACAAATTATTTAAACAGAAACATTCTTGTCACAGTTATTATTTATTTCCGACTCAGGACATTCCAGTCCTTCATAAAAACAGTTTGTCATTTATTCGCATATCGGTAACCTACGTCACCTACCATTTTCCCATGAGGGTCCAACAACCCCAGACTCAACCCATAACCATAACCCAGTAAGTCTCACCGACAGGAATCAAACTTACCACACTTCTAATTTGTAATCTACCACACGTATCAACACGAAGTACGGTTAAACATAACCAAGCCCTAGACACAGACCTAACGAGCTTGAACCAAGACTATCACTAGGTCAACCGGCACAACAGTTATAAGCATGACATCGTCATGACACAACGGTCAATCTAAAATTTACACCAAAACAATAACATCACAACACAATGAATATCAATTAACACGTGCATGCAGTCAAATCAACATAATGTACACAACAATTACCTTTGAAAGATTTTACCGGTTTTGTCGGGGTTACCCTCGTCAGGGTACTCGTCATACTCCGAGCTCCCCACCGGATCTCATCACTACCCTAGAAGGGAGTTGTCACCCATGGTGACCACCCGAAGGATCTCTTCCTTCACATATTCAGTTGTCGTACCACAAGGACGACAACACAGGCACACATGACAACAAGCAAGTAACACATAGAAATACATAGACAATTACCATGACTCGTTACCTAAGCACCAACCACAAATGTACACCCATAACCATACCTCCTACTTGTTCCCACACAACATATAAACTCATCCCCGGACTCATCCAATAGGTCGTTAAGCGATGCACTAATATCATACGAACATCTAGCCCACACATCCTGAGGACAACACATAGGCCCTTGGTTCCATTATTGAATATTTTAGTTTATAAACTCATCGGGTTTAACCCAAAACACGTAACACGTTCAATTAACTAGGTAAAACAAGCAAGTATGTACGATAGCCCCAAAACAGTAAAACATTAAAGAGGTATTAAAAACTCACTGGTTACATGGAATCAAATTCCTTACTCTGCACCTCGATCACTTGCTCAATTCTCAAACCTGTCAAATGTACAATCACACTATCAGAATACGCTCTTAACATAAGTCGAACACGCATGATTATAAATAACTCCCAAAGCTCAATTTCATCTGCTCGTCCCTTCGTCCTTACAAAACCCTAGTTTCACGCGTTCACCCGAACCGGGTCATCCTTGACTAGTTTAGAACTTGTGTACCCAGATCGGCTCCACACATGCCCTTACACGTGCCCTTCTAACCGTAACCATATCATTAAAGAACCCAATATGAACTCGAGTCAGGTTCCCATGCATACACGTAAACCCGCCATGCAAAACCTTACTTGGGAATGGCTCTAACCGAACCCTTCGTCTCCCACCATCATGCACCGCTTAACCGATCACTACCATGCACCACCACCACTGTCATTTTATCCCCCCCACCCTCACCGTCGAGCCACTAACACCATGGCCACACCCCCAAGCCGACCTCGTTGGTGTTCATCATCCTCATTGTCCTCGTTGTGCTAACCCTACATGGCTAACACCCTTGCCATCCTCCATCTAAAGCCGCTGCAGCGTGCCCCCACGGCTACCACCACTCACGGTTACCACCTCCAACCACCATCATCATCCTCGTCTCTACTTCAGTCACCATGATCAATAATCCAAACCCTAAGCGGGTTTTCATGCCTACCGGAATGAAAAATAAAAGGAAAAGGGTGAGAATGAGTGTTACCTCACGTGTAATGGAAGTCGTATACGCCGGACCACTCCTCCACCGCCGTCTCCTTTTTTCTCGGTCGTTCCTCTCTCTCTCGTCCTCTTTTTCGCCGTCACACGCCTAGTGTCCAAGATAGCCCTATGGTTTGCGCTTAGAGGGATATTTAAGCCACCCCCAAGTTTTGTTCCGGGTCCTTGTGTTTCCGTACTTGCACAATTCTATCTCAAGGTTATGTTTAAAACAACTCGCGGGCCCTTCTTATTGCACATAGCGCATTTCAATCCCGACTAATTAATCGTCTCTTACCCGTTGTTAAAACGCCCCTTACCAAATGAACCTTGCTCATCATTATATTTAATAGAGGTTCGGGTCGCCCACTAACACGACCGTTAACTTTTGGATTTCCGGGATGTTACAAGTCTACCTCCCTTAAAAGGGATTCATCCTCGAATCCTGTGCAGGCAAACCCAGCACAACCTATCCTCCATTTTTCCATTGATGCCTCAAAATCACTTGTTTCCATCCATTCCCTTTCGTACTTAGTGTCACTGTCACTTTGCTTTACAACTCGGCCGCCCTCCTTGGTGTTCAAGGAATTCTTCTCCATTGCTCGCTTTCAACTTTGGGGCTTATAGGTTTCACTTACATGCTTCCTCATTGCTAGTATTCTTAGTAATTATCTAACCAGCACCACACCATCTATTACCCGCTAATCTAATACATTTCCCTATTTAGATCACGGGTACGCTTGCCTTCGTCTCTCGTATAGCCCTAATGATCTCGTCATTCGGACGGTCACCTCCCCAAGTAGGCTCCTTATCATTCGTGAATAGTATCATGCGTCGCTCTTCCAAAGTGAAGTCATCATACTTCTCGTCTCATACCTTGATCGCCATCATTCGATGATTTCCCAATGCTCAAGTACTATTGCCTTAGTCTTAAGAGTACTATATTTTTCCTCCTCAAATGATCTCCAGGAACTTGTGCAAAACCACACTGGTCTCTACAAAGTTCTTCTACCAAAGTATCTCTGTAATTCATGATCTTGTGTCCAACGTGCCCTTAACCAAGCACCTATTACTCAAGACTAGAGTTATTATCATCAGCTCCATATGTTTCTCAAAAGTTCACTTACCACCGTCACGTTGTTTCAACAACCAACCGTTTGCTTTAACCGATGCTCCACAAAAGCCTTCCTTCAACTAGCCATATGTTTACTAGCATAGGCATCCCTTTCCAGGAACTCATGCGCAGACCTGCACTTGTCCTTCCTTCATTCCACCTTCCACGTCATTGCTATATCATTATCACGCGATCACCGACCGCGTCCCATGTATTAGGTACGAACATGAAGAATGTCCCAACATAAGCCTCAGTTGTCCATCGCCTCGTCCTCGTTACTTCGTATTGAGATCCACAGCGTCTTCATTCTGATCACACCACGAATATCTATCGATCAAGCGTTCACGTAAACGCTTTTCTCATCCCACTCCCACAATTTGGTCCATTGGCTTCGCGTTCCGAAATTCCGAGATATAGGTATAGGTATCTCATAAGAGCATCACGCCGATCGGCTGGAAAGCGTCAAAACACCTTGCACCTTCTCAATCTACCGAACATCGAGTAAAAAATCAAAGATAGAAGTAATCTACTCGAGCACACAAACTACGCATCCTACTTACGATTACTCATGTACCAAAAGGACGCTTAACGTCATGTCATTAAAACAAAGCATACTATGTTCAATATCTATAGTTATATAGTAAGCCAAACTCCCTACTCACACACTGTGCATTCATAAATTACTAGACCAGATTGATTTCATACACAAACGTTTAAACCCCACCACTTACTTGTTACAATGGTGGCTCCCGCCACGTGTCACCACGTACTCAGGCTAGACACAAAAGACTATCCCACGGTTAACAACACAAATGTCACACGCTAGACATCATCCTAAACATTCATATATACATAAGATGTATAACCATTTCCTCACACAAGACCCCGTCCTACACATTCACACAAGTGCAATACACCCACTACACTTAAGACATCACTTAGACCTCAGCACATAGGTGACACCATCTTAAGACCGTAGACACAGACATGTTCAAATTTATGTCTATAAAAGTCTACCTGCACAACCTCCCCAACCATGCTCTCTAAGAATCATATTTAACATAACCTCACGTCATTCAAAATGCACTCACGTAATCACACGTTACCGCACAAAATCAACCATGGTAAACACAATCGTACACCATCACATACACAATTATCATTAATTATGTTCAAATCATCATGTGGTAAAACTCAAAAATCATTGTCACAGTCAAATAATCAAAAACCGAAGTAAGAATCTCATAAAGAAATCGTCCAATCAATCGCCACGTCAAACACCCAAACTCTCTCGTGGCCAATATCACAACAACTAATCATCGAACAATCGAGCATCCAACACAATGCCCACAAAATCACTACTAGACCGCATCAGGTGCATCTGGCGTGTCCTCCTCTGGTTCCTCCCCGTCACATCCTGGGTCATTCACTAGGTCTTCTTGAAACATAGCTCTCTCAGCTGTCACAAGTGATCGATCTCTCATCCATGCAGGTCTACATCATGGAGGGAAATCACGTACTGCTGACACCACCCTCCTTTTCCATCCGGTCTTTCCAATCATAGCACCACGCGACATGTCGCCAATCGAAGCTCTAGTCACACTTGGTGCGGGAAGCGCCAACACTACCCCCATCTCACTATTAGTTCCATCTACATCAGTCGTTGGCTTGACCTGTTGATCTGTATTCCTCCTAGGAAGAGCCCCCCATCTAATCCTACACAAGAAATAACATTTATGTGATTATTATAGGCAACACATTCAGAATATATAGGAGTAACAATAGACCGCCAAATCATGTTGATCAAGTGTGATCAGTTATCCACGTCACTATTTGGATTCTAAACGTTTCCCATCATATTCACACTAGCTTTTTACCTTCCACATAATGGATGTACATGCATCCCACACAATCCACACAAAACACCATGAACTAGCTACCACATAGTTACACGTAATACTACTCCATAATACGTAACTTACAAACGTAATTCCACACGGAATCATCAAACCACATAGTCACACAAAACCATTTCACTTACGTAACACTTCACAAGTGCAACCCTATCAAGTAAACTCAACTAAAAAATGTACGTCTTGGATCGCGGTTACTCGTGGTGGCATTCGTTTGCCTTCTACCCATTTTCGGTTTAAGTTTAGGTATTTAAAAACACCAAATTTATCTTGAACCACAACTCTGATACCAACTTGTAAGACCCCAAACCAGGCACCCTACCCATTTGACTAAAACCTTATTTTCACCAAAACTTATTTTCTTTAAAAAAACCCTAAATATTTTGAAAAATTTTGAAAAACCTTAAAAAAGAATATAAAACTCTTTGAGTTCGCACTTTAATAAACTAGCATGAATAAATGGAAATATGGCAAGTAGAAACAAATAGATATTATGCATAATAAATCACTAAACCCCATTCTATCCTTTTTTCATGTGAGAATAATCTAAGTCTTTCACGAGCATTACTATCATATTTTCGCATGATCTTTCATTCGATATATGGAGTTGTTTTGGTCGAATTTTATGCATAATTAGAACTTGTATGACTTATACATATCAAGACCATGAACTAGTAATTACATAAAATTGATTAAGACACCTAGGACATTATTACCCTTTATTATCCTATAAATTTCAGCCCAAACACTACAAAAATCTGTGTAGATAGCCGTCTGAGCCTTAGCCTTTTCATTTCTACTACCTATTACCCATTTATCCCAAACCAGCTTTCGTAAACATCGGTTATTGGCTAATTGTCTTCAAGATGGAAAATCATTAGTTTATATTGTTTCATTATTTCAAGTACACAACCGTTAAGACAATTCAGAAAGAATCTGACTCACTCAAGGAACTGGAATATACAAAAAGGAAGTGGATGTATTAAGAAGAAATAGTCGAACGATATACAAGGAATACATTGAAAAATATTTCAAGGAAACTGAGTAAGTGGATTTATTGAAGAATCAGTCTTGATAAAAAAAAAGTTGGTCTTTTACTCGTTAGACCTTAAAGAGCTGGAATGCATTCTTTTGATTTTAATTTGCTTTCTTGTATTCATTTCGCAAAGCCTGAATTACCGCCCGAACTCCAAGAAAAAGTGTTTGAAACAACATCCGATGTAAGAAAATGGTGGCACAAACAAGATTACCACCATTATGTGGCTTGTCAAAAAGCGCCTCCAAAAGAAGAGCCAAAAGATATGACAAATGTGTAAAATGTGGCAATTGGAGCCACGATGGAAAGTGCATCAAAAATCAAACTTATTCCCAACATGATTATACACATATGATCAATGTAGGTGTTGTTAGGTTACAAGCCGAAAGAACCATACGGAAAGGCAGTAATGTGTATCACGCAGTAAGGGAAGAGTTGAATATGATAAGAAATATCGGTCTTGGCAATTTGACCATAAACGGACTCTCAGATTAGTTATACCCTCAATATCTGAGTACTGTAGAGGGAACGCTAGTATTTTCCAATCTTAAGCCTAGAAGCCTTAGCCATGTGTCCTACGATAGCTACAACCCTTTTAAAACCTTTTAAATCTCTAAAAAAACCAAAAAGATTTTCATTTTCACCATTTATTCTCTCTTTAATTTCTTTCCAGCCACATTACAATCATTTTTAAGCCCTCTTGATTCATGCATAATACTTAGTTAGTTGGTGTAGACTTGATTTATATACAAGCTTATGACCATTGCATAATTCGATTCGAACTTGAGTGTTGTGCTTGACTTACATTATCCATAAATATAACCCAAAAGTCGAGTGAACATTGTGAGAAGAGAAAGAATATGCATAATTAAAGTTCTAATAGGCTTGTCATGGATTCCATCATCCTAAAAATAGAAAAATACAAAAATAGAATAAGCGACTCATAAGTTTTCCCGAAGTCTCCAACTACTTGGAACTTCTTTTCTTAATGTAAGGCCCCAAACCAGGCACCCTACAGTTGGTTCTCATAACGGGTCATTCCCATGAAAATACTCATTTTAGATATATTAAACTACAGCGGAAGTCTTTCTAAAAACATTCATTACTATTTAATAACGTTATCATCATTAAGTTTACCTCACGAATGCCTGCACACCAATCCGAGTAGCACCGCTCCCAAGCCAAGATATGTCAACGCACGCTTACAAACTATCGTACACACAAAGTCAGCTACGCTGAGTGAGTTCTAATAGTTTAGTTTAATTAAAAGCCAACTCGTCTCATTAGTTATTTAAACTTTACTCAGGACCCACGGTCCTTATAAATTAGATTAGATAACTCCTGTGATCACCCGATATCCCACAATAACTCATTACCCATGACTCATCCCATTCCTGTTATCACCCGATATCCTACAATAACTCATTACCCATGACTCATCCCATAATAATAATAATCCCGCAGTCTCATCGACATAGGTCGAACTTACTACGCTAATAACTCCTGCTCATGTACACGTATTAACTCGACACTTGGTTAACACAACCAAGCCCTAAGCCTCAACTTTACTCAGCCTTGACCAAGGCTCTTACAAATCAACTGGCATAAAAGTTATAAACATCACATCACAATCCTGGCACCATGACCAATCTAACTCTACTTATCACATTAATACTATCTCAAGCACAATAAATATACTCAACGTTTGTATGCAATTTAACACAAATATATAAGCACACAAACACTACCTCATTACTGCACCCTTATCAGGGCATTCGACACACCCCGAGCTCATCATTGTCCTGTTGGACATCGTCACCTTTGGTGACCTCCTGAAAGACATAGTCCTCCATAATCCCGTTTGCCGTGTCATAATGACAACAATGCAAACACAATACCCGCCGTGTCACAAGGACAATGACACAATACACACAACACATGTATAAACACATACATTATACTCTATGTACATGACTCATTAACTACACCTGTACTTCGCACATAGCACTTAGGATAAGATATCCTACACGCATTCATAAGCGTTTAGCTTATATCCCCACTCACCCCGACTAACTCATAACCCAATACACGGCTAATATAGCAACACACATACAAATACTATATCTCATTATTTAAGCACATACCCCGTACATGCGCACCCTGTGACACCTCCTAGTCATACCCGTAACTACAATCCCGACTCACCCCTGTTAAGTCACTATACAACTCGTGACCATATACCCACTTTTAACCTACACGTATTAAGGGTAACATCTAGTCCCTTAGCCCATATTTAATTAATTAACTTTGTAAACTCATCGGGTTAGATCCCGAAGCTCGATATACATTTAATGTAATAAAACATGTCCTGAAAGTATGCGATAGCCCCAAAACGTTTAAAACATTTAAAAGAAGGGGATTAGAAACTCACTGCTTATGCCGAGCCTTAGTCCTTACTCCTCAACTCATTCTCTTGTCTGAAGCCGAACCTGTCAAACATTCGATCCCGTGATCAGAACATGTCTTAAGCTTACGTCAAGTAACGCGTAAATATAAACCCCACATCTCTACATAACCACTCGTCATTTGAACCAATAAACCCTCGTTCCACCGATACACGGGTCGGATCGTTCTTGACCCGTTTAGAACTCAAGTACTTAAACAGGGTTCCATGCATGCACGTGACACTACCATGCAAACCCTAATCACCCGCACGTCGTCATGCAAAAATCCTGGCTCGTGTCGGACATGCACCCAAACTCGTCCTTGCCTCACCATGGCATTATCACATTTGTCGTGCTCAACTCCCGTAGCCACCACACTCGCCACCATAGTCATCCCCGTCACACTAAACCCTAGCCGACCATCGCCACCACCATCCTTCACGCTCATCTTCATGGTACACCACCACCACCCTTACCATTTCACAACCGTCGAGCACCACCACAGCAGTCATCACGGCTGCATTCCCTTCGCTCGTCACTCCACCCTCTCTCCTTTCTACTCCCGACGGCCGAACACTCCACCAACCGGTCACCTCGTCCTCCTCCTTGCCATCCGCCACTGTCACGCTTACCCGCTTCGCCGCCGACCACCTAGCACACCCATACCACCACCAAAGCCGGCAGCCACGCATGCCTCTGCTCTCATTTTCATCGTCTCCTCCGATCACCTTAACCCGGGCCAAAACCCTAGACGGGTTCTTTGCAAACACAGTTGTAAACAACGCTACAAACATAAAAGAATTACCTTTACGATGAGTGAAAGCTTCCTTGTGACACCACCGTCGGACCACCCCCTACGTGCCGTCGCCGGCCACTTCCTCCGGCTCTCTCTCTTTCCCACTTGTTATCATGCCGTCGCAAGTCTCCTAGGCCGAATGGCCTAGGGTTTCTCTTAACAAGGTTTTTAAACCCTTTTCATGTTACATGCGGGTCCTTATGTTTCCCTTATCGTGCGTTCCGATCTCAAACTTGCGCAACAACGGCTAACCGGGTCCTTTAATTTCATGAATAGGGGTTTTATGTGAAAACCCTCGTCAACTGTCTCATTCACAGGAGACTTGGGTCACCCGTTAGCCCAAATAATCAGTATGTGGATTTTCGGGATGTTACACTTAATGTTTTTAGTTATGGGTCGGATCATATATGAGTTTGCTTGATGACAAACAAAGTCTAAGTATGGGGGTATTATGATATGTCCTAATTTATACATATTTTGCATGCATAATAATCCCCATATTATGATACTAATTGAATAAAAACCTTGTAATTGATACTTAAACCGTGTATATTTTATAATTGCAGGTTAAAGCTCATATCGAGAGAAAAAGAGCAAAAATAAGTCAAAATCATCAAGAAATCAAGCTTTCTCGGAAGATGGGAAGAAATACCCGAGATTTGACCCCGAAAGAAGTTAAAACTGGTCAACATGTAACATCCCGGAAACCGACGAGTTACTAATTTGGGTTAACGGATAACCCGAATCCCTAGCAAACAATATTGGCTAGCAAGATTTTCACGTAAAATCCTATTCATGAAATTAAAAGGACCCGGTTAGCCAAAAGGAGAACGGTTTGGGATCGGAACTAATGAGATGGAAACGCAGGACCCGAAACAAAAATGGTGGCCACCTAAAAGCCACTTTAAGCGCAAACCCTAGGCCATTCGGCTAGGTTGTGTGCGACGGTAGAAAGAAAGAGAGAGGGAGACGTCGGAGTTTGGAAGGCCGGCGACAGGTGGTCCGACGAGGTGGTTTTGAGCAGAAAACTCAGCACATCGTGTCCGTTTTGTTGCGTTGTTTGCATTCGTATTTCGCATGAAAACCGTTTAGGGTTTACGGTTCTTTTTCCTAGCGGATGGTGGCCGGGGGAGGCGAGAGTGGTGGTGGAGATGTAGTACCCGATGACAGTGATGGGCGATGACGGTGAAAGACACGGGTGAAACGTGAAGGGACTTGGTGGTGCCGGTGTTAGGACAACGGCACGGCAATAGTGGAGATCAGAGGTGAGGGGGTGATGGGGCTGTAATGGCCCGATAGGGTGGTGGTCGGTTGTCAGGAGATAGAAGAGAGGGGGATGGAGGCGGCTGATGTGGCGGCGATGGTAATGCACTACGGTGACAAACGGTAGGGTGGTGACGGTGGTGGTGCATGGACGAGCTCGAATGCGGGTTCGTTACTTACATGGAGAAAAAATACGGATTAGGTTTGCATGTGTATGCATGCACGCGTACTTGCATTCATGGGAACCTGGTTGAGCATTCGGTTTCTGAATGGGTCAAGGACGATCCGATACGTCTAGTCGTGGAGATAAGGGTTTGGTAAATCGGATAGACGAGCGGAGGTTATATACTAGGTCATTGGTTTCTAAGATAATACGTATTGTAACATGCAATATAACACATAAAATGACATGTAGGATAATCACACAAGGCACATCCTAAGGTTATAGACTAGGTCATTGGTTTCTAATAACCTAATTCCCTATAACCATGTCTCTGATACCAATCTGTCACACCCCAACCGATGGCGGAGTACGTCGGGGCGGAACATGGAAACTGTTCAATAGCACATGATCAAACTAAATTTCATATAATTAATAAACCAAGGTTTCTTGACATAAGTTCACACAAACATTTCAAACAAAATACATCATAAGTTCAATTCTTTATTTAAAACTAAGTCCATTCCTAAGTGAAGCATCTTGCATATGATCTCATACATTTGCACATGAAACATGATGAAAACAAGGTCAACTAAAAATAGTTGGTGAGCATACATAGGTTTTGTCTCTACAAATAGTTTCAAATTGTTGTGTACAATTCACATGTGACATAGTATAATTAGGCAATTATGGAGAAGCACTATAGTAAACCGGCGCACAATCAAACCTTGTGACATATGAGGCATAACACTCAATCTTATCCTAGTGTATTGTCGGTAAGCAATCACCCTACCTGGTTGGAGTTGTCAAATGCAATAGATCTATCATTATTACCGTTGACTTGTACTGAGGTAATGATTGTACTTGTCATGAATGTAGTTTAGCTCATAGTGTTCAAGCGTAAGGCACAAAAATATACATATGTACATGATGTTTAAATTGTATAAATTGCAAATAGTTCAATGCAATTATGTTTCACCCCAAAAATGTAAAAACTGTAAAATGTGAGGCTATGTAACTCACCTTGCAATGAGTAGTTGGATGTCACACAATATGTTGTTGTTGTTGCACAAATGATTTGGCTAATCACAAGATTAACCTATGTGTGATGGTATAAGTGTATCAATGATTTGTACAAATGAAATAGGGAATCCTAATGCGCAAAGGGGTTGATGTGGATTTTTCCTTAATTAAATAAGAAATATTTGTTTTAGTTTCAAATAATGTTTATGTAAATCTTGATAAATAATTGTATTGTAATTTGAATGAGTGAAAGAATAAATAAATGATTTCATTTGCTTTGTAAATAAATGAATAACTGTATAAATAATTAGTGTCCTTTTATTTATAAATATATGAATGAATAAATAATTACATAGTTTGTAAATGCATTAATAATAGTTAGTTGAATAAATAACTACATAAATAAATAAATAAATATTTTATTTATTTAGTTTGATTTTTATGAAACAATAAGTTGTTAAAAATAATGATTGAACTAATTAGTAATTAAAACATAATTTTTAAGGAATAGAAATAATGTTCTAATCAATTAGTAATTAAATCATAACTAGTTATAAATTAAAAGTATAAATGTGCCTTAAATGTTTAAAATAAATTGTATAAAAGTTGGTACGACTCTTTGCAAAGGAATGAGTTTATAAAAAATACTCATAATTAATTTATGATTAAACCAAAATTAGAGTATGTAATTCGTTTTAATTGATTTTTGTATGATAAAAATAAATTATATAAAAGATTATAAAATTCTTTTACAAGGTAAAGGGTTTATAAAATAATCAAATTTATATACCAATTATAATTTATAAACCTAGGATTTTAAATAAATAATTTTTTTTAAAATAAATATATTAATTTAACTAAAATTTATTAGGTTTTAATCCTAATAATAATAAGTAAAATAGTTTCTTTTGAAAGTTTGAGAAACTAAATTTATAAATATGATTCTGAGTATTCCAAAAACAATTTTTTATGAAAGAGTTTAATGTTGAAAATTGATTTTAAAAATAAAAACGGGTTCTAGGACTCGAACCCGGGTCTGACCGGTTTGGGTCAAGCGCGTTACCACTAGACAGTGGCTACAATGGGGTTATAAGGCCGGGTCCAAAAGGTTTTAAACAAGAGTTATAGGGGACCGGGTTCAATGCAGGTATACAAGGCGTGCAAAAAGGTGCGGGCGTAGGTTCGAACCCGCGACCTAGTCTGCGAAGGGGCTTGAGTTTAACCATGTGATCTGGGCTAATGCCTTGTTAGTTTACTGGGTTTTATGAATTTATCACAAGGGTCTGAAGACCCTTCTTCTCCAATTCGCACACCCGTAACCCTAGCCCCAAATTGATCATGATTAAGCACATATACGAGACGAAAATGATGGGGCTTTTGTTCAGGAGATCAAGACGAGTAAAATGGTAGGTTAATTACTTGAAATGGTTACGAGGAGGTGGAGGTCGACTCTAGCCTTCGGGATCGAGTTCTTCGGCTTGAATCGAGTTCCAGAGGGGAAGTAAGTTGGAATTGCAAGTTCATAGGGTTTATAGGGAGTGTCGCGCATGATTTAGGTTTAGTTTTATAGGTCAATTTCATCCGGAACATGCCATTGATGTTCGAGTTAAGGGAGGCCGGTTACGGGTCGTGATTAGGAGTTAATACACTTGATTTCCATTAAATTGGATCATCATTTTCATTCGGAATCTGTTGTATAACGTCCACGCACGTTCTGAGATCATCAACATTTTGATTATAGTGATTGAAACCGATTTGTGTTGCCTTTGACTTTAAGAAGTCAAAATCAAGTTTCAGGGTCCAATTAACTTGAAGGGGTTCAAATGAATCATATGGGGTTCAGGAGGTGTTGAGGGGGTTCAATAGGGGGTTTCAGCAGGTTTGAGGGGGGTCAAGGGCATTGAATGGGTTCATGGTTCAATTGATTTAATTTTAATTCATTTCAAATGTTTTAAAAAAATGTTTTTATAAATTTTATAAAAATCTAATTATTATTTGTTTGATTATAAATATATATATGAAGGAATAAATTTCATTTTATAAAATTACAAATGGTTTATTTAACAAAACCAAATGTGTATATATGCTTACATATTTATTCATAAATAATTATATGTATTTATTTAAAAGATGTAAATACGTGATTTAAGCTCATAAGTTTTATTTTTATAAAATTAAAAGTTGTATACTTGATTCATTTAGTATAATCAAATATATATGTTTACATATGTATTCACAATTAAATACATATATATATATATAGGGTTGAGTTCATGAGAGAACTAATTTTAATGAAAAAACAAGAGAACTCCTCATTAAAGGCAAAAAAAATAATAAAAAAAATTATAACTTAAAATATAAATCAAAAACCAAAAAACCGCTTCGGAGAGCTTGTTCCCCACGTCGTACTCGTTAAAAAAAACGCTTAATACTGCATATGTGTCGTACCACCCCAAAAACATAAACCCCCCACCCAACCCCCACCCAAAAACCTAACCCCACCCCACCCACCCCACCACCAAAAAGCCTAAACCCCACACCCACCCCCAAAAACCTAAACCCCCCACACCCACCCCCACCAAAAAACCTAAACCCACCCCCACCCAAAAACCTAAACCCACCCACCCCTACCCTAAAAACCTAACCCTAAAAGCTAAACCCAAAAACCTAACCCTAAACCCTAAACTAAATCGGGCATTTTTAGTTTTTTTATTTTTTGAACGAGAACGACGTGTGGAACAAGGTCTCCGAAGCGGTTTTTTAGTTTTTGATTTATATTTTGAGTTATGATTTTTTTTTTGTCTTTAATTATGAGTTCTCTAGTTCTCTCCCTAAATGCTATATATATATATATATATATATATATATATATATATATATATATATATATATATATAGGGGAAGGATCATAAGAAAACTCATTGTTTATGAGAAAACTAAAAAACTATTTATTAAAGGTAAAAAAATAATAAAAAAATCATAACTCAAAATATAAATCAAAAACTAAAAACCGCTTCGGAGACCTTGTTCCCCACGTCGTCCTCTTTCAAAAAAAATAAAAAAAAAATAAAAAAATTCAGCGTTTTGCTACATATGTGTAGCATAGTTAGCTTTTGGGGGTGGTTTTTTGGGTTTAGTTTAGCTTTTAGGTTAGGTTTTTGGGGGGGTGGGGGTGGGTGGGGGGTTTAGGTTTTTGGGGGTGGGTGGGGGGTTTAGGTTTTTGGGGGGTGGGGAGGGGGTGGGTGGGGTGGGTTTAGGTTTTTGGGGGGGGTGGGGTGGGGGGTTTAGGTTTTTGGGTGGGGGTTAGGCTTTTGGGTGTACTACACATATGCAGCACCTTTAATGAGGAGTTTTTTGGTTTTCTCATGAAAATGAGTTTTCTAGTGAACCATCCCCTATATATATATATATATATATATATATATATATATATATATATGGGAGGGATATTCTAAGAAGGCCTAAAACTGTGAGAAGTGTGGAAAGGATTTTAAAAACCCCATCACCACCCCCCTAAAGCCTAAAACCCGCACCCCATCCCCCCAAAAACCTAACCCCCACCCCACCCCACCCAAAAAAAACCTAAAACCCCCCACCCCCAAAAACCTAAATCCTAACAAAAAAAACTCTAAAAAGCCGAATAAGTCATCTAAAAACAACACCACCACCCCCCAAAAAGCTTAAACCCCCCCCTCCCACCCCACAAAAAAAAAAAAACCTAACACCACCCCACCCCCAAAAACCTAAAACCCTCACCCCCACCCCCATAAGCCTAAATCCTTAAATCTAAACTAAGACTAAACCCTAAGGCAAAAACTAAACCCTAAAATTTAAGCCCTAAAATCTAAACCATAAAAACTAAACCCTACAAGCTAAGATCGTAGATTTCGACGAGACGGTTCCAACGCCTCCGAAATGTGTAAAATCGGAGTTCGTATGAACCGGTTATAAGCGTTTTAAAATCCTTCCTACACTTCTCACAGTTTTAGGCCTTCCTAGCGGATCCCTATACTATATATATATATATATATATATATATATATATATATATATATATATATATATATATGATAAAAGTAAAGGGTGTAGTTACATGGTTAAAACTCACATGTCTTATTTTAACAAAATGTTTACTTATATATATATATATATATATATATGTAGATATACATTCATGTGTTATATATAATAGAGGAATAATATTTATTATATAAAATAATGTAAAATAATACCAGAGAATCATGGATGTTTCAGTATCCCCAAGTTGAGGGAATTTCGTCTCGAAATTCAACTTGTGTGGCTACTGAAATAGGAAAGAGAGGAGGGTACTTGAGCTTCATTTGATCCTCATGTTTCCGAGTAAACTATGGGCCACGTTTGGATTCTCAATGAATTTTGACAATTGGAATACGGTTATGCTTGAGTTGTTAAATGTTATGGTCCATGATCTGGCCGGATTATTCAACAAGTTCAACTTGTCATCAATGCGGACTTCGTCCAACGGAATAAGAGGAGTGTCGTTAGTGAGGCGTTTCTTAAGGTTGGACACATGAAGGGTGTCATGCACACTATAGAATTCGGAAGGTGGCTTGAGTTTGGGGATGACAAGCTGTGCTATGATTCAGAAGGGTCTTTAAGGGTTTTATGTATGAGGGGGGTAGTCCTATATGTCTAGCATGATTGAAAGGACAAGTTCATCGTGTTCTGGTAGTTAGAATGTCAAGAGAACAAGTTCTCATTCTTGAGTGAGAGTGAAATTAGAGGGTCGTCCAAGGGGATATCAAGTTGGTGTCAAAAGTTATTATTATTAAGACGATGTCGAAAGTAAATAAAAATTAGTGTTATAAAATATTTGAGGTGTCATGAAATAATAATATTTATAAAGATATAATTTGAAATAAGTAAATTGTAATATCATTATTTCTGAAAGTCCAATTTAGTAAGATCATTTGTCTAACAAACTCTAATATTATAAATAAGATGAATATATCATCAAGATAATCATTGAAATCTTATTTTATTAATAATGCCAAAAATAAAAATCATGTTAATAGTAATAATATGCTGCTTTTGAGGTTTAAGTGAAATGTATACATATAATTAGACATATATTTGTAGTGATAAAAAGGTTTGTAGACAAAAGTCAAACATCTATATCAATACATACTTTTATTTGCAAAAGGTGATAATTGTAAATATTTTATAAAATTTATGACAGATTTACTTACTAATAATTGGTATAAAATATAAATGGGTGCGAAGTTCAAAGTATGAAAGGTTTTAAATGCGGTGACGGTGCAAGGAGGTTAGGTTTGTCAGGTAAAGTCGTACTGGATTCAATGGTAGTCGCACACATAATAAAGTCTGGGTCGGAGTCTCAAAGGATAAGTGTGGGTGATCACTTAATAACATGTTAATGTACTACAAGGTATAGAGGAGGTGTTGGGTTGATAATTGGTCATCACTACTAGGGGATGGTGTAGTTCTGCGGGGTGACTTTCGACCAAGAGTTGCACATAGAAATTCACAGAAGTCTAAACACCAAAGTTAAGCAAGGATTTGAGATAATTTGTTCGTATGGCTTAGTCGGAAGGCTAGTCGAATGTCTAAGTACGAGATATGAACTTGTATTTCATAGGATATATATTAGGGGGGAATGGTTCGAAGTAGGAGTGTCTAAGTAAAGATAAGCAAAGACATATTTCGATAAGTTGTTTTTGGAGTTTAAAGTCTGGTTTTGTGTAGTATAACTCAGTTTCGTCAAGTTCGCATGGTATGGTCTAAAAAGTTGAGGTGAGAAATGTTTATTGATTTTTGTAACTTAGTTTGACTTCACAGTTGAGATTGATGTTTCCAAGACTTAGGGTTGAAATCAAATGTTCGTAGTAGTAATGACTATTGCTTTTAGGATAGGACTTGCTAGGGTTTGCATGCCCTGTAAACCCTTATTACGTGTGCACCCGTAATAATTGTTTACTTTGCATGATCACCTTAGTCTCTCTTATTCTTCTACAACGTCCATTAGACTGGATTGTCCAAGGTAGATAATTACTTATGCCTAGAGATTGAAGGGATAATAGTATAGTGTTGTCATATAGCACAAATAGCAAGTTGAGTAATCTTGATGATAATATAATGGATGTAATTTATGCTTGCAATATTGAATCAGTGGGTGAGTAATGGCATTTGCATAAGATAATTGTAAAATAAAATTTAACACTGAACGATAAAATGTCAAAACACTTATTCCAAACATAGAGTAATGGGTTCAGACTAAAATTTAAATGCGAAATAGAAAATCCGGCTAACGTCTCAGGTAGCTTTCCACCAGGAAGCAGATGAGCACCAAGATAAACATCGTTATGGTTAATTGCATTGCAAATCGGGCCTCGGCTCTAGCTATTTCTGTGCAAGCATCAAATATCTCCCTGTCTCCTTCCATCATGTCTAGCTGGGTACTTAGATTTGCAATTAGGTCCTCCTGGTACTGCACTTGACCCAATAGGCTGTCCACACATTGACCTAGTAGGTCGTGCCTTATCTTATGCTCCAATCTCTACCTCAGGAACTCCGTGGATCTCACATATTGGTGAGCGGCATCGGCTGGAACTCCTATTGCACTGGTAGGTCCCATAGCTTGCCTTGTCCCTGAGTTTGGGTGGAATGGGTCAGGTGTTAGATAAGGGTCTCTCAGTGGGGGTGGTTCAGGTACTTGGGCTCTAATGCCCATGCTAGCTCCTAAGCCATTCTGCACTGCGGTCAAACATGGATCTGGCAGCCGGTTGTGCCGGTGACCGGTTGACTAGTGATGGGGTGATATTTTGGGGAGTGAGGAGGGTAAGTGGCCATGCCTAGCATGAAAAGAAAGAGGTCATAAGTGATAATAAAATGCTTAGTGTTAAGTACAAAGGTTCTCATGAATTTAAAATTTGACTAGTCATAACACCGAGTTTTCATAATAGTATGTTAGGAGTAACATTCGACCTATAAGTAGTGCACCCACGAAGAGAATTCCCTGGAAAGAGAGGTGGGTCACAAGGGACACACTTAAGTACCCAGTCTTTCCTTAGTCAGAACCTTTCATGGACTTACACCTGGGTTGTAGACAGTGGTTGTTCTAGGCACATGACTGGCAACAAATCTATCCTATCTGACTTTAGAAATTTTTATACCGGATATGTTGCCTTTGGGAGTAATTCAAAAGGAGGGACCATCACTGTACAAGGAACTGTGTCAACTGAAAGAATGAGTATAGAGAAGGTGAATTTTGTAAAGGAATTAAAATTCAATCTCACGAGTGAATCACAAATTTGTGATCAGAACCACCGGATGCTTTTCACAAATGAAGAATGTTTTGTGTTATTCCCTGGTTTGAGAAAACCTCCTCTAGAAAAGATTCTATTAACTGCTGAAAGAAAAGAAAAATCTTTATGTTCTTGATATGAACAAGATCACACCATCTGGCAGTGTGTCTTGTTTCTTATCCAAACCCTCATTTGATGAATCTTGTCACACCCCGGCCGGCGGCGGATTATACGCCGGGGCTAACGCGGTTGTTCATAAGCACATGATCATCTATTAGCAAGTGATAATATTTATTTAATATAATTAAAGCATCCGTTACAAATAGAAATGGGAAACAAAGAGTTCAAACATAACATAAGTTAAATTTAATCTTCATTAAGGCTAGGTCCAAAGTCCTAAGTGATCATGTAGTATCCTCAAAGTGGTACACCTGAAACATGTGAGTAAATGTCAACTACAAGTAGTTGGTGAGTAACATAGGTTTTGACACCAAACAAAGTTAAGTATAGTTTTACAATTCAATATGTTCAAAGCATGTCTAAAGCATATATGTGAAAACACACAAGGTTCCAAGCGTATAATTAAGCCGTGTAAATGGAAAACTGTTACGCAATCCCACTGATTGCCATTTTGAAAAAGTAGTAAGATGTATACACAAAAACCCGCCATTGTTCTGTGTTATGTATGAATCGGATTCCCCTATAAATGATCATGTTAGGTACTACCTTAGTCCTGGGTAGCAGGTTGATGATTGCACTGACATAAACACATGTAATGGTCACCAAGCAGTTTAAGACATAAAGCATCAAGACCATAGCATAAGAACAAAGGTATTGAACTGTGTAAGTAAAGTATTTGTAGACGTGTTTCACCCCAAAAGTAAAAATAGTAAAAATGGGCAATGTAAACTCACCTATACAGAAGTTAGTAGGTTGTATGAAGTGCAAACGAAAGGTAGGCTTCGTGAAGATTCCTCACACTTAACCTATACAGGTAATTGCATTCTAGACTCAACGTATGTCTAATGAAAGTAGGGAATTTCAAGTGTATCAGAGATTCTAGGGATCTGGGGTCGGATATAGGGTTTGTACGAGTTTTTAGGAACATATACGTACCAATGAATTAAATAATTAGTGTCTTCTGTTTGAAAATAAAAGAAATAAATAAATAGTTTTTTTTTTGTAAATGTATAAGTTAATAAATGAGTAAATAAATAGGTGAATAATAATTAGTTGGGTAATTTAAGTAATTAACTACATAAATAAATAAGTAATTAATTAAACGAATAAATAAATTCTTTTATTTATTTATTGGTTGAGTTTCCAAGAGAATTAAAAGTAAAAGTAATGATCTTATTAATTAATAATTAAATCAAAATTAATTATTAAATAAAGGTATAAAGGTATGAATTTTATAAAAAATAGTTATAAAGAAACAAAGAAAGGTGTATAAATTTTTGTAAAGTAGATGGGTTTATAAAAATGGTCATAATCATATTATAATTGTAGTTTATAAACCATGGGTGTTAAAATGATTGTTTTAGATCATTTAGGTTTTTATTAAGTTTTTTAAATCTAATAATTATGGGATAAATGGTTTTCTTGAACAAGTTAAATTTGTAAAAGTAGTTCGGGGTTTTATAGGTTTTATAAAAAGGATCCTATAAAAGTGATTTAGCTAATAAGGTTGGGTTTATAGATATATATTAAAACACGTTCATAAATAAAAATGCTCAAACTCCGGTCGTTATACGTTTGTGATAATTAGGATAGTTATAAATATATTTAAATATTTATTCAAAAATGATACTAATTGTAAACTCTAGAAAACTTATGAAGAATTTGGTTTATAATGTTTAATTGTTCATAGAAACATTATATATTTATATAACCATAAAGATAAAGTGTAGGTGATTTAGTCTTAATTCCCTTTTAAAAATATTTGTAGGTAAAAATATACATATCTATTTATTTTTATGTATATATGCTTGTGGGTAAAAAGGGGTTAAACAAGGGATAACCACAAAGAGAGAAAAAGGTGCAGGGGCCGGGTTCGAACCCGCGACCTCCTGATTAGGGGAGAAGAGTGTTAGTCAAAGCCTTGACAAGAAAGGGGCTGTTCTGATTTTTAACATAAAGTCTCAGGCACTCTTCTTCCCCAATTCAAGAAATCGTAAACCCTAGTTCCCAATCCACATCAAATCGGTTTCGATTCAAAGGGCTTTTACAAAAGGAAGTTAATTCAAGTACTAGAGCATGATTTTTACCTAGAATTGATCCTTGATTCGCAAAAGAAACGGGGTTTCTTCCGGTGAAAGAAAAGATAAAATTCTTAAATCTTTATGTATTTCTGGTGTAAAAATGTGTTACATATATTACTGATAGAAAACAAAATTCAAAATATGTAAAAATTAATATATAATTGGGTTTCGAAAATACATTAATTACCGTTTAATATAATTTGACTTTCATTTACTATTTGATTGAAAATAAAAGTTACATAATTAGATTTCAAAATTTTTATAATATGGGATAATTTAAAATAAATGTGTTTTATTAGTATAATTAATAATTTCTTTAAAGATATATTATTATTAAAAAATAGAGGTGTATTTAATAAAAGAGAGAGACGGGGAAAAAATGATGAGAATGAATATGGAGGCGACACGTGGAATGAAAAAACCTTCATTTATTATATAGTATAGATATAGATTAATGGTTATTCTTTTTAATTACCGGTTAAACTTAAATTTATTTACATAAAAACAAATTAAATCAAGTTTTATTTTATGGAAAACTAGTTAAGTAAAAAAACTTGGTTATAAAAAAAATATGGATCACGTGGGCCGCACAACTTAAACAAATTGAAACTTTACTAAAAGTGATTTTACTATTTTCACGTCGGTAATCTAAGGGACGTAGCTGATAAACTTAGTTCTTATATAAAAATTAAAATGAACATAAAAAATTTATTTAAATACATTTCCTTTTTTTTCTTAGCCATGTTAATGTCATCGTCTCAACCGTTTAAGGTCCGGCTCCCGTCGCGAAGAGTAGAAACATTTCTAGTTATATCTCAATTGAAGACCTCAAAAGTCAAAACCTTTGTCAAATGTCAACTATGTGATGCTCAGTGTGTTATGGGCTTACTTTGGACCATTACTAAACGAGTTGTAGCCCATATACAAAACTAAAAGCCCAAATCATTTTCGCTTATAACACTTCCATTTTGCAGGATTCGATGAAGTTGAAGCCATTTGTGCTTGAATTGAACCAGGTTTGCTATTCTAGGGTTAGCTAGCCATTGAGTATGATTCCTCACATATCATATGAGCGGTAAATATTTGTCTCAAATTGTATAAATTAATGTGTATGTATATGTGTTCTCTTTTGGATTTGATTTTGTTCTCATGGGCGAAGCTTTCTTAGGGGCGGGGGGGAGCGGCCCCCCGGTTTTTCGCTCAGTAGTGTTAATTTATACGTATTCGTCGAAAATTTTATAGTTCCGGCCCCCCTTATAGGAAAAAAAAATCCCGGCCACTCCTGCGTTTTTCTTCAAGCTTCGCCACTGTTCTGTTATTCAATTTGATTGAATAAGCATCTGTATGTATATGTGCCATTTTTTAGTTAAGGGATTGAATAATTTGGTATTTTGGACTACAATGGTTTATTTATCCTTGTGCATTTAGTATGGTCAATGTTTGATAATAATTATTATATGATTGCTGGTATGCCATAATTTTTTACTTTCTAGTGAACTGTCCATATTTTTTATAACCCTGAAGTTTTCATATATGGATAAGTTTGTACATGGGAATATCTTAACAACATGCAACAAACAAATGCTAAGGCCAGATTCTGTCTTTTTTAAGTTCTTTAATAATAATAATCAAATTTGTAAGGAAACACTGAAATCCTTTATGTGTTATTGTTTTCACCACAAATGAGTGTACTATAGATTTCTTTTGCATGCTTTCACATGAATGAAAACAAGGATTACAAATTGGAGATGATATGTCCGTTCTTATTGACTTTAAACCACCATGGATAAGAACTAAGACATGGAAACAATTGATTGACATTTGGAACACACTTGAATGGCAAACATACCCTTGGATCTCAAACCTATGTGACTACAAAAAGAAAAGCGGTAAAAGATGTTAATCACCCTATTTTAGTATATATACCATGTCAATATTTCCATTTTTATTAACTTCTAAATTCTACCTTTATAGGCTATGGTATTCGGGCGTGAACTGTCACATCGTGAGATGTGGAAGCAATCACATTGTAGGAAAGGAAGCAGGCCGTTGGATAAAGTTCTAAGTTGTAGTAGTTCGCTAGTTGAGGACGTTGATTTGGAGGACGTTGATTTGGAAGGGAACGTTCAAAAAGAAAATCTGAATTGGGTTGACGATAGGGCATCTGAGACTTTGGTAAGTTGGCTGATTTGTAAATCCAAACAACATATAGATAGACTTAAAATTTCATTTTCATATATTAGTTTTCATATAAAAACGTATTATATAATTAAAAGTATTATATAAATATAAAAATACATTTGAAAATGTAATTACATTTTTATCCCAATAGGCTAAATACGTGGGATATCTTGCCAAGAAGTACGGGAAGTAACGTAGCAAACACCCCAAACTTTACCAAGAATTGTGATCACGAGCTGCCGCGGGCAAGAAAAAGGCAAAGTGTACGGGTTAAGCAATGTTTGTGACCCGTATGTACATGGCAGACAAGACCCTGAGGTATGTTTACTCTTCACTTACTACGCAACATGAATGATTAAATTGGGACAAGAACATCAAATCCGTTGCTCGATTTCATCTCCTCTTTCTCCAACTGTTTGTTGTAAGGTACCTGATTACCACCATTCTTAGGTCTATAATCTCTTGTACCTCTTCCTCTACTAAATGTAGAATTTCAAGTTATTGGTTCATCCTTGGCAATACAACTAAATGTTATGGCTATTATATTCTAAGAGTCACAGACGCGATCTCAAAGTAAAGACGAAGCTCAACCATTCTACTTCTTCCTCTTCTTCGGGTTTATTTATTTCAATTATAACTCGTATCTAGACTGGTTCTACTGTATTAATTCATTAGGTATTATATTTCGTTCTATTATGAACAGTATTATTCTACATTATAAAAGATTATAATTTTAAAACACAAACACATTCCTTGAATCAAACAATAAGAATGTAATACACATTTGATTTTTTTTTTAAATTCTACCCAATTTGATCAGTTACAACCTTTTTCAGGTTAAGTAATGAAACAACATTTCCCACCTATGAACAAATCTAACAGAAATCAGAAATAAAATAAAAAAAAATCCATTCTTTACCAATCCCATCACCAAAATTAGAAAGAAAAACAAGTCCATCTTTATATTTTTGAAAAATCCAAAGGACTTCATTGTCAATCATGCAAAAAAAGACCATGAACTTGTGTACAAATTCAATGAAGTCCATTAGTTTTTTTTTTCTCTTTTAGTTTTGAAACCTTGTCCAAAATAGATTTCTGCCCAGCTAGCAAGTTACTACTTCCACATCAGATTTCTTGATTTTATTCGCAGCCTTGTCCTTAAATATTTTTTGAAATTGTTCTTCATCAGATTTCTTTGTTTTATTGTGAATTGAATTTACTTTATGCAACTAAAACATATCCAATAAATGCTCACATGTTCCTGATTTGTAGATGGAACATTTGAACGTGATTATCAAGGAACTCGTTAAAGAAAAAGAAGAGAAAGAAAGGTTGAACGAAATTACTGAGGAGTTGGTGGCTGAAAAGAAAAAAAATAAGGTGGAGAAAGATGCTATGCTCAATAGGATGGCAAACATTGAAGCAATATTAAAAGCTATGGCTCAAAATGATACATCATCCAATTAGGCTATAAACAATTTATTTTGAATGTTTGGATATTCATAATATTCATTATGTTATGGTAACATAATTTTCAAATTTTAATTTGTAGTAGATTGTTTTATGTAATTTTGAAATTTCGATAAATGGTTTTATTTTAAAAATATGAGCACTATTATTAGTTTTAAAATAAAAAAATTTTAAAAGCATTTTGGTCGCAAACAGAGGTGGTCGCAAAATGTAGCAACTATCGTCGCATTTTCGATCGTAACAGGGCAATTACGACTGAAATGCGGTTTTTATTAGTAGTGACTCATATCATGGAATTTAGATTATCATTAAATCGATTAAATAATACAAGTGTTATTTTTTTTTTTTGAAAGGCTAATTAATACAAGTGTTTAATAATCTTAAAAGGATAGTATGTGCAATAATGTTCAAGAATTTCCAAAGACAAGTATAGAAAGCAATGTGAAAACAACTAAAAATATCCATAACGTCATCTTTTTTCCTAAATACCACAATACTAATTCTTTTGTATGTGTTGTGTTTGTGTTTGTGTGACGTATTAAACTAGCTTGGTTAGTTTAAGCTCCCTCATTCATTCAATATAATATAGAAAAGTTTATTTATTCTTTACTAGAAATCCAAACTTGGATGACGTAAGTTTTTAATTACTATGACGTTTGAAAAACACAAAATTTTCAAAATCTATTCGAACCGAAAATTTAACCAAATTTTATATCAATAAATTCACAAAGTATATCTATATAAATCAGCTAAATGTTAATAAATAACCTGTGTTAATAAATCTTAAACGTAATGTTTTGGTGGGTTAACCGCTAAACAAAAACTTTCGGTTAATCAATTATTGATAGTCATTCGGTTCGGTTAACCGCTAAAACTTTAGTTAAGAATTTAACTAGAAATCAAACCCAAATGCATATTATAACTAAATTGGCCAAATAGTATATATTTTTATAAAAATAATACAATTCTAACGTAAACAATTATGTATAAAGTGTACCGCGTGTTTTAAAATTTAAATAGTTATATGTATGTGTATGTTGCTTCAAGAGACGAGGTATGGGTTTTATCAACTTTTACCGACATTGTTTGTAGGTCGGTATTTTTTAGGTGGAGGCGCCAAAATGTTGGTGGCTATATAAACATAGGTAATCAACGAAAGTAGCAGCAGAATGAATATTGTCAGTGCTGCCATCAATTGTACTTTGGTTCTGCGCTTCATTTCATTACCTTCTCTTATCTTGGCCATTTCTAGTTCTAAAAAAGCCAAAATATCAGTATCAGAAATCTTTACAAAAGCAATATATAACAACAAAAGATCAAATATATGCAGACCCTAAAGTAATAAAAAGTAAATGGACAATATTCACGTTAAATTATATGTTAAATTATAAAAAGTAATTACAACAGCCACCGAACATCGCGACCACCAACAACCGCCCCAACCCATGGTCATCGCCGGGCTGGCTGTTATTTTTCCGATGGTGAGGGATGAAGAGGAAGAACGACCGGGATGAATGGTGTAATTACTGTGTTGGTGAAGAAGTGATTGGGAGTCTGGGGAACGAGGTGCAGGGTATGTGTGTGTATATAGCGGC
Source organism: Smallanthus sonchifolius (assembly GCA_023525975.1). Taxonomy (NCBI): domain Eukaryota; kingdom Viridiplantae; phylum Streptophyta; class Magnoliopsida; order Asterales; family Asteraceae; genus Smallanthus; species Smallanthus sonchifolius. The sequence continues at coordinate 58,441,389 of CM042028.1, forward strand.
TTTAGGCCACACTTTTCGAAGGACCCGTTTTTCTAGATTATATATATATATATTAATTTGGACCCAAAGTTTCCTAATTTTATTTCTAATCGATATGCAAGCATTCAATTCTTATAAAGTGACTTCTCAGTTCTCGCCACAATAACAAAAGTTAATTGTTTCTACATTATTAGCATATGAAGCATTTTTCCCATAGGGTCAAGCAAAAATCCTAATCACAGTCCTTTTTTTCGATGATAAAAGACTTTGCAAAAATAATCTTGATTTTTTGACTCATTGTTACGGATCTATTCTTAAAAGACAAAAAATGGTCATAAGTAGTTTGTTAATGGACTTTGAAAATGGATCGGTATCGGTTAATTCGGTTTCGGTTAGTCGGTTATTGGTAGTCTCTCGGTTCGATTAGGTTCGATTAACCGCTAAACCAAAACTTTTGACATAAGCTAAAAAAGTTTTAAACTTTTGTTAAGAATTTGCCTAGAAATCAAACGCAAATGCATATTTGTAACATCCCTAAATTAAATAAACCCGAATAAACAAGATAGCGGTCGAGATTAATAAAATAAGGTGAAAAGGGAACCTGCGGGCTTGGCTTAGGGCCGGCCCATGGGCCGTGAGCAATGGGGGAGGCCTCAACTCAGCTACAACACCACAGCCTTCCCTCACTCCCACCATTTTCGCAAGGTTGTAGAGAGAGAGAGAAAAACCGGTCTAGAGAGAGAAAGCAAAGGAAACGGCTCAAAAGCTCGGAGTCATCACTCTCCATCTCAGGAACGTTTAGCAACGAATAGGAAACGAAAACAGGTAACAACAAACACTCAGATTTGATTTTTAGTTTGAAAATGAGTTTTAGGGTTTGTAATAAGTTTTCACATAAAGATGAGATTTTGACGTTAGAATTGCTCTAAAAAGTGCGTGGTTAGCTTCATGGAAGCTAGCTACAGGTTTTGGACGTAAAAAGATTGAATCTTGGATCAAAAACGATGAAATCAGCCAAGAACATATGAATCGTCCGAAAACTCTATGAATGGTCCGAAAACTTTGAATCGTCCGAAAAGTATTTTCGAACGAAACATTTCGATCGAGAAGTATTTTCGGACAAGACATTTCGGTCGAAATGTGTTTTGGACAGAAAGGGATTTCGAACGGAACATTTCGAACGAAAAGGCTAAGTAATAGAAAACAGTTCTAACATTGAAGTTTTCGATCGAAATAGTTTTCGGTCGAAAAAGATTTCGATCAAACAAGATTTCGGACAGACAATTTTCAAATAAAACATATAGGTTACCTTATACCACTCATGACCCTTGACAGATCTGTTAACACCCACCTAACTCGGAGCTCCTAAGAATCCATCGGGAGCTACTCGTCAGGTGAGTTCTATGTGCCCCCTTATGTTATGTGCAAATCATTTAAAATGTTTTGGGGCTGAAGTGTATATACTAAATGAATAAATGTTATGAATAACAATGTGATCATACGTGATATATATATATATATATATATATATATATATTTGAAAATGAATGATGAACAAAGAATGAAACGTATGCTTACCAAGAATGAATGAAAGAATGGCATAACATAAATGAATGAAATCTTGCTTTATATTTTATATATTGCATGTTATGAATTAATGTAAACTTTATGGACGCTTCGATGATAACGGCTACTTCGGTAGACGGATGACCACGCGACTATTTTGCAACCGGGACATATACGTTCCTTCATCAGCAAGGACGTATGAAAGGCATTAATGGACGGTCGAAGCAATTGCCTTATAATAAGTAGAACGGTTGCATAAATAAGAGTTCGCGTGGGAAATGGATGCCTTCGGGTAGACGAGCGAATTACAGACTACTACGGTAGGACGGACGACCGAAGGTTTGCCGGACGGTTTCTAGAGCCGGACGGTGAAGTAAATGAGCTACGACGGTAGTTCGAGAACGTTTGTCTTTGTGAGTTACGTAAGACGGGTTGATCACCCCTATGTGTATGACCAATGAATGATTAATGAAAGTAAAGGTGAATACATATTTAATGTACACGCATATGAACGATAAAGGAAAGCAAAGAATGTGTTAATGTGTATTTATGTATGTATTTATATATATACTTATAAAAGAAAGGATGTTTATACCAAATTTCTTTAAACTAGTACTCACCAGCGTTAGCTGACTTTTAGTATACATTTTAGGTAACAAAAAAGAAGGGGCGTGCGATGGCGTGAAGGCTACCCCGCTACAAGACTGACATCCCGTTTAATTATTTACGTGTTAAAACAATGTTTATGTTCAATGTTAAGACTTCCGATGCTATGTTACGTATTTGAATGATGTTTGCTTCCGCTACTCTTGAATGTTTCTAATTTAAATTCAGTATCGATGACTATGATTATGAGTAAACCCAAACAAGTGAGGTCACCCGGGAAAGGGGCCTTACAAGTTGGTATCAGAGCCATAGTTTGAGAGATTCAGACATCCCTAAATGTCTGAACTCAAGCTGATTAAGGGACCAACGAACGGATGTCAGTCTGGGTAGCCAACGTCAACGCCAACACAGTAAGTAAACATTAACGCCTGTAGTTAGGGATAGATGCCTTAACTTAGAACGCTTAGATGTCAATGTCACTACTGATGTGAAGAGTTTTGAACCCGAAAAGCAAAGCAAATTATTAATCACAAACCGGTCACTGTAATTAAAAATTTACCTTGCTCGTACTGTTCTGAACTATGATCTGAAGAAATGACATTAATGTATTCCCTTATTTTTACCAATCAGGAAATTAGAAATCATGGCTGGTAGAGGAAGAATTGGACGTCGAGGTGGTCTCACAGGCCGAGTTGGTAGGCCACCATTGAAACAGAGACGTGAGGAGGAAGAAAGTGTACACGTGGAACACACCGAGAGTGTGCACGAAACTAATGTGACCCCAACTGGAGAGGACGATCAGGGGTCCCTACGATTAGAGCCCGAGGTTAGGGATGCTATTGCCCATGAGGTTGTACTAACTCTGAAGAATGTGTTGCCTGATCTGCTATCAGAGGCATTGAAGAAAAGTAAGGAGGAAGAGGACCCTAAGGAAAAAGTATACGACATCGATGGTTGTGAAGTGAGAGCGGTACTAAACACCTGTGGGTGTACTTACAAAGGGTTTAAGGACAGTGACCCGCCCAAGTTTGACGGAAACAAGGATTCGGTGGCTACATTCGAATGGATTGAGAGGATGAACGGCGTGATCAACATAAGTGAGTGTCGACCCGATTAGGCTGTTAAGTATGTTGCTCATTCTTTCACCAACGAGGCACTAAGTTGGTGGAGGAACATTCAGAGGACTAAGTCACTGAACGCTCTTAGAAGGATAACTTGGGAAGACCTAAAGAAGCTGATAATCCAAAAGTTCTGTCCCCAGAACAAAATTGATCGTGTGGAGAATGAATTCCTGAACTTCAAGGCTGGCAGCAAGACTCATCGCCAGTACACTTCCAGGTTTAATAAGCTGGCTCAACTGGTACCCCACCTGGTAGAAACTGAGGACCGACTGATCAAGTACTATGTCAAGGGTCTGCCATAGAGGGTCCGAGTCCATATGAAAGCTAACCTACCCTCGACCTTCGAGTCGGTGGTAAATCTGAGTGTAATCGTTTACGACGATTACGCAAATGAGGACCCGACACCTGAGACACAGAAGAGGAAGTGGGAGAACCCGTCTAGGGGGACTGGAAAGGGAAGTGTCACAGCTGAGGCTAAGAAACCGAGGGTTGAAGAATACGAAGCATGCTCAAAATGCAGGAAACTACACCGTGGTGAGTGTCGGGCTGGCTCAACCATGTGTTTTAAATGTGGGAAGCCGGGACACTTTTCCAAGGATTGTAGAAACAATCTCAAGTGCCAGAACTGTGGTTGGTATGGGCACGCTGCTAAGGATTGCAGGAAGACCGGACCATATGGTTCGGGAAAGGAAAAAGAGCAAGAACAGCCAAAGGCTAGGACTCGGGCATATACCCTAACTGAGGAGGAAGCAAGAGGAAACCCTGACGTGGTGTCAGGTACGTTTCTAGTTAATGATGAACATGCTGCTATTTTATTTGACACTGGTGCTAGTAAAAGTTTTATATCAAATGCCTTTAGTCATAAACTTGATTGCACTATCAGCACCATAGTAAGGGCCTTTAGCGTGCAAAATTCTGTTAGTAGAAATTCTGCAGTATTCCAAGTGACTGATGATTGCATCATAGAAATATTGGGACATAAGTTTCCTTTTAGGCTATTCCTTCTTACTTTAGGAGGATTCGATATAGTATTGGGCATGGATTGGTTAGCTGCCAACGAAGCTCAAATCATATGTAAACGAAAGAGGATACATCTCAAAGCTACAGACGGCAGCCCGATTACGGTTTACGGGGATTGGAATTGCACTATGCCGAATGTCATCTCGATGATTAAGGCCGAAAGTTATATGAGGCGCGGATGCGAAGCTTATCTGGCGTATGTTACTGACGATAGAATGAAAACGAAAGAGCTCAAGGATGTACCCGTGGTGTGCAACTTTCCAGAAGTATTCCCTGAGGATCTGCCTAGTTTGCCACCCGATCAAGAAATAGAATTTCAGGTTGACTTACTGCCAGGAGCTCAGCCCGTTGCCAAAGCACCCTACAGATTGGCTCCGTCAGAGAAGAAAGAACTAATGTCTCAATTGGAAGAATTAACAGAAAAAGGATTTATTAGACCGAGCATCTCCCCGTGGGGCGCTCCGGTATTATTTGTAAAGAAGAAGGACTGCAGCATGCGCATGTGCATCGACTACCGTGAATTGAACAAGAGGACAGTAAAGAACAAATATCCACTGCCTAGAATAGACGATTGATGTGTCGTTTTTAATATATAAAAATATAATAAATATATTTTTAGGATGGTTTTACGAGTTCAGTTTTTAAATTTATAAAATGATAATTACTTTAACTTAAAAACACACACAATAGGCAAGTGTACCTATCGCAGCGTAATATAGTTTAGATAAGAACCAAGTATCGAACCAATGGACACGGTAGAGTTCCAGTACTCAACTTTTGTTATCGTTTAGCCAGATTAACTAGTAAGTGGGTTTTGTGTGCTTGTGAAGTAGAATAGTAAATGACAGAAAAGTAAATAACGGTAAAATAAATAACAGAAAAGTAAAAACGTGCGTGATGTGTGTAACAGGAATGTAAATAGCAGGAAAGTAAATATCTCGGAAATGATCAGGTCACGAAGAGTATTGCTTTGGGCTTCGAATCAGCATCGTACGTGATAATGTTAAATTGACTAATCCAGTGATATGACTACTACAAACTTGTGACCCGGGTCACCGCTAGAGCCTCGTCCTCACGACATTTGATTCACGAATTAAAATATTTAAATTAAAATAGCAGTGCCTCCCGTTAAGGACAACAGTTACCCTCAACCCTTCGAATGGTCATCTCCGGGTTGGTTTAAGACTTCGAACGTAAATACTTTGTATTAAGGTTAAATAGGTGATTATATTTTGCTCACCGGGAGGCGGTGTAACAATGAGACCAGGTATAAAGACGTACCGTTCCCAACATGATTTCATCAATTCTTGGTCGCATAAGAAGTTCGTATAAAGAAATACGACCTTAATAATGTTGACCAAGCCTTAGCTTATCAATCTCTACTTGTATAAAGACATACAAGTTTCAAAAGAAGTTTCATTAAAAAGGTTTTACGATCTTACGCTTTAAAATCAAGAACACTCACAAATATAAAGACTGATTTAGACAATAATAAAAGCCCACCAAATGGTGGTTTTAAGGACGAATAATTAAAGACATAAACATACCACTAGATTAATACGTCAAACATTAACATGCACCAAACATCATCTTCACCCTAGCAATACAAGAAGCTTAGCCACGAATGGCCATGCTAACTAGCGTAACGCTGAGTTTCGTTGGCTCCCCTATTGTGGAACAAGGAGGAAGAGCCCCTCTACTCACTACTACTACTATTCTAATACTACTAGAAACAAATACTACTAGAAACAGACTATTCTCTCTATCTTGAGGTATGGAATGGTGTGTTGAGGTGTATGGAATGAAGAACCCAAGACATCTATTTATAGGCCTCAAAATGAGCAATGCACGGCCGTGCATTGGATTGCACGGGCGTGCAAACACCTCGGAATCAAACAGGGTACAAAGGACAATGTACCGGAGCCAGGGTAAGCCAGACAGCCAATGCACGACCGTGCATGGCATTGCACGGCCGTGCAATGCTCTGCTTGCTCCCCAGGGTTGTATTTTAGCTCCTTGTTGACTTATGTTGACATGGTTTGACTTCTTGGTGGTCAATGCTCGGGTTTGGTCTTCCAAAAGCTTGATTTCTTCATGTTTTAAGCTGGTTTTTGCTCTGTTTATCTTGGGACACCGAATAACCTGTAATTGTGAAATATTAACGCATTAAGTATCATTTGCAAGGCTATTAATCAATTAGTACCATAATATGGAATCCATGACAAGCCTACTAGAACTTCAATTATGCATAAATTTTCACTCCTTACAATGTTCACTCAACTCTAGGGTTATATATGTATGGATAATGTAAGTTTAAGAAAAACACTCAAGTTCGAATCGAATTATGCAATGGTCATAAGCTTGTATGCAAATCAAGTCTCCACCAACTAACTAAGTAGTATGCATTAATCAAAAGGACTTTAAAAGGGTTGTAATGTGGCTAAAATAAAAATAAAGGGTGAAAATGAAAATGTTTTTGGATTTTTAGGGATTTAAAAGGGGTTTTGAAGGGCTGCAGCTATCGTGGAACACACAGCTACGGCTTCCTGGTTTAAAATGGAAAATACTAGCAGGTCCCTCTATAGTACTCAGATCATGAGGGTATAACTAATCTGAGGCCTTGTTTATGGTCAGATTGCCAAGACCAAGATCTCTTATCATTCTCAACTCTTTCCTCACTGTGTAGTTCACATTGCTGCCTTTCCGTATGGATCTTTCGGCATGTATCCTAACAGCTCCTACTTTGATCAGATGCGTATACTCATGTTGGGAATGAGTTTGATTCTTGCTACACTTTCCATCGTGGCTCCAGTTGCCACACTTCATACGTTTTTCGTATCTTTTGGCTTTTCTTTTGGCGGCACTTTTTGACAAGCCGCAGAATGGTGGCAATTGTTCTTGCTTGCGTCACCGTTTTCTTACATCACTAGTTGATTTGAAAATCTTTTCTCGGAGTTCAGGTGGTAATTCAGGCTTTGCGAAATGAATACAAGAAAGCAAATTGAAATCAAAAGAATGCATATCCAGCTCTTTAAGGTCTAACCGGTAAAAGACTCACTTCTCTTTTTCTTTTCTTCTTTTTCTATTTTTTTCTTTTCTTTTTGTATCAAATCTAATTCTTCAATAATTCTTTTTTTCCTCAATTTCTTTGAAATAATATTTCCAAAAATTCCTTTCAGATAGTTCGACTTTTTCTTCCTAATACATCCACCTTCTTGTATATTCCAATTCTTTTGAGTAAAACAGATTATTTCCAAAATTGCCTCAATGGTAATAAACTTGAAATAACGACATAAGATAAATTTCCTATTTGAAGACAGTTAGCCAATAACTGGTGTTTACGAAAAGCTGGTTGGGTGATAATTGTGGGTAGTAGAAAAGAAAAGAAAAGGCTAAGGCTCAAAGCGCTATTTAGGCGGATTATATTTTTGGGATTTTTGGGTTTAAGGATAATATATATAAGGGTAATAACGTCCTAGGTTCCTCAATCACTTTCATACTTCTACTAGTTCATGGTCTTGATATGTATAAGTCACACAAGTTCTAATTATGCATAAAATCCGATCGAAAAACACTCAATATACCAAACGAAAGAGCATGCGAAAAATAATGATAATAATGCTCGTGAAAAGGCTCAGATTATTCTCACATGATAGAAACAGATGGGATAGGGTTTAGTGATTTGTTATGCATAATATCCATTTGTTTCTACTTGCCATGTATTCGTTTTATTTAATTAGGTGCGAACTCAAAGAGATTTAGATTTTAAGGTTTAAAATTTTTGAAAATTTTTCGGGTTTTTCAAAAGGTAGGTTTTTGTAAGATTTTAGTCAAATGGGTAGAAAATCACGAGTTAAAATTTTACTGCTTTGAGGTTACAAGTAGTCCTGAATCTCTAATTCCCCACCCCACACTTAAAACTGTGCATTACCCTCAATGTACAAATGTATGTAATGGAATGCTATGGATTAATTTAAATGCATGAAGTTTTAAGGGAAAAGAAACTGGTACTCCCCCGGTCAATTCGGTGTATAACCTATGGCCAAAACTTGTTGCTGTTGTCAACATTTTACTTTAAAGACTTCATCTAATTTCAAAGAAATTTGATGTGGTTTCTGATTCCTCAGGTTGTAGAGATGGAGTGTGATTCCTCAAAGAAGTAGATAGACTATCTGGTGATGCTATTCTACCTGACACATAAAGGAAAACATAAAAGCAGACAAGGAAAATAAAAGGTAGTAGTTAAGCTACTAAGGTCCTAGTATCGAGAAGGCATACCTGGAGGCTGAAGTAATAGAAACTTAAACTTGGAAAACCAAACCCGAGGTCCATGCTTTCTGCCGTATGCACCAACTTCTCAATTTATTCATGATCATCGGGTTGCCTCCCGGAAGCGCCACTTTTATTTAAGGGTCGTTGGCCAGACCCGTACGTGCTTCGTGAATTTCCATTTTAGTGCTCGTGGTGGAATAATCAGTCAAATGGGTGGCTTGTGATATGGAGAGGTTCATCCAACCCATTTGATAACCATCCGTATAATGATAATAAGATGATCCAGGAATTAGTGAAGTCTATCCTGGACGAGCTGGACAAGGGAAAACAGGGTAAAAAGAGTTCAAACTTGAAACGGTCATAACTTGAGCTACGTTTGGAGTTAGAGGGCCCCTCTCCAGGGGACGAAAAGGTTTTGACGAGCCGGATTATTTGGAAAACCGTAGGCGGTTTATCCCAGTGGTCCGAGCCAATTTCCCCCATTAAGTGGCCCAATTTCTAAAATCAAAGATTTTCCCCAATTTCTATTTTAGTTACCTTCAACGTTTTTGTGCTAAAACGGTTGAATCATTGATTTTTGTGTTTCCAAAGTCTTTTTATAGTTTTAATTTTAGTTTGGATAGATTGATTTGAAATTTTGAAAATTTTTGGAAACTTGCCAAATTTAGAATGCTCTATAGAAGAGCACCTAAAGAAAATAGTGTAATTAAATCACGCCACCACCATTTGAAATTTCCTGGACCAAACTTCAAGAAACCCATGTAGTGAAGGAGACGGTCACCCCGATATGATAATGTTGTCACATAATTTTCGTTGGATGAACGTTGCTTCTTCCATGAGAAGTGGTCCTCAGAGTGATGCGCCCTATCATGTGGCATATGTGATTCATGTGATGATTCACTGATATGTTTGGTCACAGGCCAGCTATCACTGTTGCAAGGAAGAGGTGCCATAATTGTTATTTGTTTGTTGGTGATTACATCCTCCTGCATAATCTCTTCCTGGATGTTGGTCTTACAATCTGGTTTTTCATATGATGTTGTCTCTGAAGTGACAGGAACTCCAGACTGTTACATAGATCCTTCTTGTGCTTCTATATTTAGGATTCCCACCAATTCTTCTTTAGAGATTCGTTCTTCTAACTCTTTTGATTTTTTAGCTTCCAGCATCTCAGAAAAGTCAGGAAGTGATTATAAAGTTGCAGTAGCCCTTTCTTCTGAATCATCCGGTCTCACCTCCGACTGATCCATGCTTGTGAAGCTGGAAGGTTCTTGCTCCTTAGAGTCACTTGACCTTACTTCAGATGTTGGAACTATGACTTCCGATTATTGGACTTTGAAGGAATCAACTTGTTGTTCAGTTGGATAGCTCTTCAGGATCTGAACCTTAATTTCTTCCAAATGACGAAACACTTGTTGTTCAGTTGGATAGCTCTTTATGAGTTGATCCTTAATTTATTCTAAATGACAAAACAGATTTCCTGGGGTCCATGAGTCGGAATCTAGAGCTGTGTGTTGTATTTCTTGGGGCAGTGTGGTTTCCTCATATGGTTGCCAGTAGGGTTGGTGAAAATCTGTGGAATACCCTCGATAGTGATAACAATCTTGAGTGTAGTGGGCTTCCCACAGACCGCACACCAAACCTCCGAATAGTGGTACTCATAGTCGTTTTGGTATCCTCCATAACAACTCTCGTAGTTGTCATCCATGAAAGTTGATGTAAAGAACAATCAAAACAAACCATAAACATAAAAAAGGCTAATCCGTTAACTCGAACTTTTCTTGATATCACCGTTTCCCCCGCAACGGCGCCAAAAACTTGATGTGTCGTTTTTAATATATAATAAATATATTTTTAGGATGGTTTTACGAGATCAGGTTTTAAATTTATAAAATGATAATTACTTTAACTTGAAAACACACTCAATAGGCAAGTGTACCTATCGCAGCGTAATATAGTTTAGGTAAGAACCAAGTATCAAACCAATGGACACGGTCGAGTTCCAGTACTCAACTTTTGTTATCGTTTAGCCAGATTAATTAGTAAGTGGGTTTTGTGTGCTTGTGAAGCAGAATAGTAAATGACAGAAAAGTAAATGACAGAAAAGTAAATAACGGTAAAGTAAATAACAGAAAAATAAAAACGTGTGTGATGTGTGTAACAGGAATGTAAATAGCAGAATAGTAAATAGCAGGAAAGTAGATATCTCGGAAATGATCAGGTCACGAAGAGTATTGTTTGGGCTTCGAATCAGCTTGGTACGTGATAATGTTAAGTTGACTAATCCAGTGATATGACTACTACAAACTTGTGACCCGAGTCACCGCTAGAGCCTCGTCCTCACGACATTTGATTCACGAATTAAAATCTTTAAATTAAAAAAGTAGTGCCTCCCGTTAAGGACAACAGTTACCCTCAACCCTTCGAATGGTCATCTCCGGGTTGGTTTAAGACTTCGAACGTAAATATTTTGTATTAAGGTTAAATAGGTGATTATATTTTGCTCACCGGGAGGCGGTGTAACAATGGGACCAAGTATAAAGACGTACCGTTCCCATCGTTCACCAATTCTTGGTCGCATAAGAAGTTCGTATAAAGACGTACGACCTTAATAATGTTGACCAAGCCTTGGCTTATCAATCTCTGCTTGTATAAAGACATACAAGTTTCAAAAGAAGTTTGATTAAAAAGGTTTTACGATCTTACGCTTTAAAATCAAGAACACTCACAAATATAAAGACGGATTTAGACAATAATAAAAGCCCACCAAATGGTGGTTTTAAGGACGAATAATTAAAGACATAAACATACCACTAGATTAATACGTCAAACATTAACATGCACCAAACATCATCTTCACCCTAGCAATACAAGAAGCTTAGCCACGAATGACCATGCTAACTAGCGTAACGCTGAGTTTCGTAGGCTCCCCTATTGTGGAACAAGGAGGAAGAGCCCCTCTACTCACTACTACTACTATTCTAATACTACTAGAAACAGACTATTCTCTCTATCTTGAGGTATGGAATGGTGTGTTGAGGTGTATGGAATGAAGAACCCAAGCCATCTATTTATAGGTCTCAAAATGAGCAATGCACGGTCGTGCATTGGATTGCCCGGGCGTGCAAACACCTCAGGAATCAAACAAGGTACAAAGGACAGTGTACCGGAGCCAGGAGAAGCCAGATAACCAATGCACGACCGTGCATGGCATTGCACGGCCGTGCAATGCTCTACCTGCTCCCCAGGCTTGTCTTTTAGCTCCTTGTTGACTTATGTTGACCTGGTTTGACTTCTTGGGGGTCAATGCTCGGGTTTGGTCCTCCAAAAGCTTGATTTCTTCATGTTTTAAGCTGGTTTTTGCTCTGTTTATCTTGGGATACCGAATAACCTGCAATTGTGAAATATTAACGCATTAAGTATCATTTGCAAGGCTATTAATCAATTAGTACCATAATATGGGGATTATTATGCATGCTATATGTATAATTTAGGGCATATCAACGACCTTTTTGATCAACTACAAGGCGCGATTTGGTTCTCAAAGATTGATCTTAGGTCGAGTTACCATCAATTGAAAGTAAGGGAGGAAGATGTACCGAAAACCGTGTTTCGCACGCGTTATGGGCACTATGAATTTCTCGTGATGTCCTTTGGACTAACCAACTCACCCGCAGCATTCATGGATTTAATGAATAGGGTATGTCGACCAATGTTGGATCGGTCAATGATAGTGTTCATAGATGACATTCTCATCTATTCAAAGAACGAAGGTGACCACCATTGTCACCTAAGGGAGGTATTAGAAGTACTGAAGCAGGAAAAGTTGTATACAAAATTCTCCAAATGCGTGTTCTGGCTGAGGGAAGTCCAATTCCTAGGTCATGTAATAAATCCAGACGGCATTATGGTAGATCGTGCAAAGATCGAAACAGTGAAGGAATGGAACATCCTGAAAACACCAACCGAGATACGAACCTTTCTAGGATTGGCAGGCTACTATCGAAGATTCACTCAGGATTTCTCGAGAATAGCCTCGCCATTGACAAAGCTAACGCGTAAGGAAGTAAAGTATTAGTGGGGTCCACCTCAAATCAACGCATTTGAAGAGCTAAAGACACGATTAACCCAAGCTCCAGTCTTGACCTTACCCAAGGGAAACGAAGACTTGGTGGTTTACTCTGACGCTTCGGGTCAGGGATTGGGTTGTGTACTGATGCAACGAGGAAAAGTAATTGCTTACGCATCGCGACAGTTAAAGATTCACGAGGTTAACTACCCGACTCACGACCTAGAGTTGGCAACGGTAGTATTCGCATTAAAGATATGGAGGCACTATCTGTACGGGGTTAAATGCACCATTTACTCCGATCACAAGAGCCTGAAGTACTTCTTCGAACAAAAGGAATTAAATATGAGACAAAGAAGGTGGTTGGAGCTACTAAAAGACTACCACTGTGAAATATTGTACTATCCAGGCAAAGCAAACGTAGTGGCCGACGCCTAAAGCAGGAAAGAAGAACCAACACCTATCCAAATCAAAGCATGTCAGTTGATTATAACACCAGATATAATGAATGAAATAGCGAAGGCACAAGATGAAGCATTTTTGGAGAGTAATGTGAAACGGGAAAGAATAGTAGGGCAACAGGGTAATATAGAGATCAATGTGTATGGTGTCCGAACTCGTTTTGGCCGGATGTGGATACCTAAGATCTGTGAACTTAGGACCAAAATTCTTGATGAGGCCCATAAGTCTCGCTACTCTATCCACCCCGGGACGAACAAAATATACCAAGATCTAAAGAAAGAATACTGGTGGCCTGACATGAAGAACGCTGTAACCGAATATGTGAGCAAGTGCCTAACCTGTTCACTAGTTAAGGCCGAGCACCAGAAACCATGTGGTAAAATGCAACCCTTGCCTATACCGGAATGGAAGTGGGAGGAGATCACAATAGACTTCATTACCAAGCTATCGCGAACAACTAAAGGCAATGATAGCATTTGGGTGATCGTCGACCTCTTGACGAAAAGTGCTCACTTCTTACCAATATGTGAGTCTTCCTCGTCTGAGAAGTTAGCCGAAATATTCATCAATGAAATCGTAAGCAGACATGGTATGCCATTAACGATCATATCAGACAGGGACACTAGATTCACATCAAGGTTTTGGAAGAAATTCAACGAATCGATGGGCACTAAACTAAACATCAGCACAGCTTACCACCCTCAAACCGATGTTCAATCGGAAATGACCATTCAGACCTTGGAGGACATGCTCCAGGCCTGTATCATTGACTTCGGTGGGAGCTGGGACAGCCATTTACCATTGGCAGAGTTCTTGTATAACAACAGCTATCACTCAACCATCGGCATGCCGCCATTTGAGATGATGTACGGGAGAAGATGTCGAACCCCGGTCTGTAGGGGGAAATTGGACAAAAGGACTTTGCAAGTCTTGAAGTAGTGAAAGCTACTTCCGAGAAATTTGACCAGATCAAGGCACGCATGAAAGCCGCTAAAGACAAACAAAAATCCTATGCCGATAAGAGAAGAAGAGATTTAGAGTTTCGAGTAGGGGACGTGGTACTATTGAAAGTATCACCTTGGATAAGGATTATCCGATTCAGAAAACGTGGCAAACTAAGTCCAAGGTTTGTCGTACCTTTCAAAATCATAGCAAGAGTTGGGAAGGTTGCTTACAGACTTGACCTACCCGACGAGTTTAGTGGGATTCACCCTACATTCCACGTGTCGCACATACGCAAGTGTCTTGCTGACGACACGGCTCACTTACCATATGACGAGATTGAGGTAGATAACAGTCTAAACTATGTAGAGGAACCGGTAGCTATCCTTGATCAAGCCGAAAAACGACTACGCAATAAGTCAATTCCTTTAGTCAAAGTACAATGGAAACATAGAAAAGGTTCAGAAGCTACGTGGGAGAAAGAAAGCGAGATGAAGGAACTGTATCCGCAGTTGTTTAACTATTTTAGAGTTTCGAGGATGAAACCCCTTTAAGGGGGTTAGACTTGTAACATCCCTAAATTAAATAAACCCGAATAAACGAGATAGCGGTCGAGATTAATAAAATAAGGTGAAAAGGGAACCTGCGGGCTTGGCCTAGGGTCGGCCCATGGGCCGTGAGCAAGGGGGGAGGCCTAAACTAAGCTACAACACCACAGCCTTCCCTCACTCCCACTGTTTTCGCAAGGTTGTATAGAGAGAGAGAGAGAGAGAGAAACCGGGTCTAGAGAGAGAAAGCAAAGGAAACGGCTCAAAAGCTCGGGAGTCATCACTCTCCATCTCAAGAACGTTTAGCAATGAAAACGGGTAACAACAAACACTCAGATTCAATTTTTAGTTTGAAAATGAGTTTTAGGGTTTGTAATAAGTTTTCACATAAAGATGAGATTTTTACGTTAGAATTGCTCTAAAAAGTGCGTGGTTAGCTTCATGGAAGCTAGCTACAACTTTTGGTCCGAAAACTTTGAATCGTCCGAAAAGTATTTTCGGATAGAACATTTCGATCGAGAAGTATTTTCGGACAAGACATTTCGGTCGAAATGTGTTTTGGACAGTGATGTGTGCTGGACGGTCTATAAAAACTAACTATAAAACCTAACCTAGACACTCTAGCTTTAAATTTATAAATCTAGACTCAACCTAATACTAGACCACACAACCGGCAAGTGTACCGACCAATGTAGCAAAGTCAAATGAAGTCCGGATATCGAACCCACGAGACACTAGCGACAACTCTATCTAGACTCTGACTCAACTAACTAAATTGAATTACATTGGGGGGATTTGTGTTGATTATAACTAATGGAATCCTAACTATCGACACCCAAATAGAAAGCAAGAAACTTTAGACAACTTCACACCTGGAAAGCACTACCTAGACTCTGAATCCTATGCATGTACCTTGGAAATCTCTCGGATATGGAAACTATGATGGAACCGGGCTCTTAGAATTCGACACACTTAGACAACCTAGTGGATCCCAGATCATTCTCCAGGTGTGACCTAATAGGAAACCTAAGGGACGTGTGAAACTCACCAGTTAGTTGGATCACCTCTCAGCTATCTCCAACAACACTAAAGTACTCGCTAGACAGATTACCTCTCAGTCTCACTATCTCAATACACCTTTCAGTGCAAGGAGTAACTTGAATTCACTTGACTCGACACGGAATAACAATGAATGCTAAGAAACCCTAGGAACACTCCTTTCAGAGCAGTTGACCTAAAAACCCTAACACCACAGATTACCCGACAACTTCTCACCTCTCAGCTATTGAAGCAGGCAGAATACTCAATCCTAATAAACTCTCAATCGATGTTCCTATGGATACGATGTTAATCAACCACAAACAAATCACATGCACACGGCTAGCGACCTAATATGCAACCATACATGAAAGACATTCACAAATTAGCATATGGAACATTCAACAGATTATCAATCAAGATCAAATATGCATAAACATCTCATCAAACAAAACCTAGTTCTTTACTTTAATGTTAAGCCATCAACAAATAACCGAAATCCGAAATCAAACCAATTAACAAAACATAATCATCAAAATCTAGGTAGCTATGAAAGTCTAACCAATCATCATGTTCAAATGCATCAAAACAGAAGAATCAAACACATAAATCATGGTATCAATTCTGGAAAAATAGAACAAAGAAAGATAACGTAAAACCGGAAAACGAAAACGACCCGATCTATGATCTCCAACTTCAATCACCCCTTCCAATTGATCCTAGAAGCTTTCTCCCCCTTGGAATCACCAAAAAGCTTCAACCTTTGCGTCTAGAATTGAATAATGAACCCTAGAATCGAACCAAATCTTTTATACCTAGAAAATAGGCAAAAACCGCGATTCAGGGGTCTCTCGCGTACCGCGAGGACCAGTAGCCAAGTCTCTCGCGTACCGCGAGAGACAAGATAGTCGGGCTTGGTTTTCACGCCCCTCGCGTACCGCGAAGGGGAATAACCTAATTTCTCGCGTACCGCGAGGAGTACATATTGACAGAAAGTTTTATCCTTTTTCTCGTTCGCTCGTGCCTTTGCATATCTTGATCGTTTAAGCTCCAAACTCACCCAATCACCTACAAAACAAGACACAACTCAGTACTAAACATAAACGACTTAATACGACTCTAAAACTATACAAAAACGACATGAAATAGGACAGAAATGCATGTGTGCTTTGCAACACATCAAACATCCCCACACTTAACCCTTTTTCATCCTCGAAAAAGATCTCTACAATGGAATCACAACTGGAATACAAGCTTTAACAATCTTATAAATTTCATTAGCACAGATATAATCACACGTTAAAATGCAACAAATGATATTTCGATCCGACTAAACCCAACACCAAATATCAAGCCCCCCGTTTGTGTTCTAATTCCTTATTACCAAGCATATCAATCAATCTATTGGTCCCACACTTAAAAGCTACAGTTCCACCTAATCCCGTCTCACGGTCATGTTTAGGCACCGTCTAAACCGTATAGATTTCTCCCACCACGTTAAACTAAGATTTACAGTTTTTTAGAAATTAGATGAAATCATGTATGGATGGAATGATAATGAGCATTAATTCAAGCAAATGAACTTTCGTCTAGAGGCGTTTCAACCAAGTCGCTATCCCGGAGGGTAACACATAGACTACAGTTCTATCAATAAAGCACATAAGAATCACTTAGAGGCGTTTTCTCCAAGTGGCCATCCCGGAGGGTAACACATAAGCAAAACTCAGCTTCTAACAAATAAGCTCATTGAATTATGGAATTATGGATGCGGGCGCCACCAAACTCGGATTTATTTTCATAAAAAGAGAGTGGTGTGCCAAGAATTTCAAAAAAAAACTCTAAATTCTAGCTTAACGTGGTACCTATCACCCTATGTTGACAGTTTCAGTATTACCGACTACCCTAAGATGAGTACCCACAAGATATCATGATTTAAGTTCATTTAATTATCCTAAACAACACAAACAGGATATTTAAGCTATCAAATCGGTTGGATCTACCAAAACATCACAGATTATACGCGTTTTCTATCATTTATTCATTTTAAAACTCAACAAGCATTTCCAGTTATACCTATCATCTTCAATTTTGATTGCAAAAACTCTAATTCAAAGGACATTTTTTTTTTAATTTTTCATTTTTTTTGTATTTTTGACTTTTTATAAACAAGACAAACTAGCTAAACTAGACACTCACATCCCCACACTTGAAAGACACATTGTCCTCAATGTGAAGCAAGAAACAACGAAAAATAAAAAAAATACTCAAAAATAAAAAAAATAGTAAAGTGGAAACGACTTAGCTGGTAATGATAGCATGATTCTGTGCAACTTCGTTCTTCCACTGATGCAACCGTATAGCATTTCATTCGCGGCTTGCACAAACTCTCTGTTGGGTTCCCTTTACATGAATACAAGACTTGAATCAACCCCTGCAAAATAAATCTCACAGTAAACCCAAACAGTATTAAACTGACTCGAAGTACAGACTCAAAATAAAACCAAAACTTATACAAACTATACACTCGGGTTCTAACCCGAGTACCAAACCACTCTAATCAGGAGGCTTCTCCTTTATGCTACCCCCGTCCGGCCCGTTTAGTATGATTGGTCTACCACCGATTTTACAAACTCTGGTGGTAGACCTTAAATGGGTTTTAAAAAATCTAAACGGGTCGGTCCACCAATACTTGAACTTACCTGGACCAAACCTGATACGTGGTATGTAATGATGAGAATGGTCATCTCCAATATACTGCATCCTCTGGTCCTTATGTGACCATTCCCGGACCCTCAACACATGCCGGTCCATACGTCTCTTTGCCCTGTCCCGTGGTCGTGCTGATTTGGGTGGCGATCCACCATTTACTACCTCCACGGGCTCTTGCTTCTCTCTCTCTTGGGTGCACTGTGGTGGGTCCGACACCAGCTCTATCACGTGCACCTCCTCTTCTATCCCCACACTTGGCCCTTGATATAATAGATCTTCAAGGAGTTTCAGATCGCCAAGTGGGTCGAAACTCTCTTCACTAGGAGTCAGCAGGTCCACCAACTCATCACCGAACTCATCCTCCCAGGATGGGACCTGCTCCTCAACACTCTCTTCCTCTTCACCAAACATCAATCCTATGGAGTCAAATGAATCCACATCGTCCTCTTCTTCTTTATCTCTACTCCTGGAGCCAAAACATTCTTCGAATTCCTCCTCATCTATTGACTCATCATCATCACTATCACTCCAAGAGAATTCATAAACGTCGGGCCGAATTCGCTTAACACCCTGTAAAACCGAAGGTGGGACTA
The DNA here is from genome assembly GCA_023525975.1 of Smallanthus sonchifolius. Taxonomy (NCBI): domain Eukaryota; kingdom Viridiplantae; phylum Streptophyta; class Magnoliopsida; order Asterales; family Asteraceae; genus Smallanthus; species Smallanthus sonchifolius. Next base: position 58,460,314 of record CM042028.1, read on the forward strand.
AGAAGTCCATTTTAGTCCTCGGTTCTATCTGCGATTGCTGCAAAATATCATCCTCACACTCTACTAATGACCCACCAGGCTGAGACTCACTAACATCCTCCGTCTCGAATAAACCTGCTAATGCCTCTTCTAAACACTCGTCTTCAGCTTGGGTTTGAGGGACATCCATCAACTCTTCTACTTCAAGATCCCTTTCATCGTCACTCCAAAAGTCATCATCAATATTCCATGGTGTAGGACACCAAAATTTTTGCTCGTTGTCTTGCTGAACCGGAGGTGGGACTTTGATGTCCATTATCGTCTCCGGCTCTATCTATGATTCCTGCAAATTATCATCCTCACAAGACAAGTGTAAACAATCATATGGAACTTTGTGATCTTGCATGATATCAGTGTAAAATTCATTAGTAATGCAATCAAGGTCAGAAAACTTACCTGGGGATGGGATTTGTGCTGCACCTTCTGTCACTGTTACCTGCACTTCGTCCATTGTTGCCTCCAGAATCACTTCTCCTACTATAGTTTCTGTTCCGATGACATTCCCTTCACGATCATAAATCACACGCTCCAGATTCTTCGGCCGATGTGATCCAATGCGAGCGATTATTGCATGGATTTCTTCCTCATACTTCTCATTTGCCTCTTTGCACCATGCATTCAACTCCTCTTGAGTTCTGTATTCCTTATATAGCTGTACCTGCGGATAAACATGATCATAGTAGTCTGCAGAATATCCCGATGAATATGGGCAATGACGAGTAAAATGGGGTCCTCCACAGATCTCACACATAATGACAAAAGTAATTAGACAGACTCAAGATACAAGCTAAACACACTAAAAACAAAGACTCACCAAAGGACACACAAACTAGCCTCAACAAAATAGAAAAGACTCAAAACACAAAAAGACCAATTAATCAGATAAGTTCAATCAAAGTTAGATACGCTATCGCCTAAGTGTCCCCGGCAACGGCGCCAAAAACTTGATGTGTTCTGGACGGTCTATAAAATCTAACTATAAAACCTAACCTAGACACTCTAGATTTAAATTTATAAATCCAGACTCAACCTAATACTAGACCACACAACCGGCAAGTGTACCGACCAATGTAGCAAAGTCAAATGAAGTTCGGATATCGAACCCACAAGACACTAGCGACAACTCTATATATACTCTGACTCAACTAACTAAACTGAATTATATTGGGGGGATTTGTGTTGATTATAACTAATGGAATCCTAACTATCGACACCCAAATAGAAAGCAAGAAACTTTAGACAACTCACAAGTGGGGAAAGCACTACCTAGACTCTGAATCCTATGTATGTACCTTGGAAATCTCTAGGATATGGAAACTATGATGGAACCGGGCTCTTAGAATTCGACACACTTAGACAACCTAGTGGATCCCGGATCATTCTCCAGGTGTGACCTAATAGGAAACCTAAGGGACGTGTGAAACTCACCAGTTAGTTGGATCACCTCTCAGCTATCTCCAACAACACTAAAGTACTCGCTAGACAGATTACCTCTCAGTCTCACTATCTCAATACACCTTTCAGTGCAAGGAGTAACTTGAATTCACTTGACTAGACATGGAATAAAAATGAATGCTAAGAAACCCTAGGAACACTCCTTTCAGAGCAGTTGACCTAAAAAAACCTAACACCACAGATTACCCGACAACTTCTCACCTCTCAGCTATTGAAGCAGGCAGAATACTCAATCCTAATAAACTCTCAATCGTTGTTCCTATGGATACGATGTTAATCAACCATAAATAAATCACATGCACACAGCTAGCGACCTAATATGCAACCATACATGAAATACATTCACAAAGTAGCATATGGAACATTCAACAGATTATCAATCAAGATCAAATATGCATAAACATCTCATCAAACAAAACCAAGTTCTTTACTTTAACGTTAACCCATCAACAAATAACCGAAATCCGAAATCAAACCAATTAACAAAACATAATCATCAAAATCTAGGTAGCTATGAAAGTCTAACCAATCATCATGTTCAAAAGCATCAAAACAGAAGAATCAAACACATAAATCATGGTATCAATTCTGGAAAAATAGAACAAAGAAAGATAACGTAAACAGGAAAACGAAAATGACCAGATCTATGATCTCCAACTTCAATCACCCCTTCCAATTGATCCTAGAAGCTTTCTCCCCCTTGGAATCACCAAAAAGCTTCACCCTTTGCGTCTGGAATCGAATAATGAACCTTAGAATCGAACCAAATCTTTTATACCTAGAAAATAGGCAAAAACCGCGATTCAGGGGTCTCTCGCATACCGCGAGCACTAGTAGCCAAGTCTCTCGCATACCGCGAGAGACAAGATAGTCGGGCTTGGTTTTCACTCCCCTCGCGTACCGCGAAGGGGAAGAACCTAATTTCTCGCGTACCGCGAGGAGTACATATTGACAGAAAGTTTTATCCTTTTTCTCGTTCGCTCGTGCCTTCGCATATCTTGATCGTTTAAGCTCCAAACTCACCCAATCACCTACAAAACAAGACACAACTCAGTACTAAACATAAATGACTCAATACGACTCTAAAACTATACAAAAACGACATGAAATATAACAGAAATGCATGTGTGCTTTGCAACACATCAGACAGAAAGGGATTTCAGACGGAACATTTCGAACGTAAAGGCCAAGTAATAGAAAATAGTTCTAACATGGAAGCTTTCGATAGAAATAGTTTTCGGTCGAAAAAGATTTCGATCGAAAGAGATTGCGATCAAACAAGATTTCGGACAGACAATTTTCGAATAAAACATATAGGTTACCTTATACCACTCATGACCCTTGACAGATCTGTTAACACCCACCTAACTCGGAGCTCCTAAGAATCCATCGGGAGCTACTCGTCATGTGAGTTCTATGTGCCCCCTTATGTTATACGCAAATCATTTAAAATGTTTTGGGGCTTAAGTGTATACACTAAATGAATAAATATTATGAATATCAATGTGATCATACGTGATATATATATATGAAAATGAATGATGAACAAAGAATGAAACGTACGCTTACAAAGAATGAATGAAAGAATGGCATAACGTTACAGACACTTTGATGATAACGGCTACTTCGGTAGACGGACGACCACGTGACTATTTTGCAACCGGGACATATACGTTCCTTCATCAGCAAGGACGTATGAAAGGCACTAATGGACGGTCGAAGCAATTTCCTTATAATAAATAGAACGGTTGCATAAATAATAGTTCATGTGGGTAACGGATGCCTTCGAGTAGATGAGCGAATTACGGACTACGACGGGAGGACGGTATGACGGACGGCCGAAGGTTTGCCGGACGGTTTTAAGCTATTGACGGACGGTTTCCAGAGCCGGACGGTGAAGTAAATGAGCTACGACGGTAGTTTGAGAACATTTGTCTTTGTGACTTACGTAAGACGGGTTGATCACGCCTATGTGTATGACCAATGAATGATTAATGAAAGTAAAGGTGAATACATATTTAATGTACTCGCATATGAACGATAAAGGAAAGCAAAGAATGTGTTAATGTGTATTTATGTATGTATTTATATATATACTTATAAAAGAAAGGATACATTTCAGGTAACAGAAAGAAGGGTCGTGCGATGGCATGAAGGCTACCCCGCTACAAGACTGACATCCCGTTTAATTACTTACGTGTTAAAACAATGTTTATGTTCAATGTTAAGACTTCCGCTGCTATGTTATGTATTTGAATAATTTTTGCTTCCGCAACTCTTGAATGTTTCTAATTTAAATTCAGTATCGATGACTATGATTATGAGTAAATCCAACGAGTGAGGTCACCCGGGAAAGGGGCCTTACAATATTATAACTAAATTGGCTAAATACTATATTTTTTATAAAACTAATAGGATTTTAACGCAAACAATTATGTATAAAGTGTATCGCGTCTCTTAAAACTTAAATAGTTGTATGCATGCATATATATATACATGTATGTGTATGTCTATGTATGTGTGTGTAAATATATATATATATACATATAATCGGTTCGGTTCGGTTAATGAGTGCATTTTATCAAGTTGGACAAGTATGAACGCAACTTCACAAACAAATTAAATATGTTGGTGAGTGTGTGGAAAAAGAGGAAACCTAGCCAATTCGGTGTTTCTAAATCCCCACCAACTCGTATTAACATGAGTGGATTGTCAGACGTCTTTTGAAGAGCCCTGAGACGACCGGTCCGGAAATTTAGGAATATGAGTTGATCAAAGTCACACATGTTGTAAGTGCTGGTATTGAAGGCACGAATAGTGTGGTTTCCATTTACTCTTGCACTAAGGGTAAATGTCCCAAGTTGTGGAGACGCTTTGATTACACTGGGCACACTAAAACTTACCTCAAGCGCTACTTTGCTTCAAGAGAAGAGACAAGGTATGGTTTTTATGAACTTTTACCGACATTGTTTGTAGGTCGGTATTTTTTTGGTGGGGGCGCTGGGAATCCATAATGTTGTTGGCTATATAAAGGTAATTAGTGAATGTAGCAGCAGAATGAATATTGTCAGTGCTGCCATGAATTGTACTTTGTTCTAAAAAAAAACCAAAATACCAGTATCAAAAAGATTTACAAAAGCAATATATAACAACAAAAGATCAAATATATGCAAACCCTGAACAAATAAAAAGAAAATGGACAATATTCACGTTAAATTATAAAAAGTAATAGCAATTTTTTTACAACAACCACCGAACATCACGACCACCAAAAACCACCCCCACCCATAGTCGTCGCCGATCCAGCTTTTTTTCCGGTGGTGAGGGATGAAGAGGAAGAACGGCTAGGGTGAATGGTGTACTTACTGTGTTGGTGAAGAAGTGGCTGGAAGTTTGGGGAATGGGGTGCATGGTATGTGTGTATATATAGCGGCTTTGGGCCACAATTTTCTAAGGGCCATTTTTCTAGATTATATATATATTAATTGGGCCTAGAGTTTCTTAATTTTATTTCTAATCGATATTCAAGCATTCAATTTTATGAGAGGACTTCTCATTTCTCACCACAATAACAAAGTTAATTGTATCTACATTATTAGCATATGAAGCATTTTTCCCTTATGGTTAAGAGAAAATCCTAAACACAGTCCTTAGTTTTTTGGTGATAAAAAACTTTGCAAAGATGATCTTGATTTTTGGACTCATTGCTACGGATCTATTCTTAAAAGACAAAAAATGGTCATAAGTAATTTGTTAGTGGACTTTGAAAACGGATCGGTATCGGTTAATTCGGATTCAGTTAGTCGGTTATTGGTAGTCACTCGGTTCGGTTAGGTTCGGTTTAATCGCTAAAACAAAACTTTTGACATAAGCTAAAAAAGTTTGAACTTTTGTTAAGAATTTGATTAGAAATCAAATGCAAATGCATATTATAACTAAATTGGCTAAATACTATATTTCTTTATAAAATTAATAGGATTCTAACGCAAACAGTTATGTATAAAGAGTATCGCGTCTTTTAAAATTTAAATAGTTATATGTATGTATATATATATGTATGTGTATGTATGTGTGTGTGTAAATATACATATATATACACACACATATAATCGGTTCGGTTCGGTTAATGAGTGCATTTTATCAAGTTGGACAAGTATGAACGCAACTTCACAAATAAAATAAATATGTTGGTGAGTGTGTGGAAAAAGAGGAAACCTAGCCAATTCGGTGTGCATTTCAAAATCCCCACCAACTCATATCAACATGAGTGGATTGTTAGACGTCTTTTGAAGAGCCCTGAGACGACCGGTTTGGAAGTTTAGGAATATGAGTTGATCAAAGTCATTGATGTTGTAAGTGATGGTATTGAAGGCACGAATAGTGTGGTTTCCATTAACTCTTGCGCTAAGGGTAAACGTCCCAAGTTGTGGAGACGCTTTGATTACACTGGGCACACTAAAACTTACCTCAAGCGCTACTTTGCTTCAAGAGACAAGGTATGGTTTTTATTAACATTTACCGACATTGTTTGTAGGTCGGTATTTTTTAGGTGGGGGCGCTAGGAATCCAGAATGTTGGTGGCTATATAAACGTAGGTAATTAGCGAAAGTAACAGCAGAATGAATATTGTCAGTGCTATCAGCAATTGTACTTTGGTACTGCGCTTCATTTCATTTTTCTAGATTTTATATATATTAATTTGGGCATAGAGTTTCCTAATTTTGTTTCTAACCACAATAACAAAAGTTAAATGTTTCTACATTATTAGCATATGAAGCATTTTTCCCTTATGGTCAAGAGAAAATTCTAATCACAGTCCTTAATTTTCGGTGGTAAAAGACTTTGCAAAGATGATCTTGATTTTTGGACTCATTGCTACGGATCTATTCTTAAAAGACAAAAAAATGGTCATACGTAATTTGTTAATGGACTTTGAAAACGGATCGGTATCGGTTAATTCGGTTTCGGTTAGTCGATTATTGGTAGTCACTCGGTTCGGTTAACCGCTAAAACAAAACTTTTGACATAAGCTAAAAAAGTTTGAACTTTTGTTAAGAATTTGACTAGAAATCAAACGCAAATGCATATTATAACTAAATTGGCTAAATACTATATTTTTTTTATAAAATTAATAGGATTCTAACGCAACAAATTATGAATAAAGTGTATCGTGTGTCTTAAAATTTAAATAGTTATATGTATGTATGTATATATATATATATATAGGGGACGGTTCCACTAAGAAGTGGTTTTTCGCTAAGAAATCCTAAGAAGTGGGTCAAACGAACTCCGATTGAGCTCATTCCAACGGCGTTGGAACCGTCTCATCGAACACTAACCCGGACCCAAAAACCTAAACCCCCCTCCACCCGCACCCCCAAAAACCTAACCCCCCCCCCTCCAACCCTACCCCGAAAAGCCTAAAACCACCACCCCCACCCCCCAAAAACCTAAACCCCCCCTCCACCCCACCCCCCAAAAACCTAAACCCCCCCCCCCCTCATCCACCCACAAAAACCTAAACCCCCCCCCCCCCCCACCCCCACCAAAAAAAAAAAACCTAAACCATAAAATCTAAACCCTAAAAGCTAAACCCTAAGGCTAAACCATAAGGATAAAACCCTAAAATTCAAATGTAAAATCTAAACCTTAAAAGCTAAACCCTAAAAGCTAAGATGGTTGAGTTCGACGAGACGGTTCCAACGCCGCTGAAATTAGCTCAATCGAAGTTAGTTTGATATCGTTTCTTAAGGTTTTTATCATTTTTTAGATTTTTTAGCGAAAAACTACTTATTATTTGATACTCCCCCTATACACACACAGTGTGTGTGTGAAAACTCATCTTAGTTGGATAAACCTTAAAAATTCTTTAGTAGTCATTGATTAAAAAGATGGAAGATTAGGATGAAAAGTTGACTTAATAGATTTTATTTTCAATTATTTTAATGTTACATAGTATAAAAAGGGTAACAAGGTAAATTTACAAAATTCAAATTTATACTCTTGAAGAAACCAAGCATTAACACAAACTTACCTTTCAATTTACGAATGAAAAAACCCTTGATTTCCAAAAAAAAACTCTCAACTTCTCTCATACAATTTCATCTTCATTTCTCCACTGAAGAACACGATCGGACGTAATCTTGAAGAAGAAGAACTCTCAACTTCTCTCATACAATTTCATCTTCATTTCTCCACTGAAGAACACGATCGGACGTAATCTTGAAGAAGAAGAACTCTCAACTTCTCTCATACAATTTCATCTTCATTTCTCCACTGAAGAACACGATCGGACGTAATCTTGAAGAAGAAGAAGAAGAAGAAGAAGAAGAAGAAGAAGAAGAAGAAGAAGAAGAAGAAGAAGAAGAAGAAGAAGAAGAAGAAGAAGAAGAAGAAGAAGAAGAAGAAGAAGAAGAAGAAGAAGAAGAAGAAGAAGAAGAAGAAGAAGTTGGGTTTGGGTGGTTTTAGTTATCTTCTACAGTATAATTTCTTACCATTTCAATTTTATATAATATTTAAATGATTTAAATATGTCGTCTTAGTGTTCTTTCTTGTTTCTTATGGTAATCCATTTTGATTCATTACAAACTCATGTGTTTTATTTGAGAAAATATTAGGGATTTCATAATTATTTTAAAATTTACTAAGATAAATATTAATGTCGAATAATTTTACAGGCTACAAAGAAAAATGGAAACTTAGCACAGTGACCATCGGTTCTTTGCCGGCAAGGGTAAAGCAAACTTTATTGTTTGCTGTAAGCGCGCCGCAACGCGTGGGGCACAACTACTAGTTGTATCTTAGTGATAAGTTTACTCTAAAAACATGTTTCAAATGTACATGACTTGTTGTCATCTTCAGGACACGCGTAAATTGCATGTTACACATATGTAACTGGATTGTTATGCATATGTAAATTAATATAAAGTACATATTCCACACGCGTTGGTAATTGATTGACAAAGAAAAGGGTTGATACTGTAATGAACTACTATTTATTTGTATTGTTAAACTGACAATGTTACATATGTAACATAATATATAATGTTTGTATTATGTAACATATCACCATTGTTTATGATGTAATGAACTAGTATTTATTGTGCCATGTTACATATGTGTACTAATCATTTATATATATGTAATCAGTAACTGTTTATTGCTTTAACATTATAATATTTACATTATGTAACTAGCAAAAATGTTACATATGTAGTAAACAAATGTTACATATGTTATTAGGATTGTTACATATGTAATTAGAATTGCTAAATATGTAGATATTAGTGTTACATCTGTAAAAGGTCATATAATAAAACAAGAGTTTTTTTTTTATTTAAAAACGAGGGTTTTTTATATTACATGTGTTGTTACATACAATATGAGAACAATGCTACATAATTTTTAGCCGATATATGTAAAATGTTACCTCTGATGTTATATTTATGTTACATATATCCTTACATACATATGATTATGGTTAGCCTATCGAATGAGTGTATTTAAACATTAATTAAACAAAAATAAAAAACAATACATTAATTAAATTCTTCATAATCACTAAGCTCATCCTCCCAATGGTTATGGTTAGCCCATCGAATTAGTGTATTTAAAGATTCTTTGGAATCATCCGAGTTCTCAGCTTTATCGGTGCGTTCCCAATAATTGGGGATGACAGACATTTGAGGTGCAACAATCGAAGATTTTGGAGTAAGTGCTTGGTTAAAATCATAATTTAAAAACCCATATCCTAGATAAAGATACTAACTAATAATTGATCTTATTCCTTGATCGTGTTACATTAGTAACTGTTTATTGCTTGAACGTGAGATTATTTACATTATGTACGTGGCGAAAAATGTTACATATGTAGGAATATTAAGTATGTAGCTAGCAAATATTACATATGTAATTAACAAAAATGTAACATAGGTAAAAATCGCATTAAATCTTTAGTTTCCTCATAAAACCTAGAGTACCAAAAATTAAAACACATAAAATTAAAATGAACAAAAAAAAAATATTAATAAAAGTTTAACTATTTCATTAAAATTAACAACACAAAACTATTAGAATAAAAAAACAATGAAAATTAAAATGAACAAAACATAACTATTAATAAGAGTTTTATTCTTCCACTAATAATTAAATTTAAAAATCAATAAACTTCCAACACAAAACTGAGCTGTTAACCATTTGATTTCAATTATAAATGTCAAAATAACTTTAAATATAAAATGGCAGCTATATTGAAAATATATTGTACAAAAATTAATACCATAGATGAATCATGACAACTCACTAGTGCAACTCAGATTACTTTCGCCTATCTTCTGTTGTCGAAGATTACAACTCAGTTATGCTATTTACGAAGCTTCTGCTTCATAGATGAGAATTCGCCTCGTGTTACATATGTAACTTTTGCTCGTTACATGTGTAACCAACATTGTGCTGTAGACAACACCCCAAACTGAATTTTGAACAGCTTACCTTCCTCGCATGATTTCTGAACAGCTTACAAGATCTACTAAACAACTTCAAAACGTCTCCACATGAATTATGAAGATCAAAATCGAAAGGGTGAAAAAAAAAAGAATGCATGGAAGATAAATCACCATGAAAACCCAACAAAGAAGTTACAAACGCTTACCATTACAATCGAATCTCCGGCCGACCACAACTTCTCCAAATCGCCACTTGACCGTCTCATCCTGGAACACCCAGATTTGGGGAAGTACCAACACAACAACAATATTTACAAACGAGTCGATTTCGAGCGAAAAATTGTGAATGTAAACATTTAAGAGAGAGAAACATGGGAGAGGAAAAACATAGATCTTGAAAAACCTCCAATCGACTCTCATCCGGGCATGGCGGCGACAGCGGCTACGACAAACGACCCATCACTCCTAACCTTTCGGTGGTCGTTATTCCGATTGCAGGGATACAACAAGTAGAGTTGCGGAACTCTGTTTTTATAAAGATTTTAGATCTGAAAATTTTAGAGAGAAAAACATGGGAGAGGATCTTGAACATTCGGTCGTCATTTGTGTGGATTTCGAAAATCAAATGTTAGGAAAAAATGAATTAATCCAGAAACAATGATGCAACAAAAAATTAAAACAGGCAGGAAAAATTTAAAATTATGAAAAAGAAAATAAGAATGATATAATTTAATAAAATGAATGAATAGAGAGAAGGGAGAGAGAGTGAGAACTCGTGAGAAATAGAAAATTAAGTGTGAGTATGGAAGATAAGATTGATGGGATGTAGTATGGAGAAGAGGAAAAATGTTAAATAAAAAATAATCTTGGAAATACAAGTACAAAATTGTCATATTAGTGTGTAAGAACAAGATGTTAGATTACGAAAATATCCTTATGGGTTAAAATGATAAAAAGACAAAAATGAGTATGTGGCAACATGTGGATCACAAAATGGGTTTTCATAGTTTTATTAACCTATGTAAGTTTTCAATGTATATATTCCCTATATATATATATATATATATATATGTGTGTGTGTGTGTGTGTGCGTGTTTGTGTGTGTGTGTGTGTATGTGTATGTGTATGTGTATGTATGTGTGTGTAAATATATATATATACACATATAATCATTTCGGTTCGGTTAATAAGTGCATTTTATCAAGTTGGAGAAGTCTGAATGCAACTTCACAAAAAAATAAATATGTTGGTGACTGTGTGGAAAATGAGGAAACCTAGCCAATTCGGTGTGCATTTCAAAATCCCTACCAACTCGTATCAACATGAGTGGCTTGTCAGACGTCTTTGAAAGAGCCCAGGCGACCGGTCTGGAAGTTTTGGAATTAAAGTTGATCAAAGTCAGAGATGTTGTAAGTGCCGGTAGCAAAGGCTCAAATAGTGTGGTTTCCATTTACTCTTGCGCTAAGGGTAAATGTCCCAAGTTGTGGAGATGCTTTGATTACACTGGTCACATTAAAACTTACCTTAAGCGCTACTTTGCTTCAAGAGACAAGGTATGGTTTTTATTAACATTTACTCAGTATTTTTTAGGTGGGGGCGCTGGGAATTCAGAATGTTGGTGGCTATATAAATGTAGGTAATCTGCGAAAGTAACATCAGAATGAATATTGTCAGTGCTACCGGCAATTGTTCTTTGGTACAGCGCTTTATTTCATTTTTCTAGATTTTATATATATTACTTTGGGCCGAGAGTTTCCTAATTTTATTTCTAACCACAATAACAAAAGTTAATTGTTTCTACATTAGACTGATGGTTGTGGGGCTTTATTGAGAGTAGATTCATCATCTAATATCACGTCATGTGGCGCTGACTGGATGCTGACTAAGCAGTGGATAAAGCCCCTGCTGAAGCACTTGAGGGTGTTGTGGTGCAGGTAAATTAATTTTTTGTTTAATTATTTATTCAATTCAAATTTAAAAACTAATAATTAATTAAAAATAATAATAAAAGATAAAATAATTAATTAAAAACATTCAACATCCTAAAAAAAAAAGAAATACATAGAAAATAAAATACTAAATTATTCCATAGGGTTTTAATTTTGATTGTAGACAAGCCGGTTAAACGCCTCATCATCCAAATATTCCAAACCTTGAAAATTCTCCATATTCTCCACATACTCATTCCAATTTCTCGACATTTTTGGTTGATGATTTGTAGTAATGTAGAGAATAGTTTATAAAATTGAGAGAGAATAGGAAGTTTATAAAGATTTTGAGAGATAAATGAGTGAAGAGGAGTTAATTTATATAAATAGAAATTTTTTTTTTTTTTTTTAACCCAACAGCTCTCCCCCAACGGTCCTCCCCCAACGGCGCTCGCTAGCCCCACCATGCCCACCGCTCGCGCCCCCCCCATCGCCTGACCATGTTGTGGTGTGCGCGGCCAAGGTGGCTCGCGCCCACCCCCTTGCGCCCCTAACCACGCCCCACAACCATCAGTCTTATTAACATTTGAAGCATTTTTCCCTTATGGTCAAGAGAAAATCCTAATCACAGTCCTTAATTTTTTCAGTGGTAAAAGACTTTGCAAACATGATCATGATTTTTGGACTCATTGCTACAGATCTATTCTTAAAAAACAAAAAAATGGTCATAAGTAATTTGTTAATGGACTTTGAAAACGGATCGGTATCAGTTAATTCGGTTTCGGTTAGTCGGTTATTGGTAGTCACTCGGTTCGGTTAACCGCTAAAACAAAACTTTTGACATAAACTAAAAAAGTTTGAACTTTTGTTAAGAATTTGACTAGAAATCAAACGCAAATGCATATTATAACTAAATTGGCTAAATAATATATTTTTTTATAAAATTAATAGGATTCTAACACAAACAATTATGCATAAAGTGTATCACGTCTCTTAAAAATTAAATAGTTATATGTATGTGTGTGTATATATATATATGTATGTGTATGTGTATGTGTATGTGTATGTGTATGTGTATGTGTATGTGTATGTATGTGTGTGTGTAAATATATATATATATATATATATATATATATATATATAGGGTTGTTTATTGTCATAACCCATTAACCCCATCACATGGCTTGATAACCTTCTAGAAGATCTGATCTAAAGGCTAAAAAGATTTCATTAACATAAGACGGTGTTACATCGACGGCGTACTTTGATTCACTACTTACATCGACGTTACATCAAACAAATAAACACTAAGAAGATTTCCCCCAATTCAAATACCAGCATGCAGTTACGTTAATATTAACATTCTATTTTGTAAGACTTAGTTACACCAGTGTAAAAGATCAACTATTATCAGTGATAAAAAAATCAAATACCATGGTGACACCGTGGTAATTTACGATTACACCATGGTAACACCGTGGTAATTTATGAGCACACAATAGTAACACCGTGGTAATGAAGCATAAAGGATGTTTGGCTTATATTTTATATAATACGAATAATGAGTTCCTAATGTGTTCAGAACCGAAACCCATAAAGCTTATGAAGTGTTTTGGGTAAAAATTATATAAACTAACTTTGTAACCAATTTCGTAAGTGAGGTAGTGTGCTTGTAAAATCAATGTGAAACAATACAAAAACGTAAAGAGTGACACAGTTGTTTACGAGGAAAGCCCTTGATCTTTAGGGATCGCCGGCATAAAACCTCGGGAGGTGACAATCGACACCTGCCTCGTTTCTTGAATAAATGGTAAAGAATTACAAATGTTGAGCAGTAAATGATCGAACTATGAGTGTTACAAAGGTGATTATGAGTCTAGAAAGCTAAGTGCGTGGTGAAGATGTGTTTCTAATCGATCAATACTGCTGAATTTATACAGGGATAATGCTAACTAACTATCCGAGAATCCTGGGATAGACTAATTCTTCAAATATGACCGCTAAAGGCCAATCCACGCGTCTTCTACACGTTCTCTTTGACTTTAAGACCTATTCTTCAAGGATGAACTTGACTTCGCACGTTTTACCTGTGTATTAATCAAGATAGAAGAAAGATACAACGGTTATATATTGAGGATACCGAAATCTGTCAGGATACCGAAGTAAGTTGAAGATCCAGGATCCTTAGCTGTAAAATGACCCCTAACAATTGTCCCCAAATTATTATAGCTGTCAACGACATCTGTAAAAATTTTGAAATTCAAATAAATAATAAATGACGATAGGGTTACGATAAGATTTTTACAACTGCCGAGGCGATTTTACCGTTGCAGCTTGTAGGTTATAATCATTATTACCCTCTTCTTCTCCATTCTCATCTTCTTTAAAGCCGAAGCAGGTAAATAATCCTTACTGTGTTTTCTAATTTTCTCCCTTCCTTCTAATCCTTTGCAACCATGGGCAAGAAAATGACCAGGTCAGCTTCTTCCATTATTGCTGAAACAATAGAAGATTTCACAGAGCAGGGAATCCTCGATCATTCTGATCCTGAACTTTGCTCTTTTACTGATCAAGATATAAAACTCTTGAAGTCAAACAATGTTCTTCCTCAAAAAACCATTTTTAGGTCTTTCGATTCTCGAACAAAAGCCGATTTGATTTCCAAAACTTGGGTCTGATTCCATAGCTATCCTTTTACTCTAGGTTTGTCATATCCCTTTCCTCCACTCATCACTGATTTTTTCAAGCTTACCGGCCTTTGATATTCCCAAATCATGCCGATGGTTTGGAGGATTTTAGCAACTCTGGAAAGGTTGAATCGTTCTCATTCTTTGACTATTGGTGTCCCTAAGCTAGCTTTCGTTTATAACTTAAGAACCCACGGTTCATCTCGTTTCGTCCTTCAGCTTAAATCCGGGCGGACTCATCTAATCCCAAAAGCTACCCAGAATGATACCGAATGGAAGGGAAAATTTTTCTTTGTAAGGAGAGATTCAATTCCTGATGGGAATCTTTTGCCACTTGACTGGGTTAAGAAGGGTAGGAAGTAATTAGGATCCCTGCAATTTATAATATCTCTAACCTGATGCTAATGATTTTGCTTTATCCTTGTACAGCTCCAAAGTTTGCTGACTTAGTTCCTGCAAGAAGTGACACAGAAAAGAGAATTGAAGCCTTGTTAGAAATACCTATTACGGAGAGGTCCTTTCGTGTCGAGTCCACCATTAGTGAAGCTAGCTTTAACACTCAGTATTCTGAATCTGAGATGTCTTCAGGTACAGAACAATTAGTATTTGTGTTACCAAATGTTATGATTCTGAATTGCTTTATCTTTGTATAGGAATCCCCAAGTCGAGTTCCCAGTTTGTTTTGTCTGATCTTGACAGCCTTTTGTCCGGGGCTGTTGTTGTCAAGAAGGAAGGTTCCACACCTGCCACCACCAAGTCTCGTATCCCGGCCCTACGGTCTAAGGCTTCTGGAAGCAAAAAGAGGAAGACAACGGATGTGATGGATCTGGAATTCTTTAAGGGTATGGATTCTGCTGAAACTACCAAGAAGCTGCAAGGCTTGATGAACCTGGTAAGTAACTTTTTGGTATCCCTAAGTTAATGTCAGGATCCCTAAATTACTCATGTATTAGAATCTTGCAGAGTCTTGAGAAGCTGAACGCCAACTTGGCTGCGGCAGAGAAGAACGCTGAAGAAGCTTTGGAGAAGGTTGAGAATCTGAAGAAAATTGCTGCCAACAAGTCTAAGTACTTGGAGAAAGAGATCCAAACTTTGAAGGAAAAACTGCAGGAGGATCTGGCTCAGTCCGAGCAGAAGTTGCAGGAGACTGTGGATAATGCCAAGAGGTCGGCTATTCTTCAATCCAGGATCCAGATGGCTGAGCAAGCTGCTACTGAAGGTTTTGATCCTGTAGCCTGGGATCTTCAGGGATGGCGTTCTTCTTTGGCTAAGCTTGGAGGTGAAGCAGTGGAGACTAGCAAGGTTGTTGAGGATGTTGGAGCTGGTGATGGTGAAAAGCAAGCTAACCAGGGCAATGAGGGTAATGATGCCTAGGCCTGAGCCCTGGTATCTGTGGTTTTTCTACTTGATTGATCTTGATGGTACCTGTTAAAAACAAGTTTTCTTTTGTGTTTGGGGATCTCTGCATGGGATAGACAATTTGCTAACTTGTGAACCGGGTGGATGGGTCTAGGTTTTGGATGAAGCCCGGATCACTTTATTTTCCTGCACTTTAAATATTAGTAGATGGTTTGCGACTATTTGCCATGATTGTTATGTGTTTGGTTTGCTTAAACATGTTTTAGAAAATTAGGATCTCTATGTGGTAAAACCTTGAGATACTTAGAAAAATAGGTTTAGATATATTTTCAAGATATCGGATCATTAATAATTATTCATAAATAACCTCTCAGGTTTTTATCAAACTTTAACTTAAGAAAATATAGTTTGTTTTTGACAAATATTACGCAAGAATACCAAACATATCATGACTTAGTCATTCAAATCTTGAATCTTCTATAAATGAAAATTAATAAGTAATACATACCTTTGTCGAGAACTAAATTACGTAGACACACATATCATATTATGATGTTGAGTTTGAAATATAGCAACCGTTAGTTCTCCCCTATGTATAGTCATCGAATACGTCGTAGGCTTAGTAAGTACACTTCGGGATGCTCATTAGTTTTTAACTTGTTTAAGGATCCTGAGTCAGCATATTGATGCTAAGTTTTTGAGTTAACACATAAGTGTTACATATTTAAAATCGTGGGCCAAGCCAGAAAACGTGGGCTAAGCCAATAACGTGGGCCAAGCCAGTATTGAGTTAGCATGAAAATGCTAAAAACCTTAGTTTAACACGTAAGTTTTAAATACTCGGGAGAAACTTGAGAAATAACACGTCTGTTATATTCGTAGCACCCAATATATAGCCAACAGTGATGAAATTATCAGCCACTATTACATGGATTGGTCGCACCACCTTGAACTATAATCGGATATCGTGCGCTCCTGGCGGGGTGTAGAAACCCAATCTACTTAGAAAGGCGAAAGACGGTTAAACCTTTGAGGTATTCAGGATACCTAAACTTAGGAGAGATGGCCAATCTCTTTCTTCTGTCGGGATCCCTGGAGATATTTCCTGCAAAACAGGAAATCTTGGTGAAGGTGGGTGTTATCCGACGCTCAAGTCGGTACTTTGATCAAGGGTAATAAGTATAAAAATAGTCAGGGATAGAAGACATACCGGTCTTAGTTAGAATTTAAGTTTTAACTTACATAAATTAGGTTTTGAGATGGATAGCATTCCAGGATCTTGGCAGGATATCTCCTTCCATAGTAGCTAACCAATAAGCACCCTTGCCTGCTTCTGAGCAATCAAGTATGGGCCTTCCACTATGGTGCAAGCTTTCCATCATTGGGATTGGTAGTATTTTAAAACGCCTTTCTCAATACAAGATCACCCACCTGGAATCTTCTAATCCTTATGTTTTTGTTGTAAGATTTTGCTATACTTTGCTGATAGGCTGCAATGCGAACCTTGGCAAGATCCCTGAGCTCATCCACAGTGTCGAGATCCTGGGCAAGAGCTTCGTTGTTGGTCTTTGGAGATTGGAGATTGGTTCTGGCAGTAGGGATGACCATTTCTGTAGGGATCATGGCTTCAGTACCAAATACCAATGAGAATGGGGTTTTCCCTGTTGCGTTCTTCATGGTTGTCCTGTCTGCCCAAAGTACAAACGGTAGCTCTTCATCCCATCTTCCTTTCTTTGCCCCCAATCTCTTCTTGAGGTTGTTAACGATGATCTTATTGCTTGATTCTGCTTGTCCATTGGCTTGAGGATGTACTGGGGTAGAAGTTATCATTTTGATTCCCCAACTAGCACAGAAGTCAGTTGTTCTCTTGCCAATGAACTGAGATCCATTATCACATACTATCTCCGCCGGGATCCCAAATCTCGTCAGGATATGGCGCTTGATGAAGGAGATGACTTCTTTCTCTCTGACTTGGATAAATGCCTCAGCTTCGATCCATTTAGAGAAGTAATCCATCATTGCTAGCATAAAGACCTTTCCTCCTGGTGCTTTGGGAAGTTTGCCAACGATATCCATTCCCCACCTCATGAATGTCCACGGAGAGACGATTGGATATAAAGGTTCGGCCGGTTGATGGAGTATGTTGCTGTGTCTCTGGCAAGCGTCACATTTTTTAGAGTAAGTCACAGCATCTTTCCTCATGGTAGGCCAGTAATATCATGTTCTCAGGATCCTTGAAAATAACGCTCTGCCCCCGGTGTGATTACCACAATCTCCTTCGTGAAGTTCTTTCAGGACTTCACGTGCTTCAGGATCCTCCAATCATCTTAAGTATGGACCTGCAATTGATTTTCTATACAAAATATTCTCAAAACTTATAAAATGAGACATCCTCATGCGAAAAGCCTTGTGGTTCTTTTCATCACTTGGGATTTCACCATCCTGTAAGTATTTATTAATAGGTGAAATCCAGGATCTTGGAATAGGTTCAAGATCCCGAATGTCTGTTTCTTCTTCAGCATTGGATACTTCATTTGCCTTCTCGATTGCTGGGCTCAGAATGTGTATGATAGGTATTTTGGTACCTTCTGGTATTCTAAGAGCTGAAGCAAGGTTTGCTAAGGCATCAGCCTCAGTATTGTCTTCTCTTGGCACCTGTGTTATGTTAAAAGTTTTGAATTCCATGGATAGTGGCTTAACTATTGTGAGATACTTGGCTAGCTTCTCACCTTTTACTGCATATAAACCATTGAAATTGTTAGCAATTAACAATGAGTCTCCATATACCTGAAGATACCTGATCTTGATATCCCGAGCTAGTTGTAATCCTGCTATCAACGCCTCATATTTTGCTTCGTTATTCGTAGCCTGGAACTCACAGCTTATGGATTGGGGTATTATGTCCCCTAGTGGCGATTTTAGTATGACTCCCAGACCTGTTCCTCTTACATTTGATGCACCATCAGTGAATAAGGTCCACTCATTCTTCGACTCTTCTAGTTGTTGGACTTCAAGGTCTGCTTCGTGTTGAATGTCATTGCTGAAATCAGCCACAAAGTCCGCAAGTGCCTGGGACTTTATTGCTATTCTAGGTTCGTATATGAGGTCATAGGCGCTGAGCTTGACTAACCATTTAGCCATCCTTCCTGACATCTATGGCTTTATTAAGACACACTTAATAGGGTAGTTAGTCTTAACATGAATAGCATGAGTTTCAAAATAATGTCTAAGTTTAGTGGATGCCATTATTAAAGCTAATATTAATTTTTCTAAATGAGAGTACCTTGTTTCTGCCGGTAGCAAACTTTTACTTACATAGTATACCGTATGTTGTTGTCCCTCATGATCCTTGACTAATACAACACTTATGGTGCTTCGGGATACTTCCAAGTATAGGGATAATGGTTCACCGTCTTCTGGTTTCATCAGTAGAGGAGCTGATGACAAGTATTCCTTCAATGATTGGAGTGCTTGTTCATGCTTCTCTTCCCATTCGAATATATTGTTCTTCTTCAGGATGTCGTAGAATTCCTTGCACTTTTCTAAGGATCTTGATATAAATCTGTTGGGTGCTGCTACTCTGTCGATCAGTCTCTGGACATCCTTAGTATTTGCTGGGGATTTCAGATTGATGATTGCTTTGATTTGCTCTGGACTGGCTTCTATCCCTCTCTTGGTTACCATGTAGCCCAGGAACTTTCTTGCCCCCACTCCGAAGTGACATTTCGAAGGGTTCAGCTTCATGTTGTACTGGTCTAGGATATCAAATGCTTCTCTAAGGTCCCTGAGATGATCCTCAGCTCTCTTTGATTTTACCACCATGTCGTCTATGTAGACCTCCATGGTATCCCCTAGTTTCACTTTGAACATCATGTTCACCAGCCTTTGGTATGTAGCACCTGCATTTTTCAAACCAAAAGGCATAGCAATATAACAATAAATACCTGCAGGAGTCATGAACACAGTATCCTCCTGGTCTGAGGGTTCCATCTGAATTTGTTGGAATCCTGATGAAGCATCCATGAAAGTCAGCATTTCGTGGCCTGTTGTGGCGTCGACCATAGAGTCAATGTGTGGTAGTGGGAAGGGATATTTAGGACACGCTTTGTTGAGGTCCGTGTAGTCTACACAAACTCTCCACTTCCCGTTCTTCTTCTGGACTACCACCACGTTGGCTAGCCACCTTGGGAATTTTACCTCCCTTATCATTCCAGATTTGAGGAGCTTTTCCACCTCTTCTTGGATGATCATGTTTCTTTCAGGAGCAAACTTCCTTCGCTTTTGATGTATTGGCCTGAAAATTTTGTCAATTCCAAGTCTATGGGTTATGATATTTTTGGATATACCTGTCATGTCTTCGTGCTTCCATGCGAAGGTTGCTTTTCTGCTCTTCAAGAATTTCAGGATATCTTTTTCAATATCCTCAGGGATGTTGTTTCCTACAAGGATCTTTACATCTAGGTTTTTAGCATCCAGGGATATCTCTTTAACATCATGTTCTTTAGCTTCTAGAACATCCCTGGCCTGCTTCGTTAATTGCTATGCTTGCCTGGTTTTGACGGAGACTTTCATCGAAGAAGTGTAGCAATCCTTAGCCTCTTGCTGATCACTGTTAATCTTCACTACTCCTCAAGGGGTTGGCAATTTGACACACTGATGGTATGTTGAGGGCACCGCCTTCATATCGTGTATCCATGGTCTTCCTAAAATGATATTATAGCAAGACAAAGAATCTATTACACAAAATTTTTGAATATAATTTATCCCTTCAATGTACATCGGTAGTTTTATCTCTCCGAATGTGCTTTTGACTTCTCCACTGAATCCTACCAGAACTGAGGATTTTGAAATAATTTCAGAATCCGGGATCCCCATTCTCTTCAGGACTTCATGCTGAATTATGTTCACCGATCTCACTCCGTCAATTAGTATCCTCCGGATGAAGTGGTTTGCAACGTATAGAGTGATTACTAGACCATCATGATGAGGATCTTGTATTTTATTTCTGTCATCTTCGTCAAAACAGATCACCTTTTCTTCAATTAAGCTGGAGGTCCTGATAGGTTTGTCCCCATTGTCTGTTTTCTCTTCTTTGGCATTTCTTTTTGCTGCAAAGTAAGAAGTACCACAATATCAGATCCACCAGATATAAACCTATTACTTTGGCATCTGGCGGCGGGGATTTTGTTCTTTGCGGGATCCTGTCTTGATCCTTGGTCTTGTTCTTTCCTTTGCCTAGAAATTCTTTGAGATATCCCTTGATAAGAAGATAGCTTATCTCCTTCCGCAAAGCAATACAATCCTCAGTTATATGGCCAAAGTCTTAGTGGAATGCACACCACTTGGACTTGTCTTTTCCTCCTGAGTTCCTCTCAAACTTGCGAGGCCACCTGGCTTTTTCTCCAAGATCCCGCATAGCAAATAGCAAACCAGTTGTATCAAGAGAAAAACAGTATTCGGAAAACTTAGGATATTCTTCCTCGTCCTCGTCATCTTCTACAGCATTGACCCTGTGATTGTCCGGCTTAGAATACGGTTAGGATCTGTACGACCTGAAAGGTGCAGGTTCAGATTTCCGGTTAGGTTGAGTGTAGCTTGTCGGAGCATTCACTCTTTGCTGGATCTTTTTATCATCTTCCACCCTAATAAACCTCAATGCCCGGTTCCTGACTTCATCAAGGTTCCTGCAAGGATTCATAACAAGGTCTTCGTAAAATTAAGAATCCTTCTGTAGTCCCATCTTGAAGGCCTGGACTGTAGTGGCAACGTTAAGATTCGGGATATCCAGGGATTCCCGGCCGAACTTGCTGACATAATCCCGAAGGGGTTCTCCGCTGTTCTGAGTTATCCTGTATAAGTCACTTGTTAACCTTTCAAAGGTCCTACTGCAAGAGAACTGATTGTTAAACAAATTGATTAAGTGAGCAAACGAAGTAATAGAGTAAGGTTTAACGTTAAGTAGCCATTTCAGGACTGATCCTGTTAAGGTAGAGCCGAAGCCTTTACATAAGCAGGCTTCTTTTAGGTCCATAGGAATGGGGTTTATTTCCATCCGTTCCCTGTACTGCGCGACGTGCTCCTCAGGATCTGTAGTTCCATCGTACAACTTCATGTTAGGAGTCTGGAAGCGCTTGGGGATCTCAACATCACATAACGGTGGAGCGAATCTGGAGATCCTGTGACTGGTAGAGGACATCTCCGGTATAGGTTGGACCACACCTGGTACACTGGAGATCATCTCTCTCAACTTATTTAACTCCTTGGCCATGGACGGAGTGATTCCTGTCTCCTGCGCAAATTCGTTAGTATTTGAAAATTGATTGAATGTGTTACCGTTATCAGGATTTCGGAACGATGATCCCGGAGTAACTCCAAGATCCTGATTTGTCGTAACTCTGACAGCCAGGGTAGGACCAACTGCAGTGATCCCTGTTTGCATGGGAAGGAAGTCCCCCTTATGGATTTCTGCGGGTCCTGAATAATTAAAATCCAGGATCCTTGGTTGCAGCGGGGTCGTCATTTCCACTGGTTTCTTCGATTCCTTAACCTTCTCAATTTCCCGAAACAGCGCTTGGTTAGTCTTCCTCTGTTGTTCCATTTGCTGTTTCATCTCCGAGAACAGATCGAGGATATCATTGTTTGATATGATCATAGGTCCACCAACAGGTATTCCGGATCCCGAAAAACCCGCAGGAGTAGTTTTCTTAGGCTGATTAACACTTTTTGAAATGGAGGAGGAGGAATAGGGTTGACCAACCCAGAGCTCGAAGACGGAGCAGAAACAGAAATATTTTTGGATTGGGACGACATTTTTGAAAATAGCTTTGAAAGATAGTGATTGAACACAAACTTTAGTAAATATTTAAGGATGAAAAGCACCACTTGCCCCACGGTGGGCGCCAAATTGTTTTGGGTAAAAATTATATAAACTAACTTTGTAACCAAATTTCGTAAGTGAGGTAGTGTGCTTGTAAAATCAACGTAAAACAATACAAAAACGTAAAGAGTGATACAGTTGTTTATGAGGAAAGCCCTTGATCTTTAGGGATCGCCGGCATAAAACCTCGGGAGGTGACAATCGACACCTGCCTCGTTTCTTGAATAAATGGTAAAGAATTACAAATGTTGAGCAGTAAATGATCAAGCTATGAGTGTTACAAAGGTGATTATGAGTCTAGAAAGCTAAGTGCGTGGTGAAGATGTGTTTCTAATCGATCAATACTGCTGAATTTATACAGGGATAATGCTAACTAACTATCCGAGAATCCTGGGATAGACTAATTCTTCAAATATGACCGTTGGAGGCCAATCAACGCATCTTCTACACGTTCTCTTTGACTTCAAGACCGATTCTTCAGGGATGAACTTGACTTTGCACGTTTTACCTGTGTATTAATCAAGATAGAAGAAAGATACAATGGTTATATATTGAGGATACCGAAATCTGTCAGGATACCGAAGTACGTTGAAGATCCAGGATCCTTAGCTGTAAAATGACCCCTAACATGAAGCATGTGCAACTTCTAGTTAACATCAAAATTTATAATTCATAATCTAAAAATTATTATAATACTTTTCGTAAACATAAATAATTCTTTCTGAATTCACCCCATTTTAACAAAGATAGAACCGACTAGCGCACATGAGCTGCACATTTCAACAAAAATATTTCGAGGGATCTACAACCAATGTACTAATGTAAACCATGGTCCATGGATATTACATCAATCAAGTCAATCCAACAAAAAAATTTCACAAAATGACTTTGAAACACAAAAACATATAACCAAGCATATATATCAAAATTGTTAACTAAAAAACACAAAAAGTTATCATAAGACTATTTAAACGGTTGATGTAAAACCCTAAAAAGCTCATGATTTTTTATTTCATCTTTTTAAATGAAACCTTATAGAGGTACTTTAAAGCATACCTTCTCAAGTTATGAGAATGAAATCAAACATCATTAATAAAGGATGCCAAACCTGTTGATTAAGAAGAAAGAAAACAGAGCACCATAAATTCAATAGCAAAAGAAAAAATGATAACTCAGGAGATCTGGAGTAAATTTATTGAAAAAAACCATCTTAATATAAAAAACCTAATTAGAATCTAAGGATAACAACAAAAGGAAATTTTTTGCTTACGGAGTAAATGAGGAACAAGAACGAGATGAGATCTGCCGTTCGAGAGCCCAAGTCTGCAAATAGAAGGAACGAAAACAAGAAGGAACCGATTTGTATCGAGAACGAGATGGCAACCTCCTATCGGTTCAAATGGGTTAATGAGAACGAGATGGCAGCCTCCTATCGAGAGTCGTCGTCTTCCATAATCGTCCTTCTGTTAGCAAACTCCACACCACCATAACCAGATGCACAAATGATGAACAATTGATATTAGACAAGAGAGAGAGGGATGAAAATAGGGGTCTTCAATGTCTGCTTTTAGATAATTATTATAATAATTTGTCAAAGTACAATTCTTAAATGTCTATAACACCATTCCAGATTTCAAAAAGCATATGTGAGGTGGCAGCCTCCTATTGGTTCAAATGGGTTAATGAGTTATGACAATAATAGTGAGTTATTGTTTGAACCCAATCCTATATATACATATATATATATATATATATATTGGGTGGAATCCCATGTGAGTTATAAAAGCTCTCAAAATCTAATATGTGGTTCTCATTCATCCATCTCACCCATCCTTTCAATATATATTTTAATCAATCAAGGGTATTTAGGTAATTTCGTATACATATGACTTTATATAACAATTTAATATTTTTAAACATTCCATATTCTCTTTCCTTATTTAATACTTCTTTTTCCTCATTTCTAACACTCATCAAATCAAAACTCTTTATCCTCTTTCATTTAAATAAAACTCACGATTTATTTTTTTCTTTTAAATCAATACCACCTTTATCATTTATATTCTTTTTTATTTCTCAATACCATATATCCAATACCACCATATCTTTCAAAACCACCTTTCACCATATCTCTCAAACCCATCTTTCCTTATTTTTCAAGTACAAATCTCGAGATTATCAATTCCCTTCCATCCTCTTTATTTACAATTTTCCATCTCTTTCATCCTCACTTTCTAAGCATTCATTTTTCTCCATTAATGTTCAAGCTTCCATTAATAGGTGAATCCTCAAATTCAAGAAATTTTACTCCTCTTCATCCACAACCACTAAATGTAGATTACCTATTAATGTCTTATACCCCTCATCTATTAATGTCTTATTCTCGACCTTTACTTTCTTGTTCCCTATCAATGCTTGTCAACCCCCCATAAATGATTATTCTTTGGTTCTTATTACCCCCTCAAGATCCGCCTTTAATATCTAACTCTTGTCCATTTGATGAAATGCCTTCATTTGACAATATTCCTTCTCCAATTCAATGTAATTTTTTTTCTACTCCCATTTCTTTATATAATTTTATTTTGTTTTATATTTTTTCCTTTCCATCTTTTTTTCATTACGTAATTCCAACAAAGATGATAGTTATGTTTCTCATTCTCCCAATGGAACCACGTATTGGTGTCCCAATGTTTCATAAGAATTCAAACTAGTGTTTTAACAGGTACAATATGACTTTTGTACCTTTTACTGGGGTCCACCACAAGAAATGTGTTACATTTGGTGCTGGACTTTTAAACAGTGAGACCATCGATTCTTATAAATGGTTACTTGAGGCTTTTCTAAAAGCTCATCCGAAGCAGCCAAATTTAGTTTTAATGGATCAAGATCCTTCAATGAGGCAAGCCATCTTGCAAATCCTGGTGAAAACTTTGCTGAGAAGCCACCAAAGACTGCAAGGCTCTACAGAACATGTAACAAATATGTAACAGACCATGATTCAAGAAACTGCAAGGAGAAGAACAAAGACCCACAACCTGTTGCAGAACAATACTCCTAACAACCCCCCCCCCCCCATCATCTTCTGAATGTTTGTTTTAATTTTTGGTGATTTTGTTACACTATGTAAAAGAACAAAACTCCTTTTATTTGTTATGTTTGTTACATGTTGTATCAAACTTTTAATTCTATTTTGTATGTCCTTTTTATTTTGTACTAGTGTTCAGTAGTTTGAAAGTACTATTAATATTTGTTTTAAATTTTGTTGATTTCGTTACACTATGTAACAGAACAAACTTCTTTTGAGAGATATGTTTTGTTACATTTTGCTGGCCAAACTTTTAAATATATTTGTTTGTCATTTACTTTTATACTAATGTTCACTAGTTGAAAATAATATTTTCATGTTATGTACTTTATAATTTTTATTACTGTTTTGTTTTTCTTTTAATTACATATATCTTTAAAAATAATTTACTCCTTAAACAATATTAATTAGTTGTTTTTTTCTTTTTATTTTGTACTAATGTTCAGTAGTTTGAAAGTATTATTAATGTTTGTTTTAAATTTTGTTGATTTCGTTACACTATGTAACAGAACAAACTCCTTTTGAGAGATATATTTTGT
The DNA here is from genome assembly GCA_023525975.1 of Smallanthus sonchifolius. Classification (NCBI taxonomy): domain Eukaryota; kingdom Viridiplantae; phylum Streptophyta; class Magnoliopsida; order Asterales; family Asteraceae; genus Smallanthus; species Smallanthus sonchifolius. Next base: position 58,486,727 of record CM042028.1, read on the forward strand.
TACATTTTGCTGGTTAAACTTTTAAATATATTTGTTTGTCCTTTACTTTTATACTAATGTTCACTAGTTGAAAATAGTATTTTCATGTTATGCTTTATAATTTTTATTACTATTTTGTTTTTCCCTTAATTACATATATCTTTAAAAATAATTTACTCCTTCAACAATATTAATTAGTTGTTTTTTCCTTTTTATTTTGTACTAATGTTCAGTAGTTTGAAAGTATATTAATGTTTGTTTTAAATTTTGTTGATTTCGTTACACTATGTAACAGAACAAACTCCTTTTGAAAGATATGTTTTATTACATTTTGCTTGTCAAACTTTTAAATATATTTGTTTGTCATTTACTTTTGTACTAATTTTCACTAGTTGAAAATAGTATTTTCATGTTATGTACTTTATAATTTTTATTACTGTTTTGTTTTTCCCTTAATTACATATATCTTTAAAAATAATTTACTCCTTAAACAATATTAATTAGTTGGTTTTTTCCTTTTTTTAATTTAATATTAGTTGTCGTAAAATCGAATTGTTAAAAAAAGATTTAGATTACCTTATTTTATGTGCCTCTAATATGGAACATTTTTTTTAATTCATCTAACAATTTAAGCCTCATTTTTTAGTAATACTGATAAATAGCTGGAATTTTTTATTCTTTTATTTATTTTTACTTTAGCTTTTATAATATATTATTATAATTATTAATTTGAAATATAAATCATATTTAACGTAGTTACATAAGTAACAATCCTAGTCGGGAAGTATAGGGTGAAAACTCATATGAGTTATGAAAACCTATTAAAAAACTCTACATAACAACTTTTTAAAAAAAAATAGGGTAGTTTTGTTACATATTTTCATCACTTTTTATAAAAAAAAAATAGAAAAAGCGCCGAAGATTTTTTTATAAATATGTAACAATTAGAAAAAATCTCGTTTTTATATGTAACAGCACGTGTTACATACGTAACAACACAAAAAACGGTAATCTTTTACAATTGTTACATATTTTATTAAAGAAAAATTATTCGGCGCTTTTTTTATTTTTTTTATAAAAAGTGACGAAAATATGTAACAAACCTACCCTATTTAAAACAAATAAAGTTGTTACATAGAGTTTTCATGTTTTTCATTCTAGCCATCCCCCAATCCGGGTAAGCAACAGCACGTGTTACATACGTAACAACACAAAAAACGGTAATTTTTTACAATTGTTACATATTGTATTAAAAAAAAATTCTTCGGCGTTTTTTTTTATAAAAAGTGACGAAAATATTTAACCAACCTACCCTATTTAAAAAAAAGTAAAGTTGTTACATAGAGTTTTCATGGTTTTTCATTCTAGCCATCCCTCAATCTTAGTTACATATATAACATTTCCTAGTTAGATAAATGTTTCTTCTTCTCGCAGAGTTAAATTAATCGTCCAAATCAGGACCAAATCGCCCAAAACAGAACGCATGAGTAGGGGTGTTCACGGTTCGGTTTCAAACCGTGAAACCGCCCAAACCGATCATCAGTTTGGTTTCACGGTTGGTTTTTTTTCTAAACTTTCGGTCGGTGGGTTTCAAATGTTTCAAACCGTAATGAACGGTTTGGTTTACGGTTTATATCAAAAACCGGTCGTCAAAAACCGGACCGGACCGTTTATATATATATATATACATATATATATATAGGGAAGAGATATTTTGAAAACCCACTTGAATTGTGAAAACAAATGAAAACTCCCCAAAAAAACGTCTTTTTACATGTTTAAAAAAAAATTGGATAACATTCTAAGCAACTTCTATAACATTTTCGTCAAAAAAATACAAAAAACGTCGAACGGTTTTTTTTTTTAAAATGGACAAAAATCCACGATTTTTAAAAATTACATATGTTAAAAACACCAATTATCTGTGTAAAACAAACTTACATATGTTAAAACACCTGAGCAGAATTTAAAAAAAAATTATAAAAACATCTGGTCGGCGCTTTTTGATTTTTTTTTATAAAAAGTTTTCAAATTACATATAAAAGCTTTTCCAAAAAAAAAAAACAATGTAAAAATCCGATTTTTGGAGAGTTTTCAAATGTTTTCACAACTAGGAGGGGTTTTTCGCTAAAAAATACTAAGAAGTGGGTCAAACGAACTCCGATTGAGCTCATTCCAGCGGCGTTGGAACCGTCTCATCGAAACCTAATCCGGACCCAAAAACCTAAACTCCCCTCCACCCGAACCCCCAGAAACCTAAACCCCCCTCCAACTCTACCCCGAAAAGCCTAAAACTACCACCCATACCCCCCAAAAACCTAAACCCCCCCACCCCCCCCCCCCCAAAACCTAAACCCCCACCAAAAAAAAAACTTAAACCATAAAATATAAACCCTAAAAGCTAAACCCCTAAGGCTAAACCCCTAAAATTCAAACGTAAAATCTAAACCTTAAAAGCTAAGATGGTAGAGTTCGACGAGACAGTTCCAACGTCGCTGAAATTAGCTCAATCGGAGTTCGTTTGATATCGTTTGTTAAGGTTTTTGTCATTTCTTAGATTTTTTAGCGAAAAACTAATTCTTATTTGATCCTCCCCCTATATATATATATAAGGGTGGGTTCAAGAGAAAACTAATAGTTAGGCGAAAACCGAGAAAACCACTAAAAAACCCAATTTTAACCAATAATATAATAATATTTATTTTTTATTTTATTTCATTTTTATTTTTTTATACGAGTATCAATGTAATATTACAAATTTTTACCAAAAAATCATTTAAATATTGGCTTACGTATACGTAACCCATAGTGTTGCGTATACGTGAACAGAAAACAAAAAAATTACGGTTACGTATTATTACACATTGTTTTAGTGGTTTTCTCGGTTTTCGTCTAACTTTGTGGTTTTCTCTTGATCTCTCCCATATATATATATATATATATATATATATATATATATATATATATATATATATATATATATATATATATATAAGGGGTGGTTATAATAAAAACCCACTTGAGTTGAAGAAACCTTGCAAACCCTGTTTACATATGTAAAAAAAAAACTTTTTTATTTTTAGGATGGATTCTACATTTAATTTTATCACTTTTGGTGAAAAATTTATAAAAAACCGCCGAGGGGTTTTTTTAAAATTTTTTTTTTATAAATCTGACGTTTGTTACATATGTAAGTTCTAAGGTCTGACGTTTATTACATATGTAAATGCTGACGTATTGCATACGTAAGCCTAAAAAACGCTGATTTTTTCTATTTTTTGCATATTTTTTATTTCTTTTTTTATTCGACGTTTTTTTAATTTTTTTTGCGACTAGGGCTTTTTTTATATAAATAATCAATCCCAAAATTTTAAAAAAAAAATTGCAAATTTTTTTTTCCGAAGGGTTTACAAGGTTTATTCAACTCAAGAGGGTTTCTTTTCTACACTTTCCATATATATATATATATATATATATATATATATATATATATATATATATATATATATATATATAACCTTGGCCAGCTTGGTTCTTATTTGGGCTTGGGCTTTAAAAAAAAAAAACCTGATGTAGTATGCGTACACCACACAGGCACACACTACAAGTCCACTTTTTAATTGAAATTTTTTTCAAACACTATTTGATATTTTCATTTGCAGATTAAGATTTTCAGTTTTAGGCTCTCAAGACTTTTTTAAAGCTCATGGGCTTGTCTAAATGGCCTAGAAAGCCTAAACCGTGAAACCAAACCGGTAATAATGGTTCGGTTTTTATTTTCAACGGTTCGATTTTGGTTTTTAGTGACAAAAAACCGTATTAACGGTTTGGTTTACGGTTTGACCTAAAAACCGTGAAAACCGGACCTTGAACACCCCTACGCATGAGATGAGAGAGAAAGATTGTGGTAGAGAGAGAATGATGTAAGTCCCCAAACCCGAGAGGCCTCACGTGTTAGATTTACTCAATCACAAACAGTTATTAAACTTGAATATCAAAATAACGCAGTGGAAAATTTCATTAAAACATAATCATAACATTGTTCAACATGCGGAAGCGTAACATAGTCTAATACATAAACATAACATAAACTAATCATAACGGGATGCTAGACTTCATATCATCCGGGTAACTCATCAAGCCGCCCAGCATCACCGTCCATCATCATAACCTGCCTTAACCTGAATATGCATAATAAAATGTCAGCTACGCTGGTGAGTTCTAGCTTTTCATAAAACATTAACTTCAAATATTTGCTGAAAACATATCATTTAACTTTATTAATAAAAGCGTACGAAAATCATGCAATAACATAACATAACACATAACATAACCCATAAGTCAACGAACATATCGAATCTGCGCCTTCTCGTAACCGTCAAATCCAAATGTCACATACTTGCGGAATAACCCTAAGATCGCCACCACTAGGCCCTTCAACACCGTACTGTCCTTCGGGCGGAGAAACCTAGGGCCCGACACTTAGGCTATTCAACCGAACTTCAAGCATGGCATCACAAGGATGACACGTACCAAACTTCAAGCACTGGACCCTGTAAGGCACAAGTACCAAACTTCAAGCACGACTACTCCGTAAGGTAAATCGTACCAACTTCAAGGATCACGATAATCCCCTTGGTGACCGTCATCACCCCAGTTGTACAACAGTTGGCCAGCCACAAAGGCCCCTAAAAGGTAAAGGCCCATAACATACATCCCGTACCCATAACCTTCATTCCCTAAGGAATTATGGTAGATTCGTTCATTTGTGACTTTCGTAAACATTCACTTCTTTTACTTCAAAACTTCAGTTAAAACATTCGTACGTTTTATTAAAAATCATTCATTCATTCATAAACACTTCGTAAACTTCTTTTGGAAAAATATTTCATAAACACTTCTTTCATAACCTTTCCTTCCAAAACATTGTTCATAAACGTCATTTTATAAAACGTCACATACATCATTCATAAACATCGTTTTATAAAATAGTCACATCGTTACGTATGCACACCAGCCCAAAAATATTATTCAAAACATTTAAAAGAGGGCTTCTAGAACTCACCTGATAAGCTAGTCTTGTGGTCCTAATCGAAGGCCCAACAACGCCACGCACGATCTGGATTGAGTAGTTAAATACACATCAGACCTAACCCCGACTCTAACGGGTTAACCATACTGAATTAGGTGAACATACTGACTTCACTAACCGGCTATATATACCCATAGACCTGGTGCCTGCGCACTTAGCAAGTGCGCAGGGCCTTGTTCTTGCGTACTTAGCAAGTACACAGGACCTGGTGCCTGCGCACTTAGCAAGTGCGCAGGGCCTTGTTCTTGCGTACTTAACAAGTACGTAGGGCCTTGTTCTTGCGTACTTAACAAGTACGCAGGGTCTGCCTGTGGGCAGTCTTCTTCCCCACAAAACCCTAACCTGCATGCAGATCTGACCTCGTCAAGATCCGAACTTTTTACGTTCAAAACGTTCGTTTTTCATTCTAGATGCTAAAAATGCCATCTTTTTATCCATTACCCAAAAATCTGAAAACGAACAAAAACTCAGATCTAGATCAGATCGTTACCTGTATCGAGCTTCTGATTCAGAGGTTTTGCTCACGAGCTATGGAGTAACACATTTCTTCAATCTCGGGTCAATCCACCAACTTTCTCTTTCTACGGTTTCTCTCTCTAGAACTTGCAAATGAGAGAATGGTGGAGTGTGTTGGCTATTTAAAGGGAAGAGACTCCTCCCCTTAAGTTCGCCGGCCCATCCGGCCCGGCCCGTCACGCCTCGTTCATTTATTCCGTTCGTCTCGCGTTTAACCCGTTATTTTAATCGTCGTTTTATTTTTGGGATGTTACAAGTCTACCCCCCTTACAATAGGTTTCGCCACCGAAACCTATCATAAGTCAAACAGTTGAGGGTACGACTCCCTCATATCCGTCTCCGTTTCTCAAGTGGCTTCCGATCCCTTTCGATGCTTCCATTGGACTTTAACCAATTGGATAACTTTATTACGTAAACGTTTCTCCTTCCGATCTAAGATGGCCACGGGTTCCTCGATGTAGTTAAGGCTGTTGTCGACCTCGATGTCAGTAAGTGGTACGTGAGCCGATTCATCCGCCAAACACTTTCGCAAGTGTGATACATGGAAGGTAGGATGAATCCCACTTAACTCATCAGGCAACTCCAACCGATAAGCAACTTCACCAACTCGTGCCATTATCCTGAATGGTCCAACAAACCTCGGACTTAACTTTCCTCTCTTTCTGAATCGTATAATTCCCTTCCAGGGCCACACTTTCAACATTACTCTATCCCCAACATTAAACTCAATTGGCCTTCGTCGTTTATACGCATAGGATTTCTGACGATCTTGTGCGGCCTTCATTCGTGCTTTGATTTGATCAAGCCTTTCCGATGTTTCTCGTACGACTTCAAGACTTCCTAATTCCTTCTGTCCAATCTCACCCCAACAAACCGGGGTCCTGCATCTTCTCCCATACAACATTTCGTAAGGCGGCATGCCTATCGTCGTGTGATGACTGTTGTTGTAGGAGAATTCGGCTAACGGCAGATGACTTTCCCAACTGCCACCGAAGTCGATAATACAAGCGCGGAGCATATCCTCCGGCGTTTGGATGGTCCTTTCGGACTGACCATCCGTTTATGGGTGGTATGCCGTGCTAATATTAAGTCTCGTGCCTATCGCCTCGTGAAATGTTTTCCAGAATCTCGATGTGAATCGCGTGTCCCGATCAGATACAATCGTCAAAGGCATCTCATGTCGTGCTACCACTTCTTTAATAAATACTTCCGCTAACCTTTCAGACGAGAACGTCTCGCGAATAGGTAGAAAATGAGCACTCTTCGTTAATCGGTCCACAATTACCTAGATGGTGTCATGACCTTTAGCTGTGCGAGGTAGCTTGGTTATGAAGTCCATTGTAATGTGTTACCACTTCCATTCCGGTATATCAAGAGGTTGAATCTTTCCATAAGGTTTCTGGTGTTCGGCCTTTACTTGCGAGCAAGTCAGACACTTGCTTACGTATTTCATCACCTCGTACTTCATCCCAGGCCACCAGTATTCCTTCCTCGGATCTTGGTACATTTTGTTGGTACCGGGATGGATAGAGTAACGAGACTTATGAGCCTCATCCAAGATTTTGGTTCTAAGCTCGCCACCCATAGGTATCCATATCCGGCCAAAATGTGTCCTAACACCAAGGGTGTTATACTCCAACTTGTCCAGCTGGCCAACCATCCTTTCCTTCTTTATGTTTTCCTCTTTAAGTGCCTCATCTTGAGCCTTTTCAATTTCCCTCATCACATCCGATGTTACCACCAACTGTCAAGCTTACACTCTAATAGGAGCAGGCACATCCTTTAGGATTAGAGCGTCAGCCACCACGTTTGCCTTTCCAGGATGGTATATGATTTCACAGTCATAGTCTTTCAAAATTTCCAACCATCGTCTCTGCCTCATATTAAGTTCCTTTTTGTTCGAAGATGTACTTCAAACTTTTGTGGTCCGAGTAAATGGTAAACCTCACCCCGTAAAGGTAGTGTCTCCAGATTTTCAATGCGAATACAACCGCAGCAAGTTCCAAGTCATGATTCGGATAGTTGACTTCGTGAACTTTCAACTGTCGTGACGCATACGCGATCACTCTCCTGCGTTGCATCAGCACGCACCCCAACCCCTGACCCGAAGCGTCAGAGTATACCACCAAGTCTTCATTGCCCTCGAGAAGGGCCAAGACTGGAGCTTGGGTTAGTTTTTCCTTCAGTTCCTTAAATGTCTCTTCTTGGGTCGAACCCCATTCATACTTCACCTCCTTCCGGGTCAATTTTGTCAACGTCGAAGCTATTTTTGAGAAATCCTGAATGAATCTCCGATAATAGCCTGCCAATCCCAAGAAACTACGGATTTCAGTTGGCGTCTTAGGAATATCCCAATCCCTTACTGTCATTATCTTTGCTGGGTCAACCATAATGCCGTTCGGGTTAATGACGTGACCTAGGAATTGGACTTCCCTAAGCCAGAACGTGCATTTGGAGAACTTAGCATACAAATTTTCCTTCTTCAGAGCTTCCAACACCTCTTTCAAGTGACATGCGTGATCACCCTCATTCTTGGAATAGATGAGGATATCATCGATAAACACTATTACCGATCGGTCCAACATCGGTCGACACACCCTATTCATCAAATCCATGAACGCCGCGGGGGCATTTGTCAATTCGAAGGACATCACGCGGAACTCGAAATGTCCATAACGTGTGCTAAATGCGGTTTTCGGTATGTCTTCTTCCCTCACCTTCAACTGATGGTACCCGGATCGAAGGTCGATTTTTGAGAACCAACTTGCGCCCTGTAATTGATCGAACAGGTCGTCGATTCTTGGTAAAGGGTACTTGTTCTTCACCGTACGTTTGTTCAACTCGCGATAATCAATACACATTCTCATCGAACCGTCTTTCTTCTTCACAAACAACACCGTAGCACCCCAAGGCGAGATGCTCGGTTGGATAAATCCTTTCTCAAGCAATTCGTCTAGTTGTGTCATTAGTTCTTTCATCTCTACTGGTGCTAGTTGATATGGAGCCTTGGCTACGGGCTGGGCATCTGGTACTAAGTTAATTCGGAACTCAATCTTTCTGTCGGGTGGTATCCCAGGAAAATCCTCAGGAAACACCTCCGGGTACTCGCGTACCACGGGTACATCGTCCAGTTCCTTCACTTCCTTACGTTTATCAATTACGTATACCAGATAAGCCTCGCATCCGCACATCAAGTAATCTGTTGCCTTAATCATTGAGATGACGTCGGACATCGGGGAGTCACGTTCTCCAAAAACCTCGACTTCGCTACCATCCGGAGCCTTGAGTCGGATTATCTTTCGTTTGCATATAATTTATGCTTCATTGGCAGTTAGCCAATCCATACCTAACACGACATTGAACCCACCCAAAACCATTACAAACAACCTGACGGGGAATCTATGGCCTTATATTTTTATCGTGGAATTGTCAACTACATCAGTTACTCTCGCAGTCCTACCCTCAGCGGTTTCTACGCTAAAGGCCCTTTCTAGCTTACTGACAGTGTATTTCACTCGTTTACAAAAAGTCACAAATATAAAACTCTTACTGGCACCCGAATCAAATAACACAGCAACAAAAGTGTTGTCAAGGATGAACGTACCTGACGCCACATCGGGGTCCACCCTAGCCTGTTCTTGCGTTAGTGCATATGCTCGAGTCTTCGCTCGGGGCCTCTCTTCTTTCTTCTCCGGGCCCTTCACTTTCCCGGCTTCACCCATCCTGGGCTTGGTGCATTCCCGGCTCATATGACCACTCTCCCCACAGTTGTAGCATTTGAAGCCTTGCGGGCATTCACGAGAATAGTGTCCGGTCTTGCTGCACTTAAAGCACATGTTTGATCCCGCTCGGCATTCACCGATATGCCTTCCTCCACATTTTCCACAGACAGTTGTATCCTGGCCTGTTTGTCTCGAGCCCCAGACAACTTCCCACCCGATCGCTTAGCAGGAAAACTCAACTTCTTTTTGGGCTCGTCAATGGAAACGACATTCAGTGCGAGATCATCAAACACCACGCCGCTCAGTTCTACTACCAAATCATATGTAATAGGGGCGTTTATCTTAACATAAGTGCGGACCTGGTCCGACAGCCCTTGAATGTAGCAAGCAATCTTCCTCTCCTCAGTCGTGACAAGATGTGGCACCAGACGTGCCAGTTCATTGAATCGGGTAGTGTACTGCCGGTGCGTCAGGGGCGGCCAGGAGGGGGGGGCGGGGTGGGCGACCGCCCAGGGCCCGGTATCTCGAGGGGCCCGTAGTTTTTAAATTTTTTTATATATATTATATATATACATATATTTTTATAAAACAGGCCCAATCTTATTAACATTAGTTATAAAAGGCTCAAGTTGTATTTACCATTTATCTCATTAACCCACTTCAAAATTAAAAAAAGGCCCAATAAAAAGGTTTTTTTTATATAATATGATTATTATATTATAGGGGCCCACTTTTTTTTTTACATGTCCAGGGCCCAGAACCTCTTGAGGATTCTCGGGACCGGGCCTGCGGTGCGTCATGCTCCCGGCCTTCAACCCCAGAAATTCTCTTTCTACCTTCTTGATCTCATTCCTTGGACAGAAATTCTTGATCACCCGAGTTTTCAGATCATTCCACATCATTGCATCGACAGCCTCATCCCCCTTGGCTTGACGCACTCCCTCCCTCCAATGAGATGCTTCCTCCCTCAAGGAGTTAGCAGCAAACTTCACAACCTGGTTTGAGCGGCATTCGCTCAGAAGAATGGCGGCTTCCATACGGATCACCCAATCAAAAGTAGCCACCGCGTCCTTCTTCCTAGTCAAGACCGGCGGGTCACATGCCTTAAAGGACTTATATTCGCAACAACTGTTAAGTGGTGCGTTAACTGCCTCAGTGTTCTGGGTACTAACCGCCGTGTTAGACCCATCCGTCTAACTAGCCTTCTTTAACGCTTCTGCCAACAGTCCTGGAAAAGAAGCCTTCATTAACTCAGTGAACTCGCGCGCTAGAGCTGCTCTCACTTCCGGTTCAAAAGTGAAATGTTGTTCTTCGACATGAGTCGGCTCAGTTCCATGCACACTAACTGTCGGTTCAGTGTGGACACTTCCTTCTTTGCTGTACTCCTGACGAGCAGGAGTTCTACCTCGGCCACCACCGGTACAGCCCCCACCACGCCTTTCGCCTCTTCTTCCCGCCATTTCTTTCTATAAGACAAGGAATACAATGACATCACGCTAGTTAACAAATAGAATTCAACAAGTACTGTAAGATGTTAATATACACTGGCCATCTGCAATTAACCATTACACTACCTCTCGATTTCTATTTGACCACCTTTGTGATTTCATCAGAACACAAGTACTAACCTAACACTTCTAAGGCATACTATATATGTAAATATATATACTACCTTCATACCTGATGCTGTGGCTCGAGTTACCCGTACTGGCATCCGCTCTCGGTCCCATTCATAGTTTAAGTTCAGACACTGGGAGTGTCCAAATCTCTCAAACTATTGCTCTGATACCAACTTGTAAGGCCCCAAACCCGAGAGGCCTCACGTGTTGGATTTACGCATTCACAAACAGTTCTTAAACTTGAATATCAAAATAACGCAGCGGGAAATTTCATTATAACATAATCATAACATTGTTCAACATGCGGAAGCGTAACATAGTCTAATACATAAACATAACATAAACTAATCATAACGGGATACTAGTCTTCATATCATCCGGGTAACTCATCAAGCCGCCCAGCATCACCGTCCATCATCATAACTTGCCTTAACCTGAATGTGCATACTAAAAAGTCAGCTACGCTGGTGAGTTCTAGCTTTTCATTAAACATTAACTACAAATATTTTCCGAAAACATATCATTTAACTTCATTAATAAAAGCGTACGAAAATCATGCAATAACATAACATAACACATAACATAACCCATAAGTCAACGAACATATCGAATCTGCGCCTTCTCGTAACCGTCAAATCCAAATGTCACATACTTGCGGAATAACCCTAAGATCGCCACCACTAGGCCCTTCAACACCGTACTGTCCTTCGGGCGGAGAAACCTAGGGCCCGACACTTAGGCTATTCAACCGAACTTCAAGCATGGCATCACAAGGATGACACGTACCAAACTTCAAGCACTGGACCCTGTAAGGCACAAGTACCAAACTTCAAGCACGACTACTCCGTAAGGTAAATCGTACCAACTTCAAGGATCACGATAATCCCCTTGGTGACCGTCATCACCCCAGTTGTACAACAGTTGGCCAGCCACAAAGGCCCCTAAAAGGTAAAGGCCCATAACATACATCCCGTACCCATAACCTTCATTCCCTAAGGAATTATGGTAGATTCGTTCGTTTGTGACTTTCGTAAACATTCACTTCTTTTACTTCAAAACTTCAGTTAAAGCATTCGTACGTTTTATTAAAAATCATTCATTCATTCATAAACACTTCGTAAACTTTTTTTGAAAAAATATTTCATAAACACTTCTTTCATAACCTTTCCTTCCAAAACATTGTTCATAAACGTCATTTTATAAAACGTCACATATATCATTCATAAACATCGTTTTATAAAATAGTCACATCGTTACATATACACACCAGCCCAAAAATATTATTCAAAACATTTAAAAGAGGGCTTCTAGAACTCACCTGATAAGCTAGTCTTGTTGTCCTAATCGAAGGCCCAACAATGTCACGCACGATCTGGATTGAGTAGTTAAATACACATCAGACCTAACCCCGACTCTAACGGGTTAACCATACTGAATTAGGCGAACATACTGACTTCACTAACCGGCTATATATACCCCTAGACCTGGTGCCTGCACACTTAGCAAGTGCGCATGGCCTTGTTCTTGCGTACTTAACAAGTACGCAGGACCTGGTGCCTACGCACATAGCAAGTGCGCAGGGCCTTGTTATTGCGTACTTAACAAGTACGTAGGGCCTTGTTCTTGCGTACTTAACAAGTACGCAGGGCCTGCCTGTGGGTAGTCTTCTTCCCCATAAAACCCTAACTTGCATGCAGATCCGACCTCGTCAAGATCCGAACTTTTTACGTTCAAAACATTCGTTTTTCATTCTAGTTGCTAGATCTATGTTTATATTCAAGTTTCATACGTAAAAATGCCATCTTTTTATCCAAAACCTGAAAACCCGAAAACTAACAAAAACTCAGATCTAGATCAGATCGTTACCTGTATCAAGCTTCTGATTCGGAGGTTTTGCTCACGAGCTATGAAGTAACACACTTCTTCAATCTAGGGTCGATCCGCCAACTTTCTCTCTCTACGGTTTCTCTCTCTAGAACTTGCAAATGAGAGAATGATGGAGTGTGTTGGCTATTTCAAGGGAAGAGACTCCTCCCCTCAAGTTCGTCGGCCCATCCGGCCCGGCCCATCACGCCTCGTTCATTTATTCCGTTCGTCTCGCGTTTAACAAGTTATTTTAATCGTCGTTTTATTTTTGGGATGTTACAAATGTAAATACGACATCAGTTTAGGTTTTGAACATGTAATATTTATTTCCCAATTATTGATTACATATATGTAACACGACCTCAATTTAGGTTTTGAACATATAACATTTATTTTCATTATCTGGTTTTATGTAACATTTATTTCGAGCATCTGGTTACACTTGTTTGTTGAGTTTTGATGCATCCTGTTTTTATGGATTTTTATGTTACATAATGTATTTATGTTACATAATGTAATATTGTAATGTTCAATAAATAAATAGTTACTGATTACATATGTAACACGACATCAGTTTAAGATTTGAATATGTAACATTTGTTTTTAGCATCTAGCTACATATATGTAACAGGATCTCGTTTTAAAAAAAAAATTGGGAATTAAAAAAAAATCAACCTTGATTTTACAAAATTTTAAATTTTGTTTTTTCATTAATAAAAAAAGATTAATTCTTAGTTACTGTCTTATAGTTCAAATTTTAAAAAAAACATGATTTAAAAAAATAGAGGAAAGAGATGATTTGATTGATGGTTGTACGTCTTGCTTTTACTCTTCTCAATACAAATTGGTTGCAAAGTTAAAAGACATTTTATCATTTATGTACTTTTTTCGTTTAAAATAATACATGTAACAGAATCTCGTTTTAAAAAAAATGGGAATTAAAAAAAATCAACCTTGTTTTTACAAAATTTTAATTTTTGTTTTTTCATAAAAAAAGATGAATTCTTAGTTACTATCTTTTAGTTCAAATTAAAATAAAACATGATTTAAAAAAAAAAGGAAGAAAAGATGTGATTTGATTGATGGTGTCTTGCTTTTACTCTTCCCAACACAAATTGGTTGCAAAGTAAAAAGACATTTTCTATCCTTTATGTATTTTTTTCGTTTAAAATAATAGTAAAAGAAATGGTGAAAAAGCTAAACAATTCTAAAACATCGATCTTTTTTTATCTAAGGCCCTTATTGGGTTTTGGGAGTTTTCGTAACTCATGTGGGTTTGCAATCTAGCTATATATATATATATATATATATATATATATAGGGTGAGGATCATTTGAAAACTCAGAAACCAAAAAACCAAATTATGGCCACATATTTATTTTGGTTATATTTTAATCACTTTAAAAAAGTCAAACATTCTATTAAACTATAATAAATATGTGGCTAGAATTTGGTTTATTGGTTTTTACATTTAAACTTGGTTTTCATTTGATCATTTTCATATATATATATATATATATATATATATATATATATATATATATATATATATATATATATATATATATGAGAAAACCCTTCTTTATGAGAAAACCCTAAAACCCATTTGAACCAATCAGAAATTGACACCTCCTTTTTCTTACAATTTTCCATCTACATATGTACCATTAAACAATTTTATAAAAATATTCTCCCCCATTTTTTAAAAAAACCTTCATAACTTTTTTATACTTGGTTATTTTTTTTATAAAAATTGTACTATTAAACTTATCACATTTTTCTCTTTAATTCCATTATAGTCTCCAAATTTTTTTTTCGGGCGTCGTTTATTACATTAATGTAACGAACGTTTACATTAGTGTAACGAACATGGTTTACATAAATGCAAAACTACCGGTTATTAAAAAAATAGTTAAGAAATATAACATCACTGGGTGTAAGGAGCATGAATTATATAACACAAAAAACAATCTCATATCATTCTGGTGATTTTTCGCTAATACACTTTCTGAGGAACAGATACCTTTCCATGTTCAAGGATACCAAATGTCAAATATCCACCAAACTTAGGGCATTTGGTACCCTTGCTCCAGATCTCATTTTAGCGATATTATAAGGTTTACACCGCTGTAAACCTCAATTTAACCCTTCGTAATTACATTATTGTAACAAATGGTTACATTAGTGTAGTAACCTAATTACATTAGTGACATGAACAAAAACAAATAGAAAATTAGCATTCACTTTGCTTATACTTCCAAATAAACTATAAAAACAAACTAACATTCATGAAAAAACAAGAAATATATTCGGTTACATTATCTCGGCTTCCTCTCTCACTTCATGGATTATATCTCGGCTTCCTTCTCGGTTACTAACATTCATGAAAAAACAAACTACATTATCTCGGCTTCTTTTCTCACTTTGACCTCTCGTTGCCTTCATCGTTATTCCCATCGATGATGAGATTTGAAAAGAACCATGGATTTGCAGAATTTGTCGGTGGGTTACGAGCAGAGAGAGAAGAGGAAGATATTGTGATGGTTTATTTCCACATGAATCATTACAGATCTAAAAGTTTCATTAGATATAACCAGTGATTACCTCTTGTTGCTCCAGATCTAAAAGTTTAGTTTGGGGTGAGGGAGGAGAAAGATGGGTCTGCTTGAATGTAGCCATCGATGGGAGGAGAAGGGGGAAAGAGAAAGTGAATTAATTATGATGTCTGACTATTTTTTGGTTTACTAAACAGCCTTTGTATTCTCAATGTTTTTATCTCTGAAAAAGTACCACCCAATTAAACCTTTGTACTCTCAATGTTTTTATCTCTGAAAAAGTACCACCCAATTAAAAGTGTTTTGATTATTATACCCTTTTCACAATACTTAAATTTATAAGAATTATTTTAATCATGTGATTTTATCATAACCGTAGGATCACTTTGGGTATAGATCATCATGGATTGTGGTGTAGTTTTAAGGTTTTTAAGTGAAATGTGGGTTTTGATAGGATCACCACCCTATATATATATATATATATATAGATAGATATATATAGAGAATGTATAGGATGAAAACCCCTCATAGTTGTGAAAACATTTGAAAACTCTCTAAAAATCGGATTTTTACAAGGGTTTTTTTTTTGGAAAAGCTTTTATATGTAATTTGAAAACTTTTTATAAAAAAAATCAAAAAAGCACCGACAAGATGTTTTTATAATTTTTTTTTAAATTCTGCCCAGGTGTTTTAACATATGTAAGTTTTGTTTTACACAGGTAATTGTTGTTTTTAACATATGTAATTTTTTAAAAAACGTGGATTTTTGTCCATTTAAAAAAAAAACCGTTCGTCGTTTTTTGTATTTTTTTTTGACGAAAATGTTATAAAAGTTGCTTAGAATGTTATCCAATTTTTTTTTTAAACATGTAAAAAGACGTTTTTTTTGGGAGTTTTCATTTGTTTTCATAACTCAAGTGGGTTTTCAAAATATCCCTTCCCTATATATATATATATATATATATATAGGGTGAGGTTCTAATAATAACCAATATTTATGTGATAACCATGATAACCACTCTCAAACATAGTGTTACGTATATGTAACAATTATCATTTTGTTAGTATTACATATACGTAAACACTATGTGTCACGTATATGTAACATTATTTGGTACATATATGTAAGACTCATAATTTTCGTATTTATGTTCAATATATATGTTCAAGATACTTGAATACTCTTTTGACAATTAAGATAAAAAATAATTTATAAATTATGTGATTGTTTGAGAGTGGTTATCATGGTTATCAAATAAAAAACTGGTTAGCATTTGAACCCTTCCCTATATATATATACATATATATAATCGGTTCGGTTCGGTTAATGAGTGCATTTTCTCAAGTTGGACAAGTCTGAATGCAACTTCACAAAAAAAAAAATTTGTTGGTGACTGTGTGGAAAATGAGGAAACCTAGCCAATTCGGTGTGCATTTCAAAATCCCTACCAACTTGTATCAACATGATTGGCTTGTCAGACGTCTTTTGAAGAGCCCTGAGGCGACGAGACCGGAAGTTTTGGAATATAAGTTGATCAAAGTCAGAGATGTTGTAAGTGCCGGTAATGAAGGCACGCATAGTGTGGTTTCCATTTACTCTTGCGCTAAGGGTAAATGTCCCAAGTTGTGGAGACGCTTTGATTAGATCGGGCACACTAAAACTTACCTCAAGTGCTACTTTGCTTCAAGAGACAAGGTATGGTTTTTATTAATATTTACCGACATTGTTTGTAGGTCGGTATTTTTTAAGTGGGGGCGCTGGGAAATCAGAATGTTGGTGGCTATATGAACGTACGTAATCAACGAAAGTAGCAGCATCATGAATATTGTCAGTGCTACCATCAATTGTACTTTGGTACGGCGCTTCATTTCATTGTGTTCTCCGATCTTGGCCATTTTTAGTTCTAAAAAAAAACCAAAATATCAGTATCAGAAATCTTTACAAAAGCAATATATAACAACAATATGCACATTAAATTATATGTTAAATTATAAAAGGTAATAACAATTTTTTTACAATAGCCACCGAACATCGCGACCACCAACAACCACCCCCACCCATGGTCGTCGTCGGGCCGGCTGTTGGTTTTTTGGTGGTGAGGGATGAAGAGGAAGAACGGCTGGGTTGAATGGTGTACTTACTGCGTTTGTGAAAAAGTGGCTGGTAGTTTGGGGGATGAGTGTATATATAGCGGCTTTGAGCCACCCTTTTCTAAGGGCCAATTTTTCTAGATTTTATATATATTAATTTTGGCTCCGAGTTTCCTAATTTTATTTTTAATCGATATTCAAGCATTCAATTCTTATGAAGGGACTTCTCACTTTCACCACAATAACAAAAATTAATTGTTTACACATTATTAGCATATGAAGCATTTTTTCTTTATGGTCAAGAGAAAATCCTAATCACACTCCTTAATTTTTCGATGGTAAAAGACTTTGCAAAGATGATCTTTATTTTTTGACTCATTGCTACGGATTTATTCTTAAAAGACAAAAAAATGGTCATAAGTAATTTGTCCTTGCATTTTGAATAAAAATCAAAAACACATACAAGAACAAAATAAAACAAGTAATTTAATTTATTTTTTTATTTAGAATATATATATATATATATATATATATATATATATATATATATATATATATATATATATATATATTTACACATTATACCATGTTGTTTTATATTGATATGTGTGAGTGGAAAAACTAATTTTAGTCTTATGAATAATGATAGCATTGTGTTTTTTATTTATTATTGAAAAATTCTTATAGATGAAACGAAAAGTGATATCTTTATTGTAATTCACTACACACTTTCATAACACATCCTGATTGGATAAAAATAGTTTCACTAAAAACTTACTTTTTAATCGTTACCTTAATGTTTAAAAACAAATCAACGTAATTATGTTTATTTTTATTAATAATAGGAAGCATACAAAAATAAAAATCATTCATATTCTTTGGAAACAAATTAAATTAAATAAATATTAAAAGGCAAGATTTTAGTGTGAGTGGATTTTACTGTAGAAATGCTATAAGTTAATATGCATTGTGTACAAGCATGTTATGCATGGTAAAAAAAATCCTCATAATTTGTCTTTCCTTTAAAAGTTGCAGAAGGAAATGAAAACCGAAACTTGGGTTTGATGGAGTGGTCTAGCTTGTTTCATTGAACTAAGTGACGCCGGTTCGGAACCCATATCCCCACCCTTTTTTCCTTCCGTTTTTTCTGGCGTTTTGTAAAGCCTTTTCATGTAAAAAAAAGTACTTATTTTTTATTCATAACAATAAAATCTTATACGCTTTTCTCGCACATAGTGAATTTACCCAAAGGTTTTGGCTGTAATTTATATGCTTTCGAGTACGTTCTTTCGCGGTTTAACACGCCGCACGTGAGTAAAGGCTAGCACTATCGCTCCGAATCCGTCGTAATGCGCGGGGCCTCCTTCTAGTTCATATTAAAAATAAAATCTTTCATATTTTCTCAGAAATGTTTTATTCATTTTTATAATTTATGTGATGGATTATATTCATTAAAGAGTGTGAGCCGGCTAAAAGTGAATCCATTGAATAATGTAAGTAGTGATCGTTAAAAGGTTAACTTGGTGGGAACACAAAGTAGATGTAATGGAAAGTCTCCAAATTTGATAGAAATAATATGCAAGTTTGGGATTTATTGTATCGTGTAAGTATCTTAATCGGTTATTGGTAGTCATTTGGTTCGGTTAGATTCGGTTAACCGCTAAACCAAAACAGTTGACATAAGCTAAAAATATTTGAACTTTTGTTAAGAATTTGACTAGAAATCAAATCCAAATGAATATTAAAACTAAATTGGCTAAAAATAATTTTATGCTTTTTGAATTTTTCCCATCTTTCATCATGTGTTGGATCCTGTTTAATTAAAACTAGTGGGATCAAATCCACAGGGAATGGAATGTTCAAAGATTTTTTCACATTTTTAATTTTTAGTTTATTTTGTGAAATTAAAACCTGATCAGGGTTAGACTCAGACTCACTGTGTTCCACCACTCTCTCTGCAATCGGTGGTGGAACATGTTCAACAGTGGAAACCTCAGATGAGGGTTGAAGACTTACCGCATTTATGTATGCACTGTTTGTGTTTTTGGAACTGGAAGACTGGTGTGCAGGGTCAACTTGTTTATCATTAGGCGGCTTACCTAGATCTCTGATGATTGCTGCAACTACCTCAGCTAACTGTGCAACTTGTTTTGCCAAGGCTTGATGATCTTTCGCCTGGATCTCCTGTTGCTGCACGACTGCTTTGACCAGGCTTGTCAACTCCTTAATATCTGACCTGATATCATCCAATTCAGATCGGCCTGTTTGTTGCTCTCCTTGATTCTGCCAGTCGTCCTGATGATTGCCTTGCCTCTGTGCACCTCTCGGATGGTAGCCTTGATTGTAATTCTGCTGATAGCTTTGATAATATGGACTACCCCCTTGTTGATTGTACTCTTGGACGTTCTGGTTCATCTGGTTATAAGAACCATAGTGTGGATCATTAGAGGGCATCTCTTCATCTTCATAATCTTGCCTCATATATCCCCTCCTTCAATCATTGGGCAGCCTTGAGCCCAGTGGCCAGGTTCCCCATAGCACATGCACGGCTCAACATAATTGTGACCATCATCAATATCCCCGGCCATGACAAACCTGCACAAGTAACACAACCGAGTAGTACTGAACGAAAAATTAAAACTGACTAAAAATAAATAAAATAAAAAATATATATTTTTGGGTTTTTGATTTTTTATAAAGAAACAAACTAAACTAAAACAAAAACTAAGCGCACCGATTCCCCGGAAACGGCGCCATTTTTGATCGATGTCGTTTGGTCGGTCAAAAAATAATAATTAAATAGTAAGTGGAAAGTCGAGTCGTCTCTAGGAGGAATTGGTGGGAAGTTCAATTGTAATAAATTGGTTTTAGTTTAGCAAATTCTTTGATTAAAATTCAGATTAAAAAGATGCAATCTCCTCCAAACTTCAGGTTCTAGGTTTCACACAAAACTCAGTTGTTCATTAGACACCACATAGACATAGTGTTGAAAAATCAGTTAACACGGTTATTGAAGATAGGTTCTTGTCAGAAACCTATACAATTGGTTTTGTCATAAACCAACACAATTCAACTACCCAATTTACCAGTGCCAAGTTACCCCCTTTAGTCACCCAACCCGCTTCTCGGTTTTATCATCAACCGAACGCAGTTGAAAAGAAATAAAACTAAAAACACATAGATAAATTGTTCAAATCAACCAATACATCAATCCATTCAGTTATTGTCAGAAACTAAACAGATCCAATACATGAACAAACTGAATTAAACGTAAAACCTATACGAACCGTCCGCTCGAAAGAAGCCACATGTTAATTAGCCGCGCATGCTTATCAAACACGCGACCATAGTGTATCCGGATGATCTGGAATGATCTCTACCTCTGAAAATCGCCCCCAGCAGCTCTGAATTCGTCCCAATGAAAGTTGATTCCGACTTAGGGTTGAAAACATGATTATATAAGAAATTAGGGCTTTTTGCTATTTCACAAGCCCGTCGCGTACTGCGAGCATCTCTGGCCTGTCCTTCACGTGGCGCGAAGGACAAAACAGTCAGGCTGGATTTCTATTTTCTCGTGTACCGCGAACAATGCCTCCCAAGTCTCCGCATACCGCAAAGACCAGAATTTCCATGATTTTGACTTTTAACTCTTTTGAATTCCCGTGCTTTGATGCCTTCTTGATTAGAGCTCGTATTTCCTGCTCAATAAGCACATTTAACCTGAAACAAACACAACTACCAAATGCACATAAAACCGACTCAAATTATAAAGCTAAACGCTTAAAACTATACAAAACAGACTCATAAACACGGGATATTTAGCCCTACATTAACAACGTATGCAAGGAAATCATTGACCAATTTGATTATCATCGATTTCTTTGACTCCCTACTGGCTTCAATCAGGTTCTCACCGTTTGTGACCATTTTTTCGAATGGTTTTGGCTTTTTTGTGGTTTCAGTCATTGAGGAAAAGAAACTCTATTCTTTGTTGCATTTAGTGGATGTTAAACAAGGAATAGTTACCAATACCACGTCAAATGTTTTATACAATGAAGTATTTTTAAATTGTAATCATCATTGTAAGGTTTCATTTAACATGTAATTTAATGTATATAAAAAGTACAACATTTATGAAATGTATTTTCATGTATTTTTTTGATGTTTTGATTACTCTCATCCATATAATCTTAACATTTAACAAAATGGAAAAGTTAGTAATACAATATCAGATTTGCATAAAAAAAGGTGTAAAGATATTTATCAATATAATCTTAACGTTTCACCTCGTGTAACATAGGGGGTTAAAACTAGTACTCTAATATTCTCTCACAATTTGAGCGGGAGTGTGACGAACACTCAAATTGTCACGGAAGGCTTGAAACAAGTGTCGGGGCAAGCATTTAGCGAAGATATCCGCATACTGAAGAGCGGATGGAATATGTAATACCCGGATGTGACCTAGCCGAACTTTCTCCAGTACAAAATGGATACCGATTTCCACGTGCTTTGTTCATTGATGTTGTACCGGGGTTTTTTTGACAGATAGACGGCGGAGAGTTGTCACAATACACAATGGTGGCTTTATAATTTTTATTATTTCGTGCAAAACATAAGAAGTAAAAAAATAAAAATAAATAAACAAATTAGCCTATACCGACGACATGTCGCCGGGATATAGGTCTTTTAAAAAGTTGACCGGTCAAAAACCCAATACCGACAACATGTCGTCGATATAGGATTATTTATTACGTCGACATCTAAACCTTTCCCGACGACATGTCGTCGGGACATGTTTCTACGTGAACTAAAGCCGCAAACAGCCTTCTGCTCATTTACCCAAAAATTCTCTCTCGAATCCATCAGACCAAATTGACTTTTTGTTAGCATTTTAGAGTGTTTCTCAACAAAATCTTATTGTTGAGGTGAGTTAACATCTAGGTTTCCAATTTTCACCAAATATTCACCATTTCTAAGTTTGTTTTCTTGAATTTTTCTTAGGTTTTTAAAGGTTTTCACCAAGTTGTTGGATTTGAAGCTTTTTAAAGGTAATTACTAGTTTTGGTTGTATTTTTTTTATGAAATTAGGTTTATATGTATGATTAGTATGTATGTGTGTATGATTTAATGTGTATGTATATATGTGTATGTATGTTTGTATTTATATGTATATAATTGTGTAATTGTTCATTTGTTTATGTATATATGTGTATGTATGTTTGTATGTATATGTATATAATTGTATAATTGTTCATTTGTTTAAGTATATTTAATTGTGTATGTATATTTATATAATTGTGTAATTGGGCATTTGTTTATGTATATATGTGTATGTATGTTTGTGTGTATATATATGTATATAATTGTATAATTGTTTATTTTTTTATGTATATTTATATAATTGTGTAATTGGGCATTTGTTTATGCTTATATGTGTATGTATGTAGTTAGTTACTAGTTTTGGTTAGTAATTTGTGATGAAATTAAGTTTATATGTATGATTAGTGTGTATGTGTGTATAATTAATTTGTATGATTTAGTATGTATGTATGTTTGTATTTATATGTATACAATTGTGTAATTGTTCTTCTGTTTATGTATATATGTGTGTGTATGTATGTATATTTATATAATTGTGTAATTGGGCATTTGTTTATGTTTCTTGCAACTTGAGTCTAAGCCAGAGTAAAAGAGTTACCTTCATATGTTGAGCTTGGATTGTTAAAGAAAATTACCCACAATGTTGCATTAGACTCCAACCTCCTTTCGCAAACGCTTCCCGTTTCTGTCGCATTTATTTTTGCGATTTCACCCGACTGCGAGCTCCATGCCCTTTCTTGTTTCAATTGCATCCAATACACCAACTATCTAATCATGTTTCTTGGAGTATGGAATACATCAATGACATCTGGTTCAATACTTTTCCACTGACCAAATTTGTCGCCAGCAACATCCTTCCTCCCTAAAAGAAAAACCAAATATGTTGCCAGAACATATTGCTCCAATTCATCATCTGTGAAGACAATTTGACACTCATTTCGAGGACGAGGAAGTTGTATGAACATGCCAAAAATGAGAGAGGACCCTTTCTCACTTCAATTTCATTTCCGTCATAAATATTCTTTGAAGCTTTTACAAGTGATGATTTCCAACCACCCTCCATTTGTGTCCCTGAAAAACAATTTGTTGTTACTGTTTTCTGTTTGCTTAGCTGTCAGGAACTATACTTCATGGGCACAATTTGAACTCATTCAGTTGATCCTGCTGGTTCAGGATTAGGTATCTGTCACGGATCGGGTATTACAGTTGTTCAAATCTATAAAATTTTATGTTAACTTTTTCTGGTCGAACCTTGTTTCTATTCCTCGATCATCAGACAAAGGAAACACATCAAACGACTTGTTGACTTTTTTTGACCCACAACAGTTGACCAGCGTTGACCTAGATTGGCCGGCAGTGGAAGCAGCAACAAACAGTGATGGTGACTAGTGGTGATTTGCGCAAACAGCAAACAAACATCCACATCCACGGCTGCACTAGCGAGTCATTTTCAGTATACGAGGTGTTGAGGAATTATAAATACAAGGTTTTTAGAGAACAAGAAAAAGTCGGCTGGCGTGAGGTGAGTTGGTTGAGACTATTGTCGACCCTTCAAATCCTCACGTAGTCACAGATGGGATGCTCCCTTACATCCTGATCCCATGCACTCCACATTATGGTCGGTTGTCATGCTAAACTAAAGATATAACCACTACTAGAGAGTTGGCTCGTTTCCTACACCATTTTTCGTCGAAAGGTTCCGACAAAAATAAATTTGTCAGAAAAATGCTTGTTGGAAAATTTTTCCAAAAAATTTCCGACTTATATTCAATGAAATATAGGGTTCACTTTTTAGACCATTTTCCGACGAATATTTGCACAAATTATTTCTTACATATTTCAGACCCAAATATTTTCCTATGTATTTCAGAGGAATAAAACAAAAATCTTTTTGGCTACAGGTCTTCTGTCATAAATATGTTAGCTTTTAAGTAATGCAAAATTAAAAAATATATATATATATTTTTTAGAAATTATCAAATTTTCTTTAGAATTACAAATTTATTCACATTCCTACATAATAAGATTTTATCATCTCATACAATAATCATTGAGGAATTATTGTTTTAAAAATAAATAGTGTACAATCTCATAATAATGTTTTGTAATTTCATACAATCTAACAAAAAGTTATTAATTTTACTTGATGACGTGGGTACGTTCATGAAGCATGGCTTCGTTCACGAAGCACACGTACCAAGCAGAACCACGAAACCATGTCTCCCAAACAACGAGTTAACGTGTCATAAATGATAGTGACCCATTTGGAATCTCCAGAAAGTCAAGACTAGGAGACAATAAGTCTTAATGGTCTTGAGAAAAGGGATCTTTGTCTCTTTAGGAGACCTTGACCCTTTACACCAAAAAGGAAAGGGGCTCAATGCAGGGAAAGGAAAGAGAAGGGGATACCACCACATTCGGCATGAAGCTGGAGACAAGTTCAGGTATAAAAGAGAGGGCTTGAACTCTCAAAGTCTCAAGTCCGATCTCATCTTTTACTCTCACACTTTCACTACACCATTCACTACTCTCATTCCAGAATTCCTTATCACCTTCAAAGAATCGTTATCTTATTCTTACGTCGGAGGCTGATCGCAGGAGACCCCCTCCTGTGGTGAGACTAACGGTGCTTTGATCTTAGCAGGTACCTGAAGTAGCTGATTCAAGCAAGAACATCAAGACCCTCACTCTGACTTGTATTTGTTGAAGCAGCGAGTATACTTAGCCTATTTGTTGTAGCAACAAGTTGGCACCCACCGTGGGACGGCGCTACTTAGAACATATATCCGTTCGTAGTTCCGCTCCTTCTGTTCCTAAGTAGTCTTGATGTCAGGTGATGACGTTTCTCTGGGGTGGACACAACTCCACCTCCCCGCACATACAACCTGCTTCTAGCCAGACGCCGCGAGAAGAAGCAGGATAAGACTCTCCTGTAACAGACGGACCATCTGACAAACTGCTGCAAAACAACTCTCTGTTTCAAACTCCTTCTCCTTTCAGGATAACAAGCGCGTCCCCTTGAACGGACACCTTGCTACCTATGGAAAGGATGGATGTTACGCCTGAAGGAGTGCAGAAGAATTTCCTTCGACTGAGGGAACTGATGAATAGCTATGTGCAAGAAGAACGTGCAAAGGGCGTTAAGGTCCGACTGGCGTACGAAGATGAACCTGAGGTGACATTATCACCTATCCCTCCTCCTTTTGGTATTCATGCTATCCACGAGGAGGCAGCAGTCACCTCCGGTCTGAATCAGAACAGGACCCCTATGACAGAACCAGGCCCTAGTGTTCAGAGAGAGAATCCTTATCTTCCCAACCCAACTCCCTTGGTGCACAAAACACCGGAGTACACAGTTGAGCAGCTGATGCAGCTCACACAGACTATGATGTATTCTCCCATGTCATTACAGATGAGCCAAGCTATGGCATCTCTGCCACTAGCACGAAGTATGGGAATGACGACCCCGATGAATGTAAGCTGTCCTATTCCCACCACTCACCATCCTGGGTTCACATACCTGCAGATGGTGAATCCCCAGCTTGCTACATACATGATGGCTCAGTATGCTAACCCCTGGCAGACTACTTACCCTGGCAGCACTTGGTCGGTGGCATGCCCATGGTTCAACCCGCAGCAGGTGAGGATCTGTTTCCACAACATATGGCTCCTATGACGAGTGGTCCGACAACACCAGCAGTGAGACCCTTGATGCAAGAAACTCTCACAGCCAATAGGGCAGAAGCAAACGAGATCTTTCGACCGTACCGGTCTACTTCGTTATCATGCTTCTTTGAAAGAATAGCCAATTTTGACTTCCCAACGAAGATAAAGATTCCAGCAAATATTAAAACATATGATGGAACTAATGACCCTGAAGACCATATGCAGGTATTCTCTGGTGCAGCAGGCGTTGAAAGATGGACGAATATAGAGAGGAACGATTTTTAGATGTTTATGCAAACACTCATTGGATATGCTCGCCTATGGTTCAGCAGCCTTCCCGAAAGAAGACGACCTTAGTCAAAGATTCCTTGCTAACTTCACCCAACTGAAAAAGTATACGAAGGACGCTATTGTGCTGTATCAGATTAAACAAAAAGAAGACGAAGGTCTCCGTAGCTTCATAGACAGATACAAGAAAGAAGGACTGTCTTATGCAGGAGCAACATAGAAGATGGGAGTATCTGGTTTCATGAACGCGGTGTAACCGAAACAACTCATTGAAGATTTGAACATGAACATCCCTCAGAACATGGATGAAGCTCTTGAACAAGCGGAAGCGTGCCTGAGGGGAAAAGAAACGTTACAAAATCTGGAATCCAAAAGACGAGATCCTTGGAAAAACCACCACTCTT
This sequence comes from Smallanthus sonchifolius, assembly GCA_023525975.1. Lineage (NCBI taxonomy): Eukaryota > Viridiplantae > Streptophyta > Magnoliopsida > Asterales > Asteraceae > Smallanthus > Smallanthus sonchifolius. The sequence goes on from CM042028.1 coordinate 58,513,625, forward strand.
CTGGCTAGAAGCCGAAGTTCCACTCCTTCGTCGAAAGGAGGTCCAATCGCCATCATGATTCGAGAAAAGACAGAGGATCGTTACCGTCCTCCATACCGCAATACCCTAGAAAAAGTGAAGTACATTGCCTTCACAGCCTTAATGAAGACACCAGAAGAAATAATGGCAACTGAAGAAGCTAGATACAGCTTCAGACCTCCGCGTCCTCTCGCAAAATCCTCCAAAGGAAGAAGCTCGGGTAACTATTGTGAATTCCATGATAACAGAGGTCATCACACGAATGATTGCTACCAGTTGAAGAAGCGAATAGAGGAAGCGGTGAAGCCAGGAGAACTCGCTCATTTGGTGAAGAACATCAAAAGAAAGAATGATCCAAAGGGAAAGGGAAAAGGCAAGGAGATGAATATGATGCACCTCATGAGAAGCGAAACACAAAAGAGGCCTAGGAGAGAATCTTGGGACAAACAATGCATATGCTTCCCTCCAACGGAGGAAGCAAAGTTAATTTTCACACCAATTATTGTAGAAGCAGAAATAGAAGGGGCGTTTGTTGACAAAATATACATGGATTGCGGAGCCGCTTCTGAAATCATGTATGAAATATGCTTCTTACAACTAAGAGATGAGGTCAAAGCAAGATTGGAAAAAGCGGACACTCCACTCATCGGGTTTTCAGGAGAAAGAGTGCTCCCGATGGGTTAAATATAACTAACAGTTCGTCTCGAGGACAGACCACTTTCCCGCACGGAGCGTCTAACGTTCCTAGTGGTCCGGGCACCATCGAGATACAACATAATCATAGGGAGACCAGGTATAAGTACCTTTGGAGCCGTAGTTTCCACTACGCATGGGCTGATGAAATTCCCCACGGATCGGGGGATTGCCACGATTAAGCCAAAGAAAGAAGCTTTGCTCATCGCGGCTTCCGAAGAAGATGAGGAGCAGAAGTAGGAAAAGATCTTAGAATTAAGCATAAATGCTTCATACTCAGATCAGAAGGTGAAGATAAGCGGTGAACAAACTCAAAGACCTACTTGAAGAAAGCAAGGATGTATTCGCCTCGTGCCCTGCCGACATGGTAGGGGTACCGAGGGATGTAGCTGAACACTCCCTCAACATATCACCCAGTGTTAAGCCTATGGTGCAAAAGAAAAGAAGCTTGGCCCCTGACAGAAGCCAAGCAGCATGCATGGAGGTAGACAAGCTGGTAAAAGCAGGAATCCGAAGGGAAGTGCAGTACCAATCATGGGTTGCAAACCCAGTTCTGGTAAAAAATTAGAAGGCTCCTTGCGTATGTGTGTAGATTTTAAAGATCTAAATCAAGCGTGTCCGAAAGATTGTTACCCTTTGCCTGAGATAGACTTGAAAGTTGATTCTTTGACAGGTTTCAATTACAAGTGTTTTTTAGGGTTACCATCTAATCCACATGAAGAAGGAAGATGAAGAAAAACCGGCTTTCCATACAGCCAAGGGAATCTTTTGTTACAAAAAGATGTCCTGCGGCCTCAAGAATGCAGGAACTACCTACCAAAGGGTGATTGACAAAACATTCACAGATCAGATAGGCCGAAACATGGAAGCCTATGTTGACGATCTAGTAATTAAAAGACAAGATGAAGAGGAAATGATAGAAGACATCAGAGAAACATTTGACAACCTACGGAGCTTCAGCATGAAGCTTAACCCAGGAAAGTTTCCTTCGGCTTTGAAAAAGGCAAGTTCCTGGGTCACATCGTGGGGAAGCAAAGTATAAAATCTAATCCTAGCAAGGTTTGAGCAGTCATGGAGATGAGGTCTCCAAGAACAAAGAAAGATATGCAAAGTTTGAACGGAAAAATTGCTGCCCTCAAACATTTTTGACAAAATCAGCCGAAAGGTCACTACCTTTCTTCAAAACACTAAAAGAGTGCTTAGACCAGAAAGATTTCAGGTGGGTAGAAGAAACTGAGGCTGCCTTTCAGGAGCTGAAAGAAAATATAGCCTAACTACCTACAATGGTAGCCCCTGAGGCCGGAGAACTAGTCTTAATTTATCTTTCAACAGGTAATGAAGCTGTGAGTGTTGTGCTACTGATCGAAAGAAACCAGGCCTAAATGCCGGTATACTTCATAAGCAGAGCACTAAGAGAAGCTGAAGTAAACTATCCTCCGATGGAGAAGCTGGCTCTCTCCCCTGTTCACACTGCAAGAAGGCTGAGCAGATACTTTCAAGCACACCGATAAAAGTGGTAACTGATCAGCCTATCAGAGCAATACTTGAAAGGCCTGAAAGATCTGGCCGACTAGCCAAGTGGGCCATCGAACTTGGAGAGCACAAGATAGAATATGTGCTAAGAACAGCGGTAAAGGCTCAAGTCCTAGCAGATGATGTAGTGCAAAGCACACATCTTTATTCCTATTGTTTTCGTGTGTTTTAATTAGTTTTATATTTGTTTTGAGTCGTTTTTGTTTCATATTGAGTCTTTGTATGTTTGCAGGAGCTCGTGAGAATAACAAGTCAAATTAAGAAGAAACCGAGCAAGAGAACAAGTCCCAAGAGTTTAAAAGTGAAAAATATGGAAATTCAAGTCCTTCGCGGTACGCGAAGAGGAGGAGACAAGACCTCGCGGTACGTGAGGAAAGCCAGATGGGCGCCCGACTATTTTGTACTGCGAGGAACCCATGGAAACCCTTCGCGGTACGCAAGAGGCTTGTAAAATCGCAAAAAGCCCTAAATCGAATTATATTAGAATTGTAATGCAATAGTGCAAGGAGTTCGATCTTTTGGCCGTCAGAGAGGAGCTATAGGCGATTTCTAGAGTTAGGAGGGCAAATCAAGAGCAAAGTTGAAGACTTTTTATTCCGGGTTCGTTGTAGTAGCGTATTTGAGTTTAAAGTTTGAATCTTTATTGTTGATTGTTTCGTTTAGAAATATGTTTATGTTTTCTACTTCTGGTTTGAATGTTTTGAACATAAATCTAGGCTAAAACTTTAATACTGCCTAGGTCTATGATGAATACTTGTTAAAGTATCGATTTTTATTGGTTTTGGAAATTGTTGAATGGATTAATGATTTTATAAGCGATCTTGGTTTGATTAGTATGATGAATATGCATGTTTAATTCTGGTTTTGTGTTAATTATTGCTCCGCATGTGATCTTGTTGAATGTCTTTCAGGTATATATGCATGTTTAGGTTACTTGCTCATTGTTTGTGACCGTGGTGGTATTGCTAGACGTAGTGATCCATAGGAGTGTTAGTTGATGCGTTGTTAGAATTGAGTGTTCATCTTATCTCAATACCCGAAAAGTGAGAGATAATCGGTTAGTCCTTGGTATTAGGTGTCTAGTTGTTAACACTCTGAAAGGAGGTTTTCCTAGGTTCTTAGTATTCTTTGATAATCCGAGTCATAGCTTGTTGATTTGAGATTATCCCGTGCATCCTAGATGTATTGTGGACAGTGATACCAAGAGGTGATCTGTCTGTTGGGTACATTATCGTTGTTGGAGAGACTGAAAGGTAATCCGACCATCTGGTGAGTTTAGTACATCCTTAGGTTTCTTAGTTGGTGACAACCTGAGAGTGATTAGGGATCCACTAGGTTATCAAGAGTTGTTATCCAGAGTTGTTATCCTTAGAAACCCAGATCTATCATAGTTTCCATAACTGGTAGAAGTTGAGCTTCATAAGTAGGATTCTGACCTAGGTGGTATTCTTCCCATTCTTGATATTCCCCGAGTTCCTGTTCTGATAGTTAGAGTCGTGCAGTTGTTTTCTATTTACTTGTCATTAGTTTACTCAGTAGTTATAGAAAACCCCCCAACAAATCATCTTAAGTTCGAGTCAGAGTCTAGTATTAATATTCTGTGTCTCTATGGTTCGATAATCCGGTTTACCATTAAGCTATGGTACACTCGATAGGTACACTTGCCTGTCAGTGCGGTTTAGTTCATAGGTACTTTATTTATTACTTAGGAGTCTAGATTAGGTTTTTAGTTATTAGTTTTTATAGACCATCTAGACGACACCAAGTTTTTGGCGCCGTTGCCGGGGACACTTGGCAATAGCAATATTAGCTTTGATTAGTTCTTTGTTTGATTTTTGGTTTATTTTTCTTTCTTTCTTTTATTTTGAGTCTTAATTATGTGTCTTGTGCTACTTGCTACTTGAGTGTCTAATCTTGGATCGAGTCTTTCTGTGTTCTGAGTCTTTCTTATTTATTTTTTGTGTCTTTTAGTTTATGCACCATACTCGTTCGTAGGGATCAACCCGTATTCAGCTTTCTTAGAGCCCGAACGAGAGCTTCACGAGCGCACCCGCGACTTTCAGGAGCGTTTGAAGTTGCTGTGCAAAAACCAGGTACGTTCTACTAGCCAGTTCCTTTTCATAAAATGAGCAATGTTGACCCACCAGCGAGACGTACCGTACACCAGAGAGCCAGTGATGGGGTCACCGGGGCAAGATCTTCGATCACACGCCCCGCTATCCCTAATACCAATAATTGGCAGATCCCATCACACGTTATGAGTATGATCACTCATTCTACTCAGTACCATGGCCTCGAGGATGAGGATGCACCAGGACATCTGTCCCGCTTCGTGCGCATATGTGATACCTTTAACATCACAGGTGTATCTGGGGACGCAATCTACTTGACACCCTCCCCGATAACTCCATCACCACTTGGGAGGACTTGCAAGCCATGTTTCTTAAAAAGTACTATCCACCTTTCTAGGGCCGCTTGCCTTACGAGCCTTATCACATGGCCTGGGAGCAGTTCAACGCGCTGTTGAGCCGATGTCCCCAGCATGGTCTTTCTGACTGGTCGATAGTGGAGAAGTTCTACAATGGTCTCACCTTTGAGAAGCAGCAAATGTTCAACACTGTTGTGGGAGGCCATATCATGGATAAGTTGGAGCCTGTTGAATGCGAGGAGATGTTTGAGAGCTTCGCTCTTGCTGAACAGCAGCGGCCAACTACTAGGACTTCCATTCCTTATGCTAGGACATCCACCTCTTCTCCGAGAGGTGTGCATCAGGTCACCCCTGATACTAGCGTGGCTGCTGCACTCGCAGAAATGGCGAATGAGATTAAGGAGATGAAGCTTAGTGCTCAGAGGTGTGAGGTGTGTAAAGGAGTCCACGACACCAGGGACTGCCCCGTCAATCAGTAGGAGCAAGTGAACTTTGCGGGCAAATAGAACCAGAACCAAGGATTCAACAATTACAACAATTCTTATGGCTCGGGATGGAGATATGGGGTAACCCACCGGGGTTTAATGGCCGCCCAAATCAGCAAAGTGGAGGAGAAGCAGGACCAAGTGGGGGAAGCGGTGTCAACATAAAGAGGATTGAGGAGATGTTGGAGACACAGACACAGATGCTTGCTCACTTGGTGGTGAAGGACAAGAAGACTCAGCAGAGACTGGATGCTCATGACACCTTACTGAAGAATCAACATTCTACATTCCAGGATCTGTAACGCACGGTGGGAGACATCGCTAAGAGCTTGAAGGATAGACAGGGAGGTCCATCTCTAGGCCCTAATGCATCAGTGATGGCCGTGTCTACTAGGAGTCGAAGGGAAGAAGAGAGAGAGAAGCTACCGGTAGAAGAGGAAGAACCGGTAGACGAGGAGATAGTGGTTGAGAAGCCTGCCGAGAAGGTAGAGGAGAAGAAGAGTGGGGTGAGATTAAGGCCCCCCGAGATTGACTTGAGCCGTGTTCCCTACCCAACGCACTTGCTGCCTCATAAGTATGCTAGGGAGTACGGTAACTTCCTGAATATGTTCAAACAGCTCAAAGTCAATCTCCTGTTCATAGAGGTCCTCCAGCATATGCCTAAGTATGTCAAGTTCTTAAAAGATCTTTTGTCCAACAAGAAGAAGCTGGATGAAGTCTCTAAAGTCTCATTAAATGAGCAATGCTTTGCGGTGGTGCAGAACAAACTGCCAGAGAAACTGGCAGATCCGGGTCACTTCACGATCCCATGTCTGCTTGGCGGTTTGCCTCTAAACCATGCGTTGGCCGACCTAGATGCTAGCATCAATCTAATTCCATATTCTATATATAAGCAGCTGGACCTAGGAGAACCGAAGCCGACGCGCATGAGCATATCCTTGGCTGACTGTTCAGTCAAGTATCCACGGGGAATAGTGGAGAATCTTTTGGTGAAAGTAAACAAATTCGTCTTCCCCGTGGATTTTGTCATCCTAGACATGGATGTGGATGATAGAGTCCCACTCATCCTCGGGCGCCCGTTTCTGTACACCGCCAAGGCATTGATCGATGTCTTTGACGGAAAGCTCACACTTCGTGTGGGGGATGAGAAGATCACTTTTGATGCTGCAAAGTCCATGAAGGAGGGTGGTGAACAAAGCCACTCTGTGTGCATGATCGATGCCTTCATGGATGACCATAGGGACTCAAATCCAGAAGAGAATGTTGTTGGTTAACCCGCCCCTGATTTGAGAGAATCATCTGATTGGGCGTTGGAGTTAGAAGAGCTGCTGAATGAGCCAAATAATTACGGTGATGAGGTACCTGATGATCTGCTGGAGATGATGGCAGAGTTAGATGAGATAATAGGCAAAACCCCAAGTGTGGGGATGATGGAGAAGGTAGAGGATCCTGAAGATCCTGGTGAGAGCTTAGAGGTAATTCCCATAGAAACACCCTTACCCGAGCCTTTTCCCATCATTATTGTTTAGTCTGAGGGGAGAACTTCTGAACCAACCCCTAGTTTTAGTGCCCCTAAGTCTAGGCCACCCCGTAAGAGAACCCGTGCGTTGAGAGATTCATGTGATCTAAGGGTAGTGCGAACCCCAGGTGTGGGGATGTCTAAGGGTGATAAGTTGCTAGGGTACGTGAACTGTGTTATCTTCGGACCGGGTAAGTTTAAGTTGTGGTGGAAAGACCTGATTGATGAATGTGATAGAAGTTCAATGCTTGTTAGTGGTATGAGTTTGTTGAGGGTATGGAGAGCCGATAGACCACGCAGGATGAACGCGGTACCGGTTTGGATTAAGGAGAGCCTCCTGATAGGCTTGTTTGAGTCTTGGGCAAGTGCCCATGATGTACAGTCTGTATAAATTCCTTGGTTTAAGTCCGTGTCATTTTTGTGTTTTTCGGTATGTGTGTTTTGTTTTGTGTGTCTTATAGGGATTCACGCTCAATTCGGTGAGGAAATCATCAGGAAGGAAGTTCTAGGTATTTTTACATTTGTTTTATGGTTGGAGCTAGTTTTAATTGGAATTGGGTAAGAAAGTTTTCAGGGGGTCAAAATTTTTCTAAGTATAAAAACCCTGTTAACTTTCTGTTACCAACAGTCCCTCGAAGTAAGTGAAACCCAATAGGAATTCTTTCACGGTACGCAAAGAACTAGCATTGTGGCCGGCTTGTATTCCATCTCCTAGCGGTACGCGAGAGATGTGTCTTTGCCTTTCGCGGTACGCGGGGGACTCCTGGAGTCACTTTTCTTCCTTTGTTTCCCATGGTTTCCCACACCGTTCACCGTCCACCACTCCCACCATTATCATTCTATCATCACTACCCATCATCCTTCATCACCATCATCCATTACCATTACATCTATTAACTTCACCATTCATCCACCTCATTCACTACCACCACCACCATGGAAAATTTAAGAACCGTTCGTGACCAATGATTCACCTTGCTTGTGGCATTCATGTCTATGTTTTTGTCACTCGTCGGGAACATATCCCTCTTCTATCCAGAGTTTTATTGAGTCAGTAGAGTCTTTTATTTTACTTTGAGTCTGTCTTTTGAGTCAGTTTGATGCTACGGGTTTATTTGAGTTTATTTTTTGCAGGTATTGATCGCTCCGTCCGTACTCAATCTCCATTCAGGCGGGGTCGATCCTAACTTATATCAAATTGTAAGGGCAACCCGACAGAGTTTGTGCAACCGCGACCGAAATGCTATACGGTGCACAAGGGGAAGAGCGAAGCTGGATACAATCTTGGATACATTACCAGCTAAGTCTACTCCATTTTATTTTTGTATTTTTATTTGTCGTTGTTACTTGGTTCACATTGGGGCCAATGTGTCGTTCAAGTGTGGGGATGCAAGACTACGTTGAGTCTAGTTGTTTTCCTAGTTGTTTTCTTTTATAAAAATCCAAAAATACAAAAAAAAATGAAAATTTTGGAAAAAAATGTCCTTTGAAAGCATAAGTTTTGCATAAAAAAATGGAAAATGATAGTACAACTGGATCTGCTGTTGAGTTTAAAAGAAGATAAAAGATAGAAAACGCGTTTAATTAGTAATGTTTTGGTAGACACAGCCAAGTAGAAAAGCTTAAATATTCTGTGTGTGTTGTTTAGGGTTAATAACTAAATTAAAATCATGAAATATTGTGGGTACTCATCTTAGAGTAATCAGTAATACTGAAACTGTCAAAATAGGCTGATAGGTACCACATTAAGCTAGAATCTATTTGTCTTTGAAATTTTTGGCACACCACTCTCTTTTTATGAGAATAAATCCGAGTGTTGGTAGCGCCTGCAATCCATAATTCATCACTCTTGAGCTTATTTGTTTAGAACTCTAAGTTTTGCTTATGTGTTACCCTCCGGGATGGCCACTTAGAGAAAACACCCCTAAGTGATTCTTATGTGCTTTATGATTAGAACTTAGTCTATGTGTTACCTTCCGGGATAGTGACTTGGTTGAAACGCCTCTAGACGAAAGTCCATTTGCTTAAATTAACGCTCATTATCATTCATTCATTCATGAATTCATCTAATTTCTAAAACAAGTAAATTTTAGTTTATCGTGGTGGGAAATCTAAATGGTTTAACCCGTGCCTAGACATGACTGTGAGACGGGAGTAGGTAGAGCTGTAACTTTTGAGTGTGAGTCTCATAGATTGATTGAATAATTGTATAAAATGGAATTAGAACACAACATGGGGGCCTGATAGTTGGTGGTTGGGTTTAATTGGACAGAAATACTGATTATTGCTTTTTAACGTGTGAGTATATTTATGCTAATTGAAGAATTCTAAGTTGTTAAGCTAGATCCCAGTTATGATTCCATTGCAGACTTTTTCGAGGACGAAAAAAGGTTAAGTGTGGGGATGTTTGATGTAGTGCAAAGCACACATCTTTATTCCTATTGTTTTCGTGTGTTTTAATTAGTTTTATATTTGTTTTGAGTCGTTTTTGTTTCATATTGAGTCTTTGTATGTTTGCAGGAGCTCATGAGAATAACAAGTCAAATTAAGAAGAAACCGAGCAAGAGAACAAGTCCCAAGAGTTTAAAGTGAAAAATGTTGAAATTCAAGTCCTTTGCGGTACGCGAAGAGGAGGAGACAAGACCTCGTGGTACGCGAGGAAAGCCAGATGGGCGCCGAAAACTTTGTTCCTCGCGGTACGCGAGGAACCCATGGAAACCCTTCGCGGTACGCTAGAGGCTTGTAAAATATCAAAAAGTCCTAAATTGAATTATATTAGAATTGTAATGCAATAGTGCAAGGAGTTCGATCTTTTGGCCGTCAGAGAGGAGCTATTGGCGATTTCTGGAGTTAGGAGGGCAAATAAAGAGCAAAGTTGAAGACTTTTGATTCCGGGTTCGTTGTAGTAGCGTATTCGAGTTTAAAGTTTGAATCTTTATTGTTGATTGTTTCGTTTAGAACTATGTTCATGTTTTCTAAATCTGGTTTGAATGTTTTGAACATGAATCTAGGCTAAAACTTTAATACTGCCTAGGTTTATGATGAATACTTGTTAAAGTATCGATTTTTATTGGTTTTGGAAATTGTTGAATGGATTAATGATTTTTTAAGCGATCTTGGTTTGATTAGTATGATGAATATGAATGTTTAATTCTGGTTTTGTATTAATTATTGCTCCGCATGTGATCTTGTTGAATGTCCTTCAGGTATAGATGCATGTTTAGGTTACTTGCTCATTGTTTGTGACCATGGTGGTATTGCTAGACGTAGTGTTTCATAGGAGTGTTAGTTGATGCGTTGTTAGAATTGAGTGTTCATCTTATCTCAATACCCAAAAAGTGAGAGATAATCGGTTAGTCCTTGGTATTAGGTGTCTAGTTGTTAACACTCTGAAAGGAGGTTTTCCTAGGTTCTTAGTATTCTTTGCTAATCCGAGTCATAGCTTGTAGATCTAATATTACCCCGTGCATCCTAGATGTATTGTGGATAGTGAGACCGAGAGGTTATCTGTTTGTTGGGTACATTATCGTTGTTGGAGAGACTGAAAGGTAATCCGACCATCTGGTGAGTTTAGTACATCCTTAGGTTTCTTAGTTGGTGACACCCTGAGAGTGATTAGGGATCCACTAGGTTATCTAGAGTTGTTATCCTTAGAAACCCATATCCATCATAGTTTCCAAAACTGGTAGAAGTTGAGCCTCATAAGTAGGATTCTGACCTAGATGGTATTCTTCCCATTCTTGATATTCCTCGAGTTCCTGTTCTGGTAGTTAGAGTCGTGCAGTTGTTTTCTATTTACTTGTCATTAGTTTACTCAGTAGTTATAGAAACCCCCCCCCAACAAATCATCTTAAGTTCGAGTCAGAGTCTAGTATTAATATTCAGTGTCTCTAGGGTTCGATAATCCGGTTTACCATTAAGCTGTGGTACACTCGATAGGTACACTTGCCTGTTAGTGTGGTTTAGTTCATAGGTACTCCATCTATTACTTAGGAGTCTATATTAGGTTTTTAGTTATTAGTTTTTATAGACCGTCTGGACGACATCAGTAGACTTCCTTGCAGAAGTGCCTGAAGAATCAAAAGAAGTACCAAAGATAGTAAAGAATGATGAACATCAGAAGCATCCTCCGAACACATGGATGTTATTCGCAGATGGAGGCTCTAGTGCAAAAGGGTCCGGAGCTGGTTTAGTCTTGATAAACCCTGAGGGGGAAGAGTTAACATATGCTCTTCGGCTAGACTTCTCCGGTACCAACAACGAAGTCGAATACGAAGTGTTGCTTGCAGGCTTAAGGATAGCTAAAGAGATGAAGGTGTCAAAGATACAAGTGTTTGTTAACTCATTCTTGGTAGCCAACCAGGTTAATGACCAGTACTTGGCCAAAGAGGAAAGCATGAAGAAATACAAAGTTAAAGCACAAGAGTTAATGCAAGGCTTTGAAAGTTGCAGCGTGAAGCAAGTGTCACGATCAAAGAACAAGCAAGTCGATGCCCTCAGCAAGATGGCCTCGCTTTCCTTTTCACACCTAACCAAGAAGGTCCTAGTAGAGGTACTAAAAGCTCCATCCATTTGTGAAGAAGAAATACATGATGTAATAACTGAAGAAGGAAAGAATTGGATGACCCCAGTTATAGACTTCTTGAAAGAAGGAAAGTTTCCAGAAGATGAAGCAGAAGCAGCAAGGCTGCAGTTGAAAGCAAAGCAATACATGATCGAAGATGGCTGCCTTTACAAGAAGTCCTACTTGTCACCTCTCCTCCGTTGCGTCGGACCAGATCTAAGTAATTACTTGATCAAGGAAGTGCACGAGGGAATATGTGGGAATCATTCAGGTCCTAGATCGGTGGTCACAAAGCTGATGAACTTAGGATATTACTGGCCTACAATGCATAAGGACGCTTCAGAACAAATAAAAAAGTGTGAAGGGTGCCAGCTGCATGCACCAATCAAAGCAAGTCCGAAGCACGATCTAGTCACCGTCACTTCGACATGGCCATTCTAAAAATGGGGAATGGACATTGTTGGTCCGTTCCCCGAATCAAGAGGAAGAAACAAGTTCTTACTAGTAGCAGTCGACTACTTCACCAAGTGGCCCGAAGTCAAACCACTAGCTTCGATCACGGGCAAACAGATAATCTCCTTGATTAAAAATCAAATCATTTACAAATTCAGTCACATCGACCAACACATAACAACTATTGTCAAACAGGTGATAAACTTTGTATGGGAACAAATCATATGCCGCTTCGGTCTTCCCGGACAAATTATCACCGACAATGGCAAGCAATTTGTTGATAAACCATTCAGCGCTTGGTGCACGGAGTTGCACATCAAGCAAATGTTTAGTTCCGTTGCTTACCCTTAGTCCAACGGCCAGGTTGAATGGATGAACCTGAGCATCGTATCCGGGATAAAAACAAGGCGTGGACGGCACGGTAAAGACTGGCTGGAAGAGTTACCAAGCGTCATGTGGGCTATTAGAAAAACGGAGAAAACAAACCACTGCCGCACCCCGTACATTCTAGTCTTCGTCTCAGAAGCAGCAATTCCGGCCGAAATAGGGGTAGCCACACATCGAGTGAACAACCAAGACAAGCAGCAGGACAATGCCGAAATCATGAAGAACCTCGACATCCTGGAAGAAGCCAGAGATCATGCCAGAATCAGGGAGGCCAGATACAAGCAGAAGATGGAATCCTACTACAACAAGAGGGTTAAACATGAACATTTCAAAGTTGGAGACTTGGTACTCCGAAACAATGATGCAAGCAGGCAGGAAGATACAGGAAAGCTGGCCCCCAAATGGGAAGGCCCTTACTAGATTATAGAAGCACACATAGGAGGTTGTTACAAGCTCAATGATATGGAAGGAAAGAGGCTTCTAAGACACTGGAATGCCAAACACCTACGACACTTCTTCATATAAGCTGTGATCAATGTAGCTCAAGGGGCATTTTATGACAATCTTTTGTATGAAACAAGTTCAATGAATGAAACTGGTATTTTGAAGTATACTTGATATCTTTTTGTCCTATCGAGGTTGAGCTCCTATAACAAAAATAGCACCATGGGGTCCGGGTAAAACCTCTCCATGTAAAGGGATGAGCTCCTAGGCCAAAACGCTCAACGTGTTCAAGCCTTGACTTACCCTTATACAGGTGGAGTTCCTAAAACAGTACAACTCCTTAGGTATTAAGTCTTTTTTACCTATGAAGCGGGTGAGCTCCCATCAACAATGCTCCATAAGCAACACTTTAAGCTTATGATCACGCCCAATTAAAATATCAAACATAAAGGGCTTCAAGCAAGATATGATAACATTTTGTGTTAGTAATAACTTGGATTTATCTAGTATGATGTCTGCAGCATTATGCCTTGACAAAACCTCGAATTATGAAAACACAAGTAATGATATGCAAAAGCAATAGCAAAGAGAATAACATCACACATTTCCAAGGAAAAGTGAAACAAACTAACAAGGTAACCCCTTGATCCAAAAGTTTGATACAACAAGCAAAACAACAAGGTATATGACCAAGTAAGGTCTACTAAGAGCTAAATACATGATCACAACCCAAAAGTCTGTTTTATAATAGCAAGTTAAATCCACGAAGGGCACCATCAAGTCAAACCAAAACAAGCACAAATTGTTTTTTTGCCTACAAAGGCTTACATCAACCATGACCACGCAGGATCGAAATAACATGTTCATAAAAGAAAAGCATACCAATTGTTCAAGAAGCAATAACATTCATGAAAAGATCAAGTCAAACAGAAGGATCACCACCCTTCTCAGGTTCTGCGGCATCAGGCTTCGGTCCTGTACCAACACTCTCCTCGCCAAAAGCAACAATAGTCTTGTCTGGAGTATCAACAGCTTGAAGTCCAATAGAAGCTTGGGTCTTTGCCTCAGAAGCAGAATCAGTCCGGCTCTTTTTGGTTTGCCTCACCTTCCCTCCCATGGACACCGAAGCAAAAGACTTAGAACCATCAACATCATCACGAGAGTGTTTGCTTCCCAAAGACTTCAGCACAGACTCAGCAGCTTCTCTTTTCAAGCCTTGAGGCTCCAAAGCTTGCAACTCAGACAAGGTCCTATCAAAATATTTAGACAATTGTATAGCTTAGTTACTCCATATTTAGACAAGGCTCCAAAGTTACTCTTTTCTAGATAGGTTAGTTACTCCATCTGTTGTATAGCTTCAACAAATTCCTGCTCTGCCTCGGGGTGATAATTGTTGCATTCAGAGATTGGCTTCAAAGGCTGGTTCTTGTAGCCAGAAACAAGTCCCACATGGCGTCCACGCTTCAAAAGCTTCTTGTACACATCGCTCAGGGGAGCGTTGAACTAGTTGCTATGGAGAAGATAAGTCACAACTTGTTGAAACCCATGCTCAATGAGCCATCTTTTCTCCCCAGCAAGTACTTCGGCCCGGGACTTCCACTCTTCAATAGCAGCATCCAACCCCTCCTTCTCAGCCTGAACCACCGACCTTTCAGAATCAAGTGCAATCCTCTCAACATCCAACTTCGCCTTCTCCTCCTCCAAACTCTGCTTCAATGAAGAAAGCTTTTCACTATCAACATCATACTGCTTGCGAGCAGCATCAAGCTCCTCAACAAGCTGCTTCTCACGAGCAGCTAGAGAAGAAACCTGGTTTTGAACATCGGATAGCTGGCCCTTCAAGGCAGAATTCTTTTGGTTCACACGCTCTACTTTCTCGGCATACGCACAAATACGGTCAACACCTTCAGGGATAGACGTAAGAATCTTGGGAACATTAACAAGGATGCGGCTAATAAGTGCCTTATCACTATCATTACGCAAAGCATCGCGGTCAGCAGGGGTAGCAAAATTGTAGACCATCTCCTGACAAACAACATGACTCTTCATAGAGTCACAATTCTTAACAGACCAATCAGGAACATACACATTGCTCGCCTCCTCCGGCATGAGCTCAGGCTTACGACCCCCACTAGCATCTGTATCCCCGCTATCACTCTCGCCATCCAAAGGTTCCAACTTCACTGTGGAAGGAACAGATCCAGTGCAACCAACCAAAAAGTCATCATCATTGTCAGACACATCAATAGGACTAGGGGAGTGAGAAGCAGATGCACGAGCACTAGATGTAGCAAGCCTCTTGCTAGAACAAAGAGGAGTCTTACCCTTCTTGACCTTAGGAGCAGAAGCAGGCTTCTTACCCTTGCCTTTGACCCGCTTTATGCTAGCAACCTTAGAACCACCAACATAAGCACCACCCTCATAGCGGACAGACTTGTTAAGAACCAAAACATTAGTCTCTCCCTTTTTCAACTCCTGCCTATCCTCCTTAACGTCAGAAGTATCATCCAAAAGAAGAAAGTCCAAAGCACTCATTTCTACAAAAGAAGAATAAAAATGAGCAAAAGAAGCAAGTAAACACAGGAGTGAAGGAAAGTAAAACCATACCCTTCTCATTTAAAGTTAAAAGAGGAACAAAGGCTGGATCCCACATCACACTCAACCCGAGCTTCACAAGCAATGGCTCCGGGTAAATATGGAGTCGAGAAGCAAAAGAATTAAGCTTACTATAGACAACTGCATCTAAAGACGAAACCTCAGGCTCAGTAGGGTTAAGTGCGTCGGACAGCTTCCTAGGGTTTACAGTGAAAGGAAGAATTTCTTTTGAAATCCAAAAGAAGTGATCCTTCCAAGAGCGAAGACAAGAGATGGTCACAGACACAAGCCCCTCCTCACATTTTAGTTTCTCAACAGTGTACCAGTTACCTTTTTCGTACGACGAAAAAAACGGTGAAACATAGTGAGGTCCGGCTCATGGCCCCAAATATCTACACAAAACCTCAAAATGGATGACCTTGCTAACCCCAACGGGTGACAATTGACCAAAGTTAAGTCGGTAGTACTCAAGGAAACGCAAGAAAAACAGGGAAAATGGAAACCGGAGGTTCGAAAATTCAAAATGACGACTATACATAGCAAGCATGCCCTTC
Organism: Smallanthus sonchifolius; assembly: GCA_023525975.1. NCBI lineage: Eukaryota > Viridiplantae > Streptophyta > Magnoliopsida > Asterales > Asteraceae > Smallanthus > Smallanthus sonchifolius. The sequence goes on from CM042028.1 coordinate 58,529,298, forward strand.
GGACACTGATCGACGGTTTTCCCCATGATCGGAGCAGTTGGATTGAATTTCGCATCCAAACCCCATTGTTTGCGGAATTCATCAACCGCATCTTGGATCATTTTGGAAGTTTAGATGCTTAAGTCATTCTTAGACATTGCTACGGAAGAGAAAGATAAGAAAAAATAAATTAACCTCCACAAGTACCGATCGGCAAAAAGGAACGAAAGCAAAGAAGAAGAAGACCCTTGGGAGAAGAAACCGTTTATCCGAAGATGAAAGGATAAAATGGGGATGACCGGTTGAATATAAGGGGATTTTCAAAATTTAAATTTGAAATAGGAGAGAGAAAAAGGGGATGATAACTGACGCAAGCCGTCAGGAAGTCCCATCACCTCAAGAAGCCCTAGCTGAGTTATCCAACCAGGGTTTCAAACGTAACCGGATTCATTAAAGCAAATCAAAATGGAACAAGATAGGAAAATCAAATAATTCTTTATTGAGGGTTAGTCAGAAGCCCTTATTACTGCGCAATAAGCACTCCCGACTGGTGGGGCTGATGACGTGAGTATGTTCATGAAGCATGGCTTTGTTCACGAAGCACATGTACCAAGCAGAACCATGAAACCATGTCTCGCAAACGACGAGGTGACGTGGCATAAATGATAGTGACCTATTTGGAATCTCCAGAAAGTCAAGACTAGGAGACAATAAGTCTTAATGGTCTTGAGAAAAGGGATCTTTGTCTTTTTAGGAAACCTTGACCTTTTACACCAAAAAAAAGAAAGCGGCTCACTGCAGGGAAAGGAAAGAGAAGAGGATACCCCCACATTCAGCATGAAACTGGAGACAAGTTCATGTATAAAAGAGAGGGCTTGGACTCTCAAAGTCTCAAGTCCGATCTCATCTTTTACTCTCACACTTTCACTACACCATTCACTACTCTCGTTCCATAATTCCTTATCACCTTCAAAGAATCGTTATCTTATTCTCACGCCGGAGGCTGATCGCAAGAGACCCCCTCCTGCGGTGAGACTAACGGCACTTTAATCTTAGCAGGTACCTGAAGCAGCTGATTCAAGCAAGAACGTCAAGACCCTCACTTTGACTTGTATTTGTTGAAGCAGCGAGTATACTTAGCCTATTCGTTGTAGCAACATTACTCATGCAATTCCCTTGAGATTAATCTTGGCTTTTTACTGAACCATGAGATTCGTGAGTTGAGGAACATAGTGTCCTGGAAAAATAATTATATAATTATTATATAACATAAAGTTATTATATCACCACGAAATAATTTAATTCCAAAAAACAAGTTCTGTAAAAAAGTGCAAAAGTGATCCGATAAACTGATAAATATGATAAATTTGTATAGAAAACGTTGATTATTATTTAAAAAATTATATAATTGGTTGCAATAATTCGGAAAAGTTAGTAAAAAAAAGGAAAATCGTTCAAAAAAAGTAAAGACTTAAAAAATAATTCATAAACTCGGTTAAAGTATACGAATATAGTAACCTTCAAACTAGTATGTAGTTATCCGACAAACAGTAAGGTTCTGGCTAGGAAAGACCGGGTTCTGATCCGACTAACTCTTTCTTGAGAACTTTTTTGTTTGAAGTACTACTCTGGTACGAAAACCACTCTAGTATACGATAACCACTTTCCTCTATTTACAAAACAACCCCTCACCTTTCCATAATTCTATAAACTTACTTAAACTCGAACTTACCTAGGGAATTCTTAAGGCATCTCCTAAACCATGTTACTTCAGCAATCAAGATCAACCCACCTGCTGCAAGGTGAGAATCATAGCCCTATTTCAAACCTTTACTTATTGGGGTGGAACATGTACACATTGGTTTTATAACAATAACATTTTTACCAAAACAAATCCTTAAAAAAGTAATCTCAACTATGTACTTTGATATCTGAACACTAAATGATAGAATTGCAATTACTAACTTGAGTACAAGCGTAAGGTAGTACTAGTGTGGCCATATGTGGGAAACCGACAACTTACATAACAACGGCACAATCTTAGGAATGTGGATGCACATAACATGTCAACGACATAATCTTGGGAGATTATGGATGCATATAACATATATCATATATGATTGATTGCAAGGATCTTGTGTTAATATAATTGCCCTTTTTGAATGAACTTATAATGGATTTAAATGTTTTTATGCCAATTTATTTTAATTCTTATAAAACCTATGCTTCTCACCAACTTTATGTTGACCCGTCTACTCTACATGTTTTAGGGAATAATAATTAGGATGCTGAAGGATCACATAGAAATGCTCTTGGACCTAGTTAATAAATTTTGAACAATGTTCTTGTTATGGATGTTTATTGGATTGTTTGTTCTTTTTGAAACAAGTATTGATAACAATTATGAAACTTAATAAATTCTGTGATGCCTTAGTATCAAACTTTATACCTTGTGTTGTGAACTATATGTGTGACACCTCGCGTTTCCGCCTTGGCGGGGTGTGACGTTGGCGTCGGCCGGAGTGCTGCAAGGATTGCAAGATTGCATGTCTGCACGCGTAAGAATATCCTTGGAGAAGGTAGTTTGAGATAGAAAATACCAGACGAAGAACGCGTGGCAGCGATGCCGAGAAAGAAAGAAAGGGGACCAAGGTCAGTCATAGCAAACTCAGCAGATAACCGACTGATGACACGGGAGATCAGAGACTGTGACGAAGCGATGAGAATGATGTCATCCAGGTACAGAAGGAGGTAGATGATCTCGCCCCCACGGCGAAAGGTAAAGAGGGAGGAATCAGATTTGCTGCTTACAAAACCTAGAGATGTAATGTATACAGCAAAGCGATGATACCAGGCTCGAGGAGCCTGTTTAAGGCTATAAAGAGCTTTACGAAGCCAGCAAACATGGTCAAGATGAGTGTGATCAATGTAGCCAGGGGTTGCTTCATATAGACAAGCTCGGTCAGATCGCCATTAAGAAAAGCGTTCTTAACATCCAATTGATGGATTGGACAGTGGCGAGAGATAGCAATGGAAAGAACGGTATGAATGGTGGACGGTTTGACAACCGGGCTGAAATTTTCATCAAAGTCAAGACCAGATTGTTGGCAAAAACCCTGTGCAACGAGGCGACACTTGTACCGTTGTAGGTTTCCATAACTGTGGAATTTATGTCGATAAAGCCAGCGACATCCGACAATGTTTGTGCCAGAGGGGTGAGGAACGAGATCCCAAGTGCCATTAGAGATGATGGCAGACATTTCAGAATCCATAGCAGATTTCCAATTAGGATCATATATGGCTTGAGTAGCGGTTCTTGGGAGAGGAGAGATGACAGAGATAGTAGAGAGATTAAGAATTTGACGTGGTTTAAGAGAACCGGTCTGGGAGCGAGTGACCATGTGGTGAGTAGAGTTAGGTTCCACAGTCGTCGAAGTGGAAGGCTGAAGGGGTTGGTAAGCGGATGTATTTGGAGAGGGAGAGTGATCCGACGAGTGAGCGGCTGGAGATGCGGAAGTAGGGTCAGAGGTGGGAGAAGTTGCCAATGGTGAAGTGTTGGGGAGTGTCTGAGGCTCCTGGATGGGAACACCAGGAGTGGAGGGGTGATCAGTGGCAGCCAGAAAGGGTGGCAGAGTCTGATCGTCATACGACTCAAAAGGAGAGTAGTCGGAGAGAGGAGGTGGTGGGTGAAACGAGGCATACGGGAAGTGAGTCTCATCAAAGGTGACATGACGAGAAGTGATGACCTGCTGAGTGATAAGATCCATGCAGCGATAACCATAATGATCCAAAGAGGGACCAAGGTGAACGCAAGCGGTGGACCTATGAGCAAGTTTATGAGGAGCAGTAGAAGAAAGGTTTGGATAGCAGAGACACCCAAACACCTGAAGGTGAATAAACGAAGGAAAGAAACCAAACAAAATCTCAAAATGAGATTTGTAGGAGAGAGTGGTAGTGGGAAGAATATTGAAGATGTGAACAGCCATGTGAAGGGCTTCAACCCAAGAAGTTGAAGGCATTTGGGCCTGAAAAAGAAGAGTGTGAATGAAATTGTTAATTGTGCGAATGGAACGTTCAGCTTTACCGTTCTTTTGGGACGTATTAGGACAGGAGAAACGGAATTGGATTCCATGTGTGTGAAAGAGGTCATGAAATGAACGATTGGTGTATTCACGACCATGGTCACATTGAAGCGCTTGGATGTCTGTTTTAAATTGATTAACCACATAAGCACGAAACCAAAGGAACAATGCAAACACCTCAGACTTGGTACGCAAGGGGAAAACCCATAAAAAATGTGAAATATCATCCAAAAATAAGAAATAATATTTATAACCACACATACTAGAAACATGAGAAGTCCAAACATCCAACTGCACAATTTCAAACAAACGTGTAGTTTTAGAATTAGAAGTAGAAAAGGGTAAACGACAGTGTTTGCCTAATTGACAAGAATGACAAAAAGGTAACACAGTACTAGTACATGGAATAAGTTTACAGGATAATAAATAATTAAAAGTAGAAACGCCAGGATGCCCGAGTCGACGATACCACGTTTCGGAGGATACAGCAGCAAGTGACTGAGTAGGACGAGATGGAAGAACAAGATAGAGATCACCAGTGATGTCACATCGGTGGAGGAAGGTACCTATTTTAAAATCTATCACACCCCTGTCCCAGGCACCGGTTAGACGTGACGCATGGTACAAAACACACAGCGAAAGGTAAACCGTAATTATCTTTTATTAAAAACTAAAATGTTTTACATTATAAGCTAAACGTCTATTACAAACAAACCAAACATAAGTCCTTGTCAAGGAACTCAAAACACCGCATGCCATGCCTTCATCCATCACAATCCTCTAATTATCTAAACAACCATCCATATCTATTATCTACCTGGAATACCTCTAAAAGATCCACCTACAACAATCTTAAAAATAATAAAAGCAACTGGGTCAACATAAGTTGGTGAGTTCATGAATCTTTACTACATGGTTGTTATTCAATCACCAGTAATCCCTTGTCCCACCCATTAGTACACAAACTAATCAGGCTTTTGTTATATATAACTAGTCAACCGTTCCCGCCACTAGTGCACACCACTAGTATAAAATGGTCAAATTATTCCACATTACTAGTCATCCCACACCAGTAGAATGAGATAATCATTCCACCCGTAGGTCCCAGCCTCGCTCGGAAAGTAATAAGTACTTAATACGCCTTATATATACTTGGAATAGGGCTTTACATCAGGAATATTTTAAATAACAACTGTGTAACAATACACATTTCAATTCAGTGGAACTCACCTGGACAATATTTTAGCTTATTGTATCAATAATATGTCAAACACCTCGGAAAGGACCTCGACGTATATTTAACTGCTAATATTTCTTAATTAAAAGAGTAAATTACACATATTGTCATTTATTTATACTATAAATTACACTATGTGTCCTTTGACTTCAATAAGTACACCACAAGTCCTTTTCTTACATACTTTTGCACACCCTATGTCCTTTACACTAACTGGCGTTAAGTTTTTCTGTTAAGTCTTGGCATGTGCCTTGCACATGAGGGTATAATGGTCATTTTACCCAAAAAGGACAATTTATGTAATTTATTAAAAATCAAACCCCCTCTCTCTCATCTCTTATCTTTCATCCCCTTGATATGCACCAACTCAGTTGATTCAACCATCGCCATCACCATCTCAAATTAAACCCACCATCAACATCTCCACCAGAACTCGCCGGAGAACCCCACAACCACCCAAGCTCCTGTTATAAATCTCAAATTATACCCATTTTTGTGCAATTTGGGACCATAACATCAATATTTAGTGCTATGGATTACCAAAAACATTGAAGAAGGTGAGTCCGTACAGTGGATTAGGAAGCATAGCAGATTTGAGCTGTACGTGCGCGGTTTTTTTTTTTTTGTCGATGTCGGAAAGTGGATTAGGAAGCATAGAAGATTTGAGTTGTGATTCGATTCCGTAGTAGGAGGCCGTGATTCGCCGGAATGAGAAAAAACATTGGGAAGCCGTGATTCATACTGTCGTCGGACCCCGTCGAGCCTAGCCACCGGAAGGTCGTGGTCGTCGGTTGTGACCGGACCGTCGCCCCTTCGTCTCTCTCTTTCTCTCTCTAGCAATGAGTTAGGGTTTTTGGTTGGTGGAAGATGGAGGATGGGAGATAAAGGAGGATAAGAGTGGAGAAGATGGTGGCTGTTGGTGGTGTTGTTGTCATGAGGGTGGAGAAGATGGTGGTTCTTGGGTGGTTGTGAACGGATCTGGTGGTGGTGGCTGCCGAAAACGTTTGGTGGTGGTGTTGTTGGTTTGGTTTAGAGAGAGAAAGAGTAGGAGTGATAAGACTCAAGATTTAATATTAAATTAGAAATTTAAATATGCAGCTGAAATGACAATTTTACCCATCATGTGAGAGGCACATGATGAGAGTTAACGTTAAAAATGGATGGAGGTTAGTGTAAAGGACATATGGTGTATAAAAGTATGTAAGAAAAGCACCTGTGGTGTCCTTATTGAAGTCAAAGGACACAGAGTGTAATTTATAGTATAAATAAAGGACAATATGTGTAATTTACTCTAATTAAAATCTATCATAACTTAATAATATATAATCAACACTTAATGATAAGTAACTAAGTTGTCGGAACCTTACCTCAGCACTATCTACTGCAATTTGAAGGCGTAAGGCTAGAAATCGAACTTCTAAACGCATACCGGCACTTTGGAATGAATCCCTAAGCTAAGTGTGTGTGTTTGAGTGTGTGGGAATGCTTCAACAGCTCTGGCCATCGATTTCTATTTATAGAGCAAAAGTGCACCCATAGCGGACCGTTATCCTTGGGGATGTCGGTCCGCTACCGCCTCCACCGCATTTTTTCCTTCTGGCCTACGTATCGGACTGCTATGAGTTTCTACTTGGTCCGTCTTTGGTCACCTGTCCATGTCGGACCGCTACGGTCTAAATGTTAGTCCGCTATTTTTCCACGTGTCAGATTTCCACCCGGTGAGTCACACGACACGTGTCATTACCTGGTTTATTCCTTCTTCCCTACATAACGGACCGTTATGGTAAGGGATAGCAGTCCTCTATCCCCTTCATTTCTAAAATTTTCAGTTTTAGTCCTCCATCTTTGGAGAATATACAATTTAACCCCTAGACTTTAATTCTTAGCACCTTTAGTACTTATATTCTGTAGATATTTTCGATGTGTTACAAAATCCTTCACGGTAAAACCAAAAGGATCAAATTCAACAGATACCCAATTATCAATAGAGAAACGACGGACAAAGATAAGATTTTTTTACCATTTTGTCATATATTAAAATATTGTTTAGGGCGAACTTGTTACGTGAAAATGGGAAAGAACCAGCACCGATATGTGTAACCGGCAGTAAGCACCATTACCAACCATTATAGACTTTGGAGTATTACAAATTGCAAGGGAATTTAAGTTACCTTGATTAAACTGCATATGATTATTAGCTTCGGTGTCCATGTAGTAGTTCTTATCCTAAGCAGGTGGCTGTAAGGACATGGCACTGAAAACTAAAGCAAGATCAGTGGGTTGGGACTACTGAGAAGTGAATGAAACATAGCCCACAAACTGAGACTGCTGAGGAGCAGCAACATAAGGAGATGCCGGAGGAGGACCAAGAAGAGAAGGCCGTGGAGCCCTCGGCATCTGAGAGATCATCTGTTGTGGTGACTGAAAGTGGGAAAGGGGTGTTTGTTGGTAATGACATTGACAATGGAGGTGTACTTAGGTGATGTAGTTGTCTAAGGATTTGGATGATGATATGACGTAAATTATACATGTTTTGCACGTATAATTATCCCCAAAATCATCACAATTAGAGATAATATGATAATAATTAATGCCTAATCCCTCCATTTGTGTTCCGATAGGATAATTGAACCGGATATGCAAAAACATGAAGAAAACACTCAAAATCAAGGTGAAATCAACATTCGGAAGCCAATTGAACGAAACCGGACGCAGAATGTCAAACCTAGAGATCAAAAAGTCAACAGGGAGCAGTATATGGCAATACACGGCCATGTAATGCCATGCACGGTCGTGCAAAGCCATATCTGCCTCCCTGTCCTTCCTAAAGCTGCCAGATTCCGAACGTGAAAGAAAAGGGCACTTTGCATGCCCGTGCAATCCAATGCACGGCCGTGCATTGCCAAAATCTTAGCTTATAAATAGCAAGCTCATTCTAGTGTTTTAGGTGTCTAAGATCAAGAGTAGGGAAGGCCTTAGTGCTTTGCTAAGAGCCGGACTCTCGGTTTTGGTCCGCTTTAGCTTTCTTGTTTATTTTCCTTTTTAAAGTCTTGTAATATGAATGTTTCTTCTCGTTCGACTGATCAAGAGGCAACATATACCCATTCTCCCTTGCTGTTGGAATACTTCCACACATTACCTAAGGGTTAGTGGAGTCACTTGTATGGTCATTCATGGCTAGTCCTCTTGTGTTGCTCGAGTTGGTTGAACTTTAATTAATTAATGAAGTATTTTTAGTATGTTATGTTTTTAAAGTCTTTACTATGATTTATCTTAAAAAGACAAGAAAGTGATCTTTAAACTAATCTAATAATCTTAAATCTTGTAAGTTACTTAAGCAAGACTTCTTGTTTGGGAAGCTTATTCGAGTTTGTATGGTCTATATACAAATCTTGGTCCTAGCAACGGTCGGGTAGTATAGATTTAATATTATGGGTTGGTTGGAGGTTTGGGTATTCAGCAAGTCCTTTGAGCCCTAACCAGACCGGGCGGTTTATGTCGGTATTTCTTTACTTCTCTCGTGTCGGCTTGCAGAGGACTTCTAGCGGGAGCCATGGGGTTTGATCTTGAGAATGAAAGTCTTATTTATTTAAAATAATATTATAAGTAAAGACAACTATTTAAGAACATAATTTGTTAGGTCCGAGCGTTCATAAAGTAGCTCTGGAGGGAGTTGCGCATTCCGACTTTCCAAAGGAAGTTACAAGACATGACGTACGTCAGTCATTGGATAATCCTAGTCCGAATAATGAATCACGAGATAACCGGCGGACTTGAGACCCCTTCAGGGTCCGGGGATTTATTGAGGAACAGTTGGCCGACCGTATCCACTGTTCCGTTACGAAATATTAACTCACTTATCGAAAGGGTTAGTACTAGTAACTATGACCAACCTTACTTTCAATATAGCATTAATTAATAAGGGATAACAACTAGAGCAACACCTTAAACGGGATAATATTTCCAATTACATTTCTTAATCTTTTATTTTCCTTTTAAAACAAAACCCATTTTCCAACTTATTATCCTAGTCAGACAATAGCGAGGGTTGAGTACGGGATCCGTGTCCATGGTTCGATACTTGGTTCTTGCCCATAGTATACGACGTTGCGATAGGTACACTTGCCTATTATGTGTATGTTTAGTTGAAGTAATTATCATTTTAATTTATAAATTTAAAACCTGATTTTGTGTAGCTCCAAATAGAATATATTTATTACTAAAACCACGCCATCAAGTTTTTGGTGTCGTTACCAGGGATATATATATATTTATATTTTTATCTACATATAAAACACACATCAAGTTTTTGGCACCGTTGCCGGGGACACGGTAATTCTGCGAAAGATCTACGCCGTTGGACTGACTATTTCTATTTTCTCTTTGTTTTCTTTCTGCTTTATTTTTCCTTTTCATTTTTATTTTCATCTTTTTTTCCTTTTGTTTTATTTCAACTTTATTTCCCCTTTTATTTTTCTTTTTATTCTTCTCACTTTTATTTTTATCTTTACTTTGGTACTTGTGTTAGTTGATCTATATTTGCAGGAACTTTCAAGGATCGCGACCGCGAAATTATTGTTGAGAGAAATGAATGGATACAAGTGCCAGAGTTGTTTGTTTGGTTGTTTGACTGGATACACTATGGCTTTTTACCGGTTACCTCGGTAACCGTTGATATTGTAGCACCACCACCACCCTTTCGGCCGCTTTATTAAGCGAATATTAGCGTAGTTATTTTTATTTCAGTACTTACTTTATGTTTTGAGCATTGCATAGCATTACAGGTGATACAGATTTTGGTTCGTACCCGAAAATACAATCTAGGCAATGATGAGAATCGACTACACGCATGGAAATGATGTCTCATCAGGGGAGTATCATTTTCGCCACACTCTTATTATTCATGACATATATCATATTGCATACATTCATACTGTCAGAAACTAAGTGTGGGGTGGAACCCGTTGATAATTTGACTGTCTAGTCTTATCCCAAGTATTACAATTGCATGATTAACAACTACCCAATTCATGAAATCAGAATTTATCTCTATAAGTAATAATAAAAACATTTTTCAAAAATAATCTTAAAGCAAGCGTCTTAAAAATCATTTGGCATAAATGGAACAATAAAAACAGTAATTTGGAATACCGTTGAAGTGAATCAAGGAAACAAACAGGGAAGATTATTAAGCACAACAGAAAGAAAGAAATAACTCTATGCACATTTTTACTTTTAAACCATTTACCTTCCGTTTCCATGTGAGAATCTGAGCCTATCCGAGCATTATCATAAAAAGCCATCAAGTTTTTGGCACGGTTAATTATTACACATTTCACATGCTCATTCCGTTTGATAGAGTGATCGCTAAATTATTGCTTTGCATGTTAGAACTTGTGTAAACTATACATTTTAAGATCATAGACTAAAAGAATGCATAAAAATGATTGATGCATTAGGATTAACCCATCTTCTTTAGCCTTTCTTTTTCCTCTACATACCCTAAACATTATCCCCTAGGTAGCCCCTTTGAGCCTAAACCTTTTCGTTTCTAAACCCACATCTCAAAACCCATAAACCCAAAAATTAGCCTTTATATCCTTTTAACCCTTTTTTGTTGAAAACATCGACTTGGCTATGATTCAAGGAATGATTATCCGCCAAAAGTTTATAGATCCATCTTATGTTCGAAGAAAGAAACTCATTGAGTATGAAAAAGAAGAATTAATGTGAAAAGGGGGCAACCAAAAAGAAATTAGTAAATCGCCCAAGATATTGAAGAAATCACAAAAGAGAATCAAACTTACTCGAAAAATTGGAGTATGAAAAGCCGATCAAAGTGAATGTATTAGGAAGAAACAGCCGAATAATTCATGAAGAATTGATAGCAATGAATATTTCAAAAATAAGAAGTTGACGTTCTTAAAGAAGGGATTTGTTCTTGACGATCTGACCTTAAAAGAGTCCTTAGATTAGTCACAAAGTCTAATCTAAGTTGAATAAGAAATCATTCACCTTTTAATCATCGAGCCAAGTCAGATTTTCAACATTTAGCCACTTCTCCCAAATACTTCCTACCTTAACCCTAAGCCAAACATTACAACCCTTTACAAAGCCCTCTTGATTTATGCACATATTTTATGTCAGTTGGTGGAGATTTGATTTCTATACAGGCCTATGACTATGCAAGCATTAATTATAGCAATGAGTGTTCCTCTTAACATACTATATCCATATATTTAACCTGAATGTTGAGTGAACATTTGTGAGATTGTAATTTTGTGCATAATCATAGTTCCATTAAGTATGTTGAGCTTGCTACCCTATTGTGGAGAAACACTCGAAAGGTATAACCATCAAATAATTGTTTTTAAAAGGGCCATTCAGCCATTTGGGACAACAACTTTGGGTTAACATTTAATCAATACTTTACTTCTACGGGTATAATCATGCATAAGTTTGCTTGAGGACAAGCAAAGTTTAAGTGTGGGGTATTATGATATGACGTAAATTATACATGTTTTGCATGCATAATTATCCCCGAAATCATCACAATTAGAGATAATATGATAAAAATTGATGCCTAATTCCTCCATTTGTGTTTCGATAAGATAATTGACCCGGATATGCAAAAACTTGAAGAAAACACTCAAAATCAAGGTGAAATCAGCATTCGGAAGCCAATTGAACGAAACCGGACGCAGAAGGTCAAACCTAGAGATCAAAAAGTCAACAGGGAGCAGTATATGGCAATGCACGGCCGTGCAATTCCATGCACGGTCGTGCAAATCCATATTTGCCTCCCTGTCCTTCCTAAAGCTGCCAGATTCCGCATGTGAAAGAAAAGGGTACTTTGCACGCCCGTGCAATCCAATGCACGGCCATGCATTGCCAAAATCTTAGCCTATAAATATCAAGCTCATTCTAGTGTTTTAGGTGTCCAAGATCAAGAGTAGGGAAGGCCTTAGTGTTTTGCTAAGAGCCGGAACTCTCTCGGTTTTGGTCCGCTTTAGCTTTCTTGTTTATTTTCCTTTTTAAAGTCTAGTAATATGAATGTTTCTTCTCGTTCGACTGATCAAGAGGCAACCTATACCCATTCTCCCTTGATGTTGGAATACTTCCACACATTATCTAATGGTTAGTGGAATCACTTGTATGGTCATTCATAACTAGTACTGTTGTGTTGCTCGAGTTGGTTGAACTTTAATTAATTAATGAAGTATTTTTAGTATGTTATGTTTTTAAAGTCTTTACTATGATTTATCTTAAAAAGACAAGAATAAGTGATCTTTAAACTAATCTAATAATCTTAAATCTTGTAAGTTACTTATGCAAGACTTCTTGTTTGGGAAGCTTATTCGAGTTTGTACGGTCTATATACAAATCTTGGTGCTAGCAACGGTCGGGTAGTATAGATTTAATATTATGGGTTGGTTGGAGGTTTGGGTATTCAGCAAGTCGTTTGAGCCCTAACCAGACCGGGCGGTTTGTGTCGGTATTTCTTTACTTCTCTCGTGTCGGCTTGCAGAGGACTTCTAGCGTGAGCCATGGGGTTTGATCTTGAGAATGAAAGTCTTATTTATTTAAATTAATATTATAAGTAAAGACAACTATTTAAGAACATAATTTGTTAGGTCCGAGCGTTCATAAAGTAGCTCTGGAGGGAGTTGTTCATTCCGACTTTCCAAAGGAAGTTACAAGACATGACGTACGTCAGTCATTGGATAATCCTAGTCCGAATAATGAATCACGAGATAACCGGTGGACTTGAGACCCCGTTCAGGTTTCGGAGATTCATTAAGAAACAGTTGGCCGACCGTATCCATTGTTCCGTTACGAAATACTAACTCCCCTATCGAAAGGGTTAGTACTAGTAACTATGACCAACCTTACTTTCAATATAGCATTAATTAATAAGGGATAACAACTAGAGCAACACCTTAAACGGGATAATATTTCTAATTACATTTCTTAACCTTTTATTTTCCTTTTAAAACAAAACCCATTTTCCAACTTATTATCCTAGTCAGACAATAACGAGGGTTGAGTATGGGATCCGTGTCCATGGTTCGATACTTGGTTCTTACCCATACTATACTACGTTGCGATAGGTACACTTGCCTATTGTGTGTATGTTTAGTTGAAGTAATTATCATTTTAATTTATAAATTTAAAACCTGATTTTGTGTAGCTCCAAATAGAATATATTTATTACTAAAACCATGCCATCAAGTTTTTGGTGTCGTTACTAGGGATATATATATTTATATTTTTATCTACATATAAAACACACAATAGATGACAAGTTCCTGGTCAGTGATGGGTAAGTCGACATCAGCAAGGGAATCGGCTAAATTTTTAAGGTGGTGACAAAACAGGGTACTGGACATGGTTCCTTTTTTTGTGTTACGAATGGTATCTTGTAGTTGGAGCATGCGGGACATTTTGTTGTTTAGAGAAAACTCAGAGATGGTGTCCCATAGGGTTTTAACAGTACATTTATCAGTAGTTATGATTTGTAAAAGATCCGAATCACAAGTATTATCAAACCATATTTTTATTTTTGCATCCACAGAAAACACTCAACATCTGTGTCATCTACGGGAACACTAGTACCATCAAGATGACCTTAAACTTTAGCACCAATACACAAATCCCTAAAAATTCTACGCCATAGTTTATAGCGATTTCCATCCACATTAAGTTTGAAACCAAACTTTTGATAAACATTGGTAATAGAGTAAACAAGGGATAGGGCGGGTGGAGATGTGTTGGTGGTAACGTGTGTAGATGTGTCGATGTTGGAGGCACTGCTGGTAGACATAATACCAAAAACACAGGAAACTAATAAAAAATAATTAAAAACACGAAAATAGAGGAGAGCTTACCGTGGGTAGGGAGATCCGCTAGAAAAACGAGACTGAAACCAGCGTACACCAAGGTAAAGTCTCCAAAGTGAAAAACGAGTACACCAACAGAAGCAGCAAGAGGAGACGAAACCAGCGGTGGCCGGCTGGCAATAAGACGACCAGAGACGCGTCGGAAGAAGAAGGACAGCCAGCGGCGCGTAAAGGCCACTTTCGACGCGTTTTTAACAAGTAATCTGTTGGTGTGGGAGGTGAGATTGCACGACGACCGGAAGTAGGTGCGACGGCGGCAGTAGGATTATGGTTTTTTTGTTGAGTGTAGGAGAGGGAAAAAAAATAAAAAACTATAGGCTTGATACCATGTTTGATATTGTGGAAATCTCTCCTTGAGGGTTAAGCTTTGCATTCACCGGTATTTATAATTACAGACTACATGGATTAGGGTTACATAATTACATAAACCACCCTATACTAATAAACATTATAAAATAACTAAAGGCTTATTAATTTTATCTAAGAGTTTTGATGAGTGCCATAACCGAGTTCTTCGATAAAGACGTTCGAAATTTTTGTATCTAGAACACATAGAACATACACAAACATCATAGTTCATGAGGTGGTTTGTTTTGGTTCTTAGATGTGTCATTTACTTGTTTAGATCTAACAAAAAAAGATAGATTTCTTCTTGTTGTTGTTCTTGACATTTTATAGGTTGTAGTGACGAGCATCACTTGGAGCTTAAACTTGCTCGGTGTGGACTAATTTTGGATGAGAGACATTTGGATCTTTGTTCACCAATGAACTTTTGAAGGCCGTCGGTGATCATAAACTAATTATGGTAAACAAATACAAACATTGCAACAACAAAATGAAGATTCATAAAATATACTAAACATGTAACAAGTGGTAAGAAACATGAAGAGTACCAAAAATTGCTTGTTGATTCATAAAGATACAAGTGTAAATTAAAAATTGGGACATCCCGGTTCATAGGAGCAACAAACACAAAAAGTGCCACGACAAAATGAACGTTGTATTATTTGCTCCAACGGCACAAAATGTCTGCATTCTCCTGCGCACTGATCTTCACCACAAGGTTTTGGTTGACCAATTGCCTTGCATTCTTGTTCCGGACGAGTAGCAATACATGTCATACACACCATGTAAAGAAAGATAAATGATAATACACTCTTCTTCATTTCGAATATCAAATATCAAGAGTTATACCATGCCTTCACCCTTGAATATTATAACCTTATATATATTAGGCTAATCTTGTCATATAATAATAGTCCAAAGGGTTTGGATAATGATGCTTTGATATAAAGATTAGTTATGGTTTATTGAGTCATGTTTATTGGTTTTATTAGATAGAATTATCTAGTTGGTTTTAAATATTTATTTAATGAGTTTGAGTTGGATTATACTTGGAAGTTGTAGTCTAGTATGATTAGAATTGTTTAGTTATAAATAGGGTTATATTGTATTGATTTTAGTGTGTCAAGAATTATAATAATAAAAAAGAGTCGATCTTTTGTTGAGATCAAATTTTGTGTTCGTGTTCTTGAGCCTGATTTCCAACAATATACACGACAAATATTAATAGAATAATTGTAATCGATTTTCCGGAATCTATGCATTAAATAAAAATAATCAAATATATCAATTATGGCAAATATTTATAGAAATATAACTAGTATATGTACCCGCGCTTCGCTGCGGGAGACCGGTCGTTTTTCAAACGCATTATGCGGGAGAAGTTTGGTCGTTATCAGTTCGGCTCATCGAAAACCATAAAAGCGAGCACCGATACCGGTTACGATAACACCAAAACATCGGCAACGATGTTGTTCGCTCATAAGCGGAGGGGTTTGTCACGGCAACGCAACGGTAGTGTCGCTCGCTATAGTGTACAATTAAAATATATATATATTCGGTTTCGAATAAAACTCCGTTTTAAAAAAAATTATACCGGGACATAAAATAAATCTAAAATTAGCCGTACGTTCCGTTTTTTTTTAATTTAACGAACGAAGTTATTATAGGAAAACGAAATTAATAGAAAATGAAACTGGTTAAAATCGTATATTATATATAGTATAGGAGCTGAAAATAAAAATTAAAAAAGATATATATATTTAGACGTGGCCCACTGTCACGTGCACCAATCACGTAAAGCTACTGTTCATCCCATTTGTTTTTGTATAGGATATAGAATTATTTGAGAAGAAAACACAAGTATCGATTTTATGAATAATAGCTCAAGGACACGTCACCTGAAATCTTATGAATTAGCCAACTCTTAATAGTATAATTTGTTACCTAAATTTTTAGAATTCATTCATAGTATAAAATAAAGTAAATAAATAACTAATTGAATGAAATCTAAAAGAATTTTCAAATACTAATGGGCGAGGTATTCAATAAAACTACCTAAAATTTAAGATAATTTCTAAAATATACATTTTAACCATAAAATTTGGAAAAATATACATTCACTTTTTCAACTTATCATTATAATCATATTCATGACCAACCAATGGAAAATTGACACGCAAGTTAAAACTAACTTGGAGGCTCCAATTTAGCTGGCCACGTGTCTTAAGCTGGCAAAATTGTAGACGGTAACTAAAGCAACGACTTCACCATAGCCAGCCAAATCTACAACGAATCAAACGAGGCCACGTGCAGTGATCTCAGTTTTATTGTTTATTATATCTTTTTATTTTGTATAGAAGTTGGCGATTCATTCATTAATAATTGTTTGAAGATCGTTGTAATTTGATTTTCTGTTCGGAGCAAATTATGGCTTCTGTTGCTCAGCTTCATCACTCTCCTCTCGCAGGAAACAAACGTAATCTAAATCCTGCTAGGCATATCCCTGGTTAAACTTTTAAAATGTCGTAAAAGTAAAATCAAGATTGAAATTACCGGCTAATTAGGAATAGGGGCTGCCTACAATGACGTCGGTAAAAAAATAAAGATACTTTAATACATTTAGCGGCTAGGTTTAAGCCGGTAAAGTACACGTGGCCTCTTTTCATTCGTTGGTGAGGTGGGGGGCGCTTTAGCCTACTATACGTTAGCCTAACACGTGGCCTTATTTTATTTGTCGTTGTTTTGGCCGGCTAGGATGAAGTCGTTGCTTAAGTGTTAAAATTAATTCATTTATTCAATTTATATTTCAATTTGCTAATTCATATTTATTTTTCTTTTTGTATGTCGGGCCCGGGAGTGTGATTGGCTCTTTTCTTTTGTGTTGGGCCGGCCTCATCCAAGGCCATTTGTCCAGCAGCTTAAGTCAAAGTGGAGCTCTTTTTCCCACAATTTGGTGCATCGCTGCTCTGCCGGCTCATTCTTCTTCTGTTCTAGGGCAAAGATAGTTCAGCCGCTTGTCTTCTTTCAAATTAGTCTTCAAGATGGAAAGAGCAATCAATCGCATCTTCTCTCCGCGCAATCCACCCCCTTTCCAGCTAAGTTTCGTCAATCAAAGAGTGCAGGTCTTGGGTTCCTTTACTGTTCCGTAGATGGCGCATATGTCTACAGCTCCTCCGATGATTGCTCTCAAATTGGTTATCTTTCTATGTTCATGTGTGGCTCATTCCGCTATTTATTGTGGTTCTTCTTCTGTAGCTAGTGCAACGAACGATTCATCTTATGATTGCTATGTATTGTTTCTTTTGATTAGGGTTTCAAAATCCTTTCTCTTAGTCTTTATTTCTATGTAATTTGGTGTTGATTTCTAGCAATAAAATCGTTCGTTTAATATTGGTGGCCCGGTATGAAGAAAAAGACATTGCCGGTTATGTAGCAAAATGTCTAACATGTTCTAAAGTCAAAGCCGAGCATCAACGTCCTTCCGGTTTGCTTGAAAAACCGGAGATTCCCGTGTGGAAATAGGAGAATCTAGCCATGGATTTCATTACCAAACTTCCTCGCATCTCAAGTGGTCATGACAGCATATGGGTGATCATTGACCGTCTCACAAAATCAGCTCACTTCTTGCCAATCCATGAAGACTACCGAGTTGAGAAATTAGCCCGAATTTACATTGACGAAATTGTGAGTCGCCACGGTGTTCCATTAAACATAATCTCTGATAGAAATGCTCGATTCACCTCCCGTTTTTGGCAATCCCTCCAAACTGCTCTTTGTACACGATTGGATTTGAGCACGGCTTACCATCCTCAAACTGAGGGTCAAACCGAACGAACAATCCAAACTCTCGAGGACATGCTTAGAGCTTGTGTTATTGACTTTGGTGGCAATTGGGATTCTCATTTATCCCTCATTGAGTTCTCTTACAACAACAGCTACCACACAAGTATCAACATGGCTCCTTTTGAAGCTCTTTATGGTCCCAAATGTCGTTCGCCTATCTGTTGGAACGAGATTGGTGAAGCTCAAATCACCGGTCCCGAGTTAATCCAAGAAACATCCGACAAAATCATTCAAATTCGTGACAACATTCAAGTAGCGAGAAGTCGGTAAAAAAGCTATGTCGACAAACGACGAAATCCCTTGGAATTCCAAGTCGGTGACCTTGTACTTCTAAAGGTGTCTCCTTGGAAGGGCGTGATTCGATTTGGGAAGAAAGTTAAACTAGCACCTCGCTATGTGGTTCCATTCAAGATCCCTGAAAGTATTGGGAAAGTGGCTTACAAACTCGAGTTCCCCCCAGAACTTAGCAACGTACATTCGACATTTCACGTATCCAACTTAAAGAAATGCTTAGCTGACGAGAATCTTCATATACCTCTTGACGAAGTGCACATTGATGACATGATGCACTTTGTTGAAAAACCCGTAGAGATTATGGATCGTGAGATAAAGCAACTCAAGTGAAGCCGTATTCCTATTGTCAAAGTTCGTTGGGAATCTAAACGTGGCCAGAGTTTACTTGGGAACGTGAGGACCAAATGAAGCTCAAGTATCCACATCTCTTTCCTGACTCAGTAGTCTCCACTAGTTGAATTTCGGGATGAAATTCCCTCAACATGGGGATACTGTAACATCCATGATTTTCCTTGTGTTTTGACTTGTACAACAATAACATTTCAATTTCATTCTAGTGCAATGCATTGTGATCCTTCAACCATGATTACAAGTGTTTCAAGTTCAGATTTCATTCATGCAATTTCATGCCTTAGAATTACAATAAATACATATATAGGGAAGGGTTCAAATACTAACCAACTTTTTATGTGATAACCGTGCTAACCACTATAAAACAATCACATAATTTATAAATTATTTTTTCTTTTAATTGTTAAAATAGTATTTAAGTATCTTGAATAAATATTTTGAACGTAAATACGGAAATGATGAGTTACGTATACGTACCAGATAATGTTAAACATACGTGACACATAGTGTTTACATATGTAACATTAACATAATGATAATTGTTACATATACGTAACACTATATTTGAGAGTGGTTATCATGGTTATCACATAAATATTGGTTAGCATTTGGACCTCACCCTATATATATATATATATATATATGTATATATATTTTCTATTAGACCAACTAATTCAAGATATAACCTACGGATTTTAAATCATGTAACCTCACTCTTGTGTGTGTATATATATATATATCCATAGGTTACATCTTGAATTAGTTGGTCTAATAGAAAATATATATACATATATATATATATATATAATCATGTATATAAACATATTTATATTTGAAATTATATATCAAACCCTGGTAAAATAGATGTTTGGTTTTAAACAAAGTTATATATTGGACATTTATATTTTTTTATAAATTTATTTAAACTTAAATGGGTTTAGTATTTTATAAACTTTATAAAATAGGGTTTAGTTTTATGTTTAAAGGTTTTTTTAAATCAATTAAAATGGTTTTAACCCCCACAAGCAAATGAACCCGCAAACTTGAACCTCCACCATTCCAATTTGAACTTGTTCTTAGTTTTGACCCCCTCCCCTATCGGTTGACTTTCAAAGTCAACAACCACCAAGATCAGTTTCAATCCGTGAATTTAATCATGAATAACGGCATCAAAACGTGCGTAAACGTTATACGAACAAATTCAAACACAAATGATGATCCAATTTACTAGAAATCAAGCAAATTTATCACAAAATCATTCCCGTAACCGTTTTCAAACGATTTCAAATGCAATTAACATGACCGGGGCTTTTCCCCTGATGCAAATGAGCAGTATGAGAACAGGCAATCATCGCACGGCATTTCCAAAACCACTTCCCCTGATGCAGTTTCAGATCCGATGACATTCCCTTCGCGATCATAAACCACACGCTCCAGATTCTTCGACCGATGTGATCCAATGCGAGCGATGATTGCATGTTCTCATACTGCTCAATTGCCTCTCTACACCATGCATTCAACTCCTATTGAGTTCTATATCCATAATACGGCCATGCTTGCGGATAATGATTACCATAATAGTCTGTGGAGTCCCCCGATGAATCAGGACACTCTTGAGTGTAATGGGGACCTCCACAGACCTCGCACCACACATTCATGTAACGATCCCTTTGAGCAAATTGATGTCCTTCATGGTTGTTCCCGTAATAACGCATCATAATAATCACTGCAATGGACACTCAAAAAAAAGGGATCACGTGCACCAGATATAAAGAAATAAAAACACAAAAATATTTACAAAGACACATTAAAAATAAATAAAAGACACGGACAACTAGGCACCCTACGACTCAAAACACAAATGCGACTAATTAATCAGTTAAGTTCAATCAAAGTTAGATACGCTATCGCCTAAGTATCCCCGGCAACGACGCCAAAAACTCAATGTGGCTTGGATGGTCTATAAAAACTATAATAAAACCTAACCTAGACACCCTAGTAATAATTCTAGACTATCCTAATACTATACCACAGAACAGGCAATTGTACCTATCGACTGCAGTAAAGTCTAATGAAAGTCTGAATATCAAGCCCATGGGACACTAGTGACAACTATACCTAGACTCTGACACAACTAACTAAACTGATTTAAATGGGGGGAAATTGTGTTGTGATTCTAAACCTAACAAACTAAAGATAACTAACTAACAAGAACCAACTATCAAGCAAAGTATCTACACGAACTAAAGAATAAGGAAAGCACTACCCAGGTTAAGAATCCTACTTGTGAATCTTGGATTTCTCTCGGTTAAAGAAACTAATGATGGAACCAGGATCTATGAATACCACACCCTCAGACTACCTACAGGATCCCTAATCATTCTCAAGGTGTGACCTAGAAGGAAACCCTAAGGGGTGTGTGACACTCACTGGTTGGTTGGATCACCTTTCAGTCTCTCCAACAATACTAAATTACCCAATAGACAGATTACCTTTCAGTCTCACTGTCTCAGTACATTCAAGGAATGCAAGGGTAAACTCGAAGACTCTCGATAAGACACGGGAATGCAAAAAATACTAGGATACCTAGGGGAAACCTCCTTTCAAAGCATTTACACCTAAAACCCTAACACCAAAGACAAACCGACTACTTCTCACCTCTCAGCTTTCGAAGTAGGTAGAATATTTAAACCCTCTAAACTCTCAACTATCGTTCCTATGGATTTGAACGTTCAAAAACCATAAACTAGTCACAAACACACAGTAAGCAACCTAATATGCATCTATACATGAAAGACACTCACAAAGACACATATGGAACCATAATCAATAATAAATCAGATCTAAATACGCATACACATCAGATCAGTTGCAATCAAGTTCGCTACTTTAATATTAAACCATCAACAAGAATCCGAAAACCGATAAAAATCCAATCTTTACAACGTATTCATCAAAACCTAGGTAGCTATGAAAGTCTAGCCAACAACCATGTCTAATAACATCAGATCCATGATAAAACGCAGAAACATAGCGTCAATTAAACAAAACAAAAATAAAGGAATGGCGAACAAGAACCGAACGATCAAAAGCTAACAAATCCCGGTTCCAAATCTCCAATCCCTTGCTTCACCAGCCTCCTCTAATCTGAAAATCGCCTAAAAACCGTTCCTTGACGGCTGGAACTCGAATAATAATCCAAAGGAGGGGCTCTAAAATATTAAAACATGAAATTAGGTTAAAATCCTCGTTTTTGGGGTTTCTCGCGTACCGCGAGGCCCAGAGGACAGCCCCTCGCGTACCGCTAGAGCCAAAAGAGTCGCGAACAATTCCTGGTTCCCTACTCCTCGCGTACCGCGAAGGAGGGCCCACCATTTTGCGCGTACCGCGAGGGAGCTACCAATACAGAAAGTTTTTGCCGTTTGATCAATTTCCCTCGTTTGCTCGTGCCTTCTCTGTTCTTGATCGTTTAAGCTTCAAAACATCCCGATTACCTACAAACCATGACACAACTCAATAACAACTATAATTGACTCTAAACGATTATAAAACTATATTAAAATGCTACTAAAATACAAGGAATAATAGGTGTGCTTTGCAACAAATCAGGCTCTCAAATTTCATTCCTACCATAGGCTTCATCAATTTTCAATCCACATTAGGATCATAGCAGGGATACACATTATCACGTTCATAATCCTCATTACTATTACTCTCATAATCTTATTCACTTGCACTCCGATCTTCAAGTGAATCGACATCATCTTCATTCTCAACATCCTTTTCATAACAAAGTAAGCTCCAGAAAGGATCATTGATTTGTTCACATTATCTTCTAAGTTCATCCTTACTTACATACAAAAATAATAAAAAAAAACAAATTATATATATAAACAGATGGATTACAGCCATGTATACAAACAGATTGTATATATAAACAAGTTATATATATATATATATATATATATATATATATATATATATATATATAAACAGATGGATTATAATTCAGAAAAAAGACCTAGCCATGTATATATAAACAATTTTTTTTTTTTTTGACTCTATAGTTTACTGTATGTAACCAATTCGATTAGCATTAGTAATATGATGGGTTCGAATAAAAAAAACAAAAAATCTGACCTGGGTTCGCTCCTTGATGGGGTACAATTATAGATGTTTCGATGATATATGATGGCTTCTTCTAGGACTGTTTGTTCGATTACAGTAGGGTTCTTGAGTTTGCGATGAAATAGTGCTTGAATGTGATTGCCGATGAAAGAGTTTGGAATATGATCTGGCATTATTTTTTAATTATTAAATCTCAATTTATTAAATTTAATTTCCACATTAGAATCAATTATTAAAAAAAGAAAAATAAAATAAATGTCACGTCAGCATTAAAAGTTAGTACAAAAAAAAAAGTTTAAGTAACTTAATTGTAACAGTTTAAAAAATTGGTTAAAGCTTCCCTGAAATAAAACTAGCCGGAGTTCATACAAAAAGGCCCTCTTTGTAAACCTAGACGCCACACCCAACGGCTTTTACAACCATGGCGAAACCACAAAAGCATTCAAAACCCCATGGCCGCAATAATCTAAAAACCTCAACCAAATCATCAAAGAAACTTAAAAAACCCAAGCAAAAAGCACCGCCGCTGCTCCCGCCGCCGCCGCCGGTACCGGAATTGTTGACTACCGCTTCGCAGCAGCTACAATTTTTCATCCAGCAGTATCAATCAGCAAATGGAATACAACTTTCTTCTCTCGAACTTGAATCTTTTACCGGTATAAAAGTTTTCAATATTTGTTGTTTATGTGTAATTGATTGCCAAACGTTTAATTTTACAACATTGTTAGCTAGTTTTAGGGTTTAGGGTTTAGGGTCTAGGCATAAACATATTGTAACTGGTCACAAAGCTTCAACAACATTGTGAGATGAAGTTGGATAGCCTTTTAATTGTAAGTTATTAATCTTGATGCAGATGCATGTATTGTGAAGCTATCTGAAAGTGTAGTTCAGGATGTGAGTAATTTAAGTGAACATATGAAGGCTTCATTTGGATCATCTTGGAAAGAAGCCTTATGTAAAAAGCAACAGAACTCTGAGCCTGGGAGTCCAACACTGCTTACAATTAGTTTGTCTGCCTTAAAATCACTGGAACTTTTCAGGTGCAAACAAACACATTTTTTACAAAATTATTTGATCTTTCTTGATTCATCCATTTGTATAAATATATATGTGTTTGTGTGCGCGCGCTCTTTGTGTGTGGATAAACAAATCTTGCTTCTAATTTTCTTATTATCTGGGCGTCAAATAGCTGAGTTTTGGATGTTAGTTTCATATCAGCTACCAAAAAAATTGAGTATTGAATGGTATGATAAAATTATTTCTTTATACCTTACTTTAACCAGCTTTGAGAGACTTATATTTCCATTGCACAAACCATCTCTGTTTTTTCTCACAAAAATGTCATTTTATTATTTTATCTGTTCATTTCTTAACTCCAAGATTCCAAGTCATCTTCAGGAGTTTGAAGCCTTTTACTAAAGAATGTCCTGCTGCAAAAATTTTTGCCAAGCATTTGAAGATTGAAGAGCAGGTAATACATACTTTTAAGAATCTTATTGAACGCTTGTGTGGGTGTGTATAGGGGAGTGTTTATGAGAAAACCCTAAGTAATGATTAATGAAAAAACCAAGAAAACTCATCTTGGCCCTTGATCTTGATTTATCAATGGTAGATATTAAACGAAGCATTTTAGTAATTAAATCTAAAAATGTGAGCTTTAAATAAGTCTTTAAGGTTAAAATGGGAAAAGCAAAAAAATATATTTGGAAACCCCCATTTTTAATTAACCAAATCACTAAGTTCACTCCTCTTTCCTTTCTCTCAATTTATGCTAAAAAAATATTTGAATACATGCATTATGTGTAATTTACGTATATGTAACCCCATAAATAAAAGTAGAACAAAAATCGTAATAAAATTACTGAGTTACATATAAAGGGAACAAAATTAAAATTCTCATAAAATTACTGAGTTACATCTATGTATCAACAAAAATTACATATATTTAACTTATACAAAGATGAAGAACATAATAAGAGATGTGCGCATGCGCGTGTGTGCGTACTACTTCTATATAGGCGTCTTGGATCTTTTACACGAGTTTATTATTTTAACAATCACTCTTTATCAGCGTCCTGTTTTCGGTTGTGTGATCAGTTGATGCCTACCTTTCTATTTAGGTTGTCTTCAAATAAATGTCCCACTTCCGAAAGTATTTATCAATTTTCTCATTCTACCCTTAAATCACCTTGATTTAAAAATGCGCTCCCGAGGCGCTAGGCATTGGAGCCTTTTGGAAATCGCTTCAAAGGATATGAAGCGAAGCAACCTCATGAAGTGGCTTGATGCGGTTCCTTTTCCTCATGCGCCACTTGATTTCTCCACTGCTAAATCTGTATCACCCTCTAGAAAAATCAGGAACCACCGACCTGGTGAAGTGGAGATGTTAATATTAATCGGAATCGGTCCTACACGGCTAGATTCCGGCGAAAATTCCGGCAAAAACCTGAAATTTTCCGCCAAATTCCGGCGAAAACCTTGGATTTTCTGGCAGAACCTTGGATTTTCCAGCCAAACCCTCCAAATTCCAGCCAAATATGTGTATAAATATTTAAAAATGAACATTTTTATAAAAATTACATATAAAAATGTGTGTATATATATAAAAAACTGAAATTTACATATAAAAATTCCAATCCAATTAATCCCGCCTAGGCCTCGATTAATCCGCCTAGGCCCCACCCCACCGCCCGCCTAGCGCCTAGCAATTTTTCCAACCATGATTTCAAACCAAGGCATCATTAGACTACACAGTAAACACAACTATTGGCATTGTCAACTGTTTAGATAGGTAGATTGTGGAGTCATTTGAACTCGTGGCAAGAGGTTACAATTACAAAACAGTTTTAGGAATTTACGTTTCCAAGAGATGCTATTTATATTTAAAAATGTTAATTTAATATTTAAATATTATATATATGCTTATGTTTAATTAAGAATAACAAATAAGTTGAGAACCGCGAGAAGGAATGTTTTGAAAACCGGACTAGTCCTAAAACCGTCTGTCCTGCCAGTTCAATTGTTGAACTAGTATCAGAAAAAGGGACGATTTTTTATAGTATTTTTGCGTAGACCAGTTGTTTATTGTAATTATATTTTTTCAAAAGTGATTTTGTATTCTTGGTTTCCTACCTGAATACACACAGACACACACACGTGACTAAGTGAGTATGATTGTTGTTCATAAGCTAGTTAAATTAAAAGAGCATAGTGATATTCTAATTTACAAATTCTACACAGACATGGTGTTGGAGAAGCTCGCAGACATTTTGGGTGTTTGTGTCTAAGGTCTCAACTCAGTAGTTTTTCATTCATTTGAATGTATACTTCAAATGTGGATGTATCCCACATCTACCCATGCATGCTTCCTACTGGTCCTTCCCCCTTAAAAAATATCAAAAGATACAAGTGCTTATGCGGTTCACTTACAGTTGGTTTTGTTTTGAACTTCCCTCTCTCTCTCTCTCTACATATATATACATATATATATATATATATAATGTACACACACGTATACATATATAAACACATATACTAAATTGGGGTTCAGAGTCAGGATTGTTCAAAAATCAGTCATTCGAATATTATGAATTTAGACCAGGTCCAAAGCCATCTCAAGAACCAAAAAACTGATTCATTTTTAGTTTTTCATGTGATTAGACTTTCAATTTTTTGAGGCACACTCGAATATTGAACACCCCTAGTTGTTGTAACTTGGAAACATGTTGTGGAAGATGATTACTAAATTTTCTGAATATTTGAATTATATTTTAGATTGAGTTAAATTGTCTTAAATTTATATTTGACATCGTTTCTTATGCCTGTTCGCTGTTAATCATGTGCTTCTTTTAATCTTGCCTTCAGGTTTCATGTTTAAAGAATCATGTCAATGTTGCTTGTGGAACACCAAGCAGGTAGACTAGCTGTTCATGCATTTATGGTCTTTATATCCATTTTATTTGTTCGATATATCAATACCTAATTGTTTCAGGATCAAAAAGTTAATTGACATGGAAGCGTTGGGTCTATCACGACTATCTGTTGTTGTGCTTGATATGCATACAGATGTCAAGGGATATTCTCTATTTAACATTCCTCAAATCAGGTTAAATTCCCACTATTTTTATTTAGTGTTATTTATAGACGGATTGATTTGGTTAGTAGGGTATTGGTGGGGCCTGTGAATTTTCCCTAACAAGTTCATTGTCAACAAAAAGAACAGTTTGATATGGGTTATGTAAAATAAATAAGAAAAAAAAAAGAATTAAAAAATAACTTAAAAGTAAACTGGTCGAATGATTGAAGGGGTTTAAAAGTCATCCATGAGATTTTGCAGAATACAACATTGGAGATAAACCATGAAGGTATATGACAAATCATTGACTTGATTATTAACCTCTGATGGATGTGAATCCTATCTTCAGTACAAATCATGATTAGGACTTTCACCTTTATGGGAGTTGACCTTTTGACTCGATTTATTAGCTTATCATGAATTGTTGAATTTGTTGTCACTGACTCTTGTGACACATATTCTTGTGATGAAGTAGAACCAAGGCTGCATTTGTTCCATTATGAATTTGACACTCTGATGCAAATATTTCAATCTTTAAATACTAGCTAGAGCTGCGGTGTTATCGCTATAGTGTTGGCAAAATGTCGGTTGGTAGTAGGTCAAAATGGGCTTTTTTTAAATGTTTGACAAAATGGATCAGCCAACACTTTTTTTGTCCTCTTCTCTTGAAAATACATATAAGTAATGTATTAAATAAATTACATACGATAAATTATCTAAAATAGTAATGTGATTTTTTTAGTTAAAAAAGATTTAGGAGGTTATAAGCATATATACATCCACCTTAGGTGACTTTTGACGCGTTCTACCCATTTGACCTGTCTAGAAAGTTTCTATAGATTATCCTTATTAGTTAGTTTTTACATAATCACCTGTAAAATTTGCTAAAATATTTCTTTGAATTTTTATTTTTTGTTAACATTTATGGACCGAACCATTTATGAAGTATGAATTGAATCTTTATTTTGGTGCAGGGATGAGTTTTGGGAACTGTACACAACCCACTTTCACCAAAGACTCTTAAATGGCAGTCTTCGGATCTGTCTCTACGGTACCATTGATGCTAGCAACTTCAAAAGAAAAATAAAGGGAAAGTCAGATGCCAATGAGTGAGCAATTGCCTTATATTCATATAGGTATGTTAGACCTTTACATGAGTAGCATACTATCAAAACATGATATATGCCAATTTAGAGATGGCATTGTTGACCTGTTTACTTATAAATGGGTCATTTGGGTTATATTTTCTCTTTAACGGGTTAAGCTAATCAAAGAAAATTAATCAAAAAGAAAATGACTCAAATGAGTCAAGGTGGTTGAAAGGCATCCAAAGTATACACAAATACAAAAAGAAGGGGAGAAAACGTTTGTAACAATATAGTTTTTGTTATCATGTTTAGCATTGTATTTATTTATAAAGTTATAAAAAATGGATAAAAAGGTGTTAAGTGGGTCGGTCCAATCTTACCCGATGCATTTTGATATGCATAAATCACCTGTTTTTGACATGTCACGTGACTTGCCCAATCGTCTAAATGTTTTCATGTTCTATTCCTAACTGTGATCATATTTCAGGGTTTTGGTGGATACTTAGAGGCCGGATATGCATGATCACGAATATGCGTAGAAGACCAAGAACTTGAGAAATGAGGTCTGAACCCAAAAAAACAACTTAAACTTAAACTTCTGGTTCTTGACACCATTAGGTTATTCAATCAGTTAACATTGTTAATGAACTGTATTCGAATATGCAAGAGAGATTTCCTTTTTTTTATACCCTTGGATATTGTTGCAAAGAATGGATTATATTCTTCTAGCTTTTCCTATTGTGACACTATTGGGACATTTTTAGTAATCAAACATTGCTCTAGAAAGGCATGTGACAAAACTAGCTGAAAATTGAGAAGGTAGAAGTGTGCTTTTAATTATAAAACCTTAAAGGGTGACGTATTGGTAAGCGTTTGAGAAATACGTTTGTTATTTTGATGACAACATTTGATTCAAATCCTAGATAAAGTTATATGTTTATATCCTACTTTATGACATAATCAACAAGAATTTTTAAAAGATCGGAAATCAACCAAGAAACATAGAACAAAAAGCATACGTTGAATGAACAGTCCAACCGTGGATCAACTATGCTACGACTTGTCTACCATACAACTCCTCGTCAATTGAAAAGGTCCGCATGATAACTTTTGAAGAATTGACAACAGAAGAACCATTGTCGATGGATCTACCGTGCAATGTAGGGCTAATCAAACGGTCAAACTTGGCTGATCGCTAAATTTATACACTAACCAACATACAGTTAGAATATAACAGAAGAACCTTTGTAGCTTCGATTCATCTTTCGTCTTTGACTTCAGGCTGCAAGGTCTTGTAGGCACGACAGACTTCATATCTTCTTCGATCATTTTCTGAATATATAGTGTTTAATCCAACATAGTCCCTGCTCATTTGTATTGACGTCTCTAAGGGAGACATGGGTGGAAGCCATCATGGAGATTATTCAATTACTCCTTTTGATAGTAGATACTTATGTGGCACTCACATCAATCTTGATCAACATGTCTTTAAATTGCTTGTTTAACAATCCTAAAAGGCATCCTCATTACCTTGCCCTTTAGGGATATGCTTAATATATGTTATTTTGTAGCTAATAATGGTCTGTCATGGTGTGTCGTATCAATCTATATCTATATCTATACTATCTAATAAATAAAGGTTTTTTCACGTCACATGTCGCCTCCATATTCATTCTAATCATTTTTTTCCTGTCTCTCTCTCTTATTAAATACACCTATATCTTTTAATAATAATATACTTTTAAACAAAATACTAATTATACTAATAAAACACATTTATTTTAAATTATCCCTTACTATAAGAAACTTTAAAATCTAATTATGTAACTTCTATTTTTAATCAAATAGTAAATGAAAGTCAAATTACATTAAATAGTAATTAACGTATTTTCGAAACCCAATTATATATTAGTTTTTACATATTTTGAATTTTGTTTTCTATCCTTAATATATGTAATACATTTTTACACATGTAAAATATATACATAAAGATTTTAAGAATTTTATGTATTGATATTCTTCACCCCGTGTGTAGTACACGGGTTTTAAGCTAGTACCTAATAAATAAGTAACTGGCTGCGCCACGTGTCACAATTCTGTGAGCCAAAATATTCTTTTTCCCACTTATTTTTTCTTTATTACTAACTATTTAATCTTTCCTTACTAACTTTTTAATATTTCCTTTATTAATTCCTAAATCTTTATTACTATTTAATATTTCCTTTATAATTCCTAAATCTTCATTACTATCTAGAGTAAATTACAGAAATCAACATTTATGTTTATACGTAATTTCGCCTGCAGATCTTAATCTCCATTAATTACACTGTACACCCTTATGTACAAACATTGTAACAAATTTATACCTTTCGTCCAACTTTCGTTTAATTTCTCCGTTAAATCAAGGCACGTGTGTATCATGTGAGTGCATATTTGTAATCAAGACAAGTTGGATATGCTCTTACGTGATACACATATGCCTTAATTTAACAGAGAAATTAAACGAAAGTTAGACAACATGTCTAAATTTGGTACAACAGTTGTATATAAAGGGTGTACAATGTAATTAATGAAGATTAAGATCTGTAAGTGAAATTATGTATAAATATAAAGGTTGATTTATGTAATTTTGTCTATATTAAAATGTAATAGGGTAAATACTATAAAAATTAAACATATCTTTTTATTTTATATGAAAAGATAACCCAAGCTACAGTCAACCAACTCTTGTTAACATGAAGAAGTTATTAACTTCACTTGATGAGGAGTATGTTCTATTTTATGATAGCTACGAGCATTGTTGCCAAAATAATGAAATTGGGTTTTAAATTTTGGGCCTAAATTTTTTTTATTAACTAATAATTATCACATATTTTGGCCTAAATATTTTGGGCTATAAAAATTATTAGTTTTCTTAAAAAAATACTCAACATAAAAAATAAACTTTATAATTTACAAATTCAATAAATATAAATAATAACCTACTATTAATGCAAATACGTGTAACACAAATACGTATACACTTTTAACATACAAGCACACAACACAATATAATATATATTATGAAACGTGCATGCACACAATATATAATTGTATACGTTCGGTTCGGTTTTTTCGGTTTTCAAAAAATACAAAACCGAAACCAAACCGTAATTTTCGGTTTTCAAAAAATACAAAACCAAAACCGTCGGTTTTAGTTTGGGTCGGTTTTTTCGGTTATTTCGGTTTCGGTTCGGTAAGTTCGGTTTTTTGCACACCCCTACCCTTCAATAACCCAGTTGGCTGCCCAAAGAAGGCAGGCCCAGTCTAGAAAGGCCCATTATGAGAAAAGCCCAACGCCTTATCCATAAATAGGGACACAACCCTCTCTTTTGAGGAGGTTCTTCTCCCTTCACTGTCTACACCTTCTTCTCCCTTATTATCTCTCTCTCTCTGATATATAGAAATACACATATGCATATATACACATCTTGATGATGATACTGACTTTAGCGTCGGAGTGCCCTCGGGGGCAACCCCCGGGCCCTCTAACGAGCGTTTTATGTGGATGCAGCCCCGATCAAGACCAAAGAAGACCCGGATTTGATTCCGTGCAGTCACGGAGGAGCGCCTCGAGGTTCCCCACGGCGAGACTAATGGCGAGACGTGACGTAGGTACTCTTCCGGGGATACTAGAAAAGAGCAACCTCTATCACTTACTCCTCGGTGGGGATACAGGCTGCTACATTGGCGCCATCCATGGGACTCTGTGTCCAAACAGAACCTGGAGAACTCCTACGCCACTGAGACACACTTATGCATGATCTGCGGTTTTTGTATCTGACCAAAAGACGACCGTATCTACCTACATCACTTCGGAAGTAGAAGAGGCTTTCCACCAACATTCGTGTCGTTGCTCCAAAGACGTACCACGTACTCAGAAATGGCTGGATGTGGTCGGCAAGCCCCAGGGTTTAGACCCATCACAGGTGCACCAGTATGTATATTCCGATTAGCCAATAAAAAGTACATGCTTATACACTTATATTTTAGTAGCCTTGAATAAGGCCAAAATGTTTCAAATCATTCCCGCATATACTTACGTGTATAATATGTAGTCATTCCTTGCTTAAAAGGTAGGACGTATGTAGTACAGTGATACGAATGGGCAGAATAAGAAAAATATATTATCCTGCCAAGATCCAGAGATGCATAAAGGCTTGCAAAAATGCATAAAGGTTTACTAAGCATCATGAGAAAAGCTTTAAGATAGAGCCCACAAGCTGTAAGGAGTTAGTCACAATCTCATACATAGAAAGGAAAACCCGTCGGGTAAAGGAGGGACCACACAACAGGCTTGTAGGTTGAACTACTACTGCAGACTGTACAACAAATATTACTATATACGTATCACTTTGATGGAGCATCAACAGTACGTAAGGGCAAATAAAGCCTTCTGATATCCACAAGATAAGATTTTACATCAGAGAAACACATCGGTAGAACCTTTTCTCCGTCATATACACATGCGTTTCATTCCCAAGAAAGTACGCCCTTACAAATACGCATAGATACTCTGTTTATGGCTTGTACGGTATAAGTCAGGAAAGCTATAGAGACTTTTAAATTACCTTTTTAGTGAGAGGAAAAAAGTGATTTTCTGATGAGGATTGTATTTTCATGAGGGTATGTCAAAGTGAAAAGATGATGGGAGATCGTGACATGTCATGACCGGTTATATTTTATTAGTCTATAACCCATAGCCATACTTATACTTTTCTGACAAGTGAAAAAGTATATATGTGTTTAGTCAGAGGTTAAAAGCTAAAGCCTACAAGGAGTAGGCTGGCCATACATCTCAAGTGTCAGATAAACAAAAGAAAAGGGGAAAGAGTGAGCCTACGATTGTAGTGTGAGAAACATGGGTACAATCAAGTCCCTCCGGTCAAAAACATATAACTCTTTGAAGGACAGCTCACACTGGATACCTGACATAAAGAAAATATGGAAAGAAAAGAGGTACAAGATGTTACTCATCAGAAAAAAGCTCATTTAAGGAGAGTGACACACTTGTCAGAAATCACGTGAAAGAACAAATGGGAGGAAGAAAAGTTAGGACATGATGGTACTAGAAAGATAAGATGCATACCATGCTATACTCTTGCATGGATGCATGATGGATATAAAAGATATATACATATATAACATAATGGTAAGGTGGAATACTTTTGATCGGAGACGCTACTACTTTCAAATAGCCAAAGAAATCCATCATGCTTGTAAGAAGAAGAAGAAAAGGGGGTCACCATAAGAAATGTGGACGATCATCCATGCATGCTTGGTCACATACAAGGGCTTTTCCTAACACTTAAGATTAAGAATGTAGGAATAACGTTGATGTCACGCATGGGATCAAATGGACAAAGATGATCGAATGGTCAAAATGATAGGTTGGGGAGAACTGGGTGACGTATATGCTACAAAACGCTTACGCGTCATCTAAGACACGGGGCATATTATGGAGCATGTGGGCACTGACACGTGAAAGAAGAGAGAAAATGGAATACATTATGATGTCATCCAGACGGCATATATAAAAACTAACAAAACCTAACCTAGACTCCTAAGTAATAAATGGAGTACCTTCGACTAAACCGCACTGACAGGCAAGTGGACATATCGAGTGTAGCACAGCTTAATGGTAAACCTAGTTATCGAACCCTAGAGACACTACTATAACTATACTACACTCTGGCTCGGACTAAAGATTGATTGATGGGGGGTTCACTACGCCACTAATTAGAACTAATAATGCAGAAAACAAGGTCGACTCAAGCTATCAAGATGAAGAACTAAGGTAATATCAGAGATGGAAAGAACACTACCTAGGTCGGAATCCTACTTGCAAAGCACAACTTCTACCGGTTCTGGAAACTAAGATGGATCTGGGTTTCTAAGGAAACAGCTCTCGACTACCTAGTGGATCCCTAATCACTCTCAGGGTGTACCAACTAAGGAACCTAAAGATGTAATAACTCACCAGATAGTGGATTACCTTTTGGTCTCTCCAACAATGATAAAGTACCCGAAAGACAGATCACCTTTCAGTCTCACTGTCCACAATACATTCGAAGAATGCATGTGGTAATCTCAAGATAACAACTATGACTCAGAATAGCAACAATCACTAGACACCTAAACCAACTTCCTTTCAGACAGCTGACACTCGGATTCCTAATGACGAAGACTAAACGACTATATCTCACTTCTCGGGTATTGAGACATGATACACACTAAGATCTAACCTATACTCAATCACAACTCATATGGCTACTATTTCTAGCAAACCACACAAACAATCACAAACCCTAAAGTATATGATCTAGATACGCAAATTAAACTGGAATACATCCACAATCAACGTACGGAATTATAATCAAACCTAAATCAGATTCAAACACATAAATTCATCATAATTATTAACTCAAAATTCGTTACAAAATCATTAATCCATTCAAACGATTCCAAAACCGAATAAAAATCAAAGCTTTAACAAAGTATTCATCTAATGACCCAGGCAGTATTAGAGTTTTAGCCAAGAATTATACTCAAAACCAACAAAACAACAGTAAAAGTAGTAAACATGGTTTCAAACAACTGAATCAAAGACCAAAGAACAAGAATTGAAAACCGAATAAGCTATATCTAACAAACCCGGGTCCAAAAGCCTCAAACTTTGACTCCAATTCCTTCTCTAGCTCCAGAAATCGCCCCAAGAACCCCCTCTAACGACTGAATGTCTAACTCCTCCAAGAATGGCCGTCCAAAACATTAAATATTGAAATTAGGGCTTTTTGCGGAATTATAAGCCTCTCGCGTACCGCGAAAGATAACATAGTCGTGGCCGGATTTCTTTCCCTCGCGTACCACAAGGGATCTTCTCTCCTACTTCGCGTACCGCGAAGGAACTATTTTCACCATTTTTCACTTTTGAACTTCTGGCTTTATTCTCGTGCTCGGTTTCTTCGGATATTCACTTGCATTCATCATGAGCACCTGTAGACATGACAACGACTCAATAGTATACAAAAACGACTCAAAACAAAGATAAAACTAATCAAAACGACTGAAAACAATAGGAATAAAGAAGTGTGCTTCGCACTACATCAAACCCACACTTAACATTTTTCTTCCTCGAAAAAGTGTGCAAATGGAATCATAACTAAGATCTAACTCAACATTCTTAATTACCAATTAGCAAAACATACCCACGCGTTAAAAAGAAACAATCAGTATTTCTGTCCGATTAAACCCACGCACCAACCATTAAGCCCCCGTAATGTGTTCTAATTCTATTTTATACATTTATCAATCAACCTATGTGACTCACACTTAGAACTTACAGCTCTACCTAATCCCGTCTCACGGTCATGTCTAGGCATGGGTTAAACCATATAGATTTAGCCACCACGTTAAATTAAGATTTATTTGTTTAAGAAATTAGATGAAATATGGAATGAATGGATGATAATGAGCATTAATTCAAGCAGATGAACTTTCGTCTAGAGGCGTTTCAACCAAGTTACTATCCCGGAAGGTAACACATAGACTAAGTCATATTCAATAAGCACATAAGAATCACTTAGGGGTGTTTTCTCCAAGTGGCCATCCCGGAGGGTAACACATAAGCAAAACTCAGTATTCTAACAAATAAGCTCAATAACATGGAATTTATGGATGCGGGCGCCACCAACACTCGGATTTATTCTCATAAAAAGAGAATGGTGTGCCTAAAATTTCAAAAACAAATAGATATTATCTTAATGTGGTACCTATCACCCTATGTTGACAGTTTCAGTATTACCGACACCCTAAGATGAGTACCCACACGATTTCATGATTTAATTACGTGATTAATCCTAAGTAATACTCACAGACTTTTTAAGCTATTCAATCTAGTTGGGTCTACCAAAACATCACTAACTAAACGCGTTTTCTATTATTTAAATCATTTAAAACTCAACAAGTAGATCCAGTTGTACTATCATTTTTCATTTTTGATTTAAAAACTTATACTTTCAAAGGACATTTTTCAAATTTTTAATTTTTTTTTTGTATTTTTGAATTTTTATAAACAATACAAACTAGCTAAACTAGACACTCACATCCCCACACTTGAAAGACACATTGTCCTCAATGTGAAGCAAGACACAACTAAAAATAAAAATGCAAAAATAAAACACGAAGCGACTTAACTTGTAATGTATATGCTCTCGAATAAAAATCCAGCTTCGTTCATCCTTGTGTGCACCGTATAGCATTTCGGTCGTGGTTGCACATCTCTACCGGGCTGCTCAACAATATCAGGATCAACTCCGTCCGAATGGAGATTGAGTACGGACGGAATGATGTACACCTGCAAAATAAAACTCAAACATACCCGCAACATCAAACTGACTCAAAAGACTGACTCAAATTAAAAATAAAAGACTCAAGTGACTCACTAAGACTATGGATATAAGCAAGGATACGTACCCGATGTATGGCAAACACATAGACATGAAAGCCACAGCAAGATAGAACATCGGTTACGAACGGTTTTCAAGTTCCCATGGTAGTGGATTGAATTTGTGGATAATGATATGGATGATGGATGATAAATGATACGGATGATGGATGATGTTGTGGATGGTATGATGGTGGTGGTGAACGGGTATGGGAAACCATGGGAAACAAAAGAACAAAGGCTGAGTCAGGGGTCCCCCGCGTACCGCGAGAGACAAAGCAGCACTCCTCGCGTACCGCGAGGAGGCAAGAATTACGCCTGCCCTTATTTCTATCTGTCACGTACCGCGAGGAACAAGGGGAAAAGTCTCGCGTACCGCGAGAGACCCTTCTTGACAGAAAGATTAGAGGTTTTTATACTTAGAAAAAAAAAATTTGATCCCCTAAAATCTCTCTTTACCCAAATTCTTAAAAAACCCATTCCAATGATAAAAGCCTATGTAAAAAATACCTGGAACTTCGTTCTTGATGATTTTCCTTGCCAAATCAAGCGCGAATCCCTGCAAAACACACGCACCAAAAAACATAGAAAATGACACAGACTCAGACTAAGGAATGCATACAAACTCTACATCCCGGGCACTTGCCCGAGACTCAAACAAGACTATGAGGAGGCTTCTCCTTGATCCTAATCGGTATCGCCTTCATCCTACGCGGTCTACCGGCTCTCCACAACTCTATTAACCAAAATAACACCACAAATCTCTTGTAACTAACACACAGGTCCTTCCACCACAACTTATACCTACCAGGTCCGAAGATAACACGGTTCAAGTATCCTAGCAGTTTATTTTCCCTAAAAGTCCCCACACTTGGGGTTTGCATTCTCCTTAAACCAGATGAATCTATCGAAGTACGGGTTCTCTTATGGGGTGGTCTAGACCTAGGGGTTGACTCGGTCTCTCTCCCCTCAGTACGAAGAACAGGTAGAGGTTCAGGAATAGGTACTTCTAATGGTATGACCTCTACACTATCAACCACGGGTGTCTCACAGACTATCTTCCCCACTTGTGCTAAAATCTCGCTCAAACTGCAATCATCACCGTCAGCACCTAGAAACGAGGATCCTATCAATATCTTTTCAAATTCCTCACGCCAATCCGGAGGGTCTTCTAAATTAGGGGCGGGTTCATCAACTTCTCTCTCTGGATCAGAGTCCCGATGATAGTCCATAGATGTATCAACCATGCACACGGAGTGGCTCTGCTCACCAACCCCCTTCATGGACTTTGTAGCATCAAAGTTGACCGACTCATTCCCCACACGGAGTGTGAGCTTTCCGTCAAAGACATCGATCAATGCCTTGGCGGTGCGCAGGAACGGGCGCCTTAGAATGAGGGGGACTGTTTCATCCACAACCATATCCAGGATGACAAAATCCACGGGGAAGACAAATTTGCCTACTTTTACTAGAAGATTCTCCACAATTCCCCGTGGATACTTGACTGAGCGGTCAGCCAAGGATATGCTCATGCGCGTAGGCTACGGTTCACCTAGGTCTAGCTGTTTATAGACAGAATATGGCATCAGATTGATGCTAGCACCTAGGTTAGCCAACGCGTGGTTCAAGGGAAAACCGCCAAGCATACAAAGGATCGTGAAACGACCCGAATCTGCCAGTTTCTCTGGCAGTTTGTTCTGAACCACCGCAGAACATTGGTCACTAAGTGAGACTTTAGAGACCTCTTCTAGCTTCTTCTTGTTGGAAAGAAGATCTTTGAGGAACTTGCCATACTTAGGCATGTGCTGGAGGACCTCTATGAATGGTAGATTGACCTTGAGTTGTTTGAACATATCAAGGAAGTGACCGTATTCCCTAGCATACTTATGAGGTAGCAAGCAAGCTGGATAAGGAACACGGCTCAGGTAAATCTCGGGGGTCTTCATCTCCACCCCTTTCTTCTTCTCCTCTGCCTTCTTGGCAGGCTTCTCCTCTGCTATCTCCTCATCCACCGGTTCTTCCTCTTCTACCGGTGGCTCCTCTACCATCTGATCTTATATCATCTTGGCATCTATCTCAGAAAAGCGAGCTCTCCAATCTACCTTCTTCACCTCTGCAGGCGAAGGGATGCCATAGTCAGCGTCATGGGAGACTTCCTCTTCTACTTCATCCTCTTCTCTATGACTCATGATCGACACGGCCATCACTAAAGCGTTAGAACTCTTATAGGCCGCAGATGCTTCACCATGCTTCTCCTTTAAACTCTTAGCGATGTCCTCTACCGTGCACTGCAGATCCTGGAATGCTGACTGCTGATTCTTCAATAGAGTGTCATGGGCATCCAGTCTCTGCCGGGCGTCCCTATCCTGCTGGACTAAATGGG
This sequence comes from Smallanthus sonchifolius, assembly GCA_023525975.1. Taxonomy (NCBI): domain Eukaryota; kingdom Viridiplantae; phylum Streptophyta; class Magnoliopsida; order Asterales; family Asteraceae; genus Smallanthus; species Smallanthus sonchifolius. The sequence continues at coordinate 58,568,488 of CM042028.1, forward strand.
CAAGCATCTGTGTTTGATTCTCAATTATCTCTTCGATCCTTCTCATGCTGACACTGCTTCCCGAACTTGCTCCAGCTTCTCCTCCTCCTTGCTGATTCTGCCGACCAATAAACCCAGGTAGGTTGTTTCCAGATCTCCATCCCGAGCCATAAGAATTATTGTAGTTGTTGTACCCTCGGTTCTGGTTCGGGTTGCCAGCAAAACTCACCTGCTCCTGATGATTGACGGGGCAATCTCTGGTGTCATAGCCTCCCCTGCACACCTCACACCGTTTAGCACTGAGCTTCAGCTCTTTGATCTCATTGGGCATAACGCTAGTATCAGGAGTGACCTGATGCACACCTCTAGGAGAAGAGGTGGATGCTCTAGCGCTAGGAATGGAAGTCCTATTAGATGGCCGCTGCTGTTCAGCGAGAGCGAAGCTCTCGAACATCTCCTCCGAGTTTGTCCATGATATGGCCTGCCGCAGCTGTGTTGAACATTTGCTGCTTCTCGAAGGTGAGGCCATTATATAACTTTTCCACAATTGCCCAGTCTGATAGACCATGCTGGGGACATCGGCTCAACAACGCGTTGAACCTCTCCCAGGCCATGTGATAAGGCTCTTCAAGGTCCATCCAGAAGGAGTGGATCTGATCCCTAAGGCGAGTGGCCCTGGAAGGTGGATAGTATTTCTTGAAGAACTTGGCTTGAAGATCCTCCCATGTGGTGATAGAGTTGTCTAGGAGGGTGTCAAGCCAAGTAGATGCACGCCCAAAGAGCAAGAATGGGAAGAGACGCAAATATATAGCGTCCTTAGACACACCCGTGATATTGAAGGTATCACATATGCGCGTGAAGCGGGACAGGTGTCCGGGTGCATCCTCATCCTCAAGGCCATGAAACTGAGTGGCATGAGTGATCGTGCTCATGACATGTGAGGGGATCTGCCATGTATTGGTGTTAGGAATAGCGGGGCGTGTGATCTAAGATCTCGCCCCGGTGACCCCGTCACTGGCCCTCTGGTGCACGGTACGCCTCGCTGGTGGGTCAGCGTCGTTGTTAGTAAATGGAATTGTGCTAGTAGAACGTACCTGGGATTTGCACGGCTCTTTCAAACGCTCCCAGAAGTCGCGGGTGCGCTCATGTAGCTCTCGTTCAGGCTCTGGAAAAGCTGAACAAGGTGGTGATCCCTGCGAACGAGTATTGTGCATAAACAGAAAGACACTAGAAGGAAAGGGACAAAGACTCAAAGACAGAAAGACTCGATTTTAAATTAGACACACAAATAGCACTTAGGACAAGCACTCAAACAAGACTCAAAAGAAAAGAAATAAAATAAACCAAAAATCAAACAAAGAACTAGTCAAAGTTAATATTGCTATTGCCAAGTGCCCCCGGCAACGGCGCCAAAAACTTGATGTCACCCAGACGGCCTATATAAAAACTAACAAAACCTAACCTAGACTCCTAAGTAATAAATGGAGTACCTTCGACTAAACCGCACTGACAGGCAAGTGGACCTATCGAGTGTAGCACAGCCTAATGGTAAACCTAGTTATCGAAACCCAGAGACACTACTATAACTATACTAGACTCTGACTCGGACTAAAGATTGATTGATGGGGGGTTCACTACACCACTGATTAGAACTAATAATGCAGAAAACAAGGTCGACTCAAGTTATCAAGATGAAGAACTAAGGTAATATCAGAGATGGGAAGAACATTACCTAGGTGGGAATCCTACTTGCAAAGCACAACTTCTACCGGTTCAGGAAAACTAAGATGGATCTGGGTTTCTAAGGAAACAGCTCTCGACTACCTAGTGGATCCCTAATCACTCTCAGGGTGACACCAACTAAGGAACCTAAAGATGTAATAACTCACCAGATAGTGGATTACCTTTCGGTCTCTCCAACAATGATAAAGTACCCGAAAGACAGATCACCTTTCAGTCTCACTGTCCACAATACATTCGAAGAATGCATGGGGTAATCTCAAGATAACAACTTTGACTCAGAATAGCAATAATCACTAGACACCTAAACCAACTTCCTTTCAGACAGCTGACACTCGGATTCCTAATGACGAAGACTAAACGACTATCTCTCACTTCTCGGGTATTGAGACATGATACACACTCAGATCTAACCTATACTCAATCACAACTCCTATGGCTACTATTTCTAGCAAACCACACAAACAATCACAAACCTAAAGTCTATGATCTAGATACGCAAATCAAACTGGAAGACATTCACAATCAACGTACGGAATTATAATCAAACCTAAATCAGATTCAAACACATAAATTCATCATAATTATTAACTCAAGATTCGTTACAAAATCATTAATCCATTCAAACGATTCCAAAACCGAATAAAAATCAAAGCTTTAACAAAGTATTCATCTAATGACCCAGGCAGTATTAGAGTTTTAGCCAAGAATCATACTCAAAACCAACAAAACAGCAGTAAAAGTAGTAAACATGGTTTCAAACAATTGAATCAAAGACCAAAGAACGAGAATTGAAAACCGAATAAGCTATATCTAACAAACCCGGGTCCAAAAGCCTTAAACTTTGACTCCAATTCCTTCTCTAGCTCCAGAAATCACCCCAAGAACCCCCTCTGACGGCTGAATGTCGAACTCCTCCAAGAATGGCCGTCCAAAACATTAAATATTGAAATTAGGGATTTTTCCGGAATTATAAGCCTCTCGCATACCGCGAGAGATTGGTCCTTGTCCTTCGTGTACCGCAAAGGAAAATATAGTCGCGGCCGGACTTCCTTTCCCTCGCGTACCGCGAGGGATCTTCTCTCCTACTTCGCGTACCGCGAAGGAACTATTTTCACCATTTTTCACTTTTGAACTTCCGGCTTTATTCTCATGCTCGGTTTCTTCGGATATTCACTTGTATTCATCATGAGCACCTGTAGACATGACAACGACTCAATAGTATACAAAAACGTCTCAAAACAAAGATAAAACTAATTAAAACGACTGAAAACAATAGGAATAAAGATGTGTGCTTCGCACTACATCACATTAGGACTCTCGACACCAACAAAGACGTATGAACTGTTCCATTATGATATGCACAATCAATAGGATTCATGACACAAAGATGCAACTCACTAAGCCCCAAAACGTCCCACACAAGGATGATATGAAGTATGTCAACCCAAAAGTGAGGACACATGTCAACGCGCCCCCTTCATGTTCTAAAGAAACCGATGAACGTCACCTTAAGCGAGGGCTACAAGCTGTAAATCCTTAGGTACAAGATGCACACGAATTCCCGATAGGGGAAGGGGACGTGCAACAAGGAGTTAAAATAACTAGCAAGCATGGAGCTTGAAGCTACGGGTATTGGTCCCCTTGCGCATGACATAACTCCTGACCAAATTTCCTAACAGAAAGGAACAGGAAGAGAGGACCAGGCCTAAGGAGAGAGGGGTATGTAGGAAGGGAAGCCATCCGAAGGGACTCAAAGGACTCCGCAGGAGATGAACCAAGGGAATGAGACCAAGCGAAAAAGACCTATGAAGGACCTGTCTCATGCAGCATTCAATAAATGGGCAAACATAAACTTGAATTCAAAGCATAGCAACATTGATCTTGAAGATAACAAAGTAAAAGATATGCATTGAACTAAAGGGAAAATATGGTATAGTACTATTGCTCACAGACACCCACGAAAGAGGTATGTTCCTCAAAAGTTCGGTGATTATGACAAACCAAGATGACTAGAAGGAAACAAACATGTTACTTGAATGTCCAGTTCGGGCTACGACCGGATATCTTCGTGATGCATATATCGTTTCTTACCAAAGGCATAAAGGGTACAATCAATTACTTGTTTATACATTGCGCATTTTATTTGAATAATGATTTGTTTCAAGTTAAATATTGCTAATATGATTTAGCAATATTGAACTGGGAGGCTAACATGGTATATGGCCACTAATGTTCAACTCCTTCATGAAAGTGTTGGGATCCCTAGGGACAGACCGAAGATCCCCCTCGGGGTGGAAGGAGAAATGATGCACCACCGATTAAAATACTTTGATGTTTTGTTTCATAAATACAAATACTACTAACGAAGTTTTGCAGAACCAATGGCTTGTTGCATAAAGCCTTCTAGCTTGAAGAACTCCCATCCCTAAGGATGGTGGAGCATTATAAAATCATATCTCTTAAGATAGTGGATAAAAACTCCCATCTCATAAGATGGTGGAGATTACTCCCACCCCGATGGGGTGGTGGAGATTCACAAAATCCTATCTCACTAGATAGTGGATAAAAACTCCCATCTCATAAGATGTGGAGATTACTCCCACCCCGATGGGGTGGTGGAGATTCACAAAATCCTATCTCACTAGATAGTGGATAAAAACTCACATCTCATAAGATAGTGGAGATAACTCCCATCTCACCAGATGGAGAAGACAACTCCTATCCTTAAGGATGGTGGAGCGTCATAAAATCATATCTCTTAAGATAGTGGATGAAAATTCCATCTCACCAGATGGAGAAGACAACTCCCATCCCTAAGGATTTTTTTTTTGAACGACGAACATTGAATGTTGTGACGTCGCGCCCCCCCCCCCCCCGGTCACATAGGAGAGTCTCGTCCAACTCCGACCAATATGTTGTCTTAACCGGGCCCACTTGGCGTCAGAGTTGGAGAGCATCCAAGGAAAAATCCCACCCAATACGGCCCCTTCCGGGCTTGAGGGAGAGCCGAGGCTCGAACCCTGGATCGGCGTAGGTAAAACCCAGGTGCATCAGCCTAAGAGCTAGGCCTTATTTGCATGCCGCAGAAACTAATAGGGAGGGCAGGGATCGAACCTGGGTCACAAGGAACACCAGGTCTCTCCCTTACCACTCCACCACCAGCTCATTGGCCCCATCCCTAAGGATGGTGGAGCATTATAAAATCCTATCTCACTATATAGTGGATAAAAACTCCCATCTCATAAGATGGTGGAGATAACTCCTATCCCTAAGGACGGTGGAGGCTTATAAAATCCTATCTCTTCAGATAATGGATAAAAGTCTCATTTGATAAGACGGTGGAGAACTCCCACCTGATGAAGCGGTGGAGATTATAATTTCCCAAGAAGAAACAAACGTCAAAAAGAAGCAAATTAATAACTCCCATCCGATGAAATAGGGGAGAAACAAACTTTCAGGGGGAAATGAAGAAAAGTCTTCCAGAAAGAGCTGAAATGATATTCTCCTTCCAGAAGGAGCTGAAATGATATTCTCTTTCCAGAATGAGCTGAAATGATATTCTCTTTCCAGAAGGAGCTGAAATGACATTCTCCTTCCGGAAGGAGCTGAAATGATATTCTCTTTCCAGAAGGAGCTGAAATGATATTATCTTTTCAGAAGGAGCTGAAACGATATTCTTTTTCCAGAAGAAGCTAAAATGACATTCTCCTTATAGGAGGAGTGGATCTGATACTCCCCTCCCAAAATATATTTACCAAGCACATGAAAACACCACCACTCGGAAGAACTCTGAGGAGAGCAAGGTGTCACCTACCGTGTCAAAGATCCATGAGTTTGGTACCTTTTAATAAAAAGACAATAAGTTATCTGTCACATCACGGACTTGATGGAAGGGGTGATCGAATTCCTGTATTCGAAGGAGATAAACTCATCCCCTCCCCCTATGGGTCTATATACATAATTATTTCTACACAAAAAAGATTGTGTGAAAGGCATTACCTTGGTCAGATCCACCTTATCCACCTTCTGTTTAAAGGTGATATAGGGACTCGTAGGTTGGTGAAAGGTCCCATATACACTCTCACGATGAAGATAGAAGAAAAAGAGGGTTTGGATACTCCATGGCAAAAGCAGGAAACCCAAAAACGTCTAAATCAAGAGACATCAAAACAATGGTCCATCTAGGACAAAAAAACAAAGATCAAGCTCGTGTAGACGAAGTGTTACTCAACCTATACAGGTCACCACATTACGGAAAAAGGTTGTTAATGGTTGCAGGACAACTCGACAACAGTGATAGATTTGGAGGACTTAGTAATACATCCCCATACGACACCCGACGACTAGACTGATGAGTCTAACACCATGCAGCTTGCACTACATAATGAGGGACTGGGGGGACTTGTAGGAGCTACCCCCCCCCCTTTGTGGCCCAACGGCGAGGCCCGAATAACGAGAGTAAAAACATAACTAGAACTTGATATAGCACGGACATGTTAAATCCTTTATCCTTATCATAAATAACAAGCACAAAGGACTAGGGGGACTTGTAGGAGCTACCCCCTTCAATAACCCAGTTGGCTGCCCAAAGAAGGCAGGCCCAGTCTGGAAAGGCCCATTATGGGAAAAGCCCAACGCCTTATCCATAAATAGGGACACAACCCTCTCTTTTGAGGAGGTTCTTCTCCCTTCACTATCTACACCTTTTTCTCCCTTATTATCTCTCTCTCTCTCTCTCTATGATATATAGAAATACACATATGCATATATACACATCTTGATGATGATACTGACTTGAGCATCGGAGTGCCCTCAGGGGCAACCCCCCGGGCCCTCTAACGAGCGTTTTATGTGGATGCAGCCCCGATCAAGACCGAAGAAGACCCGGAGCTGATCCCGTGCAGTCACGGAGGAGCCCCTCGATGTTCCCCATGACGAGACTAATGGCGAGACGTGACGTAGGTACTCTTCCGGGGATACTAGAAAAGAGCAACCTCTATCACTTACTCCTCGGTGGGGATACCGGCTGCTACATTGGCGCCATCCGTGGGACTCTGTGTCCAAACAGAACCTGAAGAACTCCTACGCCACTGAGACACACTTATGCATGATCTGCGATTTTTGTATCTGACCAAAAGACGACCGCATCTACCTACATCACTTCGGAAGTAGAAGAGGCTTTCCACCAACATTCGTGTAGTTGCTCCAAAGACGTACAACGTACTCAGAAATGGCTGGATGTGGTCGGCAAGCCCCAGGGTTTAGACCCATCACAGGTGCACCAGTATGTATATTCTGATTAGCCAATAAAAAGTACATGCTTATACACTTACATTTTAGTAGCCTTGAATGAGGCCAAAATGTTTCAAATCATTCCCGCATATACTTACGTGTATAATATGTAGTCATTCCTTGCTTAAAAGGTAGGACGTATGTAGTACAGTGATACAAATGGGCAGAATAAGAAAAATATATTATCCTGCCAAGATCCAGAGATTCATAAAGGCTTGCAAAAATGCATAAAGGTTTACTAAGCATCATGAGAAAAGCTTTAAGATAGAGCCCACAAGCTGTAAGGAGTTAGTCACAGTCTCATACATAGAAAGGAAAACCCGTCGGGTAAAGGAGGGACCACACAACAGGATTGTAGGTTGAACTACTACTGCAGACTGTACAACAAATATTATTGTATACGTCTCACTGTGATGGAGCATCAACAGTACGTAAGGGCAAATAAAGCCTTCTGATATCCACGAGATAAGATTATACATCAGAGAAACACATCGGTAGAACTTTTTCTCCGTCATATACACATGCGTTTCATTCCCAAGAACGTACGCCCTTACAGATACGTATAGATACTCTGTTTATGGCTTGTACAGTACAAGTCATGAAAGCTATAGAGACTTTTAAATTACCTTTTTAGTGAGAGGAAAAAAGTGATTTTCTGATGAGGATTGTATTTTCATGAGGGTATGTCAAAGTGAAAAGGTGATGGGAGATCGTGACATGTCATGACCGGTTATATTTTATTAGTCTATAACCCATAGCCATACTTATACTTTTGTGACAAGTGAAAAAGTATAATGTTGAAAGTGAAACGATGTTAACATGATGGGGAGGTTATGATGTCAAAGCAACATTTGTGAAGAGAATGATGCATTCTACTTTCTTTCCTTGGGCCTTTCGTTCATGATGGAGAGTTTATGATGTCAAAGCAACATTTGTGAAGAGAATGACACATTCTTATTTCTTTCCTTGGTCTTCCGTTCCGTCATGTTCTTAATAACTTATCCAATGACAACAAATTAACCGCTAATACACCTTCCTTTTATCACGGTCTAATCATGAGGGTAGCATTTTATCACGGTGTTGGATTCGGAGTTTTAATGGATTCCTTCTTTTGTTACTGGGGTCGACCCCAAAGCCATTATGTCTCAACACGAGGAATACGGATGAGATCGGCACCGAAAATACCGGTATCAAATTTATGGAAAGTGGGTACCGGTACTGGTACCGAATCTATCAATACGGTACCGGTACGGTACGGGTATTCGTTACAAAATGTTCATCTCTAGATGGTATCGGTACCGAAAATACCGTTACCGAATTTATAGAAAAGTGGATACCGGTACCAAATCTATCGGTATGGTACTAGTACGGGTACTCGGTACCAAATGCTCATTCCTAACGAGGAGGCCATAGAGAGTTTTATTTATGTCTCGGACTTCGTGAAAAACTCCATTCTCTCTCCCTAATTAGTAATTAGGGACAAAAAAACTAGTGTTCCGTTAACCATCCTAAGAGTGTAGAATAGTGGTTGAGCACTTGAGCCTACCCATAAAGGAAGGAGTTGGTAGCAGACAAGTCATTCAGAACTGAAAAAACTTTCACGTAGATTGACTGCTCACGAATGTCTTGAAGAGCAAGATCATTACTGCACAGACCGCTCACGAATGTCTTGAAGAACGAGATGTGCCAGAATGATATCAGAAAAGCAAAGAGTTGGTTGTTGTTGACAGTGGCGGATCCAGGAAAATTTCGTAGGGGGTTCACCCTATAATATTTTAGGGGGTTCACCCCAGTTTTTTTACCTACCGTTACACTAAGATTTCGAAACTCGGGGGGTTCCTGTGCACCCTCCCCGCTGTGCTTAAGTCCGCCCCTGGTTGTTGATACTTGGTTTGATTCGAAACTAGTGCTAAAAATCCTTGATATGCTTTGACATTCATTTACAATTAGGTGAATTTAGGTTATATCTTACCTAAAGGCTATAAAACATATTAAATCAAAAGGTTTAGTTAAATTGAAACTATTCAAATGCAAAAAGTATGTTTTAACGCATACAATCTCCTACATCGCCTTATTAAATCATCAGTACTCACCTTAACTCAAAAACACGACAAACAGAAGAGTAAAAGTAACAAGAATACAATCGGGTGTGTTCATATCAACCCTTCACCCAACACTAGTCTTCCTTATCACCGATGGTGAAGGTATAAATGCAATTTCAAAGTTTTTATACGCTACCATTGTAAACGAACAACCACGAATAGAGTATGTACTCATTGTCCAGCACGACACAAAACCAGAGAAAAAGGGGTCGGTTTCTCAAAGACGAGAGGTTCCCTGACTCATATCAAACTGTAATTACAAAATCCTGATTTAGAAATAGGCCATTATCATCCATCACATGAAATCATAATCGTCATAACCATCATAACTGGCATTTACAACAGCTTCATCGTCAGGCTTATCCATCAGCAGCTGTTTTTTCTTACCACCTACACAACACAACATAAAAACTTGGAAACCGTCCAGGAACTGCTAATTACATAAATACCCCCAAAAAATGAAAGGCTTCTAGACGATCTGAGATCCAGTTCAGACTTATTTTCTCTCTTAAATCAAATTATCATGTCAGAAATTAGCACATACCCCTTAAGTTAATCATATGTGTCAGGTGACGGATTGAATCTATAGACCCAAACACAACCCAAACATTTATTTGTGCAAACTACATCGACCCTAATTCAGACACACTTCGTGTAGCTCAAACACGACACGTATAACGAATATCTAAGTCAAATGGGTTGGCGGATTGTAAACGGGTTGTAAATTTGTAATCAAGTTATAAACGGATTAAACAGCCCATAAACAGGTTGGTGGGTTCCAAACAGATGGTAAAAAATGTGTTAACCAGGTTGACCTTATAAAATATATATTTTTATTTTTATTTTAAATGGGCTGACAGGTCGACTTAAACGGGTTAAACAGGTCAACCCAAACACGACATGTTTATTGAACGGGTTAGAAATTACAAACCCAAACCTGAAGCTGATTATTTTGGTGTGGTTTTGGGCTGAGTCAGAAATTGTCACCCCTACTATAACACAATAATAATCTAAAAGAGACGCACCTGTTTTCTTTTTACCAGCAGCAGCTTCTTTCTCTGCTTTTAACTTTTCATTAGCAATGGCACTTACAGAAGAAGCAACTTCTTTTGCATCAGCAGCTTTTAAGGAAGTCATTGATAATCTCATTACATGCTTTAGCAGTCCGATATAATGAAAGCTTTTCTGCATATATAAACCAAACAGCAAGCTTACTAATTGTGTTATCAGCTATCAAATAAACAAATCAAAATAATAATAAAAAATCAATATTTACCTCAAAAGGTCGGAGTTTATTAGAAATGAGTTCCGCGTATTCTATAAAGTCATTCTCTGATTTTGGGATAAAATTATCAATTGTCTTGTCATCACCCTTCTTACTGGCAAAAAGTTCTGCTGTGTTCTTGTAATCAGCTTCTTCCACGAGCCTGTAATCAATCAGTTAATTTATGTGAATCAATGTTATAGATGGTGGCCACATGTTCATCTAGCTAACTCGTTATTTGCAAGAGGTTCCTCATCCACTCAAGTTCACATAATTTAAATAAACAAACAATAGTGATAGCAGTTTCAACCCATATATGGCTAAACGGGTCGATTTGCATTACACTTTGCTTAACTTTGGTCAAATTTAAAAGATACGTTAAATGGAAACGGTTCAAGCGTGGCCCACAGTGTGATTTAAAAAATACATAAAACCTCCTAAACAGTATTGTCTCAAAATTTAGAATTTTATTGTAATGATACAGATTTTATCAAAATTAAAACTAATTATCAGTAAAACTTAAGGAAAGGAAAAACAAAAGTGTGTTGGTAACCCAATCCGCTAGGCCCGCCCATTTAGATTTCTACATTTACTGCACACAAATATAGGGATGTAGAGAAATGGCATTAGGTGTCATTGCGTGCAACAAAACTACAATATAAGTCACTGTAACAATAACTTAGAATATGAAAGTGGTTCATAAGTGAAAAACAACCAACAAATCGAAGTTAAAATTGCTAGTTTGACTATACAAATGAATCTATCAAAAAGGTAACTGCAGATGAAGTCGTGGACAAAAGTAGCCGACTTGATATGATTTCATTGATATATTCCTTAGAAAGATAAATGATTTATACCATTAATGGTTCATACCTTTGTTGTCTGAGCTTCTCCGCTACAGGGTCTAATGGCACCTCTTTTTCTACTTCAACAACGGCCTTTCCTTTTTCTTGGGCAGGTTTGACTGTTGACTTCTTTGGGGCCTTCACAACAGGAGGAGGTGCTACCACTGGTGGCTGATGCATATAAAAAGAAACATGTGTTAACAATGTAAAAAAAAATAATATTCAACTTAAGGAGGCTCCAATCTACAAGGACAGACGGCTAAATACAGCACAAGCATAATTCTCCACAAATTTTAGAACAAGATGTTATGCTTTGACCAACCAAAAAAGCTTATAGTGTGTACCGGAGCAGGTTCATCTTCATCTTCCCATGAAACTTTTATATCATCTTCATCAACGTCTTCATCATCCCACATGCTTTTAGGCTCCTTTTTGTTAACAAGTGGGGCTGGCTCATCCTCTGACAAAATAAATTTAAATAACTGAGACATGTGTGACAATACATGCACTAAAAATATATACATTTAGTTGTTAATATCCATAAAAGATAAAGGTTGTAAATTTCATGGACCATCACAAAATGAAACTTGTTATAGCTTCTTGGATATGATACTAAAGTGTATTCTTACTAAATTAGAAACTAAGAGAAAGAAAAGAAATAGCTATATTGTGATGAATTACAAACAGATATCTAAATATTATTCTACACAAACAAAGAACTATGGTTTCATCAAGATGATAAACAACATGGACATAACTAAATAAAGATAATTACTATATTAAGTGCTAATATACATATATATTTATAGAGAGAGAGAGAGAGAGAGAGAGAAGTTCATTTCGTAACAAGGAAATTCTACGAGAACAGAGGGAACAAACCTAAATCATTTAATTTTTTGATCCATGGTAAAAAAAAATTATACTTCTTACATACAAATATGTATGTTTATGTACATAAAAAACCATTAAACTATTTTTTTCATATGTTTTATATATTTAAAAGTTTTCTACACATGTGTAGGTTGTGTAGGTAAAAAAACCTACACATGAATCACACGTGTATGTATATAAACAAAATTTGTTCATATTTTTGTTTGAGTTTCATGAAAAATGAATAAACATTACATTTATATCATTTTCTTATATTTTAAAACTTTTTAAGATTGAAAAAGTGAACGATCCGTGCGTGTTCTCACAATATTTAGTATTCTGAATTGAACCCTCCCCTATATATATAAATACATATGTGTGCAACCTCCAAATATGCTTCACAATGTAGAAGCTAAATGACAACCATGCCAAAACTTGGATAGAACTCCCATAATGTTAAATTAAGGAAAAAATCAAGAACTATGATATGTAAGTACGACCAAAATAGTTAAAGAAAAATGTATTAACTAAGCATCTAAAGCATGTAAAACCTATTAATAACTTCTAGAAGAAGAAAAAAAGAACATGTTTTGATATGCAGTATCTGCCACTTAGGAATTTTAAGGCTACCGAAATTTTAGTGATATTCAGCTAATAAGCAAGTTATAAGCTTAAAACCCAGTTTGTTTTCTTCACCATCCTTGATGGATTCAAGCAAGGATTGCAAAGTCAGATCTATGAAATGACACAATGAACTTAACATAAACAATGTAACAGATTGAAAAGTGAAAGTAAGATTAACTATGTAATAATTAATCTATCAGTAATGATGACCCCACACTACACAGAGTCATAGAGAGAGTTTCACCCCAATCCTCCATCTTCTTTAGCTTTCTTTATTCTTGTACGAAACTGTGGTTAACTGTGGATGAGTCTGAGATGACTCAAGCCTGCTTAACAAAGATCAAAAAAGGTATAAGTGACTTAATATAAACAAGACAATATTTCTAGTAATACGATTATTATAAATTATTGCCTCCAATATCGAGATGTTGCAATCAACAGCTAAAATAGCATTTGATCCGATTCTTACAAATGTTGAAAGATGCCTGTCAACCAGTTTCTCATATAGTTTGAGGCAGAATATTGATCCCATTTATAAAAATAGCAAGTAACTTTGGGGTGTCTTATTGCATAAACAATAGCCAGGTTAAACGATTAGGGTTCTATCTTCTAATTATTCCATATATGACGCCTGATTTGTTATGTATGAGCTTCTTTCCAATGATTCAATAGCACAGAAAGACATAAGAAGCATAGTTGTCAATAGCGACCGTAGTGGTTGCTATAGAGAATAGCGAAGCGGTTAAGTGTCGCTACAAGGGGTGTAGCGATAAATAGCGGATAAGCGGCATTTTTTTTGTTTTTTTTAATTTATTTTGATAAATATAAAAGGGAGCCCATTAGGGTTTTTTTTGTATCCCGATTGAAAAAAGAACGCGATGATGATGATGATGAGCCGGAATATGAAGATTTAGATGATTTGTGCTAAGTATTTTAGCTATGTTGAATGTAAAACAATTCTCAGCTTTTCTACTACTTTATCGCTACAAAATGAAATAGCGGTCGCTATTTATCGCTATTCGCTACATAGCATATAGGTCACTTGTCGCTATTTATCGTTATTCGCTATTAACAACTACGATAAGAAGTAAATCATACCTAAACGGGGATAAGAGGTTCACGCGGAGGTTTCCAAGACTGCACAGAACGATGAGAAGATTACTCGAAGAATCAATTTTGATTTGAGTTAGGGTTTTAATGATCGGCTCGGGTATTAGTCCCTTTACCTAAACGGCTTTATAATATTTTGATCAAATTATGAATATTCAGCAGATTAAACCTAATTATATTTCTGCTCTATACAAACAGATTATGAATGGTCGACAAATTAATCAAAAGGCAGATTAATCAGATTAAATCTAAATACAACAGCAAAATTTCAAAGCAACAACAAAACCTTAACAGAAATAATACAAGAGATCGCATAAAAATGTCAACTATGCAACAATTCTTAATCCAATCTGAACAAGAAACAGTCGGCGAGAGACGGAGAGAGGCAAATACCTTGTTGAATCACGAGAGACGGAGAGAGGCGGTCGGGTTTCCAGTCGGCAGTCGCCGATGGCAGTGGAGAACGATGAGGCTTGCGACGAGGAAGCCGGGACCGTCGATCAGTCGGCAGAAGAAATGAAGATCGGAGATCGAAGGAGAGTGGTAGTTGCGGCTAGGGTTAGCCGGCAAGAGAGTAGAGACGATATAAACGTAACAGATAGGGGATTGGTTACTGTTCTTGTAGTATCTTCCCATCCTTTAACATTTTTTTTTAGTTCTCTCTACTATTAATTATATAAATTTTTTTAAATTATCTTTTATAATTTTTATTTCTCGTTTTTCTATTCTACTAAATAATAATGATTTCTATAATTATTTTTATAAAATATTTTTCTTAAAATAGTTTTGTTTATAAAGCATTTTTATAATTTAAACATTTCTTTCATTCTTTTTATAAAATATTTTTAAAAAATAACTTTATAACGTCTCTAAAATTTGTATTATAAAACTATATAATATGTCATAAATATGTAATATGTAAATCTTTATTACTAATTATATATAACACTATGTTTATTCACCCTATGCAATATACCGGGTTTATAACATATATTATAATAAATGAATAACTATATCTGCTACGTGTCGTCTAGATTTTTGTTTTCCGTCTCTTTCCTGTTAAATAATGATGATGTTAAATAATTAAATATCTAAAATTATTGTTTTATAACAAGTTGTATTTATTCAACCAATGTAATACATGGGTTTTAACCTAGTATTTAATATTTAACACAAGTGCATGTCATACATGGGTTAAATAGGTTGAACTCATTTAGAGACGTATAAAATCGTGTAATTAACATCTATATCATTCAAACTTGTTTATACTAAATATTAACTCGTTTAATTTCACATCAAGTTATGTCGTGTTACTTGATTTTACCATAATTTTTTAGCTCCCGGAATTTTTAAGAAACTAGGTTTTTGGTTTAATTTCGTTTTTGGTTTAAAAAACATAGATTAAACCATCTTCCTAATAAACAATTTCTAATACAAAGTTAGGGTTGTTAAAAAATAGTGTGAAATGGAAGGAAAAGTGAAAGCGGAGTGGAGGAATCACAAATTCATCCAAGTAAATAAAGATATTATTACAATTTATCATATACTATAAGTATATGTAAAATATAGGTTAAGAAATTAATAAAGGATTAGGAGTATATCTATACTATATAATAAATAAATGTTTTTTATGCCACGTATCGCCTCAATATTTACTCTTATTAATTTTTTCCCGTATCTCTCTCTTATTAAATACACTTCTATCTTTTAATAATAATAATATATTTTTAAATAAAATACTAATTATACTAATAAAACACATTTATTTTAAATTATCTCTTATTATAAGAATTTTGAAATCTAATTATGTAACTTTTATTTTCAATCAAATACTAAATAAAAGTCAAATTACATTAAATAGTAATTAACGTATTTTCGAAACTCAATTATATAATAATTTTTACATATTTTGAATTTTATTTTTTAGCTTTAGTATATGTAATATATTTACATTTTTACATCTGCAAAATATATACATAAAAATTTAATAATTTTATGTATTAATGTTTTTTACCCCGTGTGTAGTACACGGGTTCTAAACTAGTGTATATGTATATATGAGGGTATCATACGCGGATCTTGCCATCCTGCTTGTCGTTGAGAATTTGTGACATCATCCATTATGCATCGATCATTGTTTTATCTTTATAACTATGTGAAATAGTTTGTGATGCGCATCAAAACATTGTTACCATTGTTTTACTTTACATTATGATACAAATTTAACATGATGAGCTAGTCATCAATCTATCTTGCTAAAGATGATAGTTCTTTCTAAGATCGTACCAGTTTGTAGGGTAGAATGCGTTTGTTGACTCTTAATAATAATTTAAATAACGAGTTACATTAGGTTTCATGTAAGGAAAAGTAAAGTACTTTCAAGGACAACATACTTTTTTAGCTCATGCGGATGTACTGAACGTGGAAGGGTTAAATGGATGACCATGAAACAATGTTGCAAAATACATAGGTTTATTGAGATTATGTTACCACATTTTGATAGACTTTATTGCAAATTCGGTTGATATTGATACTTATTGAGTTATATGTTGGATTTGCAGGTACCCGTGAAGAAACGAAGTTGTTTGAGAAGAAAACGGGGATAAATTGTAAGGCCCCAAACCAGGCACACTACAATTGGGTCACATCATATTGTATTTTTTTTTAAAACACTTAACTCTTTATAAAAACATACAGCGGAGGTCTTAACTCAATATAGTATTGTATTTTAAAATCATTGTCTTTCTTTACGTTACCATACGAATGCATACACACCGACCCGAGTAGACCCGCACCCAAAGCCAAGATACATCATGACACGAACTCACCTGCAAAACAGTTTAACGTACATACAAAGTAAGCTACGCTGAGTGAGTTCTAACAGTTTATCTTAAAAATAAATCTTCTCGTTACAAACCTCTTTTATTTAAACTTAGACCTTCACGTTAGTTATAAAATAATTCGTCATTCATATCGGTAACTTATATTACCTAAAACATTACAACTCCCCTAAGGGTCCAACAAGCCCGACTCAACCCATAACCATAACCCGTAAGTCTCACCGATATGGATCGAACTTACCATACATCACCTGTGACCTACCACCCATATCAACCTGAAGACGGGTTAACACAACCGACTCCTAGACATAGACCTGACAAAGCCCTAGACAAGACTCTCATAAGGTATACTAACACCTCCATCGTATACACGACATCACAACCATCAATATTAAGCACACAAGTTAATATTACCATCACATCATTGCCTCATCACTAAGGCCAAGCAAAGTTTAACACGCAATAAAGCAAACACATAAGACATACCTTCGAAGGGTTTCACCAGTCTCATCATCGTTACCCTCGCCAGGGTTATCCCCGTCGGGATATTCATCATCATATGGGTCTCAATTTTGCCCCCACAAGGTCCATCACTGCACGCACGACACTCCCACCTGAGTCCGTCGACATTCTTCCTCGTCACATCACACAGTGACTACCTCGTCATCCACACGATGACTGACACGTCATCCTCATGGTGACAACCTCGCAGGACCGACTCCTTCAAATCATCGTTGACCGTATTACGCGGACAACGATGCTAGCACACAAAACAATAAGTTATACACACATGACATAACATAGACATGTACTACAACTCTCCGTACTTACACGGACTACTTACGTGCATAACCAAACACATACCCTAGACGCATGCACATAACGTCTAGACACATCATCGGACTTATCCCAAAAGTCATTATACGACACACGAGTGTCGTACCGACATCTAACCCGCACCACCTAAGGAGACCACGTTGACTCTTAGATTTATTTAAAAAGATATAGTTAACTCGTAAAACTCAACGGTTTAACCCTTTTCTCGTAACACATTTATTTATACAATAAAACGTGTAAGTATGTACGCTAGCCCCAAAAACAAGTAAAAAGGGGATTAGAAATGATATGAAGTAAATTATACATGTTTTGCACGCATAATTATCCCCGAAATCATCACAATTAGAAACAATATGATAATAATTGATGCCTAATCCATTCATTTGTGTTTCGATAGGATAATTGACCTGGATTTGCAAAAACATGAAGAAAACACTCAAAATCAAGATAGAATCAGCATTCGGGGGCCAATTGAACAAAACCGGACGCAGAAGGACAAAGCTGGAAGTCAAAAAGTCAACAGGGAGCAAAACAAGGTAATGCACGGCCATGCATTGCCTTGCACGGTCGTGCATCTCCTGTTTTGCCTCACTGTACTCTCCTGTACTCCTAGATTCCGCATGTGAAAGAAATGGGTACTTTGCACGCCCGCGCAATCCAATGCATGGTCGTGCATTTCCAAAATCTATGCATTGCCTTGCACGGTCGTGCATCCCCTGTTTTACCTCCTTGTACTCTAGTGTACTGCCAGATTCCGCACATGAAATAAATGGGTACTTTGCACGCCCGTGCAATCCAATGCACGGCCGTGCATTGCCAAAATATTAGCCTATAAATAGCAAGCTCATTCTAGTGTTTTAGGTGTCCATTACCATGGGTTGGGAAGGCCCTAGAGCTGTGCTAGAGCCGGAACTCCCTCGGTTTTGGTCCGTTTTAGCTTTTCTTTGTTTATTTTCTATTTCTAAGTCTTGTAATATGAAACGATTCTTCTTGTTCGAGCAAGCAAGAGACAACCTTTACACACTCTCCCTTGGTTTTGGAACACTTCCACACATTGTCTAAGGGTTAGTGGAGTCACTTGTATGGTCATTCATGGCTAGTTCTCTTGTGTTGCTCGAGTTGGTTGAACTTTAATTAATTAATGAAGTATTTTTAGTATGTTATGTTTTTAAAGTATTTACTATGATTTATCTTAAAAATACAAGAATAAGTGATCTTTAAACCAATCTAATAATCTTAAATCTTGTGAGTTACTTAAGCAAGACTTCTTGTTTGGGAAGCTTATTCGATGTTTGTACGGTCTACATACAAATCTTGGTGCTATCACATCCAGTTAGTATAGATTTAATATTATGGGTTGATAGGAGGTTTGGGTATTCAACAAGTCGTTTGAGCCCTAACCAGACCGGGCGGTTTGCTCGGTATTTATTTACTTCTCTCGTGTCAGCTTGTAAAGGACTTCTAGCGGGAGCCATGGGGTTTGATCTTGAGAATGAAAATCTTATTTATTTAAAATAATATTATAAGTAAAGACAGCTATTTAAGAACATAATTTGTTAGGTCCGAGCGTTCATAAAGTAGCTCTAGAGGGAGTTGCGCATTCCGACTTTCCAAATATAGTTACAAGACATGACGTACGTCAGTCATTGGATAATCTTAGTCTGAATAATGAATTGTGAGATACCGACGGACTTGAGACCCCGTTATATTCATTAAGGAACAGTTGGCGGACCATATCCACTGTTCCTGTAACATCCCGAAAATCCACATAAGGATTATGTGAGCTAACGGATGATCCAAGACTTTTGTAAATGAGACGGTTAATGAAGGTTTTCACGTAAAACCCTATTTATGGAATTAAAAGGATCCGGTTAGCCAAAAGTGGACCGGTTTGGGTTGGGTTGTGTATGTGCAAAACAGAAACACGGGGACTAGAATGTAAACCTTAAAGGTTTAAATACCACTTAATGAGAAACCCTATGCCATAATCGGCCTAGGTTGCGCACGACGGCAAGGAGAAAAAGAGAGGGAGATACTGTGCGATCGGGGAGGCCGGAGGTGGTGGTTCGACGATGGTGTTCGAGCGGGAACTCCAAACGCAGCCACGGTAATCTCTATTTTGTCATGTTTTTAGGGTGGAAACCCGATTAGGGTTGAGTTTATTGATCTCGGCCGAAGGAAGGTACACGGATGGGGAAGATGACCGACTGAGGTGGTGGTTTAGGGGTGGCAGGAGACGAAGACGACGACAGTGAAGTGGAGATGAAGGCGGCGGTGTAAGGCGGTAACTTTGGGGAAAGGGAAAAGGAGCACGGTGAGGGTCGTGGGGGTGTTCTCGATGGAGAAGACAGACCCGACGGGGAGGACGGTGGTGAGTGGCCGTGTCAAAAACCATGGTGGCAGCCATGGTGACACGGTGGTGGCGTGCAAAGGTGGTAATAGTGCACGGTGGGGCACGATGGTGGCACCTGGTGGCGGTGAGTGTGGTAATCGGCTAGGGTTGTTGCATGGCGTGCATGCATGGGAGCTCGACGCACGTGCCTACGTCTTACGTGGTTTGGGATATTTACCATGCAGGGCATGCATGCTGGTAAGAAACCCGATCCGAGTATGTGTGTGCACGTGGGGCTAGGGTGCATGATCACGTACATGCATGGAAACCTAGGCCCGAGTGTACAAGTTCTAAATGGGTCACGAACGACTCTGTACGAATGTGACATGAGATTAGGGTTCTACGGAGGTGGATTGACAAGCAGATGGGACTCGGGGTTTTATTATATTTTTACCCGTTACCCAACGTATGTTCTATAACGTATCCTGATCGTGTGATCATACGTTCGACAGGTTTGAGTTTTTGAGCGTAGACGAACGAGTTGCAGGGCAAAGACTAAGACTCAGAATAACTGTGAGTTTCTAATCCCTCTCTTTAAATGATTTTAATGTTTTGGGGCTATCGTACATACTTTTGAGACATGTTTTATAACATTAAACGTATACCAAGATTTGGGGTCTATCCCGATGAGTTTATGAAGTTAAATAGTTAAATTTGGGGCTAAGGGACTGTCTATGTCCATAGGACGTGCGGGTTACAGGTGGGGATATGGTCACGGGTTGTATAGTGACCTAACAGGGATGAGTCGGGATTGTAGTTACGAGTCGTACGGGTACGACTAGGAGGTGTCACAGGGTGTGCATGTACGTGATATGTGCTTAAATATTGAGATATAGTATTCGTAGGTATGTTACTATATTAGCAGTGTATTGTGTTATGAGTTAGTCGGGGTGAGTTGGGATATAAGCTAAACGCTTATGAATATGTGTAGTATACCTTATCCTAGTGCTATGTGTGAAGTGCATGTGCAGTTAATGAATCATGTATATTGAGTATATTGTTATGTGATTATACAAGTGTTGTGTGCATTGTGTCGTTGTCCTCGTGACACAACGGGTATTGTGTTTGCATACCAGCATCAAAGCCGCTCCATTTGAGGCTTTGTACGGTCGAAAATGTCATTCACCGCTATGATTGGGCGGAAGTTGGCGACAAGCATTTAACCGGTCCTGAGGTTATTCAGGAGACTACTGACAAGATCTTCAAGATCAAGGATCATTTAAAGGCCGCTCGTGACAGACAAAAGAGTTACGCGATAACAGACGAAGACCATTAGAATTCCAAGTAGGGGACCGCGTCATGTTGAAGGTCTCACCTTGGAAAGGAGTTGCTAGATTTAGCAACCGTGGCAAGCTTAACCCTAGGTACGTAGGACCATTTGAAATATTGGCTAGGGTTAGCCCTGTAGCATACAAGCTCAAGTTGCCACAAGAACTAAGCAATATACATGATACGTTTCATGTGTCAAATCTCAAGAAGTGCTTATCAGACGAGTCATTAATTATACCGCCTGATGAGATTCACATAGATAACAAGCTGCACTTCGTTGAGGAACCCATTGAAGTCACAAATTGGAAGGTTCAGAAAACAAGGCGTAGCTGGGTTAAATTGGTTAAGGTACGTTGGAATTCAAAGCGCGGCCCCGAATATACGTGGGAGCGGGAAGATAAAATGAAAGCCAAGTATCCGTCCTTGTTCACGAACACTCCAAGGCAAGATGACAAGAACTGAATTTCGGGACGAAATTCTCTTTAACATGGGGAGAATGTGACACCCAGTAGTCCAGGTCAATATCCATAGTCATATTTGCACATTCCTATTTTATATTTCTTGAAATATTATCTTTGACATGGTATTGTCAGGAGTCTAGCAAAGGGACAAGTGTCATATTTAGTAATTTTTACGAATTACTAGGAAATAAATTATAATAACCAGCATTGAACGTTCGTTGGTGATTAACGAGATTTTATTCCAGTAAAAGTCTAGGGACACGTTTTAATATAAAAACGTATATATTGGTGACTAAACCTTAAAACATGGACATAAAAATGTTGGTTGCATGACCTTGAGTTATTTTATGTGTATACATGTATGATATAGTTAAAGTAATAACTATGTCGGGAATTCATTAGCAGATTATTAAAGCTAGTCAAACTACATAAAATGTACGACATCTTAATAATTAAAGATATTAAGGCGGGTATTATTTTCGGGTAATATACCACGTCTAAATCGATCACATATTCATCATGATTGCTTTGCTTACACAACACTCAAGCGTCATAATCATCATGATTATGACCAAGAGTGTAAGCAACTTAAAGATCACATCACTATAATTATATCTTTGCTTGTACCCCACTCCAGCATCAAATCGTAATGATGACGACTTGTTGAGATCTACACTCAACCCGGCCCCGTTTCATCTAATAATTATATATATATATATATATATATATAAATATCTAGGTATATAGATATAAAGTTTACATCAGTAAAAGTTCCTACACCGGGTGTTATATCACGGGATCCCCTACCGGGTTTACACCACTTTAGATCTACCTAACTAATAATCAAATGACACACTGGTTTATTGGACAAGACCCAACCCCCCCCCCCTTACACCCTCTTACGGCCGTAAGGCTCAAAGTGGGGCCACCCACCTTACCAATCCACCATCATTCTTGTCATAGGTTCCATGTTCATTCAACCAAAGAAACAAGCAAGAGTCTAGTCCATCAATTCCATCCATTCATCCATGATTGTAATGATTTTGGATGAGCTAACACTCAACCTCTCATCTTTCTCTCTTCATATACGGTTACACACACACACAAATTCACACATTTTGAAATCAAGAACAAAATCCTCTAGAGGTTTAGCTAGAGCTTTGAAGCTTCAAGGTGTTTCAAGGGTGTTTTAAAGAGTTCAAGCTTCCTACACAATTTCATCCTTCTCCTTGCTTGCTTTAAGTGAGTGTTCATATCCTAAGTCTTGATTTCATTAAGTACACTAGTTGTTTTGTGTGTAAGTTCACCCAAGTAGTGTTTATTTCAAAAGAAAAGTCATCATTCAAAACAAAACGTGCTGGCAGAATTTTTATTCCACTTTGGAGGGTCGTATCCTAGTCAAAACTAAACCAAAATGGACGTTTATTGAGTCTAAAATTAAGTTTAAAGAGTCCTCTATCCATCCGGATTAATTTCGTGATTTTTGGTGGAGTTTTGATACCCCAAAAGGTTGATACAAGAAAACGGGTCAAAGCTGAAATGTTTGGACAGATTCATAGGGTTAACTTGTATAGGTCACAACTCACTCAAAAATGGTCCAAATGATTTGATTCTTTTTCCTAAAACTAGAATTTTGTGTTGGTAATAAAACTCATATGGCCTCTTATGATGAACTCAACATTTTGACCCCCAACTGTCAAGATTCACGAGACCTATCCGATAAAACCGAAGCTGTTAACCTATTTGTGTTATGATTTTTGTTTGAAACCCTTAAACCCCTTTATAAATTATGATCCATACATTTCTATAGAGTCAATACACTTAGTTGAGTGCGGTAAAAGTTCCATAAATTATTGAGTTCGATAAATTAACTAAAAAACGACACAAGTTGACTTAAAAACCCGAATACATTACTAAATGCTATTTTGATGTAAAAGTTTTACCTTTCATACTATATATTTATTTTCAACCCCAACCATGATGTGGTTGCGAAACGTAACGACACGTCTTAAAATACACAACTTATTTATATAAGTATATATAAATGTATGTTATTGTCACAACTCGTCACTAACGATCGTCATGTCAAAACTGTCGAAAACATAAACTAGTATTCATGTCGAGTCTAATTGGGTGACCCGTATGCACGATCAACTTACACATTAGAAACATTGTTTAGACCTTAAAGTGTCTTATTTTACCATAGGGCACGGTTAGGTCGGGTCACGTGTTCATGGACTTTGCTAGTTGCTACTTATTTTACTTTGCTTCATTGTTTGCTCATCAGGTGAGTTCACGGCCCCCTTTTATCTTTTTACTGTTTTGTAAACGGCGGGGGAGAAACATAATTAATATGCTTTGAAAACATGAACATTCTGGTTTAACTCTTTGTGAGTTTCACTAACCCCTTTTTCTAAGTTTTTAAAATATTTTTGGGTGGAAACGTACTTGTAAAGAATTTTTGTATGTAAATGAATGAACAAATGATCAGACCGTATGTGTGCATTGAGGGAAAAATAAAGCGCTTAAAGTCCTCGGAATAAAAACTTACTAACCATTAGCTATGGACTTAGCCCGGGATTCTATGGATAGTACTATTGGGGGTGACGCCTCCGGTCATGGTTGGTCGCGCTAACCAGTGGTCCAAATAGCCGAATGACCGCATATTGTCTTACTCGCAAAAAGGCGAGGGGAGGCACAAAAATTTGGGGTTTGGTTACGGTCTCGTGCATTACATATTATTTTGTATTCCTTGCAAGCTTACAAATGGGGTCAATTGGTCAGGGTAATGTTCAAATTCATTGGTTATATATATAAACTGTTTGATCGGAAAATGATCATGTTTGAACGTTTTGAGAACGTTGGAATTACAAAGACGTCATGTATATGTTTTCAAAGGAAAACTACTTATTTGATGACGGTTAAGTCATGGGCATGTTTTCAAAGGAAAACTACGTATTTTATGAGGGTTAAGTCATGGGAATGTTTTCAAAGAAAAACCACTTATTTTATGATGGTAAAGTCATGGGCATGTTTTCAAAGGAAAACTACTTATTTGATGACGGTTAAGTCATGTATATGTTTTCAAAGGAAAATTTCGTATTTTATGATGGCTAAGTCATGGGAATGTTTTCAAAGGAAAACCACTTATTTTATGACGGTAAAGTCATGGGCATGTTTTCAAAGGAAAACTATTTATTTGATGACGGTTAAGTCATGGTCATGTTTTCAAAGGAAAACTACGTATTTTATGAGGGTTAAGTCATGTGAATGTTTTCAAAGAAAAACCACTTATTTTATGATGGTAAAGTCATGGGCATGTTTTCAAAGGAAAACTACTTATTTGATGACGGTTAAGTCATGTATATGTTTTCAAAGGAAAATTTCGTATTTTATGACGGTTAAGTCATGGGAATGTTTTCAAAGGAAAACCACTTATTTTATGACGGTAAAGTCATGGGCATGTTTTCAAAGGAAAACTACTTATTTGATGACGGTTAAGTCATGTATATGTTTTCAAAGGAAAACTACTTATTTTATGACGGTTAAGTCATGTCTAGTTTTTTGGGAAAAACTAACTGTACTAAATTAACAAACTCTATGAACTCACCAACCTTTGTGTTGACACTTTCAAGTATGTTTCTCAGGTAACCTTTAGCCATGGAGCGGTTGGAATAGGCTAGCTATAATTGGATAAATTCCTACTAGCTGGAAGGACATAGATTATCCGGTCTCAAGTCTGTCATTGATCTAGAAGAACTTAGATCATTATACTACTTAGTCTTAGTATTTGTGTATGTATTCAAGTCTTAGAAATCACTATTACAGTTTCCGCTATCATGTAATGAACCAATCGTTGCAACCTGTATTTATTTATTAAGTAAATAAATTTGGGGGTGTGACATTATGACACGGCAAACGGGATTGTGGAGGACTATGTCCTTCGGGAGGTCACCAAAGGTGACGATGTCCAACAGGATAGTGATGAGCTCGGGGTGTGTCGAACGCCCTGACGAGGGTGCAGTAATGAGGTATGTGTTTGTGTGCTTATATAATTGTGATTAAATTGCATACAAGCGTTGAGTTATATTTATTGTGCATGAGATAGTAATAACGTGGTGAGTAGAGTTATATTGACCGTTGTGTCAGGATTGTGATGTAGTGTTTGTAACTGTTATGTCAGATGATTGTAAGAGCCTTGGTCAAGGCTGAGTAAGTTGATGTTTAGCGATCGGTTGTGTTAACCAAGTGTCGATTTAATACATGTACTTGAGTATGAGTTATTAGTGTAGTATGTTCGACCTATGTCGATGAGACTACGGGATTAATATTATTATGGGATGAGTCTTGGGTAATGAGCTATTATGGGATATCGGGTGATAACATGGGATATCTATTTATTAATGAATCGTGGACTTATTTTATAAGGATAGTGGGTCCTGAGTAAAGTTCAAATAACTTTTGAGGCAAATTGGCTTTTAATTAAACTAAACTATTAGAACACACTCAGTGTAGCTGACTTTGTGTGTACGATAGATTGCTTTGCAGGTAAGCGTTGCGTCGACGTATCTTGGCTTGGGAGCGGTGCTACTCGGATCGGTGTGCAAGCATTCGTGAGGTAACTTGATGACATTAAATAGTAATTAATGTTTTTAGAAAGACTTCCGATGTACTTTAAATTATCTAAAATTAGTATTTTCAAGGGAAAACCCCGTTATGAGAACCAACTGTAGGGTGCCTGGTTTGGGGCCTTACAAGTTGGTATCAGAGCCATGGTTTAAGAGAAAATCGGTGTTTTTACTAAAATAAAATGCCTAAACTTAAACTGAGAATGGGACAAGGGTGAAACGAATGCCACCAAGAGTAACCGCGAGCCAAGAGGTACGTCTTTCGAGTTGAGTAGTAATTATTATTTACCATTTGTGTAGTGCTACACTAGGTGAAGTAATTTATGTGAGTAAGTGATTTATGGTTTCGTGTGGGATCATGGTGTGTGCTATATGCTATAGTAGCATGTAGAACTACGTGGAGTTATGTGGTATGATTAAGTGAGACCATGATGTGAGTTGAGTGATGTGGAGTAGCATTAATTGTAACTATGTGAGATAGTTTGGTGTGTCGATATGATTTAGTAATTTTGTGTGTAACCTTTGATGGTGTGAGATTGTGATAAAAATGATGACTTGCTAGATTATTGTGTGATACTATATAAGTTGTGTGGGATGCATGTGCATCCGGGGTGTATGAAAGATAGAAAGCTAGTTTGAATATGATGGGGAAGGTTTAGAATCCGAGCAGTAATGTGGACCACCAAATCGCATTTGATCACCGTGATTTGGCAGTCTATACTTACTCTCATATTCTGAATTTGACACCCATAGTAATCACTCCAACATTCTATCCGTGCAGGTACTGATGGCTAAGACAAAGCCTACCAGATCTGTCAGACGGGGAGCTCCAGCTTGGGGAGGAGCAGTTCATCAGGACAAACAGGCGGCTGCTGTAGACAAGAAGGACAATGACATAGAAGTGGTGTTGGCGCTTCCCGCGTCAAGTGTGACTAGAGCTGAGGATGGCAGCATCCCGCGTGGTGCTGAGACCAGAGTGACAGGATGGAAAAGGAGGGCCGTGTCGGCAGTACGCGATTTCCCTCCAGGATGTGGACCGGTATGGCTGAAAGATCGACCATGTGCGTCAGCTAAGAGAGCTTTATTTCAAGAGGACCCGGTGATTGATTGTAAGGCCCCAAACCCGGGAGACCTCACTTGTTGGATTTACTCATTCACAAACAGTTCTTAAACTTTAATATCAAATAACGCAGCGGAAAATACTTCATTAAAACATAACCATTACATTGTTCCACATACGAGAGCGTAAACATGTCTAAACATAACTTAACGAAATCAAAACGTAACATGATGCCAGTCTTCATAAGCATCTGGGTAACTCTTCATCGCTAGCCAAGCATCGCCGTCCAACCTCATAACCTGCTTTAACCTGAATGTGCACACTAAAAAGTCAGCTACGCTGGTGAGTTCTAGTTTTCGTTCGATTTAAGAAATGGTTCCTCATTCTTTCATTCATTAGGGTTTAACATCATTTATAAGAAAACAGGGCCTTTCGTTCATAATTAAAAACCTTCAAACATTTATCCTCATCATAAACACATTGAACGGATCATTTGTTTAAAACATTTAACATTCATTTAAGTCATACATTACTATCTAAATCTGTGTTACCATTCGTACCGTCATTTAGTATGGTATTGCCCCTAAGGCTTAACTGCACGAAGACAGACAATACCATACATTCCGTTAATTCCCTTTTGTATTGCCTCCAAGGCTTAACTGAACGAGGACCGACAATCCCCATTCAGTTGCCCCTATGGCTCTCATGTCCATAAACCGACAACTTCCATTGACGGCTATGGCTCGCGGCCATAACACCATCGGATCATAATTTAACCTTACATAGGGTCACATTAACCCCTGAGTAACCGTCGTTACTCCCTACCAGTTGTACAACATCAAACCATTGACATGCCACAAAGACACTGCCCCTGTTGTTCTTATGGCAACTATGGCTCGCTGTCCATAATCTACCATAAGGCCGGGAATTACATTCCCAGACTTCATTCGTTAGTTCCCTTCATTCGACAGATTAGATTTGTAATGACTTCTTTAAAACCTTTGCCCTTTTCTTTTCTTTTCGTAAAACATTTCATTCCTTTTCAAAACCCTTTACCTTAATTATAAACCATTTCTTTATAAACATTTCGTTCGTAAACATTCTATTCATAAAATTTTCTTTCCATAAACCGTTCATTCCAAATCATTTCATTTCGTAAACATAGTTTCATAAACATCATTTCGTAAAACATCATTTCATATGTATGCACACCAGCCCGAAAACATTATATAAAACATTTAAAAGAGAGCTTCTAGAACTCACATGATAAGCTAATCTGGGTTGTCCTAAACAAAGGTCCCACAACGTCACTTCCGATCTGAATTGATTAGTTAAATACACATCAGGCCAACCCCCGACTCTAACGGTTTAACCTTCTTAAACATACTGACTTTACCTAAACAACCTGATGCATGCGAACTTAGCAAGTGCGCAAGGACTTGTTCTTGCGCACTTGATAAATACGTAGTACCTGCTTCATGCGTACTTGATAAGTACGCATGACCCTTTTCATGCGTACTTTTTAAGTACACATGATCCTCTTCTTGCTTACTTGGTAAGTACGCAGGATCAGCTTCTTGCGTACTTGATAAGTACGCACGAACTGCTTCCTCGCAAAAACCCTAACTTTCGCCTTCGGGTCTGATCACATCAAGATCCCGAGCTTGTTTACTTCAAAACGTTTTCTTTTCATTAAGGAACCCAAATATATGTTTTCCTTCCAATTTCAGCCGTAAAAATGTTACATTTTCATCCAAAACCCGAAAAACCCAAAAACGAACAAAAACTCAGATTTAGGCCAAATTGTTACCTGAATCAAGTTTCTGATCTGGAGGTTCTTCTCACGAGCTCTGGAGCAACACATTTCTCAAATCTCGGGTCGATCCGCCAACTTTCTCTCTCTACGGTTTCTCCCTCTAGAAATTGCAAATGAGAGAAATGGGTGGTGACCTTGGCTATTTATAGGGAAGGCTCCCCTTCCAGCCCGCCGGCCCATACGGGCCGACCCGACATGCCTCGTTCGTTTATTCCGTTATTATAACTGTCGTTTTATTTTTGGGATGTTACAAGTCTACCCCCCTGACAATAGGTTTCGTCCCCGAAACCTATCATAAGTCAAATAGTTGAGGGTGCGACTCCCTCATTTCTGTATCCGTTTCCCAAGTGGCTTCCGATCCCCTTCGATGTTTCCATTGGACTTTAACCAATTGAATAATCTTATTACGCAAACGCTTCTCCTTTCTGTCTAAGATGGCCACGGGTTCTTCGATGTAGTTAAGGCTGTTGTCGACCTCGATGTCAGTAAGTGATACGTGAGCCGATTCATCCGCCAAACACTTTCACAAGTGTGATACATGGAAGGTAGGATGAATCCCACTCAACTCATCAGGCAACTCTAACCGATAAGCGACCTCACCAACCCGTGCTATTATCCTAAATGGTCCGACAAACCTCGGACTTAACTTTCCTCTCTTCCTGAATCGTATGATTCCCTTCCAGGGTGACACTTTTAATATTACTCTGTCCCCAACATCAAACTTAATAGGCCTTCGTCGTTTATCCGCATAGGACTTCTTACGATCTTGTGCGGCCTTCATTCGTGCTTTGATTTGATCAAACCTTTTCGACGTTTCTCTTACGACTTCAAGACTTCCTAATTCCTTTTGTCCAATCTCACCCCAACAAACCGGGGTCCTGCATCTTCTCCCATACAACATTTCGTAAGGCGGCATGCCTATCTCCGTGTGATGACTATTGTTGTAGGAGAATTAGGCTAACGGCAAATGACTGTCCCAACTGCTGCCGAAATCGATAATACAAGCACGAAGCATATCCTCCAATGTCTGAATGGTCCTTTCGGACTGACCATCCGTTTGTTGGTGGTATGCCGTGCTAACATTGAGCCTCTTGCCCATCGCCTCGTAAAATATTTTCCAGAACCTCGATGTGAATTGTGTGTCCCGGTCAGATACGATCGTCAAAGGCATCCCATGCCGTGCTACTACTTCATTAATAAATACTTTCGCTAACCTTTCTGACGAGAACGTCTCGCGAATAGGTAGGAAATGTGCACTCTTCGTTAAACGGTCCACAATTACCCAAATGGTATCATGACCTTTAGCTGTGCGAGGTAGCTTGGTTATGAAGTCCATGGTAATATGTTCCCACTTCCACTCCGGTATATCAAGTGGTTGAATCTTTCCATACGATTTCTGGTGTTCGGCCTTCACTTGTGAGCAATTCAAGCACTTGCTTACATACTTTGTCACTTCATGTTTCATTCCAGGCCACCAGTATTCCTTCCTCAGATCTTGGTACATTTTGTTGGTACCAGGATGGATAGAGTATCGAGACTTATGAGCCTCATCCAAGATTTTGGTTCTAAGCTCGCCACCCATAGGTATCCATACCCGTCCAAAACGTGTCTTAACACCAAGGGTGTTATATTCCAACTTGTCATGTTGGCCAACCATCCTTTCCCTCTTTATGTTTTCTTCTTTAAGTGCCTCATCTTGAGCCTTTTCAATTTCTCTCATCACATCCGATGTTACCACCAACTGGAAAGCTTTCACTCTAATAGGAGTGGGCACATCCTTTCGGCTTAGAGCGTCAACCATCCCATCCTTTTCAATAGTTCCAACCATCGCCTCTGCCTCATATTAAGTTCCTTTTGTTTGAAGAAGTACTTCAAACTTTTGTGGTCAGAGTAAATAGTAAACTTCACCCGTACAGGTAGTGCCTCCAGATTTTTAATGCAAATACAACAGCAGCAAGTTCCAAATCGTGAGTCGGATAATTAGCTTCGTGAATCTTCAACTGCCGTGACGCATACGCGATCACTCTCCCGCGTTGCATTAACACGCATCCCAATCCCTGACCCGAAGCATCAGAGTATACCACTAAGTCTTCATTGTCCTCGGGAAGGGCCAAGACTGGGGCTTTGGTTAGCTTCTCCTTCAACTCCTTAAACGCCTCGTCCTGGGTCGAACCCCATTCGTACTTTATCTCCTTCCGAGTCAACTTTGTCAATGGCGAAGCTCCTGGATGAATCTCCGATAGTAGCCTGTCAATCCCAAGAAACTGCGGATTTCAGTTGGCGTCTTAGGAATATTCCATTCCCTTACCGTCACTATCTTTGCTGGGTCAACCATAATGCCGTTCGGGTTAATGACGTGACCTAGGAATTGGACTTCCCTAAGCCAGAACGCGCATTTGGAGAACTTAGCATACAACCTTTCCTTTTTCAAAGCCTCCAACACCTCCTTTAAGTGACATGCGTGATCACCCTCATTCTCGGAGTAGATGAGGATATCATCGATGAACACGATTACCGATCGATCCAGCATCGGTCGACACACTCTATTCATCAAATCCATGAACGCTGCCGGGGCGTTCGTCAATCCGAAAGACATTACGCGGAACTCGAAATGTCCATAACGCGTGCGAAATGCAGTTTTCGGTATGTCTTCTTCCCTCACCTTAAACTGATGGTACCCGGATCGAAGGTCGATTTTTGAGAACCAACTTGCGCCCTGTAATTGATCGAACAGGTTGTTGATCCTTGGTAAAGGGAACTTGTTCTTCACCGTACGTTTATTCAACTCGCGATAATCAATACACATCCTCATCGAACCATCTTTATTCTTCACAAACAACACCGGAGCACCCCACGGCGAGATGCTCGGTTAGATAAATCCCTTTTCAAGTAACTCGTCTAGTTGTGCCATTAACTCTTTCATCTCCACTGGTGCTAGTCGATATGGAGCCTTAGCCACGGGCTGGGCATCTGGTACTAAGTCGATTCGAAATTCGCTCTCTCTGTCTGGTGGTATCCCAGGCAAATCCTCTGGAAACACCTCCGGGTACTCGCGTACCACGGGTACATCGTCTAGTTCCTTCACTTCCTTACACTCGTCAATTACGTACACCAGATAAGCCTCGCATCCGCGCCTCAAGTAATCTGCTGCCTTAATCATCGAGATGAAGTTTGGCATCGGTGCGTCACGATCTCCAAAAACATCGAATTCGCTACCATCCGGAGCCTTGAGTCGGATTATCTTTCGTTTACATATGATTTGCGCTTCATTGGCAGTTAGCCAATCCATACTTAACACGACATCGAACCCACCCAAAACCATAACAAACAACCTGACAGGGAACCTATGACCTTCTATTTTTATCGTGGAGTTGTCAACTACATCGGTCACTCTCGCAGTTCTTCCCTCAGCGGTTTCTACGCTAAAGGCCCTTTCTAGCTGACTGACAGCGCCCTTCACTCGTTTACAAAACGTCGCAGATATAAAACTCTTACTAGCACCCGAATCAAATAATACAAAAACAAAAGTGTTGTCAAGGATGAACGTACCTGACGCCACGTCGGGGTCTGCCCTGGCTTGGTCTTGCGTCAGCGCGTACGCACGAGTCTTTGCTCGGGGCCTCTCTTCTTTCTTCTCGGCACCCTTCCCTTTCCCAGATTCGCCCATCTTTGGTTTCGGGCATTCCCTACTCAAATAACCGGCATTCCCACAGTTATAGCACCTAAAGTGTTGTGGGCACTCACGGGAGTAGTGCCCGGTCTTGCCACACTTGAAGCACAAGTTAGATCCCAATCTACATTCACCTGTATGATCCCTTCCACACTTCTTACAAACAGTTGGCTCATCCACCTGAGCCCTCTTATCACGAGTCCCAAACATCCTTCCACCAGTTCGCTTGTTTGAGAAGCTCGGTTTCTTCTTCGGTTCCTAAATGGCGGCATCGTTTAATGCCAGATCATCATACACCACACCACTGAGTTCCACCAGTGAATTGAAAGTGGTAGGAGTGTTTGCCTTGATAATGGTGCGGACCTTGCCCGACAGTCACTGGATATAACAAGAAATCTTTCTCTCTTCGGTAGTAATTAGGTGTGGCACCAGT
This sequence comes from Smallanthus sonchifolius, assembly GCA_023525975.1. NCBI lineage: Eukaryota > Viridiplantae > Streptophyta > Magnoliopsida > Asterales > Asteraceae > Smallanthus > Smallanthus sonchifolius. Next base: position 58,601,723 of record CM042028.1, read on the forward strand.
CGTGCCAACTCATTATACCGGGTGGTGTATTGACGGTGAGTCATGTTACCAACCTTTAAATTCAGAAATTCCCTCTCCACCTTCTCAATTTCGTTCCTTGGGCAAAAATTCTTAATAACTGACGCCTTCAAATCATTCCATAACATGGAGTCAATAGCTGTATCTCCCTTAGCTTGTCGCACTCCTTCCCACCAATGGGACGCTTCTTCTCTCAAGGAGTTAGCAGCAAATTTCACCACTTGATCTGCCCAGCATTCGCTGAGACGGATGGCAACCTCCATACGGATTACCCAGTCAAACGTAGCCACCGCGTCTTTCTTTCCAGTCAGACCGGTGGGTCACATGCTTTAAACGACTTGTAGTCGCATCCGAGTGCAGGCGGCGTGTTGTCAGTCTCGTTATTCTGGGCACCAGTTGCCACGCTAGACCCACCTTCCCCATTAACCTTTTTCAATGCTTCAGCTAACAGACCTGGCAGAGAAGTCTTCATCAACTCGGTGAACTCTCGAGCTATAGCTGCTCTCACTTATGGTTCAAAAGTGAAAGATTGTTCTTCAATCTGTGTCTGCTCAGTTCCATGCATACTAACCGTCGGTTCAGTGTGAACACTTCCTTCTTCACAATACTCTTGGCGCGCAGGGGTCCTGTCACGTGTAACATCCATGATTTTTTCGACCATAATTTTTATTTTTATTTATAAACACTACGTTTAAATTCTATTCAAGCATATTATGTACACAAATGTATTCATGTATTGGGATTTAAACCTCGTAAGAAAATTTTTAGTTTAATAAAGTTTGAAATCGAGTTATAAAATATACACATACACATATTGGTTTACGAATATAAACATAAGTATATATTTGGTTTCATTGAATAAATCATTTATATATATATATATATATATATATATAGTTTTATGAAATTTTTATTAAATGCTAAACAAAAATAAAGTTATAAATATAAATAGTTTGACCCCTTCCATTTGAACTTTTTCACCTAAATTAAACCTATTCAAATTTGTGAACCTTAAACCCCCCCCCCCCCCCCGACTTCTGAAAGTCAACAGAGACGATTTTTCCTTTCAATTGTCCACCTTGATCGATCAAACTCAAAATATGGGACTTGCCTTGTATAACTAATTGATCATCGATGAATTCTCAGCTCAATTATCGGATCAATTTAACGGATTTTACAGCTGGACTCATTCACACACGCGTTTGACTACTCAGAGTCAAACGAAACCAAATTCGTTTTCAATTCAAGGAAATTAATGCGTTTATTGACCGCAAATCATGCTCAGATGTTACTTGCACAAATTCAAACCCAAATCGTGATCCCATTTCATCTCGAATTAAACGCATTTAATACGAAAATCATGCCGACAGCTGTCATCTATAAGTCCGGATCAAATCGAGCATTTTGAATGAAATTGGAGCCTATAATCTACTCACACACCTCCGCGACACCTCTTTGACACTCCCTGATCACTCAATCTCTACCCATCGCGTCTCTGGAACCCGATTCAATCCAAAGAACTCGAACCTAAAGGCTTCAGTCGTTCGTCCTCCTCACGCTTTCGTTCCAGGTAACTTGTGATTTTAAGAATCACTTGTGCTTCATACTTGCTCGTGCTATCTACGCAGTTTATACAAGTGAGTTTACATAGCCCCTTTTTCTTATTTACATATTCGGGGTGAAACATGATTACATTCAAATACTAATTGGAATTACACACGTACAATTCTACTATATGATCATATGTGCTCATTCGTGCTTTATGCTTGAATGCTAATTGTTAAGGCTACATATACATGGTATACACGTGCAAACACAAATACATTACTTCAGGCTAACATGTGTTGTTAGGCCCTACATTAGGATAACATGTGTTGTTATGCCCTACATTAGGATAACATGTGTTGTTATGCCCTACATTTACATTAGGATAACATGTGTTGTTATGCCCTTCAATTACAAAGTTTCATTTGTGCATCTAGCTTAACTTAGATTCTCCATAAATGCTTTATAAACCATGCATCATATGAATTGTACACAAAACATTTGAACTTTACTTGTGGTGTCAAAACCTATGTATGCTCGCCAACTATTTATAGTTGACCCTCTCATTTTATCATGTTTCAGGTACAAATGTTTGAGTTAAGATTCAAGCTACTTCACTTAGGGTTGAGGACCTAGTCTTAAATTTTAATATGGAGATTTATGTATTCTTTAATTCTTGTAAATGATGTAATTGATTATTTGAGTTATGAAATGAAACTTATTGTTTAATTATTACAACTTTAGCAAACCATGAGCTTATGAACAGTCTACATGTCCCGCCCCGACGTTTCCGCCGTCGGTTGGGGTGTGACAGATTGGTATCAGAGCCTTGGTTATAGGGAATTAGGTTATTAGACACCTTTGACCTAGACTATAACCTTAGGACACCCATTATTGCCATGTTCTATGATTATATGATATGTTACATGCTATGTGTTACTTGATACCTTATTTGTTAAAATTCATGACTTATTAGACTATACTTAAATAATAAACTAAATAAACAATATCCGTACCCATACCCTGAGCCTCATAACCTTCTTATCTACTTCTCTAAAATCATCATCATCATAGCATGTGGGACATCATAAAACTTATTTTTACGCCTCGTTAGGGTTTTAAACTTTGTTAACCAGTAGAGGACATGTGCAATCTGGAAGAGTGACACCTGTATTCTGGGTTTTCTGTCTAGGAAAGCATTTCATATAAATCCCAATCAACCGAGGGATCCGTATGCTTTCCTGGGAATCCCTGGGATGAGTGTTTACTTATAGGCTAAAGCATGTCTCCTTGAAAGTTATATGAGCTTAATTAACCTTAATGTGTCATAGTATTCAAGTGATTATGTCACTATTCGAGTACAATCCAAACTATGATTTACTACTTCATCTATTATCTTGTTCCCTTTTTAAATTCAATCAACTTTCATAAGTTCTTACATATTTTCTTGTCTTGTGCAAATCTATAGAATGCCTCCCCGTCGTGCTACCGTGACCAACAACAACGCCGACATTGCTGCTATCCTTGCACAACTTGTAACTCAACTCACCCAAGCTAATGGAGCCATTAGTGGTACCCATGGGACTAATGGTGGTGGTGGTGCCAACCCACCCCAATGCACTTTCAAACACTTTAACTCATGCAACCCCGTCAAGTTCTATGGTACCGAAGGGGCTACGGGCCTCCTTCAATGGTTTGAAAGCATTGAAAGCACTTTTCTCAACAACGATTGCCCTGACCATCTCCGGGTTCGTTATGCCACCAGCGTCTTTCAGAAACGGGCGCTCACTTGGTGGAATGGTGAGAAGAGAAACCGGGGTGTGGATGTGACCATGGCCTTGCCATGGGATGAAGTTAAGAGACTCATGACCGAGGAATTCTGTCCTCGTAATGAAATGAAGAAGTTGGAAGCTAAGTTTTGGGATCTTACCCAAGACAGTGGTGAAAGTTTAGCCTACACAACTCGTTTCCACGAGTTAAGCCTTCTGGTACCCCACATGGTCACCCCACTGACTCGGGGTATTGAGAAGTACATCTGTGGTCTACCCATGAAAATCCAAGATACAGTCCTAGGAAGAAATCCAGCCACCCTTGAAGACGCTATCCGCTTAGCTGCCACATTAACCGATAACCATGTGAAGGCGGGTACACTAACAAGGAAAGGCACCAAGAAAGTCACTGACTCAACAGCCCCTTCTGAACCTTCTAAGGAAGACAAACCCAAACCTCCTCACTTCAATAAGAAACGTAACTTTGTTGTCGTTACCCCTGCTGTACCAATCAACCAAGTAGCTCCCCTAGCCCAAAACCATAATAAGAAACCGTATGCGGGCAACAACCCTCTGTGCAACTATCACCATTTCCCAAACATGCCATGCCGTCTATGTGCCAATTGTGGAAGGTATGGTCATGTAGCGAACGCTTGCCAATACGGATCACATGTTAGTCAAACCCACCAAGGGAACCGAGCCAATCACCAAATTGACAATCAAGTTGTACCAGTCATTACTAATGGGCGTGCTTGTTATGAATGTGGTAATCCAAACCACCTCAAAAACCAATGCCCAAGGATAGTCAATGCAAACCAAGGTGGTGCTCGTGGGCGTGCCTTCAACATAAACACTAACGAAACTTAAGTCAATGCCGAGGCAGTAAATGAAACCAATTGAAGCTAGTGCAAGATGGAGTCGAATAGGGATCTAGTCTAGAATGAATTATGCATTGTAATCCTTTATGTTATTTTTGTCATTGTCGGAACTATTTACACCTACTACGGTTTGTCACTATAAACTTGAGCTTGCTATCATTTCGCCATTAACCATCCATATAAGCACTAACGAATTTAAAAGTTAAAACTCACCTACCTACATTGTACATGAACGCCAAGTAACACACCCGATCACCTACAAAATCCGATAGTTTTCGATACGCATGAGACTCAATACACATTCATAAAATACATAATACTAGAGTGATCACATTATACATATTTGCTTATACATGATACCAAATTGTTCACACTATACATGAAATCTATTTGCTTACAACATGCCTAACACTAGATCATATATGAAACATTAGTGTTTACATTATACACGGAATTAGATTGTTTACATTGTTGCAATTGACTAAGTACATCATACACAAAGCATGACTACTCACCCTATCCATGAAAGCTACTTGGGGTTTGACGTATTCTCGTTCAAACACGAGGAAGCTATGGAACCCTAAATTATGCCACGTTATTACTCTTTAGTACCTGATTGGCTCTACTATCTATGGGCATAGTTATTGTTAGCAACACATACGTGAAAGCAATAGTTACGAATTAAGTATTTTTGTGTTACCCCTTGGACCCCACACACAATGGGATAACTATGTGGACCATGCAACGATTTGAATAATTACGGGTGCACACGTAATTATAAAAACCAGCGCATGGAAGACATAGTGAAATTTGTCGTGTGTTATGACATGAAACCTATCGTGGAATATAGTAACAATACTAATGCGATATGATCAGGACATGGTGGATACGCCGCTGGTACTTCCTATATATAAGTGTTCCTGTCATAAAATCAGAAGTAGCGTTATTCTTGCCACGTAAAGTTTTATGTTGTTTGACGGGCCAATGTTTATGAAATCTCTTTCCCCCTAACAATTCATGAACATGTTAGATTACATCTTAAACAAACCTTGACCACCCAATTACCATCAAGTCCATCCCAAGTAATGCATATCACCTTTAGAGTCTAAGATATTCTACGACGATTTTCTCCTTAAATCTCTTGAACTAAATCCACTATCATCATGCGTGCCTGACCTTGAGAAAACAGACCTGAATATCGTTATCGATTGTACTCCTCAAACTAACAGTCAAGGCTCGTTTAGAATCCGAGCCCTCATCCCTTTCCTGGTTCAGTAACCTCTAATAATTAAATTTCGGGACGAAATTCCCTTAACACGAGGAGACTGTAACATCCATGATTTTTCTCGACCATAATTTTTATTTTTATTTATAAACACTACGTTTAAATTCTATTCAAGCATATTATGTACATAAATGTATTCATGTATTGGGATTTAAACCTCGTAAGAAAATTTTTAGTTTAATAAAGTTTGAAATCGAGTTATAAAATATACACATACACATATTGGTTTACGAATATAAACATAAGTATATATTTGGTTTCATTGAATAAATCATTATATATATATATATATATATATATATATATATAGTTTTATGAAATTCTTATTAAATGCTACACAAAAATAAAGTTATAAATATAAATAGTTTGACCCCTTCCATTTGAACTTTTTCACCTAAATTAAACCTATTCAAATTTGTGAACCTTAAACCCCCCCCCCTTGACTTCTGAAAGTCAACAGAGACGTTTTTTTCCTTTCAATTGTCCACCTTGATCGATCAAACTCAAAATATGGGACTTGCCTTGTATAACTAATTGATCATCGATGAATTCTCAGCTCAATTATCGGATCAATTTAACGGATTTTACAGCTGGACTCATTCACACACGCGTTTGACTACTCAGGGTCAAACGAAACCAAATTCGTTTTCAATTCAAGGAAATTAATGCGTTTATTGACCGCAAATCATGCTCAGATGTTACTTGCACAAATTCAAACCCAAATCGTGCCCCAATTCATCTCGAATTAAACCCATTTAATACGAAAATCATGCCGACAGCTGTCATCTACAAGTCCGGATCAAATCGAGCATTTTGACTAAAATTGGAGCCTATAATCTACTCACACACCTCCGCGACACCTCTTTGACACTCCCTGATCACTCAATCTCTACCCATCGCGTCTCTGTAATCCGATTCAATCCAAAGAACTCGAACCTAAAGGCTTCAGTCGTTCGTCCTCCTCACGCTTTCGTTCCAGGTAACTTGTGATTTTAAGAATCACTTGTGCTTCATACTTGCTCGTGCTATCTACGCAGTTTATACAAGTGAGTTTACATAGCCCCTTTTTCTTATTTACATATTTGGGGTGAAACATGATTACATTCAAATACTAATTGCGATTACACACGTACAATTCTACTATATGATCATATGTGCTTATACGTGCTTTATGCTTGAATGCTAATTGTTAAGGCTACATATACATGGTATACACGTGCAAACACAAATACGTTACTTCAGGCTAACATGTGTTGTTAGGCCCTACATTAGGATAACATGTGTTGTTATGCCCTACATTTACATTAGGATAACATGTGTTGTTATGCCCTTCAATTACAAAGTTTCATTTGTGCATCTAGCTTAACTTAGATTCTCCATAAATGCTTTATAAACCATGCATCATATGAATTGTACACAAAACATTTGAACTTTACTTGTGGTGTCAAAACCTATGTATGCTCGCCAACTATTTATAGTTGACCCTCTCATTTTATCATGTTTCAGGTACAAATGTTTGAGTTAAGATTCAAGCTACTTCACTTAGGGTTGAGGACCTAGTCTTAAATTTTAATATGGAGATTTATGTATTCTTTAATTCTTGTAAATGATGTAATTGATTATTTGAGTTATGAAATGAAACTTATTGTTTAATTATTACAACTTTAGCAAACCATGAGCTTATGAACAGTTTACATGTCCCGCCCCGACGTTTCCGCCGTCGGTTGGGGTGTGACACCACGCCCACCATTTCGACCGCCGGTACGACCACCGGTACGGCCCCCACCACGTCTTCCGTTTCCTCTCCTTTCCATTTCGTTCTATAAGACAAGGAATCCAATGTCATCACGCTAGTTAACAAATAAATTTCAATAAGCACTGTAAGATGTTAATATACATTGGCCATCTGCAGTTAACCATTACACTACCTTTAGATTTCTATTTGACCACCTTTGTGATTTCCATCAGAACACAAGTCCTTACCTAACCCTTTCTAAGGCATACTATATATGTAGACATATACTACTTTCATACCTGATGCTGTGGCTCGAGTTACCCGTACTGGCATCCGCTTTCGGTCCTATTCACAGTTTAAGTTCAGACACTAAGAGTGTCCGAATCTCTCAAACTATGCTCTGATACCAACTTGTAAGGCCCCAAACCCGGGAGACCTCACTTGTTGGATATACTCATTTACAAACAGTTCTTAAACTTGAATATCAAATAACGCAGCGGAAAATACTTCATTAAAACATAACCATTACATTGTTCAAGATACGGAAGCATAAACATGTCTAAACATGACTTAACGAAATCAAAACGTAACACGATGCCAGTCTTCATAAGCGTCCGGGTAACTCTTCATCGCTAGCCAAGCATCGCCGTCCAACCTCATAACCTGTCTTAACCTGAATGTGCACACTAAAAATTCAGCTACGCTGGTGAGTTCTAGTTTTCGTTCGACTACTATGGCTCACGGCCATAACACCGTCAGATCATAATTTAACCTTACATAGGGTCACGTTAACCCCTGAGTAACCGTCATTACTCCCTACCATTTGTACAACATCAAACCATTGACATGCCACAAAGACACTGCCCCTGTTGTTCTTATGATAACTATGGCTCGCTGTCCATAATCTACCACAAGGCTGGGAATTACATTCCCAGACTTCATTCGTCAATTCCCTTCATTCGACAGATTAGATTTGTAATGAATTTTTTAAAACCTTTGCCCTTTCATGTCCATAAACCGACAACTTCCATCGACTACTATGGCTCACGGCCATAACACCGTCGGATCATAATTTAACCTTACATAGGGTCACGTTAACCCCTGAGTAACCGTCATTACTCCCTACCATTTGTACAACATCAAACCATTGACATGCCACAAAGACACTTCCCCTGTTGTTCTTATGGCAACTATGGCTCGCTGTCCATAATCTACCACAAGGCTGGGAATTACATTCCCAGACTCATTCGTCAATTCCCTTCATTCGACAGATTAGATTTGTAATGTATTCTTTAAAACCTTTGCCCTTTTCTTTTCTTTTCGTAAAACATTTCATTCCTTTTCAAAACCCTTTACCTTCATTATAAACCATTTCTTTATAAACATTTCGTTCGTAAACATTCCATTCATAAAACTTTCTTTCCATAAACCGTTCATTCCAAATCATTTCATTTCGTAAACATAGTTTCATAAACATCATTTCGTAAAACATCATTTCATATGTATGCACACCAGCCCGAAAACATTATATAAAACATTTAAAAGAGGTCTTCTAGAACTCACCTGATAAGCTAATCTGGGTTGTCCTAAACAAAGGTCCCACAACGTCACTTTCGATCTGAATTGATTAGTTAAATACACATCAGACCAACCCCCGACTCTAATATTTTAACCTTCTTAAACATACTGACTTTACCTAAACAACCTGATGCATGCGCACTTAGTAAGTGCGCAGAGACTTGTTCTTGCGCACTTGATAAATACGCAGTACCTGTTTCATGCGTACTTGATAAGTACGCATGACCCTCTTCATGCGTAATTGATAAGTACGCTGGAACCTCTTCTTGCGTACTTGGTAAGTACGCAGGATCAGCTTCATGCGTACTTGATAAGTACGCACGAACTGCTTCCTCGCAAAAACCCTAACTTTCGCCTTCGGGTCTGACCACGTCAAGATCCCGAGCTTGTTTACTTCAAAACATTTGCTTTTCATTAAGGAACCCAAATATATGTTTTCCTTCCAATTTCAGCTGTAAAAACGTTATATTTTCATCCAAAACCTGAAAAACCCAAAAACGAACAAAAACTCAGATTTAGGCCAAATCGTTACCTGAATCAAGTTTCTGATCCGGAGGTTCTTCTCACTAGCTCTGGAGCAACACACTTCTCAAATCTCGGGTCGATCCGCCAACTTTCTCTCTCTACGGTTTCTCTCTCTAGAAGTTGCAAATGAGAGAAATGGGTGGTGACCTTGGCTATTTATAGGGAAGGCTCCCCTTCCAGCCCGTCGGCCCATCCGGCTCGACCCGACATGCCTCGTTCGTTTATTCCGTTATTATAACTGTCTTTTTATTTTTGGGATGTTACATTGACACGGAGTCCGATGAGGAGGAACCAGAGGAGGACACAGCAGATACACCTAATGTAGCCCCGTAGTAATCTTGCGAGCGTTGTTTGGGATGTTGAACTTCTAGATGACTTTTGGACGTGACGGTTTTCACGGGACATAGTGGGGTGAATTAACATTTTGAGTGATTAGACGTTTACGTGGTGTGAAGATTATTTCAAATATTGACTATTTGATTTTGACATTGAGTGCGAGTTATACCGCGAGATGATTTGGGGTATGATAAGTGATAGTTGTATGTGTGATAGCTTGCTATTGACGGTGCAGTGTTAATCATGTGTGATTATGTGATTACTTTTTTAACGACGTGAGTTCATACTAAATGTAATCTTTGATGTGATGCTAGAACTTGGTTGATTAGACGGTATGAGTAGACCTGTGTAGACCTGAGTTTTGATTACTTGTGTGCGTCTACGGTCTTAGGATAGTGTCACCTATGTGTTATGCTAGGTGATGTGTGAAGTGTAAGGGGTGTGTTTAGCCTTACTATGATAATAAACGTCTTTATATCTTAAGACATAGATCTTCGTGAGGTAAATGTTTTGGTGCTTAAGTACATGAAAGTGTTTTGTGAATAAACTTGTATGTCGTTAATTGAGATGCTTATGAGTATTTGTGTCACGTACTTAATAGTCATGGCGGGAGATCAAGTGTAAGCTTGATATGGTGTTGACATTTGTCAACAAGTTAGGGAGATCGTGTTTACGGGTGCCCTTGGGCCAGGCAACATGATATACTTGTGTGTCTATATATGACGAGGTCATATTGTATGCGCGTAGATTTACCCAGTTTCCATCTAGTTGTGTATGTGCACCTTGTGTGAGTTAGAAGGTTAAGTTACTAGTACATGTGTAGAACAATGTGTGTTCTGTAGTTATGTGTGACGATGTGTGTCCTTGTAGTATACGCTTAGTCCAGAAATGTTTATGATGAGATCGAGGTGATGACGCTGAAGATTTCAGCACAGTAGTTAACAAGGTGACGAAGGACCCTCATGGAACACGTTCCATATAAAAAAATCAGTTGAGGCGAGACACCAGATGAATAGGGATGTTTTCCCTAGACGAGACGACAGATAGCTGGGGCTTGTGACCGAGCAGACTTCTTGTTCGTACTTGATAAATGAGATGCGGTCGGTGATAGCTTGGTAATGATAGAGCAACGACGAAGAAAGTGAAACCCAAGAGGGGAAAGTGCAGGGTTGCACGTAAGTGACCAGGAAGGAAATGCCTACGCTGGTAAAACTAAGACCAGCTTAAAGCAAGCTCATGTGGAGCATTCAAGTAAGGCAAGTGGTTAGCTGTCATACCATACATGACGTTGATAAGTGAGCTTTTGAGAAATAATTTGAGCTGATGAAGACGACCCTAGTGTTGGGTGTATGTACGTACTTAAGGGACGTATTGAATGCGTGATAATGAAGTAAAGAGATGTTTTGGTACAGAAATTTTGTGGAGACCAGTGTAGCTTTGCACGAGCTCCTGGAGGTCCTCAGAAAAGGACAAGAGCAATGCCTTTATGGGTAGGGCAGTGGGATAGAGTTTGAGAAAATCATCGCTAGATGGCAATCGAAGTTTGAGGAAGAAATGAATGAGGAGTATATAATGGTGAAGTAGTGAGTGCTTCTATATGTGAAAGTAGGAGACCTACTTGGGGTGATGTCGTAGGAATGACGAGATCATTAGGGTAACATAGGAGGCAAAGGAAATTATGCCCATAAGTCACAATGAAAAGTGGCTAGTAAGAAGACACTTGGTAGTGATGCACTACATAGTACTAGAGATGATACGTACGATGTCTAGAACATTAAGAGCAACAAGGTATTGTCAAGGACAATGAAAATGAAACCTTCGTGAAAGGGTAAGTAATCAAGACAACAACGGAAGGCAACTTCTAGCGAGTGTCGGGAAGGGAGGATTGGAAATGCAGTCGTTTGACTAATGGTTGGGAGGACGAAAGGTGAGATAAGGTGTAGGTGAAACCTACAAGTCCTAAAGAAGGAAGCAGGCAATGGAGAAGACTCCTTTGAAGACCAAGGTGAGTGGTCATATGTCAAAGCTGAGTAATGGGAATGATCATCATGAAGGTAAATTCATAGCACCGAATGGATCTGGTGCACGGATAAGAACGAATGTACATGTTGGGTCGGTTCATACCAACGTAGGATTCGAGGACGAATCCTCTTTTAAGGAGGGTAGACTTGTAACATCCCGAAAATCCACATAAGGATTATGTGAGCTAACTGATGATCCAAGACTTTTGTAAATGAGACGGTTAATGAAGGTTTTCACGTAAAACCCTCTTTATGGAATTAAAAGGATTCGGTTAGCCAAAAGTGGATCGGCTTGGGTTGTGTACGCGCAAAACAGAAACCCGGGGACTAGAATGTAAACCTTAAAGGTTTAAATACCACTTACTGAGAAACCCTAGGCCATAATCGGCCTAGGTTGCGCACGACGGCAAGGAGAAAAAGAGAGGGAGAGACTGTGCGATCGGGGAGGCCGGAGGTGGTGGTTCGACGACGGTGTTTGAGCGGGAACTCCAATCGCAGTCAAGGTAATCTCTGTTCACGCCCTTTTATGTGTTTTGTCATGTTTTTAGGGTGGAAACCCGATTAGGGTTGAGTTTATTGATCTCGACCGAAGGAAGGTACATGGATGGGGAAGATGACCGGCTGAGGTGGTGGTTTAGGTGTGGCAGGAGATGAAGACGACGACGGTGAAGTGGAGATGAAGGCGGCGGTGTAAGGCGGCAACTTCGGGGAAAGGGAAAAAGAGCACGGTGAGGGTCGTGGGGGTGTTCTCGATAGAGACGACGGACCCGATGAGGAGGACGGTGGTGAGTGGCTATGTCGGAAACGATGGTGGCAGCCATGGTGACACGATGGTGGCGGGCGAAGGTGGTAATGGTGCACGGTAGGGCACGATGGTGGCGCATGGTGGAGGTGAGTGGTGGTAATCGGCTAGGGTTGTTGCATGGCGTGCATACATGGGAACTCGACGCATGTGCCTACGTCTTACGTGGTTGGGATTTTTAATATGCAATGCGTGCTGATAAGAAACCCGATCCGAGTACGTATGTGCACGTGGGGCTAGGGTGCATGATCACGTACGTGCATGGAAACCTAGGCCCGAGTGTACAAGTTCTAAATGTATCACGAACGACTCGGTACGAAGGTGACATGAGATTAGGGTTCCACTGGAGGTGGATTGACAAGCAGATGGGACTCGGTGTTTTATTATGTTTTTACCCGTTACCCAACGTATGTTCTATAACGTATCATGATCGTGTGATCATACGTTCGACAGGTTTCAGTTTTTGAGCGTGGACTAACGAGTTGCAGGGCAAAGATTAAGACTCAGAATAACCGTGAGTTTCTAATCTCCCTCTTTAAATGATTTTAATGTTTGGGGGCTATCGTACATACATTTGAGACATGTTTTATTACATTATATGTATACCGAGCTTTGGGGTCTAACCCGATGATTTTATGAAGAAAAATAGTTAAATGTGGGGCTAAAGGACTGTGTATGTCCATAGGACGTGCGGGTTACAGGTGGGGATATGGTCACGGGTCGTATAGTAACCTAACAGGGATGAGTCGGGATTGTAGTTACGGGTCGTACGGGTACGACTAGGAGGTTTCACAAGATGTGCATGTACGTGGTATGTGCTTAAATATTGAGATATAGTATTCGTAGGTATGTTACTATATTAGCAGTGTATTGTGTTATGAGTTAGTCGGGGTGAGTTGGGATTTAAGCTAAACGCTTATGAATATGTGTAGGATATCTTATCCTAGTGCTATGTGTGAAGTGCAGGTGCAGTTAATGAATCATGTATATTGAGTATATTGTTATGTGATTATACAAGTGTTGTGTGCATTGTGTCGTTGTCCTCGTGACACGACGGGTATTGTGTTTGCATTGTTGTCGTTATGACACGGCAAACGGGATTGTGGAGGACTATGTCATTCTGGAGGTCACCAAAGGTGACGATGTCCAACAGGACAGTGATGAGCTCGGGGTGTGTCGAACGCCCTGATGAGGGTAACCCTGACGAGGGTGCAGTAATGAGGTATGTGTTTGTGTGCTTATATAATTGTGATTAAATTGCATACAAGCGTTGAGTTATATTTATTATGCATGAGATAGTAATAACGTGGTGAGTAGAGTTAGATTGACCGTTGTGTCAGGATTGTGATGTAGTATTTGTAACTGTTATGTCAGATGATTGTAAGAGCCTTGGTCAAGGCTGAGTAAGTTGATGTTTAGCGATCGGTTGTGTTAACCATGTGTCGAGATAATACGTGTATTTGAGTATGAGTTATTAGTGTAGTATGTTCGACCTATGTCGATGAGACTGCGGGATTAATATTATTATGGGATGAGTCTTGGGTAATGAGCTATTATGGGATATCGGGTGATAACAGGGGATATCTATTTGTTAATGAATCATGGACTTATTTTATAAGGATCGTGGGTCCTGAGTAAAGTTCAAATAAATTTTGAGGCGAATTAGCTTTTAATTAAACTAAACTATTAGAACTCACCCAGCGTAGCTGACTTTGTGTGTATGATAGATTGCTTTGCAGGTAAGCGTTGCGTCGACGTATCTTGGCTTGGGAGCGGTGCTACTCGGATCGGTGTGCAAGCATTCCTGAGGTAACTTGATGACATTAAATAGTAATTAATGTTTTTAGAAAGACTTCCGATGTACTTTTAAATATCTAAAATGAGTATTTTCAAGGGAATAACCCGTTATGAGAACCAACGGTAGGGTGCCTGGTTTAGGGCCTTACAGTTTCGTTACGAAATACTAACTCTCATATCGAACGGGTTAGTACTAGTAACTATGACCAACCTTACTTTAAATATATCATTAATTAACAAGTGATAACAACCGGAGTAACACCTTAAACGGGATAATATTTCTAATTACATTTCTTATCTTTTTATTTTCCTTTTAAACAAAACCCATTTTCCAACTTATTATCCTAGTCAAACAATAGCGAGGTTGAGTACGGGATCCGTGTCCATGGTTCGATACTTGGTTCTTACCCATACTATATTACGCTGTGATAGGTACACTTGCCTATTGTGTGTGTATTTAGTTGAAGTAATTGTCATTTTAATTTACAAATTTAAAACATGATTTTGTGTAGCTCTAAATATAATATATTTATTACTACTAAAAACACGTCATCATGTCTTTAGCGTTGTTGTCAGGGTTATATATATTTACATTTTTATCTACATATAAAACACACCATCAAGTTTTTGGCGCCGCTGCCGGGGACACGGTAATTTTGCGAAAAATCTAAGTCGTTGGACTGACTATTTTATTCTATTTTACTTTTGTTTTATTTCTACTTTATTTTTTATTTTCATTTTACCTTATCTTTATTTTATTTTTGTTTTATTTCTACTTTATTTTTCCTTTCTATTTTTATTTTTACTACTTTTGTTTTTATTTTGGTACTTGTGCTAGCTAATCTATCTTTGTAGGAACTTTCAAGGATCGCAACCTAGGAATTATTTCTAAGAAAAATGAACGGATGCAAGTGCCGTCATTCGAAAGCATTTTAAGATTAGGCGTAACACTTTCGAACGGTTTTACGTGTTTAGATTTTACATTCCTCTTTATTTCGATGATAACAAGCTCGATACTTTGAAATTGGACATCAAGAAACAAGGTAAGTTTTCTAACGTGAAATCGGGATTTTAATGGTGACATTCCACTTTGACCAATTTATTTTACTAATTTTAAATAAATTAATACTTTAATATAATTTAAATTATTTTAAATTATTTTTAATAAAAAATATATTTTAATTTATTTTTAAAAGTTTTATTTTCAAGTGGTTTAAAAAAAAGTCAAACTTGGTCAACATGGGCATTGCACGGCCGTGCAACCCAATGCACAAGGTCCGTGCACCCAGATGTTAAAACAGATCAGTAGCTTCATTTTTCCAAAACCCCTAAACCCGAAAACGCTCGGAACTCTCCGAAATCACCCAAAAACGCTCGATTTCTCACGGTTTCTCTTGATTCTTGCTTCCAATCTCTTCCCCGAGGTATATAAACTTGTCCATTGTCAATTTTAGTGTGATTTATGCTTCAAATGTGGCTAATCTTGTTCAAATGAGGCTAGGGTTTCGTTTTGAACTTTGGTTTGAATATGCTTGAATATGAACTCAATGCTTGATCTAGATGCATATTTGACTAGGTAGGATCATAATGTAACTCATTTTAGCCTTGTTTAGGTAGGATTTTTTTTATTTGTATGGATGAGTTTATGAATTTTGACTTAGAGTTCTTGAACTTGGCATTACAAATTAAAGCATGAATCTTGCTCGAATGTGTTTAGGTTTTAACATAGTTGGTGGGAAATTGTTGATTAATCGAATTAGGTCAAGAATTTTGGCGGGTTTGACTTTTCAAGAGTCAACATTTTGACCATCTATTTCGGTAGTCATATTACACCGTTTAAATTTGCGCCTTGTTTGATTGATTACAATTGACCATTTTGGGACTCGAGAAACATAACCGTGCCATAACCATGCACGAAATTGTGTTCCCCTTATGTGGTCCAAGAATTATATACATATATATTTTTATAAAGACATGATTCTTCTCAAGTTTTTGGCACCAATATGCATCGTACTTTACACACTATCAAGTTTTTGGCAACGTTAAAATATATAT
The DNA here is from genome assembly GCA_023525975.1 of Smallanthus sonchifolius. Taxonomy (NCBI): domain Eukaryota; kingdom Viridiplantae; phylum Streptophyta; class Magnoliopsida; order Asterales; family Asteraceae; genus Smallanthus; species Smallanthus sonchifolius. Next base: position 58,618,067 of record CM042028.1, read on the forward strand.
ATGATGAGTCACTCTTGTTTCTATGAACTAACTCTTTTCTTTTGGTGATTATAGAGCATGGCCGAGTCATCCCGAGCTGCTGGAAAACGAAGGCGGATGAGGTCTTCATCCCGATCTACCCCGTCCCCAACTACGCCCGGAGGCAATGGATCTCCACCTTCTCCACCATCACCACCATCACCCTACCACCCTCACCCAATGCCAAAAGGACAGTTTGAATTACATTCTTGGCTAGTGTTTGGCCCAGATGATGCTATATAAGTGGAAGCCTATCAAAAGCTTCAGGAACTTCTAGGACAAGAGTTTGGCATCCACAAGAGTATTTGCTACACCACTTTGGAGGAAATCGAGCTGCTAAATCAATGTGCTGAACTCATAACTAAACCATGGGAAAGGCTCTTTGCTATCCTAGACACCACTTATTATGAGCTGACCTTGGAGTTCTTGGCCTCATTCTCATTTGCGAGGCAAGTGATTAATTTGGAGTTGCATGATTGTGTCAGATTCAGGATGGCCAGGCATTGGCGTGAGATGTCACTGGCCCAGTTTGGGGTGAGGATGGGAATGTATAGGCACAGAGAGATTACTCAGCCAGTATTCACTGAGAGCCATAGTGAGTTTGGCGAGGGTGAGGCATCCCTATTCTGGGGAAGGATTGGGCCTGGACCATTCGACCCACACAGTCAAAAGAGCACCAAACTGAAACACCCGCTCCACCGATACCTTCACAGATGTATAGTCCTTACCCTGGGAGGAAGAAAGGACAGCACGGGGGTGGTAAGCCTTAGGGACCTCTTTCACCTTCACTGCCTCATTGATCAGGTTGACTGCCTCATTGATCAGGTTTACTGCAACTTGGCCTACAGTTTAGCCAAATTTTTCACTAGAGCTTCAGGATATTGTTCTTCAAGCCACGTGTTTGGAGGGCCTTTCATCACTCGTTTGGCCTCCAACATGGGATTTTTAACTCCTGCTCGCCTTGGGACTCTACTTGACATTAACATTCCAGTCACCACTGTTGATAGCCAGATGCTAATCCTTATGGCAATGTTGAAGAAAATTAATAGAGTCTATCGGTTAATAAATCATAAAGGTAACATCTGGACATGGGTAGTTAAAGAATCATATGATGATGCAGAGGAAGGAAACCTAGAGCTAGGAGGGGGGCAAGGAGAACAACATGGGATACCGCCTATTTATCACACCACCGCGGATCCCTCTATGTTGGATTTGATGATCTGTATGGGTCAGCTAGGGTATACTATGGATGGCATGCGGCAGGATTTTCACGATCATCTATAGGACCCGTATGCTCACCAACCACATCAGCAGCCTCCTGGCCCATACCAGCAGTGTCCTCGCCCTCCATATCGGTAGCAGCCCTCTCTTCCTTTTGTTTATATAGTTTGTGGTTCTTGACTTTTGACGTTGGTTTACTAGACACGACACCATTTTTACCGATTACAGGAGTAACCGTTGACATGGTGGCACTGCCACCAACATTATTCGGTCGCTTTGTTAAGCGAATATTAGTTTAACTTTTCCTTTTAGTACTTACTTTATGTGTTGAGTATTGCATAGCATTACATGTGATACAGATTTTGGTTCGTGCCCGGAAATGCGATCTAGGCATTGATGAGAATCGATTACACGCCCGACAATTACGTCTCATCAGGGGAGTATTAGTTCACCACACTCTTATTATTCATGACACATATCATGTTGCATATATTCATATTGTCAGAAACTAAGTATGGGGTGGAACCCCGTTGATATTTTTACTGCCTGATCTTGTCTTAAGTATTACAATTGCATGATTAACAAAATACCCAATTCCTGAAATCAAAATTTATGTATAGAAATAATAAAAACATTTTTAAAAATAATCTTAAAGCAAAAGTCTTAAAAATCATTTGGCATAAACGGGCTTATAAAAACCACAATTTTAAATACCGTTGAAGTGAATCAAGGAAACAAACAGGGAAGATTAGGGAGCACAACAGAAATAAAGAAATATGTTTATGCACATTTTTACTTTATTACCCTTTACCTACCGTTTCCATGTGAGAATTTGAGCCTATCCGAGCATTATCATGAACGCCATCAAGTTTTTGGCACAATTTATATATTTCACATGCTTATTTCGTTTGTTAGAGTGATTGCTAAATTATAGCTTTGCATGTTAAAACTTGTGTAAAACATACATTTCAAGATCATGGACTAAAAGAATGCATGAAAATGATTGAGGCATTAGGATTAACCCATTTTCTTTAGCCTTTTTCTTTTCCTTTACCTACCTTAAATGTTATCCCCTAGTTAATCCCTTTGAGCCTAAATCTTTTCATTTCTAAACCCACATCTTAAAATCATTAAACCCGCAAAAATTAGCCTTTTATCTTTTAACCCTTTTTAGTTGAAAATCGAGTTGGCTATAATTTAAAGAATGATTATCCACCGAAAGTTTATAGATCCATCTTATATTCGAAGAAAGAGACTCATTTAATATGAAAAGAAGAATTATTATGAAAAGAAAAGTGGCAACCAAAGAGAAATTAGTAAATCTCCCAAGCTAGTAAAGAAATCTCATCAAAAGAGAATCAAACTTACTCAAAAAAATTGGGGTATGCAAAGCTGATCAAAGTGAATGTATTAGGAAGAAACAACCGAACGATTCATGGGAATTGATAGCAATGAATATTTCAAAGATAAGAAAAAGTTGACATTCTTGAAGGAAGGGATTTGGTCTTGACGATCTGACCTTAAAAGAGTCCTTATATTAGTCACAATGTCTAATCTAAGTTGAATAACAAAATCATTTTCATTTTTATCATTAAGCCAAGTCAGATTTTCAACATTTAGCCACTATTCCCAAATACTTCCTACCCTAACCCTAAGCCAAACATTACGACCCTTCTCAAAGCCCTCTTTATTTATGCACGTATTTTATGTCAATTGGTGTAGATTTGATTTCTATACAATCCTATGATTATGCAAGCATTAATTGTAGCATTGAGTGTTCTTCTTAACATACATTATCCATATATTTAACCCGAGTGTTGAGTGAACATTTATGAGACTGTAATTTTGTGCATAATCATAGTTCCATCAAGTAAGTTGGGCTTGCTACCCTATTGTGGAGAAACACTCGAAAGGTATAACCACCAAATCATTGTTTTTAAGAGGGCCACTTAGCCATTGTACAACAACTTTGGATTAACATTTAATCAATATCTTACTTCTACGGGTATAATCATGCATGAGTTTGCTTGAGGACAAGAAAAGTTTAAGTGTGGGGTATTATGATATAACGTAAATTATACATGTTTTCCACGCATAATTATCCCCAAAAGCATCACAATTAGAGACAATATGATAATAATTGATGCCTAATCCACTCATTTATGTTCCGATAGGATAATTGACTCGGATTTGCAAAAACATGAAGAAAACACTCAAAATCAAGGTAAAATCAGCATTCGGGGGCCAATTGAACGAAACTGGAAGCAGAAGGACAAAGCTGGAAGTCAAAACGTCAACAGGGAGAAAAACAAGGAAATGCACGGCCATGCATTGCCTTGCACGGTCGTGCATCCCCTGTTTTGCCTCCTTGTACTCTAGTGTACTGCCAGATTCCGCACATGAAATAAATGGGTACTTTGCACGCCCGTGCAATCCAATGCACGGCCGTGCATTGCCAAAATATTAGCCTATAAATAGCAAGCTCATTCTAGTATTTTAGGTGTCCATTACCATGGGTTGGGAAGGCCCTAGAGCTGTGCTAGAGCCGGAACTCCCTCGGTTTTGGTCCGTTTTAGCTTTTCTTTGTTTATTTTCTATTTCTAAGTCTTGTAATATGAAACGATTCTTCTTGTTCGAGCAAGCAAGAGACAACCTATACACACTCTCCCTTGGTTTTGGAACACTTCCACACATTGTCTAAGGGTTAGTGGAGTCACTTGTATGGTCATTCATGGCTAGTTCTCTTGTGTTGCTCGAGTTGGTTGAACTTTAATTAATTAATGAAGTATTTTTAGTATGTTATGTTTTAAAGTATTTATTATTATTTATCTTAAAAAGACAAGAATAAGTGATCTTTAAACCAATCTAATAATCTTAAATCTTGTGAGTTACTTAAGCAAGACTTCTTGTTTGGGAAGCTTATTCGATGTTTGTACGGTCTATATACATATCTTGGTGCTATCACAGCCAGTTAGTATAGATTTAATATTATGGGTTGATTGGAGATTTGGGTATTCAGCAAGTCGTTTGAGCCCTAACCAGACTGGGCGGTTTGCGTCGGTATTTATTTACTTCTCTCGTGTCGGCTTGTAGAGGACTTCTAGCGGGAGCCATGGGGTTTGATCTTGAGAATGAAAATCTTATTTATTTAAAATAATATTATAAGTAAAGACAACTATTTAAGAACATAATTTGTTAGGTCCGAGCGTTCATAAAGTAGCTCTAGAGGGAGTTACGCATTCCGACTTTCCAAAGGTAGTTACAAGACATGACGTACGTCAGTCATTGGATAATCTTAGTCCGAATAATGAATCGTGAGATACCGACAGACTTGAGACCCCGTTTAGGGTCCGTTATATTCATTAAGGAACAGTTGGCCGACCGTATCCACTGTTCCGTTACGAAATACTAACTCCCCTATCGAAAGGGTTAGTACTAGTAACTATGACCAACATTACTTTAAATATATCATTAATTAACAAGTGATAACAACCGGAGTAACACCTTAAACGGGATAATATTTCTAATTACATTTCTTATCTTTTTATTTTTCTTTTAAACAAAACCCATTTTTCAACTTATTATCCTAGTAAGACAATAGCGAGGGTTGAGTACGGGATCCGTGTCCATGGTTCGAAACTTGGTTCTTACCCATATTATATTACACTGCGATACGTACACTTGCCTATTGTGTGTGTATATAGTTGAAGTAATTATCATTTTAATTTATAAATTTAAAACCTGATTTTGTGTAGCTCTAAATAGAATATATTTATTACTACTAAAAACATGCCATCATATCTTTGGTGTTGTTGCCAGGGTTATATATATATTTACATTTTTATCTACATATAAAACACACCATCAAGAAACTCACCGGTTACGAAGATCAAATTCCCATGCTGCAACTCATCCGTTCACGCACGAACCTGAACCTGTCAAACGTATGATCACATGATCAGATTACATTCTAATCGTACGTTGAATAACGTATAACACCAACCCTACACCTCGTCTTAACCACTCGTCATTCCACTCATCGAACCCTAGCTCCATGAATGCACGTGTACCCGAGCCAGGTTCCCATGCATGCATGTATGCCATGCAAAACCCTAGTCGACCACCGTTGTCATCCTCCGTCTCCTCCACCGTGCATCACCATACACGTCATCTTCATCTTCTTCATCGTGACAACCCTAGCCGAGCCCTACCCAGCTAACACCTCCACCACCAACACTGATGGCCTCCACCCGAGCCACCGAAAGCATCACCATCTCCGTCCTCCGCTGTCCGTCGCCGCAGTACACCACCACATCCGCCACCGGTAGTCACCTATCCTCGCCGTTCCTCCATAACTCTTCCTGTGACACTTCTGATTTTTACTACTTATACTCGTTCTAGACTTATCAATGAGAATCCGCATGACATTTCATTCTACTTGAAATCCTATTCATACATTGTTACAATACTAGTTCACATGTGAAACATTACGTTTATGCTTGATTACAAAGACTTATCGTAGGTCCACGCGGGTCTTCTATGGATCTAACTCGAGACGTGACGTATATCAAGCATACGAAGTGCAGAATCCAACGTACGTGTAACCTTGTAAACAAGACATTCACAAATACTAGAATCAACACAAGATGTAAATAATATCCTCTTTGATTTCCACCAAACTTTGAGTTTATAGATCTTGAACACAAAATGCAAAAGATCTTTTAAACTAACATGTAAACTCCTATTTATAGACTCACACAGCCATGCATGAGAACTTAACAAGTTCGCCTAAACTAGGCCTAGGCGAACTTGTTAAGTTCGCCTATAACAAAACTTAACTAAAAATTAGAAAACATAAAGACATAGAAGATCTGATCTATTACAAGGCCTATTGTCACACATCTATGTCCTAACAGACTCCCCCTTGACAATAGCTTGATCATCTGTCTTCATGTTGAACTCTTCCAATTCTCTGGTAGTTTACTTCCAGCATATACTCCATGTCTGATGCAAATCTCCAATACTCTCTTATACTGTAAACCCTGCTCATGCCATTCACTAGTAAACATAATTTCCTTTCTCTTTAACAAGTGCTGGTCTTTTTTTGAAAAGTTAATAAGATTCATATCATTATAGAAACAAGCTATAACCTTATTGTCTTGATCTTCAATCTTTGCCTCTCCATTGTTCACATCTACATACCACCACTTCATATTTCCTAGACAATCTTGTGGAATTTTATTCAAATGTATCTTCTTTACAACTTTGACTGGTTTAAACTTGTGACTCCAAATCAATTTACCAGTTTTAGAGTCAATACTCTTTACTCTCTTACCCTTCTGTGGTTTCAGCTTATCATATTTCCCTGAACTACCTTCTAATCTAATCAACCTTGCTATAGCCTCAGCAATACCATTCTTTGAATTGTTGATTAAGGATTTAATTGCCAAACCATTCAGCTCGCATCTAGGCAAAGTATTAAAATACCTAAGTCTTGGTTTCAAATATTGAACACCATCAGATCTCTTTAAGGCAAAAAGATTGATTTCTTCATCAAAGAACCAACTGATAATTCTACCAACACACATATCTTTGTTCACATACTTTTCTTTCAGAGCAGGTGGTGATGGTGACTTGGGTGACACTTTCTTCCAGCTTTTTACCATCTCTAACCATTTTTCTTTTGTCATACCTGTATCCCTATACATCACAGGTTCTTCAGTAGTCTTTGACTGAGCATTATCTGGGTTAGAATCAGGCATTATGACATATTTAGTAGAATCCATAGAGTCAACCATTCCATCAGAAGTTACTTCAGGAATAACATCATCTAGGATGAAGTCAAAAGGCACATTTAGACCATCACACCCTTCATACATCAAACTTTTTGTATCTTTGTTAATCTCCACTTCTACTATCTCTCCTTCTTCTATCTCTGGGTTATTTTCTTCATCTTCTAAGTCGTCAAACAACTCATCTATACCATCTAAGCAATCTATCTTTTCAGCTTCATCCAAATCAGAATCATCTTTAAAGAATTCTAGAAGCAATACCTCTTAATTCTCTCCTGTAACTTTATCACCAGAAGCTTAAACCTGATTTGAAGTAGACTCCCCCTGAAACTGAGATATCGGAGCCAACCTGAAATTTAGGATGACGATGGTGAGCATAAAGTCGTTGATGCAACCATTTGACAAGTTGAGGGGGAGTCTACAGGGCAGGGGGAGTACAGTATTGTGTTGGTGACAAAGGCAAAGGCATTCGATTACATTGGTTTGAGTTTCTAATTGATTGAAATGCTTTATCCTAAGTAACCAAGTAAATGTTTTTCTTAAAATGTTTTCATGGAAGTTTTATTTTCTTAAAAAAAATATTTTGAAAAATCCAAACAAATTAAAAAATCTTAAAATTAACATCATTTAAGCATGAGAAGAAATGATAGTACATCAGTAGATGTTCATTCACACATGACCATAGATTGACTGGTTGGTGATTTATGTTTATTCAATATATCTGAATTATATATGTTTTGATCTAAACTTCAGAGACTGCACAAATAGGAAATGATAGTGTTGTGTATGCATATAATTTGAATTGTTAGTAGGCTAAAAGCGTCTTTGAACCATTAGTAGTGTGAAAACATAATTGCATAGTTACAATTGTAATTTGAACCCATTTTATGCATGGGTGTGTGTGTTGCAATTATACTATCAGATAAAGAATATTAGCTTTTAATAAGGATTGTCCTATGAGACCAATTTCGGGTTATGTCCTTAGCATAATTTTTCAGTTCACTTCACTGCCCATGTCCCGAAAAACATGCAATGTGATGCTGAACTAAGATATGTTTCTGGCAACATCTGTTGGAACATATACTCGTCCTTGGATCATATTGATACATCATCTTTACTGATTCCATTGAATTCATAATCCAGATAACAGTTGGATCCACGTACCTGAATCTTATGATTCCACATATATAAGCCAAGACATTGAATCATTTGATTCTGAATCTCATTGATTCCTATACAATCCAATTTGGATTGTGCTATTCATGTTCTAAGTGATGTCTTCTTATTCTGGAAATTAGGATAATCTTTAGTAAAATCTGGTATATCCTAAGATAGTTGAAGTTATCTTTTCTTTGGCATACAAGTGGGGTACATGTTGTATTTCATACTTAAATGGTACAAGAAAGTGGGAATGAGATGCTTTTAGTTTCAAATCTTATAATATTGACAATTTAAATTCGTGTGTCATAGCCTGATCCTGTTTTCTTTGAATGTTTATCGCGTATCATTACATGCAATATATGAAAGTCTGGAAAATGGAGACTTGAAAGAATGGCATAGGATACCAATTACCTTAATATACGGATTTTATATCCAAGATGTGTGATTGATATATCATTTATACTGATATGATCTTCTTGCTCATGGTGTTCAACAAAAATATGTGCTTTATTGTTTTACAGTTTATTTCATTTCAGTTTGTACAGAGAAAAAACAAAAAAATTTTGTGTTTCTTGTGTTTGAAAAACCAAAAATATTTTAATTTTTCAGCTTCCATAGAAATCTTAATTGTTGGTTACTTGGTTGTTCTCCTTTGCAAAATTGAAATTTGCAGACAGAAGTTGACAAGGGGCCCTTCTCCCGAGTTTGTCTTCTACATAGAAAGAGAGAGTGTGCATATGAACAAGACGAAGACTACAATATGTTTCATGATGATAATGAAGACTGGTGACAATCTTCTGAAGCTGTTGTCAATGGGGAGTCTGTTGGAGCATATTCTGGTGACAACGAGCTTGAAGATTCTATGTCTTAGTCTTAGAGTCTTTGACTTGTAATTGATAGAATTGTTAGCAACAGTTAAGGGGAAGTCTTTTAGAGCATGTTTTGTAACTGTTGATAAAATTCTGTATAAGTTCTTAGATAGGCGAACTTAATAAGTTCGCCTAAGCATCTTAAGGAGTGAACTTATTAAGTTCGCCTATGGTGCTGTGGGTTTTTGTGTTTCCCTATAAATAGGTGTTTGCAAATCTTAGAAGAGAGACTTAGAAGTGATCAGAAGTCAAGAATAGATCTGAGAGAGTTTGTAAACAGTGTTTGTGAGTGAAATACAAAGCGTTTATTTACACCGTGTTATTGATTAGTTTACACGTTGCACGCTGATCATGGATTCCGCACGTTATCACCGTATCGTACCGTGAGTTTAGAAGATCCGTCACGCCCCAAGGGACCTACACAAGTTCCTTATCTTTCTCAGCAAGATCAGTATTTCTTTTCGATAGAAGTGTTTGAGGAATTTGATCCGATAGAAGTGTTCCTAATCAGTTCCTACGGTTCAGATTTGTCCAATTTGATCATATACATCAGATATCATGATTTTCATAAGTCTGAGTTCCTGTTTTTGTTTTTCATGAAATTTCAGCGTTTCAGGCGAACTTGATTATTCAGTTACAGACAAACTTAGTGAGGCGAACTTAACAAGTTCGCTCAGAAAGTTCCAGGCGAACTTACCAAGTTCGCTTAAGCATTTTCTCTGAGTTTCTGATTGTTTGCTAATTCAAGCGAACTTACTAAGTTCACTTAGAGGTTCCTTCAGGCCAACTTATCTAGTTCGCTAGAGTTGAAAAAAAAAAGTATTTTGGCGAACTTATCTAGTTCGTGGGAAAATTTTTCTTGTCCAAATTTTTTAGGAGACATTTATATGCTTATTTTGAATCATTTTTGAGAATATTGAAATTTAAAAATTTTTGAATTTCCTAAAAAGAGTATTTTGGCGGGGAAATTTTTCGGATATTTTCACAATATTTTCAAAATGTCAAATTCTTGTGTTGATAATGAGATTGGAACTATGCTACAGAGGCTTTTGTGTATATCAGATTACTCTAGCTGGAAAGTCCGGTTTGAACAGTTCTTATCAGATACTAATGCAAGTTTTTGGATACCAGTTTTGGAAGGATATAAGCATCCTACTTATCAGTTTATGGGATATTATGATTCTCCTTTACCATTGTCAGCTCTTTCTAAAGTACAAAAGTAGAAGTATGATCAAGAGATAAAGAAGGGTGCAACTCTACAAATGGCTTTATCAAAAGAAATCATTCATAGTTTTGGGAAGTGTTCACTTTCAAGAGATCTATGGGAAGCTTTGAAGAAAAAGGGTGAAGCTACTACTCAAGCATTCATGACCTTGATCTAAGAAGAATTAGTGAAGCAGTGTGATTCTAAAAGTGATTCTTCTGCAGTTTTAAGTGATAGTGAGAGTGTTCGTTCTGGTGAAAGTACTCAGTCTACCGAGAGTGTTGTGGAGACTGAAGCAAGTTTCTAGACAGTTGAAGATGATCTGAGTGAATCAGAAATTGATACAAAGAATGTTGAACAAAAGAGTGAAGCTGATGATGACGTATTCATCGATCACAGTACATCTCCTTCAGAGGGAAAAGCTGAGATAGTTTCTAACTCTGAATCTTTTTGTACTAACTGTGTTACTGTGAAGGACAAAATGATGAGGGTTATGGATGACAACGTCAACCTCATTTGTGATATGAAATCGATGCACACGTTAAATCATAAATTAAAGGATAATGAGAATGTGTGTATTGAAAGGATTGAATCATTGAAGAGAGACATAAATTCATTGACCTTGAAGATAAAAGAGCAGGCATATCATCTGGATATGGCTTATGCAGAAATTGAGAAAAGAAATACTGATCTTGCTGAGAAAGATGAGGAACTTGTGTAGGTCCCTTGGGGCGTGACGGATCTTCTAGACTCATGGTACGACACGGTGATAACGTGCGGAATCCATGATCAACGTGCAACGTGTAAACCAATCAACAATACGATGTAAATAAACGCTTTGTATTTCACTCACAAACACTGTTTACAAACTCTCTTAGATCTGTTCTTGACTTCTGATCTCTTCTAAGTCTCTCTTCTAAGATTTGCAAACACCTATTTATAGGGAAACACAAAAACCCCACAGCACCATAGGCGAACTTAATAAGTTCGCCTTAATAAGTTCGCTCCTTAAGATGCTTAGGCGAACTTATTAAGTTCGCCTATCTAAGAACTTATACAGAATTTTATCAACAGTTACAAAACATGCTATAACAGACTCCCCCTTAACTGTTGCTAACAATTCTATCAATTACAAGTCAAAGACTCTAAGACTAAGACATAGAATCTTCAAGCTCTTTGTCACCAGAATATGCTCCAACACTTATACTTATCTGTGATCGATTCATGGATCACCCGTAGACTTAATTGATGATTATAACACATTAAATACACATAAACCACCCATACACCTCAAACATGTTTTTATAACTCATTCTAGTTAGTACTTTCGTGCGATCGTTCGCCTTTTAAACCGTCGTTCGCTGCATACCGTCCACAACCTACAAATTCGTCTAACATGACATTAATTTATGTTTTAAATGTTTAACATATTCATTTCTTTATTTAAAACAAAGTTTTTTTGCAAAATTTTCCTTAAATAAATTCTGAAATTCAAAAAACGATCAAAAAGTCTGTTTTCTCGCCCGCCAACTACCGTACGCGAATAACGTAACTTTAACTTAAATTTTTTTAGCTAAACATACTCATTTTTTTATGACAATAAACTTTCATGTTGAAAAATTTTGCCAACTTCGCTTAGGAATGCTAAAAAACGCGAATTTTGAATGCACGCACTCAACCGGGCCAAGCTAGGACCCAACCCACCTACTTTTGGACATAGCCCAAGCAAGAAATCACAAAAACCCAGCCCCATTAAGCAAAATTTCGCAGATTTGAGCCCCCCTAAAACCCTAGAGTGTTTTTCAAAACATTCCATATTTACACCCCTTCAACCATTAGTATAAATAGGAGGCTTAGGATCTTGTTTTCTTTGCTAATTCTCCCTCAAACCCTCCTAAGTTGTGAAATACCTTCCCAACCTTTGAATAATTTGAAAATCCTTTAGTGGATTCAAAGAGTTTGAAGATCAAACAAATAAGTAACCCTCTAAAGTGCAATATCGTCTTTTTATTTCATTCTTTCTTCATCCCCTCAATCTTTTCTATTTTCTATCCATGATCACTTGATCATGTGAAACTTCAGCCCTAAAAACCCTTTAATAATCTTAATTGAACTAACAAATCAAGCTAACATCACCAACAAACAAACAAACAAAGGATCCCGTTTGCAATGCCGGCTATGCCGTCGCATTCTACGAATCCTCAAGACAACTATTGCAAAAGTGGCTCTGTCGATGCTTTAGGGTCTGGTCTATGATTCACCTCGTCTATTTATTCAAGCCTCCTATCTCGCCTAGCTTTCAAGGTGAGACTTCATAGCCCCACTTATTCAAATTGTTTTGGGGGAAATATGTACGCGTTGGCACGCATTAAAACAAGTTTTCAAACAATTCTAAAATAAGCGAATCATATATGTATGTGAGTAAATGAACACAACATGATAAACGTTAAACTTGCAAATCCTTAACTTGAAACTTTCAAGCCAACGGTAGTACATATATGGGACAAAGGATGGAAACCGCATATACTTTATGGACAACTTTTGGTTGGACATCTTATTCGTTATCAGTGCAACTTGCGAGTTGTACCACTTATTTGTTATTCATCATTTTAGGTTGGATTTGCTAATCATGTGTTTGTTTTATTTATGTGTTATATGATGATCTTGAATTATGAATTGTTACTTTTGCCAAACTTATGTTTTTGTTAAACCTGTGAATTCTTACCAACTATTTTAGTTGACACTTGTTTTTCATACATGTTTCAGGTGATTAAGCTCGTGATAGGTCAAGTCAAGATCACATAGGATTTGCCTAGATATCAATTGAAGAAACTTTATTTTAATTTGTTTTGTCTTTTGAACATGTTATTTGGTTTAAATTGAGACTTATGTAATTGGTCTTTTTTTTAATATTATGAAACTTTAATAGTAAATGTCTTTATTGTCTTGTGTTCTCTTATTCAATTTCGTTGCACTCCCGTGTTTCCGTCGCTGGCGGGGGTGTGACAGATTGGTATCAGAGTCTTGGTTATAGAGAATTAAGTCCTTAGCAATAACCTAGACTATAACCTAAGTGCCCCATTATTAGGAATTATGTGCTTACATGTAATTACTATGCTTTCACTGTATCTTGTCCACAACCCTCATGTTACACACGCTCTTGAGGACTCGGATCCGCTGTCACACGTCGGAGAGCCCAAGCCCGATCAAGAAGGTCGCAAGAAGGAAAACCTCGAACTACTGTTAGATACAACTAACCCGCACTACTCACGATGTGAGGAATAATTCCTCTACATTCCTAGCAATTTGGAGCCCAATAACAAGAAGAAAGAAGAAGCTTGCACGAAGCTGAATCCAATTCTTGGGAAAGGCCCAATCCATGACACTCTCATCAAAATCAAAGACCCGCATAATGGTACTAGGGACACGTGTAATCTGGAAGGGTGAGCGCATGTACGCTAGGGGTCTTGGCACTAAGGAAAGTGAGGCACGTTCATTACGAGTCGCACTTACCTAGAGGCCATTGGAGTGAGTGCTCACCTATAGGCTAAAACACGTCTCACTAGTATTATTCATCCGGACCTTGAGTTTTGATTAGTCAACTTTATCTTTAATTTCAATTGTAATTCAACATATATGTTTTATTAATCTTGTAAGACATGTGATATTAATGAATGAGTGATTTTATTAATATTTGAATGTCTATCCTAATTTTCAACTTGTGATTTCTCTTTCGTAGAATGCCTCCTCGTCACGATCCCGATACCACTGTGGCCAACACCGGTGAAGCTTCTGCTGAAACCTCCTCCATAGCCACCCTTCCCACTCAATAACTTGCCGCTGTCTTACCCACCATTGTCAATCAAATCAACAACTACACCGGAAGGTCTAGTGGGAGTGTTTGCACTTTCAAACACTTCAACTCTTGTAACCCACACAAGTATCTTGGATTTGAAGGTGCTACTGGATTACTGCAATGGTTCGAAGGCATGGAAAACACGTTTGAGATGAGTGATTGCTCCGATGATCTCAAGGTTAAGTATGCTACAAGTGCTTTCCAAAAGAGGGCACTGACCTGGTGGAATGCTGAAAAGAAGATTCAGGGTAGGGAAGAAGCACTTGCTATGACTTGGGACAGACTCAAGGAAATTATGAGCGAGGAGTTATGTCCCAGCAATGAGATGAAGAAGTTGGAGATTGAGCTGTGGGACCTTACCCAGGATAGTGGGGAGAGTGAGGCGTACACCACACGCTTTCATGAACTATGCATCCTAGTCCCGCATCTGGTTACACCCTTGACTCGAAAAATTGATCGTTACATTGGAGGCCTTCCGCCTCAAATTCGGGGTATCGTCATGGGAAGTAGCCCCACAACACTTGAAGCTGCTATTCGTTTGTCTGCATCCTTAACGGACGATCTAGTTAAGTCTGGGATCTTGTTTAGGAAAAGTGACAAGAGGACCAACGAAGAAGTTGTGGAAGAGACTGAATACCATCACAAGAAACAAAAGACATCCAAGGGCTTTGCTATAGTAACTCCGGCCACTCCTATTACCCAAGTTGCCCCTGTTTCTACCAAGAAGCCATACGGTGGACCTTACCCTCTGTGTGTAGAGTGCCAGTATCATCACCCTTCTGCACAACCATGTCGTAAGTGCACCAAGTGCGAAAGAAATGGACATCTAGACACCTTTTTCCGCATGCCTACTCCTGCTGCTGCCAACAACGCCATGGTCCCTTATAATATCAATGGTAGGGCTTGCTTTGAGTGTGGTGCAACCGATCACTTCAACCACCGTTGTCCCAAGCTTAACAATAATCAAGGTGCTCGTGCTCACACCTTTGTCATGGGAACAACTTAGACTCGTGACGACCCTGCCACCCAAGACAATGCAAACCCCACTAGTTAAGTTTGGGGAGAAATCCCCTTAACTAGGGGAGACATGATAACTACATTACTTAATTGATTTCTTAATTTGTTACCTTGGTTCATCAAAACTTGAATTCTATGTTTGTTTGGATGACTCTATCTTGAGACTTAGGTTAATTTATTTTATCAATGAACCATGTTTACTCATAAATTTGCACTATGTTTGGATGTATTATTATTCAAGATTCATTTTGTGGATTGCTATGTGAATGTCACGCTTTATACGCTACTGCTAAATATGCATAAGACACCTATTTGATCATGATTCTTAAATCTCAAAACAACATGTTTTCACTACCCTTCGACAATATTCGTAACCTCCGTCTACATTACTATCATCACTTTATAGGTGCATAATAGAAGGACATATCACACCCGTGTAAGGTAAATTGGCGATTGCGGTCGCGAACGTAATCGTGAATTTACAGGTATGTTGGTGTGAAGTGAAATTCTATGATGTAGCTACCCATAACCAATTCCTGAACTCGAATCATTCCAACCAACATTATCCGTGTTAGTGGTAGTCTTGATAGGCGGCAAGTACGTTTCCAAGGTGCCAAAAGTGTGGTGGGATAGTTGTGGTACACCCTATATATAAACACTGATGGTGCACTAGAAGTGGGAATAGGCGTTAGATCAAGGACTAGCCCTAGCCAACGTATATCATAACATATCCTTTTCTAGTTATCACCGTCTCTACTAGTTGAATTTCGTGGACGAAATTCCCTTAACTATGGAAGATTGTGACACTTCTGATATTTACTACTTGTACTCATTCTAGACTTATCCATGAGAATCCGTATGACATTTCATTCTACTTGAAATCCTATTCATACATTGTTACAATACTAGTTCACATGTGAAACAATACATTTATGCTTGATTACAAAGACTTATACTTATCTGTGATCGATTCATGGATCACCCGTAGACTTAATTGATTATTATGACACATTAAATACACATAAACCACCCCATACACCTCAAACATGTTTTTATAACCCATTCAAAGTGATTTGATGCCTAAAAGTACTAGTTAGTATTTTCATGCAATTGCTCGCTTTTTAAACCATCGTTAACTGCGTACCGTCCACAACCGAAAAATTCGTCTAACATGACATTAATTTATGTTTTAAATGTTTAACATATTCATTTCTTTATTTAAAACAAAGTTTGTTTGCAAAACTTTCCTTAAATAAATCCTGAATTTCGAAAAACGATTAAAAAGTCCGTTTTCTCGCCCACCGCCCGCCAACTACCGTACGCGAATAACGTAAATTTAACTTAAACATTTTTAGCTAAACATACTCATTTTTTATGACAATCAACTTTCATGTTGAAAACATTTTCCAATTTCGCTTAGAAATGCTAAAAAACACGAATTTCGAATGCGCGCACTCAACCGGGCCAACCTAAGACCCAACCCACCTACTCTTGGACCTATCCCAAGCAAGAAATCACAAAAACTGTAACATTTCTGATTTTAGTATTCATATTTCAATTCAATGTAATGTATTTCGAACTCAGTACCCGTGCACTGTCTTAATATTTTCTCGCCGTAAATTAAATGCAATGATTCTGTACAAATTCGCAAGTTTTACTCGATCATATACAATTAAAACACTATACAAGAAACTATGTTAGTCAAACTTACCAAATCTGAAAAGTCAAGGATTAAAGTTGAAAAATATCAAGAAATCCTAGTCTAGCACGGTCGTGCTTCGTCCTAGCACGGTCGCGCCAAGTGCTTTTGCACGGTCGCGCGACTTGCTTTGGAACGATCGCGCCCGGTGCCTAGGCACGGTCGCGCCTATTTTTGGCACGGTCGCGCCTGCGTAACAGTTGAAACGTAAATGCAGTTTAATCACCCGATCATTCGAATTCGAATCCGTTATACGTTTTGCTCCCATTAACTAAGAAATAATACTAACAAAACATCCTCTTTACGACCAATTAACCAAAATTCGTGAACCTCAAAGAACTCTCTCTCAAATATTTTCCAAGAAAACTCTCTCAAGCAATTCGATCAGAACCCTCTTAATCCAGCAACATCGTCACGCCATTCGATCTCCCTTGAAGCTACGGAACCGTTGAAGCAGACGGAATCGCAGTCGAAGTCGCCGGAAGCCGTTATCGCCGACGCCGGAACTTTCTTCTACCGCTTTCTATCAATCCGATACTCTCCAAGGTAATTATCACCTTTTTCTCAGTCGATTTAGTCCTCATAACAAAAGCCCTCTGTTAATTGGGGCTTCCATCATAGAAATCATCCTGAACCGGATTTCTCATTTTAATAAAAATGATTTAATCGAATCCATACTTAAACACGATTTACATGCAATTAAATTATATGAAAAGACTCGTAATAACTCAATAATCAAAAGCCCTATCAATTCCATCATTTAAAATACAAGATTTATCCAATTCGTGCCTGTTTTGGAAGAGACACGATCGCGCTAATCATCTAGCGCGGCCGTGCCTCATGTAGCGCGGTCGTGTCCTCCTGTCCAGACCTAGTCATGCCCTCTGGGCTAATCTCTGTTGTGTCTAAAAATCATAGACACGACCGTGCCGAGCTAAGGCATGGTCGTGCCTCGTGAATTGTCCAAGTTGGCATCTGTTTAATCAAACCCGGTCGCGTCCCGACTAGCGCGGTCGCGCCCGTGGTTCGAGCGCGGTCGTGTCCTTCCCAGGCACAGTCGTGTCTAGGTCAGAATCTTCGATCAGAATTATTGTTGTTTTATTTTAATCTGTAAAAATTCCAGATTAAGTTTTTAAATAAAAATAGTTAGTTTTATAAAAAGGTATTTGAAAAGATCAAATAATTAATCTTGGAATAAATGGAAAATCATTTAATTAAAAGTTTATAAAATTAAATTTGTTATTAAACTTTTCATTTAAAACATTTTATTTGTAAGTTACATACTTTATAAATAAATAAATAAAGATTATTTATTTATTCTTCATTTTAAATAAAAACATTTATTTATTTATTAAATTACATTTAACACATACTTTATTTTCATAATCAATGATTTTATAAATATTCTATTTTACTATTCAATTCCCAACCTTAATCAAAATGTTTCAAAAATATTTACTTCAAAACTTTATATATGATAATCAATACTTTTAAATACAAATCAATAGTTTTATACACAAATTCAACCTTCATTTTTAGACTTAAACTTTGTGCACATATTTGATTCAATATACATTATTATCTAGGTTAACTCGTGCGTATCAAGGATTCTTATTTTATCTATACTCTTTGTTAGCTACACTTCCATACCAAGTGAGTATTCACAACCCCTTTTACTCTTTTACACTTTTGGGGTGGAACATGAACTTTATACACATTACACATTTACATTTACACAAACAACACAAGTGCAAAATCCTATTTACATACATGTGTGCAAAATTTGAG
This sequence comes from Smallanthus sonchifolius, assembly GCA_023525975.1. Lineage (NCBI taxonomy): Eukaryota > Viridiplantae > Streptophyta > Magnoliopsida > Asterales > Asteraceae > Smallanthus > Smallanthus sonchifolius. Next base: position 58,636,692 of record CM042028.1, read on the forward strand.
CTTTGTGCCCGAGTGCTAGTTGTGCTAATCTTTGTGAAAACTTATGTGCAATCATTAACTATACAAGCCGACGGTTTTCAATGATAGATCTATTGAGTCTGACAAACTCACCCAAGTGGAGGTGATTGATACCGACAACACAATTTGCATACTAGTTACAAAGGTTTGGTTGTACTTGATTTCACAATAGCTGATCCCCATAAATGCCTTATTTTATCATGTCTTGTAAAGGATTTGTTTTCAACTGTATGCTATCTATATACAACTGTGTTATACTCACCAACTTTTTAGTTGACTTTATTTTATTCATGTTTCAGGCCCTAATATGTGAGAATGATTCAAGACGTGCTCAATATAGGATTTGGACTTAGCAATTTAAATCAAGAATTCTATGAGTTTTTTATGTTCCTTTGTTTGAATTTGGTTGTACTTGGATTATTTGTAATGGAAATTTGACTTTAATATATTTCAATTTAGTCAACTATGTGCTATGAACAGTCTACATGTCCCGCCCCGATGATTCCGCCATCGGTCGGGGTGTGACAGATTGGTATCAGAGCCTTGGTTATAGGGAATTAGGTTATTAGACACCTTGACCTAGACTATAACTTTAGGACCCCTACTTATACTATGTTTCATGATTTTTGTGCTATGTGTTACATGTTATGTGCTACATGCTTACCATGATTAATTATTATTATATTTGATACCTTACTTGTTAAAAATTCATGACTTAATAGGATCTTCTTAAATAATAATTTAATAAATAATATCCTTTCATATATCCTAAAACCTCATAATATTTCTATCTTTTTTTCTATCTTTATCCTTTCTAAGCATGTGGAAAAATTCTTGAAGCAAAAATCTCTAAAATTTTTATTTCTTCGTTAAGGTTTTTAAACTTGTTAAATTATTTGAGGACACGTGCAATCTGGAAGGGTGACACCTGTATTTTGGGTTTTCTGTCTAGGAAAGCATTTCGTATAAATCCCAATCAACCGAGGGACCCGTATGCTTTCCTGGGAATTCCCGAGATGAGTGTTTACTTATAGGCTAAAGCATGTCTTCTTGAAAATTATATAAGTTTAATTAGCCTTAATGTGTCATGGTATTCAAGTGATTTTGTCACTTTTGAGTACAATCCAAACTAAGAACATCTATTTTTATTTTTGTTATCTCATTCTATTAAATCCTATCAAATCTCATAAGTTCTTACAATCTTTCTTGTCTTGTGAAAAATCTGTAGAATGCCTCCTCGTCGTGCTCCCGCAACCAACGCCAACACCGACATTGCTGCTATTCTTACCCAATTGGTGACACAACTCACCCAAGCCAATGGTGCCACCAATGGCAACAATGGTGGAAATGGAAGCAATAGTGGTAATAATGGTGTAAATGGTGGAAATGGTGATAACAATCCATCTCAATGCACCTTCAAGCACTTCAACTCGTGCAATCCCCTCAAGTTCTTTGGTACCGAAGGAGCTACTGGACTCCTTCAATGGTTTGAAAGCATTGAGAATACCTTTCTCAATAGTGACTGTCCCGACAACTTCCGTGTTCGTCATGCTACAAGTGTCCTACAAAAACGGGTGTTGGGTATAGAAATGAGACTGATGCTGTCAATAGAAACTACAGTATCGAAACTAGTAGTTTCGATTCAACTTTTGTTCAATCGAAACTAGTAGTTTCGGTTGAACATTTGTTCAATCGAAACTTGTAGTTTCGGTTGAACATTTGTTCCATCGAAACTACCTAGTTTCGATGCCTGTTTTTCAGGCCTGTTTGGCAGGTGGCTTGGAAAACAAGGCACATGAGGCCTCCTATATATAGTAGAATACCCATTAGGAGTGTGTGTGTCTGTAGAGGGAATCACCACCCCAGGGGGAGCTCACCCTGGGGTGAGATAATTGTTAGTGTATGATCGAGCCTTTTAATTTTCATTTCAATCAAAGAATCATACGTTTTATGCTTTCAATTATCTGTTCTTTTCATTTTCATATGTTTCTGTCAGTGTTTGTGATTCCCGCACCCGTCTCTACCATTTCTAATTCGAGAGTGATACCGGATCCAGAGATTCCGCCTCTCGATCCGGACTGTTTGAAGATTTCTCCGCAGATTTGTGTTTTTTCGAATCTGCTCAGGACCTACAAGTGGTATCAGAGCCATGGTGGCTCTTATTGCTCTCGAATCTGCTCGAAAAACAAAGAAAAACCCGCCACTGAGACGTTAAACATGAAGAAATCGATGTGTAGCAGGTTCGTGACTGCTGTTCTACATTTCCACTTTCAAAATCTGAAGATGTAAGGCTTTTGAAGCATTTTTCAGACCTGGATTGGGGGTATCGAAGTAGCTGAAGGTTGAAGATGGTCAATCGAAAATATGTGGCGGCTGAACATTTTCTATCGAAACTACTGGTGTTGCCCTAAATCAGAAGTAGAAGACATCGAAACTAGGCTGTCGAAACTAGGCTATCAAAACTAGAGGGTATCGAAACTACTAGTTTCGATTGAAGAATCTCCTATCGAAACTACTAGTTTCGATTGAAGAATCTCTCTATCGAAACTTCTTGTTTCGATACTGTCTCTATCGAAACTAGCCTTGTTTCGACTGAAGTAGAGCCTATCGAAACTACAGGCAGAACTGTCCAAATACTATCCAAAAAAAAAAAAAAAAAAAAAAAAAAAAAAAAAAAAAAAAGAGTTTTTTTGGAAATTTTCTTGGATAAATTTTTAAACAGGATATTGCATAGAAGGAGGGGAGTTTTGGAAGAAAACTTGAAGACAGCCTTTTTCGGGTTTTCAAAAATTTCGTTTCTTCGGCAATATACACGATGTTCTGCCTGATTCAGCCGTAATTCCTTTGATCAAAGTTCAAGTTTGGGCAGCGGGTAACAAAGTCAAGCATACTTGTGACAAACCAGATCATTAGTTGTTGATTACATGGTGATTCGATCCCTTATCTTTTGCCTAGAAATAGGAGGGTCTACACTTCAGGGGGAGAATTACCACGAAAGACTTCAAATTATCAGCAGAGTTATGAAGATGTAAGACAAAGTGAGCTTTTGCTTGAAATTGACCTTTTTTTAGGGGGAGAGAAGGCAAAAGTTGATCAAGTGTTCGAGAATGTCAAGAATCCTTGTAGAAAGATGGTTATTTACTGCTAAATACTTGGGATTCAAACCTTTATCATTTGCCTAAAAGATAGGAGGGTCTACACTTGAGGGGGAGAATCACAACGAAAGGCTTTGGATCATCAGTCATTCTATGAAGACGAAAGACAGAGTCGGACAAGATTTGATAGCATCAGTCTAGGGGGAGATTGTTGGGTATAGAAATGAGACTGATGCTGTCAATAGAAACTACAGTATCGAAACTAGTAGTTTCGATTCAACTTTTGTTCAATCGAAACTAGTAGTTTCGGTTGAACATTTGTTCAATCGAAACTAGTAGTTTCGGTTGAACATTTGTTCCATCGAAACTACCTAGTTTCGATGCCTGTTTTTCAGGCCTGTTTGGCAGGTGGCTTGGAAAACAAGGCACATGAGGCCTCCTATATATAGTAGAATACCCATTAGGAGTGTGTGTGTCTGTAGAGGGAATCACCACCCCAGGGGGAGCTCACCCTGGGGTGAGATAATTGTTAGTGTATGATCGAGCCTTTTAATTTTCATTTCAATCAAAGAATCATACGTTTTATGCTTTCAATTATCTGTTCTTTTCATTTTCATATGTTTCTGTCAGTGTTTGTGATTCCCGCACCCGTCTCTACCATTTCTAATTCGAGAGTGATACCGGATCCAGAGATTCCGCCTCTCGATCCGGACTGTTTGAAGATTTCTCCGCAGATTTGTGTTTTTTTGAATCTGCTCAGGACCTACAACGGGCACTTACATGGTGGGATGGGGAGAAAAGGAATAAGGGTGTTGATGTAGCTATGGCCTTACCTTGGGATGAGGTCAAAAGTCTTATGACCGAGGAGTTTTGCCCTCGAAATGAAGTGAAAAAGTTAGAAGCTGAACTTTTGGATCTTGCTCAAGATAGTGGGGAAAGCTTAGCATATACAACTCGGTTCCATGAGTTGAGTCTTCTCGTGCCCCACATGGTCACTCCTTTGTCCCGTTGTATCGAAAAGTATATTGGTGGGCTACCAAGACAAATCCAAGATACTGTCTTAGGTAGAAATCCTGCTACTCTGGAGGATGCTATTCGTCTATCCGCTACCTTAACTGATAATCATGTGAAAGCTGGAACTCTTACCAAAAAGGGTTCTAAGAAAGTTTCTGAAACTGTAACCCCTCCTACTCACAACAAAGAAGCCACAACCGAGCCCTCTCGCAATAATAGAAAGAGGAAGGTTAGAAATTTTGTTGTGGTTACTCCTGCTGTTCCCGTCAACCAAGCTGCACCTATGGTTCAAGCGCTGGCTAAAAAGCCATATGTTGGGATCTACCCTCTTTGTGCCACCTGCAATTATCATCATCCTCAAACTATCCCATGTCGCCTTTTTACTCATTGTGGGAGATATGGTCATACTATCAATGTTTGTAGTGCCAAAGCTCTTGCGGGCCAAGTCCACCCTCCAAACCGAACCGTACCTCAAGTGGCTAATCAAGGTGCTCCCGCCATTGCTAATGGGCGTGCTTGCTATGAGTGTGGTGACCCGAACCATTTTCGTGATCAATGTCCAAGACTTGCAAATGCTAGACAAGGTGGAGCTCGTGGGCGTGCGTTCAACATAAACGCCAACGAAGCTCAAGCCAACAACGACGTGGTTAATGGTACGTTCCTTGTTAATAGTCAATATGCCTCCATTTTGTTCGATATCGGTGCCGATAAAAGTTTTGTGTCACTTAATTTTGAGCCTTTACTCGCAAAGACACGATCCCAATTAGAGAAAACCTTCACCGTTGAAATAGCAAATGGTGACTCCCTTACCATTGAGTCCATTATTTATGATTGCTCCTTAGAACTAAATGACCATTCATTCCCAATCAACCTTATTCCAATGCCACTAGGAAGCTTTGATATTATCATAGGTATGGATTGGCTATCAAATCATCATGCCGAAGTCATTTGCTTTGAAAAGTGTATCCGAATTCCGCTACCATCGGGAAAAATCTTAAGGGTTTTTGGTGAAAAGCCTTGCAATGGACTTAAGTTGATGTCGTGTACTACCGCTCAAAAGTACTTACAAAAGAAGTACATTGCTTTCTTAGCTCACATTGTTCAAAAGGATGTCAAGGAGAAGAGTATCCAAGACATTCCTATTATTCGAGATTTTCCCGAAGTTTTTCCGAAGGATTTATCCGGTCTTCCTCCCGTTCGTCAAGTAGAGTTCCGTATTGATCTTATACCTGGAGCTAACCCCGTTGCTAGAGCTCCTTATCGTTGTGCACCTTCCGAAATGCAAGAGCTTGCAAGTCAACTTCAAGAGCTCTCCGACAAAGGTTTCATTCGCCCAAATCATTCACCGTGGGGTGCACCCGTCTTATTTGTTAAGAAGAAGGTTGGATCATTTCGCATGTGTATTGACTACCGCGAACTCAACAAGCTTACTATCAAGAACCGTTATCCTTTGCCTAGAATCGATGATCTCTTTGATCAACTTCAAGGTTCCACTTGCTTCTCGAAGATTGATCTTCGATCCGGTTATCATCAGCTCCGTGTTCAAGAAGATGACATTCCCAAGACTGCTTTTCGAACAAGGTATGGTCATTACGAGTTCATGGTTATGCCTTTCGGGTTAACCAATGCACCCGCAGTTTTCATGGATCTCATGAATCGTGTGTGCAAACCATACCTTGATAAATTCGTGATCGTCTTCATTGACGATATCTTAATCTATTCCAAGACTAAAGTCGATCATGAACAACACCTTAGATTGGTTTTGGACCTCTTGAGAAAAGAACAACTATATGCCAAATTCTCCAAATGTGAATTCTGGCTAAAGGAAGTTCAATTTCTTGGTCACATCGTCAACGACAAGGGTATTCATGTTGATCCTGCTAAGATTGAAACGGTTAAGAATTGGAATGCCCCGAAGACTCCTACCGAAGTTCGTTCATTTCTTGGTCTTGCAGGTTATTATCGTCGTTTCATCTCAAACTTCTCAAAGATTGTTGTCCCTCTTACCGCTTTGACCCACAAGGGTAAGACTTATGAATGGGGACCGAATCAAGAAGAAGCTTTTCAAACCCTCAAGCAAAAGTTATGCAATGCTCCCATATTGACTCTCCCCGATGGAAATGATGATTTAGTTGTCTATTATGATGCTTCTAACCAAGGTCTTGGTTGTGTTCTCATGCAACGAGGCAAAGTAATCGCTTATGCATCAAGGCAACTCAAAGTTCATGAGAAGAATTATACGACGCACGATCTCGAGCTGGGTGCGGTCGTATTCGCGTTAAAGATTTGGAGACATTACCTATATGGCACGAAATGTGTGGTATTCACCGACCACAAAAGTCTTCAACATATTTTTAACCAAAAAGAACTCAATATGAGGCAACGACGTTGGGTCGAACTCCTTAACGACTACGACTGCGAGATTCGTTACCATCCCGGCAAAGCGAATGTTGTAGCCGATGCTTTGAGTCGAAAGGACCATGTTATGCTTCATTGTGCCCGTATTCAAACCGATATTCAAACTCGTATCTTAGAAGCTCAACACGTCTCGGTAACCGAGGGTAACATGTACGAAGAAATGTCATGTGGTGTTGAACTCCTTCTTGAATCAAAACCCAATGGCTTACTCTATTACTTGAACCGTATTTGGGTTCCCGATCGCGACAATCTCCGCATATTTCTCATGAACGAGGCTCATAAGACTCGTTATTCTATTCATCCTGGTGCGGATAAAATGTACCAAGATCTTCGCCAACTTTATTGGTGGCCCGGTATAAAGAAAGACATTGCTCTTTATGTGGCCAAATGCTTAACCTGTTCCAAATTCAAAGCCGAACATCAACGTCCATCTGGTTTACTCGAACAACCAGAAATTCCCGTGTGGAAATGGGAGAATATAGCTATGGATTTCATTACCAAGCTCCCTCGCACCTCGAGTGGATATGATAGTATTTGGGTGATCATTGATCGTCTCACTAAATCCGCTCATTTCTTGCCTATCCGCGAAGACTTCAAAGTGGAGAAACTAGCCCGAATTTACATTGATGAAATTGTGAGCCGTCATGGTGTTCCCGTGAACATAATATCCGATAGAGACGCTCGGTTCACCTCTCGATTTTGGCAATCTTTCCAAAAGGCTCTTGGTACTCGATTGGATTTGAGCACGGCTTACCATCCGCAAACTGATGGTCAAACCGAGCGAACAATCCAAACTCTTGAAGACATGCTTAGAGCTTGTGTAATCGATTTTGGTGACAATTGGGATTCACATCTATCCCTCATTGAGTTTTCTTACAACAATAGCTACCACACAAGTATCAACATGGCTCCATTCAAAGCTCTCTATGGTCGCAAGTGTCATTCTCCTATCTGTTGGAACGAGATTGGTGAAGCACAAATCACTGGTCCCGAGTTAATTCAAGAAACATCCGACAAGATTATTCAAATCCGTGATAATATTCGAGTAGCGAGGAGTCGGCAAAAGAGTTATGCCGACAAACGTCGAAAACCCTTGGAATTCCAAGTTGGTGATCTTGTTCTTCTTAAGGTGTCCCCGTGGAAGGGTGTGATCCGTTTTGGAAAGAAAGGCAAGTTAGCACCTCGTTATGTTGGTCCATTCAAAATCCTTGAAAGGATTGGGAAAGTGGCTTACAAGCTCGAGTTACCTCCATCTCTTGGAAATGTGCATCCTACATTTCATGTATCTAATCTGAAGAAGTGTCTCGCTGATGAAAATCTCCATATACTGCTTGACGACGTGCGCATTGATGAAACAATGCACTTCGTTGAAAAGCCGGTGGAAATTATGGATCGTGAAGTCAAACAGCTCAAGCGAAGTCGCATTCCTATTGTCAAAGTTCGTTGGGAATCTAAGCGTGGTCCTGAGTTCACTTGGGAACGAGAAGACCAAATGAAGCTCAAGTACCCTCATCTTTTTACCGATGCTTCCTCAAACTAAATTTCGGGACGAAATTCTCTCAACATGGGGAGACTGTAACATTTCTGATTTTAGTATTCATATTTCAATTCAATGTAATGTATTTCGAACTCAATACCCGTGCACTGTCTTAATATTTTCTCGCCGTAAATTAAATGCAAGGATTCTATACAAATTCGCAAGTTTTACTCGATCATATACAATTAAAACACTATACAAGAAACTATGTTAGTCAAACTTACCAAATCTGAAAAGTCAAGGACTAAAGTTGAAAAATATCAAGAAATCCTAGTCTAGCACGGTCGCGCCAAGTGCTTTGGCACGGTCGCGCGACTTGCTTTGGAACGATCGCGCCCGGTGCCTAGGCACGGTCGCGCCTATTTTTGGCACGGTCGCGCCTGCGTAACAGTTGAAACGTAAATGCAGTTTAATCACCCGATCGTTCGAATTCGAATCCGTTATACGTTTTGCTCCCATTAACTAAGAAATAATACTACCAAAACATCCTCTTTACGACCAATTAACCAAAATTCGTGAACCTCAAAGAACTCTCTCTCAAATATTTTCCAAGAAAACTCCCTCAAGCAATTCGATCAGAACCCTCTTAATCCAGCAATATCGTCACGCCATTCGATCTCCCTTGAAGCTACGGAACCGTTGAAGCAGACGGAATCGCAGTCGAAGTCGCCGGAAGCCGTTATCGCCGACGCCGGAACTTTCTTCTACCGCTTTCTATCAATCCGATACTCTCCAAGGTAATTATCACCTTTTTCTCAGTCGATTTAGTCCTCATAACAAAAGCCCTCTGTTAATTGGGGCTTCCATCATAGAAATCATCCTGAACCGGATTTCTCATTTTAATAAAAATGATTTAATCGAATCCATACTTATACACGATTTACATGCAATTAAATTATATGAAAAGACTCGTAATAACTCAATAATCAAAAGCCCTATCAATTCCATCATTTAAAATACAAGATTTATCCAATTCGTGTCTGTTTTGGAAGAGACACGGTCGCGCTAATCATCTAGCGCGGCCGTGCCTCATGTAGCGCGGTCGTGTCCTCCTGTCCAGACATAGTCATGCCCTCTGGGCTAATCTATGTTGTGTCTAAAAATCATAGACACGACCGTGCCGAGCTAAGGCACGGTCGTGCCTCGTGAATTGTCCAAGTTGGCCTCTGTTTTATCAAACCCGGTCGCGTCCCGACTAGCGCGGTCGCGCCCGTGGTTCGAGCGCGGTCGTGTCCTTCCCAGGCACGATCGTGTCTAGGTCAGAATCTTCGATCAGAATTATTGTTGTTTTATTTTAATCTGTAAAAATTCCAGATTAAGTTTTTAAATAAAAATAGTTAGTTTTATAAAAAGGTATTTGAAAATATCAAATAATTAATCTTGGAATAAATGGAAAATCATTTAATTAAAAGTTTATAAAATTAAATTTGTTATTAAACTTTTCATTTAAAACATTTTATTTGTAAGTTACATACTTTATAAATAAATAAATAAAGATTATTTATTTATTCTTCATTTTAAATAAAAACATTTATTTATTTATTAAATTACATTTAACACATACTTTATTTTCATAATCAATGATTTTATAAATATTCTATTTTACTATTCAATTCCCAACCTTAATCAAAATGTTTCAAAAATATTTACTTCAAAACTTTATATATGATAATCAATACTTTTAAATACAAATCAATAGTTTTATACACAAATTCAACCTTCATTTTTAGACTTAAACTTTGTGCACATATTTGATTCAATATACATTATTATCTAGGTTAACTCGTGCGTATCAAGGATTCTTATTTTATCTATACTCTTTGTTAGCTACACTTCCATACCAAGTGAGTATTCACAACTCCTTTTACTCTTTTACACTTTTGGGGTGGAACATGAACTTTATACACATTACACATTTACATTTACACAAACAACACAAGTGCAAAATCCTATTTACATACATGTGTGCAAAATTTGAGCTTTGTGCCCGAGTGCTAGTTGTGCTAATCTTTGTGAAAACTTATGTGCAATCATTAACTATACAAGCCGACGGTTTTCAATGATAGATCTATTGAGTCTGACAAACTCACCCAAGTGGAGGTGATTGATACCGACAACACAATTTGCATACTAGTTACAAAGGTTTGGTTGTACTTGATTTCACAATAGCTGCTCCCCATAAATGCCTTATTTTATCATGTCTTGTAAAGGATTTGTTTTCAACTATATGTTATCTATATACAACTGTGTTATACTCACCAACTTTTTAGTTGACTTTATTTTATTCATGTTTCAGGCCCTAATATGTGAGAATGATTCAAGACGTGCTCAATATAGGATTTGGACTTAGCAATTTAAATCAAGAATTCTATGAGTTGTTTTATGTTTCTTTGTTTGAATTTGGTTGTACTTGGATTATTTGTAATGGAAATTTGACTTTAATATATTTCAATTTAGTCAACCATGTGCTATGAACAGTCTACATGTCCCGCCCCAATGATTCCGCCATCGGTCGGGATGTGACAAAAACCCAGCCCCAATAAGCTAAATTTCGCAGATTTGAGCCCCCTTAAAACCCTAAAGTGCTTTCCAAGACATTCTATATTTACACCTCTTCAACCATTATTATAAATAAGAGGCTTAGAATCTTGTTTTCTTTGCTCATTCTCCCTCAAACACTCCCAAACCCTCCTAAGTTGTGAAATCCCTTCCCAACCTTTGAAGAATTCCAAAATCCTTTAGTGGATTCAAAGAGTTTGAAGATCAAACAAGTAAATAACTCTCCGAATTTCAATACCGTCTTTTTATTTCATTCTTTCTTCATCCCCTCAATCTTTCTATATTTTCTATCCATGATCACTTGATCATGTGAAACCTCAGCCCTAAAAACCCTTTACTAATCTTAATCAAACTAACAAATCAAGCTAACATCACCAACAAATAAACAAAGGATCCCGTTTGCAATGGCGGCTATGCCGTCGCATTCTACGAATCCTCAAGACAACTATTGCAAAAGTGGCTCTGTCGATGCTTTAGTATATTCTTGCTAACTTAAAACATGTTATTTATTCTATATTATCACTTATATGAACTTACACGCTAATTAAATATAGAATCCGCTTGCTCGTGTCGGCTATGCCGATTGCATTCTGTGATTCTCCAAAACGCTTCTGTGAATATCATGGCTAGACCGGTCACACGGGATGTTTTGGCTAACCTAATATGATTATATTATGTATTATAATAACATAATAACATTCGTCTAATTTTTATTTACGCGCTCGGTAATCTTAAAACCCTAAACGGTCCACTTAAGTGCAACCGTTTATCTTGGGCAGAAACTGTGCTGACTTTAACTGGGCATAACTTGATCATAATTAAACAAAACTGAGCAAACTCAAATTCCATGATGTAGTTCGTCTAATTTTCTTTCCAACCATAATTAGCTCGTTTTCTAATTCAAAAGTATCACTCCGTAGTAGCCAAAACAAGATATAAACCTTTTTCAGTACCTTCTGTCATGTTTGACTGTTTTGGCTATGATCCAAGTCTCAAACGTAAAAACCTTCTAAACGAAACTTTTTCGGAACGACTTAAAATAATTCCCTATAAAATTTTATAATTTTTGGACGTTGTTTGATATTTTTAACAAGCCCGTTTCTGTTCAGCTACTTTGCTATCCAAATCTGAAAATCGACTAGAAGGCTATTTTACAACTAATTCTTAACCTTATGACCCGAACCGCCTATCTAACACTCGTAACCATCGAACCTACCCTAAAACTTGTTTATTAATTTGTTTAGGGTCTGGTCTATGATTCACCTCGTCTATTTGTTCAAGCCTCCTATCTCGCCTAGCTTTCAAGGTGAGACTTCATAGCCCCACTTATTCAAATTGTTTTGGGGGAAATATGTACGCGTTGGCACGCATTAAAACACGTTTTCAAACAATTCTAAAACAATAGAATCATATATGTATGTCAGTAAATGAACACAACATGATAAACGTTAAACTTGCAAATCCTAAACTTGAAACTTTCAAGCCAGCGGTAGTACAGATATGGGCCATAGGATGGAAACCGCATATACTTTATGGACAACTTTTAGTTGGACATCTTATTCGTTATCAGTGCAACTTGCGAGTTGTACCACTTATTCGTTATTCATCATTTTAGGTTGGATTTGTTAATCATGTGTTTGTTTTATTTATGTGTTATATGATGATCTTGAATTATGAATTGTTACTTTTGCCAAACTTATGTTTTTGTTAAACCTGTGAATTCTTACCAACTATTTTAGTTGACACTTGTTTTTCATACATGTTTCAGGTGATTAAGCTCGTGATAGGTCAAGTCAAGATCACATAGGATTTGCCTAGATATCAATTGAAGAAACTTTATTTTAATTTGTTTTGTCTTTTGAACATGTTATTTGGTTTAAATTGAGACTTATGTAATTGGTCTTTTTTTTTAATATTATGAAACTTTAATAGTAAATGTCTTTATTGTCTTGTGTTCTCTTATTCAATTTCGTTGCACTCCCGTGTTTCCGTCGCTGGCGGGGGTGTGACACTTCCCCTATCTCTTTCCTCTTCTCGGCAGCCGAAAACCACACCTACCGGGTCACCACCGTGTCCCCTTCTTCCTGCTGTCACCGTCACACACCACCACCTAGTCGTCGTCACCTGCTACAACCCGTCCACCGCCGTTCACCACCACAGCCACCACCACCGGGCGTCACTCTTTTTACCCGATAACCATCCCTTCATACGAAAAACTAAAGCAAGAATCGGTAAAAAAATGTAAACGGGAATTACCTTAACATGATACGGAAGTCACGGTCACCGGACCACCTCCTGTTGCCGTCCTCTTCCTTCACCGTCGCCGGTTCTTCCTATCGCGACTCTCCTTGATGTCGCACTCCCTAGGTCGCTAATTACCTTGGGTTTTCCCATAAAGTGGTATTTAAACCCCTTTATACTTTCGTCCGGTCCCCTCCCTTTCCATCTTGTGCGTTTCGATCTTGAACCCTCTTTAAACGACTAACCGTGTCATTTATTGTCGTTAAAACGCACCATACATGACAAACCTTGCTCATCATTATAATTAATAAGGACCCGGGTCTCCCACTAACCCGAACCATTAACTTTTGAATTTTTCGAGATGTTACACCAACATGGAGGTTGGAGAAAAGAAGAAAAAGTTAAAGAAATTATGAGATTGAAGCTCGTAGTAGACCCCTAAGCAAGTGATAGCGGCCAGCCTTGACGTGTCATTTTTAACACCGCGTGTAAGGAGGCCCTTAGCAGACCGCTAAGCTGATAGCGGTCTGTTACTAGGCAGAACTAAAATTCCATTGTTTATAGACTTAAGCGGATTTTCTTAGGGGTTAGACAGTTTTGACTATTGGAAGCGGCTGATGACGATTGGGAGCAAGATTTCTTGGAATTTTTAGTCTTGGGAAGTGTTTGGATTGAAGATTGGAGCTTTATTCAGTTTGAAATCATCCAGTTATTTCTAGAACTTTATTTCATTTTGTTTCTGCTTGATTATGATCTAATGATATTTGGTTATGTGATGAAGGGCTAATCCCCCAGTAATCACATAGGTTGGATTGCTAACTTATATGTTTTGACTATATTTTTGGTTTTGAACTTTTGATTCATTTGGTAATCTTAGAACTTGATTTTGATCCTGATGTTTATGGTTATGTATGTTGAGTATTATTTGATTTCTGTTACTATGCTCATGTGTTCTTGATTCTGGCTAATTTGGTATCTTCTAGGTCAGGTATTGCATGTTAGGGTTGTTTACTTCGTGTTACAATTCTGAACTTTGATTAGAGATGATCATAGGCGTTGTGGTGGTAGTTTGAGTACAAAATCGGTGTGCTACCGTGTCTAGAGCCTAGGGGTAATAGACACTTTTTAGAACCTCCTACCCATTATTTGTTTGGTTTTGATTGCACGAGAGTTGGTTTGCCTTTCATTCGTGGTGTTAGTGTTTTCAGGTATTCATCTAGATTAGAGTCGGGTTGTCCTTTGCTCTGGGAATGTGGACCACAGTCTTTCATGGTATTATGAGTGGAGAGACTAGTGGTGATCCCTCATTAGACGTTTTATCAAGCCTGTCCCATTCTTCACACGTGTCTTTGGTTTTCTTAGGGAGTAGTAACATACCTAGTTGACCTTAGATTCGTACTCTTAGAGACAGTCATACAGTTAATTACTTAATTCCCATCAGGTCATTGCATGTTAGTTGGATTCCTTCCTATATGGTTGCTTTAGATATATGATCTTCATCCCATTCCTAGTTTCATGTCCTAAGTTGTCTTCCCGATTGTCTGTGTTTTCGTGAGTCTTAGTAGCCAGTTGTGTGTTGTATTTTGTTTATGTTCTTAGTTAGTTAGTAAAAATCCACATCCATTCATTAGGTTGGGACCTAATAGAAGTTTATTATCAGAAGCCGCCATTTGTGTCCATGGATCGATATTCGGTCTTGCCTTTGTTATATTATGTGTGATAGGTACACTTGTCTTTCGTGTGTGATCTGGTCTCGGGTGATTCCATCCTTTTAAAACCATTTGTGTGAGTCCATTATTTGTATATATTCACACACATCACAAACACACAGATCATGACGATGTGTCCATTTAAGGGATATATGGTATTTGTAAGGGTGTAAATGAGCTGAGTCGCTTGTAAGTTACTCGAGATCGGCTTGCTAAAAGCTCGAATCGAGGCGAGCTTGTATTGGAGCTCATTTAATAAACGAGCTCAAGCCTAAACATCAAATATCGAGCTTGAGCAAGCTCGCGAATTTAAACGAGTGTTTTATTTATATAATCTTTATTTAATGTATTAGGTATATTTATATAATAATTAATATTATATATAAAATTACGATAAAATTAATTAAGTAATATATATTGCTTTATACATAAAATATATAACTACTAAAATATATAAATAAATTAGTAAATAAATAAAAAATAAGATGAGTCAGAACTCGAGCTTGAAAATCTATTTATTAAAAAATTACTCATGAGCTGAGCTCAAACTTTAGAAATAAAACTTTAAAGTTTAAACAAACCAAATTCAAGCCTTTTGTTATTAGTGGTTGATTTATAATATAATATATTATCGCAATTGCAATGAACTAATTCATATTTATTTATTAGATAAAAAGGCGATTTTTTATGATGTCACTCACTGGTTACTTGCTCAATATAGTATACATACCTTCATTTTGGGGGAAATCATCATATTAAACATTTGACCAACATCGGTTATCAAAATAGCCATTAATTTTTACTTTTACTAAAATATATAACCAATTAAAAGAATACACGTGCGTAAAAAGCGCAATAATATGACAAAATATCGCCACCTGCGATATTTTATGTGATAATATCGCTATATTTATAAAAATATCGTTGAAAAGGTTAAAAAATATCGCTACAGAAACTAATTAAAAAAAAATAAAATAAAATATCTCCGTGAAGATAGAACTAGTGAATAGGCCCGCGCTTCGCGAAGGGTTTCACGTTGTGTAATTTCAAACCAATTTGCTAATACAACTAATGTATCATTTTACAATGATAAATTGAGTATACACACAATGAATTAAATACAAAGTACAACTGCCTTGATAAAATAAAGATTGACGATTCTAGTCTCTTGGATCAAACTAAATGCCTTCCAAAGATTCTACCACTTGCACTCTTGTATGGCTGTTGAAAACATGAATCAAAGCATACATAATCAAAACACACATGAAAGTTTCATTTTAAACTAAAGATATAGCATAGCACTAAAAAAATGAGATTTCTGTTTGTAAGCTATCTCAAGTTCCTAACAAAGACAATTTTCAAGAAATGAGTCAAACCCAATAATTATATATGGAACTGAAACAAATTATAGGCTGCAAAATCACTCTCTCTATGCAAAACTGTTCCAAGAATTCAAACAGAAAAATTGGGCAACACAATATATTACCTGCAGAGATTGTAGCTTGATTTTTGCTGAGCTTCCTCTCCAAATGTGTTATGATCTGTAGTATCCCTAAAGGATTAGTTTAATAGTCGTATTGCACTTCATTCAAGCTAGCAATGAAGCTCAACAGTCTAACTCGAGCAACAGATTATAGCAATTGACTTAAGCCTCAAGAGCAACACATATCAGTGGGTAAACACAACAGGAATGGATACATCAACTTTTCATTTCATAAGGGCATAATATAGATTATATAACTATAACATCTTATTTATCAAAATGAAGTTTTGAACCAAAAACTTGATAGTTCTTGATGAAATCAGTTCCCATTTACCTTGTTAAGTGTTGAAGGACCATAAAACCCTTCAAGACCAATATCCATCTAATCCTTTAATTGATCAAGCGAAACGAAACAGTGGAAGGGTGGAGCTCACCGTCAGAAGCCTCCGCCGCTAAGATCCATAGAATTGTGCATACGCGTGCTGTGGCGGGTTAAACCGCGAAAGAAATTAACGTAGTCGAAAGTTTATAAAATAAAACCGTTAAAAAAACTATCGTTTACGAAATAAATAAACGTACTCGAAACTTTAAATAAAAACAAAACATTCACGCAAATCCACGCTTTGCAGCGAAATAACTAGTAATATTCCAAAAACATTATACAATTTAACAGGTCTCGTCAACTCTTTTGGTAAATCTGACTGAACTAGCCATTTACATAGATATCTTGGAGTTCAATTTCGATGCAGGAGACATTAACGACTCTGAATTAGTCGGAAGACTGATCATGGAAATCGACTGACCGGTAGGGGTTGTGAGGGGATTTAGTTGTGTTTATTAGGTTTTGTTTTTAATATTAAGGGTAAAACTATTATTGTATTAATTTAACAGTTTTTTTTTAAGAAAATTAGTGTTAAACCATGTAGGTGTTTTAAATAAATGGTATTGTAAGTAACACAAACAGTTCAAGAGTATTTTGGTCTTTTAACTAAAAGTTGACAGAAATTTTGGATGGGTTAGTGGGATGGACTTTAATTGATACGAGAATAAAACTATTGGACTAAAAAGTCAAATTAGAGCCAATTGACTAAAACTGTTATTTAGGTCAAACTACATATACTAAAACCTTGTTGATCAAACCCGAACCGGGCTGAATCAAAACCCAATTTGAGAACCTCTATTAGAGTGGTCCCTTTTCAAAACATTGTTCCTTTTATTATTCTCTCAAACTGTCAAAAATATTTACGACGTGAATATATTTTAGTTGTTTAAAAAAAATAAGAAAACTATACGCATAACATAAAATCTAAATATATAAAATATACTAAATAAAGTGTGCTCTCTTGCTTCTTTCATCTTTCGAAAACCCCATGGTTGTTTTCTGGATGTGGGTGTTGTGAGTGTTGAATTAGAGGTATAAAATTGGAGGGATGTCTTTTAAGTGAAACCATCAGGCGCTGAATTAATATAAAAACTTACACAGTAACATTATGATAAATAAGTAAAACTTACAACACCAAAGAAGAACAATTTACGATTACTATCAACACCAAACTATTAACGATCTTTATTCAAGTCAAATGATTACAAAAGAAAACCCCCAATCTTAGGAGCGTATGAAATCAAGAACAAAACGAATCAAGCTAACAAGAATTAACTAACCAGAAAAATAAATAAATAAATTAGACTTAAAAAAAATTTGGATTAACGTCAATTACCTAGGGTTTGAGAAAGAGAGGGTAGAATAGAATCGGGTTAGGAAAAGAGAAATTGGGTCGGACTGTGTAGGTGCGCGTATCTAGTAATGGGGTGGAAATTTTAGGCGGGAAAAACATGAATGGGGAGGGATGTAAAAGTGACATGTGACATAATTTATTTTCTTTTATTAGTATAGATAGATAACCAGTATAAAATAATAATTGAATTATTAAAAGTTTTAGAGTGCGTTTGATTTGTGTAATTATTTCAAAGAATTAGAATTTGTCAAAAGAATTAAAATTGGATTTTGAATTTTAGAATGTAGAGGAATTGAAATCTATCAAATAAATTTGAACTTGTAATGAATTTGTATAACAAAACAATCATAAAATAATTGGACTCTATCATTGTGGCCACTACCTACGAGTCGCACCACCGCTAATGACGCTTGCCCGGCCCACACCCCCATCGCTGCTTAGGCACCGTCACCACAACCACTTACCGGTCACCATCACCACCATCCCAATACGTGATCAGCGGCCGTGATTAAAGGGTTGTGGGATATGAGATGGATACAACAAGAGTCCAATTATTACTCCACTTTTGAGAAAGGCATAAAGTTATCATTTACACATTAAATGTTTTTTTCCTCTCTTTTTTTACCAACCAAGTTACAAGAAGTGGAATGCGCACAATTATAACGGAGTTACATTTGATAGTGTATAAGTTATCTAGGCACTTGCGTATAGAGTCGTTACAAAAAAAAAATTAAGTCTTTACTTTTTTTGAACGGTTTTGCTTTCTTTTACTAACCTATCCTGTTAACTTTTTTTTTAACGTCTTTGTTACAGTTTCTTTTTTTATATGAACTTTCGAGTAAGTTTATTTATTTCGTTTCAAGATAACTATTTTATAAGCTTTTGATGATGTTAATTTCTTTCGACGTTTAACACGCCGCAAGCGTCTGTTTTTCTGTTTAAATTTAGTTTCCGATACTTTATTTTTTTCCGACGTTTTTCGCGCCGCAACGACGGGTCTTAATACTTAATATTTTTTCTCTTTTTTTATATTTTGGTTGTAGGTTTGTTTTTTATTAACATTTTTTAAAGTTTCGTTTACGTTTTCGTTTAACTTTTTTTCAAAATAGGCCCGCCCCGCCGCAGAGCGCGGAGATTAAAGTGTAACGCCCGTGAACAGTAACTCCCCCAATAGGGGAGTGCCATGTCACAATTAACTTTTTTTTACACTTTGATTTTTAACTCTTATATTATATATAATATACGTTTTTATTAAGTTACACTTAACAAAAATGAAAATAATAAACAAATAAAGGAACTTATAAAAATATTTAATGGGTATAGTCTAAATAAATTTTAAAATATTTTTCTTTGCGAGCCCGCTGCAAATTATCTCAAACAAAAAATTTCATTAAAATAGCACCTGAACATAAGTCAAACATTACATAAATTGTCTTTAATCAAAAAACATAAAGTTCATAGACGGGATGTCAGTTTCTTCCACTGAGTAGTCCTTCGCCCGCAAGCTGAGCACCACCATGACCTACACTTACCTTGATATAAACACTAAAAGTCAGCTACGCTTAATGAGTTCTAATTTAAATAAAACACGCGAAGAGAGATTCATTCATAAGCATAAAACATACTTTCTTTAAGAACTAAAGCGTACAAAACATTCGTTACAAGTCATTCATAAAAGTCTAGATTTTCGTCATCACGAAAGCGACCATTATCAAGTATCGACCCTATGGGCTTGCGCCATAGACCCACAGCTACAATGTTATGCCCTTATGGTCTTGCGCCATAAACCGACAAAATAACCATCCATTAAACATTCCTTGGGGATCACGTTCACCCCGAAGTGACCATCGTCACTTCCCATTCCTAGTTGTACAACCGTTAGCTAGCCAAAAAGACCTCTATAGAGGTATTGCCAAACATAACATAACATAACATAACATAATGTATGTCCCCGAAGGAACCATAGTAGATTTCGACATTTAATTGATTTTATAAAAACATTGCCCTCTTTATCTTTGAAACATGATCATTATAACCATTCGTATATGTTTGTAAACATTTGTATATTTCATGCGTGAAAACCTTTTATTTGAAAATCATTTAACAAGCATGCATATCACCTGAAAACAGTAAAAAAAAGGGTTTCTAGAACTCACCTGAGGATCAGATACTAAATCAAACAGTTCACGGTAACATGATAACCCTTTGAAAGTTTATTATATGAATTTTATAGTCATATGCTCATATAAAATACTTCTTTTTCTAATTAAAGTAAGGTGGAGGGGGTACCCAAGCCTTGAAGCCACATCAAGTCACACACCCACCAATGATAAAGTGACATGTCATTTGAAGCCACAAGAAGTCACACGAAGCCACGGAGGTGGGGGCACCCATGCAAGGCCGGTCCTAAGGATTTAAGTGGCCCGGCTGTGCCGGAATAAAGGTCTCTACGAACAAAATATATAAACTAAAAAATTCAACAATTCTAATCATGGAATTGGAAAC
Organism: Smallanthus sonchifolius; assembly: GCA_023525975.1. Classification (NCBI taxonomy): domain Eukaryota; kingdom Viridiplantae; phylum Streptophyta; class Magnoliopsida; order Asterales; family Asteraceae; genus Smallanthus; species Smallanthus sonchifolius. Next base: position 58,657,007 of record CM042028.1, read on the forward strand.
TAATAATGGAATTGGAACCTAATCATGGAATTGAAAACATGAAACTAATCATGGAATTTGAAACTAACCGGTGGGCGGTGGCTGATGGTGGTGGACGGTGGTGGGCTGGTGGCTAATGGCGGTGGAGGCAGAGAGCCGATGGTGGGCAGTGGGCTGAGGACTGGTCTTCGACAGTTCGACTCTTCGTTTCCTGCTTCTTCTTTTATTCAATTCGTAATTTTTTTTAAACAACCAATGGTGTCTAATTTCTTTATAAAGATTAGGGCCCAACTATTACATATTTACATTATAAAGATTAAATGGATTACTGGATTAGGGCTCAACCAATCAATCATTACATATTTACATTATAAAGATTAAACGGATTAGTACCCAACCATTACATTATAAATATTAAAGAGAGTTCGACAATTATAAAGATTAAAGAAGGCCCAACCATTATAAAAAAAGCCCAATATGTTTTTAAGTTTTTATAAAATGTTCCCAATATATAAAACCGGTATATAAAATTTTATAAAAAAACATATATATATATATATATAACATACATATAAAATTTTATGCCCCTAAAAAAATGGCCAAAGGTCCGGCTCGGCCTACCCCAGGGCCAGCCCTGAAGCCACACGAAGCCGTTTACCAACGTTCACATTTTAAATCCACACACCACGCTGGGAAGCAGTGAAAAGGAGCCGCAAGTTGTCGTAGTGGGGGTGGCGGCAGTGTTGCCGTGCACGGCGCCGTTGCGGCAAGCTGTGGGTGCCCCTAGGGGTGTCAATCGTGTCGGGTTTGCGGGTTGACCGGTTCACGGGTCTAAATATACAACCCGAACACGACCCATATTTTTATTCGTGTCAAGTATTTCAACCCTAACCTGGTTACACATAAATCCGGGTCAACCCAAACACGACCTGTTTAACCCATTTATCTAAATAAGTGAAACAAGTTGTCCGGTTATAAACGGGTTAATAGTAACCTGTTTAATGGGAGAATGAATGCGACAAATAGATAATATGGTGTTTTAATAAAAATAAATAAACTTATTATGAATAACCATATAAATTGCTAAAGTACCAGATCGAAATCAAATTCAAATTCAAGTTGAAGGCGATGAGCTGGGAGCATGAAGAGTCTTATTAAAATCTTGAAAATATGGATATTTGGAACTTGGAAGTTGTAAATATGGATATTTGGAACTTGGAAGTTCGCGCGTTGCGGCGGGACACGCGTTAAGTCGGTTCGGTTTCGAACATAAAAACGTTAACAGAAAACGCATCTTGCGATCATATCTTCGGAAATCACAAAAAGTGACGTTGTTTAAATAAAAAAACGAAAACAAAAAAAACATCGTTTGATGAAAAAATAAAACCGTGTGAAACCATCATGAAAAAAAAAACCATAAAAATAAAAACGGCGAAAAAAAGTTATAAAAAAAAGATAAATAAAAAACTAAAATTAAAAAACGACATGTTTTTTTATATCAATCGAAAACAATATTAAAAACAAATAGCAACGTGGATTCAAATAATACGGATAACGGTACCGATATTGTCCATTAGCTTTTGGTTCGGTTCGTGAATGCACTGGGACTCGGTATCGTTTACGATTGAAAAAAAAATTATTTGTGATGGCTTCGTCACACAAATGTCGTACGATGTAATCCATAAAATAAAGTCATGCTTTACATCGACCGAAATCCATATAAACGAACAACGATGCCAGTTCTGATAATACCAATACCGGCAATGATACTGTTTGGTCATTATTGGTTTGGTTTGTCACGGTACCGGAATGATAACTGTGCTCGCTATATAGCTTAGATACAAAAAATACTCCTTTTTGAATTAAAAAACAAAAGATAGATGTGTATTCCGTTATTTTTTTTAAAATTAAACCGAAAGTTATAGATTTGTATTCCGGCAATGATACTGTTTGGTCATTATTGGTTTGGTTTGTCACGGTACCGGAATGATAACTGTGCTCGCTATATAGCTTAGATACAAAAAAAAATACTCGTTTTTGAATTAACAAACAAAAGATAGATGTGTATTCCGTTATTTTTTTAAAATTAAACCGAAAGTTATTTCAGAAATAAAAATAAATTATAAACTTACTGTACATGCAAGTTCCGTAAGTAATATAAAATATAAATAAATAAAAAACAAAAAAAACTAAAAGAAAATCAAGGTGGGTTTCGAACCCACCTCCCTTGATTCAACAACCAAACTTAATAATCAAGCAAGCAAGAGTAATTTAGTTGTTGTTCGTCTAAAAGAAAATATAAATATTGAAGTAAATTATTAAGAAATAAGGCTTAGACTTAAATTTTATATATATACCTAATAAATAAGTAGTTGGTTGCGACATGTGTCATAATTTTGTGAGTCCAATTTTCTTTTTTCTCGTTTGTTTTTTCTTCATTACAAATTATTTAACATTTCTTTTATTAATTTCTAAATCTTATTACTATTTAATATTTTTTTTATAATTCTTAAATATCCATTTCTAACTATTTAATATTTTCTTTTTATATAACTCGTTTAAAACCTTGATTTCTAACCTACTATGATTATAAAATAATATTAAAATGTGATACAAGAATCCAAAGCTTCCTACAACTTGGGTGAGTGGTCAAATATGGCAAGTTAACGTACAGAAGTCGAATTTATTTTTTTACAAAACACTTAATCTACACCATAATTAATTTACACTAATACGTCAATGATACCATCCGCGCTCCGCGACGGGTTCGAAATTTAAATAAAAATAAGCAAATCGTTACGATACATTCTACGCAGGGCCGTCTCCGAGAATTCGAATGCCCTACACGAGCCATAAAAAAAAGGCCCATAATGAAAATTACTTTTTAAAAAGGCCTAATAATTTTTTTTAAAGCCTCAAAAATTTTAAATATATATAATTTTTTTTTGGGCCCCTCGAAATGTTGGGGCCCCTACGGTCGCGTTGCCCGCAGTGCCTTCCAGCTGCCCCTGATTCTACGTGACATTAAAAAAACACGTTGCAACGGTATATTCGATAGTAACGAAAAAGTCACTTCGTTGTATATTAAAATGAAGTTATTCAAAAAAAATTACACCAAAACGTAGATAAAAATAAGCACGTCGGTGACACATTATGACGGGTCGGTTTAAACGTAGATAAAAAAACGTCGCAATGGTGTGTTTTGGGATGGGCGCCAGACGGTTTAAAAAACATTAAAACAACCGGTTGGTCTAAAAATAATGTTACGAAAATTCACGTCGAAACGTAAATAAAAATAGCTACGTTGCAATGTCAATTTCGAAATTTTAGAAAACATCATAGTTTAGAAGTTATAAGAGTAAATCATTTCATTTTGTATGGGCTTGTAGCACGTGTACGTACGTGAATCACTGGGCTAGGGACGTTATTTGTTTCTTTTTACGAAAGAAATTGTATTTAACTAAAAATAAAAGGTAGGAAAAAAAATCAAGTTACTGTTCATACGGAACACGTTGCGATGGATAACTTAGATAAAATAAAAAAGAGGAACCCCACAACGGTATATTTGGAGATGAGCATTGAATGGTTTAAAAACCAAGCAGTTTAAAGAAACGTTTAAAACAAATGACCGATTTAAAAATGACGTTACGAAAATTAACGTATAAACGTAGATAAAAGTAGGCACGTCGCAACGTCAAATTCAAAATTTTATAAAACACCATACTTTAAAAGTTGTAAGTGGAAAATTAAAAAAAGCAATGAAAAAATTGAAACATTTAAGCAACTTTGATGACTCGTACGTTTAACGTTTGTGATCTGATAACGTATACATTATTACTCCCAACTCCGTTTCGAATGAAATTTACACCGAAACGTAGATAAAAATAAGCAAGTTGCAACGGCATATTCGAAATTTTATAAAACAAAATATTTTAAAATTTATAAGAGAAAACAAAATTACTTCAAAATTAATTATAATATTCAACTAAAAAACAAAACGGCGACGCAAGCATGCATTACGTATTTGTAAATTGTGCATAATGGATTCGCATTATGAGTTTTGTAAATAGCTAGAAAAATAAAACAAAACCGTTTAAAAAAAATTCATAACAACATTGTACATAAGTGCGTAGATAACATGTACATTATTATGCGTAACTCCGTTACAATTGTGCATATGCCACGTCTCGTAACTCGGTTGGTAAAAAAAACGAAAAAAATATTAAATGTGTAAACGATAACTTTATTGAAGTTCAAAGAAAAAGTAATAAAAAATGTTTTCTAAAGTTCAGAAGCTAAAAAGTAAATATGACATAATTTAGAGACTTAAATATAAAATTATAAAAAAAACAAAATAGATGATGCCAGCTTGCATAAAAAAGGTTGTACTATCTGCATCTTCTCTACCCATTCGGGAATTGTAGACTTCAACCGCACCACCTCAATCCGCCAAGAGCATATAAGCATCGAGATCACCACCAATATTATAGATTCCATTCAAGAGAGAGAGATGTATGGTTTTATTGGTGATGATGAGAGAGAGAGAGAGAGAGAGAGAGAGTTGATTTGGCGACAAGAAATCAGGGATGTGACAGTGGTGTAAATGCATAGAAGGCCTGTACTACTCGCATGAATACAATTTGTAAAATGGGAACTCTCAATACAGTCGGTATAACTATTAATGCATCTGCTTACATAAGCAATATGTCAGCTATTTTATTTATTTTATAATTTATATTTAGACCTTTGATTTATAAGTTTTATTTTTAAACCCCTAAACTTAAAAAAAAATTTCTTTTAACAAATTCATAATACAGCCCCTGAATTTAATAAAGTTTTTATTTACACATTAAACGTTTTTTCTTCTCCTTTTTTACCAATCGAGTTACAAGAAGCGGAATACGCACAATTATAACTGATTTACGCTTGATAGTGTATAAGTTGTCTAGACGCTTGCGTATAACGTTATTATGAAATCTTTTTTTTTAAGTCTTTACTTTTTTTTAAACGATTTTGCTTTCTTTTATTAACCTTTCTTGTTAACGTTTTTTCAATGTCTTTGTTACAGATTCTTTTTTAAGTTAAATACGATTTTAGTCCATGTGGTTTGACATAAATAACCGTTTTAGTCCAAAAGTTTAAATTTGACTTTTTTAGTCCAATAGTTTTACTTTTGTATCGATTACGGTCCGGTCCACTAACCTCGTTAGAATTTTTCTGTTAAATATGTACAAAAAGACTTTAATACCCTTGATATTAAAAAAGAAAAAAAAATAAAAATATTTTTTAAAAACCATAACTTCCTTGTATACCTGCCAGTCTAAATCTCAACTTCTCACTTCAAGATCCATGGATGTCACCACCACCTCCACCTCCGCCTCCATCTCCGGCGGCCACCTCCACCTTCGGCCGCCACCCCCAAATCAAACCGCCACCTCCTCCTGCCTTCCTTCACCACCGACTGCAATTCAAGGCTAGATCTGGTCAATTTCTGCTTGGAAATTTCTGATCTCGTCATTACCTCCTAGATCTGGTCAATTTCCAATCTCGTCGTTGCTGCTTGGAAATTTCCGTCATCGTCGTTACGGTGGCAGTAGTGATGTTACTGATGCAAACATTGGCACGTTGCTACAGTTGGTTTTAATTTGGAGAATCCAATTTCTGGTTCATCGAAACGGAACCTAGGTCATCCCCCTAAGCTTAAGCTTGTACCTGGTACACGACAGAAGTACGCCTTTCACGATTTCCTTCACCACCACTAATCAAACCGATTTCCGTCTTCAATTTCAGCAACAGATTATGCAATTCTCAAATTTCAGGTTCGTAACCCTAGGCCTCCGCCGCCATGACTATGAAGGAACCCTAGCCCTTCCCGCTCCTCCTTTATCGGCTGCCGGACACGCCATTGGAGGTGGCAGGCGGATCCCCTCCTTCTCGTACTCTCTCTCTTTATCTGTGGACACACACATAGGTGTGTTCTTGAATGTGAAGATGGTCAAGCAAGGAAGGTGGAGGTGGTGGGTGGAGGTGAAGGAGCGGTGCAGGCGGCGGCCGATGGCGCCCGGTGGTGGAGGTAGATGTTTTTCTTGAATAGGGGGGAGGAGAAGAATTTCTATAAGTAGTTAGGGTTTCTAAAGAATCAGTGGAGAGAAATTTATATATTTTTTTCTTTTTTTATTGACAGGGGTATTATAGTCTTTTCAAAAAAGTTAACAGAAAATTTTGGATGGAGTTAGTGGACCGGACTGTAATCGATACAAAAGTGAAACTATTGGACTAAAAAGGTCAAATTTAAACTTTGGGACTAAAATAGTTATTTGTGTCAAACCACAGGGACTAAAACCGTAATTAACTCTTCTTTTTTTTTATATGAAGTTTTGAGTAAGTTTATTTATTTCGTTTAAAAATAACTATTTTATAAGCTTTCAATGATGTTAATTTCTTTCGCGGTTTAACAAGCGTCTGCCTTCCTATTTAAATTTAGTTTTGAGTAAAGTACACGAATAGTCCCTGTGGTTTACCAAAATTTTGGATTTGGTCTCTAGCTTTTCAAAAGTACACGAATGGTCCATGAGGTTTGCACTTCGTAACACATTTAGTCCCCAAACTTTGCCAAAAGTACATGTATGGTCCCTGTGGTTTGCACTTTGTAACGCATTTAGTCTCTAACTTGGACATTCTAAAACTTTTAGATTTGTTGGCTGGGGACTAAATGCGTTACAAAGTGCAAACCATAGGGACCATCCATGTACTTTTGGAAAGCTAGGGACTAAATCCAAAATTTTAGTAAACCACGAGGACCATCCGTGTACTTTACTCTTTAGTTTCCGATACTTTATTTTTTCCTGTCGTTTTTCGCGCCGCAACGTACGGGTCTTAATACTTTTGTTTCTCTTTTTTTATATTTTAGTTTTGTAACGAACCAAATTCCAGGTTTCGTTATAAATATTCTAATAAATATTATGGTGAAAATAATATTTTAGAAATAAGTTGAAACAAGTGGGTTTCAAGTTAGTAACGATGTTATATTAGTTTTTAACTGATTTGGCATGAAAGTAGATGAATTAGAAGTTGAGGGACTGAAAGTGTAAATATGACAAATCTGCCATATTTGGCTAGTAAAAGTCAAAATTGTCTTCATTTGGTGAAAGAGGTCGTTCTTGAGCAAAGGAGAAAAGCTAATTGAAGATTAAATCGTGCATTTGAGGCTTGTTTTGTGAAGGTTTTGGCTCACACATCACCTTCCTAACATCAAGTAAATGATTATCTTCCTTTTGATTTCACCATTGATGTGTTCTTGGTGGGTTTTGAGTGAAATCCAAAATTTATGATGCATGTGGTTAATTAGTGTTAGATTGTTGATAATCTAGCTAATCTAAAGGTAAAGAATAGTGATTAACATCCTAGAACACTTTGATTTTGATTATGAGAAGTTAGGGTTCATATGAAGAAATTTGGGGGTGTTTGGATTATGATGATAGAATGTTGAATTAGTGATGATTAAGTGTTTATACGATGTTAGACACTTGAATGAACACCAAATTAACCTAATAATAATTATTGAATGAAAATTTGTGTTAAGATAAGGATAATGAAACTCAAGTAGATGAGTTTAGGGTGAAAGAGGGTGTTTGGATATAAGTATAACTCAAACGGGTCAGTTTGGATTGAAATGGGACATTGGGTTGTAAAACTATCGGATATGAGTATAAATCAAATAGCATTTTACCATCAAATTTCTGTCATAAATTTCTCCTAATTATCAAGTCACCAAACTATCGGTTACCATAAAAAAAATCTTGGTAAAGTTCACCCAATTATCAACTTACCTTTCTTTTCACAACTATTTTTTAGTAATGTCACCCAATTTTTTAGTTTTTTCAATTTACTAAAGTTGAAACAAGTAACTTATGAATGGTATGCATTTTGAACACTAAATGACAATGAATTTTGAAAGCACAACATTCCATTTGGATATGTTTTTAATTTTGAAGTATTTTTTTTAACAATTTTTACATTATATCTAACACCTACATGAGCAGAGTAAAAATGATCATGTTCAAAATAAACAAAAAAATATATAATCAATTTTAAATAGTTTAATTAGATTGATAAAACAAAAATAAAATCTAAACTTACATTAAGATCCATTAAACCTCGATATAATGACTTGCTTTTTGGAGTAGGATGAAGCAATTTCGATAAAATGATGGTGAAGTTCGATATAATGAGTTTGGGGTTCGATAGAATGAAGTTAGTTCGAAAATATGGAGTAGTGAGATTCAAATCTTTGCTTTTTGTAGAGGAAATTCGGACCTGGTCAAACACAAGGACACGTGTCATCAGTTCACTGAAGGAAAAAATGCAGCGATATTAGTCACATCATAACGCCATTTTTACATAAAATATTGTCAGATTCCCTGATATATCGCCCCTATGTAACGCTACAACTGAAAGATTCCCTGACTTATCGCCACCTTTATGTCACATCCTAACGCCAGATTCCCTGACTTATCTCTATGAAATATCGTCGGTCACATCATCTCAATTTATCGCTCGATTCTTCGAAATATCGTTGCATGTTCTCGCTGCACGCTTCCCCAAATTCAAAATATCTCCTGATACCTTTATGTCAAATCATCTCAATTTTGTCGCTGTAAATTGGATTTTATCACTGCAATGTATCACCATAAACAATATTTTATTGCCTCTCACGGTTCCCCACGAAAGATTATGATTTTGGAAGAAGCGATACACGATGGCGATATAATATGGCAAAACATCGCCATCAAGAAGGTCAGCCGGCTATTTTGATAAAAATCTTGGTCAACGGTTGTTTTCGTAATTTCAAACGGTCAAACGGCTGTTTTCTTGATTATCCTCATTTTGGATCTTTTTACCCAAAGTCTTATGTTCTATGAAAATCTATCTACGTAACATTATAAGTGTATACTGTACACCTATTTTCGGGTGTAGAATATATTCCTTCCGACAATAAATGACTACCTTTCTATTTGACTTTTAGTTTGTTTCAAAAGAAATGTTGAATTCCAAAAGTATAACCTTTTTATTTTACCTTTAATAACTAAAATTCCTAAATATTTGGGAGCAGGGGTAAAATTGGTATTTAGTTATTCCTAAATATGTGAGACCTTTTGTCCGGTGACATGTAGGTACTGTTGTTGTTTGATATGCATAAATGTGTAGTGGAATGGAATGAGTCATTGTGCTCGAATGAAAAAAATATATGTTTGTTAATCACATATGAATGTAATACACCATTATATAAGGAATGTGACTCTTTCCCTTCTAATGATTTTTATTCCTTGGGAGAGGGTGTTTTCTTTTCATTCTTTTAAGAAACGGAATGATTTTGTTTAAACCAAACCGAACCGATCCAAACCCTCTCAAAAGCTGGTTTCAATCTGATTTAAAACTAGTCAAAACCCGTCAAACCCCCCTCTTAAATAGGTTTCAACCCGAACCGGTTTAATACCAAACCGGTTCGGTTTGAAAAACCAATTTCTGCACCTCTATATAAGAGTTTGAAAACAACTCCATTTAGCCTCTTCATTTTGAAAATCGAATTAGGTGGCGACCTTCAAATTTAATTGAATTTAACCCACGCTTCGCGATGAAGTGTGGATCAATTTTTAAAAATATTGTTAATGTGGATAGGAAGTTAAATGGAAACGTAGATGCAAATGTTAATATAAAAAGAAATCTAGAACTCAAAAAACAAAAACAAAAAAAAACAAGAAAAAATGGCCTAAAAAGAAAATGGGGTAAGGGGCCGTCCAAAGGGAGGGGAGGCTAATGCTTCAAGCACCCCAACTAGAGATCCACAAAAAAACCGGTTTGAAAAACCAAACCGGTTTCAAACCGAAAACCGAACCGGTCGTGAACCGGTTTATACTAAACCGGTTTCAAACCGCCGGTTTAAAACCGGTTTGAAACCTATACATTTAAACCGGTTTCAAACCGGTTTAACCCGAACTGAACCGATTAAAAACTGGTTTCAAACCGTTTTTTAAACCGGTCAAACCGGTTTCAAACCGTTTTTTAAACCGGTCAAACCCGGTCAACGGACCATTTCAAACCGGTTTCAAACCGGTCCGGTTTGAACTCAAACCGGTTTTGACTTTTTGTTAACCAAACCGGTTCGATTCGGTTTTGAACTGGTTCGGGTTAAAAAACCGTTTTGTGCACCTCGACCCCCAACCACAACCATTAAAGCCCACCAGATTGTATACAGTAAACAAAAACCGTATTTTCCAAAAAAAAATTAACAAACCATTGTGTAATAAGTGGCTGACGGCCCAATCAAACAAAGGAACTGTTTCTAAGGGGGTGTTTGGGATTACTTTTCAAAACAACTTATTATCTTTTGAAATAAGGTAATAAGTTATAAGTTTGTTTGGTAAATTCAAAATAAGGGGGTGTTTGGGATTACTTTTTAAAATAACTTATTGACTTATTACCTTTTGAAATAAGGTAATAAGTTATAAGTTTGTTTGGACAATTCAAAATAAGTTGAAAAATGTGAGATGGAGAAGTTGAAATCCAAAAGTTAAAAATTCTTACTTTTGAAAATAAGTCAAAAGTAGCTTTCAAAAGTAATCCCAAACACCCCCTAAGATGGAAGATGTGAGAAGAGAAGTCAAAATCCAAAAGTAAGAAATTCTTACTTTTGGTGGAAAAGTTATAAGTAGCTTAAATAAGTAATCCCAAACACCCCCTAAGAAGTCTTTGAATAGGTTAGATAATTGACTATGAGGGTGTTTGGGAGTGTGGTGGGAAAGTGCTTATTGACTTTTTCAAAAAGCTGATAAGTAAAAAAAATTAGCATTTTTTTTAAAAAACCAATAAGTCAATAAACTATTTTCAAAAGCCAAGAAATCCTGGCTTTTGAAAATAACTTATTGACTTATTAGCTTTTCAAAAAGCCAATAAGTCATTTCCAAAAGCAAATCCAAACACCCCCTTATTATGTGTGGCGAGTCAAAGGGGGTTAAAAGATTATGATATTTAAAATATATTGTTAAGTCTTGACTTTGAATTTTAGGCGACCCGAAAAGACTTTGACAAAGCATGACATTTGGGAACACGACCCTAAATTGGAATCTTTTTTTATGCACGACCCAGCCCAATTGTAGTTGGGTTTTCCAAGGCTCGTTATGTTCTTGTCAACTGTGATTATGAGTTGCGTTTAATAGTAAATAGATCAATTTAGATTATGCTTATAACAAACTGGTCAAATTAAAAAAATAGTTAAACTAAAAACAAGTTAAATGGTTTTTAATACATACATGTCAACCCTACTAAAACATTTAGCCTATTTTTTAATCAAATTAATACATTAACTATGTAAAAACTGATGTAGTGCATCCCGTAAAAAGTAAAGTCGTGGATCGAACCAGTGGAACCCGAGCCCAACCCGACCCGCATGATCAGCGACGGAGGTGACCCATCAGTGGTGGTGGTGGTTACTGGTGAGCAAGATGCATTCACCAATGCCAGCTCGTGATTTCTTTTATTGTAATAAAGATCTCGATTGCATTCGATTCTGGTTTTTTTTCCGTGGCCAAGACAACTATTAGCAAATTATTTTCTTTTTGAATTTTGGTTCTTTTTTCTTGTTTAAATTCGCATGAATTCTTTTATCTTGCTTAGTTTTTGAGAATTTGATAAACAATTGCAAATCATTCGGTTTGAATCGATTGAATATTGAGCCATTTTTATAAGTGAAAAGATATGCATATGTAAGTACAAAATAAAAAAATAAAAAAAAATAAAAAAATAAAAACAAACCATTTGCGGACATCCTCATACAGAAGACTACAATCAACTTAAACTCGAAAAAAAGCCACAAACAGAAGACTAAAAGTAAGAAGAATACAATCAAGCGGGTCTGTATAAACCCGCCACAGAATACCATTCATCCTTATGACTGATGGTAAAGGTACAAACGCGATTTCAAAGTTTTATATGCTACCACTGTAGTAACAGTAAATGCACAACCACAGATGAAGTATGCAGCCAACACTCGTCATCCAGCCTACACAAAACCCGCGAGAAAGCGGTCGATTTCTCAAAGACAGAGATATTCTCTGGCTCATATCAAACTGTAACTACAAGATCCTGATTTAGAGCAAACCAAAAGACCAGTAGGCCATTATTATCCATCACATGAAATCATAATCATTATAACCACCATTTACAACAGCTTACAAGACAACATAGAAACTTGAAAACCGTCTAGGAATTGCTAACCACATAAAATTTTTTGCTACCACCATTTACAACAGCTTACAAGACCCCATATTACTTCTTTTAATCAGCTGATTGTATATTTACATGTGAATCAACATTATAGATGGCAACACATTCATCTAGCTAACTCATTATTTGCAAGAGCTTCCACATCAACTTCAGTTCAGATATTTTTTATAAACAAACAAGAGTGGTGGCAATTTCAACCAGTCCATGGAAAAATGGGTCGATTTGGGTAATACGTTGGTTATAATGGGTCGATTTGGGTTATATGTTGCTTATAAGGGGTCAAGTTTAAAACTTAGGTTAAATGGAAACGGGTCGAGCGTTGCTCATAATGTGATAAAACATATGTTGTCAAAAGCGCACTAGGCGTGCGCCTAGGTGCAGAAGCGTAGCGCAGCATATGCGCCTCACCTGAATAGGAACAGTCTCAGGCACTCAGGCGCATTTTCAGGCCAAGTTCTGGCTAAATTCTGGCCAAAAATTGTCTAAACAGCCTACACTAGCTCTAAACAAGCCTGGAATCAACCTAAAACAGCCTAACAAGCCTAAAACATGTCTAAAACCCCTAAAATGGTTTTTATACTTAGCGCCTTGCTTAAAAAATCCCTCGCTTTTTAAGCGCCTTGCGCCTTTGACAACATAGGATAAAACTGCATAAACCCTCCTAAATAGTATCATCTCAAAATTCAGACTATTGTTGTAAACTTGTAATAAGATGGATTTTAATTCAAATTCAAAACTAACTATTACTATTAGTAAAACTCAAGAAAAAGGAAGACAAAAAAGTGTGTTTGTTGGCCCAATCTGACATGCCACCTAATCCGCCAGACCCGCCCATTTTGATTTCTTTAGTTACTGCAAACAAATATAGGGATGTAGAAATGGTATTAGGTGCTGCTACTTGCAATCTTACTACATATTAAGTCACTGTAACAAATAAAACTTAGAAGATGAAAGCAGTTCATAAGTTAAACTGTTATTTTATTATCCAAGAAGCTATGGAAAAGGTAACGCCAGTGGATGTCATGCACAAAAGTAACCAACTTGATATGATTTCATTGTATATACCATTAATGGTTCATACCTTTGTTGTATGAGCTTCTCTGCTACAGGATATAATGGTGTCTCTTTCGCTTCTTAACTTCTTTGAATCCTTCACAACAGGAGGTGCTGCTACACTGGTGGCTGATACACATAAAAAGAATAATATACAAACAATGTCAGAAGAAAAAGATAATATTATCCAATTTAAAAATGCTCCAATCTATAAGGACAGGCAGCTAAATACAACACATGCATATTTCTTTACAACTTTTAGAAAATGAGGTTATGATTTGACCAACTAATAAAAGCATAAAGAATGTTAGAGCGTACCAGAGCAGGTTCATCTTCATCATCCCACAAGCTTTTAGGCTCCAATAAAGAATCTTGAACTTGTCACGTATTTGTTCACAGACTGGACTTGTTACAGTTTAACCTTATAAACTTATTGTACCAATCTTAACGTATAAATAATCTCAAATGAGTTGGCTTTCTTTTATAAAGCTTCCCATGTTTCGTAAAGAAGCCCAAATCACATTTTGGGCAAGAGGGCTTGTTGACCTATGGATCATAATGAGAAAAATGGGCCGGCCCATATGATCATAACAGCTAGCACCATGAAATAAAGTCTAGATCCGGATTTACTTCCTTCACAAGAATAAGAATCAACAAATCAAATTAATCTTCAGTAAGATATAAACATTGTTGTTGTGGTGAGAATTGGTGTTAATCCAAACCAAAATACATCCTAAATAAACTAAAAATATAGATAAACAAATGTTCAAAACAAAAGAAATAAAATGTTCCAACCGAACAGATAAATTAGACATCAAGATTCAACATTTTAAGAATTCTTTCAATCAGAACAAACACCAAAACGGGTACAAATCCATATCTTATCTACACTGAATATACCCAAATTAACCTTCAAGGAGTGGTGCAGTGGTAAGCACCTGATTCCGCTCAAGCAGAGGTCTCAGGTTCAAATCCTGCTTCCACAGGCTTCCTGCTATAACCTCTTAAAGGCCACCTGCCTACCACAAGCTTTGATTTGTCTTAACCTGTTGGGGTTAGCAGGGTATTGATGGGTCCCGTAAGTTTCCCAGTAATAGGTTCTCATTGTTACAAAAGAAAAAAATACCCAAATTATTCTGATAATTTGACCAACCATAGATTGATATAGATCAAACGGGTGCATAATTATTAATTAACCTGGGTGAGAAGCATCATTATTCTCATCAAGAATGAGCTTGACTCCATTGTTCTTAAGAGAATTAATAACAGCCCAAACTTTGGTTTGATTTTTAAAATCTTTTTTCTCAAGCTCTTTGTTGACATCTACATGAATCCCTCTTTCTTGGCCAGATTCAAGACCTTCAACCTTGAGCCGCATAGCCAACACCTCACCCACAACGGTTGCAGCCTTTGCATTACATGTTCGACCACACTCAAGTGAGTTCTTTATAGAATGTTCAACCGTTGAAGCTGTTGCAACTATCCGCCCATTGTTTCTGTCCACTACATTTGCTGTAATGTATTTTATTGACATGAATAACCTCAACACGTACCTCTTTAACACTGTCATCCTTTTCTACCCTCCTATGTACCAAAAAAAAACTTGATAATTAACAATTCAAATCTCCTAACGTATTTATAATGAACCAACCACTATGGACAAACAAAGTTACTTTCTAAACTTGATAATATTTTGAATCTAAACATTTAGGTCAAGTTTGAATGTGTATGGCATATGAACATAACACGAGTTTTGTATTAAAAAGTTAAATCACTAATATCAAGCAAGTGAAGTAAACACAAATGCAATGAATCACACATAAGAAGATGATGTAAAAAAGACTAAATTAGAAACAGTAAACATACTGAGCGAAGGCGACAAGGCAGGCAAGAAGCCCTGCAGATGCATCTAATGTAACCTATTACAGACCTTGGTTTTAAAAATAGGAGCGCCTAAGACGTGAGGCACTCGAGGCGATCAGGAAAACGCCTCAAAGCCTTGAGGTGGCGCCTCATGACATCTGGGTCAAAATTGATCAACATTGGTCAAGATTGGGGTTTGTAGGAGGGTGATGCGTAGAAATAACCAAAGGGATGATAAGATTATGAATGTTTTACATGATATAAAAAGACCGAGATGTAAAAAAAATGAGACAGATGCAGCTTTTGATTGTAAATAAAGCTTATTTGGTTGTGCATAGAGCAACACCTCATGTACATGAGGCTCTCGCCTCATGCCTCACACCTTGGCTTTTGAGGCCTAAACGCCTCGGAGCACCTCACGCTTTTTAAAACCTAGTTTCAAACGATTTTTAACCATAGTGGTTAAAGGCTCAAGGCGCACCCAAGGCGCAAAGTGCTTAAAAAGCGTACGCCTGAGACAACCTGTTCCAGGCCATTTTTAGCCTTTAGACTTGTTTTCAGCTGGTTTAGACTGGTTTTTGGCTGGTTCGGACCGTTTGAAATAATTTTGGATGGGTCTTTTGCCGGTCCCAGTCGGATTTTTTTCTGGTTCAGTGCGCTTTTGTGCCTTGCTGCACTCAATGCTGCACCTCACCTTGCCTTGCCACCTTTGACTACTATCTTTTTCACAATACATCTCTACTTTTTTTTTTTGCAAAAATATTGTTTTTGGTCATTTTATCTATTAGTTTCTTAAATAAACATTATTTGTGAAACATTCAGGACATCTGATTTCACTTCAACAGTTTCTAACTGCAAAAACACATCCAATGATCCAAACACCAGCTTCTACAACCCAACCCCTTTTATTAAAGCTAATTTTTTAATTCTAATTATTCAATATCATACTCGTTTTCAAAACGCACATCCAAACCCTAATATGATAAGATGCACATTTCTACTGCTCTTTCTAATATTGCTTTTTGCCCTAAATTAAAAAGATTATGAACTCTCGGCAAAGTAAACAAGAAACAGATTGATCAGATTAAATATAAAGGTAACAGCGTAATTCTGATACAACAGATTGGATAAAAAATGTAAACGGTGCATGAATTGTCAATCCCAATGAAGAACAAGAAACAGTAGACGAGAGATGGAGGGGGCAAATACCTTGTTGAAGCACGAGAGTCGGAGAGGCTGTGGAGAACGATGGGTCTAGCAATGAGGCAGTCGGGACGGTCAGTGTCCAGTCGCAGACGCGGAAGCAGTGAAGATGGAAGACGCAGTGCAGAAAACCCTACCGTTAGGGGGTGTTTGGGATACTGTATAATAAATAAAGTATTTCCATTTCAAGTGTCACTTCTATATTTATTCTTAATATTTTTTCTCGCCCCTCTCTCTTATTAAATACACTTCTACCTTTTAATAATAATATATTTAAAAAAAAAATAATCTTTATATTATATTAATAAATAAATCTCCTGACATGTTTTGATGAGTGTATGTGTTAACAGATTATATTGTATTTCACGGGTTTGTTCAACCCGTGTAAAACACGAGTTTTTAAAAAATAAAATTTTTATTACTTAATATATAATATTATATTTATTTAAATCGTGTAATACACGAGATTTTAACCTAGTTAACTTATATAAGTTAATAAGGTGTTTGGATAAGCTAACTTATTTACCTACTTATTCCATTCTCAAGAAGTAAGTGGGTACTTACTTATGACTTATAACTTATTTATATAAGTTACTAGGTTAAAACCCATGTGTTAAATGACTTGAATAAATACAACTTGTTATAAAACATCAATTTTAGATATTTAATTATTTAATAGGAGAGAGAGACGGAAAACAAAAATATAGACGATACGTAGCAAGTATAGTTATTCATTTATTATAATATATGTTAGAAACCCGGTATATTACATAGGATGAATAAATACAGTGTTATATATACTTAGTAATAAAGATTTACATATTACATATTTATGACATATTACATAGTTTTTTAATACAAATTTTAGAAACGTTATAAAGTTATTTTTTAAAAATGTTTTATAAAAAGAATGAAAGAAATGTTCAAATTATAAAAATGTTTTATGAACAAACCTATTTAAAAAAAACGTTTTATAAAAATAATTATAGAAATCATTATTATTTAATAGGAGAGAGAGACGGGAAACAAAAATTATAAAAAACAATTTAAAGAAATTTGTATAATTAATAGGAGAGAGAGACGGAAAAAAAATATTAAGGATGAATATGTGAATGACAAGTGTCCACAAAAACCTTTATTTATTATATAGTATAGATAAGTCAATAAGTAGAATTGAAAATGAATCCCAAACACCCCCTTAATAGTTATGTTTTAACTATTTGTAAATAAAAATTAAAAAAATAAATATAACTTAAATAATCGATTTCATTAATAATAAAAAGTCATATAAATACTTAAAAAATAAATAAAAATAATTATTCGAGTTTAGAATAAATTGTTTTGAATTAGATTGAGAGAGTGTGGTGATATGTATGTGTAAGAGACGTATCAAATGAAAACCCTTACTTATTGTGTAAACCCATAAATCCATTCTAGACCATACATTATTTTACTTGATTTTTTTGATTATTTTTAAATTAGTGGGTATTTATGTCATTTTCCCCTATCTCTCTTTAACCCTTTCATCTTCTCCAGAACTCATCGTCTCTCTCTCTAAACACTTCTATCTCTCTCTAAAGCACACTCGAACGAAATCGAATAAGGTAGATCTACCACTCATGTCCACTGCCTCCCGCTTTCTCTACTTGTCACACCCCCAAAATCCACCAACGGGGTTTTACCGTTAGGGACGTGACATAACAGGATCTCAGTCATTAGTTACGTTGAACGACTCTATATGAGTTTAAGAAAAACCACTAGTATTGTTCATAGTCACGATGCAACACTAGCAATGAAAATACTGATTTAATGTAAGAGTTGCGGAAGCGAAAAGTTAGATGAAAAGTATGCGCCAAAACAGTCACGCCAAAAATAAACAATTCAACGATAAATAAAATAAATAATCCTTGAGTTTGAAAATGATAGACTTCGAATGCATGCATGCCTTAGCTCGTGCTTGTACCTTAATTACCTGAGAAAACATGCTAAAACGTGTCAACACTAGGTTGGTGAGTTCACGGGTTTCAATGTTTGTAAAGTTTACTAGATAATACCATTTTCAATTTATATCATAGGTAGTTAACCTAGTACATGTTACTAAAGCGTTTCGACACCGAAGCTGACTGTTTATGTTTGTACTGCCTCCCACCATGACTATCATAATCAATGGTGAATGTTTAGGTCAATGTTACACCCGTTCGACTACCTGTCGTGTTAGCGCGACTAACGCGGGTGGGGCTTGTCAATGCCCAGTAGTACTACTCAAGATTACCTCGCTAACCCATATACTAACGGTTCGATAAGTGAGGACTTTCATGATATGTTTGCGCTTAGTACACAAGTGATATAAAAGAAACGTAAGATCTAAATGTTCGTACCCATGTTTTCTCCCCCAAAGTTTAAAACGTAAGAAAAGGGGCCGTGAAACTCACCTTAGAGTATGTGCGTAAGAAAGCGAACCTAAAATGCTTGACGACTAACTGCCACCTATAAACACCGGTTTATAAGTGTATGTTTGTGCAAGATGATACGAACCCTTAGTATCCAAACAATCCCATTGTTTAAGTGTTTGAAAAGAGTTTACAAGTTTGACTCATGTTTGATCAAGTTTGACTAAGTTTGACCAAGTTTGACCCGACGACCCGTTGGTGACCCGTTTAGTGATTACATGTTTGTTCAGTTTAATACTTCTATATTATACACAAATGATCATGCAAGTAACACTTAGCAACAATTCCTTATTGTTCTAACAAACAGGCATGGTTTCCAAAAATAGCAGGTTTCTATAAATAGCAGGTTTCTATAAATAGCAGGTTTCTATAAATAGAAAGTATGTTCAGGATTTGTGTCTCGTGAAATTATCATTGTTAATATGCTTGTAAGACTACTATAACATGTTCAAGATCGTCCTATCACATAACCATTGCATAGAACTTAACATGTATGTCACAATTCCAAGTAAAGTTTTCATCTTTAGTAACCTATGACTAGCATGCGTGATTTCAAACACCTAACACGTTACAACAGGTTATTGTATCTTAACTAACATGTACCAATCATTAAACCATGTCATGCATGTCTAATTAGTAAGTTCTAACCACTTTTAACAATTAAAGTTTCCTTATTTGGAAAGTTCGCAAAACCGGGTTATGTATTTAAAATCTGATTTCACAAATCATGTCAACATGTATCAAGTAGCTCATAACCATCATCGCATCATCCTAATCACTTCTAGTATGCAAGATAGAATTTCTAAAAAGTTTCCATTATAAGTAAGTTAGGGTTTTTAAGCTTGTTTAACGAGATCTAAAGTACCAACTCCATCACGTATGATTTATCTAACATAATTATAACCATAACAAGTGTCAAACATCTCTAACATGCGATTCTACACCATCACATAATAAAAAAGTTTCCATATTTAACAAGTTACTAACCACACAGATCTAGGGTTTTGCAAATAACCATAAAATCAACAAATACATGCAAAACAATAATAAAGTTAACATTTTTATTATAAAAATCCATGTTTGGATGAACTAGGGTTATGATCTAAAATTTAGGAATCAAAAAGTGATGAAATTGAACGAAACGACTTACGTAGAGACGTTAGAAACGTCGAGACTAGCACGTATCTACTTCCGGATTCACGATCGGGGCTCGAACGAAGGTTCCTTGGTTACTTTCTTGTTTCGGTCGAACTAGGGGAGTGGGAGGGTGAAGTCGACGGCAATGAGGGTGGTTAGGTTTAGATATGTTTTTTTTTTAATTTTATCCTTATCCCATTACTAATGGGTAATTAGTTTGGCCTGCGGGCTTAATTAAGGCCCATATGTCTAATTAATTAAATAATCACTAATAATGATTTAAAAACTTCCAATTATTATTTTTATAAAAACACTAACTTTTATAAAAATACTAATTATGTTTTACACACGATAAACACGTACGAAAACAATAATATTCACATAATTCACGTAATCACATATAAATCATAAAACTCATAATTTATATTAAATATAAATTATTAATGTTCGTAATATTAATGTTCGATTAATCACCAATGTTCCGGGTTAGACTCGAGTGTGATCCGATGTGTGCGACTGACTAACACATTTAATTAATCCTAATTAAATGCAATGTACGTGCGACTAACTGGGATAACTGAGTTTGAAACGAATAATGTTTGAACTAACGAGGTTTGAGTTAACGGAGTTAACCTGAAAATGTCGGATGTCACATCATCCCCTTGTTGAAAGAATTTTCGTCCCGAAAATTAAACGAAGTCCGTAACGTCTGAAACAAAAAGTTTAGGTTTGTCACATCATCCCCTTGTTGAAATAATTTTCGTCTCGAAATTTAGTTAGTACCTTATGTGTTTGCCGTTGAATGTTTGAACAGGTGAGGATACTTTTTCATCATCTGAACCTCGCGTTCCCACGTGAACTCTGGTCCACGTTTCGAGTTCCAGCGAACTCTGACAATAGGTATCTTACTACGCTTGAGTGTCTTGACCTCTCGGTCCATGATATCAACGGGTTCCTCAATGAAACGTAGCTGTTCATCAATTTCCAACTCCTCGAGTGGAACTACAAGTGTCTCATCTGATAGGCATTTCTTTAGGTTTGATACATGAAATACGTTATGCACTCCATTGAGTGTATCTGGTAGGTTTAATTGATATGCTACTGGACCGATCCTTTTCTCTATCTCGAATGGTCCAACATAACGCGGGTTTAACTTTCCTCGTTTCCCGAAACGAATCACACCTTTCCAAGGTGAAACCTTTAATAACACTTTGTCGCCCACTTGGAATTCTAGCGGTTTTCTGCGTTTGTCTGCATAACTCTTTTGACGGTCACGATACGGTTTCGGATTTGCACGATTTTCTCTGAGGTTTCATGCACAAGTTCAGGACCCGTAAGTTGACTATCTCCAACTTCAGCCCAACAAAGTGGTGATCGACACTTTCTCCCGTACAAAGCCTCGAACGGTGCTGCTTTGATGCTCGTATGATAACTATTATTGTAAGAGAATTCCACTAAAGGCAAGTGAGTCTCCCAACTGTTTCCGAAATCGATCACACAAGCTCGTAGCATGTCTTCTAGGGTTTGAATGGTACGCTCACTCTGGCCATCTGTTTGAGGATGGTACGCCGTGCTCATATCCAGGCGCGTGCCTAGAGCTTTCTGTAATGATTGCCAGAAACGTGAGGTGAATCGGGCGTCTCTGTCAGAAATGATGGAGATTGGCACTCCATGTCGAGATACTACTTCTTTAAGGTAGAGACGAGTTAACTTTTCCATTTTATCGGTCTCTTTGATAGCAAGGAAATGAGCTGATTTGGTTAGGCGATCCACTATCACCCAGATTGTGTCACATCCAGTAGGGGTTCGGGGTAATTTGGTTATGAAATCCATGGAAATCTGCTCCCATTTCCACATTGGTATTTCCGGTTGTTGAAGTAATCCGGATGGCTTTTGGTACTCCACCTTGACCTTGGAACAAGTCAGACACTTGCTCACGTAGGTGGCTATGTCGGCTTTCATGTTTGGCCACCAATATAAAACCTTGAGATCGTGATACATCTTGTCGGATCCGAGATGGATAGAGTATCGGGATTTGTGAGCTTCATCCATGATTAGATCTCTTAGGTTTCCATATATTGGTATCCATATTCGTTCCGCGAAATAACGAATACCATATGCTTTAACCTCAAGTTGTTTCTCCATACCACGAGTGGATTCAAGTGATAAGTTCTCCTCTTTTAAGGCTTCGAGTTGGGCATTACGGATTTGTTCGGGTAATCCTGTATGAATAGTGAGTTGTAATGCTCTAACTCGTCGGGGTTTGGTTTCTTTTCTGCTTAGGGCATCGACTACCACATTAGCTTTTCCCGGATGGTACTTGATTGCACAATCATAATCGTTTAATAACTCGATCCAACGACGTTGACGCATGCTCAACTCTTTCTGCTCAAAAATATGCTGAAGACTCTTGTGATCGGTGTAGATGGTGCACTTGGTACCGTACAAGTAATGTCTCCATATCTTGAGTGCAAACACCACGGATCCTAACTCCAAATCATGAGCCGTGTAGTTCTTTTCATGGATTTTTAACTGTCGAGAAGCGTATGCGATAACCTTGTCGCGTTGCATCAATACACAACCGAGACCTTGGATGGAGGCATCGCAATACACCACGAAGTCATCTGTTCCCTCTGGTAGAGACAGGATGGGTGCGCTACATAGTTTCTGCTTCAGTAGCTGGAATGCTGATTCTTGAGTCTCGCCCCAATTATAGGGTTTATCTTTTTGGGTTAAAGCGGTGAGGGGTTGGGCAATCTTTCAAAATCCTTCGATAAAACGACGGTAGTATCCGGCCAATCCTAGGAATTGCCGAACTTCGGTTGGAGTTGATGGTGCTGCCCAATTCTTAATAGCTTCCACTTTGGCTGGATCGACATGTATTCCTTTCTCGTTGATCACATGTCCTAAAAATTGAACCTCGCGAATCCAAAAATCGCATTTGGAAAACTTCGCGTACAGCTGCTCCTGTTTCAGTAGTTCAAGGATCAAACGCATATGCTCCTCATGCTCTTCATGACTCTTAGAATATATGAGGATATCGTCAATAAAAACAATGACGAATTGGTCCAGATAGGGTTTACACACACGGTTCATGAGGTCCATGAACACCGCGGGTGCGTTAGTTAATCCAAATGGCATGACCAAAAACTCAAAATGGCCGTACCGGGTTCTGAATGCAGTCTTGGATATATCTTCATCTCGAACTCTCAGCTGATGATATCCAGACCTTAAATCGATTTTCGAGTAGAAACTTGACACTTGAAGTTGGTCGAATAAATTGTCAATACGGGGTAGTGGGTAGCGGTTCTTGACTGTTACTTTGTTCAATTCTCGGTAATCAATGCACATTCGGAAAGTTCCATCTTTCTTTTTAACAAATAGGACTGGAGCTCCCCATGGCGATGAGCTCGGTCGGATGAAACCTTTATCCAACAACTCTTGCAGTTGAGTGGATAGTTCCTGCAACTCGCTTGGTGCCAGTCTATAAGGTGCTCGAGCAATAGGCGCTGCTCCGGGTGTTAGGTCAATCTGAAATTCGACCTGACGATGAGGTGGAAGACCAGGTAGGTCTTCAGGAAATACTTCTGGGAATTCGCGAACGATTGGGATATCTTCTAACTTTTTCTCCTCGGTAGACTTGTCAGCAACAAGGGCCAGTATCGCGGTATGACCCTTACGCAGACACCTCTGAGCCTTCATGAAAGATATGATGCCCATGGCTGCACCACTTCTTTCGCCCTGAACAGATAGGATTTCTCCACTGGGAAGGGGTATACGAACGATCTTCTCACTACAGATGATTTCGGCTTGGTTTTTAGACAACCAATCCATGCCCACAATTATGTCAAAACTGCCAAGTGTAACTGGCATGAGATCGATGTCGAGTTTGTGACCAGAAAGTTCTAACTAACATCCCTTGAGAATGTGGGTTGCCTCGATTACTTTACCGTCTGCTATCTCTACGGTATAATGGTGTTCTAATAAAGTTGGGTTTATTTCTAACTGACCACTAAGTTCTCTAGATATGAAACTTCTATCGGCGCCAGTATCAAAAAGTACAGAAGCATAATGATCGTTTAAGAGAAACATACCGTTCACCACGTTCCGATCATTCCGAGCTTCTCCCGATCCAATCACAAATGCTCGGCCCTTTGCACCATTTCCGTTGTTATTACCATTTCCACCCTGGTGGTTATTACCATTTCCATTACCACCCTGATGATTGTTGCCATTTCCATTCCCGTTCCCGTTTCTCCTCAACTGCGGACAGTCCTTCTTGAAATGCCCTTCCTTACCGCACTCAAAACAACCCTTGGGTGCGTTTCCAGGTAGTGTCTGTTTGTTCTGCAGATCTACTCTACAGTCTTTGGCCAAATGGCCCATCTTTCCACACCGTTGGCAACGGTACCGGTCACATGCTCCGTGATGGTGAAAGTTACATTTATTGCACTTCGGATACTTGCCATTATAAGAACCCTGATTCTGCTGAGAAGAGTTAGACTGACTGTTGTTCTTTGACGGTTCAAACTTACGGTGTTGCTGTTGCTGTTGCTAAGAAGGTGGGTTTGACTGGAAGGTTTTGGGGAATGAACTGTCAAACTTCCTCTTGTTGTCAGCTGTCTTTGATAGTGTACCTCTAGGTGGTAGAGTGCCCTGAGCCACTGCCTGATCGGTTAGCCTGTGAGCCAACCTGATTGCCTGCTAGATTGTAGTGGGATTTGAAGATGTCACCATGCTCTGAATTTGCGGGACCAAACCATCAATGAACTTCTCAATCCTCTTATAGGGAGGTGTTACCATTTGTGGACACAAGTTCGCCAGTTCATGCGAACGAGTAGTGTAGGCTTCGATCTCAGATCCCTCCATCTTGAGATTCCAGAATTCGCTCTCAAGTTTCTGTACTTCATCGCGGGGACAATACTCCTCCCGCAGCATAGTCTTGAATTCATCCCATGGCAAAGCATTTGCCATTTCCAGAGTTAACATTTGCACCTGTGAGTTCCACCAAGTAAGGGCCGGACCCTCAAGTGTGCCAGATGCATACTTCACCTGGTTGTGCGGCGGGCAATTACACATCGCGAAGGCAGATTCAGATTTCTCCATCCAGCGGAGTAAGCCAACAGCCCCTTCGGCTCCACTGAACGAGTGAGGTTTGCAATCCATGTACGCCTTGAAAGTACAAACCTGCTGGTGGTTATGCTGACCTGGATTGTAAATAAGAATGCGTTTTAAGAATACCATATTCGAATTTGAGTTTAGGATGAATAATGACTCACTAGAGTTGATAATGTGTTGCTTTACCTCCAGCATTAATAGCGGCGTGAGTAGCTGCTACTGCTTCAGCCACACGCTCATTTATGAGTGTCGTGAGCTCAGCTGCAGTCATGTTAATGTTTCCGCGACCACCGCGTCCTCCGGCGCGTCCACCACGTCCATTTCCTCTTCCAGACATTATCTTTACATTCACAACATACAATAATGAGAAAAATACATCGCATTTTATCATCATACAAGTACCAGTAAACAAAAGAAATTCAAACCACAACATCTAACATTACAATAATAGTAATACTTGATAAAATAAATTGTAACGATTACAACTAAATTCAACCAAACATCAAAAATCTAGAAACATCTGTTGGATGGGAACAACCCTGCCCATCTAGGTTCAAAAGAAAAGACGTAAATAAGTAATGAAGATAGATGATCAAATGTCACTGCCAACTGATGTAACATCGGATGCTGCATCATCGTCCTCATCCTGATCTCCTGCAGGTGCATCCTCTGGTACATCCTCTGGTGCAACTCCTGCTGCCTCAACTGCTGCAAGTTGTGCATCAACATGCTCAATCCTAGTGTGGAGTATATATAGGTTCCACTCTGCAGTGTTCAGCCGGTCCTCCATATCCACACATCCATCTGCCAAATTCTCATGAGCCGTATCAGTTGCTGCTAAATCTGCAGTCAGTTTGGTGATCCTCTGATTCATCAACATCTCTCGCTGAAGTATGCTAGTAATCTCTCCAGCTGCATCTCTCATGTTCCGGATCTCCCGGTCCATCCTAGCCACAAAGGCAGCTATCACCTGCTCATAAGGGTACTGCAATGGTGGCAAAGCTCGTACAGAAGATGATGAAGAAGAAGAAGCAATGTCAGTAGTGAGCGGAGGTGGGACTTCCTCCTCGCGGATCCAGTTCCTGATCCTATTGGGATACCAATCCCAGTCCTGCGTGTTGCCTCTAACACTCACATGAATAGGCTCATCATGCCCTACTGTGGTGTTGATCGGGTTGAGTCGACGTCTCCTCGACTCTGGCAAAGGTACTGTAGGAACATCGTGCTCCTGAACGACTGGGGATGCTGGTGAATTGGGTGGGGTCGACATTTCCTGTAACGGGATGCGTGAGTGCCATGTATGAGTGTAAGTGCTGTGTAACTAATGCATGTACGTGGTTATAGTCTAGTATGCATTTCCTAGTTCTCTAAAACCTGGCTCTGATACCAATCTGTCACACCCCAAAAATCCACCAACGGGGTTTTACCGTTAGGGGCGTGACATAACAGGATCTCAGTCATTAGTTACGTTGAACGACTCTATATGAGTTTAAGAAAAACCACTAGTAATGTTCATAGTCACGATGCAACACTAGCAATGAAAATACTGATTTAATGTAAGAGTTGCGGAAGCGAAAAGTTAGATGAAAAGTATGCGCCAAAACAGTCGCGCCAAAAATAAACAATTCAACGATAAATAAAATAAATAATCCTTGAGTTTGAAAATGATAGACTTCGAATGCATGCATGCCTTAGCTCGTGCTTGTACCTTAATTACCTGAGAAAACATGCTAAAACGTGTCAACACTAGGTTGGTGAGTTCACAAGTTTCAATGTTTGTAAAGTTTACTAGATAATACCATTTTCAATTTATATCATAGGTAGCTAACCTAGTACATGTTACTAAAGCGTTTTGACACCGAAGCTGACTGTTTATGTTTGTACTGCCTCCCACCATGACTATCATAATCAATGGTGAATGTTTAGGTCAATGTTACACCCGTTCGACTACTTGTCGTGTTAGCGCGACTAACGCGGGTGGGGCTTGTCAATGCCCAGTAGTACTACTCAAGATTACCTCGCTAACCCATATACTAACGGTTCGATAAGTGAGGACTTTCATGATATGTTTGCGCTTAGTACACAAGTGATATAAAAGAAACATAAGATCTAAATGTTCGTACCCATGTTTTCTCCCCCAAAGTTTAAAACGTAAGAAAAGGGGCCGTGAAACTCACCTTAGAGTATGTGCGTAAGAAAGCGAACCTAAAATGCTTGACGACTAACTACCACCTATAAACACCGGTTTATAAGTGTATGTTTGTGCAAGATGATACGAACCCTTAGTATCCAAACAATCCCATTGTTTAAGTGTTTGAAAAGAGTTTACAAGTTTGACCCATGTTTGACCAAGTTTGACCAAGTTTGACCCGACGACTCGTTGGTGACCCGTTTAGTGATTACATGTTTGTTCAGTTTAATACTTCTATATTATACACAAATGATCATGCAAGTAACACTTAGCAACAATTCCTTATTGTTCTAACAAACATGCATGGTTTCAAAAAATAGAAAGTTTCCAAAAATAGCAGGTTTCTATAAATAGCAGGTTTCTATAAATAGCAGGTTTCTATAAATAGAAAGTATGTTCAGGATTTGTGTCTCGTGAAATTATTATTGTTAATATGCTTGTAAGACTACTATAACATGTTCAAGATCGTCCTATCACATAACCATTGCATAGAACTTAACATGTATGTCACAATTCCAAGTAAAGTTTCCATCTTTAGTAACCTATGACTAGCATGCGTGATTTCAAACACCTAACACGTTACAACAGGTTATTGTATCTTAACTAACATGTACCAATCATTAAACCATGTCATGCATGTCTAATTAGTAAGTTCTAACCACTTTTAACAATTAAAGTTT
This sequence comes from Smallanthus sonchifolius, assembly GCA_023525975.1. NCBI lineage: Eukaryota > Viridiplantae > Streptophyta > Magnoliopsida > Asterales > Asteraceae > Smallanthus > Smallanthus sonchifolius. The sequence goes on from CM042028.1 coordinate 58,684,963, forward strand.
CCTTATTTGGAAAGTTCGCAAAACCGGGTTATGTATTTAAAATCTGATTTCATAAATCATGTCAACATGTATCAAGTAGCTCATAACCATCATCACATCATCCTAATCACTTCTAGTATGCAAGATAGAATTTCTAAAAAGTTTCCATTATAAGTAAGTTAGGGTTTTTAAGCTTGTTTAACGAGATCTAAAGTACCAACTCCATCACGTATGATTTATCTAACATAATTATAACCATAACAAGTGTCAAACATCTCTAACATGCGATTCTACACCATCACATAATCAAAAAGTTTCCATATTTAACAAGTTACTAACCACACGGATCTAGGGTTTTGCAAATAACCATAAAATCAACAAATACATGCAAAACAATAATAAAGTTAACATTTTTATTATAAAAATCCATGTTTGGATGAACTAGGGTTATGATCTAAAATTTAGGAATCAAAAAGTGATGAAATTGAACGAAACGACTTACGTAGAGACGTTAGAAACGTCGAGACTAGCACGTATCTACTTTCGGATTCACGATCGGGGCTCGAACGAAGGTTCCTTGGTTACTTTCTTGTTTCGGTCGAACTAGGGGAGTGGGAGGGTGAAGTCGACGACAATGAGGGTGGTTAGGTTTAGATATGTTTTTTTTTTAAATTTTATCCTTATCCCATTACTAATGGGTAATTAGTTTGGCATGCGGGCTTAATTAAGGCCCATATGTCTAATTAATTCAATAATCACTAATAATGATTTAAAAACTTCCAATTATTATTTTTATAAAAACACTAACTTTTATAAAAATACTAATTATGTTTTACACACGATAAACACGTACGAAAACAATAATATTCACATAATTCACGTAATCACATATAAATCATAAAACTCATAATTTATATTAAATATAAATTATTAATGTTCGTAATATTAATGTTCGATTAATCACCAACGTTCCGGGTTAGACTCGAGTGCGATCCGATGTGTGCGACTGACTGACACATTTAATTAATCCTAATTAAATGCAATGTACGTGCGACTAACTGGGATAACTGAGTTTGAAACGAATAATGTTTGAACTAACGAGGTTTGAGTTAACGGAGTTAACCTGAAAATGTCGGATGTCACACTACTTCTCCGTCGTGTATATCTGAAACTCAAACTCACGTCCTTCCGCCATTGTTGTCTATGTCGATCAATCAGGTGTGTTGTAGATCTATATCATCTTCCTTCACCGCCATCGTCTTCTTCCATCACCACCACCACCACCACCACCACCATCTCTCTCTCAAAAATCAGATCTGAAACCCATGTTGATGCACATTTTTTATGACAGGCACTCTGGATCGTGCTCAAGCTTTTGTTTGTTATTTATTCAGTCTTGTATGTATTAGTGTTTGTTGTATTTTGATTATCGAGTTGTAATATGTCATGGTTGTATCTGAACTTGTATGATTTTGATTTGTACTAAACAAATACGCATGGAAGTATTCCTGCGTATTTGACAAGTACAGATATTCATGCGTACTTGCTAAGTACGCATGGACCAGGTCTATAAATAGCAAGGTTTGTTTCTTTTGTAACGTAGATGTAATCCCACACACAAGTACGCACAAGTTAGCGGCTTTACTGTCCAGAACTCATTTTATTTGTGTCTATACTTGTTTGAAACACCTTATTATTAATATACCGTGTATTTATAAGTACACGCTCATGTTGATTACTTTGTTTTCATTCATAGATTGTTCCACCTAGTAACAGGCATTTCACACCTGATTACTAGGCTACATACTCACACGTTTTCGATCCGACACACCCACCCGGAGGGACCTACAAGTGGTATCAGAGCATTTGCTCTTGTTTTCGAGTATTGTGAGAATGTTAGGAACATCTTTCATCAAAATGTTGGTCTGATTACATCTTCATTGGTGATTTCTGAGTCTTGTTTCATACATTTGTTCATCTTGATAGAATCACACTTTCATCCTCTTGTTGTTGTTTTATTAATCTATTCTCCAACATCTGTTTAAAGTCACAAAACTGAGCTATTTTCTAAACCACATTGTTCATACCTATCAACTTGTTCAGATCACTTTTTAATCAAGACAAGTGGATACTCTTGTCAAAACTCAGCTTTCTGTCTCCCGCGTACTTGTTACCCTGTGTAATTGTTACCCTGCATACTTATTCCTTGTGATTGGTTACTCCTGCATACTTATAAGTACGTAAGACAAGAATTGTTCATACATACTTAGTGTCACACCCCAACCGACGACAGATTATACGTCGGGGCGGAAGCGGTTGTCACAAGCACAAGGTTGACTATTAAAGGTTAAATATTTCATTAATGACTTTCAAAGGTTCAATACAAGGAAAAGAAACACAAGGTTAGACAAAACATAACAAGAATACAAGATTTAATTTGATAAGTATTCTAAGTACAAAACATCCTATATGATCACAAGAAAGCCTCAAACTTGAGCACCTGAAACATGTTGAGTAAACTGTCAACTAAAAATAGTTTGTGAGATACGAAGGTTTTGACACAGTTTAACAAAGTCTTTGAAAGTTTTACAATTCACTATATGCATCTATGCATAAATGTGAGAAAACAAACAAGTTATAACATTGTGCATATCAACCCTAACCAAGTTTAGGCATAGCCCGTAGGCTACCCTTAAAAGTTTAAGGTCCAGTAACAATCACCATGGGCTCCCCTCGAAGGGTCAATCAAACTAGGTGGATTGGTCAAATTCAATAGATTTATCATCATCACTGTAGGCTCAACCAAAGTTAATGAGTATGCTAGTTTTAAGTTTAATTTAAGCATGCAAGTCTCAAGCACATGACATAAAGAAAAACATATAGACATAGTTGTGTTTGAATTGTAGAAGTCTAAAAGTTTAATACATGTTTCACCCCAAGATTTATAAACAAAAATAAAACAAAAAAGGGTTAAGTATACTCACATGGTATGAGGTAAGAGTGTCCAACAAGATTTTGTGTAGAAAGGCTTCAAAGAAGGATATCCTCACAACAAGCATAATGACATGTCTAAAGTTTAAAGTTTGATTCTAAGTCTATAGCAAAGAATCTATGATTCTAAGATTAACTAGGGTTCCAAGGGAGATGGAAATGATTGTGTTATTTATAAAGTTTCATCAAGATTCTAAATAGGGGTTCAAATGGGTGACACGAGTATTGAAATATCAAAGTTTATTAAGTTTATAGTTTTAAAAGAATTATTAGTCAAAATAATTATTTAAAATGCCTTGAGATTATTAATTATACATGATGGGTAATAATAATTTAAATTAGTTTTCTAAGTATTAAAGATAAAATATTTATTAAGTAATAGAATAAATGACTAATAGATAATAATTATCTAAAAGTATTTGAAAATAATTACTTTATCTAATAAAAAATTAATATAAATCATTTAAGATTTATCAAAGTATTTAAGCATGAAGCATTTATTTTATAAAATAATGTTTAAAATGTGATTATAAAATACGCAATTATAAGTTTATAAAATGTTAAATAAAATTATAAGTATTTTAAATAAAGTTTACATAAGTTTATTAAAGTTTCTGTTTTAATTAAATAAATAACTAACCTTTGAGTTTTAAGTAAAATATAAACTTTATAAGTTTATAAGTTTTCCGATTTCAAGATAGAATATAAGTTTTATAAACTTTTCTGATTTTATAAAATTAATATAAGTTTTCTGATTAATTAAAGTTTATATTAAAGTTTTAAAACAAAATAAGTTTATTTATTTCAGAAAATAATAACAAATTAAAATTTTGATTTTATAAAATAGTTTCTGTTTAAAATATAAGTTTTATAAAAAGTTTGAAGTATTTTTTATAGTTTTTAAGTATTTAAAACCATTATTGAAGATTAAATTCTTTTATAAGTTTTACTAAGTTTAATTAAATAAAAAGATTCTGGAAATAAAAGTATAATTAAAAATCAGTTTTAAGTTTATAAAAGTTTAACTATTTTATAAAAATAAAAGGGAGTTTTAAAAAATTGATTTAAAAGCATAAAAAAAATATAAAACACAAAACTTGGGCTGGCCGGATTCGAACCCGGGCCACCCAAGTTCACACACACATGGGCGCTACCACTCGGCTACGGGCCTCGCTAGTGTTAAACACAGAAAATAAATTTAAAAAAAATACAATCCCAAATCAGCCCCAAATCCCGTATGAACCCTAGAAATCTAAGTCCAAATTATGAATCGATGAGATTAATCACAAGAATGAAGATGATGAGATTAATCACAAGAATTACCTGAATCGAAGTTGAAACAAGTGAGGACGAGTTCAAGCTTCAGAATCGGTTGTCACATGATTCAATCGGCAAATGCAGGTGATGAACGATGAAATTGGGAGTTCAGAGAGTTGTGAATGGGTGTCGCTGAGGTGAAGCAGTTGATATTTATAATCAATTTCGATGTTTAATGCTCGAACGGTTGGGGAGATATCGGTTGTATGAAACGAGTTCAAATTCGAACCCACGCAGTGTTAGAATTGAATTTGAGTATTGATGAGCATTGGGTTTGGGTCGCACGCTCGAGTAGAAGCTCGAGGTGCATTGAATTTGACCGGGAAACGCGTTTTCGAATAAACGGCCCTAAAACCGGTCTCAGAAGGATTCGAACTCGCGACTGGTTTCAGATCCGGGAGTTTGGCCAAATTGCACAAAAGTCCCTGGTGTTTGTGACCTTTATCATTTCATGTACAAACATGAGGTTTTGTTTAAAACAAGTTTCAAAAATGACGGTTTGGCCCCTCAACTTTATAAAAATAAATAATATGTTTTATTTTTATAAAAATCAAATAAGTTTTTATAAGTTTTATACTTTATTACTTTAAAATAAAATAATTTAGGTTTATAATTTGCAAATTTAAGTATAAATAATTTTATCATTCAAATAAATATAGACTTATAAAGTTTTCAGAATTAAATATACTTTATATATTTTTTGATGTATATAGATATATATATATATCTTTAAATAAGTCTCATATATATATATATATATATATATTTGTAAGCTTTAAGTGTTTTTATGTAAATAACTAATATTTATTATTTAAGGAAGATAATAATTAGTATTTGTTATTAAATTAATGTTTCAAGTTTTTAAGATTTAATAAATTTCAACAACACGTGCAAATGTTATGGAAATGATACGTTCATTGGATTTGAAATAGATAGGTTACAAAGGATAAATACAATAAATGTAAAAACAATACATCGAAAAAATCCTGGATATTACAGTCTCCCCTACTTTATAGGAAATTTCGTCCCGAAATTTAAGAGGAGGGTCCGAGGAAGAGATGTGGGTACTTGAATTTCATTTTGTCTTAACGTTCCCAAGTAAACTCTGGCCACGTTTAGACTCCCAACGAACTTTGATGATAGGTATACGAGTACGCTTGTGTTGCTTGATCTCACGATCCATGATTTCCACGGGTTTCTCTACGAAGTGCATAGTTTCATCATTGCGTACTTCATCAAGAGGTATGTGGAGGTTCTCATCAGCAAGACACTTTTTGAGATTGGAGACGTGAAAATTCGGATGAATGTTGCTGAGTTCTTTGGGTAATTCCAGCTTGTAGGCCACCTTCCCGATCCTTTCGAGAATCTTAAAAAGACCCACAAAACGAGGTGCTAGTTTACCTTTCTTTCCAAACCGAACCACTCCCTTCCAAGGAGATACTTTGAGAAGTACGAGATCGCCAACTTGGAATTCCAAGGGCTTTCGTCGTTTGTCAGCATAGCTCTTTTGCCGACTTCTAGCCACCAGAAGATTATCATGAATACGAAAAACTTTATCATATGTTTCCTGAAGCAGTTCGGGTCCGATGATTTGTACTTCACCGATCACGTTCCAACAAACAGGAGAACGACACTTACGACCATAAAGAGCTTTAAAAGGTGCCATGTTGATGCTGGTATGGTAGCTATTGTTGTATGAAATCAAGGGCAGATGTGAATCCCAACTACCACCGAAGTCAATAACACATGCTCTAAGCATGTCCTCCAAGGTCTAAATGGTTCTCTCGGATTGACTATCGGTTTGAGGATGGTAAGCGGTGCTGAGATTCAACTTAGTACCAAGAGCAGATTGCAAAGATTGTCAGAAACGAGAAGTGCAAGGAAGTTTTGTAATGAAATCCATTGCTATACACTCCCATTTCCACATGGGAATATCTGGTTGTTCAAGAAGACCAGATGGACACTAATGCTCGGCTTTAACTTCAGAACAAGTGAGGCACTTTGCTACATAAAGAGCAATGTCCTTCTTCATGCCGGGCCACCAGTATTGGCAACGAAGGTCCTTGTGCATTTTATCCGCACCAGGATGAACCGAGCAACGAGTCTTATGAGCTTCGTTCAAGATGAACGTACGAAGATTATCACGATCGGGGATCCAGATACGGTTTAAGAAGTACAGCAAGCCATTAGGCTTAGATTCTAATTGGAGTTCAGCTCCACATGCCATTTCGTTGTACATATTCCCTTCGGTAACCGAAAGGTGTTGAGCCTCAAGGATACGGGTTTGGATGTCGGTTTGAATTCTTACACAATGTAACATGGTGTGTTCCTTTCGACTCAAAGCATCGGCTATATCATTTGCCTTTCCAGGATGGTAACAAATGTTACAGTCGTAGTCGTTAAGTAATTCAACCCAACGTCATTGCCTCATGTTAAGTTCCTTTTGATTGAAAATATGCTGAAGGCTTTTGTGGTCAATGAAAACCACGCACTTAGTACCGTAGAGGTAGTGTCGCAGATTTTGAGAGCAAAGACAACTGCACCCAATTCGAGATCGTGCGTTGTGTAGTTCTTTTCATGGATCTTTAGTTGCCTTGATGCGTAGGCAATAACCTTGCCTCGTTGCATAAAGACACAACCGAGTCCTTGGTTAGATGCATCACAATAAACTACGAAATCGTCATTTCCCTCTGGGAGGGTCAAAATCAGAGCGTCGCAAAGCTTTTGCTTAAGAATTTGAAAGGCTTCTTCTTGTTTTGGTCCCCACTCGTAAGGCTTGCCTTTAATAGAGTTAAGGCTGTGAGAGGTACCGTAACTTTGGAGAAGTTAGAAATGAAACGACGGTAATAACCTGCTAGACCAAGAAATGAATGAACTTCTGTAGGAGTCTTTGGTGCTTTCCAGTTTTTCACCGCTTCGATCTTTGCGGGATCCACGTGAATTCCTTTCTCATTGTCTATATGCCCTAAGAATTGGACTTCATTTAGCCAGAATTCACATTTGGAAAATTTTGCAAACATTTTCTCCTTCCTCAAAAGATCTAACACTAAACGTAGGTGTTCTTCATGATCCTTTTTGGTTTTAGAATAGATTAGAATATCATCAATGAAGACAATTACGAACTTGTCCAAGTATGGTCTACACACGCTGTTCATTAAGTCCATGAATATCGTAGGTGCATTGGTTAGCCCAAAAGGCATAACCATAAACTCGTAGTAACCATATCTTGTACGAAAGGCTGTCTTTGGAATGTCATCCTCAAGGACACGAAGTTGATGATAACCGGAACGAAGGTCAATTTTGGAAAAGTACGAAGAACCTTGAAGTTGATCAAAAAGGTCATCAATTCTTGGTAAAGGATAACGGTTCTTGACAGTAAGCTTATTGAGTTCACGATAATCAATGCAGATACAGAAGGATCCGTCTTTCTTTTTTATAAATAAAATGGGTGCTCCCCATGGCGAAACGCTAGGACGAATGAAACCCTTTTCGAAAAGCTCTTGTAATTGGCTTGCCAACTCTTGCATCTCCGAAGGTGCAAGACGGTAAGGTGATTTGGCCACGGGATTAGATCCCGGAATGAGATCGATTCTGAATTCGACTTGGCGTATGGGAGGAAGGCCTGGTAAGTCCTCGGGAAACACTCCAGGAAAGTCACGGATGACAGGAATGTTTTGAATACTCTTTCCCTTTTCCTTCTTTTCCACAATGTTGGCTAAGAAGGCAACGTAATTCTTTCGTAAGTATTTCTGGGCTGTAGTACATGACATGAGTTTGAGACCGCCAGATGGTTTTTCTCCATAGATTTGCAAGATACTCCCAGATGAAAGAGGAACGCGAATGCACTTTTCGAAGCACACGATTTCAGCATGGTGTTCGGCTAACCAATCCATGCCCACAATAATGCCAAAACTTCCAAGACGCATCGGAATAAGATTAATTGGAAAGTCATGATCGTTAAGGTTAAGAACACAATTATGAATGACGAAGTCAATAGTTAAAGGATTTCCATCAGCTACTTCTACCGTAATAGGTTGTTCTAACTTAGAGCGGTTTTTAGCAAGTAGTAATTCAAATTCCAAAGAAACGAAACTTTTATCGGCACCTGTATCAAATAAAACTGAAGCATATTGTCGATTTACTAGAAATGTACCGTTGACTACCTCAGTGTTGGTCTGGGCTTTGTTAGCATTGATGTTGAAGGCACGTGTCCTTGATTCACATTGATGAGCTTTGGACATTGATTACGGAAGTGGGTTGGATCACCACATCTGAAACAAGCTCGACCATTTGCTAAGGCTGGTGGTGCTGGAGCATTGGGACGGTTCCCTTGGGCAGGTGGAGGTCTATGAACAAAACACGTAGTAGCCATGTGTCCATAGCGACCACAAAGATTACACAACGGCATGGCATAGTAGCTGGGTGATGGTACTTGCAGGTGTTGCATTGAGGGTGTGCTCTCACATAAGGCTTTTTAGCTGGAGCAACTTGGGTCAAAGGAGCAGCCGGTGTGACCACCGCAAAGTTCTTGACCTTACGCTTCTTGTTGTAAGGGGGTTCAACTTTGATCACTTTGGTGGACTCAGGGGTAGGAGTGTCAACGGGTTTCTTGGAACTTTTCCTTGACAAGGTTCCTACTTTCAGTGGTTGTCGGTCAAAGTAGAAGAAAGACGTATAGCGTCTTCCAAGGTAGCAGGGTTCCAACCCCACACTGTATCCTGAATTTTCATTGGCAACCTGCTAATATACTTCTCAATAGCCCGAGGGAGAGGGGTAACCGTGTGAGGCACCAGCAAGCTCAGTTCATGGAACCGAGTCGTATAGGCGAGGTTGTCTCCACCATCCTGGGCAAGATCCAAGAACTTAGCTTTGAGCTTTTTCATCTCGTTCCTTGGGCAGAATTCCTCGATCATTAAGTCTTTGAACTCATCCCATGTTAGAGACATAGCAGTGTATGTGCCACGATTACGTTTCTCTCCGTTCTACCACATAAGTGCCCTCTTTTGAAGCACACTTGAGGCATGACGGGCTCTGAGATTATCGGGACAATCGCTGTTTAGGAAAGTGCTCTCCATGCTTTCGAACCATTGGAGAAGACCAGCGGCTCCCTCAGTCCCAAAGAATTTGGCGGGATTACACGAGTTGAAAGTGCACGGAGGGTTTGAGCCATATTGGAGTGATCCAGAGTTAGCACTGTTGTTAGCCGCAGCTTGGTTCAGTTCGGTAACCAAAGTAGGTAGGACCTTAGCCATTTGTTGGGCAATGATAGTTGCAATAGCTCTGCTTCGGCTACGACGAGGAGGCATACTATAAATAGACAAATATTGAAAAGAATGAGAATCATAGAGTAAGGATCATAGATAAAATCATGAAGCATAAAACATTTTAGATGGTACCCACTTAGTTTACATTACTAAATAGGTACTTTGACGTATCAAAAGAATTTAAATGCACTTATGTTAGAGAAGTCATGCATTCATATAAGTGGACACTCATCCCAAGAATTCTCAGGAAAGCATACAGGTCCAACGGTTGGTTTGGATTTGTACGAAATGCTTTCCTAGACAGAATTTATCGGAATACAGGCATCCACCCTTCCGGTCCGCACAAGTTCTCATACGTTGATTAGAACTTAAATACTCTTGACGAGAGTTGGTTTCGGATTAGACTTGAAATCTAAGAATATAACCTCGATGCTGAAGATTGTTGCAATACGTAGATAGAAGTATAAGGTTACTAGTATAAGCATGCACTTATAGGGTTTAAGATTAAAGAATAGAATAGAGAGGATATTTCCTAGTAAAGGACATGAGATAACTCATGTTTAGGACTCCTAAGTTATAGTCTAGGTCATATGTCTAATAACCTAATTCCCTATAACCAAGGCTCTGATACCAATCTGTCACACCCCAACCTACGACGGATTATACGTCGGGGCGGACGCGGTTGTTCACAAGCACAAGGTTGACTATTAAAGGTTGAATATTTCATTAATGAATTTCAAAGGTTCAATACAAGGAAAAGAAACACAAGGTTCGAAAACATAACAAGAATACAAGATTTAATTTGATAAGTATTCTAAGTCCAAAGCATCCTTTATGATCACAAGAAAGCCTCAAACTTGAGCACCTGAAACATGTTGAGTAAACTGTAACTAAAAATAGTTGGTGAGATACGAAGGTTTTGACACAGTTTAACAAAGTCTTTGAAAGTTTTACAATTCACTATGTACATGCATCTATGTATAAATGTGAGAAAACAAACAAGTTTAAACATTGTGCATATCAACCCTAACCAAGTTTAGGCATAACCCGTAGGCTACCCTTAAAAGTTTAAGGTCCAGTAACAATCACCATGGGCTCCCCCCCGAAGGGTCAATCAAACTAGGTGGATTGGTCAAATACAATAGATCTATCATCGTCACTATAGGCTCAACCAAAGTTAATGAGTATGCTAGTTTTAAGTTTAATTTAAGCATGCAAGTCTCAAGCACATGACACAAAGAAAAACATATACATAGTTGTGTTTGAATTGTATAAGTCTAAAAGTTTGATACATGTTTCACCCCAAGATTTATAAACAAAAATAAAACAAAAAGGGCTAAGTATACTCACATGGTATGAGGTAAGAGTGTCCAACAAGATTTTCTGTAGAAAGGCTTCAAGGAAGGATATCCTCACAACAAGCCTAATGACATGTCTAAAGTTTAAAGTTTGATTCTAAGTCTATAGCAAATGATCTAGGATTCTAAGATTAACTAGGGTTAAGGGAGATGGGAATGATTGTGTTATTTATAAAGTTTTATCAAGATTCTAAATAGGGTTTCAAATGGGTGACACAAGTATTGAAATATCAAAGTTTATTAAGTTTATAGTTTTAAAATAATTATTAGTCAAAATAATTATTTAAAATGCCTTGAGATTATTAATTACACATGATGGGTAATAATAATTTAAATTAGTTTTCTAAGTATTAAAGTATTTTTAAAGGTTTCTACTCCTTCCCCCTTGTTCATGCTCGGACTTTGGATCTTGTGCCGGAGGTCACTCTGGAAACAGTCTCTCTACCCTAGGGTAAAGGCATGACTGCGTACATCTTACCTCCCCCAGACCCCGTCCTAGGCGGGATTGGGTATTGTTGTTGTTGTTGTTGTTGTTGTAAGTATTAAAGATAAAATATTTATTAAGTAATAGAATAAATGACTAATAGATAATAATTATCTAAAAGTATTTGAAAATAATTACTTTATCTAATAAAAAATTAATATAAATCATTTAAGATTTATCAAAGTATTTAAGCATGAAGCATTTATTTTATAAAATAATGTTTAAAATGCGATTATAAAATACGCAATTATAAGTTTATAAAATGTTAAATAAAATTATAAGTATTTTAAATAAAGTTTACTTAAGTTTATTAAAGTTTCTGTTTTAATTAAATAAATAATTAACCTTTGAGTTTTAAATAAAATATAAACTTTATAAGTGGCACGTTTGTGTGACAAACACTCTGGATATTGTCTTAGCTTTTGTACTTGTCTTGTATGTATTAGTCTTTGTATTGTAGTGTCTGTACGGTTTAGTTATCGAGTTGTAATTACTAATGTATGTACTAGCGTCTGTTTTCTCTAAGTGTAAGTGCGCAGGAATTACTTCCTGCATACTTAGCAAGTACGCAAGAACACTCTACGTACTTGTTAAGTACGCAGGAACAATTTGCCCTGCGCACTTGTTAAGTGCGATAAAACCAGGTCTAGTATAAATAGGCTAGGTTAACAGAAGATATTTACCCAGGCATTTTGCACTCAGTTGTATTCTCTCTTTAACCTTCAAGTTTATAATAGACGGAGTTTTAAAGTGATTTCGTTGTCGGTTTACTTTGTGTTACTTGATTCTCCACCTAGACACGGTCATTCCGCACCCGGTCCGACTAGTGACACACCCACACGTAACGATCCGAGACACCCGGGGACCTACAAGTGGTATTAGAGCATAACTCTTGATTTTGAGTGTTGTGAGTGTGTTAGGAGCATCTTCTACACATCCTACAGAGATTTTGCATGAAAAAGTGGGTGTTTTTATTGATTTTTATGATAAAATAGGGGTAGCTCTTGAGCACTATTTTAGAAGCAAAAATCACTCAAAAACCGACTTTTGTTGTGTATTTGAGTGTTTTGAGCATTAAAGGTTGGTTAGAAACGAGTTTCTGACCCTTTGACTCATTTTTTTTGGTCATATCTTTAACCTTTTCTGTCTCCGGTGAGATTCCAATCACCGGAAAAAGTTGGTGAGGGTTGGTGAAAAAGTGACCTGTGTACTTACCTTTTTTGGCCAAAAGGATAGTCTTCCTGCGTACCTACCAAGTATGCAAGACCATTTCTTGTTGCGTACTTAACTCCTTGTTGCGTACTTGTCATTTACTCCTGCGTACTTGTTAAGTACGCAAGAGAAAATTCTAAATACGCAAGACCAGGTCTTTAAGTGCGCAAGGCCAGATTCAAATGCGCAAGTTGTTTTGACTTTTCTGAAAATTGACTAAGTGTTTCACTATGGCAAATCTTCAGAACCTCGATAACCTTCTAAATTATGACAATGAGATTGGAACCCCACAGAAACCACCAAAGCTGCTTAATGTAAATGATTATTCGAACTGGAAAGCACGCTTTGAGCATTATATCTCATACACCGATTCTTCACTTTGGATACCCATTTTAGAGGGTTATAAGCATCCCACATGTACATATCTTGATGAGGAAGTTTCCAAGCCTATATCCAAACTTGATGAAGAAGAAAAGAAAGTTTATGCCAGAGAGAAGAAGGCACACAGATCTATCACTATGGCCTTGACCAGGGAGTTATTTCACAGCTTCAGAGGATACGATAACTCCAAGGATCTCTGGAAGGCTTTGCAGAAGAGGTTCGAGGGAAACAACGACATCAAGAAGAGTAAGAGGGATCTTCTTAGGAAGCAGTATGAGTGCTTCAGATATCTGGAAAATGAATCTATAGATGAGCTTATCTCTAGATTCTATCATCTGCAAAACTGAGCTGAAAGCTTATGACCTGATCTATCCGAATGAGGCGTTAGTTGAGAAATTCTGGATGCCCTACCACCAAAATTTGAGATGTACACCACTCTGATGAGAGAGAACTCAAAGTTTTATGAGATGACTATTGATGAAGAAATCAAAAAGGTTCAAGCACATGATATGAACCTAAAACGAAAAGAAAGCTCAGGGAGACCTCAAATACAAGACCCTTCGATGTATTTTGGGATGTCTTCTACAACCAAGTCATCGGGTTCTGGAATTTCCCTTTTCTCAGGGAACTCTCATGAGGAGGATAACTCAAATGTCTGTGGAGGTCATGCTTGCTATGCAACATCTGGATCTGGTTCTGGTTCTGGATCTCATCACCAGAATTCCTTAAGAAATCATTCTCCCACATCTTCAGCTAACCAATCAGCAATATCCAAGATAGCTGAAGATCATGTGGCTTTATTCTCATCATGCATGCTTGCCTATGAGAACTTCATTGGCGGTAAGCTCACGGATCTAGAAACCATAGAAGAAGACTTCAATTAGGTGGATCCAGATGATATGGAGGATATGGATATTCAATGGAATATGGCCATGATCTTGAGGAAGGCGAAGCGTTTCCTGAATAGAACTGGCAGGAAGTTTATTGGTGGACATTCAAATGCCAAGGTGGGATTTGATAAATCCAAGGCCAAGTGCTACAAATGCAATAACTTTGGGCATTTTGCAAGAGAATGTCTAAAGGACAAAGCACCGGCCTCGGGGTTCACCAGATCTAGCCAAGGAAATAATCAAGGGTATAACAACTCCAACAACCGCAATCAAAGTCAAGGTGGAACGTGCAATGCTTTTGTAGCACAACAAGATGACATCTTTGATTGGGGTGTTCATCTGGAGGATACCATTATTTCTCAAACGCAAGTTGGTCTCATGGCTGAGATTATGGAGATGATGGAAGCAGAGGAACGGGAAGCTTTTGTGGCTGACCAAGAAGAGTCTACAACTGCAGTTGCCCTCATGGCTATTGGAGAGGCATCATGTTCATCTAATGAGGTATATTCTAACTCTTTTGATGTCATTTCTTGTTCCAAATGTCTAAGCTTAAAAGTTGAAAATTCTAAGCTTCAAGACAAAGTCTAACCCCTTCGTATTACAGCTTTAAGCTACAAAGAAAACGAAAAACGATATAAAGATTCAATTGAAACGTTGAAGAAAGAAAAACGTGATTATTCACTTAAAATCAGCGATCAACAGTTTCATTTGGATGTTGCGTACAAGGGGTTAGAGAAAAGGAACAATGAGATCAACAAGCTGCAAAATGAGATCTTGCAGTTGAAAGGTAATATTGAGAAGTTGAAAATTTCTCGTTTTGTGGTGAAACACTACGAGTCTGTAGTGAGACAAGTGAATGGCTTAGGGCTGGGTACTAATGCTATTCCTCCACCAGTAAGTGAGAAATTTGTCAACGGCTTAATTGATATTGATTTGTCTTGCCTTGATGAGTCCTCGAGCCAGGATGATTCCTCTAACAAGGATGATTCCTCAAGTAAGGCTGATTCTGTATCTGATGAAGAGTTCCTTACTGCTTCTGATAATGGGTCTGAGAACACCTGCCCTAAAGGAGTAGTCTCTGAGGAGTTGCTCGGTGAACAGAAAGTTAAGAAAAACATTATCACGGATAGTGATAATTGTATTTTGACTAAACCCGATATTGTTGAATCAAATGAAAAATTAAAAGTGATGCTTTATGGGGGATATAAAAACGTTAATCAAGTTAAAAAGGAAGCCTTTTCAGCTCATTTTGGGCTTGGCTATCAATAGAATTTTCAAAAATATTATATTCCCAAGAACCAATCTACATCGGGTCAAACTAGTGTTCACCAAACAACTTCTCATGTTCATCATGCTGAGTCATATAATGCCAGATCTAATGAGCCTTACAGGAGGACTTACAAAGAAAAGAGAACTTGCTTTCACTGTGGTATGGTTGGTCACATATTTGTGAACTGCCCTGCTAAGAACCAAGGGAAACGGCCAATTGTTTCACAACCGACTGTTATCTCTAAGTCACCACCAGTGAAGCATTCCAAGAGTCCAAAAGAAAATGTGGTGAAACCACCAGTAAAACCTATGGTAAAGCCAAAAATCACATCTGAGGCTAAACTATATGTTCCAAAAAGGGAAATGCTATCTTCTAAACCTTGTGCTTCTACCTCTGGTAGTGCACATACTGGTGAGGAACATTTGGTTAAGCTTTCTAAGCTTTTTGGAGAAGAAGGAA
This sequence comes from Smallanthus sonchifolius, assembly GCA_023525975.1. Taxonomy (NCBI): domain Eukaryota; kingdom Viridiplantae; phylum Streptophyta; class Magnoliopsida; order Asterales; family Asteraceae; genus Smallanthus; species Smallanthus sonchifolius. Next base: position 58,700,568 of record CM042028.1, read on the forward strand.
CAAGAGATTGAGAAAGCTAGGACAGCTGGCTGGAATTCAACCAGGTGAAGCTTCTACTAGTTCACCTGGTGCTTCTGAATGCAAGCCGTCTGTTCCAGTAAAACAAAAGAAAAGGTCCTGGAACAAGAAATCTAATAGTTCTCAATCTCCTGATCCCAAGTCTTCTAAAGATTCATCCATTTTTGACAGTCACGACTGTGAATTAATTGAGGTTGTTTATTTTGAGAAAGACGGACGACCCAAGACCACTATGGCTTGGGTCTCCAAATCTAATTAATTTCTTGTGACTCGTGCAGGGACATCTGAAGGGTACTATCTCTAATCGTTGGTATGTAGATAATGGATGCTCCCGACACATGACAGGTAACATGGCCCTGCTTCAAGATGTAAAACCATTCAGAGGCGGCTATGTGGCCTTTGCTGGAGAGAAAGGTGGTAGTATCACTTTCCAAGGCGTTGTGTCAAATGGTTGTGTCAGCTTCGACAATGTCAACTACTGTGAGCAGCTAAAGCATAACCTGTTGAGTGTTTCTCAGATGTGCGACAAGGAGTACTCCGTTATGTTTGATAAATCTGAATGCATGATTCTCAAACATGGTTTTGAAGTTCTTGAAGACTGGATTCTGATGCGAGCACCAAGGACAAACGATACTTATCAGATTGATATGAGCGTGGCAACAACCACCTCATCAGTTGCTACTTGTTTGCTTACCAAAACGACAGAGCTTGACTCTATCTTGTGGCATAGGAAACTCGGACACATTTTTTATCGTAAAATGAATCATCTTGTCCGAAACGGTTTGGTAACCGGTGTTCCTAAGCTGAGATTTGCCATTGTAGATGACTGTATGACTTGTAAAAAGGGCAAACAGCAACGAAAGTCTCACAAGCCCAAGCTCCAAAACTCCATCGATACCCCTTCGGATCTATTACATATGGATCTGTTTGGCCCCATAAGTATCAGGAGTATTGGAGGTAAGTCATACTGTCTAGTTGTAACTGATATCTCACGTTTTTCTTGGGTGCATTGTTTAGGTACAAAGGACGAGACTGCTGACATTCTTCAATACCTGATCCTAAGCTTGGAATCTCTTTACAAGTTGAAGGTTAGAAGAATAAGGAGTGATAACGGAACTGAATTCAAGAATAGTTTGATAGAACTTTTTTGTCTCAAGAAGGGGACCCGTCATGAATTTAGTGCCTCGTACATACCTCAGCAGAATGGAGTTGCAGAATGGAAGAACATAACCTTGATTGAGACTGCAAGGACAATGTTGTTAGATGCAAAGTTTCCTATCACTTTCTGGGGAGAAGCAGTAAATACAGCTTATCACGTTTTGAACAGAGTTATGGTTATGAAGAGGCACAACAAGACTTGCTATGAGTTGATCAACAATCGACTTCCCAATCTTAACTTCCTAGTTCCTTTTGGTAGTCCCTGTTCCTTATTGCTACAATTAAAAGACCGCAAGTCGAAGTTTCATGCAAAAGTGGTGGAAGGCATCTTCTTAGGATATGTTGCCAAATCGCCTTGCAAGAGAGTGTACAATATAGGAACTCATACTATCGAGGAATGGTTCAAAGTGGATTGCAGTAAACACAACATTCCACCAGAACCAGCTGGCCCAGCTTGGGGTTTTGATTATGATGCGCTATTCAAGTCTTTCAACCTTCCTGATTTATCAGCCGATGATGCCACAAATGTGTATGAATTCTTTGGAGGCGGTGATGACTCCAGTTTCTCAACCCATGCAACTGTACCGATTGTAACTCCCAATTCCAATGCTGCATCTGCATCTAGAACTCATGAAAATGATAACATAGAAGTTGTTCATGTTGACAGAAATGACGCTCAAGCTAATCCTAACACTTGTGTAGGAAATGAAGCTCCAGCTGATCCAATTAACATTGAATCTTCTTTTTCTGGAACACAGGATATGGGGGAGTTGAGCACGAACCTTGATTCAGAAATTCAGGAACCGGATATACCAGAGATGAGAGTGCATAAGAATCATCCAATTGACAACATTATTGGTGATCCTCATGCCGGTGTTCAGACGCGTCATAGAACCATTACTGAGAACACTAGTTTGTACTCTGAGATACTTGACACTGGTGTCATGGAAACATGTTTGCATGCTACATTCGTGTCCCAGTTAGAGCCGAAGAATGTGAAGGAGGCTCTCGCTGACAACTGCTGGATTGAGGCGATGCAAGATGAATTGTCTCAATTCCAAAAGTTGCATGTGTGGGATTTGGTTGACTTGCCAAGAGGCATACAACCAATTGGAACTAGATGGGTGTTCAAGTGCAAGACGGATGATCGTCATGTCGTAGTGAAGAATAAAGCAAGGTTGGTTGTTCAAGGATTTTATCAACAAGAGGGCCTGAATTACATTAAAGTATATGCCCCAGTTGCTAGACTTGATGCCATTCGACTGTTTCTGGTTTATGCCTCCTATGTCGGCTTCAAGGTCTATCAACTTGATGTGAAAAGTGCTTTCCTGTATGGAAAAGTTCATGAAAAGGTCTATGTCACTCAACCTCCCGGCTTTGAAGATCCACATAATATCAATAAAGTATATAAGCTCGACAAAGCACTTTATGGTCTTCATCAAGCACCTCGGGCATGGTATGAGAAGTTATCAAAACATCTACTGTCAAATGGTTTCGACCGTGGACAGATTGACTCGACCCTCTTCATTCAGAAAGCAGGAGGTGATATTATTCTTGTAAAAGTGTATGTCGACGACATTATCTTTGGGTCTACAAATGAAGAGATGTGTAGGGAATTCGAACAGGTGATGAAGTCCAAGTTTGAGATGAGTAACATGGTTGAATTGTCGTTCTTCCTGGGTCTGCAAGTTAGTCAAAGAGAGGATGGCATCTATCTACATCAAACTAAGTATGTGCATGACATCTTGTCAAAATACAAGATGAATGATAGCAGTACTTATGGCACACCTATCCCTGTTAATCATGGTCTGCATCCAGACAAAGATGGAAAGGATGTGGATTGCAAATTGTACCGTGGGATGATCGGATCTCTTATGTATCTCACAGCTTCAAGGCCCGATATAATGTTTGCTGTATGCTTATGCTCAAGATTTCAGTCACAACCGAAGGAGTCTCATATGATATCTGTCAAGAGGATATTCAGATACTTGAAGAGGAAACCCCGATTGGGTCTTTGGTACTCAAAGCAGCAATCATTTGACCTCAAAGCCTATACTGATTCAGAATATGGCGGTTGTAACCTTGATAGAAAGTTGGTATCAGAGCGGTTGTAACTTCTGGTGGATGTCAATTCTTGGGAGACAGGCTGGTTTCCTGGCAGTGTAAGAAGCAGTCAATGGTTTCTGTCTCAACATGTGAAGCAGGATACATTGCTGCAGTGAGCGGTTGTTCTCAGATATTGTGGATTCAACAGAAATTGAGAGACTACGGCTTAAACTTCACTAGAACTCCACTGTTCATTGACAACAATACCACCATGTCTACCACAAACAACCCGTTGAAACATTCCAAAACTAAACATTTTGAAATTCACAACCATTTCATCCGTGGTTGTGCTGAAAAGCATCTCATTGAACTTGCTGAAAAGCATCTCATTGAACTTGTAAAGGTTCATACGGATGACAACTTTGCTGACCTTTTCACTAAGGCGTTTGATCGAACCCGTTTTGAACATCTTGTCAACATGATAGGAATGTTCAATCCAGAGTGAAAACTTGTTTTTCCTAAATCAATTCAATTCATGAATGTTAAATTTTATTTCTTTTAAGTTTTCTGTATAGTTCTTTTAATTTTCAAATATTTTGCAAAAATCTACACAAAATAGAAAACCAGAAAATTTCAAAGTTCTCTTGAGAAAAGAGGAAATGATAGTACATCAGAAATGATCTAAACGTCATAGACTGCACATATGGGAAATGATTGCGTCATGCTTACTTGATTATTTAAATTGTTGTGTTTTTAATCTGCTTATTTACAAGTAATTTGAATTTTCAGTAGGCTGTAAGCATCTTTGAATCATTAGTAGTGTGGAAATTAAATCAATACTAAAACTGTGATTTGAACCCATGTTTGCTAGTGTGTGTGCGTAAAAGAATGCAAAAGATCACTATCAGATACAGAATTTTAGATTTTGGCAATTATTTTCTTCTGAGACCAGTTTCGGGATAGGTCGTTAGCACAATTAATGCGGTTCATCTCAATGCCCATAGTCACAAGTATGCAATGAGAGATTGAATCAAGACATGTCTTTACATCAACCGTTGAGCGTGTATTCACCCTTGAATCACTCCTGATTCATTAAATTCAAATCCAGATAAAAGTTGGATTCCCTTACCTAAATACTTAAACACCATATTCATTATCCTGAATCATCATACCGATATTCACTGAAGAAATCACATGAAACCAAGACAAATGAATCACTCAATTCTGAATCTTATGATTCTTGATAATCCTTATGGATTCTGTTTGATTTTTTCCTATGCTAATTGATGTAGCCTCATTCTGGAAATTTAGAAAATCATTGGGAAAATCTTAAATGCCTTGAGATAGTGCAATTTACATTCCTGTAGCATAACGGTGGGGTACACGTTGTATATCTTAAAATTACTACCTTAACACACAAGAACGTGATACAAAGATGCTTAGGGCTTCAAATATTATAATATTGTCAACTTGAATTACTTGTTTATGTGCTTATTACGTATGAATAAATAGTAATCCATGACTTGATCCCATATTCTTTGATGTTTATCTTGTATCGTTTTTTGCTATAGTTTAGCCTGATATGATCCTCTGCTCGTGTCTTTGAACAAAAATAGTGTGTGTGAATATGTGTATATCGTTACTCTGAAAAGATCAAAAAGATTTTAAGTTTGTGTATAGTTCAATTCTAATCAGAAAAGCCAAAAATATTTATGTTTAACCTTCGTGAATTTTGACTTTGAATCCTCTTGATTGAATATTTTTATCCTGTTCATTATTTGACTTGACAATCTTCATAATTTGAGTTGAAGTTTTTGCAACACAAGGGTTTCTGCGTACTTGTCAAGTGCGCAGGAATTAAGCCTTGCGTACTTGTAAGTACGCAAGACTTAAGTCATGCGTACTTGCTATGTTCGCAAGAGTTAAGTCTTGCACACTTGTTAAGTACGCAAGACCAAATTGTGTGGGGTATATATACAAGACTTAGATTTATTTCCCGATTTTATCTCATTTCAAGCTTCTTTGACACTGTTGTATACCCACTTCATATTTCCTCAAATCTTTGTGTGATTCCAAACAAGTTTTTCGTCTCGTTCATTGTTCCATCTTCATTTAACAATCATTTGGTGAGAATCTCAGCCCATTCCATCCATTAAATCTTCGGTTATTGACAGATTCTTTGAACTCTCGAACCTAGGGTCTTGATAGTGAAACTTTGACCGATTTTGGATGTTCTTGATGAACATTAAGACATAAAACTAGTTATAAGTCACTAATTGAAGCTTCTTGATACCTAAATTGTCTTTAACAGGGTTTGATTTTGACCACTTGTTTGACCGTAGGTTACTGTCGGACCAAGGCTAGGTCAAAATCGACTGGTTTAGCAACTCACTGGTGTTGATAGTGGTTCCATAGGTCATAATCATGTATTTCGACCTTGTGGTGACCCTATTCCACAACAATAGAATACAACTGTTGAATTTTTGGAGTTTGAAATTTGGCTAAGTGCAGGTTCCTACGCACTTAACAAGTACGCAGGAAGTAATTCATGCGTACTTGCTAAGTACGCAAGAACTAACCCCTGCGTACTTGCTAAGTACACAGGAAGGGCACTTCTGAAAAATCCCTAAGTCTGAAATTCAGTTCATTGTGTAATTGCTATATCAAGTCATGTTTGATCCATTCCAATGATTCTTCTTGTTCTTATTGTGTTTATTGTTTGTTTTTGCAGTGATGGCTCGTGCATTTACCAGCGAATTCAATATGATGGCTCTAACACAACCCGAGTGGAAGGGTGTTGCACTTCAATATAGAGAGATAGTCGATTTCCTGAACCGCTCGAAGATCAGCTATGCCATCTCTGCTGATCCTATTATCTCAAGACCATATCTGGAGCAATTCTGGGAAACTGCTGATCACGACTGTACAGTAACCCCAAACGTCGTTAGGGCTACTGTAGCAGGTCATGATATTGCTATTTCTGAAGACACCATTGTCACACCCCGACCGATGGCGGAATCATCGGGGCGGGACATGTAGACTGTTTATAAGCACAAGGTTGACTAAATTGAAATATATTAAACTTCAAATTCCATTACAATCATTCAAACAAAACCAAATCCTAGACAGAGACAATATTTCAAAACATAGACTTCTTTATTTAAATTAGCTAAGTCCAAAGCCTAAGTGTAGCACATCTTGATCAAACTCACACATTAGTATCTGAAACATGAATAAAATAAAGTCAACTAAAAAGTTGGTGAGTATAACACAGGTTTGTATATAGATAGCATATAGTTTGTAAAACAAATCCTTACATAACATGATAAATAAGGCATTTATGGGGAGCAGCTATTGTGTAACCATGTACAATCATACCTTTGTAACTAGCATGCAAAATTGTGTTGTCGGTATCAATCACCCCAATCTGGGTGGTTTTGTCAGACTCAATAGATCTATCATTGAAAACCGTCAGCTTGAATAGTTAATGGTTGCACATAATCCCATACAAAGGTTAGCACACCTAGCACTCGGGCATAAAGCTCAAATTGCACACATGAATGTAAATAGGATTTGTACTTGTGTTGTTTGTGTAAATGTAAACATGTAATTTGAATAATGTTCATGTTCCACCCCAAAAATGTAAAAGAGTAAAAGGGGCTATGTATACTCACTTGGTTTGAAGACGTAGCTAAACGAAATACTAGCTAGAAATGAGTTCCTTGTAATGCACAAGTTAACCTAAAGTGTAATGTATATGGTATTAATAGTGTGCACCAAAGTTTAAGTCTAAAGTTGCATTTGGACTTGTGTAAAAAGGTCATTGATTTGTAATTGGAGGTATCAAATAAAATATATAAGTTTGAAAGAATGTTTTTAGAACATTTTGATTAAGGTTTGAGTTTGAATAATTAAATAAGTAATGTAAATAATTATTGTTTATGAAAATATTACAAATGTTAAATGAAATTAAGTGTAAATAAATAAATGTATTTGTTTAAACATAAAGTAAATAAATAATCATTATTTTATTTATTTATTTATAAAATGTAACTTAACCATTTAAATACTTTTTAAATGCAAGGTTTAACAATAATTGTAAATTAAATTTTATAAACTTTAAATAAATAATTTCCCATTTATTAAATATTTGTTCTTTCTAAATAAGATTAAATGCAATTTTATAAAAATCAACTATTTTTATTTGTAATTTAATCAGAATATTTATGGTTTGAAAAATACATAAAATTTATAATTCTGCCAAGAATTTAACTCACACACGACCGTGCTTGTGAAGGGCACGATCGTGTTTAAACCACGGGCGCGACCATGCTAGCCAGGGCGCGACCGTGTTGATCAAACTGAGGCTTAAACTAACTAAATCATTAGGCACGACTGTGCCTTGGCCAGGCACGATCGTGTCTATGATCCTAAGACACGAATGAGATTAGCCAAAGGGCATGATTGGGTCTGGACAGGAGGACACGACCGCGCTGATAGTCGGCACGACCGCGTCTCATGAGGCACGACCGCGCTATATGATTAGCGTGACCGCGTCTGTTCCAAATCAGGAACAAATTGACTAATTCTTATAATAACAGGGTTGGAAATCATAGGGCTTTCACCCATTAGATTATTTCGAGTCTTTTTGCATAGATTAATTGGATTTAAAATGTGTCTAGAGTCGGATTCGATTAAATCATTTTTGAACGAAAACTAGATTCGGGTTTAAGATGATTTCCATACTGGAAGCGCAAATTAACATGGGGCTTTTGATCTAAGGACTAAATCGATAGAGGACAAGGTTTCAATTACCCGGAATGATGGCGAATCGATAGCGAACGGTAGGAAGGAGTTCCGACGTCGGCGAGCTTGGTTTCCGGCGTCTTCTGCTACGATTCCGGTTGCTTCAAGTGAGTGAGTAGCTTCTGGGAGGATCGTTTGTGCGTTTGCTTGGGAGAATTGCAAACAATTTGGAGAATTCGATGGTCTTGTGAGAGAATTGGATGGTTATGAGTTGAATCGACGAAATTTTGTTTATTTGTTGTAATTGTTATGATTAAAAGAGTTAATTGAGTTTGTTAATGGTGAAAACGCGTCGAACGGTTATGAAATCGAACGTCGCTGTGATTAAAGTCTGTATTTACGTTTCAACTGATGAGAGGCGCGACCGTGCCAATATGAGGCGCGACCGTGCTAAGGCACCAGACGCGATCGTTCCAAGGCAAGTCGCGCGACCGTGCCAAAGCACTCGGCGCGACCGTGCCAGAACTAGGTGCGACCGTGTCTATTAGGGTTTCTTGTTATTTTTCAACATTAGCCCTTGTAACTTTAGTTTTTGATATGTTTGTATAAATAGATACTTATGTAGTGTTTTAGTAGGTTATAACCATGTAAAATTTGCGGATTAACATTGAAATATAGTATTTAATTGATGGTACGAATAGAACAAAACAGTGCACTAGAATTTGGTTTGAAATGCATTGCATTGAATTTGAAATACGGATACTAAAAATCAGAAATGTTACAGTCTCCCCATGTTGAGGTAATTTCGTCCCGAAATTTAGTTAGAGGAAGCTACGACATCAGTAAAAAGATGGGGGTACTTGATCTTCATTTGGTCCTCTCGTTTCCAAGTGAATTCAGGACCACGCTTAGACTCCCAACGAACTTTGACAATAGGAATACGACTTCGCTTAAGTTGCTTGACTTCATGATCCATAATTTCTACCGGTTTCTCAACGAAGTGCATCGTTTCATCAATGTGCACGTCATCAAGTGGTGTATGGAGATTCTCGTCAGCGAGACATTTCTTCAGATTAGATACATGAAATGTAGGATGCACATTTCCAAGAGATGGAGGTAAGTCAAGTTTGTAAGCCACTTTCCCAATCCTTTCAAGGATTTTGAATGGACCAACATAACGAGGGGCTAACTTGCCTTTCTTTCCAAAACGGATCACACCCTTCCACGGGGACACCTTAAGAAGAACAAGGTCACCGACTTGGAATTCCAAAGGTTTTCGACGTTTATCGGCATAACTCTTTTGCCGACTTCTCGCTGTTCGGATGTTATAACGGATTTGAATAATCTTGTCGGATGTTTCTTGAATTAGCTCGGGACCGATGATATGTGCTTCACCAATCTCGTTCCAACAGATAGGAGAACGACACTTGCGACCATAAAGGGTTTCTAATGGAGCCATGTTGATACTTGTGTGGTAGCTATTATTGTAAGAGAACTCAATGAGGGATAAATGTGAATCCCAATTGCCACCAAAATTGATTACGTAAGCTCTAAGCATGTCTTCAAGCGTTTGGATTGTCCGCTCGGTTTGACCATCAGTTTGGGGATGGTAAGCCGTGCTCAAATCCAATCGCGTGCCAAGAGCGGTTTGGAGAGATTGCCAAAATCGAGAAGTGAAACGGGCATCTCGGTCAGATATTATGTTCAAGGGAACACCATGACGGCTCACAATTTCATCAATGTAAATTCGGGCTAGTTTCTCAACCCGATAGTCTTCACGGATATGCAAGAAATGAGCAGATTTGGTGAGACGATCACTAATCACCCAAATGCTATCATAACCACTCGAGGTGCGAGGGAGCTTGGTAATGAAATCCATAGCTAAGTTTTCCCATTTCCACACGGGAATTTCTGGTTGCTCAAGTAAACCAGAAGGACGTTGATGTTCGGCTTTGACTTTGGAGCAGGTTAAACATTTGGCAACATAAAGAGCAATGCCCTTTTTCATACCCGGCCACCAATATTGTTGGCGAAGATCTTGGTACATTTTATCCGCACCAGGATGAATAGAATAACAAGTCTTGTGAGCCTCGTTCATGAGAAATGTACGGAGATCATCGCGATCGGGAACCCAAATACGGTTCAAGTAATAAAGTAAGCCATTTGGTTTAGATTCAAGCAGAAGTTCAACACCACACGACATTTCCTCGTACATGTTACCCTCGGTGACTGAGACGTGTTGAGCTTCTAGGATGCGGTTTTGGATGTCGGTTTGAATTCGAACACATTGAAGCATGACATGGTTCTTTCGACTCAAAGCGTCGGCTACAACATTCGCTTTGCCGGGATGGTAACGAATCTCGCAGTCATAGTCGTTAAGGAGTTTAACCCAACGTCGTTGCCTCATATTGAGTTCCTTTTGGTTGAAGATGTGTTGGAGACTTTTGTGGTCGGTGAACACCACACATTTTGTGCCATAGAGATAATGTCTCCAAATCTTCAATGCAAATACGACCGCACCCAACTCGAGATCGTGCGTCGTATAATTCTTCTCATGAATCTTAAGTTGCCTTGATGCATAAGCGATTACTTTGCCTTGTTGCATGAGGACACAACCGAGACCTTGGTTAGAAGCATCGCAGTAGACAACTAGATCATCACTCCCATCAGGGAGAGTCAAAATGGGAGCGTCGCACAACTTTTGTTTGAGGGTTTGAAAAGCTTCTTCTTGTTTTGGTCCCCATTCATAAGTCTTACCCTTGTGAGTCAAAGCGGTAAGGGGGACAGCAATCTTAGAGAAGTTTGAGATAAAACGACAGTAATATCCCGCAAGCCCAAGGAATGAACGAACTTCAGTGGGGGTCTTCGGGGCATTCCAATTCTTAACCGTTTCGATCTTAGCAGGGTCAACATGAATACCCTTGTCGTTGACAATATGACCAAGAAATTGAACTTCTTTTAACCAAAATTCACATTTGGAGAATTTGGCATATAGTTGTTCTTTCTTCAAGAGATCCAAAACCAATCTAAGATGTTGCTCATGATCGGCTTTAGTCTTGGAATAGATTAAGATGTCATCGATGAAAATGATCACGAACTTATCAAGGTACGGTTTGCACACACAATTCATGAGGTCCATGAAAATTGCGAGTGCATTGGTTAGCCCAAAAGGCATAACCATGAACTCGTAATGACCATACCTTGTTCGGAAGGAAGTCTTTGGAATATCGTCTTCTTGCGCACGGAGTTGATGATAACCAGATCGAAGATCAATCTTCGAGAAGCAAGTAGAACCTTGAAGTTGATCAAAGAGGTCATCAATTCTAGGCAAGGGATAACGGTTTTTGATAGTAAGCTTGTTGAGTTCGCGGTAGTCAATACACATGCAAAATGATCCATCCTTCTTTTTGACGAATAAGACGGGTGCACCCCACGGTGAATGACTTGGACGAATGAATCCTTTGTCGGAGAGCTCTTGAAGTTGACTTGCAAGTTCTTGCATTTCAGATGGTGCAAGACGGTATGGAGCTCTAGCCACGGGGTTAGCTCCGGGAACAAGATCAATGCGAAATTCTACTTGTCGAACGGGTGGAAGACCGGATAAGTCTTCGGGGAATACTTCAGGAAAATCTCGGATAATGGGGATATCTTGAATACTCTTCTTTTTGACATCCTTTTGAACGATATGAGCCAAAAAGGCCACGTACTTCTTTCGTAAGTACTTTTGAGCAGTAGTGCATGACATTAATTTAAGCCCTTTGCAAGGCTTTTCACCAAAGACTCTCAACGTTTCTCCCGATGGTAGAGGTATTCGGATGCACTTCTCGAAACATATGACTTCGGCATGATGATTTGATAGCCAATCCATGCTTATGATGATATCAAAGCTTCCTAGTGGCATTGGAACAAGGTTGATTGGGAATGTATGATCATTAAGTTCTAAAGAACAATCATAGATAATGGATTTAATTGTAAGAGAGTCACCATTTGCTACTTCAACGGTAAATGTTTTCTCTAAAAGGGATCGTGTCTTTGCAAGTAAAGGTTCAAAGTTAAGTGACACAAAACTCTTATCGGCACCGGTATCGAATAAAATGGAGGCATATTAACTATTAACAAGAAACGTACCATTGACCACGTCATTGTTGGCTTGAGCTTCATTGGCGTTTATGTTGAAAGCACGCCCACGAGCTCCACCTTGTCTAGCATTGATTAACTTTGGGCATTGATCACGGAAATGGTTCGGGTTGCCACACTCATAACATGATCGCCCATTTTCAATAGCGGGAGCACCTTGATTAATCACTTGGGTGTTGGTTTGGTTTGGTGGGTTGACTTGACCCGCAAGAGCTTTGGCCCTACAAACATTAACTGTATGACCATATCTCCTACAATAAGTACAAAGGCGACATGGGATGCTTTGGGGATGATGGTAGTTGCAGGTGGCACAAAGTGGGTAGATTCCAACATATGGCTTTTTGACCGGTGCTTGAACTATAGGTGCAGCTTGGTTAATAGGAATAGCGGGAGTGACCACAACATAGTTTCTAGTCTTCCTTTTCCTATTATTGCGGGAGGGTTCAGTTGTGGCTTCTTTGTTGTGGGTAGGAGGGGTTATAGTGCCAGAAACTTTCTTGGTGCCCTTTTTAGTAAGAGTCCCCGCCTTCACGTGATTATCGGTTAAGGTAGCGGACAAGCGGATAGCATCCTCAAGTGTTACGGGATTCCTTCCTAGGACAGTATCTTGAATTTGTCTAGGTAGTCCCCCAATATACTTTTCGATGCAGCAGGACAAAGGAGTGACCATGTGGGGCACAAGAAGACTCAACTCATGGAACCGAGTCGTATACGCCAAGTTTTCACCACTATCTTGGGCAAGATCCCAAAATTCGGCTTCAAGTTTCTTTACTTCATTTCGAGGACAGAATTCCTCGGTCATTAGCCTTTTAACCTCATCCCAAGGTAAGGCCATTGCCGCATCCACACCTCGATTTCTCTTCTCCCCATTCCACCACGTGAGTGCCCGTTTTTGTAGGACACTTGTGGCATGACGAACACGAAGGTTGTCGGGACAGTCACTATTGAGAAAGGTATTCTCAATGCTTTCGAACCATTGAAGGAGTCCGGTAGCTCCTTCGGTATCATAGAACTTGAGGGGATTACACGAGTTGAAATGCTTGAAGGTGCATTGAGATGGGTTGTTACCACCATTTCCACCATTACCAGCATTACCACTATTACTACCATTTCCACCATTGTTACCATTGGTGGAACTATTAGCTTGAGTGAGTTGTGTCACGAGTTGTGCAAGAATAGCAGCAATGTCGGTATTGGTGTTGGCCGCGGGAGCACGACGAGGAGGCATTCTACAGATTTTCACAAGACAAGAAAAGATGTAAGAACTTATGAGAATTGTTTGGATTAAATAGAATAAGATAACAAAATAAATAGATAATCATAGTTTGGATTGTACTCAAATAGTGATATAATCACTCGAATACTATGACACATTAAGGTTAATTAAACTTATATAATTTTCAAGGAGACATGCTTTAGCCTATAAGTAAACACTCATCTCGGGAATTCCCAAGAAAGCATACGGGTCCCTCGGTTGATTGGGATTTATGCGAAATGCTTTCCTAGACAGAAAACCCAAAATACAGGTGCCACTCTTCCAGATTGCACGTGTCCTCAAATAATTAACAAAGCTTAAAAACCTTAACGAGGAAATAAAGAAATTTTTATGAATTTTCGCTTCATGAAGTTTCTACATGCTTAGAAAGACAAAGATAGAGAAAGAAAATAAGAATATTATGAGGTTTTAGGATATAGGAAAAGATATTGTTTATTTAATTTATTATTTAAGTATATATTAATAAATAATGGATTTTTAACAATTAAGTTATCAAAATAAAATAATAACTAATCATAGTAAGCATGTAGCACATAGCATGTAACACATAGCATGTAACATATAGCATGTAGCATATAACATGAAATCATGAGACATAGCATAAGTAGGTGTCCTAAAGTTATAGTCTAGGTCAAGGTGTCTAATAACCTAATTCCCTATAACCAAGGCTCTGATACCAATCAGTCACACCCCAACCGATGGCGGAATCATCGGGGCGGGACATGTAGACTGTTCATAAGCACAAGGTTGACTAAATTGAAATATATTAAACTTCAAATTCCATTACAATCATTCAAACAAAACCAAATCCAAGACAGAGACAATATTTCAAAACATAGACTTCTTTATTTAAATTAGCTAAGTCCAAAGCCTAAGTGTAGCACATCTTGATCAAACTCACACATTAGTACCTGAAACATGAATAAAATAAAGTCAACTAAAAAGTTGGTGAGTATAACACAGGTTTGTATATAGATAGCATATAATTTGTAAAACAAATCCTTACATAACATGATAAATAAGGCATTTATGGGGAGCAACTATTGTGTAACCATGTACAATCAAACCTTTGTAACTAGCATGCAAAATTGTGTTTTCGGTATCAATCACCCCAATCTGGGTGGGTTTGTCAGACTCAATAGATCTTTCATTGAAAACCGTCGGCTTGAATAGTTAATGACTGCACATAATCGCATACAAAGGTTAGCACACCTAGCACTCGGGCACACATGAATGTAAATAGGATTTGTACTTGTGTTGTTTGTGTAAATGTAAACATGTAATTTGAATAATGTTCATGTTCCACCCCAAAAATGTAAAAGAGTAAAAGGGGCTATGTATACTCACTTGGTTTGAAGGCGTAGCTAAACGAAATACTAGCTAGAAATGAGTTCCTTGTAATGCACAAGTCAACCTAAAGTGTAATGTATATGGTATTAATAGTGTGCACCAAAGTTTAAGTCTAAAGTTGCATTTGGACTTGTGTAAAAGGTCATTGATTTGTAATTGGAGGTATCAAATAAAATATATAAGGGTTGAAAGAATGTTTTTAGAACATTTTGATTAAGGTTTGAGTTTGAATAATTAAATAAGTAATGTAATTAATTATTGTTTATGAAAATATTACAAGTGTTAAATGAAATTAAGTGTAAATAAATAAATGTCTTTGTTTAAACATAAAGTAAATAAATAATCATTATTTTATTTATTTATTTATAAAATGTAACTTAACCATTTAAATACTTTTTAAATGAAAGGTTTAGTAATAATTATAAATTAAATTTTATACACTTTAAATAAATAATTTCCCATTTATTAAATATTTGTTCTTTCTAAATAAGATTAAATGCAATTTTATAAAAATCAACTATTTTTATTTGTAATTTAATCAGAATATTTATGGTTTGAAAAATACATAAAATTTAAAATTCTGCCAAGAATTTAACTCACACACGACCGTGCCTGTGAAGGGCACGATCGTGCTTAAACCACGGGCGCGACCATGCTAGCCTGGGCGCGACCGTGTTGATCAAACTGAGGCTTAAACTAACTAAATCATTAGGCACGACTGTGCCTTGGCCAGGCACGATCGTGTCTATGATCCTAAGACACGACTGAGATTAGCCAAAGGGCATGATTGGGTCTGGACAGGAGGACACGACCGCGCTGATAGTCGGCACGACCGCGTCTCATGAGGCACGACCGCGCTAGATGATTAGCGCGACCGCGTCTGTTCCAACTCAGGAACAAATTGACTAATTCTTATAATATCAGGGTTGGAAATCATAGGGCTTTCACCCATTAGATTATTTCAAGTCTTTTTGCATAGATTAATTGGATTTAAAACGTGTCTAGAGTCGGATTTGATTAAATCATTTTTGAACGAAAACTAGATTCGGGTTTAAGATGATTTCCATACTGGAAGCCCAAATTAACATGGGGCTTTTGATCTAAGGACTAAATCGATAGAGGACAAGGTTTCAATTACCCGGAATGATGGCGAATCGATAGCGAACGGTAGGAAGGAGTTCCGATGTCGGCGAGCTTGGTTTCCGGCGTCTTCTGCTACGATTCCGGTTGCTTCAAGTGGGTGAGTAGCTTCTGGGAGGATCGTTTGTGCGTTTGCTTAGGAGAATTGCAAACAATTTGGAGAATTCGATGGTCTTGTGAGAGAATTGGATGGTTATGACTTGAATCGACGAAATTTTGTTTATTTGTTGTAATTGTTATGATTAAAAGAGTTAATTGAGTTTGTTAATGGTGAAAACGCGTCGAACGGTTATGAAATCGAACGTCTCTGTGATTAAAGTCTGTATTTACGTTTCAACTTATGAGAGGCGCGACCGTGCCAATATGAGGCGCGACCGTGCTAAGGCACCAGGCGCGATCGTTCCAAAGCAAGTCGCGCGACCGTGCCAAAGCACTCGGCGCGACCGTGCCAGAACTAGGTGCGACCGTGTCTATTAGGGTTTCTTGTTATTTTTCAACATTAGCCCTTGTAACTTTAGTTTTTGATATGTTTGTATAAATAGATACTTATGTAGTGTTTTAGTAGGTTATAACCATGTAAAATTTGCGGATTAACATTGAAATATAGTATTTAATTGATGGTACGAATAGAACAAAACAGTGCACTAGAATTTGGTTTGAAATGCATTGCATTGAATTTGAAATACGGATACTAAAAATCAGAAATATTACAACCATCAGACGAGTACTACAGTTTAGGGACTTATCAACTGATTCAATGACTTACCCTGACTACTTCGTTGATGGATGCTAGAGACAAAGGATGGGGTATGTTGGTACAATGGACTACTCCTCGTACAAAAAGATGTGGGTACTTGATCAGTGGCGTTACTTCACGCACTTCATGATCATGTGCCTGTCTGCTAGAAAGGCGGGAAAGGATGCCATGGGGCATGACTTGGCAGCTGCAATGGTTGGCCTCTCTCTTAACAAGGGTTATAACTTTTCAAAGTATATCTACAAGTCTATCACTGATCAGATCAATGCTGCTGATAGGTTTAGATTTCTATTATACCCTCGGTTCGTGCAACTGTTGATTAATGATGTTGTACCAAATCTACCTCAGATTGGAGAGAGACTACAAGTCAAACGGGTGGACAAGAGAGTGTTTGCACAATTTCTAAAGCCAGACAGTGTAGAACCTACCCCTGAGCACACTCCTCTCTTTGGCCACCTGATTAATGAAGCATATGTGGCCCCTGCTGACTTCGGATGGTATAGTGCACAGTCTGAGCCTGAACTCAATGAACACAGTGATGAACAACATGAAGAACTGGAAGCTGAATCTGAAGATGATATGTCTGACGATGAAAGAGAAGAAGAACATGGAGTTGGAGGTGTTGAAGAATCTGACTATGAAACGACCGAGTCAGATTCCTCTGATTCTGATGATGCACCATCCCAGGCACACCCAAGAAGATTGACGAAGGTGACCCTTCCCAAGTCATCTTCAAAGAGAAAGAGACAAGCGACTAGCATTGAATACGAGCCCGATTCTGATTCGGACGCTGCTATAGAGAGACGCAGAAGAGAAAGTATAAACAAGAAACGGGGGGATAGGCCGCACCAAGCTATCCTTCGTGAGGTAGAAGTTAGTGCTCAGAGGCAAGAAAGTGTCACGGCTAAGAGCACTGATTCCACTTCTACCTCACCTTCACAACAGCTTTATAGGCGACAGCGGAGGAGGCCACGTGTAACACCTGATGTGGCTACCACTACTATCACAGAGGAGGTTCCTGTGATAGTGTCCCTCCCTGTGCAATCTGTTCAAGTGGCGGTGACAACTCCTATTCTAACCGAGTCTGTCACCATCACCCCTACCACCATCCAATCAGCCTCCATCCCTACCTCAATCCCTACAACCACCCTCCAACACATCAGTGAACCTCATCATGACTTTGACTTCAATCAAGGGTTCGATTTTGGAGAATTCTTTTCCTTCCTGACCAATCAAGCCGAAGCATCGTCTTCCAGGGGACCTGATCCTCGTGATACCCGGATCACTACCCTAGAGACTCAGGTCACTGGTCTTCCTGAAATGCTACGAAAATAGAGAGAAGAATCTGACAAACAACAGGGGCAGATTAACTCTCTGATTGATGAGGTAGCCGCACTAAAGAAACAGCGGGTGGCTGATGACAAGCAGCGTTTAGAGCATGACACTATGGTGAAACTGGTCTGTGATATGGCCAAGACGCTTGCTGCTCAGGGGGAGAGATTGAAGGAATTATTGGAGAAGCAACCACCTAAGCCTAGTAGTGAAGAGGCTTGTCACTTAGTTGATCTAACTAAGGGTGATGACCAGGACAAGGATCCTGAAGCCGGACCGAGTGGGAGTGAGCAGCAATCGTTGGCTTTGGCGATTGTTCCCATCTCTGCCGTGTCTATGGCTGAGGGGGAGTCTACTCAGAGTGAAGGTGGAGGTGATGCTTCAGGAGGTAATAAAGGAAATTCGGTGGATGACGTTTTGAAAGATCTATCTGACGACGTATCAGATGATGTGATCCAATTCTTAGAGCCAGACTACTCCAAAGAAGCACAGTTCGAAGCTCTCTACAATCTGGAAGAGGGAGAGATCGACTCTTGTGACGACTGGGATGAGGAGGATGATGATGTTGTAATCAAAGTTCCCAAGGGCGACGAGGAAGGAGAGTATGAGTTTGAAGATGGAGAGATGTTCGAAGTTCCATCCTTTGAAGACACAGGTTCAGTCGAGCCTGCTAGTACTGTTGAGGCGTCGACTGAAGCCTCCCCTGCCGACCCTACACCTGTGGATCCAGAGGCACAGAAAGACAAGCATATGCCTGCAAGTTCATCGAAGGATCCAACTCCTGTCTGGCAAAAGACATCAATCATAGACAAACATGGAGCGACAGGGATGATCTTAGCTGTGAGGTTCGAGGAGGATAAGAAGTTGTTTGCAATCAAGCGAGCTAGGGAGGGGGGTTCAATACTTGAAACCAACCAGCGAAGCTTTCAACTCCTAGCCAAGATACGACCTCGTGAACCTAGCAAACCGAGAGCTGCTGGGTCACTCAAATCACGCAGTAGCGATGGGTTTGTGGCAGGTTCTACAGCGAGAGGTAAGATCTGGGAAGTTAAAAATGTTTAAGCCTCAAGTGCCCAAGCGAGTCAGGGACAAGAACATTAGACATCATGTGACTAATAAAAGCTTAAAGAAACTGGTATACAAGCCAGTGCTGTGTGAAACCAAGATTCCCCTGAGCAAGTTATCTCAGGATATCCTCGGTAACATATGGTACTGGTACGTAGATCCTAAATCGGGCGAGGCAGTGGTGATTGGAAAGGTGTGGTCCGAGAGTGGAAGCTTAGTGCCAAGGGAACTAATCAGAGTGTTTGATGAAGTCTGCTTCATAAACTTTTCTGTGAAAGATCAGGAGGCGCTAGCGGACAGGTACTGCATGTACACGGACGAGTGGATAAAGTTCCTTGCTTCTTAATACGACAAGGTGATCAAGTTCTGCCTTGATTACAAGAAGAAGATGGAAGCTAAAGTGGGGGAGCAGTGAAGACCGAAGACAATCCAGAGCTGTTGTCAAAGGGGAGTTTGTTGAAGCACGTTTGTGTGACAAACACTCTGGATATTGTCTTAGCTTTTGTACTTGTCTTGTATGTATTAGTCTTTGTATTGTAGTGTCTGTACGTTTTAGTTATCGAGTTGTAATTACTAATGTATGTACTAGTCGTCTGTTTTCTCTAAGTGTTTTGCACACATAGCATATGCGCAGGAATTACTTCATGCGTACTTAGCAAGTACACAAGAACACTCTGCGTACTTGTTAAGTAAGCATGAACAATTTGCCCTGCGCACTTGTTAAGTGCGCAGAAATCAGGTCTAGTATAAATAGGCTAGGTTAACAGAAGATATGTATGCAGGCATTTTGCACTCAGTTGTATTCTCTCTATAACATTCAAGTTTATAATAGACGGAGTTTTAAAGTGATTTCATTGTCGGTTTACTTTGTGTTACCTGATTCTCCACCTAGTCACGGGCATTCCGCACCCGGTCCGACTAGTCACACACCCACACGTAACGATCCGAGACACCCGGGGACCTACAATAAGTTTATAAGTTTTCTGATTTCAAGATAGAATATAAGTTTTATAAAATTTTCTGATTTTATAAAATTAACATAAGTTTTCTGATTAATTAAAGTTTATATTAAAGTTTTAAAACAAAATAAGTTTATTTATTTCAGAAAATAATAACAAATTAAAATTTTGATTTTATAAAATAGTTTATGTTTAAAATATAATTTTTATAAAAAGTTTGAAGTATTTTTTATAGTTTTTAAGTATTTAAAACCATTATTGAAGATTAAATTCTTTTATAAGTTTTACTAAGTTTAATTAAATAAAAAGATTCTAGAAATAAAAGTATAATTAAAAATCAGTTTTAAGTTTATAAAAGTTTAACTGATTTTATAAAAATAAAAGAGAGTTTTAAAAAATTGATTTAAAAGCATAAAAAAAATACAAAACACAAAACTTGGGTTGGCCGGATTCGAACCCGGGCCACCCAAGTTCACACACACATGCGCTACCACTCGGCTACGGGCCTCGCTAGTGTTAAACACAGAAAAGAAATAAAAAAAAAAACACAATCCCAAATCAGCCCCAAATCCCATATGAACCCTAGAAATCTAAGTCCAAATTACGAATCGATTTACCCTCTGTCAGTGTAAATTGACAGAGGGCTTTTGGTCTATGAATGAAGACGATGAGATTGATCACAAGAATTACCTGAATCGAAGTCGAAACGAGGGAGGACGGGTTCAAGCTTCAGAAACGATTGTCACAGGATTCAATCGGCAAATGCAGGTGATGAACGATGCAATTGGGAGTTCAGAGAGTTGTGAATTGGTGTCGCTGAGGTGAAGCAGTTGATATTTATAATCAATTTCGATGTTTAATGCTCGAACGGTTGGGGAGATAACGGTTGTATGAAACGAGTTCAAATTCGAACCCACGCGGTGTTAGAATTGAATTTGAGTATTGATGAGCATTGGGTTTGGGTCGCACGCTCGAGTAGAAGCTCGAGGTGCATTGAATTCGACTGGGAAACGCGTTTTCAAATAAACGGGCATAAACCGGTCTCAGAAGGATCCGGGAGTTTGGCCAAATTGCACAAAAGTCTCTGGTGTTTGTGACCTTTATCATTTCATGTACAAACATGAGGTTTTGTTTAAAACAAGTTTTGAAAATGACGGTTTGGCCCCTCAACTTTATAAAAATAAATAATATGTTTTATTTTTATAAAAATCAAATAAGTTTTTATAAGTTTTATACTTTATTACTTTAAAATAAAATAATTTAGGTTTATAATTTATAAATTAAGTATAAATAATTTTATTATTCAAATAAATATAGACTTATAAAGTTTTAAGAATTAAATATACTTTATATATTTTTTTAAAGTGTATATATATATATATATATATATCTTTAAATAAGTCTCATATATATATATATATATATATTTTTTTGTAAGCTTCAAGTGTTTTTATGTAAATAACTAATATTTATTATTTAAGGAAGATAATAATTAGTATTTGTTATTAAATTAATGTTTCAAGTTTTCAAGATTTAAAAATTTTCAACGACACGTGCAAAGGTTATGGAAATGATACGTTCATTGGATTTGAAATAGATAGGTTACAAATGATAAATACGATAAATGTAAAAATGATACATCAGAAAAATCCTGGATATTGCACTTAGTCAAATACGCAAGACAAAAACTTTATCTGAAATTCCAAGTGACATTTTAAAACTTATCAATGTGGCGAATCTCCAAAATATCTGTAGCATGTTGAACTATGATAACGAAATAGGCACTCCACAGAAACAACCAAAGTTACTAAATGTGAATGACTATTCCAACTAGAAGGCTAGATTCGAGGAATATGTTTCATACACAGATTCAAACATGTGGATACCTATTTTAGAAGGATACAAACATCCGACCCATAAATTTCTTGGTGAAAACCAACCCAAACCAATTTCTAGACTTGATGTTGAAGAAAAGAAGGCATATGATCTAGAAAAGAAGGCACATGGTTCATTAACCATGGCACTAACCCGAGACTTATTTCATAGTTTCCGAGGCTATGATACCTCACTAGATTTATGGAAAGCCTTACAAAAATGGTTTGAGGGAAACAATGATGTTAAGAAAAGCAAGAGGGAGTTATTAAGGAAACAATATGAATGTTTCTGATATCTGGATAAGGAATCCATTGATGAACTTATCTCTAGGTTCTATCATCTTAAGGTTGAACTTAAATCTTATGAACTAAAATATCCTGATGATGAACTTGTTGAAAAATTCCTTGATGCATTACCTCCAAAGTTTGACATGTATACAACCCTGTTAAGAGAAAACCCCAAGTTCTATGAAATGACTATTGATGAAGCTATATGAAAGGTTCAAGCACATGACATGAACCTAAGAAAGAAAGAAACCACTAGCAGACCTATAGTACAAGAACCATCTATGTACTTTGGAACTTCTTCCACACCAAAAACCATGGGAATGAGAATTGCTTTGTTCTCAGGAAATCCTACATAGGAAGAAGAAAATGGTTGCAATAGTCATACTTGTTTTGCTGCTGTAGGTTCAGGATCATACCAACAAAGGAGCACAACATCTACATATTCAACATCTACATCTTCAACTGCTATTGCCAAAATTGCAGAAGATCATATAGCTTTGTTCTCATCATGCATGTTAGCATACGAAAACTTCATTGGTGGAAAGTTAACTGATCAAGAAACAGTTGAGGAAGACTTCAATCAAATAGATTAAGATGACATGGAAGATATGGACGTACAGTGGAATATAGCCATGATCCTGAGAAGGGCAAAGCGTTTTCTAAACAGAACCAGTAGGAAGTTTATTGGTGGGCATTCAAATGCTAAAGTTGGGTTTGACAAATCAAACGCAAAATGTTATAAATGTCTAAATTATGGACATTTTGCACGAGAATGTCAGAAAGACAAGGCACCAGCCTCAGGCTTCACCCGACCCAGTCCAAGAATCAACCAGAATCACAACAATCAGAGCTTCAATAACAACCGCAGTCAAAATCAAGGAGCACCATCCAATGCATTGGTAGCTCAACAAGATGACGGCTATGACTGGGGAATTCACCTAGAAGATGCAATTATCTCACAAACACAGATGGGATTGATGGCAGAAATCATTGAGATGATAAATAGTGAAGAAAGGGAAGCTGTTGCTGCGGCTGACCAACAAGAATCTGCATATGCTTTAATGGCAATCGGAGAAGCATCCAGCTCATAAAATGAGGTAGATTCTAATTATTTTTTTGTTATTCCTTGTGCTAATTGTTTAATTCTAAAAACAGAAAATGATAAAATTCATGATCAGCTCGAACCTCTACGTAGTGCAACTCTAAATTATAAAGAAAATGAAAAACGTTTTAAAGATTCTATTGAAAATCTCAAAAAAGATAAACACGATTTTTCAATAAAAATTAGTGAACAACAATTTCATTTAGATTTTGCATACAAAGAGTTAGAGAAAAAGAATGTCGAAATAGCCAAACCTCATAATGAAATTATGAAATTAGGTGGAAAAAATGAGAAATTGAGAAACTCTCGTTTTGTGGTGGAACATTATGAATCTATAGTACGACAACTAATGTCATTCCACCACCAATTAATGGGACATTTGTCAATGGGCCAATCGACATTGATCTGTCCTTTCTAGATGAATCATCTAGTAAGGATAATTCATCATCTGTTGATGAATTTTATTATGATGAATGTTCTGAGGAAAACAAGGTCGAAGGTATTGTCTCAGAAGAGTTAATTGATGAATCTAAAGTTAACAAAAACATTGTAAGTAATAGTGACAACTGTATTTTAATTGAACCAGACTTGATTGAATCAAATGATAAATTGAAAAAGATGCTTTATGGGGGTTTCAAAACGATAAATCAAGCTAAGAAAGAATCATTTGCTAACAAACTGGGAAAGAACTTTCAAGAAAACATTGATAAACACTATACTCCCAAGAATCAATCAACAAGAAGTAAAGCACAACCAGCGGTTCATCAAACCAGTCAGAACTTTCATCAGAATAAACCATCAACATCCAAAAACAATGAGCCGTACAAAAGAAATTTTAAAGAAAGAAGAAATTGCTTTCACTGTGGAACATTTGGTCACATCATTGTGAATTGTCCTTATAAAAATCAAGGGAAACAACCGGTTGCTCAGCAAAAGGTTGTATCTCTAAAATTCCACCATTAAAGCAATTCAAAAAACAATTTTCAAAGCTTGTGAAAGCACCAGTCCGATATATGGTTAAGTCTAGATTCGTAACTAAACCATCTACTGAGAAATGGAACAAGAAACCAGTTGTTCCTGGTGTATCTACCACCGGTAATACATTGACTGGTAAGCTGTCTGTGGTAAAACTTTCAATACCACAGAGAAGGAGACGGAATAAGAGTTTGAGAAAACTTGGACAACGGTTAGCCAGTAATCAACTAGGAAACACCTTCATGGGTTTACCAATTGATATTAGCAAACCTGTGGTTCAAACGAAACAAGAATGGAAAAAGAAACTAGACGTTTCTCAAGTCTCTAATTTTGACTCACCAAAGGAATCACCTACTCTTGATCATCATGATCGTGAGTTGATAGAAGTTATATTTTTTGAGAGGAATGGACGACCCAAGGCCACAATGGCTTGGGTCTCCACATCTAACTATTTTTTTGGATTTATGCAGGGACAATCAAAGGAATCTATCATGAATCGTTGGTATGTTGATAGTGGTTGTTCCCGACACATGACAAGCAACATGGCCCTTCTACAAGACGTTAAACCATTCAGAGGCGGCTATGTGGCCTTTGTAGGAGAAAATGGAGGAAGTATAACACAACAAGGCGTGGTGACTAATGGATGTATCAGTTTTGATAATGTCAACTACTGTGAGCAACTAAAGCACAATCTGTTAAGTGTTTCCCAGATGTGCGACAAAGAATATTAAATAATGTTCAACAAATCTGAATGTTTGATTCTCAAACCTGCTTTCGTGGTTCTAGAAGAATGGATTTTGATGCGTGCACCAAGAACGAACGACACTTATCAAATCGACATGAGTGTGGCAACAACCACCTCATCAGTTGCAACCTGTTTACTATCTAAAGCAAATGAAATTGACTCAATCTTATGACATAGGAAACTCAGACACATTTCTTATAGAAAAATGAATCATCTTGTCCGAAACGGTTTGGTAACTGGTATTCCTAAGCTGAGATTTGCTGTTGCAGATGCCTTGTAAAAAGGGCCAACAACAACGGAAATCCCACAAGCCTAAGATCCAAAATTCCATTGATACCCCTTTGGAGCTCTTACATATGGACTTGTTTGGGCCCATAAGTATCAAGAGTATTGGTGGAAAGTCATATTGTTTAGTTGTAACTGATGATTACTCTCTTTTTTCTTGGGTACATTTCTTAGGTACAAAAGATGAAACTGCTGAGATTCTTCAATACCTGATTCTGAATCTGGAATCACTATGCAAGCTGAAGGTTAGAAGAATAAGAAGTGACAACAGTATAGAGTTCAAAAACAACATGATGGAGCTTTTCTGACTTAAGAAGGGTATCCATCATGAATTCAGTGCGCCATATACACCTCAGCAGAATGGAGTTGCAGAGAGGAAGAACAGAACATTGATTGAAACTGCAAGGACAATGCTTTCAGATGCTAAGCTTCCAATAACCTTCTGGGCGGAAGCAGTCAATACAGCTTGTCATGTCTTAAATAGAGTTCTAGTGGTGAAAAGACATAACAAAACATGTTATGAGTTGATCAATAATCGACCTCCCAACCTTGACTACCTCATTCCTTTCGACAGTCCATGTTCATTATTTTTACAGCACAAAGACCGTAAATCTAAATTTCATGCAAAGGCGGTGTAAGGCATCTTCCTAGGATATGTTGCCAATTCACCGTGCAAAAGAGTGTACAATATTGAAAGTAGGATTGTCGAAGAATGGTTCGAAGTGGATTGTAGTATACACAGCACTCCACCAGAGCCAACTGGTCCAGCTTGGGGTTTTGATTATGATACACTTTTTAAGTCTTTTAATCTTCCCGATCAATCTGCTGAAGACGCTGCAAATCTGTATCAATACTTTAGTAGCAGCGACAAATCCAACTTCACAACAAGAACATCTGTATCTATACCGACTCCTAATTCCAGTGTTGCATCTGCATCTGGAACACATACAAGTGATACTTAAGAAGATGTTAATGGTGAAAGAAATGAAGCTCAAATTGATCCTAGCATTAGTATAGGAGATGAAGCACCAGTTGATCCAGTCAACATAGAATCTTCTTCGGGTACACAGAATGTGGGGGAGTTAAGCACAAACCTAGACACAGTTTTTCAAGAAACCATTGTACCAGAAACAAGAATTCATCGAAATCACCCAATTAAAAACATTATTGGTGATCCTAATGCCAGTGTTTAAACACGTCACAAGACTGTTGCTGAGAATATAAGTCTTTATGCTAAAATTCTAAGCACAGGCATTATGGAAACTTGTTTATAAGCTGCTTTCGTATCCCAGATAGAGCCTAAAAATGTGAAGAAGGCTCTAGCTGATAAATGCTGGATAGAGGCGATGCAAGATGAGGTGTCTCAATTCCAAAAGTTACATGTATGAGATCAGGTTGAGCTTCCGAAAGGTGTACACCCAATAGGAACCAGATGGGTGTTCAAGTGTAAAACTGATGATCGACACGTCGTGGTGAAGAATAAAGCAAGATTGGTTGTTTAAGGATTTTATCAACAAGAAGGGTTGGATTATACTGAGGTGTACGCCCAGTAGCTAGACTTGAAGCTATTCGTTTATTTTTGGCTTATGCTTCTTTTGTTGGCTTCAAAGTCTACCAACTTGATGTTAAAAGTGCTTTCTTGTACGGAAAGGTACATGAAAAAGTCTATGTCACTCAACCACCAGGCTTTGAAGATTCACAGAATCCTCATAAAGTATATAATCTTGACAAAGCACTTTATGGTCTTCATCAAGCCCCAAGAGCGTGGTATGAAACTCTCTCAAAGCACTTACTGTCCAATGGTTTCAACCGAGGACAAATTGACTCGACTCTCTTCATACGGAAAGCAGGAAGTGATCTTCTTTTGGTCCAAGTATACGTTGATGACATAATATTTGGGTCTATAAGTGAAGATATGTGTATAGAATTCGAGCATGTAATGAAGTCAAAGTTTGAAATGAGCAATATGGGTGAATTAACATTCTTTCTGGGACTGCAAGTCAGTCAACAGGAAAATGGAATTTACCTGCATCAAACTAAGTATGTGCAGGACATATTGTCAAAGTACAAAATGAATGATTGTACTACTTATGGCACACCTATCCCGGTCAATCATGGTCTGCATCCAGACAAAGATGGAAAGAATGTAGATTGCAAGTTGTACCATGGGATGATCGGATCTCTGATGTATCTTACAGCTTCAAGACCTGGCATAATGTTTGCTGTTAGCTTATGCTCAAGGTTTCAATCTCAACCAAAGGAATCTCATCTGATTGTTGTAAAGAGGATTTTTAGATACCTGAAAGGGAAACCCTGATTAGGTCTATGGTACTCTAAGCAACAATCATTTGATCTCAAAGCTTACATAGATTCTGATTATGGTGGATGTAACCTAGATAAAAAATCAACTTCTGGTGGCTGTCAATTCTTAGGAGAAAGATTGGTCTCCTGGCAGTGTAAAAAGCAATAAACCATTTCTATATCAACATGTGAAGCATAATACGTTGCTGCTGCAAGCTGCTGTTCTCAGATCTTATGGATTCAACAACAATTAAGAGACTACGGCTTGAATTACACTGAAACTCCTATGTTCATTGACAACACTGCTATCATGTCCATGACGAACAACCCAGTGAAACATTCCAAAACTAAGCATATTGAAATTCGTCACCATTTCATCTGTGACTGTGCTGAAAAGCATTTAATTGAACTTGTAAAAGTTGACACGGATGATAATCTTGCCGATTTATTCACCAAAGCTTTTGATCGTACCCGTTTTGAACATCTTGTCAACATGATAGGAATGTTCAATCCAGAATGAAAATATTTTTTTTTCAAAACAAATTTGTATCCTGGAAGTTACTTTTTCTTTCCAAAATTTTAAATTTCTATTAATACTTATAAGAAAAAACCAAACAAAATATAAAACTTACAAAATCTCAATGTCATTTGAAGACAAGAGGAAATGATTGCACATCAGGAAATGATCTAAATTTCTTAGATTGCACAATTAGGAATTGATTGCACTATGACTACTTAAAATATTTTAAACTGTCATTTAATTGAGATTGTGAGTAGGCTAGAGGCATTCATTAAATCATTAGTAATGTGAAAACCTAAATATCTTTCCTACAAATTTGATTTGAACCCATGTTATAATGTGTGTGAGTATAAGATCAACAAAAGATCATTATCAGATAAAGAATGTAAGATTTTGGCTAGTATTATCTTTTGAGACCAGTTTCGGGTTATGTCTTTAGCACAATTTTTCAGTACCGTAACTCACATGAATTTGATCTAAGAATGCTTATAGTTTCAAATCATATAATACTGACAATTTGAATTAACATAATATGTATTTTGTAGTAAGTCATGATATGATCCCAATTTCTTTGAAATTTATTTTGTATCATTTTTGCTACATGTTTTAGCCTGATATGATCCGCTGCTCATGACTTGGTCAAAAATACGTTCACTGTGAATATTCAATTATTCTGTACTTAATTTGAAAAACAACAAAAAGATTTTCAGTATGTTTTAATATAATCTTTCCAAAAGACAAAAAAGATTTTCATAACTTCTAGAAAAACATGTTTGTAACAAACAAATAATTGTAAACGTATCTATCATGTTCGTCTCCAAATACTTCATAAGCAAAGTGGTTGAGTTAAAATCGATGCAGGTTATAGGTCATGCGCAATTAACCAAGTACGCATAGCTTAACTCATGCGCACTTGTTAAGTACGCATGAATAAATCCATGCGCACTTAAGCAAGTACGCAAGAACTGAATGGCGGGGTATATATAACGTCTATACGCATTTACTCCTCATTCAAATACTTCACTTACAGACATCAACCTGATCATTTTACCTCTCAAAATCTTGTGTTTCCAAACCGTTTTTCTTATCACAAACTCTGTTCCAACTTCATCCATAGAACATTTGGTGAGAATCTCATGCAATTTCAACCGTTAAATCTTTCAAAATTGAGTGAAATAATGTTCTTGAGACTAGGGTTTATGATGCTCAAAATTCGGAACAATACTATGTTTCATGTTAAATTGGGCATCAAAACGAGTTTCTAGTCATCAATCCTACTCGTTTAACACCAAATTCATCTTTCTAACTTGTAAAATTTAGTTTTTGATCTTAAAATTGACCATTGTTGTAAGGCCCCAAAACTGAGCACCCTACAGTTGGTTCTCATAACGGGTTATTCCCTTGAAAATACTCGTTTTAGATATATTAAACTACAGCGGAAGTCCTTCTAAAACATTAATTGCTATTTAATGTCATTAAGATACCTCATGAATGCTTGCACACCAATCCGAGTAGCACCGCTCCCAAGCCAAGATATGTCAACGCAACGCCTACGTTCAAAACAATCTATCACACACACAAAGTCAGCTACGCTGAGTGAGTTCTAATAGTTTAGTTTAATTAAAAGCCAACTCGTCTCAAAAGTTATTTAAACTTTACTCAGGACCCACGGTCCTTATAAATTAGATCCATAATTCATTAGCCATTAGTTAACCCCTGTTATCACCCGGTATCCCATTATAACTCATTTCCCATGAATCCTCCCGAAATGATAATAATCCCGTAATCTCATCGACATAGGTCGAACCTACTACACTAATAACTCATGCTCATGTACACGTATTAACTCGACACTTGGTTAACACAACAAATCCCTAACACATCAACTTACTCAGCCTTAACCATGGCTCTTACAAATCAACTGGCATAACAGTCATAAACACTACATCACAATCCTGACGCAGTGTTCAATCTAACTCTACTCACTACATTAATACTATCTCATGCACAATAAACATAACTCAATGCGTGTATGAAATTTAACACAAATATATAAGTACACAAACACATACCTCATTACTGCACCCTCCTCAGGGTTACCCTCGTCAGGGCGTTCGACACACCCCTAGCTCATCACTGTCCTGTTGGACATCGTCACCTTTGGTGATCTTCCGAAGGACATGATCCTCCATAATCCCGTTTGCCGTGTCATAATAACAACAATGCAAACACAATACCCGCCGTGTCACAAGGACAACGAAACAATACACACAACACATGTATAATCACATAATAATATATTTTACATACGTGATTCATTAACTGCACCTGCACTTCACACATAGCACTAGGATAAGATATACTACACGTATTCATAAGCGTTTAGCTTATATCCCGACTCACTCCAACTAACTCGTAACACAATACACTGCTAATATAGCGACACACATACAAATACTATATCTCATTATTTAAGCATATACCATGTACATGCACACCCTGTGACACTTCCTAGTCGCACACGTACGACCCGTTTACTATAATCCCGACTCACCCCTGTTAGGTCACTATACGACACGTGACTTTATCCCCACCTGTAACCCGCACGTCCTATGGACACACACAATCCCTTAGCCCCACATTTAACTATTTAACTTTATAACTCACCGGGTTAAACCCCAAAGCTCGGTATACATTTAATGTATTAGAACATGTCTTGAAAGTATGTACGATAGCCCCAAAACGTTTAAAAAACATTTAAAAGAGGGGGATTAGAAACTCACCATTACAGAGATCCAACTCAATAACTGCAATGGTCTCCTCGTACGAACCTGAACCTGTCAACGTATGATCACATGGTCAGAGTATGTCCCAACATGTGTCAACTATGTATAAAGATAGGTGTTCCCGATACTTGTCTCATCCACATAATCCCTACATTCATGCAACAACCCTAATCTGCTCGAACCGGTTTACCCTATACCTATTTAGGATCCGCATTCTAGCATGTTCACGTACCATGCAAAACCTTTGTCTCACGGATCACACGTACATGAGCTGAGACCCCCATGCATGTCCATACCACACCATGCAAACCCTAGACTTTTATCGGGTGTAATCCCGACTCCATCCGTCTCCGCGTTCATTACCTTGAGCCACCACCACCGTGTGTCACCATCGGGTTTCGTCACTTCGCCGTCCACCACCTTGGAGTAGCACCACCATCACCCATCATCTCTCTCCCTCTCAGCCATCGGCTTCCACGTTACTCCGCCAAGATCATCGTGCTGCCACCGTAGCTCGTTCCCGTCTACCATCGTTGCTCTGGCTACTCCCAAAACCACTACCACGCCACCCGTCTCCCTCGAGTACCACCTAGAACCGCCACCACCTCTCTTGCATTCCTCTCCATCCGATGTCAGCGTGGGCCACCACTATCACCGTAGTCGGCCACCCCCTTGCCTCCGTACTCGCTGTCGACCTCAGCCGAGGACACCCTCAACCCTAGATCGATTCTTCCTACCAAATATGTAAATAAAGACATACAAATATCAAACGAGGATTTACCTTGACTAGTAGTGGAGTTTTTCGCTTGAGTGGTCGTGAAACCTCCTCCCCGGTCGTCCTCTTCCTTCTCGCTTGGCTCCTGCCGTCGCGCATCTCCCCCTAGGCAGATTATGGCCTAGGGTTTCCACCAAACTTTTTTTTAAACGATTACTGGTACACTCGGGTCCCTACATTCCCCCTTTTACTCATTTTAATCTCTACTGTTCCATCTAAGGCTAGCCGAGTCCCTCGTTTTTCCATAATTCCAGTTATTACCTGAAAACCTTGCAAGTCGGGTCCCTTTTTCTCTACGAATAGAGTTTTACGTGAAACGGGTCGCTACATTCCCCCTTTTACTGGTACACTCGGGTCCCTACATTCCCCCTTTTACTCATTTTAGTCTTCTCCGTTGCTCGCTTTCAACTTTGTGACTTGTAGGTTTCACCTACCCACTCCTTCACCCCTCGTCTCTCCAGCCATCAGCCAAACGGCATAATTGCCTTTGTCCCTCGTATAACCCTAAAGGCCTCGTCATTCCGACAATCATCCTCTCCAAGTAAAACACGGCGAGGTCCTAGCAGGAAGGAATTCTTCCAATTCTGCTTACATACTTGGAGTCGGTGGTTTTACCCTGAGGTTCTACTAGAGTTTCACTCTAGGTGGTTCCATTGATTAAGTTTGAATGAGAGTCGTAAGATCACTAAGACTCTTACATGAGTGAAAATAACATTGGTGGTTTCCATTGATGATAATTTAGTGTGTCCGTAAATATTTTCAACTTGATAGTCGCGTCTATCAGCTGTTAAACGAGTTTAACGATACCAACTAGTCGTTGAGTGGGTTATGAGAGTCTCTACAGATAGTGGAAACCTAAGTCTGTAAATCACTGATTAGGACCATTCATCCACACACTAGGTTTCACCAGGACTTACATGCTCCTCAAATTATTATTACGTGTGCACTCGTAATGATAATTTGCTTTGCATGCTCACCCTAGTTTTCCCTGTCCTGTGTCAAAATGTCCTTTAATTTGTATTTCCGAGTACAGAGTGTTGTCAGGTATGATAAGTCATCGAGAGGCTTAGTCATCAACCATAAGTTGATCAACTAGAACTCATATCAGGATGAGTAGTTGAGGATGGTTTGATCCGAGTATTCACTCGAGTTGAAACACAATACAGGAGTCCAATCCAACGGATTGTAAATGAGAACATGTAACAAA
Source organism: Smallanthus sonchifolius (assembly GCA_023525975.1). NCBI lineage: Eukaryota > Viridiplantae > Streptophyta > Magnoliopsida > Asterales > Asteraceae > Smallanthus > Smallanthus sonchifolius. The sequence goes on from CM042028.1 coordinate 58,733,410, forward strand.
CATGTACATGAAATGCGACTTTGAGAAATGAAACTAATTCATGAATATAAGTTACAGGAAACAGCAAGGTAGCCGTCCTTTCAACTGAGACAAGATGGGGTTTGAGTATGCATTGAGCAATGCGTTCTCAGATTTGTGTTCAATCTATTCTCAACAGAATATTGACCAAAGACGCGAGCCCAAGGCTCGGGAAGGTGATGACATCTACGTGTCAATAGATTCTGCAATAATGCATGTAACGGTCTGCCTTCATTCGGCGTATTGTTGCTGGCGGTTACAGTAGGGACTCGCCTCCGACGATCCCAATTCCCAAGGAGATATGGGTTAGTGCTGAGTGTCGTCCATAACATGGACCTGAGAAATCCCACCATACTCGACTGATGATGGTGGTGTGAGAGACTCCTCCGAAGGCTTCGTCTCGCTGCCCACGGACGGGAGTGGATGATATTCTGGTTCCCCGAGTGTCGCCACTGGGAATTGATGATGCAATGCAAATGTTGTGTCCCTTGCCAACTAAGGGTGATACAGATGGTATTAACATGCCTGCACTGCAATGTATGTATAGATGCTATATGTATCAGGTATGAGTGTCTGTGCCGTGTAACTAATGCATGTGTACGGTTATAGTCTAGTATGCAATCCTAGTTCTCTATAACCAATGGCTCTGATACCAATCTGTCACACCCCCAAATTCCACTAACGGAGTTTTACCTTTTGGAAGGTGACACACTAGAATCTCAGTCATTAGTTACATCAAACGACACTATATGGGACTTGAAGTGTCATAACATAAAAGTTCAGAGTTAATGCGGAAGCGTTTAAACAAAATAGATGATGCGCAAAACAAATACGCTCAAGTTTAATTTAATAAAAACAAGTAAATTGTCTCAAATGTTTGCATATGAAGGAAATGACAGTAGGACTCCATGCATGTCCTAGATGTGCAACCTGTGCCTTAGCGACCTGAGAAACATGTAAGAAAAAAGTGTCAACACGAGGTTGATGAGTTCACAGGTTTCAAGTTTGCAATAAGAGAGTGTTTACCTGATTATGTACATTCAATATGCATATCTATAGGTAGCTAGCCTATGTTCATGTCTTACTAAAGCGCTCGCAACCGAAGCTGACTGTTTGTGTATTTGCCTCCTGCCAGATCTATCAACTCTGGCAAATGTGAGTAGGCTAACATTTCACCCGTTCGATCTCCAATCGAGTTAGCGCGACTAACGCGGGTGGGGCTTGTCAAACCCAGTAGTACTACTAAACACTACCTCGCTAAGATCCATATTAACGGTTCGATGTATGATGAGGACTTTCTGTGATAGTGTGTCACGCTTAGCCTCAACAGTAACAACATATGAATTACAATAATCTAAAAATAGTTGTGTCATGTTTTCTCCCACAACGGGAAAAACATGTAACATAATGTTTGTCTGCGTACCTGTTTCTCCCCCACGGGGAAAACAAGTAAAAGTATGATAGTTTGTGTACATGTTTGTTTCTCCTCAACAGGAAAACAAGTAAAATATGTTTGTGTGTAAGCATGTTTCTCCCCCAATAGTAAAACAAGTAAAAAGGGCCGTGAAACTCACCTACGTTGCGTAGTAGGTAGTATCACACAAGTATGAGATTTGAAATCTCAAGTGTTAGCCTGCACGACTTACGTATGCCCTAGAATTATACACATAATAGTTAGGGATACAATAGGAATATGTGACGACAATACGGGAGATTGAACGTCCTAAAGTAACGCTCTAATAATTAAGAGTAGACAGACGTGTCCACGGAGTTAGGAATTACTTTACGCGACGAATGACAAAAATAATAATAAATATAATCGGGAAAATAATATAACTAATTATATTATTATTTAGTCTCAATCGATACACGATGTGATAAAATGATTCGAAATAATATAAATATATATTATTTAATAATACGGTCACGGTTTGAAAATAATATAAACATATTATTTTATACGAAGTTACGGTTTGAAAATAATATAAACATATTATTTTTATTTGATAATAACAGTGATATTTTATTTATAAAAGTGGGAATAATATAAAAATAGGTTACTAATCCAAACCCGAGCCAACAAGTTGTTTCCCGGGCAAAAACACATTTATATAATAGTATAATATTATAGGGTTTGATTTTTATTAATTAAATATTAGCAGAAAAATGTTTAAAAATAATTGTGGGAGCCCGGTCTCGAACCCGGGTCTCTCTCACACACACACACTGCTCTAACCATTACGCCCGCTAGGGTCATCGCGTCCAATACCCGGTTTTAAAAGCTTTTAATCTAAAAGTTCCTTGTGTTCTTCCCCTTTACACGAAACCGGACCAAGCTCCACCCCAAAACCAACGAATTCGTTTTTGATTGAAGCAAAAGACATAGGGGTTTTGATAATCGGGGTATTGCGAATCTGTGGGTTCGTTTAATTGCAAAAACAACATCTCTAGGGTCGTTTAATTACCGAATAAAGATTCAAAACCCTAGTTTTTTAATTCAAGTTCGAATTGAGAAATTTAGATGATAAAACATGTTGAAACCACAGTGCTTTTGATCAGCAGAGGATTTCGAAACTGTTTATATGGTTTAATTGGATCGAGGTGGTGATTAGGATCAAAACCCCAAATTAGATTATGAACAACCCTAATTTCCGTATCATTATAATTTCGATATTAAAAAGTTGAATTAACAGAGGGCTTTCAAAGATTAGGTCATTACGAAGCTAACCATGTAAGTTAATTGAATTATGGTTGAGCCTAGACTAGGGTTCGATTAAACCGGAAATTACATGAACCCTAGAATCTGATATTGATAGATTTGATGTTTTAAGCCCCAATTATCATAGGGCTTTCGATCTATGAATAAAAACGACGCTAAGGGTGTGGTTGGTTACCAGATTGCTCATCGAATTGAAGGTGCACGACTAGAACGGGTTCCGACCTTGACGAGTTAGCCTCCGGCGGCTCGGGTTCCTTCTCCAATTGGATTGACGTATGAAACAGCTTCAGAGGGATTCGTCTAGTGTGTGCACACGTTTAATTTGTGAGATTAATAACAGGTTTAAGCGAATTTGATGTCCAATATCATCGAGGTCGACGGTTTCAGTTTAATGCTCATCATTGTGTTAATTACGAATCAATATCTGTGTTTATTGTGTTAATGATGATTGTAAGTGTTTTAGTTGTGTGTGGTCGATACAATTTTTTAACAGAAAACGGTTATGGGACAAGGAATCTGAGTTGGTTGCGAGTTTGACTATTAGAGGTCAACAAATCGAGTTAAAAGTAATGGCAGGACCAGTCCTTGTAGTTTTGAGTGTATGAGGGTTTGATAAATGGCAGGATCAGTCCTTATAGCTAGAATTGAGTTAGAAACAAGGTTAGTTGACTTTCTAAAGTCAACAGGAATACCATTTTGTGGATTTTGACTTCAAATTCAACGTAATTAAGGTTTGGACTAATTACACTACTAGTCCTTGTAGTTTGAGTTCGGAAAAATTGACAATCTAGTCCCTGGAGTTTGTGATAAGTTAAATAGGTTAACTTTAACTGGATTTAAATAACGGGGTTAACTTGAAAGTCCGGATTGTCACAAGCGCCAACACCACTTCTATGTCATTGTCCGTCTTGTCTACAGAAGCCGCCTGTTTGTCCTGACGACCTGCTCCTCCCCCAGCCAGAGCTCCCCGTCTGACAGATCTGGTACGCTTTGTCTTAGCCATCAGTACCTGCACAAGATAGAACGTTGGAGTGATTACCATGGGCGTCAAATTCAGAATATGAGAGTAATCATAGACTGCCAAATTATGGTGATCAAATTCAATTTGGTGGTCCACATTACTACTCGAATTCTAAACCTTCCCCATCATATTCACACTAGTTTTCTATCTTTCCCACACCCCGGATGCACATGCACCCCACACAAATCATATAGCACCACACAATGATCTAGAAAGTCATCTTATTTATCACAATTTCACACCATCCAAGGTTACACACAAAATTACTAAATCATATCGACACACCAAACTATTTCACATAGTTGCAATTAATGCTACTTCACATTACTCAACTCACTCTATAGTCTCATTCAATCTCACCACACAGCTTCAAGTTGTTCTACATAATACTACCACACATATCACACTACATGATCCCACACGAAACCATAAATCATTTACTCACACCGATTACTTTACCTAGTGTAACACTACACAAATGGTAATAATAATTATTGCTCAACTCGAAAGACGTACCTCTTGGCTCGCGGTTACTCATGGTGGCATTCGTTTCACCCTCGTCCCATTTTCAGTTTAAGTTAAGGCATTTTATTTTAGTAAAACCACTGATTTTCTCTTGAACCACGGCTTTGATACCAACTTGTAAGGCCCCAAAACTGGGCACCCTATAGTTGGTTCTCATAACGGGTTATTCCCTTCAAAATACTCATTTTAGATATATTAAACTACATCGAAAGTCCTTCTAAAAACATTAATTGCTATTTAATGTCATTAAGATACCTCACGAATTTTGGCACACCAATCTGAGTTGCACCGCTCCGAAGCCAAGATATGTCAACGCAACGTCTACCTGCAAAACAATCTATCGCACACACAAAGTCAGCTACGATGAGTGAGTTCTAATAGTTTAGTTTAATTAAAAGCCAACTCGTCTCAAAAGTTATTTAAACTTTACTCAGGACCCACGGTCCTTATAAATTTGATCCAGAATTCATTAACCATTAATTAACCCCTGTTATCACCCTATATCCCATTATAACTCATTTCCTATGAATCCTCCCGAAATGATAATAATCCCGAAATCTCATCGACATAGGTCGAACCTACTACACTAATAAATCATGCTCATGTACACGTATTAACTCGACATTTGGTTAACACGACAAATCCCTAAACATCAACTTACTCAGCCTTAACCAAGGCTCTTACAAATCAACTGACATAACAGTCATAAACACTACATCACAATCCTGACGCAACGGTCAATCTAACTCTACTCACTACATTAATACTATCTCATGCACAATAAACATAAATCAATGCATGTATGCAATTTAACACAAATATATAAGTACACAAACACATACCTCATTACTGCACCCTCGTCAGGGTGTTCGACACACCCCGAGCTCATCACTGTCCTGTTGGACATCGTCACCTTTGGTGACCTCCCGAAGGACATGGTCCTCCATAATCCTATTTGCCATGTCATAATAACAACAATGCAAACACAATACCCACCGTATCACAAGGACATCGACACAATACACACAGCACATGTATAATCACATAATAATATATTCTACATACATGATTCATTAACTGCACCTGCACTTCACACATAGCACTAGGATAAGATATACTACACATATTCATAAGCGTTTAGCTTATATCCCGAATCACCCCAACTAACTCGTAACACATTACACTGCTAATATAGCAACACACATACAAATACTATATCTCATTATTTAAGCATATACCACGTACATGCACACCCTGTGACACTTCCTAGTCGTACACGTACGACCCGTTTACTATAATCCCGACTCACCCCTGTTAGGTCACTATACGACACGTGACCCTATCCCCACCTGTAACCCGCACGTCCTATGGACACACACAATCCCTTAGCCCCACATTTAACTATTTAACTTTATAACTCATCGGGTTAAACCCCAAAGCTCGGTATACATTTAATGTATTAGAACATGTCTCGAAAGTATGTACGATAGCCCCAAAACGTTTAAAAAACATTTAAAAGTGGGGGATTAGAAACTCACCATTACAGAGATCCAACTCAATAACTGCAATGGTCTCCTCGTACGAACCTGAACCTGTCAACGTAGGTCAGAGTACGTCCCAACATGTGTCAACTATGTATAAAGATAGGTGTTCCCGATACTTGTCTCATCCACATAATCCCTACATTCATGCAACAACACTAATCCGCTCGTCTGCTCGAACCGGTTTACCCTAGACCTGTTTAGGATCCGCATGCTAGCATGTTCACGTACCATGCAAAACCTTTGTCTCACGGATCACACGTACATGAGCTGACACCCCCATGCATGTCCATACCATACCATGCAAACCCTAGACTTTTATCGGGTGTAATCCCGACTCCATCCGTCTCCCTGTTCATTACCGTGAGCCACCACCACCGTGTGTCACCATCGGGTTTCGTCACTTCACCGTCCACCGCCTTTCAGCACCACCACCATCACCCGTCATCTCTCTCTCTCAGCCATTGGCTTCCTCGTTACTCCGCCAAGATCATCGTGCTGCCACCATAGCTCCATCACGTCTACCATCATTGCTCTGACTACTCCGAAACCACTACCATGCCACCCGTCTCCCTCGAGTACCACCTAGAACCGCCACCACCTCTCTTGCATTCCTCTCCATTCGATGTCAGCGTGGGCCGCCACTACCACCGTAGTCGGCCACCCCTTGCCTCCGTACTCCCCGTCGACCACAGCCGAGGACACCCCCAACCCTCGATCGATTCTTCCTACTAAACATGTAAATAAAGACATACAAAGATCAAACGAGGATTTACCTTGACTAGTAGTAGAGTTCTTCGCTTGAGTGGTCGTGAAACCTCCTCCCCGATCGTCCTCTTCCTTCTCGCTTGGCTCCTGCCGTCGCGCGTCTCCCCCTAGGCCGATTATGGCCTAGGGTTTCCACTAAATTTTCTTTCAAATGATTATTGTTACACTCGGGTCCCTACATCCCCCTTTTTACTCGTTTTAATCTCTACTGTTCCATCTAAGGCTAGCCGAGTCCCTCATTTTTCCATAATTCAAGTTATTACCTGAAAACCTTGCTAGCCGGGTACCTTCTTCTCTACGAATATAGTTTTACGTGAAACCCTCTCCAACTTTCTCGTTTACCAGAGATACGGGTCGCCCTTTGGCCCGAATCATAAATTGATAGATTTTTGGGATGTTACAATTGTGTAGCGTCGGCCCCTGTACCATCAATGAGGGTCAAATTTTGGTAATCCTAATGCTCAAGTAGAGTGTACTTGAGTGGCTATACCTTTTTCGACACCTTTTGGACAAGTATTACGGAGATTAGACCTTGAATTGATAAATTCAGACTTGTATAAAAACTGAACTTCACGCGACCCATGCGTATTTACAAGTACGCATGAAGGATTTTATTCATGCATACTTGATAAATACGCATGACTACTTTTGTCTATATTTAGCTAAATACGCATGAGGTTGTAGTCTGAGACTTTTCTAAGTCCAAATATTTTCATAACATGTCTCCTAAATCTAAACTTGTGATCATTAATCTTGTTTTTTGTGTTTTGTTTTACAGATATGGCTGGACGCGCCTTTACTGAGGAATTCAACATGTTAACACTAACAAATCCTGAATAGAGAGGTGCTGCTCTAAACTACTAAGAGATAGTCATGTTCTTGAACCGGTCCAAGATTGCTTATGCTATCTCTACCAATCCGGTAGTTTCACGGCCTTATCTGGAGCAATTCTGGGATACCGCAGAGTTGGATTGTAGACCGACACCAAATGTGATCAGGGCTACTGTAGCCAAACAACGTATAACCATCTCTGAAGACACAATACGCCAAGTGTTACAGTTCAATGACTTAGCCACTGATCCAACTCATTATCCTAAATATATGATCGATGGGTGTTGGAGGCAACGAATGGGGTACGTTGGAAGAGTAGACTATCCATCCTACAAGAAAATGTGGCTCCTAGATCAATGGCGTTATCTTGCCCATGTGATGATCATGTGTATATCAGCTAGAAAGGCGGGCAAAGATGCTATGGGGCATGATCTAGCCTCAGCTATGGTCGGCTTATCTCTAAACAAAGGATACAATTTTTTGAGATATATATACAAAGCGATCCTTGATCAAATTAATGCCGCACCAAGGTTTAGATTCTTATTATATCCTTGCTTCATACAACTACTAATCAATCACTTCCTGCCAAATTTACCACAAATAGGGCAGCAACTACAGGTCAAGCGTATTGATAAAAGGGTGTTTGTGCAATTCATGAATGATGGAACTGAGGAACCAATTCCTATGCACACACCTTTATTTGGTCATCTGATCAACGAAGACTATGTTGCATCGGAAGGAGATAGATGGTATAGTGCCGATAGTGAACCCGAGTTAAGTGAGCACTCGGATGAAGAGGAGGTAGGTAATGACGATGATAATGATGATGATAGTAATTGTGGTGAGGGTGATGTAGGTGCTGGACGATAGTCAATCAGAAAGAACAGTAACCGACCCCTCTGATTCAGAACACACACTAGATCAACGTCATCCCAGGAAAGATATTCGGGAATCCCTTCCTGAATCTTCGTCAAGACGACGACAAAGACAAAGTTTAGATTCTGATTTTCAACCTGATAGCTCGGATGAGGAACCTTATATGACTGAAAGGATAAAGAAAACCCGTAACGATCGCCCGTGGCAAAAAGTAATGGATGAAATCAATGCTAGGGTACAAGCACAAAGAACTCCTGATGTCCTGACACATCTCTATAGCTGAAGGAGACAAAAGACAATCACACCAGTGGTTGTTCCAACATGTGAAGCTACTACTCAATCCATTGTCTCTCTTCCCGCTACCACAGTCCAGCTCACAGCTACATCACTACACCCCATAATGACTGAATCCACACTTGTTACTACCACCACAATCCATACAAATATTCCAATAACCACCCAACCAGTCACTGTTACAGCTGGTACCTTACCACCGACGACACACTCAATAGAGTTTGGAGATTTGGGACACTATTTTGAATTCTTTGAGCTTTTTGCAGATGCTGAACATACAACTGGTGAAACCTCTACAGCAAGAGTGGTGGATCCAAGGGATGAAAGAATGGCAGCCCTGGATTCACAGGTGTCCACTCAACAGACCCAAATTAATTTACTTGTTGATTCTAATACCAGGCTCACCCATCAGTGGCAAACAATGGAAGAATAAATGAGATCGTTCTTTGAACTTCAGAAAATGCAGTATAATCTAAGTGACATCTTTTTTGCTACCCGCAAAGCTTTGGAAACTCAATTATTAATTCAACGCGGTGAGCATCAGATAATGGTGGATATGGTATCTAAGTTGACTGGCCAGCTTATGTCTCAGGGGGAGACAAGCAGAAAGGCTGAAGAAGAAGCATGCCACCATATTGATCTTACCAAAGAAAAGGATCAAGACGAGGATCCCAATGCCGACCCCTCAGGTGCTGGTGTAGGTGAGACACAAGCTGTCTTGATAATACAAGCTACACCTGCGGCTCAGGGGGAGTCTACACGGCAAGGTAGTGGTGGTGGTGCTGACAAAGGTAAAACACGGCAAGGCAGGGGGAGTCTACATGGCAAGGCTCAGGGGGAGTCTACATGGCGAGGTCCTAGAAGAATTATCTGAAAGCCCAAATCTGAATGATGAAGTTATGATTGAGGCCTTGGCGGAGCTAGAAGAAGGAGATATTGACAGTGGAGATGATTGGAATGAGTATAGGAATGATGTGATCGTTGAATTCCCAATAGGAGATGGTGAGGGAATTTATGAGCTGGAAGATGGGGAGATCTTTGAAGCCCCAGCAATCAGAGAACAGGCTGAGGCTGAAATTCCTATTGCTGATGTTAATGAAACTACAGTCGACGTTCCTGATCCCAACCCAACATAAGAAGCAGGCACAAGTGGCACCTCCTAGGGGAACAAACCTTAGGAGTGGATTAAGAAAATGGTTGAGGCACCGTGGTATAAACCACAATATACAGATAAATATGGTGCAGCTGGTATGATTTTGTCAGTACGGTTTAAAGACGACAAAGGATTGTTTGCCATCAAAAGATCAGGTGGAGTACAGTACCTAAAACCATCAACTGAAGCATTCAATTCCTTACATAAGTATGATTTAGTCAACCTTGATAACCGTGAACTATGTGGTGAATCTTCACATGCGGTTGCAAATGGTCTGTGGAATGCACTGCAAAGAGAAGGATGATTCTTGAAACGACTGATCTACGAACCTGTTCGATGTGAGACCCGTATACCGTTGAGGAGAATCCCTCAAAATATACTGGGTAACATGTGGTATTGGTATGTGGATCCACTTATCGGGGAGGCTGTAATGATGGAGAAGACAAGCTTTCAGGAAATCATCAGAGTGTTTGATGAAATCAATTTCATTAATTTTTCAGTAAAATATTTGGAGGTATTGGTAGACAAGTACTGTCTACATACAGACGAGTGGACCAAACTTCTTGCCACCAAATACAACAAGCTGGTCAAATTCTGCTTTGATTGCAAATCGAAGATCAGCGGTGGAAGTCAGGCGGGAAGCTCGTAAAGGACTGAAGATATCCATAGATGTTGTCAAGGGGAGTCTGTTGATGCACATTTTTTTGTAACAGGCACTCTGGATCGTGCTCAAGCTTTTTTTTGTTATTTATTCAGTCTTGCATGTATTAGTGCTTGTTGTATTTTGATTATCGAGTTGTAATATGTCATGGTTGTATCTGAACTTGTATGATTTTGATTTGTACTAAACAAATACGCATGGAAGTATTCCTGCGTATTTGACAAGTACAAATAATCATGCGTACTTAGTCAAGTACGCATGAAGTTTGTTCATGCGTACTTGCTAAGTACGCATGGACCAGGTCTATAAATAGCAAGGTTTGTTTCATTTGTAACGTAGATGTAATCCCACACACAAGTACGCACAAGTTAGCAGCTTTACAGTCCAGAACTCATTTTATTTGTGTCTGTACTTGTTTGAAACACCTTATTATTAATATACCGTGTATTTATAAGTACAAGCTCGTGTTGATTACTTTGTTTTCATTCATAGATTGTTCCACCTAGTAACAGGCATTCCACACCTGATTACTAGGCTACATACTCACACGTTTTCAATCCGACACACACACCCGAAGGGACCTACAACCCACCGCTCTCTCTGTTTAAACATACCCAACGCTCAGATCCGAAACCGTCGTCTTTATTTCAAGTGGTGCTTTGGTGGTGAGAGCTCTGACGGTGACGACATTTTTTTAAACCCATCGCTCTCAGATTCTTCGGGTTCCGACTCAGAAAATTTAGAGCTTGTGTATACGGGTTCAGAACAAAAGAATGAAGACACACCTGCAGAACTTATAGATTCGACACTAGCAGGAGGAAGATTTTCTATGGAGTCAATCTGAAGCCGAGAGGACTGTGCAAAATCAGGAGTTGATGAAGCAGATAGAAATTTACCAGGTCAGTTTGGGCGATTTATTTTTAGCAGTTTGCTGAACCTCTATGATTTATTTGATGCATTATCCAATTCAGTTCGATGTATCTGGTTATTAATTTAATTCGATCTTACTTGTTTGTCTGCGTTTTGTTTAGATTCACATGAAATTCATTCTTTAGTTTAGCTTCTTTAATGTGCTTCCGTATCCAATTTGATTTTTTTTATTGGAGTTGAGATTCTAATACAAATTTCAGTTTCTTAGGTTTCTTTTGTAAAAGTTTACTGCTAATTTAGTTTACTGAATTTGCACAAGTGTAAATTGAATTTACACAGTTGTAAACTGAATTTACTCAAGTGTAAACTGAATTTACTCAAGTGTAAACTGAATTTACACAACTATAAAATGAATTTACACAAATGTACATAGACCCGAAGAGAATTAAAATCATACAGTGTGTAATAAATGTTCACAAGGTTTTTTGATTCATACGCATATGTATTTTGATTTTACATATGTGTTTTTTACACATGTAGTGTGTAATAAGAGATCGAGGTGTGAGAAGAAGATCTGGGTTCAAGACAGAGAGAATAGAGAGTGAGAGTAATTTACACATGTGAAATCTGAATTTACACATATGTTTTTGTTTTTTACACAAGTGTAAATGGACCGTGCAATCTGAAATTTAGGGATTTTTTTACACATTTGCAAAAATATTTGTGTATTTTAGATGTAATTTTCTAATTTGTAAATCTGTGTAAACTACTTTTACACATGGGTTCTTTATAAATAATATGATACGGATATATATATATATATATATAGAGAGAGAGATAGAGAGAGAGAGAATAGAGAGGGAGAGTAATTTTTATTAAATTAAATAATATAAATTTATATATTTACCCTTTTGGGGTTTTTTTAAGAATTTTAAAAAGAAAAGTAAAAGCAAAATTCTAATTTAAATCCCAGCCACATAATAAAATATACCAAATTGAATGTGTGGTCTAGAATGGGTTTATGGGTTTACACAATAAGCAAGAGTTTTCATTTGATACGTCTCATGTATGTGTATACATAAATATTTGTAAATATGTATGTGTGTATATGTATATGAGTGTGTATGATTATATGTATTTGTATGTGTATATGGATATATGTATTTGTGTGTTTTAAAATGAAAAAACTAAAAAAAGAAAACAAACAATATATAAGAAAAGAAAAAAGAAAAAAACAATATATGTGTTTTAAAATGGAAAAAAAACAAACTTCACACCCATGGAGAATACCAAGAAAAGGTTCCACATTCGTGGACCACGGCATAGGGGCGTGGTGTTCCACGCTATCACGGTGCCACCTCAGCTTCACAGATTCCCTCCACGCTTGTATACCAGAGGGTCTTAGATAGTGTAACATACGCCGTTAAAATGTTCAAGAAATGCAAGGAATTGAATCACAAGGACTAGACTTGTCAAAACCCAGAAATTCAGGGTTAAAAGTGAAAAAAATAAAAATTGGCACCTTAGCGTACCGCTAAGGATTCCTACACTGTCCGCTACGTGTTGGCTGAGGAAACACTCGGGAAACGCCACGTGTTTGCTGAGTAATGGGCAAAGAATCTAACGCGTGTCAGCTTGGCGGACCGCCAAGCCCTTCCATAACGGTTCGCCAGCCGCAATTCTATGAACGGTCAATCAGAGTTGGACGTGTAGGGCTGACGTAAGCACCGACGGTAGCGGACCGCCAAGCCCTTCCATAACGGTTCGCCAGTCGCAATTCTATGAACGATCAATTAGAGTTGGACGTGTAGGGATAATGCAAGCACCGACGTTAGCGGACCGCTATGCGCCTGGTTAACGGTCTGCTACAGACCAAATTTCAACCTATATAAAGAAGTTCGGTCTCAGTCCATTTCCACATCCAATTTCGAACATTTCTCACTCACAGCTCGTTTTAGCTTCTGTATTATGAACCCACTCCGTCCCGGAACGTCTGGTACTCGTTTAAGTGCCGTCCTCTCGCTTAAACGCTCTCGGAATCAAAGAAACGCTATGCTAAGGTGCTAGAGTTGTAGTCCCAAGCCCTAAGAAGCCACTCTCTTAAGTTGTTGATATCTTCTCTAGACAATATCGAAAGTGGGTTTCATGATTTGAAAATTTTTTGTGAAGTTGTGCTCCTTGACAGAATTTTAGGTCACTCATTTGTATACCTTATTATTTTTTAGATGTTTAGGAATAAATTGGTTTTGATATTTTAGTTTGACTAATATGAAATTTTATGGTTATGTAATTCCTTTTAGTATATCTATGCACTTTTGGTATGAGGAATCAGGGAAAGACTATGACTCATTCAAGTGATTTTCGTTTAAAATCTTATTCACCGTATAGCATAATCTTCACTCATTTTTCATCTTGTCTATTTTCATATTCTCACACATAGGCTTACATTTTTACTTCGTTTTGGATCCCCAAAATGGTTAAGCCGTTTCTGATCATAACTTGCTTGACTTTATAGTTAACGTACGTGTGAAATATGTATTCTAACGTTAGAAGATAGCCGAATCAAGAGAAAAGACCAAAAGGTTCATATTATCATATAAACGATGACAAACATAAAGATCGGAGACTTGAATGTCATTTTAATATATTAGAAGAAAACTTTGATCATGTAACCACTTCCATACCCAATAAAGTGACAAAATACAAGGCGTACCGAATTTATTTTCTATCTTCAACTTTGTCATTTTTCATTCACAAATATGTATTTTTTCTACGTAGGCAATAAAATCATTTTATGACGTCATAATCTCGATTAAATTTATTTCACATTGCACGAGATATTAGTATTTTCAGAGGAAAACACAATTCGAACGAGCCTTTTTCCACCAACTCCTTGAGGACTTGGTTCTTGATTGCATGCTTTCTTCCTTTCGTCTCCTTCTCCTGTAAACATATGTTTTGTCACATTTATTAAATCCACAAGGTGTCTTTTTTATATAAAGAAAATATTAGCAAAAAAAAAACATGAATGAGACATGTAACATTTTATTTTATGCTTTTGGCATCTTGATATCGAAACACCTTTGGCCCTCAATCCGGCCGTAATAAAGCGGAATATCTCGTTCCTTTCAAGAGCACATTGCATCGAAGACAGTCCCAATGAGCTGAGTCGAATCCGTAGGTTCGAGCTCATAACATGAGCTAAGCTGACTCGGCTCACAATCTTCAATCCGAGCTCGGAGTTGAGCTCGCATTTAGCCAACTTGTGGTTGAGTAAGTTGGCTTGTTTTTTTAAAAAAAATTTATATGTTTATATACAAACCACAAATGACAAATTAACATTAATTTCAAATTATATAAATCTCCAGTGCTAAACTACCATTATATAAATAAAATCAAAGATGGAAATGTATTCGAGCGAGTTACCTTCCGCTCAAACTCGACTCGAAAGTTTAAACGAGGCAACTAGCTCGACCCAAATACGTTTTAATCGAATTAAGAACATGTTTTTACTAAGCCAGACAATAACCATTTTGACATATTTGCCTTTATTAGAAAGCAACAGTCATGATGGACACCAAAGGGTCTATGGTCTAGCGGTACCAACGTGTGTAGGAAATGTGTCCCTCCAAGTGTCGTTCTAAGAAAAGAAATAATAGACCAAATAAATTGATAGTCAGAGATCCACCAAATCAAGTCAAAGTCAACATATAAGGGTTGGGATAGCCCTATAACTAAGTTGCAGAGGAATCTAATTCTGCTTATGAACCATACCCTAAGTGCAAGAAATGCTACATCTTTGAAAAAAGATTAAGCTACATAAAACAAAAGAAATTCAAAGTTTTAGTTTTTTAAAATATTTTTTCATTTTTAAATGTTTTAGTTTCGGGTTCAAGATCCTCACTTGGCCATCATGATCTTGACAAACTCCGCATAGTTAATCTGTCGATCACCATCGACATCAGCCTCGTGAATCATCTCATCAACCTCCTCATCAGTCAGCTTCTCACCAAGATTCGTCATAACATTACGAAACTCGGCTGCAGAAATGACACCATTTTGGTCCTTATCAAACACCTTGAAAGCCTCCTTCAGCTCCTCCTCAGAGCGGGTGTCCTTCATCATCCTAGCCATTAGATTAAGAAACTCAGGGAAATCAATGGTACCGTTTCTGTTAACATCGACCTCATTGATCATGTCCTGGAGTTCAGCCTCCGTCGGGTTTTTCCCAAGAGACTTCATAACTGTTCCAAGCTCATTAGTTGTAATGCAACCTGCAACACCATACAGTGACACAGAACCAGAACTTCTTAGTCAGAGTGTTATCAGTAAGTTATCTTATGTATCAACTACAACTAAGGGTCCAACTGATGTTTTTCTTTAAAAAGTTATTTTTATATAAAAATTTAAATAAATTCCTGTGACGGGGCGGTCAATGAAATAAATATACAAACAAAGGAAAAAATAGAGAGAACTAAACCATCTTCGTCCTTATCGAACAGGCTAAAAGCATCCTTAAACTCGGAGATCTGATCATTAGTGAGCTGATCGGCCATTGTTTGTGAATCTAGGATGAAATAAAAGGAAAACAGGAGATTATATAGAAGATCGGTCTTTTAAGAATATGATGCTTCTTCATTCACAAGCCACACATGCAGCTAATTACTAAACTGCCCTTGGCTTTATTCTGCTTTTACCGAAAGTGACTCCATGATTGATATGCTATTCCTTGCTCAAAATTGTTCTTACACAAAGTAAGATCCTTTCTTTCTCAAACCATCAATGGCAAGAGTTGTCGATTGGTCAATAAGGGTTTTAAATTTGAGATTAGTATTTTTAGAGGTGCTATACTCTTTAATTCATTTCAGAAAAAAAAGTTATTGTTATATCTGGTGTATGTAATTTCAGTGGCGGAGTCATGTATGCTATTTTTCGATACTTGAATTTCTAACAAGCCGACATAAGATTTGTTGGGCCGGTTCGGGTGATTGGGCCGGGTCGGTCACATAATAAAATATGTACGATAATAAAAACACATCATTATTAAAAAACAAATGGTAAAAATATAATGTCATTAGAAATTAAAAAAATAACATTAGATTCTATAGTTATCTCTACACGTTTTCATCTTTTAAAAACGATCAATTACATCTTCGAGATTAAGAATCACTAATCCCTTAGATTTCAAGTTTGGATTCAACTTTCAAGTCTAAACAACAAATAACAATCAACATTCAACATCTTATGAGGTTAAAAAATTGGAAACTAACCTTGTTATTAGTGGTGCATAACGGATGTCGAAGGGTGAATTTCGGTGGTTCGATTGCTAGATTTCGCTGGTAGAGAAAGACGTAGAGTGGTTTTCGCTTTGCAGGTCATGCACATCGTTGGTCGATTGTTGAATTCCGATGTTTTTTTTAGTGTTAGATTTAAATTAAAGAAAATTAGGTATTTGGGCCCATTAGAATGGATGTAGTTTATTTTGAGCCCACTCAAATAAAAAATATAATTTGAGTTTAACATTTTTAGTTTTAAATAAAATAAACTACTAATTATCCAAGTCTAAGCTACATAATAAACAAGTAAAATAGGAGTACACTTGTCACATTTCTATGCCTCATCATTTTCATTTTTTCGCCCCTCTCTCCTATTAATAATCAACTCTACCATTTTATTCAACTAAATTAATTATTTGTTTCAATTTTTATCTATACATTTTTGAATTTAAAATCGTGTTTATCATCAATTAATTTGTTCAATCATATTTTTATGAATTCTATAAACTGAAAACAATTTTATAGCCGGTTAGGATTGAAATAAAAAACTTTTAATCATATATTTACATATTCACATTGTTCCATTTTGACGAGTGTATGTGTTAATAGATTACATTATATTTTATTCAACCTGTGTAATACACGAGTTTATTCAACTCATGTATTACATGGGTTTTAAAAACATAAACTTTTTATTACTAATATATAACGTTACATTTATTCAACCCGTGTAATACACGGGATTCTAACCTAGTTAAATAATATTTTCTTATTAAGTTCACAGTTTATACAAATTTTTTTCAAGTTTTGGGGTCCAATATATATATATATATATATATATATATATATATATATATATATATATATATATATATATATATATATATATATAGGGTAAGGTTCAAATGATAACCAATATTTATGTGATAACCATGAAAACCACTATCAAACATAGTGTTACGTATATGTAACAATTATCATTATGTTAGTATTACATATACGTAAACACTATGTGTCACGTATATGTAACATTATTTCGTACGTATATGTAAGACTCATCATTTCCGTATTTATGTTCACGATACTTAAATACTCTTTTAACAATTAAAAGAAAAAATAATATATAAATTATGTGATTGTTTGAGAGTGGTTATCACGGTTATCACATAAAAAGTTGGTTATCATTTGAATCTCCCTATATATATATATATATATATATATATATATATATATATATATATATATATACATACATATATAGATATATTATATACATACATACACACACACACATATATATATATATACACACACACACACACACACACACATATATATATATATATATATATATATATATATATATATAGGGGAAGGCTAAAATAAAAACCCACTTGAGTTGAGAAAACCCATGAAAACCCTATGTAACTTTGTTTTTTTAAGCTGTTTTTATACAATTTTCGTCACCAAAAAACCCAAAAAATCAAAAACCGCCGAGTACTTTTAAAAAAATCATGAAAAAATAACAAAAATTCACGTTTTTTTTATCATATGTTAGCATTAACATACGTAACACAGGATTTTACATACGTAATAACGTTCAACGATTTTATAAAAAAAACAACTCGGCGCTTTTTTTTGTTTTTTTTGCCAAAAGTTATAAAATTAGATATAGAATCTATCTAAAAAATAATAAAAAAATCGTCGGTTTTTACCTGTAACGTATGTTAATAGAGAGTTTCCAGAGTTTTCTCCATATACTTTCCCTATATATATACACATAGGGTAAGGATCCAATCAAAACCATGTTTTCATGTAAAAACAAAAAAAAACCCCGCAAAAATAAATTCAATCTTCATTTCATTTTTTTAATAACATTATTACCAGAATTCAACGTCGTGTTCTATTTTACTTTTTGCTAAATTCGCAAGTGTAACGAGAGTTTACGCCGATGTAATAGTTGGAGCGTACACCGGTGTAAGTTCTAAAAAATATATTTTTTTGTAAAAACTTACAGCGATGTAATCTCCCTTACACTTGCGAATTTACAAAAATGCAAAAAAGAACACGACGTTGAATTCGTGTAATAATGTTATTAAAAAAATGACATGAAGATTGAATCGATTTTTGCGGGGTTTTTTGGATTGTTTTACACGAAAACAAGGTTTTAATTATGAACTTCTCCCTATATACACACACACACACACACATATATATATATATATATGTATATATATAAAATCAATGAGGTCAACCTCCGAAGGTTGACAATCGCGTAACATACCCGCTATATAAAATTTGAAATTCACGGGGGTCAACTGACGTCGCCTTCTTACCTCCGCCCATGTGTAAGTTTGCTTGAGTATTACATGAAACGACTCCTTCGATTTCTATCATACACAAAAATACTCTCACGCGTCACCTTTTTTGTCACACCCCGCCAAGGCGGAAGTACGAGATGTAACTGGTATATCACATTGAACACAACTACATGAGAAACTAAAAGGAAAATTATGCATTAAATTGAACCATACTACATGCTTCTAACGAAAGTACGAATACATAAAAAACCCGAATCAGTACAAAGTATCTAAAATGCCTGACTACAACCAAAGGTACACAATAATAATTTTTCCCAAAAGCAAGCCGTTTAAAGCTCGTGATCCCCATAACTGTTTACCTGAAAAGCATGTTTCGAAAACGGGTCAACTATAAAAATAGTCGGTGAGTACGCAGGTTTTGCGACTCGATAAGAAAAGGAAAGTAATTTCAAAATTTAAATGTAATCATCCGCAGATGATCAAGTACACGTGTTAAGATTTAATTACCCTGAGCCACAATCAAAACCATCAGACTAGTTATTGCCCATGTATCCAGGTGTCGAATGTGAACACATACTATGGCTAATTATGCGCCCAAATGACCCTACTAGTCTGGTTGGTGCGACCAACCATGGGCGGGGGGTGTCAACCCAAATAGTACTATACATAATTTTCATCGGCTATCCAAACTAATTGATTGCGTTAAAGTGGGGACTTAATACATTCATAAGTAAACCCAGGTAACAACGTGTAGTGTGTGAAACAGCTTTTCCCCCGTAAAACAGTAAAAATAAAAAGTTGGGCCGCGAAACTCACCTAAGCGCGGTAATGCAAAAAGTACGGTTAACCGAAGAAACCGCAAATATGATGTCATAACCGATTCCTACTAACCAAGTAGACACGAAACAAGCATTTAGGACACCTAACGTGTGTGAATAAGTCAACAAAACAAAAATGGCTATGCAGTCGGTTGCATACCCAAAACTCGTGCATACGCGTACGAACTGTTAGAAATTGTAAAACCAGATTTTATATAAATTTGTGACCTTAAAACCTTAAGTTTTAGATTTTAATAAAGAAAATCAGTAGTTATAAAATCATATATGATAAAATCTCAAGTCACAGTTTCGTTTGATAAAAAACGCGGTTACACGCGTAAAGTCCGGTTTACGGTTTGAAAATCCAATCCGTCTGAAATTTAGGTTTTAGTGTGATTTTAGCACCCAATTTAAAAGTTCAATTTCATGTTCTTAATATGTTAATACTTCTGTCCAAACTCCTATTAAGACTTTTATAAAAAATATTTTTATACAAAAATTTCCAAAAACAGTAATTTTTAGGATTATTAGATTTTAATAATCCCACATTTTACCAATTGGCCAATAATAATCTCAACTGAGAATATTCTTACCATCAGTCCCTACTTTCAAACTAATTTCTTACATTGGACCCCCCGTTAAAAAATCTTAACGCCTTTAGATTTTATATGACGTGGACATTTGCAAACCGTCGGAAAGTCGAGCAAAGCTAGTAGTGGTCTCGTGGTGGGTTTTGAAAGTGGCTCTGGTGGTGTTTAACTTGTCTCGTTTTTTTTTTTGCAAGTCCAAACAAAGACAACGGTGGTGTTTAACAGAGCCAATTTCAAAACCCACCACGAGACCACTGCTAGCTTGGCTCAACTTTCCGGCGGTTTGCAGATGTCCACGTCATATAAAATCTAACGGCGTTAAGTTCTTTTAACGGGAGGTCCAATGTAATAAATTAGTTTGAAAGTAGGGACTGATGGTAAAAATATTCTCAGCTGAGATTATTATTGGCCAATTGGTAAAAGATGAGATTATTAAAATCCAATAATCTAATTTTTATAAAGTTTTATGGACCATAATTCTGAAACCATACTTAGACATAAAATTAATACTTGAAACTTTTATAAATTGTCCATATATATAAATAAAAATTTCTGACCAAGTTTCATAATTTTCCAATATCCATATTGTTTATTATGAATATAATATTGTTAAAACTTAACAAATTCGGGAAAATAGTTAGACTTGTCCAAACTTCACCAAATTTTTACCAAATTAGTTTTAGGTCCATATGCGATTCCAATAAAAGTTTCAAGTCCAGAAGTTGTCCAGAAGTATATGATCTCAAAATCATTTGTTTAAACTTTATAAATACCAAACACCTACTTAGACAACTCCAATTTTCACGAAATTTGAACAGGAGTCATATTTTATAATAACAAACCACTGTCTAAATTCCATATTTTTTCAATACTCAGAGGTATTTTTCCTAATTTTCATGTATTAAACTTGTATGAATTTTTATAAATAATATATAAAGAGTTTGGTTACCAAAATTTTCAGATCTTCATTCTAACCCATATACTTCTGTTTAAAAATGATATTAGATGCCAAATCACACTTTTATAAAAATTCATCAAGAACATGTATGTTCTTAATCATACAAGTTACCAATAACTTAAATCCAAAATTATAACTTCAATTCAGCTTTGAGAAGTGTTGTTGGATGCTAATACTCTTTGATTTCTTGATATTTTACCTACAATCTCAATGTTGTTCAATCCAATGACCAAAAACTCAAAATCACCAAAAATCCAAGAAAACCCAAATGATGAACATCAAATGTTAATACTCTTGAACATTCAAACTTTTGCAAGATTTAGACTAGATACCTCATTGTTGATGATTAACAATATTTTTCATCCAAAAATCCTTGTTAAAATTACAAGATTCAAGCTTTAAAACATCAAAACTTGAAAATCAAAGTAAGTGTGTAGTGTGTGTTCTTGGTGTTCTTGGTGACACATGCAACCAAACAAAACAGAAAATCAAAGTTTAAAACATGATATTATACCTTAAAATCACATGGAAATGAAGATCAAAGTAATCTAGAAGTAACTAGAACCAAGAATCAAGCTTGTGGTAGTGTTGTGTTCTTGAGAGAAAATTCAAAATGGGGGTGTTTGGGTGTGATGGGTGGTTCACGATTTTGAGGGTGAAGGGAGGAGGAGAAAAGTGGTGGGGGTGGGTATTTATAGGTGATTATGAAGTCTTGGCTTTTTAAAAGAAAATTTTATAAAATTTACCCACTTTTTATAAAAATTACACCCCTAAACACTTTAGTAAACATTTTTATCCAAACACAAAAATATAGTATCTAAAATAATGAATTTAGGAAATTTTTAAAACATACAAACTCAAAAAAAAAATTAAAAAGTTATACCGGGTATTTACCGGGAGAACCACCTGTGATCGTTAGTTTAATCAAGAATCACAAAAGTTAGCACATATAAATATTATAAAACATATTTCTCAACTAAATTTAAATATAAAAATTAATTTCGATAAATTAAAATTTTCCGTTATTTATCGCGTTCGCGGTACACGCGGTGTATGCACTTAATCGGGTTTTCTAGTTCAGACCTTAGTTTTGTCTAAGGCAATGTTCCTAGAATTCCTAGAAACACTTAAAATATATATAACCATAATATTTAAAAATATAAACGTATAAAAAGTCGAGAAACGATAAGGACCTGAAAACCCGCGGTTGTCACATTTTTATCACATAGTTGATGAAGTTTAATTCCCTGTAATTTTCGTGTATTTAGCTATTAGTCTTGCTATTTGATGTGTGAAGTTATATAAACCAATTTCATACTCATCGAGGGATCAATATGAATCAGTGGTATTTTTATTTCTTATGTTGATCCAAGCATATTAGAGGTTCTTACAATAACAAGATCAGTCGTCATCTTTGGTCGATCTGTAAGGTCAATCAACTAGTGGTGTTGTGTGACGAAACTTAGTCAAAGCATGAATTATGTCACTTCATAACCACACGTTTTCATGACACATGGCGAAAAATGGGGTACATACGTCCAATTGTTGCTCGTTTAAAAAGGATTAAGTATTCTTGCGCTTTTTTAGAGAATCTAAAGTCACGTCTCCAAAGTTTATAGCCTATTAATATCTTTTACCACCACCTTATCGGGAGATATCCTATTAGCTTGGAATGGTAGCTAAATGCATGCTTAACTTAGCTAACAACTCATTCTGACCAATATTCATCATGATTTGTATATATTCAACGTTTTATGTTGTCGATGTTGTGTTACATTCTTGACATAATTTTTGGTGTTGTTATGCTACCAATGTCGCATTAACCCATCACCAAGTTAATAACATGAGAACAACTTATAGATAAGAACCTAACATAAGGTGAGGATATTTAGAATTAAAAAAAACATATCACATGAAATGCTCACACTAAGGCTATATGTGGTGGGCGTTTAAGGGACGTTAAATGAGCATTAACGCCGGTGAACACCGCACCGGAGGGCGCTAAAGGGGCGTGAACGCCGGAGAGCGTTATTCTGATCACGGGCAAGGGGCAAATTCATTTTTGGTTATCATATGCTAAAGCAACACACCAATAAAAAAGGGACACCTCACTAATTCATTTTTTAATTCAATATTTACATTTAGATTTAATTTTATTTTTCTTAAATAACTCATGCTTGATAATTATTTATAAAAAAAATACACAGGCTTGTTTATTTTTTTTTTGAACATCCAGATAAAAATTTTAACGAAAACGGAGTTGTTTTAGAAAAAAATATTTTTGGTCTCGTTATTTATAAATATTAAATTAATATTTTACTTTTTGTCTTCATTATATTAAGTAATGATTTGTATTATCCCAAAAACTCGACATTTTACTTCGGGAGCGAGAACGAAAGAGATTATAGGCAAATGGGCTAACCCGGGCAAAACCAAAGTTGGGCAAAACAATTCCCTTAACCCTAGCTGCCCCTAAGATCAGCCCCCATTCACCATTTCACTCAGAAATCGTCTAAAGAGAGAAAGAGAGCATTATAAAGAGAGTAAGTACAAGAATCACTATTAAAGCTTTCCAACTTGCTATCAATTCGTCTTGAATCACTTCTGGAAGGAAAAGGAAGAAGCACTCGAATCCAGGTAAGAATCGGCTTCAAATCTTCTGTTTTGGGTTTGAAATGAGTTTTTGGGTAAAACTAGAGTTTGATCCTTGAAAACCAAGTTTTTACGCATGGAATAACAAAAAAAGCATAGATCTAGCTTCGTGGAAGCTAGATAAACGTTTTAGACGTAAAAAATTACGAACTTGGATCGAAAATGAGGCCGTATGGGATGATCTTCAAGTGGCGATACTTGTCGCGACCTCTTCAAGAAGACAACCCACATCAGTGTCGCCACTCTGAATGTGGCGACACTAAGTCCACAACGAGAGTTGTCCTAATAGGGTATAATGTATGTATTATGTATAGGGTTTATAACAAAATTTTGTTTTTTTTTTAACTTTTTGACAAGAAATTTTGTAAAGATTTAGGTAAATTAGTAACAAACTTAATATATTTTTTTATTAATAACAAACCAAGTTTCTGAATTCGGCGAAATGTTTTCCGTGACGTTAGTATCGAGAACGTTTATTATTTTCTTTTTGGCACTTTTCCTTTTTTTGTTTACTTAATTTCTTAAAGGTTCTTCTTAATTCAACTTAATAAAATTTTTAATTTTTTTTTAACTTTTTGACTAGAAATTTTGTAAAGATTTAAGTAAATTAGTAACAAACTTATTTTTTTTATTAATAACAACGTGAGTTTCTAAATTTGCTGACGGTTTCCCACGGTTTCATTTCTACAACGAGACTTTTTTGTGATTTTCAAATACATCGTTGCGACGTACACTTTTTGTCAACGTTATTGTTATTTTTTACGAGATGTTACTTTCAAGTACGCTAATGTTCTTTACGGTTTAAACGTTACTTTCAAGGGGGTTGGTTTTTTTTACGGTTTAACACCCTTTCACTATTCAAAGCCGGCGCCGCAACACGCGGGGTAATACCCAGTGTCGATTAAAAATCCTTCCTAAAAATTACAAGAAAATAAATATGAAACTAAAGGTGTATAACATTAACTAGTGGAGGTGCCTGCGCTTCGCGCCGGGTTAGCACCTATTTGTTGTAGTTTTCAGTGTTATAAATTAAGTATTTGACTGTTTGTGGGCGGACTAAGCTTTTGTTGCATGAGTGTTAAATTTTGGTCAAACAGGAAAGCTGAAGGAACAAAAACAACAGAAACCTTCATGCAGGTCTAGTCATGGTAGCAAACTCAGTTTCATAACTTGAAAGTTAAATCGTACGCGTTGCGGCGAGTTTCTTTTACATACGTGAAAAAGTATAATATTGCCGCTTACTGAGATGGTGCATTTGCATTGTACGCAACGCTGATTTTGAACTTAGCCTTATGGGTCAAGTGTAACTAGAGGTGCATAAACCGGGTTTTTGAACCGAACCGGTTCCAAACCGGCCCGAACCGGTTTGGTCAACGCAATTGTTAAACCGGTTTTGACTAAAACCGGTTCGGGTTAAACCGGTTTTTCATATATAAAATCTCGAACCTGTTGAACCGGTTCAGTTCGGTTCTGGACCGTTTCGGGTTGGTGAACCGGTTTAAACCGGTTTTATTAAAAAAAAATTAAAAAATAAATATTTAACAAATAAAAACATAAAGTTCAACGTTTATTCATATTGTAGGAGTTCAGAAATCACAAAACATTACAAAACTAAACATTACAATTCGAAAAAAGAATAATATTT
This sequence comes from Smallanthus sonchifolius, assembly GCA_023525975.1. Lineage (NCBI taxonomy): Eukaryota > Viridiplantae > Streptophyta > Magnoliopsida > Asterales > Asteraceae > Smallanthus > Smallanthus sonchifolius. The sequence continues at coordinate 58,758,947 of CM042028.1, forward strand.
TTTTTTTTGAGTTTTTTTGTTTAATTTTCGCCGTCATTCTCGGAGTTACTAGTGGATCCTCGTAGTCTATCATCTTCGGCGAGTTCTTCATTTGTAAGTGGGCTCGCCAATCCTTGGTTGACCTCAGATTCGTGTATGAATTTTTCAACTTCAAGCGAACTCCTATCTTGTCTCCTATCTACCGCATCCAAATGGTCTTTCAAGCAAATGCACATTTCCATTGCCGCGGGAGTGAGTCTAGTTCTTCGAATAGATAAAACCCTGCCACTAAGAGAAAAAACGGATTCCGAAGCTACCGTGGAAGCTTGGACGGTTAGTAAATCACGGGCCATGGCGGAAAGCACCGGAAAAGTAGATTCGTTTCCTTTCCACCACGCCAAAATATCAAAGTCCTCAAAAACATCCGGACTCATAAATGATAAAAAGTTTGTTCCCGTATACCTTCCGAGTTCGCTACTCGGGGTGGATCCTCTAGCCCGTTTAGTAAATTCATTTCTCATTTCGTTATACAAATTTAAGTTCACATTCCTCGAGCTACTACTTGATGCGCCCGCGCCCATCGTATCATGTGGGGTTTGTGTTGTACCATATTTATATAAATAAATATCAAACAAATCTTGCAAACATTTGTTAAAATAAGTTTTTGTTACGGTTGAAAAATGAATATCTTCATCATTCAAATCCAAATCGTAAGTTATTTTATCAATCAAGGTTTCAACACCGTAAACATTAATTGTAGGGTTTAATGCGGCGGCACAAGTTATAACCGGAGGCATTTCTTTAAAATATTTAACAAATTTTTCTTTCATCGGTTTTATCATTCTCGTAAAAAGAGTGTTTTTATTTTCAAGTTCGGCTAATTTGTTACACATTAGAAATATTTGTTTAAGAGCCAAGGGACTTGTGGGGTAATAAACCCCGGATAATAAAGTAGTGGCGGTTTTGAAAACTTCGAGCAATTCGGTTATATTTTCAAGAATGTCCCAACTCGTAGACGGAAAATTTTGAATTTTACGACGCGGTTTTGAGGAAAGCATATCATGAAAATTTTTTAAAGTATCTTTTTGACGTATTGCACTATGAAACATTTTATAAGTTGAATTCCATCTTATTGGGAGGTCCCAATTAGGACCTAAGCAAATCAAACCCGTATCGTTACATAATCTAATATATTCATGGTATCTTTTTTTACTACTACTAAAAATGTCTTTAAGCATGACTCGAAATGCATTACTTAATTCAATAACGGGTTCAACCGCAAGCCCGTCTTGCACGGCTAAGTTGATGATGTGTGCAATACATCGACTATGGAAAAAAGCGCCGTTGCAAATCGGATTATATTTTAATATTAATTTTTGAACCGCATTTGTATTATTTGAGGCATTATCAAAAGATATTGAAAATAATTTATTTTGTAATTTAAAATCGGTTATCACACCATCTAAAATGTGAAATAAATTTTGACCCGTGTGCGGATATTCAAACATCTCAAACGCGATTGTACGTTTCATCACGTATTGGGATCAACCCAATGAGCGGTAACGCAAATATATGAGTCGGGAATACCATGTGGAGCCGACCAAACGTCGGTGGTTAAGTTCACACCGGTTTCCAATTTTTCAAAACCTAAAATTAATTCTTTTTTTTCTTTTTTCCACAATTTTAGACAATCACGTCTAAGAGTACTACGACTTACTTGATGATAACGTGGTTGAAGGGCTTCTTGAATCATCCTCGTCGTGAGCGGGTTGTCGAAGTGGTTGAACGGCAAACCTCTTTGAATAACTAATTTCGCCATTCTATCTCGAACAATATTTGGATCGAAGTTCCAAATTCCACCCTCGCTTGTCATAGATGCTTGACCCTCACCCGGAATTTTCTTCAAACTCGGGCAAGATTTTTCCATATGAGTTTTTAGAGTTGAGTTTGATTCCTTTTTAAAAAACCCACCACAATTTTTGCAACGAGCACGTTCCAACCCGTTAGACATCTCACATAGATCGTAGTTTGACCAAATTGCGGGGTTCCTCGTTGTTGGTAAGATTTTCACAACGCTAACTTCGGAAGAGGAAACACCAAAACTTGAAGAACCTGCCATAGCGTTTTTTGAGCGTTTTAGACCGTTTTCGAGCGTTTTTTTTACAAACGAGAGTGTAGAGAGCGGGTTTGAGAAGTGTGATTTAACCAAAACACCCCCTACCTATTTATAATGTGTTTGGGGGTTAAAATAGGTCAAAAAACGGTCAAAAATTGGTTCTAACGGGTATATAGCCGTTTTCCAACGGCTAGTTTCGAAATATTACCGTTAAACCGGTTCAAACCAGTTTACCAAACCGGTTCACAAAAAACCGGTTGTAAACCGCTAATCATGCAAAATACTTAAACCGGTTATAAACCGGCGGTTCCTACCGGTTCACCAAAAACCGGTTCTAGGGCGGTTCGGGTTTCGGTTCGGAACCGGTTTGGATTTCCAAACCGGTTTTTTGTACACCTCGACGTGTAACAGCTTAAAGAGACGGGTCACACGAATTGTTCAAAAACACTTGTACAAAAGCATGTCTCTGTTAAAAACCACGACTATTAAATATTTGTTTCAATTTTAGTTTATAAAATTTCTGTTTCAAAGGGTGATACAAAGTGTTCAACTTTTTCAATAGCATATCCTCTATTAAAATCATCTTTAGTTTATGAAAGTTATGTTTCTGTTCTATTGGTGTTTTGACAACGGTTATAAACCTTTTGTTCCGGTTTTAGGCAATATTTTTTTTGTTTAAAAAAGTGGCACAAACTTTTCAAATTGTTGAAAAGTATGTATTTGTAAAACCATATTTATAAAACTTGTATTTTAGTTTTATTTGTGTTCTGCACTTGAGATTAAAAAATTTTAATGGCGAGGAAGGCTTGCATAATCACCCGTTCAGATGCATGTGAGTGGTGATTTCCCTTGACACTCAAAATGTTTAGCAATTATAGACCATTCAATCAGCCCCATTCTTCGACGTCAAAGCAATTCCCAACTACAGATTTATACAACTAACCACAAACTAAAAGTTTTCAAAACTCCGATAAACAAACAATAAATTCCCGAATAATAAGATAAAACTTACCTTAGTAGTATCAGTCAGAAGCTTACTCCTTGCAGGACATATATGAACTGATCACCTCTGGAATACGTAGCTTTTGTCTTGAAATAATTAAATGACTTTAAAAACCCAAAAAATTTAATTTCCTTCTAATAAGCTGGTTAGAATGAGTATACCTTCTTACCATCATACTCATTGGTCTTATAAGTCATAAATGAAAGAAGCGGGTCACATACACCACTAAGAGCGAGAGAGAGAGAGGGAGAGGGATATGTCATAACGTGTAGTTACTAAAAGCTGGGTTCAATTAGCCTGATTAATACCGAATTCAGTCCCACTCAAAATCGTGGAAAACGAATTAATTCATATCAAAATCAATCAGAGAAACATGATTCAAGAACATATCCTTAATCGCCAGTTACGGAGAGGCGGAGTAGGGCGGAAGAAGTACCTGGGTGTCGTCGAATGGAAGAGGAAGCGCAATTGGATGATGACGAAGAACGGGGAAGACGAAGAGAGAGAAGTCGTGGAGCCAATAAAATCGATTTCTACATCATTAACATAGCTCCGATTAGGGAGAAGATGAAGAACGAAGTAAGAGCACCTTGAAACAACCAAAACGATTACAAAATGATGTGTGTATTCCAGCGGTAGCAGTGTAACAAAGCAATCGTACCTGAAGATAAAACCCTAACGTCGGCTGAATATGTACCACGTTCGCAAGGTGAAGCCAAGAGGCGAAGAGAGGAGAGGCGATGATGGTGATTCTTGTAACATGGGAAACAAAGAAAAGGAGGAGATGAGTTATTATGCATCGACTGCTTGTACTTTGTGTATAAAGTCTTTGCATTTTGCAAATTGTAAGTAACTAGTGGGTTACCACCTGCGTTCTGCGGCGGGTTCGAAACGTAGATAAAAATAAGCAAAGCGCGACGGTATATTCAACGTGACGTTAAAAGAAATATGTTGCAGCGGTATATATATTTGATAGTAACGAAAAAGTTACCTCGTTGTATATAAAAATGAAGTTATTCGAAAAAAAAATTACACCGAAATATAGATAAAAATATGCACGCCGGCGGCGCATTACGTCGGGTCGGTTTAAACGGACATAAAAACCGTCACAACAACAAAAATTCACGTCGAAACGTAAATAAAAATAGGCACGTCACAATGTCAGTTTCGAAATTTTATAAAACATCATACTTTAAAAGTTATAAGAGTAAATCATTTATTTATTTTTAATTAAAAAGGCGCATTTCGCGCACGGGTTCGAAATGTAGATACGGATGGGGTTGTAGTACGTGTACGTACGTGAATCACTGGCGAGGGACGCTATTTGTTTCTTTTTATGAAAATGTATTTAACTAAAAATAAAACGTAGAATAAAAAAATCAAGTTACTACTCATACGGAACACGTTGCGACAGGTAACATAGATAAAAAAAGAGGAACCCCGCAACGATATATTTGGAGATGAGCATTGAATGGTTTAAAAAACCAAACGGTTTAAAAAAAACGTTTAAAACAACTAATCGGTTTAAAAATGATGTTACGAAAATTCACGTCAAAACGTAGATAAAAGTAAACACGTTACAATGTCAAAATCGAAATTTATAAAACATCATATTTTAAAAGTTGTAAGTGAAAAAAAAACTATGAAAAAATTGAAACTTTGAAGCAGCTTTGGTGACTCGTACGTTTAACGATTGTGATTTGATAACTTGTACATTATTACGCCTAACTCCGTTTCGAATGAAATTTACACCGAAACGTAGATAAAAATAAACACGTTGCAACGGTATATTTGAAATTTTATAAAATACCATATTTTAAAAGTATTAAAGAAAAAACGAAATAACATCAAAATTAATTATAATAATAAAATAATTAATTAAAATAAAAAGTCTAACAGACGGCGCATGCAATGACAACTTGTAATTTGTGCATATTGAGTCATCATTTCGGGTTTTGTAAGTAACTAAAAAAAGTAAAAATATATCATATTTTACCAGATCGGTTTAGAATAAATCTGATGTCCAAGCGTAGACTGGCTTGGTTTTGAATAAAATTTATATTAAAACGTTGATAAAAAACACTCGATACAGTATATTCGAAGTCTACGAAAACACTATATTTAAAAAAAACAATAAGTGGAATAATAGTAATAAAAAGGTAAAATTAATAAAAAAAACCTTGCTTCAAGAAAATAGAAAGCCAGCATGTATGAAGGGAGCAACATCGAGTTTTTAATAAATAATTCCTAGCTTACCCTTGTGTAGGACGCAAAAGTCCAAAAAAGAAAAAAAATTCTAATGGTGAGTGGTGACATAAGCTGAACTCAGCATGGCAAAGAGGTGTTGTAAGTTACATATAAAAGGTACTTATTATGTCTTTTGTATGTATTACTAATAATAATAATAATAAGAATTAATTACACGGATGACCCATGTGGTTTATTCAGATTTTACTTTTGATCTTTGAGAATGCTAAATTACAAGTTTGGACTAATAGTTTGCATACTTATTTCATTTTTAGCTCCTGAGTTGGATGGAGGTTAACTTTTCTGTTAATTTTGTAAAAAATGACAAAAACACCCTTCCCCACACTCCAGTCCGTGACCATCTCCACACTCTAGTCCGGCGGCCCGGATTCACTCGTCGCCGCCCTCTCCAACCGCCAGGTCCAGTCCTCGTTAAATCCAGTGTTCATTGACTGAGATCCAGAGATATTCTCCATCCTACTATCCCTCATCCGTCGAGTGGATCTATCCTACAGATCCGAGAATCTACAAGGCTCGAGTCACCGCCATCGCTGACTCCCCTGACTCGGTGTTCTCCGCCTTTGATTCAAACCACAAGGAAAACTGCATAATCCCAATCGACAAATCAACGCTCCAGGTGACATCAGAAATCGGTCTCCAATCTGGAAATTCTTCAAAATCAATCGTTCCTGGAAACCTAACCTACGTTAACGATCTCGGACTTCTCGCTGCCACCGCCGTAACGTCCGGAGCCTGCAATTTCATCAAATTGAGCAACAATTAGTACAAGAGAAGATGAACAAACAGCCACCGGGTCTTCGTCTGCGGCTGATTAGGTCATCGGAGATGAGAACACAAACGCCACCATAACAATAGCAACTTCTGCTTCACCTTCACCTTCACATTCATCAAGTTCCGACTTGATTTCTTAAATTCCACAGAAAAAAGGTAACCCTATTCCTGTTACAGGGCGGAGATGGCGGTGGCAGGCGGTGGAGGTGAGGTGTGGTAGGATGGTCGGAGACGGCGGAGGAAGGCGGTGGAGGTGGAGGAGGTGTGAGGGGGTGGAGATGATGGTTGGAGGTGGAGGAGGTGTGAATGGTTAAAGGGGGGTTTGACACTTTTGTTCAGAGGGGTGTTTTAGTCATTTCACATGCACTTAACTGAAAAAGTTAACCTCCATCCAACTTAGGGGCCAAAAGTGAAATAAGTGTGCAAACTATTGGTCCAAACTTGTAATTTAGCATTCCCATGGGCCAAAAGTGAAATCTGAGTAAACCACAGGGGTCATCCGTGTAATTAATTATAATAATAAAAATAATAATAATAATAATAATAATAATAATAAAATGTCTTCCATCCTTTCTGCCCCACATATAAGATATTTGGGGCAGCAATTATTGACCCAAGTTTAAACATTTGGGTTTGTTTTGTGTGGGCCCAGGGCTATTAACAATGTAGGATCATGAAAGTATAAGATCTGTTCTTAGTTGAAATTGGCGGAAACAATAACAACTACACAAGTATAATCGAGTAAACAGAAAGAATACTTATAATAACACTGTTGTATTAAGTTTTTGCAAATAAACGATTAAAAATGAAAACTCAATCAAAAAGCACACATACAATGAAGTGTTTACACTGTATTTATACTCACTTAGAATCAAGACAGACCCTTGATTCTAAGGATCAGATCTAACACAGACCGTTGATCTATTGTATATAGCTAACTATTACACGTTTAGTCTAAAACTAGTTAACTTTATTGAAGCGTCTTCTTTGTGCATTATTACTTGCATGCTTGGAGAAGAGCATTGTTGTCCGTCATTGGTTGTGCCATTGAGGTTCCTTCTGCTTTGAGTGTGTCAGTAGCTTTTATAGAAAGTTGTCAGTGACGTTTGGCATGGATAGTCAGCTGCAACGATTTGTCTTCAAGGCACAAGGCTGTCAGCAGCAAAGATGATGATCAGCAGCAAGATGTAACCATCCAAAGCTGTTGATGATTTGCCTATCAGCAGTATCAAGTGTTGATGCTGCTGAGAAGCCTATCCGCAACAACTTTGGTCTTCAGCAGATAAGGCTATCCGCAGCAGATTTGTTCTTCAGCAGAAGAACAAGTATCCGCTGCAGATAAGCTTGTCCGCAGCAGTTTGTTGGTCAGCAGCAAACTCTGAGATCAGCAGCATTTGTACTTAGAGAATTTTGTAACCATCAGTCTTTATTTCTACAAACTCCCCCTAGACTGATGCTACAAAAACTCTCTTACTGCTTTTGTTGCTGAAGCTTTTGCATGTTTCCGACTATCCTTTCAACCTCATATCCTCTCTGGTCCATGCTGGGATTGTTAAGAGGAAGCTCAGATAGAGTCTTGATGTCTTTGCTTGCCATTTTGAAGATGGCCTTGCTTGAACACCTCATCGTCCTTTAACATCTGTCAGAGTGAATTCATTCTTCTCAGCATTGTAGGATCAGCTGATGAATGGAGAGTGGGATTGGAGAGGTTTGACATCAATGATTTCATCTTTGCTAGGGTTGAAGTAATGTTTGATTACCAGCAATAGATGTCTCCCACCTTCATTCTCAGGCTCAGAGGCTTCACCCAGCTCCATCATTCTTTGTAGATCAGAATCTGGAAGCTGCAGTACCTCATCAACAGATATATAAATTGATCTTTTAGCTTCTGTCCTCCCCCTGAACACTTCAAACCATTGGTCTTGAGGGCTGTATGACCATCTGATTATTTCTCTTGAGTCTTCTGGTTTGGAAGTGGGTTTGTTTTTCTTTTTGGGAGGTTGTTGATGAGTAGGAGCTGGGTGTGAGGATTTGGACTTTGAGGGAGGAGAGGAGGGAGGTCTAGGAGGGAGAGTGGAAGGTTGTTGGATTGAGGAAGTGTTGGGTGAGAGGGAAGGCTTGGGTTTCTTTGATTTCTTTTCTTCTTCGTGAATGATTACCCTTTTCTTGGAGCCTTTCTTTTCCAATCTTTCTTCCTCATCCTTCTTTACTTTGAAATAGAGGGCTTGCAGGTTCATAAAATTCATAGGACCTAGCCTCTTTCCACTCTCTCCTCTAGCCTTAAGGAAGTCAATCATGATCTTCCTTTCTTCATGGGTCCTTTTATTAAAAGCAATGGTCTTTTTGGACTTTTGTTTGACTTTTTCTTCTTCTTCTTCAGCCTTCTTCTTCTTTGCCAATTGACCCTACTGACCCATGAAGGCTCTGTAGATTTCTTTATTTGATAGTTTCTCAAGGTAGTCTGCATCCTCACCTTGAGAAACTAGAGCCTTTACCCACTTCTCTCTCATTTCTTTGGCTAGTTCAGAATCAGTTATTCTGAACTTAGCCTCTTCCTTCTTCTTCTTCTCTAGCTCTTCTTCTTCTTTGTCAAATTGTTCCTGCAGTTGAAGAGCAAGAGCTTCATCTTCTTCAATCTGATAAACTGCAGGAATATTTACTTTGAGCTCATCCAACTGTTTTGCATACATCTGGATTTGTTGTTCTCTGAGGAGAATTGCTGTGAGTCTATCTTGAGCTTTCTTAGTTTCAGCCATCTTCTCTTCTTCTTCTTCTTCTTCTTCTTCTTCTTTCTTCCTTCTCTTTCTTTTCTCTAGCAACCTCTCTTCGTCTTCTTTGTTCATAATTCCTTTTCCCTTATCTTTGTTGGATGCCTCTGCTTCGGCTTCACTGATCACAACAGTAGATGATGGTGCTATTGTTGGAATCTCAGCCTCAGCTTCATTGGAAATTTGGGGAATGGATAAGGGAGGGGAATTAACTTCATCTTCTTCCCATTCCATACCTGTCACATCCTTCCATGCCTCTTTCATCTTTTCCTCTTCTCTTCTTTTTGATTCTTCTTCTGTGTTCAGTCTGAGTGTTGAAGAAGAGAGAAAGGATAGGTCTGAGTCAGATCCGGATTCTTCCTTATACAGAGAAGCCTTGATGATCTTGATCATTTCTTGACTTTCTAAGGAGTTGACATTGAAGATGAGTGATCTGAGCTCAAAGACCTTGTGCAGGAAGGCTGAAGGTAGGAGCAAGATCTCCTTGATGTTGATTGTTAGAGAAGATCCATTGCTCAGGAAGAAGGTTAAGTCATGGGAGTCAGTGCTTGTCCATCCTTGCACTTCGACATCCCTGACCATTATATTGTACAATAATCTTCTCCAGCATAGAACTTCTTCTTCAGTGAGAAGACTGCTCCTTACTATTTCAAGTCTTCTAGGAGACAGTCTTCTTTCTGCTGCTGTTGAAGATTCAGGATAGGCTACCCTTTTTGCTGCTTGTATTTGTCTTTGAAAGTTGGGTTGATTATCCTCCATCAAGTCATAGAACCTGCTAATAGCAAGTTCTGCTAAGAGGTCCGTTGAGTTATTGATCCATTGTAGATGGTATAGGTGAAGGACTTGGATGCTGTTGAGAAAGTCCTAGTTTAGCTCTTCTACTCCGCCAAACTCCCAACCAATCCAGAACCTCTCAGACTTTCCATCATACCCCCAAGCTAGTATTGTATCAAATTCTAGCTGTGTTGAAGTCAGTGGAAATTGGGGGGCAGTGGATTGACTTATGATGGCTGCTGCTTCAGGGATGATGCTGAAAGATGTATATATTTGTTCTGTGTCTTCAGCATCTTTCAGCATCTCATCAACAGCCCTGACGACTAACTTCCAGTCTTCAGATGTCTCTTCTTCTTCGTTATCTGAAGCTGACAAGTCATGAACCTGTACAAAAGCTGGCTTAAATAGTGTGCTTTGAAATACAGCCTATTCTTGAATCCAGTCGTCAAGACTGTCTGAGTCTTCCTCCATTGAGACCACCTCCCCCTTTTTGGTTGCATCAGTGGACAAATAAGCATCAGTTTGGGTGCCCACAGATACAAGAGAGGGAGTTGGTAAAGTTGGGCATTGATGGGCTTCATGCATAGAGACTTGGTGTCTTAGTTTGGACACTTCAGCCTCTAGCATAGCCACCCTGGCCGTCAATTCCAAGTTATGAAGTTTCAGTCTGTCCTCATCCACAGTTGTGGAATCCTTGGATCCAGATGGGGCCTTAGGCCTAGCCTCTGCATCCCCATCACCCACGGTTTCTTGGTACCTGGGATTCCTCTCAGTGAGGGGAGTTTCCAAGGAAGCATCCTTACTGTGAGTTACCGTGGTTGAGGTCTTAGCAATGTTGTCACTGTCCTCCTGGTCATTTGATGGACCAGCAGTAGTGATAGCCTCTTCCACATCCACTCTGTCATAACTCCTAGAGTGGACCTTCAGGGTAGGAGAACTTGGGATGGGTGTGTTGGAAGCAAGATCAATCAGTACCTCCGAGACAGTGGTAGTTGGAGAAGGTACATCATCTTGATCAGGTTCCTCAACACTTAAGTTCAGAAGAGAAAGGAGTGGCTCAGGAGGCTGTTCTATGGATCCAGGAAGTGATCCTGGTCCTAATAGAGAGACATCCGAAAGAGTCTCCCTAATAATGTGGCTGTCCCTTATGATATTCTCACCAGAATGTTGTGATTCTGAGTGAGGGTTGTTAGGTTGGGTTTGGGCCTTGGAGGCAAGAGAAGAAGGAGTTTTCTTGCTCCTTTTCCTAGTATATGTCGTTGCAACCAGGGCCCTGTGTTCCGGTTGAACGATAACATCCAAAAGAGGTGTAAGTAATTTTTTTGCCTGTGCATCCTTAGTAGTATGCACAGGGGTTCGAATGGAAGAAGCATATAGTTGTTCAGGATGTGAGGTGGAGGGTGTGGGATCAGTATCAGCTGGGATTGCTGAACTGTCACCCGGGGTACTTTGTATGTTCAACATTGTAGATAACAATGGAACATTGACCCCTGAGAACTTTTTTGAAACAGTTCTCATGCTTTGAAAAATATTATTTTTATGTCCCAACATGATGTGGATTCTTGCAGGTTTTGAGAGTTCTTTTAGTTCTTGATTGAAAATCTCCTGCAAGAATCTTGGGTACATAAAAAATTGTTTCTTTGCACCCTCTTGAAGGTTATATCTCAAACCCTCAAAGATGAGGTGTGCAAAGTTGAAGTCTTGGTTAGTGACCATACCATGGAAGGCGGAGGCAAGTACGGAGCTCACCTGATGCCATCCACTCCTCTTCTAAGATATGCATTGGAGAAGAGTGTGGCAGAGATACTTCCTTGGAGGGCCCATCAGCGCCTTCTCGATTGTATACTCGGTCTGATTTCCAGTGTATCCAATGGATACAAAGGTCCTCATGTATTCGTCCTTCGAGTATGAGATGGCAGCTCCCTCATCCTGAAGCTTGAGATGTTTTCGGAGGGTAGCTTATGAGATGGTGATATCCTTGCCGTCTACTTTGGCTTTAATTTGGGGAATCCCCTGTTCGGTTGAGTAGACGGCGGTACTCCAGAAATCCTCCATATGAGGGATGTATATGGTAGGATTGGTTGTGAGGGCAAAGTAGATTTTTGATCGACATAAGAAGTCGATCATATCATTAAATCCTTCGGATTTCTTTCCCTTGGTAAGATATGCTGTAAGGTTGTGGTATGGGGAGAACTTATCATCAGGGTTATTGATGTCTGCCATTGTTGTTTGATTTGGAGGGAAGGTTAGAATATGGGAGGCTTTGAATGTTTTAAAGATGAAGGGCTTTGAATGTGGTGGGGACTTGAGCGAAAGTGATGTGGGTTTAGGGTGAAATTGAAGGTGAAGAGGTGGTAAGGAAATTTGATTTGTTCTTATAACGGCAGAGGAGGGAAAAAGCAGAATGACTTGTACAGTACAACCTAATTCACCTTTTACTGTTACAGCTGTAATACACTGAGGCAGTCATGGTAAAGACTGTCGTTAATTTTTTTTACAATGGGTAAAGGTTAATTTGGACTTAAAATTTACCCATCAGCAGCAAACTTGGTTGCTGTGGATGAGTAAGCCTGTCCGCTGCAACCTTGGTTGCTGCAGAAGGTTAAGTCTGTCAGCAGCAAACTCATCTGCTACTGATGGATTTAATAATCCGCAGCAAGGATGTTGCTGCTGACAGTCTTAAAGAAATTCGCAGGAAACCTGTTCCTGCTGATAACTTAAAGCAGTCAGCTGCAAATCTTTTGCTGCTGAAGATTAAACCTGTCAGCAGCTGAAGGACAAAAATGCTGCTGACAAAACACATTTTAAAATAGAATTTTTAGAGATAGATTTTAATCAAAGTTCATCGTACCAATGGATTCAACTAAATATTTAAATCTAGCTTCATCAAAAGGTTTTGTAAACAAATCAACATATTGCTCATTCGTATGAACTTTGGTTAAAATAATCCTCTTTTTCTCAGCTTGATCTCTTATGAAATGATACCTGATGTCAATGTGCTTTGTCTTTGAGTGCTGCACCGGATTGTTTGTGATTGAGATAGCACTCATGTTGTTAATGTGAATTGGAGTTGCCATGAAAGTCATCCCATAATCCAACATTTGATTTTGTATCCAGATGACTTGTGCACAGCAACTTGAAGCTGCAATGTATTCTGCTTCAGCTGTAGAAGTTGAAACACATGTTTGCTTCTTTCACTGCCATGAAATCAATCTCCCTCCTAGAAACTGACATCCCCCTGAAGTGGACTTTTTGTCCAAGTTGCATCCCCCATAGTCACTGTCAGTGTATGCATACAGATTAAACATGTCATTTTTAGAGTACCATAGCCCCAGTCTTGAGGCACCCTTTAGGTATCTAAAGATTCTCTTGACGGCCTGAATATGTGAAACTTTTGGAGCTGCTTAAAATCTTGCACAGAGACATACTGCAAACATGATATCTGGCCTTGAGGTAGTTAGATACATGAGAGACCCTATCATTGCACGGTACTGATGTTGATCAGTGTCTTGGCCATCTTTGTCTGGAGTCAGCTGATGATGCACTTGCATAGGGGTTCTTGCAGCAGAGCAGTCAGCCATTTTGAATCTTTCCAAAATGCTCTTTATATATTTGGATTGGCTGATGAAGATTCCATTTCGGACCTGTTTGACTTGTAGACCCAAGAAGAAATTTAGTTCACCCATTGAACTCATTTCAAACTTTGAGTGCATCAGAATCTCAAAGTCTTTGCATAGTTGTTTCCTTGTTGATCCAAAGATGATATCATCAACATAAATTTGAACTAGTAAGATTTCTCCCCCTTCATCTTTGATAAACAAGGTCTGGTCAATGGCACCTCTTCTGAAGTTGTTGCTTAGTAGATATCCTGACAAGGTTTCATACCAGGCTCTTGGTGCCTGATGTAGGCCATACCGAGCTTTGTCTAGTTTGAACACTTGAGTAGGATGTGCAGGATCTATAAAGCCTGGAGGCTGTTTGACGTATACTTCCTCACCAATCTTCCCATACAGAAAGGCACTTTTTACATCCATTTGATAGACAGTGAAATTCTTGGATGCAGCATATGCCAGGAAGATTCTGATGGCCTCCAGTCTAGCAACAGGAGCAAAGAGTTCATCATAGTCACTTTCCTTCTTCCTGAGTGTAGCCTTGAGCTACAAGTCTGGCTTTGTTCTTGACTACAATGCCCCTCTCGTTTTGCTTGTTCCTGAAGACCCATCGTGTGCCAATAGCATATTTACCTGGTGGAAGATCAACAAGTTTCCAGACATCCTGCCTCTTGAATTGCAGCAATTCTTCCTGCATTGCCTCAATCCAACTGCTGTGTTTGAGTGCTTCATCTATCTTCTTGGGTTCCACCTGAGATAGGAAACAGGAAAACAAGCATATATTGGTCTCGTGAGATTTGCTTCTTGTGAGAACTCCTTGGTGTACTTGGCCAATAATATTCTCTTGAGGATGTTCTTTGTGGATCCTCTATGCTGGTACCACCTCCAGCTGTATCCCTTGCTCCAGATTGCTTTGATTTTGAACAGGGGTTTCTTCATTCATGGTGGAAGAGTCTTCAACAGCATTAGCCACATCAATATTTTCAGCAATAGTATCATCAGCATCTACAGCATTTATCGAGATTAGATTTTCAGTTTCAGACAGGCTGCTGCTGGTTACATTAGACAGTCTTGTTTCTGCTTCACTTGCTTCAATTGCTTCCACAACTGATGGAGGATCAATTGATGGTCTTCTCAGACTGATGGAAGATTTGGAAAAATCCAGTCTGTAGTCAGTGGATGAAGTGGAGGCAGGTGTTTGTGTAGACGTAGACTCCATATTTGAGAAGGTGAGAGGCTCAAATATTTGGGAGAAGAAGTCTACGTCAAAGAGCCAGTTTGGACCTTTTCCCTGCTCACAGACAATGTGTTCTATGCATTCCACATTTGTTGATTCTTCTACAATTCTTGTTCTTGAATTGAATACTCTATAGGCCTTTGATTGAGAGGAATAGCCTACGAAATATCCTTCATCAGATTTGGCACCAAACTTAGGAAGAACCCCATGTGTGATGAGAATGGTGCATGGACACCCAAAAGGTTTTAGAAACCCAATGTAGGGAATTCTTTGAAACCAAAGTTCATAAGGTGTCTTGTTGAGGGGTTTGAAAATTAGAACTCTATTTTGCACATAACATGCTGTGCTAACTGCTTCTGCCCAGAATGTGAGTGGCAGTTTTGAGTCAGCCAACATAGATCTTGCTGACTCAATAAGAGTTTTGTTTCTTCTTTCAGCAACTCCATTTTGTTGAGGAGTTCTTGGAGCACTGTATTGTCTTTCTATCCCCTTGCTTTCACAGAAACAGTTCAAAGTGTGGTTCTTGAACTCTGTGCCCTGATCACACATTATGATCTTCACCTTTTGATTGCTTTGATTCTCTACCCTAAGAATGTAGGATTTGAGAATTTCAGCAGTTTCATCTTTAGTTCTCAAGAAGTATACCCATGAGAATCTGGTGTAGTCATCAGTTATCACCAGACAGTATGACTTCTTGCCCATTGACATGACATTTGTAGGACCGAAGAGATCCATATGCAGTAGTTGCAGTGGAGTGTCATTTGTATTCAAGGTCTTGGGCTTGTGAGAACTTTTGTGTTGCTTTCCCTTTAGGCATGCAATGCAGTGGTCTTCCAGCTGAAATTCTTTGTCAGGAATCCCTCTGACAAGATTATTCTTCACCAATTTGTTAATGGTTTTGATATTAACATGGCTTAATCTTCTGTGCCAGAGAGTTGATTCATCAACTGAGGCTTTTGATAAAAAGTAGGAGACGCTCCCAGATGGAGTGACTTCATTCATGTCCAGTACATAGATATTTTCTTTTCTCTGAGCAGTTAATAAAATGCTTTCTGGAGGAGGTGTGGATAAGCCTGGAGACAGTACAAAGCATTCTTTATCTGTGAAGAGCATCCAATTCTTTTGGTCACAGACCTGGGAAACACTCATAAGATTGAAGTCCAATTCTTTGACATAGTTGACCTTATCAATGCTCATTCTTTCGTTGGACACAGTTCCTAGTCCAGTAATGGATCCTCCCTTTGAGTCACTTCCAAAGGCAACATATCCTTCATTGAAATGTCTGAAGTTGGAGAGGATGGATCTGTTGCCTGTCATGTGCCTGGAACAACCACTGTCTACCACCCAAGTATTATTCTTGTGACCTGGCTGTCCCTGCACATGATGGATTTCTAATTAGTAGGAGGAACCCAAGAGTCTGCAGACTTGAAAACGATGGTTGTTAGTTTATCCTTTTCAGTATGTTTGCAGTCAATGGAACCAATGACAATGCTTGGAGATGGTTTGGCTTTCCATTTCTTTGTTGGTGATTTTCCAGTTTTCCTCACATTGTCAGCAGCGGATTTTACTACTGATGTTTCTGGCTTGTCAACAGTAGATCATGCTGCTGATGGCTTTGTTGAAGTGGCATCATTCTTTGCTGCTGAAGGCTTTGCCTTGGATTTTGCCTTATCAGCAGTGGACACTCTTGCTGCTGATGGATTTGCCTTATCAACAGCAGATTTTGCTGTGGATGATTTTAGCTTATCGGCAGCAGACTTGGTTGCTGCTGAAAGCTTTTGCTTTGTTTTCTTGGGCTTCATTTGACTAACAACCGATGTATGCTGATCCTTCTTTACCTTTTGTCTTTGAGGGGCTTGATGAAGGATCTGGTTGAAGGGGTTAAACTTACAATTTGCAGCAAAGTGGTTTGATTCACCACAAATGAAGCAAGTTTGTTGAGATTTAGGCAGCTTCACTCTTGGGGGAGATAGAGACTCCCTAAACTTAGTTGCTTGGACCTCGTAGCTCCTTACCTTCTTGTTTTTGTTAGTCTTTTCAAAGGCATGCTGCTTTGAATTTCTTTGGTATTCCAGGTAATGAAAGCAGGTGCTGGCAGTGTGGTTATATCTGCCACACACAAATCATGATCTTGCCAGTTTGTCTCTTGAAAGGTAGATATAGTCCTTTCTTTGGAACAGATCCTTGAAGTTCCATGGATGAGCTTTGTTATGTTCAAAAGTGACTTCTTCTAGGGTCTTTTGAACATATGGAACTTTTTCTTCAGGCTTACGACATATATCAAATACCTTCCTCTTTGTGATCGGCTTTGACTGAGGCTTGGGGTTTGTGGGTCCTGATGTCTGTCCCTTTCAATGTTTAGCTTTCTTCCATCTGGAGGATAGCTGATCTTGATCTGTTTGAATGGTACAGGGGCTGGAGCAGCTGGAATAACAACAGGAACTTCAACTCTATTCAGAACAACTTCAGATGGGGCTGCACTGGTTTCATCATGGTCTGAGTAGGTTGACTCAGATTCTGATGAGGTGGTGCAGTCTTCGACGAAAGTTTCATCCGTTGAAGGATCAAGGTTTCGGTTTGCAGTGTCAAGATTTGCAACATTGAAGCTTGGTTCGTGAATGGCAATATAGTCAGCAGGAGGAGGAACAGATTTGAACTGATCATTGTTATACCCAAGTCCAGTCTTTACCTTCTCATGGAATTGAATATCTAAAAGTCTTTGTAACTTTTTGGAGGAAAATTCATATTTTTTAACATGAACTTTCTGTTCTGCCAGTTCAGCTCTGGTAGCTTTTAGTTTGACCAGTAGATCATCAATCTGAGTTTCAAGATTAGTTTGTTCGTGTTTTAACGATGAAATCTCTTTCTTAAGGCAGTTAATCTTTTCTTTACAAGTATTTTCAACCTTTTTGAACTCAGATTTCATCTGATGAAACTCTTCATTTTGATCTATAAGGTTTTGGTTATGCTTTCTATAACCCAAAACTTTATCAATACAGGCTTGAGAGCAAAGATGTTCAAATACCTGAGGTGGTATCTCTGTAGTGTCTGCCATAAGAGCTTGATTGTTGACAGACAACTCTTCATACTGGAAGCTCCAGTCGAAATCAGAAGTTCCAATAGTTGCACAGGCTGCAGTTTGAACTGGAGGAGTAGTTGTTGTTGTCTGGGTTGGGCTTGGTGAGCTTGTCTTGAATGAGGAGTAGCTGGATTTGCTCTTGGTGCCTTGCATTCTCTAGCAAAGTGACCCAGTAGGTTACAGTTGTAACATCTTAGTTTGCTTTTATCCAAGCCAACTCTGGTGTTAGAGTTGTTACATGGAATGGGTCTTCCGGTTCTAGAGTAGAACCTTTTTGCTCTTATAGAGAGCATGGCATACGAGTGCTGTATGTCCATTTCTTCTAAATCATCTGGATGAAAGCATTCCAGATCCTCCTTGATAAAGGACATGTTGCTTGAGTTTTCAGAAACAAAAGCAGCAGAGGTTGATGTTTGAGGAGGAGCTTCTAGGAGAAATGGTGAGGTGTTTGTTTGAGAGGTAGGAGTTTGTGGATGGGTGACAATGAGAGGATAGTAGTTGCTGGAACTAGGAACTGAGTGGTCAGAGTGAAGTGCTGATGAGATGGTGGAGGAAGAAGAGGTTGATTGATGATTGGAGCTCCTTTCATTGGCTTGAATCATTTCTAATTCATATGTTTTCAGCATGCCAAAGAGCTCTGTCATCTGGAGAGTTTTTAAATTCTCCGTTCTTCTTATAGACACTGTATATAGTGTCCAGCAGCTTGGGAGAGATCTGATAAACTTTTTGAGAATATCTTCATTCTCTAGCTTTACTTTGGAGCACTGCAGTTCTCCTACCAGGTAAGTGTACCTGTTATACAAAACAGTTAGTGACTCACCTTCCTTCCATACGAAGTTTTCGTATTGCTGTTTCAGGATGTCCCTTCTGTTTTCTTTGACTTCCTCTGAGCCAGCAAACATCTTCTCAAGAGCCTCCCAGAGCTCTTTAGCATTTTTGTAACTTCTGAAGTTATGAAAAACTTCATTTGGAAGGCACATTTGGATAGCTCCTAGTGCCTTGAAGTCCACCTCCATCTTCTTTATGTCCTCTTCTGAGTACTTGGAGGGCTCCTTTGGAACTAGTGGTCCTCCAGAGTCAGCAGAGGCCACCATGGGAGTGTAGGGTCCATCCCTGATGGATTTCCACATTCCGTACTCCTGATAACAGAAAAGGTTTTCCATGCGATTCTTCCACATGTCGTAGTCTTCCCCAGATACCAATCTTGGTGGTCGGTTGATGCTGCCGATGTCTTCAAATCCATTGCTCTGTGCCATTTTTGTTTTTGTGATTTCGGGTGACTTGATTGAAAGAGAGTTTAGAATAGAACCAAAATTTATTAAACAAGTGTGAGTTTGTTTAATCTGAACCAAAGCTCTAATACCACTTGTAGGATCGTGAAAGTACAAGATGGTTCTGTTCTTAGTTGAAATTGGCGGAAACAATAACAACTACACAAGTATAATCGAGTAAACAGAAAGAATACTTATAAGAACAATGTTGTATTAAGCTTTTGCAAATAAACGATTACAAATGAAAACTCAATCAAAAAGCACACATACAATGAAGTGTTTACACTGTATTTATATTCACATAGAATCAAGACAGACCCTTGATTCTAAGGATCAGATCTAACACAGACCGTTGATCTGTTGTATATAGCTAACCATTACACGTTTAGTCTAAAACTAGTTAACTTTATTGAAGCGTCTTCTTTGTGCATTATTACTTGCATGCTTGGAAAAGAGCATTGTTGTCCGTCATTGGTTGTGCCATTGAGGTTCCTTCTGCTTTGAGTGTGTCAGTGGCTTTTGCAGAAAATTGTCAGTGACGTTTGGCATGGATAGTCAGCTGCAATGATTTGTCTTCAAGGCACAAGGCTATCAGCATCAAAGAGGATGATTAGCAGCAAGATGTAACCATCCAAAGCTGCTGATGATTTGCCTATCAGCAGCATCAAGTGTTGATGCTGCTGAGAAGTCTATCCGCAGCAACTTTGGTCTTCAGCAGATAAGGTTATCCACAGCAGATTTGTTCTTCAGCAGAAGAACAGGTATCCGCTGCAGATAAGCTTGTCCGCAGCAGTTTGTTGGTCAGCAGCAAACTCTGAGATCAGCAACATTTGTACTTAGAGAATTTTATAACCATCAGTCTTTATTTCTACAAACAATATTCTCACATCTTGGCATCTTAGCTTCAACAAATCAATATAAGTTACCAAATGTGTCTTTGGTAACCACAAAATAATGACTATTTTTTTAATAATGTATATATTCTATTTTTTTTAGTATACAAGTTTATAAAGATGATGCAGAAAGTAAGAATTCCTTTATTAGTTTATATGCAAACTTTAATATTGTTTTATATGTTATAAAGTTAAAAAAAAAATATAACTATCGGAGATTAGAGATTATTATTATGATTGTATAAACTAATTTCTTACAAACCAATTGTTTCAAAATATATTAAGACAAAACTCATATTTTAACATAACAGTATCGGTACAAAACAAAAGACTTTAGGTGACGGAAAAATCTGTAAGTAAACCTACCAACCATCACTAATCAGTTAGAAAATTGGACGTGAGTAAAAGTTTTACCCAGATCATCGACGAATAGTAAAGAAACTATATGTAATTAAAAAATGGTGTTAACTTTTTCTGTAAAGTCCAGCCTGTTTAATCGAAAGTCAACCCACAATATTTGATTATAAAATTATAACTGGAAATTTACGGTGGTGTTCTTTGGTGGCGATGATAACGGTTGACGTCGGGAGAAGATGGAAACTGGAGAAGGTGGAGGGGGTGTTTTGTTTTTATGTATTTTTATTAAAAAAAATATTAAATTTTTTATTTGTTTATTTTTATTTAATAAAATAATTTTAGAGTAAATTACATTTTTCGTCCTTTATATGGTAAAATGACCATATTCCCCTCATGTGCAAAACATATGACTGGATTTAACAAAAAAAATTAACAACAGTTAGTAGAAAGGACGAAATGTGTGTAAAATTTTCAAAAAAAAATACATTCAGTATAATTATTGAAGTATAATGACACGCCATACAATTTTTTATATTTATAAATAACATAATTTGTAATTTTACTCTAAAAAAAGTTGTGATCAAGTTGTATATAGCATTTCTGAATTATCACCAACTAGACATATTTGGAGGCTTAGAATTGAATGATGATTCTTCTAAGTTTGTTATAAACATCACTCCACCCTTTTGGATTAATTGATCTTTTTTTAACATCAAAATTTTATATCAAAATACAATCTAATCTTACACTTGTAATATTTGAACTTACATTATTTTTATAGGGACAAACATTATATCACTAGACCATTATATTAAGGGTGGATTAATTGATCTAACGTGTAGTTATATTTAGATGAATTTCAACACATTTTTATATAAGTTTGAGGCATTGTTTGTTTAGTTAAATTCCGATTCTTCACGTTCTTATGCATTTCCAGAAAGGAAAAAACAATAGTCAATTAGAAAAAAGGCGTGTTTAATTATACATACTTTTTTGGGAATATCCCTAGACTAAACAATATGTATAAATGTGAACATGAACCAAATAATATGTCATGCCAAATTAATTGTAAAATTTCAAAAAAAAAATGTATGTTAAGCCCAAATTTATATTTAGCCTAGATACATGAATCCTTTTAATAATATTAATAATGTATCAATATACAAAAAGAAGAGTGATGCGGGAGTATCGAATTCGAATTTCAAAATGATATGAGATCAGGATAATATCTTTTATTAATTACTAGCTCAGAACCCGTGTCGAGATGAAAAATATTAATCTTACACACGAGATGAAAAATATTAATCTTACATGTGTAAAAATGTATTACATATACTAAAGATAGAAAACAAAATTCAAAATATGTAAAAATTAATATATAATTGGGTTTCGAAAATATGTTAATTACTATTTAATGTAATTTGACTTTTATTTACTATTTGATTGAAAATAAAAGTTACATAATTAGATTTCAAAGTTTCTTATAACAAGGGAAAGTTTAAAATGAATGTGTTTTATTAGTATAATTAGTATTTTCTTTAAAAATATATTATTATTAAAAGATAGAGGTGTATTTAATAAGAGAGAGAGAGGCGAGAAAAAATGATGAGAATGAATATGGAGGCAACACGTGGCATGAAAAAACCTTTATTTATTATATAGTATAGATTTGAATTTCAAATTCCTATTTAATCCTAACTGTTTTTTAGTTTATCTTTTATCTTGTTTAGTATAAGTAAGGATACATAGTTGTTCGTTTTCTTAGTTGATTGTTTTTTTAATAAAGAAGTTGCAAAGCTTTAAGCTTTCTTAACCGAATCATTCAGTTTCAAGCCTTTGAATAAATCATGTGTTCTTAAGCCATTTGATTGCATATGAATCCGCATCATTTGGTATCAAAGCTTTGGTTTTCAAATGGCTCTGTGTAGAGGAGACTATTTTCTTGCTCGTGGAATCGCCAAAAGAGGCAATAGCAGGGGTAGTTGTAATTCACTGGGGAAGAGATAGATTTTCTGTTTGTAGATTCACTAGAATCCGGTTGTGATTCATCGCAAGGAACCATGAGTCAAGAAGGAGAGTCCATGAATCAAGAGATGCACATGGGGCGTGGAATCGTCTGTCGGTGTTGATCGAGACTAACAGTTGGAGACGAGTAGTTCATCAAGCGGGTAGGGTGAAGAAAAGGGAATCTGTCCCGACTTACGGGACCCGAGGAAGAGATGGATTTTCTATTTGCAGATCCGCCGGATGAGGCAGCAAAAGGAATCCGTTCCGACTTACGGGATGCAAATGTTGGAGGGAACAGAACCAGAGTGTTCCATATCCGGGACTGAATCTTTGGGAAGAGGAGTATCCTTTCAATAGATGCAATTTATCCGATTCTGCATCATTTGGTTGATTTTGAAAAGTTATCAAGACTCGTGGTCGAGTCTTTTCTAGGAAGGGGAGTATGATGCTGGAGCATCGAATTCGAATTTCAAAATGATATGAGATCAAGATAATATCTTTTATTAATTATTCGAAGTTCAAATTCCTATTTAATCCAAACTGTTTTTTAGTTTATCTTTTATTTTGTTTAGTATAGATAAGGATACATAGTTGTTTGATTTCTTAGTTGATTGTGTTTTTAATAAAGAAGTTGCAAAGCTTTAAACTTTCTTAACCGAATGATTCGGTTTCAAGCATTTAAATAAATCATGTGTTCTTGACCCATTTGATATGCCAATGAAAGTTAACAAAAGTCATTTTGTCAAATAAAGTTAATCTTGTAAATTAAAAATCAATCCTCGTCAATGAAAGTCATTCTTAGTCAATATTGGTTCATTAAGACGTAATATGACCCATTAAAGCCCATTGTGGTCAATCGAAGTCATTTTTGGTTGATGAAAGTCATTCTTATTCGATGAAAGTAAATATTGTTTAATGAAAGCCAACCTAGTTCAATGAAAGTCGATCCATGTCAACAAAGTTCATTATTAGTCAACTCAAGATTAATGCAAATCAATCTTGGTAAATGGAATTCGTTATTAATTGGTAAGTGTCAAATTTTGTTCATTATGACTTAATATGGTGCATTCACGGCATCATGGGCAGTGAAAGTGATCTTAATTAATGGAATTCATTCTTAGTCCATGAAAATCATTCTTGGCTTAGTGAAACTAATTCTTAGTCCTTGAAAGTCAATCGTAGTTCATAAAGTCATCTTTTTGTCAAAGTTAATCTTGGTTCATTAAGACCTAGCATAGCCCCTTAAGGTCCATAATAATCAATATTTATCAATGAACAAAAGCCAATTTTGGGTTATTAAAAGTCAATCATGGTCAATATTGGTTCGTTACGACATAAGATAGCTAGTTAAGGCCCATCATAATTAATCTTGGTCAATGAAAGCTAATCAAAGTTAATCTTGCTTCATATAATTTTATAAATTATTAGTTTGTATAGTTATTTAATTCTTTAAAAAGTAATAACTCTCTTTGTAATACATATACTGTATTTATACGTTTCTAGATGAATTTCTAAGACGTCCACAATCTAACATATTAAATCAAACTAGGATAATAAGCACGCGCATGATACTGCGCGCAAAAAAGCAAAAAAAATTACTTCCTCAAATAGTGGGGGATTACATGCACCTCGCTGCGGGTTAGAAACATAAATACGACAGTGGTACTAAAGTTTGTAACGCTCGATTTTGACGACTTGTACATTAAAATTCACCCAGAAAAAAAAATTCAAAAGTAGAAAACACAAAAAAAAAGAGTAAATCTAAAAAAAACAGTCAAAAGTAAAAAGACAAAGCAAGAAAAAAAATCCCAAGAAGCCATAAAAAAAACCAAGAAAAAGAAAAAAGATAACTTGGTTAAGGTTGTATGATAATTTTATTAAACTTTAAGGTAGCAGTGAAATTGATTAAAAAAAAAAGAGGGATGTAAGTGAAAGTTTATACATTAAAGACGAATTTCCTTTGCTAGTTGGCTGTGCGATGTGACGGCATCTCATTGGGAATGTTACTATTGCCCGCGTTGTTATTTAAATCTATTTAGTAATTAGTAATAGTTGTTGGGCTATATTATTATTGTCTAACTTTTTAAAATTAGGGTTATTACTTATTACACCTTTCATCCTCATATTCCATAGATCGAAAGTCGCACGCTACAAAAGTTGTTCATTCTTTGATCTCTTTCCCCATATGGTTGTATTTTATTGTGTTTTCTTACTAGGTTGTATAAACATTCTTGATAGGAGTTTTAAATTGTTTTTTATTCTATTCTTTTTCACTTTTATAGCTAAATCCTTTTTTTTAATTGATATATGTGAATATATGTGAATGTTATGGACGCTTCGATGCTAATGGCTACTACGGTAGACGGATGATCACTCGACTATTATGCAGCCAGAAATGAAAGTCTAGAAAGGTAGACTAAACTATGGCCACTACGGTGGAGTAAGTCACTCAATCGATGCACGGCTGTATCACTAGTTCAAGTGAGAAACGGATGTCTTAGGGCAGATGGGCGAATATGACGGACTACGACGGTAGGACGGTTTAGGCGGACGGACAAGGTTTCCGAACGGATTTATGATATGTCGGACGGTTTTTAGGGCCGGACGGTTTACGAAATGGGCTACGACGGTAGTTCTTATGGCGTTTGTCTTTGTGACATACGCAACAATTATGACGGGTTGATCACCCATATGTATATGGCCAATGAATGTTCACCCAGAAGTAAGCATGTATGTATTTATATACGTACTCATTATGAATGATATATGAAAGCGGTAAAGCCATGAATTACAAATATATGTATATATATAAACATACTTATAAAGAAATAATGTTATTACATAATTGCTTTAAACTAGAACTCACCAGCGTTAGCTGACTTTTAGTATGCACTTCAGGTAGGAAGAAAGAAGGACACGCGAAGGCTTGAAGGCTACCCCGCTCAAGGACTAACATCCCATTTAATTAAATTTCGTGTTAAGACAATGTTTATGTTATATGTTTTAAGACTTCCGCTGCTATGATATGTAATTGAATGATGCATGCTTCCGCTACTTTTGATATTTTAATTTAATTCCGGCATTTGATGACTATGTTTATGAGTAAATCCAACGAGTGAGGTCACCCTGAAAATGGGCCTTACATCACTTTAAAGCAGCATAAAGGTTTTAAGGGAGCATGCATATTTTACTAAAAGTATACTTCTTTGACAAAATTAAAAACTAAAGATAAAGGGTAATTCAAAATGAGGTAGTTATTAGCCTCACTCCACCGTTCAAATAAGTGAAGATCAAAAGTAGGGGTGTAAATGAGCCAAGGCGGTTCGCGAGCTACTTGAGATCGGCTCGCTAAAAGCTCGAATCGAGCCGAGCTTAAACAAGCTAACGAGCCCGAGCTTGTAACATCCCAAATTCCCTGTTAGTTAAAAACACGAGACTTCATTTAGGAATAAGGTTGTCAAAGAACAAAATTTCCGGGTTAGACTTTAACAAACAAATTTAAACTTCCAAGATATAGTAATTACTTCAAAGTAGAGGGGAGCAAAGTGTAAATCTAATTAAACTTAAAACCTTATACATATAACTCAGCCGCCACACTCATTGTAATATAATTGCCTTTTACTTTTCTCGCCAAAACCCGATCCATCTTCCTACTTTCGGCAACCTGCAACTCCAAGCTCCTCACCTCCATTAAACCCTAAACCGACTTGCAACAACCATCTATGGTGCTCGGGATTGTCAAGGAACGAAGAAGAAACAAACCAAAACACTGGACAACCATGAAGAGAGACTGTTCAGGTCAGTCTTGCGTAAGAAAGAGGAGCGGCCGGCGGTACGGTAAGGGTGGTGGTCCGTCCTAGCTAACGATGGCGACAGTAGTGTGAGCTGCTGCCATAGCTCCGGCATCAGCAGTATGTTTTTGTAAAGGGGGGTGCAGTGGTTTACGGGCTGATGGAGAATGACGACGGTAGCGGTGGTTGATGATGGTGATGACGGTGGTCGGAGGTAAGCTAGGATGATGAATACGGCTGGATTTCACGACAATGGCCTTGTGGTGGTGTAATGGTGTTGGATGTAAGGGACTCACGACATTAATGGGGTGGTACAAACGGTGGTTTACGGTGTGGCTGGTGGCGGTGACGAGATTATGGAAACGGTATAAGGTAATGAGGGAGATAAACGATGATGGTGCCTCACAGTGGTGGGAATATGAAGGTTTCATGTTGTGACGGCTTGTATGGTGGTACACGGTGGCGGATAGGTGGTGTTGATGGTGGCAGCTTAGTGGAAGGTAGGATGGAAGTTAATATGGTTGTATAAGCCACACATTGAAGATGGTGACAGTTAGTAGCAATGTTGAAACGATGATGATGATGATGTTCCTTGATGATGATGATGATGATGATTATTAGTGATGATATGATGATGAAGATGATGATTTTATAATGATGACAATGATGGATACGGTTCGAGTCGGGTCTCGGTTATATTTCGGGATCGTGTTCGGGAAGGTATATCTCTTCGACCAGTAGAATAATAAATTAGAAATATTAGTTCGGGTTATGGATACCGTGTTTGAGGATGACGTGTAAGGAATACATATTTATGACAAGTAATAACCGACAAGAGATTTAATTAGTTTTTAAAAAAGGTTAATTGATAAAGTATAGAAAGGTGGATATCGATGTTAGAATGGTTATAACACGACACGTTATGGATTATTATTGATTGATTTGGTAAAGGAAATGGATAATTTATATTGTCGGGTTTTAGATAAAAACAAACGGGACCCTGTCCGATTTTTGTTAGGATTAAATAAGAGTATTTTACAACTTAGACGTCCTCATCACGTTTCGGGAAAGGACCTAGTTCAGGCGAACCTAGCATGTTTGCCTGAAGCATAAGTAGCGAACTTAACATCTTCGCTAAAGTATGTTCGCCAAACCAATGTGGCGAACTTAGCATGTTCGCCTAATACAAAAGAGGTGAACTTACCACATGTTTGCCTAAGTCAACATAGCGAACTTACCTAAGTTCGCTTAAGCCCAATGTGGCGGACTTACCATGTTCGTCTAAGCCATGAATGGCGAATTTGCCTAAGTTCGCCTAACCCTAAGGATAGAAATGAAGTGTCGGTTAGGTTAGTTACCTTAACTTATACAAATGGTTTATACAGATTATGTGTGACAACTAGAGACACTTACTGACCAGTGATAGAAACTCAGGACCCGCTTATCAGGTGAGTTCTATGTGCCCCCTATATGTTATGTGCAAATCATTCTAAATGTTTTGAGACTGAAGTGTGTACATGATGTGATATGAATATTATGTGTGCTACATGAAAATACATGATGCTTATAAGTATGACAAGTATGTTATGAATAATGAAATAAAAGTATGATATAACATATAAGAATGAAATCTTGCTTTATATATATTATATATTGCATGTTATGAATGTATGTGAATGTTATGGACGCTTCGATGCTAAGGGCTACTACGGTAGACGGACGACCACTCGACTATTATGCAGCCAGAAATGAAAGTCTAGAAAGGTAGACTAAACAATGGCCACTACGGTGAAGTAAGTCCCTAAATCGATGCACAACTGTATAATTAGTTCAAGTGGGAAACGGATGCTTTAGGGCAGACGGGCGAATATGACGGACTACGACGGTAGGACGGTTTAGACGGACGGCCGAAGGTTTGTCAGACGGTTTTATGTTATGACGGACGGTTTCTAGGACCGGACGAGTAAAAGGGCTACGACGGTAGCTTAATGGCATATGTCTTCGTGATATACGTAGTAAAAGACTGGTTGATCACCCATATGTGTATGACCAATGAATGTTTAATGAATGTAAAAGGGAATACATGTACATGTACTCTCAAATGAATGGTAAATGAAGACAAGGAATATGTTAATGAGTATTTATATATTTATATATATTTTTACTTATAAAGAAATGATATTTATACCTAACTGCTTTAAAACTATAACTCACCAGCGTTCGCTGACTTTTAGTATGCACTTCAGGTAGCAAAAAGGAAAGAACGTGCCAAGGCGTGAAGGTTGCCCGACACAAGACTAACATCCTATTATGTGATTATGTGTTTTTAGACAATTGTTTCCTTTATTTGTTAAAGTCTTCCGCTGCTATGTTTTGTATTTGAATGTTACGCTTCCGCTATGTTAAATGTTTTTAATTAAAAGTTCAGTATTAATGACTATGTTTATGAGTAAATCCAACGCGTGAGGTCACCCGGGAAACGGGCCTTACAAATTGGTATCAGAGCGATAGTTTGAGAGATTTAGACATCCCTAAATATCTGGACTCAAGCTTATAACGGGGCCAACGCACGGATGTTTGTACGGGTAGCCAACACAGTAAGTAAGTTACAAGTTTGATACATGTAGCTTAGAATAGATGCCTTAATGTAGAGCACCTGCCTTAGTTATAAATGCTACTACCAATATGAATAGTTACATATAGGACATACGCAGGTAGACGAATTGAACACATAAGTACAGTAAATGGTTAATAACAAGTAGCTATTGTTATTAATCTTTTGCTGTGTAAGTGTGTCTCGATTTGTCATCCACTGTATGTACTCGTCACAGAGAGTGAAAGAGATGTTAGCATAGTACTACGAATGATTCACAAATTGTAAGAACGGTGTTATCCATGTGAGGTGAATCACAAACAACGAGTAGAAGACATTCATATTATGAAGCATTGTAAGACGAGTCAGGAATTCACGAGTATGGTAAGTTGGCAATTGCGTCAGGATCCATGTAATTGTGAATTTACAGGTGCTCGTGCATACATATGAACCTTATCGTGCGGATTAGTGCATATGTCACCAAAAACAATTAAATCGCTCCAAATACGACTATATGATTAGTCACTTGAGTAATGATGATCATAGCAAATTAGTAAGACGAATGATGGCAACAATGACATACCAAAGGTGGAACGAGAAGGAATGAGACTTTTAAATGAAGTTTGCTAAAGTTGAGCAACGCTAAGGAACAAGTTTAGAAAGATTGACGGAACCTGGTCCAGAAACTGATGCAACATGGGATGGGAGTAGTAAATCAAGTAAAGACAAAGAAATGGAAAGATTGCACTAGAAGAGGACTAGTATGAGAATGATAGGAGAGTTTATCAAGCCCCAGTGAGAAGATTACTTCGCATGGTAACCCGCGAACGGCTAGACCGAATAACTAGAATTTAAGGGGCTCAACACTTGGTTGTTTCAAATTGAGAAAGTAGCTACTGAGGATTACACGTTAGTACGAGACATGAGTTCTACATACGTCAGACGAACATATGTTTAGAGAACTGCTTTTAAACAAGAATTGTCGATGCTGAACACAAACGCGATATGATTAATAAACGATGGTCTACTGTCGAAGTATGCATGAGTATGAAGGAAATAACCACACAAGTGTATGTCCAAATAAGTTATGAGAATACAAATGCACAAATGGCATCTCTTCATGTAGAAGATAACCCCAGATAAACTACTATGGGTATTCACTGAAACGAGAAGATAGATATACCAACGACAAAAAATGACTGGAACCACGATGTTAATTAAGGGCGTGCAGGCGAACCAAATGAAACCGAATCTAACCTAAGAATTGTTTGTTCAGAATGAATGTGAAAGGCAAGCTTAATGGTGTGAAGAAAGGCATGAATACCAGCAAGGACTCAAGACGAGTCATAAAACACTCTGTAATAATTAAGCCAAGTCAATAGCACGTGAGACTGTTGAAATCAAAAGGCCGATAAAGAACCCAATGAGACCAGAAAGGAAAGAAAAGATCAAGTATCACCACACTTGTCATCTATTCGTAATGAAACCTATGAACGAAATTCTAAAAGAATCACATACGAAAAATGTTAACGATCAAGAAAGGTTATAAAATGTATGTTGAGGTCACAAGGGGTGCCAAACCCTAAGACCCTCCAGGGATATGAAGTAAGAATGGTGCGCAATAGACTAATGATGAGAAATGTGGAACTATGAAGAATATGTCATAAAGAAAGACTATAAAGGAGTTAAGTGCGTGGAAATATGAATGTAAAGACCGTATACCTAGTGTTCCGTCTGAATTTCCGACATGGTTAAATATGATAGAGTAATGTTTTATATGGTTCCTCCCCGAACGAAACAATATGGTTCCATCGGGAACGAAACGATATGGTTCCTCCGGAAAAAAATAAAATAAAACATGGTTCCTTCAGGGACGAGAAAGTAGAACTTATTCGGGAACTATAAGACATGAATCATTCGGAACCGACTTGGTATAGCCCTTCGTGGGTGGATACACCAAGGATAACTTATGAGGTATATGTAATAACCCAAGCAACTTAGAAAGAGATTGATAACAACTTCCTAGGGCACAAAGTAGACAGTTTAAACATGACACTAGAAATCCTAAAGGACATCCCTAAGTGTTGAAAGGAGTTCATGGCTTGCTCATCATATTAGATCCACGCAAGTGTCTAGTTGATCCGAGCTAAGTCCACCCATGAGTCACGCCCAAGAGTAAAGTAGGTTAAACTATTCAACATAAAATCCGAGACGTTGGTTAAGGAGAAGAAGAGGTAGTAGGGACATGAAAACCCCTAATTACGTGCAGTCCATGAATAGCATCGAATTATAACTTATCAAATAACGTGAGACCTACCAATTCAAAGGAACCTGAAAGGCCACGTAGTCATGAGGTACATAGTTTAATCGTGTATGAAGAGCACCTAATTTCGAGGATGAAATTCTTATAAGGAGGGTAGACTTGTAACATCCCAAATTCCCTGTTAGTTAAAAACACGAGACTTCGTTTAGGAATGAGGTTGTCAAAGAACAAAATTTACGGGTTAGACTTTAACAAACAAATTTAAATTTCCAAGATATAGTAATTACTTCAAAGTAGAGGGGAGCAAAGTGTAAATCTAATTAAACCTAAAACCTAATACATATAACTTAGCCACCACACTCATTGTAATACAATTCCCTTTTACTTTTCTCGCCAAAACCCGATCCATCTTCCTACTCTCGGCAACCCGCAACTCCAAGCTCCTCACCTCCATTAAACCCTAAACCGACTTGCAACAACCATCTATGGTGCTCGGGATTGTCAAGGAACGAAGAAGAAACAAACCAAAACACTGGACAACCATGAAGAGAGACTGTTCAGGTCAGTCTTGCGTAAGAAAGAGGAGCGGCCGGCGGTACGGTAAGGGAGTGGTCCGTCCTAGCTAACAACGGCGACGGTAGTGTGAGCTGCTGCCATAGCTCTGGCATCAGCAGTATGTTTTTGTAAAGGGGTGGTAGCAGTGGTTTACGGGCTGATGGAGAATGACGACGGTAGCGGTGGTTGATGATGGTGATGACGGTGGTGGGAGGTAAGCTAGGATGATGAATACGACTGGATTTCACGACAATGGCCTTGTGGTGGTGTAATGGTGTTGGATGTATGGGACTCACGACATTAATGGGGTGGTACAAACGGTGGTTTACGGTGTGGCTGGTGGCGGTGACGAGATTATGGAAACGGTATGAGTAAGGTAATGAGGGAGATAAACGATGATGGTGCCTCACAGTGGTGGGAATATGAAGGTTTCATGTTGTGACGGCTTGTATGGTGGTACATGGTGGCGGCTCGGTGGTGTTGATGGTGGCAGCTTGATGGAAGGTAGGATGGAAGTTAATATGGTTGTATAAGCCACACATTGAAGATGGTGACAATTAGTAGCAATTTTGAAACGATGATGATGATGATGTTCCTTGATGATGATGATATGATGATGATGATGATTAGTGATGATATGATGATCAGATGATGATTATATAATGATGATAATGATGGATACGGTTCAAGTCGGGTCTCGGTTATATTTCGGGATCGTGTTTGGAAGGTATATCTCTTCGACCAGTAGAATAATAAATTAGAAATATTAGTTCGGGTTATAGATATCGTGTTTGAGGATGACGTGTAAGGAATACATATTTATGACAAGTAATAACTGACAAGAGATTTAATTAGTTTTTAAAAAAGGTTAATTGATAAAGTATAGAAAGGTGGATATAGATGTTAGAATGGTTATAACACGACACGTTATGGATTATTATTGATTGATTTGGTAAAGGAAATGGATAATTTATATTGTCGGGTTTTAGATAAAAACAAACGGGACCCTGTCCGATTTTTGTTAGGATTAAATAAGAGTATTTTACAACTTAGACATCCTCATCACGTTTCCAGTAGAGCTGACCATCCCTTTACTAGTGGCACATGATGTTCGTCACGAGGGCTGGACGACGGTCTTCAGGAGAAGATTGAGCACCTACAGACCCATGTGGAGGGTCTGGACGAGCTACAGAGACTAATGGCGCAACTAGACTTTGTCCAGTACCATGAGTCCAGGGCGGTACTCAACCCGAGTACTCGTTTTGACCACGTCAAGGATAGCATCGAGGTCATCACTGGCGTAGAGGACTGGACGGTCGACGCCAATCAGAGGATCTCCGACTTGGAGGAGAGCTTGGCCGTAGTAACGCACCGCATGACAGCGGCAGAACATGAAGCAGCAACCCTACGTGGAGAGATGTAGGAGATGAGAGCTCTCATCTGTGCCATCTTGGCCACCATTGCTGCTCAAGAAGGACTATTCTCACGCCTATCTGGTGGACTTATGTGAGCGGATTATACTCACTTAGCATAGGATTTAAAACTTGTATTGACAAGGCTTTGTACCCTTGTCCATTTTGTACCATTTGCAAACTATGTGACAAGTTTAAATCCATCTATATATTGTGTATGTTTCTTATGTTATGATGGTGTGGTTGTTTACACTTCCTGTTCATGTGATTGACAATTATTTTATGTATATTGTCTTATTTTCTTTTCTTGTTAAATATACTAGAAAGAAAACCATGGCACCTAAAGGAAGGCCTCGACGTAACACCCGGCAAAACACTGAAAACACCGAGATAACACAACCCATGACGTCCGCAGAAATATCCCAGCTAGTAGCTTAGCAATTAGCAGCTGCACTAGCGCAAAGCGAAGCCAACTGAAACACTGGATCCGGAAATGGATCAGGAAACAACGGAGTAGATGGAAGTGGCAGTGGGACTCGGAACACCGATGTCGGCGGTAACGGCACCAATGGAACTGGAACTGGAACTGGATCCGGAACCACAATGGGTAATACAAACGATCATGATGTTCCAAGTCATAGAGGTCACTATTTATGATTATTATCCTAACCTAATAACCATTCAGGAAACAACGACGCTCCGAGAGGTTGCACTTACAAGGACTTCATGAACTGCAAACCTCGCTACTTCAATGGTTCAGAAGGAGCCATAGGCCTTGTTCGTTGGATTGAGAAAAAAAAATCGGTCATCAACATAAGCAAATGTGTTAACGAGTGTAGAGTCAAGTATGCGACCTGAACTTTCCAAGACCAAGCTCTTACTTGGTGGAATGCATAAGTTCAGACTCTAAGTATGGACGTTTTTTACCAGATGCCATGGGATGATTTCAAGCATTTACTGAGAGAGGAGTATTGTCCAAGAAATGAGATTCAAAAGCTTGAGGAGGAATTCTGGAATCTATCAATGGCTGGAGCTGAAGTAGTGGCCTAAACTACTTGATTCCATGAACTAGCCCGATTGGTCCCACATATGGTTACCCCGGAGATTAAGAGAATTGAAAGGTACATCTGGGGACTTGCACCCCAAATCCAAAGCATGGTGACATCATCCAAACCTACCACCATTGAAAGTGCGATAAGGTTGGCACACGACCTGGCGGTTCGATCAGGAACTATGGTAAAGAAAGGATCCTATGAAAAGAGTTTCAGTGGAAAAAGGAAATGGGAGAATAATTGAGGAAAGAACACAGGACATTAGAACACCAAAAAGCCAGAAACCGTAAAGGCCTATACTACAGGGCCAACTACAAGGAAGCCATATGCAGGAAGCAGCCTAAAATGCAACAAGTGCGGTTACCATCACATGGGCACTTGTGAGAGCTTTGCATGTGCCAAATGCAAGGGCCAGGACATGTGGCCAAGTATTGCAAGACTTCCAACCCTGCAGCAAACCCTGGTGTTGATCGAGCTTGCTTTGAATGTGGATAAGCAGGTCATTTTAGGAAAGACTGCCCGAAGTTAAGGAATTAGGGCACAAATCAAGCTCATGGAAGGGCTTTTATGATTGGATCTGGAGAAGCTCGTCAGGATCCTAACATCGTAACTGATACGTTCCTTGTTAATAATCATTACACAACTGTCACACCCCGCCAAGGCGGAAACGCGAGTCGTAACGTTCATGGTTTCTCAACGCATATGAATATTGCAAACACATACACACAAAATGGATACTTAAATTAAGTTAATGTTTATAACAAAAATATTTGTTTGAAAATACAAAAGTCTTGAGATTTTGCAAATATGACCCATCGACGATGAGTTATACAAGAAAAATCCCCAAGAGAGGTATCCAAATGCATGCATGCTTCCTACATTGACGTACTTGGGTTCCGTGTTTCAGTTTCCTGAAAAACATACTTAAAATGTCAACAATAGGTTGGTGAGTTCACAAGTTTTAATCAAATAGTTCTTGTAAATCCAATTGTTCGCAAATAGTTCCATGTGCATATGATAATCAGAATAAGTAATGTTTGACCAATCTGTAAACTAGCTAGGAATACAAATAATATGTTCATACATGAGGCATAACCAAACCATGACAAGTGTTCTTTTGCCCCTCTCATATGTGTTCAGATGCTATGCGGTCATAAATCCTCCAGATTGCGGTTAGCGCGACTAACCATGATCGGGGGATGTCAATCTCAATAGTACTATTCATATAATCCTAGGCTAAATAGTTAATGGTTACTAAAGTGTTTAGGGGACTTTTGCGGCCTAAAATGTGTTCAACTCATCCAAACATAAATGTCGAGTCTTATTCTCTTGTTATCACATGAAAAATAGTTGTAAGTATTTTCTTCCCCCAAATATAGAAACAGTAAAAGGGGCCGTGAAACTCATCTCAAGTTTGGGTATGCCAGCAAACGATAATTGTTCTAGTCAAACTTGACTACTCGTACCCTAATTACACAAGGGTAATTCGTGTTAAGACCGAACGTCTTATGTGCATATTGTTCGCCCGACATAATAATGTCGTTAAGGATGTGTTCATTGTTGTCACAATTTCTCATACTACCATACGAGTAATACCGTTCTGGATAATTTATTTTAATACGTTCACCGAGTGTTTTACCAAATATATTATATCCAACTCTTGATTTTTTTTCAAAACGTCCTTATTAATTATATACTACTAGTCGGAAACCCGCACGATGCGACGGTGACGATAATTTCAACGTGGTACTCGTTTTTATTTAGTTTCTCAATTCTCTCGTGATATATTATATAGTACACTTGTTAGTTTTTTAAAAATAATAAGACCTAAATGATCAAGCTAACATTTTTACACAACTATTTAACATAGGTATTTGGTGTCGAGATATTTGATAAAGTAGCCAAATAATTTTTGAACAAAATAACATATAAAATAATGAACAGACAATGATGTCAAATGGTGTCTCATAAATTGGGTAGTAGGTTGAAAGATGTTCAAGTTGAAAGTGTCGTGTTTAGTAACGGTCGGGTTAGGTCGGGCACATATTAAAATTTGTCGTGTTTAGGGGACGGCCCCCGCACTACGGCAGAAATATTATCTTTTTTAATTGTCATTGCTAGTGGTTAGTTACTAACATATAAAGCCACATGCCAACATAAAGATACCAACACAAACAAACCTGTATTTTGTTAACCTATTCTAATTACAAAGGCAGCATAATTAACATCTAACCTTACCATAATAAACTAAATACAAGATCTAACCTTACCATAATAAACTAAATACAAAGATAGCCAAACACATCTCACCTTACCAGAATAAACTAAATATATAAATACAAAGATTGCAAAAGATGTTAACTGAGAAGATGTTAGCAAAACTGGCGAAGTACGATATCCTAAAATCTCCCTACTCTTGAGAATCTTAGCTCCTTTTCTTGGGAGCTATTTCACTTTTCATTTATGAAAAATGGAACATATTAAAGTTAGCATTTAAAGATTAAATATGTGAATTTTTTATGACATGGGGATGATTACCATCATCCCTATTTTAATGTGATGAAGTGAGCAAAATCAGAAACAACTAAATGGACAAATAACAGTTTTAATGATATAACACAGAAACAATCTATAGGTTGTTCATCATGTGTCAAATTAATAAGATATAACCTAAAAACAATAAATGCATACTTGCATGTTGTCCAGCAGTAAATTTTAAAAATGTTAGATTGAGAAGGTAACAGACCACATGGGTTAAAAAAATGTCTTGAATTCATGGAGCATTTCTCTTTCTTTCTTCTTTGAATCAGAGAGCATGAAGGTGACATGGGGAAGAAAAAAAAATACAGTGACTCGGTGGCTTGAACCGTGGCAAGATGAGAAAATACGTGGCTTTGATCACAAACGTAACAAAAACAGCCCATAACGCAGCTACATTGCTGTGTAAATTGTACCTGAAAAAATGCAGTTAAATGTGCAGCAAAGTTAAGTACTGAAATGGACTGGTTTACACGCTAAATTGCAGCACCTTTCTTTTCTTTTTTTTTTAAGCTGAAACGGAATAAAGCCACTAAATTTTATAGACAATTAGCTACTATGTTTGAACCAATCTATAAACAAAACTGTAACAGTTGGACATACAATCTCTAGTACCAAACGACCCAACTAACAGCATTGATATTCAGTTATCTAACTCTTACTATATATTGAGTTTCATCACTAATATCATAGTTATAAACAGAAGACTCATTATTCAAGTTTAAAGACAATACCATATAACTTCAACAATTATCAATTTGACCATATTACCTTGCATCTAATTAGAGATACATACCTTTAAACATACTTGATCCCCACTCATCTCATCTATCGTCCATTGAGTATATATCATATTTGCAAACCTTTTAATAGATAAACAATTGTACTTATTATTTAAAAGATATAAACAAATTTAAATTATCAACTTACGAACCTGGTTCTAAATAATGTAACAGTCTCAACTTCTGGGTTGATGTAAACATGTCGCAGCAGATGCAGACAACTGGATTTTTCCTGTTTGGATGTATCCATTCATATAGTACTGTCGTGTCATGAATTTTGTTATCTTAGCATGTTTTTACCTTATATGTGCTGACCCATACAAACGTTAATGCGACAATTGTCGGCGAACAAAAGTAAAATGTGGGTATTTAATGTAATTCACCCTTGTTAAGAAAATACTAAACATAAGATTGCATTAAATAAAATAGGATACAATTTGTTCATTATATACATAAACATACCTCTTGTTCAAGCTTACAAAGCTGGCGAATGAAGTGTTGTTGCAATCTCTTATCAGCATAGTTTATAAAACAACTGCGGAAAGCTATTCTTCTGAAAATAGAGAAACGTTAATATGACTGGTTTCAGTTGTACCAAAGATGACGATGTTTTTTATTAATTAATATAAAAAAGTGTACCTGAAATGACTCAAATCCATAAATACTTATAATGCTTATGGTGTGTGGAGCATGTTGTTTGTCTCCTGCAGTAAAACACACTGAACTCAAAAGTAATTCACTAATTCCATAAATGAGTAATTTATAAATGAGTAAAATCCATATCATGCATGTCCGACTTTCATATGTAATTTCATGACCAATATAGAATGAAGACGAAATTACATGGTTACAAAACCATATCTGCAACCAAGAGAATCAATTGTTCCAAGTGATTAGAGCTATCTAATCCATGCTTCCATTTTACTTTGCAACTTTTATGTAAAAAATAACTAAAATACACTCGACGTGTTTTGAGATTGTCTACAAATAAAATGATTTAATAACATATGATCTTTTTTAACAAAACTATAGTCTTAAAATAACTCCTTTTCATGTTTGTACTGTTACACCAGAATGAAAGTTCTTTGATTAAAGCTACTTATTTTTGACATGAAAAATAGGATTTAATATAAAACAAATAAAAATACAAATCTGGACAGAAACAAAGGTTAGGGTTAACCCAACCCGTTTTGAGCTAGAAAAAAATTACTCATTTTGGACCCGTCACCAACCCACCGATGATGGAAAGCAGGGCAGTATTTACCTTTCGGATTGCATCGAGCAGTTAACAACATTGAGAAACAATTCCGAGATCGGTCTCAAATATCCTTTTCAAGTCACCTGCACAAAAACAAACAGCCAACTATTTTTTTTTCATGTCAGTATGTCACCTGCACAAAAGTCAATAGAACTGGATTTTTATCATAAAAATTGAAATTATTATAAAGTTATACAGTGTGTCACTTAATTGACATAAATTTGTTATTACACAATATAGTAGTAAAACAAAGACATAATTGTAAAATATTACATTCTAACATGTGCATAACGTTGATTAACATCTCTCACTATAAAATCACTTAGTTCACCACTAAACTCAACTCTAGTTGGGCCCTCCTCCAATAAAATCACTTATTTCCTAATGTCAGCATCGCTCACACTTCTGCGTGCATACTTCATTGGTTCCTCAAAATGAGCCGCCTTGGCTCCAATATAAAAACGGCCTTTTTAGCAGACATTTCAGTCAATAGCGGATTCAAAACGGCCTTTGAACTGGTTATTTCCTTGTATAGCTGCAAGATAAACAACAGTGTCAAGAGACGATACATAGTTGAAGTTAACAATAAGATAAGCACATTTTGAAAATCCAAAATTCAAAACGTAAGGTAAAAATTCAAAGAACAAACGTACCTGTGCAGAGCAAACGAAAGCAAATTAAAAACTGGAGCTGAAAGACTACCGGTAGAAGAAGCAATAAAACAGAACCTGAAACATTGATCACAAGTAGCAATGACAACAATAGGGAAATTTTCATCAACTAAAGCCAACGGGCCATGTTTCATTCCACCAGCAAGTATCCCTTCACTGTGCATAAGTACCACTAATTGACTTGTATATGCCTGAAAAAAATGGGCACATAAACCCTATTGAAAAGCGATGGTCGACGATGGAACGACTCGGAGGAGTAGAGAGACAACTTACCTGTACATCGAAGAATCCTTCCGTCATCTGAGAGCATCTCCGTCAACGGGATAAAAGTGGTAGCTTTTTTTAGCAAACCACACCACACCAACGTCACGAGAGCACTAAAACCTTCATAAATCGAACCCAGCAACTGGGCGATGATGGTGGAAAGAAAGAATATATATATATATATATATATATATATATATATATATGGGTGAATCAAATAAGAAGTTGTTTTCGGCTAAGAACTCTAAGAAGTGACAAAAACATTAAGAAACGATATCAAACGAACTCGGATTTAGCTCATTCCAGCGGCATTGGAACCGTATCGTCGAACTCTACCATCTTAGCTTTTAGGGTTTAGATCTTAGTGTTGAATTTTAGGATTTTAGCCTTAGGGTTTAGCTTTTAGGGTTTAGATTTTAGGGTTTAGGTTTTTTTTGAGGGGTGGGGGTTTAGGTTTTTGGGGGTGGGTGGGGGTGGGTTTAGGTTTTTGGGGGGGTGGGGTGGGGTGGGGGGGTTTAGGTTTTTGGGGGGTGGGGGTGGTGGTTTTAGGCTTTTCGGGGTGGGGTTGGAGGGGGGGTTTAGGTTTTTGGGGGTGCGGGTGGAGGGGGGTTTAGGTTTTTGGGTCCGGATTAGAGTTCGATGAGACGGTTCCAACGCCGCTCGAATGAGCTCAATCGGAGTTCGTTTGACCCACTTCTTAGCGTTTCTTAGCGAAAAACCACTTCTTAGCGGAATCTTCCCATATATATATATATATATATATATATATATATATATATATATATATATATATTTAACTTCTAGAATATTTTAGTAAGTTTTTATGAAACATTCCACATATATATATATATATATATATATATATATATATATATTCATACATGCATATATACGACATATATATATATATATATACATACATTTTTCAATGTTTCAAGTGTTAGACTAAAATCATTTTGTTAGTTTTTTTAATAACAAGGTTTTTATAAAATTATTTCGTTTTTAGATGAAAAATAGTGCACTTTACGCTTGGATTTAAAGAAAAGATAGTTTGTAAAGTGTTTTACCCACTAGAAGCGTAGATGACGGGTTTGAAGTAGAAATGGTGAGAGATCTTCGGGTTTTGTAACTAGAATCCTTCGAAATTCCTTGTATTCTTCCTTGGGACACCGAAGGAGAATGATTCTTGCTTGATCTTTAGTAGGTGTTTCAAAACTTTGTGTGTGTGTGTGCTTGGATGGAGCCGAGAAAGAGAGAAAGATGTAGAGAGTTTGATGTTTGATGCTTGTATGCTTATATATATATGGAAGATTATGTGTGGTGGTGTCCAAGAGTAATTGCTCCATACATAGCCATCATGGTAATTGTATTATTGAGATTTAGTAGTTGAAAAGATGATATGATGTTGGTGTTGTTGTTTCCATTCAAAATGGAGAGGAAAGAAAGATTGTGTGTTGACTTGGATAAAATAATGAAGTCACATGGTTATAAATGTTTGAAATGATGATGGAGTGTGCACCTAGTTGCATGTGGATGATCATGACTAACAATAATTGGGCATGAAATTTTGTGTGAGTGGGCCCCTCCCATCGGAGGTTTCGGCCGAATTCAAGGGCCAAGGGGGTGGGGTTTGGTTTGGTCACAATCTAGTTAGGGTTGAATGGAACTAGTTAGATCTTTAGGAGACTCCGTTTTTACATAAGGTGGCACATGGTGCTTTGGTTCGGGTGTTGCATTAGTGTGGTGCGGCAAAGTATATATATACAACTAGTTGATAGTGTGATCATATATATTTAGTTCTCGTGATGAC
This sequence comes from Smallanthus sonchifolius, assembly GCA_023525975.1. Classification (NCBI taxonomy): domain Eukaryota; kingdom Viridiplantae; phylum Streptophyta; class Magnoliopsida; order Asterales; family Asteraceae; genus Smallanthus; species Smallanthus sonchifolius. The sequence continues at coordinate 58,800,070 of CM042028.1, forward strand.
TCGAGTGTAGGTGTGATCATTCGTATATAAAAATGTTTAAACATATCTATTTGTTGTAAGGTCATGGAAAAGTCAATAAATATTTAAATTCACAAATATTTATTTTATACATACAAAGTTCATATTTTATATCTTCTAAATATCGTACGGTTTATTTTTAGTCGATCACCAACATTTATACTTTGCGGGTCATAAGTGTAAGTGTACTAGTAATTCTCATAATTACTAAAAATTGCAAATTGTGTAACACATGATTTTTGCTAGACTTATAATATTTTTAGCTTGAAACTAAATTGATCAGGAAACATGAAATATGAACGCGTTTTTAATAGGTACGGATATTGACCTGAAATGTTGGGTGTCACAACAACCATACCGTTTGACACCGAAGCCGATAGAAGTTTTGTTTCAACTGACTTTAGCCCATTAGTTAACTTCAAACCAACTAATTTGGAAGGAAAATATAAAATAGAACTAGTTGATGGCAAGCTAATAGAAACCGGAGAAATAATCAAAGGATGTACCCTGAGCTTAAACGATCATTTCTTTAGCATAGACTTACTACCTGTAAAATTAGGAAGTTTCGACGTTGTGGTTGGTATGGACTTTCTATCCAAGAACCTAGCAGAAATTGTGTGTAAAAAAAAGATAGTTCGTATTTCACTCCCAAATGGTGAAACGCTTATGATCCAAGGAGAAAGGAGTGGAACCGAATTAAGAATCATCACCTGCATGAAGGCCCAGAAGTATTTGAAGAAGGGATACCACGGAACTTTTGGCTCACGTAACAGAAAAGAAGTCGGAGGAGAAGCGACTTAAAGGCATACATGTAGATCCATCTAAGATTGAAGCAATCAAGAATTGGGAAGCACCAAGGACTCCAACCGAGGTGTGACAATTCCTAGGTCTGACTGGCTATTACAGACGCTTCATTGAGAATTTTTCTAAAATAGCCCAGCCCTTGACAACCTTGACTCAAAAAGAAAAGAAGTTCGACTAGTGGGACAAACAAGAATCGACGTTTCAGTTATTGAAACAAAAGTTGTGTTGCGCACCCATCCTATCCCTCCCTGAAGGGACGAACGATTTTGTGGTATATTGCGATGCGTCACACCAAGGTCTTGGTTGTGTTTTAATGCAAAAATAGAAAGTCATTGCATACGCATCCCTACAACTCAAGATACATGAGAAAAATTACACTACCCACGACCTGGAACTAGGAGCGGTCGTGTTTGCTCTTACAATTGGGAGACATTACCTCTACGGTACGAAATGCACTATTTTTACTGACCATAAGAGCCTTCAACACATCTTCGATCAGAATGAACTGAATGTGAGACAACGAAGATGGGTAGAATTACTGAATGACCACGATTGTGACATTCGTTACCATCGTGGTAAAGCAAACGTCGTAGCTGATGCTTTAAACAGGAAAGAAAGAGTCAAGACTCTTCGAGTACGAGCATTAAGGATGACGATTCATACAATCCTTACCGCTCAACTACGCATCTACCCTTAGCTGAATTCTCTTATAACAACAGCTATCACACTAGTATTAAAGCCGCACCATTCGAGGCACTTTATGGTCAAAAGTGTCGATCACCATTGTGTTGGGCAGAGGTTGGTGACAGCCAACTCACTGGCCCGGAAATCATTCAACAAACAACTGATAAGATCAGAGAAAGAATCAAAGCAGCCAGGGATCGTCAAAAGAGCTATGCTGACGTAAAACGCAAACCCTTGGAATTCCAAGTTTGAGACAATGTACTATTAAAAGTCTCACCTTGGAAAGGAGTCGTAAGATTTGGGAAATGAGGTAAGCTCAATCCCTGATACATTGGACCTTTTGAAATCTTAGCAAGAATAGGACCGGTGGCTTACAAACTTAAACTACCTCAAGAACTCAGTGGTGTACACGACACGTTCCATGTGTCGAATCTAAAGAAATGATGGTCAGACGAAACCCTTGTTATACCACTTGAGTAGATTCAAATCGACGATAAACTCCACTTTGTGGAACAACCAGTGGAGATCATGGATCGAAAAATCAAGAAACTAAAACGGAGTGGCATCCCCGTAGTGAAGGTCAGATTGAACTCTAAACGAGGACCCGAATTCACTTGGGAACGCGGAGATCAAATGAGACTTAAGTATCTCCAGTTGTTCAACGAGACATCAACTGCATATAACACCAACTTGGGGAGAATGTGACAACTGGTAATTTTACCAAGCAATTATTTAAATATAATTACACGAGACTATGCATATTAGACTGATTATTAATTAATGTCTAACCGGGTCTAGTAGAGTCCATCCACTATACAACTTATGAAGGAAATGTTAGAGATTTCCAAGACACAGCGAATCTCGTACGCGTTGGTGATAAACTTTTAATAAAATGAACCCCTCGAGAAACATTCTCTTTATTTATTTTTAATATTACAGAATACCTATATAGATATTAATTCTAAACATGTTACGCGATCATGTATTTTGTCCGAGCCACTAAACTTATACATTTTGTTATATAATACCTGACTCATCCCGACACGTAACGACAATAAAAAACTGACACGCGGGTATTATATCGGACTTGGAACTAGCGGATAACACTCAACACCACAACCTACCCTACCCCCACCCCCACGGTGTGCCTCCTTCTTCCTCATGACCTAACCACCCCTATGGGGTCTTCCCCATTTGTGTCTCCTTGTGTGCAAACATGAGACCAAGTTGTCTCATAAGGAAACATGTATGTCCCCCATGCCCATGTAGCCTAATGGGTTATTAACCTCCATGGAGACTATATAAACCTGTGATACCCGACAAATTCAGGTTAATATCCATACCCGACTATTACTTGAATTCATATGGTTACACTTGCATCATACTTATTTATAGAGTAATTAAGTACATATTTCATATAGCAAGCCCATTCGTTTCATTTCAATTCATGCGTCGGTAATCGGGTGGATTACCAGGTCACACATGCGTCCTGTCACACGAACGTTGGTGAATTTTAGAAATAATACTTAGACATATAATTGGTGTGCAAAAATTATATGTAATACTGTGATTTAATATTTCATGCTTATATGAATTTTTTTTGAAAATTTTAAAGCAACTTTTATTTTAACGCTTCTTAAGCGGATACGCGATATGTGCCAACAACATTAAATTAGATTTTATAAAAATAATGGTTTTATTACTTGGGCCTAAAGAATTCAGCTTTTAATTATAGTAGTCTATTAGAGCCCATTCCCTTTATTAAAAAGCCTAAAAGTGCAAGAAAGCCCAACAACATTTCCACTAAAACTCCCTTAAACCTTTAATCCCTCATTACACAACCCTAAACCTAAAACACCCCCTCCCTCCCTCTCTCTTTGTTTCGGCCGCCACCCTCCCACCACCTAACCACCACTTTGCAACTTTTCTTCATCAATCCAAGTGTTTACAAGGTGTTTCCAAGGTGATTCAAGCCATCTACTACTACATTTCACTATCATACTTGAATTTGGTAAGAATCTATCCATACTCTTTCATTATTTTTGGCCAAGTATGGTATACCACCCATCCAAACGATTTTTGTTGATTTAAATGTTATAATACATGTTTTTAACCAAAAGTTTTCATAATATAAGGTTATTGACATATATTTGCACTTTTTTATGGTTTGAAATGTTTGGTTATGTTGATATTTGCTTGTTTCTATTTATAAAAACTTTGTTGGTTGAGATTTTACATAAATAAGTATATGATATGAGTGAAAGTTTAAATGATGTTTATATTAGTAGAATAAGTAGGAAATGTGAAATTTTTTGTTGAAATGATATGTTACACTATGTTATGGTCGACTTACTATATAAGGAAACTTTAATTTGTCATATTTTGAGTTATGGTGTTTTAATGGATGAAAGCATACTAATATGGTTATATAACATCTATTAAAGTGTTAGAAAGAGTTATTGAAATTTACACATGTGTAGAAGGTCGTTTGGACCACTTTCCTAAAAAGGAAACTTTAGTTGAACATATTTTGTATGTGTATGTTATAAAGGTCTAAAATATGTTAAATGGCTTTATTACTATATGAATAGATGTCTTATGTAATAATATGTAATTTGAAATGGTATTATGACGTGTTTTGGAGGACCTTGTTAAATAAGGAAACTTTATTAGTTTGGGAACTTCACCTTTGCTTGAAATAGAAAGTGTATGCATAGAATCATGTTTATGGTATGTTACTAGTATAATTTCATGTATAACTTGCTTAGTTGAGCTATGACACCTAAAGTGCCCTAAAACCCTAATTGCCTAAAAAGGGAAACTTTGCTATGTTAAGAACTATGGTATAGTAATGACATGTTATGATTCTTGTTCAAATGAGTTGAAATATTGTTAATAGATTATTAGTGTAATGACATAACTTATGTGGATGATTGGTTAACATGTATGAGATATACCATAAGGATGTACAAATACCATGTTACCTAGTATGTGTTACATACTTATGCAATTACTTAAGACTATGTGTTACCATCTATGTTATGAACATATGTAACTATGTTACTTAGTATGTGTTACTTAGGTATTACTTATATGTTACTTATGTGTTACCCATATGTTACCTATGTGCTATTTATACATGTTTTCACCATGCGTCACCAACGGGTCGTCGTGTCACATTGGTCAACATTAGTCAAACTTGGTCAAATTTGGTCAAACCTTTGTCAAAGTTTGTCAAACCTCGGTCAACTTTGGTCAAACCTTTTCAAAACGTCAATGTAACCTTTCAACGTTGAGTCGTTTGGATGAATGTTGTTACATAAACCATGTTTACTTTCATAGACCGTATATCCTTACTATTCCTAGGGCTCGGTCAGGTCGGTTATCCAGAGTTGCTAGATTTCTCGTGTTGCTTTCATACTTCATTCACCTCATTCCCAGGTGAGTTTTCACGGCCCCATTTTACTTACTTTTCCATTTAGGGGAGATACATGCTAAACCATTTTCTTACTTAGTCGTATGATGATTACTTTGATTTCGCTTTAATATATATAAGTGGGTGCATTTCCCGCACATAAAGTCCTCTCATATTCGAACCGTTAATTATTACACAAAGAAAGGTGATTCACGGGTTAGTCGCGCTAACTCTGACTGGGAGTCAAACGGGTGCATAATTGACCTGATCCATTGCATGCTGGGCACGTAAGAGGTAAAATGCTAGTTTCTGCATTCCTTCGTTTAGCTTTGGTTTCGGTGTTTCTTATATAATTAATGTTTATTGTCTGATCAACAATCGAATCACTAGTATACATGCGTACTGTTACACTGTTTTAATTATGTTTCTTACTTAAACCTGTGAACTCACCAACCCTGTGTTGACACTTTTAAGCATGTTTATCTCAGGTCTCTAAGCATTCACGCATGGACTAGGATTGCATATCTGGAGTCACATTTCATGTTTTCATTTAGAAGCTAGGTTTATGGGAACCTAATTTTTTATGCTTCTGTATTTTGCTACTTTACTTTTGCTTCCGCACTTTACTTTCCGCATTTTCAAACTCTGTATTACTTATTTATTTTTGTATGATGTTCAAACGAAAAGTCTTTTAGAAAACCATTTAGAGGTCGTTCGAAATGACCGGGACTGATGATCCTTGACAGTCACAACCTGCGGGTAACCCGCTGTGGAATTTCAGGGTGTAACAAAACCCATGCAAGCCACAAACTCAAACCCACACCAACACACTCTTGTTCTCTTCCTCCCAGCTACACCACCCGAACCCCCCCTCCATTCTTCTTGGCTCTCGACAGTCACAACAACAGCAGCAACATCACCACCATCCACTGCATACCACCCCTCCTCCATCGCCATAGCCGATAACCACCCTCACTCACCCTCTCCTCTTTCTCTCGGCAACACCCGACAACCACCACCACCTCCTCTCCCCTTCAGCCCTTCAACGACAACAACTCCACCATCCACCATCGCACACCGTCACCCTCCTCCCTACTGTCCACGACAGCCCCAAGCCCCCCCCTCCCCTCTTCGGTTTTCGGAAACAAAGCCAAGCACCACCACCTTGTACGGGTTCTCGATTCTACCATGTGGACTTCGGGTCTCGGGAGCTAACCAAGTGTTACGGGACCTCAAGCGGTGAATCCGGGTCTCACGTCATCTCCACCACCTTCTCTCTCGACTTTTTACGTGAGCACTCGACCTATTTTTATTATCGTTAACCTAGTTGGTGATATATTTATGAGACGGGTATATCCGGTTCGTATTTTAAATAATGTATAAAAGACGGGTTTTTAACATACAAAGTGACAGTTAGAAACCGTAGATTATAAAACCTAAGTACTATTATGGTTATAATGGTTAATATAAATCATTACTTTCTATAAATATGTTAATGTAACTTTTAATTAGTTTATTAATAACATAAATAATAATAATAATAAGTTTGTTATAATTATTATTAAGTACAAGAGAAATGGTCATGCAATATTAATTTGCATGCAAAAAGGATTTTATAAAATTATTTTTATAAACATACATTCATGTATCTATATATTTGATTATGTAAAAGTAATAATCATATACATGTATTTATATGTATATACATTGTTGAGACAAATAGAAACAAATTTGGATAATAAAATAATATGATTATTATTTGATGACACTTTAATTATACTTTATTTATAATAAATATATATTAAATATATTTATTTATCATAAGGGACAACTTAAACCGAAAACAAGATTTAGACAAATAAAAGTCTATAGTAAAATATTTATTAAACGGGTTTTAATAAATATAACTACTACATTGTAACAACAAGTTGTATCACCAACGGCGGTCGAGTCGGACCCTTGTAGATTACTGCAGGGCAAGGGTCAAGACGTCGGGAACCCACACATTAACAACAACGTAGACCTTAAGGTGTCTTAATTATTTTAGGGCACGGGTAGGTCAAAACTTATTCGGACTGCTACTTACATCACCACTCACTACCTTGTTAGCTACAGTGAGTCTTCACGGCCCCACTTTTACTTGATTTAAATGATTTCTAAACATATGGGGGAGAATATATAGCTCACATTTGGATACAAGTACATAAACTTATTGTTGCATGAGTACTTACTGTCATATTAAGTCCCGGGAATACTATAACCGTTAGCTAGTTTAGAGTGGAACGCATGAATAGATCTATTTGGGTTGACACCCCCACCCGTGGTTAGTCGCTCTAACCTTGATTGGAGCGGGTGCATTCTGTCTATACACATACTTATAATGTTTCATGACAGAACATTGGGTGGGGCACATAAACTATAGACTTCAAGTGTCGGTTATGGTAGCTCATGGTAACAATGCACATACATAAGTATTGTTTGATTAACAATACTAAATACACTGGGAAATCTCGTAGTCCGAAGGAAACATATTTTTCTACTTACTTAAACATGTGAACTCACCAACTTTATGTTGACATTTTAGCATGTATTTCTCAGGTAATTGATGCCCTGTCAGAGAAATTGCACCTAGGAAATAAGATACATGGAGTCATCATGCATGTCTTAGCTTTTGGAGTTTTCCTTTTATTGTCTATAATGTTAGGCTATAATTGTAAAACTTGTCACATTTTGATGTTACCGTTAGGGTGACTATTTGTTCCATGTTGTCATCACAATAAAATTAATCAAGGTTATGAAATATGTACTTTCATTTAGAGGTCGTTTGTTGTGATCAAAGGCTATGATTAACCACCGACTCCGCCGCACCCTATGTTTCCGCCCTAGGCGGGGTGTGAGACAGTCAACATGTGGGTGACTTGGCAGTCATCGTGGATGATGTGTCGGTCACTGTACGGATGGCGTGTCAGTCACCGTGCGGATGACGAGGTTGTCATCGTGGATGACAAGGTTGTCACTGAAAAATGTGATGGGGCCCTGTGGGGGCAAAATTGAGACCCGGAAGGGGGTTCTCGAAGGATACGAATATCCCGACGGGGGTAACCCTGACGAGGGTTTGTGTGTGATTTATTGCATGTTAAATCTTGTTTGGCCTTTGTGATAAGGCAATGATGTGATATAAGTATTAGCTTGTGTGCTTAATATTGATGGTTGTGATGCCGTGTTTATGACGAGGATGTTAGTAGACATTGGAAGAGTCTTGTTTAGGGCTTGTCGGGTCTATGTTTAGGATTCGGTCGAGTTAACTAATCTTCAGGTTGATATGGGTGGTAGGTCACAAGTTAGTGGTTGAGTAAGTTTGATCCAAATCGGTGAGACTTACGGGTTGAGTCGGGATTTGTTAGACCCTCAGAGAGTTGAAACGTTTTAGGTAACATGGGTTACCAATATGTCATTATATGGAAAATTATGTTATAACTAATATGAAGGTCTTGAGTTTTAAACAAATGACGTTGTGGCGGGAAGGTTTCGGTTTAAGATAAATTGTTAGAACTCACTCAGTGTAGTTGACTTTGTATGTACGTTAGACTGTTTTGCAGGTGAGTTCGTGTGGAGATGTATCTTGGCTTGGGAGCGGGTCTACTCGGGTTGGTGTGTATGCATTAGTACGGTAACGTGAAAAATAATAATGATTTTAAAAATATAAATATCATTTTGAGGTAAGACTTCCGTTGTATGTTTTTATAAAGAGTTAAGTGTTTTAAAAGGATACATTGCGATGTGACCTAACTGTAGGGTGCCCGGTTTGGGGCCTTACATCAAATATTTATCTATTCATTTTCTATTAATTTTTTAATATTACGGTTACGAAGCAGGTGATGTTGTTGGACCTGGTATACCCAAGTAACGAAATAAGACATAACTACTAGCGGAGTTGATTCTAAAAAGTTACATAACGAATAACATAAATTGATCGACACGTTTGAATAAGTTTGAGCGTTAGAGCGAATAATGACTAGGCGTTTATAATCCTGAAATATTAACTGTTATCGTCTAGAATACTAAAAATTACTTATTCAGAAATTAAATGATAAAATTAAACGGTTACTCAAAATAAATGTTTATTCATTTGAATAAATGGTTTATATCTTGTTTGTATAATTAAGTTTATAGAAATAATTTGATTTATTATTATTATTAGCCCAAAATAATATTAATATGTATAATGCAATAATATATATATATATATATATATATTTTGATGTGTGCGAATAGTAATATAAAATTCAGATTTAAAATCAATTGCACAGTTAAGTTTAGTGGTGCACTACCGTGGAGAGCGACGATAGTGATGTATCCGGCGTGTAAGGTGGCTCGAGTGAAGGACATCGGTGTTGGTAGTGGAGGTGTTAGCCGGATAGAGCTCCGGCTAGGGTTTGGCTTGATGGAGAAAACGAATATGTCATGTATGGTGGTGCACGGTGGAGGAGACGGAAGACGGTAACGGGAACCGGTTAGGGTTTTCCCGATTAGGGTTTTGCATGGCAGGGTGTATGTGCATGCATGGGGACTCGACAACGGTCTACGTACACCCGTGGAGCTAGGGTTCGATGGTTTGAGCGACGAGTGGTTAAGATGAGATGTAGAGTTTATATTATACGTTATTCGACACACATTTAGAACGTAATATGACCATGTGATCATACGTTTGACAAGTTCGGATTTTTAGAGCAAGGTACGGGTTACAGAGCAAGGATTTGATCTTCGCAACCGGTGAATTTCTAATCCCCTTGTTTTTGGGGCTATCGTACATACTTACACGTTTTATTGTTATGAATCAATATGTTACGAGAAATGGGTTAAACTGTCAAGTTTTACGAGCTAACTATATCGTTTTAAATAAAACTAAGGGTCAACGTGGTGTCCCTAGGTTGTGTGGGTTAGATGTCGGTATGTCACGGGTGGGTCATGTATCGACTTTCGGGATAAGTCAGAGGTTGTGTCTGGACGTTATGAGGATATGTCTGGTGCAGGTGTTTGGCTATATACGTAAGTGATCCGTGTAAAGACGGTGAGTTGTAGTATATTGTAGAACATGTGTGTATAACTTGTTGTTACATGTGCTAGCATCGTTGCCCGTGTATACGGTCAACGGTGATGTGAAGGAGTCAGTCCATCGGATGTTGTCACCATGTGGGGACGCGGCAGTCAACATGTGGGTGACGAGGCAGTCATTGTGGATGAAGTGTCGTTCACCGTACTTTTCATCCTTTGGACTAACGTCCGTTAATTTAAGACGTTTAAGTCTGGTCACATGCTCCTCATGTGAGGGAAAAGTTGTCTTTTTGTCATTAATAAAAGAACAAATTACACTTTTCGTCCTTTATGTTCATACCAAATTTCAGATTTCATCCTTAAACTAAGGTAATACTAGAAATCGTCATTTATGTTTAAACTTGTTTGCACATTTCGTTCTTTACAATAATGTCCGTCTATTTTTGGCATTAAATGAAGGAATTTACCCCTTACCAAAGACGTGGAATTGCCCCGGAAGGTTTTAAGTAAATCGTCTTTTACCCGGAGGCCTGGAGGAAATCGAAGCATACACAAGACAAGTATTCTTCAAAATACCCAGAAATCCAATCGCCGAAGGAAATTAAAACCCTCCTTTTATCTATTTCAAATTAGTTTACTTAAATGTTCAATGAGAACTTTTTTTTTCAATCTATTTTCAATTGTTGGAGCAAATCGAAACACCCTTTTATCTCACTGGAGATGTCGGGGAAGGAGGTTGGCAACAATTCAACGTCTTTGGTGAAGGATACATGACTTCATTTAACGCCAAAAATAGAGGGACGTTAGTGTAAAGGACGAAAAGTGTAAACAAGTTTAAACATAAAGGATAATTTCTGTCTTAGTTTAAGGATGAAATATGAAATTTTGTATAAAACATAAAGGACGAAAAGTGTAATTTGTTCTTTTATTAATGACAAAACGTGACCACGCATAACGTCTAAAATTAATGGATGTTAGTCCAAATGATGAAAAGTGCAAACTTTTCTAAACATAAAGGACAAAATCTATAATTTCCTTAGTTAAATAATATAAACTGAAATTTGATAAATATCTAAAGGACGTAAAATACAATTTACTCTTACTAGAAAAAGGAGTGAGAATAATAAAAATGAAACTTTTAGAGTTTGAGCACTAGCCCTTGAAACAAACCTTCACATCAACATAAAAATAAAACTTTTCAGTTTAATCGGTTTCAAACCGAATAATAAACACCCCTAACATCGACTTCGAACAAGGGACACACCTCCTTTATACATGACTTGTCCAATTACACATACGTGAAAACAAATATTAAGGATCTATAATTTCTTTTATCGTTTTAAAAATATCCGGTGAGTTGATTCACCCGAGAGTATCAGATACATGCATAACACGTTAAAAATAAAATCGAATATTATATAACACATAAAAAAAAAAGTTCACTAGTATCACATAGACATGAGTGCTAAATACATATTTCGTGAAATATGAAATATAAAAATGTAAAGTCACCGGCACTATTCGTACTTTCTCTGAAGTTGAGGGGGTTATCCGATAATGATATATACTACATCTTGGTCGATGGAAGGATTAGAAGGCAGAAGGAGAAAAATCACCATTAAACCCTCACCGGACCACCACACTCTGCTTCTTCACGGATACTGAACAAATTCAAGCACAAATGCGTACGAATTGAAGATGAGTTGCTGTCAGTTCTCAAATCATCTTCTTCACAACTTCTGCAGAACTATTTACTTCTCTCGGAAGAGCTTTTTGACTAATCACAGCGCCAGAACACCTCATCGTCTCGTATCTTCTTCACGCTTACGATTTGCGAAGGTATTTCTCACAGTTAAAACAGTTTATATGCTTTTAGTCGATAGAATATGATGTTATCCTGTGTAGTGACAGCAGTCATGAACGTTTTATTGGATGCATTTTTCAAATACTTCATAAATAGAGCTACAATTAGGGTTTGGGGATTTTGTGTGTCATGGATGATATGATACTCATCATATGCTAAGTTTCTCTATGAGAGATTTTTGAAGCTAAGGTTATATGCATTTTGCTGTGAAGTTAGCAAGCATAGTGTTCATATTTGGTCTAATTGCTTTCAGTTTTGAAATTGGTTATTCGTTTGACATCAACACTCGAATCTGTGTGGTGAAAACCATGTTTGTTGATTATACTTCATTGGTTTTAACATTTTTGGTCATTGAAGTTGACGTTTTCTTGATTATGTTTATAGTTAAATGTTAGTCTGTCCTTGGTGGTGTGAGAACAATGTACTTTAGACGGCTAATAGGCAGGCTTTCTATGTTGATTTGAGTATAGGCTTTTGTGCGTGTTGTCCAGGGTTACCACAAATTGTCAAGTTCTTTCAAGTCAGAACTATCTGGAACTGCTCCTGTTTTTCCTCTTAAAGATTTAGGAATTGTTGATGGTGAAAAACCACCGCGTGAAAGTACCTCCTCCGATTCTTCTCAGAAAGCAGATAATTTGGTAAATAATGATTCTTCAAATGGTCGAGTGATGATTATTGATGGCACTTCTATCATCTACAGATCTTATTACAAACTTCTTGGTAATAATTTATATTTTGTTCTATTGATGTATCTTAACTTCTATTCATTTTAGTTTATGAATGCATCCAATGCATTAAATTTGAGAATTTTGTGTGCTACGATTGATGTTTCCTGTTCTGATGATGAAAAATGCTATGTAGACACTAGATTAACTCCAGATTATAGTCCTAAAATATAATTGATAAGAAAAGAAATCTTCAGAATCTGATCTGTTCCTTTTGACATAGAATGTGTTATCTTAGGGTTTGGAGTTCTTGTTTCAAGTCAAGAAGATCTCAGATTTTTAGGTTTTTTTATTAGCTTGATTTCCATAATTTGGCCAGCTAACACTGACAAGTTATCCTCTATCACAACTCACAAGTTATGACACTTGTTAGATATTAATAATGGCTGATGTGTGCACCATTGAGTCAAGTAATTAAGTGTGATAATACAATTATAATCAAATCTTTTAAAAATTAATTTTGCCAAACAGATGCTCATTTTCTTCTGAATTGTACATTAAGGTAAATCTTTGATTTTCTTTGATTTTCTATCTTTATAGTATGCAGGTTGAAGTGTTGAACTCTTATTGGGCCTGCTAATTTTTTTTCTGTTTATTATGGGTAGCTAAATTACATCATGGGCATCTGTCTAATGCGGATGGCAACGGAGACTGGGTCTTGACTATATCTACAGCTTTGTCACTTGTAAGCCATGCTCTTGATTTTTGTTATACATGTAAATATAAAATGAGATGGAGAGGGACTCAAATAACAGTTGAAGATTTCTTGAAGTTATGAAGTTGGTCTCTAATATTCATAATAAAGACATTACCATTGCAGTTCATTGTAAGGATTTAGTCTTAAGATGGGTGGTCGAACTCCAGTTGTTCAAGAATATGGTTAGAGTGTTCCATTTAGGCCCAATTTCTTTATTCAATTAAAAAAAAGTATTAAAATCATCCCTGAATTCTTATGTTTGCTAGAATCAGCTTCGAACATCCATTTTTTTTGTATGCCATAAAATTGCGACGTACTTTTCTCAAATGTTCCACATCGGTCACTATAACTCATAAAGAGATGACAAAAATGGAACACTTCTACCAAATTTAATGACTAAATTGGCATGTCAGTTCTTGCAACAACCAATGTGAAACATCTGAGGAAGTATATTGCTATTTTATGACATTGTCTCATTAATAAATAAAGATGCAGCGTGCAGCTGACTCATACTTGTTTTGATTTTTCTCTTGGCAGATAATTGATGTTTTGGAATTTACTCCATCACATGTGGCGGTACGTATCTTCTCCTTTTTATGTTTCTTTTATTCTAATGAAGAGAGACAATTGTGCATTATCAACCTCTTCTTTAAGTTAGATCATCAATGTTTGATTCAAGTTTATTGCAATAGCAAGATTTTGATCTTGAAATTTATTTGAATTGATAACTAATGCCATATATCTTGCTACATACATAAGATTTTGCATACATTTGAAACAACAGGATTTTGCTAGACTCTTCCCGCATTTCTTTGTTTTAGTGAACTAAAAACTCATTCTATGAATTTAGTAGTTGTATAACTTTATACTGCAAACAAGATTTTTGAAGTTTTATGCAGAATTGTACATTGGATTTGTCATGAAATAGTTTCTGCCTCTGCCCTCTGGCTTCTCATTCCATGATTTTATGAAATTCAATTGTGCGTGATTCTATGTTGTCAAAAGCCCACAAGGATGCGCCTAGGCTCTCAGGCGCAGCCCAGCGCAGCCTTGTCGCCTCGCTTCAAAAGCCCCATTTTCAGGCGCTCATGCGCAAGTTCTGGCCAAGTTTTGGCCAAATTCCGGCTACAATTTTCTGAAGCAATTACACTAGCCCTAGACAAGCCTGGAATCAACCTAAAACAGCTTAAACTAGCCCAAAACAAGCCTAAAACAAACCCCTAAAAATGGTATTTTATACTATGCGCTTCACTTAAAAAAGCCCTCACTCTTTAAGCGCCTTGCGCCTAGGCTCCGGGCGAGGCCTATGCGCTTTGAGTGTGCATATGCGTCTTGATAACATAGGCGTGATTTACTCTCAAAATACATCGAATGCATCTCATAGTTTTAAATGTTATTTGATTAACGTGGTTCTGAGGCTCACATCTAATTTTTTTTTTCATATGCAGGTGGTTTTTGATCATGATGGTGAGGCTTAAACCTTGTGGAGTCTATTTTGCTAATAAATGTCTTCAATTTTGTTAGTGCAAGCATTTTAGTTTTTTTAGGATTATTATCTATCATATTTGTTGTGATATTTTTGTTACTTTATTTGTACATGTGAGCTTGGATTATCTTTTCTTTTTCCTTGCTAGGATTCATATTAGGCCTATGGCATTCATGTCAGTTTAGCATGCATGATAGATGATCACAGAAACCCACTTAAACTTGAAGCTGATTTACTTCATTTTTTCTTTTGTCTATGAAAAGTGTCTTGATAGACATTTGGTAAATCCACAACAAAACTTATGCTAAATTTACTGTCCGCTAGTTTATTACTAATAATGTTTGCTAATTAGCATAGATCTAGGCCATTTTAATAACTTATGTTTTCAGGATTTTGCTTTGGTAATATGCCTCAGTCGTCCAGACAAAAAATTATGGCAAAAGGTATGCTTTTCCTCCCTTCCGTTTTCCTTAGCATGACCTTTTTTTGTTTTATATTTTTGTTTTCAATTGTCGAATTATTTATTCTTGAAATTGGAATTCAAATTCATAGAATCAGTGGTTTATTTTCTATGTTCCTCTTTCATTGGAGGATGAAACAAATCATGAATGTTTTCAAATGGATTTCCAAGTTTATTTGCTATCTTGAGTCACATGTGATGAGTTTCTCTGTACCAAACATGTTTATTTGCATTCATATGATGATGAGAAAAACTAATAACATTCTCTGTGACGTGAGTCTAATGATGGTTATATACATATGTGAATTTTTATAGGTCAGACTTTTCGGCACACTCTCTACCCCTCATATAAGAGCAACCGTCCACCTACTCCAGATACAATAGTGCAGGCCCTTCAATACTTGAAAGCATCCATCAAAGCCATGTCCATCAAAGTCATTGAGGTAAGATGGGCAGGTTGGATAGTGGGGTAAAATGGGTTTGGGTTGAACAAATCATTTTCACTATATGTCAAAATGGTCCGGGTCAGTTGAGCTACATACACTTTCTTGTCACTTTTTTTATAGATAATACATTACTTTGCCTGCAAAAACAATATTATTACTGTTGATTATCTAAATTTTGAATAAGACAATCTGGGAAGTGGTATGCATTAAGATAGACTTTGGGCAACTTTCAACTCATTTGACCAGTCCCCCTTGAGCTAATTTTTTATTACGACCCGGGACCTGCTTGAGATAAAAAGAAAAAAGCAATCCAAATTGACCCATGCATAAGTAAACGGGTCGAAATCACCACAGTTCATTTGAATCTACCAATAATGGTTTCTTGTATTGATGATATATGTATTTATCAAGGTAGGTTCCTGGCGTTGAAGCTGATGACGTTATTGGGACCTTGGCTTTACGCAGTGTTGATGCTGGGTTCAAGGTTACTTTTTGCAACTCTTTCAGATGCATGATACAATTCTATCATTTTTTAAGAGAGATTAGTTAACTTAATCTTTGGTTGTAGAGACTATTTAATTTATAATACTTTAGAATCTAGTATGGGACACTTAGAAATTCATTAAATAATTTCCATTTGTTACAGGTCAGAGTTGTCTCTCCTGACAAAGACTTTTTCCAGATCTTATCTCCTTCATTACGTCTTCTTCGAATTAAACCTCGTGGTTTTGAGTTAGTGTTAATGAATAGTTTCATTTTTTTCCGTCAAGTGTCAAGCAAGGTTAAATAATTTATACTTATAATATTTAGAAACTTATATCTTATATTTTCTTGTCAAGAATGGTTTCATTTGGAATGGAGGATTTTGCTAAAAAGTATGGAACACTGCAACCTTCTCAGTTTGTGGATGTAATGTCACTTGTTGGTGACAGATCTGACAACATACCAGGTTGTTTTTGGATCATATTATGAGAATAATATTTGTTACTTTTACTAGGTTTCGTAATACGGTTTATGTATGTCTATCATGGTGCTTGCACTGTGTATGTCGGGAGGTATCTTATGTGTTGAATGCCATCTATCAAAGCAGGGGTTGACGGAATCGGGGATGTACATGCTGTGCAGCTTATATCAAGATTTGGTATATAAAGAGTTGTTCATTTAATTTTCATATTTCCTTCACTGTGATTGTTTTTCCTACCATTGTATGCTTATCAATTTTATTTGGGATAATTTCATATATCCCTTCAAAACTTGGTATAATATCATATTCACCCAACATAAAATCATAATACCAGATATACCCATTCTCAAATATATAACACGTTTACCCTTCCCTTAAAACTTGCATTAGGATATGAGAGTTTGTTGTGTAGGGGAGAAGAAAAGGGTATATTGGTCATATTATAAATTGTATTTAATGAATCCGGTAAATATGCAATTTTAGGTGTTTTGAATGGGTATGTTTGATATTTTTTTGGTTGGGTAAATACCATATTATGCAAGTTTTAGAGGTATATATGAATAACAAAGATGCCCGATTTTATTTTTATTTGAGGTGTAACGGATGATGTTTCTAACTAATTTCTTGTTTACATGAATTTAAAAGGTACACTGGAGAATCTGTTGCAACATATTGATCAAGTTGACGAGGAACGAATTAAAAAGGTTCCATTGCTTATTTTGATGCTTCTTTTAAATTATATATTTGGAAACAAAACTACTCACAAACACACACACACACATATATATATATAATTATATTATATATATATATATATATATATATTATATATATATATATATAGGGTTAGGTTCAAATGAGAACTCATAAATACTTGAGAACGCGCGAGAACTTATCAAAAAACCAATTAAAACCATTTTTTTTTGTTTTCACTATCTTTATTATTAAAATATAACATAAAAAAATGATTTATCTCTTCAATTAATTCATCTCTTCTCTCTAAATTATCCTTAAAAAAAATTATATACATGTGTAAATGGTAAACACTTACACATGTGTAAGTGGTAAACTAACACAAGTGTATATTTTTTTTTAATATATGAAGACATGTAAATTTACATATATAAATTCATTTTTTTATGTTGTATTCTAACAATAAAAATAGTAAAAACAAAAAAAATGGTTTTGATTGGTTTTTTGACGAGTTCTCAAAATATTTAGGAGTTCTCAAATGATCCATTCCCTATATATATATAGGGTTAGGTTATAGTAAAAAGGGTTTTAAAAATAAGAAGGGTAAAAAGGATTCTAAGCTTGACATGTGTCATTTTATTGTTTTTAAAGGGAGGGCATAATGGTCAATGTGTAATATACCTGGTCAATGTGTAATATACCAGGTCAATGTGTAATACACTAAGTCAATGTGTAATACACTAGGTGAATGTGTAATACAAGATCTGATATTACACAATGATCAGACCTGGTATTACACAATGAAGTGTTATTACACAATGAGCATATTACACAATGACATGACATATTTGAGCGAATTACAAAATAATGAGCGAATTACACAATGAGCTGGAAAACGTAAAACACAATGAAAACATATAACACAATGATGAAAAATATTTGACACAATGAACTTGTATTACACAATGACCTGACTAATTACACAATGAACTTGTATTACACAATGACTTGACTAATTACACAATAAACTTGCATTACACAATGAACTTGTATTACATAATGACCAGACGTGGTATTACACAATGAACTTGTATTACACAATGAACTTGTATTACACGATTAACTTGTATTACACAATGACCTGACTAACTACACAATGAGCTAGAAAACGTAAAACACAATGATAAATACATATAACAAAATGAACTTGTATTACACATTGAACTTGTATAAAACAATGAACTTGTATTACAAAATGAACTTGTATTACACAATGACTTGACTAATTACACAATGACCAGACGTGCTATTACTCAGTGAACTTGTATTACACAATGAACTTGTAATACACAGTGACCTGACTAACTACACAATGAGCTGGAAAACGTAAAACACAATGATAAATACATATAACACAATGAACTTGTATAACACAATGAACTTGTATTACAAAATGAACTTGTATTACACAATGAACGTGTATTACACAGTGACCTGATTAATTACACAATGAACTTGTATTACACAATGACCAGACGTGGTATTACACAATGAACTTGTATTACACAATGACCTGACTAACTACACAATGAGCTGGAAAACGTAAAACACAATGATAAATACATATAACACAATGAACTTGTATTACACAATGACCAGACGTGGTATTACACAATGAACTTGTATTACACATTGAACTTGTATTACACATTAACCTGACTAATTACACAATGAGCTGAAAAACGTAAAAAAAAATTTGTTTTTGTTTATAACGATATTATACTCGTTTTAAAGATAAAAAAACGCTCGTTTTTATGGTGTAATTTTTTTGAAAAAATAATGTCGTATGTAAAAGTTATGAACGTTTAAAAATGAGGGGGGAACTTGATAAAAAGTCAACAAAAGTGGCCAAGACTAAAATACCCTTCCAACAACTTTTTCTCCTACAATTTAATCTCAACCAATAAATCTTTTCTACAATTTAATCTAATGGCCCTAAATCCTTCTCACCCTTCTTACAATTAAAATCCTTTTTATCTGAACCTAATCCTATATATATAGGGGGAAGTTCAAATAAGAAGTGGATTTTCGCTATGAAAATTAAGAAATGATTTCTTTTTTAACCGAAAGCGGGTCAAACGAACTCCGTGTGAGTTCATTCCAGCGGCGTTAAAACCGGCTAGTCGAGGTTTTTGGGGGGTGGGGTGGGGTTTAGGTTTTTGAGGGGTGGGGTTTAGGTTTTTAGGGGGTGGGGGGATTTAGGTTTTTAGGGGGTGGGGGGATTTAGGTTTTTTGGGCGGTGGGGTGGGTTTAGGTTTTTGGGGGGTGGGGGTTGGGGGGATTTAGGTTTTTAGGGGTGGGGGTGGGGGGATTTAGGTTTTTTGGACGGTGGGGTGGGTTTAGGTTTTTGGGGGGTAGGGGTTGGGGGGATTTAGGTTTTTAGGGGTGGGGGGATTTAGGTTTTTTGGGGGGTGGGAGTGGGGGGATTTAGGTTTTTTTGGGGTGGGGTGGATAGGTTTAGGTTTTTGGGAGGTGAAGTGGTTAGGTTTTTGGGTTTAGATTTAGGGTTTAGGGTTTAGCTCTAGGCTTTATTTCGACGAGACGGTTCCAATGCCGCTGGAATTAGTTCAATCGGAGTTCGTTTGACCCAGTTTCTTAGGTTTCTTAGCGAAAATTCACTTCTTAGAGGAACCTTCCCCTATATATATATATATATATATATATATATATATATATATATATATATATATATATATAGAGAGAGAGAGAGAGAGAGAGAGAGAGGAGCATTCAATACATATATACCTATTGCTTTAAATGTAATACATAAGGCGGTAATGTAACTGTATAATAGCCTCTCTTTCCCTCATATAATATCTACACAACACTACTTACAAGTGTTTATGCGGTTCTTGCAGTTCTCTACTTGAATTTGGTTTTGTATTGAACGCACCCCTATATATAGAGAGAGAGATGTTCAATAAAGAACCAACTTTAAGTAAAGAAGTGCATAGACACTTTACACTTAATACTTATTGCTTTAATTGTGATACATAAAGCAGTCTTTTAACTGCCTGTCTTTTGCTGTCCCACTACATGTAATTATCTACCATGCACTACGTATAAGTGCTTATGTTGTTCTCATGGTTATCTACTTGAAATTGGTTTTGTATTGAATATGTCCTATTGCAGTCATGTAGTTTGAGTATGTTGGTGGTTTTGTCTTTCAATTTTTGTGTGTATATTATACGAGAGACAATTAATAGCTGATTTGTGATTTTTACATGTAGACTTTGATAGCAAACAAGGAGCAGGCCTTATTGAGCAAAGAACTGGTAAGCCACTAGCAATATAATCATTTGTGTTACAACTCACCAACTGTTGATAAGCCGGTGGTTTGTGCACGTGCGGAATAAGAGTTGTGGGCATTTCACTCTTTTTTATTAATCCTGCCCCTAATGTCTTTCTTGGCTTCTGTTGTATTCTTATTGGCACTTTTTTGTTTGATTGCTAAGCTATTTGTGATGTCTGTTATTATTTTCTGGCAGGCCCTTTTACGTTCTGATCTTCCACACTACATGGTTCCCTTTTCCACCAGTGATCTTGTATTTAGAAAACCAGAGGTGGGTGCATCATACATGCTTTATTCTTGACGAGTTAGTTAAGAGGTTACAAAATGGGTGGGTCAGGCGGGTAACGGGTTGGGTAACCAAACGAGTATTTTTACAGGGGTGGCAATTCCTGACATGACCCGAAACATGACATGAAAATAAAGGGTTTTGGGTTGTCATATCTAACCCGTTTAATAAACAAGTTGTGTTCTGTCAACCCGTTTAACCGTTTAATCAAACGGGTCGGTTGACTTGTTTAATCCGTCTAATTAAACAGGTTGACCCATCAACTTGATTACGACCCGTTTAATATGTTTGCGCTTTGATTACAACCTGTTTAACTAGTCTAGATAAAAGGGTTACATGATTTTAAATGTGTCCACGTTACGGTTGAGGCCTTTGACACGATCACATGAATAAACATATGGATCATATTCGGGTTCAACGATTCAACCCGCCAACCCGACATGATTGCCGCCTCTAGTTTTTTTAGTACGGGTTGGATTTGTTGGGCTAATATTGTCATAGTCTACGGGGTGCAAGGAGGAAGTCGCAAGTTTACTGGATTGGGTTGCAAGTTTTTAGTCCTAGTAGGAGTCTAATACTTGTTTATTTTATTATTTGGTATTATCTTTAAGTATTTGAGTAGGATTAGATTACTTGGTTAACAAAGTTTATTTTAGTATAAATAGATGGGTTAGGGATCATTGTAAAGTGTGGTTTTTTTGTTTAATAAAATTCCTTGTTCGTATTCTTGGGCCTGATTTCCAACAATTAGTATCAGAGCTTGGTTAAAGAGAAGGCCGTTTTGAGAGCCGTTTTTTTAGGAAGGGGAAGGTGAGCAGCCCTTGTAACTGCAGGGCTGGGAAAAAGTGTTATCTAGTTGTGATAAGACAGCTTCAATACTTGATCAATCGACCCGGTCCTTCCCGCCAAAAATAAAAACGGAGTAATCGGGGTGGGTTGTTTTTTTGGCAGAAGATATCCGATCAGATTTGCGGGTAGGCGGACGGGAAAAGATTCGTCAAAGCTGGAGACTTTGAATCTAGTCTTGCCTAGCAGGTAAAGAAGAAAATCGGAAAAAGCAACATGATAGCGGACTTGTTTTTTTTCTTTGATCGGTGGTTAAGAACGGGGTTGTTCTAGTGACCCGGGAAGAGGGAGATCGATAGTGGTCAAGTGGGATTGAAGATGTGAAGAATAGGAGATAACAATGGTATATACAAAGGAGAAAAAACATGTGTGTGAACATTGTGGTTGTGGAAGTTCATGTGAGGATGATCTAGGACGAGGCCTAGGGAAGGGTCGGTGGTCCAGGAAGGGTCAAGACTGTGAACGGGTCCAAGAGAAATGCATGACAAGATTAGGGGGGTGATTGTTGGGCTAATCTTGTCATAGTCATAGTCTACGGGGTGCAAGGAGGAAGTCGCAAGTTTACTGGATTGGGTTGCAAGTTTTTAGTCCTAGTAGGAGTCTAATAGTTGTTTATTTTATTATTTGGTATTATCTTTAAGTATTTGAGTATGATTAGATTACTTGGTTAACAAGGTTTATTTTAGTATAAATAGATGGGTTAGGATCATTGCAAAGTGGTTTTTTTTGTTTAATAAAATTCCTTGTTCGTATTCTTGGGCCTGATTTCCAACAGGATTGACCTACAAACACTTTTTGTCCAATAATTTTTAGTTTTTTTCCTATTACCGTTTAGGTTGTCAAATGTGATTACAAAGGATATATTATTTCAATAATAATATGGTATTTTTAACAGAATTATTTAAGGTTTTACGGATTAAAAATACACTTTGGGCGACCGTTTTCATTTTAGCCAATATATAATTTTACTGGTTTGACCCGTTAGAGATCCATATGAACCATTTAATAAGAAAATGGGTAGAAATTGTTGCATCTACCTTGAGCATTTGGTATTTCCACTGGTTAATGAAATTTGTATTGATACAGGATAACGGAGAGAAATTTACAAACCTCTTGACAGCGATGGGTGCTTATGCAGAAGGTTTTTCACTTGATTCGGTTATTAGAAGGGCGTTCTATATGTGGAAGAAGCTTGAGAAGACTTGACTTTGAATCTATCATTTATTGTGGCAAACTAACTGGTTTAATCGATTGCCGAAGTGCCATAATGAGTATAAAATTCAAAACAGATCATAGAAATGTACTGTTTTGGCATCATTCTAGGCTAAATCTGACCGTCATCCATCGGTGTCTTCGTGCACCGACATTCAGCCCCCATGGCCACCGGCCCACCGCCACCCATTCCGACCATCTTGTATAAGTTTATACTTTTTAACAGGTTGGTACATTTTAACAAAGTGCTTATTTTAAGTCTTTTTTTCTATCACCACCTTTCTTTTAGTAAAACATGCAATACATTCAAATCATGTTATGTTATTATGGTTATATTATATTATTTTGTGAAACCGGTCATTAAGTTATCAAGGTCGTGGATATTCACAACTTAACATAAGGCAAGAATATTTAACCATCCAACAACTTATTCAGTGTAAAATGTTATTTGAGTCAGCCTTTTAGGAAGATATTTAATCCGGAGGTGTAATTACTATAAATTTATTATGATAAAAAAAACATGTTATGTAATGCTCGGTTCTTATGTTACGTGACAATGTATACAAAATTAACGAAAATAATTGTTGAGAGATATTTTATTAAATAGATACATGACTATTTTACGTTTATTTTTATATATGTAGTATCATATTTAAACATAGTTTCGTATACAATTGTCATTATTGTGTATTTGGTTCGTGGTATAACAATCCATACCTCATGTCTCTTGGTCACTGGTCAGCGGCGGACGGAAGAATTTTTTCCATGGGCGTCGAAAATTTCAGATATCAATCACTTCATTTTAGATATTTGGCTCGGTTCGGGTCGGTCAGTTCACATTTTTTCTAAACTTTACTACTACCATCTAAATTCTAAACATGTACATGAAACATACCTAAAATCGGGGTTGTTCGGGGGCCGTTCGGGGCTGCAAACAGGGCATACAACAAGGGGATAACAATTTCTTTTGTGCGCCATTAGTCACAAAATTTTTCATGGGTATCGGTGTCAAAAAATCTTGGGGTCGGTTAGGTTTCAATTATATATATTGTATGTAAGAAAATTTGTTGACCTAAGTCCGCCACTGCTCGTGGTTATAAATAAAATTTCTTATATTATTTTCAGTTAATTAGTCACTTATTTGAACAATAAATTTACAGAAATGTTGACGATGAAAACTAAGAAATATGACCAATATATATTAAATTCTAACAAATATGAACTAACACATTCATTTTAGCACGAAGGAAGTATAATAGGCGAACGAAAGGTCACATGAGACATTCGATCATGTTGACATAACTATTATGTTATTAAAGTAATATATGTGAGAAAACAGATGCGCGATTCATTTATATATTGACTATAAGCATGATTATTTATCGATGTACTAAAAGAATTACCAATGTTGTTATTTTTATAGTTTATACGCGTACCAATTAATTAGATATACAAGGATTATGAATTTGGATTTGGCTTGTGTTTTGTTAATTATTTAACTCTTTCAAGTACATCTCACAATTTATTTTTCTTCATTTAATAAATAATTTAAACTAAATGCTTATAACGAATTAATTAAAAAAAAAACGCTGCTTTTATAAGAATTATGAAGACTATGAACACACAACATAAATTTCTTCCATTTCCAAACAAAATTGTGTGATTGAAACACTTTAACGTGTAAAATAAGTGCAACACTAAATATATATAATTGTTATAAGAACTTTATTAGTTAATTTCTTTTTGAATAAGTAAATACTGAACTAAAAGAATTTACTTTTTATAAATAAAATAGTTTAACTGAAACAAATTATTGTGTAATCCGAATTACCAAGTGTAAAAGAATTTTATATAAAATATGTTAAAACAAGTATTAAGATCCCGCTTTGCGGGGTGTAGAACCGTGAAAAACATAACGTTGTCGCGAACCCGCGTGTTGTGTCGGCACGCTAAACCAATAAAAAATGATCATTTTAAACGTAATACACATCGAAATGTAGATAAACATAAGAACGATGAAATCATGAAAAAGTCACGTTGTTGTAAAAACGTTTGCGACCTTTAAGAAACTATTTAATGAACTCAAAGAAAACCATTTAACTAAAAGATCAAACCGTAAATAAAAAAAAGTTAAAAAGTAGTAAGAGTAAAAAAAGTTAAACAAAGGTAAAAAAAGTACTTTAAAAACCGTCGTTGCCTGGGTCAGTGGGGTGATTAAAACCCGCGCATTGCAGCGTGTTAAACCGCGTAAAAAAATAACGTCTTCGAAACTTTATATGAAAAAACAAAACCTTTACGCGTTGCAGTGCGATAGCCCATGTAAAAATTAACGTCTTAGAAACATAAAAATCCCGCGTGATGCGGCGGGTTTTCAAACCTCGTAACGCATGTTGCGGCGGTGACAATAACGTGACTAAATATATAAAAGAAATGTATGAAGTTGTCACGACTCGGTTCTGGAGATCAAAAAATAGATAAATTGCGGCGCGAATATGAGTTAACATTGAAATGACAAATTCGTTAAAAAAGTTAGTAACAAAGTAAAAACAAAATAATAATTATAGGAAAAAGTAGTTTTTGTAAACGAATATAAAAAAAGGTAAGATAAAAAAAGAAACAAATTTTTAGGGGTAAACTTGAGAGTTTAGAAATTTAAGGGATAGAGCTGAGAATTTTGTCTAGCGATAAACTTAAAACTTTAGAAGTGGAGGGGGTATATTTAAAATTAGAGAAAGGTTAAAGGGTGTTTTTGGAACTGACGATGGTGGCTTTGGATTTACTACCTACACTTGAAGTTGTGTTTTAGTAGAATGTTATATTAAATTTGAAATAAATTTGGTATAACCATATTTCTAAAATAAAAGGTGGGGACAGGGTCAAGCTCGTGGATTTTTTAATATGTTGGGCCAAGATTATAAATTAAATTAAAATTATACTCAATATTTTTTGAGAACGATGAGGAACAGTAAAATATATATTTTTTAATTATTTTTTATAATTTTTATTTTAGCCCCTCCTATTATATATAATATACGTTTTATGTTTGTGTAATTTTCTACTTATTTATTTTTATGTAATAACTTTCGTACGTTAACTTAAAAAAATGGAAGACATAAATATCTTTAGTTTTTTTTCTTCCGTTTTTTTTCTCGACATTTATATATATATATTTTTTAAAACGGAGTTGTATTTGTAATCGAGTATTTTTTTGTATCATAAGTTATAGCGATTACCGTTATCGTTCTGGTACCGTAACTAGCCGAACCGGTAACGGCCAAACAATATCGTTGCCGGTATTGGTATTAACAGAATCGGTATCAGTGTTCGTTTCTATGGTTTTCGGTAGATGTAAAATATTTTTTTTTGTTACATCGTTCAACATTTGAGTGACGAAACCATCGTAAATAAACTTTTTTTTTCTTTCGTAAACTATACCGAATCCCGGTGCATTCACGAACCGAATCGATAGCTAACGGACAACATTGTTACCGTTATCGGTATTATTGGAACCCACATTTCTATTTTTTTATTGTTTTTGATCGATGTAAAACACATGTCGTTTTTTTATTTTTCTTTTTCTTTATAACTTTTTTGCACCGTTTATATTTTTTATAATTTTTTGTTCGTGACGGTTTCAGACGGTTTTATCTTTTTGTTAAACAATTTTTTTATTCATTTTCGTTTTTTTTCATCTATACAACGTGATTTTCGAAAATATCGTCGCTAGATGTTTTTTTCAACTGTTTTATGTTTGAAACTGAAACGACTTAACGCGTACCCCGCCGCAACGCAAGCACACCTCGGCTAGCTCCCACTAGTTAATATTATTTGACAACCCAACGAGCAAGCACACCTCGACTGGGCTATGCTTAACGAGCTAACTCGTTTTAACTTAAAAATTATACCAAATTGATTAATTTCTAAGTTTGTTTACATCTACAAGCAATAGGATATCATAATCACCTTTATTTAAGTGATTTTGAGCTTAAAATGTTTATTAAGCTTAAAATGTTATTTTAGGCTATAGAGTTAAAATATGGCATTCTATAGCTTAAAAATGCTACACTTGTAATCCCTAACATGTATGAGATGTTTTCTTTACCAACATCTTGGAAATCACAATAATTGTCCTATAGCCGAGAATCTTGTTGGCTTGGCTCAACTACGATGCCTACTTCTTTCTTATAATAATCTATCCGGGTCTATCCTTTCCAAGTCATCTTTGTCTTTTTCACATATTAATATACCTGATCTGAGCTATGCTCAACATCAAGGAGTTTTTTATCTATCTTACAATAGGTTGTCTGGGA
The DNA here is from genome assembly GCA_023525975.1 of Smallanthus sonchifolius. Classification (NCBI taxonomy): domain Eukaryota; kingdom Viridiplantae; phylum Streptophyta; class Magnoliopsida; order Asterales; family Asteraceae; genus Smallanthus; species Smallanthus sonchifolius. The sequence goes on from CM042028.1 coordinate 58,827,387, forward strand.
CCATACCCTGAGAACTGTGTGGTCATGGTAGATTTTTTTATAAGCAATAACATGTTTTCTGGAAGCACCTAGACTTTCTAAGATAAATACACCATATCTGCACCTTGTAATATTTTAACCCCCAACTTTTTGGTTGTGGGGAACATTACTTAACCATCAGGATGTCCTTTTAAGGACATGTAGAGATGTTTAAATGACACTTTGATGAGTATTAGAGATTATCCAATGTATGAAGTTTTAACACATGTGGTAGGTGTATTAGATAGTTAAATGACACTTTGATGAGTAGTTCTTGAGTAAAAATTGGGGATTTTGTTATGTTTGATCTAATCTTTGAATTTTTATCTATTAGTAAATAGATGATGCTAGTATTAGAGGTGCATAAATCGGTTTTCAAACCAAATCGGTTAGATTTTGATCAACATAAGTCAAGGTCAAACATTGAGAGGGGGGGTTGACCGGTTTAAAACTGGTGCCTGAGGGGGCTTTGACTGTTGGAGGCTAAATCCCGATTCACCACAAGTCGGTGGTGAGTTAGTTGGGAGTCCAAAACCAAGTTGGGTTAAGATCCTAAAGTTCAGTAATTTGAATTTCGAATTATATTGTATTTCAGTCTAACAAGGATATATTAGATTACATATATACCGAGCTAGGGCATCAATTGTAATCATTATTTGATTTGGCACACTTATGACAAACGCGTGTCATGAGTGTGCCACATGACACGTGTGTGCGAGTGTTAGCACACTCATACGTTTGAATCCACAACTTTTAATTGATGGTGTACTCCGGTTGCCCAATTTCTACAGGTTGATAATTTAAAAGGTTTGGTAGAGTTACTACACAAATTCAACTCAAATGTACATCTAAAAGAACCTTCCTATAAAGTATAAACTATTTAGTTATTGATTTTATAAATTTGCAAGAAGCTTTTTGGACTTTATAAAAGTATGATAATTTGCAAAACTTTATGCTACTACTTATCTCAAACTATTATTATTTATTTGCCACCTATAACTGATATTTGCAAGGCCAACAAGAGACTAACCAAAGCAAATGATTGGTGTTTATAAATTACTGAAACTCACAAACCCACCGAAACCAAAGCAAGTAAGCCGGTTTAAGATTCATATAGTTCAGTTTCAACCAAACGGTTTAGAATTATAACCAGTTGTGTATCATGAATATCTTTTATCAAATTATCATTATAAATTTTTAATACAATCTAACAATTTTAATAAAAGATCAGTCCAAACCGCAGGTTACCCGACCCGGCCAGTTCCGTTTCTCGTTTCCACAACTCTAGTTAGCGACTGAGCCCAGAATACGACCAAATCGGACCAAGAAAACCCCGACAAACTCGAACATAACCAAGTCAGAACTAGCTAAAAATTTGTATTTAAAGTAGTTACACTCCAAATTAACCAACACTTTAGGTTCATCAAATTCCAATGGAAGATGAATTAACTTATTATTTATCTGAAAAACAAATTAAATACAAATATACAAAACCTATGAAATTTTACTTCATCTTCAAAAAACACAAAAACCAGTCTATATAAACTGTCATCAATCAATCACATACCTACTCTGCAGTGCTTGGAGCCACCAGTCAAAGCTCCAGCTGTACTACTAACAGAAACGTTGACCGACAAATTAGGGCAATGAATCCTCAAAATCCGCCGTCTAGTCCACCACGCGCCGGCCTTAAACCTAACCCTAGCCACCATCCTCAAATTGAAATCAACCGTTCCATCAGCCCTGTCTCTATTGATTTCATCTGGATCGTTGAAATACTCCGACAACGAAACAAACGTAGCCCTAACGGACGTCTCGTTCTTCTTCCCCTGCACAAACGGCGGCAAGGTGGTAACTGCGATCGAATTGGATCTGTAGAACACGGCGGCTTCGATGTGGTCGTAGTAGAGAGTGATCTTGGAGTTAGGGTTACGGACGGTGAGTCCGGCGTTCCAATTGCCGGAAATCATGGAGTTAGATGTTACGTTGAAGTTAGCTAGGGTTAGGGTTTCAAGTTGGAACTGAGGGGATTGGGGGCGGAGGACGAGCCACATGATGAAGATGATGGTGCCGATGATGATGATGCAGCCGATGAAGGCGACGAAGAGGCGGCGGAGGAAGGTGGTGCGTTGTGGATTGGGGTAGGGAGGGTTTCCGGCGACGTTGAAGTATGTGGCGTGGTTTGGTGGTGGCTGCACGGCGTAAGGGTATGCGTAACCGTTGGGAGCAGGTTGAGCGGGGTAACCGTTGGGAGCAGGCTGAGCGGGGTAGCCGGTGACGGGCGGGGTGTGATCCGTCATCTCAAATGGGGGTTTGAGAAGGTGAAGCGGTGGGATATATGACAATCGGTGGTGTGGTGGTGGTGTAGGCAGATGTGGGCAGATGGGTTTTGCCAGGACCGCGTTTTGCTCTTCAAGACGAGTTTTTTGTTGGGGGCGGGTTTCGAGGTTATTAAGTGGGGCCTACTATACGTACACCGGGCAAAAGTCAAGTCAATAAATTGTGTAGGAACGTCGCATCGTGTTGCATAATATGATCATGTTATTAAATAGTTTAATCGTCTACTACATACGAGTTAAAAAATATTAATTTATAAAATTTTTAAATATTTATATATATATTTTACATATGTAAAAATATATTACATATACTAAGTATATAAAACAAAATTTAAAATATGTAAAAGTTAATATATAATTGGGTTTCGAAAATACGTTAATGACTATTTAATTTAATTTGACTTTCATTTACTATTTGATTGAAAATAAAATTTATATAGTTAGATTTTAAAGTTTCTTATAATAAGAGATGATTTAAAATAAATATGTTTTGTTAGTATATTTAGTATTTTCTTTAAAAATATATTATTATTAAAAGATATAGTTGTATTTAATAAAAGAGAGAGGCGGGAAAAAGATTGTAAGAATGAATATGGAGGCGACACGTGGCATGAAAAACCTTTATTTATTATATAGTATAGATATAGATTAAAATTTTAGTAATCATATATGTTTCTACTATATAGGATTTAAAAAAAAAATAGGAAAACGTTACTTCACTTTAACATGTTACACAGGTCAATTATATAGTATTATGGTATTAGCACATTCACTACAAATCTATACTAACTACAAATCTATACTAATAAACAAGTAAAATTTAAGGACCCGTGTCACGACTCAAGGATTGTCTTTTCCCGCCCATTTACACATACGCGTTCTCTAACATCTGACCCCTTCTCATTTAATCCTAATTTGTATTTGGTTCTTCTCTTCTCCTCCTCCATCGCTTTTTACAACAATGCTTCCGCCAACAGGTAAGATTCAATCTGTCCATATAGCTTTCGTTTGTGATTTTCTTTGTTTATTTTGTTTGTGATTTTACTCGATTCTCCTGTTTTGAAGAATCAATCGTAGGTCTTTTGTCTCCTTCAACATCGTCCATTGATACAATTGGTTTGATTCAAACCAAAGGTACGAAACCGTATAGAAAATATGTTTCATTCATGATTTTGTTCGTTTGATTTCGAATCGATTTTATCAAATCAAAGTTACTATTTTATGTTTCATTCATGATTCCGAATAGATTATTTTTTAAATCAGTCGTAGGTTTTTAGTCTCCTTCATCATCGCACATTGGTATGATCTGTTGTTTAACAAACCCTAGGTTATTCGTCGATTTGATCGTTAGGATTTTAGGAAGTCGATTACGCCTCCTAATAGGAAGATTTGATGGCGTTTATTGTTTTGTTTATTATTGTAGGTAGACTCTACTACAGTGCCTCTCATTCAGGTTATTTTTTTCCCGTAGTCTGTAAATGAATTGAAATCATAGATGACCTGAAGTGCCCTTGGTGCTAACCGGTACATGTTCTCTCTTAGATTCTTATTCTTTAAATGGAAAATGTGGCTTAAAGATCGAAATCAAATATAAATAAGATTTTGTATATGCTACAATTGTTTGATTTGGATTGTATAGACAATCAACATAAAGTACAAAGCCTAAAATTCAAAACTCAAACCAAAATCAAATCGTCAAATAAGGGTATAGGAAAAAAGGACACGGGTCTATCGCCAAATCTTTTGGATCCGCAGGTAAGTGATTTGATGGCTTTACATGTAAGTGATCTTTCATGTTCGTTTTGATTTATATATGAATAAGATAACAAGTCAATCGGAGTTATACATGATTTACAGAAAGGGGTTTTGCTAATTGCGTAGTAGTACGATAATTTACTCAATACTTATCTCCACATGTTAGTTTTATCTGCTTTCGCGTTTAATTCAGTTCTTCTAATCAATTTGATTGTTGTGCTATTCTGGAAAGAGGATATTAGGGTTTATTCAAGATTTTAATCATTTCATGTATTTCATAGTATAGAGTTAACTGATGATCTTCATGAGCTTAATTACATGTTTTATTTTGAATTGTATTCAATCATTTCATAGATACTGATGTTCTGATTGCTGAACTTGATTGATGATTGTTGTTTATTGGTGTTTAACTGTTTTTAGGCGAAATTGGGGAAGTGTTTAGGGAGTTTTGAAGTGGGAAATGGCGGGGAGTTCAAGTGATAAAAAAAAAATACATGATATTTTTGACAGACCAAATTTCGGAGGGAAGCCCAGATGTTGTTGAATCTTCATCACCCAAATGTGGTAGTACTATATGGCATGGTACCAGATGGACCTCGGGGAACATTATCTACTGTTACCGAGTATATGACAAATGGATCACTTAAGCATGTTCTTATAAAAAGTAACATGTGACTAGTCAAAATCTTCAACTTTTAATTAAAATAACATCATGGTTATCAAGAAAGGTTTAAACCCTGGTAGAGCACTTGATTGGTGGAAAAAGCTCATTATTGCACCATATGCTGCAATTGGCATGGAGTACCTGCACTTGAAAAAAAGTATTCATTTTGATTTGAAATGTGAAAACCTGCTTGTGAGTCTTGGAGATCCTTAGAGACTTATATGCAAGGTAAAGAGAGACAAATTATGCAGTAAAGTGTGTGTTTTATGTTATCTATTCTCCAAAAGAGAATGAAAATGTCTTTGCTATTGGTTTCTTAATTAATTTAGAATATATATAACAAGCAAAAAAAGCTATTTTCTTTAATACTTGGATCTGGATTTCAGGTTGGTGATTTTGGTTTATTAAGAATTAAACGTAACACATTTGTTTCGTATGGTGTAAGGGGTTCCATGGATGGCTCCAGGGCTCCTAAATGGTAGCAGGTTTCTAAAAAAGTAGGTGGTAATATTGCAATTGTTAAAGTGTTTGTAAGAATAACTTAAGCTTATTCAAAATAGTTTTATATTATTAGGTTTCTAGATTATTTTTCTCCTCTAGCTGATTATGAGTTGTGGCAGGTAGATGTGTTCTCATTTGGCATTGCAATGTGGAAATTTTGACTGAAGAGCCCTATGCAGATATGCATTGTGGTGCCATCATAGGTAAGCCCAGCCCTTCGCATAGCAGTGATGTATTTAAATAAAATTATATATATATATATATATATATATAGGATTATTGGATTTTAATAATCCCAGCTTTTACCAATTGGCAAATAATAATCCCAACTGAGAATATTCTTACCACCAACTGAGAATATTCTTACCACCAGTCCCTACTTTAAAACTATTTTCTTACATTGGACCCCCCGTTAAAAAAACTTAACGCCGTTAGATTTTATATGACGTGGACATCTGCAAACCGCCGGAAAGTCGAGCCAAGCTTGCGGTGGTCTCGTGGTGGGTTTTGAAATTGGCTCTGGTGGTGTTTAACTGGTCTCGTGTCCTCTTCAGGACACGTGTCCTCTTCCTAGGGGGGTTTTAGCTGCTTTTTCCCGCCCATCGATCATTCAGGACACGCGGAGCTAATTCGGGTTAACCATACCCATTTTACTTAAACTATCTGACCCATTCTATCTCCTTCAAGGATTAACCCCCTTTTACTCCTCATTGAACCCTAATTCCCTTTTCACCATCTCTCGCCGCTCTACAATCTTCATCATCAGATCAAACATTAAACCGATAAGATCATCAAGTATGTACTCCTTAATCCGATTCCCCATGTAGTACCGAAATCCTTTTCCGATTACTTTTTTTTTTGTATGTTCATGCAAATCTTAATCGGACCAAATTGATCTGTGTTCTTATCCGACTTCGCTTCCTAATCACATCAACTCCATCACACAGGTATGTTTTTTCATATCCAAAACCTAATTCAGATGACGACCAGAACGATTCCATCAGCGTCCCTCTGTTTGTTTCAGCTGTGTTGTCGCCGACGTCTTCTTCAGCCCAATTTCATTGGTGCAGCCGTGCAGGTTCTTTCTACGACCTATTTTTCTTATATAGTTTTTTGCGCCGTTTGGGTTTTCTTGATTGATGTATGAACCCATGAGATTTAATTTCATCTTCTATCTTAATTAGGGTTCGTATTAGTTGAAGCAAAAGGGTAATTGACTAATTGATTAGGGTTCTGTGTTTGTTTTTTATTTGTTTCAGCTTCATTTGATTCGATTGAGAAGTTGTTTTCGTAAGCAAATAATGTAGTTTGTTCTTTCAATTGAAGACTTCAGCATTTGTGGATCGGGATGAGGAAGGATGAAAGCTGATAACAATCGGGATGAGGAAGGATGAACCCATATACACTAGGTGTTGTAAGTTAACATCTGTTTTCATTATTGTTATTGTTGGTTTGTATCTTAAGTATCTTTTTCTAGAATATGCACAACGGTTCTTACTGTATAAGGATTAAACATAAATATGCACAATTGTTATCATTCACAAATGGATGGAGAAAAGTAGTACCTGATATAGGATTAAACATGCGTAGTATTTTGGTTTCCAGACTTCTTGATAATTCCACGTATCTCCTTACTGCTTTTCCTTTTGATATCAATGTGTTTTTTGATAATCCGATTCTCGTGCGCAATATCATCCTAACCTCTTTACATACTGATAAGGAAGGTACAAATGTCGAATGATTCTGTCATATTTTCATGGATTCTTCAAAAGAACGCCTGGTATTAATCCTAATCCAATCTATTTATTTATTTATATAGTTTTTAATTTTATTAACTTCAAGTATCTGATGCTATTTTTGTTGTTATAGCTGTTAAAATATATTTAATCCTTTCTAATGGTGAATGATTGAAACATTGTTTAAAAATTACTTAAGTTGTCATAATTTATTATATCTTTCGCTTTTTATATGTTTTCCTTAATTATTTCAGTTATTGTCTTTCAATATCATCAAAGACAACATTGGTCCCCACTGGAAGAATGGTTTATTTACAATAATTATAAATGAATGGTATTCTTGCAAATTTAAGATCACAAAAAATGGTACCAACTATTTCTTTTCAGATGGCTGGAACAAATTAGTTGATGATATCCAAATAAAATGGGGCTGTTTTATTGTATTTCGATATTTGTACCAATACACTTTCTAGATGAACCTCTTTAATCTAGACGGATGTGAGCTGAAGTTACCAAAGCCAGAATGTGTTTAGGAGGAAAAAGAAGTGTACAAAAGGAGTATACCAATAATGGTAATTTTTTAACCCTGATTCAATAATTAAAGATATTTTCATATGCATATTCAAGTTTTTTGATATTATTATGCTAATGAAAAAGGTTTGTGTTAATTGTAAATAAAGTAATATTTTATTTTAGACAGAAACAATCAATGATGAAGAAGAGTTTTATAAAGGTAATGTTGTCTTTGATGCTGGTTTACATGAATCTAATGTTGATGAACCTTCCGTTTTTCAATTCAGTAAAACTGCTTCAAATTGTTTGGTAATTTTTTAACCATATGTCGTTTATAAATATTTACATAATTATATTAACTATTTTGATAATAGTTAATGTTACAATGAATAGTGTATTGTTTGTGAATAATTTATTATCTACCTTTATTTAATTATATAGCCTCTATGAAAGAACATTGCTGAGATGGCTGGACTTACTCCTGGTCAAGAGATCTGCATACAAAATCTTGAAGGAACTGAATATCTAATGCAAGTTAGGAAAGAGAAGTCAAGAACCTATGAAAGGTATGCTGTAACAGGATGGGCTGATTTCATGAGGTCTAATGGTATATCAAATGGTGAAATTTCAGTTTTACTTATCACCATTCTGATGTTCCTGACTGAGGTTACCAAAACGTAGTTGCGTTACTTTTATCTTTTGGTTGACATTATCTTTTGGGTATTAATATTTTGAACTTAATTGCAGGTTTTTGTTTCAAACTATTCGGTGGTTTATTTTTTGAATTATGCTATTCTGATGTCAACTATGACTTCACAGATCCTTTTAAGGTTTTTTTCATTATTTCATTGTAAGATAATAATTTATTATTTGATATACTAGGACTTCCGTCTATTTTTTGTAATAGGTTTTCAAGTTATTAATTTCTTTCCAAAAATTGTAAATATAAAGAATAAATCGTTAATTGCTCATGTCACGTAATAGAACAAATTTGATTCCAAATTTGTATAGTCAATAAGTTTTAAATATTCGTTATTATGTTTCCTTTTAAGTTTTTTTCATTATTTATAATTAATAATGAAGACTGTTTTGAAAATTTAATTCAACTTATTAATTTTTTTTTTCCAAAATTGTAGATATAAAGACTAAAACGTTAATTGTTTATGTCACGCAATAGAATAAATTTGATTCCAAAATTGTATACTCAAAAAGTATTAATTAATTGTTATTGTGTTTCCTTTTAAGGTTTTTTTTCATTATTATACTTTATTATTTGTTATACTAGGACTTCCGCCTATTTAGAATCAATTTTAGTAACAAAAATAATAATTATTAATTTGTTTTCAAAATTGTAAATTTAAGAATAAATCTTTTCTTGCTTAGGTGTCGGAATACAATTATAGTTTGATTCCATATATTTTCTGTTCAAAAAGTATCGCTTAATTTTTCTTATGTTTCCATATTTGTATTCAATATTTTAATCACTTTCCTAAAATCTAAGATATTTGTCTCTAATTTAGACACCTTAACTTTGGAAATAAATTAATTACTATTTTCCTAAAACAACCATTTCTCTAATTATAATATTCTAACTCACTATAAATACATATTAACATTCTCGAATTTAGACATACTAATACACAACAGATTTTCAAAGGTTCGAAGTATTCTAACCAGATTTGTTTATTTTCTACTCCTTTTACTAATCATAAATAATTAACATTTCTATTCTCCTTCAAGTTTTGTTATTTAATTCATCACTAATACGAAATGTGTTATTCCAATTTTTCACATATTGATCAATGGAAAATAAAAAAGATAACAGTCTTGAGTGATCTCGACGTTTTGAAATCCGATTTTACAATCAAAGTAAAGATAATTAGCCTGTGGCGGAGACCAATAAATAAGGAATTGAAAAGTAGACAACAAAACCTTGATCACGACAGATACTCAATTGAGATGATACTCATGGATGAGATGGTATCATTAATTTTTTTTTGTTATTTATTATTATTTATTTTAAAAAAAATATTAAAATAATATAAAACTTGCACATTAGTTTTTTAGAATATTTAAGCTATTTATATTACTTTCTAAACATTTGTTACTAGAACGTTTATTCTAAGAATTAATATGATATCTTCATATACAAAGATTCCTTTCAAATTTCAAAGAAGACAATTTCTAATATCAGTATATACTTTGCAATGATGATTAATAAAAGTCTGGGACAATCACTATCCAGAGTTGGTTTGTATTTTTAAAATCCGGTCTTCACCCATGGACAGTTGTATGTAGCATTATCAAGAGATAATAGTAGAGATGGAGTAAAGTTACTAATATTAGACAAAGATGATAATCTTACAAATCAAACATCAAATATTGTTTACAAGGAAATATTTAGAGATTTATGATTTTTTTTAGTTTCTTTGAATTATATTGTTATTTTTGTATTTTCTTATTTAATAAAGAAAGAAATGTTATGTTTTATCTTTTGTTTGTTTACGTACTTTTTACTTATAACCCGTGTAATACACGGGTACATAACCTAGTATATATATATATGAAATTTATTTGTAATGGTATGAAGGGGGATTGTGAGCAATATGCTGCAGCCTACCAATGTGATGAGAGATGGAAAGCTTTAGTGGAAGATTGTTGGTCACATGATCGAGCAGACATGCCCACATTCACAGAGATAACAAACAAGTTACAAGTAATGTCAATGGCTTTACCCTCCAAAAGACATAACAATAATGCAAAAGATTTGATGGTATACGATGGCCGGATGAACAGAAAAGTTTCTCACTCCCTGTGAGGCTGAGGTAGATCCAAAGGTTTTGATAATTAATTTGCCTGATATTTATTTATTAATGTGTAAATTTTATATAGTTACTGGTACTTAAGGAATTAATGAGTTTTCATAATTACTATTTGTAGGGTGGTTGGTAATGTATATTTTATCTTAAATATTGTTATAGTTGAGTAACAAAAAGTCAAACTATAACCAGAAATTTGCCTATTCCACAAAGTCAAAATGGGTTCATGTGAAACAACATATTAATATAATTTTTTTTTTGTTGGTGGCAGTGACGGATCCAGGATTTTTTGTCAGCGGGTGCATAAAATGGGTCAGTCAAAACATGTCAAATATGCCAAAAATAAACTGGTCAAATATACCAAAAAAGGACAATCATAATGGGCCAAATCATTATAATTTATTCGGCTAATTACTAAAAAGAAAATGTCGATCTTGATTGTTTTTGCTGTTTTTATTAGATATGCAATTAAAATGAGTTATATTGTTTCAACTTCTTATATTTAATGTTGATTTTAGTAATTTCCAACATCAATAGAAAAAAATTTCATGTTAAACTCTTATAATTCTCCGTACTTCCAACCCTTGAAAATTGAAACACTTCCTAATCGCAATAAAACTATTAAAATAACTTTTCTAAATACCTAATTTAATACTTTAGGGTTATAAAAAATTAAAACCAAAGTTAAAGGTTTACTTTGTAAGTTTTAATCAATTGAAAGAAAATATGTGAAACTTTTAAAAATTCTAGTATCAAACGTGATTTTCTATACTTGCAAGAGAGGATTACAATACAAAAAATACAAGAGACGAGCAATTACTCCACAAATTTAGCTCTATACATGGAAGAGATATAAAGACATAATAAATGTAGATGGACCAAATAATGGAAAGAGAGAAAATAACCAATAATCCTTTAATTTATAACTTTTAATTTTGAAAAATGAAATTAACTTTTTGACAAATTTGGTTTCCTTTCCTTTGTCAACATTATATTCTTCCCCTTTATCACTTCCATCTTCATCTTCTCCACAGAGCTTGTGTTCTTCATTAAAGCTTCTTGCGAAAATTCACCAAAATCTTCGGTTTCCCTTTTTCTGTTTGTCGATGTCACAGGTGCCTCTTGAATATTTACGAAGGTGCCTACTTAAAGAAACCTAAAATTTTCTATTACTCAGATAAATTTCAGTGGGTGCCTCACCCCCCGCTGAACATAAGGTGAATTTGCCCCTGGTTGGTGGTTTGCAAAAGTGGTGAAGCTATAGGAGTTAAACTGTAGAAGTGAAAGCTCGACATACTTACCAAAGAAAATGATAACAAAATGTCAAAGCGTGATTTTATTGTTTTAGTCTTTACTAGGTTAGTACTCAACATGATTTAATTCCATTTGAGATATTTTAAGTTGGCATTCATGCATATGTGTGAAAGGTGGCATATTGATTGCTTTCATTTGAGATGTTTTAAGGTGCGTTTTGATATCTAGGATTGTACTTTTATTTTTTGTAGTTCCATGTAATAAAAATTCTGCAATTATGTAAATTCTTTTATCACATTCTATAATTATGTAATTTCTATCATACACATTATTAAAAAACTCTACATTGAAATTGACAGTTTTAAGCATCAGAAATATGCAATATGTATATCAGTCATTAGAAATATTTAGATAATTTTGAATTATATCATTTTAAAAGTTAAACCCGTGTAATACACGGGTTCTAACACTAGTAGAGTGACTAAATCGAGACAAAAAAAAATTAAGTGACTTAGTTGAAACAATTGTGAAAATTGGTTAAATTTTTATCAATCTTTCCCAATAAATTATTATGTAAACTTTTATCGTACATAAGGAATTGTTAAAAAAAATTAGTAAGTCATCATATCATTAGGTTTTTATTTAAGAAGTCATAATTTTTATTTTTATTTATAAGTTTGGGCATTTTAGACAATTTTAATGGTTATAATATACCAAAATCATATTATTATTATTATTATTATTATTATTATTATAAATTATAAACTAAATTTAAAAGACAAAGATAGTGAATAGTAATTTTAATATATTTTTTTTATTTTCAACCCTTCTATATATAATATACGTTTTTAACCCTCTACTTTTTAAATAATTTTGTTTTTTTGTTATAACTTTCGTTATTTACCTTTTCATTAAAAACGGAAAACGCGGCTTTCTTTAAGTTTTTTTTGTCAGCGTTCCAATATAAATTTTGTTAAAAACGGACTTGTATTCAAAAGCTAGTTTTTTTTCATACGCTATAGCGATTGTACGTCGTTTTTAGCCCCGCAAACGAGCCAAACCAAAATCGACAATGTCCCCGCCGTGTTGCGAGGGGAATCGTTTTTGCCCCTCATAATATATATAATATACGCTTTTAACCCATTTAGTCTTCTATTAATTTCGTTTTCCTGTGACAATTTTTTTTAACGGAATACGCGCTTTCTTTGCTTTTTTTTTCCAACATTCATGTATACCTTTTATTAAAAACGGAGTTATGTTAATATTTGAGGTTTTTTATCGTGCGCTATAGCGAGTCTATGTTTCAACATAAGTTTTATCCACCCAAATAGGTCGACCCCGATAACGACCAGACTCCCACAGCGAAGCGCAAACGAAAAAAAATCTAGTTATTATTTATAATACAACTTTTATCATATGTTAATACTTAATTATTTTAACGGAACCTCGAACAAAGGAATATTATTTACTTAAATCAACATTATTTATTTAAATCAACATTATTTATTTCACATGGTTCTTTTTACTTGCACGTAATTGAAAAATAAAATAAAAAATCCTTAAATGTGTTATAAATTATTAAATAACTAAAACCTATTAGGGTGAAGGGGACACAACTCTCATAAAAAAAGTACCCTAACAAAAATATCCAATGAGGGTGTGTCACCTCACTTTTATCCAAATTCAACCCTAATACCCTAAAGTGTTGGGGTACAACCCTAATACCCTAAATATTTTTTTTATTTCATTTTTTAAATTAAAACTAATATATATTTATTTTAAACTAATTTCATTTATTCAATAAAATAAAAATAACAATAAATAAAAAATTACATAAAATAAATATTTTTACTTTTATTTCTATTTTTATGATTTGTAATATTAAAATCAAACACACCAAATGAGTTTAACGTTTTTTTTTATCATGTGTATGCATTATAAAAAGATATTTTCACTTCTTTTTTTTAAAAAAAAAGCTAGTGTTATTTATATTTTTAATACACCAAAAGAACAAATCTTAAGCAAATAAACAAACCCCACTTACCCACCGGACAAATCTGAAGCAGATAAAAAGGACAAATCTCAACCTTCCCTCTCGGGTACTTATACCCGCAAAAGCCAACCCGTGTACTCGGGTACTTTATCGGTGGCGGTGTACCAGCACGAACCCGCATACCCGAAAGGCTTACCCACATATGCTCCCTTCACCCTTAGTTAAATCATTATAAAATTCTGAGTTTTTAAATATGATAAAATTCTTAGAATTTTTAAATTGAACATTGAACACGTTTTTTTTATATTAAAGTTATCAAAAGTTGTCTGCACAAGCTTGTAAACTAAAATTAAAATTATAAAAAAAATTAATGTTGTGACGGCTTCTTAAAAAAAATTATCAATGTCATGTACAATAAAAGGTTAGATAAATCTTATCATATTTTTTATAAGATTCAGGTTCAATTTAATATGTTCAACTTAAAAATACTAAGAATTTTATCATACTAAAAAACTAAGAATATTATCATTGTAAATTAAGAATTTTATAATGATCCTTGAACACATTTAAGAATTTTATTTATTTTTTAATTACATGTGTGTGAAAAGAACCATTTGAAATCCTTGAACAAATTTAAGAATTTATTTATTCTTTAACTAGGTTAGAATCCCGTGTATTACACGTGTTGTATATTGAAAATGATATAATTCATAAATATGTATATGCGTTTTTCCTAAACTTAATTCATAAACCTTGACACAATTTCCATTTTTCAAATTGGATAATAAGAATATGAGCATCAGTAAAATTATTTGTAGTATACTCAGACATTTCTTAAATGTAGTTTGATATAACCTATTCTAATTTAAATATAAGATGGAATAAAAAAAGAATCAATAATTTAAATAAAATCTTCCCTGATTTGAAAGTATAGATAAGAGAACTGATCAAATTTAAACAGATTTTAGCAAATATAATTGTTTTATCAAAAATATGTAAAATACAAATTTTAATAAAGAAACGAAAATAAAAAATTTAAAAATTTAATTATTTTAAATGATATTTGTAATTATAGTTGTGATTGGTAACTGATATTTATAATTAATGTTATTATTCTAATTTCTCGTTTAATTTCCTTATCTGCTTCATGTTTTATATAGAAAATCTTCAAAAGGTAGTGACGTAGTTAATAAGATAGATGCGAGAAAATAAATGTGAGGTTGTATTATAGAATGGTACGTGTCCAGTTTTATTTTTATTTATTAGAATACATAGATTACGTGTATTAGAATAGATAGATTACGAGTGTGTGAAAAAAACCATTTGAAATAAATAATACTGATTTTAATAAATAATATTTTTTGTTCGAGGTTCAGTAATTAAAACTTTAAAGGAATTTAAATAATTAAATAAAACTTAAATAATTAGGCATTTAGATAATTTTTTTTGTTCGAGGTTCGATTTAAAATTTAAAATTAATTAAAGGAAATAACCAACACCCTACTACTCCTAATTACATCCACATGAGCATCTATTGCATTTATTTAAAAGAACATTTACATATATCTACTTTTAAAGTTCCTTTATTACATATTTATCTAATCATAAAATTTAATTACATATTTACCTCACTCTAAAATTTAATTACATATTTACCCTTCCTAAAACCTATATATTACATATTTATCCAATTCATTTAAAATAACTTATTTTATTACCATTTTACCCTTAATGAACCAATTAAAGTACTATTTACATATATCTTCTTCCTAATTATTTGTAAGGGGCAATTGGGTAATTTTAAGTTAATTGAGAAAATATGTAACTAAAGTTAGGGGTTGGGAATATATGTAATTTAGAAGTTTAATAAGGGAAAATATGTAAAAAAACCTTTATTAAATGGGTTAGTTGGATGTAACGTCTAATGTGACACTTACGTAAAATTGTAAGTAAAAAAGCTTTTTTACTTTTGAAAAAAAAAATTTACCTTTTTTTTTATAAAAAGGCATCTAATCTTATTGGTCGTTCTTTTCTGTAAATTTTTAAACTCAAATACATATAATATTTTTTATAATTTTATTTATTTATGTTTATCTTATTATTATTATTATTATTAACACATGTGTTCCTCGATATGAATATGTTCTTAAAGAAACGTTTTCACCAGACTCATTTCTTGAACAAATTTCTAAATTATCGTATCAATTATACTTCAATATGCATTTTAAACTAATAAGAATTATAATTAAGCAAGTTGATCCTTTATTTGATCAAGATTATTATTATTAGGTAAATATTGGTCAAAATTAAAATTCTACCGACTTCCATTTTTCATATCAACTAGTGTTGAAAACCCGGCGCGGGGGTGCGTTGGAACAACCCGGTTGTGAACATCGAACTGAAACGTAGATAGAAACAATATAGTTGAAATACTAGCATCAACAAACATGGTCCTTGCTGCTTTAATAAATGTTCTATTCCTACTCTCAGCAACTCCATTTTTGTTGAGGTGTTCTATGAGCACTATGGTAGTTAGAAATTCCTCTCTCTTCACATAAAGGAGATTATACCTTAGCTCATCAGTATAGCTTACCTCATCAAAATGTATCTCACCATTTGATTTTTAGGCCGATTAGCTCAAAACTCCTAGGTAATTGGTCGATTAGTGATTAATCGCGCTTTATGCAACAGTGGTTTTTAGTGCAGAAAACCTCCTAAAGCATTTTCTTCAGAAAAAATATATCATCATATAAACAGTTTTATATTGGTAATCATATTTGACATCATTTTTTCTTAAAAAATAAAAAAGTATAGGCTAAAAGTGTTTCGGGTTAACCCAACCCAACCCGTTTCGACCCAATACTATTACTCTTATGAGCGGGCTAATTTTTTCTTGTCATGTTATATAGATTGAGGTCTTCAAATCTCAATGCTTCTCCTCGTGGCGGCTTTACAGGTGGTAGTCCACCAGTCGGCTCCATACCGAAGCCGTTTCCACCTTTCCAGCACCCTAGTCATCAGCTTCTAAAAGGAAACGGTTTCAGGCATGGTAGCGGCTAGAGAGTGACTGTTTTCTCGAGTCCGTTTATTTGAATCAGTGAGTCGACTCATTATATTTATGTAGGTATGTAAAATATCACAAGAGATGACTGAGGAAATGTGGCATTAGATGCAGTTAAGCTAATTGGTAACCATATATATTTTTTTGAACAGCAAAGGCCCGGTCACCCGGGATCACCCTGGCAAACGGATCACCCTTCCGCCCGAAGAACAGAAGCGTGGTGACCCAGCCCCACACCACCCAGGAAGAAACCCACAACTGGGAAAACCCCCTGGCTCAACCTGGAACATTTTGTCCCAAGCGAGACTCAAACCCATGACCTTCCATTTGAAAAGTTATGGGGCTACCACTCAACCAGAAGGCTCGGTGGTTCATTGGTAGCCATTTAAGGGAATTTGTACATGCAGGAAACATCGTACCTTTTCTAATGTAATTTTCAAGTTACCTTTTTATGCAATTAACCCTTTTGATGAAAAAAGTACATAGTGTTCACACAACAAGCATTTCTTATTTGCTTTTTGTTATTTGCAGCTATGGTTTGGAGAAGGAATTTAGAGAAGATGTCTATGAGGATTTTGTTAACAATTAACTCTGGATTTCTACCAAAAGAGAAATCATTATGGTCTCGAAATGTTTATATACATATAGATGTATATGTATAGTGTTAATTGTGTTAGGTTGGTGGGTTGAATTAATGAACTTGAATACAACTCATATATTTGTTCATGTTAAAGGCATCAACCTTAACATGAACACGCTTAAAATCGTGTAAACTGACACAAAATGTGTAACATGTTCATCTAAACGAGTCAAATGGGTTGGAGGGTTGTCATAAGTTGCAAATGGGTTACAAACGAGTTGAAAAAAATGGGTTGAACATGTCATAAATTAGTTAGCAGGTTAACCTTATAAAATAATATTTTATTTTTATTTTTAACTCAAACATGACACATTTAATTGAATGGCTTAAACATGGTCTACCTAAACACGAAATGTTTATTAAATTGGTTAGAATTTACAATAGAAATGTGATTATTTTTCGTGTCGTGTTAAAAATTGACACCTCTGTTATATATACATGTGTTGTGCTAAAAGTAAGATTTTCTTGATAGGGCATTCCATCATTATTCTGAGTCAAAAGATCACACTCTCCCAGAACTAGAGGTGAACAAAAAAACCGGTTTAGAATCTCAAACCGGCTTTCAACCCAATTGTTAAACCGGTTTGAAACTGGTTCAAATCGCCGGTCTGAAACCATTTTGTAAACCTATGGTTTGAAACCGGATTAATCCAAGCCCCTCAAAAACTGGTTTTAAACCGGGTTGAAACCAATTAAAAACTTGTCAAACCTCCGTCTCAAACCGGTTTCAAACGGAACCGGTTTACTTTTGTTGACCAAACCAGTTTCGGTTTGGTTTCAACTGATTTGTGCACCTCCAGAACTGTAAAGGCTACTCAATGAAGAATACAGAAGCTTGATTCTTGAATGACTTTACGGTCAACCATACCAAAACAAAGGTCAAAACTGCTAGCAAGTAGTCGACAAAGCATAACATTTTTTCCATTTTTATTTATGGGAATTATTTTCTAAACCAAGACGATTTTTTGGGTCTGAAAAACACACATTAAGTTGTAACCGAGACCATTTAATTTTAATCATTATACTTCTACAATTTACAACCACCAGTACACCAACAATGTATTATAACAACAATCATTTTGGTAAAATTGAACAAATACAAATCTACAGTTAATAGCAACAACTCTTTTGTTACAGGTGGCATAGAACAGTTTCTTTTTTTTTCTTTTTTGTTTTTATTACAAAAGGTTTTAAAAATCGACACGTAATCAATGTTAACAGTCAGCCACCCCCCAACACCACCACCACTCGCTATTTCTCCCACCCCAGAAATCTTTATTTTTGTTGTTTAAAATCAAGAATCTCCTAGATTCCAAGTCCTCTGCCTAACCCTCCTGCCAATTGTATCTCCACCGTCTGAAAGTTGACCACAAACACTTCTTGACTTGCCACCGCCGCTGCTGCTACAGTCATCTTCACACCCTGCAACTGCCTTTAAAAGTTCGGACTGCAATCGAGGGCAATTCTCTTTCAGATACTCAAACCCGTCTGATCTCATAACCGCTGCAATGCAAATAAGTTTTATTAAACATTATTCAGCATCAAAAGTCGCATAATCTAGAGATCGTATGTATATATGAAAGCCTTTTTTTTCCTTGTAAATATGTGTATGGCATCAAGCATTCATGCACACATGATAAGTTCCGTGAATGCATACACTAAAAAATAAAAAGGATTAACCACGCTAGGACTCATAGGTTGAACTAGCAATGATACATTTTCCTGGCAAGGGTGACCTTGTGGAGTGGTGCAAGTGGGTTCTAGTCTCTCCACAAAGTCACCTACCCGGCTTAGGCCGCGATTTACCTTGTTCAGATCGGTTAGTAGGGTATTGGTCGGGGCCCAAAGGTTTACCATGTAAGCAGGTTCCCCCGTTTATCAAAAAATAATAATAATAATATTAATAAAATAATAAATAAAAAGGAAATCCTTTGTATAGCTAAAGCATACACAATTTATTTCATTCATTTATAACAGCTTTGCCCAAGTGATACAAGGAAATTCAAGTTCACCTATTCATAAGAACAATAATTCCTATTTAATCAAAGGCACAATCATTGTAGTCGAAGTTGCAAGGCGCACTCAAGGTGCAAAAGGGCTAACCAAGGTGCACACAAGGCATTAAAAAGCGCACATCGAAGACAAAAATAAAAAATAACGCGATAATAAAAAAATATAAAATAGGTATAAAAAATTAATAGTAATCTCCAAATATATATAAAAACCTAATATTAGCTACTGATATACAAACTTTTAGAAAAAACTTCTAAATCATCCAATTAGGGGGGAGGGGCCCTAATATAACTAGGAGTATACTACATTAATTCTACCCAATTAAAAAAACCCGAACAGGAAAAAAAATGTCCCCAAAACTAAAGAAAAAGGAAAGCCCAGACCCACTTTATACGGCATTGGTGAAGTGCTTAGAAAAGGAGCAGCCGCAGCAAAGAAAGAAGAATCAGAAACTGTCAAGTTCGAACCTGACAGGGGTGTGTGCCTCCCGTCTGCTTTTCAAAGACCCTCACCTTACGTCTACATTAGACGCAATCGCCTCGCCTCGCCTGAGCGCACGCCTGGATGGTTTTGGACTACATAGGTTCTATCTCACTCTAGGTGTGATACAAAGAAAAAAACTAGAATAAGTTTATCTTCCTTAATTGGGAAGTAAATGTTAGGTTTTAATTAACAGCAAATATAAGAGAGGCATTGAACTAGGATTTCATAACCTCCTGGAATCATGAACCTAATGCCATTCTTTTTGTATTTTTTCTGTTGGCATACTCCCCAAGATTTTCTTTCAGAAAAAATTCAACTTAAAAAGCCATCAACAGTCTTCCCAGGACCTTGTACCTTTTTTTCTGGCCATGTGCAATATTGATGCGTGCTTGGTTTTGAAAAGCGTGACGAGGTGTTTAGGTCCTAAAAGCTAAGGCGGGAGGAAAGAGCTTCGCGTATGCATACGTACGGCGTTAGGTGTATACATATAATATTATAAATTAATTTCTGGATAATATGTACTACGTTTAATACCCAAATTTTTAGATAATAAACAATATAGGTGATTTAATACGTAAAGAACATCTATGTACAATCTCAGAACCTATATTCAAAATCTACTAAAAACAACCTAACTATATGTACAATCTAAAGAAGCTTCAAACTCCATGTACAACTAAAAAGCTTAAGGAACTAAATATTATATAAACAAAAGAGAGAAAACAGAAAAGAAAAATTATATTTAATCTTTTTTCCTATCAAAACACCAGTGCCACTACCAAGAGAAGAGTTCCAGCAGCTGCAGGAACAGTCTTTTTTATGCTTGTTAACTCTATTTGATGTTTTTTAAACCTATTTTCCCATCACTCAATATATCTCCTCCCTCTCTCTTTCAGCCTTTTAAGCCTCACGCTGTTCTTATCAGATAAGCATTAGTTCACATCTCTTCTTGTATTCGGTGCATTCAAATCTGTCCCCTCTCACTCTGCTTATAGAAACTAATACAAGGGGTGGAAATCCTGGCCCATAAGTTTAAACATGGGTCACTTTGGGCTTTTTATAAATTATTATGGGTGGTTTCGGGTAAGATAAAATAGTCAACGGGTCAGACTGGGTAGCTTTAAAAAAAAGAATAGAATTTCACGGGTCAGATTGGGCTAAAAAAAAAGGCCCGGGTTGTTTTGTTCTAGGGTTTACTCATCAGACCTGAGCCTCACAAAATTGCCTCCACTTGCGTCTCTTTTGCACACTCTCCCTCTGTTCCGGTAAACTATTGACGCCGACCAGATCAAAGAAAATCTGTATGTCATCAAAACGGTAGTTCTCTAGTCTCTTCACTTTATGGTGGTGGGTGACTGCCAAACAGAAATGGGAGCGAGTTGCAACTACAGCATCGCTGGCGATGTTTCGGTGTTACGCAAGAGATCGTAACGATTGGTGAAAGCGGTGGCGGATGACAAAACAAAACCAATACGTGGCATGAACGCCCAAAAGTGTGTTGATTCTTGCCTGGTGGATGAACAGGGATGGCTACCTGTGACGTTCTAGTGGTGGGCGGCAGCGGCCTCGGTGGGTGTGTACAGCGGCGAAACAAAGACAGCGAGGTAGATGGAATGGCCAGAGAGAGAGAGACGCAAAAAGGTTAACCTTATCATGGCTTTCGGTTACAACCGGTGAGTGTAATTAATCACTCAATGGCTGACGGTTACAAAACCCCAAATGGGTTACATCTGTTTCACAACAATCATCGGAGATTCGGAGACGAAGAGGCGGTGGTTACGAATTGCCAAAACGTTTCCGCACCGTTTTAAATGCCTCGCCTTATTTCTATTGAAATTGTGAATATGTAATCGGGATACTGTTGGGATTAAAGACGATCACACACGAACACACACACACGAAAGCAGTAATGAACACGGGGCTTAACGTGGTTCGGTCTAAACTGACCTACGTCCACGGGTGGCAACTAGGATATTCTTTATTAGAGGCGACACAAATTACAAGTACAAAACATTGTATTTATAGAAACTAAACTAGGGTTAGGAAACTTAATCCCCAAGTAAACTCAATTAGGGCCCAAAACCAATTAGGCTTAGCAACCGGGCTAGGGCCGGCTGCCCTTAACCTGTGCCTGCCCTAAAAGGCCTACGAACCCAACAATCTCCCACTCGGAGGCCTTGAATGCTTTCGTCTGCTCTCTCAAATGTACTTCTGTAATCCGTCAACGGAACTTCATGCTCCTCCTAGTTACCACCACCTTCTCATCAATTAAACTGAAGGCCCTCCCCTGAGCTTCAACTCATCAGTCACAGCTAGTGACTCGTTCTCTGTCCATGCCTGCTCCCACTGTAACCAACCCGTTACACTGCTGGCATCTGAAACATCATGAGAACCCACACTCTCCATCATAAGCAAGTAATCCACTGGAGAGACTTTTCCGGTCGGAATGCTGGTCTTCTTAACCCATTGTAGCACTGGAGCTGTAACTGAAACACGACCTGTGCTCCCACTGTCACGATGCCCTCTACCTGGTTTAACCTTCCGAACTCGTTCATCCTGAATCTTCACTTTGACTCTGGGTTGCTCACTTGCAAAGCAAACCCTCTTCTGCCCACGAGATTCTGTGAACCGGATTTTGTTTTCTTTCTGAACCGGGATAATCTCTCCCTCAGACGGTATACTGACCATATAAAGCGAACCCCTCTTTCTTCCTCGAGCCATGACAAGATTACCTTTAACCACTTTCCACTGACTGTTCCTAAACTTAACTTCGTGTCCTTGTTCATCCAACTGTCCGACAGAAATTAACCTTTTCTTCAAACTTGGAATTATCCTGACATCCTTCAAAGTCCATGAACCAGCTGAAGTCTTCAATTCTATGTCACCCATGCCCGTAACCTCAAGAACATCATCGTTCGCCAGTCTTACCTTCCCAAAATCCCCTTCTTTCAGATTCTGCAATGCTTCACTGCTGTGGGTAGCATGGAATGAAGCACCAGAATCCATCACCCATGAATCTATAGCATCCTCTACGCAACAAACCAGTGCGTCCTCTACTACAAGCTGTTTCACCTCATTTTTATCATCCTCTTTCTTAACACCCGGACACTGATTTCTAAAGTATCCTTGTTCCTTACAGTTCCAACAAGTTATATCATTACGAGTCCTAGATGACTCCTCCTCCTGCTCCCACTACTTATGTTATTCTTTCTTCTTCCGCCAACATTCAATAATTCACTTGATGATTCACCAGAACTTCTCCTTCTGACGTCCTCGCTCATAATAAGATCACGAATCCCCTCAAAAGTAAATCCGTTGGTACCCCCCTGAACTGGAAATTGCTGTAACAGTTACGGACCAACTGTCTGGCAAAGAAGATAACAGCAGCAAAGCTTGAACTTCATCTTCGAATTTGATACCCGCTTACGCAAGTCTGGCCAAAATCGAATTTAACTTGTTTATGTTTTCTGTAACTGAACTTCCTTCTCTCATCCTTGTATTCACCGGCTCTCGAATCAGAAAAACCGTATTAGCAGCCGAAGGTTTCTCGTACATGTTAGATAGGGCTAACATCATTCCACAGGCTGTGGTTTCCTTCATGATGTTGAATGCCACATTCTTTGACAACTCCAATGTAATAGCTGCCCTAGCTTTTCTGTCTTTTGATTCCCAATCTGCTGGATCCACCTTTTCTGGTCTAACTCCTGATAACACAACATCTAGATCTTTCTGAACCAGTAATGCCTCAATCTGCATTTTTCACCAGCTAAAATCCACACCGTTAAACTTTTCAATCTGCACCTTCCTTTCTTCTGCCATGATAAACACAATGACACGACTAAAAGAAACTGAATCGAATAAACAAAACCAGAACTGAAATAAACTTGAAACAATAGCACCTGATTAACGATCACTGGTCTATGGTCTCGTTTCTCTGATCTTCACAAACGGCTTTCTGAAACACGCTGGTCAAACTGATCTACACGCAACCCCAAAAAAAAAGTCAAAAACAAAACAGCAAAACCGATGTTTGACTTTCTGTTGACTGGTCAACGTTGACCAGAGTTGACCGGCACGGTCAACAACTTTCGGGGCAGATCTGCGTTTTTACTGTTCGTGGTACTGTAGCGACGGCGGTACTGTAGCGGCGGCGGCGACACTGTAGCAGCGGTACTGTTCACGCGCCACTGTAGCGACGGCGGTACTGTAGCGGCGGAACCCTAATCTGGCGGCGGAACCCTAATCTGGCGGCGGCAAACAGTCAACGGTTCGTGTGATCTGATCTCGAGCCAAAGCTCTGATACCAGTTGTTGGGATTAAAGACGATCACACACGAACACACACACACGAAAGCAGTAATGAACACGGAGTTTAACGTGGTTTGGTCTAAACTGACCTACGTCCACGGGTGGCAACTAGGATATTCTTTATTAGAGGCGACACAAATTACAAGTACAAAACATTGTATTTATAGAGACTAAACTAGGGTTAGGAAACTTAATCCTCAAGTAAACTCAATTAGGGCCCAAAACCAATTAGGCTTAGCAACCAGGCTAGGGCCGGCTGCCCTTAACCTGTGCCTGCCCTAAAAGGCCTACGAACCCAACAGATACCACTATACCAGACGGTTTGGGACCTTGGGATAATATCATTTTGTAAAACATGCCGAGTTCATTCTATTTCTTTCCCTGTGTTTTTTATTTGGACTGCAGAAAACAGTTATATATGTATATACATATGTGTGTATTTATGTATTTGTATGCATATGCTACAACGAGTTTTTTTTAATTCATTAACAGTCTTGATTTTAAGAAAACAAAAAGGTTTTGATTTTAAGAAAATAAAAAAGTAATAATCTTTGTTTTTTTAAAAATGGCCCATTTTGACCCGCATCTAATTTTGTCACAACCCGTTCTAACCAGAACCGAACCAAAAGTACCATTTTCTAAAAGGACCCATTTTGACCCGAACCCATTCTGACGAGTGTTGTAAAAATCGGGATTAATCGGTGGATTACCTTGTAAATTTGGGCTAGTCGGACAAATAATTGGTAATCTGGATTAATCGGCCCAAATTGAAATGTGGGTTTTAAACATAATTAAACCCAAATAACAACCCGATCCATGGATCCATGGGTTTTTATTTAACCTAATTGCAAAACTGAAGGTTGTTCTCCACCTCCGACTTGTTCTCGCTTCTGTTTTAACCTAATCGCTACCTGCTGCTTCAAATCGACGAACACCTGTGCTAATAAGGACAAGACGATGATGAATTTTGAAGTATTTAATATTAAAACTATTTTATCTTTGAAGTATTTAAACTATTTGATCTTCGAAGTATTTGAGATTTTGAACTGATATAATAATATGTTAATGTTTGTATTTGTGTGTGTGTGTGTGTATATATATATATATATATATATATATATATAAATTTGAAAAATTACCTATAAATTCCAATCCGATTAATCCCTAGTCGGTACCCCACCACCCAACTAGCGCCTAGCGATTTTTACAACACTGATTTTGACCCATCACCCTGCAAGACCCAACCCGCTCGTTTTGCCAGGTATACTAATACACAATCTTTATAGAGACTTAATCTATATAAACACTAATACACTCAATCCCTCTCTTCTTATATCTATGATCGAACAAACATGCTGTTGCCTGCTCTTCCTCTCCATCTCTTCTTATATCTAAACTCAAAAAAACATGCTGCTCTTCCTCTCCCTTCTTTTTATCTTCTCAGTCGTTCTAGTGAAAACAGAAGGATAGCAGTAAAATCACACACACAGAGAACTGTAGCAGCACCAAGATGAAGGATTGCATCGAACTCTTAAGAACTGATTTGGAAATTTGACCGTGCGCAAAAAGCACCCCCTTGGGCCGCTTCATGTAATCGTGCTGCCTCGCCCTCTGAATCGCTGCCACTGCCGCCTCAGGCGCCTCACGCGCGTTTTCTTAAACCAAGGACGCGCAGCACAAAAACTACTTTTATCTTTTCTCAGTCGTTCTAGTGAAAACAGAAGGATAGCATTAAAAACACACACAAAGAGAGAACTGTAGCAACACCAAGATGAAGGATTGCATTGAACTCTTAAGAACTTATTTGGAAATTTGACCGAGTGCAAGAAGCGCCGCCTCAGGGCGCCTCACGCCTCGGACGTTGAAGCCCGCCTCAGGCCGCTTCATGTAATCATGTCGCCTCGCTTCAGAAGAGCTGCACTGGCGCCTCACGCCTCAGGCACGCTTTCTTAAAACAGGGACGAGGGGCAAAAAAACTACTTCTAAATCCCACTCAAAATTTTTAAATTTGAAAGTCCTATACAATGTTGGTTTTCAAAGCACATTTGGCATGGCTCATGGCTCATGCTAAACCTTCATGAACTATTATGTCTACAATCTACACAATGCTACTAATACATCTTGTAACAAAAGCGTATGGTTCTTATCCAAAAAGCGAAGGGCATGTTTGATTCTATCCACAATAATGATGTTAATACAGTGTAGATGACATTAGAACATGAGAAGGAACAAAAGTTTGTAACATTAGTTGGTGGTGTACTTTCAATATCAGAGATAGAACCTGCTATTAGACGTTTTAATTGTCTCCAGCATAAATTATTTGATGTACATATAGCTTAATTGGTTGTACATTGAGCTTGTTTGGTAGTACATATAGTTATTAAATTGTGTCTAGTTCTTATTATTATCTTATTTTATGGTATCTAAAGAACAAAAATATTGTAAATATTATCTAGAGTTAATTTACAAATATTATATAATACATGGCGCCTCGAATACGTAAAGCTCTCGCCTCTCGCCTCGTGCCTCGTGTCTCATGCCTCGGCTTTTGGGATCTAAGCGCCTCGTGCTTTTTGAAACCGTAAGGGGTATTAGGTGTTTGATTATTAGTCGAATATTTCTGTACAACTACATGTCAAGTTGAAGTTAGCACCTTTTTCGGGACAGGGATAGTAATAAGGTTTCACAATGAATATTAATGAACGCAGAATGTTGCATAAACATGGTTCACTACTCAGACTTCAATAATTACTAAATAAAGAATACCCTATAAGCACCTAATTCATAGAAGCTACCTCTTCAAGTGTTAATTCACGTATTTATGGGTAAGAACGAGAGAGAGAGAGAGAGGAAAAAAATTGCAAAAGCATGTCTAAAGACAAAAAAACAAGTATACAAATGGACAGCACAAATTAAAGCAGAAGTAGATAGATACTTTTTTTTCTATCTGCATTCTTCACCAGAAGACTTGGTTGAAAAGGAAAATAAAATCAATGCTTAATGACAACATACCTGCAAGATTTTCAGCAGCATATCTTAGGCAAACAGCTTTCAATTCAGTGGCATGATAACGATCTGCCAGTGCTAGAGCTCTACCAACAGAGTTTACAGTTATGTCTTTACAGAGGTGAGACTCACACATCCGTCTAAGTCTGACTAAATCATACTTATCAGCAGCAGCCAACAACTTGGCTATTAATGAATCAGATTCAGAGAAAGATCTAGATGCCACTAACTCATCTTCCATAAGCGCATCTCTGTATATAAAGTGTAGCATAGCCTGTTTCATATCAAAATGAACAATTTCTCATACAGGTTGAAACAGACTAGGACAGGTTGGATTACCCATGACCCAAAACACGTTTTGTCCATTTTTTTTTATTTTTTATGTATAATTAATCTATTATATTATTACAATATTAATCTAACTTTTTGCATAAAGCGACTTAGGCGGTTATATGCATTCAAAATACTCTGTGGAAAACTTTCAATTCATTTGACCCATTTCCCTTTTAACTATTTTTTTTATTTGGACCCACTAGAGATGATAATGCATAACCGACATCAACCGGTTTTTAAGTAAATGGATCAAAATTTCCACCGGTACATTCAACTATGACAGTCGTGGTAATGACTATTATAGCAAAGCTACCTTAAAAATTTTTGGTTCCATGTCAGTAAGATCAATCTCGTGATGCTTCTCTTCATCTTGTTTAAAAAATACAGACCGAAATACAGGTGATCGAGCAGCCAACACCAACTTATGGGCACGAAATTTTTCTCCAGCCACATTAAAGACGACATCTGAACCTTCAATGTTATCCAGCAACATACCAAAATGTGATCCAATGTCTGACTCTGGTACATGAACTGAATGTTGTAACCTAGGACAATCTACTGCAGAAACCACCACTCCAACAGTACAGTTAATTTTCAAGCAGTCATCCTTAAGATAATCTGAAGTTTCTAGCATTGCTCGCCTGTAAAAACGCTTGTATCCCCTGAGCAAGCATATCAAAAATTAAATAAATCAGTCTAGTAAAATAAAAACACAATTTATAAGTATGCATCAAAATTTGAGACAATAGGAGTTCCAAAATAACATTTTAATATGTAAGTTACTACAACGAAACATTTTTTATAATTCATTAGTGATGAAGCAAGACGCATGCTACTGACATGTGGCACAATAGTTTTATGAAGCCACACTGTTTTCTTAATTTTGTAAGCATTTTCCAAATCCCAGCTGATGTGGTACACTTACAGAATTTGACTAATAATATCACAATCTTGTTTTATTATATAACAAATTTAGCCATTTTATTTATAATTTTGCATGGAAACCTAAGACTACAATTGATTATTTAGAATAAATTGTTCAATGAAAAATAAAACATTTTTGGTCTTCCCCAATCCTATGAAAGTTTAATCCAACACAATAAGCATTCCAACTCCAACCAACAAACAATTGTCAGATCACATGCAGCTATTCTAATCTATGCTTCAAGTTGCTGCTCATTTTCAATATGAAGATATCCAAAAACAAACATTAGGTCTCTAGAAAAAAGCAAATCCCTACTTCGAATTGATAAAGTTTCCTCTTGGAAATGCTACATGCAACAATCACACCAAAAGATCTATTGCTAATAGTAATACCTCAATTATTCATTCTATAGGTAGATTTTAAAAACTATCATTTTATGAGGAACCTTCTAAAAACCTTGCCAGCATCAAGAAGAATCTTGCCTAACACAAGGTGGTTGCATAAAACTCTATGCTGATAAGTAAGCGCAGAATTAGAAAAAACCAAACAAAAACACTCAAACAATTGCTAATGGCATCAACACAAGCTCCATTATGTACTCTTGTGCTTGCAAACACACCTAAGTAAAGATTCCCTTGGCACTTGATATAAATGCCCATGATAACAACGATATCTAAAGCAGTTTAATGCTTGTTATCAATTTCCTACTTAATATGGATATGTTCTGATAACTAAATTTCCAAAACTCTTGTTCCATAAGTTACATTTCACATTATCATAGTACACTAGCACATAATAACAACTTATATTTTAGTTTTGAGTCGAGACTCGATGCAAAGCCACCAAGCTCCAAAACAAGTAATGACAAAGTTTGCTTCAAAAAGCCATACATAATAAAGATGCTATGTTTACCTGAAATGTGTATAATAAGATTTATTATGATGTTCAGTAGCTATTAACAATCCTCAATCCAATCTACGTCACTTCAATATTTGCAAATAGAAGTACACGTTTATAATCCAGAATTCAGGATTGAATTTTCTTTTTAAAAAAGTTGCGCGTCTAGAAATGCATGGTTTTTTCAAGGAAAAGTTAACTCACATGCCACAACTCCACTGCCAATTTTACCAACATACAGTCTCTAAATATCCCTCTTTCATAGCATAGATCAAGAAACCAGAAAACTCTACAAATTAATAGTTGCTAAAACTAATTCCAAATACAACTACATAAAAACCAGCCAAAAAGGCACCTGAATCTAAAGGCACAATCTAAACAGAAAACAGATATGACATGTGTACAACATTAGATAAATTAGGGCATATGTAAAACCAGCAATTAAATGTTAAAACCTACCACATACTCCCTCGGTATTTCAATGTGTACGGCCCACTCTCCAAAGAGCGGTCAAAGTGGCTATGAATCTTGTGCTTTCCTTTACCACTCTGATCCACCAGCGTCAACTCGAACAACGCTTTTACATCGGTGCCCTCGCTCGCAAGCGCAATGAAGACGGAGACATAAGTCGAACTGTCCTCAGGGTTTTTACCATCAGGATAAAAGTATATAGCCCATTGGTACCCTCCGACCGTGAAATTATCACTGGCGATGTGTTTTCCGACTCCCATGCCTTTGGCGAGCGAATAACCCTGTATAACGAAATGGTGAGAGCCGTTCACCGTCTCCGTCACCGATCGGGAGCTCGTCGGGGAGTTAACGAGTGCGTTTTTCTCGTAATCTGTCATTGTAAGGCTTGTTTAGGGTTTTGAAAACTGAGATTCATGTGAGAAGGGATTGGATTGGGGTGAATTGAACAGAATCAACAAGGGAAGATGATTTGAATTTGAGAGAGGGCGTGGATTTTTAGGGTTTTGAATTTGCCGATCGTTCAGCTTATTTGTATATCTTCCTTTTTCCGTTTTTTATTATTATTATTTTTTTTAGGAAACTGTAATTTTCTGTCTCTTTGCTTTATGCCAATCACACATTGGGTTCTTGCGTTTGAAATTTTAACCATTGAGTCTCCGTGGTTTCTATTTTTCTTTTACCGAGTCCCTGAAGCTAATGGCTGTTCTATCAGTGATAAAAGATACATTCGTCATTTTACTTGATTTTTTATAGGCAATTCATACTTTTCTCACCACCACACTCATTTACTGACAATTGCATCCCTCCCCAACTCTTTCCTTACATTCTTTATCCTTACAACTCTATGGATTCTTCTGCTCCATCTAGGATCTAAGAGGAGAGAGAAACCCACCCTCCACTCATGGTCGGTTCGATCCTTCTTTCCCCACTCCCCCTTCACCCACCACCATCCGTCGCTCCACTCCCCTCAATCTCAAACTCATCACCCACACTCCCATCTCTCACTCATCATTACCAACCGTCCGATCCCACTAACAGTCACATACTCCGGCGGAAACGGCGGCGACGGCGGCGACGGTGGAAGTGGAAGCGGAGGCGATGGAGGAGGAGGCAGAGATGATGGTGATGCAGGAGAGAAGAATAAAGCAGAGGCGTTTCTTGTGTTAGCTGAAGCTCGGAGGACTTTGGAGAGTATTCCGAAAGACATTGCGGCATCGATCTATGCCAGAAAGATCCCCGGAGCGATCGTCAAGAGGTATTTGGAGCTTAAGAAATCGGCAGTGTTCCGGTGGTTGCTTCAATTTGGCGGGTTTAAGAAACGGTTGCTTGCGGATGATCTGTTCTTGAACAAATTAGGGTTTAAATCAAAGCACAAATTTGTTTGTTGACTTTTAACGTCAAACAAGAAATTTTTAAAATTGTGATGGTTTTGTAGAGTGCTGCAGAGTTGGAAAAGAGAAGAGAGAATTTCACCAAGGAGTTGGATTTTGTTTTTAGATGGTTATGCAAGTTTTAAGAGCGTCCATATGGAGAAGATGAAATAGCATGGGTATTACGCTCATTTAACTTGTTTTCTAATATTTAACGGCCGTTAGACTCACGGACTCGATAGAAGAATAATAAAAACCACGGGTACTTAATGGTCAAAATTTCTAACGCAAGTACTCAATGTGTAGATTGAGGTAAACCATAAGGACGCAAATTACAGTTTACTCTTCTTTTTTTAACAGCAAATCTAGGGGTGTAAACAAGTCAAACCGGCTCGCGAGCTACTCGAGATCGGCTCGATAAAAGCTCGAATCAAGCCGAGCTTAAACGAGGCTCGATCCTAAAAATAAGTTTGTTTAATAAACGAGCCCGAGCCCGAGTTTCACTTATCGTGCTCGAGCCGGCTCGCGAGCCTAAACGAGCATATTAATTATATATATTTTTAATTAATATATTAAGTATATATTTATAAAATAATAATTAGTATATATAAAATTATGAAACAATAACTAAATAATATATATTATGTTATATATAAAAGTATAGTAAAAAATATATAAAAATAATTATAAATATATATATAAATTAATTAAAAAATAATAAACGAGCTGAGCTCGAGTTTTAAAAATTACACATGAGCCGAGCCCGAGCTTTAAAGATAGAGCTCGACTCGAGCTCGTGCTCTCAGTAAGTTAAACAAGCCGAGCTTGATCCTAGTCGAGCTCGGCTCGCCTCGTTTACACCCCTAAGCAAATCTACTTTACTCCTACTTCTAAATTACCATCTAAGAGGCAAGAGCCTCTCATTAATCCAAAGGTAGTGATCACCTTATATAAACCTCTCACTATTCTAATGAAGATATCACCTTATTTGTTTAATTGATTCACGGTGGTGATCACCTTCTACGTTTCACTAATTAGTAGGTAGTGATACCCTTACAACATCTCATTAAACGATGGTAGTGATCACCACGATATTACAACACAAGAATAATAATGACAAAAGTTGAAAGGCACGACTCTTCCCTTTGCTCCTAATTCTTTATATTGACTATCTCTTCAAACGATGTGTGAATATGAACAAATTCGGAGAGATATTGATTTGATGTATATATTTGAAAGTGTTTGTGAGCAAAATATGTGAGTGTGAATGTTGGACAAAGCTCCCTTTTTACAGGTACTAGGCAAAGCAGGAAGCTCATTGAGGCTAGTCCCGGGCTGTCGACCGCCAGCCTCGATGGTCAGTTTTGGTGACTTTTTATAACCCGTATGTTGTCCAATTTCACACTCTACAGTCGTTTCCACTTATATTTATGTAGTTTTTACTTTATCAAAAGTTCATTTTGAACAACGCTTACATTAACCCAAAAAGTAGAAGGCAAAAGACTAATATTTACCAACCATTATCATTGAGGGTTTGGGTCTTTCAACACAGTGCTATATATGAAAATCCAAGAGTGTTACAACCGGTTTAGCAAAGTAACCTTTGAATTGCTTGCGTGTATTGGTACTTTGAGTCCGTATGATAACTTTGTGAACTTGATATACTAAAGATACCAAGATTAGTCGAGATGTATCCATATGATTTATGATTATGATGATAATAACGAACTTAACTACAAACTCAAAAACTACCTTGATAACATGAAAGTGGATTAAAATCATGTATTCAAGCAACATATAAGGTATTACTAGTGGGTTGGCCCGCGTAAAACGGCGGGTATCACAGAGGCTCTTTTGGAGAGCGCAATCTAACCCGAACTGTCTTAAACATCGATTATATTTGAGTATTATTATTATTATAACTATGTAAATATTTAGTAATTATACACTTAAACATTTAAATAAGGTAATACTTAATTTAAACAGTATTTAGTTATAAAAATATAAAAAGTAAATGTAATTTTAAATCTTAATTTTAAGTATTATAAATAAATTAATACTTAATGTAGTGAATTAAATAATCTCATGTGCATTAAATATTGAGCTATTGCATGGAGCACTTGTACCCTACGCAGCAAAATTTGTCTTACGCGTCTTATTCTTTGAGGTAAATTACAACTTTGTAGTAGTGATTAGAGCGAAAAGTTTCACCAGCTTTGACAGGATCTAGTGCGATATATTATGAATCTTATAATGCTTATTTTAGCGCATTTTGTATGTCGATTATTTTTGTGATTTTTAGCTATGTAGTTCAATATATTTCGACATATTACATATGTGAGAAATGATAATATTTTTTCTTCATCGATTTGGGACAAAGAAACAATGAAATGGATGAATTCTCTGGAAAAACAAAGGGTACTTTTGTAGTCATTTATTTCATCCATATTTCTCTTGTCATCCGATGTGGGATGGGCATAGATTTGTAAACAAGTGGGACAAAATTGTAAATGGCTAGTTGTTGATGCATCAACACTTGTACGAAATGTAGTATAGATGTTCTTAAGTGTGTTAAAATTTAGCAAATCGAAATTTAACAAATAAACAAAACACCAAAGGATTAGTATGTTATAGAATGAGAGTTTTGATAAAATGCATTCAAATTTTTGGTGTTCTTGTTAACTAGATCCAATTGAAATAAAATTTTAAAACTCCAACCCAAGTCGTGTTTTGCTTAAGTTTTCAGTTATTAACCAAAAACTAAGCTTACCCAAGTTTCAAAACTGAATAACCGAATTGCTTCTAACCGAAGTTAGTCAGTTTTTAAAGATAGATAACCGAATATTTCAGTTATTGTTTTGGTTAGGGCCTCCACTTTATAAAGTATGTGGTCCCTCCAATTTTGTTTCTTCATCGATATGGGACGAAGAAACAATAGAATGGATGAATTATTTGGAAAAGCCAAAGGTCCTTCTACAGTCATTTCTTTCATCCACTTTAAAGTGGTTAGGGCCTCCACTTTATGCATGTTAACAAGCTTAAAAATAGACAAAATTATTGACGATTACTAACTAAACAATCAGTAACCTGTGAGCAGTAACGTACAACTGCTACAAGCTGATTTGTGTACAACCACGTAAAGCATACTGATGCGTGTAGAATAAGTATATATATAAATATATATATATATATATATATGTGTGTGTGTGTATATTTTGGAAAAGGTTTCACGAGATCGGATTTTAAAATTATAAAATAATAAATACTCAAACTTAAAACACATACAATAGGCAAGTGTACCTATCGGCTATTGCAGTGTAATATAGTTTAGGTAAGAACCAAGTATCGAACCAATGGACACGGTCGAGTTTCAATACTCAACTTTTGTTATTGTTTAGCCAGTTTAATTAGTGAGTGAGTTTTATGTGCTTGTGAAGCAGAAAAGTAAATGACTTAAAAGTAAATGACGGTAAAGTAAATAACAGAAAATGTAAAATGAGCGTGAAGTGTGTGACAGAAATGTAAATGACAGAATAGTAAATAACATGAAAGTAAATAGCTCGAGAATAATCAGATCACAACGAGTATTGTTTTAGGCTTCGAATCCGCTTGGTATATGATAATGTTATGTTAACTAATCTGATGGTATGACTACTACAAATGTGTGAACGGTACACCGCTAGAGCCTCATTCTCACAACATTTGGTTCACGAATTATGTTCCTTAATAATAAAATAGTAAAACTCACAGTCAGGGACATCATTACCCTCAACTCTTCAATAGATCCGTACATTCATATGCTTAATATCTACCTTCAAGTTGGTTTAAAACATCAAACTTAAATACCCTTTATTTTTATTAAAAGAGTGATTAGACTTTGTTCACGGGGATGCGATGCAACAATGAGACCATGTATAAAGACATACCATTCGTAACGTTAGTTCACCAATTCTTGGTTTCATAACAAGCTCGTATAAATACGTACAAGTTTCAAAAGAAGTTTGATTAAAAAAAATTTACGGTCTTACACTTTAAAATCAAGAACACTCATAAGTTTAAAGACTAATTTAGATAATAATAAAAAGTACATCATGAAGATGGTTTTAAGAGTGAATAATTAAAGAACATAAACATAACATTAGACTAATTAGTTAAACATTAACATACACCAAACTTCATCTTCACATAAGCAATACAAAGGGTTTAGCCACGAATGGCGATACGAACAAGCATGGTTGCAAAAGTCGCTAGGCGCTGCCAGGTCGGTCGACTGGGGAGTTGCGAGTACTCGGCCTAGGCGGGGAGTACTCGGGGAGTACTCG
Source organism: Smallanthus sonchifolius (assembly GCA_023525975.1). Taxonomy (NCBI): domain Eukaryota; kingdom Viridiplantae; phylum Streptophyta; class Magnoliopsida; order Asterales; family Asteraceae; genus Smallanthus; species Smallanthus sonchifolius. The sequence continues at coordinate 58,862,807 of CM042028.1, forward strand.
GACATGGTAAATTACAAAGAAATACATTTTCGGGAAATTATATATATGTCAAATAGCATAAGTGTACTAATATATATAACAAAATACGTGAATATCATCGTAAATAAAAAAGATACATATTCAAATACTAAAGTATTTCAAAAATTAATATTCATTCTTTTTATATTATAGTCAAAGAAATTATTTAATTCTCATCTTTCAATGTATCTCCATGAAAAACAACGAAAATCCAACAAGAATCGGTGAAAACCAGCGAAAATCGGTGAAAACAGCGAATAACGATGAAAAACAATGAAAATCAGAGTTGACCGAGTTGGACCGATTTCGAGTAATGTTGACCGAGTTGAAGAAAAGCGCCTCGGCACCCTACCGAGGACTAGGCCGCCTAGGCCGAGTTTTACAACACTGCGAACAAGCATAATACTGAGTTTCGTATGCTCCCCTATTGCGAACAAAGCAGAAGAGCCTCTCTACTCTCTACTCTAACTACAACTACGAACTATAAGAGAGTGCATCTTCTCTGACATGTGGTGTAAGATTTGTCTTGAATGAATAGCCCAAGCCATCTATTTATAGGCTTCAAAATGGGCAATGCACGGCCATGCAATGGGATGCATGGTCGTGCAAATGCCCTAAAGTACTCAGGGTACAGATGGCATGGTACGAAGCATCTTGGGGCACACGGATGACCTTTGCACGATCGTGCAATGGGATCTAATCGTGTAAGGCCCTTGTTCCTCCTCCTTTTGTCTTTTGATAACTATTGACTTCTGTTGACCAAAGCTCGAGTGTGCTTCTTCCAAAAGCTAGATTTCTTGATGATTTTAGGCTATTTTCGCTCTGTTTCTCTTGGAACACCGTTTAACCTGCAGGTGTGAAATATAAATGATTTAAGTATTAATTGCAAGGTTTTTATTCAATTAGTACCATAATATGAGGATTATTATGCATGCAAAACATGTATAATTTAGGGCGTATCACATACTAAGCCACAACCTACTTCTTCTTCCCATTTCCCACCAACTTTTACACCTCTACCACCTCAAAACGGATTGCGAGAGGAACGCAAGTCAAAATCCTAGAGAAAAGAGAGGGAGACGGAGTGGAGGAGGAGCCTGTCACACCCCAACCGACGGCAGAATACATCGGGGTGGGACATGTAGACTGTTCATGAGCTCAAGGTTGACTAAATTGTAATATATTAAATTCATTTCAATCCAAACAAAACAAACACAAACCATGTACATAAACGAAATACACATTGTTCAAAATTAACTAAGTCCAAACTTAAGTGTAGCATGTCTTGATCAACTCACACGTTAGCACCTGAAACATGAATAGAATAAGGTCAACTAAAAAGTTGGTGAGCATACACAGGTTTATACATATGTAGTATATATATATAGATGTGAATAAACAAATGGGGAGCAACTATTGTGTAACCAAAGTACAATCAAACATTTGTAACTAGCATGCAAATTGTGTTGTCGGTAACAATCACCCCAATATGAGTGGGTTTGTCAGACTCAATAGATCCATCATTGTTAACGGTCGGCTTGAATAGTTAATGATTACACATAAATTGCACACAAACAGTTAACACACCTAGCACTCAAACATAAAGCTCAAATTTTGCATACATGAATGTAAAGAGGATTTGTGTTTGTGTAGTTTGTGTAAATGTAACCAATTGTGTGTTTAGAGTTCATGTTTCACCCCAAAAAGTGTAAAAGAGTAAAAGGGGTTATGTAATACTCACCTGAAGGTATTGGTAGCAAACTTGTCTAAGCAAAGAGTATGATTATCCTGACCGCTAAGGATGCCCTAGAATGATAATACATCATTTGGATGTAAGTATAACGTAACTAATATTATTCTAGCGTATTTGATGTGGAATTATTGCTTTGTATATCCTAGGTACTTATGTTAACGAGAATAGAAAAAAAATCGTTGATTAAACGTTGTATAGAAAGGCGAAATAAAAGAATTCGAGTGTTTGAAATTGACCTTGACTATTTAAATAATGACTTTGTAATAAAAGTATTAGTTACGTAATTATGATAATTCAACGCTATGAACATGACATATATTAATGATATTCATGACGTATATTGCCCGACTTAAAAAGAGAAATAATTGTTTAAGGGCATAAAAAAACTATAAGAATAGTTTATATTCTAAATAAAAGAACGGAGGCTTATTAGCCAAAATAGTAAAAACTCGTTCTAAAATCGTTTATTGGTATTTATCCAAGTCGAAAACAAGTTATCAAATTATTAAAATTAATTGGATTGAAGGAGAACATAGAAAAATCATTTTTTTTTAAATATATGAAGGCAACAGGGTTCGAACCCAAGTCTGTTTTGACCAAGTCCAGCAACTTAACCAACTGAACTATGAACCCTGATGTGAAGAACACGAAACTGGAAGATCTTAAAACCAATTTGAAATCAAACAGTCTGCAATAATAAAAAAAAATTGAATGCAAAAACGTTGGAATCACGACTCGAACACGCGACCAATGCTGCGTAAAACCAAAACCTTACCACCCAGCTCCGCCTGTCCAGGCCTACAAGAACCCAAACCCAAAATGTTTTAACCCAAAACTCTCGCTGGCCAGTTCTTCCAAACTGATCGATCTATATGCATTAAATCAATCAAAATGATTTTGATCCAAACTAAAGCATTAGGGCTAATGCTGAGCCGATGATTGCGAGGTTGTGTGAGTGATTTAATTTTATTATAAGATTGTTTTAGCATGGTTTTAATCGTATGAACAATCCAAAAACCCTAAGTCATTTCTTGAACAAAACAGGTGGAATTCGATCGAATAAGGGTCTGGAATCATAGGGCTTTTATTCTACTGCTGAAAATGAAACTACGGGTGTATGAATTACCTGGAACGAATGCGAGAGGAGGACGAACGGCTAAATCCTTTTGTTTCGGGTTCTTCAAGCTCGACTGAGTTCTAGAGGGGGTATTGTCATACCATTTTGAGTTTAGGATGATGGCTAAAGGTGTCGCGAAGGTGTATGAATAGATTATAGGTGCTAATTTCATTTGAACGCGTCAATTTGATTTGGCATTGACCTAACGGTTACGGGATTGATTTTCGAATCAATTCGTTTAATTTGCAATTAAATAGGCAATGGTTTAAGTTTGGAAACATACTAGCAACGTCTGTGAATGATTTCTGACCTCTCGCATGATTAATTCCATGAATTGAATTCAAATTTTTGATTAGTTTGACTCTAGAGAGTCAAACGCGCTTTCATCAATTCTAGCCTCAATAACCGTGTAATTGGTGGGTGAATCGAGTTGCAAATCGATCGTGACATGCTTAGGCATAAATAGCAAGTCCAATGATTCCGGATTGGGACTGATTTTGAATCGGATTAGAGGGGTAATTGTTCTTGTTGAATTTGGTGTGGTCAAAGGTACGAATTTAGCGTTCAAAACATGAGGGTTCAATTTTTTTGAGAGTTCAAGGTGTCCAGAGGGTCCAATTACATGAGAGGGGTTTCTAAGCCAAGTTTATTTGTTTTAAAATCTTATCTCAATTATTTATAAAATGGTTTTTCTATAATATTTATAAAAGTTTACATTTAGTTATAAAGATTTTATAAAAGGAAATTTTTTTTACAAGATCACAAGGATTGTATAAATGATTTATTGAAATGATAAAAATGTATATATATATATATATATATATCTGTAAATATGCATTTATAAGTTACATATGTATATAATAGTGAATAATATGTTATTGTAAAGTTGAAAAAATTTGAGTTTAATATTCGTAAAAATTAATGTGGTAAGTACGGGTTTGAATAGAATTGTTATTGTATAAAAATAATGCCCGAAAATTTTGGATGTTACAGAGCCTAGCTGGAGGTGGCCGTTCAACGGTCGGTAGCTGACGCTGAACAACGATGGTCACTACCAACCGTCTGTGTCAGCTGCCAGGTTCATAAACAGGGGTCATACAAACCAAACGATTTTGCCTTTCCGGAACCCCCGGTGGCGTTGGTGTGCCGGTGGGAAATGCAGTGCTGATTGTTGTTGTGTTCGTAAACATGGATAATAGCAAATCAAATGTTTTGGTCCATTGATTTTTTCCTTTCCAGAATGGCATTGGTTTCGTGGTCGGGAACGTAATTGTAGATGCATGTTTTGGTAACTATAGATAAAATTCAATGTATCGGTGTACTTAGCAAGTACGCAGGAGGGTGTTCCTGCGTACTAGGCTTGTACACCAGTTTGGTCCTACGTACTTAGCCTAGCACGCAAGGGGTTTGCCTCGCATACTTAGCCTAGTACGTAGGTTTGTCTTCTGTCCGTATAAATAGAGGGAGATTGTAACATCTATGATTGTTTCGACCTTTTTTTTATTCATTTTATTTATAAAATAATAATAACCCATTTTAATCCCATACTTGTTCAACTCAATAGGCCACATTAATTATTACTTTAACATGTATCAATTCAAAGTTTCAACCTTGCAATTAACCTATTATTTGCTATTAAAAAGAAGATTAAAAAGCAACGCAACAGTAAATCAAGGCCAATACGGTAACTTCACACATGTTGTACACACGCTCCTTTCTGCCACCACATCCCTTTCCATGACACTAATCACCCTTTGTTTTTCCTCTTGCACACGTTAATCAGATGCCTTACAAAGAGAGAAAGAGAGAGAGACGTCGTTAAGTTGGAGAGGAGTTTGATTCGGCGGTGCCGACGGTGGTTGTTCCGGTGATCAGATTTATTGGGGGAAATGGGATATTAGGAGGACGAGTAGAGCTACTGTGATGTAGATGATGACCTAGAGTTTTCCCATCTCATTGGTCCGCGGCTGCGGAGCTACTAGACAGGTTCAGGTCCGAGAGTTTGCATGTCTCAATGGCCGACGACGGTGGGGCGCTACCGGACAGGTTCATGGTTCTATTAGGTTCTTTTTATTTGGGTTTTGATTTTTGATTGAATTTTTATGTTAGCTTTCAGTGTTTGCTTTCAGCAGGGGACAAATTTGGTCATTGCAACACAAGAATCGCACGTACGTTTTCTCATAATTTTTTTGCGTCGAATTGGATTTCTTAGGGTTTCAAAATTTGGAGTCTGATTCTGATAACGACAAATTGCAAGGGTTTTTTTTTTCTGCAGTTATTATTTTCAATTTCAAATTTACGAATTCAAAGGGGATCTGAGACCCAACTTAGTTGACTATCAACTTGCTTGATGCATACCCATAAACCAGTTCAAGGTCATCAATTTTGACATCAGTTTGTATATTCAAGATGGTATAAATTTTGATATGCCTCGAAACCTATAAATCAGTACAGCAAATCTAAAAATAGCAAGGTTTGGTTTCAACAATCTTGAATTTTATTAAATATGTTATTTTTAAACTATGGTAGTGAATCTTTAAAAAGTTAAATTTGAAACTTATGAAACTTTAACAAGTTATTAATTGTATAGTTGTTTCAATACAAATTGAAATAGGAAGGTATTTGAAAATTCATTAGTGATAAGTGTTGCCACTGAAGTTGCAACTGATGGTGCAGCTGACCCATCAGTTGGATGTGTTTTTGCTACTGTTGTATATGAAGCTGCTGATATGAAGCATTTTTTGGATGTGTTTCAGCTGATAGAAATTAAAGATTGATGAAATAAAAGTTGATCAATCATCTGATGATGCCTTGATGATTTTGCTGTTATTCTGAAAAGTCATCGGTTGCAAGTGTTGCCACTGATAAATGACCTCCTGTTCTTGACTATGAGAGGGTCAAGAAGTTTTCTAAGGTAATATGATTTATTTATATTTATTTTATTTTACCACTGATAAATGCACCTCAGTTTGTCTCATATTTGTTTTGTCTATTCTCTGTTCTAAGTCTTTTAAGCAGATGATTGCAAATTGTTTGGTTAGAGATCCTTCAAAACGTTTATTCTTTCTAAACAGAAAAAGCACGTAAGTTCTGGTTTTGTGCTCAAATTTTTGTTTATCATTATCAACATATTAATATATTACATAATAACTTCTCACTGTTGTAAGGCCATCAATTGATTCAATGCTATAACAATTGTATGTACTATTTTGATCCCTTTACTTTTTTTGTTTTACGCTGGTCACAAATGAAAAGTATTGTCTTTAACATTGCATGCGTTATGCTATTGTGTTCCTTGAAAATAGAACATATGCTAAGCTAGACCGGCCCGTTTGGCGGTTTGGGATTTATTGCTGCCTACTGAAGCCTATTGTTGTAAGATAATCTTTCCTTGAATTTGAATGAGAAGTGACATAATGTACCAATGCTCCTTCAGGTTTTAATAGGGTATTAAATTTCCTAAATAAACTTTATGATGATTTTTACCTGTAATTTGACTCTTAAAAACTAGAGAAACAAAGATCAGTCATTATAGTTTGTGTGTCTATTCATTTAAAGTAAACCACAATCTTATCTCTTAACTTGACATTTAAATAGATTTAAAATTCTTTGTTTAACATAACTTCTATTATGTTCTTATAGCTACCACATGATGATTCATATGTACAAAGTTTATCCGGTTACATCAGCATAAAGTGGCTCATTTTAGCAGGTACATTTCTTTCGGTTCGATTGCACATTCTTTTCTTTTGGAAGAACCAATAACATTACAAGTTTTAAACAAAATGGATTAGACACATGTCTAGAGAGAGATCCCCAGACTCAATTATGCCAAGTTACATTAATTATTTAGAAAAATTAAAATAAAAATGTTTGTGGATAACCCAACCTGACTCGGTCGGTTTGGCAAGCGATTAAACTCATTTGTTTTGACACGAATTAGTTTGAACCATTACCCAAATCCGTTAAGCAGTTGGTACGACCTACAACTGCATGGTCTGTTTTATTATTATTATTTTATTTCTTAATTTTTGGTTTTCTGTATATACAATAGTAGGTAAACTCATTTGTTTTGACATGAATTCGTTTGACCCATTACCCAAATCCGCCTACAACTGTTTAAGCAGTTGGTACGACCTACAACTGCATGGTCTGTTTTATTATTATTATTATTTTATTTCTTAAATTTTGGTTTTCTGTATATACAATATTAGGTCAGATCTGTACGTATATTCTGATGGTTTGAGAGTTGGTCTTTAACTTGGATGTCCCAAGTTCGATCCAGAACCTCCCCAGGCGGTTTCATGGTTTTTTTTACGCATGTCCACGCCTCATTTCTTCCTGTGTAGGCGTCTCGGCTGTTCAAGTCATCCATTCCTTTTGTTGTGTAAGCTTCTCGGCTCTTCATGTCATCAATTCTGTTTGTTGTTCTTTCGTTTGGTGGATTGTTGTTCATAGCTTCCAGATTTTTACATGACTTTTGCAAATAACATGATATCCATATTTTTATATTTAATTTGCAGCACTATGCACTTTAAATATTTCTGACTATCCATATTGCACATACTAATGAAAATTATAATAAGCATCCTTATCATTAATTTTCTTTTTGGCTGTTGTATCAGGTTTTGTGGATACATGCAACACCAAAAGAGTGTGTGATTCAGATGATTCAGCCTTGCCCCTTGAAGCGGGTTCGAGACACCAAAAGAGTTTGTGGTTCGGGTGGTTCAGTCGTGCCCCTAGAAGCGGGTTCGAGTCCGTGGGTGACTTATTTTTTGTGCCTTTTTTACCCACTTGACTTAATTTTTTTAACTATTTTGCATTTAATTGTGTTTTTCGGGCACACGTTTCGATCTTTTATGCGTTGGGTTTCTCAAACACGCGTTTAGTTATTTGATATCGTGTAGGACTCCTCGCCGCAACGCGCGGGTTGAGCCCACTAGTTATATATATATATATATAACATAGGTATGTACATAGATATACACGTATATATACCTTGTTATAACGTATAAATCAAAGATAAAAAAATTGTCAACTATGCAAATCCATCTTTTATTTACATATATATATAATTAATTATAAATATATATGTAAAGTATATATATTGGTTATACTAAATGAATTGATTATACAACTTTCGACATAAGACTTATACATCTTTAATCACGCCTTTACATCATTTTATACAAATATAGGTGTTTATGTATAAATTTACGATATATATAATTGATGTTATCACTTATATAAATTGTCAATTTAATGGAAAGTTGATCTTTTATGAAATATTTATACTTAAATAAGTAATAATTACACTTTTATAAGGTTTATAAATACAATCTTTATTAGTAATTACCAAGGGATTTACTCCTTATAAATTTAATAGAAACAAATAATAAATTAGGTATTTATAAAATTTATAAACAATGTTTATAAATAATTAAGATGATTTTTTTTAAATCAAATAATTGAGTATTGAACTCTTTAAACAGCAAAAGAACCCTCTTAATTCGTCTTGAACCCCCCCCCCCCCAATTGCAGTTGGACCCCCACTTGAACCTCCCCTGTCTTCTATGTGAACCCTGGAATTGATCCATACCTAATTTTGACTTCGTAAAGTAAAAAACGATCAAAATAAACCTCAAATCCACAAATTCGAAACTGTTATCAAATGCAAATCACTCGAAGACGTTGCAGGACCTTTTCAAATACTCATCATAACTCAATTTAATTGTAATCAACAGTTTTTAACTCAAAAATCAAGCCCCGTAATCGTTTTGTCGTTTCGAAATCAAATCATACGTTCCTGACGAAATCAAGCTATAAAATCAAGCTAACCTCGTGCGCGACCTCCTTTTTGTACTCACTGAACACTCAAAACCACTTCGAAGCGTCTCTAGATCACAATTAAACTCCGATGAAAGCAAAACCCTAAATTACAGTCGTTTGTCTCTGTCTCGCAAGCATCGCATGTAATCTCTACGACTAATTACTCTTTATGACCCATAGAACAAAATCCCTAAAGCTTCACTGTCAATCGGTGCATAATCAGCGACTATTTAGGAGCTAGGGTTTGATCCGATTGGGTGAGGAAGATGATGGTTGAGTCTGGATATTAAAAACCAAGCGAATCAGTTTGTAGCATGGCTTTTAGCCCAACTCTACCGGTTAGGGGTGTTCAATATTTGGTTTCAAACCGATAACCGAATCGAAACCGTTTAAAACCAAACCGAATTACATATTTGGTTTTAGGTTTGGTTCAAACCGAAAACCGAAAATGTAATTTGGTTTTTGGTTTGGTTTCAAGATTTTGAATTCGGTTTGAACCGAAAAACCCGAATTGGGTTATACCACTATTTTAATCCATATTTTATAGTTAACCCTATACATTTATATCAATAACCAATACTCATATATGAATTATAAATCATTATTTGATGAAGGTATGTTTTTGTATAGACTTTCTCAAAAGATTGTGTTGTTTAAACCGAATAAGTTATGTCTACCCAAAAGAAAAAAAAAGTTTTTTTTTGCTCATTCGGTTTGCTAGGTTCAAACCGAAAACCAAACCGAATTACAATGTGGTTTTAGGTTCGGATTAGATTTCCTCGAATATGGTTCGGTTCGGATTGTGGTTTCAACCAAAAAAATCCCAACCCGAATAACCCAAACCGAGTAACCCGAAAAACCCGCAACCCGACCCGATGAACACCCCTACTACCGGTTAAGTTGCACGACTCGTACAGATGAGGTCGCGAGTTCGAAACCTAGCTCCGCCCTTTTTCTTTTGCGAGCCATACACCCTGAACCGGTTCCTGCCTAGCTTGTGCTTAACATTTGTTGAATCCAGCCTTAGAACAGAACGAGGTCTTGGTCCAGCGGTTAAGTTTGGTTGTTCCATGAGGCAGATGCCAGGGGTTCGACCCGCCCTCTGCCCATTTCTTTTTTTAAAACTTTGTTTCATTACTTAATCCCCTCATACATATACATGTTTAGATATGCATAAATTCATATTTCCCTTATAAAATCATTTTTATCAACAACGAAATACTCAGATCTATTAAAATGTTAAATTTTCAAATGATCCATTTTATATATTAGATTAAAACCCGATAAACCCAAGTTTACTAAAACAATTTCTTTAACATATTTTTATTTAAAACCCTTGGTTCATAAGAATTATAATCTGAATAAATACGATCATTTTTTTTTGTGTAAGACCATTTACCGTGTACACTTTTCTTACATAATTTACCCTCATCATATAAAATCATTTAAATCAAGATTTTATACTCTTAATCATTAAGTAAGTATGGCTTAATTATTTATTTATTAGAACAATATACTTATACTCGAAATGATAATTTAAATTCTGATATAAGTAAATCATTAATTTTAACTCTATTTGCTTTTATGAAAAAACAAACTAAACCAATAAAAAGTTCTTTAGTTAAGTACTTACTTATTCGATCAATCCTTACTCAATTATTCATTTATTAATGCTTTTATGAACAAAAGAAAACTACGTATTTATTACTTCATTCAACCATTTACGAACAAAAAGAACACTTATTATTTTATTTATATACATTCATTCGTTTAGAAACCAGAGAAAACTACTAATTTATCCATCCTTTTATTCTTGCATTTTTTTTAAACAAAAGACACTAACTATTTATATACAACCATTTATTTACAAACCAAAGGAAAGTCTTTTGCTTATTCAATCATGTTTAGTACGATCATTAACTTGTGTTGCAAGCCTAAGGTAGTACCTAACATGATCATTTATAGAGGAATCCGATTCCAGTTAACACAGACCTTGGCGGGTTATTGTGTGTACCATATTACTATTTTTTCGAAACTCAATCAGTTGAATTGTGCTTACCGGTTTTCCATTTACTACGGTTTGATTGTACGCCTTGGAACCATGTATGTTTTCACATTTATGCCTTAGTTTATGCTTTGAACATATTGAATTTCAAATCCTTTGACAACTTTTGTTTGGTGTTAAAACCTATATTACTCACCAACTACTTGTAGTTGACATTTACTCACATATTTCAAGTGCACTAGTTTAAGGACACTACATGATCACATAGGACTATGGACCTAGCTTTAATAAAAATTGAATTTAACGTGTGTTTTGTTTGAACTCTTTGTTTCCCATTTTTATTTGTAACAGATGCTTTAATTATGATGAAATAATATTATCACTTATTAATAGATTATCATGTGCTTATGAACAACCGCGTCAGCCCCGGCGTATAATCCGCCGCCTGCCGCGGTGTGATAGAGATGTCCTCATTTGTAGGTTGGGATGGAACAGACAAGGATGAGAGTGAGAGACGTCTGCCCGGGATGAACTCTCTCGGGCACCGGACCGTGAGTGTAGACGAGAGATGTGTGCTCTTTCAATATGTAGTCTGTAATGACGGGATCACTAGTTTGTTATGGATTACGTATCGTTTGTGTTGATTCTGTTTTATATGCTCATTTGGTTGTTTCTCTCGTCTCCTTTCGTTCCCAACACAGATCGACGAATAGATCTGTTTGTCTTTCTTCCGTTGCGTGACAACGAGGCTCCCGGGGACCTACAACTAGTATCAGAGCCTCGGTGTTCGTTGATTTGTGTTTCAGATATGAGTTTTAGGGTTTTGGAGTTTCCGTGTTCTTACATGGGTCGTAGCTTTCTCAGACCAAGATCCTAAAATTCGTCTTCGTTGTCGCTTCATTTGTTGTTTGGAATGCTAGGGGTTTGTTAGAAGTTGATTTCTAAGCTTTTGGATGCATCAATTTCACAGATCCAACATGTTCTGAACATTCTCCTCAAGATCAGTCAAGTGCGTTGTTGTGATGTCTCGTAAGTACGCAGGAGTAATACTGACTGCGTATTTACTAAGTACGCTGGAGAAGTTGACTGTGTATTTACCTTGTACGCCGGTGCAGTTGGCATACGTATTTGCTTGTACGCAATGATTGCATGCGTATTAGTCTCTTGCATGCGTACTAGTCTCTAGGATTAATAAAAAAAAAAGAGTTTTTTGACGGAAAAACTTTTTTTGACCAAAATTTTGAGGGATCATTTATATGCTTGTTTCGGGTCATTTTTTAGAAGATAGTAATTTTGGTTATTTTCGGGACCAAAATTTGTATTTGATGTGGCTTGGCGAAACAATTACGAGATTTTTGTTCGATGATGACATTTGATAGAAGAATCATATTGTTTAGGTGTTCAAACCTGAAAATGTAGGCTACGAGTATCTGGGTTACTTCTTTATTAGGGGATGAATACTGGAACAATTTGAGCAAATGGGTTGTCATCGACTAAAGGTCTTGGTTTATTTGTAAAGATGTGCTGCTGATACATACCCAAGTCCTATGCGAGTGGGTTTTGGAGCCAGATCATCTGGATCAGCTGGGTCAGGGCAGTAGCAGATGAGGGGACTAGTGGGTTAATGGGGTTGTTGAACTTTTGGGTAATTAATACCATAAAACTGTCTGGATTCTTAACCGAAAGCTGTCCGGCTTCACCTTCACGTTTATTTAAGTTCGTATGGTTTATTTTTAGGCTTGTCTTGTTATTTGATTATCTAAGTTTCTCTTGTAATTGGAGACTAGCCCCTCTCGAATTGGGCTGACTATCTTGTTTGTTCTTGTTTTATTCTAATTAGAATTTCGGTATCTATCATTTGGTTCCATCGTCGGGAAATCAACATGGCGCAATCCCGGGGTAGCGATGGTAGAGGTATTTCGTCCGATCATATCGCCGCCCAATTGGCCACCATCGCCGCCAAGCTCACCGCCAAGCTCACCGCCATTGAGTCACAATGGAGGGATGATGTTGCAGCGCTCAAGACCGTGATGTTTGGAAAACCAACCAGCGACCAAGCACCATCAACAACACCATCTACACCTCTCATTCTCACCAATTATAGAGCCACCGCTACCCACATCAATACCAAATCAGCCCTCGGTTACCACTTCTCCACCCAAGCAAATGCCTTCCATGACCAGAAAATACCCCAAGAACCAAACCTTTCAACCATCATCATCACACTCAGTCCACCACCAACACCCGCTACATCCCTGATTTTGGCACCAAACACCACCCCAAAACCATCCTCCAAACTAGCGCCAATACCAGTCGGGAACACCACTCATCGACACCCCAAACCGTCCCCGAAACCGCACGTGCACATACCAAAAATCGCACCCACACTAGCCCCCACAACACCCGTTGCTTGCCATTGCACAATGAAGAAATGGCTGCCACCGGAGACGTGAAGGACGACCACCATGGTCCATCAAATGTCGTGGCAAGGCTCGAATGGCGCCCACCGTGGGTTTTTGATACAGGTCAGCTAGGCTTCACTCACACCGCTTCATCTCGACTTGAGGACAAGTCGTTTGTTCGGGCCGAATGCATTGATACATACCCAAGTCCTATGCGGGTGGGTTTTGGAGCTGGGTCAGGGCAGTAGCAGATGAGGGGACTAGTGGGTTAATGGGATTGTTGAACTTTTGGGTAATTAATGCCAAAAAACTGTCCGGTTTCTCAACAGAAAGTTGTCTGGCTTCACCTTCACGTTTATTTAAGTTGGTTTATTTTTAGTTTTGTCTTGTTATTTGATTATTTGAGTTTCTCTTGTAATTGGAGACTAGCCCCTCTCGAATCGGGCCGACTATCTTGTTTGTTCTTGTTTTATTCTAATTAGAATTTCAGTATCTATCAGCTGCTTTGGGTCTTTGCAAAGAAATAAGGGGAATAAAAGTTCTACCTAAGCATATCCTAGATTTGACTAGTCCGGGTTTTAAGGAGTCTGGTGAAGCGAGGTGAAGCTTAGTTTACAAAGAAATGAGGGGGATACAAATTTCAACTGAGATTTCTTTGTAAACTGTATTATTGTGCTCATTGATCAAGACTGTGTTCAAGATTTGATCTGATTTCTCAATGGAATTTCGTACCTAGTTATGGGACTTCACAGTGATGAATGTGTACAGATTAGGAGATGTTAACAAGGAATGAAGATATAATTGAAGAATGTTGGACATTGGATAGTCGACGATCACTGCTGAGCATGATTTGGTGTTAGATTATGTCTAGTGTTTTCATGATGGAGCTGGATATCCGTTGGACGATTAGTTGAAGATGGAACCTTTATCATTTGCCGACATGATAAGAAACATTCCTTTGTTTCTGGTCTAGTAAGGAGAAACTTACTTTCAAGGAGAAATTGGAAATGAACAACTTTGGGGATTTAGTTGACGCATCTGGTTTGAAAACTAAAGTTTATCTTACTGAAATTCCTATCTTTATGGGAGCTGATTAGTTTGATGCAGGTTATTGGAAATTCAAACACTCTGTCATATGCCAACTGATTTGGAGATGTCTTAGTCTACTGCTGTTACCTGACGAGGAAGACACTGTCAGACTCAGATTCCTAAGTCAGATGGGAGGAAGCTACTGTTGAGAGGATAAACTACAATGAATTGTGTTGGGTTAGTTGGTTCTTCTTGAAGTACTTGGTTTGATCTACAATGCAAGCATCAGTTTAGAGGGAGTCGTGTTTGATGATTACTTGGTAACTGAAGTTTGAAGGTTTGAAGATCTCAAGTGGAAGTCCAGAAGATCAAGTCTCGCCAGAAGATCAAGTCTCGCCAGAAGACACGTGATATCATTAGTTTAGAGGGAGTCTATTAGGACATTCTTTGTAACTGATGATTGTCAGTGTTAGTGATAGATAGAATTATTATGCTATAGTTAAGAGGGAGTCTGTAGATGCATGTTTTGATAACTATAGATAAAATTCTATGTATCGGTGTACTTAGCTAATACGCAGGAGGGCGTACAAGGCTTGTACACCAGTTTGTCCTGCGTACTTAGCCTAGTACGCAAGGGGTTTGCCTTGTGTACTTAGCCTAGTACGCAGGTTTGTCTTCTGTCCCTATAAATAGAGGGAGATGTCCTCATTTGTAGGTTGTACTGAACGGACAAGGATGAGAGTGAGAGAGGTCTGCCCGGGATGAGCTCTCCCGGGCACCAGACCGTGAGCGTAAACGAGAGATGTGTGCTCCTTCAGTATGTAGTCTGTAATGACGGGATGACTAGTTTGTTATGGATTACGTATCGTTTATGTTGATTCTCTTTTATATGCTCATTTGGTTGTTTCTCTCGTCTCCTTTAGTTCCGAACACAGATCGACGAACATATTTGTTTGTCTTTCTTCCGCTGCGCGACAACGAGGCTCCCGGGGACCTACAGTAACGGTGGTTGGTGCAGGTTTCATATCTCTAATTGTGTGTGCTCATTTCCTCTTACTGTTCTTAATCGGTATTGTTCTTCCTTTTTTTTGCTTTGTTCGTCTTTAATTCATACGAAACACCTAATTTTGGTGTCTTTACATCTCCAAAGGGAACATATTCTGGTCACATTTTTCGTTTGATGTTGTTATAAAAGCAGGATACAGTTGATTGTGGAACTAAATTTTTCAGGTATTTGTGCATTGGCCAGTTATTTAACAAACAAGACAACAATAAAGAAGCCGTTGAAAAGTGCATATATAACAAGGTTCTTGCACAATCCAAATGTATTCAGTGGTCAAAAATCAAATTGAGTTTTACATTGAAAAAACTTTTTTCAAAAACATCAACTTAAGATCATAGTATCATACATGGTGGAAAAGGTATGTTCATGCCTAATGACAAGTATAGTGAACATACCCTTTCATGACATAAACTTATTCATATGGTTTTTGTTGATAGGAATTTGGGTTCACTAATGCATTAAAATTGCATATGGAAGTACAAAGGCAACCTCATGAACAGCTTCAGGTATGCCAATTTTAAATATTTTTTGATTTGTTTTTCTAAGCTTTTCAGTTTGGTTCGAGATGGCATAACGGGCAGGTAGGGTAACGAGTAAGTGTAAGTTAAGGTCGAAACATTCTTTTTTCGTCCGGGCTTTAATAGGTCAAGTTGGCGCACCAACATTTCAGACAAAGTGTCTGTTGCTAAAGGTGATATATTTTTTTTGGCAATACTAACTGTTTTGTCAATACTTATTTATTATCTGTTTTTATTTATTTTAGTTTTCCCATTGTCTAGACATTGTTTATAAAGAGGCTGTAAATTCCATCTTAATATTTATTGTTTATAATCTGTTTAAATTGAATTCTTACAAAATTATGAGGATTTTATGTTATATATTAATGTACTAGGTTAGAATTCCGTGTATTACACGATATTATATATTAGAAAAGATAAAACTTATAAATTTGTAAATACGTCATCAAGTGAAAATGTGTGTATATATAATAAATTAGTATTTTTCTTTAACTAGTTATATTTTGATTTTCTATTATATATTCTTATTTAATATAATTAGTATTCTTCTTTAATAATAGATGCACATTTATTAGAAGAGAGAGGCGGGAAAATCAATGTGAGGAGTCATGAGAAAGTAACACGTGTCCTATCAAAACCTTTATTTATTAGTATAGATTTTAGGGGTGTTCGTTAATTATACCATAGATAAATTTTTGTAGGTTAATCAAATATATTGGTTTGACAGTTCTTTTAATCTAAAGGTTAGAACTTGGTTTTTTCCTCTTTTGCTTGAAGCCTCTTATAGAGAGTATATGGGTGGTTTTGGTCTTATTTGTTTTATTGTTAAGATATATCTATGCTTAAATATTGTTAATCAGCTCTAAACTGAAGATAATTTACTAAACGGGTCAAGATTTCACTCTATGAAAAACACAAAAAAAAACCCGCCACAACAGACGAGCAAACTTAACAACTCAGCAGCATATATGATAGTGCATGCATGCCCGTGCAGGATGCAAAATGATCTAATATGTTGCTGTTTTCCATATTCTTTCATCCATCTCTATATCAGTTGCGGTAGGTATCCTATGACAACAAGATCCCCTACCTCTTGCAATGCAGGTACGTTATCCAGGTTTTTGGATTTTGAGTTTTAACGTTGTCAATTGTTAACCTTTGTCAAGTTATCTCAAACAAATAACGCACAATTTCTTGATATATGATTATATTGATCGTTTAGATGTCTTTATCGAATCAACTAATTTCGTAGTTATTTGGTTTATTCTAATTCGTTTATGTGAGTGAGTTATAAAATTAGATACTGTCGCCGCAACGCGTGGTGCGGAGACTCCTAGTTAGTAAACATATGATAGTCAAAGTGAGTATCTTCCAACCAATACCGAGTATCTTCACTCTCTTAAAGATGACAAAGAATCTATCAGGTCTGCATCCATATTTAACCTTTTTAACTCCATTGTGCCAACTCTTTTATCTATTTGCTGTTCATGCCAATGTTGTTTACCTTGTACTTTTTTTTACAGTACACACCGAATAGACACATGGAGTATTGGTTGTATTTTTTCATAAAATAATTTTGTATCATTTATCTTCTCATTCAGTGTCATGTCACATATTTAACATGTTATTCACATAATCACATGTGTTGGTGCCACGTCATCAATCATTGTAGTTCGTATTTCATATTGTTTCACTTGCATAAGGTTTTGACATGTAAGAGCAAGTTTGTATCATATGAGACATTATATCTATAATAACTAACCCGGTAAAACGAGATGTCGGGTCACAGGTTAAAACCGATCATTTTTTAAACACAAAAAATAAATTAAAGTTAGTTGAGCCTGGTTCACAACGCTACAGAAAGAATTGTTTGAAAGACATAAGCTGAAGATCATATGGCGAATTAGAAATTGAATAATGTTTTTTTTAACTTTTAGATTGTATTTATAATGAAAGTTCAGTCATATCTTAACTCAAAATATTTTTTATAATTTCTAAATCTTTATTGTTAAGTATATAATATTAATTATCATAAATATACCCCCTTAATTTAAAACATTAGTCATAAGAAGTACGTACATATTTATGAAATATATCATTTTTACTATTCATCCTGTGTAATATACGGGTTTTTAACCTAGTAATTAGTATATATAAAAATATAAAAATAACTAATATATATTATGTTATATATAAAAATTAAAATATATAAAATAATTATATATATAAATATAAAATAATTATTAAATCATAAACGAGTCGAGCCCGAGTCAAGCTTAAACTTAAAGCTATTCACGAGCTGAGCTAAGCTCGAGCTTTATAAATGAGCCGAACTCTGGTTTGAGCTCTCTGTAAAATACATGAGCCGAACTCGAGCCTCGTGCTCAGCTTGGCTCATTTACACCCTAAGTGAGATAATTAAAAAAAGAAAACTACTCATTTAACAACACAGTTCAAGTATTATTATTTTTAAAATACCCTATTCGTTTTTATATATATGGTTCTTAATTCTCATGTATTTAGGTGATCGTATAACATTAATCTTAGGGACTGTTTGGTTCATGAAATCCGACGGAATTGGAATTTGAATTGAAAAATTTTCCTTTCAAAATTGTGTTTAGTTGGTATATGAAGGAATTGGAACCGGAATGATTCCTTCAATCAATGAAATTTAAGGCTTTCTAACTTTCATTCACACGAGTGAAGGAATGACATTCCATTGGAATGTTAAAATATTACCAAAAAACCGTATAGTTTCATATTCACTGCATGCCTGACTTCTACGAGAACCTTTATGTGCTTAATGGTGAAGAACTCCTAAATACAATTATCCAGAAATTTTGTTATTGGAAATTATGTACTACATCCATGGATTTTTCATTTTATTTTTCCAGTTGTTACAACTACCGCTCTTCATCAAGTTCCAAAATCAAAAATCCATAAAAATATTACCAAAAAATCAAGAATCATCAAGTTCTTTAACAAATATTTATCAAATTCCAAAATCTAAAAATTGGATGAAAACGTTCTTCATTAAAATCCATAATCCAAAATCGGTTTCAAGGAATCAATGTTGTTTCGATAAAAAATCAAAATCTATAATATAAAATCGGATGAAATGTTTTTCATCAAAATCCAAAATCGTTCTTCATCAAATTTTCACATATATACAGTGAAAACCTTGATCGAAATTGATTCTTCTAATGAAAACCTTGATCGAAACCTTCTAATGAAAATCTTGTGTTTGAACCAAACCCATAATCCAAACCTTAGAAAGCTTATCGATTGTTGTAACCCAGCTACTGATCAAATGTTGTGATTCTTTGAATTTTCTTAGAAACAACACTAATTGTTGATTCTTCGATGTTGCTGCTACGATTTTTTATTCTTTCAAATAACACCGATTTTTCTTCTGGAGAAGAATATTCGTGAAGACCAAGAAGAAGATTAGGGGGATTAGGGTTGTACTTTGAAGCAATTGAGCGGAAGAATTGGATGTATTATTAAGGGTATATTTATCTTTTTCATTTTTTATATATTTCAATTCCTGACACATAATTACAAACCAAACATCACGTTAGTTTTTGATGGAATTAATTTCAATTCTTTTAAATTACAACTTTTTAAAAACATTTTTGTGAAACAAAGCATCTTTATTTCTCCATCTATACTACTTAATAAACAAGTAATTTAAGGGGACACGGGTCATCTTTCTAGGGCCTTAGAGAATTCGTTTTCCCGTCTCTCTCTCCTATTAATAATCAACTTCATTATTTTAAGCAACTAAATTAATAATTCGTTTTAATTTTTAATTTTTTATCTACATATTTTTTAATTCAAAGTTTTGTTTATAGCAATTAAATTGTTCAATCATATTCTTATTAATTCTACAAACTGAAAACAATTTTATAACCAGGAATGATTCAATTAAAAAAGTCTTCAATCATATATTTACATATTCAAAGATCTAATATTTGTTATAATTTTGTTAAATCTCACGTTATATTTTGTCATATCATTATAGTTGAAATTATTCAAGTAAATTATTTTCTTTTATTCCCATTTTGATTGATTAATTAAATTAAGTTTTAGAAAAAAGTGTTCTAAAGTATAATTATTTTTTTGTCCTAATTCTATTAAATATGAGATATATTTTATCCAATAACTGTTCTCCGTGATTTAAGATTTAAAATTTGAAATCATAACAAATATGGAAACGTATAAATTTTAATAAATCAAATAAGTGGTTTTATAAATTTTAGTATTTTTTTAAAAAGCTTCTTGCTCTTTCTTTCTAAATTAGCCTTCCTTCGATAACAACCTCCCTAAGATTTCTGTCGGTGATTTAGAAATCGGTTCCGTTATAAGCTGTAACTCAGACAAGTTGTTATCAACTCACGAAACCCTCTATTGAATCGGTGAATCGCTATTAACATTATAACATACAATACTCTTTATTTACATTTTGTGAGTCATGACCCTATCATCACATCAAGTAAATGAAACTTAATTACATCTTAAATTCTCTTTCACTATATAGGATAATTAGAGTGTCATTTTTTACCCATCATGTCAAAATATGTCAGTTTTGGTTATGTTCTATTACTAACAAGTAAAAAAGGTAATACATAAAATTATCCTCCTAATTAGATGGTCACTTTTGACCTATTATATGAAAATGTGTTAATTTGGTTACGTTCTTAATTTCTTATAGTAACGGGTCAAAACGGTAAAACCGAAAATCCTCCTTCTCTATATATGAAAACTAGAGGGTCATTTTTGACCCATTATGTGAAAATGTGTCAATTTGTGTTATGTTCCATTACTAACAAGTCAAAAGGATAAAACTAGAAAATTTATCAAATGAATAAAAAATTCGTTGCTCCCTGTGGCATTTGAATCAAAAAATGCTTACTTGAGAGTCATTTGTTACCAAAAAGAAAATGGAAAGCTTGAGAGTACCGACGATTATGTAGCAAGATTAACAACATATGAAACTGTACGAGGCTCTAATTCAGGTTTTCTCTATAAAAGTTGATCATTTTTATTATAAGTAGACATTTATTTATACTGACTGCTTAAATTAATAAAATCTATTTTTAGACTTAAATTAATAGTATTCGAAATCTGCATGAAATTGAAGAAGGTTGGAAATGACTTGCTAGGTTTTTAAATACTCTGCCGACGAATATATATACACCTTAGTGGCACTTGAGTCGTTCCTTATATCATGACTTATTTTAGATCTTTGCATATGCTTATATATGTTTTGTAGATGTGGCAAATTCGATTTATTTTCTTATGAACGAGTCGATTTGAATTATGTTTTATCTTTAGTGGGTCAAACGGTTAAAAATTAAATAAAAGTAGTATAAAATGTTAAAGCAAAACGGTTTAAAGTCGCCATAAGTTTAAAATTCATGCAAAAATTTATTTACCGTTGGTTATATTATAACTAGAATAACATAACTTTTTAGTCATATTTAATACATTTAGCTATACCTAATAAATAAGTAACTGGCGCCACTTGTCACAATTATATGAGCACAAGATTATTTTTTAGGAAAAAATACCAATATGGACATTTCGCCGGCTAAATAAAAAAGTCGCCGACTAAGCCGTCTAAATTCAAAGGTTTAGCCGGCAAAAACTAAGGCTTAGTATCGGCTAAATGTCCATTTTGGTATTTTTTAGAGACTATGTCCATTTTGGTATTTTTCCCTTATTTTTTCTTAATTGTTTAATATTTTCTTTATTAATATTTCATTTATTTATTATTTCCTTTCTCAACTATTTTTTTTTCGCTCATTACTAACTATTTAATATTTCATTTATTCAACCGTGTAATATACGGATAACATTTTTTTTGCACCTTTATTCCAATAATTGATTGGACACCTTTAGACAAACGAATTCTATTCAGGTTTCAAAGAAAACAGTTTTCACTCTCTGTTTGTTTTACCATGACAATAAATAAGAGTCACAGACAGTCACTATCAAGGGTTGTTTTGTTCTTGAGGCAACCGGTTTTCACACATGAGCAACTATAAGCGGCACTTTTCAGAGTTAAAAGTATATATATGAGTATCTTAGATAGGGATGAAAAAATTACAAATCATGTTAAGGTGATCTTTGTTAGCTTCATGTTTTACTTGTATTTTCACAATTAAAGGAAGTCATTGCACATAAATATAATTCTATAGGCTGCAACTTGCCTTTTATATAAGAACATGATTTTTCCTTATGTTGTTATAGGATCAGAGAATATAACTGCCAACCATGATTTCGTGCAGATAGTCGAGATACTATAATCTGTTATTTGTTAGAGAAATAATAGGTTTTTCTATCTTGCTATTACCTACATTTATCTTTCTTGATGATTTCACATTTTGAAGTCTATTTGATAATTTGAACTTTTAATTATTTTTGTAAGTTATTAATCCTAGGGTGTGAATCATGTAGGAATTGGCATTTGTTTTGTACAAGGAAGCATCCCTTTAGCTACATGCCAAGATCTTGGTCCACATTCGAGGCCGATGAGACGTATACATAAGCCAAAACGATTTAAGAATTAGATCATAGTCAAGTTTTAATATTTAATATAAACTTTTGTGTTATGTTTGTTAGTTTTCAGTCGGATGAAAACTTTGATAAAGTTTAATTTAAGTAATCTGAAAAACCCGTACTAGAACGGTATAATTTTTTTCTAAAATGATGAAATTGAGGTAATTTGAACCTAACTATAAAATATCTATATTCGCGTAACGAAGTTAAAAGCCTTGGATACCATCCGATAAGGTAAAGTTACAATTTCTCCTCGCAAACCCTAGCGGCCTATCGTACACTCGAAAGAAACCCTAAATCCGCCATGGCCAAGAAGCGAAAGACTCGTGCTTCACAACCGTCACAATCTCCGGCGGAAGATCAATTACCGGTCGAGGAACAAGCCACCGGAGACGCCGTTGTGAAGGAGGAGCCAGAGCAAGAAGACGAACATATCGAGGAGAATAAAGAAATCAACGAACAAGCAGAGGAGGAGGAGGAGGAAGAAGAAGACGAAGACGACGATGAAGAAAACGACGAAGAAACGACCGGAAACGCTGCGAAGGAAGTTAAGGTTGAAACGAACGGCGAGGATTTGACGGAAGAGCCTGTAGAGAAGCTTCTCGAGCCGTTTTCGAAAGAACAACTCGTGTTACTGATGAAAGAGGCTGTTTCTAGGTTTCCTGATTTGATCGGAAGTGTGGAGAAGATCGCAGATGCGGATCCTGCTCATAGGAAGATATTCGTGCACGGTTTAGGTTGGGATACCACCACTGAAACCCTAATTAGCGAGTATTCGAAATACGGAGAAATTGAGGACTGCAAGGCTGTGGTGGATAAGACCACTGGAAAGTCGAAAGGATACGGGTTTATATTGTTTAAACACCGGGCAGGTGCTCGTAAAGCGTTGAGGGAGCCTCAGAAGAAGATAGGGAATCGGATTACTTCGTGCCAGTTGGCGTCTGCAGGTCCGGTCCCAGCGCCTCCACCGACTGCGCCTCTAGTGTCGGAGTACACGCAGAGGAAGATATTCGTGAGCAATGTGGCGGCGGAGATTGATCCGCAGAAGCTTACGGAGTTCTTTTCGAAGTTTGGGGAGATAGAGGAGGGTCCATTGGGATTGGATAAGCAGACTGGGAAGCCTAAAGGATTTGCACTTTTCGTGTATAAGAGCGTTGAGGGTGCAAAGAAGGCATTGGAAGAGCCACACAAGATATTTGAAGGGCATACTTTGCATTGCCAGAAGGCTGTTGACGGTCCAAAACCGGTCAAGGGTGGTTTTAATCAACAACAGCAGTTTGGTGGTGGTGGTGGTGGTGGTCATCATCATCATTCTTCGAAAAAGGCCAAGTATTCTGGTATGAGAGGTGGTCCTGGGCAAGGTCATTTGATGGCATCTTCCGGGCCCCCTCTGGGTTACGCGTCTGCTATTCCCTCGTCGGGATTAACTCCTGTTTTGGGGCAGGCGTTGACTGCCCTTCTTGCTAGTCAGGGAGCTGGACTGGGAATTACTAATCTTCTAGGAGGTCTTGGGGCCTCTGCCAACCCACAGGGGATGCCACACATTGGGAATAATTCTGGATATGGGAATCAAGGCGGTGCAGGATACCAGCAAGGTGGGTATGCTAATCCACAGATGGGTCAAGGAGGCAGCAGGCCTCAACAAGGTGGATCATCTTACATGGGCCAGGGTCACTAGGTGAGTAAAAAGTGATATGTTGGTATGCTTGCAAATTGTGATGTTTGTCTAGTTTGACTATTTGTTGTTTTACTGATTAAATCTGGTTACCAGGCTAAAATAGGTGGCTAGCATAGATTAATGCAAATCCACACTTAACATGAGCCTCCTTTTAAATAAAGGATATAGTTTACTATTGAAATTTAAGGTCATTTAACAATGACATTTGAATAATTTAATGATGTAACAACATGCCTGTTGCAAGTCTGATTGTTTGTGTGCTTCCGAAAAAGGAAGTGACTTGTACACCAAAGAAAGTAGTGCATACACAACAACTGCATATTACATATGTATAGTTCAAAGTAAAATATGTACAGTTTGGTGGCAGAATATTACGTTAGTTCTCATAATTCTTGGTTCTTCTTAGGTGGTTAGAGAAGCTGTCTAGGACATAACAAGCTAAATAAGTGGTTTGATTGGAATAGGTTGTGTAGAACCTAGTATGGTAAAATCAAGACGAACATCCAACTAACATATAATCTTTATTACTTTGCATTTGAAGCATAACATGAAGGGCATTAGTACTTGTTACCAAATCTTGAATATATGCATAAGTTGTCAAATACGCTTGACCAAGACAAGACAATTATTCTTTCTATGCTGTTCCTGGAAAATAAATGTTATAATATGTTACTAGTTAAACCCCCTAAAGTTTGTTCTTTTTAGTAAACCCAGAAAATAAATATGCATTTTCATTACAAATAAATATGCATTTTCATATCATGTTCTCTACATTGTGGTAATTTTTGTTAAGTTTCATTTCACATCGTGTTTTCTACATTGTGGTAGTCATGACAAGATTAGCATAGATGGGTCCTACAAAATAATAGATGAAACAGGGTAAATGAGTAGACTCTTTCCCTTTTGTACTATTTTTTAAGTGAAACTAGTCAAACTGCATGGGAAGGCTGAAAGCTATATATTATGCAGGTTAAGCTATAATACGTTTATGATGCCCATATTTTAAAAAACTAGTATGAGTTAAATGCATGTAGTGTCCTTTCCCTTTCTTTTCTATAGAGTGTCTTTTATCTGATCTTATTGTCTGAGGGCTTACTTTGTTGTGCATATGCAGCATGTGTTTCATGCTTGGTTATATGTGATTATAGAGGTTGATACAAGTAGCTACTTCTAAATTTCCAATAGCAATCTATTATGTTGACCCGGGATAGTTAACTGTGAATTAAAATGCTGGAACAACTAACTATTTACTTAGTCAACTTGTATTGCCTTTGTTAACCATATCAGGTATTGGTATGTGAGAAAACATACGATGATGGATAAGATCTCAGATATTTACTACGCAAAAAGTGGAAATGGAGGAAGATTTTTCTTTCTGAATTTCTGAATATATATTTCATCTTTAGGGTTACATAGATGACATTTTTTTCTTATGGTTAAAGTCAACTAAATTTTCATAAATCTTTCTTGATTCCATAGTTGTCAATAGCGAATAGCGGTAAATAGCGACAAGCCACCTATACGCTACGTAGCGAATAGCGGTAAATAGCGGGCGCTATTTCACGTTTAGCGATACACTGCTAGAAATTTTTGGAAATATTTTATATTCAACTATTGTAGGATTTGTAGCAATTATAATCAATAATCATCTAAATCTTCATATATTAGGGTTATTAGCAACCCTATTTATATTAATCAAGTAAAAAATAATTAAAAAAAATTAAAAAAAAAAGAAAAAAACGCTATTGGGTCGCTATCTGGTCGAGAAATGGAAATGGCGGGGCCTTAACGAAACGCTATGTAGCGCGCTATAGCGCGTGCTACGAGCGCTATTGACAACTGTGCTTGATTCCATTAGTAACATTAAACTTCCATGCTACCTTTTTTTCGTAAAAGTAAACTTCTATTAACGCTTTTCAAAATTCATATACTGACATCAATGTTTTTTTCTTATCTACAAGCCTACTTTGTCCTTGGTAACTGGGTCTTTGATTACCTTTGAATTTGAAAATGTACTTTTGTTATATTGGTAAAAGAAATGAGGTATACCGTTCTAAGTTTATCTCTCAAAAGTTCCAGAAAATAAATATGCATTTTCATTACAAAGAAAATAGAGGGAAACCCCAGAAGAATATTATTCTTTCTTAGTTCTGTAATATGACGACAAACCCAGGTTACAGCAAACCAATTTGGGTTCATGCCAGGCCGGTCCACTACGGAGGCGATACACATTTTAAGAAGATTAATGGAAAAGTACAGAGAGAAGAAACATGATTTACATATGGTGTTCATCGATCTTGAAAAGGCGTACGATAGTGTGCCTAGAAGATTGATCTGGGAAAGTCTGGAGGGAAGAGGGATCCCTAGTAAATATATTGAGGCAATTAGGGATATGTATCATGAGGCTAAGACATGCGTCCGAGCTCCCGTGGGGGATACAGCCTTTTTTCCGGTGGAAGTGGGAGTTCACCAGGGGTCGGCACTAAGCCCCTTTCTCTTTGCAGTAGTTTTGGATGAGTTGTCAAATTCGATTCAAGATGCAATTCCATGGTGCATGCTTTTTGCTGATGATATCGTGTTGATTGCAGAAAGTAAAGAGACATTGAACAACAGACTAGAGGAATGGAGAACAGTCTTAGAGCACAAAGGTTTGAAGATAAGCCGATCTAAAACCGAGTACCTTCACTGCAACTTTAGTGGTGCAAACGTCGACGAGGAGACCCAAATTTCTATTGAAGGTGGGGTTGTCCCTAAGACACTGAAGTTCAAGTATCTAGGATCTGTCATCCAGAGTAACAGGGACATCGACAATGATGTAGTCCATCGGGTGCAGGCTGGTTGGTGTAAATGGAGAGCGGCCTAAGGTGTTTTGTGCGACAAGAGGTTCCCAATAGGGTTAAAGGGTAAATTTTATAGGGTAGCAGTTCGCCCAGCGATGCTATATGGAACCGATTGTTGGGCCATCAAGAAGACACAAGCTCGAAAAATGGATGTAGCTGAGATGAGGATGTTGAGGTGGATGTGTGGACACACAAGAAAGGACCGAATAAGAAATGAAGTTGTTCGAAAGAGATTGGGAGTCACATGTATCTCAGATAAGATAAGAGAAGGAAGATTGAGATGGTTTGGACATGTCAAGAGGAGACAGAGCACAGATCCAGTGAGAACGGTGAAAACTCTCGTTGTAGAGGGGAAAAGGAGCAGAGGGAGACCGAAATTAACGTGGGATGAGAGGATTAGGCTTGATTTGCTAGATTTACACCTCTCAGAGGACATGATCAATGATAGGATTTCATGGAGACGTCGTATTAGAGTTTTAGGATGAGTGACCCGTTGTGTGAGAGAGTAGAGTTGTTTAGCAAAGATTTTGCGTATGTCTTGTTTCTTGTAGGTGTGTTGTGTTTCTTGTGACTAATATACTCTAGTCATACACTGCTAATTGTTAGATTACTGTTAGTTTTATTTTACTTTATTACTCATTAATTTTATTTATATTTTTATCTTTTTCTTTACCATGGAGCCGGGGGTCTAAACGGGAGCAGCCTCTCTATCCCTTGGGATAGGGGTAAGGTTTGCCCTCATCACACCCTCCCCAGACCCTACTAATAGCGTTAGCTATGTGTGGGATTATACTGGGTACGTTTGGTTTGGTTTGGTTTGGTTTGGTTAGTTCTGTAATATGACAGTCAACTGTCAGTTCAGATAGGTATTTATGCAGGTGATATGGCAATACTGTAATTATTCTTTGTTTTTAACTTACAAACTAGTAATTATATCAGCAACTATTATCTTTTTTTTGGGTTAATTTTGTTACTTC
Organism: Smallanthus sonchifolius; assembly: GCA_023525975.1. Taxonomy (NCBI): domain Eukaryota; kingdom Viridiplantae; phylum Streptophyta; class Magnoliopsida; order Asterales; family Asteraceae; genus Smallanthus; species Smallanthus sonchifolius. The sequence goes on from CM042028.1 coordinate 58,890,603, forward strand.
TTTTATAAAAGATTGGGTACATGTATCAACTGTTCAAAGTTTTTTTAAATGGGTGTGGGCATGCTTTTCTACATATTTGACGAAGTTTTTTTTCTACTGGAAATGTTACCACTGAAATCAAGTTTTTATGGTTTTTACAATTCATTGTGCAGATTCAACCATAGATGCATCAATCTTTTTGTTTTGGACTCTGCTGATTCTTCTGAAGTTCCAGCCAGTCATGCAAATGAAGTCTTTACAATATCTAGCAAAAAAGTCATGATTTGCTTAGCAGAATAAAAAAACTTGTGTTTTCTTTGTCTACTTGGTTTTATGGTCTATTTAAAAAAAAAACAATGTAGTATTTTAATTTGCTTTGTTTCCAAAAAACGTCGAGGAGCTGGTAGGTCTTTGCTATGTTAAACATCATGACTGGTATTTTAAAATGTTTGATGCATTTTATTTGTAGTTTTCTAACCTACTATAGTTTCGTACTCTCAGTAATGCTATGCTATCGCATAAAACTCTTTCAAAATCGTAACTTCTCTGTCGGGTTATTATTTGGCTTCAATGGTTCTGTATTTGGTTACACACAGGCCAACTCATAAACCATCCTGCACCATTGACTGTTTCAGGTAATATGCATCTTCATTCTAGTTATTGGGCTGAGCACAATTTTTGTTTGAATTATATAAAACAAGCAATGTGTACGATTCCAAAAAAATTATTATGCAATAGTAAATTAGTTTTTTAACAAAACATTTAAGGATTGTATATTTTAGATATTTTTCCCCTAATTTTTTTCAAACTCTTGATCTTGAAGAGTACTTTTAAATATAATGACTTTATCGAGTACATGGACATGAGGTTCTTCAAATTCTTTCTGGCTAGAGTTCCTGAAACGGACATATTGGCGGGTTTTGATCTGTATCCATTTTAACTATTTTTGAACCATTTGATCTGTTCGAGAAAGAAAAAATAACCATTTTGACTCATCAATACATTCTTGGGTCAAAACCACCTAATTTTTCCAAACTCCTGATCTTGAAGAGTACATTTAAATATTGTGAATCTATCGGTATGTGGATATGATGAGCATCAAATCTTTTCTGGGTAGAGCTCTTGAAATGGACCAATATACATTTTAGCTATTTTTGACCCATTTGACCTGTTCGAGAAAAATAATAACCCATATTGATTCATCAGTACGTTTATGGGTCAAAACTACCATTTTTTATTTTTCAAAGTCTTGATCTTGAAGAGTACTTCTAAATAGTGCTTCAAATCCTTTCTGGGTAGTCTTGAAATGGACATATTGGTGAGTTTTGACCCGTTTCCATTTTAACTAATTTTGATCCGTTTGAAAAAAAAAACCCATAGCGACATCAATAACTTCACGGGTCAAAACTACCACCTCAAATTTTTTCAAACTCTTGATCTTGAAGGGATCTTTTGAGCACGTGGGACATGAAGTTCTTCAAATTCTTTCTGGGTAGAGTTGTTGAAATGGAGGGGAATCTAGGAATCGATCGGTCCACTTTGGGGCAATCATCCATCCATCATCATGAATAACCTGTAGCATGAGGAGGTAAATGCTTTAATGGTTCAAGATATTGTCCTCTCCAAAGAATACTTCTCCATCCAGTTTATATTCTGAAACACATTTCTATCTTCAAATTCTCCGTCCATTTCTTAAACGTTAAACTCTAAACCGCCATAGTTACTCAAATGACATGCCATGAGTGATGATGATTCAACTTCACTGTAAAACCTTGTTACAAATTGTTTTTTGGTTTAAACTGCATGTGATGTCAAAACATTTGAATTCTTTAGGATGGAGAGGTGTCAATCAAAAGATTTTTTCTTTTCTTTTATAACTCAAAAGGTGGAAATCTCTTTCTGGCACTTGAATCTTGAGTTCATATCGTAACTCGAAGCTGCATTGTTCACTTGTCGGTTTTGAAGAATGTAGCCGGGAGCTAATAGAAGAATACAATGTCATGCCGGGTCGGGTCAGTGGTATGCGTGTTGTTTGCATGAGGTGGTGGTTCATTGTTTTTCTGTTTTCTTTGATAACATGTGCTTGGTTATCTTTCTCAGAATATTTAAACTAGAGATAATTATGTTTTAGGTTATATCGTGTGGAGTAATAATAATCACCATATCATGTTTGTTTGGGCGGCGAGTGGGTAGCTTTTATTTTAAAACAAAAAAAATCTAAAAGAATGCTAGAATTTTTTAGTTATTTTTTACCCTTTTTGTTTTACTTGTATACAAATAAAAGCTACTTTTATCAAACATTTCTATACGAACAAATGCTGCCAATGATGTAGGTCTAAAGTTGTACATTGTTGAAGATGGTTTAACTTGGTTGTTTTTTCTTAATCCAAGCTAGTAATATGGTTTTACAAGGGAAAAAGTTAGTAAGTAAACAATGAAAAAAGAACCTTGTGGTAGCGAATAGCGGTTCACCAACGACCTCTTGGTGTTCATTGGTAAAATGAAAGAGAGAGCTGTTAGGTGCATCCCCTATAATTTGTAAATTCAAAGCTTATTGTTTCAAGTTCATTAGCAACTAATTCAAATATAACTATTTAAAGAGCATGGAGGAATGGTACCCCCATCAATACGGGGGTGTCAAGTCAATTTTTTTTGTTTTAATTTTCGTTTTCACGTTTTTAACCCGTTTAATTTTCTAATAATCTCGTTTTTATGTAATAACTTTCGTTCATTAATTTATATTAAAATACGGAATATGCAACTTTCTTTAGTTTCTTTTGTCAATGTTTCGGTATAAATCGAGTACTTTTTTTGTATCGTATAACAATTATTCGTTTCTACGTAAATTTATCCCCTCAAACCAGCCGAACTGGTAACGATCAGCATCTCGTTACGTGGCGCGGGTAAAAAAACTAGATTAGTTTAAAATTGAATTAAAGTATATGATTTTTGAAGCGAATATTCGAATGCAATTTACATGTTTGACTTAACATGTTATCTTACGTTATAAAGTGCCATAGTGGGTTGCAACGATTGCAAGGAGTTACTAACGGTTTGACTCTGATGGTTTCATGGTTTGAGATTATTGGGCTTTTGTAAAAAATTCATAGAAATTTAGAAAAGAGACTATAAAAAATCATGCTTTCTCGTTCTATGTTTGTCATTTAAAAACTAAGGGTCTGTTTGGTATAGGGTAATGGAATGAACGAGGGAATGAAATGGACGAATGAATGAAATGGACAGGGGAATGAAATAGACAATTACCATTCCATTGTACTGTTTGGTTAGCCTATGGGAATAGAATGAATCATTACTTCATGTTGTTTTCTAGACAGGAAAATACGAATGAATGTAATGCAATTTATTAAAAATGACAAAAAATACTCCAAGAAAATACCTGGGTCATGGGTCGTCGCATGAGTCGGGTCATGGGTCGGGTTGTGTGTTGGGTCATGGGTGGGTTCATGTGTTGGGTCATGGGACGGGTCATGGGTTAGGGCATGGGTCAGGTCATGGGTCAGGGCATGGGTCAGGTCATGGGACGGGTCAAGGTTCGGTCACGGGTTAGGGCATAGGTCGGGTCATGTGTCATGTCATTGGTCGGTTCATGTGTCGGGTCATGGGTCGGTTCATGTGCCGGGTCATGGTTCGAGTCATGTGTCGGGTCATGGGTCGGTTCATGTGTCGGGTCATGGGTTCGAGCATGGATCAGGTCATTGGACGGGTCATGGATTGGTTCATGGGTCGGGTCATGATTCGGTTACGGGTTAGGTCATGGGTCGAGTCATGGGTTAGTTCATAGGTCGGACCATGGTTCGGGTCATTAATTAAACAAAATCATTCAATTCCTTGAAGGAATGAAAAAAAAACATCCATACCCCAAAGAATGAAAATTATTAAAAATGAAGCAATCACATTCATTATGTAATGATTCATTCCATTCCTATGTGACTACCAAACATGTTTTTTTTATTCCATCATAAAGACCCATTTCATTCCACCAATCATTTATGCATACCAAACACTACCTAAAAGTTTAGCTCAAGACAATATAAAAGAGATTGGGCAAAAATACTTTATAATGATACCATGTGATTGATTTCTAAACAAACATAAAAGTACATAAAATCACTTAGAATTGTAAAAAGTCTTTTATAATGTTAACATCGTATTCGACTTTGATCGCTTTCAATATTATAGGTTTATGGCCGACACATACACAATAACAAAAAAAAAAACACAAATTCTATTTATGGTCCCTCATTTTCAAGTCAAAACCATAATGTTAACATCAATAATTAAAAGCAAGTAGTTTCCTGACCATGACTAAAAGTAACCGTTGGTCATTTGGTGCAATGGTAGCCCCAAAATTTTTCATAGTGGAGGTCTTGGGTTCGAATCCTGACCACAGCAAAAAAGGGGTCTGTAGCCAGGTCAGGGGGTTTACCCAGTTGGGAGGTTCCTCCTGTGGTGGGCTGTCCTGGATATTCTAGGTGTTGCCCTAGGGTAACCCAATTATCCTAGAATATCTAGGTGCTAGCTGATAAGTGACCAAAGTTTCATGTATTAAAAGGTGTAATATGTTATATTTATGCAATTTGATATGTGGAATACAAAGGTTTTGTGTAGCCATGCATGTGCAGGTGTTGGAAGCTTAAAGTATGATTTTGGAAGATATTAGGCGAGAGATGCAAGAGTTGGAAGAGACACGGAGAAAACGGGGCAAAATACAGGTCCAGCGTAAGCCTACGCCACCAGCGTAAGCTTACGCCCCATCAGCGTAGGCCTACACCTGAGCATTTTCTTCACAGCAGCTTCCAGTGCCCCAGCGTAAGCCTACGCCACACCAGCGTAAGCTTACGCTGGTTACGTTTTCTGGACGCGAATTTTGGGGAAACAGCCGATTTTGAGGTTTAATTGGGGGGTTTCTTCCCCAAATTCGAAATCATCTTGGGCTACACACTCATAGGGCGATTTTGGATGATGCTAACATCCACTTGAAGATTGAAGATGATCTCCATCACCATGGGCGAGTAATTTACTTGTGGCTTCCTCCAGGCGGATGGTTCATATAGGTTTCATGTTTTGATTCAGTTTATTTATGTTTTTGGATCTATTTAGTTTCTGACAATAACTGAGTAGATTGATGTATTAGTTATGTTAAACAGTTTATTTGAGTGCTTTGAGTTTGCTTGCTTTACGATCTTGTCCGGTTGATGACAAAACCTAGTAGCAGGGTTGGGTGACTAAAAGGGGTAACTTGGCATTCAAAAATTGGGTGATTGAATTATACTGGTTTGTGACGGAACTGGTTGTATAGGTTGCTGACAACAGCCTGTCTTCAATTACTATTTTAACTGATTTTCCAACACTATGTCTATGTGGTGTCCAATTAAATAACTGAGTTTTGCATAAACCTAGAATCTGAAGTTTGGAGGAGGTTGCATTTTTATTTGATCTGTGTCTTCATTCTAACTATCAAACTAAGCAATTCCACTAACCACTGATTCCTCGTGGATACGATACTCTTCTTACCCTTACTAGTTAAGTGTTTAAGGATTGTTTTTGACCGACCTAACGACATTAGCTGTTAAAAAAAGTAGTTTTCTAACCAGTGGCGGATCCATAAGTTTTTGTGAGCGGGTGCACAAAGTAGGCCTGGTTAAAGCGGGTTTGCTCAAAACAAATCGGTTCAAAATGGGTGGGGTAAAAATAAATAGTTATTTACATAAATATTTATACCTATTTACTTAAAAATATTGTAAAACCATTCATACTTATTACTTAAACGTGTGCAGATAATTGATTAAAGACAAGAATATACCACAAATAAGGGAAAAAAACACTTGTAAACCATAAATAAGAAAAATATACTTATAAACCAAAAGTAAAAAATATTATAAATCAGTTGAATAATCAATAATAAAACATATTATTTATCTACAAAATTTAATTTGTTATGATTAATGTCTATTTTTTAGATGTTTAATATAAAACTATTTAAAAATCAAATGAAAGTAAGGTTTAATATGTAATTTTAGTTGTATTAGAAGAGTTAATATGAAATTTGTATTTATTCTTCCAACTATGAATGAACATTTTGGGTTTCTCACCTTCCCACTTTCCCATGCCATTTTCTTCTTCTTCATCTTCTTCTTCTCTCTCGTTCTCATCTTTTTTCTCCATTAAAATTTTAAGCTTTCATGGCTTTTTTATAGAAAAATTATCATCTTTACTTAAAATTATCATTAACCTCTTTGGTTTCTTTCTCTCTTGGTTTGTTGAAAATCGGATGACGGGTGCTTCTTAGCATATTTAAGAAGGGGCCTACTAAGAGAGATCGAAAATTTCCCACTCGCTGATGAATCTCAGCGGGTGATACATAAATTCGGCCATGTTCCTAACTATAAGTGCAATTGACAAAAGTTATAGAAGGTTCCAAGTATGTTTCCTAATTTCATCAAACAAAAATAAGAAAGTTGTATTGAAACTAAGGCGGTAGAAATCACTAAATAGGGATGCGATCCTCAGAAATAATCAACCATTATGTGTGGAAGCAAGCTCTCCGATTGAATTTTTCTTTGTGAAACAAAAACAAAATCCTAGATCAATACCAACCAAAAACAGAAACTAAAGAAATACACAACACGAATCATATTGTCGATGGAACTTGGTTACTAGTACGCCATTGTCGATCGTCAAACAAGAGCGCTGATCAAGTGAGAAAGGGGATACGAGCATACATCATAGGTTCATTAGGGTTAGATCGGAGGATGGACTCATGAGGATATGTCTAATCAGTCTAGTCACTTCAATTAAGCGTAGAGGTCACTTGGCACGGTTTTTCTTCTATTAAACATGATATAAATAACTAAACATATATAACGTTAAATATCTAAAAAATTAAATCCCAGTGTCAAGGTTCCGTTTTATAGGTCTAAATCGAACCGTGAACACTCCTAGCGAAAGACCTATTTGGTCATCATTGACACTAATTGACCATCAATGACCGTAATTGATCCTAATGACCTTAATTGACTATCATTAACCACAAAACCATCATTTAATTGTGATTGATGAATAACCCTAATTAGTTAACAGTAACCCTAATTAATTAACATTTAACCTTAATGATTATGAATGACAATAATTGACCCTAAATAAAACGACCCTAATTAAACACCAATGACCATAATTGACTATTAATAACAATAAGTGACCATCATGGACCCTTATTAAACACTAATAACTTTATCAATAACCCTAATTGACAATCGATAACCATAATTGACCGGCAATGACCTTAAGGGCGAGGGGTATACCCCCGTGAAGGGCGTGGCACACCGCCTAATTGGTGGCGTGAGATTCCCGCTTGAGCCCACTTACGAGAGAAACTGCGGCTAATTTCATTATTGACCACAGCTGATCCTAATTGGCCATCATTACCCATAAAACTATCATTTTGACCTTAATTGACCATCAATGACCCTACACTAACCATATTTAAAATTTTACGTCTGATATTTAAGTTTTCAATTGATTTTTTTTTCAATTTTCGTGGCCGATTTGGAGTGGTCGCAAATTTTGCTAACGTTTTGCCACCATATTGGTGGCGATCGCTAATTCTGCGACCGTTGTAGCTTCGGTCGCATATCAGTCACTAAATTTGTGCCCATTTGACACTAAATATCAGTCCTTAGTACGGTCTCTTTACAAGAATTGTATGGACTGATGTTCATTATCTAATATAATTTCTAGAAATGGTAGAATATGCGTCTATTATTGGAGAATAAAGACAAGTCCCTAATTCTTTCATCGACAAAACACTTGGGTGACTGAATAGCAGTTCCGAATAAGTTCCATTCAAGACTTTCGAGACTAATTTTTAAGGTTTAGATACTTTTCTTAAAATGGTATAATTTGTGACAAATAATTGTAGAATAAAATAAGTCCTTGACCCTTTCCCTTGCAAAAGGCGTTCAACACTCAAATAAGGTGCCAAAATATTAGCGATCGATTATAAGTCACTAATATAAGTCGCATAAAAATCAGTTCCCAATATCATCAGCAATGGATATACCAGTCACAGAGACTTTAGTCATTAACGTTCACTTTTCTTGTAGTGATGTTATAGCGAGTTACTCTATATGTTAAACCTCATGTAATTTTAGCTCTCTAATTCATCAATTCTAAACGGAAGAAGATATAGATGTGCAATTATGGAAATGCTCAACCTACACTATTGGTGCGTAGCGTTTACCTATTTTGATGATTTTAAAAATATAAACATAAAGGTCAAATGTTACCTTATATACTTATATGTTCAAATGTATTTTCCTCCCTTCAATAACTAGTATCATTTGAAAGAACAAAAAATACAGAAGGTATACGGTAGAAGCACATTCGAGCGTACGTCCGTTCATGAGCCAATATTCAAAACTAAACAATCCAACGTGGACAGAAGACCCGTGGTCGGTGTCACGGTCGGACCGTGCCATCTCAGAATCAAAATTAAATTCATAACGTTGCTTGTACGATCAAGCCAACCTACTTGGTGTCAACAATGAAGTATGAATATATCTCAAGAGTATTATTAAAAAAACATTTTTCAATAAGTTTATATACCCAAATTTTATAAACTTATTAGTCAAAATCTTGTGGAGGAATCTTCTTAAAGGGAAAATTTCAAATCAAAACCAAAGTCAAGGAAATTAGTCCTTCCTAAAGAGGTATGGAAAACTAATAAGGGTAGACATAAAACATAATATGGTTGTGTAGAAAAGGTACTTAGCATATCAAGCTAAACTCATTCTTTCCCTACTCAAGACAAACCCAAACTTATTACCCTGATTTCTTGACTTGTTACTCTTCCCAAGTGAAGTCAAAATCAACATTTGGACATAACACAATGGATTAATTTTTGTGTGTCAAGATGTGCCCAGAAGGAGTAAAGTCGATGAACGACCCAACCGTAGCATCGACCATTCAACCCTTGTCCACTCTCTTTTTTCTCTCCTCTTTGCCTATATAAAGAAAGTTCCTCCACACCATTTGACTCACCTCTTGCAATATACAAAACACACACTTAAACTTTCATACTCTTGGGCATATTCATTGATTCATATCAAGTCTCAAGATCATCAAAAGCAAGAGAATAACAAATGGCTTATAAGTCAAGAATAGAGTAGAATATAAACTACACCACTTGTAATGTTCATGTGTTGGCGACCCTACCAAGTTCACAATCAGGAAGAAGTCAAGGGCATCTCTACCTTAAAGAGAAGATTTGTGGGTGATCACTACCTGGGTTAGTGAGACGATTGTACTAATGATCTTTACTGTAAGGTGAGGTAGTTAACCTTGCTCGAGGATCAAGGAGTGGACGTAAGGTGAAGTAGTTAACCTTCACCGGAACCACTATACATCATGGTGTTCTTGTGGTGATATCTTTCTATTCTCTATCTCTTGTTCTTCTACATGCACAAAACCAAACACACACGCGCGCATGCACACACAATATATTCCTAATCAATGAAGGGGCATCAAGTCCTTATTTCTTCCAAACGGCTTACCTGAGGCATATTGTTTGTCATTTCGAGTTCAGGAGACCTAATTAAGTACTATCCTCCACATGGTTTACCATGATGTAACGATAAAGCCGAATAGAATAAAACCATGTAAATAATGTGTAAGTAACCGACTAAAATTAAAAATACAAATGAACAATTTAGTTTGATAGTTCATAGCATACACATTTTTATATAAGAAGTACAAAATCTAAAAAATACAAGCCACTGATAAAAAATTAAACGATTTAATTTTATTCCTTTTGTTCTCATAGTAATTTAGTATTGTGTAATGAACCTCATCCTATATCGAGAACAAAAAGTACAAACCTAAATTGTTTAATCATTTTATCAATGGTTCGTAATTTTTATAAATCTTTTACTTCTTACATACAAATGCGTTATGATAAGTATGTAGAGGACACATGAAGCTAAAGGATCTTTCAGTGTCTTGGGTTGGGCCAAGAGGGTCTCTTAATGCCTTCTTTTTTTCTTCTCATTGTATTTTTTTCACTTGTTTATATGTTTTTTAGTTTTTAACCGTTTACCTAGACATGCGTAGGTTATGTGTAGGTAATATAACCTATACATGTATAGGTTCTATACATATTGCATTTCAACTATTTCTTATATTTTAAAAACTTTTACGATTATAAACGAATGATTTATTTTGTTATACGTGTTCTCACAATATAAAGTGTTCAGCATACACCTATCTCATATATATATATATATATATAGGGGGCGTTTATAATGAAAACCCTAACTTACATATGTAACAATTTAAAAAGTAGGTAAATTCATTTTTTGATTTTGGGGATAGCTTCTATATCTAATTTAATCACTTTTTGTAAAAAAAAAACAAAAAAGCGTTGAGAAGTTTTTTTAAATTCTTTTTTTTTAAAATCTGACGTTTTTTACATATGTATAAAGTGACGCATTGCTTATGTAAGCACGAAAAAACGCAATTTTTTTTTTATTTTTTACATGTTTTTTTATTTTTTTTCCCTTCGGTGTTTTTTTATTTTTTTTTGCGACCATGCTTTTTTTATATAAATAATCAATCCCAATTTTTAAAATTTTTTTTTCTAATTTTTTTCAAAGGGTTTCGTGGGTTTTTTCAACTCAAATGGATTTTCATTTTACTCTTCCCCTTATATATATATATATGTGTGTAACCCCAAATTTAAAAACATCTGGGAACCACATCGACGCCATCTATTCTTCCGGAATAAAAAACTTTTACGAGATGACACTTTTGTAATTAAGTGAAACATATTAGGTGCAAGTTTGTTGCTAAAAAACATAGAAACATGACACAGTGGCAACACTGTAAATAAATGAAACTTTAAGGGCTCGTTTGGTTTATGAAATCCAAGAGAATTTGAATCAGAATTGGAAAGTTTTCTATCCAAAAACATGTTTGGTTGACAAACAATGGAATTGGAATTGGAAAACATCCTATCATTAATTGGAATGTAACAATCCTTCACTCTCCTAATGGAATTTCAACTTTCCATTGGAATGTTAGACAATTACCAAAAATACCCTCTATTCATCATCCTCATCCTCCTTTTTTTTGAACGGCTCATCCTCATCATCTTATTCATCTTCATCAAAAAGATGAAGATTTGAACAAAGAATCAAAATCTAAAAATTAAAACCAAAATAAAAAATTAACATAAGCATAAAATGAAGCTTTCAACAAAAATCCAAAATCTATCGAAACATAAACAAAAACTAAAACCCAAGGCAAATTGATCCACGTTTCTTCTCAATTTCGAGTTCGGAAAAAAATAGCGAGAAACAATTTCGAGTTTCATTCTATGAAACAAAAATAGAAATGAACAATGATGTGTCCGTTCATTTCAGAAATCGAGTTTTAACTTGATGAATTTGGAGATGAAGATGAAGGAAAAAGACGAATTTAGGGATGACGAAATAAATGTTCAATTCAAAATAGAAAATAAAAATGAAGAAGATCGAACAAGAGAACACCAAATCGAACTTAAAAATAGTTAGAAATCGCCATCGTCAAACCTCAATAAAACCAACAGAAAGAAATCGGTTGTGGCTTTTCTATTTCAGTATGGTAAGCCTCGCATACGATTTTGTTGAAGACGATGATTGATTAGGACTGTTGGGTCTATTGAAGACGAAACCCTAGATGGAGGGTTGTTGAAGACGAAGAACAATAGAGGGAGTCCTGAGAAAGGAGAATGAATAAGAAGGGGCAATTTGGTCCATGTATATGTTTAACATTCCAATTCTATCCTTAAACTTACAAACCAAACCTAACGTAAACTTTCATTGGAATTAATTCCAATTCCATCAAATTCAAATTCCTTCAAAGATTCCAATTCCTTCTTGTAAAGTTTTGCGAACCAAACGGCCCCTAATAGTATATTGTATGCATCGACTTGATATAGAAATTTCCGGCGATGCCATTTTCATAAATAAGTGAAACATTAATGTATTTGGTGATTACACTACATATACATTCATTGTATAATATGTGCATGATGATACTTTAGTATATGTATTGATGATTACACCAATATGCATTCCTAGTATAGTGTATAACAATAACACTAGATGTTTTACTAATTATACTATAGTATATACGTTGTTGATTACATTATTTGTGTTAGTGGTTTTACTTTGGTATATGCATATTCGGCGTATAACGTTTATTTGTGTTATATTTTGATTCAGACCGAATCGTATGTCGTTTATACTGCTCTCGTCCGATTTGTTTTCACTCACTTGCTTATCTTTTCAATTTGTTGTCATTTGATTTGTTCTTTTTTGATTTTTTTGTTGGATTGATCCAGATTTTCTAATCGATCTTTGGTTAATTTTGTTGTTCATTGTATAGTTCCAATTAATGTTTTTTTTCAACTTTTAAAATCCTTCTTCATCCTGCAATGCCAATCACTCCCTTAACATGTTTTTCATATATATATTTTTAAAATCTTTTTCATAAAAACAAAATAAGAATATAATTAGTTATTTATAAATTTCAAGAAACCGAACAAAAAACATGTTCAAGAGATATTCCAATGTGTAGCCAAACACTTAAAGAAAACTCACTGTTACAAATTATATTTATGAAGCCAAAGAATAACATTCATTTACCAATGTCCGACAGAATCAATGCTTTCTTGTTGATTGTGTATTTGTGTCTGAATCGAACTCGATGGGAAAGGCAAAACGAATTGTTGATCAGAAGTTGTCACGAAAGGCGGTTGAGACATTATACTTATGGCCGGAGAAGAATATACGCTGTCGTATGGCATACCGTTTGTAGCATTATTATTATTATGTTGTTCAATGCACTGATGTTGCTTAAGCACATTGTTATTAACCTTATCCCCTTCTATCTCTCTATACTTGAGAAGATATTGTTTGAGCGGGTCCACGTATTCTTCGAACCCTAACGTCGTGATAGCCCAAATTATATCATCACCGTTGATCGTCTTTCTCTTCTCTTGTTGGCATTTATCCGAGGCTTCCCCTGTAATGAAGCTAATGAATTCCGAGACACACTCTTGGACGGTTTCTTTTGCGTCTTTCGAGATTTTCCCGTTTGACGGGATCACCTTTTTCATGATCCGACCTACATTTGCTATTGGCAAGAACCGGTCTTGTTCTTTGTTTCCTTGTTTCCCATCTTCCATTTCTCTATATAGACATACGCGTTTTTTTTATTATGACTTGCATAAAAGGGTCACATGTTGTTTTGTTTGGTATTTAAATTGCGTAGGAAGGAGATGAAGTGGCACGTGAAGCATAAAAATAGGCAAGTGAAAAGGGTTACCAAAGGGATCGAGTATACCGTACAAGTTTTTAGTCCCTTGGACTCGTTCTTATGACCATCATATGACATTTCAATTAGAGTAAATGATCACATTATTTGCAGTTTTATATTTTATTATTATTATTTTTTTAAACTTCTACACATTTTCTTTTGTGTGTGTATATGTTCTTTCTCTAATCGTATATTGCATGGATATATAATAAAAGTAAACAAGTAATTTATGGGGTTGTGATGTTCAAAGTATAACATCCCGGTTTCGGGCATCCGAGGGCCGGACGTATTTTGGATTTACACAAACTTATAAAACAGAAATATTTCATACTTCATTACAATTTTGTTCTCATACAAAAGCCATTACGTCAGAGTTTAACTATGTCCAAAAGTTTAACTTGTCAAAAGCCTTAACGATGCTAATCATCGCTTGTCTTTTCCCCGGCTACTTGAAGCCGCTAACTTCTCTCGAATGCATTGTTAAAACGGGTCAGTTTATGTTGGAAAAATTGTGAAAAAGATTTTTCACAATTGGTAAAAATAATTATATGTAATTGCGGTAAAAATAATTATATGTAATTACGATTAATATAACTATTATTTTGTGGGCTTGAGTTCTATAATGTGAGAGCTTCACAATGAACCAAACCGTGTCTAAAACGAAGCTAAGATGATTGAGATATCGGTGCTCGAAATTGAGTGGTTGGAATGGAAAATGTGAAACTTGGGTGATTGTAATAGAAATTTGTTGCATTTTTTTATTAAATGTTGACAAATATTTGTCATAAAGCAATATGAGTGTTTTGTTTTTCGACTTTTAATCCATGTCATAATCATACGGTGGTTTTGGTCTGTCTCATAAATGCATATTAATCTATTTTTTGTGCTAAATACATTTAAAATATGAAGTTATGACGTATTAAACTCTTTTAATTGTGATTAATACAAATTAAAATATGGAGTTATGCTTTCTATTTGTGTGAATATAAAATGAACATCAAGCTTCATTTTATCTAGTTGTGGAAAAGATCATACGATAAAAAAAAAGAGAAAAACTAGAAAATCATTTGGTCAACACAAGTTCCATGGAATTTAAAGAGGAGCATTCTCTAATTCTTTCTCCTTTTTTTCAACTTCATCTTTTTTTTCACAAACTCAAGAACACCATTAACCCGGTGATACATCGGGCGAGTGAGCCATTTCCGACACTACACATACTGTTTCGGTTGTTGTACCCTGGGAAACAGACGCGTTCGTCTAACAGGAGGCGCGAAGTCTATTTCAAGGGAACCGTGTTAAACACGAATCCTCAACCAAAACTGTCAACAATTTAGCGTGTTCATTGTTTTAGTCAAGAAGCAAAGTCGAAGACTCAATGTGGTGAAGACTCGAGTCGAGGATACTACAAGAAGGTGCGGTTGAACTCATCTTATGAAGACACCGGTACGAATAACTAGAGTATTGCACTAGTTTGTTTGGCATGTCTAACTAGAGTATCGTTAATATTATTTTAATAAAAAAAAGTGACGTACGTTCCTACGATCTTAAAACAGACTTTCATGAGATTATTGAAACAATCTTATAAACCTTATTAATAAAGATTTTAGGCTCATGAAAGGTTAAAATAAAAAAAATATTTTAGAGATTTTTTTGGTAAAATCGAGCAAAGATATATTTTTTCATAGGAAATTACGAGTGTAGTAAAACGTGTTTTTGGATTTTATAAATATTGGTATACAATCTTAAATCATAATACCATGTTACAAAAGGAATAGTTTGATTCAATAGTTTGGTTTTTATTTCTAAAACGATTTTGTTGTAATGATACAGAGAAGATTAGCATGGCCTAGTGAAACACCCTAGGCAAATCCCACATCCGTCCTGCCTGCCTGGAGAGATTCTTGGTTCATAAGACATGCCCCGTCTCAAATATCAACAACGCGTTTTGGGCACATTGACTGTGGATCAGAGGAGAACTCCACAGTTAAGCGTGCTCGGAGGGAGTAACAGAGGGATGGGTGACCCTTAGGAAGTTTTCACTCAGGTAACAAAAAACAAATCTGTGAGCTCCTATTAGGCAAAGCGGACAATATTGGTGGTATGAGGGGGCAGATGTTACAAATAGTATCAGAGCCACTTATATGCCATTCGAGATGGTGAGACAAACCTCATCGAGAATGGTTTATCCTCGGGGTGTCCACGAGGACACCTTAAGCAAAATCCCACATCCCTGATTGAGACAGTGGGGCAAACCTCATCAAGGATGATGAATCCATAAAGGGAGGGGAGATAGTTATTGTAACGATACAGAGAAGATTAGCATAACCCACTATAACACCCTAAGAAAATCTCACATAGGCCGTGGCCAGGAGAGATTCTTGGTTTATAAGACATGCTCTGCCTCAAATATCAACAACGCGTTTTGGGCGCATTGGCTCCGGATGAGAGGAGAACTCCACAGTTAAGCGTGCTCGGGTAGGAGTAATCCAGCGATGGCCGACCCCTAGCAAGTTTTCACCCGGACAACCAAAAACAAATACGTGAGCTCCTAGTGGGCAAAGCGGACAATATTAGCGGTACGAGGGGCCAAATGTTACATTTGTAATCGTTTGTTTTTGTAACGGGCGAGTGAGAAACGGTTTTGCGATAAACCATAGTTTTTAGAACGATTTTTGTAATAATTTATTTTTCTAACGAGCGTGTTAGACCGGGTTTATTGTTATAAACCATATGTTTCTTGTAAATGTTAAATTTTCTAACTGGCGTGTTAGACCAGGTTTATTGTTATATACCATACATTTCTTGTAACCGTTTATTTTCTAACAGGCATGTTAGACCGAATTTATTGTTATAAGTGTAACATCCCAAAAATAAAACGACAATTATAATAACGAGTTAGAATGCAAGAACGAGCCGAATAAACAAGCGAGACAAGATGGGCGCGCATGAGGATGGTAAACAAGGGAGATGAGCCTCCCTATAAATAGCCAAACCCTCCTCATTCTCTTGTATTACATAATGAAATTGTATTACACAATGAACTTGTATTACACAATGACCTGACTAATTACACAATGAACTTGTATTACACAATGACCTGACTAATTACATAGAAATCAGGGCTAAAGATGCTAAAGAATAAAGTCTAGGGGTTAGTTTATACATTCTCCAAAGATGGAGGACTAAAACTAAAAATTTTGGAAGTTTGGGGGATAGCGGACCGCTATCTCAACCATAACGGTCCGCTATGTAGGGAGGAAGCAATGAATCGGGGAACGACATGTGTCCTGTGACTTATCAGACAAGGGGTCAGATAGCGGACCGATATCCGGACCATAACGGTCCGTTATGTAAGCCCGAAGGAAGTTTTGCGGCCGGAGGTGGTAGCGGACCGCTACCCTCCAGCATAACGGTCTGCTACGGGTGCACTTTTGCCCTATAAATAGAAATTGAATCCCATAGATTTGAGACACATTCCACACACTCAAAACACCTTCCACACACACACTTAGCCTAGGGAATCGTGCCGGTACGCGTTCGGAAGTCCAGTTTCTAGCCTTAGTTACTTAATCATTAAGCTTTGTTATATTATTAAGCTTATTATAGATTTCAATTAAGCAGTTAAATATACGTCGAAGTGCTGTCCGAGGTGTTTAACATATTATTGATACGATAAGAAGGAATACTGTCCAGGTGAGTTCTTTTGAATTAAATGTGTATAGTTACACAGTTTTTATTTGAGATATTCCTGATGTGATGCCCTATTCAAAGTATATATAAGGCGTATTAAAGTACTTATTACGTTTCGAGCGAGGCTGGACCTACGGGTGGAATGATTATCTCATACTACTGGTGTGGGATGACCAGTAATATGGTATAACTAGTCCATTTTATACTAGTGGTGTGCACTAGTGGCGGGAACGGTTGACTAGTTATATATATAACAAAAGCTTGATTAGTTTGTGTACTAATGAGTGGGACATGAATTGCTGGTGATTGAATAACAACTATGTGGTAAAGATTCATGAACTCACCAACTTATGTTGACCTAATTGTTTTTATTATTTTTAAGATTATTGCAGGTGGACCTTCTAGTGACATTCCAGGTAGATAATGTATGTGGATAGTTATAAGGATGGTCAAAGGATTGTGATAAATGAAGGAATTCTTGGAAGAGCTGTAAGCCCTATGGGTGTTTTGAGTTCCTTGACAAGTTGATATGTCATCATTTATTACATATTTAACATACATAATAATCCCACATTATGGTACTAATTGAATGATAACCTTGCAATTTACGCTTAAATTACTTATATTTTGTAATTGCAGGTTATTCGGTGTTAAAAATACAAGTCAAGCTAAATCCTATCAAAAACACCAAGAATTCAAGCTTCTAGAAGCTTCATTCCCGGAGCATTGACCCCCAAGAAGTCAAAGTTGGTCAACAAAAAGCTACAAGACAAAACTAGGGAAAAGCAGGGGGATGTAGCACGGCCGTGCATTGGCCCCTCCTGCTCCCCACGGCCCAATATCGTGTCCTATGTACCCTGTTTGATTCCCTGGGCCTTTGCATGATCGTGCAACCCATTGCACGGCCGTGCATTGCATATTTTGAGGCCTATAAATAGGAGGCTTGAGTTCTTCATTCCACACACCAATCCAGATCTAAATAACACTCAAGAAGAGAGCATTCTCATAGTTAGAGTAGAGAGTAGAGAGTAGAGAGTAGATGGGCTCTTCCTCCTTGTTCCACAATAGAGGAGCCTACGAAACTCATCATTACGCTAGTCGTTATGGCCATTCGTGGCTAAAACTTCTTTGTATTGCTAGGGTGAAGATGATGTTTGGTGCATGTTAATGTTTAACCTATTAATGAAGTGGTATGTTTATGTCTTTAACTAATTCGTCTTCAAAAACCATGTTTTGATAGGCTTTTATTATTGTCTAAATCCGTCTTTATATTTGTGAGTGTTTTGATTTTAAAGAGTAAGATCGTAAAACCCTTTTTAATCAAACTTCCTTTGAAACTCGTACGTCTTTATACGAGTAGAGATTGATAAGCCAAGGGTTGGCCTATACTTCTAAGATCGTACGTCTTTATACGAGATTATTATGCGACCAAGAATTGGTGAACTCATGTTGGGAACGATACGTCTTTATACTTGGTCCCATTGTTACACCGCCTCCCGGTGAGCAAAATATAATCACCTATTTAACTTTAATATAAAGCATTTTGAGTTCAATGTCTTAAACCAACCCGGAGATAACCATTCGACGGGTTGAGGGTAAATGTTGTCTCTAACGGGAGGCAATACCACTTTTTAAAGAATATAATTTGCTAACCAAATGTAGTGAGGAGGAGGGTCTAGCAGTGACCCGGGTCACAAGTTTGTATTAGTCATATCACTGAATTAGTTAACTTAACATTATCACATACCAAGCTGATTCGAATCCCGAAGCAATACATTTCGTAATCTGATCATTTTCGCTTTATTTAGTTTTATGCTATTTACTATTCTGTTAGTTACATTTATGTTACACACTTCACGCACATTTTTACTTTTATGTTATTTATTTTACCGTCATTTACTTTTCTGTTTCACAAGCACACAAAACCCACTAACTAATTAATCCGGCTAAACGATAACAAAAGTTGAATATTGGAACTCGACCATGTCCATTGGTTTGATACTTGGTTCTTACCTTACTATATTACGCTGCGATAGGTACACTTGTCTATTGTGTATGTTTTAAGTTAACGTAATTATTATTTTATAAATTTAAAACCTGATCTTATGAAATCATCTTAAAATCATATTTACTTATATTTTTACTATATTAAAACAAACACATCAAGTTTTTGGCGCCGTTTCCGGGGACACGGTGATTTCAAGAAAAATCGAGTTAACGGATTAGCCTTTTATTTTCCTTCTATTTTTCTTTCACGCTTTGTTGTAGGTAGTGTATGATCCAAATTTTTACAACTGGTTTATATCAACCTTTAGCAGAACCTGAAAGATTCTTTCACCGCCGAGTTTTAGAATACCGTGCTAGAAAAATGGCCGTAGAAAACCGCACTATCGCCGAATTTGCAAGACCGTCACTGGACGCGTTGGGATCTAGTATTACAAGACCAACCGTCGACACTAACAACTTTGAGATCAAATCTCATGTCATCCACATGATCCAGTCATCATGCACTTTTAACGGATTACCCGATGAGGATCCACATGCCCATATCGCAAATTTCATCAAGATTTGTGATACCTTTAAACTAAATGGGTTATCGAATGATGCTATTCGCCTCCATATATTCCCTTTTTCCTTAAGGGAGCGAGCTAAGGCATGGTTGAATTCTCTTCCTACCGGGTCAACCACCACGTGGGACGATCTCACCCAGAAATTCTTATCGAAGTATTTCCCATCGGCCAAGACTGCTAAGTTAAGAAATGATATCACCACTTTCACTCAAGACGATGGTGAATCACTATATGAGGCATGGGAACGCTTCAAGGACATGATAAGGAAATGTCCTCACCATGGGTTATAGGTTTGGCTGCAAGTATCATCCTTCTACAATGGGTTGCATAATCAAGCCCGTCAGACACTTGACGCTATTGCAGGTGGCATCTTTGGGAACAAAAGGCCACAAGAGGCTTACAACCTAATTGAAGAGATAACTATGAATAGCTATCAATAGTACAACCTAAGGACTAGTAGAGGAACAAGGCAAGGAGTTCACGACGTCGATGCTGTCACATCATTATCTTCTTAGGTAGACGCCCTTACCACAAGACTGAACCAAATTAGTAAGGGCAAAGCAACACTAGAAACAATGTAAGATGTGAAAAGCATCACGGCTGACGTCGAACAAGTTGACTTTGTCAGAACAAATCGGCCTCAAAACAACCCCTATAGCAACACCTACAACCCTGGATGGAGGAATCATCCAAACTTTAGCCGGAAAGACAACAACAACCAAGGACAATCTGGTTTTGGACAACAACAGTTTCAGCTAAGGCAACCTCCGAACTTTCAACCTCGTCAACAATTCCAAGGAATAAACAAGATGGGTAATGGGATGAGCCTAGAGGACATAGTGACTAAGCTAATCTCCACTACTGAAAGTCAAGCCCTTCTAGCAGATTCTCGTCACAAGAAATACGAGGAAAGGTTTAGTCTACATGAAGCTGAATTCAAGACGTAGAAAGCTACCCTTCAATCCATTGAGACGCAATTAGGACAAATAGCAAAACTGTTGTCCGAAAGGCAACTAGGATGTCTCCCGAGTAACACTAAGACTAATCCAAAGGCCAACGTAAGTGCTATTACTTTAAGGAATATCAAAGTATACCAGAGCCACCAATGCCAGGAGAAGAAGTCCAATAATCTAGGAGAGAGATATTCACCGCAGTGCCACTCCGACCATAGCCCACAAGTTCATCCACTCAGAAAGCACAGCCTAGTGTGATCCAACCTCCTACGGCAAACCTTCCTCCAAAAATTCCACCAAAAAGAACGTTCAATTCTTACATACCATATCTAGGAAGGCTAGTTAAGCAGAAACTGATGAGCAATATGATAAGTTCATAGAGCTCTTGAGCAAAATCCATGTCAACATTCCCTTCTTGGATATTATACAACAAATGCCAAAATATGGACGCTTCTTGAAGGATTTCCTCACAAACAAGAGAAACATGGAAGAAGCGATAAAAAGAACAAATTACTGTGTTGCTCTTATCAAAAGGAACCTCCCAAAGAAACTTTCAGATCCCTGGAAATTCTCTTTACCATGTTCTATAGGGCCACTACCAGTTACATACGCGCTCGCTGATCTAGGAGCAAGCGTAAATGTTATGCCCTCCACTATGTTTCAAAAGCTCGACGTTGGACATCCGCGACCGGTTAATGCAACTATTGAACTCGCGGATGGATCGGTTAAAACACCTATAGGATTCATCGAGAACTTATTGGTGAAAGTTGGCAAGTTTGTCTTCCTTGCCGACTTTATGGTTTTAGAAATGGGACAAGACTTCTCCGTACCATTAATCTTGGGTCGTCCATTCTTAGCCACCGTAAGAGCCGTCATTGACATGAATGAAAGAATTTTAACGCTCCGTATCGGTAAACAATCAGTAACATACAATATCAGAGGATATGAATGCATGTCAAGTGATCCGCTTGAAATCTCTCACTTTATCGACTCCAATCTGGACTATCAACTACAGAAAGCAAGGGACTTGAAAAAAGGAAAAGCACCTAATCTTACCAAGCCAAAGACACCAGATCCTACAGCAATAGACCTTACCAAGGATCTTGACAACATTAATTAGACCGATGAGTACTTTGATAAATTACCAAAGATGAACGAAGAGATAGGAGACACGGGAGAGGTTGTCTACTCCCACCTGAAGAAAGACCGATGAAGCACGTACGGGTCAGGCTAAAGACCCATAAATAAACGTAGTGCCTCCGGGAGGTAACCCGATAATCATGAATAAATTAAGAAGTTGGTGTATACGGCAGAAAGCATGGACCTCAGGTTTGGTTTCTCCAAATTTAAGTTTCTAATTACTTCAGCCCCGAGGTATGCCTTCTCGATACTAGGACCTTAGTAGATTAACTACTATCTTTTATTTTCCTTGTTCGTTTTTATGTTTCAGGTAGAATAACATCACCAGATCATCTCTCTACTTTGAGGAGTTACACTCCAACTCTACGAGCCTGGAGCCGGAAGCCACATCAAATTTCTGAGAAATTCGATGAAGTCTTTGAAGTAACATGTTGACAAGCAGCTGATAGGCACAACCTGACAGCAACAATAAGTTTTGGCCTTAGGTTATACACCGAATTGATCGGGGAGTACCAGTTTCTTTTCCCTTAAAACTCCATGCATTTAAATTCCTGCATAGCATTCCGTTACACGCATTTGTACATTTAGGGCAATGCACAGTTTTAAGTGTGGGGTGGGGAATTAGAGATTCATGACTGTTAACCTCAAAGCAGTAAAATTTAACTTGTGATTTTCTACCCATTTAACTAAAACATTACAAAAACTTACCTTTTATAAAACCCAAATATATATATATATATTTAAACCATTTTTAAAAAAAACCTCTTGGAGTTTGCACCTATTAAATAAAATGAAGACATGACAAGTAGAAACAAACAAAAATTATGCATAACAAATCACTAAACCCTATTCCATCCGTTTCCATGTAAGAATAACCTGAGCCTTTTCATGAGCATTATTATCATTATTTTTTCATGCTCTTTCGTTTGGTATATTGAGTGTTTATTCGATTGAATTCAATGAATAATTAGAACTTGTATGACTTATGCATATCAAGACCATGAACTAGTGGAAGTATGAAAATGATTGGGCACCTAGGATTTTATTACCCTTATTATCCAAAAATCACAAAAATATTATCCGCCTAGAAAGCCCTCAGAGCCTTAGCCTTTTCTTTTCTAAACCCATACTTATCACCCAACCAGCTTTTTACAAACACCGGTTATTGGCTAACTGTCTTCAAAATGGGAAAATCATCTTATGTTGTCATTTCAAGTTCATTTTCACCGGGATGACTTTGAAAAGAATCTGTCCTACTCAGAAGAATTGGAATATACAAATGGTGGATGCATTAGGAAATTATCCGAACTATCTACAGGAAAATTCAAGGAAATATTATTTCAAGGAAAGTGAGGAAAGAGGAGTATTGAAAAAGTTGTCTAAAAAAAAAAACAAAAAAAAAAGAGAGAAGTTGGTCTTTTACCGGGAGACCTTAAAGGACTGGATATGCATTCTTTTGATTTCAATTTGCTTTCCTGCCTTCATTTCGCAAAGCCTGAATTACCAACCGAACTACGAGAAAAGATTTTTCAAGCAACCAGTAATGTAAGAAAATGGTGGCGCAAGCAAGAACAATTGCCACCATTGTGCGACTTGTCAAAAAGTGTCGCCAAAATAAGAGCCAAAAGATACGGTAGATGTAGAAAATGTGGCAACTGAAGCCACGATGGAAAGTGTAGCAAGAATCAAAATCGAGCCCAAAGTGAATACACATACCTGATCTAAGTAGGTGCTATTAGGTGGCTAGCCGAAGGGACCGTACGGAAAGGTAGCAATTTGCGTTATGCAATAAGGGACGAGTTGAACCAGATGAGAGATCTTGGTCTTGGCAATCTGACCATAAACGAACCCTCATATTAGTTATACCCTCATGATCTGAGTACCATAGAGGAACTTTTAGTACTTTTCATTTTAAGCCACGAGGCCGTATCTGAGTGTTTCGTGATAGCTGCAACCCTTCAAACCCCTTTAAAACCCCTAAAATTCCAAAAATATTTTTTATTTTCACCTGTAGCCACATTACAACCCTTTAAAGTCCTATAGATTCATGCATACTACTTAGTTAGATGGCGGAGACTTGATTTGCATACAAGCTTATGACCATTGCGTAATTCGATTCGAAGTCGAGTGTCCCACTTAGCTTACACTATCCACATATATAACCCTAGAGTTGAGTGAACATTGTGAGTAGTGAGGAGTTTTTACATAATCAACGTTTTTGTAGGCTTGTCATGGATCATCTTAAAACAAGAAAAGCAAAAAAATAGAATAAGCAGCTCAAGAGTTATCCCGGAGTCTCAACACTTGTTGAAATTCCATTACCTTTGTAAAGTTTTTAGTTATGGGTGTGATCATGCATGAGTTTGCTTGAGGACAAGCAAAGTTTAAGTGTGGGGTGTTATGATATGTCATCATTTATACATATTTAATATATATAATAATCCCACATTATGGTACTAATTGAATGATAACCTTGCAATTTACGCTTAAATTACTTATATTTTGTAATTGCAGGTTATTCGGTGTTGAAAATATAAATCAAGCTAAATCCTATCAAAAACACCAAGAATTCAAGCTTCTAGAAGGTTCATTCCCAGAGCATTGACCCCCAAGAAGTCTAAATTGGTCAACAATAGTCAACAAGAAGCTACATGACAAAAATGGGAAAAGCAGAGGGATGCACGGTCGTGCATCCCATTGCACGGTCGTGCATTGGCCCCTCCTGCTCCCCACGGCCCAGTACCATGTACTCTGTACCCTGTTTGATTCCCTGGGCCTTTGCACGACCGTGCAACCCATTGCACGGCCGTGTATTGCACATTTTGAGGCCTATAAATAGGAGGCTTGAGTTCTTCATTCCACACACTAATCCAGAGCTAAATAACACTCAAGAAGAGAGCATTCTCATAGTTAGAGTAGAGAGTAGAGAGTAGAGGGGCTCTTCCTCCTTGTTCCACAATAGAGGAGCCTACGAAACTCATCATTACGCTAGTCGTTATGGCCATTCGTGGCTAAAACTTCTTTGTATTGCTAGGGTGAAGATGATGTTTGGTGCATGTTAATGTTTAACCTATTAATGAAGTGGTATGTTTATGTCTTTAACTAATTCGTCTTCAAAAACCATGTTTTGATATTATTGTCTAAATCCGTCTTTATATTTGTGAGTGTCTTGATTTTAAAGAGTAAGATCGTAAAACCCTTTTTAATCAAACTTCCTTTGAAACTCGTACGTCTTTATACGAGTAGAGATTGATAAGCCAAGGGTTGGCCTATACTTCTAAGATCGTACGTCTTTATACGAGATTATTATGTGACCAAGAATTGGTGAACTCATGTTGGGAACGATACGTCTTTATACTTGGTCCCATTGTTACACCGCCTCCCGGTGAGCAAAATATAATCACCTATTTAACTTTAATATAAAGCATCTTGAGTTCGATGTCTTAAACCAACCCGGAGTTGACCATTCGATGGGATGAGGGTAAATGTTGTCTCTAACGGGAGGCACTACCACTTTTTAAAGAATATAATTTGCTAACCAAATGTAGTGAGGAGGAGGGTCTAGCGGTGACCCGGGTCACAAGTTTGTAGTAGTCATACCACTGAATTAGTTAACTTAACATTATCACATACCAAGCTGATTCGAATCCTGAAGCAATACATTTCGTAATCTGATTATTTTTGCTTTATTTAGTTTTATGCTATTTACTATTCTGTTAGTTACATTTATGTTACACACTTCACGTACATTTTTACTTTTATGTTATTTATTTTACCGTCATTTACTTTTCTGTTTCACAAGCACACAAAACCCACTAACTAATTAATCCGGCTAAACGATAACAAAAGTTGAATATTGGAACTCGACCGTGTCCATTGGTTCGATACTTGGTTCTTACCTAACTATATTACGCTGCGATAGGTAGACTTGCCTATTGTGTGTGTTTTAAGTTAACGTAATTATCATTTTATAAATTTAAAACCTGATCTTATGAAATCATCCTAAAAATATGTTTACTTATATTTTTACTATATTAAAACAAACACATCACAAGTACTGATGTTTGTTGGTGTGGTTAGTTTGTAATAGAGGTTCGTTTTACGATGTTAAACAATTTAGTTATAAATGAAAGAGGTTTTATGGTTTAGCTTCCGCTGTCTGTTCTGTATCATATGTCACGTTTAACCGGTGCCTGGGACCGGGGTGTGAAAATGAAGGATAAGTACAATATTTTACTTGCATTTATATTTATAAATCTCTATTTATATTTGTGCATATATTTATATCTTGTCTAAGTTTTACGTCTAACATAAAATATGTGGATTAGGAAATAATTATAAACATATCTACATATGTTTATGTTAATTACTATATTAACAATTATTATTTCTCTAAATGATAATAATCATCATTTTGGATTGTATATATTATTATTCCTACTAAACAATAATATTTTTAATCTTAACTATATTGGTTGCGTTTAAACTTATTTATATCCATTCTTTATAATTTTGCTCAGTGTGTGACCCTATAGGATCATATGTTAATAGTAATGTTGTCGTATGTCATGTAAATTGGGTGATTATAGTCTCAGAGTAGTACCTCCAACAGATATGTTCTCAGAAAAGAATGACGGGTCTAGGAGGGATTTATAACACCACTCTTTCCTTAGACAGAACATTACATTTGTCAGATAACTACATTCCGGTTGGATATTATCCTCTGGTGGCGTTGATATCAAAACACACAATGGAAACTAAAACCAACAATTTTTATTATAATATTAAAATATTGTTCACATTATGTTATCATAAAAGTTACATCGTTTCAACATCATTGTTCCTAACAAGGAACATATCATTCGGGACTTATAGTTTCATGCATGTCCATCATTTGGATCATTCATCAGTTCGTTCTAGTCATAGAATGCTCCCTCTATTGACTACCTGTGATGCGCTAAAAAACATTTGATAAAATATGGGTCAGCACAAAGCTGGTGAGTTCATAAACTAAAATAGTTTATTAAAATGACTCGCTAAAGTATCTTGAACACAGTCATGGGGTTCCACCCCCATTTCATAGACAACTATGAATAATCAGTTAGTGTATATATATATACAATCGGTGCAATCGTTTCAAGATCCTTAAAATGTTTTTATAAATCAACCATGCTTTAAAAAAGGAGTATAACAAAGCCATGGTTATTTCAAATGCATCACAGTTTAAGAAGTCACCTCGGCAATATTTCAACTTATCGTTGTTGGAGCATGATTTGTGACAACAAGCCTTGTAATAGATTAGTCTTTATGTTTAACGTTTTGTTTGTTTTGTATTGTAAAAGTTTAAGTTTGCATAGGCGAACTTAACAAGTTCGCCTGGTATAGTTGAGGCGAACTTAACAAGTTCGCCTGAACTAAAGGAGGCGAACTTATTAAGTTTGCCTAGTTCAATGTGTGTTGTCTATAAATAGTTCAAGAGTTGTTCTCAGTTGGTAACTACTGCATTTGAACGGTACTGCATTTGTAACTACTTTGTGTTTACTATTTGAGAGATAATACAAGAAGCTTTTTATGAAATCGTGTCCTATGTGATTGTATTGCGTTTGTTACTATTCGAGACATACGTATACGCAAGGATTCCGCACTTCGTGTACGTATTATGTGTTTTACATCAGAGATCGATCAGTAGACCCGCTGGGACTTACAAGTGGTATCAGAGCCTTTGCTCTTGATTAGCTATGGTTGTTTGACATTGTCTCGATTGATTTTTCACAACATGATGGAGATTTTCAGAAGTTTCTTTGTTCTTGAGATGTTTGCGACTTTTTGGACTGAATTTTGATTGATTTCTTCATCATTGGTGTTGTTTTACAAAAATTGATCCACTAGAAGTGTTCTAAATCAATATTTGAAGAATCCCACGGAAGGAATTTCTCTAATTCATTCTAAATCAAGATTTATGGAAATTTTTAGACATGTTCGTGTGTTTGGGTGTTAGAACAATCTTCCTTGTTCTTCAGCTGATACAGGCGAACTTGTCTATTATGTTACGGGCGAACTTGTCAAGCGAACTTGTTAAGTTCACTGGATTCAAGTTAGGGGAACTTATAAGGCGAATTTGTCTGGATTCCAGTTATGCGAACTTAAGAGGCGAATTTGTTAAGTTCACTTCATACAGAAAGTTGTAAAATTTTTCTAAGTGTTGAAGTGTGTTCAAGGATGTCGTCTACTTCTAATCAAGTGAACAATACTCACTTACTTAATCATGACAATGAGATTGGAACTCCAACCAAACCACCGAGGCTTATGAATCTCAAAGATTATTCTAATAGGAAATGTTGATTTGAGAATTATGTTAATATCAATGACATGAGTTTGTGGATACCTATTGGTGAGGGATATGAGCATCCTGTTCATCATCATATGGGTGTGTCGAATACACCAAAACCAATTTCAGCTCTTAATGATGATGAAAAGAAGTTGTATGATCGTGAAAAGAAAGCTTTTGCAGCTTTATCCATGTGTTTACCTCTGGATATCTACCATACTTTCAAGAAGTTCAAGACTTCTCGTGAACTTTGGGAAGGTTTGGCTAAAAGATGTGAAGGTAGCACATATATCAAGAAGAGCAGAAAAGAATTGTTAAAGAAACAGTTTAGTGTTTTTAAACATTTTGAGGGTGAATCAGTGGATGAACTAATGTCACGATATTACCATCTTCTAAGTGAAATGGTCAACAATGACATCACCTACAAAAACAAGAAGATTCTTGAAAAAGTTCTTGGATGCTTTACCAACACATTTTGAGATGTACACCATAGTGATCAAAGAACAATCTGGATTTGATGATCTTAGTCTTGAAGATTTGATGGGAAAGATTTAATCATATGATTTGAATAAACAAAAGAAAGACACAGTTTATCAAGATCCAAGCATTTATTTTGGGAAAGGTACATCGTCATCAAAATCTGGTGGAGTTGCTTTGTTTTCGGGAGAGTCGTCTGATGTTCCTAAAGACAATTCTTGTAAAGGAAATACATGTTTTGTTGTTTCAAACTCTGGATGTTCAACTCATAACAAGAATGAAGGTCATTCGTGTTCTACTAAAGTGTCTTCATCTGCAGCTAATGATATGATGGCAATGATTGCTTCATTTTTAACTTCTTATGAAAATTTTATTGGTGGTAAGATCACTGATCCTGATATGATTGAGGAGGATTTTAAACAGCTGGATAAAGATACTTTGGAAGAAATGAATATTTAGTGGAACATGACATTGTGGTTGAGACAAGGAAAAGATCACTTGAAGAGAAATGGGAAGAAGTTCATTTGGGGCATCAAGCAAAACCAAGATGGGAATGGATAAGTCTAAGGTGAAGTGTTATAATTGTCAGGAATTTGGTCATTTTTTCAAGAATGTACAAAACCAAGAAATCAGAATCAAGGATCTTCAAACTCTCAAGGCAATAAAAACAAACAGAGTATCTCCACAGCTTTGATATCTCAACAAGATGAAAATTATGACTACGGTATTTATTTGAAAGATATTGTGGCTCATGTTAGTCAAGCTTTTCTGGCTGAAGTTCATCCTGAAGATAGAATTGAAAGTGGTTCTTCTGATAGTGACTATAGATTCTGGAAGTGTACATGAACGTGATGAGTCAGTGCATCAGATGAGTGAACCAAAGTTTTCAAATGAAGAGTTACTGAATGATGGAGCTGCTGGAAAGGTTACAGAAAAGATTGCAGAGATGTTAGCTGAAGGAAATGCATTCATGTCCGATTCTAAGCAGGTACAACAGGTTGATTCTTGTTTAAAATACATTGATTTTGAATTCAAAATTACGAGATTGTGTGATGATAACACGAATCTCATCTGTGACATGAAAGCAATGTATACATCGAACCAAACTTTGAAAGATAATGAAACAGTTTTGAAAAATAAAATTGAATCTCTAAAAGATGATATCAAAGTTTTGCAAACCAAAGTAAATGAACAAGCATTTCTTCTCGATGTGTCATACTCTGAGTATGAAAAGAAAATTAATGAACTTGCTGTGTCACAGACTGAGGTAACAAAATTGTTACGCAAGCTTGAGTGTTATAAGAATTCTAGTTTCTTGTTGGAATATTATAATGATAAAGCTTCGGGTGAAAAGGTTATTGGTGGGGTTGGTTCTTGTCCTTCTTTTGATGATACAGAGATTGGGGGGTGGTGTTGGTTATTGTCCACCATTTAATGCAAATTATACCCCATGCTTGATAGAAGAAGTTTTGGTTGAAGATCTGGAACCGAAAACTGTGTTGAACATCAATCCTGTTACTGGTAATGACATGGTATATGATGATTCAACTGATGACGATGTGTTTGATTTAGAAAAAGTTGAAGGCATAGTGAAAGAATGTAAGTATGTGGAACTCGTTGTGATGAAAACAGTGATAAGAGACAGGTGCACTCTAACTGATCCAGATGATGTGAGTGAATAACCAAAACCTAAATCTATTTTTAAACCAGTTAAACCGTTTGTAAGTGGTGGTTTTGATTCACAAGAGACAACCAAGATTGAGAATATCTCAACTCTTGATTTTTGTAAAAAGAAACTTAAGGAGGAAACTCATAAGGTTGTTCATTCTTCAAACACTATTTCTCAGTGTTCATCATCTACTTCATTCAAGGTTCATAAAGAAAAGTATGTTCGTGTCTACAAGGAAAAACGTTCTTGTTTTCATTGTGGTACTGTTGGTCATATCTTGAAAGATTGTCCAAATAAGAAGTTGGGGAAGCGTCTGGAGAATCCAAAGTTGGCACGTCCTTTTGTGAATCCACGAGCAAAATCTGTAAGTAAGAATGTGGATAGTGGTGTAAAGAAGCCAAGTGTTTAGACTGCTTCTAATTCTTTGAAACTTGTGAAGAAGGTTGAGTCAATTGGTGAGTTTACTCAACCAAAAGAAAAATTGTCTAGACCACAAAGACGTCGAAGAAATAAACGTTTGAGAAAACTTCTCGAACAACCAGTGGTAAATGACAAGGTTGAGGTGGTGAGTGAGACTGACAAGGTTCAGGTTACATCAAAGTGGAAACCTAAATCCACTATTTCTGGTTCATGGAAACAATCTCTTAAAATTCAGGAGAAATTTGATTGTGTATTGAAGGAAATTGTTTATTTTGATGAATCAGGCCGACCCAAGACCACAAGGAGGACTGTTGGAAACCATTGGTATGTTGACAGTGGATGCTCTCGGCACATGACATGTAATCTTAATTTATTGAAAAATGTGAAATAAATTCAGGGAGGATACGTTGCTTTTGCGGGCAAGAAAGGAGGAAATATTTCTAGCCAAGGAACTGTGTTGAATGGGAGATTGAGCTTTGAGAAAGTCAACTATGTTAAGCAGCTAGAACATAATCTGTTTCACAAGTCTGTGATAAAGATTTCTCATTTCATTTTAATAAGTAAGAATGTTTGGTTCTAAAGCCGGGATTTGTGATACCTGAAGATTGGATACTTATGCGAGCTACTCGAAAGCATGATACATATATGCTTGACATGAGCTCAGCAACGACAACGTCATCTGTTCCAACTTGTCTTCTTTCGAATGCTTCCAAGTCCAATTCAAATTTGTGGCACCGGAAAATGGCTCATATAAATTTTAGAAAAATGAACTATCTTGTCAAGAATGGGTTGATTTCTGGTGTCCCAGTTATGAGATTTCATGTGAATGAAGACTGTATTCCATGCAAGAAAGGGAAGCAACACAGGAAGTCTCATCCTTCAAAGTTGACTAATTCAATTGTGACTCCTTTAGAGTTGTTGCATATGGATTTGGTCGGACCTATTAGTGTCAAGAGTGAAGGCGGTAAATCTTATTGTTTGGTTGTGACTAATGATTACTCGAGGTTTTCTTGGGTAAAATTTCTTGTTTCTAAGGATGAAAGAGCTGAACTTCTTAAGTTCCTAATTGTAGGACTTGAGAAATTGTTCAACTTGCAAGTCAGGAGAATTCGGAGTGACAACGATACAAAATTCAAGAATGAGAATTTGGGTTTATTCTGTTTGAAGAAGGGTATTCATCATGAATTCAGTGCTCCTTATGTTCCTCAACAGAATGGTGTTGCTGAACGGGAGAATCGAACTATTATTGAGACGGCTCGTACTATGTTATCTGATTCAAAATTGCTGGTTACTTTTTGGGCAGAGGCAGTAAATACAGCTTGTCATGTTCTCAATAGGGTTTTCACCGTGAAGAAACACAACAAAACTTGTTATGAATTGCTGAACAATCGAAAGCCTAATCTGGCGTATCTTTTGCCCTTTGGGAATCCTTGTACCTTGTTAAAGACTCGCGATGTTCCTACTAAGTTCAGCTCGAAGGCGATTGAGGGAATTTTCTTGGGATATGTTGCTAATTCTCATAATAAGAGAGTGTTTAACAAAGAATCACATCAAATTGAAGAATGGTTTCATATTGACTGTGATAATCGTTCTGTTCCTCAGGATGCAAAAGGTCCTTCTTAGGCATTTGATTATGATGCATTATTCAGATCTTTCAATGTTACTCCTGCAATTTCTCCTACTGAAGCTGAAATACTCTATCAGTCCTACTGCAATGATGATTCAATTTTCGATCCTCGTTCGGTTATTCCGATTGTGGATACTCCTTTAGTTGATCCGAATGTAGCTTCAACTTCGGGTACAACACAACATGATGACTCTGACGATGATGAACTTGTGTTTCAGGAGTCTTCAAATGATATCCATAAAATAGTTGATGATTCATCAGTATCGGCATCAGTTGAGGGGGAGTTGCCTTCAAATCTTGATGCTGTTATTCAAGCTTCAGATATTCCTCAATCTCGTGTGCATAAGAATCATCCAACTGACAATATTATTAGTGATTTGAATGCCGGTGTTCAAACGAGGCATCGTACACTTGCAAAAAATTCATGTTTGTATGCTCAGATTGTGGATACAGGTATCTTGGAGACGTGTTTACATGCTTGCTTTATTTCTCAAACAGAACCTAAGAATGTGGTTGAGGATTTGGATGATTATTGTTAGATTGAGGCCATGGAGGAAGAATTGGCTCAATTTGATAAATTACATGTTTGGGATTTGGTTGACTTACCCAAGGGTTCAAGATCTATTGGCACAAAGTGGGTTTTCAAGTGCAAATGTGATGATCGTGGAGTTGTGGTACGTAATAAGGCGAGACTTGTTGTCCAAGGTTTTAATCAGCAAGAAGGCGTTGATTACACCGAAGTTTACGCTCCAGTTGCGAGGATTGAGGCGATCCGTTTGTTTCTTGCTTATGCTTCTTTCAAGGGTTTCAAAGTTTTTCAATTGGACGTCAAGAGTGCTTTTCTGTATGGAAAGGTAAAGGAAGAGGTATATGTGAAACAGCCGCCTGGTTTTGAAGATCCCAAGTGTCATGAAAAGGTGTTTAAATTGGATAAAGCGTTGTATGGTCTTCATTAGGCTCCTCGTGCTTGGTACGAAACTCTGTCGGTGCATTTACTTGAGAATGGATTTGAGCGTGGTCAAATTGATTCTACCCTTTTCATCAGAAAAGCAGGGGGAGATTTATTACTTGTTCAAATCTATGTTGATGACATAATTTTTGGATTGACGAATGTTGATCTATGTAAAGACTTTGAAAGAGTGATGAAGTTGAAATTCGAGATGAGCAGCATAGGAGAATTATCGTTCTTTTTGGGTCTTCAGATTGATCAAAAGGAGGATGGTTTTTATATTCATCAAACAAAGTATGTTGCTGATATTCTCAAGAAGTTTGATATGGAAAATGCTTCAGCTTTCAACACTCCAATTCCAGTTAATCACAAACTAGATTCTGACCTGAAAGGGAAAGAGGTGGATTGTCGATTATACAGAGGAATGATCGGGTCTTTAATGTATCTGACAATGTCACGTCCAGATATTATGTTCGCAGTATGCTTGTGTTTGAGATTACAGTCTAAGCCGAAGGAATCTCATTTGATTGCTGTAAAGCGGATTTTTAGATACTTAAAGGGTAAACCAAGGTTTGGATTATGGTATCCAATTAATTATGATTTGATTTTAAAGCTTTTACAAATTCAGATTATAAAGGTTGCGGTCTGGACAGAAAATCAACATCTGGTGGTTGTCAATTTCTAGGGAATAGACTTGTGTCCTGGCAATGCAAAAAGTAAACCTCAGTTGCAATTTCAACATGTGAGGCAGAATATATTGCAGCAGTTAGTTGTTGTTCCCAAATCCTATGGATTCAACAGCAGTTGAGGGATTATGGTTTGAACTTTACAGGGACACCAATGATGGTTAACAACACAGCTACCATGTCGATCACAACAAATCCTGTGAAACATTAAAAAACAAAGCACATAGAAATTCGACATCATTTTATTTGTGATTGTGTAGAGAAGAAGCTAATTGAGTTGGTGAAAGTTCATACGGATGGCAATTTTGCTGATTTATTTACCAAAGTATTCGATCGTTCACGGTTTGAATTTCTTACTCAAATGATTGGTATGCTTAATCCAACATGGCAAAGGTTTTTCATGGAAGTTTTTCTTTTAATTTTATAGATTATTTAACAGTAAATAGTTTTATGCTTTATTTTTAGCTAGTTTTCTTGCTTTCTGAAAAACTCACAAGTTTGAAAAAGATAAAATTGGCACTGCTTGAAGTTAGAGAAGAAATGATAGTACATCAGTAGGTGATCACATATTCATGACAATAGATTTACTACCTGGTGTCTGCATTTATGATTGTGCTTACTTGATTTGATCTAAACTTCTAAAGTTTGCATAAACAGGAAATGATAGCTTCATGACTGCATGACATTTTATATATAATCTTTTAATTTGGATATTTGCATGTAATATGAATTGTCAATAGGCTAGAAGCGTTTTTAGTCCATTAGTAATGTGAAAACATAATGATCAATGTTACAATTGTGATTTGAACCCATGGTATGCCGAGTGTGTGTGTTAAAATATCATTATCAGATAAAGAATATGAGACTTTAAGTATTTCATGAGAACAGTATCGAACTATATTGATTAGCACAATGTTTCAGTTCACTTTACTACCCATGTCCCGAAAAGCATGCAATGTGAAGTTGGACTAAGATATGTTTCTGACAACTCGTTGGAACATATACTCACCCCTTGGATCAATTATCTCGATTCCAGTGAATATATCCAGATAACAGTTGGATCACATTACCCAGTATCATTGAGTCAATTGATTCCTTGATCGTTCTTCTGTTAATACGAATCATGATATTTCATTCAAAACCAAGCTATATGAATCATTCGATTCTGAATCATTCGATTCTGAATCATTCTGATTCAATATATCCTCTGGGATCTGATTTCATTGGTGTGCTAATTGAGATAGTCTCATCCTGGAGATTGATCTAAACTTTGCATAAGTCTCAATATGTCTTGAAGATAGTGCAATTTTACATTTATGTTGGCATATTTATGGGGTACACATTGTCTGCATATAAATGGCACTACCTCACAAGAACGTGGGATAAAAACGCTTGTAGTTTCAAATCTTATAATGCTGAAAATTTGAATTAACATGTAGTATATTGCAAATTCGGTATGAATAAGTTAGCATGTCATGATCTGATCTTGTTTACTTTGAAGTTTATCGTGTATCATTTCATAAATTTCTGAAAAGGAAAATGTCAATATTCAAAGACCATGAAAAAGAAAGATGAGATATCTGTGAGCTGTAAGTGTTTGAATAGAAAATTCAAAAGATTCGATAGTTTCTGAAAACATGATGTGTTAGATCTGAGAAATTATTTGCTGAAATATGAAAAAAAAGATGCACAAATTGTTTGTTTGCTGAGCCAAGTATCTGTGAATATGTAGAATGCCATAGGGCAACCCTTAGATCTGCTAAGGATTTTATATTTTGAATGGGTATGTGATACGTCAAAAATACTGATATGATCTTCTTACTAGTAGTGTTCAACCAAAAATATGTGATTCTGTATGTACAGAGTAAAATCAAAAAGATTTTATTTTTAGATATTTCTAGATCTATTGCTTTAAGTCTTTAAGAAAAATTTCAAAAAGATTTTAGTTTATTTTAGCATAAATTTTGAAAAATCCAAAAATATGTACTTTACTTGTTCATTTAGCTTTATAAGAAAAATCCAAAAAGATTTTGTTTTTATCTTTCATGAAAAATTCTTATAATTTTGGATTGAGATTGCTGTACAGGTTGCAAGATAATCGGAATGTCGGAAAAAGAAAAAAATGGAAAATGTCAAAATTTTGTTAAAGTATAGGTTAGGCGAACGTGTCTAGTTTGCTTAACAGAAGGTGTCTTTACCAAGACGCAAGTCTGTACGGGGTCCTTCTCCCAATACAATACTTGGTAAACGGAAATTACAAGACGAAATGTAAGGCCCCTTTTCCCGGGTAACCTCACTTGTTGGATTTAATCATAAGCATAGTCATAATACTGAATTTAATTTAAAAGCATTCAAGAGTAGCGAAAGCGAACATCATTCGAATACATAACATAACAACGGAAGTCTTAACAATTAAA
This sequence comes from Smallanthus sonchifolius, assembly GCA_023525975.1. Taxonomy (NCBI): domain Eukaryota; kingdom Viridiplantae; phylum Streptophyta; class Magnoliopsida; order Asterales; family Asteraceae; genus Smallanthus; species Smallanthus sonchifolius. The sequence continues at coordinate 58,926,885 of CM042028.1, forward strand.
AACATAACATTGTCTTAACATATATGAAAGTGGGATATCAGTCACATGTCGGGTAACCATCACGCCTTCGCACGACCCTTCCTTTTGTCACCAGAAATGTCATCTAACGCTGGTGAGTTCTAGTTTAAAAACAATCAGACATAACATTTATCTTATCATTAAGTATTATATATATATATATATATATATATATATATATATATATATATATATATAAAATACGTACATTTGCATATTCTTTGCTTTACTGTTCTCACATAACATTCATATTGCATATATATATATATGCACATACATACTTACTTTGGGGAGAACATTCACTTGTCATACACATAAGGGTGATCAACCCGTCATAATTGTTGCGTGAGTCACAAAGACAAACGCCATAAGAACTACCTTCGTAGTCCGTTTCATAAACCGTCTGGCCCTAGAAACCGTCCGTCGTAACATAAATCTGTCCGACAACCTTTGTCCGTCCGCCTAAAACCCGTCCTAACGTCGTAGTCTGTTCATTCGACCGTCTGCCCAAAGGCATCCGTTTCCCACGCGGCTATTATTTATGCAACTGTTCTACATATAATAAGTAATTGCTTCGACCGTCCATTAATGCCTTTCATACGTCCTAGCTGATGAAGGAACGTATTTGTCCCGGTTGCAAAATAGTCACGTGGTCGTCCGTCTACCGAAGTAGCCGTTATTCACGAAGCGTCCATAACGTTTACATACATTCATGACAAGCAATATATATATATATATATATATATATATATATGTATATATATATATATATATAATATAAAGCAATATTCCATTTATTTACGTTACGCCATTCTTTCATTCATTATTTGTAAACATACGTTTCATTCTTGGTTCATAATTCACTTTAATATATATATGTACCTATCACGTATGATCACATTGACATTCATAACACTTATCCATTTAGTGTATACACTTCAGCCCTAAAACATTTAACAAGGTTTGCACATAACATAAAGGGGCACATAGAACTCATCTGATGAGTGGTTTCTGAATACACCCAGCTGGTCACTGAACCTCACTAAGGTCACACATAATCTGTATAATCAGGTCATATAGTATGAGATAATGAACCTAAACGACACTTAACATTTCTATTCTTAAGGCTAGGCGAACTTAAGTAAGTTCGCAAGGTTTGGGTGTATGCGAACATGACAAGTTCGCCTACCGGTCGGTCGACTTTTCATAAGCATAGGCGAACTTAGGTAAGTTCGCCTCTTTTATATATGGGCGAACTTAGTACGCGAACATGAGTTAGGCGAACTTAATCAGCGAACATGAGTTAGGCAAACTTAATCAGCGAACATAATAAGTTCGCTTGTTGGGGTTCAGGCGAACTTGGTAAGTTCGCCTGTCGCGACCTTCTCCAATCAGACCCCAGATCAGGTCGGCCCGACTCGAGGTGCTCAGACCTCAAACTTTTTTGGTTCAGAACGTTCCATTTTCATTCGTGAGTTCAAATATATGCTTTGTTTTGATTATTATACTTAAAAACCTATCCTTTATTCATTTTTAACCCGAAACCCCAAAAGTTATAAAAACTCAGATTTGGGCGTGGTGGTTACCAAGTCTTCATTTCCATCAGGTAGTGTCAAGATTGGAGCTTGGGTTAATCGTGTCTTAAGTTCCTCAAACACGTTGTTTTGGGTTGGACCCCATTCATATTTTACTTCCTTCCGTGTCAGTTTAGTTAGTGGCGAGACTATTCTCGAGAAATCTTGAATGAACCTCCAATAGTAGCCTGCCAATCCTAGAAAACTTCGTATCTCTTTTGGTGTCTTTGGGACATTCCATTCCTTTACTGTCTCGATCTTTGCAGGATCTACCATGATGCCATTTTGGTTTATCACATGACCTAGGAATTGGACTTCCCTAAGCCAGAATGCGCATTTGGAGAATTTTGCATACAACTTTTCCTGCTTTAGCACCTCCAAAACCTCTCTTGGGTGACAGTGGTGATCACCTTCATTTTTTGAATAAATCAGAATGTCGTCTATAAAAACTATCACTGATCGATCCAACATTGGCGACATACTCTATTCATCAAATCCATGAATGCTGCTTGTGCATTGGTTAATCCGAAGGACATCATGAGAAACTTATAATGCCCTTACCGCGTGCGAAAGACGGTCTTTGGTACGTCTTCTTCTCTTACTTTCAACTGATGGTAACCCGACCTAAGATCGATCTTTGAGAACCAACTCGCACCTTGCAGTTGATCAAAAAGGTCGTCTATTCTAGGCAGTGGGTATTTGTTCTTTACTGTCCTCTTGTTCAGTTCACGGTAGTCAATGCACATGCACATGCTGCCGTCCTTCTTCTTTTCAAATAGTACCGGAGCGCCCCATGGTGAAATGCTCGGTCTGATAAATCTTTTTTATGTTAATTCCTCTAGTTGAGACATCAATTCTTTCATTTCTGACGGATCCAATCGGTAGGGGGCTTTGGCAACGGGCTCAGCTCCTGTCAGTAAGTCAATCTGAAATTCTATTTCCCAATCGGGTGGCAACCCAGGTAGATCCTCAGGGAACACTTTCGGAAAGTTGCACACCACGGGTACATTCTTGAGTTCCTTCATTTTCATTCTATCGTCAATAACATATGCAAGATAAGATTCACAACCGCGCCTCATGTAACTTTCGGCCTTGATCATCGAGATGACGTTCGGCATCGTGCAATTCCAATCCCCGTAAACCGTAATTGGACTGCCGCTAGGATCTTTGAGGTTTATCCTCTTACGTTTACATATGATTTGAACTTCGTTGGCAGCTAGCGAATCCATACCCAATACTATATTGAATCCTCCTCAGGTGAGAAGGAATAACCTAGAAGGAAACTTATTGCCCTTTATTTCTATGATGCAATCCTCTGTTACTTGGAATACTGCCGAATGTTTACCAACGACAGTTTGTACGCTAAAGGCCCTTACTATGGTGTTGATAGTACAATCTAGTTTACGACTAAATGCATTTGATATAAAGATTTTACTAGAACCAGAGTCAAATAAAATAGCAGCATGTTCATCATTAACTAGAAACGTACTTGACACAACATCAGGTTTTCCTCTTGCTTCCTCCTCAGTCAGGGCGTAGGCTCGAGTCCTAGCCTTCGGCTGTTCCTTTTCAGCTTCCTTCTCCTTTCCCGAACTGGATTGTATGGTTCTCCTGCAATCCCTAGTCCGGTGTCCATATTTTTCACAACTTTGGCACTTGACATTCTTTAAGCAATCTCGGGAGTAATGCCCGGCCTTCCGCACTTATAACACATGGTTGAGCCAACTAGACATTCACCTTGGTGTTTCTTTAAGCATTTCTTACAAACTTCATACTCTTCTTCCCTAGGCTTCTTCACCTCAGCGGTGTACTTTCCCTTTCCATTTCCTTTGAATGAGTTCTCCGATTTCCGCTTTGGAGCTTCGGGAGCTGTGTCCTCGTTAGCATAATCGTCATAGATGATTCCAGACAGATTGACCACCGAATCAAAGGTCGAGGGTAGATTAGCTTTCACATGAACACGGACCCTTTGAGGTAGGCCCTTCACATAGTACTTGATCATCGCTCTTCAGTCTCTACCAAGTGGTGTACAAGTTGAGCTAGCTCGTTGAACCTAGAAGTATACTGGCGGTGCGTCTTGCTACCAGCCTTGAAGTTTAGGAATTCATTTTCCACCCGATCAATTTCATTCTGGGGATAAAAATTTTGGATTATCAGCTTCTTCAGGTATTCCCATGTCATTCTGGCAAGAGCGTTTGGCGACTTTGTCCTCTGAATGTTTCTCCACCAACTTAGGGCTTCATTGGTGAAAGAATGAGCAACATACTTAACGGCCTGGTCAGGTCGACACTCACTAATGTTGATTACGGCGTTCATCCTCTTAATCCATTCAAACGTAGCCACTGAATCTTTGTTCCCATCAAACTTTGGTGGGTCACCATCCTTGAAACCTTTGTAATACACCCTCGAGTGTTTGGTCCCACCCTTACTTCATCCCCATCACTGTCATATACTTTCTCTTCATGGTTTCTTTCATCCTCCTCTTTGCTTTTCTTTAGTGCCTCAGATAGTAGGTCAGGCAATAAGTTCTTCAGAGTGAGTACAACCTCACAGGCAATATCAACCCTAACCTCGGGTTCCAACTGTAGAGACCCTTGATTGCCGTCCCCAGTTGGGTTCACATTAGTTTCGTGCACACTTTAAGTGTGTTCTGCGTGCACACTCTAAGTGTGTTCTGCGTGCACACTCTCTTCCTCTTCACGTCTTTGAATCAATGGAGGTCTACCGACTCGGCCAGTGCGACCGCCTCGACGTCCGGTTCTTCCTCCACCAGACATAGTTCCTAGTTTCCTGATAGTTATAAAGGGAATACATCAATGTCATTCCTTCAGATCATAGTTTTAGAACAGTACGAGCAAGGTAAATTTTTAATTACAGTGACCGGTTTGTGATTACTAATTTACATTGCTTTTCGGGTTCAAAACTCTTCAAATTGGTTGTGACGTTGACATCTATTTGTTCTAAGTTAAGGTATCTATTCTTATCCAAGTGCATTAACTTTAGAACTTACTTACCGTGCTAGCGTTGGCGTGGGCTACCCATAATAACATCCGTGCGTTGGTCCCATAATTAGCTTGAGTTCAGACATTTAGGGATGTCAGAATCTTTCAAATTAACGCCCTGATACCAACTTGTAAGGCCTCTTTTCCCGGGTAACCTCACTTGTTAGATTTACTCATAAACATTGTCACACCCCGACCGACGGCGGAAAACGTCGGGGCGTGAAGCTGTGCAGACTGTTCATAGCTCATGGTTGCTAAAGTTTGAATAATTTAAACATTCATTTTCATTACACGTAGCAAGTTCATACCATACAAGAACCAAATGTAGCGATTACAAAATATAAATAGTTTAGATTAATTGCTAGGTCCAAATCCTATATGTAGCAGCTTGTAATACTTCAAACATTGTCACCTGAAACATGGTTAAAAACAAAGTCAACTAAAAAGTTGGTGAGAATACATAGGTTTTCGTGTCATGTAATAGAATATAGTGTTGTGTGTATACAATTCATACAAACATGGCAATTAAGGCATTTATGGAGAGATACCATCGTGTGACCTGGTAGTACAATCAAACCTTTGTAACTAGCATGCAAAACAAACGCGTGTTGGCAGTAACAGTCACCCTACCTGGGTGGGTTTGTCAGACTCAATAGATCTATCACTGTTTACTGTAGGCTATAAAATAGTTAATGATTGCACGTGAATAGCAAACTGCGTGTTGGTCTACACACCTAGTACTCAAGCACAAAGCTCAAAATTGTAACACATGATTGTAGGGTGGAATTGTATATTGTGTAGTTTGTAAACATAGTAAATAGAACGCATGTTCCACCCCAAAAGTTTATAAATAGAGTAAAAGAGGGGCTATGTAACTCACTTGTGTTGGAGCGTGTAGTTTGCACATATCAACAAAAATACCAAGCGTGTTGTAGGTCGCTACGTTTGACCTATTGAATGAGGGTATAACGCGTGTCACTATTTGTGTTATTTTGTGTCCAAAGTGGGTTCGTTGGTGGTTTGTGTGTTTAGGGTTGGTTTTGGAATAATAAATTAGTAGCGATATATATATATATATTTATTTAAATAAAATTTAATTAAACGATATTTGTTTAAATCAATATATATATATATATATATTTGTATAAATAAAAATGATTATATAAATTCACTATTTCATCGGTTTTGAAACTATCGGGAATTAATCGTTTTAAATTTCTAAATTAGCGATTTGGTATATAAATGATTCCCGGGTTTTGGGATTTTATAACTTAAATTTTTATAAACAAGTTTTGAAATGTTTAAATAAAAACATATTAAATTAAGTTTGAAAATAATAAAATTAAAGTTTCTGGTCAAGGAGCACGACCGTGCTCAAGTAGGGCACGACCGCGCTCGTTGCCGGGCGTGACCGTGGTGGTCTGAGCGCGCCCGTGGTCGAGTCAGAAGGTACTTCCTAGGTTCTGGACATAGAGCACGACCGTGCTCGTATCTGGCACGACCGCGTCTAGTGTTTGTTTTTGGTCAAGACTTGTTTGCTCGGTAAGCACGACCGGGCCACACCTGGGGCACGACTGTGCTTGGTCAGGCACGACCGCGCTCAGGGATGAGCGCAACCGTGTCGGGCCTTTTTCAGACACAATTCGATCGATTCTTATATTAATAGCTTCTAGATTCTTAGGGCTTTCACTTAGTGGATGATTACGAATGTTTCTACATATTTTAATTGTATTTATATCATGTCTAGAGTGTAGTTCGAGTAAAATTTATGTTTCGGCTTTTTGGTTCAAAATCGGATCGATTTGAGTGTTTCTACAACGAATTGACATAGGGCTTTCGTAGTAGAGGTAGATACAAAGCTGAAGACGTGTTACTTACTTGTTGAAAGTGGGCAATTGAATGCGGTCGGCTACGGGTCGAGCGGCTTCGTTTCTTGGCGATCAATCGGACGATAGAGGTGTTGTGAGCGTCGAGTGAGAGTTCTGAGAGATCGAGTGGGTGTATAAGAGGGTGTAGGAAACGTGCAACTGACTCTATATCGACGAATTTGAGAGGATCGGTTGTGGTGTGAATGGGATTAATTAATTGTGCAAATTGGACGACAATTGATGCGTGTTTTAGACGAATTTCAGTCGAGTATGGTCTGACGCGCGAAGACCGGCTTTCCTTTATTTTAATTTTCACGAATTCAGAAGGTATGGTATGGTTTGACTTTCTGCAGTCAAGTGGGTTCATCAGCGCGACCGTGTCTACTTTAGGCGCGACCGTGCTTAGGTCGGCAGGCGCGACCGTGCCTAGTCCTAGGCGCGACCGTGCTTGCCTAGTTTTGTAGTTTTTTGAGTTTTGTCAGTTTTGGTCCTCGGGGCTTGTGAGATAATTGCGTTTTTGTTTAATTTGTTATTGTAATAGAATAGTTTGTATATGTAACTGCATCGTAGTTTGTTTGTACACGAATCGAAACTGAAATGTGTTTGTTTATTGAAATCAAACGATTACATGATGAAAATCAGAAATGTTACAGTCTCCCCTTGTTGAGGGGATTTCGTCCCGAAATTCAACTAGTTGAGGCTGCAGAATTGGTGAATAGGTGAGGATACTTGAGTTTCATTTGGTCTTCACGTTCCCAAGTAAACTCAGGACCACGTTTAGAATCCCAACGGACTTTGACTATAGGAATGCGGCTGCGTTTGAGTTGCTTGATCTCACGGTCCATGATTTCCACCGGTTTCTCGACAAAGTGCATCGTTTCATCAATGCGCACGTCGTCAAGAGGTATGTGGAGGTTCTCATCAGCAAGACATTTCTTCAGGTTGGACACGTGGAAGGTTGGATGAACATTGTTGAGTGCTGGAGGTAGCTCAAGTTTGTAAGCCACTTTCCCGATTCTTTCAAGGATCTTGAACGGGCCTAGGTAACGAGGTGCTAGCTTGCCTTTCTTTCCAAAGCGGATCACACCCTTCCAAGGGGATACTTTGAGAAGCACAAGGTCACCCACTTGGAATTCCAAGGGTTTTCGTCGCTTGTTGGCATAGCTCTTTTGTCGACTTCTCGCTACTCGGATGTTGTCACGGATTTGAAGGATTTTGTCGGATGTTTCCTGAATTAACTCAGGACCGGTGATTTGTGCTTCACCAATCTCGTTCCAACAGATAGGAGAACGACATTTGCGACCATAAAGAGCTTCGAATGGAGCCATGTTGATGCTGGTGTGGTAGCTGTTATTGTATGAGAATTCAATAAGTGCTAGATGTGAATCCCAATTGCCACCAAAGTCTATGACACAGGCTCTCAGCATGTCTTCGAGGGTTTGGATTGTTCGTTCAGTCTGGCCATCAGTTTGGGGATGGTAGGCTGTGCTTAAATCCAATCGTGTGCCAAGTGCCTTTTGCAGAGATTGCCAAAATCTGGAAGTGAAACGAGCATCTCTGTCGGAGATTATGTTCAAAGGTATGCCGTGTCGACTCACAATTTCGTTAATATAGATTCGGGCCAATTTCTCAACCCGATAGTCTTCACGGATGGGCAGGAAGTGTGCGGACTTTGTGAGACGGTCAATGATTACCCAAATGCTATCATAGCCGTTTGAAGTACGGGGGAGTTTAGTAATGAAGTCCATGGCTAGATTTTCCCATTTCCACACGGGGATTTCCGGTTGTTCAAGTAAACCGGAAGGACGTTGATGTTCGGCTTTGACTTTAGAGCAGGTTAGGCATTTTGCAACATAGAGTGCAATGTCTTTCTTCATACCAGGCCACCAATATTGTGGTCGAAGATTGTGATACATTTTATCCGCACCGGGATGGATAGAATACCGAGACTTGTGTGCTTCAGTCATGAGGAATTCCCGGAGATCATTGCGGTTGGGAACCCAAATACGATCCAAGAAATAAAGCAAGCCATTGTTTTTAGTCTCTAGTTGGAATTCAGCACCACACGACATTTCCTCATACATATTGCCCTCGGTAATCGAGACGTGTTGAGCTGCTAGAATACGGGTTTGAATGTCGGAATGAATCTTGACACTTTGGAGCAAGACGCGTTCTTTACGGCTCAGCGCATCGGCTACAACATTAGCCTTACCGGGATGATAACGAATCTCGCAATCGTAGTCATTGAGTAGTTCAACCCAACTTCGTTGCCTCATGTTGAGTTCTTTTTGATTGAAGATGTGTTGGAGGATTTTGTGGTCGGTAAATACCACACATTTCGTGCCATATAGATAATATCTCCAAATCTTCAAGGCAAATATGACTTCACCTAGCTCCAGATCGTGCGTCGTATAGTTCTTTTCATGGATCTTGAGTTGCCTTGATGCATAAGCGATTACCTTGCCTCGTTGCATGAGAACACAACCAAGGCCTAGGTTAGAGGCATCGCAGTAGACGACTAGATCATCGTTTCCTTCTGGAAGAGTCAAAATAGGAGCATCACATAACTTCTGTTTAAGAGTTTGGAAAGCTTCTTCTTGTTTTGGCCCCCATTCATAAGGTTTACCTTTATGTGTCAAGGCGGTGAGGGGAACAGCAATCTTGGAGAAATTAGAAATGAACCTTCGGTAATAACCCGCTAAACCAAGAAACGAACGAACCTCGGTAGGGGTTTGAGGAGCACTCCAATTCTTGACAGCTTCGATCTTGGCAGGGTCGACATGTATTCCCCTATTGTTGATAACGTGACCCAAAAATTGAACCTCCTTTAGCCAAAATTCACATTTGGAGAACTTGGCGTATAATTGTTCGGTTCTCAGGAGATCCAGAATCAGTCTAAGGTGATGTTCATGTTCTTCCTCAGTCTTGGAATAGATCAAGATGTCGTCGATGAAAACGATCACGAATTTGTCAAGGTATGGTTTGCACATGCGGTTCATGAGGTCCATAAAGACAGCAGGTGCATTGGTCAACCCAAAAGGCATAACCGTGAACTCGTAATGACCATATCTTGTTCGGAAGGCGGTCTTTGGAATATCTTCTTCTCGGACACGCAGTTGGTGATAACCAGATCGAAGATCAATCTTTGAGAAACAAGTAGAACCTTGGAGTTGATCGAAGAGGTCGTCAATCCTAGGTAACGGGTAGCGGTTTTTGATTGTAAGCTTGTTGAGCTCTCGATAGTCAATACACATGCGGAATGAACCATCCCTCTTTTTAACAAACAAGACTGGTGCACCCCACGGTGAATGACTTGGCCGTATGAAACCTTTGTCAGCGAGTTCTTGAAGTTGACTTGCAAGTTCTTGCAATTCAGAAGGTGCAAGCCGGTGTGGAGCTTTAGCCACAGGGTTTGCTCCGGGTATAAGATCGATTCGAAACTTTACTTCCCGAACAGGTGGAAGACCGGGTAAGTCGTCGGGAAAGACTTCGGGAAACTCCCGAATGATGGGAATATCTTCTATTCTTCTCTCCTTGTCTTCTTTTTGAATCACATGAGCTAGGAAAACCATGCACTTCTTTCGAATGTATTTCTGGGCAGTTATGCATGACATCAGTTTGAGTCCTTTGCAAGGTTTCTCGCCAAAGACTTTCAATATGTCTCCCGATGGAAGAGGTACTCGGATGTACTTTTCAAAGCACATGACCTCGGCATGGTTTTTAGATAACCAATCCATGCCGATGATGACGTCAAAGCTTCCCAATGTCATTGGTATAAGGTTGACTGGAAACGTGTGACCATTGAGTTCTAGTGAGCAGTCATGAATGATGGAGTCAATAGTGATGGAGTTTCCATCCGCTACTTCAACGGTGAAGGTTTTCTCGAGTTTGGATCGTGTTTTTGCAAGTAAAGGTTCAAAGTTAAGTGACACAAAACTCTTATCGGCTCCGGTATCAAATAGTATAGATGCAAATTGTTTATTTACAAGAAACGTACCGTTGACCACATGATCGTTGGCTTGAGCTTCATTGGCGTTGATGTTGAAAGCACGCCCATGAGCTCCGCCCTGATTATTGTTCACAAGCTTTGGACATTGGTTCCGGAAGTGGTTCGGGTTGCCACATTCATAGCAAGCCCGTCCATTTGCGTTGATTGGAACCACTTGATTAGCTCCGGGTTGATTAACCGGGTTGGCTTGAGTAGTAAGTGCCTTTTGTCGGCAGATATTGGCCGTATGGCCAAGTTTCCCACAATGATTGCAAAGGTGACATGGGACAGTTTGTGGGTGATGATAGTTGCAGTTGTTGCAGAGTGGGTAGGTACCTCCATAAGCTTTCTTGGCTGGATTTTGAGCCAAGGGTGCAACTTGATTAATTGGGGCGGCTGGAGTGACTATTGCAAAATTCTTCGCCTTTCTCTTCCTGGTGTTTTGATACTGTTCGTTTTGAACTTCTTTGACATGAGTAGGAGGAGTTGTGGTGTCAGAAAATTTCTTGGCCCCTTTTTGGTAAGAGTACCTGCTTTAACGTGATTATCGGTCAGTGTGGCAGCTAGACGAATAGCATCTTCTAGGTTTGCAGGATTTCTTCCCAGAACAGTGTCCTGGATTTGTCTCGGTAGACCACCGATATATTTTTCAATACACCTAGACAAAGGTGTAACCATGTGCGGTACCAGCATGCTGAGTTCGTGGAAACGATTAGTGTACGCCAAGCTTTCACCGCTATCTTGGGTAAGATCCCAAAATTCCGCTTCCAGTTTCTTCATCTCATTTCGAGGACAGAATTCCTCGGTCATGATCCTTTTCAGCTCATCCCATGGCAGAGCCATTGCTACTTCTACTCCCCTTGTTCTCTTTTCCCCATTCCACTAGGTTAGTGCCCGTTTTTGGAAGACACTAGTGGCATGGCGGACACGCAGATTGTCCGGACAGTCACTATTGAGGAAGGTGCCCTCAATACTTTCGAACCATTGAAGGAGTCCCGTGGCTCCTTCGGTACCATAAAACTTCAGGGGATTGCAAGAGTTGAAATGCTTGAAGGTACATTGTGGCGGGTTGGCACCACCGCCACCACCAGTATTAGCACTACCACTGGCGTTCCCATTGTTGTTGTTATTGGCTTGAGTTAGTTGAGTTACCAGCTGAGTGAGGAGAGCAGCAAGGTCGGTATTATTGTTGTTGTTGGCATTGCTGGTATTGGTGTTGGTGCTATCGTTGGCGTTGTCGGTGTTGTTGCGGTTGATGTTACGACGAGGAGGCATTCTATAAAAAGAGAATGATACAAAAGTGTTGTGAGAATTTATAAAAATCCGTTGAAATTTAGGATAGGAGGAATAATAACACATTTATTTCATAGTTCGGATTGTTTTCAAGTAATCACATTTCTACTTGAACACAATGACATATTAAGGTTAATTAGACTTATATAATTTTCAAGGAGACGTGCTTTAGCCTATAGGTAAACACTCATCCCGGGAATTCCCAGGAAAGCATACGGATCCCTCGGTTGATTGGGATTTATATGAAATGCTTTCCTAGACAGAAAACCCAGAATACAGGTGTCACCCTTCCAGATTGCACGTGTCCTCTAATAATTAACAGAGTCTAAAACCTTAACGGGTATGAAAAATATTTTTGATAGGCATAGGTCCACGAGTATGAGTTTTTTTTTCCACAAGTTATGGCGATGATGACATAGAAGCAGTTAAGGAGGATATGCGGCTTAGGATACGGGTATGGATACGATTTATTTAATTTATTATTTACGCATGCTTATTAAGTCTTGTAGTCTAAACAATTTAAGTATCAAATAACTAACACATAAGGCATGTGACATATAGCAAATAGCACGTATCACATAAAACATGTAGCATGGCATTGTTGGGTGTCCTAAAGTTATAGTCTAGGTCAATGGTGTCTAATAACCTAATTCCCTATAACCAAGGCTCTGATACCAATCTGTCACACCCCGACCGACGGCGGAAAACGTCGGGGCGTGAAGTTGTGCAGACTGTTCATAGCTCATGGTTGCTAAAGTTTGAATAATTTAAACATTCATTTTCATTACACGTATGTCACAACCCCGGGCTACCCCTGCCCGGGCGTCGCGAGATAATGCTGGTATCTGAATGAGGTCCCATAAATTTGGACAGCGGAAGTCTTTGTTTTTACTTGATGCCTTTTTGTAATGAAATGTAATGTAAATAACCTCAAGGGTTAATTCTGTACTTTTTGTCAAAACTTGGGATCCACGTCCCTTTTCATTTCATGATAATAGATCTTCAAAAGTCTATTATATAATGTACAGTGATTGAAATAATTTACATAATACAAGCCATTCAAAATGTCTAGGATCTACGTCCGTTCCAACATTTGGTCTTGTATTAGTCTGCCACAGGGATTTTGATATGCCTAAAGATCTTGTCTTTACTGCATCACCCTGAATTTAATGATTTCTTTCATTACCTGTGAAAAACGTTTTGAAAATGAACATCAGCATAAAGCTGGTGAATCACATTTAACTGACACGAAAATGATTTCTAACATAAACCAAATTAAAGCCTTTAAGCACGTTTTTGTATGGTAAATCTACACATTCAGCAGTCTATTTCACCTGAAGTATATACCACCTACATACACTGGGTTAACTGCCATGGGGTCAACTGGCTGAGCGCTATGTCTCAGACTGATAGCCTATTCCCAGGGTGATGATGCTAAGAACCTTGTTCTTAGTCTTACATGATACTCAGGAACTCGTCCCTCGTATAATCTGCTAAGGAAACCCATCCTTAGTCTTATGATTTCCCATTACATGATCTGTACCCAGCCACGGACCGGACTTTCACCCGTCACATGTATACCATTTGATCAAATCTACGTATGCTTATGGCCTGAATGCTATCACGTAGATTACCCTTATGATTAAAGCATTTAATTTGTTTCATGCCGTTTTCGTAAATAAAATGGTTTTATCGTTTGAAAAGCGTTAAACGTGTTCACCTTGATTTTGATGGCTGGTAGGGTTGTAGGCTTCGGAATTTGAGCAAAACCTCGACACGTTTCTTCCTAGGGAAGACACGATTAACGAGAATATATATGAGAGAATATATATGTAATTGCGGCTATATATATGTGAATAGTTTTAACGATACCTACTTCGCGGGATTTGGACGAAACTTCGGCTGGTGCAGGATTTCGTTTGGACTCTTGGATAGCACTTCGGGATGTCGTGGAGCTTGAAAGAACGGGGTTTGTGTGAAACGAACGTTTGGAAACTGTACAGAATTCAATCCCCTTTGAAGGCCTTTTATAGGCTGGAATTCCGGTCCTTCGCGTACCGCGAGGCCGGCCAAGGGAATCCCTCGCGTACCGCGAGGGGATGACAAGTCGCGAATCGAGGTGAGTCAGCATGACACGTGGCAGCAGGTGGCAAGTGTACATGACACGTGTTTTCTGGCCCTGACGCGTGTACTATTCCCTCGCGTACCGCGAGACTTCATCGAAGATCTTCTCGCGTACCGCGAGAAGGTGATTTTCTGGCGCATAAGCAGTCCCCTCGCGTACCGCAAGGTTTTGTCAAAATCTCCCTCGCGTACCGCGAGGGAGTGAGATTTTGAATTTTTCTTTTCTTTTTATTTTTGGGTGTTACATCCTCCCCTCCTTTAGAATAATCTCGTCCTCGAGATTCATTGAAAGAGATGTGGATACTTTTTGCGCATTTCTGACTCAAGTTCCCAGGTATATTCTGGGCCACGTCTGGAATCCCATCTTACTTTGACCAACACCAATTGTTTCCGTTTAAGCTTTTTGATTTGTCGGTCTTCAATTTGTAACGGTCGTTCAATGAATTTGAGCTTTTCATTTACTTCCACATATTGTAAAGGCATCAGCAAGGATTCATCAGCTAAACACTTACGTAGGTTTGATACATGGAATATATCGTGTACCCCACCCATCTCTACTGGTAGTTCAAGCTGATAGGCAACAGATCCGATTCGTTTAATGATTTTGAAAGGTCCAACAAAACGTGGACTTAACTTTCCTTTCTTTCCGAAACGAATAACACCTTTCCAAGGTGAAACTTTTAATAACACCTTGTCACCGAATTGGAATTCTAACGGCTTTCTTCGTTTATCTGCATAACTTTTCTGTCGATCTCGAGCCGCTTTTAAACGTTCACGTATTTGTAATACTTTATCAGTGGTTTCTTGGACTATCTCTGGTCCTGATAACTGATTTTCTCCGATATCTGACCAACATACAGGCGTTCGACATTTCCGTCCGTACAATGCTTCAAATGGTGCGGCCTGAATACTTGTGTGATAACTATTGTTGTATGAGAATTCCATTAGAGGTAAATGATCATCCCAATTACCTCCAAAGTCTATCACACAGGCTCGGAGCATATCTTCTAGGGTTTGTATGGTTCTTTCGCTCTGCCCATCAGTTTGTGGATGATAAGCAGTGCTAAGATTCAATCGAGTTCCTAGAGCTGTTTGAAAACTTTGCCAGAATCGAGATGTGAAGCGACTATCTCTATCTGACACTATGGATAGAGGCACACCATGTAACGTTACAATTTCATTAACGTAAATTTGCGCCATTTTGTCCATACTCATGGTGTCCTTGATAGATAGAAAGTGAGCTGATTTGGTTAAACGGTCAATGATAACCCAGATTGCATTATTTCCACGAGTGGTTCGAGGAAGTTTTGTAATAAAGTCCATAGTTATCAGTTCCCATTTCCAAACTGGTAATTCTAACTGTTGCAATAATCCAGCTGGCTTTTGGTGTTCGGCTTTGACTTTGGAACAAGTCAAACATTTTGCTATGTAGATAGCAATGTTCTTTTTCATACCAATCCACCAGTAACTTTCTTTGAGGTTCTTGTACGTTTTATCACTTCCTGGGTGCATGGTGTATTTGGACTTGTGTGCTTCTTCGAGGATTCGCTCTCGAAGATCACCTGTAACTGGTACCCAAATACGTTTATTCATGCGAAGGATATTATCTTCTCCTTTGATCAGTAAATCAAGCATTCCTTTCATTCCTTCTTTTTCAAAGTTACCTTCCTTCAAAGCTAACTCTTGTGCCTCTTTTAACTGACTTACAAGATCAATTTGTAGTTCAAGTCTGAGAGAACGTACTCTCTTTGGCTTGACATTTTCTTTTCGGCTCAAGGCATCTGCTACTACATTTGCCTTTCCTTCATGATAACAAATTTCACAATCATAATCATTCAGGATTTCCATCCATCTTCTTTGTCTCATATTTAACTCCTTCTGGCTAAATATGTACTTGAGACTTTTATGATCAGTGTAGATTGTGAACTTAACCCCATAGAGATAGTGTCGCCATAATTTCAAAGCAAAGATTATAGCGCCCAACTCTAGATCGTGGGTTGAGTAGTTTTTCTCATGAATTTTCAACTGACGAGATGCATAAGCAATGACTTTCTTGCGTTGCATTAATACGCAACCTAAACCAGTATGTGAGGCGTCGCAGTAAACTACGAAGTCTTCAATACCATCTGGTAAAGATAGAATAGGTGCGTTTGTCAGTTTTTGTTTCAAAGTTTCAAAAGATTCAGATTGTTTGGGTCCCCATTCGTATTTTACAGATTTCCGAGTTAGGGATGTGAGTGGGATTGCTATACGAGAAAAATTTTGAATGAACCGGCGGTAATATCCCGCTAATCCCAGAAAACTACGAATTTCGGTGGGTGACTTGGGAATTTCCCATTTGGATATAGCTTCAATTTTGGAAGGATCTACTTGAATTCCGTTCACGTTGATGACATGACCAAGAAATTGTACTTCCGTTAACCAAAATTCGCATTTGGAAAACTTAGCATATAATTTCTCTTTTCGAAGAAGTTCAAGTATGGTTCGAAGATGAGTTTCGTGTTCAACTTGGGTTTTGGAATAAATAAGTATGTCATCAATAAAAACTATGACAAACTTATCCAAGTAAGGTTTGCAGACACGATTCATCATGTCCATGAATGCGGCAGGAGCATTTGTAAGTCCAAATGGCATAACCGTGAACTCGAAATGTCCATACCGTGTTCGAAATGCAGTTTTCGAGATATCGTTATCATGCACTTTCAACTGATGATAACCTGAACGAAGATCGATCTTTGAAAAATGACAAGCTCCTTGGAGTTGATCGAATAAATCGTCAATCCGTGGAAGCGGGTATCGGTTTTTGATGGTAACTTTATTCAGTTCCCGATAATCAATACACATGCGCATTGATCCGTCTTTCTTCTTAACAAAGAGAATTGGAGCTCCCCAGGGTGAAGAACTTGGTTGGATAAAACCTTTCTCAAGAAGTTCATCCAATTGTTTCTTGAGTTCTGCCATTTCTGTGGGTGCCAGTCTGTACGGGGATTTGGCAATTGGAGTTGCACCAGGTACAAGGTTGATTCGAAATTCTACCTCTCGTTCTGGTGGTAATCCAGGCAGTTCTTCAGGAAAAACGTCTGGAAATTCAGATACTACATGTACTGATTCTATCTTCTTCTCCTTTTCCAAGGCAGTAATTGATACCAGACATGCCAGATATCCTTTTCTTAAGCACTTGGTTGCTTTAAGTATGGAGATTATCTGGATAGGTTTTGTGGGTTTATCACCTTGGATAGTTAGAGTTTTGTTTGTTGGTGTAACGAGTTTTACAACTTGTTGATTACAAAGGATTTCGGCTTGGTTATTGGATAACCAATCCATCCCCAAAACAATGTCAAAGCCAGTTATTGACATTGGTAACAATTGTACTGGGATAGTGAAACCAGCCAATGTAATGTAACAATTGTTCAGTGATTGGGATATTTTTATCAAATCACCGTTCGCTGTTTCTACTTCATATGTTTCAGCTAAGGGACTTAATGGTTCGTTTAATAGATTACAGAAATTATAATCTATAAAACTCCGGTTCGCACCTGAGTCAAATAAGACCTTAGCATAAACATTATTAAGAAGAAACGTACCGGTAATTACGTCCGACGTTCTCTCAGCTTGATTAGCATTCATGACAATTGCTCGCACGATCTTTTTGGTTTCTGGAGTTATCTTAACTCCTGATCCTCCAGCTCCTCTGGTCTTTGCAAACTTAGGGCAATTCGTTCTGATGTGCCCTGGCTCTCCACAATTGAAACAAGTAATCATTCCCTTTCTCTTGAAGCAATTCTCAGTAGTGTGACCTGAGACCTTGCAATGATTACAGAATGGAGTTTCAAAAACACACTTTCCACTATGCCTGCGTCCGCACGTTTTGCATGGTGGATTGTTAAATGGAAATCCTTTTTGCCCAAAGCTTTTGCTAAATCTTTTGGCTTCGGGTTTTGTTTTTGTAGAGGATTCCATTTTCTTTCTCTCTTCTAGGTTTCTGATCAATCCAGCCGTCATGGTACCGGTCAGCTCTACGGTGGACTCAATGGTTTTTGGTGAGACAACCTTCACCAAATCACGGATCTCTGGAACTAAACCGTAAATATATCGAGTTATGAGAACCGACTCGGGTTTAGCCAGGTGAGGTGCCAAACGGGCATATTCAAAAAATTTGGTAGTATACTCTCGATCATTGGTACCCACCATCCTGTGATCCAAAAATTTCCTTTCAGCTTGTTCTTTCTCATTCTTGGGGCAAAATTTCCTTTTCACCTTTGCTCGGAATTCTTTCCAATCCATAGCATTGGTCTTTCTCCTCCCTTTGGCAGAAATGATTGAATTCCACCATTCCAACGCTTCATTTTTGAAGGAGTTTGAAGCATACAGTACTTGATCTTTCTTAGCACACTTGCTAATTGCTATTACTGACTCCATCTTCTCTAGCCAGTGAAGAGTAGCAATACCGCCTTCGGTGCCCTTAAATTCATAAGGTTTACAGTCCTGAAAGGTTTTGTAAGAACACCCCTTGTGTTTATACCTTTTTGTTTCATTTTCTTCTTCTGAGCTTTCACTGCTTAGATTTAACGATTCTTCAGATTCAGAATACTTATTGCTTGATGTTCTGGATCTTTTCGAGGTTTGAGGTTTACGAGAGCTTGCTACTTGCTCTGTGTGGGTTTTCGAAGGGTTTTCCATTCTTTTTGAAGGAAGAGTTACGTGGCTTGGAGTTTTGATGTTTTCTTGTACTTCCTTTATTATGGCAGGAAGCATTTCTTTAATGCTTTGTTTGACCAGTTGTTGCAATTCTGGTTGTTGAGTAGTTATTTCAGGATTATTATTAACTTCTTTTCCTTTTTCCTTGATAATGTAGGTAGATGGACCGCTATTGTCATTGTTTTGTTGAGACATCTAAGAACACAAGCACGAATTTGGGTCAAAATTTGAAGTTTATTATCGTTAAACTTCATCTATTCATTACAAATACAGAAATATAGATATGTATCTATATCACGTAGGGTTAGCTAATTATACAAATACTATTATCAACTTCAACTTAGAAACACATCTCCCAAATCCTGATAGAACCTCCCCAGGGTCTCGGTCATAGCACCCTTCTGGATCAACTGATCTGCCACCCATTGCTCTGCATACTTCCTGTCCTCCTGAGCTAGCTCATAATCAATTATAGTTTGTTCATTCTGGACTACAACTTGTCTGGTGAAGAACAGCTCAGCACGTAGATCGTCAGCTTCCCTAAGAGCACGATCAAGGTGTTCATCCATTGAGTTTGGCAGTTCTTCAGGGTATCCATAGCAAGGAGGTGGTTTCCTGTGTCCCATCCTAAGATCATGATATGTTGAATTAACAGACCACACGACCTTTCCGTCGGTTGCATACTGACGTCCATCGGAGGGATCTACATAGAAGAAAGGTTCCTTGAAAACGGGATGTTCTGGAATAGGGTCAAAGAAGTATTTTCCACCACTGCCTTCACAAACGGCAGCCTTGTCAGATTCAGCAAATGAACGCGAAGTTTCTTCACTTGGACTTGGTGGATGTTCTGGAATTGTTCCGGTATGATCTACCACGTCTAATGATTGAGGTGGTGGCATAGATGTCATAACAGGACGTAAAGATTCTCTTGAATCTTCCATTTCCACTGAATACTCTGATTCTTCTCTCAGAGGTTCAAGCCTTGCTTGAGTCTGCTCCACTTGTTCTGCGACCATTCTGTTCCAATTCTCCGGGGTCGGCAGGTAGTGGATATAATCGTCATATCTTGGTACTACTTGATTAGATGATTCTCCAGGGAAGTAGTTTGGGTAATTATAAGGATAATAGTATGGATCTGACATCCTGCAATTTATTGGTTATGTTAAAGGCATCTTCCTATCGTTTGTTCAGTAGGCACAACTATTGGTTAAAGCCTAGATACAATCATATAAGTATCTAGTTTTGCTAAAATCCTTGAATGTGGCTCTGATACCAACTTGTCACAACCCCGGGCTACCCCTGCCCGGGCGTCGCGAGATAATGCTGGTATCTGAATGAGGTCCCATAAATTTGGACAGCGGAAGTCTTTGTTTTTACTTGATGCCTTTTTGTAATGAAATGTAATGTAAATAACCTCAAGGGTTAATTCTGTACTTTTTGTCAAAACTTGGGATCCACGTCCCTTTTCATTTCATGATAATAGATCTTCAAAAGTCTATTATATAATGTACAGTGATTGAAATAATTTACATAATACAAGCCATTCAAAATGTCTAGGATCTACGTCCGTTCCAACATTTGGTCTTGTATTAGTCTGCCACAGGGATTTTGATATGCCTAAAGATCTTGTCTTTACTGCATCACCCTGAATTTAATGATTTCTTTCATTACCTGTGAAAAACGTTTTGAAAATGAACATCAGCATAAAGCTGGTGAATCACATTTAACTGACACGAAAATGATTTCTAACATAAACCAAATTAAAGCCTTTAAGCACGTTTTTGTATGGTAAATCTACACATTCAGCAGTCTATTTCACCTGAAGTATATACCACCTACATACACTGGGTTAACTGCCATGGGGTCAACTGGCTGAGCGCTATGTCTCAGACTGATAGCCTATTCCCAGGGTGATGATGCTAAGAACCTTGTTCTTAGTCTTACATGATACTCAGGAACTCGTCCCTCGTATAATCTGCTAAGGAAACCCATCCTTAGTCTTATGATTTCCCATTACATGATCTGTACCCAGCCACGGACCGGACTTTCACCCGTCACATGTATACCATTTGATCAAATCTACGTATGCTTATGGCCTGAATGCTATCACGTAGATTACCCTTATGATTAAAGCATTTAATTTGTTTCATGCCGTTTTCGTAAATAAAATGGTTTTATCGTTTGAAAAGCGTTAAACGTGTTCACCTTGATTTTGATGGCTGGTAGGGTTGTAGGCTTCGGAATTTGAGCAGAACCTCGACACGTTTCTTCCTAGGGAAGACACGATTAACGAGAATATATATGAGAGAATATATATGTAATTGCGGCTATATATATATGAATAGTTTTAACGATACCTACTTCGTGGGATTTGGACGAAACTTCGGCTGGTGCAGGATTTCGTTTGGACTCTTGGATAGCACTTCGGGATGTCGTGGAGCTTGAAAGAACGGGGTTTGTGTGAAACGAACGTTTGGAAACTGTACAGAATTCAATCCCCTTTGAAGGCCTTTTATAGGCTGGAATTCCGGTCCTTCGCGTACCGCGAGGCCGGCCAAGGGAATCCCTCGCGTACCGCGAGGGGATGACAAGTCGCGAATCGAGGTGAGTCAGCATGACACGTGGCAGCAGGTGGCAAGTGTACATGACACGTGTTTTCTGGCCCTGACGCGTGTACTATTCCCTCGCGTACCGCGAGACTTCATCGAAGATCTTCTCGCGTACCGCGAGAAGGTGATTTTCTGGCGCATAAGCAGTCCCCTCGCGTACCGCGAGGTTTTGTCAAAATCTCCCTCGCGTACCGCGAGGGAGTGAGATTTTGAATTTTTCTTTTCTTTTTATTTTTGGGTGTTACAACGTAGCAAGTTCATACCATACAAGAACCAAATGTAGCGATTACAAAATATAAATAGTTTAGATTAATTGCTAGGTCCAAATCCTATATGTAGCAGCTTGTAATACTTCAAACATTGTCACCTGAAACATGGTTAAAAACAAAGTCAACTAAAAAGTTGGTGAGAATACATAGGTTTTCGTGTCATGTAATAGAATATAGCGTTGTGTGTATACAATTCATACAAACATGGCAATTAAGGCATTTATGGAGAGATACCATCGTGTGACCTGGTAGTACAATCAAACCTTTGTAACTAGCATGCAAAACAAACGCGTGTTGGCAGTAACAGTCACCTTACCTGGGTGGGTTTGTCAGACTCAATAGATCTATCACTGTTTACTGTAGGCTATAAAATAGTTAATGATTGCACATGAATAGCAAACTGCGTGTTAGTCTACACACCTAGTACTCAAGCACAGCTCTAAATTGTAACACATGATTGTAGGGTGGAATTGTATATTGTGTAGTTTGTAAACATAGTAAATAGAACGCATGTTCTACCCCAAAAGTTTGTAAATAGAGTAAAAGAGGGGCTATGTAACTCACTTGTGTTGGAGCGTGTAGTTTGCACAGATCAACAAAAATACCAAGCGTGTTGTAGGTCGCTACGTTTGACCTATTGAATGAGGGTATAACGCGTGTCACTATTTGTGTTATTTTGTGTCCAAAGTGGGTTCGTTGGTGGTTTGTGTGTTTAGGGTTGGTTTTGGAATAATAAATTAGTAGCGATATATATATATATATATATATACATCTATTTAAATAAAATTTAATTAAACGATATTTGTTTAAATCAATATATATATATATTTGTATAAATAAAAATGATTATATAAATTCACTATTTCATCGGTTTTGAAACTATCGGGAATTAATCGTTTTAAATTTCTAAATCAGCGATTTGGTATATAAATGATTCCCGGGTTTTGGGATTTTATAACTTAAATTTTTATAAACAAGTTTTGAAATGTTTAAATAAAAACATATTAAATTAAGTTTGAAAATAATAAAATTAAAGTTTCTGGTCAAGGAGCACGACCGTGCTCAAGTAGGGCACGACCGCGCTCGTTGCCGGGCGTGACCGTGGTGGTCTGAGCGCGCCCGTGGTCGAGTCAGAAGGTACTTCCTAGGTTCTGGACATAGAGCACGACCGTGCTCGTATCTGGCACGACCGCGTCTAGTGTTTGTTTTTGGTCAAGACTTGTTTGCTCGATAAGCACGACCGGGCCACACCTGGGGCACGACTGTGCTTGGTCAGGCACGACCGCGCTCAGGGATGAGCGCGACCGTGTCGGGCCTTTTTCAGACACAATTCTATCGATTCTTATATTAATAGCTTCTAGATTCTTAGGGCTTTCACTTAGTGGATGATTACGAATGTTTCTACATATTTTAATTGTATTTATATCATGTCTAGAGTGTAGTTCGAGTAAAATTTATGTTTCGGTTTTTTGGTTCAAAATCGGATCGATTTGAGTGTTTCTACAACGAATTGACATAGGGCTTTCGTAGTAGAGGTAGATACAAAGCTGAAGACGTGTTACTTACTTGTTGAAAGTGGGCAATTGAATGCGGTCGGCTACGGGTCGAGCGGCTTCGTTTCTTGGCGATCAATCGGACGACAGAGGTGTTGTGAGCGTCGAGTGAGAGTTCTGAGAGATCGAGTGGGTGTATAAGAGGGTGTAGGAAACGTGCAACTGACTCTATATCGACGAATTTGAGAGGCTCGGTTGTGGTGTGAATGGGATTAATTAATTGTGCAAATTGGACGACAATTGATGCGTGTTTTAGACGAATTTCAGTCGAGTATGGTCTGACGCGCGAAGACCGGCTTTCCTTTATTTTAATTTTCACGAATTCAGAAGGTATGGTATGGTTTGACTTTCTGCAGTCAAGTGGGTTCATCAGCGCGACCGTGTCTACTTTAGGCGCGACCGTGCTTAGGTCGGCAGGCGCGACCGTGCCTAGTCCTAGGCGCGACCGTGCTTGCCTAGTTTTGTTGTTTTTTGAGTTTTGTCAGTTTTGGTCCTCGGGGCTTGTGAGATAATTGCGTTTTTGTTTAATTTGTTATTGTAATAGAATAGTTTGTATATGTAACTGCATCGTAGTTTGTTTGTACACGAATCGAAACTGAAATGTGTTTGTTTATTGAAATCAAACGATTACATGATGAAAATCAGAAATGTTACAAACATAGTCATAATACTGAATTTAATTTAAAAGCATTTAAGAGTAGCAAAAGCGAACATCATTCGAATGCATAAAATAACAGCGGAAGTCTTAAAAATTAAAAACATAACATTGTCATAACATATATGAAAGTGGGATGTCAGTCACATGTCGGGTAACCATCACACCTTCGCACGACCCTTCATTTTGTCACCTGAAATGTATACTAAAAGTCAGCTAACGCTGGTGAGTTCTAGTTTAAAAACAATCAGACATAACATTTATCTTATCATTAAGTATTATATATATATATATATATATATAATACGTACATTTGCATATTCTTTGCTTTACTGTTCTCACATAACATTAATATTGCGTATATATATATATATATATATATATATATATGCACATACATACTTACTTTGGGGAGAACATTCACTAGTCATACACATAAGGGTGATCAACCCGTCATAATTGTTGCGTGAGTCACAAAGACAAACGCCATAAGAACTACCGTCGTAGTCCGTTTCATAAACCGTCAGGCCCTAAAAACCGTCCGTCGTAACATAAATTCGTCCGGCAACCTTTGTCCATCCGCCTAAAACCCGTCCTACCGTCGTAGTCCGTTCATTCGCCCGTCTGCCCAAAGGCATCCGTTTTTCACGCGGCTATTATTTATGCAACCGTTCTACATATAATAAGGCAATTGCTTCAACCGTCCATTAATGCCTTTCATACGTCCTAGATGATGAAGGAACGCATTTGTCCTGGTTGGAAAATAGTCACGTGGTCGTCCATCTACCGAAGTAGCCTTTATTCACGAAGCATCCATAACGTTTACATACATTCATGACACGCAATATATATATATATATATATATATATATAATATAATATAAAGTAGGATTCCATTTATTTACGTTACGCCATTCTTTCATTCATTCTTTGTAAGCATACGTTTCATTCTTGGTTCGTAATTCACTTTAATATATATGTACCTATCACGTATGATCACATTGACATTCATAACACTTATCCATTTAGTGTATACACTTCAGCCCCACAACATTTAACAAGGATTGCACATAACATAAAGGGGGCACATAGAACTCACCTGATGAGTGGTTTCTGAATACACCTAGCTGGTCACTGAACCTCACTAAGGTCACACACAATCTGTATAATCATGTCATATAGTATGAGATAATGAACCTAAATGACACTTAACATTTCTATTCTTAAGGCTAGGCGAACTTAAGTAAGTTCGCAAGGTTTGGGTGTAGGCGAACATGACAAGTTCGCCTACCGGTCGGTCGACTTTTCATAAGCATAGGCGAACTTAGGTAAGTTTGCCTCTTTTATATATGGGCGAAATTAGTACGTGAACATGAGTTAGCCGAACTTAAACAGCGAACATGAGTTAGGCGAACTTAATCAGCGAACATGAGTTAGGCGAACTTAATCAGCGAACATGAGTTAGGCGAACTTAATCAGCGAACATAATAAGTTCGCTTGTTGGGGTTCATAAGTTCGCCTGTCGTGACCTTCTTCTCCAATCAGACCCTAGATCAGGTCGGCCAGACTCGAGGTGTTCAGACCTCAAACTTTTTCAGTTCAGAACGTTCCATTTTCATTCGTGAGTTCAAATATATGCTTTGTTTTTATTATTATACTTAAAAACCTATCATTTATTCATTTTTAACCCGAAACCCCAAAAGTTACAAAACTCAGATTTGGGCATGGTCGTTACCTGTTGTCGCTTCCTTTTCGCTGTAAGACGGTCCAGAGATGATGGCAACCGATCTCCGAGCTTTTGAGCTTGATTCCCGAGCTTTCTCTCTCTAGACCCGAGGCCTCCTTCTCTCTATAAAAGTTGCGTGACTGAGGATAGAATGGAGAGGAGGGATGCTTTGTCCTTTATATATCTGGGCTCCCTCGGCCCATTGAAGCCGAGCCCAAGCCCGCTCCCCTTCTCTTTTGTTTTTTTTTGCTTTTGCGTTTAAATATTTCGACTAAATCTCCGGCCTCACTATATTTGTTCGTTTTATTATTTTTGGGATGTTACACGAAACGTCTAGTTCGGAGGATATGTGATGGGAGCTCATTGCCAAAGAACTGGAAGAACAATACTTGAAGATAAAGACCAAGTTGTTGTCAAGGGGGAGTCTGTTGGAGCATGATTTGTGACAACAAGCCTTGTAATAGATTAGTCTTTATGTTTAACGTTTTGTTAGTTTTGTATTGTAAAAGTTTAAGTTTGCATAGGCGAACTTAACAAGTTCGCTTGGTATAGTTGAGGCGAACTTAACAAGTTCAGTGTGTGTTATCTATAAATAGTTCAAGAGTTGTTCTCAGTTGGTAACTACTGCATTTGGACGGTACTGCATTTGTAACTACTCTGTGTTTACTATTTGAGAGATAATACAAGAAGCTTTTTATGAAATCATGTCTTATGTGATTGTATTGCTTCGTTACTATTCGAGACATACATATACGCAAGGATTCCGCACTTCGTATACGTATTATGTGTTTTACAGCAGAGATCGATCAGTAGACCCGATGGGACTTACAATCATATGAGTAATATGGAAAACACCTTGGACAAAGCTCCTAGATATATAACGACATTTATTAATTACACATTCCTAACTTTCTGGTATATAACCAAAGCTAAACAGTAGGTTGGAACCTTACCTCAGCACTATCTATGGAAATTTGGAGTCGAAACGCTAGAACCCGGATTCTCATACGCGAACCGGGGTCGGGATCAGAGTTCCAGAGAGTGTGTATTTTGTAGTGTATTATGTTGTGCAAATGGCTGAAATCGTTGATCTGTTTATAGGGGAAAATGTGCACCCGTAGTGGAATGCTACACAAGGCGGTGGGGGTCCGCCACCGCTTCCAGCTGCAAATTTGGCTTAGGGACCAAGTAACGGACCGTTACTAGTCCCCTAGCGGACCGCTAAAGCCACTTGTTCCGTAGCGGACCGTTATGGTGTGGATGGCGGTCCGCCACAGGGTTACACGCGTCCGCTAGTCATTAGACATGTGACGTGTCATCATTGTTGCCTTCTTGACCACGTTGCGGACCGCTAAGGTTCTGGGTAGCGGTCCGCTACCCCTTTGATTTTCAAAATTTTTGTAGGCCCTGATTTCAATCGGAAATCACTCAAATGATCGATTACACACACATGCGGAATCTGTGTACATGGTGGTGAAACAGAGGAGAGAAATAGAAATGGTGAAGATAACATCTAACCACACTCAGAATTAACACAAATATGATATGAAAATGTAAGAACAAAGAATTAAACAAATGCAAATTGTATTGATTCTTCAAGAAAAGTGAAAGAGAGAATTCAAGGATACAGTCATTACTCACACCCTAAACATTCTCTCACTAGGCTGTTTATAGTAAGCTAACAGACATCGAAACTATGCTCATCGAAACTACTAGTTTCGGTTGAGTATTTTACAAGTGATAGAACAATCTGTCAAAACTTACTATCTATCGAAACTACTAGTTTCGATAGAACAAATCTCAACCGAAACTAAGTAGTTTCGGTGGCCCATACATAAACTAATAAAGAAGTAAATTACAGAAACTGAAATTACACGTAAATAAACTAAAGTAATAATGTTCAATATAAAACTGATGACAACAACTTATAAATAAAATAAGACTCTACAATTTTTAGTTTTAGTCAATTCATTGTTACTTTTATAAACATAACCAACACTCGTTCATATAAATATGTGGACACATATATTAGAAGCAACTAGGTTAAAATCCCGTGTATTACAAGGGTTGAATAAATATAATATTATATATTAAGTAATAAAAATTTTATTTTTTAAAAAACTCGTGTTTGTAGGATCAGTGATTACAAGATGGTTCTATTTTAGTTGAGATTGGCGGAAACAATCACAACTATGCAATGTAAACAGATAAACAAAGAGAATACTTATAAATGCAAATTGTATTGATATTCAATGTTTACAAGATTACAGAGAAAAACTCTTAGGAAGCACACTTGTACAAAATGAAGATATAATACATATAAAGGAACTTAGAATCAAGACAAACCCTTGATTCTAAGGATCAGATCAAACACAGACCGTTGATCTTGGACAGTTACAAGCTATACTCTATTGGTAGACAACTAAAATACAAACTGCAGCAAACAGTTGTATTCAGGTCAAAAGTCTTCTTAGGAATCTTTGCAGGAGACTTCAGAAGTGGTCTGTCTTTAATCATCTGCACCAATAACATTCCTTCTGCTGATAGATGTGTCAGTGTTGTAGCAGAGGTGTCAGTAGCAAAGTCAAAGTTGTTGATGATTTGCCTATCAGCAGCATCAAGTGTTTGATGCTGCTAAGAAGCCTATCAGCAGCAACTCTAGACTTCAACAGATAAGGCTATCCGTAGCGTAGTTGTTCATCAGCAGGAGAACTACTATCCGCAGCAGCTTGTTGGTCAATGGCAAAGCTGTGGAGTCCGCAACAGCTATACTTAGAGAATTTTGTAGCCATCAGTCTTTATATCTACAAACTCCCCCTAGACTGATGCTACAAAAACTCTCTTATTGCCTTTTTTTCTAAAGCTTTTGCATGTTGGCAACAATCCTTGCTGTCTCATAGCCTCTAGGGTCCTTTATTGGATTGTCAAGAGGAAGTTCAGATAGAGACTTGATGTCCTTGCTTGGCATGCTAAAGATGGCCTTGCTAGAGCATCTCATCTTCTGACCTCTGACATCTGTTACAGTGTATTCATTCTTCCCAGCATTGTAGGACCAACTAGTGAATGGAAAGTGGGATTGGGGAGGTTTAGCATCAATGATCACATCTCTGCTAGGATTGAAGTGATGTTTGATCACTAGCAATAGATGCCTCCCACTTTCATTCTCAGGCTCATGAGCTTCACCCAGTTCCATCATTCTTTGAAGATCAGAATCTGGACGCTGCATCACATCATCAACAGATCTGTAGATTGATCTTTTTATCTCTGCCCTTCCCCTGAAAACTTCAAACCATTGATCTTGATTGCTGAAGAACCAAGTAACAATTTCTCTTGAATATTCTAGTGTGGTTGTAGGTTTGGTTTTCTTCTTGGGAGTCTGTTGATGAGGAGGAGCTGGGTGAAAGGATTTGGACTCTATGGGTGGAGAGGAGGTAGGTTTAGGAGGGAGAGTGGAAGGTTTTTGGATAGAGGAAGGAGTGGATGAGGGAGTAGGCTTGGGTTTCTTTTGTTTTCTATCATTTGTTTGAGTGTTTACCCTTTTCTTTGAGCCTGTCTTCCCCAATCTCTCTTCCTCTTCTTTCTTGACTTTGACATATAAGGCTTGTAGGTTCATAAAGCTCATGGGACCTAGCCTCTTTCCACTCTCTCCTCTAACCTTTTGGAAGTCCATCATAACCTTCCTTTCTTCATGGGTTCTTATGTTGAAAGCAATGATCTTCTTGGTTTTCTTTTTGGCTTTTTCTTCTTCTTCAGCCCTTTTCTTTTTTGCCAGTTGACCTTGCTGACCCAAGAAGGCTCTATAGATTTCTTTATTTGATAATTTCTTAAGGTAGTCTGCATCCTCACCTTGAGAAATCAGAGCTTCAGTCCACTCCTCTCTCATCTCTTTGGCTAATTCAGAGTCAGTTATCCTGAACTTAGCCTCTTCTCTTCTTTTCTTCTCTCTTTCTTCTTCTTCTTCTTCTTTATTAAGTTGTTCCTGTAGATGAAGACCCAAAGCTTCATCTTCTTGTAGTTGTGCAGCTGCAGAAACCTTAACTTTCAAAGTATCCAGTTGCCTAGCATGTAACTGGATCTGTTGATCCCTGAGGAGAATGGCAGCTTTCCTTTCTTGAATCTTTTTAATCTCAGCCATCTCCTCCTCTTCTCTTTCTCTTCTTCTCTTCTCTTTTTCTTTCTTTTCCTTCTCTAACCTTTCTTCTTCTTCTGTCATGATGCCCTTTCCCTTGTCTTTATTGGATGTCTCAGCTTTAGCTTCATGGATCACAACAGCAGATGTGAGAGATGCTGTTGGGATCTCAGCTTCAACTTCATTGGCAATCTGAGGAACAGACATAGTGGAAGGGACTGCTTCACTTCTTCCTTCTCCCATTCATTCCCATATGTAACCTTAAAAGCCACTTTAACATTTTGAGCAGCCACTTTTCTTGACTCTACTGCTGCATTCAATATGACAGCTGGTGAGGAGGGAAGGGATAGGTCTGAGTCAGAATAATCCTTTGCAATCGGTGATTACAAGATAGTTCTATTTTAGTTGAGATTTGCGGAAACAATCACAACTATGCAATGTAAACAGATAAACAATGTCACCCCCCAACCGACGGCGGAAACGTCTGGGCGTGAAGCGTGCAGACTGTTCATTGCTCATGGTTTGCTAATGTTTGAATAATTAATAATTGTTTTCATTGCAAATAGATAAGTTCAACAAAGCACAATCAATCCACAAAACATAAATGTAAATTACATCAAATAAGCTAGTTTAATTAAATTCTAGGTCCAAAGTCCTATGTGTAGCATATCTTGATCACTTCAAACATTGGTACCTGAAACATGGTTAAAACATGGTCAACTAGAAAGTTGGTGAGAGTACATAGGTTTAATCGTGTGATAGCAAAATACGTGTTGTGTGCATACAGTTCAATACAACCATGACAATTAAGGCATTTATGGAGAGGAAAACATCGTGTGACCTATACAATCAAACCTTTGTAACTTGCACTCAAAATTTGTGTTGTCAGTAACAGTCACCCTACCTGGGTGGGTTTGTCAGACTCAATAGATCTACCACTGTTTACTGTCGGCTGTTAGTTAATGATTGTACATGAAGAGCATAATAATTGGTCTACAAAATGTACTCAAGCACAAAGCGCAAAACTGTAAACATGCATAGGATGGAACTGTATATGTGTATAATTGAAAACATGTAAATAGAACGCATGTTCCACCCCAAAACGTTTGTAAAATGGAGTAAAAGAGGGGCTATGTAACTCACATGTTATGTAGCGTGTAGGTTGCACAAGCAAATGGAAAAACAGCGATGTGTTGTAGATTGCTAAGTTCGACCTAATGAACAATGTATATGTGTTATTGATTTGCGTTATTAAATGACGGAAGTGAATTTGTCATTCTTAAACGTGTAGGGTTTGTCTTAAAATAATTATTTAAACTGTTATTTATTTATCAAATTAACAGAATAAAAATAAAAGTAAAGATTCTGTTTAAGGGATGAGCACGACCGTGCTTGTATATGGCACGACCGCGCCCGGCACGTACGCGACCGCGCTTGGTCGGTAACGCGCCCGTGGTTGGTCATAAGTCAAAACAAGAGTCTGGTCCTGAGACACGACCGCGTCCGTATCCGGCACGACCGCGCCTAGGGTTTTGACTAGGTCAGGACTTGGTTTGATCGGTAAACACGACCGGGCCTCTTACGGGGCACGACTGTGCTTGGTCAGGCACGACCGCGCTCATAGGCTGGCGCGACCGTGTCCGGTCAATTCCAGAAGCAATTCGCCTGATTCTTGTAATAAAACAGATTAGAAACTTAGGGTTTTCATTGATATGATGTTTGCGAATCGAATTACACCATTTAATTAGGTTTATATCCTGTTTAACGTGTCGATCGTTTAAAACCATTTTTTTATCAAAACTCATATTCAATTCTGTAAAATCATGTAATGTGGTTACGAATTAAGTTAGGGCTTTCGATTAGCTTGGAGAGACGATCCTAATGAACTATTACTAACCTGTTTTGAATGGGCAACAAGTGCAGACGGCTACGGGGAGACTTCGCGGCTTTTTCTTGATCGACAGACGAGATAGAGATGATGGAATGATGGATTTAGGGTTTAGGGAAGTTTATATATGTCTCGGGTAGGTATGGGCTTAACTTAATTCGTTTGATTCTTGCCCCAATTACTTGATTCGTTTTTAAAAAAAAGTCGGTTTAGAATTTGCGAGTATTTGGACGATTGCATGTGTATTTGGTCGTGTTTTAGTCTCAATTAGCCGAATATCTTCTTCTGCAAGTTTCGCGACCTTCTAAACGTGTTTACAATCTATTTTTGGACAAGATTTGAGTCGGTTTGACTTTGCGGAGTCAAACTGTAAACGAGGCGCGACCGTGCTTAATGTTAAGCACGACCGTGGTCATGGCACAAGCGCGACCGTGCCTAGGACTAGGCGCGACCGTGCTTGTGTTGGTTTTTGGAAGTTTCAAGACTAGTCCTTGTAGTTTTGTAATATTGATGTTGTTTTGAGTTTTGGTCAAGTTTGGTCCTCGAGGTTTGTAAGATTGTTTTCGTTAATGAACGCGTGTATGCTTGTAAGTGTATATGAACAATAAATGTAAGGTTGAAATCTTTTATTGCATGGCATAAAATACGTAGGAAAAACATGAAAATCAGAAAGGTTACAGTATCCCCATGTTGAGGGAATTTCGTCCCGAAATTCAACTGGTTGAGGCTACTGCTTCAGCAAAAAGATGTGGGTACTTGAGCTTCATTTGGTCTTCTCGTTCCCAAGTAAACTCGGGTCCTCGTTTAGATTCCCAACGAATCTTGACAATAGGAATACGGCTGCGCTTGAGTTGTTTTATCTCACGATCCATAACCTCGACTGGTTTTTCAACGAAGTGCATCGTTTCATCAATGCACACATCGTCAAGAGGTATATGAAGGTTTTCATCAGCAAGACACTTCTTGAGGTTGGACACATGAAATGTAGGATGTACGCTGCCAAGTGATGGAGGTAGCTCGAGCTTGTAAGCCACTTTCCCAATCCTTTCAAGGATCTTGAATGGACCCACATAGCGAGGTGCTAGCTTGCCTTTCTTCCCAAAACGGATCACCCCCTTCCAAGGAGACACCTTTAGAAGTACAAGATCACCAACTTGGAATTCCAAGGGTTTGCGTCGTTTGTCGGCATAGCTCTTTTGCCGACTCCTCGCAACTCGAATGTTGTCACGGATTTGGATAATCTTGTCGGAGGTTTCTTGAATTAACTCGGGACCGGTGATTTATGCTTCACCAATCTCATTCCAACAGATGGGAGAACGACACTTACGACCGTAGAGAGCTTCAAACGGAGCCATGTCGATGCTGGTGTGGTAACTATTGTTGTAGGAAAATTCGATAAGTGCCAAATGTGAATCCCAATTGCCACCAAAGTCGATGACACAGGCTCTCAGCATGTCTTCCAGGGTTTGGATTGTTCGCTCGGTCTGACCATCAGTTTGGGGATGGTAGGCCGTGCTCAAATCCAATCGTGTACCAAGTGCCTTTTGGAGAGATTGCCAAAACCGAGAAGTGAAACGAGCATCTCTATCGGAGATTATGTTTAAAGGAACGCCGTGACGACTCACGATCTCGTCAATGTAAATTCGGGCCAATTTCTCAACCTTATAGTCTTCACGGATAGGCAAGAAGTGTGCGGACTTAGTGAGACGGTCAATGATCACCCAGATGCTGTCGTAACCGCTCGAAGTGCGAGGGAGTTTAGTGATGAAATCCATAGCTAGATTCTCCCATTTCCACACGGGGATTTCCGGTTGTTCAAGTAAACCAGAAGGACGTTGATGCTCAGCTTTGACTTTAGAACATGTGAGACATTTTGCTACAAACAAAGCAATGTCTTTCTTCATACCGGGCCACCAATATTGTGGACGAAGATTTTGGTACATTTTATCCGCACCAGGATGGATAGAATATCGAGACTTGTGTGCTTCGGTCAAGATGAAAGCTCGGAGATCGTTACGATCGGGAACCCAAATACGATTTAGAAAATAAAGCAAGCCATTGGTCTTAGTCTCTAATTGGAATTCAGCACCACAAGACATTTCCTCATACATATTGCCCTCGGTAACCGAGACATGTTGAGCTTCTAGAATACGAACTTGTATATCGGAATGGATCTTGACACTTTGAAGCATGACATGTTCCTTGCGGCTTAGTGCATCGGCTACAACATTAGCCTTGCCGGGATGATAACGAATTTCGCAATCGTAATCGTTGAGGAGTTCAACCCAACATCGTTGTCTCATGTTGAGTTCCTTTTGGTTGAAGATATGTTGGAGGCTTTTGTGGTCGGTGAACACCACACATTTCGTGCCATAGAGATAATGTCTCCAAATTTTCAACGCAAATATGACAGCACCCAACTCCAGATCATGCGTCGTATAATTTTTCTCATGGATTTTGAGTTGTCTTGATGCATAAGCGATCACCTTGCCTCGTTGCATGAGAACGCAACCAAGACCTTGGTTTGAAGCATCACAGTAAACAACTAGATCATCTTCACCTTCAGGAAGGGTGAGGATAGGAGCATTGCACAACTTTCGCTTGAGAATTTGAAAGGCTTCTTCTTGTTTCGGTCCCCACTCATAGGGTTTACCTTTTTGGGTTAAGGCAGTGAGGGGAACAGCGATCTTGGAGAAATTAGAGATGAACCTTCGATAGTAACCTGCTAAGCCAAGAAACGAACGAACTTCGGTAGGGGTTTTAGGAGCTTTCCAATTCTTAACAGCTTCAATTTTGGCGGGGTCAACATGAATTCCCTTTTCATTGACAACGTGACCCAAAAATTGAACTTCTTTTAGCCAAAATTCACATTTGGAGAACTTGGCGTATAGATGTTCGGTTTTCAAGAGATCCAAAATCAACCTAAGGTGTTGTTCATGATCTTCCTTAGTTCTTGAATAGATCAAGATGTCATCAATGAACACGATAACAAATTTATCAAGGTATGGTTTGCACATGCGATTCATGAGGTCCATGAAGACAGCAGGTGCATTGGTTAGCCCAAAAGGCATAACCATGAACTCGTAGTGACCATATCTCGTTCGGAAGGCAGTCTTGGGAATATCCTCCTCTTGCACACGGAGTTGATGATAACCAGATCGAAGATCAATCTTCGAGAAGTAGATAGAACCTTGGAGTTGATCGAAGAGATCGTCAATCCTAGGTAAAGGGTAGCGGTTTTTGATTGTAAGCTTGTTGAGTTCTCGATAGTCAATACACATGCGAAATGAACCATCCTTCTTTTTAACAAACAAGACTGGTGCACCCCACGGTGAATGACTCGGCCGTATGAAACCTTTGTCGGCGAGTTCTTGAAGTTGACTTGCAAGTTCTTGCATCTCGGAAGGTGCAAGCCGGTATGGAGCTTTAGCCACCGGGTTTGCTCCAGGTACAAGATCGATGCGAAATTCCACTTTCCGAACAGGTGGAAGACCTGGTAAGTCATCAGGAAAAACTTCAGGAAAATCCCGAACGATGGGGATGTCTTGTACACTCCTCTTTTTGTCTTCTTTTTGGATAACATGGGCTAGGAAAACCATGCACTTCTTTCGTATATATTTTTGGACGGTAATGCATGACATTAGTTTGAGTCCTTTACAAGGTTTCTCACCAAAGACCGTCAACGTTTCGCCGGATGGGAGTGGTATACGGATGCATTTATCAAAGCACATGACTTCGGCGTGGTGCTTCGACAACCAATCCATACCTACGATGATGTCAAAACTTCCTAATGGCATTGGTATGAGGTTGATTGGAAAGGTGTGTTTATTTAGTTCTAGGGAGCAATCATAAATGATGGTGTCAATTGTAACGGTGCTACCATCGGCTACCTCAACGGTAAAGGTTTTCTCTAGTTTAGACCGGGTTTTTGCAAGTAACGGTTCGAAGTCTAGTGACACAAAACTTTTATCGGCTCCGGTATCAAATAGTATAGAAGCATAATGATTATTCATAAGGAACATACCGTTAACCACATCAGTGTTGGCCTGAGCCTCATTGGCGTTGATGTTGAAAGCACGCCCACGAGCTCCGCCTTGGTTAACATTGATCAGTCTTGGGCACTGGTTACGGAAGTGGTTCGGGTCACCACATTCGAAGCAAGCACGTCCATTTGCAATGGCGGGGATGGCTTGGTTAGTTGCTTGATGATTGGCTTGATTTGCTGGGTTGGTTTGGTTGGCAAGTGCCTTGGCTCGACAAATATTGGCTGTGTGGCCATGTTTCCTGCAGTGGTTGCAAAGGCGACAAGGTATGTTTGGAGGGTGATGATAGTTGCAGGTGTTGCAAAGTGGGTGGTTGCCCCCATAGGGTTTCTTTGCTGGGTTTTGAGCCATGGGTGCAACTTGATTTCCTGGAGCAGCCGGAGTGATTACAGCACAGTTCTTGACCTTTCTCTTCCTAGTGTTGCGGTACGGTTCAGTTTGGACTTCTTTGACATGAGCGGGAGGTGTTGTTGTGTCAGAAACTTTCTTGGCCCCCTTTCTTGTAAGTGTACCCGCTTTAACATGATTGTCAGTAAGTGTAGCTGATAAACGGATAGCATCCTCCAGAGTAGCAGGATTTCCTCCTACCACGGTATCCTGAATTTGTCTAGGTAGACCACCAATGTACTTTTCAATACACCTAAACAGAGGTGTAACCATGTGTGGCACAAGTAGACTCAGCTCGTGAAAACGGGTGGTGTATGCTAAGCTTTCACCACTATCTTGGGCAAGATCCCAAAATTCCGCTTCTAGCTTTTTCATCTCATTTCGAGGACAGAATTCCTCAGTCATGATCCTTTTCAACTCATCCCACGGCAGTGCCACTGCTACATCCACTCCCCTAGTCCTTTTCTCACCATTCCACCAAGTAAGCGCCCTTTTTTGAAAGACACTAGTAGCATGACGAGTACGGAGGTTGTCGGGACAATCGCTATTGAGAAAAGTGCTCTCAATGCTTTCGAACCATTGAAGGAGTCCCGTGGCTCCTTCGCTGCCATAGAATTTGAGGGGATTACAGGAGTTGAAGTGTTTGAAGGTGTATTGTGGCGGGTTGGCACCACCACCACCTCTAGTAGCAGCACTTCCACTGGCATGGCCATTATTGTTGTTGTTGGCTTGGGTAATTTGGTTCACCAGCTGTGTGAGTAAAGCAGCCAGGTCAGTGTTATTGCTGTTGTTGCTGTTGACACGACGAGGAGGCATTCTACAGATTTAGACACAATAAGAGTTGTGAGATTTTCTTGGATTAAATAGAAGAATAAATAGATGCAAGTAGTTCATAGTTTGGATTGTACTCAAATAGTGACATAATCACTCGAGTACTATGACATATTAAGGTTAATTCAAACTCAGATAATTATCAAGGAGACGTGCTTTAGCCTATAAGTAAACACTCATCCCGGGAATTCCCAGGAAAGCATACGGGTCCCTCGGTTGGTTGGGATTTATACGAAATGCTTTCCTAGACAGAAAACCCAGAATACAGGTGTCACTCTTCCAGATTGCACGTGTCCTTTACAATTAAACAAAGTCTAAAAACCTTAACGGGTGTAAAAGAAAATTTTATAGACCCAAGTCTAAGAATATGATTCAGGTTATGTTGATGATGACATGGAAGCAGGCATGAAGGATATGTGGTTTAGGATATGGGTAGGGATATTGTTTATTTAAGTTGTTATTCATATATACATATAAAACATGTAGCATATATCATATAGCATGTAGCACATAGCATGTAAATCATGAAGCATGGCATAAGTGGGTATCCTAAAGTTATAGTCTAGGTCAAAGGTGTCTAATAACCTAATTCCCTATAACCAAGGCTCTGATACCAATCTATCACCCCCCAACCGACGGCGGAAACGTCGGGGCGTGAAGCGTGCAGACTGTTCATTGCTCATGGTTTGCTAATGTTTGAATAATTAATAATTGTTTTCATTGCAAATAGATAAGTTCAACAAAGCACAATCAATCCACAAAACATAAATGTAAATTACATCAAATAAGCTAGTTTAATTAAATTCTAGGTCCAAAGTCCTATGTGTAGCATATCTTGATCACTTCAAACATTGGTACCTGAAACATGGTTAAAACATGGTCAACTAGAAAGTTGGTGAGAGTACATAGGTTTAATCGTGTGATAGCAAAATACGTGTTGTGTGCATACAGTTCAATACAACCATGACAATTAAGGCATTTATGGAGAGGAAAACATCGTGTGACCTATACAATCAAACCTTTGTAACTTGCACTCAAAATTTGTGTTGTCAGTAACAGTCACCCTACCTGGGTGGGTTTGTCAGACTCAATAGATCTACCACTGTTTACTGTCGGCTGTTAGTTAATGATTGTACATGAAGAGCATAATAATTGGTCTACAAAATGTACTCAAGCACAAAGCGCAAAACTGTAAACATGCATAGGATGGAACTGTATATGTGTATAATTGAAAACATGTAAATAGAACGCATGTTCCACCCCAAAACGTTTGTAAAATGGAGTAAAAGAGGGGCTATGTAACTCACATGTTATGTAGCGTGTAGGTTGCACAAGCAAATGGAAAAACAGCGATGTGTTGTAGATTGCTAAGTTCGACCTAATGAACAATGTATATGTGTTATTGATTTGCGTTATTAAATGACGGAAGTGAATTTGTCATTCTTAAACGTGTAGGGTTTGTCTTAAAATAATTATTTAAACTGTTATTTATTTATCAAATTAACAGAATAAAAATAAAAGTAAAGATTCTGTTTAAGGGATGAGCACGACCGTGCTTGTATATGGCACGACCGCGCCCGGCACGTACGCGACCGCGCTTGGTCGGTAACGCGCCCGTGGTTGGTCATAAGTCAAAACAAGAGTCTGGTCCTGAGACACGACCGCGTCCGTATCCGGCACGACCGCGCCTAGGGTTTTGACTAGGTCAGGACTTGGTTTGATCGGTAAACACGACCGGGCCTCTTACGGGGCACGACTGTGCTTGGTCAGGCACGACCGCGCTCATAGGCTGGCGCGACCGTGTCCGGTCAATTCCAGAAGCAATTCGCCTGATTCTTGTAATAAAACAGATTAGAAACTTAGGGTTTTCATTGATATGATGTTTGCGAATCGAATTACACCATTTAATTAGGTTTATATCCTGTTTAACGTGTCGATCGTTTAAAACCATTTTTTTTTATCAAAACTCATATTCAATTCTGTAAAATCATGTAATGTGGTTACGAATTAAGTTAGGGCTTTCGATTAGCTTGGAGAGACGATCCTAATGAACTATTACTAACCTGTTTTGAATGGGCAACAAGTGCAGACGGCTACGGGGAGACTTCGCGGCTTTTTCTTGATCGACAGACGAGATAGAGATGATGGAATGATGGATTTAGGGTTTAGGGAAGTTTATATATGTCTCGGGTAGGTATGGGCTTAACTTAATTCGTTTGATTCTTGCCCCAATTACTTGATTCGTTTTTAAAAAAAAGTCGGTTTAGAATTTGCGAGTATTTGGACGATTGCATGTGTATTTGGTCGTGTTTTAGTCTCAATTAGCCGAATATCTTCTTCTGCAAGTTTCGCGACCTTCTAAACGTGTTTACAATCTATTTTTGGACAAGATTTGAGTCGGTTTGACTTTGCGGAGTCAAACTGTAAACGAGGCGCGACCGTGCTTAATGTTAAGCACGACCGTGGTCATGGCACAAGCGCGACCGTGCCTAGGACTAGGCGCGACCGTGCTTGTGTTGGTTTTTGGAAGTTTCAAGACTAGTCCTTGTAGTTTTGTAATACTGATGTTGTTTTGAGTTTTGGTCAAGTTTGGTCCTCGAGGTTTGTAAGATTGTTTTCGTTAATGAACGCGTGTATGCTTGTAAGTGTATATGAACAATAAATGTAAGGTTGAAATCTTTTATTGCACGGCATAAAATACGTAGGAAAAACATGAAAATCAGAAAGGTTACAAACAAAGAGAATACTGATAAATGCAAATTGTATTGATCTTCAATGTTTACAAGATTATTATAGAGAAAAACCCTTAGGAAGCACACTTGTGCAAAATGAAGATACAATACATATAAAGGAACTTAGAATCAAGACAAACCCTTGATTCTAAGGATCAGATCAAACACAGACCGTTGATCTTGGACAGTTACAAGCTAAACTACTATTGGTAGACAACTAAAAGACAAACTGCAACAAACAATTGTATACAGCTCAAAAATCTTCTTAGGAATCTTTGCAGGAGACTTCAGAAGTGGTTTGTCTTTAATCATCTGCACCAATAACATTCCTTCTGCTGATAGATGTGTCAGTGTTATTGCAGAGGTGTCAGTAGCAAAGTCAAAGCTGCTGATGATTTGCCTATCAGCAGCATTAAGTGTTTGATGCTGCTAAGAAGTCTATCAGCAGCAACTCTAGACTTCAGCAGATAAGGCTATCCGCAACATTGTTGTTCATCAGCAGTAGAACTACTATCCGCAGCAACTAACCTTATCCGCAACAGCTTGTTGGTCAGTGGCAAAACTGTGGAGTCCGCAGCAGTTGTACTTAGAGAATTTTGTAGCCATCAGTCTTTATATCTACAGTGTTTTACACGGGTTGAACAAACCCGTGAAATACATTATAATCTGTTAATACACACTCGTCAAAATATGTCAGGAGATTTATTCATTAATATAGTATATAGATTATTATTTCTTTAAAAATATATTATTATTAAAAAAATAGAAGTGTATTTAATAAGAGAAAGAGGCGGGAAAAAAGTGATAAAAATGAATATGAAGGTGACACGTGACATGAAAAACCTTTATTTATTATATAATATAGATACAAATATAGATTCATAACACATAAAATCCTTATTCATTAATTTTCAACCATTTAATGCATTTATGATGAAATTTATGATTATTTTCATGAAAATAAATGTACTTATATATTATTACATCTTTGATCACCTAAACACTTATTAATAACTCATATAACATGTATATAAGTGAGACATAAGTATTGAATAAGTTTTTTGGGTTGTTTTGTTTTATTTTTAGAGATAATTTGTTATTGAATAGTTTTAAAAAATGTTAACTTTTTAAATTGACATAAATAAAACTTTAGATATGTTATAACGTAATTTAAAAATTTTAGGTATACTTAATGTGACATCACGCAAATGACCATTAGAAAAAAGATATTACTTTAAATTATCCTTTTGAAATAAAGTTTGATTCGTGGGTGAAAACAAATTCGTAAATATGGAAAACACTATAAATAACTTATAATATTTAACATATGAATTTTATGTAAATTAATTACACTAACTTTCTTTTCTTTTATTTGTTAGTATAACAAGTCGTGGACTCTAAGCACATGGATTGTGAGATCTTCAACTCTTAACACTTTTCTTCGCTTAATCCCTCCAGCTAGTTTCCCACCAACTTAATTAATTCCTTTTCTAAGTCAACACACACATTACTCCACAATTAAATATGCCAGTCAATTTTGGAGACATTTCTGTAATTCAACTATGTATGATGACGGATTAAAAAAATGGATTCGATATGGTTTTGCGTTAAATAAACATCCCAATACTTTCGGTTATTGTCATTGAGGTGGTGGTCTAATGATAAAGGCAAAAGCTCTACACTTATAGACCTAAAGGTCATGAGTTCAAGTCCCACTAAATGAAGAAATTTACCGTTAAAAATAGGGGTGTGCATGGATCGGTTTTGGGGGTAAAATCAAACCAAAAACCAAAATTCGGTTTTGGGTTTTTTAAAACCGTTCGGTTTCGATTGAATAATACTTTTTCTCTCTACTTTTCAATTGAATAATACTTTTATTATAATTACCGTAAAAATCACTATATTTTCTCTCTACTTTTCAATTGAATAGTCCTTTTTTTTGTACTTTTATTAATAACTTTTCTCTCTTCTTAACTAACAACCACTATAAGAAAATATTAAAAAGTTAATAGAGGTGAACATTGTTTTCAAAAATATACAGATGAACAGTAACATTTTCTCTCTTATACTTACAACCACACTCTAAAATATG
The DNA here is from genome assembly GCA_023525975.1 of Smallanthus sonchifolius. Lineage (NCBI taxonomy): Eukaryota > Viridiplantae > Streptophyta > Magnoliopsida > Asterales > Asteraceae > Smallanthus > Smallanthus sonchifolius. The sequence goes on from CM042028.1 coordinate 58,968,364, forward strand.
CAGAACCCACGTACAAACATATACAGAACCTGCTGTGAATGCTCTTATCCCCATCCTCGTAATTTAACTAAAAATCATTTTTTTTCCTAAATTTAACTCTCATTTTCTAAAACCTCCAACATCTCATTCCCAATATCTACCTCTATATTGTTTTTTTAATTATTTCTTTCTATTTCTTCCATTTACAATCTTTAACTACTAACTATTTTATTTTATTATCTGTTTTTTTTCCTAAAAAGTTTTTAAAGTTTGAGTATCTAACTATTATTTTCGGGTTAATCAGGTTGGGTTAACCCAACAAGGATTAAAACGAAACCCATAGAGAAATATAAGGGTCTATTAAACGGATCAAAACTGAAGCACGGGCTGACTAAACGTAGGGGTGATATCAAATTCTCTATGCTAGGCAACTGCCATCAAATTCACACCATCAAAAGTAAGTTTTATAGAACTAACTTTGATATGCGGTAGCACACGAGTTACTCCGATAATCCTGCGATTATGATCCATGTTATCTTCAAACTCCTGATCATAAAATATATAGCAGTGTTTCACTGTCATAGATTAGTATGGATTTTGTTACAGATACTACCTTTATATGCAACACAATAAGAGAGAACAAGCAATTGAAATACACACATTTAAAGTATGCAGAATAACCAAGTAAATGTTGTAGAGAATCTTCACACACATTTAAAAAGCAACTACTTTCATGGATAACTCTTTGTGTTACCCTCCAACTCATTTGTCTACATCCTAAATCTACAGCAGCAGAATTCAATAATGCCAAAACTATAACATAACAACAGAAACATAAGTTATCTATATGTTTCTTCCTTTTTTTTTTCTTTTTCTGATTTGCCATATGTTATCGCATTTACCTTTTAGGTGGTTCTAAATGAAAAAATTGCCCATAGCTGGTGTGAAGACTAGCAGATGGGTTTCATGAAGTTTGAAAAGCAACAATCCGTTCAGATTATGAAGCAATCCTCACCACTACGTTATCCAACATTGCCTCCCCACCGAATCTTTAAAAAAAACCCACATCAATCAAGAAATACATGAAGAAATATCAAATTCTTCCACAAGTTAGAACTTTAGAGTGAATGATTAAATCGGATATCGTTGCGTCCAAATTCGAAACAAGAACACTAACCTCAGTAGCACCCAAATCTTGAATCTTCCCTGTAAATCGAATACAAAAACACTTTTTTTGCTTGCGAATGTCACACCCGTAACACAGGACAGTTATCTAACCAGAGTTGTATCTCCAACAGATCTGTTCCCAGGAAAGAACGACGGGTCTAAGAGAGATTTATACACCGCTCTCTCCTTAGACAGAACATTTCATTTGTCAGATAAGTACATAATGGTCAGAGGTCGTCTTGTAGTTACTGTGACGAGGATACAAAAAACACACAAACTATTTCATTTCATATATAATAATGTTTTACAATAAGGACTGACTGGTAAATACAACATATAACTCTTGGACATATAGTTCACAAAGAACGTGACATCCACTCAGGTCTTACGGTTACACAAGAACCTGTCCCTCAATCATCCCTATCTCCTGGAATTCCAACTACATGTTAGTGGTCACCCGTTCTAAAAAACATTTGAAAATATTTTGAATCAACACAAAGCTGGTGAGTTCATAAACAAAATCATATTTTCGCAACTTGTATCCTCGATACAAGAATACCCTAGGACCTCAGCTTTACTCGGGTCTGGGTCTAATAATCATCCATCCCAATCCATCACCAAGTAACCTCAGCTTTACTCAAGTTCTGAGTCTAGAACATACATATATTTGGATACAAGTCCGGCAAAATATGAGAGGATTAGTTCTCGCGCGTCCCCCCCCCCCCCCCCCCCGACAATTATGGATATAATAAGAACTTATTATAGGATATATATACAGACAATATTGGGATTTCAACCAAAAATCATTTATAAAACACTTTATAGATCACAGTTCAGAGTAACTCACTTCAAGAAAAACCTCCTTTAAAATCCAATATAACAATAAACACCTCGAGATAACCCTAAATCATATCCAACATGTTCATAATCAATAAACCTATCTAAGGTTTGCACAGAGTAACCTCAAGATATTCGAAAACCTTACATCGACACTATATACGACAATTTACAGACGAATTGCTAGAAACCGTACCTTCGTACGCGAACCACAGCTCTGGAACACTCTTCAAGAGGTTGTGTGTGTGTGTGTTTTAGATGAGTGGTATGTGCCTACTTCAGAGGAGGGTATGTGCCCAATTAAAAAAAAGGGTATGTAACTGGCCCTAAAGAGGATTATGTACCTAAATCCGAAAACAAGGACACATATGTCTCGGGTACCATGATCCATGGAAAGACGAGTGCTATTGGGATTGGGACTGCTAATTTGATTCAATTTAGCATCTTTAATTTTTTTTATGTAATTTTTAGGTTATATAATTTTAATTTTTAGTTTATGTAATTTTTAATTTTTAGGTTATGTAATTTCTATTTTTTAGGTTATGTAATTTTTAAATTTTAGATTATGTAATTTTTAATTTTTAGTTTACGTAATTTTTAATTTTATATTATATTATTTTAAATAATACGGAATGTAAAAATAAGATTAAAATAAATAAGTTTTTTGGTATATAGAATATTAGGTTAAAATCCCGTGTATTACGTGGGTTTAATAAATAAAATGTTATATGCTTAGTAATAAAACTTTTATATTTTTAAAAACTCGTGTAATACACGAGTTGAATAAACCGGTATATATTACATCGGTTGAACTATTTTAATTAAATAATAAGTATTTGTAATAAGATTTATATTATAAATCTAAAAATAAATTCTTTTAATATAATTATTCAATATGAAAGAGAGAGGTGGGAAAAATGATACAAATAAACCAGAAATTGACACGTGTCGACAGAATTTTATTTATTAATATAAAGATTATTATTTGATATTATTATTTAATAGGAAAGAAAAACTAATATTTAATAGGAGAGAGATGCGAGAAAATAAAGATGAGAAGTAACCAGAGAGTGACACGTGTCCTCATTGTTTTCCTTTATTATATAGTATAGATAAATGTAAAAGTAGGTGTTGATGTGGATATATAGGGGTGTTTGAAAGTGAATGTATGGTTGAAGTAAAAAAAAAGGTTTTTAATGGATGAGTGGATACCTGTTGTGGCGCGTTTCGTTTGGTAGATGACGTCCACCATTGTGGGTAGTCTTATATAAATATCACAAATCTCTAGTATATTTATTAACCTTAGAAACACCACCAACATGGATCAAAGAACTTGCATGGAGAGCCAAGGTAGTGTTCATCTCCCAATGATAAACTTTCACCCCAAATATTCACTCAAATAAAAAAAAACTTATTTAAGATGAAATTTTAAGTTGAAATTGATACGTCATTTTAAGTTAGTAAGAGTGTGATGGTTGTTTAGTAATTATTAAATATTAATTACAGAATTGATACGTCATTGCTATCGTAAAATTCAACAAATATTATTCGTTTTGTCCCTGAAAAGTTTATGGATTTGTTTTTATTACTGAATTGAAGCCTTCCGGAGAAGACGATCACCCATGTAGGGATTCTCTCACTCAAATATATTTAATCGTGAGTTCTCAAATTATCAACAACTAATATAACTAAAACTTCTTGTTGGTATCAACTTGTATTTCTCCTCTCAACACAGGTGATGTGTTATTTTCCTACGTGTCACAAAAACAAAATAAATAAATAAGTTATATGTTGGCCTTTTGCATATACTTGTGACGCAAGTAAAAACATTCAAGTTGACAACAAACCAAGAAAAGAGAAGCTTTTTAGGTTTTTTAGATAGCAAGCAAACTGAAAAAAGTTACAATCTTGTGGATTAATAATTCTGATGAAAAGATAAACTTGCTCTATAATTAAGCTTAGTTATATAATCACACCCTCCCCAGACCCTACTAATAGCGTTAGCTATGTGTGGGATTATACTGGGTACGTTTGGTTTGGTATATACATATCATAAATTTATAGCATATTTATTAACCCCGGAAACACCACCAACATGGATCAAAGAAGTTCCATGGAGAGCCAAGGTGGTGTTCATCTCAAAATGACCAACTTTTCACCCCAAAGATTCACTCAAATCCAAAGAGAAAACACAAGTATTTTCGAACCACAAACCAGTATCGAAACAACACACAGCAGCAACACCAACAGAACACCATTTTCAAGGCCAAAACAACTGTCAAGAGCACCAGAAAAGAAACTAACCCTCTTCGCCCTAAGGCTAGCTATTCTCGAAAAGGCAGCCACCGGTCTAGGAACCCTAGGGTTTATCTGGGCCACGGTGGTTCTGTTAGGCGGGTTCCCTATAGGCATAGACAAAATAGACTTCTGGTTGGTAACCATTATTCTTTTGGTCGAAAGTACCAGGGTTTTTAGCCGGAGTCATGAGCTGGAATGGCAACACCAGGCCACTTGGTCGCTAGCCGACGATGGGTTCTGTAGTTTTGACCCCATAACGATGTCACGAACATGGATAAGTTCCGATGTTCCTCTCCTCCCATACGGAAGACGGGTTTTCGCATCGAGCAACATTAGTAAATTTCTTTACTGGTTACAATTAGTATCCGCAGCTTGTTGCGTGTTCATTTCAGTCACACGACTCGTGACTCACAACGTTGGTGAAGTCAGCACGCTAGACAGTGATAAGATGAATCGAAAATCAGCTCTGTCGATCTTCTACAGTTTGGCGTTGGCTGAGGCTACACTGTTTCTTTTGGAGAAGACATACTGGGAATGGAATGTGATGTACAAAAAGATGTTAGAAACGGTGAACGAAGAACTGGAATTGGGACACACGGGTATGATTTCCGTTAAAAGGTTTTTCTACGATTCGTATTCGAAAAGTGTTAACCGAAGTATTTTCGATGGGCTACAAATGGACATGGTTTCTTTCGCCATGGAACTTTTGAACTCCAATTCATCGGATGAACAACTCATCGGGATTCGAATCTTGGAAAGGTTCACTGCAAACTCAAAGTTTTTTCAAGATACACTTCAGAGAATAGGGATTACCTTGTCTGTAATGGAGCGTTTAGTCGAAATGCTTAATTGGAAAGACCCACAAGAAGAGGAGATTCGAATGTCGGCCGGGAAGATTATTGTCAAACTCGTTGGTAAAAAGCAGAACGCTCTTCGTGTAGCCGGAATCCCTGGAGCTATGGAATCAATATCATCATTATTACAAACGGAACTCATCAGGGATCATGGAGATTATGATTTCTGGGCGTTTAATCAATTGGGGCTACTAATTCTTAAGAAACTAGCTCGTGATCATGACAATTGTGGAAAGATCGGGAACACAAGAGGTCTTTTAAGGAAAATCATTGATTTCATGAATGCCGAAAAAGGATTATTGAAGAGCCAACAAACCACGGAATCACAAATTTCCAAGGTGAAACGAGCGTTACAAGTGGTGAAAATGTTAGTAAGCTCCACAGGCGTTACTGGAACACAACTTCGAACTGAAATTTCAGAATTGGTTTTCACGATAAGTTACATTCGGGATATATTAAAATACTGTGAAAATCATCCGAGATTACAGAAACTTGGAATTGATATTTTAACCAGTTTGGCGTTGGAAGATGACGCGACAGAAAGGATTGGTGGCACCGGAGGTGTTCTAAAAGAACTGTTTAATATTTTCTTTGTTGAAACTCAAAATGATGTAAGAATTGCAGCTGGAGAAGCACTTGGAATGTTGGCATTTGAAAGCAAACGAAACTGTCATCGCATCTTGAAATTAAATATTATTCACAAACTTAGCGACGCATTGGAAAGCCCATTGCTACGAGTAAATGCAGCCAGAATTTTGAGAAATTTATGCATTTACAGTGGAACTGGTTACTTTGAAGAGCTCAGAACCATAATAACAGCTGCACCTACGGTAAGTTATCTCATATATCAAAACTACTTGACTAACCTGTGTAGAAAAACTGCATGTCAATCCTGAGCTTGAATAGAGGAAACCGAACACCATACATGTATTTATCTTGTCAAATATATAAAATATAATTGGATATACATTAAATCGTGTGAACAAACAAGATCAGTCTAATTTGCAATGTTTTAAAAACCGGTTTTTAAATCTTACCGGGTTGGGCTTAGAAATGGTTTAACAGGTTGTACCGGACGGTTCAACCGGGTTGATTAGTTAACCCTATAAATATATAAAAATACAATTTCAACTCAAAAAATAATTTAAAATTTCATGATTCTATAATAAAAAATAATCTAAAAGTTAATCCATAATACAAAAATAATCCAAAAGCACTAAATTTCCAACAAAGTTTTTTTTAAAATAAAAGTGTGCAAATTTTTTTCTTCCCTAAAACGGGTCTTAGGTAACCGACCAATCATTTAACCGCAAGCATAAGAATGATGGTTACACAAAAAAAAATTCTAAACTGGGTCATTAACTTTTTTTAAAAAGAACTGAACAATTATTTTTTGTTTTAAAGTTCATACTTAAAATCGGCAACGGTATAACCCAGTATTACCGGTAATACCGACGGTAAAACTTACAAACCTTTTCTCCAATTTATCAGGCTTTAACTTACCGGGCCAGTGATCGAATTAAGTGTACTTCTTAAAAGTAAGTTATAAAAAAGGATTAATATGAAGTTATATATGTAAACAAATTAAACATGTTATAGTAAATGGGTTTTCAATAAGGGAAAATAAAAAAAATTGAGTCATTTCACCAATATATTTATAAAAACAAACTTTGACTTTCTTTTTACCATATGGACTTTAACCGGTTTCTCAACATAGAGATAAACGTTTACAAACTTGGGTAAATTATAGTAGTATTAATAACATTAAAAAATTATATAGTAAAAATGGCAGTATTAACAAATATAAAAAAAATTATAATTAAAAAGTAAAAAGTAGTAGTAATAATAAATATTAGAAAACTAATTTATAAAATAATTTTATGTTTTCGTGAAAAGTTTTATTTTTTATTGTACATTTTTTATTTTTTGAGTTTGGTAGGAAGACTAGCTAAAAATATTTTGTTTATTTACTTCTTTTTAAGTTTTTTGAGATATTTTTAATTTTTTGTCGCAAGCTTTTCATATAGTTACTTTGGCGTGACTTAAAAAGTTTCAAAATGTCCTACTCTTGTGTCAATGTGATGAAACATCCATAATTTTAAAAACACAATTTAGGCCCAGATTTTTTCAAAAATACTTACAATCTTGGAAAGTCAATGAAAGTTGGAAAGTCAATTTTATTGAAGAGGCGGTAATTACGGTGGTAATTCCGAGAGGTCTTCGTCTTCATTTCTGCCAGACACTCGATCAGACCTTTCCACATGTGACTTGAGGGCTACAAGCTCGGCTCTAAATACGTCCATCGTCTCCAATTTGGCAGCGATTGCTGCTAATAGAGCCGTTAGGGCGTCGGATGAAGAAGCACCCTCTATGTTCCGGGTGTTAACCATGGTTGCTTCGAAATTCCCGGCAATGAACCAAAATGATAGAACCTATGAATTGAAGCAGTCAGCTTGATTGAATTCAAAGGAAAAAAGACTCAATTCGAAAAGGGTTATCTCTCATGTTACAAAAGCTGATAATAAAAAAACCAAACTGAAAATAAAGAAAACAAAGCTTGATACTAATATTGTTAAGAAATACTAACTACTTCAGGTAGTGGGCTGCGCAACCACCCTCCCACTATTCTTCTTTCCCGCCACTTTTTTGACCCAGTGGGGTCACTGATCCGAAAACAGTTATGAATGTTTCAAAGTTTGGACGGTTAGTCTTCTTTCCTTTCCTTGAATACACCTTAATTGGAGTCTTATCACACGTAGGCCTGTAAATGAATGAACGATCATGAACTGTTCTTGAACTTGTTCGGCGGGAAGTCCGTTTATGTTCGTTCATTTAATAAACGAATGAACACGAACAAATTTTTTTGTTCGTTTAATTAAACGAACAATTATGAACACATGTCGTGTTCGTTCATTTATATTCGTGAATGTTCGTTAATATATGTTCATTTATGTTCGTTTATTAACGTTCATTTATATTCGTTTGTTTGTGTTCATTTATTTTTAGATGAATCATGTACATTTGAACTATTAACTTACATGTGCTTTTGAATGAATAATTAAGTATTAGACTTGTTAAATTTATGTTCGTTTGTGATTTTTTATTTTTGTTCGTTTGTGTTCGTTCTATGTTTGTTCATTTGTGTTCGTTTAGCTTTTTAACGAACGAACATGAACATTTCCATTTTCTTAATGAATGAACAAGAACAAAAAAACAAGTTCGATTATGTGTTCGTGTTCGTGTTCGGTTAAAATTAAATAAACGAACTTGAACACATCAATGTTCGTGTTCGTTCGGTTCGTTTACAGGCCTAATCACACAAGTTCTAAGACTGCCTTTTAGTCCAAACGACTCGACCACTTCCATCATCAATTCACATATAGTTTACCTACATGTTATCACCACAAAAGGTTAGTCGCACCTAAGTGAGAACGCATTAACAAACAAGGAGAAAATCTTAATACCAATAAGACATCACAAACAGCCCCAAGCCACAGATTCGCCAACTCAATTCGCATGAGGGCGGACTGCGCATAAATGCTTTTGGCATAAAAACTGACACTTGCAAAATAAAGATTGTTAGTGTTCTAAACACACTTTTGGTCGTAACTCAATTCCCTTAATTCACTATTCATTATACATCAAAGCGGGTCACAAATTTCAATAATCACCTTGCAGTATTATGTTAATTCTACACCTCGTTTACTAATTACATGATACACTAACCAACACTTACAATATTATTTATTCACGACACATTGTCATTTGGTATGCCAAATATACACTTTTGACCCGTTACAACATTATTAAACCTTTTGTGCTGTCAACGACTATTTTATTGAAAAGTCAAATCCCAAACCCACATCAAATAATGTCATAAAAATCTATAAAAATTACATAACATTATATACGTTGTTAACTAACTTCTCACCAAAAATCATACCAAAAAAAGTGTTTATGGCCTCGAAACAACCTCTGCATGTAGCTGACCTTGTTGATGTCAACCACAATTTTATTGAAAAACCATTCCCAAAATCACATCAAACGACTTAAGAAAAATGTGTAAAAATTACATAAAACAATTTAGGTTGTTAAGTAACCTCTCACCAAAAACCATGGCAAAATAAAATGGCTAAGGTCTCGAAACAACGTTTTCAAGTAGGCTGACCTGGGTATGACATAAATGTAATTCGGTTTTGCAAACATGTTATGACCTCTTAATCAGTCATATATTGACCTGAAACCTTTTGTAGGCCCTGGACATATTTCGGGAATACTTAAACTAAATTTCATGTAGAAAATTGATTGTTTAATGCCCGAAATTACCCCCGACCCATAACTATGCATTATGGACAGCAACAAAATTTGCAACCAAACTATTTAAATCTTTGCCAAAATAATCACAACAATACTTATATAAATACTTTATTACAAATAAGTAGGTAATAGCTAAATTCTTCTCTCGTTCGATCAACTTCCAAGCTTCATATTGAGTAGCTAAATTTGCAAGCCAACACACCCCATTAGAATGTATTATGTAAGATCATTTAAAGTTCAATCGTCATATAAAACACACACATTCCAAATGATCTTACCATACAATATACATGCATCAAGTTTATCATAGATCAACATTTCAACTACACCCATTTTGACCCGTTAAAAAAAAACTTTAATATAAAACTAGTATAAAACCATTTATTGATTCCCATTAACCCCAACCAAGTGAACATCAATAATATAAATCAATCCCTTCCTGTTTCATGTAACCCATAACCCGTTTGTATGTACTTCACTAGTAAATCTTTAATTTCAATGAAATGGTAATTTGTTCTATGGTTCATCCAACATAAAATCATTCATAGTTTGTAAATTTCATTATGTCGGGGGAATTTCATAAAACACATGGCGGGTTTCAGAAATAAGTTCATAATCATCAAATATTTTATTCATATATGTGGTTCCCATGTTCAAGTATAACATCTAGATTTTATCAATAACGACAATCATCATTAAAAGTAGATTATGTAAAAATCGAGTAAGCATACACAAGTGATATAATCATGATTTAAAATTTATTTTTAACAATATAACCATCATCAAGTCGTGATCATCATTATCCTCTTGAAAAGTTAGAAATCAAATCCTTATATCATGTCATATTTTATATTTATGAACAAGAGTGTATATATCAAACATCCTAGCCACTAAATTGCAGATTATAGCAACAAAAACAAATACTAGATTACACCTTCATTAAATCAAAACTAGGGTTCTAAAATAATACCTCATCTTCTTGCACCTTAATTGTCACAATTTTCCAAACATGCATGAACTTAGATCATCCAATTGAACCTTAATTGTTGAAATCACCATTGTTCTCGTCTGTATCTTTTCTTTGTGTTCGTTGATAGACTTCAAGGAGGAGAAGTCGATGTGGGGTAGAATCCCCATTTCACCACAATTATAGTCGTTAATTCATTTTACATGCCCCTCCACTTTGGTTAATATTAATATTTTAAACCTATCCTATTCAAACACATAATATTTGAATCTACATTTAAAAACTTCATATTAGCAGCTAAAATTGACAATTTAGTATTTATAATAACTTTGCTATATCATTAAAATCCACAAGCTTTATGCTTGTCATTATATAAATCCTAAAATTCAGGATGTTACATGTGGCACATAACCAAAAAAGAGAAACACGTGTCATTGTCTTAGTTATTAGATTCTTTTTTTATAAAAATAAAAATCAATGGTTATTTTAAGAAAAATACTTGATCAAATGGATGAATTGGTGATTTTCCATTGAATATAGCTTCTTAATTAGCTCACCCATTGATATTCATGCAGGGACTTAGAGAAATTATGATCACAAATGAGATTAAGTTACAAGAAGTGATGGTGGGATTAGCAGCACATATGTTCAAATTTATGACATACGAAGAAACAAATGCCATGTTCAAACGAAGCAGAATAAACGATGAGGAATTATCATTTAAACTCATTCAAATTTTAAAGAAACATCCAAAACCAAGTGCTAAAACTCCAAGAATTCGAAGACATGTTATAGAACTAGCGATCTGGATGATGAAGGATAACATCAAAAATATTCAGACATTCAAGAATTTGGGAATGATGGAAGAACTAGAAGTTGTTACAGATACGACATCTGAATTAGAAAGCTTTAATATTTTCTCTGGTGCAATTGGATTGAGTAGATACAAGATATCAATCCATTCATTAGTTAAAATAGCAACAAAGTTAATGACAAATCATAGCTAATTAAGTATGTAATGTGCATAGCTTGTGTAATATTGGACAAATAGAAGCTTCAAAATCATGTTAAATATAGATACACATAAAAGTTTCCTCAAACAATATGTGTGTATATATATATACATATAGCATACCTTTTATACAGTCTTACTAAAAAAATAAATTAAAATTATTGTTGTTAACTCATGCGTTTGTATATAAGTAATATAACATTAATTTATGAATCTAAATATAAAGTTGTTTAGAGGGCAACTGATACATGTCATCTTGTCCCCATGATCCCATGCACCATGTTTGTTAGTTCATTTCCTTTCTTTTTGTTAAAATTATATAATTTAATTACCTTTCCTTTTATATATATATATCCGCTTTTCTCCGCCCGAAACCCAAGAAGTTAGCAACATTAGGGGCGTCCCCTCCATTCTATACTGACCCCGGCCCGGGCTGGCTTTTTGGGAAGCCCGTCCCCACCGTGCTCACGGCCCGACATACATACATATATATATATATATATATATACATACATACATACATACATACATACATACATACATACATACATACATACATACATACATACATACATACATATATATATATATATATATATATATTTAGGAGAGGGATCAAGAGAAAACCACAAAATTAGGTGAAAACCGAGAAAACCACACAATTTCAGGCAATTTTTTTATTTACGTATACGTATCCAAAAACATTTTTTTTATGTATACGTCACCGTAATTTTTTTTGTTTTATATTTACGTATACGTAAAACTATGTGTAAAAATGTTTTTTGGTAAAAATGTTTAATATTACATTGGTACTCTTATAAATAAATAAAAATAAAATAAAACAAAAATAAATATTATTATATGATTGGGTAAAATTGATTTTTTTTAGTGGTTTTCTCGATTTTCGCCTAACTTGTGGTTTTTTCTGGAACCCTCCCCTATATATATATATAATATGTAGGGTGAGGTTCAAATGATAACCAAATTTTTTATAATCTAACCATGAAAACCACATCTCCATCATTGATCTTGTTTGATCAATGGTTGATATGGTTTAGTGACAAATTTGTAATTATCTAAATTTAATATGATTTAAATTAATTGCAAAAGGGTATAATAGTAATTTAATTTGCAAATCAATTAATTAGTTTTCTAATTTTTCTCTCTCTCATTCTCCTCTCTCTCATCAAAATCAATCAATTATTTAACTATCAATGGCTATGAATATTTTTATTAATAATGCATCCATAATTTTTATTTATGTTACTGAATCACATAAATAGTTTAAATCATAGGAATTTAATTTTGGTGACGAAGATGAAGAGAAAAATTTGACAAATCATCATATATGTAAACAAACTTATCAAAGGAATTTACCTATGCATCCTTTGTTATGTATACCTAACAATGTGATACATATACGTAACAATGTGATACATATATGTAACACCTATGACACATATATGTAACACGAGTGATACATATATGTAACGCATGTGTTATATATACGTACGAACTGCGTTACATAGACGTAACAGATGTGATACGTATATGTAACATATGCTGATTCTCCCACATTTTGATCATGTGAGCAGTAGCATCAAAGTTCTCCGTCATAGACTTTGGTTTTACTACAAACATATTTAATACTGTAATTTAAATCAAATCATGTGAACAAAGTTACAAACCAAATAAAAAAACTTTAGATCTACATTAAAAAATTAGAACATTTCGGTGACCGACCCAATCTAATAAAAATTTTGATGATTCGACACGGAAAAGATACCTGTTGATGGATTTTTAAAGACCAAAAAAAACTATGACCTATTTGAATTTTTTTTTGCCAATATGTATATATAATCATGGGTGATACCGATGTCATGTTTAATGGTTGATGACCTCATTTCCTCTTTGTAGTGCTGCTGAATTCAGCGATACCCTTTTCTCCATCGTTCTATTTGTGGATTATTTTAGTACACAAACAATAAAAATAATTACACCTAAATCAGATTTGTAATACTCCATTTTTGGAACCGGAACAGCTCACAAGGCGGTAGCGGCTTGAAGCAAGGCGCCATTTGAACCGAATAAAGGCTGCAACCGGTGAACAAAACGAAAAAGGGTGTAACGGAAGATTTAATCTATGACGACGAGAGAGCAATCGGAAAAAAAATTTGATCGTCGACGATGGCTAGAGGCTTGATAGGAGCGTGGTTTGAATATGGAAGATTTTGAAAGTGATCTCTTTAAGTTTAAGAGGAGATAATAGTGGTAAATACGTAAAATAATGGGATTGTATTTTACTAAAAAAACCCTTTAAATTAACTATAAATTAAATACATTCTAAAATTTCTGATTGGCTAATAGTGGTTATCATGGTTTTCATATAAAAATATGATTAGCATTTGAACCCAACCCTATATATAGGGGATGGTTCCCCTACGAAGTCTCATTTGGCTAAGAAGCCTAATAAGCAATCTCATCAATTCAATTAGATGATCAATGGTAGAGATTAAATGTAGGGAAAATAAAGGGTGGAGGGGCATTCTTGAAAAACCCACATTTGTTACTTTTTTTCAACTTCCCCCACTTTTTTTAAACGTACATAACTTTTTCATACGACCTTATTTTTTTTTTAAATTACACCATAAAACCGAGTGTTTTTTTACCTTTAATTCGAGTATAGTATTGCTATATTTTTTGTAAAAACAAAATCGACACTTAATAAAATTGTGCTACTTTATGTAAATGTGCTGGTTTCTTGTAAAACAGCATAATTAACTGTGTTGTATTTTAAAACAACATAATTAACTGTGCTGGTTTATCATAAAACAACATCAAACATAACAATTAATTGTGTAACTTGCTCTTCTTAGCTAACCAAGCACAAACAAAACCAGCACAACAAAACTAGTACATCAAACCAGCATAAAACAAACCAGCACAAAACAAAATTTTGATGCATAAGTTTTTTGTTGCCTACCACTGAACCGTTTTGTTGGTGTATGGATGATTTAAAATTTTATTTTTAAATAATGATACCAAATTAGGCATATAATAATTGACAAAAAGTAGCACACGTTAAAGAAACCAGCACATTTACGTAAAGTGTGCTGTTTTAACATAAACCAGCAAATTTTTAATTTGCTAACTTGTGCTGTTATAAACCAACACATTTACGTAAATTAGCACAATTTCATTAAGTGTCGATTTTGTTTTTATAAAAAAATATAGCAATATTATACTAAAATTAAAGATAAAAAACGCTCGATTTTATGGTGTAATTTTAAAAAAAATTAATGTCCTATGAAAAAGTTATGAACGTTTAAAAAAAGTGGGGGAAATTGAAAAATGTCAACAAAAGTGGCTATTACTTAAAAACCCTTCCACCCTTATTTTTCCTACACTTAAATCTGTACCCTTGATTATCCAATTGAATGGATGAGATTGCTTCTTAGCTAAATTGAACTTTTTATTTGAACCACTCCCTATATATATAGGGTATATATAGGGAGAAAACTCATATGAGTTGTGAAAACTCATGAAAACTCTATGTAACAACTTTATTTTTTTTAAATAGGGTAGTTTTTTAACATATTTTCATCACTTTTTATTAAAAAAAATTCAAAAAAGCGCCAAAGAATTAAAAAAAAAAGATGTAACAATTGTAAAAAAATCCCGTTTTTATCGTGTTACATACTTAACAACATTGTACCGATAATTTTTTTACAATTGTTACATCTTTTTTTAAAAAAAATTCCTTGGGCTTTTTTTTTTATTTTTTTTATAAAAAGTGACAAAAAATATGTAACAAAACTACCCTATTTAAAAAAAAAAAAATAAAGTTGTTACATAGAGTTTTCATGGGTTTTCACAACTCATATGAGTTTTTATTCTAGCCTAACCCTATATATATATATATATATATATATATATATATATATAATTATCTCACGGGTGGGGTTAGATGGGGGGTTTAAGTTTTTAGGGGTGCGGGTGGAGGGGGGTTTAGGTTTTTGGGTCCGGGTTAGGGTTCGATGAGACGGTTCCAACGTCGCTGGAATGAGCTCAATCGGAGTTCGTTTAACCCACTTCTTAGCGTTTCTTAGCGAAAAATCACTTTTTAGTGGAACCTTCCCCTATAACCCACCCCAACCCCACCCTGAAAAGCCTAAAACCACCACCCCCCAAAAACCTAAATCCCCCCATCCCTCCAAAAACCTAAACCCACCCCTAAAAACCTAAACCTCCATCCTCACCCCCAAAAAAAACCTAAACCCTAAGGCTAAACCATAAGGCTAAAACCCTAATGTAGGATCAGTGTTTATAAGATGATTATATTCTACTTGAGATTGACGGAAACAATAACAACTAAGCAATGTATATAAGAAACAAAGATAATACTGATAAATGCAAAGTGTATTAATCTTTAATGTTTACAAGTTACAGAGAAAACTCTAAGGAAACACACTTGTACAAATGGAAGATACAATACATATAAAGGAACTTAGAATCAAGACAGACCGTTGATTCTAAGGATCAATTCAAACAAAAGCCGTTGATCTTTGATAGTTACAAGTTACACTAAAATTGGTAGACAACTAAAAGACAAGTTGCAACAAACAGTAATGTTCAGGTCAAAAGTCTTATTAGGAATCTTTGCAGGAGACTTCAGAAGTAGTAGCTTTGTCTTTAATCATCTGCACCAATAACATTCCTTCTACTGATAGATGTGTTAGTGTTGCAGTAGAGGTGTCAGTAGCAAAGTCAAAGTTGCTGATGATTTGCCTCTCAGCAGCAACTTTGAATTTTAGCATATAAGGCTATCCGCATCATAGTTGTTCATCAGCCGGAGAACACAACTATCCACATCACTTAGCCTTATCCGCAGCAACTTGTAAGTCACTTGCAAAATTGTGGAGTCCATAGCAATTTTACTTAGAGAGATTTTTAGCCATCAGTCTTTATCTCTACAAACTTCCCCGAGACTGATGCTACCAAAACTCTCTTATTGCCTTTGTTGCTGAAGCTTATGCATGTGAGCAGCGATCCTTGTTGTCTCATAGCCTCTTGGGTCTATGCTTGGACTGTCAAGAGGAAGTTTAGATAGAGACTTGATGTCCTTGCTTGGCATGCTGAAGATGGCCTTGCTTGAACATCTCATCTTCTGCCCTCTGACATCTATCAAAGTGTACTCATCCCGAGCAACATTGTAAGACCAACTGACAAATGGAAAGTGGGATTGGAGAGGTTTAGCATCAATAACCACATCTTTGCTAGGGTTGAAGTGATGCTTGATCACCAGCAACAGATGTCTTCCACTTTCATTTTAAGGCTCATGAGCTTCACCCAGTTCCATCATTCTTTAAAGATCAGAGTCTGGAAGCTGCATCACCTCATCAAAAGATTTGTATATTGATTGTTTTACTTCTGTCCTCCCCCTAAATACTTCAAACCACTAGTCTTGATTGCTATAAAACTATACTACAATTTCTCTTGAGTCATCTGGTGTGGTAGTAGGTTTGGTTTTTTTCTTGGGAGGCTGTTGATGAGTGGGAGCTGGGTGAGAGGATTTGGACTCTTTGGGAGGAGATGATGGAGGTCTAGGAGGGAGTGTGGAAGGTTGTTGGACAGAAAGAGGAGAGGATGAGGAAGTAGACTTGGGTTTCTTTGGTTTTCTATCTTTGATTTGAGTATCTACCTTTCGTTTTGAACCCAACTTCCCTAGTCTCTCCTCCTCTTCCTTCTTTACTTTTATATAGAGGGCTTGCAGGTTCACGAAGCTCATGGGACCCAACCTCTTTCCACTCTCACCTCTAGCCTTTAGGAAGTCCATCATGACCTTTCTTTCTTCATGGGATCTAACATTGAAGGCAATTGTTTTTCTAAATTTTAGTTTGGCTTTTTCTTCTTCTTCTTCTTCTTCTTCTTCTTCTTCTGCCCACTTCTTGTCTGCCAATTGACCTTGTTGTCCCATGAAGGCTCTGTATATTTCTTTGTTTGATAATTTCTCAAGGTAGTCTGCGTCCTCACCTTAAGAAATTAGAGCCTCAGTCCACTCCTCTCTCATTTCTTTTGTAAGTTCAGAATCAATGATTCTGAACTTGGCCTCTTGTCCTCTATTTTTCTCTCTCTCTTCTTCTTCTTTATTTAATTGTTCTTGCAGTTGGAGAGCTAAGGCTTCATCTTCTTTTATTTGTGAAGCTGCAGTAACTTTAACTTTTAATTTATCCAATTGCCTAGCATGCAACTGGATTTGCTGTTCTTGGAGGAGTAAGACAACCTTTCTTTCTTGAGCCTTTTTAAGCTCAGCCATATCCTCCTCTTCTCTTTCTCTTCTTCTTTTCTCCTTTTCTTTCTTCTCTTTTTCTATCTCTTCTTCTTCGTCTTCTTCCATCATAATTTCCTTTCCTTTGTTTTTGTTGGATGGCTATGCTTCAGCTTCATTGATCACACAGCAGACGTGGGGGATACTGTTGAGACCCCAGCTTCTGCTTCATTGGCAATTTGAGGAGTAATCAAAGGAAGAGGGACTTCTTCAGTTTCACGGAACTGCTATTCCTCTCCAGTTACTTCCTTCCAATCTACCATGACCTTCTGTTTCTCCCTTCTTCTAGATTCTTCCTTAGTATTCTGGATAACAGTTGAAGAAGAGGGAAGGGACAACTCTGAGTCAGATTCATCTATTGTAGTTATTCCCTCATTTTCCAGACGGTCTTTGACAATTTGAATCATTTCTTGACTTTTTACTGAATTAATATTGCAGATGTGTGACCTGAGTTCAAAAACTTTATGAAGGAAGTATGAGTTGAGGAGTAGAATTTCTTGAATGTGATTGATGATAAAGGATGATCCATGATGTGTCGTGAGATAAGTATATAAAAATATAAATAAATATATTTTTAAGATGATTGATTTCACAAGATCAGGTTTTAAATTTATAAATTAAAATGATAATTATGTTAACTTAAAACACACACAATAGGCAAGTGTATCTATCATAGCGTAATATAGTCAGGTAAGAACCAAGTATCGAACCAATGGACACGGTCGAGTTCCAATACTCAACTTTTGTTATCGTTTAGCCGGATTAATTAGTGAGTGGGTTTTGTGTGCTTATAAAGCAGAAAAGTAAATGACGGTAAAGTAAATAACATAAAAGTAAGAATGTGCGTGAAGTGTGTAACAGAAATGTAACAAGCAGAATAGTAAATAGCAGGAAAGTAAATAAAGCGAAAATGATCAGATTACGAAATGTATTGCTTCGGGATTCGAATCAGCTTGGTACGTGATAGTGTTAAGTTAACTAATTCAGTGGTATGACTACTACAAACTTGTGAACTGGGTCACCGCTAAAGCCTCGTCCTCACGAAATTTGATTTGCAAATTATATTCTTTAAAAAGTGGTTGTGCCTCCCGTTAGGGACAACATTTACCCTGAACCCATCGAATGGTCATCTCCGGGTTGGATAAAGACATCAGACTCAAAATGCTTTATATTAAGTTAAATAGGTGATTATATTTTTCTCACCGGGAGGCGGTGTAACAATGGGACCAAGTATAAAGATGTACCGTTCCCAACATGAGTTCACCAATTCTTGGTCGCATAATAATATCATATAAAGACGTACGATCTTATAAATATAGACCAATCCTTGGCTTATCAATCTCTGCTCGTATAAAGACGTACGAGTTTCAAAGGAAGTTTGATTAAAAAGGGTTTTACGATCTTACTCTTTAAAATCAAGAGACTCACAAATATAAAGACGGATTTAGACAATAATAAAAGCCCATCAAAAGATGGTTTTTTGAGGACGAATTAGTTAAAGACATAAACATACCACTTCATTAATAGATTAAACATTAACATGCACCAAACATCATCTTCACCCTTGCAATACAAAGAAGTTTTAGCCACGAATGGCCATAACGACTAGCGTAATGATGAGTTTCGTAGGCTCCCCTATTGTGAAACAAGGAGGAAGAGCCTCTCTACTCTCTACTCTAACTATGAGAATGCTCTCTTCTTGAGTGCTATTTTGCTCTGGATTGGTGTGTGGAATGAAAGCCTCAAAATGTGCAATGCACGACCGTGCAAAGGGTTGCACGGTCATGCAAAGGCCCAAGGAATCAAACAGGGTACAGAGGACACGGTACTGGGCCGTGGGGAGCAGGAGAAGACAATGCACGACCGTCGTGCATCCCTCAAATTTTCCCCAGCTTTGTCTTGTAGCTTCTTGTTGACTATTGTTGACCAATTTTGACTTCTTGGGGGTCAATGCTCCGGGAATAAACCTTCTAGAAGCTTGAATTCTTGGTGTTCTTGATAGGATTTAGCTTGATTTGTATTTTCAACACCGAATAACCTGCAATTACAAAATATATGTGTTTTAAGCATAAATTGCAAGGTTACAATTCACTTTAGTACCATAATGTGGGATTATTATGTATGTAAAATATGTATAAATGATGACATATCAATCAATCACATAGAAAGAATTGGAACTCTGAAGGCTCAATGCTGGACCATCCATGAGCTTCCAAACCCTTGACAACTTCATTATACAGATATCTTCGCAGACATAAGACTTGTTCTTCAGTTAAAGCCCTGCTTCTTATCAATTGAAGTCTTTGATGTCTTTCTTCAGCTGCTTGTGAGGACTCTGCTTCTTCATCCTCAACCTTGTTGTATACCACTTTCTTAGCAAGATCAAGAAAGTCTTTGAATCTGGGCATGTTGTCTTCACATATGTCATGGAAGCGCTCAATGGTAAGCATATTAGACAAATAATCAGAAGTGTTGATACATTCAGTCAGGTGCAGGGATAGGGTGTCAAATAAGTTTAAGTTCTCCCACCGAAATTCTTGTACACTAGCAAACTCCTGCCCAATCCAGAATCTCCCAGATACACCATCATATCCCCATGACAAGATGGAATCACATTCCAGATTATGTGTAGTTGGTTGAGAATGAGGGGATATGATCTGTCTTAAGATATCAGCAGCAGCTGGAAGTATAATAACTGAGAGAGGCATTTCTTCATCTTTGCTTTCACTCTCCATCTTCTTAGGGAATACTTCATCAACAGCCCTGACCACTAACTTCCAATCCTTAGAGATCTCTTCCTCTTCATCTCCTGAGACTGGCAAGTCATGAATTTGAACAAAAGCAGGGTGGAATAGTGTTCTTTGAAAGGCTGCCTGCTCTTGTATCCATTCATCAAGACTATCTTTGTCATCTTCAGTAGTAACCATCTCCCCCTTTTTGGTTGCATCAGTGCATAGAGTTTGGTCTGTTTGGGTTCCCACTGATACAAGGGAAGGAGAAGTCACATTTAGGCATCGATGGGCTTCATGCATAGAGACTTGGTGCCTTAATTTGGACACTTCAGCCTCTAGCATGGCCGTGCATAGAGTTTGGTTTGTTTGGGTTCCCACTGATACAAGGGAAGGAGAAGTCACATTTGGGCATCGATGGGCTTCATGCATAGAGACTTGGTGCCTTAATTTGGACACTTCAGCCTCTAGCATGGCTACCCTGGCTGTTAATTTTAAATTTTCTAGTTTCAGTCTGTCCTCCTCCACAGTTATGGAATCCTTGGAACTAGATGGGGCCTTAGGCTTAGCCTATGCATCCCCATCACCTTGGTTTTCTTGGCACCTGGGATTCCTCTCAGTGAAAAGTGTTTCAAAAGAAACATCCTCACTGTGAGTTGCCATGGTTGGGGACTTAGGGATGTTATCACCGTTCTCCTGGACCAGTAGTAGTGATAACCCCTTCCACATTTACTCTAACATCACTCCTAGAGTGAACCTTCTCAGGTGATGAACTTGGGCTGGGTACTTTGGCAGCCAAGTCCGTCAATACCTTCGATATAGTGGTAGTTGGAGAAGGTATATCATCTTGACTAGGTGCCTCTGTACTTATGTTCAATGAAGAAAGAAAGTGTGTAGGCTCAAGTGGGTGTTCTATGGATCCGGGATGTGACCTTATCCTAATAGAGAACCTTCCAAGGAAGTCTCTCTAATATTGTGGCTATCCCTTATGATATTCTCACAAGAATGTTGGGATTCTGAGTGAGGGCTTTTAGGTTGGGATTGGGCCTTGGAGACAAGAATAAAAGGAGTCTTCTTGCTCCTCTTTCTTTTGCGGCTATAGCTTGCCTCAACTGGGGCCCTTTGTTTCAGTTGGGCTTGTAGAGCAAGGGTAAATATTTGTTGTGCATGTGCACCCTCAATAGGTTGCACATGGGTTCGATCAAAGGTAGCATATGTTGTTTGTTCAGGTATCAGCTGGGGATGCTGAACTGTCACCCTGGGTACTTTGTATGTTCAAAATTGTACATAACAATGGAACATTGACCCCTAAGAACTTTGTTGAAACGGTTCTCATACTTTGAAAAATATTATATTTATGTTCTAAAATCATATAGATTCTTGCAGGTTTTGAAAGATCTTTTAGTTCATGATTGAAAACTTCCTGCAAGAACCTAGGGTACATAAAGAAGGCTTGTTTTGCTCCTTCCTAAAGGGTATATCTCAAACCCTCTAATATCAGATGAGAAAAATTGAAGCCTTGACCAGTTACCATACCATGGAAAGCGGAGGCAAGAGCAGAACTCAGTTGATGCCATCCACTTCTCTTCTGAGATATGCATTGTAGAAGAGTGTGGCATAAGAACTTCCAGGGAGGACCCATCAGTGCCTTCTCAATTGTGTAATCATCTTGATTTCCACTGTACCCTATGGATACAAAGGTCCTCATGTATTCACTCTTTGTGTATGAGTTGGCAGCTCCCTCGTCCTGAAGTTTTAGATGTTTTCTGAATGTGGTTTCTGTGATTGTGATGTCTTTGCCGTCTACCGTGGCTTTGATTTGGGGAGTCCCCTGTTCGGTACAGAAGACGGCAGAGTTCCAGAAATCCTCCATGTGAGGTATGTAGATTGTGGGGTTGACAGTCAGGGCAAAGTATATTTTCGACAGACATAGGAAATCGATCATGTATTCGAACCCTTCAGATTTCTTCCCTTTGACAAGATATGCAATTAGATTATGGTAGGTTGAGAACTTGTCATTGGGGTTGGTGATATCAACATTTGCCATTATGGTTAGATTTGGAGGGAAGGAGGAAGCTTTTGAAAGGTGGTTAAGTATGGGAAAGCTTTGAATGCTTGAGAGAAAATGGTAAGGGTTAGTTCAGAATTAAATGTAAAGTGGTGAAGGAAGAAATTTGATTTTTTTATAACGGCAAAGGAGGGAAAAAGCAAATTTACAGTTCCAGTGTACCCTAGGGATACAAAGGTCCTCATTTTACCCATCAACAGCAAACTTGGTTGCTACGGATGGTTAAGCCTATCAGTAGCAAGCTTGGTTGCTGCTGATGGATAAGTCTATCAGCAACAAACTTGGTTGCTGCTGATGGATGTAATGGTCCGCAACAAAGATGTTGCTGCTGATTGCCTTAAAGCTATCCGCATGATTTACCGACTTCAAGTTAAAGTAGAATTTTTTTTAAAATTTTAGAGACAAATTTTAATCAAAGTTTATCATGCCAATGGATTCAACTAAATATCTAAATCTAGCTTCATCAAATGGTTTTGTAAACAAGTCATCATATTGCTCATTGGTATGAACTTTGGTTAAAATTATTCTCTTTTTCTCAGCTTGATCTCTTATGAAGTGATACCCGATATCAATGTGCTTTGTCTTGGAGTGCTGCACAGGATTATTTTTAATTGATATAGCACTCATGTTGTCAATGTGAAATGGAGTTGCCATGAAAGTCATCCTATAGTCCAGCATTTGATTTTGTATCCAGATGACTTGTGCACAACAACTTGAAGCTGCAATGTATTCTACTTCTGCTGTAGATGTTGATACACAAGTTTGCTTTTTGCATTGCCATAAAATTAGTCTTCCTCCCAGAAACTGACATCCCCTGATGTGGACTTCTTGTCCAAGTTGCATCCTTCATAGTCACTGTCAGTGTATGCATACAAGTTGAATTTGTCATTTTTAGAGTACTATAGCCGAAGTCTTGAGGTTCCCTTTAGGTATCTAAAAATTCTCTTGACAGCTTTGAGATGTGTATTCTTTGGAGCTACTTGGAATCCTACACAGAGGCATACTACAAACATGATATCTGGCCTTGGGCAGTTAGATACATGAGTGATCCTATCATTGCACGGTACTGATGTTGATCAGTGTCTTGACCATCTTTGTCTGGAGTTAGTCGATGGTGAACTTGCATAGGAGTTCTTGCAGCAGAGCAGTCAGCCAGCTTGAATCTTTCCAAAATGCTCTTGACATATTTGGATTGACTGATGAAGATTCCATTTGGAACTTGTTTGACTTGAAGACCCAAGAAGAAATTTAGTTCACCCATTGAACTCACCTCAAAGTCTTTGCACAGCTTCTTCCTTGTTGATCCAAAGATGATGTCGTCAACATAGATTTGTACAAGTAGGATTTCTCCCCCTTCATCTTTGATAAAAAAAGGTCTAATCAATGGCACCTCTTCTAAAGTTGTTGCTAAGTAGATATCCTGACAAGGTTTCATATCAGGCTCTTGGGGCTTGATGTAAGCCATAGAGAGCTTTGTCTAGTTTGAACACTTTGTTAGGATGTGCTGGATCTACAAAGCTTGGAGACTGTCTGACGTAGACTTCCTCACCAATCTTCCCATATAGAAAAGCACTCTTGACATCCACTTGATAGACTATAAAGTTCTTGGATGCAGCATATGCTAGGAAGATTCTATTGGCCTCTAGTCTGCCTCCAGTCTGGCAACATGAGCAAAGACTTCATCATAATCAATTCCCTCTTCCTGAATATAGCCTTGAGCTACAAGTCTGGCTTTGTTCTTGACTACAATTCCTCTCTCATCTTGCTTGTTCCTGAATACCCATCTTGTGCCAATAGCAGTTTGACCAGGTGGAAGATCAACCAGGGTCCATACTTCTTGTCTTTTGAATTGAAGCAACTCTTCTTGCATTGCTTCAATCCAACTGTTATTTTGCAAAGCTTCATCTATCTTCTTTGGTTCTACTTGAGATAGAAAGCAAGAATACAAACATATATTGGCCTCATGAGTTTTGCTTCGTGTTTGAACCCCTTGCTGAACTTGGCCAATTGTATTCTCCAATGTATGTTCTTTGTTGATTATTTGTAACATCCCAAAAATAGTAATTTAGTAAACAATAACGCGATAGAGGCTTAATCATCATAAAACAAAAGAAAAACGGATGGGCTTGGGCTCGGCTCCAACGGGCCGATGAAAGCCCAGGTATATAAGGGGCAAGGCAGCCCACTTCACCATTTCATTATTCTAGAGAGAGAAATGAGAGCTCATGCCTAGAGAGAGAAAGTGAACGGATCAACACGAGAATGAAGGAGCACGTTACCGCTGAGCTCGTGAGTAAAACCTCCGAATCAGAAGTCCAATCTAGGTAACAATTCGACCATAATCTGAGTTTTTGTTTGTTTTGGGGTTCCTCAGGTTTTAGCTAAACAGGAGACGTTTTCATGAATGAAACCTGATAATAAGCTTAGAACTAGCATCTAGAATGAAAACCGCACGTTTTGATAAAAGAAAATTGTAAGATTGGCATGATCGGGTTAGCATGCAAGAATTTCAGATTTTTTGTCCAGGAACCAGGTATTGCGTACTTAACAAGTACGCAAGAAGGACGTCCTGCGTACTTACCAAGTACGCAGGAGGAAGATCCTGCGTATTTACCAAGTACGCAAGAAGGATTCTCTGCGTACTTGTCAAGTGCGCATGAGTATGGTCATGTGCACTTAGCAAGTGCGCAGGCAGCAGACCAGTAAGTAAAGTCAATATGTTTAGAATGATTGAACCGTTAGAGTCGGGGTTGGGTCTGATGTATATTTAAACTACCTAATTCAGATCGTACGTGACGTTGTTGAACCTTTGTTTAGGACAACCAAGGCTAACTTTTCAGGTGAGTTCTATGTGCCCCCTTCTAGGTTATGTGCAAATCATTTTAAATGTTTTGGGGCTGAAGTGTATACACTAAATGAGTAAATGTTATAAATGTCAATGTGATCATACGTGGTATACATATATATATATACTTATATACGAAAATGAATTATGCACAAAGAATGAATCGTATGATTATATAGAATGAATGAAAGAATAACACAATGTGTAAGAATGAAATCTTGCTTTATATCCATGTATATATTGCTTGCCAAGTATAATAAAAAGTTATCGACGCTTAGATGATAACGGCTGCTTCGGTAGACGGACGACCACGTGACTATTTTGCAATCGGGCCAAGTACGTTCCTTCATCAGCTAGGACGTACGAAAGCCATTAATGGACGCTCGAAGCAAATGGCATATTATGAATAGTAGAACGGTTGCATAAATAATAGTCTCATGGGAAACGGATACTTTCGGGTAGACGGGCGAATTACGGCCTACGACGGTAGGACGGTTGTAAGTCATGTCGGACGGACACAAGTTGCCGGACGGTTGTAAGAATAAAATTACGGACGAACACCAGTTGCCGGATGGTTGTAAGAATGGCGGGCCATGACGATGGACCGTGGCGCTTGTCTTTGTGACATTCGCAAACAAATGACGGGTTGATCACCCTTATGTGTGTGACTCATGAAAGTTAAGAAAAGAAAAGGTGAATGCATATAAATATGTAATCACAAAAGAAGGATGAAAGAAAAGCAAAAGTTATGAATATGTATTTACAGAAATGAATGTATATAATTATGTATACTTATAAAGAAAAGAATGATCATACTTAATAGTTTTAAACTAGAACTCACTAGTGTTAGCTGACTTTTAGTATACATTTCAGGTACAGAAAGGAAGGGTCATGCGAAGGCGTGAAGGTTACCCGGCACAAGACTGACATCCCACTTTTATATATGTTAAGACAAATGTTATGTACTAAATTTTAAAGACTTCCGCTGTTATGTCATGTCATGTTACGTTATGTAATGATTGCATTCGAATGTTTTAAATTTAAGCTCAGTATTTATGACTATGTTTATGAGTAAATCCAACAAATGAGGTTACCCCGGAATGGGGCCTTACAAGTTGGTATCAGAGCAATAGTTTGAGAGATTCAGACATCCCTAAATGTCTGGACTCAAACTGATTATGGGACAAACGCACGGATGTCAGTATGGGTAACCAACGCCAACGCTAGCACGGTAAGTAAGTACTAGAGTTAATACACTTGGATAAGAATATATACCTTAACTTAGAACAAATAGATGTCAATGTCACAACTGATTTGAAGAGTTTTGAACCCGAAAAGCAATGTAAATTAGTAATCACAAACCGGTCACTGTAATTAAAAATTTACCTTGCTCGTACTGTTCTAAACTATGATCTGAAGGAATGTCATTGATGTAATCCCTTTATAACTATCACGAAACTAGGAATTATGGCTGGTGGAGGAAGAACAGGACGCCGAGGCGATCGCAGACGCTAGGCGGTCGCACTGGCTGAGTAGGTAGACCTCCGTTGAATCAAAGACTAGAAGAAGAAGAGAGTGTGCACGCAGAACACACCGAGAGTGTGAATGAAACAGAAGTGACCCCAACTGGAGACGACAATCCAGGGCCGATACAGTTGGAACCCGAAGTCAGGGATGCTATTGCCCGTGAAGTTGTGCTCACTTTGAAGAAAGTATTGCGTGATCTACTATCCGAGGCACTAAAGAAAAGTAAATAGGATGATGAAGGAGACCATGAAGAGAAAGTGTATGATAGTGATGGGGATGAAGTGAAAATGGGATCAAGCAATCGTGGGTGCACTTACAAAGGATTCAAAGACGGAGACCCACCCAAGTTCGATGGGAGCAAGGATTCGGTGGCAACGCTCGAATGGATTGAGAGGATGAACGTTGTAATTAACATCAGCGAGTGTCGACCGGACCAGGCTGTTAAGTATGTTACTCATTCTTTCACCAATGAGGCACTAGGTTGGTGGAGAAACATTCAGAGGACAAAGTCGCCAAACGCTCTTGCCAGAATGACATGGGCAGACCTGAAGAAGCTCATAATCCAAAAGTTCTGCCCACAGAACGAGATTGATCGTGTGGAGAATGAATTCTTAAAATTTAAGGCTGGCAACAAGACGCACCGCCAGTATACTTCTAGGTTCAATGAGCTAGTTCAACTGGTACCCCACCTGGTGGAGACAGAAGAGCGAATGATCAAGTATTATGTGAAGGGCCTACCTCAAAGGGTACGTGTCCATGTGAAAGCCAACCTACCCTCGACCTTCGAGTCGGTAGTGAATCTGAGCGGAATCGTTTACGACGATTATGTCAATGAGGACCCACCAACAGAGACACAAAAGAGAAAATGGGAGAATCCCTCTAGAGGCACCGGAAGAGGGAATGTAACAACCGAAATTAAGAAACCAAGGTCGGAAGAGTATGAAACTTGCAAGAAATGTGGAAGGCAACATCTTGGCGAGTGTCGAGTCGGCACCACCACATGTTATAGGTGTGGGAAGGCGGGACACTATTCTCGCGACTATTTGAGAGACACTAAATGCCAAAGTTGTGGACAATTTGGACATCTGACCAAGAATTGCAGGAGAATCAGATAATCTGGTTCGGGAAAAGAAAAGGAACAAGAACAGCCAAAGGCTAGGACACGAGCCTACGCCCTGACTGAGGAGGAAGCAAGGGGAAACCCTGATGTTGTGTCAGGTACGTTCCTAGTTAATAACGAACATGCTGCTATTTTATTTGACTCTGGTGCTAGTAAAAGTTTTATATCCAATGCATTTAGTCATAAACTAGGATGCACTATCAACACCATAGTAAAGGCCTTTAGCGTACAAACTGCCGTTGGTAAAAATTCGGCAGTATTTCAAGTAACAGAGGATTGCATCATAGAAATAGAGGGTCATAAGTTCCCTTCTAGATTGTTCCTTCTCACCTTAGGAGGATTTGATATAGTATTGGGTATGGATTGGCTAGCTGCCAATGAAGCTCAAATCATATGTAAACGTAAGAGGATAAACCTCAAAGCTCCAAGCGGCAACCCAATTACGGTTTATGGGGATTGGAATTGCACGATGCCGAACATCATCTCGGTGATCAAGGCCGAAAGTTACATGAGGCGCGGTTGCGAAGCTTATTTGGCATATGTTATTGATGATAGAATGAAAATGAATGAACTCAAGAATGTACCCGTGGTGTGCAACTTTCCGAAAGTATTCCCTGAGGATCTACCTGGGTTACCACCTGACCGGGAAATAGAATTTCAGATTGACTTATTGCCAGGAGCTGAGCCCGTTGCCAAAGCCCCCTACCGATTGGCTCCGTCAGAAATGAAAGAATTGATGTCTCAACTAGAGGAACTAACAGAAAAAGGATTTATTAGACCGAGCATCTCACCGTGGGGCGCTCTGGTACTATTTGTAAAGAAGAAGGACGGCAACATGTGCACGTGCATTGACTACCGCGAGTTGAACAAGAGGACAGTAAAGAACAAATACCCACTGCCTAGAATAGACGACCTTTTTAATCAACTGCAAGGTGCGAATTGGTTCTCAAAGATCGATCTTAGGTCGGGTTAGCACCAGTCGAAAGTAAGAGAAGAAGACGTACCAAAGACCGTGTTTCGCACGCGTTATGGGCATTATGAGTTTCTCGTGATGTCCTTCGGATTGACCAACGCACCAGCAACGTTTTTGGATTTGATGAATAGAGTATGTCGACCCATGTTGGATCGATCAGTGATAGTTTTATAGACGACATACTGGTATATTCGAAAAGCGAGGGTGATCACCACTGTCACCTAAGGGAGGTTCTGGAGGTGCTAAAGCAGGAAAAGTTGTATGCAAAATTCTCCAAATGCGCGTTCTGGCTTAGAGAAGTCCAATTCCTAGGTCATGTAATAAACCCAAACGGCATTATGGTGATCCTGCAAAGATCGAGACAGTAAAGGAATGGAACGTCCCAAAGACACCAACAGAGATACGAAGTTTTCTGGGATTGGCAGGCTACTATCGAAGGTTCATTCAAGATTTCTCAAGGATAGCATCGCCACTAACTAAACTGACACGGAAGGAAGTAAAATATGAATGGGGTCAAACCCAAAACAACGCGTTTGAAGAACTTATGGCACGATTAACCCAAGCTCCAGTCTTGACTCTACCTGAGGGAAATGAAGACTTGGTAGTCTACTCTGATGCTTCGGGGCAGGGTTTGGGGTGCGTACTTATGCAACGAGGAAAGGTAATTGCTTACACCTCGCGGCAAGTAAAGATTCATGAGGTTAACTACCCAACACACGATCTAGAGTTAGCGGCAGTAGTTTTCGCGTTGAAAATATGGAGGCACTATCTGTATGGAGTTAAATGCACCATTTACTCCGATCACAAAAGCCTGAAGTACTTTTTTGAGCAAAAGGAATTAAACATGAGACAAAGAAGGTGGTTAGAGCTACTGAAGGACTATGACTGTGAGATATTGTACCATCCAGGCAAGGCAAACGTGGTGGCTGACGCTTTAAGTAGAAAGGAAGAATCGACACCTATCCGGATCAAAGTGTATCAGTTGATTATAACGCCAGATTTGATGAGTGAAATATCAAAGGCACAAGATGAAGCACTATCAGAAAGAAATATAAAATGGGAAAGAATAGTAGGACAACAAGGGAATTTAGATGCAAATGCATACGGTGTACGAACTAGGTTTGGCCGAATGTGGATACCTAAGATTGGCGAGCTTAGAGCCAAAATACTCGATGAGGCCCATAAGTCTCGTTATTCTATCCACCCCGGGACAAACAAAATGTATCAAGACTTGAAGAAGGAGTACTGGTGGCCTGGCATGAAGAATGATGTGACAGAATACGTGAGCAAGTGCCTAACGTGTTCTGTAGTTAAGGCCGAGCACCAGAAACCATGCGGTAAAATGCAACCTCTACCAATACCAGAATTGAAGTGGGAGGAGATCACGATGGACTTCATTACCATGCTACCGCGAACAGCTAAAGGCAATGATACCATTTGCGTGATCGTCGACCGCTTGACGAAAAGTGCTCACTTCTTGCCAATACGTGAGACTTCTTCGTCAGAAAGACTAGCAAAAATATTTATCAAGGAAGTTGTGAGTAGACATGGTATGCCGCTGTCGATTGTGTCCGAGAGGGATACTAGATTCACGTCAAGGTTTTGGAAGAAATTCAATGAAGCAATGGGCACTAGACTGAACATTTGCACCGGTTACCACCCCCAAAACCGATGGTGAATCGGAAAGGACCATTCAGACCTTGGAGGACATGCTCCGGGCCTGTATCATTGACTTCGGTGGGAGCTGGGACAGCCATCTACCATTGGCAGAATTTTCATATAACAACAGCTATCACTCGACTATTGGCATGCCGCCATTTGAAATGTTGTATGGGAGGAAATGTAGGACCCCGGTTTGTTGGGGGGGAAATTGGACAAAAGGATTTTGCAAGTCTCGAAGTGGTCAAAGCTACTTCCAAGAAATTTGATCAAATCAAGGCTCGAATGAAAGCTGCAAAAGACAGACAGAAATTATACGCGGATAAGAGAAGAAGGGATTTAGAGTTTCAAGTGGGGGACATGGTACTGTTAAAGGTATCACCATGGAAAGGAGTCATCCGATTCAGAAGACGTGGCAAACTAGGTCTAAGGTTTGTCGGACCTTTCAAGAATTTAGCGAGAGTGGGTCAAGTTGCTTACATACTCGATCTACCTGTTGATCTTAGTGGAATACACCCTACGTTCCACGTGTCACACTTACGCAAGTGCCTAGCTGACGACACAGCTCACATACCTTACGACGAGATCGAAGTGGATGACAGACTAAATTATGTGGAGGAACCAATAGCCATTATTGACCGAGCTGAGAAACGACCACGCAATAAGTTGATTCCTTTAGTCAAAATACAATGGAAGCACAGAAAAGGGTCAGAAGCTACATGGGAAAAAGAAGACGAGATGAAGGGATTATACCCTAAATTGTTTAACGTATAAATGGTTTCGAGGACGAAACCTCTTTAAGGAGGGTAGACTTGTAACATCCCAAAAATAGTAATTTAGTAAACAATAACGCGATAGAGGTTTAATCATCATAAAACAAAAGAAAAATGGATGGGCTTGGGCTCGGCTCCAACGGGCCGATGAAAGCCCAGGTATATAAGGGGCAAGGCAGCCCACTTCACCATTTCATCTTCATTTCATCATTCTACAGAGAGAAAGGAGAGCTAGGGCCTAGAGAGAGAAAGTCAACGGATCGACACGAGATTGAAGGAGCACGTTACCGCTGAGCTCGTGAGTAAAACCTCCGAATCAGAAGTCCAATCCAGGTAACGATTCGACCATAATATGAGTTTTTGTTTGTTTTGGGGTTCCTCGGGTTTTAGCTAAGTAGGAGACGTTTTCATGAATGAAACCTGATATTAAGCTTAGAACTAGCATCTAGAATGAAAACCGCACGTTTTAATCAAAGAAAATTGTAAGATTGGCATGAACGGGTTAGCATGCAAGAATTTCAGATTTTTTGTCCAGGAACCAGGTATTGCGTACTTAACAAGTACGCAAGAAGGACGTCCTGCGTACTTACCAAGTACGCAGGAGGAAGATTCTGCGTACTTACCAAGTACGCAAGAAGGATTCTCTGCGCACTTGTCAAGTGCGCATGAGTATGGTCCTGCACACTTAGCAAGTGCGAAGGCAGCAGACCAGTAAGTAAAGTCAGTATGTTTAGAATGATTGAACCGTTAGAGTCGGGGTTGGGTCTGATGTATATTTAAACTACCTAATTCAGATCGTACGTGACGTTGTTGGACCTTTGTTTAGGATAACCAAGGCTAACTTTTCAGGTGAGTTCTATGTGCCCCCTTCTAAGTTATGTGCAAATCATTTTAAATGTTTTGGGGCTGAAGTGTATACACTAAATGAGTAAATGTTATAAATGTCAATGTGATCATACGTGGTATACAAATATATATATATATATATATATATATATATATATACTTATATACGAAAATGAATTATGCACAAAGAATGAATCGTATGATTATATAGAATGAATGAAAGAATAACACAATGTGTAAGAATGAAATATTGCTTTATATCCATGTATATATTGCTTGCCAGGTATAAGAAAAAGTTATGGACGCTTCGATGATAACGGCTACTTCGGTAGACAGACGACCACGTGACTATTTTGCAACCGGGACAAGTACGTTCCTTCATCAGCTAGGACGTATGAAAGCCATTAATGGACGGTCGAAGCAAATGACATATTATGAATAGTAGAACGGTTGCATAAATAATAGTCGCATGGGAAACGGATACTTTCGGGTAGACGGGCGAATTACAGCCTACGACGGTAGGACGGTTGTAAGTCATGTCGGACGGACACAAGTTGCCTGACGGTTGTAAGAATAAAATTACGGACGGACACCAGTTGCCGGACGGTTGTAAGAATGGCGGGACATGACGATGGACCGTGGCGCTTGTCTTTGTGACATTCGCAAACAAATGACGGGTTGATCACCTTATGTGTGTGACCCATGAAAGTTAAGAAAAGAAAAGGTGAATGCATATAAATATGTAATCACAAAAGAAAGATGAAAGAAAAAGCAAAAGTTATGAATACGTATTTATAGAAATGTATGTATATAATTATGTATACTTATAAAGAAAAGAATGATCATACTTAATAGTTTTAAACTAGAACTCACCAGCGTTAGCTGACTTTTAGTATACATTTCAGATACAGAAAGGAAGGGTCGTGCGAAGGCGTGAAGGTTACCCGGCACAAGACTGACATCCCACTTTTATATATGTTAAGACAAATGTTATGTACTAAATTTTAAAGACTTTCGCTGTTATGTCATGTCATGTTACGTTATGTAATGATTTAATTCGAATGTTTTAAATTTAAGCTCAGTATTTATGACTATGTTTATGAGTAAATCCAACAAGTGAGGTTACCCGGGAATGGGGCCTTACATTATTTGTGTGGGAACAACATCCAACTGTATTCCTTGCTCAAGATTGCTATGATTCTGATCAGGAATATCTTCATTCATTGTTGAGGCGTCTTCAATATCAGCAGCAGATGCCTCTACCCCATCTGCAGAGATGTCATGAATTGCATTTTGATTTTCATTTTCAGAGACACTGCTGCTGGTGACATTGGAGAGACTTGTTCTAGCTTCACTGGCTTCAATAGCTTCCACAACAGATGGAGGATCAATAGATGGTCTTCTGATTCTTATAGAGGGGCTATTGAATTCCAATCTGTAGTCATTAGATGACGTGGAAGCTGGTTCGTTAGAAGAGGTAGACTCCATATTTGAGAAGATGAGGGGCTCAAATACTTGGGAGAAGGAGTCTATATAAAAGAGCCAGTCTGGTCCACCATTGTAGATATATAGGGGTGTTAGAAAGTGAATGTATGGTTGAAGTAAAAAAAGGTTTTTAAAGGATGAGTGGATATCTGTTGTGGCGCGTTTCGTTTGGTAGATGACGTCCACCATTGTGGGTAGTCTTATATAAATATCACAAATCTCTAGTATATTTATTAACCTTAGAAACACCACCAACTTGGATCAAAGAACTTGCATGGAGAGCCAAGGTTGTGTTCATCTCCCAATGATAAACTTTCACCCCAAATATTCACTCAAATAAAAAAAAAACAACTTATTTAATATGAAATTTTAAGTTGAAATTGATACGCCATTTTAAGATAGTTAGAGTGTGATGGTTGTTTAGTAATTATTAAATATTAATTATAGAATTGATATGTCATTGCTACCGTAAAATTCAACAAATATTATTCGTTTTGTCCCTAAAAAGTTCATGGATTTGTTTTTATTACTGAATTGAAGCCTTCCGGAGAAGGCGATCACCCATGTAGGGATTCTCTCACTCAAATATATTTAACTGTGGAGTTATCAAATTATCAACAACTAATATAACTAAAACTTCTTGTTGGTATCAACTTGGTGTTTCTCTTCTCTCAACACAGGTGATGTGTAATTTTCCTAAGGTTTCACAAAAACAAAATAAATAAATAAGTTATATGTTGGCCTTTTGCATATACTTGTGACGCAAGTAAAAACATTCAAGTTGACAACAAACCAAGAAAAGAGAAGCTTTTTAGGTTTTTTTGATAGCAAGCAAACTGAAAAAAGTTACAATCTTGTGGATTAATAATTCTGATGAAAAGATAAACTTGCTCTATAATTAAGCTTAGTTATATACATATCATAAATTTCTAGCATATTTATTAACCCCGGAAACACCACCAACATGGATCAAAGAAGTTCCATGGAGAGCCAAGGTGGTGTTCATCTCAAAATGACCAACTTTTCACCCCAAAGATTCACTCAAATCCAAAGAAAAAACATAAGTATTTTCGAACCACAAACCAGTATCGAAACAACAGACAGCAGCAACACCAACAGAACACCATTTTCAAGGCCAAAACAACTGTCAAGAGCACCAGAAAAGAAACTAACCCTCTTCGCCCTAAGGCTAGCTATTCTCGAAAAGGCAGCCACCGGTCTAGGAACCCTAGGGTTTATCTGGGCCACGGTGGTTCTGTTAGGCGGGTTCCCTATAAGCATAGACAAAATAGACTTCTGGTTGGTAACCATTATTCTTTTGGTCGAAAGTACCAGGGTTTTTAGCCAGAGTCATGAGCTGGAATGGCAACACCAGGCCACTTGGTCGCTAGCCGACGATGGGTTCTGTAGTTTTGACCCCATAACGATGTCACGAACATGGATAAGTTCCGATGTTCCTCTCCTCCCATACGGAAGACGGGTTTTCGCATCGAGCAACATTAGTAAATTTCTTTACTGGTTACAATTAGTATCCGCAGCGTGTTGCGTGTTCATTTCAGTTACACGACTCGTGAATCACAACTTTGGTGAAGTCAGCACGCTAGACAGTGATAAGATGAATCGAAAATCAGCTCTGTCGATCTTCTACAGTTTGGCGTTGGCTGAGGCTACACTGTTTCTTTTGGAGAAGACATACTGGGAATGGAATGTGATGTACAAAAAGATGTTAGAAACGGTGAACGAAGAACTGGAATTGGGACACACGGGTATGATTTCCGTTAAAAGGTTTTTCTACGATTCGTATTCGAAAAGTGTTAACCGAAGTATTTTCGATGGGCTACAAATGGACATGGTTTCTTTCGCCATGGAACTTTTGAACTCCAATTCATCGGATGAACAACTCATCGGGGTTCGAATCTTGGAAAGGTTCACTGCAAACTCAAAGTTTTTTCAAGATACACTTCAGAGAATAGGGATTACCTTGTCTGTAATGGAGCGTTTAGTCGAAATGCTTAATTGGAAAGACCCACAAGAAGAGGAGATTCGAATGTCGGCCGGGAAGATTATTGTCAAACTCGTTGGTAAAAAGCAGAACGCTCTTCGTGTAGCCGGAATCCCTGGAGCTATGGAATCAATATCATCATTATTACAAATGGAACTCATCAGGGATCATGGAGATTATGATTTCTGGGCTTTTAACCAATTGGGGCTACTAATTCTTAAGAAACTAGCTCGTGATCATGACAATTGTGGAAAGATCGGGCACACAAGAGGTCTTTTAAGGAAAATCATTGATTTCATGAATGCCGAAAAAGGATTATTGAAGAGCCAACAAACCACGGAATCACAAATTTCCAAGGTGAAACGAGCGTTACAAGTGGTGAAAATGTTAGTAAGCTCCACAGGCGTTACTGGAACACAACTTCGAACTGAAATTTCGGAATTGGTTTTCACGATAAGTTACATTCGGGATATATTAAAATACGGTGAAAATCATCCGAGATTACAGAAACTTGGAATTGATATTTTAACCAGTTTGGCGTTGGAAGATGACGCGACAGAAAGGATTGGTGGCACCGGAGGTGTTCTAAAAGAACTGTTTAATATTTTCTTTGTTGAAACTCAAAATGATGTAAGAATTGCAGCTGGAGAAGCACTTGGAATGTTGGCATTTGAAAGCAAACGAAACTGTCATCGCATCTTGAAATTAAATATTATTCACAAACTTAGCGACGCATTGGAAAGCCCATTGCTACGAGTAAATGCAGCCAGAATTTTGAGAAATTTATGCATTTACCGCGTTGGGCTTGAAATGGTTTAACCGGACATTTCAACCGGGTTGATTAGTTAACCCTATAAATATATAAAAATACAATTTCAACTCAAAAAATAATTTAAAATTACATGATTCTATAATAAAAAATAATCTAAAAGTTAATCCATAATACAAAAATAATCCAAAAACACTTAATTTCTAACAAAGTTTTTTTTTAAAATAAAAGTGTGCAATTTTTTTTTTCTAAAACGGGTCTTAGGTAACCGACCAATCATTTAACCGCAAGCAGAAGAATGATGGTTACACAAAAAAAAATTCTAAAGTGGGTCATTAACTTTTTTTAAAAGGAACTGAACAATTATTTTTTGTTTTAAAGTTCAAACTTAAAATCGGCAACGGTATAACCCGGTATTACCGGTAATACCGACGGTAAAACTTACAAACCTTTTCTCCAATTTATCGGGCTTTAACTTACCGGGCCAGTGACCGAATTAAATGTACTTCTTAAAAGTAAGTTATAAAAAAGGATTAATATGAAGTTATATATGTAAACGAATTAAACATGTTATAGTAAATGGGTTTTCAATAAGGCAAAATCAAAAAAATTAGTCATTTCACCAATAT
The DNA here is from genome assembly GCA_023525975.1 of Smallanthus sonchifolius. NCBI lineage: Eukaryota > Viridiplantae > Streptophyta > Magnoliopsida > Asterales > Asteraceae > Smallanthus > Smallanthus sonchifolius. Next base: position 59,005,548 of record CM042028.1, read on the forward strand.
ATTTATAAAAACAAACTTTGACTTTCTTTTTACCATATGGACTTTAACCGGTTTCTCAACATAGAGATAAACGTTTACAAGCTTGGGTAAATTATAGTAGTATTAATAACATTAAAAAATTATATAGTAAAAATGGCAGTATTAACAAATATAAAAAAAATTATAATTAAAAAGTAAAAAGTAGTAGTAATAATAAATATTAGAAAACTAATTTATAAAATAAATTTATTTTTTCGTGAAAAGTTTTATTTTTTATTGTACTTTTTTTTATTTTTTGAGTCTGGTAGGAAGACTAGCTAAAAATATTTTGTTTATTTATTTCTTTTTAAGTTTTTTGAGATATTTTTAATTTTTTGTCGCAAGCTTTTCATATAGTTACCTTGGCGTGACTTAAAAAGTCGCAAAATGTCCTGCTCTTGTGTCAATGTGATGAAACATCCATAATTTTAAAAACACAATTTAGGCCCAGATTTTTTCAAAAATACTTACAATATTGGAAAGTCAATGAAAGTTGGAAAGTCAATTTTATTGAAGAGGCGGTAATTACGGTGGTAATTTCGAGAGGTCTCCGTCTTCATTTCTGCCAGACACTCGATCAATCAGACCTTTCCACATGTGACTTGAGGGCTGCAAGCTCGGCTCTAAATACGTCCATCGTCTCCAATTTGGCAGCGATTGCTGCTAATAGAGTCGTTAGGGCGTCGGATGAAGAAGCACCCTCTACTTTCTTTTTACCATATGGACTTTAACCGGTTTCTCAACATAGAGATAAACGTTTACAAACTTGGGTAAATTATAGTAGTATTAATAACATTAAAAAATTATATAGTAAAAATGGCAGTATTAACAAATATAAAAAAATATAATTAAAAAGTAAAAAGTAGTAGTAATAATAAATATTACAAAACTAATTTATAAAATAATTTTATTTTTTCGTGAAAAGTTTTATTTTTTATTGTACTTTTTTTATTTTTTGAGTCTGGTAGGAAGACTAGCTAAAAATATTTTGTTTATTTATTTCTTTTTAAGTTTTTTGAGATATTTTTAATTTTTTGTCGCAAGCTTTTCATATAGTTACCTTGGCGTGACTTAAAAAGTCGCAAAATGTCCTACTCTTGTGTCAATGTGATGAAACATCCATAATTTTAAAAACACAATTTTGGCCCAGATTTTTTCAAAAATACTTACAATATTGGAAAGTCAATGAAAGTTGGAAAGTCAATTTTATTGAAGAGGCGGTAATTACGGTGGTAATTCCGAGAGGTCTCCGTCTTCATTTTTGCCAGACACTCGATCAATCAGACCTTTCCACATGTGACTTGAGGGCTGCAAGCTCGGCTCTAAATACGTCCATCGTCTCCAATTTGGCAGCGATTGCTGCTAATAGAGCCGTTAGGGCGTCGGATGAAGAAGCACCCTCTATGTTCCGGGTGTTAACCATGGTTGCTTCGAAATTCCCGGCAATGAACCAAAATGATAGAACCTATGAATTGAAGCAGTCGGCTTGATTGAATTCAAAGGAAAAAAGACCCAATTCGAAAAGGGTTATCTCTCCGGTTACAAAAGCTGATAATAAAAAAACCAAACTAAAAATAAAGAAAACAAAGCTTGATACTAATATTGTTAAGAAATACCAACTACTTCAGGTAGTGGGCTGCGTAACCACCCTCCCACTATTCTTCTTTCCCGCAACTTTTTTGACCCAGTGGGGTCACTGATCCGAAAACAGTTGTGAATGTTTCAAAGTCTGGACGGTTAGTCTTCTTTCCTTTCCTTGAATACACCTTAATTGGAGCTGGAATTGGAGTCTTATCACACATAGGTCTGTAAATGAACCGAACGTTCATAAACTGTTCTTGAACTTGTTCGGCGGAAGTCCGTTTATGTTCGTTCATTTAATAAACGAATGAACATGAACAAAATTTTTTGTTCGTTTAATGAAACGAACAAATATGAACACATGTCGTATTCGTTCATTTATATTCGTGAATGTTCGTTAATATATGTTCATTTATGTTCGTTTATTAACGTTCATTTATATTCGTTTGTTTGTGTTCATTTATTTTTAGATGAATCATGTACATTTGAACTACTAACTTACATGTGCTTTTGGATGAATAATTAAGTATTAGACTTGTTAAATTTATGTTCGTTTGTGATTTTTTATTTTTGTTCGTTTGTGTTCGTTTTATGTTTGTTCATTTGTGTTCGTTTAGCTTTTTAACGAACGAACATGAACATTTCCATTTTCTTAATGAACGAACAAGAACAAAAAAACAAGTTCGATTACGTGTTCGTGTTCGGTTAAAATTAAATAAACGAACTCGAACACATCGATGTCCGTGTTCGTTCGGTTCGTTTACAGGCCTAATCACACAAGTTCTAAGACTGCCTTTTAGTCCAAACGACTCGACCACTTCCATCATCAATTCACATATAGTTTACCTACATGTTATCACCACAAAAGGTTAATCGCACCTAAGTGAGAACTCATTAACAAACAAGGAGAAAATCTTAATACCAATAAGACATCACAAACAGCCCCAAGCCATAGATTCGCCAACTCAATTCGCTTGAGGGCGGACTGCGCATAAATGCTATTGGCATAAAAACTGACACTTGCAACATAAAGATTGTTAGTGTTCTAAACACGCTTTTGGTCGTAACTCAATTCCCTTAATTCACTATTCATTATACATCAAAGCGGGTCACAAATTTCAATAATCACCTTGCAGTATTATGTTAATTCTACACCTCGTTTACTAATTACATGATACACTAACCAACACTTACAATATTATTTATTCACGACACGTCATTTGGTATGCCAAATATACACTTTTGACCCGTTACAACATTATTAAACCTTTTGTGCTGTCAACGACTATTTTATTGAAAAGTCAAATCCCAAACCCACATCAAATAACGTCATAAAAATCTATAAAAATTACATAACATTATATAGGTTGTTAACTAACTTCTCACCAAAAATCATACCAAAAAAAGTGTTTATGGCCTCGAAACAACCTCTGCATGTAGCTGACCTTGTTGATGTCAACCACAATTTTATTGAAAAACCATTCCCAAAATCACATCAAACGACTTAAGAAAAATGTGTAAAAATTACACAAAACAATTTAGGTTGTTAAGTAACCTCTCACCAAAAACCATGGCAAAATAAAATGGCTAAGGTCTCGAAACAACGTTTTCAAGTAGTCTGACCTGGGTATGACAACAAATGTAATTCGGTTTTGCAAACATGTTATGACCTCTTAATCAGTCATATATTGACCTGAAACCTTTTGTAGGTCCTGGACATGTTTCGGGAATACTTAAACTAAATTTCATGTAGAAAATTGATTGTTTAATGCCCGAAATTACCCCCGACCCATAACTATGCATTATGGACAGCAACAAAATTTGCAACCAAACTATTTAAATCTTTGCCAAAATAATCACAACCATACTTATATAAATACTTTATTACAAATAAGTAGGTAATAGCACAACCAAGAATGTACTACTCACCTTGGCCCGTAGAATAGGACATACTTAAATTCTTCTCTCGTTCGATCAACTTCCAAGCTTCATATTGAGTAGCTAAATTTGCAAGCCAACACACCCCATTAGAATGTATTATGTAAGATCATTTAAAGTTCAATCGTCATATAAAACACACACATTCCAAATGATCTTACCATACAATATACATGCATCAAGTTTATCATAGATCAACATTTCAACTACACCCATTTTGACCCGTTAAAAAAAACTTTAATATAAAACTAGCATAAAACCATTTATTGATTCCCATTAACCCCAACCAAGTGAACATCAATAATATAAATCAATCCCTTCCTGTTCCATGTAACCCATAACCCGTTTGTATGTACTTCACTAGTAAATCTTTAATTTCAATGAAATGGTAATTTGTTCTATGGTTCATCCAACATAAAATCATTCATAGTTTGTAAATTTCATTATGTCGGGGGAATTTCATAAAACACATGGCGGGTTTCAGAAATAAGTTCATAATCATCAAATATTTTATTCATATATGTGGTTCCCATGTTCAAGTATAACATCTAGATTTCATCAATAACGACAATCATCATTAAAAATAGATTATGTAAAAATCGAGTAAGCATACACAAGTGATATAATCATGATTTAAAATTTATTTTTAACAATATCACCATCATCAAGTCGTGATCATCATTATCCTCTTGAAAAGTTAGAAATCAAATCCTTATATCATGTCATATTTTATATTTATGAACAAGAGTGTATATATCAAATATCCTAGCCACTAAATTGCAGATTATAGCAACAAAAACAATTACTAGATTACACCTTCATTAAATCAAAACTAGGGTTCTAAAATAATACCTCATCTTCTTGCACCTTAATTGTCACAATTTTCCCAACATGCATGAACTTAGATCATCCAATTGAACCTTAATTGTTGAAATCACCATTGTTCTCGTCTGTATCTTTTCTTTGTGTTCGTTGATAGACTTCAAGGAGGAGAAGTCGATGTGGGGTAGAATCCCCATTTCACCACAATTATAGTTGTTAATTCATTTTACATGCCCCTCCACTTTGGTTAATATTAATATTTTAAACCTATCCTATTCAAACACATAATATTTGAATCTACATTTAAAAACTTCATATTAGCAGCTAAAATTGACAATTTAGTATTTATAATAACTTTGCTATATCATTAAAATCCACAAGCTTTATACTTGTCATTATATAAATCCTAAAAATTCAGGATGTTACATGTGCACATAACCAAAAAAGAGAAACACGTGTCATTGTCTTAGTTATTAGATTCTTTTTTTTATAAAAATAAAAATCAATGGTTATTTTAAGAAAAATACTTGATCAAATGGATGAATTGGTGATTTTCCATTGAATATAGCTTCTTAATTAGCTCACCCATTGATATTCATGCAGGGACTTAGAGAAATTATGATCACAAATGAGATTAAGTTACAAGAAGTGATGGTGGGATTAGCAGCACATATGTTCAAATTTATGACATACGAAGAAACAAATGCCATGTTCAAACGAAGCAGAATACCTAACAATGTAAACAAACTTATCGAAGGAATTTACCTATGCATCCTTTGTTATGTATACCTAACAATGTGATACATATACGTAACAATGTGATACATATATGTAATACCTATGACACATATATGTAACACGAGTGATACATTTATGTAACACGTACGAACTGCGTTGCATAGACGTAACAGATGTGATACGTATATGTAACATATGATGATTCTCCCCCATTTTGATCATGTGAGCAGTAGCATCAAAGTTCTCCGTCATGGACTTTGGTTTTACTACAAACATATTTAATACTGTAATTTAAATCAAATCATGTGAACAAAGTTACAAACCAAATAAAAAAACTTTAGATCTACATTAAAAAATTACAACATTTCGGTGACCGACCCAATCTAATAAAAATTTTGATGATTCGACACGGAAAAGATACCCGTTGATGGATTTTTAAAGACCAAAAAAAACTATGACCTATTTGAATTTTTTTTTTGCCAATATGTATATATAATCATGGGTGATACCGATGTCATGCTTAGTGGTTGATGACCTCATTTCCTCTTTGTAGTGCTGCTGAATTCAGGAATACCCTTTTCTCCATCGTTCTACTTGTGGATTATTTTAGCACACAAACAATAAAAATAATTACACCTAAATCAGATTTGTAATACTCCATTTTTGGAACCGGAACAGCTCACAAGGCGGCAGCGGCTTGTAGCAAGGCGCCATTTGAACCGAATAAAGGCTGCAACCGGTGAACAAAACGAAAAAGGGTGTAACTAAAGATTTAATCTATGCCGGCGAGAGAGCAATCTGAAAAAAAATTTGATCGTCGACGATGGCTAGAGGCTTGATAGGAGCGTGGTTTGAATATGAAAGATTTTGAAAGTGATCTGTATTAGGTTTAAGAGGAGATAATAGTGGTAAATCCGTAAAATAATGGGATTGTATTTTACTAAAAAAACCCTTTAAATTAACTATAAATTAAATACATTCTAAAATTTCTGATTGGTTAATAGTGGTTATCATGGTTTTCATATAAAAATAGCATTTGAACCCAACACTATATATAGGGGATGGTTCCCCTAAGAAGTCTCATTTGGCTAAGAAGCCTAATAAACAATCCCATCCATTCAATTAGATGATCAGTGATAGAGATTAAATGTAGGGAAAATAAAGGGTGGAAGGCATTCGTGGAAAACCCACAATTGTTGACTTTTTTTCAACTTCCCCCACTTTTTTTAAACGTAAATAACTTTTTCATACGACCTTATTTTGTTTTTAAATTACACCATAGAATCGAGTGTTTTTTACCTTTAATTCGAGTATAGTATTGCTATATTTTTTTGTAAAAATAAAATCGACACTTAATGAAATTCTGCTACTTTATGTAAATGTGCTAGTTTCTTGTAAAACAGCACAATTAACTGTGTTGTAGTTTAAAACAACATAATTAACTGTGCTGGTTTATCATAAAACAACATCAAACATAACAATTAATTGTGTTGTTTTATTATGAAACAACACAAAAATAACACAATTAATTGTGTAACTTGCTCTTCTTAGCTAACCAAGCACAAAAAAAACCAGCACAACAAAACTAGTATATTAAACCAGCATAAAACAAACCAGCACAAAACAAAATTTTGATGCATAAGTTTTTTGTTGCCTACCACTGAACCGTTTTGTTGGTGTATGGATGCTTTAAATTTTTATTTTTAAATAATGATACCAAATTAGGCATATAATAATTGACAAAAAGTAGCACAAGTTAAAGAAACCAACACATTTACGTAAAGTGTGCTGTTTTAACATAAACCAGCAAATTTTAAAAAAAAAAAGATGTAACAATTGTAAAAAAATCCCGTTTTTATCGTGTTACATACTTAACAACATTGTAACGATAATTTTTTTACAATTGTTACATCTTTTTTTTTTTTAAATTCTTTGTGCGTTTTTTTTATTTTTTATTTATAAAAAGTGACGAAAATATGTAATAAAACTACCCTATTTTTTTAAAAAAAAAATAAAGTTGTTACATAGAGTTTTCATGGGTTTTCACAACTCATATGGGTTTTCATTCTAGCCTAACCCTATATATATATAATTATCTCAGGGGTGGGGTTGGATGGGGGGTTTAAGTTTTTAGGGGTGCGGGTGGAGGGGGTTTAGGTTTTTGGGTCCGGGTTAGGGTTCGATGAGACGGTTCCAACGTTGCTGGAATGAGCTCAATCGGAGTTCGTTTAACCCACTTCTTAGCGTTACTTAGCGAAAAATCACTTTTTAGTGGAACCTTCTCCTATAACCCACTTCAACCCCACCCTAAAAAGCCTCAAAACCACCACCCCCACCCTCCAAAAACCTAAACCCCCCATCCTTCCAAAAACTTAAACCCACCCCTAAAAACCTAAACCTCCATCCCCACCAAAAAAAAAAAACCTAAACCCTAAGGCTAAACCATAAGGCTAAAACCCTAATATAGGATCGGTGTTTACAAGATGATTCTATTCTAGTTGAGATTGGCAGAAACAATAACAACTAACCAATGTATACAAGAAACAAAGATAATACTGATAAATGCAAAGTGTATTACTCTTTAATGTTTACAAGTTACAGAGAAAACTCTAAGGAAGCACACTTGTTCAAATGGAAGATACAATACATATAAAGGAACTTAGAATCAAGACAGACCCTTGATTCTAAGGATCAGATCAAACACAAGCCGTTGATCTTTGACAGTTACAAGTTACACTAAAATTGGTAGACAACTAAAAGACAAGTTGCAACAAACAGTAATGTTCAGGTTAAAAGTCTTATTAGGAATCTTTGTAGGAGACTTCAGAAGTAGTAGCTTTATCTTTAATCATCTGCACCAATAACATTCCTTCTGCTGATAGATGTGTTAGTGTTGCAGCAGAGGTGTCAGTAGCAAAGTCAAAGCTGCTGATGATTTTCCTATCAGCAGCATCAAATGTTTGATGCTGCTGAGAAGCCTATCAGCAGCAACTTTGAACTTTAGCAGATAAGGCTATCCGCATCATAGTTGTTCATCAGCCGGAGAACACAACTATCCACATTACTTAGCCTTATCCGCAGCAACTTGTAAGTCACTTGCAAAATTGTGGAGTCCGCAACAATTTTACTTAAAGAGATTTGTAGCCATCAGTCTTTGTCTCTACAAACTCCCCCTAGACTGATGCTACCAAAACTCTCTTATTGCCTTTGTTGCTGAAGCTTATGCATGTGAGCAGCGATCCTTGCTGTCTCATAGCCTCAAGGGTCCATGCTTGGATTGTCAAGAGGAAGTTCAAATAGAGACTTGATGTCCTTGCTTGGCATGCTGAAGACGGCCTTGCTTGAACATCTCATCTTCTGTCATCTGAAAACTATCAAAGTGTACTCATCCTGAGTAGCATTGTAAGACCAACTGACAAATGAAAAGTGGGATTGGAGAGGTTTAGCATCAATAACCACATCTTTGCTAGGGTTGAAGTGATGCTTGTTCACCAGCAACATATGTCTTCCACTTTCATTTTAAGGCTCATGAGCTTCACCCAGTTCCATCATTCTTTGAAGATCAGAGTCTGGAAGCTGCATCACCTCATCAACCGATTTGTATATTGATCATTTTACTTATGTCCTCCCCCTGAATACTTCAAACCACTTGTCTTGATTGCTATAAAACCATACTACAATTTCTCTTGAGTCATCTGGTGTGGTAGTAGGTTTGGTTTTCTTCTTGGGAGGCTGTTGATGAGTGGGATCTGGGTGGAGAGGATTTGGACTCTTTGGGAGGAGAGGAGGGATGTCTAGGAGGGAGTGTGGAAGGTTATTGGACATAAAGAGGAGAGGATGAGGAAGTAGACATGGGTTTCTTTGTTTTTCTATCTTTGATTTGAGTATCTACCCTTCGTTTTGAACCCAACTTCCCCGGTCTCTCCCCCTCTTCCTTCTTTACTTTGATATAGAGGGCTTGCAGGTTCATGAAGCTCATGGGACCCAACCTCTTTCCACTCTCACCTATAGCCTTTAGGAAGTCCATCATGACCTTACTTTCTTCATGGGATCTAACATTGAAGGCAATTGTTTTTCTAGCTTTTAGTTTGGCTTTTTCTTCTTCTTCTTCTTCTGCCCACTTCTTGTTTGCCAATTGACCTTGTTGTCCCATGAAGGCTCTGTATATTTCTTTGTTTGATAATTTCTCAAGGTAGTCTACATCCTCACCTTAAGAAATTAGAGCCTCAGTCCACTCCTCTCATTTCTTTTGCAAGTTAAGAATCAATGATTGTGAACTTGGCCTCTTGTCTTCTCCTTTTCTGTCTATCTTCTTCTTCTTTATTTAATTGTTCCTACAGTTGGAGAGCTAAGGCTTCATCTTCTTTTATTTGTGAACCTGCAGAAATTTTAACTTTTAATTTATCCAATAGCATGCAACTGGATTTGCTGTTCTCGGAGGAGTATGAGAGCCTTTCTTTCTTGAGCCTTTTAAGCTCAGCCATATCCTCCTCTTCTCTTTCTCTTCTTCTTTTCTCCATTTCTTTCTTCTCTTTTTCTATCTTTTATTCTTCGTCTTCTTCTTCTTCTTCCATCATAATTTCCTTTCCTTTGTTTTTGTTGGATGGCTCTGCTTCAGCTTCATTGATCACACAGCAGATGTGGAGGATACTCTTGAGACCTCAGCTTCTGCTTCATTAGCAATTTAAGGAGTAATCAAAAGAAGAGGGACTTCTTCAGTTTCACCCAACTGCCATTCCTCTCCAGTTACTTCCTTCCAATTTGCCATGACCTTCTGTTTCTCCCTTCTTCTAGATTCTTCCTTAGTATTTAGGATAACAGTTGGAGAAGAGGGAAGGGACAACTCTGAGTCAGAGTCATCTATTGCAGTTATTCCCTCATTTTCCAGACGGTCTTTGACAATTTGGATCATTTCTTGACTTTTTACTGAATTAATATTGCAGAGGTGTGACCTGAGTTAAAAAACTTTATGAAGGAAGTCTGAGTTGAGGAGTAGAATTTCTTGAATGTGATTGATGATAAAGGTTGATCCATGATGTTTCGTGAGATAAGTATATAAAAATATAAATAAATATATTTTTAAGATGATTGATTTCACAAGATCAAGTTTTAAATTTATAAATTAAAATGATAATTACGTTAACTTAAAACACACACAATAGGCAAGTGTACCTCTCGCAGCGTAATATAGTCAGGTAAGAACCAAGTATCGAACCAATGGACACGGTCGAGTTCCAATACTCAACTTTTGTTATCGTTTAGCCGGATTAATTAGTGAGTGGGTTTTGTGTGCTTGTGAAGCAGAAAAGTAAATGACGGTAAAGTAAATAACATAAAAGTAAGAATGTGCGTGAAGTGTGTAACAGAAATGTAACAAGCAGAATAGTAAATAGCAGGAAAGTAAATAAAGCAAAAATGATCAGATTATGAAATGTATTGTTTCGGGATTCGAATCAGCTTGGTACGTGATAATGTTAAGTTAACTAATTCAGTGGTATGACTACTACAAACTTGTGACCTGGGTCACCGCTAGAGCCTCGTCCTCACGACATTTTATTTGCAAATTATATTTTTTAGAAAGTGGTTGTGCCTCCCGTTAGGGACAACATTTACCCTGAACCCATCGAATGGTCATCTCCAAGTTGGATAAAGACATCGGACTCAAAATGCTTTATATTAAGTTAAATAGGTGATTATATTTTTCTCACCGGGAGGTGGTGTAACAACGGGACCAAGTATAAAGATGTACCATTCCCCATGAGTTCACCAATTCTTGGTCACATAATAATCTCATATAAAGACGTACGATCTTAGAAATATAGACCAAGCCTTGGCTTATCAATCTCTGCTCGTATAAAGACGTACGAGTTTCAAAGGAAGTTTGATTAAAAAGGGTTTTACGATCTTACTCTTTAAAATCAAGACACTCACAAATATAAAGACGGATTTAGACAATAATAAAAGCCCATCAAAAGATGGTTTTTGAGGACGAATTAGTTAAAGACATAAACATACCACTTCATTAATAGATTAAACATTAACATGCACCAAACATCATCTTCACCCTAGCAATACAAAGAAGTTTTAGCCACGAATGGCCATAACGACTAGCGTAATGATGAGTTTCGTAGGCTCTCCTATTGTGAAACAAGGAGGAAGAGCCCCTCTACTCTCTACTCTAACTATGAGAATGCTCTCTTATTGAGTGTTATTTTGCTCTGGATTGGTGTGTGGAATGAAAGCCTCAAAATGTGCAATGCACGGCCGTGCAATGGGTTGCACGGTGGTGCAAAGGCCCAGGGAATCAAACAGGGTACAGAGGACACGGTACTGGGCCGTGGGGAGCAGGAGAAGGCAATGCACGACAGTGCATTGGGATGCACGACCGTGCATCCATCAAATTTTCCCCAGCTTTGTCTTGTAGCTTCTTGTTGACTATTGTTAACCAATTTTGACTTCTTGGGGGTCAATGCTCCGGGAATAAACCTTCTAGAAGCTTGAATTCTTGGTGTTCTTGATCGGATTTAGCTTGATTTGTATTTTCAACACCGAATAACCTGCAATTACAAAATATATGTGTTTTAAGCATAAATTGCAAGGTTATTATTCACTTTAGTACCATAATGTGGGATTATTATGTATGTAAAATATGTATAAATGATGACATATCAATCCATCACATAGAAATAATTGGAACCCTGAAGGCTCAATGCTGGACCATCCATGAGCTTCCAAACCCCTGACAACTTCATTATACAGATATCTTCGCAGACATAAGACTTGTTCTTCAGTTAAAGCCCTGCTTCTTATCAATTGAAGTCTTTGATGTCTTTCTTCAGCTGCTTGTGAGGACTCTGCTTCTTCATCCTCAACCTTGTTGTATGCCACTTTCTTAGCAAGATCAAGAAAGGCTTTGAATTTGGGCATGTTGTCTTCACATATGTCATGGAAGCGCTCAATGGCAAGCATAGCAGACAAATCATCAGATGTGTTGATACATTCAGTTAGGTGCAGGGATAGGGTGTCAAATAAGTTCAAGTTCTCCCACCGAAATTCTTGTACACTAGCAAACTCCTACCCAATCCAGAATCTCTCAGATATACCATCATATCCCCATGACAAGATGGAATCACATTCCAGATTATGTGTAGTTGGTTGAGAATGAGGGGATATGATATGTCTTAAGATATCAGCAGCAGCTGGAAGTATACTAACTGAGAGAGGCATTTCTTCATCTTTGCTTTCACTCTCTATCCTCTTAGAGAACACTTCATCAACAGCCCTGACCACTAACTTCCAATCCTTAGAGATCTCTTCATCTTCATCTCCTGAGACTGGCAAGTCATGAATTTGAACAAAAGCAGGGTGGAATAGTGTTCTTTGAAAAGCTGCCTGCTCTTGTATCCATTCATCAAGAATATCTTTGTCATCTTCAATAGTAACCATCTCCCCCTTTTTGGTTGCATCAGTGCATAGAGTTTGGTCTGTTTGGGTTCCCACTGATACAAGGGAAGGAGAAGTCACATTTGGGCATCGATGGGCTTCATGCATAGAGACTTGGTGCCTTAATTTGGACACTTCAGCCTCTAGCATGGCCGTGCATAGAGTTTGGTTTGTTTGGGTTCCTACTGATACAAGGGAAGGAGAAGTCACATTTGGGCATCGATGGGCTTCATGCATGCATGGCTACCCTGGCTGTCAATTTCAAATTTTCTAGTTTCAGTCTGTCCTCCTCTACAGTTGTGGAATCCTTGGAACTAGATGGGGCCTTAGGCCTAGCCTCTGCATCCCCAACACCTTGGTTTTCTTGGCACCTAGTATTCCTCTCAGTGAAGAGTGTTTCAAAAGAAACATCCTCACTGTGAGTTGCCGTGGTTGGGGACTTAGGGATGTTATCACCGTTCTCCTGGTCACCAGTAGTAGTGATAACTCCTTCCACATTCACTCTAACATCATTCCTAGAGTGAAACTTTCTCAGGTGATGAACTTGGGCTGGGTACTTTGGCAGCCAAGTCAGTCAATACCTTCAAGATAGTGGCAGTTGGAGAAGGTATATCATCTTGACTAGGTGCCTCTGTACTTAAGTTCAATGAAGAAAGAAAGTGTGTAGGCTCAAGTGGGTGTTCAATGCATCCGGGATGTGATCCTGATCCTAATAGAGAACCTTCCAAGGAAGTCTCTCTAATATTGTGGCTATCCCTTATGATATTCTCACCAGAATGTTGGGATTCTGAGTGAGGGCTTTTAGGTTGGGATTGGGCCTTGGAGACAAGAATAAAAGGAGTCTTCTTGCTCCTCTTTCTTTTACGGCTATAGCTTGCCTCAACTGGGGCCCTTTGTTCCAGTTGGGCTTGTAGAGCAGGGGTAAGTATTTGTTGTGCCTATGCACCCTCAATAGGTTGCACAGGGGTTCGATCAAGGGTAGCATATGTTGTTTGTTTAGGCTATGAGGTGGAGGGTGTGGGATAAGTATCAGCTGAGGTTGCTGAACTGTCACCCTGGGTACTTTGTATGTTCAACATTGTACATAACAATGGAACATTGACCCCTGAGAACTTTGTTGAAACGGTTCTCATAATTTGAAAAATATTATTTTTATGTCCTAAAATCATATAGATTCTTGCAGGTTTTGAAAGATCTCTTAGTTCATGATTGAAAACTTCCTACAAGAACCTAGGGTACATAAAGAAGGCTTGTTTTGCTCCTTCCTAAAGGTTATATCTCAAACCCTCTAATATCAGATGAGCAAAATTGAAGCCTTGACAAGTTACCATGCCATGGAAAGCGGAGGCAAGAGCAGAACTCAGTTGATGCCATCCACTTCTTTTCTGAGATATGCATTGTAGAAGAGTGTGGCATAAGAACTTCCAGGGAGGACCCATTAGTGCCTTCTCGATTGTGTAATCATCTTGATTTCCAGTGTACACTATGGATACAAAGGTCCTCATGTATTCACTCTTTATGTATGAGTTGGCAGCTCCCTCGTCCTGAAGCTTTAGGTGTTTTCTGAATGTGGTTTCTGTGATTGTGATGTCTTTGCCATCTACCATGGCTTTGATTTGGGGAGTTCCCTGTTCGGTACAGAAGTCGACAGTGTTCCAGAAATCCTCCATGTGAGGTATGTAGATTGTGGGGTTGACAGTCTGGGCAAAGTATATTTTCGACCGACATAGGAAATCGATCATGTCGTCGAACTCTTCAGATTTCTTCCCTTTGACAAGATATGCAATTAGATTATGGTAGGTTGAGAACTTGTCATTGGGGTTGTTGATATCAACGTTTGCCATTATGGTTAGATTTGGAGGGAAGGAGGAAGCTTTTGAAAGGTGGTTAAGTATGGGAAAGCTTTGAATGCTTGAGAGAAAATGGTAAGGGTTAGGTCAGAATTGAATGTGAAGTGGTGAAGGAAGAAATTCGATTTTTGTTATAACGGCAAATGAGGGAAAAAGCAAATTTACAGTTCAAGTGTACCCTATGGATACAAAGGTTCTCATTTTACCCATCAACAACAAACTTGGTTGCTATGGATGGTTAAGCCTATCAGCAGCAAGCTTGGTTGCTGCTGATGGATAAGTCTACCAGCAGCAAACTTGGTTGCTGCTGATGGATGTAATGGTCCGCAACAAAGATGTTGTTGCTGATTGCCTTAAAGCTATCCACAGGAAACTTGTTGCTGCTGATAACTTAAGGCAGTCAGTGGCAAATTCTTTACTGCTGATGACTAAACCTGTCAGTAGCAAAAATGCTTACTGCTGACTGTTAACTTTTTATTTACAACAAAAGAAAGACAAACACATTTTATTCAAAATTTTAGAGACAAATTTTAATCAAAGTTTATCATGCCAATGGATTCAACTAAATATCTATATCTAGCTTCATCAAATGGTTTTGTAAACAAGTCAACATATTGCTTATTGGTATGAACTTTGGTTAAAATTATTCTCTTTTTCTCAGCTTGATCTCGTATGAAGTGATACCTGATATCAATGTGCTTTGTCTTGGAGTCCTGCACAGGATTATTTGTAATTGATATAGCACTCATGTTGTCAATGTGAATGGGAGTTTCCATGAAAGTCATCCCATAGTCCAGCATTTGATTTTGTATCTAGATGACTTGTGCACAGCAACTTGAAGCTGCAATGTATTATGCTTCTGCTATAGATGTTGATACACAAGTTTGCTTTTTTGCATTGCCATGAAATTAGTCTTCCTCTCAGAAACTGACATCCCCCTGATGTGGACTTCTTGTCCAAGTTGCATCCTTCATAGTCACTGTCGGTGTATGCATACAGGTTGAATTTTTCATTTTTAGAGTACCATAGCTGAAGTCTTAGGGTTCCCTTTAGGTATCTAAAAATTCTCTTGACAGTTTGGAGATGTGTATTCTTTGGAGCTACTTGGAATCCTACGCAGAGGCATACTACAAACATGATATCTGGCCTTGGGGCAGTTAGATACATGAGTGATCCTATCATTGCATGGTATTGATGTTGATCAGTGTCTTGACCATCTTTGCCTGGAGTCAGTTGATGGTGCACTTGCATAGGAGTTCTTGCAGCAGAGCAGTCAGCCAACTTGAATCTTTCCAAAATGCTCTTAACATATTTGGATTGACTGATGAAGATTCCATTTGGAACTTGTTTGACTTGAAGACCCAAGAAGAAATTTAGTTCACCCATTGAACTCATTTCAAAATTTGAGTGCATCAGGACCTCAAAGTCTTTGCACAACTTCTTCCTTGTTGATCCAAAGATGATGTCGTCAACATAGATTTGTACAAGTAGGGTTTCTCCCCTTCATCTTTGATAAACAAGGTCTGATCAATGGCACCTCTTCTAAAGTTGTTGCTAAGTAGATATCCTGACAAGGTTTCATACTAGGCTCTTGGGGCCTGATGTAAGCCATAGAGAGCTTTGTCTAGTTTGAACACTTTGTTAGGATGTTCTGGATTACAAAGCTTAGAGGCTGTCTGACATAGACTTCCTCACCAATCTTCCCATGTAGAAAAGCACTCTTGACATCCACTTGATAGACTATAAAGTTCTTGGATGCAGCATATGCTAGGAAGATTCTAATGGCCTCTAGGCAGGTAACATGAGTAAAGACTTCATCATAATCAATTCCCTCTTCCTGAGTGTAGCCTTGAGCTATAAGTCTGGCTTTGTTCTTGACTACAATTCCTCTCTCATCTTGCTTGTTCCTGAATACCCATCTTGTGCCAATAGCAGTTTGACCAGGTGGAAGATCAACCAGGGTCCATACTTCTTGTCTTTTGAATTGCAGCAACTCTTCTTGCATTGCTTCAATCCAACTGTTATGTTGCAAAGCTTCATCTATCTTCTTTGGTTCTACTTGAGATAGAAAGCAACAATACAAACATATATTGGCCACATGAGTTTTGCTTCATGTTTGAACCCCTTGCTGAACTTGGCCAATTATATTCTCGAATGTATGTTCTTTGTTGATTATTTGTGTGGGAACAACATCCAACTGTATTCCTTGCTCAAGATTGCTATGGTTCTGATCAGGAATATCTTCATTCATTGTTGAGGCGTCTTCAATATCAGCAGCAGATGCCTCTACCCCATCTGCAGAGATGTCATGAACTGCATTGTGATTTTCATTTTCAGAGAGACTGCTGCTGGTGACATTGGAGAGACTTGTTCTAGCTTCACTAGCTTCAATAGCTTCAACAACAGATGGAGGATCAATAGATGGCCTTCTGATTCTTATAGAGGGGCTATTGAATTCCAATATGTAGTCATTAGATGACGTGGAAGCTTGTTCTTTGGAAGAGGTAGACTCCATATTTTAGAAGACGAGGGGCTCAAATACTTGGGAGAAGGAGTCTATATCAAAGAGCCAGTCTGATCCTTTACCCTTTTCACATGGAATGTGTTCCAAACATTCCACATTTGTTGATTCTTCCACAATTCTTGTTCTTGAGTTGAATACTTGATGTCGTCCAGACGGTCTATATAAAACTAACAAAACCTAATCTAGAGTCCTAGGTAATAAGATGGAAAACCTATGAACTAAACCGCACTCACAGGCAAGTGGACCTATCAAGTGTACCACAACTTAATGGTAAACCGGATTATCGAACCCTAGAGACACTACTATAGCAAACTAGACTCTGACTCGAACTAAAGATTGATTTGGTTGGGGGGTTTACTACACCACTGAATTAACTAAGAAATGCAGCAAACAAGGTCGACTCAACTATCAAGACAAGAACTAATGAAGATATCAGGAATAGGAGGAATACCACCTAGGTCGAAATCCAACTTGCAAAGTACAACTTCTATCGGTTCTGGAAACTAAGATAGATCTGGGTTTCTAAGGATAACAACTATAGACTACCTAATGGATCCCTAATCACTCTCAGGGTGTCACCAACTAAGAAACCTAAAGCGTACTAAACTCACCAGATGGTTGGATCACCTCTCAGGTATTTCCAACTATGACAAAGTACCCTAATGAACAGATTACCTCTCAATCTCACCGTCCATAATACACTCAAGGAATGCACGGGGTAATCCTAGAATAACAACTATGATTCAGAATAGCAACAGATCACTAGACAACTTATACTAACGCCCTCTCAGAATGTTAACACTCGGATTCCTAATGACGAAGACTAACCGACTAATTCTCACCTCTCGGGTATTGAACTAGGACAAACACTAAACTCAAATCAGCAATCAACGACAATTCCTATGGCTACTACGTCTAGCAAACCACCAAAACCAGAAACCCTAAGATCTATGACCAAGATACGCTAATCGAACTGGCAGACAACCACAATCAACATACGGAATTGAAATCAATCACACAATCAGAATTAAGCATGCTATATCATCACAATTAATAGCCAAGATTGTATACAAAATCATTCATCCAACAATTAGAATCCAAAACCGAATAAAAATCAATACTTTAACAAATATTCATCGCTAACCAAGGTAGTATCAAGGATCTAGCCAAGCATCATGATCAAAACACTCAAAACAGAAGATTCAAGCAAAGATAACATGGTTTCAAATTGGGAAAAGTAAAACAAAGAAAGAAGACGTTAACCGGGTGACGTAATCGACCCAATCTTCGATCTCCAACTTCAATTAGCACTCCCAGTTGATCCTAGAAGCTTCCTCCCACTTAGAATCACCAAAAAGCTCTTAACTTTACGTCTAGAAATGAATAATAAACCTTAGAATCGAACATAACCTTTTATACCTTGAAAATAGGCCAAAAAGCTCGTATCTAGGGGTCTCTCGCGTACCGCGAGAGACAAAATAGTCGCGCAGGTTTTCCGGTTCATCGCGTACCGCGAGATAACTTGATTTTTAGACTCCTCTCGTCGAACTACCCCAAATCGATATAAAATGGGCCATGTAACTAATTTTCTAGCCCGATATATGCCTCTTTTAATGTTGGACTCTTTCCCGACTTTTTCCGTTTCTCATCCCGGGTTCTCGTACTCGTTTCTTTCATGTTTCTTGATCGTTTAACCTCCAATGTGACCCGATAACCTACAAAACATCACATAAGTAAATATTAACTATAAACGACTCAATATGACTCTAAAACTATACAAAAATGAAACGAAACACGACAGAAATGCATGTGTGCTTTGCAACACATCAAACATCCACACACTTAACATTTTTTTCGTCCTCAAAAAAGTCTGCAATGGAATCATAACTGAGATCTAACTTAAAAAACATCAATTACCAATTAGCACAAATATACTCATGCGTTTAAAAGCAATAATCAGTATTTCTGTCCGATTAAACCCAACCACCAACTATCTAGCCCCCGTGATGTGTTCTATTTCCATTTTATACAACAATCAATCAACCTATGTGACTCACACTTAGAAGCTACAGTTCTACCTAATCCCGTCTCACGGTCATGTCTAGGCACGGGTTAAACCATTTAGATTTACCCACCACGTTAAAATAAGATTTATAGGTGTTTAGAAATCAATGGAATATGGAATGAATGGATGGGAATGAGCATCAGGTTAAGCATAAGAACTTTTGTCTAGAGGCGTCTCAACCAAGTCACTATCCCGGAAGCTAACACATAGACTAGGTTCTACACATTTAAGTATATAAATCTCACTTAGGGGTGTATCCTCCAAGTCGTCATCCCAGAGGGTAACACATAAGCAAAACTCAGTTTTCAAATTATTTAAGCTCGTAATTATGGAAATATGGATTTATGGAATGGGCGCCACCGAAACTCAGATTTATTCTCATAAAAAGAGAGTGGTGTGCCATGAAAATTTTCAAAAACCTCTAAATTTTAACTTAATGTGGTACCTATCACCCTATGTTGACAGTTTCAGTATTACTGTTACCCTAAGATGAGTACCCACAAGATATCATGATTTTATTACGTGATTAATCCTAAGTAACACTCACAGGCTATTTAAGCTATTCAAGCTGGCTGGGTCTACGAAAACATCACTAATTAGACGTGTTTTCTATTATTTAAATCATTTAAAATCAACAAAGTATATCTAGTTGTACTATCATTTTCCATTTTGTTATGCAAAACATTTAATTTCAAAGGACATTTTTCAAATTTTTCAATTTTTAGTATTTTTGAAATTTTATTAAAGACACAAACTAAAACTTAAACACTCACTTCCCCACACTTGAAAGACACATTGTCCTCAATGTGAAGCAAGACACAACTAAAAATAAAAATGCAAATATAAAAACAGGAAGCGACTTAGCTGGTTAATGCAAATGCAAACAAATGTGCAGCTTCGTTTTTCCTTATGTGCACCGTATAGCATTTCGGTCGCGATTGGACACACTGCTGGGTTGCCTTTTCACAATAATAGAAGCATTCGTCCATCCCGAATGGAGATTGAGTACGGACAGGATGAAGAATACCTGCCAAATAAACCTTACAACAAACAAGCAACATTAAACTGACTCAAACAAAAATTAAAACTCACTGACTCTGGATAGATATGCAAGGATACAAACCTGATGTGTGGCAAACTCATAGACATGAATGCGACAACAAGGTAAATCATCGGTTACGAATCGGTTCCCGAGTTTCCCATGGTTCTGGATTAGTGAATGAATGATATGGTGATGATGGATGGATGGTGGGAGATGAGGATATGAATGGTGGTGAGGTGGATGGTGAATGGTAGGATATATGGTGGTGGATGGATGTTAGTGGCGGTGGGAATGTGTATGGAAAACGGGTATGTGAACCATGGGAAACAAAGCAAAAAAGGGCAAATCGAGGGAGGCTTCGTGTACCGCGAAGAAGCAAGTCCTGTCCCTCGCTATGGAGGACTTTAACGATGATGTTATGAACTCACCCATTCATGAACCTGAAGGGAATGTGGTTGATATGAGTTCTAGTGATACAATTCTTCCTGACTCTGAGGCTACCGATTCTGATTTCTCAAGGGACTTTAGCTCAGGTCATTATGAAAGACTGGCTAATTTGCCATTGGCAAATGCAGGGAAACGAGTCAAATCTAAAGCCAGAAAGCCAAGGCGTAAATTTGTTCGGGATCCTCCTTCCGGTTCAGTTCTTGGAAAACGAACATTAATAGATGAATATTCTGATTTGAACAAGGAGTTTACTCCTGTGCCAAAGACACAGAAGCTCATGGCTGCTTCTATTGCTGCTCTAACTTCATCACAAGGTGTAGAGGATGCTATTTTTGTTGAATCCTTGATTGTTACACCTCCTCCATCTAAACGTCCTTCTCCTGTGATTACTCCTGCTCCAAAGGCTACTACATCATCTATAGCTGGTACTTCTCACTCTTATGATTCTAAGAGGATTACTTACCTTGAATCTCAAGTGATTTTGTTAGGACATAGTTTGTAATGACAAAAGCTTGTAATAGTTAGATCTTATGTCTTTATGTTTTTATTATGTAAAAGTCACTAAGTGTTTATTCAAGTTTACCTAGATGCGAACTTGTTAAGTTCGCCTGGTCTAACAGAGGCGAACTTAATAAGTTTGCTTAAGTCTATCTTAGGCGAACTTGTTAAGTTCGCTTAGTCTGTTAGAGGCGAACTTAATAAGTTCGCTTATAGCAGGTCAGATGTCTATATAAGTGTTTACAGAGTCAGTCGAATCAGAGAGAAGAGAACACATTGATCAGAGAATAGAAAAGAAGTCTGATTGAGTCTGTAAACATCATTGTGATTTGGAATACAATTGAGAATGTTATTTACTTGATTGGCTACATTGTCTTTTGTGCGTATAAATGTTGATTTGTTGGATTCCGCACTTCGAGTTAACGTCACGTCTTATCACGAGATCGATCCGTAGAAGCGCCATGAGGACCTACAAGTGGTATCAGAGCTATTGCTCGTGATTCTTGTTGATTCTAGACGGTTTTATATGCAAATTGACATGAAATTTGTCATTTTTGAGTTTTTCATTTCCATGGAGTTTTCAAGACTGATTTAGATCTGATTTGGTGTTTTTGAAGAGGATTTTGACGAAATTGATCCGATAGAAAGCTTCTAATAGAGAAATTACACAATCCTACGGTCCAATTTTGATTAATTCCTTCAAATCAGTGATTAATGATGATTTCATTATGTCTCTGGTTCGCGAAAGTGGTCTGAAGTGTTCTTGATCTTGATTCTGTTACTGCAAGCGAACTTGTTGATTTGTGTGCAGGCGAACTTGTCAAGTTCACTTCTCACAGGATTAAGCGAACTTATTTTAGGCGAACTTAATCAGATTTTTGAATTCTTATTTAGGCGAACTTATTTTTAAGCGAACTTAAGTAGATTTCAAGTTTCTGGTTTAAGCGAACTTATTAAGTTCGCTTCTCATTAAGTTCACTTAGAGGCGAACTTATTATCTTCGCCTAAGGGTAATGGGAGTTCAACACTTGGAAAAATTTTCAGGAAAAATGGCAAATATGGTTCAAGTCACGAATATGTTCAATTATGACAATGAGATCGGTACATCTCAAAAACCTCCGAAGTTGTTGAATCTAGCTAATTATTCTAATTGAAAAGATCGGTTCGACTAGTTTGTATCTTTTACCGATACCAGTTTGTGGATTCCGATTTTGGATGGTTATACGCATCCGACTTATTCTTGGATGGGACAGGATGATGTTCCAAAGCCGGTGTCAGCGTTAACTACTGAAGAGAAGTTGCTATTTGACAGGGAAAAGAAAGCGATGGCTAGTATTTCGATGTCTCTTCCAAAGGAAATATATCACAGTTTCAAACAGTTCAAGTCTTCTCAACAACTGTGGGAAGCATTATAGAAAAGGTGTGAAGGAAGTTTGGATATGAAGAAGAGTAGAAAGGAGCTACTAAAGAAGCAGTTCTTGGTCTTTAAACATTTTCAAAACGAATCATTGGATGATCTTGCTACAAGATTCTATCATCTTCTTAGTGAACTGGCAAGTACGTCTGTGGTGTATGAGACTGAGGAAATCAATGATAAATTCTTGGAGGCTTTACCATCAAAATTTGATGTGTACACGGTTTTAATCAAAGAGAATATTAAGTACAAAACCATGTCTCTTGAAGAAGTTTTAGGGAAGATTCAGTCTCATGACATGAATATGAAGAAGAAAGAGACTAACTTGGAGCATATTTAGGATCCCTCAATGTATTTTGCCAAATCTACTAGTAAAACTGGTACTGGAGTGGCATTCTTTTCTGGCGATGCTCAAGATTCTTCAAATGATCAGTGTTCTGGAGTTCCGATTCATTCTGGTCATTCAAGTCATTCTGGATTTTCTGCGACTACAGCTTCTACTTCATCTGGATCTCATTTGAATCAAAAGGTTGCTGATGATTATCTTGCTATGTTTTCCTCATTCATGGCATCATATGAGAATTTTATTGGAGGTAAAATACATGATCCTGAGGTTATAGAAGAAGATTTCAGACAGATTGACCATGTTGATCTGGAAGAAATGAATATCCAATGGAAAATGGCCATGTTGATGCGTCAAGCTAAAGATTTCTTGAAGAAAACTGCCAGAAAATATATTGGCTCAAATAGTCTATCTCGCATGGGTTTTGATAAACTGTCAAGAATATGGTCACTTTGCTAACGAATGTGTGAAGCCGAAGGTCGAGTTTGATTCTCAAAAGAAGCAGCCTAATTTTCAACATAATAGGAATCAGTCACATGGTTCATCTGGTAATACATATCATGCATCTGCTTCATCGACATTGGTTGCTCAGAACGACGAAAACTATGACTAGGGCATTCATTTGGAAGACTTGGTGGGTGCTGTGAGTCAGGCTTTTGTAGCAGAAATTCTTTCTGAAAAACCAGAGGAGTCAACTGATGATGAAAGTTCTAGTGATGATTCTTGTGATGGTGACAGTGTTCCATGCGTTGATGAAGAAATAGAACAAGTGCAGAATATTGATTCTGATGCTGCATCAGGTGTTGCTGAGGAGGATATTGTTCTTACTCAAAATGCTTCTGATGGTGCTGATTCAGAAAATATTCCCATTGCCAAAGTATTCATGGCAGACATGTCTGATCCGTCTAAGGTAAAAGACTCTGTTTGTCATATTTTCTGTTCTAATTGCATTACTGCTAGAGATAAATTGCAAAAGGTCATGGATGATAACACAAACTTGATTTGTGACATGAAATCGATGCATACTGTTAATTAGAAACTGAAAGATAATGATAAATTGTGCATCGATAGAATTGAGTCTTTGAAAAGAGACTTAAATTCTTGGGGTTGAAATATAAAGAACAGGCTTATCATCTAGATATGGCTTATGCTAAGATAGAAAAACGTAATGAAGTTGTTGCTCAAAAGAATAAAGAAATATCTGACAAAGAGTCTGAAGTGATCAAACTTCATAGAAAGATGGAAAAATTTGAAAATTCTTCAGTTGTTTTGGATTATTTTAACTCAAATGCTGATCCTACTAAGTGTGTTGCTGGAATTGGATTTATTCCTCCACCGTTCAATGCAAATTATGTGGTGGAACCTGAAATCATACATGAAGAGGAGATAGATCCAAAGACTGTGTTAAAGGTAAATCCGGTAACTGGGGAGGATATGGTGTATGAGTCTGATTCTGAAGATGAGGTGTTCGATGAAAAGAAGGTCGAGGGCATTCCAAAAGAGGTAAAAATTGATGACCCAACAGTTGTTAAAACTGTTACCCCGGGATAGATGCATTCTGACTGAACCTGAAGAGGTGAAAGTTGGTACATCTAAGCTTTCTCCAATTTTACAGTCGAGTGGTTTTGTCGCGGCTGGTTATCAAAAAGTGCATTCATCAAAGTTGCCAACACAGGTATATGTTCCAAAGAAGCAAGTAAACTGTTCTGGACATTCCTCTGAAGCTTATTCCTCTGATGGATCCTCAAATTCAAAGAAAACTCCTTATTTCAGAACTTATCAAGAAAGAAGAGTGTGTTTTCATTGCAACGAGGCTGGTCACATTATGATCAATTGTCCTTATAAGAACCAGGGTAAAATGAAGACTGTTCCTTCACAACCGAAAGTGGTGAAGATTCTGAAAAGAAAAGATGAGGGAAAGTCGTCTTCTAGCTTGGAGAAAAATTTTCCTGGTCGATCTTTTCTTAAATCCTTTGGATTTAAACAACATGATAAATTGAATTCTAAATCTTTTGTATGCAAAGAGAAACTTGAGATTCCTAATGTTGGAATTTCAAAAGATTCTTAGCAGGAAGTTAAATTGTCTAGACCTCAAAGGAGAAGACGAAACAGAAAATTAAAGAAAATTTTGGAAACATCCGAATCTGACAATAATATATCAAATAATGTTTTTCAAAATAATAAAAATGGATCTTCTTTGAAAAAGTCTGATTGTAAAACTTCTATTCCAAAAGTGAATGATAAGATTGATTGTGAATTACTAGAAGTTGTTTATTTTGATCAATCTGGACGACCCACGACCACGATAGCTTGGGTTCCTATTTCTAACTGATTCTCGTTGTTTATGTAGGGACAACCAAGGAGGACTATCAACAATACATGGTATGTGGATAGTGGTTGCTCTCGACATATGACAGGGAATGTTAGATTGCTTGAGGATGTTAAACAAATTGATGGAGGTTATGTCGCTTTTGCGGGTAATAAAGGCGGGTACATAACTGGACAGGGTACGTTAAAAAATGACAAAGTCAAATTTGAAAAGGTTAATTATGTTGTGCAGCTAGAACACAATCTTTTAAGTGTATCACAAGTGTGTGACAAGAAGTTTTTGTTCCATTTCAACGATGTTGAATGTTATATTTTGAAACCGGGCTTCGTGATTCCTGATGAATGGATTCTCATGAAGGCTCCGAGGAGAAATGACACGTATGTCCTTGACATGAGTGTCGCCACTACAATGGATTCAATTCCTACGTGTTTACTCTCCAAGGCGTCAGAATCTGATTCAATATTGTGGCACAGGATGCTAGCTCTCATTAACTATAGGAAGATGAACTACATTGTTAGGAATGATCTGGTTCTTGGTATTTCGAAGATGAAATTCTCAGTTCCTGATGACTGTATTCCTTGCAAGAAGGGGAAGCAAAGAAAGAAATCTCACAAATCTAAATCGACGAATTCTATCGTAACTCCTTTGGAGTTGCTGCATATGGATTTGTTCGGTCCTATCAGTATCAGGAGCATTGGTGGAAAATCATACTGCTTGGTAGTAACTGATGATTACTCCAGATTGTCATGGGTTAAGTTTCTTTCCTCTAAAGCTGAAACCACTGAGTTGGTACAATACTTAAGGAGTGACAATGGCAGCGAATTTAAGAATAGCAAAATGGGATTATTCTGTCTACAAAAAGGAATTCATCATGAATTCAGTGCACCATATGTTCCTCAACAAAACGGTGTCGCTGAACGAAAGAACAGGACTTTGGTCGAAACGGCTCGCACGATGCTTGTGGATTCTAAGCTTCCAGTCACCTTTTGGGCTGAAGCTGTGAATACTGCGTGCCACGTTTTGAACAGGGTCTTGACCGTCAAGCGACATAACAAGACTTGCTATGAATTGCTGAATAATCGAAAGCCGAATCTGGATTATTTACTACCTTTTGGTAATCGTTGCACCCTGTTGAAAGTTCGAGATGTCCCAACAAAATTCAGTGCGAAGGCTATTGAAGGGATTTTTCAGGGGTATGTGGCTAATTCGACAACCAAGAGGGTTTATAACAAAGAGACGCGCCAAGTTGAAGAATGGTTCCATATTGATGGTTCAAATCGGTCTTTACCACAAATGGCGATTGGTCCGGATTGGGCATTTGATTATGAAACCTTATTCAAGTCTTTTCATTTACCTTCTAATATTTCTGCTGAAGATGCTGCTGTTCTTTATGATTCTTGTCAAGATGCACAGCACAATGGATTTCTACCAAATGCAGTTCCAAATTCAGCGATTCCATCTACTTCTGCTCCCGATCCTAATGTTGCTTCTTGTTCAGGTCCACAAGATTCAGAGAGTGAGGAAGATAATGCTATTTTTCAAGATTCTTCTACTGATCCGTTGTTGGGTGATGATCCATTACCTTCGACACAGACTCAAGGGGAGATTCCTACAAATTTAGACTCGGAAATTCCTATTAATCAAGATTATTCTTATCAATCTGAATCTACTCAAGTTGAAGTGTTTCCGGTTCCTGAGGTTGAACCTAAGAATGTTGAAATGGCTTTAATTGACAACAATTGGATAGAAGCTATGCAGGAAGAACTTGCTCAATTTGACAAACTTAAAGTTTGGAATCTTGTTGATCTTCCGAAGGGTGCGTATCCGATAGGCACAAAATGGGTGTTTAAATGTAAGAAATACGATCGAGGTGTCGTGGTACGCAACAAGGCAAGATTAGTTGTCCTTGCTTCTTTTAAAGGTTTTAAGGTGTTTCAATTAGATGTAAAAAGTGCGTTTTTATATGGCAAGGTCAAAGAGGAAGTCTATGCTTGTCAGCCACCGGGGTTTGAAGATCCACTGAATCCGAATATGGTTTTCAAGCTTGATAAGGCCCTCTATGGTCTTCATCAGGCTCCTCGTGCGTGGTATGAAACATTATCCACACATCTTTTGGCAAATGACTTTGTTCGTGGAAAGATAGACTCGACCTTATTCATAAAGAAATCAGGGGTTACGTACTAGTGCAGATTTATGTGGACGATATTATTTTTACGAAGGGTTATGCAAAGATTTTGAGGGTGTTATGAAGTCAAAATTTGAAATGTCAGCTATGGGAGAGTTATCGTTTTTCTTAGGTTTGCAAGTAAATCAAAAGGAAGATGGTTTCTTTATTCATCAGTCCAAGTATGTTAAAGACATCTTGAGCCGGTTCAAGATGGAGGACTGTACCCCATATGATACTCCAATTCCGGTCAATCATAAGTTGAATTCTGACCCGGATGGAAAATATGTGGATTGTCGACTTTACAGAGCTATGATTGGATCCCTCATGTACTTAACCGCTTCAAGACTGGATATAATGTTCGCTGTGTGCATCTGTTCCAGATTCCAGGTAAAGCCAAAAGAATCTCACTTAATTGCTGTGAAAAGAATCTTTCGATATTCGAAAGGAAAACAACGTTTGGGGCTATGGTATCCTCATGGTTCTAACTTTGATTTCAATGCTTATACTGATTCTGATTTTGGTGGTTGTTGTTTGGACAGGAAATCTACAACAGGTGGTTGCCAGTTCTCAGGTAATCGACTTGTGTCCTGGCAATGCAAAAAGCAAACCACAGTCTCCATTTCTACATGCGAAGCAGAATACATCGCTGCTGCGAGTTGTTGTTCACAGATCCTGTGGATACAACAGCAATTGAGAGATTATGGTTTGAATTTCACAGGAACCCCTATGCTTATTGATAATAATGCTACTATGTCCACAACTAATAATCCTGTTAAACATAGTAAAACTAAGCACATTGAGATTCGATACAATTTTATTAATGATTGTGCAGAGAAAAGATTGATTGAGTTGGTCAAGGTACACACTGGCAATAATTTTGCTGATTTGTTTACCAAGGCATTTGATCATACCAGGTTTGAATTCCTAATTAAAATGATTGGTATGACCAATCCCGAATAAAAGCTTTTCAAAATCAGAATTTCATGGAAATTTTTTTTTAATTTCTTTTATTGCTTTATTACATTTCTGCATTTACATTTCAGTCAAAAAGTTTTTAATTTATAAAAAGTCAAAACAAATTGAAAAATATAAAATTTGACATCATTTGAGGTTAGAGAAGAAATGATAGTACATGCGTGATTAGTTCATTTCACACGACCTTAGTAGACCTTTGATATATGATTGATTAAACTGAGTTGATTTGATCTAAATTTCAAAGTCTGCATAAATGAGAAATGATAGTGTTGTGAATGCTCTAATCTTGATAATTTGTTTTCAAATTTGTGTATGAGTTTTGAAATTTAAATTGTCAATAGACTAAAAGCATTTTGAAAGTAATAGTAGTGTGAAAATTAAATATAATATGATTACATTTGTAATTTGAATCCATTATATACCTGGGTGTGTGTGTAAAAGATCATTATCAGATAAAGAATATATGGTTTTAAAGAATTTCATGAGATCAATATCGAATTATATCTTTAGCACAAATTTATTTCAGTTCACTTCACTGCCCATGCCCCGAAAAACATGCAAGGTGTTGTTGAACTAAGATATGCTTTCAAAATCTGTTGAAACATATATTCGCCCTTGGATCAGTTAGATACATCATCTAGTCTGACTCCATTGAATTTTATCTAGATAATAGTTGGATCCTCATACCTGAATATGTTGATTCTCACTATTCAGCCAATTCATTAGAATCTTCCGATTCTGAATTATCATGATTCTTATATCCTTTGGGATCTGCTTCTATACTTGTGCTAAATGAGATAATTTCATCTTGGAAATTGATCTAATCTTAAAACAAATTGTATATGTCTTGAAGATAGTGTAAATTATATTTTTGTTTGGCATATATGTGGGGTACACGATGTTTTTCATCAAAATGATACTAAATCACATGAATTTGGAGAATAAACGCTTATAGTTTCAAATCATATAATATTGACAAATTTAAGAATTCATGCTTTATATTTCAAATTCGGTATAAATAAAAGAGCATTTCATAACCTGATCTTATTTACTTTGAAATTTATCGCGTATAATTTCAAATATTATTCAAATTGAATGAGTTTCAAAATGAAAAAGATGCAAAGTGCACAAGACTGAGTTGGATGGTTTCATAGCATAGGTTACCCATGGTTATTGCTAAAATGTGTGATGAACTACTCGAATACTGATATGATCTTCTTGCTCATGATGTTAATTCAAAAATATGATTTCAGTTTATACCGATAAAAGTTCAAAAATATGTGTTTCCGTTTGTACAGATAAAAATCCAAAAATATGTGATTCCGTCTGTATAGATAAAATTCAAAAAGATTTTGTTTTTTATTTTTCATGAAAATCCTAAACTTTTATTAAAATTGTTCGGGATTGAATCGGATACATGATGCTGACGGAAGTTCAAGACTTGAAAAGTTGAAGTTGGTAAAATTTTGTTCAAGACAAAAGTGAATAGATATTATGTTCGCCTGTGTACAGTGAAGCGAACTTAATATGTTCGCCTGAGAACAATGAAGCGAACTTAATATGTTTGCCTGTGGATGGTGAAGCGAACTTAGCATGTTCGCCGAAGGCTTGTTAAGCGAACTTAACAAGTTCGCCTAAATAAGCGAACTTAATGTGTATAAGGCTCTTGGCCAAGCGAACTTATTCAGTCATCGTCTTCATTGTTCCAAGCGAACTTATCTGAATTTTCTTTGAAATTTTTAATCTGTGTTGTTGGAGTTGTTTGCCGATTCCATCATATTTAAAATTAATTTGCGAACACAACTAAGGTAATTTCACTGATTATTGTCCGTTCATTTGTGAGAAAATCAAGGTTTTTGGTCCGGTTTTCATTCCGTAACTGTTTGCCCTAAAATTGTGGATTTTCCAGACTTAAATCTTGAAATTGTTCATTGTTATTGACTTAGTGGTGCTAGTCGTTGGGTTTACAATGGTTATTTCAAGATTTTATCACAGATTTGCCGAATTTTGAAATTCTGTGTTTGGATTTGAATTGTCACAGGTTCAGACGAACTTGTTCGAAGCGAACTTATTAAGTTCGCCTAGGGGTCAGAGGGGATTTGGACTTGTGATTTTTGAGTGTTAGACAAAAAAAATTAAATTTTTTTTTTAAATTTTCTTTATTGTGTTTGTTATTCTTACTAATGTGTTTGTTGTCCGAATGTTTTCAGATGGCTCGACGTGTCGAATATAAGCATAATCAGGTGGCATTGTTAGATCCTAACATGTCCGAGGCTGTTAATTTTCAAGGAATAATCGGATTTTTGAACCGTTCACGTCTCCATACTGCTTTATCTGCTGATCCTTACATCAGTTTGGTATACATACAACAATTTTGGGATACAGTTCATCAGGATACGGACGTAGAACCTCATGTTCTTCGTGCCACTGTCAATAATACTGAAATTGCCATATCTGAGGAGACAATTCGTGCTGCTCTTGATTTGGGTGGTAATGCTGAAGACCCATTGTCATATCCGGGCACTCTTATTATGGGTTGTTTTCAAAGAATGGGTTATCGTGGGAGACAGAATGATACACAAGCACGTAAAGGTGGCTTAGTCGGTGAATGGAGATACTTCATGCATGTGATTATTCAATGCATCTCTCCTCGTAAAGCTGGAACCGATGGTTTAAAGATGGCTCTTCAAACTGTAATGGTGGCTTTAACGTTGAATAAGCGATTCAATTTTGCGCTTTACTTCTATGGAGAGATGGTCATGCAGATTAATCTTGCTGAAGGTCAAAGATTTTTGACGTATCCTCGCTTTATTCAAATGATTATAAATCATCTTATTCCGGATCTTCCACAACATCCTATAAGATTAACTTTGACTCCGATGTCAAAGCGTATCTTTACTGATTGCACGAAGGTGAAACAGCAGAATGCCGCATTGATACCGGTTAATACTCCTTTGTTTGGTCACTTAATCAATCCTGATTATGTTGCACCACTTAATGACAACTGGTTTCATCCTCATGAAATTGCTCAAGTTCAAGGCTTAAATGTTCCACAACAACAACAACAGCAACCACAACAACAACAACAAGTTCCACAACAACCGATACAACAACAAGTTCCAGTTCAACATGCTCAAGTTCCCGTACAACCACAAATTCCTATTCCTGAACAAGTTCCAATTCCACAAGCTGAGGTTGAAATACCTATTCATGAACCTGTTCAAGAGGAGGTCGTTCATGCATATGAACAAGATCTAGGAATGAACATGGATGATTTCGTTGATGACGCTGTGAACTCGCCCATTCATGAAGCTGAAGGGAATGTGGTGACTGATGATGAATCAAGTTCAAGCTCAAGTGAGACGCTATTACCTGTTACTGAAGGCACTGACTCTGATGAATCTAGGGATTTTTCCTTAGATCATTATGAGCGGTTAGCTGCTATTCCACTGGCTAATGCTGGAAAACACATTAAATCTCAAGCCAGACGACCAAGAAGAAAGTCTGTTTGGGATCCTCCTTCCGGTTCAGTACTTGGACAAAGATCCTTGGTTGATGAAAGTACTGATTCTGATAGTGACTTCAATCCAGATCCAAAAACTCAAAAGCTAATGTCAGCTTCAATAACTGCTGCTCAATCTTCGCAGGGAGTAGAGGATGCTAATTTTGTTGCTTCCTTGATCATTACTCCTCCAAGATCTAAAGATACATCTCCGGTTATAACTCATGTTCCTCCAATTATTACTCCTACTGCAAGTCCTTCAGTTCCACAATCGTCAGCTGGTCCGTCAAAGCTTTCTGATTCTGAAAGGATTACTTTCCTTGAATCTCAAGTGCTTACTCTACAAACACAGGTGAATACTCTTGTTTCTACTGATTCACAACGGCAGTTGGTGATTCAGACTCAAGCTGAATAGATAGCTGACATACAAGCATTGGTGTCTAAACTCGTTCAGCGTCTTGACGCTCAGGGGGAGTTGAGGATACACTATACATGTCACACAGTGTCTATTCAAAGACGTAATGATGAAGACAATGATCCTGCTGGAAATGTTGAGGGTGATCGTCAATACACTGACACTAATCCTATATCAAGGGTTCAGGGGGAGTCGACATCACAATCACTTGAAGGAAACAAAGATACTTCTGGTGCTAATGAAGAAGAAATTCTATTATTGGAATTCTTTGTAGATTCTGAAAAAGAAGAAGCTGAAAAGATTGCATGTCTTGATGACATTGATGATTTATTCAATGACATGGACGATGAGGTGTCTGATAATGAAATAGAAGAAGGAGAGATAGTGGAGATAGAGATAGAGATAGAGATAGAGAAAGATAAAGATAATGTTACTTATGAAGGCTGTGATGGTCTTAAAGTGTCGTATAACTTCATCCAAGATGATGTTATTCCTGAATTCACTTATGAAGGAGTAACAGATTCTATGGACTCTGTTGAAGACGTCACACTGCCTGAAGATACTGCTGATTCAAAGATGGATACTGATGATGAGAATATTCAATCCAATAAAGATGCTGAAACTGAAACTACTCACACTGAGTCTCCGAAGGTTAATGAAGAACCTGTGATGTATAGAAATACAGGGATGACAAGAGAACAGTGGAGAGAAGTTCTAAATAGTTGGATGAAGGTGCTACCCAAGTCTCCACCACAATCTGCTCAGAAAGAGAAATATGTGAATAACGAGCGTTGTGTAGGAAGGATCATAAGTTGGTTCTATGATGGTAATACAAAATTATTTGCAATTAAAATATCTGACGGTGTTCAATACTTAAAGCCGAGGATCAAGTATTTCAATACCTTGCCAAGGTGTGAAATGAATGGTCTAGCTTCAAAGCCTCTTATTAATAGATCGAAGAATGGTTTGGCTGATGTGATAGCAAACTTGATCAAGAGAGAAGGTAGTTCAGGAAAGTATGAACGACTGAAACCACAAAAAGGAAAGAGAGTGAAGAACACAGATCAAAAGACTTGGAAGGTGACCTGGAAGTACAATTATAAACCAGTTCGTGCTGTACACAAGATACCGTTGAAGAAGATTCCTCAAGATTTCCTTGGGAATATGAAATGGTGGTATGTCGATGTTAATACTGGTGAAGCAATGATTGAAGATAAGGATAATAAGGTCATTGTATGTTTCTTTGACGCAATGAATCTTATAAATTTCTCAAAGAAAGATCAGAGGACATTGCGAAAGAATGAAATAATGTTCACTGATGAATGGAAAGAACAAGGATTACAATACAAAAGAGTTTTGGAGATATGCAGAAGATATGGAGTGCATGCTGGCAGCAGACTATCGGATAACTGGAAAAGCTCATCATGAAGACTGAAGACTGAAGATCAAGCTATTGTCAAGGGGGAGTCTGTTAGGACATAGTTTGTAATGACAAAAGCTTGTAATAGTTAGATCTTATGTCTTTATGTTATTATTATGTAAAAGTCACTAAGTGTTTATTCAAGTTTACCTAGAGGCGAACTTGTTAAGTTCGCCTGGTCTAACAGAGGCGAACTTAATAAGTTCGCTTAAGTCTATCTGAGGCGAACTTGTTAAGTTTGCTTAGTCTGTTAGAGGCGAACTTAATAAGTTCGCTTATAGCAGGTCATATGTCTATATAAGTGTTTACAGAGTCAGTCGAATCAGAGAGAAGAGAACAGATCGATCAGAGAATAGAAAAGAAGTCTGATTGAGTCTGTAAACATCATTGTGATTTGTAATACAATTGAGAATGTTATTTACTTGATTGTCTACATTGTCTTTTGTGCGTATAAACATTGATTCGTTGGATTCCGCACTTCGAGTTAACTTCACGTCTTATCACGAGATCGATCCGTAGAAGCGCCATGAGGACCTACAGATTTCCTTGCAAAATCAAGTGGATGTTCTTGTAAACACTGATTCTCAGAGACAGTTGGTTCTTCAAGCTTAGTCAAAACAACTAAATGACATGAAATTTTTGGTTTCTAAACTCTTTGAGCGTCTTGACGCTCAG
This sequence comes from Smallanthus sonchifolius, assembly GCA_023525975.1. Lineage (NCBI taxonomy): Eukaryota > Viridiplantae > Streptophyta > Magnoliopsida > Asterales > Asteraceae > Smallanthus > Smallanthus sonchifolius. The sequence goes on from CM042028.1 coordinate 59,039,754, forward strand.
GGGGAGTTAAGGATCCATGATGCTTGTCATACTGAGTCTGTTCAAAGAAAGGATGGTGATGACAATGATCCTAGTGGCAACATGGAAGGTGATCGTCAATACACTGACGTGAATCCTATTTCAAGAGTTCAGGGGGAGTCATCAACATCAGGTACTATTGAAGGAAGTAAGAAAGGTTCTGAAGTGAATGAAGAGATTCTACTGTTGGAATTCTTTCAAACTAATTCTGATGCTGAAGAGGAAGAAGCTGAGAAGATTGAAAGTTTAGATGATCTTAATGATCTATTTGATGATGTTGAAGATGATATTGTAGAAAATGAAGTTGAAGAAGGTGAGATTGTAGAGATAGAGATTGAAAAGAGTAAAAAAGAGGTTACATATGAAGGTTGTGACGGTCTTAATGTGCCTTATAACTTCATCCAGGATGATGATATTCCTGAGCTTTACAATGAAGGAGTAACTGTTTCTATGGACTCTGTTGAAGACTTATCAAAACCTGATGATACTACACAATCCAAGTTGAATACTGAAACTGATACTACTCATTCCATGCCGTCTAAGTCAACTGAAGAACCTGTGATGTATAGAGATACATGTATGACTAAAGAGCAGTGGAAGGAGGTAGTGAATAGTTGGAAAAAGGAATTACCAAAGTCTCCTATACAACAAGATCAGAAAGAAAGATATGTAAACAAAGAGCGTTGTATTGGAAGAATTATTAGTTGGTTCTGTGATGAAGAAGTGAAGTTATTTTCTCTTAAAAGATCAGATGGTGTTCAGTACTTAAAGCCTAGGATCAAGTATTTCAATACCTTGCCAAGGTGTGAAATGAATGGTCTAGCTACGAAACCACTGATAAACAGATCCAAGTTCGGATTAGCTGATGTAATTGCAAATATGATAAGCAGAGAAAGTGGATCTAGAAAGTATGAAAAGTTAAAACCTCAAAGAGGAAAGAGAGTGAAGATAGTTGATCCAAGTACTGGTGTTGTGACTTGGAAGTATAAGTTCAAACCAGTAAGAGTTGTGCAAAAGATTCCATTGAAAAGATACCACAAGACTTTCTAGGAAATATTAAGTGGTGGTATGTTGATGTGAATACTGGAGAAGCTAGAGTTGAAGATAGAGATAATAAGGTCATTGTAAGTTTCTATGATGCAATGAATCTTATTAATTTCTCTAAGAAAGATCAGAGAACTCTAATAAAGAATGAGATCATGTTTACTAAAGAATGGAGAGAGCAAGGATTGCAGTACAAGAGAGTATTGGAGGTTTGTCACAGACATGGAGTGCATGCAGGCAGCAAACTACCAGAAAATTGGAAGAGCTCATCATAAAGACTGAAGACAGAAGATCAAGCTATTGCCAAGGGGGAGTCTGTTAGGACATAGATGTATGACAAGAGCTTGTAATAGTTTAGATCTTATTATCTTTATGTTTTGTTAATATTTGATTTAGTATAAGTGTAGTATAAGTTCTGCTAGAGGCGAACTTGCAAGTTCGCCTAGTCTCAGTAGAGGCGAACTTATTAAGTTCGCCTATAGCAGAAGCTTTGTCTATAAATAGAGTTTACTTGTTCAGTTTTGGGGATGCTTAACACTTTGAATGCTCTGTTCTGTAAACTCTATGTTTAAATGAAATAGAAGAGAAGATTATTTACTCTGTGATTGTTACCAGTTCTATTGTCTTCTCGTGTACACATACATTGATACGGTTGGATTCTGCACTCCATGTCTTTGATACGTCACGTCTCGAGTACGATCTATAGAAGCGTCATGTGGACCTACACGTACCGCGAGAGAGATTATAAGCAGGCAAAAATATTTGTCTCTCGCATACCGTGAGAGACTTGGGTCCGTGCTTCGCGTACCGCGAGGAAAGGTCAATCACAGAAAGTTTTGAAATTTTTTTCATTTTTATACTAAGAAAATTTTTAGACCCCTTAAAATCCCTCTTCAACCAAATTCCTTAAAAACCCATTCCAAGCATAAAAACTAATGTAAAAATACCTGGAACTTCGTTCCCAATGATTTTCCCGATAGAATCAAGTGTGAATCCCTGCAAGACACGACACACACAAACACACAATCCGAAAAACACAGAAAAAGACACGGATTCAAACAAGGAAAGCATACAAACTCTACATCCCGGGTACTTCCCAAGATTCAAACAGGTCTATCAGGAGACTTCTCCTTAATCCTAACCGGTACCGCCTTCATCCTTCGCGGTCTACCGGTCCTACATATCAGCCATAATCTAACCAACACCATATAACAATTGTAGCTACCACTCAGTTCCTTCCACCATAACTTATACCTACCTGGTCCGAAGATAATATGTATTACATAACCAAGTAACCTATCACCCCTAAACATCCCCACACTTAGGGTTTTCACTACCCTCAACCTAGATGAATCTATTGAAGTACGGGTTCTCTTACGGGGCAGCCTAGACCTAGGAGGTGACTCGGTCTCTCTCCCCTCAGCACAAATAACAGGTAGAGGTTTGGGAATAGGTATTTCTAAAGGCACGGCCTCTACACTTTCAACCATGGGCGATTCACAAACTATCTTCTCCACCTGAGCTAATATGTCACTTAAACTGAACTCATCATCGCTATCACTTAAAAATGAGAACCCTACCAATTTCCTTTCAAACTCCTTCAACCAATCCGGAGGCTCCTCTGTCATCCCTCCTTCATCTCTATCAACAACATCCGCTATTGGATTAGAGTCCCGATGATCGTCCATGGAGGCATCAAGCATGCACACGGAGTGGCTATGCTCGCCAACATCCTCCCCAGACTTTGTGGCATCATATATAACTGACTCATCCCCCACACGAAGTGTTAGTTTCCCGTCAAAGACATCAATCAATGCCTTGGCGGTGCGCAAGAATGAGCACCCTAAGATGAGTGGGACTCCATCATCCACTTCCATATCTAGAATGACAAAAACCCCAGGGAAGACAAATTTGCCTACTTTCACTAGAAGCTTTTTCACAATTCCCCATGGATACTTGACTGAGCGGTCAGCCAAGGATATGCTCATGTGCGTCGGCTGTGGTACACCTAGGTCTAGTTGCTTATAAAGTGAATATGGAATCAGATTGATGCTAGCACCTAAGTTAACCAACGCGTGGTGCAAGGGCAAACTACCTAGGAGACACGGGATTGTGAAACGAACCGAATCTCTCAGTTTCTCTGGCAGCATGTTCTGCACCACCGCAGAGCATTGCTCACTAAGTGAGACTTTAGAGACCTCCTCGAGTTTCTTCTTGTTGGAAAGAAGATCTTTAAGGAACTTGCCATATTTTGGCATGCGTTGGAGGGTCTCTATCAATGGAAGATTGACCTTGAGTTGTTTAAACATACCAAGGAAGTGACCGTGTTCCCTGGCTTGCTTAAATGGCAGCAAGCGTGCAGGGTAGGGGACATGAGTCAGGTCAATCTCGGGGGTCTGCTTCTCCGCCCCTTCTTCTTCTCCTCTGCTGTCGTGGCATGTATCACAACTACTCTTTCCTCGTCTACCTACTCCTTGATCTCCATGAATCTAGCCCTCCATTTAATCTTTTTAACCTCCTCTGGTGATGGAATGTTGTACTTGCAGGAGTAGGAGTCATCCTCTACAACCTCTTTCTCCTCCACACTCCTGACCGACATGGCCATCACTGAAGCGTTGGAGCCTGAAGATTGACCTCCCTGTCGATCCTTCAGACTCTTAGCGATGTCCTCAACCGTGCGTTGCAGATCATGGAATGCCGATTGTTGATTCTTCAATAAAGTGTCGTGGCCATCCAATCTCTGCCTAGCATCCCTGTCCTACTGGACTAGTTGGGTAAGCAGCTGTGTCGAGTCTCAAGCATCTCTTTGATCGAAGTCATGTCGACACTGCTTCCCGTGCTAGGTCCTATCTCTCCTCCTCCATTCTGCTGAAACTACTGACGAGCATTAAACCCTGGTGGGTTATGTCCAGATCTCCATCCCGAGCAAAATAAATTCTGATTGTTATACCCTCGGTTCTGGTACTAGTTACCAGCGTAGCTCACCTACTCTTGATTATTCACTGGGCAGTCACGGGTGTTGTGGCCTCCCCTGCACACTTGACACCTCTGAGCATTGAGTTTCAGCTCTTTGATTTCGTTGGCCATTGAGGCAAGTGCAGCAGCCATGCTAGAATCAGGGTTGACCTGATGCACACCTCTCGGGGCTGAGGTGGATGGTCTAGCACTAGGAATGGATGTCCTAGTAGATGGATACTACTATTCGGTCTGAGAGAAGCTCTCGAACATTTCTTCACACTCAGATGGCTCGAGCTTCTCCATGATATGGCCTCCCGAAGCTGTATTGAACATTTGTTGCTTCTCGAAGGTGAGACCATTATAGAATTTCTCCACTATCGCCCAGTCTGACATACCATGCTGGGGACATCGGCTCAACAGCGTGTTGAACCGCTCCCAGGCCAAATGATAAGGCTCGTCGGGATCCATGCGGAAGGAGTGGATCTGATCCAGACGGTCTATATAAAACTAACAAAACCTAATCTAGACTCCTAACTAATAAGATGGAAAACATATGAAGTAAACTGCACTGACAGGCAAGTGGACCTATCAAGTGTAGCACAGCTTAATGGTAAACCGGATTATCGAACCCTAGAGACACTACTATAGCAAACTAGACTCTGACTCTAACTAAAGATTGATTTGATTGGGGGTTTACTACACCACTGAATTAACTAAGAATGCAGAAAATAATGTCGACTCAACTATCAAGACAAGAACTAATGAAGATATCAGGAATAAGAAGAATACCACTTAGGTCGGAATCCTACTTGCAGAGTACAACTTCTATCGGTTCTGGAAACTAAGATGGATCTGGGTTTCTAAGGATAACAACTATAGACTACCTAATGGATACCTAATCACTCTGAGGGTGTCACTAACTAATAAACCTAAAGCGTACTAAACTCACCAGATAGTTGGATCACCTCTCGGGTATTTCCAACTACGACAAAGTACCCTAATGAACATATTACCTCTCAGTCTCACCATCCACAATACATTCAAGGAATGCACGTGGTAATCCTAGAATAACAACTATGACCCAGAATAGCAACATATCACTAGACACCTTATACTAACGCCCTCTAAGACTGTTAACACTCAGATTCCCAATGACGAAGACTAACCGACTAATTCTCACCTCTCGGGTATTGAACTAGGACACACACTCAACTCAAATCAGCAATCAACGACAATTCCTATGGCTACTACGTCTAGCAAACCACCAAAATCACAAACCCTAAGATCTATGACCAAGATACACTAATCGAACTGGCAAACAACCACAATCAACATACGGAATTGAAATCAATCACACAATCAGAATTAAGCATGCCATATCATCACAATTAATAGCCAAGATTGTTTACAAAATCATTCATCCAAAACCGAATAAAAATCAATACTTTAGCAAATATTCATCGTTAACCTTGGTAGTATCAAGGATCTAGCCTAGCATCATGATCAAAACACTCAAAACAGAAGATTCAAACAAAGATAACATGGTTTCAAATTGGGAAAAGTAAGACAAAGAAAGATGACGTTAACCAGGTGACGTAATCGACCCAATATTCGATCTCCAACTTCAATTAGCACTCCAAGTTGATCTTAGAAGATTCCTCCCACTTGGAATCACCAAAAAGCTCGAAACTTTACGTCTGGAATTGAATAATAAACCCCAGAATCGAACATAACCGTTTATACCTTGAAAATAGGCCAAAAAGCTTGTATCTAAGGTCTCTCGCGTACCGCGGGGGTTCTGGCAAGTCTCTCGCGTACCACGAGAGACAAAATAGTCGCGTAGGTTTTTCGGTTCCTCGCGTACCATGAGATAACTTGATTTTTTGACTCCTGTCATCGAACTACCCCAAATCGATATAAAATGGGCCCCGTAACTAATTTTCTAGCCCGAGATATGCCTCTTTTAATGTTGGACCCTTTCCCAACTTTTTTCGTTTCTCATCCCGGGTTCTTGTACTCGTTTCTTTCATGTTTCTTGATCGTTTAACCTCCAATGTGACCCGATAACCTACAAAACATCACATTAGTAAATATTAACTATAAACGACACAATATGACTTTAAAACTATACGAAAATGAAATGAAACACGATAGAAATGCATGTGTACTTTGCAACACATCAATACTCTGTAGGCCTTAGATTGAGAGGAATAGCCCACAAAATATGCTTCATCTGATTTGGCACCAAACTTAGGAAGAACTCCATGTGTGATGAGAATAGTACATGGACAGCCAAAGGGTTTCAAAAATCTAATGTAGGGAACTCTCTTGAACCATAGTTCATAAGGTGTTTTGTTGAGAGGCTTGATAATGAGAACTCTATTTTGCACATAACAGGCTGTGCTGACAGCTTTTGCCCAGAATGTGAGAGGCAGTTTTGAGTCAGCTAGCATTGATCTTGCAGATTCAATTAGAGTTCTGTTTCTCCTTTCAGCAACCCCATTTTGTTGAGGAGTTCTTGGAGCACTGTATTGTCTTTCTATGCCCTTGCTCTCATAGAAACAATTTAAGGTTTGGTTCTTGAATTCTATACCTTGATCACACCTTATGACTTTGACTTTCTGATTGCTTTGATTCTCAACCCTAAGAAAGTAGGATTTAAGAATCTCAGCAGTTTCATATTTTGTTCTCAAGAAGTATACCCATGAGAATCTGGTATAGTCATCAGTTGTCACCAAACAATATGACTTCTTGCCTATTGACATGACATTTGTAGGGCTAAAAAGATCCATATGCAACAGCTGTAGTGGAGTGTCTATTGAATTCAATATCTTGGGCTTGTGAGAACTCTTGTGTTGCTTCCCCTTCCGGCATGCTATGCAGTGATCTTCAAGTTGGAATTCCTTGTCAGGAAGACCTCTTACAATATTTCTCTTCACCAACTTGTTGATAGTTTGTACATTAACATGGCTTAATCTACTGTGCAAAAGAGCTGATTCATCAACTAATGCCTTTGACAGAAAATAAGATACACTTCCAGATGGAGTGACCTCATTCATGTCAAACACATATAAGTTATCTTTTCTTTGAGCAGTTAATAGAATCTTTTCTGGAGGGGGTTTGCTTAAACCAGGCGAGCGCACAAAGCATTCTTTGTCTGTAAAAAGCATCCAATGCTTCTGATCACATACTTGAGACACACTCATGAGATTGAATTCCAATTCTTTGATAAAATTTACCTTTTCAATGCTCATTCTTTCATTGGACACAGTTCCTTGTCCAGTTATAGATCCTCCCTTTGAATCACTCTCAAAGGCAACATATCCTCCACTGAAATATCTGAAGTTGGAGAGGATGGATCTATTGTCGGTCATGTGCCTGGAACAACCACTGTCTACAACCCAGGTGTTATCCTTGTGACCTGGTTGTCCCTACACTTGAGAGATATCTAGTTAGACGGAGGAACCCAAAAGCTTGTAGACTTGGGTGAGTGTGTCTTCGAATCAAGATTTGTGTGCTTGCATTCAATGGAACCAATGATGATGCTTTGGGGGACTGAAGCTGTGGATTTAGGTTTCCATTGTTGAGGTGGTTTTCCAGATCTTTTTACTCTATCAGCATCAGATGTGGCTTTTGCTGCTGATGGCTTTGCTTGATCAGCAGCAAACTTGACTGCTGAAGACTTTGGCTGATCAGCAGCAAACTTGGTTGCTGCTGATGGATTTAACTGATCAGCAACAGATTTGGTTGCTGCTGAAGGCTTGGTTCTAGGCTCCTGTTTGTTTAACTTGAAATGATCAGCAACATTTTTGTTAGTTGGTGATTGTTCAACATATACATGCTTCTCCTTCTTTACCTTTCTATTAAAAGTAAGTTTCTCTGTGGGAGTTCTTCTATAGAGTGGCTTCTGTTTTGGAGTAGCTTGAACTGCCATGGAAGCTGGCTGAAAGATTTGGTTGAAGGGATTGAACTTACATTCTGCAGCAAAGTGGTCTGATTCACCACATATGATGCAGGATTGTTGAGGTTTAGGGAGCTGCTTCCTTGGTAGGGATAGAGAATTTATGAAGTGAGTTGTCCTGGCTTCATAGCTTCTTACCTTTTTGTTTTTGTTTGTTTTCTCAAAAACAAGTTGCTTGAGATTTCTTTGCTGCTGAAGGTAGTAGAAGCAGGTGCTGGCAGTGTGATTGTATTTGCCACAGACAAAACACGATTTAGCCAGTTTGTCTCTTTGAAAGTACACATAGTACTTTCTCTTGAACATATCTTTAAAATTCCAGGGATGAGCTTTGTTGTGCTCAAAGGTGGCTTCCTCCAATGTCTTTTGAACATATGGAGCTCTATCTCCAGGTGCATGACAGATGTCAAACACCTTCCTGGGTTGGATGGTTTTTTCTTGGAGATTGGTGGAGGTTGAAGATTGTCCCTTTTCAACAGTTAACTTTCTTCCTTCAGGAGGATAGCTAATTTTGATCTGTTTGGTGAGTTGAGGTACTGGTATTGAGGGAATGAAAGGGCTTGGATGATTGGTTTGAATTACTCTATTAGATTTGGTGGTTTTAGGAATGACCTCATTGGTAGGGTGTAATGGAGCTTCACTGGTTTTAGTGGATTACGAGCATGTGGACTCAGCTTCAGATGAGGTGCTGCATTCTTGCATAAATGTTTCTTCCTTGGAAGGATCAAGGTTTCGGTTTGCATGTTCAAGATTTGTGAGGTTGAAATTTAGTTCATGGATGGCTACATAGTCAGCAGTTGGAGGTACAACATTATAGGGCTTTTCAGCTTGAAACCCAAGACCAACAGTCAGTTTTTCATGAATTTGAGCATCCAAAAGTCTTTGCATCTTTTTGGATGCAAACTCATACTTGTCAACATGGACCTTTTGATCTGCCAATTCAGCTCTTGTAGCTTTTAACTTAACCAATAGATCATCAATATGAGTTTCAAGATTTGTTTGTTCATGTTTTAATGATGAAATCTCTTTCTTTAGACAATTAATCTTTTCTTTGTAAATGTTTTCGACATTTTTGAATTCAGATTTCATTTAGTGAAACTCTTCATTTTGATTTATATGGTTTTGATTATGCTTTATGTATCCTAGAACCTTATCAATACAAGCTTGAGAATAGAGGTGTTCATATACGTGAGGTGGTATCTCTGTTGTGTCTGCCATGAGTGCTTGATTGTTGGCAGGAAGATCCTTATACTGAAAGATCCAGTCAAAGTCAGCTGTTCCAACCGCTGCACATGCTGCAGTTTGAGCAGGAGGGGTGTTGCCTTGACTTGCTTGACCTTGATGGGCTTGTCTTGGTTGTGTAGCAGCTGGGTTTGCCTTTGGTTCCTTGCATTCTATGGCAAGATGATCAAGTTGGTTGCAGTTGTAGCATCTGGGCTTGCTTTTGTCCAATCCAAATCTAGTGTTAGAGTTGTTGCTTAGAATGGGTCTTCTGGTTCTCGAATAGAACCGTTTAACTCTGAGAGATAACATGGCATAAGAGTGTTGTATGTCCATTTCTTCCAAATCATCAGGATGAAAACACTCCAGATCTTCTTTGATAAATGACATGTTACTTGGGTTTTCAGAGACAAAAGACGCAAAAGTTGTTGTTTGAGGTGGGGCTTCAAGGAGAAATGGTGAGTTGTTTGATTATGAGTTGGGAGTTTGAGGATGGGTAACGATGGGATGATAGTAGTTACTAGAACTAGGAACTAAGTAGTCAGAGTGCAATGTAGAAGAAGTGGTGGTGGATGAAGAGACTGTTGAATGACCCGAGCTTCATTCTTTGGCTTGAATCATTTCTAATTCATAAGTTTTTAGCATACCAAACAGCTTAGTCATCTGCAAAGTCTTTAGGTTTTCTGTTCTTCTGATTGACGCTGTGTAGAGTGTCCAGCAACTTGGCAATGATCTGATGAACCTGTTGAGAATATCCTCATTCTCCAGTTTTACTTTAGAGCACTGTAGCTCTCCCACTAGATAGGTGTACCTGTTGTACAAAGTAGTAAAAGACTCACCATATTTGTAGATAAAGTTTTCATATTGTTGCTTCAAGATGTCTCTTCTGTTCTCCTTCACCTCTTCTGATCCAGCAAACATCTTTTCAAGAGCTTCCCATAGCTCCTTGGCAGTCTTGTACTCTCTGAAGTTATGAAAGACTTCATTTGGCAAGCACATCTGTATGGCTCCCAAGGCTTTAAAATATACCTCCATCTTCGTAATGTCTTCTTCAGAGTACTTTGAAGCTTCTTTAGGGATAGATGGACCTTCGAAATCAGCAGAGGCCACCATGGGTACATAGGGACCCTCCATTATGGATCTCCACATTCCATATTCTTGATAAAAAAAAAGCTTTATATTCTATTTTTCCACATGTCATAGTCTTCTCTAGACACCAGTCTTGGTGGTCTGTTGAGGCTTCCAGTATCATCAAATCCAGTGTTTTGTGCCATGCTTCTGGATAGATGGTTTTTAGCAAAGAGATAGTAATGAACAGAACCAGAGAGTGATTAAACAAGTGTGAGTTTGTTTAATCTGAGAGCCAAAGCTCTGATACCACTTGTAGGATCGGTGTTTACAAGATGGTTCTATTCTAGTTGAGATTGGCAGAAACAATAACAACTAAGCAATGTATACAAGAAACAAAGATAATACTGATAAATTCAAAGTGTATTAATCTTCAATGTTTACAAGTTACAGAGAAAACTCTAAGGAAGCACACTTGTACAAATGGAAGATACAATACATATAAAGCAACTTAGAATCAAGACAGACCCTTTGATTCTAAGGATCAGCTCAAACATAAGCTGTTGATCTTTGACAGTTACAAGTTACACTACAATTGGTAGACAACTAAAAGACAAGCTACAACAAACAGTAATGTTCAGGTCAAAAGTCTTCTTAGGAATCTTTGTAGGAGACTTCAGAAGTAGTAGCTTTGTCTTTAATCATCTACACCAATAACATTCCTTTTGCCGATAGATGTGTCAGTGTTGCAGCAGAGGTGTTAGTAGCAAAGTCAAAGTTGCTGACGATTTGCCTATCAGCAGCATCAAGTGTTTGATGTTGTTGAGAAGCCTATCAGCAACAACTTTGAACTACAGCAGATAAGGCTATTGATGTGTGTAAAGTATATATATATAAAATTAAATCAATTCTCACAACAGTTTTAAAAAGGAATTACCAATCCTAGAAGACACAAACGACTAGTGTACCAGTCGGTATGTAATAAGCGTAGGCAAGACCGGATATCATTCCGTGGACACCTATGGCGGCTCTCAATACCTAGAAATATAAATGAATGATTCAAATTACGGAGAACGAAACACAAGACAACTCTGAACTCTAAAAAACAACTAAGAACATGGAGATCGGACGTAAGGATAAGATAAGAAAAAAAGCAACTACCTAGGTAAGAATTCTACTAACATGCAATGACAAAGGAAATTTATATGTATAACTGTCTCTAAAGGTACGAATCTAGGGTCGACTAGGCGTGTCACCAACTTCCTAAGAAAACACTAAACTCGTGTAAATAACATGATGGCCGATGTCAAAATGTCAAATAGAGGATCACATCTCGGTCTCACCTTCACAATGCTGTTAAAGGTTGTGGTCCAACCTAAGAGCAAAGGACAATCTCTAGTTAAACCCCAAACAAACCCTAAGAACACTAACCTAGGAATGAAAGGTAAATCTCGCTCTCACGCAGGCTCGACCTAACACACAATGGGTAGGAGGTTCTAGGCTAATCTATCACCTCTCAGTCTCAAGACTAGGTAGGGCACTAAAATAATACTCAAAACAAGGCCAAAACACTAACCAATATCTCTAGTCAGTTGTCTAATCGGACAAAACAGGAAGTAATCGTCCTGGCATGCAAGAATCAATCTAGAAGACACAAAATCTACCAAACATCATTCAAACATATCCATGGAAATAACAATCATATAAAATCAGTATTCATATCCATTCACAAGAAGTAAAGCCAGAGATTCTAAGATCAATACAGCAAATCATATGATAAAAACCCGTAAAAGCGTCAAAACACGATAGCAATCATCAAACCTAGGTAGCTAACAAGTTTAGCTACTCATACAACTCCAAAACATCCTAAAACTAAGATCAAATGGAAGCATAGTCAACAATTGTTCCCGAAATCAAACGAATAAACACAAACCGAACGTTTCCAAACCGAAAACGATCTTCAATCTTCACTCCGAGGCTTCTAGGAAGCTCCAAGTACCAATTCTTATTGCTCCTTATTGTCTCCTATCATCCCTAGGCTGCCTCCAATCGAACTCTCCTCAAATATCGTTTTTATAACCTAATTCCTGTAATCTACCTGTAAGGAGGATAGCGGACCGCTAAAAAGCCCCATAACGGTCCGCTATGGGTGAAATTTCAGGATTTTATCCCATCTGAAGTTCGGACCTTTTCAAGTTGATTCTGTTTATTCCCGCAACTCATTTACTCGCTTATTCTTCTCGTTTCTCATATAATACCTACAACATCAACATATATATTATATTCAACCAAAATCATGATCAAAACCAACTCAAATATGATGAAATAAGCGTTATAAACATATGTGTTTTACGACACATCATCTATCCGCAGCATAGTTGTTTATCAACAGGAGAACACAACTATCCGCAACACTTAGCCTTATCTGCAGCAACTTGTAAGTCACTTGCAAATTTATGGAGTCCGTAGCAATTTTACATAGAGAGATTTGTAGCCATCAGTCTTTATCTCTACACCTAAAATTCAAACATAAAATCTAAATCTTAAAAGCTAAACCCTAAAAGCTAAAATGATAGAGTTCGACGAGACGGTTCCAACAACGTTGAAATGAGCTCAATCGGAGTTCGTTTGATATCGTTTTTGTCATTTCTTAGATTTTTAGCAAAAAACTAATTCTTATTTGAACCTCCCCCTATATATATATATATATATATATATATTTATATAAGGTAAAGTTCATAATAAAACTAACATTTAGTGAAACAACTAGAGAACTCCTCATTAAAGGCAAAAAAATAATAAAAAATTCATTACTCAAAATTTAAATCAAAAACTAAAAAGGTGGTTCGTAGACCATGTTTTCACACGTCGTCCTGCTTAAAAAAAATGCAAAAATACCCGATTTAGCTTTAGGGTTTAGTTTTTGGGTTTAGTTCAGTTTTTAGGGTTAGGTTTTTGAAGGTAGGGGTGGGTTTAGATTTTTGGGTGGGGGTGGTTGGGGTGGAGGAGTGGATTTTGGTTTTTGGGTGGGGGTGCATGGGGGGTTTAGGTTTTTGGGTGGGGGTGGGTGGGCGGTATAGGTTTTTGGGGGTGGTTGTGGGGAGTTTAGTTTTTTGGGGTAGGTGTGTGGGTTTAGGTTTTTTGGTAGTGGGGTGTGTGGGGTTAGGTTTTCGAGTGGGGGGGTTTAGGTTTTTGGGGTGGTACTATACATATACAGTATTGCGTTTTTTTAACGAGGACGACGTGGGAAACAGGGTCTCCGAACCACTTTTTTAGTTTTTTATTTATATTTTGAGTTATGATTTTTAACAAATTTTTTTGTCTTTAATGTGTAGTTCTCTCATTAAAATTAGTTCTCTCATGAACCAAACCCTATATATATATGTGTATATATATATATATATATATATATATATATGTGTGTGTGTGTGTGTGTGTGTGTGTATATAAGGGGAGGATCAAATAAAAAGTACGTTTTCGATAAGAAATCTAAGAAACGACAACAACGCTTAGAAATGATATCAACGAACTCCGATTGAGCTCATTTCAGCGGTGTTGGGACCGTCTTGTCGAACTCTACAATCATAGCTTTTAGGTTTTGCTTTTAAGGTTTAGATTTTAAGTTTGAATTTTAGGATTTTAGCCTTAGGGTTTAGCTTTTAGGGTTTAGTTTTATGGTTTATGTTTTTTTGAGGGGTGAGGGTGGGGGGTTTAGGTTTTTAGGGGTGGGTGGGGTGGGTTTAGGTTTTGGGGTGGGGGTGGGGGGGTTTAGGTTTTTGGAGGGTGGGAGTGGTGGTTTTAGGCTTTTTTGGGTGGGGTTGGAGGGGGGTTTAGGTTTTAGGGGTGCAAGTGGAGGAGGGTTTAGACTTAGGGTTTACCTTTTTGGGTCCGGATTAGAGTTCGATGAGGCGGTTCCAACGCCGCTAGAATGAGCTCAATCGGAGTTCGTTTGACCCACTTCTTAGCGTTTCTTAGCGAAAAACCACTTTTTTGTGGAACCTTCTCGTATATATATATATATATATATATTCTCATTGTTTCTTTATTTATGATGGGTTGTTGGTATACTCTTGGCAATGCCAAAACTCTCAAATAAGGAATCCTTTATTCTCCCCTTTCAATGGCATCGATCAAGGGGTTCTCTCCCTGTATTCGTGATCTCAAGGCCTGCTCCTATTGACTTTTTTGTTGCGCACTCATCTCCTATCTTAATTTTGTTGTTTCGTATTCAATTTCTCCCTGTGACACATGCAAAATTCAAGATTCTAAAACCTAGTTATTGGGCTAATTCAACTAGACCTAACATGGTTTCAGCTAATGACTTGTTACGCGATTCTGAGAATTTAAGAAAAGATACAAGAACGTGCGTGATACGGTTTCTACTAATACGTATTTTGATCTAAAAATATTTTAAATATTCATATTAAAATTATTAGTAAAATAATAGTTATTGATATGCTTGGAATGGTCTATAAAAGCTAAATAAAAACCTAACCTAGACACTATAGCAATACTCTAGAAATCATGTAAACTAGACAACAATGACAAGAGGGTGAACCTATCAATCGTAGTCTAGCCTAATGGAAGTCCGGATATCGAACCCACGAGACACTAGTGACAACTATAACTAGACTTTGACTCAACTAACTAAATTGATTTATATTTAGGGGAATGTGTTATGATTCTCAATCTATCAAACTAACTAATGAAAATCAACTATCAAGCAAAAGACTTTTAATGAATTCAAAAATAGGGAAGGCACTACCCAGGTTAAGAATCCCACTTGTGAACCTTGGATTTCTCTCGGTTAAGGAAACTAATGATGGAACCAGGATCTATGAATACTACACCATCAGACAACCTAGTGGATCCCTGATCATTCTCCGAGTGTGACCAGAAGGAAACCCTAAGGGTATATGTTGGATATATGATGTCCGATCATCAATTAAGTCAACGTTACTATTGAGGTACGATCCAAAGAGTTACACCTCAGTAAACGAACAAATATATAATATTTAATTGATAAATATTATTCACAAAATACGAAAATATAAATGGTGAGTAAACATTTAGAGAAATATTTATCGGAGATTGAGATAATTAACTATCTGATTAATTAAATATTTACGAGAAATAAATGTTTAACCAGTTAAACATTTAAGGATTAGATCATTACTGATTATACATAATTAGTAAAATACAAGGGTTTAATAATTACATAATTAGTAAAATACAAGGGTTTAATAATTAATGGTTAATTATTATTGGGGTATTAGCTGTAAATATCATAGGGGACCAATGTGTAATTATAATGCTTATAAATATAACATTATAATCAAAACTTAAAATCTAATTCTCCCACACCCAAAATCCCCCCCCCCCCTTCCCCTTGGGTTTGGTCAACGAGAAACCACCACCACCGGCTGTCGCCGCCACCGTGAAGTCGAACCACCGCCGTCGTCACCCTCCGCAGTGAAGATCGGCTCCCGTTGTGCAACCAAGTGATGTGTTTTGCTGCGGGTTTTTGTGTACGTTTCATGTAGCGTGACGTTCGTTATACTAAGGTGTTTTAGATCCCGTTATCGTCAAAGGTATAAATCTGAACACCTTATGGTTGGTTATTGAATATTATTTATACGCATGTAATCGGATCACTGATTGGAATCCAGATCTGATCTGTTAATGGTACTATTAAATCGCTTCCGCTAAAATATATCTGATTTATTTATTTAAAATGTTTAAATAATTATTGTTTTAAAAGTTAAAACTAGTACCCTGATTCCCTACAGTGATATTAGAGCCACCTTTACGCTCGTTTAGACTTTTTTTATATCGATCTATTGTTTTGTTTGTCAAAACTTTTGTTTGACAAAAGATCGAGCCTTTTTCGTTTCTTATGATTGTGTTGAATGAATCGAGCACTAATGACCTGTGGTTGTATTGTTTGTTGATTGGTTGCTTCTCTTTGTATTATTATGGGTTATTTGGAACCCCAATGTAATAGTTAGGTTTATTTTTATTGATTTATTTTTAATGTATTTATAAATAAATATTGTAATCCTAAATAGACGAAGACTAGAAGACCAAGGCGGACAATGATAGGACTAAAGATGAAGATATAGGACTAAGTGTGAGATTGCAAATTTGTTAATTTTGTTATCCCTTAAGCCAGTCCGGTTTTTCGTTTGATGGCTCTAACGACACCGAAAATTTTTTCCTAGTTGCTCGATTATGTGTTTTTTTTTATTTTGTGATATAATTATTTAGGATACTAATTAAATTGCAAAATTTTTAATAAAACATTTGACCCAATTTAAAAACGACGAGATAATTAAATTGTTTATTTTTCTCGCAAAGGTAATTAAATAAAAGGGTGTTTTATTTAAAAGTAAAAAACAAGTTTTAAATTTAATAGTTTTATTTAAACAATTTTAAATTAATTAAAGAGTTGTTTAGTTTAAAATCATTTCGCGACAAATGACCAATTTATATTAATAGGGTATTTGAAATTGGATCGTGTCGAGGGTTGAAAGTGTTTCATGAATTAATAATTAGTAAAATTGTTTTACTAAAATTGTGCGACTTGTATCATGCTACTCATCGACCAAAATGGTTTTGACCCGAAACGGTAATGTAAAAAAACATTGAACAAATCCCAATATATATAAAATCGATATTTATTCACCACACTTAATTGTAACACTTCAACTAATTTATCCGAACCCCCTGTGTTATTTAATTACCCTGCATCAGGCCCTACGGTTTTACTTGAAGATAGAACCATGATTCCTGAGTCACTTAGGTCGGGTCTGTAGTTACAATTGAAGGAAAAATATCACTTAAGTCGTTTAGTTGAGGGAAACGTATCCAAAGCTTGAGATTACTAGTCATTTTCCTCAAACCTAGAGTTGTATAGTTGATATAATTGGTAATCGTTACCTACCCGTCTAGCTATGCAAGTGGAAAGTGCTCAGCCATTCACTGAGACATGGAGAACCGTGATCTCATTCCTAATTATATTAATTTTTGCAATTGGGTCATAAAATTTTAATTAGGAAACTATGCATGAAAATACTAAAACTTTTATTTTTGAATTTTGTAGATGTCTAACGAATCTAATACAAATTCCTCATTCTCCCTGAAATCTATCCTTGAGAAGGATAAGCTTGACAACTCAAACTTCATGGACTGGTACTGAAACTTGAAAATTGTTATCAAGAATGAGAACAAACTGTATGTTCTTGAAGAACCAATCCCAGCAGAACCAACTGCTGCTACGGGCCAAGCACGTAAGTGTAGGTCTCGGGGGCCTCGTTCGAGCACAACGGAAGACTGATAATACACAATGTAAGACCTGCTCGTTGATTCGTGTGGGAGAACATATGAAAGAAATGATGGACCAGAGCATATGAATGGTAAGAACAGATAAACAAGAGAATCGATAATCCATAACAACGTTGTCATCACAGATTACATACCGAAGGATTATACATCTCAAGTTTAAGCTCACGGTCCAGGGGTCGGGAGAGCTCGTCCCGACCCGACCTCTCTCAGAATCTCACATTTTGTTCTCTGCTCTAAACAAATGAGCCCAACAACTCTATTTATAGGGGCAGGAATAAGCCATCATGTGCACTTAACAAGTACGCATGACATTTGGTCATGTGTACTTATTAAGTACGCAAGGCAAATGCCTTGCGCACTTGTTAAGTGCGCATGAACAAGTGGTAAACTTGCTAAGTACGCAGAAATATTCTCCTGCGTACTAGCTGAGTACACCGATACATAGAATTTTATCTATAGCTACCAAAACATGCTTCAACAGACTCCCTCTTAACTATAGCAAGAAATTCTATCTATCACTAACACTGATATTCATCAGTTTATAAAGAATGTCTTAACAGACTCCCTCTAAACTAATGCTATCATGTGTCTTCTAGCAAGACTTGTTCTTCTGGTATTCACTTGAAATCTTCAAACTTCAGTCTTTGGTTGTCGAGTAATGATAAACACGACTCCCTCTTAACTGTAGCTTTCTTTGTAGACCAAAACAAGTGCTTCAATATGAACCAACTAACCCAACACAACTCATTGTAGTTCATTCTTTCAGCAGTAGCTTCCTCCAATCTGACTTAGGCTTCCTCCAAATCAGCTGGCATATGATAGAGAGTTTGAATTTTCAATAACATGCATCAAGCTAATCAGCTCCCATAGGAATTCCAGAAAGATAAACTTTTAGTCTTTAAACCAGATGTGTCCAACTCTATCCTGTATCTCCACGAGTCCACCAAATTCCTGAAGATGCTCATTTCCAACTTCCCTTTCAATATAAGCTCCATCTGACTCGACCAGAAACAAGGGATCGTTTCCTATCCCGTCAGCAAATGATAAAGGTTCTGTCTTTAACTAATAATCCAACGGATATCCAACTTTATCTTGAAAACACTCGATAGAATCAAACACAAATTCATGCTCAGTAGTGATCATCATGTATCCAATCTCCAGTATTCTTTAGTTAGATCTTCATTCCTGGTTAACATCTCCTAATCGGTAACATTCACCATGGTGAAGTCCCATAACTAGGTTGTCTATCCGGATTCCACCCAGATCCCAAATGAGAAATTCAGTCATAACCAAATCACACCAAATCTTGAACACAATATTGACTAATGAACACGAAAAAGAAAAATAAAAATAAAAATATAGTTTACATGAGAAATCATAATTGAGATCCATGTTACGTTTAAAGTCCCATGAATACTATTAAAATTTATCCACCTCATTTCTCTGTAAACTATGACCAGTTACATCACCGCTTCACCCGATTCCTCAAAAACCACGTCTAGTCAAAACTAGGATTTTATTTCTTTGCAAAGATGTAATAGCAAAACTATGGGTTCAAATTGTTATAGTATTCATCCCCTATTAAATAAGTATCCCGGATACTCGTTGCCTACATTTTCAGGTCTGAATATGCAAACAATATGATTCAAAGACCCAGAGCAGCACATCTTCACAAATAAATCGAGACCTTTAGTCGATGACGACCTAGTTGTTCAAATTGATTTACCAGTCATTCCCTATTATAGAAGTATGCAAGATACTCGTAGCCAAGATTTTCAGGTTTGAACAATTTAGCAAAATGACAACCGGTATCATCCATCAAAAATCTCGAACTTGTTTCGCCATGCTACTTTATATACAAATTCCAGTCCCGAAAAACCAAAATCACTAAATTTTCTAAAATGGCCCGAAACAAGTATACAAATGATCTCTAAAAAATTTGGCTAAGAAAAATTTTCTCGTCAAAATTTTTCCCATGAATACTCTTAAAATATTCCCGAGGTGTTTGCACGCCAGAAGACACCAATCCAGACCGATGCACGGTCGTACATTGCTCATTTCGAGGACTATAATAAGACGGCTTGGGTTCTTCATTCCACACACCCGAAGAGACTAATCCAGACCAAAAAGAACACTCAGGAAGAGAGCATTCTCATAGTTAGAGTAAAGAGTAGAGGGGCTCTTCCTCCTTGTTCCACAATAAGGGAGCCTACGAAACCCATCATTACGCTAGTTGTTATGGCCATTCGTGGCTAAAACTTCTTTGTATTGCTAGGGTGAAGATGATGTTTGGTGCATGTTAATGTTTAACGTATTAATGAAGTGGTATGTTTATGTCTTTAACTAATTCATTCTTAAAAACCATCTTTCGGTGGGCTTTTATTATTTTCTAAATCCGTCTTTATATTTGTGAGTGTCTTGATTTTAAAGAGTAAGATCGTAAAACCCCTTTTAATCAAACTTCTTTTGAAACTCGTACGTCTTTATATGAGCAGAGATTGATAAGCCAAGGCTTGGTCTATACTTCTAACATCATACGTCTTTATACGAGATTATTATGCGACCAAGAATTGGTGAACTCATGTTGGGAACAGTACGTCTTTATACTTGGCCCATTGTTAAACCGTCCCCCGATGAGCAAAATATAATCACCTAGTTAACTTTATATAAAGCATTTTAAGTCTGATGTCTTAAACCAACCCGAGGATGACCATTTGAAGGGTTGAGGGTAAATGTTGTCCCTAACGGTAGGCACTACTATTTTAATTTAAAGAACATAATCAAATGTAGTGAGAACGAGGCTCTAGCGGTGACCCGGGTCACAAGTTTGTAGTAGTCATACCACTGAATTAGTCAACTTAACATTATCATGAACTAAGATGATTCGAATCCCGAAGCAATACATTTCGTAATCTGATCATTTTGTTGGAGCACGTTTGTGTGACAGACACTCTGGATGTTGTCTTGTGCTTTTGTATCTTTACTTTCTGTATTTGTACTTGTATTTAGTACCTGTATGTATTTGTTTATCGATTTTTAAACATGTATGTAGGTACTTGTACTTAGTTGTCTTTGTTAAGTGTTGTGCGCACTTAGTAAGTGCGCATGTATTATAACATGTGTACTTAACAAGTACGCAAGAACAATTGTCTGCGTATTTGTTAAGTATGCAGGAACAAAGTCACAGGGACCTACAAGTCGTATCAGAGCCTTGGTTCTTGATTTCAAGTGTTGTGAGTGTGTTAGGAGCATTTTTGACACAATCTACAGCCTTTATACAAGGAAAAGTGACCGATTTTGGTGATTTTTGTGATAAATTAGAGGTACCTCTTGAGCGCTATTTTAGAAGCAAAAATCCTTCAAAATACAACCTTTTTGTTGTTTGTTTGAGTGTTTTGATTATCAAGGCTTTGTTAGAAACAAGTTTCTAACCTTTTGGGTTGATCAATCTATTCAAAACTTTAATTTTTAAAGATTTGAGCATTTTCCGGTGACCGGAAAAGGTTGGTGGAGCAGGTCGATAAAGTGAACTGCGTACTTACTTTTTTTTGGCAAAAAGGATAGTCTTGATGCGTACTTGTTAAGTACGCAAGACCATTCTTGTACGTACTTGTCTATTACTCCTGCATACTTAACAATTGTTCCTGTGTACTTACTAAGTACGCAAGAGCAACTATCAAGTGCACAAGACCAAATTGCTAAGTGAGCAATGCCAGTTTCTAAGTGCGTAAGTTGTGTTTATTTTCTGATTTTTGTCTAAGTGTTACACCATGGCAAACCTTCAGAACCTCGGTACCTGTTCAATTATGACAACGAGATCGGGACTCCTCATAAACCACCAAAGCTGCTTCATGTAAATGATTATTTGAATTGGAAAGCACGCTTTAAGGAGTACATCTCATACACTGATTCCTCCTTGTGGATACTGTTGAAGCACGTTTGTGTGACAGACACTCTGGATGTTGTCTTAGCTTATGTACTTGTCTTTATGTATTTGTATTTGTATTTAAGTATTTGTATGTATTGATTATCGAGTTGTAATCACATATGTATGTACTTAGTCTTGTCTGTTTCTGTTAAGTGTTGTGCGCACTTAGTAAGTGCGCAGGATGTATATCCTGCGTACTTAGCAAGTACGCAAGAACAAAGTCTGCGTACTTGATAAGTACGCATGAGTTAAACCCTACGCATTTGCTAAGTGCTCAGGCAACATGTCTAGTATATATAGCTGTTAGTGACAGAATGTATGCACGCACTCATTCTCTCTGTAACCGGCTGTGATTATTAATAGACGAAGTTTGAAAGTATCTTGTGTCTTTGTTGTCGGTTTACTTTGTGTTGATTGATACTCCACCTTGTCACGCGCATTCCGCACCCGGTTCGACCAGGAACACACTTGCATGTGACGATCCGAGACACCCGAGGGACCTACAAGTGGTATCAGAGCTTTTTCTCTTGATTCCAAGTGTTGTGAGTGTGCTAGGAGCATTTTCGACACAATCTACAGCTTCTCTACAAGGAAAAGTGACTAATTTTGTGGATTCTTGTGATAAAATAGAGGTAGCTCTTGAGCGCTATTTTAAAAGCAAAAATCCTTCAAAATCCGACCTTTTTCTTGTTTGTTTGAGGGTTTTGATCATCAAGGGTTTGTTAGAAACAAGTTTCTAACCTTTTGGCTTGATCAATTTTTTCATATCTTCAAAATTTGAAGATCTGAGGTATTTTCGACGATCGGAAAAAGTTGATGAGAGCAGGTGAAAAGGTGACCTGCGTACTTACCCTTTTAGGCTAAAAGGACAGTCTTCGTGCGTACTTGACAAGTACGCAAGATCATTCTTGTGAGTACTTAACTTTTCCTCATGCGTACTTAATATTTACTCATGCGTACTTACTAAGTACGCAAGAGGAAATCTCAAGTACGCAAGAACCGTTTCTTAAGTGCGCAAGGCCATTCTTAAGTGCGCAAGTTGTATTGACTTTCTGAGTTTTTGACTAAGTTTTACCATATGGCAAATCTTCAGAATCTTGGTAACCTGCTTAATTATGATAACGAGATTGGAACCCCACACAAACCACCTAAGTTGCTTAATGTAAATGATTACTCAAACTGGAAAGCATGTTTTGAACACTATATTTCTTATACCGATTCTTCATTATGGATATCCATTCTTGAGGGTTATAAGCATCCCACATATACATATCTTGATGAGGAAGTTCCCAAGCCTATCTCCAAACTTGATGAAGAAGAAAAGAAAGTGTATGATAGAGAAAAGAAGACACACGGATCTATTACAATGGCCTTGACCAGGGAGTTATTTCACAACTTTAGAGGATACGATAACTCTAAGGATCTCTGGAAGGCTTTGCAGAAGAGATTCGAGGGGAACAACGACATCAAGAAGAGTAAGAGGGATCTTCTTAGGAAGCAGTATGAGTGCTTCGGATATCTGGAGAATGAATCCATAGATGACGGATGGGGTATAGAGGTAGACCAAATGATTCTCAAGCACGCAAGGGTGGTCTAGTGGGGCAATGGAGGTACTTTATGCACGTTATTATTCAATTTCTATCCCCAAGGAAGGCTGGAACAGATGGTTTGAAGACATCATTACAAGCTGCTATGGTGGCTTTGACATTGAACAAGACGTTTAACTTTGCATTATACATATACTGGGAGCTGGTCATGCAAATTACTCCACTTGAGGGTTAGGGTTTCTTATTGTACCCTAGATACTTGCAGGTTATCTTGAACCATCTGATTCCCAACCTACCATCGGTGAATCCAATATTAACTCTCACTCCTATGACAAAGAGGATTTTTACTGATTGCATGAATATTAAGCAGCAAAATCCTGCATTAATTCTAGTGGCTAATCCGTTGTTCGGGCACATAATCAATCTTGCTTATGTTACACCGCCAAACAACAATTGGATTCATGATGATCTTGCTTTGGAATTACCTCCAGCTGATAATCAAGATGAGGAGGAAGAGGAAGGTGATGATGAGAATGATAGTGAAGAGACTGAGAGTGAGTTTGATGATAATGATGATAGTGATGATAACAATGATGGTGCTGATGATAATAATGATGATGGTGATAATCATGAAAATGATGACAATGATTGTTATGGGTCATTTTACAGCTCAGGATCCTGGATCTTCAACGTACTTTGGTATCCTGACAGCTTCCGGTATCCTCAATATTTAACCGTTTTATCTTTCGTTTATAAAGACTAATACGCAGGTAAAACACGTGTGGTCAAATCCATTCCTAAAGAATCACTCCTGAAGTCAAGAAGAACGTGTTGAAGACGCCTGAAGTGACTTGCAACGGATATATTTGAAGAATTAGTCTATCTCGGGATTCTCGGATAGTTAGTTAGCATTATCATTGTATTTATTCCAGCAGTATCGATCGAATAGGCACATCATCTCACTACGTACTTAGCTTCTAAACTCTTAAACACCTCTGTAACACTCTTAACTCGATCATTACTGCTCAACACTTGTAATCTTTTTATTATTTATTGAAGAAACGAGGTAGGGGACGATTGTCACCTCCCGAGGTTTTATGTCGGCGATCCCTAAAGATCAAGGGCTTTCCTCGTAAACAACCGTGTCACTTTTTACGTTTTTAACATTGTTCTACGTTGATTTTACAAGCACACTACCTTACATTGGTTACAAAATTAGTCTTGTTAATTTTTACCCAAAACAATTTGGCTCCCACCGTGGGGCAAGTGGTGATTTTTTTCCTTAAATCTTTACCAAAATTCGTATTCAATCATTATCTTTCAAAACCGATTTCAAAAATGTCGTCACAATCCAAGAATGTTTATGTTTCTGCTCCATCTTCAACCTCTGGGTTAGTCAACCCTATTCCTCCTCCTCCTTCATTCCAAAAAAAGAATGATAATCAGCTGAAGAAAAATACTCCTGCGGGTTTTTCGGGATCCGGAATATCCGTTAGCACACCTGTACTTGCTTCAAACAACCCTTGTATGCAACGTCCAAATGAAAATGTTATTCACTGATTTTAATTGAAAAATCTTGTCTTTCTTTCTTAAGAGTTTCAATTGATTCTTTAAAGCGTTTTTGATTTTTCTTATAACTTAACGATGCAATACGAAGGGGTTTAACTAAGTCTTGAAGTTTAGAATTTTCTTTCTTAAAGCCTGAACATTTGGAACATGAAATGACAACAAAAGAATTTGAATCTACCTTAGTTGGTGAGCTTGATGCCTCTCCAATAGCCATGAGGGCAAAGGCAGATGTAGACTCTCGTTGGTTAGCTTCAGATGCTTCCCGCTCTTCTGCTTCCATCATTTCAACAATCTCTACCATCAATCCCATCTGGGTTTGGGCAAGTGTGGCCTCCTCCAGATGAAGACCCCAATCAAAGCTATCGTCCTGTTGAACTAGAAGAACACTGGACATTCCAAGAACAGGCCAATCAAAGCTATCGGGGAAGGTGGCAGGGGAAAAGGCTCGGAGAAGAAGGAAGAAAGGCCCCGAGCGAAGACTCGAGCGTATGCACTAACGCAAGAACAGGCCAGGGTAGACCCCGACGTGGCGTCAGGTAGGTTCATCCTTGACAACAATTTTGTATCTGTGTTATTTGATTCGGGTGCCAGTAAGAGCTTTATATCTGCAAAATTTTGTAAACGAGTGAAGTATGCTGTTAGTAAACTAGAAAGAGCCTTTTGTGTCGAAAGCGCTGAGGGTAGAACCGCGAGGGTAACTGATGTAGTTGATAATTCCACAATAAAAATAGAAGGCCATAGATTCCCCGTCATGTTGTTTGTTATGGTTTTGGGAGGGTTTGATGTAGTTTCGGGTATGGATTGGCTAACTGCCAATGAAGCGCAAATTATATGCAAACGAAAGATAATCCGACTCAAGGCTCTGGATGGTAGTGAAGTCGAGATTTTTGGAGACCGTGATGCCCTAATTCCCAACTTCATCTCGATGATTAAGGAAACATATTACTTGAGGCATGGATGCGAGGCTTATCTGGTGTACATGATTGAAAAGTGTAAGGAGGTAAAGGAACTAGATGATGTACCCGTGGTACGCGAGTACCCGGAGGTGTTTCCAGAGGATTTGCCTAGGATACCACCCGACAGAGAGATTGAGTTTCGAATAGACTTAGTACCAGATGCCCAGCCTGTGGCCAAAGCTCCATATCGACTAGCTCCGATGGAGATGAAAGAACTAATCGCTCAACTAGACGAATTACTTGAGAAAGGATTTATCCAACCGAGCATCTCGCCCTGGGGTGCTCCGGTATTGTTTGTAAAGAAGAAAGATGGTTCGATGAGAATGTGTATTGACTACCGTGAGTTGAACAAACGAACGGTGAAGAACAAGTACCCTTTACCAAGGATCGACGACCTGTTTTATCAGCTACAGGGCGCAAGCTGGTTCTCAAAAACCGACCTTCGATCCGGGTACCATCTGTTGAAGGTAAGGGAATAAGACATACCAAAAACCGTGTTTCGAACGCGCTATGGACATTTCGAGTTCCACGTAATGTCATTTGGACTGACAAACGCCCCCGCAACGTTCATGGATTTAATGAATATGGTGTGTCGACCGATGTTGTACCGATCGGTAATAGTGTTCATCGATGATATCCTCATCTACTCCAAAAATGAGGGTGATCACGCATGTCAATTGAAGGAAGTGTTGGAAGCTCTAAAGAAGGAGAAGTTGTATGCTAAGTTCTCCAAATGCGCGTTCTGGCTTAGGGAAGTCCAATTCCTCGGTCACGTCATTAACCCAAACGACATTATGGTTAACCCATTAAAGATAATGGCGGTAAGAGATTGGGATATTCCTAAGAAGCCAACTGAAATCCGCAGTTTCTTGGGATTGTCAGACTACTATGGGAGATTTATCCATTATTTCTCAAAAATAGCTTCACCGTTGACAAAGCTAACTCGGAAGGAGGTGAAGTACGAATGGGGTTCGACCCAGGATGAGGCGTTTAAGGAATTGAAGGAGAAGCTAACCCAAGCTCCAATATTGGCCCTTCCCGAGGGCAATGAAGACTTGGTGGTATACTCTGACGCTTCGGGTGAGGGATTGGGGTGCGTGCTGATGCAACGCGTAAGAGTGATCGCATATGCATCACGACAGTTGAAGGTTCACGAAGTTAATTATCTGACTCATGATTTGGAACTTGCTGCTGTCGTATTCGCATTAAAAATCTGAAGGCACTACCTTTACGGGGTGAAGTTTACTATTTACTCCGACCACAAAAGTTTGAAGTACTTCTTCTAACAAAGGGAGCTTAATATGAGGCAGAGACGATGGTTGGAACTCCTGAAAGATTATGACTGTGAAATCATATACCATCCTGGAAAGGCAAACATGGTGGCTGACGCTCTAAGCCGAAAGGATGTGCCTGCTCCTATTAGAGTGAAAGCTTGCCAACTGGTCGTAACATCGGATGTGATGAGGGAAATTGAAGAGGCTTAAGATGAGGCACTTAAAGGGGAAAACATAAAGAAGGAAAGCATGGTTGGCCAACAGGACAAGTTGGAATATAACACCCTTAGTGTTAGGACACGTTTTGGACGAGTATGGATACCTATGGGTGGCGAGCTTAGAACCAAGATCTTAGATGAGGCTCATAAATCTCGTTACTCTATCCATCCTGGTACCAACAAAATGTACCAAGATCTGAGGAAGGAATACTGGCGGCCGATGAAGTATGAGGTGATGAAATACGTAAGCAAGTGTCTGACTTGCTCGCAAGTAAAGGCCGAACACCAGAAACCTTATGGAAAGATTCAACCTCTTGATATACCGGAATGGAAGTGGGAACATATTACAATGGACTTCATAACCAAGCTACCTCGTACAGCTAAAGGTCATGACACTATTTGGGTAATTTTGAACCGTTTAACGAAGAGTGCTCATTTCCTACCTATTCACGAGACGTTTTTGTCGGAAAGGTTAGCAGAAGTATTTATTAACGAAGTAGTAGCATGACATGGGACACCTTTGACGATTGTATCTGACCATCGAGGTTCTGGAAAATATTTCACGAAGCGATGGGCACGAGACTTAATATTAGTACGGCATACCACCCGTAAACGGATGGTCAGTCCGAAAGGACCATTCAAACGTTGGAGGACATGCTCCGTGCTTGTATTATAGACTTCAGTGGAAATTGGGATAATCACCTACCGTTAGCCGAGTTCTCCTACAACAACAGTCATCACTCAATGATAGGCATGCCGCCTTACGAGATGTTATATGGGAGGAGATGCAGGACCCCGGTTTGTTGGGGTGAGATTGGACAGATGGAATTAGGAAGTCTTGAAGTCGTAAGAGAAACGTCGGAAAGGTTCGATCAGATCAAGGCACGAATGAAGGCCGCCCAAGATCGTCAGAAATCCTACGCGGATAAACGGCGAAGGCCTATTTAGTTCAATGTTGGTGATCGAGTAATGTTGAAAGTATCACCCTGGAAGAGGATCATACGATTCAGGAAAGGGGAAAGTTAAGTCTGAGATTTTTCGGACCATTCAGAATAACGGCACGGATCGATGAAGTCGCCTATCGGTTGGAGTTGCCCGATGAGTTAAGTGGGATTCATCCTACCTTCCATGTATCATACTTGCGAAAGTATTTGACGGATGAATCGGCTCACGTACCACTTACTGACATCGAGGTCGACAACCGCCTTAACTACATTGAGGAACTTGTGGGCCATCTTAGATAGGAAGGAGAAATGTTTATGTAATAAGTTCTCTCTCTACATTGAGGAACCCGTGGAGAAACATTGAAAGGGATCGGAAGCCACTTGGGAAACGGAGACGGATATAAGTGAGTCGTACCCTCAACTGTTTGACTTATATGATAGGTTTCGGGGACGAAACCTATCGTAAGGGGGGTAGACTTGTAACATCCCAAAAATAAAACGACAGTTATAATAACGGGTTAGAATGCGAGAACGAGCCAAATAAACAAGCGAGACATGATGGGCCGGGCCGGGCACGCATGAGGATGGCAAACAAGGGAGATGAGCCTCCCTATAAATAGCCAAACCCTCCTCATTCTCTCATTTACACATTCTAGAGAGAGAAAGTTGGCGGATCGACCCGAGATTAAAGGAAAGTGTTACTACTGAGCTAGTGAGCACGACATCCGAATCAGAAGCTCGATTCAGGAAACGATCTGATCTAGATTTGAGTTTTTGTTCGTTTTGGGGTTTTCGAGTTTTGGATAAAAAGATGGCATTTTTACGTATGAAACTTGAATATAAACATAGATCTATCATCTAGAATGAAAAATCAAACATTTTGAACATAAAAAGTCTGGATCTTAATAAGGTCGGATCTGCATGCAAAAGGTTAGGGTTTTTGCGGGGAAAAAGGCTGCCGGCAAGCAGGTCCTGCATACTTATCAAGTACGCAAGAAGCAAAGACTGCGTACTTATCAAGTACGCATGAAGCCGGTCCTACATACTTATCAAGCACGCAAGAAGCAAAGCCTGCGTACTTATCAAGTACGCATGAAGCAAAGCCTGCGTACTTAACAAGTACGCAAGCGCGAGGCCCTCTGCACTTGCTAAGTTCGCAGGAATTAGGTCTATGGGTATATATAGCTGGTTAGTGAAGTCAGTATGTTCGCCTAAAACAGAACAAGTAAACCATTAGAGTAGGGGTTGGGCCTGATGTGTATTTAACTACCTAATTCAGATCATACGTGATGTTGTTGGGCCTTTGTTTAGGACAACCAAGACTAGCTTATCAGGTGAGTTCTAGAAGCCCTCTTTTAAATGTTTTAAATAATGTTTTTGGGCTGGTGTGCATACATACGAAATGATGTTTTACGAAACGATGTTTTACGAGACGATGTTTTACGAAGGATGATGTTTATGAAATGTTTTGCCAAATGAAGTTTATGAAAGGTTTATGAATGAAACATTGTTTAATAAAATGTACGAATGCTTTAACTAAAATGAGGTAAAGGCTTTATGAAAGTCACGAATGAACGAATCTGCCACGAGTTCCTGCGGGAGCTAGGGTATGTATGTATGTATGTATTGGCCTTACCCTTACGGGGGGCCTTTGTGGCTGGCTAACAGTTGTACAACTGGTTGATGATGGGGTGACGACGGTCACCCATGGGATTTCCGGGATCCCCGATGGAAGGCACTATTCCTTGCGGGGAAATAGTGTCTAAGGTACGGGTTGGTGTTGAATGGCCTTGAGGTATCGGGCCCTAGGATTTCTTCACTCGAAGGACAGTAAGGTGTTGATGGGACTAGTGGTGGTGTGCCTCAGGGTTTCTCAGCTAACCGATGATGTGGAATTGACGGTTACGAGAAGGCGCAAATTCGGTTCATGTTGACTTGTGTTATGATGCTATGTTACGATGTTTTTACGATGTTAAGTTATTGCATGTTTTACGTACGCTTTTGTTAAATAAATGAATGTTATGTTTTTGGCTAAATGATTATGTTAAAGTTTTATGTAAAGCTAGAACTCACCAGCGTAGCTGACTTTTAGTATGCACATTCAGGTTAAGAACAGGTACAGGCGATGAACGGTGATCCTTGGCAAGCGAGAAGAGTTACCCGGTTGATAATGAAGTCTAGCATCCCGTTATGTTTTGATTATGTTTATGTTTTTTTAACCAATGTTTACGCTTCCGCATGTTGAACAATGTTATGTTACGTTTTAAATGAAATTTTCCGCTGCGTTATTTGATATTCAAGTTTAAGAACTGTTTGTGAAAAAGTAAATCCAACAAGTGAGACCTCCATGGTTTGGGGCCTTACAATAAGCCATACATTTCTTGTAAACGTTCAATTTTCTAACGGGCGTGTTAGACCGAGTTTATTGTTATAAACCATACGTTTCTTGTAAACGTTAAAATTTCTAACGCGCGTGTTAGATCGAGTTTATTTATATAAACCACACATTTTTTGTAAATGTTTAATTTCTATTGAGCAAGTTAGAATCGGTTTATCGTGTTTAAACGATTTGTAATCGTTTATTTTCTAACGAGCCCGTTAGAATCAGTTTAGTGTTATAAACATACGTTTAAAAATGTTTCTTGTAAACATTCAGTTTATTAATAAATGTGATTATAAACAGTTTGTTGTTATAAACCATAAGCTTTTAAAAACGGTGGGAAACATTTAATTTCTAACAAGCATGTTAGAAAGGGTTTTGTTACAAACCATAAAGCTTTAAAACGGTTGCTAAAGGTTTAGTTCTCTAATATGCGTATTAGAAACGGTTTATAAAACAAAAATTGTAAAAACATTGTGGAAATGTTTTTAATTTTCTAACGAGCATGTTAGATTATGATTAATTGTATAAAACTATTTTGGTCTTTATGGGTCTTGATTTTTATAATCAAAGCATAAAAATAAAAATAGTTTACTTTAAGCCCATTCTATGATGTTTTGCAAAACTAAGAAATGTTTTGAAAGAATATAACATCTGTTTTGCATATAAATCCGTTCGCTGCTCGTGCTAGAAGTAGTATGTCTTAAACCAAATAATAGTCCCGCTGAGACTATTTGGTGGAAAAACAACTCGGTGTCATTGTGAAAAGAATTATTGTTCAAATATAACTACTTCAAAGTAGGTTATTATATAAACAACGTAGTTATTTTGTTTGATCATTTTGTAACATTCAAGTTTAGAGTTTCAAGATGAATCAAGGAACTTGGTATGCATGCATAGAGTTCAATTAAGGGAGTACCTTAAGACATGCCACAAAATGATATCATTGCACTGATTTCGGTCGGATGATAAAAGTGTTGAAGATAATAACACATGCAATTTTTAGAAAAGAAATAAATCAATAATGTTTGTGACGTACACAAAATATATATTTTATGGAAAATAATGTTAAACCTTTTACATGGATTTGGTTTAAACAGATAGTGTAAGAAAATATTTGCACAACTACACAGAGTTGTTACTTTGAGTAATGAGATAAGTCACAAATGATATCACATATGCAAATGTATTAAGATAAAATACATAAATATGAGATATGTACCATACTTCATTTGAAGTAATCACAAAAATTCACAAGTGTGATTCTAACATATGAAAGAAATATATGTTAATATAAATATTTAATGAATTGGGCGATATTCATTACGAAAGATTTACTATTGAAAATAAAGAACATGCAGATGCGCCTACCACCTTCAAGTTGTTGGAATTATGTGGAGGTTTTAACCTTCAATTTGTGAGAGTATCCTAAATATATGTTAGATTCAAGGAAACAAGGAAAGTGTGCAAATCACTAAAAGACAAACTTGTTGAATGTCATGTTGTTGAGTGTCAATCTAATCGACTTCGTCTCAACATAAAAGCAATTGTACACTCATACTATTCATCCCTTTTTCTAATGATGAACGTGCTCACCAAAGTGACTCAAGTTAAGACTTATGGTTAAGTGCTTATGAGTTAATGGTGAAGCCTTATAGAAAAAAAGGCAAACACGTTATTCCTAACTTGGATGATATAGTTATGTATGTGTAACATACAATAACTTATGAGCTTTTTTCTAAATACTGAGGTTTTGATGCATCTGAGCTTTTTCTAAGGGATATTACAATACTCCTTGTCAACAATAAGAATGATGCATCTTCTATTCAAATGCTTGAGTATTTTAATCTAAAACATGGTAGACTAGTACTTGTTAATTTAAAACATGTGTAACATTAAACATGCTTGAGTATTTTAATCTAAAACATCAGTAATTTATGTATACGT
The DNA here is from genome assembly GCA_023525975.1 of Smallanthus sonchifolius. Classification (NCBI taxonomy): domain Eukaryota; kingdom Viridiplantae; phylum Streptophyta; class Magnoliopsida; order Asterales; family Asteraceae; genus Smallanthus; species Smallanthus sonchifolius. Next base: position 59,072,128 of record CM042028.1, read on the forward strand.
TCTTGGTCCTCAGTATTTAGAAAAAGCTCATGTGTAACATTACAATAACTTATTAATACTGAGGTAAATAAGTCTCATATTTTTGTCTAAACTAAGGCATGAATGTTGACAAGGAGTATTGTAACATCCCTTAAGGTTATTAACAATAAGAATGATGCATCTTCTATTCAAATGCTTGAGTATTTTAATCTAAAACATGGTAGACTAGTACTTGTTAATTATGATGCTCCGAGGAGATAAATTAACTATAAACATTGAAAATGTACTTAGACACAAGAATGAATTTATGTATGGACAAAGTTAAATGATTATCTTCATTCAATATAAGGAGATTGATAAAGTTATGAAAAACTTGGGTAACTATATCATTAAAATGATGTTATCTAGTTTAATGAGGAGAACTCATATTGACTTAGAATCATTCTAAGTATGTGATGGTTTGATAACAAACTTATGACAAGGTTAGCTAAAACACTAGTAAGTGTTGGAAGCTTAAACTATGACATTTTTGCTTTGGTTAGCTCAGAAGCTCTTGTGAGCTAATGTAATCTGAGTTGAGACAATGATGAACTCATTGACACAAAGATGTATATCTTTTCATGAGTGTCTAAATATCTTCATAAGTGAAGTTTGATCAAATAGCAAGAAATGTGTGTGTGGGGGGTGGGGGGAAGCCATTTAAGAAACAAGCCTTTAAGGTATATAGAAATGGTTTTGTGAGAAGTTTTCTCAAGCCCATATAGAAAGGGAGAACCTTTCATTACCCTATGTAGATGTTATCCAATAACACTTAAATGTGGAGGTGACTTGCATTTGAATATGAAAAGTTTGGCATTGCAAACATGTGACCAAGTGAAGTACACAAAGGTCATAAGGAGTCTATCTAGTGTATCTAGTTGCAAGACTCGTATGCAAATTGGTTATATTAAGGATATTGGTAGATATCTAATATAAAGCACTAGTTAACCTCCTCTAAAGCACCAACAATCACTCGTACATTTCTAATCCGCAATTGCGCTCAAGTATGACGTTAAAACAATATGGATTGTGATTTGAACTTTATTAACTGTCTTCAAAGTAATAGCAACATTTTTACATACAATTTAAATTACTTTATCATTGTCGTTGACTTGTAAACGATCACAGTGATATGAGATGTGATTCGGTTTTTTCATGATATTTCTTAACTTGATATTGCCATATTTTCTTGTTAATACACTTATTTTAATCACATGCTTATTTTGTGTAGGACATTTTAGATCTTTCTATTACAAATTATCTAAATTATGTTGATGTCGTTGATTAGTATACACTTGTTTCAACTGAGGCTTGAGCTCATAATCTTTGCTTGGTGGATTCACTTTAGTATAAATAACAAATTAAAAATTCAGAACATTTTACGTGTGAAATTCATTTAAATAGATTAAAAAGGGAAGTAAAGATGGTTATGTATGTAGAGTAGTAGTAAATAAGACGAGACATGTCAGAAATTCATAACATTTCACATGTGAAATTAATGCTAATTGCCAAAGGGGAAGTAAAGATGGTGATCTATGTGTAGTAGAAATATAACACTAAAAATTCAAACATTTCACGTGTGAAACTCATAGAGATCGCCCAATTGAGCATAGAGGCGTGAGGCTGGAGCCGCCAATATTAAATATGGTGACCCAACGGATTTTCTCAAAGGGTTTCCTTCTGTGGAGGTCATGGGTTCGAATCTTGTAAGGTGCACTTCATAAAAACTAGGAATACCCTCTGCAGATTTCGAATTCCTTGGGGGTTGTTTGGATAGACTGATGTACGAGCCTCCCCTGGTGGGACGTGCCAGTTGAGCCCACACCGTTAAAAAAAAGCTTATTAACCAAACAACCCTTCACACGTGAGGTGTAAGTATGGTCCGAGAGTTGCTTCTGGCCCTAAGACCAAATTTTCTGTACAACCCCCAAATTTTCATTTATATATTTTTTTGAATTTGGGCGCCCTATTTTTTTGGTGGCCTCAAACCCTTGCTTGACCCGTTAACCCTTTTGGGCCGGCCCTGCTTGCAGCAGAGGTCATAGGTCTTGTTTCTGTTTGGTTGGATGATGTTTCCATGTAATGAACACTACCTTCTTATTTGGCTTTTCCCAATAACACAATACAAAATCTTAAAGATATTATTCCTCCCCCAACCACACTACAATAAAATTAGTCAATAACAAGATACAGATAATATAAATTCCTAATGTCAAATTCAAGTAATAGTAGTAAAGAAGATGTAGTACATTAAAATTTAAACTTTTCAAATGTGAAATTATGCACGAGTTTATTGTCAAGTAGTCCTATAATTACAACAATTATAATCTTATCTCGCGCCAAACAATGACTAGGACACATAGAAACACAAAAACTTCAACAACTATAAAAACCAAGTAGAACAAATTTGCCAATCTTGTGTGGATTTCTGCCCTTTGTAGGTGAGATTTGCCAACTTTTCTATTCATTTTGTTACAATTTTCAAACTGCATATCAGTGACTAGTAGCTAAGGCAGTCACTAGAACCAAGAATCAGAAATGGGATTATATGAAAGTAAAGAAAAAAGTGCATAAACTCATATGGTTTTATAATTTTACAACTTAAAAAACGATAAAATAAATGAATCAATATATGACTATTATGAAATGGGCTTTATAAAAAAAAACTTAACGTAAATATCGGTGTGTATTAAAAACTTAATGGTTTTCACATGTGAAATAACATTGTTTATTACAAAAAAGTGAGATTTATAAAAAGACAACGGTCACAAACTTTTTATTAATGTTTCTAAGTGAATCAAAGTTGTTTCACGTATGAAATAACATTGTGTGAAATAAAAAAGTGAGTTTATAATTTTTTTTTACAGTTTATGTCCAAAGTTTGTGTTTGTAAAGGATAACTAATGAGAAGCTAATTTGACAAAAGTTGACAGAAGTTGAATCTGTACAAGATTATAGAAAGACATGACATGTTCCGATATTGGATATGTGCAAATTTTGATATATGGACATCCAATATAGATAGACATGCTAACTTCCATGGCACTATCACTCAGTTTTGAAGATGAACAATGTATCCATTAGCATGAAATTCACCACTCATGTTATCTTTCAACTGGAAAATGGATCCAAAATGTAAGCTTTATTCAATTTAAAAAGGATGAATCTCCTAAATATTCACCTAATTATCCCAAACTTTACTAAAATAGTGAAAGGCAACTCTAAAAGTAATAAAAATCATCCAATCACACACTAACATCAGTAAAACTCTCAAGCTTTGATCTCCAACTTTGAAGATCCTTCATGTGAAAAAAATAACTAATATGTAACTAGTTTGAATTTACACCGGATAAATCAACAATTAATCTGCATTTTCATAACTAAACTCACAATCTAATCAATAGCTTACATTCTTATTTTAATTCCGAGAACACGCAAAATAAAACGAATCATTCACTTTTTCAATCTTAAAAAAAATAAAATATAAGAAATGGATATAAATGTAATGCTTATTCGTTTTTCATTAAATTCAAACAAATAAATATGAACAAACTTCGTTTATATACATATCTACAAATGTATAATTTGTGTATACGTTTTTTAGCTACACATAACCTACACATGTGTAGAAAACTTTTAAATATAAACAACCATATGAAAAAACCAGTTAAATGGTTTTTTATGCACATAAACATACATATTTGTATGTAAGAAGTATAAAATTTTAAAAAATTTAACCATTGATCAAAAAATTAAACAGTTTAGGTTTGTTCACTCTGTTCTCGTAGAATTCCTTGTTCTGAAATGAACTTCCCTATCTCTTTCTCTCTCTCTCTCTCTCTCTCTATATATATATATATATATATCTATACTATCTAATAAATAAAAGTTTTTTCATGCCACGTGTCGCCTCCATGTTCATTCTCATCATTTTTTTACCGCCTCTCTCTCTTATTAAATACAACTCTATCTTTTAATAATAATATATTTTTAAAGAAAATATTAATTATACTAATAAAACACATTTATTTTAATTTATTCTTTATTATAAAAAACATTGAAATCTAATTATGTAACTTTTATTTTCAATCAAATAGTAAATAAAAGTCAAATTACATTAAATAGTAATTAACGTGTTTTCGAAACCTAATTATATATTAATTTTTACATATTTTGAATTTTGTTTTTTATTCTTAGTATATGTAATACATTTTTACACCAGTAAAATATATACATAAAGATTTAAGAATTTTATGTATTGATATTTTTCACCCCCGTGTGTATTACACGGGTTCTAAGCTAGTATATATATATATACACACATATACTGTAACGTCCCGAAATTTACATCGAAACACGAGAGGCAGGTAACAGGATGAATAAATAGACGACTTAATAAATGAATAACGGGCTTGAGAGAAAGTGGCCTTGGGCGGGGCTTGGGAAACACAAGGGAGAAGAGTAGGGTAAAACCCTACTCACCTCTCCACCATCTCATTCATCATCTTCCCCACTTTTCATTTAGAGAGAGAAACTAGAGAGAGAAAGCTCAAGATCTTCATTGTTGACCTTCTTCTCGAGTCAAAGATCGTTGCTAATCGTTGCTGGAGGTTAGAGAAGGAAGAATTAAGCATCAATGGTTAACAAACCACCTCAGATCTGAGTTTTCTATTTTGAAATGGGTTTTAGGGTTTTCATGGGTTTTTAAGATAAAGATCGGATTTTTATCTGTAAAAGGTGGAATAAAGTATAGATCTAGCTTCATGGAAGCTAGATCGAAGTTTAGTACGTAAAAGATTTGAGTTTTGGATAAAAAACCAATATGTTTGAAGGTGGTGTTCTTGAGCCGACACTCAAGAGTCAGCACCTGCAACGTGCCGACTCTTAGCGAGGAAGAAGAAGAAGTGAAATCCGACTCTCAGAGAATCGACCCTCCTAACATAAGTTCAGGCGACACTCAAGTGTCACAGCTGATATTCCCGGCCGACTCTCAAGAGTCGCTGGCGACTGTCTTGGTCGACACTCAAGTGTTTCGGGCGATATTCCCGGCCGACTCTCAAGAGTCGCTGGCGACTGTCTCGGCCGACTCTTGAGTGTCGCTAGTCATAGTTTTGGCCGACTCTTGTACAAATGATAGCACCCACGTCTTGGCTTATGTACACATCGGTTTACGTGTTAGCAATAGAGAGGACGTCAGTTACAAGTTGAATACCATAGTTAGGTGAGTTATTATTGCCCTTTTTTCCTAACGGTTTTGGGCTGGCATGCATACCGGTAGAAAGATTTGAAAGGTAAAGTATATTATTTTATAAAAATGTTATTTTTATAAAATGAAAGAGAAAGACATAGCTTTTTATAAAAAAATATTTTTATAAAAAGAAAAGGTAAAGAGTTAAAGAGTATAGTACTATATTTGAAATGTAATTTCAAGAAAGTAAAGATTAATAAAGAAACTGCACCTCGGTGCAGCTTGACAGTGAGGGTGACAGATGCTATATTATATGCTTATATGTTAATATGTGTTATTTGTCTATTTGTTATGTGTTTCAGTGACATTATATTATGTGACGTAGTTTAATTGCATAGTTGTTGCATAGTAGAAAGTCATGCAGGCATGCTAAAGTAGAAGTCTCACCCTGAGGTGTGAGCAATGCTAAATGAGTCTTACAGTAACGTGTAAGCAATGCTAAAGGAGTCTTACCTTGAGGTGTAAGCAATGGTAAAGGAGTCCTGCACAAAAGTGCAAGCGAGAAAGTAAGTACCACCATGAGGTGTGGGTAGCGCTAAAGTAAAAGTCTTACCCTGAGGTGTAAGCAAGATAGCGGTCTTGGTCCTCGGACCATGAATCATATGTGATAGTTAAAGTATGTTAAATTCACTTGTCCTGTACAAGTGAAATGATAGTTAGACAGAGTACGAGAGGACACCCTATAGGGTTTCCTCAAAGTTAAAGTTTTAATGAAAGACAGTAACGTAACAGTTTTATAATTGTAATGTTGTAAAGTTTTAAAGTAAAGTTAAAGTGCTTTAAAGATAGAGAAAGAAAAGATAATTTCATTTTTATAAAACTAAGCTACCAAAAAGAAAGTTTACAGTTTAAAGTAAAGATAGAACTCACCGGCGTTAGCTAGATTTTAGTATACATGACAGGTTGAAAAGGGAAAGAGAAAGTAAAGTAAAGGAGCTGTGAGGGCTGGATAGCATGGACATCGGGTTGCTGTGCTGAAGACTGATATTTCCTATTGCCGATAGTTTATGAATGAACAATGTTTACTTATTGTTTATGAATTTGAATGTTTGAAACAAGACTTCCGCTGTTGTAGATTCTGATTTATGGTTTAAGAACTATGTTATTATGTTTTGTGACAACTATGAGATGTACCTGGTTTTGGGACGTTTCAAGTAGGTATCAGAGCCATAGTTTTGAGAGATTTAGACATTTGCGATAATGTCTGAACTTAAACTGAGAATGGGACAAAGGAAAGGAAGGAAAGGAATGTCGGTCAGAGCAGCCCATCCATGGAAAGGTAGTTAAAGGAAGGTAGTCATTGTCCTAACATAGAACATAGACAATAATGCCTTAGTACAGATAGTAGACAGTAAATGCTTTTGCATAAATAGTACATTGTAGATGCCTTAGCATAGATAGTAGATAGTAAACGCTTTTGCATAAATAGTACATTGTACATGCCTTAGCATATATAGTAGACATTATGTGCCTTAAAGTAGGGACTCTGAAATTGAATGCAAATGTTACTCCTGACAGGGAATGTTCAGAACCCGAGTAGTAAAGTAAAATAGTAATTGCATACCGGTTTCTATAAATAGTAATTTACATTACTCGAGGTGTTCTAAATTATTACCTATCGTGATAACACGAGCGTTCTTTGTTCGCAGTAGACACTAATGGCTAGAGGAAAGAGAGGTGGTCGCACTAGGGCCGTACTGGTCGTCGGGGCCGACCGCCAAGTAACCGAGCACGACATGATGAAAGTGAACACTCCCGCAACAAGATTGAATCGGTGCACGAGGAGCATAATGACAATGAGAACCATGTGTCAGTTCATGATGATGCTCATAATGAGGATCTAGAGCTGGAACCAGCTGTGAAAGAAGCTATTGCGGCAGAGGTTATTTCAATCTTGAAGAAAGTCCTGCCGGAAGCACTGGATGAGGCCCTTAAAGAGTTTGGTAAAGAGAGGAAAGAGAAGAAAGAGGAAAGCAGTAAGAGAACTGAAGTCACTGATAGTGATGATTCTGATTATGAGATGGCAACTCAGGGTTGCAATTATAAGTCCTTTCGGGGGTGTGACCCGCCGAAGTATGATGGACGGAAAGATGTTGTTGCCACTTTCGAGTGGATAGAAAGGATGAATGGTGTGATCAACATTAGTGAGTGCCGAGATGACCAAGCGGTCAAGTTTGCCGCTCACTCATTCACTAATGAGGCGTTGAGTTGGTGGATGTCCATTAAGAGGACCAAGTTTTTTGCTAATATGAAAAAGATGAAATGGGACGACATGAAAAAGATGCTAATCACCAAGTTCTGCCCGCAGAACGATATTGATAGAGTTGAGAGAGAGTTTTTGGGGCTCAGTGCTGGTAGTATGACTCATCGCCAGTACACCTCCAAGTACCATGAGCTGGCTCAGTTGGTTCCACATCTGGTGGACACTGAGGAAAAGCGGATCAAATATTACTTCAAGGGATTGCTACAGAAGGTCTGTGTACACGTGAGAGCAAATGCTCCAACAAGCTTTGAATCTGTGGTATCACTTGCTGGAATAGTATATGATGACTTTTAATCCGTGGACCCACTGTCTACTGAGAAGAAAGTGAGTAATGCCGTTAAGTGACCAGCAAAAGAGTGGGCGGGACTGGAGACGAAGAAGCTAAGAATTGAGGATGGGGTTGATTGTGCTAAGTGTAGGAGGAAGCACTCTTGTGAGTGCCGAGTTGGTTTGAATATCTGCTACAGGCGAGAAGACTAGGCACTACTCTCGAGAGTGTCCCGGGGCACAATCATGCTATAATTGTGGAACGCCTGGCCACATGGCCAAGGACTGTCGAAAACCTAAAGCTACTAGCATTGAGAAAGGGAAGGAGGCCGAAAAGCCAAAGGCAAGGACCCAAGCGTATGCACTGACACATGAGGAAGCTAGAGAGAACCCTGATGTGGTGTTAGGTACGTTCATCCTTGACCACACCTTTGTTTCAGTATTGTTTGATTCTAGTGCCGGTAGGAGTTTTATATAATCCTCTAAGTGTAGAAGAATGAAATGCAAAGTTACTAAGGTAGAACAAGCCCTCACAGTAGAAACTACTGTGGGTAAAACCAAAAGAGTGGTAGAACTAGTAGATGATTGCACGATAAAGATACATGGCCATAGATTCCCAGTTAGGTTGTATGTTATAACGTTGGGAGGGTTTGATATAGTTTTGGGTATGGATTGGTTAGCTGCCAACGAAGCCTGGATAGTGTGTTTACGAAAGATAGTTCAGCTCAAAGCTTTAGACGGTAGCGAGATTTTGGTTTACGGGGATCGCGACGGCTCGTTAACGAACGTCATATTGATGATAAAGGAAAAGAAGTATATAGAGCGCGGATGCTTGGCCTACCTGGCCTATGCGATAGACAACTATGTAAAAGTGAAAGAGTTGAAAGATGTACCCGTAGTGTGTAATTTTCCGGAGGTGTTTCCGAAGGATATGCCTAGATTACCACCCGATCGGGAGACAGAGTTCCAGATAGACTTAGTGCCAGGTGCCCAGCCCATGGCTAAAGCCCCGTACCGACTTGTGTCTCTGGAGATGCAAGAGATAAGAGTACAGTCGGAGGAACTTTTGGATAAAGGTTGCATCAGACCAAGCATTTCCACTTGGGGTGCTCCGGTTCTGTTTGTAAAGAAGAAAGATGGTGGCATGAGAATGTGCATCGACTATAGAGAATTGAACAAGCGTATAGTGAAGAACAAATACCCGTTACCTAGGACCGATGATCTATTCGACCGGTTGCAAGGCGTGAGATGGTTCTCAAAGATCGATCTGCGGTCGGGGTATCATCAGTTAAAGGTAAGAGAGGAGGACATACCAAAAACAGCGTTCCGCACGTGGTATGGGCATTACGAATTCCGCGTGATGTCTTTCGGCTTGACGAATGCTCCAGCAGCATTCATGAGCATGATGAATCGGGTATGTAGGCTGATGATAGGCATATCGGTAATAGTATTCATAGATGATATAATCATTTATTTGAAAATGAGGGCGATCATGCTTGTAATCTATGAGAGGTACTAGAGACGCTACAAAAAGAAAAGTTGTATACCAAGTTTTCTAAGTGCATGTTCTGGCTTAAGGAAGTCCAATTCTTAGGTCACCTTATCAACACAGACGACATTATGTTTGACCCGGCTAAGATAGCAGTAGTAAAAGAACGGGAAATCCCGAAGATGCCAACTGAAATTCGAAGTTTTCTGGGATTGGCAGGCTACTATCAAAGGTTCATTCAGGACTTCTCGAAGCTAGCTTCGCCTCTGACAAAGCTAACGTACAAAGAAGTAAAGTACGAATGGGGTCAGGCACAGTCTGAAGCATTTGAAGAGTTAAAGAATAAGTTGACCTAAGCCCCAATGTTGGCACTACCCAACGGTAATGAGGACCTGGTGGTATATTCTGATGCTTCGGGTCAAGGGTTAGGGTACATATTGATGCAGAAGGGGAAAGGTGATCGCGTATGCGTCACAGCAGTTAAAGGTTCACGAGGTCAACTACCCGACTCACGATTTAGAGCTCGTGGAAGTTGTCTTCGCGTTAAAGATTTGGAGGCATTACCTTTACGACAGGAAATGCACAATTTATTCAGATCACAAAAGCTTGAAGTATTTCTTCGAGCTGAAAGAAATGAATATGCAACAAAGAAGGTGGTTGGAATTGCTAAACGATTATGACTGTGAAATCCTATACCACCCGGGAAGGCGAATGTGGTTGCCGATGCCCTAAGTCGAAAGGAGAATCGACCTCCTATTAGGGTGAAAGCATACCAGTTGGTAATAACACCAGATTTTATGACAGAGCAAGAGAAAGCACAGACAGAAGCGCTAAAGGAAGAGAACATATAGAGGGAACGAATGGTCGGACAAAAGGAAAAGTTAGAAACAAACACGTACGGAGTAAGGACCCGATGCGATCGTATGTGGGTACCAAAGGGTGGTGATCTTAGGGCTAAATTACTTGACGAGGCCCAAAAGTCTCAATATTCCATCCACCCGGGAACTAATAAAATGTACCAAGATTTGAAGAAAGAGTATTGGTGGCCTAACATGAAGAATGATGTGACAGAGTATGTGAGTAAGTGTCTAACTTGCGCACAGGTTAAAGCCGAACATCAGAAACCATATGGGAAGATCCAGCCTCTGGAAATACCTGAATGGAAGTGGGAGCGTATCACCATGGACTTTATTACAAAGCTTCCTCGCACGGATAAGGGCCATGATACGATATGGGTAATAGTGGACCGTCTGAAAAAGAGTGCACATTTCTTACCGACCAGGGAAACGTATTCCTCTGAGAAACTGACAGAGATATTTATCAATGAGATTATAGCTCGGCATGGGGGGCCATTGTTAACTATATCTAACCGGGACATACGATTCACATCGAGATTCTGGAAAAGATTTCATTAGCCAACGGGCATGAGATTGAACATCAACACGGCTTATCACCCACCGACGGATGATCAGTCGGAGAGGATCATCCAAACGTCGGAGGATATGTTCCGCACGTGCATTATAGATTTTGTTGACAGTTGGGATAGTCACCTACCCGTAGCAGAATTCTCCTACAACAACAGTTACCACACCACTATTAATATGCCGCCAACCGAAATGTTGTATGGTAGAAGATGTCGAACCCCAATCTATTGGGTGGAGATAGGGCAGAGAGAGCTGGGCAATTTAGAGGTAGTTAGGATGACCTCTACGAAGTTTGATCAGATTAAAGCTCGAATGAAAGCAGCACAAGATCATCAGAAGTCTTACACAGATAAGAGACGAAGACCTATAGAGTTTAATGTTGGGGATCAAGTACTATTGAAGGTATCTCCCTGAAAAGGGATAATTCGGTTTAGGAAAAGGGGAACTTAATTCCGAGGTTTGTCAGACCTTTCAAGATATTGGCAAGGGTAAGTGAAGTTGCTTACCGGTTAGATCTACCTGATGAGTTAAGTGGAATCCACCCTACCTTCCACGTGTCACTTGCGTAAGTGTCTAGTTGATGAATCATCGCTCGTGCCACTTGACGACATCGAGGTAGATAATAGCCTCAATTACATCGCGGAACCCGTTTCCATAATAGATAGAAAGGAGAAGCGGTTATGAAATAAAGTGATCAAGTTAGTTAAGGTACAATGGAAACATCGTAAAGGATCAGAAGCTACTAAGGAAACCGAGTCAGAAATGAAGGAGTCGCATCCCAATCTGTTCGACTTATGACAGGCTTCGAGGATGAAACCGTTCCTAAGGGGGGTAAACTTGTAACATCCCGAAATCTACATCGAAACACGAGAGGCGGGTAACGGGGATGAATAAATAGAAGACTTAATAAACGAATAATGGGATTGAGAGAAAGTGGGCCTTGGGCCGAGCTTGGGAAACACAAGGGAGAAGAGTAGGGTAAAACCCTACTCACCTCTCCACCATCTCATTCATCATCTTCCCCACTTTTCATTTAGAGAGAGAAAGCTCAAGATCTTCGTTGTTGACCTTTATCTCGAGTCAAAGATCGTTGATAATCGTTGCTGGAGGTTAGAGAAGGAAGAATCAAGCATCAACAGGTAACAAACGACCTCAGATTTGAGTTTTCTATTTTGAAATGGGTTTTAGGGTTTTCATGGGTTTTTAAGATAAAGATCGGATTCTTACGTGTAAAACGGGGGGAATAAAGTATAGATCAAGCTTCATGGAAGCTAGATCAAAGTTTTGGACATAAAAGATTTGAGTTTTGGATAAAAAACCAACCTGTTTGAAGGTGGTGTTCTTGAGCCGACACTCAAGAGTCGGCACCTGCAACGTGCTGACTCTCAGCGAGGAAGAATAAGAAGTGAGAGCCGACTCTCAGAGAATCGACCATCCTAAGACAAGTCCTGAATGCAAGTTTAGGTGACACTTAAGTGTCACTGCCGATATTCCCGGCCGACTCTCAAGAGTCGCTGGCGACTGTCTCGGCCGACACTCAAGTGTTTCGGGCGATATTCCCGGCCGACTCTCAAGAGTCGACGGCGACTATGTCGGCCGACTCTTGAGTGTCGCTAGTCATAGTTTTGGCCGACTCTTGTACAAATGATAGTACCCGCGTCTTAACTAATGTGATGATCGGTTTACGCGTTAGCAATAGAGAGGACGTCAGTTACAAGTTAAATACCATAGTTAGGTGAGTTCTTATTGCCCTTTTTCCCAAACGGTTTTGGGCTGGCATGCATACTGGTAGAAAGATTTGAAAGGCAAAGTATAGTATTTTATAAAAATGTTATTTTTATAAAATGAAAGAGAAAGACATAGTTTTTTATAAACAATATTTTTATAAAAATAAAAGGTAAAGAGTTAAAGAGAATAGTACTATCTTTGAAATGTAATTTCAAGAAAGTAAAGTAAAGTAAAGATTGATAAAGAAACTGCACCTCAGTGAAGGTTAACAATGACGGTGACAGATGCCATATTATATTCTTACGTGTTAATATGTGTTATTTGTCTATGTGTTATGCGTTTCAATGGAATTATATTATGTGACATAGTATATTTGCATAGTAGTTGCATAGTAGAAAGTCATACAGGCATGCTAAAGTAGAAGTGTCACCCTGAGGTGTGAGCAATGCTAAAGGAATCTTACAATAACGTGCAAGCAATGCTAAAGGAGTCTTACCTTGAGGTGTAAGCAATTCTAACGGAGTCTTGCACAGAAGTGCAAGAGAGAAAGAAAGTCCCACCCTGAGCTATGGGTAGCGCTAAAGTAAAAGTCTTACTCGGAGGTGTAAGCAAGATAGCGGTTGATGTCGGTCAAACGGTCTATAAAACTAAACACAAAACTAACCTAGACACTCTAGTTAAAACTCTAGACAAACCTACTAAAATAGACCAGAAAGACAGGCAAGTGTACCTATCAATTGTAACACAGCTCAACGGAAGTCCAGATATCGAACCCATGAGACACTGACTCTAACACAAACTAGACTCTGACTAGGACTGAACTGCTTGATATGGATTGGGGGGGGGGGGGAATTTTACGAACTAAGATTAACTACTAAACTTAGAAGAACTGAATGAAGAATACTATTAAGACAACTAACCAAGCAGACAAAGACTCAAATGAAATCAGTAAGGATGAAAGGCACTACCTAGGATGTGAATCATGTTTACCAAACTCGGGTTCTATCGGTTTTGAAAGATGTAAAGGAAGTGGGATCCTAAGATATAACACCCTTAAACTACCTAATGGATTCCTGATCAATCTTAGAATGTGATGAGAAGGAAACACAATGGATACTATGCTCACCAGTGATCGGATCACCTTTTGGTCTCACCGATTATGCTAAAGAACTCAACAAACAGCTCACCTCTCGGTTTCACTATCTCAATACATCTGAGATGCCAGGAGCAACCTGAATTAAACTTGTTTAACATGAATTAACAACGACACTAGAACCCTAAGGAAATGTCCTCTCAGACTGTTCACTCTCAGAACCACTAACACCGAAGAGTAATCGTTTATCTATCACTTTGCATGTATTTAGTTAAGAAGAACACTTAATTTAGTAAGTTGTTGATTGATAATCGTATGGTTACTACGTCTAACAAACCACACACAAATCACGAACACAAAGTAAGCGATCTAATACACATCTATTTATGAAAGACATTCACCAAGACATGTACGGAACAATTCAATCGATCAAAATACAAAACTAAGCTTGCATGTTCATTAAACAATCGAAATCAGATCTGTACTAAAGCATAAAAACCAAAACAAATTCCATAAACCGATAAAAATCCTATCTTTAGCAAACATTCATCGTTAACCTAGGTAGATCTAGGGTTTAGCCAAGAATCATGGTAGAAACAGAAGATTCAAAGTAAAAAGTAGCAAACATGAGTATCAAACACAATCAAAGCAACCAAGATGATCAATCGTGACCAAATGATTCAATGTCTAACCGTATAAGCTTCAATCCTCCAAACTCTCGACCCTAAAGCTTTCTCCTTTGCCAAAATCGCCTCTTGGTCTTCCTCTAACGGCTAAAAATCGAATAATCAATAGAATGGCCGTTCAAAACAATTAAAACCCTAATTTTCTCTTTTTTTTACGGATTAATGGTCCTCTCGCGTACCGCGAGGGACAATTTAGTCGGGTAAGCTTCTGGGTTCCCTCGCGTACCGTGAGGGAATTGTCCTCCTTCCTCGCGTACCGCGAGGAGCATAAATCTCAAAAATTTGATTTTTTCTCTTTTGCTTTCCACTCTTTTCCTGTGTGCTCGATTTCTCTAGGATTTAGCTTCGTTTTCCGCTTTCTTAGCACATTATAACCTGCATTTATGACCCGAACTCAGAACAAACTTAAAACGATACAAAATGACTACAAAACTATACAAATACGCACAATTATAATAGGATAGTTACATGTGTTTTGCAACACATCAAACATCCCCAAACTTACACTTTTTTCATCCTCGAAAAAGATATCTACAATGGAATCACAACTGGACACAGCTTTAACATTCTCAATTAATTAGCACAAATATAATCACACGTTAAAGTGTAATAACTGGCATTTCTATCCGACTAAACCCAAACACCAAAATTCAAGCCCCCGAAAAGTGTTCTAATCCATTTTATACACCATATCACTCAAACTATGGGTCTCACACTTAAAAGCTACACTTCCACCTAATCCCGTCTTACGGTCATATTTAGGCCCGGGTTAGATCATGTAGATCTTCCTATCACAGCAAACTAAAATCTTTATGTTTTGAAAATATAGATGATTGAATGGAATGAGCATTATTAGATGTATGAATCAACCTCACCTAGTGGTGCATCAACCAGGTCATCATCCTAGAAGGTAGCACATAGGCTGCAGCCTTATCAATTAAGCACATAAGAAATCAACTTAGAGGCATATCAACCGAGTCACTATCCCCGTGGGTAACACATAAATCAAAACTTATTTATCCCTAATATTGGTCACTCAAGTCCCGACCCATGGGTGTATCAACCAAGTCGCTATCTCGGATGGTAACACGTAGGTCAAAACTCAAGTTCTCAATTGATTAATTATACTCATAATGGTTGAAAATATGGAATGCGGGCACCACCAACTCTCAGAATCATTTTCATAAAAAAAAAGAGTGGTGTGCCAAAAATATTTCAGAAACATAAAAACCTTAGCTTACCGTGGTACCTATCACCCTATGTTGACAGTTTCAATTTCACTATTGCCCTAAGATGAGAACCCACAAGATTTCATGATTTAATTAACTTATTAATCCTAAGTAACACTTTCCAGATATTTAAGCTCTCAAACTGGCTGGGCCTACCAATTCATCACAAATTTGACACGCTTTCTATTGTTTATTTTATTTCGCTTCAAATCACACAATGCCCAGTTTTTCCAATCATCTTCCATGTGCGTGCAAAACTCTAATTCAAAAGACATTTTCTAAAATTTTTCTGCAATTTACAACAACATACTCAAAATATAAATTCTAGACGAATGTCTCCCATCCCCACACTTAAAACTCACATTGTTCTCAATGTGGACCGAGAAACGACGGTAACACAAAAGAAGTTTACAAAAATAAAAAAAATAAAAATAAAACAGAAATAAAATAAAAGAAATTAAAAAAATATAGAAAAATCGAAACAGACTTCCCTGGTATAATGACTGTTATATTCCTCGTAAGTCGTGCTCCCTAGCCTTCCATTCGAATGCCCACAACTGATCAAAATTCCAATAATTCCTTACGAACGAAAGCGGATAATTCTATCACACTAGCAAACAACTCAAACACGCATATAACATAACTATACAATAACAACCAACCCAGCCGATCCCCCAAACTGTACAATAATATATACACATCAGTTTTTTAACTACAGACCACAATAAAATGAAAAGAAATACATAAAAAGCAATATAGAAAGAAAATACAAGGAACCAAAATATACAACCCGACAAAAGGTGCTGAAGATGATCACTGCGGGTCTCCACCTGTGTCTGGCTGATCAGGCTGATGCTGGTCGGGTGCCCTGAAGAATGGTGGTATCTCTATGCCCTGGTGCTACATCATTTGGCGGTCCATCCTATCAAAAGCTTACCCCTAAGCTCCTCGAGCGTGAGTGGTTCTGGTGGTCTCAATCGGAGCGGGTGCTGCACCTGGGCACTCTATGTGATGTAGAATCCTTTGGCGTGGTGTGGACGCCCCCATCTGAACTGCCTGCTCGGTAGGCATCCCCGCAGGTGGTGGGACCTGTAGACCCTGCCTGATCTCCATAAACCATGGAGGATCATCCATCGATATGATCCCTACTAATCTCAACTCATACAGTCCATAAGGAATGGTATCCGGGCCCGGTGTGAGTAGACGGCCCGGATATCGGTCAAAAACACCTAAACGCTCTGCCAGCCTGTTGATGTAAGGCCCGAGCTCCAGTCTGGCCTCCGGCCCACCGCGACGACCCCTGCGATAGATGAAATGTGAATGTTTGCCAGGTTGGCCTCTCGACGGCCAACGACGCAGTAGAGGCAAAATAAATCCAGCTGGCTGCACTTTTCAATACCGGATCGGCGTCTGATGAGAGTGCAAGCCAGGATCCTGTTTATGTAGCGGATGAGAGGGTCGCGAATGGACGACTCCATAAGAGATGAGGAGTATGGTCCATCGGCGAAGAAATGCCAAAAGTCACGCAACTGACTGCCTCCTGAATAAGCCCCACAAGCTCTGTATGAATGGCTGTGCTGCCACCTCTGCCTTGGGGTACCACCCCATGGCAACTGCAAACTGTGGCACCGAGATCTCGTAAACTTGTCAGCCCAAGGAAAAAGAAACTATAGCCGGCTCCTCGAACTGGCCTGTGACGTACCGGAAGGTAGAATGGAACTCGACAGAAAGCTGCTGGTACTGGATCGCGTCACAGGCCAACGCCGCTGTCCATCGGGCATCAATATACTCCTGTAGTCTCTAGAGCTATCCTTACTCTTCCATCAGCCCCCAATCTATCCCACGATGCTGGTAGGGCTCCATGTCGACGAACCTATCTAAGCGGACAACCTCCTCTATCATCAGCTCAAACAGAGGAGGGTGTGGTGGTGTAAAACCCTAGCGTCAAGCGGAATCGGCTCCGTGTCGGCTGCTGGACGCACCTCGGGAACCACGTATCGGATGACACGTGATGCCCGACGAATCGAGCGGCTCCTCTGGCTCGCCCCTCGGATGTGGAAGTGGGCCCCGCCTGCGCTGGATGACTCGTCGCGATCAGACATGCCTACAATAATGAGTTAGTACAACAAATATACAATAACAAAGAAGAAACCGGACAGGACGACTGTATAGCATTTCATTCGCGGTCGTCCGACATGTTAGTATAACAACCAAAAGCTACAAAAATTAAAAAAAATTGAAAATTTCGGGATACCCCTTTTTTTATATAAAACCAGACAACCCCGCCCGAATGGAGATTGAGTACGGGCGTGGCAGTCTAAACCTGCAAAGAAAAGCATGGGATATCCCGAAACACAATTTACACAAAGCACAACAATTTACAACAATTAACTAAACTCAATATATCCATTCGAATGACTAAGTTACCACTAGACCGACCTAACGACATTAGGATGATACAACATCAGAATACTCAACTAATTACACGTAACCTATCCCAATGAAGCATAAGCAAGTCACTTTTCACTTAACAACTAGTTTACAAAGGCAAAGACAATAAAGCCTCAATGATTCTAAGCAAACAGACACAATGTGCACAAAATGACTCGAATCACACTAAATTGGACTTGATACCTATCTAATCACAAACCGAACTAACCTACCTCAGCAAAATCGACTCAAGTATAAATATAATGACTTAATTTACATGATACTAGACTCAATTACAAGCGAGACAGGAACCCGTACCTAGATGATGACAGAAATGGATGGTGGTTGCGGATGTGGTGACCGAAGGTGGTAGATGACGACGGTTGGTGAAGGTGGACCCACGGTGGTGGATGGTGGTGGTTGGAGAAGTGGGTAAGAGGATCGGAGTGGCAGGTGGTCTTGTCAACGCCGGTAGTGGTGAGCAGGTGAATGGTGGATGGTGTGGCGACGGAGAAGATGGTGGACGGTGATGGCTGGAGAGGTGGGTGAGAGTGGTGGTGTTGTAATCGCCGATGGTGGTGGTGAGGGGAAGAAAATGAAAGAAAGCTTATTTAATTATATTTTTCTGAATTTACCTGGCTTTTGCATACCACGGGAGAATTCCACTTACAGTCTCGCGTACCGCGAGAAACGAACAAACGAGGTTGACTTTTCATTGCCCTGCGTACCGCGGGGAACAAAGAAACTGGAAAACTCTATTTGTCTCTCGCGTACCGCAAGAGACTCTCCCCAAATGCCTCGCGTACCACGTGGAGTACCCCATCACAGAAAGTTAAAGCCGTTTTTATACTTAGAAAAATTTTCACCATTTAAGATTTTTTTTCAACATGTTTTCAGAACTTGTTCCAACCTTAGAATTTTAAGCGTACATACCTGGAACGTCATTTTTGATGGTTTTCTTCCTCCACTTTGGCCACGATTCCCCGAAACACATGAATACACAAAAACACACAAACCGAAAATATATAAAACTAAAATGAAAATAAAAACAAAGAAGTTTACAAACTCTACACTCGGGCCCTTCCCCGAGGACTTACTCTCACTTAGGCCTAGTTTCCTGGCTTGTTGAGGAGAATCTCATCCCCATCAACTTTCTCAATCAGTCCTTCGATGTAATGCTTCAACCTATGACCATTTACCTTCCACGTGCTACCCTTCTCATCTTGTAACTCCACCGTGCCATATGGAAATGCTTCTTTGACCGTGTATGTCTCTGTCCACCTCGACTTAAGATTTCCCGGGAATAGTTTTAATCTAGAATTATATACCAAAACCCTATCCCCACACTTGAAGTCTTTCACTCCCTTCAACCAACGATCATGCAACGCCTTTGTACGCTCTTTGTAACTCCAAGAACGTGTGTATGCCTCGTCACGTAGCTCATCTAATTCATGCAATTGGAGAAACCGGTGTTGTGCTGCCTTCGGTAAGTCAAGGTTGATTGCCTTTAAGGCCCAATACGCCTTGTGTTCTAGCTCTATCAGGAGATGACACGCCTTTCCATAGATCATCCTAAAGAGTGTGGTCCCAATAGGTGTTTTGAACGTGGTTCGAAAGGCCCAAAGCGCGTCATCTAACTTGTCGGACCAATCCTTCCTATTCTTCCAGACAGTCTTCTCTAAAATCCCTTTACTCCTCTATTCACGTTATCCACTTGCCCGCTGGTTGTGGATGATAGGAAGTCGATAGCCGATAGGTGACCAAATAGCGTGACAACACCTTCTCCATTTGGGAATTACAGAAATGCATGTCCCTATCACTAATCAGGGCTCTAGGAGTACCAAACCTGCTGAAAAGCTCCTTTAGAAATCCCACCACTGCTCGGGCTTCATTTGTAGGTAAAGATTGAGCCTCAATCCACTTAGAAACATAATCTATTGCCACAAGTATGTACCTATTCCCTCGTGATGCAGGGAACGGACCCAAGAAGTCAATGCCCAAGATATCAAATACTTCAACTACATGGATCGAGTGCTGGGGCATTTCATTCCGGGATGAGATATTACCGGAGTGTTGACACGCATCACACCTCTTCACTAACTCATGAGCATCCTTAAACACTGTAGGCCAATAAAAACCAGAATCAAACAGCTTCTTGGCAGTGTAGGAGGGCCCGTTGTGACCTCCCATCAAACCCTAATGACAATGCTTAAGGATCTCTACGCCTTCTTCCTTGCTCACACACCTCCTCAGAACTCTATCAGCTCCCACACAAAACATATATGGAGCATCCCAAATGTAGTGGTTGGCATCGGCAAAGAATTTACGCCTCTGTTGGGATGTCATGCCCTTCACCATTACACCATCAGCCAAGTAGTTTGCTATGTCAGAAAAACCATGGCAAACCTTGCGCCTCAGCGCTCATGTAAAACACCGACTCTATGTTCGGTCTCACACTCACCACCATCAAGGACTCATGGAGAAATGTGTCCCCTATGGCCTCTTCCCAGATCTCTTCCCTACCGGGGTCCTCTAGCCTCGACAAATGGTTGGCCGCCATATTCTCTGCTCCCTTCTTATCTTTGATCTCAGTATCAAACTTGGAAAGCAGGATAATCCATCGAATCAATCTAGGTTTTGCATCTTTCTTGGTGAAAATATATCGCAATGCCGCATGATCAGTATAAACGATGGTCTTAGAGAGCACTAAGTATGAACAAAACTTTTCAAATGCAAAACCCACCGCTAACAACTCCTTATCGGTAGTTGTGTAATTCTCTTAAGCATCATTAAGAGTTTTACCTGCGTAATAGATCGTGTGGAAGTGCTTCTCTCTCATTTGGCCTAAAACCGCCCCGACAGCATAATCACTCGCATCACACATGAGCTCAAAGGGTAAGCTCCAGTCGGGGGAAATCAAGATAGGAGCACAGACTAACTGCTCCTTAAAGAACTCGAATGCCTTGAAACAGTCCGCATCAGACTCAAACGGGACGTCCTTCTCCAAAAGGCGGGTCATGGGTTGGGTGATCTTCGAAAAATCTTTAATGAATCGTCTATAGAAACCCGCATGACCTAAGAAACTACGAACTGATTTCACACTAGTCGGTGGTGGAAGACTATTGATCGTGTCAATTTTAGCTCTATCCACTTTGATATCGGCACGTGAAACCTTGTGCCCAAGGACAATCCCCTCAGTCACCATGAAGTGACACTTCTCCCAGTTAAGCATCAACTTCGTCTTTATGCACCTCCTCATCATCTTCTCGAGGTTCTGCATATAATGATCGAAAGAACTCCCAAACACAGAAAAATCATCCATGAAAACCTCCATGGAAGTCTTGATCATGTCCTAAAAGATAGCCACCATAAACCTCTGGAAAGTGGCTGGAGCATTACACAACCCGAATGGCATGTGCCGGTACGCGAAGGTACCGTACGGGCATGTAAAGTGGTTTTCTCTTGATCCTCTAGTGCAATGGGGATCTGGAAATAACTCGAGAAACCATCAAGGAGCAGTACCACTACTGCCCTGATAGGCACTCCAACATCTGGTCAATGAAAGGAAGGGGGAAGTAGTCCTTCCTTGTGGCATCATTCAACCTCCTATAATCAATGCACACTCTCCAACCGGTGACTGTCCTAGTATGGATCAACTCCTCTTTCTCATTCTTCACGACTGTCATCACACCCTTCTTCGTGACGACCTGAGTCGGGCTTACCCATGTAGAGTCAGAAATAGGATAAATCAATCTAGCATCAAGGAGTTTAAGGACCTCCTTCTTCACCACATCCGACATGTTCGGGTTAAGCCTCCTTTGAGGTTGCACAACTGGCTTGTGCTCCTCCTCCATTAATATCCTATGCGTGCAGAAAGTCGGGCTGATGCCCTTTATATCTGTGAGCTTCCACGCAATGGCCTGTTTATTCGCCTTCAAGACCTCTATCAATCTCTCCTTCTCCTCCTCCATCAGTGCAGCAGAAATCACGACGGGCAAACCGACCTTACCATCCAAGAATGTATACTCCAAATGGGAGTGTAGCTCCTTAAGCTCAAAGGATGGCGGTGCCTCAATCGAGGGCTTCTTCTCCTCCTCGGTATTCTCAGCCACCTCAAATACTTCTGGGTACTCAAGAGATTTACTAGCCGGGTGGCTCAGACTTTGCTTAGGGAGAGCATCAGTCTCAACCTACTGGTCTTCCTCACCCAGGTGTTGTGTGTTAAGCAGGTCAGCACCACACACGTAGTCAAGGAAACGATCCATGTGAGATATGAAAGTGTCTAGAAAGAACACGGAATTGTCCTGACCACTAGAGTGCTTCATCGACTTCATGACATCAAAGGTGACATTCTCATCCCCCACATGAAGTGTGATCTTACCGTCGAAGACATCGATCAATGCCTTGGCGGTGCGTAAGAAGGGGCGTCCCAAGATGAGTGGGACTCTATCGTCAACCTCCATATCAAGAATTACAAAGTCCATCGGGAAAAAAAACTTATGAACCTTCACCAACAGATTCTTCACTATTTCCCATGGATATTTGACCGAACGGTCTGCCAAAGATATGCTCATGCACGTAGGGGCCGGATCTCCAAGGCCTAGCTTCTCGAAGAGAGAGTATGGCATCAGGTTGATGCTAGCACCGAGATCGGCTAACGCGTGGTGCAGAGTCTAACCACCAAACAGACACGGGATCATGAAGACACCCATATCTGCTAACTTCTTTGGTAGCTTGTTCTGGACCACCGCAGAGCATCTTTCATTCAGAGTGACAGTTGAAAGGTCCTCCAGCTTCTTCTTATTGGACAGAAGATCTTTTAGGAATTTAGCATATTTCGGCATATGTTGGAGGGCTTCAACGAAAAGCAGGTTAATTTTGAGCTGCTTAAATAGCTCCAGAAAGTGTCCATAATCCTTAGCATATTTCTGCTGCATCAGGCGAGCAGGATATGGAACACGACTAATATCAACATCAAGGGTCTTCTTCTTCCCCTCATTCTTCTCCTCTTCTCCTATCTTCTCAGCAGGAGACTCACTATTAGGCACTGTACTTACTGGGACTCGCCTCTCGTGCACCCCTCCAGAAGCCTCCATCTCTATCTCCTCATCTACCGGCTCATCATCATCATCATCATCATCTGCCAGTGTCTGCTCACTTTCTACTCCCTTACCACTGCGCGTGGTCACCGCCTTCAATGTGGCTTTCGGGTTAGTCTCAGTACTACCCTAAAAGGAACCTCTAGATCTGTCAGTCATGTGGTGCGCAATGTCTCCCACTGTGCGCTGCAAATCTAAGAATGTAGACTGCTGACTTCTCAGTAATGTATCATGCTCCTTCAACTTATTCTAAGTCTCCAGATCTGTTCTCACCAACTGAGCAAGCAAATGAGTCTGAGTAGCTAACATATCCTCAATCCTCTTCTCACCTTCACTGCTACCAGGATTCTGTCCTCCATCTCTATCTCCACCACACTGATTTTGACGGGGTTGAAACCCAGGTGGGTTCCCACCAGATCTCCAACTAAAGTTAGGGTGGTTTCTCCGTTCGGAGTTGAACAAAGGGTTTTTTTGGTTCCCTAGGAAGTCTACCTATTCTTGTTGAGTGACAAGGCAATCGATGGTGTCATAACCTACTCTACACACCTCACACTTAATAGCACTCATCTTCAAATCTTTGATCTCTTTGGCCATAGCTGCAAGTGCAGCAGCCATGTTAGTCTCAGTAGTAACCTGATGACCACCGCTAGTGGCAGAAATAGGTGTCCTAGCACTAGGTGAAATGCCCCAAACCGGGTACATCTTATAGTTGGCACAAAACATAACAAACATAGTTCTTAAACTAGAAATCAGAATTTGTTACAGCGGAAGTCTTTAATTCATAACAGTCATAAATCCAAATCAATAAAACATTGTATGAAAGATAAACTATCAGGAACGGGAAATGTTAGTCTTCAGCGCAGCAACCAGATGTCCATGCTATCCAGCCCTCCCGACTCCATTACTTTTCATGCGAGTCATGCATACTAAAAGTCAGCTAACGCTGGTGAGTTCTATATTTACTTTAAACTGTAAATATTTCCTTTAGGTAGCTTCATTTTATATAAAAATAAAATAAGCTTTACTTTCACTTTCTTTGAAAAGACTTTAACTTTACTTTGAAACTTTGCAACGTGACAATTATAAAACTGTTACGTTATATCTTTTATTAAAATTGTAATTTTGAGGTAACCGGATAAGGTGTCCTCCTTTACTCTTTGCAACTTTACATTTCACTCGTACTGGAAAAGTGACTATAACACACTTTAACTATAACACATGAATCATTGCCTGAGGGCAAGATCCCTTTGCTCGCTTACACCTCAGGGTAAAACTTTTACTTTGCTGTGCCCACACCTCAGGGTGGGATTTTCTCGCTTACACCGAAGTGAAGACTCCTTTGCCTGCTCACACCTCTGGGTGAGACTTTCTACTTTCCTTGCTCACACCTCGGGGTGGGACTTCTACTTTGCTTGCCTACAAGACTTTTTACTTTGCAACTACGATTCTTCTACTATGCAATTATACTATGTCACATAATATAAAGTCATTGAAACACATAACACATAGACAAATAACACATATTAACACATAAGCATATAATATGTCATCTATCACTGTCACTGTCAAGCTGCACCGAGATGCAGCTTCTATACCATTCTTTACTTTGTTTTACTTTCTTGAAATTACATTTCAAAGATAGTATTATTCTCTTTTTTACAGTTTAACTTTGTTTTTATAAAAGTAATCGTTTATAAAATACTATTCTTTGTCTTTCATTTTATAAAAATATATAATTCTTATAAAATGTTCTTTAACTTTGAAAACTATCTCTTTAACAGTATGCATGCCAGCCCAAAACCGTTAGGGAAAAAGGGCAATAAGAACTCACCTGACTTCTACTAGTTCTATCTCACTTAGCAAGGAAACTTTGAGCTAGGTGGAATGTTACAAATCTGTCCAGGGCCACGAATGAAACAAGGTTATAACCTATAGGTTTTCCGTCTGAAATCTTATTCGATAGAAATCTTTCTTGGTCGAAATCTCTTTTCGACCGAAAACTAACCTGTTAAAATATCTTTTAATCATTGACTATTTCGTTCGAATACAATTGTCCGAAATCTTTTCTGTCCAAAATACATGTCGATCGAAATGTGTTGTTCGAATTACCTTCGATCGAAATGTCCAGTCCGAAATCTATGGTGTCCGCAAATATTTTCTGATCGAAAAGTTCTGTCTGAAATATTTTTCGGATGTTTTGAAGTTTTCGGACCATTCATAGAGTTTTCGGACGATTCAAGCGTTCTTGGCTGATTTCGTCGTTTTTTATCCAAGACTCGATCTTTTTACGTCCAAAACTTGTGTTTAGCTTCCATGAAGCTAAATACATGCTTTCTAGTCCAATTCCATCGTAAAAATCCCAACTTTTTATAAAACCCACTTTGAAACCCTAAAACCCATTTTCAATACAGAAATCGGATCTGAGGTCGAGTTGTTACCTATTATGGCTTGATTCCTTCTTCTTTGATCTTCTATAACATGTAGCAACGATCTCGGGATTAAACGAGGAGATCAACGGGTGAGCTATGAAACTTTCTCTCTCTACTTTCTCTCTCTAGATTAGTTGGTGAAGATGATGAATGTGGGGGAGAAGAGAGGGTGGCTAGGGTTTTACCCCTCCCCCCTCTTTGCGCCACTTACTCTCGGCCCAAGGCCCGGTCCGCTCGAGCCCATTTATTCTTTCATTCTTTCTTTATTTTGTTATTCCATAACCGTCGTTTATTATTTATCGTAAATTTTGGGATGTTACAATAGGATTGGAATTCCTAGAAGAAGGCTGATGTTGCTCAGCTTGAGCAAAACTCTCAAGCATCTCCTCATACTCCTCCAGCTCCTTCTTATCCCTGATGTGGCCTCCTGCATCAGTATTGAACATTTGTTGTTTCTCAAATGTAAGACCATTATAGAACTTTTCAACCAATGCCTAATCAGAAAGGCCATGCTGAGGACACTTGCTCAGAAGAGTATTGAACCGCTCCCAAGCCATGTGGTAAGGCTCATCGGGGTCCATACGAAAAGAGTGGATCTGATCCCTCAGAAGGGCGGCCTTAGATGTGGATAATACTTTTTCAATAACTTGGCCTTCAGATCTTCCTAAGTGGTAATAGAATCCTGGGGTAGGGTATCCAACCGAGTGGCAGAGTGACCAGATAGGGTGAACGGGTAAAGACGCAACAGGATGGCATCATCAGCAGCACCAGTAATGCGAAAGGTATCGCAAATACGCGCAAAGTGGGACAGATGTCCTGGCGCATCCTCGTCCTCGAGTTCGTGGAACTGAGTAGAGTTACTGATAGTGTTCATCACATGAGATGGAATCTGCCAAGTATTAGTGCTAGACAGAGCAGGACGGGTAATAAAGGACCTAGTACCCGTGAAACCATCACATGACCTCTGGTGGACGGTACGCCTGGTAGGTGGACTAGCATCACCCATGAAAGCAATAAGAATTGGAATGCATACCTTTTTCTCAACTAGCTCACTCAAACGACTGCGAAACTTTCGGCTACGCTCCCGAAGCTCTCGCTCTGAATAGGCTTCAAAGTCGGGTGATCCCTGTGAGCGAGTATGTTGCATAAACTGGACAGAAAACAAAGGGGAAACAGAAGAACTAAGAACAAAGAAAAGACTCGAACTAAGACGCACACAAATAGCAAATAAGGACACAAAAAGAAAACAAGCAAATTAAGGAAATAAAACTAAAAAAAAAATAAAACAAATAACCAAACAAGAACTAATCAAAGCTGATTTTGCTATTACCATGTGTCCCCGGCAACGACGCCAAAAACTTGATGTCGGTCAAACGGTCTATAAAACGAAACACAAAACTAACCTAGACACTCTAGTTAAACTCTAGACAAACCTACTAAACTAGACCACAAAGACAGGCAAGTGTACCTATCAATTGTAGCACAGCTCAATGGAAGTATGGATATCGAACCCACGAGACACTGACTCTAATACAAACTAGACTCTGACTAGGACTGAACTATTTGATATGGATTGGGGGGGGTGAATTCTATGAACTAAGATTAACTACTAAACTTAGAAGAACTGAATGAAGAAGACTATTAAGACAACTAACCAAGCAGACAAAGACTCGAATGAAACCAGTAAGGATGAAAGGCACTACCTAGGCTGTGAATCCTGTTTACCAAACTCGGATTCTATCGGTTATGAAAAGTGCAATGGAATAGGGATCCTAAGATGTAACACCCTCAAACTACCTAATGGATTCCTGATCAATCTCAGAATGTGACCAGAAGGATACTTAACGGATACTACTCTCACCAGTGGTCGGATCACCTTTTGGTCTCACCGATTATGCTAAAGAACTCACTCTCGGTTTAACTATCTCAATACATCGGAGATGCAAGGAGCAACCTGAATTCAACCTATTTAACACGAATTAACAACGACACTAGAACCCTAAGAAAATGTCCTCTCAGACTGTTCACTCTTAGAACCACTAACACCAAAGACTAATCGTTTATCTATCACTTTGCATGTATTTAGATAAGAAGAACACTTAATTTGGTAAGTTGTTGATTGATAATCCTATGGTTACTACGTCTAGCAAACCACACAAAAATCACGAACACAAAGTAAGTGATCTAATACACATCTATTTATGAAAGATATTCACCAAGACATGTACGGAACAATTCAACCAATCAAAATACAAAACCAAGCATGCATATTCATTAAACAATCGAAATCAGATCTGTACTACAGCAAAAAAACCAAAATAAATTCCATAAACCGATAATAATCCAATGTTTAGCAAACATTCATCGTTAACCTAGGTAGATCTAGGGTTTAGCCAAGAATCATGGTAGAAACAGAAGATTCAAAGTAAAAAGTAGCAATCATGAGTATTAAACACAAATCAAAGCAACCAAGATGATCAATCGTGACCGAATGATTCAATGTCTTACCGTATAAACTTCAATCCTCCAAACCTTGACCCTAAAGCTTTCTCCTTTGCCAAAATCGCCTCTTGGTCTTCTTCTGACGGCTAAAAATCAAAAAATAAATAGAATGGCCGTTCAAAACAATTAAAACCCTAATTTTCTCTTTTTTACGAATTAACGGTCCTCTCGCGTACCGTGAGAGGAATGTACCGCGAGGGACAATTTAGTCGGGTAAGCTTCTGGGTTCCCTCACGTACTGCGAGGGAATTGTCCTGCTTCCTCGCGTACCGTGAGGAGCATAAATCTCATAAATTTGATTTTTTCTCTTTTGGTTTCCACTCTTTTCCCGTGTGCTCGATTTCTCCAGGATTTAGCTTCGTTTTCCGCTTCCTTAGCACACTATAACCTGCACTTATGACCCGAACTCAGAACGAACTTAAAACGATTACAAAACTATACAAATACGCACAATTACAATATGATAATTACATGTGTTTTGCAATACATCAGCGGTCTAGGTCCTTGGACCATGATCCATATGTGATAGTTAAAGTATGTTAAACTCACTTGTCTTGTACAAGTGAAATGATACCCAGACAGAGTACAAGAGGACACCCTATCGGGTTTCCTCAAAGTTAATGTTTTAATGAAAGACAGTAACGTAACAGTTTTATAATTGTAACGTTGTAAAGTTTTAAAGTATAGTTAAAGTGTTTTAAAGATAGAGAAAGAAAAGCTTATTTTAATTTTATAAAACTAAGCTATCAAAAAAAAGTTTATAGTTTAAAGTAAAGATAGAACTTGCCGGAATTAGCTGACTTTTAATATGCATGACAGGTAGAAAAGGGAAAGAGAAAGTAAAGTAAAGGAGTCGTGATGGCTGGCTAGCAAGGACATCAGGTTACTGTACTGAAGACTGACATTTCTTGTTCCCGATAGTTTATGAATGAACAATGTTTACTTATTGTTTATTAATTTGAATGTTTGAAACAAGACTTCCGCTGTAATAGATGTACCCGGTTTTGGGACGTTTCATATACATATAGGGTGCGGTTCATTTCCGTGATAACCGCTCTCAAACACAATGTTACGTATATGTAACATTTATCATTATGTTAGTGTAACATATATGTAACATTATGTGATACGTATATGTAAGACTCCTCATTTCCGTATTTATGTTTAAGATATATATGTTCAAAGAGTATTTAAAATTAAAAGAAAAAAATAATTTAAAAATTATTTGATTGTTTGAGAGTGGTTATCACATAAAAAAATGGTTATCATTTGAACCCTTCCACATATATATATATATATATATATATATATATATATGTGTGTGTGTGTGTGTGTGTGTGTGTGTTTGTGTGTCTGTGTGTGTGTAATTTAGAATTTTTAAAGCAAAAAAGAAGTATAAATATAGAAAATGAAACGATACAATTACAAACAGAATTTCTGAGTCATGAACTAGAAAAAGGAAAAGATATCACAAAGAGTAGAAATCATCATAGAATTCTACATTTAGAAAAATGGGTCTTATAGGAGAAGATATTAAAAAACCAAAGGTAAAATACATATGTAAATTTAAAATTAAAAATCTAGATATCACTATTAGAACAACTAATATATAATATAGTCCCCTAGACAAAGAGGAATTTAGAAAACAAATACCTGAAATGCTAGAACAAGGGTTAATTAGAAAATCAGAAATTCCGCTCTGATACCATTATTAGTTGGTATAAGAGAAAAAGTAAAAAATAAAATAGTAAAAAGTAAAACATAAAAGGATAGCAAGAGGACTTACAACTTTACACAGATTTTTCAAAACGATGATTATGAACAATGGATGGAGCAAGAGACGTTTGCACAACGAAAGGTTTCTTTTTGTTTCTTTTTGTGTAAGGGATATAATATGAAGAACGAGGGAAGGAAATAAAATTTATGTAGTTTGAACTAAAGAAATCGAAAGAGAATTTTAGAAAGCCATGAAAGCAGAAGACTTATTGCAAGTAATATTTGTTCTTGATGTGTTTACAATGAAGGAATTGTCTTCTATATATAGGCATAAATCAAACTACTCTACACATTATTGGTGCTAAAAAGTCCAAAAGAATAGACAAAATGATTGCAGATACTGCAATTTTAAATTACATAATTATAAACGACAAAATTCTTGACATAAAGTTGCTGGCAACGATGTCTTCATAAAGATGATGGCATTTGAAATTATATGAGCATTGTTGTCTAGAAATCTTTGTGTGTACTATCTATTGATGGTGGCGAACCTGGATCTGTGTCCACATCTTCTGTGTTTTCTTCATTAATAATATATTTGAGTTTTAAATCGTCCCCTTCCCATGTAAAAGGCGGAAGCATGTTCTAGTGTTTATGACACCAAACTTGTGTATAATGGCTAATAATTTATAGTTTTCCCAGTGAAACATTTCGGGTAACCTTGGGGTTATTTGATGTTGTGTAAAAAAAAATTAGTGTCTTCTCCTTTGAGATTTGAGGTCATTCTTTTGTTCTCGAAGATGTCA
The DNA here is from genome assembly GCA_023525975.1 of Smallanthus sonchifolius. NCBI lineage: Eukaryota > Viridiplantae > Streptophyta > Magnoliopsida > Asterales > Asteraceae > Smallanthus > Smallanthus sonchifolius. The sequence goes on from CM042028.1 coordinate 59,102,555, forward strand.
TAGGTGTTTTCTAACCAATATAGATCCGAAAATTCTATATTTTTCTTTATAGCCACATTTTCTAGAAACTTTTGCTCTGTTGGTCTATGACTAATGAAGATTCTTTTCGGGCTGGTCTCTAGTTTGCATATATGAATGAAAAAAATATCTTACATCCCACTTTTAGCAAATAGGTACGTGTAGCGATGTTCCCTGCCACTAGTGTAAACTTTTCTCCGAAATGATCTAGGAGTTGTTCTGTATCGGCATTAAGTCTAAATTCCAAATAATCAATCATATCGTTGTGGTAGAACTGAGTTATTTGTTCATTAGACATATCTGTAGGATAACTTATTTGAAGGAGGAGGAGGCTTGTTACGTTCCCTTCGTCATCTGTTCTTTCAACTACTTTTATTCCTTTGTAAAATTCTTCGTTAAATGCGATTTTTACTAATTTTTGTTGTAATTCATACAAAATTAGAGGAAATAACTTTCTTCTAATATTCCAAATGTATAAGTTATTCTAGGTCCTATTCCTAGATTATTGTGGCGATGTTCCCTGCCACTAATGTGAACTTTTCTCCCAAATGATTAGGGAGCTGTTATGTATCCGCATTAAGTCTAAATTCCAAATAATCAATCATACCGTAGTGGTAGAACTGAATTATTTGTTCATTAGACATATCTGTAGGATAACTTATTTGAAGGAGGAGGAGGCTTGTTCCGTTACCTTCGTCATCTATTCTTTCAACTTCTTATATATATATATATATATATATATATATATATATGTATATATATATATATATATATATATATATGGGAAAATTCTGCTAAGAAGTGAATTTTCGCTAAGAAACCTAAGAAACTGGGTCAAACGAACTCCGATTGAACTAATTCCAGCGGCGTTGGAACCGGCTCGTCGAAATAAATCCTAGAGCTAAACCCTAAACCCTAAATCTAAACCCTTAAAGCTAAACCCTAAAACCTAAACGCTAAAGCTAAAACCCAAAGCTAAACCCAAAAACCTAACCACCCACCCCACCCTCAAAAAACCTAAATCCTCTAACCCCCACCCCTCAAAAATAGGTCCCCCACCCCACCCCCAAAAATCTCAACGAGCCGGTTTCAACGTCGTTGAATGAGCTCAATCGGAGTTTGTTTGACCCGGTTTTGGTTAAAAAATAAATCATATCTTAGGTTTCTTAGCGAAAATTCACTTCTTATTTGAACCTCCCCCTATATATATATGTAGAGATAAAGACTGACGACTACAAAATTCTCTAAGTGTAATTGCTGCGGACTCCACAACTTTGACATTAATGAAGTTGCTGCTGATAAGTGCCTATGATACGGATAGTTATACTTTGCTGCTAATCAACAACTATGATGCTCATAGGCTTTATCTGTTGCAGTTTAAGGTTGAAGCTGATAGGCTTCTCAGCAGCATCATACATTGATGTTGTTGATGCTGCTGATAGGCAAATCATCTGTAGCATTGACTTTACTACTGACATCTCTTCTGCAACACTGACACACCTATCAGCAGAAGGAATGTTATTGGTGTAGATGACAAAAGACAATGCTCCTATTCTGATAAGTCATGCAATGATTACTAAGAAGACCTTTGTTTTGCAGTTGTCTTTTCATTGCAGTTGTCTTTTTGCTACTTGTATTTTAGTTGTAAACCAATTGTAGTGTAGCTTCTCATCAGTTCAAGATCAACGGCCTGTGTTTGATCTGATCCTTAGAATCAAGGTTCTGTCTTGATCCTAAGTTCCTTTATATGTATTGATACTCTTCATTTTGCAAGTGTGCTTCCTTAGAGTTTTTCTTTGTAACTTGAAAACATTGAAGAGTGAAATACATTGTGCATTTATCAGTATTCTCTTTGTAGTTTCTTGTTGCATTTTCATAGTTGTTATTGTTTCTACCAATATCAACTAAACATAACCATCTTGTAATATCTCGATCCTACAAGTGGTATCAGAGCTTGGCTCTCAGATTAAGCAAACTCACATTTGTTTAATCACTTTCCAGTTCTGTTACTATTATATCTTTGCTTCACATCATCCATCCAAAGTATGGCACAAAATACAGGATTTGATGATATTAGAAGTCTTCACATACCACCAAGGCTGGTGTCTAGAGAAGATTATGACATGTGAAAAAATAGAATGGAAAGCTTCTTCTGCTATCAAGAATATGAAATGTGGAGATCCATAATTGATGGTCCTTATATGCCAATGGTGGCCTCTACTGATTCTAGAGGTCCATCTGTGCCTAAAGAAGCTTCAAAGTATTTTGAGGAAGACATCATGAAGATGGAAGTAGATTTTAGAGCTCTAGGAGACATTCAAATGTGCCTGCCAAATGAAGTGTTTCATAACTTCAAAGAATACAAGACTGCTAAAGAGCTATGGGAAGCTCTTGAGAATATGTTTGCTGGATCTGAAGAAGTTAAAGAAAACAAGAGAGATATTCTGAAGCAACAATATGAAAACTTTGTGTACAAGGATGGTGAGTCTCTTACAACCCAGTACACTTATCTTGTGGGAGAGCTGCAGTGTGCTAAAGTCAAGCTAGAGAATGACGATATTCTCAAAAAGTTCATCAGATCTCTTCCAAGTTTCTGGACACTCTACACAGTGTCAATTAGAAGAACTGAAAACTTAAAAACTCTCACCATAACTGAGCTGTTTGGTATGTTAAAGATATATGAGCTGGAAATGATTCAAGCAAGGGAAAGAAAATCAGGCTACTCATCTACACCCTCATCATCCACCACCTCTTCTGCATTACACTCTAACACATTACCAAGCTCAAGCAACTATTGTCCTCCCATTGTCACACATCCTCAAGCACCCAACTCACAAGTAAACAACTCTTCATTCCTTCTTGAAGCTCCTCCTCAAAATACTAACCCTGTTGCTTTTGTTTCTGATACCCCAAGCAACATGTCCTTTATCAAAGAAAATCTGGAGTACTTTCATCTAGATGACCTAGAAGAAATGGATATACATCATTCTTATGCCATGCTGTCTCTCAGAGTAAAAAGTTTCTACTCTAGAACTGGAAGACCTATTCCAAGCAACAGTTCAAACATCAGAGTTGGCTTGGACAAAAGCAAGTTAAGATGCTACAATTGTAACTAACTTGGTCATTTTGCCAGAGAATGTAAAGCACCAAAGGCCAACCCAGCTGCTGCACAACCAAGATAGACTCATCAAAGTCAAGCAGGTCAAAACACTTAACCTGCTCAAATTGCTGCTTGTGCAACTCAACAGGTTGGAACAATTGCCTTTGACTGGAGCTTTCAATATGAAGAGATATCTGCCAACAACCAAGCTGTAATGGAAGACAACACAGAGATCCCACCTTAGGTATATGAATATCTTTGCTTTCAAGCTTGCATTGATAAAGTTTTGGGATATAGAAAGCATTACCAAAATCTAATAGATCAAAATGAAGAGTTTCATCAAATGAAATCTGAGTTCAAAAAAGTTGAAAGAGTAATAAAGAAAAGATTAACTGCCTAAGGAAAGAGATTTTATCATTAAAACATGAACACACTAATCTTGAAACTCAGATTAATGATCTATTGGTTAAGTTAAAAGCTATATGAGTTTGCATCCAAAATGCTGCAAAGATTGTTGGATGCTCAAATCCATGAAAAGGTGACTGCTGATGTGGGTTACCAAGCTGAACAGTACAAATCTTTACCACCACCCACTGATTATGTAGCCATACATGAACCTAACTTCAACCAAAACAATCTTGACCGTGCAAACCGAAATCTTGATCCTTCCAAGGAAGACATTGTTGTACAAGAATGCAATACTTCCACTGAGTCTGACTCCACATGCTTAGACTCATCTGAGAAATGTGAAGCTCCTTTACTTCCCACTAATGAAGTAATTCTAAAAACCACCATATCTGGAAAAGTGATTCAAACTAACTTTCCAAGTCCTTTCATTCCATCCATACTAGTAACACAACCCACCAAACAGATCAAGATCAGCTATCCTCTCCAAGGAAGAAAGCTGATCATTGAAAAAGGACAATCCTCAACATCCTCCATCTCCAACCCTGCAAAGAAAGTGTTTGACATCTGTTATTCACCTGGAGAAAGAATGCCATATGTTTAAAAGACATTGGAAGAAGCCACTTTTGAACACAACAAAAATCATCCCTGGAACTTCAAAGATCTATTCAATAGGAAGGACTATGTGTACTGTCAGAGGTACAAGATTGCAAAATCATATTTTGTTTGTGGCAAATACAATCATACAGCAACCACCTGCTTCTATTACCTTCAGCAGCAAAGAAACCTCAAGCAACATGCCTTTGAGAAAACAAACAAAAACAAGAAGGTAAGAAGCTATGAAGAAAGATCAAATCAGTTCAGAAAGTCCATTTCTCCACCAAAGAAGGCTGCTACTGTAAACACCCCAAAAGCTCAACAATCTTGCATCATATGTGGTGAATCAGACCACTTTGCTGCAAATTGTAAGTTTAATCATTTCAACCAGATCTCTCAATTATCATCATCAACATTAGCATCAACAGTCAAAATCACCTCTGATAGACAAAAACCTGCCTATAGAAGGATCCCCGCAGAAAAAACCTACTTTCAATAGGAAGGTAAAGAAGGAGAAGTCAGTGATTGTTAAACCATCAGCAGCAACCAAGAATGTTGTTGATCATTTGAAGCCAAAGAAGACAAAGAATAAATCTAAGCCTTCAGCAGCAATCAAATCTGCTGCTGATCAGTTAAAATCACCAGCAGCAATTAAGTCTACTGCTGATCAGTCTAAGCCTAGCAATATCAAGAACCATGCAGAACTATCCGCAGCTAAAGCTACATCTGCTGCTGATAATGCTAAAAGAACTGCAAAGTTGACTCAACAATGGCAAGCAAAGTCTAAATCCTCATCAACTCAGAGTATCATCATTGGATCAATTGAATGCCAGACTGCTGAAGATTTTGTTCTTAAGTCAAAAGTCCCACCCATGTCTGCAAGCTCTTGGGTTCCACTTTCTAACTAGAACTCTCTCATGTGCAGGAACAACCAGGTAACAAGGATAACACCTAGGTTGTAGACAGTGGTTGTTTCAGGCACATGACTGGTAATAGGTCCATCCTCTCAGACTTCATAAACTTTTATGGTGGATATGTTGCCTTTGGGAGTAAGTGTCACACCCCGCCAAGGCGGAAACGCGAGGCGCGACGTTTATGGTTTCCAAAGCATATGATTACCGCAAACACATACATGATAAATGGATACATAAATGAGTTTAAAGTTTTACATTACAAAATGTAAAATGAGTTTACAAAACATTAAGATTTCACAAATATGACTCAATTCAATGAGTTATACAAGAGAAATCCTCCGTGTGTAGTATCCATCGTGCATGCATGTAATCTACATTGCTAACCTTGCAGTCATCATTCAATTTCCTGAAAAACATACTTGAAAACGTCAACACGAGGTTGGTGAGTTCACAGGTTTAATCAAATAGTTCTTGGTAAAACTCAGTTGTTCATAAATCGTTTCAGTTGTATGTGATAAACAGAATAAGAATTGTTGACCCATTTGTAAACTAGCTAGGAATACAAATAATATGTTCATACATGAGGCGTAACCAAACCATGACAATTGTACATGCCCCTAATTTCGTTATCCGGTTCTATGCGGCCATAAATCTTCCAGATTGTGGTTAGCGCGACTAACCATGACCGGGAGACGTCACTCTCCATAGTACTATTCATAGGACCCTAGGCTATAGTTAATGGTTACTACGTTGTTCCAGGGGACTTTAGCGGCCTCAAATCGTTGTTCTCATCTCATGTAAACATAAAAGTCGTGCCTTATTCTCTTGTTATCCCATAAAATAGTTGTAAGTATGTTTCTCCCCCAAATATTGAAAACAGTAAAAAGGGGCCGTGAAACTCACCTTGAGTTTGTGTATATACTTGTAATAATGCTTGTTGTAGTCAACCTTGACTATTTGTACCCTAGATAACAAGGGTAAATTGTTGTTAAGACCAACGTCTTAATTTTAAATTGTTCACCGACCTTGTAAATCTGATTGTGTTTGCTTAAATATCGTTTTAGTTTTCCAACACATGTTTTGTTATAAAATAGTTTTGAGTTACTGCCCAACTGGGACTGTTGTACAGGTGTCGAAACTTCTTAGTTTCGATTGGGCACATGTGTGTCGAAACTACTTAGTTTCGATGGAGCATATGTGTGTCGAAACTACTTAGTTTCGATGGAGTGGTCAGGAGTCGAAACAACCTAGTTTCGATTGAGATAAGGTATCGAAACTCCTAGTTTCGATGGAGCAACAGGTATCGAAACTCCTAGTTTCGATTGAGTTAACTGGTATCGAAACTCCTAGTTTCGATTACTGGACTTCTGTTTGACAGAATCAGTCCTGCATATTTTTATGTTTTAAACTTGAATTCGACACACTCTTCTTGTTATCTTTCTTGCGTTTAAATAAGATGTAAGTTTAGCTACGGTTTTAAAGAAAATAATGTGAAAATGTCGAGTTTTTACCTTAAAACCGAGATGAAGATGATGAAATAAAACAGAGATGATCTCGACTCTTTTGCAGAAACACTTGAAATTCTTCTTAAAATACTGGATTGTGGTAGGATTTCGCCTTAAAACTTGGCTTCGGTTTGAAGAGAAATGGAAAATTTGCCGTATGAAATGATGATAAAATGAAAATTGTGAGAGTTTTTGATTGAAAAGAGTATGGGTTATATCTGAATTCTCGCAAGTAGGAGATATGGGTTTTGGAATAAAAATTTGAATGTGAGGTAAATGGGGACGTGAGAGTGGGATGGCTTTTCTCTGGCTTCGGCCGAGAAAGTCAAGGGTAAGTTGGGGGGTTGGGTTAAATTAATCAAGTTTGAGTAAATTTATTAAGGTATTAATACCAATTATAGTTTTTAAAGGGGTAATTTAATTCGGTTTGGGTTTCTCACGGTATAATAAATTTAACAAGTTTATGGCTCGTTAACGAAAAACATTGAAATCTAGGATTGTATAATCCGTTGAGGTGATTATTTGTAGGTATAAGTACCTAAAAGTGACGCTACCCAATAGCGTTTTCGAAAGAGTTTGTTAGTTTACTTTTACGTATACTATATGATTTATTCTAAAAATAAGTTATTGACCAACGAAAAATTTGTGTAACGTATACGCCTGGATATTTAATTTATCCACTATTGTTCGTCTTAGTCGGTTTGTACTGGTACTTGCACCGGTAATTCCTAGAATTACCCAAGTATAAATTGAGACCATGTACGATCTTTGCTAGACTCTAAAGTCCTTGTTTGTGAAATTAAATAAATCACAAAAATAATTATAATGTAAACTTGTTTATAATGTGTACGGATATTGACCTGAAATGTCGGGTTGTCACATTCTCCCCTTGTTAACAGAATTTCGTCCCGAAATTCAATTTGTGTCATCTTGAACTGGTGTATCCTTAAACAAGGATGGGTATTTTGTTTTCATTTGGTCCTCTCGTTCCCATGTATACTCAGGACCACGCTTTGAGTTCCAACGTATTTTAACCAGTTTGATCCGACTACGTCTCAGCTTTTGAACCTTCCAATCTGAAATCTCAATCGGTTCCTCAATGAAGTGAAGTTTATCATCAATGTGAATCTCGTCAGGTGGTATAATTAGCGTCTCGTCCGATAAACACTTCTTGAGATTTGATACATGAAACGTATCATGTACATTGCTTAGTTCTTGTGGTAGCTTGAGTTTGTAAGCTAAAGGGCCAACCCTAGCCAGTATTTCGAACGGACCAACGTATCTAGGGTTGAGCTTACTACGGTTACCAAACCTTGCAACGCCTTTCCATGGTGAGACTTTTAACATTACTCGGTCACCAATTTGAAATTCTAATGGTTTTCGTCGGTTATCAGCATAGCTCTTTTGTCTATCTCGGGCCGCTTTCAAACGGTCCTTAATTTTGAAAATCTTATCAGTGGTTTCCTGGACAATCTCAGGGCCTGTCAAATGTTTTTCACCGACTTCCGCCCAACATAACGGTGAGCGGCATTTGCGACCATATAAAGCTTCAAACGGAGCTGCCTTAATGCTCGTATGGTAGCTGTTATTGTAGGAAAACTCAGCTAATGGTAAATGAGTGTCCCAATTTCCTCCGAAATCCATTACACATGCACGGAGCATATCTTCTAATGTTTGAATGGTCCTTTCGCTTTGACCATCTGTTTGTGGGTGATATGCTGTGCTCATGTCAAGACGTGTGCCCATGGCTTCTTGTAATGATTTCCAGATTCTAGACACGAATCTGCTATCTCTATCCGAGATAATAGAAATTGGCACTCCATGCCTAGCCACAATTTCCTTGATATAAAGCTTTGCAAGTTTCTCAGTTTTATCCGTCTCTTTGATAGGTAGGAAATGAGCTGATTTTGTCAATCGATCGACAATTACCCATATGGTATCATAACCACTGGATGTCTTGGGTAATTTCATGATAAAATCCATAAAAATTTGTTCCCATTTCCATTGGGGAATTTCAGGTTGTTGTAACAAACCAGACGGTTTCTGATGTTCGGCTTTTACTTTTGAACACGTTAAGCATTTACTGACATATGTGGCAATATCTCCTTTCATATTGGGCCACCAATATAATTCTTTTAGATCCTTATACATTTTATCTGAACCTGGGTGAATGGAGTACCTAGACTTGTGGGCTTCGTCCATAACTAACTCCCGTAAGTTACCAAAACGTGTCACCCAAATTCTATTCATGAAGTATAAAGTGTTATCTGACTTTGGCTCCAATTGCTTTATCATTCCTCGTAAAGCTTCATTCTGAATGTTTTCTTCTTTGATTGCCTCTTGTTGTGCCATCCGAATTTGAGTAGTAAGATTCGTATGAATTGTCAATCCTAAGGCACGAACACGAAGAGTTTTAACTCGTTCTTTACGACTTAAAGCGTCCGCTACGACATTGGCTTTCCCGGGATGGTACTTGATATCACAATCATAATCGTTTAGTAGTTCTACCCAACGACGTTGTCTCATGTTAAGTTCCTTTTGATCAAAGATATGTTGGAGACTCTTGTGATCAGTAAAGATAGTACATCTTGTACCGTAAAGGTAATGTCTCCAAATTTTGAGCGCAAACACAACTGCACCCAATTCCAAGTCGTGGGTCGTATAATTCTTTTCGTGCACTTTTAGTTGTCGTGAGGCATATGCGATGACTTTGTCTCTTTGCATTAACACACAACCAAGTCCTTGGTGTGATGCATCGCAGTACACAACAAAATTTTCGATTCCCTCCGGAAGGGATAGGATTGGTGCACTACACAGCTTCTGCTTCAGTAATTGAAAAGCTGACTCTTGCTTGTCACTCCAATCATACCTCTTTTCTTTCTGGGTTAATGTGGTTAAAGGCAGGGCTATTTTTGAAAAATTCTCGATGAATCGTCTGTAATAGCCGGCCAAGCCTAAAAATTGACGTACTTCTGTCGGAGTCTTTGGTGCTTCCCAGTTTTTGATTGCTTCAATTTTTGATGGATCAACGTGAATTCCTTTCTTGTTAATGACATGCCCAAGAAAATGCACTTCTCGGATCCAAAACTCACACTTAGAGAATTTAGCGTAAAGTTTCTCGTTTCTGAGTAGTTCTAAGATTAATTTCAGGTGATGTTCATGATCCTCCTTAGTTCGTGAATATATTAATATGTCATCGATAAATACAATCACGAATTTATCCAAGTATGGCTTGCACACGCGGTTCATGAGATCCATGAAGACAGCTGGTGCGTTCGTCAAACCAAATGGCATAACTAGGAACTCGTAGTGACCGTAACGAGTCCTAAATGCTGTCTTTGGTACATCTTCTTCTTGGATTCTTAATTGATGATACCCTGAACGTAGATCAATTTTTGAATAGAAGCTAGAACCTTGTAGTTGATCGAACAAATCGTCTATTCGAGGAAGTGGGTATCGGTTTTTGATTGTAAGCTTGTTTAATTCTCGGTAATCTATACACATCCTAAAGGTTCCATCCTTTTTCTTTACGAATAGGACCGGAGCTCCCCAAGGTAAGAAACTCGGTCTTATGAAACCTTTATCAAGCAACTCTTGTAGTTGATTTGATAATTCTTGCATTTCAGAAGGTGCTAATCGATACGGCGATCGCGCAATTGGTGCGGATCCTGGTACCAAATCGATTCGGAATTCGACTTTCCTCGGTGGTGGTAAACCAAGTAAGTCTTCAGGAAAAACTTCAGGGTAATCCCTAACGATTGGAATATCTTCAAGTCGACGTTCCTTGGGTTTCTTTTCGACGACGTGGGCCAGGAATACGCAATAGCCTTTACGTAAATACTTACGAGCTTTCATGCAGTTTATCATCCTTAACGTTACTCCACTCTTCTCACCTTGAATAGAAAGAACTTCTCCGTTTGAGAGTGGGATTTGGACAATCTTCTCAAAACAAATAATTTCGACATGATTCTTTGACAACCAATCCATGCCAATAACAACGTCAAAGCTTCCTAAATCAACAGGTAACAGATCTATACTAAATGTGTGGTCTTTAAGACATAAGGTACAACCCTGAATGACTTCTCCGGTATTAATTAATTTTCCGTTCGCTAATTCAATTGTATACTTTTGTTCTAGTTTGCTGGGCTTAATACCGAGTAGGGACTTAAAGTCATTTGACACAAAACTCAAATCAGCACCCGTATCGAAAAGTATAGAGGCATAGTGATTATTTATCGGGAACGTACCAGTGACAATGTTTGGATCTTGTCGTGCGTCACCAGCCCCCATCACAAATGCTCTTCCACGGGCCTGATTGTCGTTTCAGTTCTTCAACTTTGGACAGTCTTTTCTGAAGTGCTTTGGATCTCCACACTCAAAGCATCCCTGATTCATCCTCCCTGTTCCTGGGTTGCCCTTTCCTGTTACTTGATTTGTCTTATTAGAGTTTGCATTGCTCCAACAGTTATGGGCTAGGTGCCCATACTTTTTACATTTTTCACATTGAGTACACCTTCCACTGTGATGATATCCACACTTGTCACACTTTGGTAGTGCTCCAAGGTATCCATTTTGTTCCACAGTGTTGGCGACAAAGGCTTTCATAGTTTCAGGTCTCTTGTAACTTTGATTCCTGTTTTGATTACTTGGTTTTCCAAACCATTTCCTCTTTTCCCCCGACCTTCCTTCTTCGGTCTCCTTCTTTCCAAACAAACCATCACGTACCGCATTATCCCTTAACTTGAAAGCTAGAATTATAGCGCTCTTGACTTCCGTAGGGTTCGATGAAGTTACCATGCTTCGTATTTGCGGTGCAAGACCCCACAGATATCTTTCAACCTTCTTGTATTCTGGGGTAACCATGTGCGGAATTAGGATTGCTAACTCATTGAATCGGTCAGTGTAACCAGCAACATCATCACCTATCATTTGCAAATTCCACATTTCAGATTCGAGCTTTTGTAACTCATTTCGAGGACAGTACTCCTCGATCATCATGGCTTTTAGGTCTTCCCATGACAACTCATATGCTGTCTGCCTTCCCAACGTCTTTATTTGTGAATTCCACCAGGTTAAAGCTTTATCAGTGAGTGAGCATGTAGAATACTTCACCATGCAGTCAGCAGTGCATTCACTGATATCAATCACCGATTCCATCTTCTCTATCCATCTCATTAGTCCAACTGCACCCTCGGTGCCATTGAAGTTACGGGGTTTGCAAGATAGAAAGGCCTTGTAGGAGCACTTTCTATTTGGAGCATCTGTAGATTTACAAGTCATAACGTCATTAATTCGGATCATGACTATGTGTTACGGCTTATTTATTCTATTACCTCCGGAACCTCCGGCTGTACCGCTACCTCCTGCACCTCCCGCACCGGTACCACTGCCGTTTCCTCCTCCACTATTTCGATTCGCCTCATACTGTTGCATGGCAGCAGCTACTCGCTGTGCTATGAGTTGTTCTACATTTGGAGAAATCGTTTCATTGTTGTCTCCAGTAGTGTTACGGGGTGTGCTACGCTTTGGTGCCATGACGTTCTTTCTAACACATCAATTAAAAAGAAATAACATTATATGACAATAATGATAGCACATGACATAAGGATACAACAACATCAAACGTAAACAACCATCATTACAATATAAACCATTACATACATAGTTAAAACATATATAGTACATTGTTCCCAAAAGATAAGGATACAAAAGAGATGGGTTCTCATGACCTCATCAGTACTAAAGTTTTAAACTACATAATGTACTATGGGCACAACCCGCCCATAATAGGTTTAGAAGAAGAAGTGAGAGTACAATCCAATCATCATGGCAAGTCCTGCCATGACAAAGCTTGCTCTAGCCACAAATTCTGCAGCCAAAGTCCTTTCCTCCAGTGCTTCCACCATGTCTCGGACCGTGACAGTGAACTGCCAGTCCATGTCGGCTCTCAACTCCAGATAGTTAGTGGCATCCTGTATGTCTCGGGTGCGGTCATCTAGAGTCTGAACTCGAGATCCGAGTCCTTGGTGTGATCGCGTGGCTGCATCCCCATGTGCCCGAATGTCATCTAAGAGATCATCAAGACGCTCCTCATGCGTACGAACGCGTGCTACTAGTGTAGGCACTGTGAGCTCCATGACTTCTCCAGTGTGGGGTAGGGGTGTTGGAGAGTTGGAAGACTCTCCGAGCTCAAAGGTAGATGGAATGCTCTCCATATCCCTCCATCGGGCCAGAGTATGTGGCATCCAACGGATAGTTCCCACAGCAGGGTGGTAACATGGTCGTTTCCTAGATGGCTCTTCACCAGTCTCTAAGTCCTTCGGGTCACGGGCTGCTAGAGTCCTCTTGTGCGGAAGTCGAAACTTCTTTCTAGCGCTTTGTACCTTCACTGGTCTTCCGCTTTTCTTTCGGTAGACAATAGGCGGTTCTCCCAAGGCGACATTAGGTGGTGTGGAGCTACGGGTTTGTACTCGATTTTTGGGATGTGAGGCGGAAAGTTCCTCTTTTGATTCAGTGTCAGAGACGGGATCAGAATGTGAATGTGACGACATGCTTGTGACTACAATATCCATATGACAAAATGACTGGTTATGCAATGCTTATGCAATGAAAACGTTTTAGTGAGTCATTTAGATTATAGACTAGGTTCCAATTTAGATTCCTAGTTCGCTATAATCAATGACTCTGATACCAAATCTGTCACACCCCGCCAAGGCGGAAACGCGAGGCGCGACGTTTATGGTTTCCAAAGCATATGATTACCGCAAACACATACATGATAAATGGATACATAAATGAGTTTAAAGTTTTACATTACAAAATGTAAAATGAGTTTACAAAACATTAAGATTTCACAAATATGACTCAATTCAATGAGTTATACAAGAGAAATCCTCCTTGTGTAGTATCCATCGTGCATGCATGTAATCTACATTGCTAACCTTGCAGTCATCATTCAATTTCCTGAAAAACATACTTGAAAACGTCAACACGAGGTTGGTGAGTTCACAGGTTTAATCAAATAGTTCTTGGTAAAACTCAGTTGTTCATAAATCGTTTCAGTTGTATGTGATAAACAGAATAAGAATTGTTGACCCATTTGTAAACTAGCTAGGAATACAAATAATATGTTCATACATGAGGCGTAACCAAACCATGGCAATTGTACATGCCCCTAATTTCGTTATCCGGTTCTATGCGGCCATAAATCCTCCAGATTGTGGTTAGCGCGACTAACCATGACCGGGAGACGTCACTCTCCATAGTACTATTCATAGGACCCTAGGCTACAGTTAATGGTTACTACGTTGTTCCAGGGGACTTTAGCGGCCTCAAATCGTTGTTCTCATCTCATGTAAACATAAAAGTCGTGCCTTATTCTCTTGTTATCCCATAAAATAGTTGTAAGTATGTTTCTCCCCCAAATATTGAAAACAGTAAAAAGGGGCCGTGAAACTCACCTTGAGTTTGTGTATATACTTGTAATAATGCTTGTTGTAGTCAACCTTGACTATTTGTACCCTAGATACCAAGGGTAAATTGTTGTTAAGACCAACGTCTTAATTGTAAATTGTTCACCGACCTTGTAAATCTGATTGTGTTTGCTTAAATATCGTTTTAGTTTTCCAACACATGTTTTGTTATAAAATAGTTTTGAGTTACTGCCCAACTGGGACTGTTGTACAGGTGTCGAAACTTCTTAGTTTCGATTGGGCACATGTGTGTCGAAACTACTTAGTTTCGATGGAGCATATGTGTGTCGAAACTACTTAGTTTCGATGGAGTGGTCAGGAGTCGAAACAACCTAGTTTCGATTGAGATAAGGTATCGAAACTCCTAGTTTCGATGGATCAACAGGTATCGAAACTCCTAGTTTCGATTGAGTTAACTGGTATCGAAACTCCTAGTTTCGATTACTGGACTTCTGTTTGACAGAATCAGTCCTGCATATTTTTATGTTTTAAACTTGAATTCGACACACTCTTCTTGTTATCTTTCTTGCGTTTAAATAAGATGTAAGTTTAGCTACGGTTTTAAAGAAAATAATGTGAAAATGTCGAGTTTTTACCTTAAAACTGAGATGAAGATGATGAAATAAAACAGAGATGATCTCGACTCTTTTGCAGAAACACTTGAAATTCTTCTTAAAATACTGGATTGTGGTAGGATTTCGCCTTAAAACTTGGCTTCGGTTTGAAGAGAAATGGAAAATTTGCCGTATGAAATGAGTGATAAAGTGAAAATTGTGAGAGTTTTTGATTGAAAAGAGTATGGGTTATATCTGAATTCTCGCAAGTAGGAGATATGGGTTTTGGAATAAAAATTTGAATGTGAGGTAAATGGGGACGTGAGAGTGGGATGACTTTTCTCTGGCTTCGGCCGAGAAAGTCAAGGGTAAGTTGGGGGGTTGGGTTAAATTAATCAAGTTTGAGTAAATTTATTAAGGTATTAATACCAATTATAGTTTTTAAAGGGGTAATTTAATTCGGTTTGGGTTTCTCACGGTATAATAAATTTAACAAGTTTATGGCTCGTTAACGAAAAACATTGAAATCTTGGATTGTATAATCCGTTGAGGTGATTATTTGTAGGTATAAGTACCTAAAAGTGACGCTACCCAATAGCGTTTTCGAAAGAGTTTGTTAGTTTACTTTTACGTAATATGATTTATTCTAAAAATAAGTTATTGACCAACGAAAAATTTGTGTAACGTATACGCCTGGATATTTAATTTATCCACTATTGTTCGTCTTAGTCGGTTTGTACTGGTACTTGCACCGGTAATTCCTAGAATTACCCAAGTATAAATTGAGACCATGTACGATCTTTGCTAGACTCTAAAGTCCTTGTTTGTGAAATTAAATAAATCACAAAAATAATTATAATGTAAACTTGTTTATAATGTGTACGGATATTGACCTGAAATGTCGGGTTGTCACAGTAAGTCAAAGGGAGGGAATGTCACTAGATAAGGAACTGTGTCCAATGAAAGGATGAGCATTAAAAGAGTGAATTATGTGAAAGAATTAAAGTTTAATCTCATGAGTGTGTCATAGATGTATGATCAGAAGAATTGGATGCTTTTCATAGATGAAGAATGCTTTGTGCTATCCCCTGGGCTAAGCAAACCTCCTCCAAAGAAGATCTTGTTAACCATTCAAAAAAAGACAATCTTTGTGTGCTTGATATGAACAAGATTACACCATCTGGCAGTGTATCTCGCTTTCTATCCAAAGCATCAGTTGATGAATCTGCTCTATGGCATAGAAGATTGAGTCATGTGAATGTCAAAACCATCAATAGGTTGGTCAAAGGAAATATAGTCAGAGGACTACCCGATAAAGAATTCCAACTTGAAGATCACTGCATAGCATGTTTGAAGGGGAAGCAACACAAGAGTTCACAAGTCCAAGACACCCAATTCCAATGATACTCCACTACAGTTGCTACATATAGATCTTTTTGGTCCTACAAATGTCATGTCTATGGGCATGAAGTCATACTGTCTGGTGATAACTGATGACTATACCAGATTCTCATGGGTATACTTTTTGTGAAAAAAAGATGAAACTGCTGAGATTCTCAAATCCTTCATTTTTAGGTTTGAGAATCAAAGCAATCAAAAGGTTAAGACAATAAGGTGTGATTAAGGTACAGTGTTCAAAAATCAAACCTTGAACTGTTTTTGTGAGAACAAAGGCATCCAGAGACAATACAGTGCTCCTAGAACCCCTCAACAAAATGGGGTTGCTGAAAGAAGAAACAGAACTCTGACTGAGTCTGCCAGATCCAAGTTGGCTGACTCAAAGTTTCTTCTCACATTCTGGGCTGAGGCAGTTAGTACAACATGCTATGTACAAAATAGAGTGTCAAGCCTCTCAACAAAACACCTTATGAACTATGGTTCAATAGAGTTCCATACATTGGCTTTCTAAAACCTTTTGGATACCGGTAGTGTTCTTCCAAAATTTGGAGCCAAATCTAATGAAGGATACTTTGTGGGTTATTCCTCTCAATCCAAAGCCTACAAAGTATTCAACTCTAGAACAAGAATAGTTGAAGAATCAATGAATGTGGAATGCAGGGAACACATTCCATTTGAAAAGGGAAAAGGGACAGACTAGTTGTTTGATATAGACTCCTTCCCTCAAATATTTGAGCCTCTCATCTTCTCAAATATGGAGTCTTCATCTACACAAGAACAAGCCACTTCATCAAATAGCGACTAATAATAGGTTTCAATTGTCCATCTATAAGCATCAAAAGATCATCCATTGATCCACCATCTGTTGTCGACGCTATTGAAGCTAGTGAAGCCAGAACAAGCAGCTCCAATGTCACCAGCAGCAGTCTTTCTGAACATGAAGATCAAGATGAAACCATTAATCACTCTGCAGACATATAGGCACCGGCTGCAAATGAGGGTATTGCATCTGATGCTGTTGAAGACACTTCTGCAAACAACTCCCTTGAAGATGTCCCTGATCAAAATCATAGCAATCTTGACCAAGGAATTCAGTTGGATGGTGTTCCAGCCCAAATAATCAACAAAGAACATCCTCTAGAGAATGTCATTGGTCTAGTTAAACAAGGAGTTTAGACAAGAAGAAAGTCACATGAAGCCAATATATGTCTGTACTCCTTCTTTCTGTCTCAAGTTGAACCAAAGAAAATAGATGAAGCCCTGTAGCACAACAACTGGATTGAAGCAATGCAAGAAGATTTGCTGCAATTCAAGAGACAAGAAGTATGGACACTAGTTGATCTGCCACCTGGACAAACTGCTATAGGCACAAAGTGGGTCTTCAGGAATAAACAAGATGAAAGAGGAATTGTAAACAAGAACAAAGCAAGACTTGTAGCTCAAGGCTACACCCAGGAAGAGGGAATTGATTATGATGAAGTATTGCACCTGTTGCCAGGTAGGAGGCAATTAGAATCTTCCTAGCATATGCTGCATCCAAGAGCTTCACTGTTTATCAGATGGATGTCAAGAGTGCTTTTCTATATGGGAAGATTAGTGAGGAAGTCTATGTTAGACAACCTCCTGGCTTTGTAGATCCTTCACATCCTTACAAGCTGTTCAAATTAGAGAAAGCTCTATATGGGTTACATCAAGCCCCAAGACCCTGGTATGAAACACTGTAAGGATATCTACTCTGCAACAACTTCAGAAGAGGTGCTATTGATCAGACTTTGTGTAACAAACCAAAATCTGAGTTTCGTTATAAAAAAATAAATATTCTAATAAATATTATGGTGAAAATAATATTTTAGAAATAAGTTGAAACAAGTGGGTTTCAAGTTAGTAATGGGGTTATGTCACACCCCAACCAACGGCGGAAAAGTCGGGGCAGGACATGTAGACTGTTCACAAGCTCATGGTTTGCTAAAGTTGTAATAATTAAACAATAAGTTTCATTTCATAACTCAGGTAATCAATTACATCATTTACAAGAATACATAAATCTCCATATTAAAATTTAAGACTAGGTCCTCAACCCTAAGTGAAGTAGCTTGAATCTTAACTCAAACATCTGTACCTGAAACATGATAAAATGCGAGGGTCAACTATAAAAAGTTGGTGAACATACATAGGTTTTGACACCACGAGTAAAGTTCAAATGTTTTGTGTACAATTCATATGATGCATGGTTTATAAAGCATTTATGGAGAATCTAAGTTAAGCTAGTTGCACAACTGAAACTTTGTAAATGAAGGGCATAACAACACATGTTATCCTAATGTAAATGTAGGGCATAACAACACATGTTATCCTAATGTAGGGCATAACAACACATGTTAGCCTGAAGTAATGTATTGGTGTTTGCACGTGTATATCATGTAAATGTAGCCTTAACAATTAGCATTCAAGTATAAAGCACATATAATCATATTGTAGAATTGTAAGTGTGTAAATGCAAATAGTGTTTGAATGTAATCATGTTTCACCCCAAAAATGTACAAAAGGAAAAAGGGGCTATGTAAACTCACCTTGATTTTCGTGATAGTAAAGTTCTTGAACAAAATAATTTGGATAGCCTTGACCGTCTAAGGATGCCCTAAAATGTTGAATTGAATCATGAGGTGTTACTACTAACTAATCGTATATTACGGGTTTGAAAACCGAGTGTTCGTATGGGAAGAATCCCATGGATGGTATGTGAAATCATGGAATCCTAAGGATGTTAAGAAAACAATTTAAAAAAGTAGCTAAGGGTTCAGAATCGTTGAAAAAGTCGTTTAAAGGAATCACTCGAAGGTTTCGTCAAAAGATCACACGAGATAAATATTAACAGCCTTGCGTACTGATTTCGTGCGGCACTTTTGATGGTCGAAACAGACGAGTTAGGTTACAAACCTTATATGGTTGGAAAGTATACTCAAGGTATCATGTTTTAGGCTCAAGAAAAACCTTCATTAGTTTAGGAATGAAAAAGTTATGAAGGCGTGAAGTTAGGGCAGTGCTGCTGGAATTTGGGGTTTTGAAACAAAAACGACTTTGTGAGTGGATTAAACCATGAAATTTCGTGATTCCAAAAATATGAATTTGTTAAATACATTATGATTATAAATTCTGGAAGTTGTCTTAGCAAAAATCCTATTTTTGGTATGTTTAATCATCAAAAAAATAAGGACACAAGAATAGACTCAGATTTCCAGCTTTCATGCATGATCTTTAGGGATGTAAAAAGGTAACCAAATGGGTGTGTTAGGTCGAATCCTCTTATGGAAATAAAGTATTATGTTTATAAAGAGTATTCAACAAGAAAAACCTAGGTGTTGTTTTAATAAATATCGGCCAACAAGAGGATTTGCATTCGAAAGTCAGAATCTAAAGTATTCTAATGTTTGTGCCTTGTGAGGGCTGTTTACGAACCCAAATCCATGAATTGGCCAAAGCTATCAACAGAAAGTTTGTAAAGTAAATCATTATGAACTCTCAGAAGAAGAATCTTGTATTAAGGAGGTCGTAGGCTCAAGTTATGACGTCTTTCGCGAGAGCCAAATAATCTGCTAGAAACCCAGATTATGTTTTAGAAGGTTTTAACGAATTCTAAACCGTTTGTTGCCATAAGAGGGTTAGGTAAAAGATTGTAGGAAATCAACACCACATCTTAGTGATGTGTTTTCATTTCCTACCCCTGTTCTTAGTCGATTACGAGATGGACATTCAAACCAAGCGGGTTCTTGTAATGAAGAATCACTTCAAGGTTGATGTTCGTGCTACATAATCAAGGCGTTCAAGCGGTTTCCAAGAGGAAGCACTTCAAGAACACCTTAGAGGGACTAAGTACCAGAGTTTAAGGGCTAGTACTAGAAGAAAATCGTGATGGTGTTGTGTGATTGCTACTCTACGCGATCAGTGAAAGAAAAAGAGGAAGAACTCCTTACTTGATTGTAGATGATAGCAAGAGGAGTGGTGTGAGTGAAAGGGAGTGGGGGTGGGGGTATTTACATATGTTTTATGGAGTAGGGAACAAGTTAGATTAGGGCTAGAGGGTGAGTTGGAGGCTAAATGAAAAAAAGGAAAAAAAAAATGGTTGCTGTTACTTGCTATCGGAAGGTAGGAGCCAAAAAGGAAAGTGGGGCTGGCCTTTAACTCGATTTTTGACACTTGTTTACAGCTGGTGGTTGACTAAAACAGTCCTAGGAAAGTTCTATAATGGTTTATAATCTAAAATAAGTCATGGCTAGGGTCTAGGATAAGTATTTTGCAACATAGCACTTGAAATGTGACATAAAAAGTGACATTTTGTAACTTAGGATAAAAGAGACCTATGAAGATAAATCATGGGCTATAACACTTTGTTAGATAATTATTTAGGCTAGCTAAGATATATAGTAGCGAATCCCGGTCTATTGGTTTTAAAATTTGATCCACCAGATACGAAAATTTCATGTAAAATGACGTTGTAAGCAAACTGTTGCACATAAAATGATAACTTGTGATATTGGGCATATAAGAAGCATTTTATGAATACGTGTGGTCATAATGATATAAGATATACTTGGTCAACAAAATGATTGCTAAGGTGCTCGTTTTATTAATACTTTATGAAATCCAACGGTACAAGTACAAGGTGAAAAATTGGAAATGTTACAGTCTCCCCTAGTTGAGGGGATTTCGTCCCGAAATTCAACTGGTAGAGGCTACTGAAATAGGAAAGAGAATTGAGGCAAAACTTGTCGAAGCATATTTTGAACTCCAGAGACGGAATGCATCACTTGAAATGATGATCAATACTTGTTTAGAATATAGTCTAATATGTTCAAGAAATGTCAGTGGATAAGAGACTTCACAAACATTGTTCCAAATCAAAATAACATAAAACTTTACATGACACGAGTAACGCTACTTTTGACAATATGACAGGAACACTTATATATAGGAAGTACCAGCGGCGTATTCACCATGCCCTTATCATATCACGTTAGTTTTGTTACTATATACCACGATAGGTTTCATGTCATAACATATGACAGATTTCACTATGTCTTCCATGCGCTGATTTTTATAATTACGTGTGCACCCGTAATTAACCAAATCTTCGTATGGTCCGTATAGTTCATCCCGTTGTGTGTGTGGGTCAAGGGGGTAACACAAAATTACTTGATTCGTAACTATTGTTTTCACGTATGTGTTGCTAACAAATGACTATGACCATAAATAGTAGAGTCAATCAGGTGGCATAATTTAGGGTTCTATAGTTTCCTCATGTTTAAGCAAGACTACGTCAAACCCCGAGTAGCTTTCATGGGTAAGGTGAATAATCACGCATTGTGTATGATGTATTTAATCGATTGCAACAATGTAAACAATCTAATTCCGTGTATGATGTAAGCACATAAGTTCCATGTATGATCTAGTGTCATGTACATTGTAAGCAATTTGGTTTCATGTTTCATGTGAATAATTTAGTATCGTGTATGTTGTAAACAAATAAATTTCACGTAGGTTATGAATAATTTAATATCAACTAAGTTTTCATGTATAACGTAAACAACTTATCATAACATATTTTGTAAATGTAAACGATTTAGTATCATGCATTTTGTAACCCAGAAAGCAATGTGGTATCATGTTTATTGTATAGTGTGAACAGTTTAGTATTATGTATTTTGTAAACGAATAAGTTTCATGTTTTATGTGTTCAATCATGTATCAAACAAGCAATTTTCATGTATCATGTGATTAGCCTATCATTATGCATATTGTAACAAACTAAGTCTTATGTATCATGTGAGTATTCATTTGTAAGTTATTAGATTTCATAAGTAATGTAAACTATCGAATCTTGAAAACGATATTGCTCGGTGCTTATGTACAATGTGGGTAGATGAGTTTTAACTTTTCAATTCGTTAGTGCTTTTATGAACGGTTAATGGCGAAATGATTCACTTTCTGAAGTTGGCTAGCAAGCTCAAATTTTATAGTGACAACCCGTCGTAGTGTAATTAGTTCAACCATGATAAAATAACGTAAAGAATTACATTGCAAAATTTATTCCAGACTAGATTCCTACTCGACTCCATCTTGCACTAGCTTCAATTGGCTTCATTTTCTGCCTCGGCATTGTCTTGAGTTTCATTAGCGTTTATGTTGAAGGCACGCCCACGAGCCCCACCTTGGTTTGTATTAGCTATCCTTGGGCATTGGTTTTTGAAGTGATTTGGATTACCACATTCATAACAAGCACGCCCATTAGTAATGGCTGGAACAACTTGATTGGCAACTTGTTGATTGGCTCGGTTTCCTTGGTGGGTTTGACTAACAGGTGGTTTGGATTAGCAAGTGTTTGCTACATGACCATACCTTCCACAATTGGTACATAGACGGCATGGCATGTTTGGGAAGTGGTGATAGTTTCACGTGTTGCACAAAGGGTTGTTGCCCACATATGGTTTCTTATTCTGGTTTTGGGCTAGGGGAGCTACTTGGTTGATTGGTACAGCAGGGGTTATGACAGCAAAGTTACGTTTCTTATTGAAGTGAGGAGGTTTGGGTTTGTCTTCCTTAGAGAAGGTTGTTGGGTCAGTGACTTTCCTTGCGCCTTTCCTTGTCAGTGTACCTACCTTCACATGGTTATCAGTTAATGTGGCAGCTAAGCGGATAGCGTCTTCAAGAGTAGCTGGATTTCTTCCTAGGACTATATCTAGGATTTTCATTGGTAGACCACTGATGTACTTCTCAATACCCGGAGTAAGTGGAGTGACCATGTGGGGTACTAGAAGGCTTAACTCATGGAAACGAGTTGTGTAGGCTAAGCTTTCACCATTGTCTTGGGTAAGATCCCAAAACTTAGCCTCCAACTTCTTCATCTCATTACGAGGACAGAATTCCTCGGTCATGAGTCTCTTAACTTCATCCCATGGCAAGGCCATGGTCAAATCCACACCCCGGTTCCTCTTCTCACCATTCCACCAATTGAGTGACCGTTTCTGAAAGAAGCTGGTGGCATAGCGAACCCGGAGATGGTTAGGGCAATCACTGTTGAGAAAAATGCTTTCAATGTTTTCAAACCATTGAAGGAGGCCCGTAGCTCCTTCGGTACCATAGAAGTTGATGGGGTTGCATGAGTTAAAGTGTTTGAAAGTGCATGGGGGTGGGTTGGCACCACCACCACCACCATTATTAGCACTGCTGTTAGTGCCACCGTTGTTGTTATTGGCCTGAGTGAGTTGGTCCACAATTTGAATGAGGAGAGCAGCAAGGTCATTGTTGTTGTTTTACATGCTATAGGTTTTAACAAAGCAGAAGGAAGTATATAAGAGGTTATGAGGGTTTCTTGGATATAAAACAAAGGATAATTTAAAACATAAGTATTGATAGTCTGGATCGCACTCAAACGGGGATAGTACCATTTGAATGCTATGACATATTAAGGTTAATAAACTTATATAACTTTCAAGGAAACATGTTTTAGCCTATAAGTAAACACTCATCCTAGGAATTCCCAGGAAAGCATACGGATCCCTCGGTTGATTGGGATTTATATGAAATGATTTCCTAGACAGAAAACACAGAATACAGGTGTCACCCTTCCAGATTACATGTGTCCTTTACTAGTTAACAAGGTTAAAACCCTAACGGGGTGTAAAAAGAACTTTAAAAGACTTATGACGTTCCATATGTTATGATGGTAATGACATAGAAGAAAGATTGGGACTTAGGATAAGAGTAAAGATATTATTTTTAATTTACTATTTAGGTGAGACCTAATAAGTCATGAGATCTAACAGGTAAGTAATTAACACATAATATATTAGTCATGTAGTATGTAGCATATCATAGATTCATAGAGCATGGTATAAATGGGTGTCCTAAGGTTATAGTCTAGGTCAAAAGTGTCTAATAACCTAATTCCCTATAACCAAGGCTCTGATACCAATCTGTCACACCCCAACTGACGGCAGAAACCACCTTGATATTCGTCGGGGCAGGACATGTAGACTGTTCACAAGCTCATGGTTTGCTAAAGTTGTAATAATTAAACAATAAGTTTCATTTCATAACTCAAGTAATCAATTACATCATTTACAAGAATACATAAATCTCCATATTAAAATTTAAGACTAGGTTCTCAACCCTAAGTGAAATAGCTTGAATCTAAACTCAAACATCTGTACCTGAAACATGATAAAATGAGAGAGTCAACTATAAAAAGTTGGTGAACATACATAGGTTTTGACACCACGAGTAAAGTTCAAATGTTTTGTGTACAATTCATATGATGCATGGTTTATAAAGCATTTATGGAGAATCTAAGTTAAGCTAGTTGCACAAATGAAACTTTGTAATTGAAGGGCATAACAACACATGTTATCCTAATGTACGGCAAAACAACACATGTTATCCTAATGTAAATGTGGGGCATAAAAACACATGTTATCCTAATATAGGGCATAACAACACATGTTAGCCTGAAGTAATGTATTGGTGTTTGCATGTGTATATCATGTAAATGTAGCCTTAACAATTAGCATTCAAGCATAAAGCACAAATAAACACATATAATCATATTGTAGAATTGTACATGTGTAATTGCAAATAGTGTTTGAATGTAATCATGTTTCACCCCAAAAATGTACAAAAGGAAAATGGGGCTATGTAAACTCACCTTGATATTCGTTATAGTAATGTTCTTGAACAAAAGAATTTGGATAGCCTTGACCATCTAAGGATGCCCTAAAATGTTGAATTGAATCATGAGGTGTTACAACTAACTAATCGTATATTACGGGTTTGAAAACCGAGTATTCGTGTGGGAAGAATCCCATGGATGGTATGTGA
Organism: Smallanthus sonchifolius; assembly: GCA_023525975.1. Taxonomy (NCBI): domain Eukaryota; kingdom Viridiplantae; phylum Streptophyta; class Magnoliopsida; order Asterales; family Asteraceae; genus Smallanthus; species Smallanthus sonchifolius. Next base: position 59,127,389 of record CM042028.1, read on the forward strand.
AATCATGGAAACCTAAGGATGTTAAGAAAACAATTTAAAATAGTAGCTAAGGGTTCACAATCGTTGAAAAAATAGTTTTAAGGAATCTCTCAAAGGTTTCGTCAAAAGATCACACGAGATAAATATTAACAGCCTTGCGTACTGATTTCGTGCGGCACTTTTGATGGTCGAAATAGACGAGTCAGGTTACAAACCTTATATGGTTGGAAAGTATACTCAAGTTAGCATGTTTTAGGCTCAAGAAAAACCTTCATTAGTTTAGGAATGAAAAAGTTATGAAGGCGTGAAGTTTGGGCAGTGCTGCTAGAATTTGGGGTTTTGAAACAAAAACGACTTTGTGAGCGGATTAAACCATGAAATTTCGTGATTCCAAAAATATGAATTTCTTAAATACATTATGATTATAAATTATGGAAGTTGTCTTAGCAAAAATCCTATTTTTGGTATGTTTAATCATCAAAAAAATAAGGACACAAGAATAGACTCAGATTTCCAGCTTTCGTGCATGATCTTTAGGGATGTAAAAAGGTAACCAAATGGGTGTGTTAGGTCGAATCCTCTTATGGAAATAAAGTATTATGTTTATAAAGAGTATTCAATAAGAAAAACCTAGGTGTTGTTTTAATAAAAATCGGCCAACAAGAGGATTTGCATTCGAAAGTCATAATCTAAAATATTATGATGTTTGTGCCTTGTGAGGGCTGTTTACGAACCCAAATCCACGAATTGGCCAAATCTATCAACAGAAAGTTTGTAAAGGAAATCATTATGAAACTCTCAAAAGAATAATCATGTATTAAGGAGGTCGTAGGCTCAAGTGATGACGTCTTTCGCGAGAGCCAAATAATCTGCCAGAAACCCAGATTATGTTTTAGAAGGTTTTAACGAATTCTAACCCGTTTCTTGCCATAAGAGGGTAAGGTAAAATATTGTAGGCAATCAATAACACATCTTAGTGATGTATTTTCATTTCCTACCCCCTGTTCTTTGTCGATTACGAGATGGACATTCAAACCAAGCGGGTTCTTGTAATGAAGAATCACTTCAAGGTTGATGTTCGTGCTACATAATCAAGGCGTTCAAGCAGTTTTCAAGAGGAAGCACTTCAAGAACACCTTAGAGGGACTAAGTACCAGAGTTTAAGGGCTAGTACTAGAAGAAAATCATGATGATGTTGTGTGATTGCTACTCTACGCAATCAGAGAAAGAAAACAAGAAAAAGAGGAAGAACTCCTTACTTGATTGTAGATGAGAGCAAGAATAGTGGTGTGAGTGAATGGGAGAGGGGGTGGGGGTATTTATAGGTTTCTTATAGAGTAGGGAACAAGTTAGAATTAGGGCTAGAGGGTGAGTTGGAGGCTAAATGAAAAAAAGGAAAAAAAATGGTTGTTGTTACTTGCGATCGGAAGGTAGGAGCCAAAAAGGAAAGTGGGGCTGGCCTTTAACTCGATTTTTGACACTTGTTTACAGCTGGTATTTGACTAAAACAGTCCTAGGAAGGTTCTATAATGGTTAATAATCGAAAATAAGTCATGGCTAGGGTCTAGGATAAGTATTTTGCAACATAACACTTGAAATGTGACATAAAAAGTGACATTTTGTAACATAGGATAAAAGAGACCTATGAAGATAAATCATGGGCTATAACACTTTGTTAGATAATTATTTAGGCTAGCTAAGATATATAGTAGGGCATCCCGGTCTATTAGTTTTAAAATTTGATCCACCAGATACGAAAATTTCACGTAAAATGACGTGGTAAGCAAACTGTTGCACATAAAATGATAACTTGTGATATTAGGCATATAAGAAGCATTATATGAATACGTGTGGTCATAATGATATAAGATATACTTGGTCAACAAAATGATTGCTAAGGTGCTCGTTTTATTGTTTCTTTATGAAATCCAACGGTACAAGTACAAGGTGAAAATTTGGAAATGTTACAGGTTATATTAGTTTTTAACTAATTTTGGAATGAAAAGGGGTGAAATGGAAGTTGAGGGACTGAAAGTGTAAAATGGCAAATCTGCCATATTTGACTAAAAAAAGTTAAAACTCAGATTTCTCTCATTTGTGTGTGGGTTGATGCTCTCAAGAGAAAAAGGGAGAAAAAGATGTTGAAGTCAAAATCATGCAATTGAAGCTTGGATTGTGAAGGTGTTGGCTTGCACGTCATCCTTCTAACATCAAGTATGTGTTAATCATCCTTTTGATTTCACCATTGATGTGTTAGTTGGTGGGTTTTGTAGAAATCCGAAATTTTTGTTGCATGTTGATAATTAGTGTTAGATTGTTGATAATCTAGCTAAACTAAAGGTAAAGAATGGTGATTAACATCCAAGAACCCTTTGATTTTGATTATGAGAAGTTAGGGTTCTTATGAAGAAAATTGGGGGTTTTTGGATTATGATGAATTAATGATGATTAAGTGTTTATATGATGTTAGACACTTGAGCAAACCCCAAATTAACCTAATGATAAAATTGAATGAAAAATTAGTGTTAAAGTAAGGTTAATGAAACTCAAGTAGATGAGTTTGGGGTGAAAGAGGGTGTTTGGATATGAGTATGACTCAAACATGTCAGTTTGGGTTGGAAATGGGAAATTGGGTTGTGAACCCAATTATAATGTGATTTTGATGTATGTTAGATTACTAAACTAGGTGTATATGTTTAGGTAATCAAATTGCAAAACTTAAAGGTGGTGCGGGATCTTCTAAACCGAAAGGTAAGTGCTTTTGCACTTACTTAGTAATTGATGATAAATGGTGTTATATGTAATGTTGTATGCATAATGTGTTAAGTTGCATAATGTGTTATGTGGTATGAATGTGTATAGAGGTGTACAAATAAGTGAATGAATGTAGTTATAGTATTAATACTATAATGGATATGTGGATATGGAGTTATGGTCTAAGTACCATAATGGATATGTGGATATGAAGTTATGATCTAAGTATCATAATGGAAATGAGGTTATGGCCTATGTGCCATAATGGAAATGGAAATGTGTTAATTGTGAATGATAAATGAAAAGAATGAAACTTGAAGGAGAAATGCAAGTGATATGTAGTCAAATGACAAATTGGGTGGAAACCGGTCAAATGGGTGAATGGGTAAAAACAAGTAGTATTTACTTGTTTGAAATGTTTTATCTTCATTACTAATGGTGATATATGTGGTGTTATGTTGGAAAAGCTCCGATGTAGTCAAAGTCAAGTCCAAGGCATTGGCGGGATTCTCATATGCGTACATGTTGTTTTTGGTGATTAATTAGGAATCCTTTAAAAAGGATGTGTTTTGATAAATGAATTTGTGTTTTGGTGTATGTATATGGTGTTTTGAATGTTTTAATTAAAAGCCCAAGTGATTGGGAAATTTTGGTGTCTAATTGAATGGTAAAAGTTGGAAAAATGGTTAAGTGTTGAAATCTGCAGATCTGGCAAACTTTCTGTGAAGGAGAGGTCTTCGCGCCACGCGAAGAACCCTGGTCTGGTCTTCACGACACGTGAAGACCTGGTTTCATGGACCTGTCCTTTTTGGACTCCCTCGTGCCACGCAAAGGGAGGAGGCCAACTCTTCACGACACGCGAAGATTTAATATAAAAAAAAATTCTTGGGACGAATCCTTCCGCGTTTTTAATGATTTATTAATCGGTGTTTGAAAATAGAGTGTTACACTTTGTTTATCAAAGATGAAGAGGGAGAGATTCTACTGGTGCAAATCTATGTAGATGATATCATTTTTGGATTAACAAAGAAGAAGTTATGCAAAGACTTTGAGACCTTCATGCATTCAAAGTTTGAAATGAGTGGGTGAACTAAATTTCTTTTTGGGTCTCCAAGTTAAACAAATTCCAAATGGAATCTTCATCAGCCAATCCAAATATGTCAAAAGCATTTTGGAAAGATTCAAGCTGGCTGATTGCTCTGCTGCAAGAACTCCAATTCAAGTGCACCATCAACTGTCCCCAGACAAAAATGGTCAAGACACTGATCAACATCAATACAAGGCAATGATTGGATCACTCTTGTATCTGACTACTTCCAGACCACATATCATGTTTGCTTTAAAGACTTCACATCTTCAAGCTGTCAAGAGAATTTTTAGGTACCTAAAGGAAGCTCCAAGACTAGGGCTTTGGTACTCCAAAAATGACAAATTCAATTTGTATGATACATTGACAGTGATTATGGAGGCTGCAATTTGGACAAGAAATCCACATCAGGAGGATGTCAATTTATTAGAGGAAGACTTATCTCTTGGTAATGCAAGAAGTAGACATGTGTGTCAACATCAACAACAGAAGCAGAATATATTGCAGCTTCAAGTTGCTTTGCTCAAGTGATTTGGATTCATAATCAAATGCTGGACTATGGAATGACATTCATGGCAACTCCCATTCATATTGACAACAAGAATGCTATATCAATTACCAACAATCCTGTGCAGCACTCCAAGACAAAACACATTGACATCATGTAGCACTTTATTAGAGATCAAGCTAAGAAAAAGAGAATTATTTTAACTAAAGTTCATACCAATGAACAATATGCTGACTTGTTCACTAAGGCCTTTGATGAAGCTAGATTCAGATATCTAGTTGAGTGTATTGGTATGATGAACTTTGATTAAAATTCTTCTCTAAACAGTTTTCAATAATAATTGTGTTTGTCTTTCTTTTGTTGTTAATAAAACCCTTCTAAAACAAATTCAAAAATATTTTGAGTCATATTGGAGAACTTCATCTGTCAGCAGTAAACACCTTTGTTGCTGATAGGTTTAGTTGTCAGCAGCAAAAGCCTTTGCTACTGATTTCTTTAGGCCATCCACAGAAACATGTTTGTTGCGGACAACTTTAAGGCAATCAGCAGCAACACCTTTTGCTGCAGACCATTATATCCATCAGTAGCAACTAACTTTGTTGCTGACCGACATAACCATCAGCAGCAACCAATCTTGCTGTGTATCGGTAAAAATGGTTCAAATTAATTTTTACCCGCTGTAAAAAGTCATTGTCAGTCTTTACCATAACTGCTACAGTGTAATACAGCTGTAAAACAATAAGAAGGAAAGAGTTACTGTAGATGCCACACCTACGCTGCTCCCCTTTGTACGGTACAAGTGACTGTTCCTCAAACCATTCAGTTATAACAAAATCAAATTCCCTCCCTCACTTCATCACATTCAATTCTTGACCTAACTCACCATCTTTTCTCCCCTGCACTCAAGCATTCAAAGCTCCCTGCACCCATAACCAACATTCAAATCTTCCCTCCACTCATCATCAACATGGCAAACCTTGACATTAACAACCCTAATGATAAGTTTTCAACATACCACAATCTTAGAGCATATCTAGTAAAGGGGAAGAAATATGAGGGATTTGATGATATGATCGACTTTCTTTGTCTATCTAAACTACATTTTGCTCTAACCGTCAACCCAACAATCTACATTTCTCACATGGAAGATTTCTAGAACTCCGCCACCTACTCCACTGAACAGGGGATTCCCCAAATCAAGGCCAAGGTAGACGACAAGGACATTATTGTGACTGAAGCAACTCTCAAAAAACATCTAAAGCTTCAAGATGAAGGTGCCACCAACTCATACACCAAAGATGAATACATGAGGACCTTTGTATCCATAGGATACACTGGAAATCAACATGAGTACACTGTCGAGAAAGCTTTGCTGGGTCCTCCCTGGAAGTACCTGTGCCACACACTTCTCCAATGTATATCTCAAAAGAGGAGTGGATGGCACCAACTCAACTCTGGACTGGCATCTACAGTTCATGGTATGGTAACTGCCCAAGGCTTTAACTTCCCTCATTTAATTTTTGAAGGTTTGAGATACAATCTTTAGGAAGGAGCAAAACAATCATTTTATATGTACCCATATTCTTGCAGGAAGTTTTTAATGGGGAACTAAAAGATCTTTCAAAAACTACAAGAATCTACATGATCGGGGCATATAAAAATAACATCTTTAAAAGCATGAAAACAGTTTCAGAAAAGTTCTCAGGGGTCAATGTTCCATTGTTATCTACAATGCTGAACATACAACTTACCCATGGTGACAGCTCAGCAGTCCCAACTGATACTGAACCCACACCCTCCACTTCACAGCCTGAAATTACATCTGCCTCCATTGATCGAACCCTTGTGCAACCTACTGAGGGTGCACAGGTACAACAAATACTCACCTCTACACGTCAAGCCAACTGGAACATAGGGCCCAAGTTGAGGTAAGTTACCAAAGAAAGAAAAAGAAGAGCAAGAAGAATCCTTCTACTCTTGTTTCACAGGCCCACTCCAAACCTGAAAGCCCTCATCCAGAGTCACAACACTCTGATGATAATACATAAAGGATAGCCACATTTCTAGGAAGACTTCCTTGGAAGGATCCCTATTAGGATTAGGACTACATCCCGAGTCCATAGGGAACCCCCTTGAGCCCAAACATTTTGCTCCCTATTTGAACTTAAGTGCAGAGGCACCAAGTCAAGATGATGTACCTTCTCTTACTGCCACAATCAAGGAGGTACTGATTGACTTGGCTTCCAGTGTACCCAGCCCAAGTTCATCACCCCAAAATGTCCACTCTGGGAGGTTTGATAGAGTGGATAGGGAAGGGGCTGTCACTACTTCTGGTCCATCAATTAACCAGGAGGATAGTGACAACATCACTAAGTCCCCAACTATGGCAACTCATGGTGAGGATGTTTCTTTTGAAACTTTCTTCACTAAGAGGAATCCTAGGTGCTAAGAAAACCAGGGTGATGGGGAGGCAGAGGCTAGGCCTAAGGCCCCATCTAGTTCCAAGGATTCCACATATGTGGATGAGGACAGACTGAAACAATTAAATTTGGAATTGACGGCAAGGGTTGCCATGCTGGAAGCTGAAGTATCTCAATTAAGACACCTTGCTTCTACGCATGAGTCCCACAAATGTACCAGCTCAGCTTCTCCTTCCCTTGTATCAGTGAGCACTAAAACTGATTCAACTATGCTCACTGATGCAACCAAAAAGGGGGAGGAAAGCTTTCAAGATGATGATGATAGCTTGTAAGAATGGCTCAAAGAACAAGAGGAGTTTCAACGAACAATCTTCAAGTCCTCTTTTATTCAAGTTCAAGAGATTGAATGGGAAGACTCAAGAGATGAATAGGAAGAAGTCTCGGAGGAATGGAGAATAATTACCAGGAAAGAAGAGGAAGTATTTCCTGAGGACAGGGAGATAGAAAGGGAAGAAAAAGCATTCCCAGAAGTCCAAATACTTGAAGCTGTTGTTAACATCTCCAGGAGAGTCATAGCCCCCCGAGTTCCCCTTAACAGAAAACAATCTGGATTTTGACACAATTTTATCTTGGGGATATGACGGTCTCTCTAAGAGGTTTTGGATTGGATGGGAGTTCGCTGGAGTAGTTGAACTGAATTGGGACAACCTAAGTGCCCTTGATATCATGGCTCTACACACTGAAGAATACATTAACACTTCCAAAGATCTCTCTGCCAAGCTTGCAATTGATCGTTTCCATGACCTAATGGAAGACAATATGCCTTGGTTTGAGTGGTACCTTGAAGAAGCCAAAAGGGTTGCTTATCCCTGCCTTGAGGATGAAGAAGCAGAATCCTCAAGTGCAGCATAAGAAAGAGAAATCCAAAGACTAGGGTTTATCAGAAGCAATGCTTTAACAGAAGACCAAGTTCTATACCTAAGGAAATATATGTACAATGAGTTAGTCAGAGGTCTTGAAGTCTATGGATGGTCCAACACTGATCCCTCAGGAATCAAATTCTACTTATGTAATGGATCATTCTTTGAGATTAACAACATCCAATAGATACTAATGTTAAATCCTGACTTCCTGTATAAAGTCTGGGAGCTAAGATCATAGATTTTTGCTTACGACTCATCTAGAAGTCGAAAAATGATAGTACTTGTTCAGTCTTTCCTTAAAAATGGTGGATGGATTGTCATGGAGTCACCATATGGATCACCTCCTTCCTCTCCAAAGGTTGTGCTTAATACTGAAACATTATCTGCAAAGACCACTGAAATGAATATCATGAAGGAATGGAAGTCTATAAGTGTTGATGAAGAAAAAGAAGTAGATGAAGAAGATGAAGTAGCAGAAATTGATCCTCCCCTGTCTAATCCATAAATTGCTAATGAAGCTTATGCTGAGACTCCAATAGCAACCTCCTCATCACCTATTGTGGTCTATGAAGCAGAAGCAGAGGTATCCAACAAAGACAAGGGGAAGAGAATCATGACAAAAGAATAGAAGAGGATTGAAGAAGAAAAGAGAAAAGTTAAAAGCATAAGAAGGGAGAGAGAAGAAGAGGAGATGGCACAGCTCAAAAGGGATCAAGAGAGAAAAACTGCCATGATCTTTAGAGAACAACAGATTCTACTAGTTGCAAAATCCCTAGATGCAACAAAAGTTCAAGTTCCTATAGCTTCACAAATAGAAGAAGATGAAGCTCTGGCTCTCCAGCTACAGGAACAACTAAATATAGAAGATGAAGAGAGAGAGAGAGAGAAGCAGAAGGCTGAAGAAGCCAAATTCAGAATAATTGACTCTCAGCTAGCAAGGAAAATGAGGGAGGAATGGATAACAGTTCTTATTTCTCAAGGTGAGGATGCAGACTACCTTGAGAAGCAATCAAATAAAGAAATCTACTGGGCCTTTATAGGTCAACAAGGAGAGCTTGCCAATAAGAAAAGAGCAGAAGAAGAAGAAAAGGAAAGACAAAAGTCTAGGAGAGCCATTGCCTTAAATAAGAGAACTCATGAAGAAAGATAAGCTATGACAGACATTCTAAAGATAAGAGGTGAGAGTGGAAAATGCTAGGCCCCATGAAATTCATGAACCTTCAAGCCCTCTACAGACAAGTGAGAAAGGAAGAAGACGAATGACTGAAGATGACTAATCTATTGAAGAGGGCTGATACCATTGCTGAAGAAAGAAAAACAAAGAAGCTTAAAACTAATCCCCTAGTCGTTCCTCCTCCTATCCAACATGCTCCCTCTCACCCTCCTAGACTCCCCTCCTTCACTCCCAAAGAGTCCCAATCCTCTCACCCAGCTCCCTCTCATCAACAGCCTCCCAAGAAGAAAACCAAACCTCCTACCATCTCTGAAGATTCAAGAAAAATTGTACAATGGTTCTACAGTGATCCAGATCAATGGTATGAAGTGTTTAGAGGACAGGTAGAAAAGAAAATATCAATCTACAGATCTGTTGATGAGGTTATGCAACTTCCAGACTCTGATCTGTAGAGAATTCTGAAGCTGGGTGAAGCTCATGAGCCTGACAATGATAGTGGGAGGCATATCTTGCTAATAATCAAATATTACTTCAATCCTAGCAAAGATGTTGTCATTAATGCAAAACCTATCCAATCCCACTTTCCTCTTGTCAAATGGTCCTACAATGCTGCCAAAGATGAATACACACCGAAAGATGTCAAAGGATACAAGATGAGGTGTTCCAACAAGGCTATCTTCAGCTTGCAAAGCAGGGACATTATATCTCTATCTGAAATCCCCTTTGACAATCCCAGCAAGGATCCAAGAGGCTATGAGACAGCAAGGATTGTCCTGAACATGCAAAAGCTTTAGGAACAAAGGCAGTAAAGAGTTTTGGTAGCATCAGTCTAGGGGGAGTTTGTAGAGATAAAGACTGATGACTACAAAATTCTCTAAGTGTAATTGTTGCGGACTCCACAATTTTGACATTAATGAAGTTGCTGCTGATAAGTGCCTATGATGCGGATAGTTATACTTTGTTGCTGATCAATAACTATGCTGCTGATAGGCTTTATCTGCTGAAGTTTAAGGTTGCTGCTGATAGGCTTCTAAGAAGCATCATACATTGATGCTTCTGATAGGCAAATCAACAGCATCTTTGACTTTACTACTGACATCTCTTCTGTAACACTAACACACCTCATTGTTCAAAGTTCCCACCTTGTGCTTTTTTGTTTCACTTTCTTCAACGTCTTGAATCTCGCCTGTAAATTAGTACAGGCATATAATCTACCTTTTAATTTTTCAACATTACACTATTGAAATTTTACTTACACAAATGTAAGTTATTGTAAGTATTGAAATTTTTATGCCTGTTTGCGGTACTGTAATTTTTGTTAAGCTTTGTCCAACCTCTTGAGTGACCCCCGCCTTAAACGTTGGTGCACCTAGAACCTCAATGTTCCGTTTTTCTGTCGTTTTGTAACTCCCTCCTTTTTTATAACTGCGGGGCATTATCTTATACAAAATAATTCAACATTACCATAGTTTCTCAACTTTAAACAAATTATTTTGTTTAAAAACTCTTAAAAAATAACATAAAATTACCTCCATCATTTCCTCCAACTCTATCCCCTTGATGTTCCTTATGTATATGTTGTTCCTCTTCTTCATTTTCCAGATTTTTTACTATTCTTCCAACTTCCATGCAAATGTCCATGATTGTTTCAATAATACCTGGGTCGTTTGATCCACTTACCTTCTTTTTTCCTTTTTTCTTACTACACTCTGTTTTATGCTTACTACCTTCAACCTTATTTCCTTCCATAGCAATAGGGTTCTCTTTAAAAAGACTCTCAAATATAGAAACAAATCCTTTAATTTCTATATTTGTTGGGTTTTCTCTATACATTAATCCTATTGCCTTTTCCAAATATTCCTTATGACTTCCACAAACAGCGAAAAGTTCTTCAATTTTTTTAAACTTGTCCAGTGTAAAATATAATATCAGAGAATTTCTATTTATCTAACTTTAGTATTTTATTTAATAAAATTTAAACGAAATGTTACCACTAATTTGTTTGATCAATTATTAAGTACATTTATTTCATCTATTCAAAATCTAGGCATTGTTGTTAAATCGACATCTTTTAGAAAGTATTTAATATGTTCCATATATGTCTGCTTTGACGTCGAATGAATGTTACACCACAAAAGTGTAACATCCCGAAATTTACGATAAAGAATAAACGATGTTACGGAATAATGAAATAAATAAAGAATAAAATAATAGGTGGGCTCGAGCGGATCGGGCCTTGGGCCGAGAGTAAGTGGCGCAAAGAGGGGGAGGGGGTAAAACCCTAGCCACCCTCTCCACTCCCCACACTTCATCTTCACCATCTTGAACCTAGAAAGAGAGGCTAGAGAGAGAAAGCTCCAAGAATCCACACAGAGGCCTTTGTGTTGTTGTGGATCATTGATGGAACATCTTTGGAGGTTGGAGTAAGAGAAATCAAGCGAAAACAGGTAACAAAACATTCTCAGATTCGAATTGAGAGTTGAAAATGGGTTTTAGGGTTTCAAGTGGGTTTTCAATCAAAGGTGGGATTTTTACGTATGGTTTGGCTTAAAAAGTATATATCTAGCTTAAGTTTTGGACGTAAAAAGATAGGAACTTGGATAAAAAACGAAGGATTAGATCAACAATAGATGAATCGTCCGATATCTCCAAGAATGGTCCGAAATATCGGATACGTCCGAAAAGTATTTCGGAACACCGTATATCTCGGACAGAACTTTTCGATCGAAAAGTATCTCGGATAGGACATTTCGGTCGAAAAGTATTTTGGACAGAAAGATATTTCGGACAGATATTTTCGAACAAAACAGTTCTCGGACAAAAGTTTTCGAACGAAAAGCCATTAATAGAAAATAGTTCTAAACACCAAAGTTTTCGGTCGAAATATATTTCGACCGAAAAAGATTTCGGTCATAGGAGTTTTCGGATGAGATATGTATGTTATAACATTGTTCCATTCGTGACACATGAAACAGATATAATAGCATCCCACCTAGTTTGAAGTTTTAGTTCTAAGAGAGATAGACACAATAGAAGTCTGGTGAGTTCTTATTGCCCTTTTTCCCTAACAGTTTTGGGCTAGCATGCATACTGTTAAAGAGATAGTTGTCAAGGTTAACGAATATTTTATAAGCATTATATATTTTTATAAAATGAAAGACAAAGTATAGTATTTTATAAAAGGTTACTTTTATAAAAAGAAAGTTAAAGTGTTAAAGAGAATAGTACTATCTTTGAAATGTAATTTCAAGAAAGTAAAGCAAAGTAAAGAATGGTAAAGAAGCTGCATCTCGGTTCAGCTTGACAGTGACAGTGACAGATTCCATATTATATGCTTATGTGTTAATATGTGTTATTTGTCTATGTGTTATGTGTTTGAATGGTATTATATTATGTGACATAGTATAAGTGAATAGTAGTTGCATTGTAGTTGCAAAGTAAAAAGTCCTGCAGGCAAGCAAAGTAGAAGTCTCACACTTCGGTGTGAGCAGGCAAAGGAGTCTTCACTTCAGTGTAAGCGAGAAAGTCTCACCCTAAAGTGTGAGCAGGAAAAGGAGTCTTCACTTCGGTGTAAGCGAGAAAGTCCCACCTTGAGGTGTGGGCACAGCAAAGTAAAAGTCTTACCCTGAGGTGTAAGCGAGCAAAGGGATCCTGCCCTCGGGAAATGATTCATGTGTGAAAGTTAAAGTATGTTATAGTCACTTGTCTTGTACGAGTGAAATGTAAAGTGGGAAAGAGTAAAGGAGGACACCTTAACCGGTTACCTCAAAAGTAAAGTTTTAACGAAAGATATAACGTAACAGTTTTATAATTGTCACGTTGAAAAGTTTTAAAGTAAAGCTAAAGTGTTTTCAAAGAAAGTGAAAGTAAAGCTTATATTTTATTTTTATAAAATTAAGCTACCAAAAAGAAAGTTTTATAGTTTAAAGTAATTAAAGAACTCACCAGCGTTAGCTGACTTTTAGTATGCATGACAGGTAGTAAAGGTAACGCAAAAGTAAAGTAAAGGAGCCGTGAGAGCTAGATAGCATGGACATCGGGTCGCCGCTCTTAAGACTGACATTTCCTATTCCGATAGTTTATGTTTTAGACAATGAATTACTTTATTGTTTGATGAATGTTTTAATTTAAAGACTTCCGCTGTAATAGATTCCGATTTCCGGTTTAAGAACTATGTTTGTTATGTTTTGTACCAACTATGAGACGTACCCGGTTTTGGGGCGTTTCAAGTTGGTATCAGAGCCATAGTTTGAGAGATTCAGACATTTGTGATAATGTCTGAACTTAAACTGAGAATTGGATAAAGAAAAGACAGGAAAGGAATGTCAGTCAGAGCAGCCCGTCCATGGAACGATAGTAGACAGAAGGTAGTCAATGTCCTTACATAGAACATAGACAATAAGGCCTTGGCACATATAGTAGAAAGTAAATGCTTTAGCATAAGTAGTAGGTAGTACATGTCTTAGCACAGATAGTAGATAGTAGATAGTACGCAAATGTTACTCTGAAAGGAAATGTTCAGAACCCGAGTAGTAAAGTAAATTAGTAATTTCATACCGGTGTCTGTAATTAGTAATTTACATTACTCGAGGTGTTCTAAATTATTACCTATCATGATAACACGAGCTATCTTTGTTCGCAGTAGACACTAATGGCTAGAGAAAAGAGAGGTGGTCGCACTGGGGTCGTACCGGTCGTCGAGGCCGACCGCCAGGTAACCGAAACCGTCATGAGGAAAGTGAACACTCCCGCAACGAGACTGAATCGGTGCACGTGGAGCATAATGACAGTGGGAACCATGAGTCGAATCATGACGATGCCCATAATGAGGCGCTTGAGTTGGAACCGATTGTGAAGGAAGCTATCGCGACGGAGGTTACTTTAATCTTGAACAAAGTTCTACCGGAAGCACTGGGCGAGGCCCTTAAAGAGTTTGATATAGGGAAGAAAGAGGAAAGCAGCAAGAGAACTGAAGTCACTGATAGTGATGATTCTGATTATGAAATGGCAACTCGGGGTTGCAACTATAAGTCCTTTCGGGGGTGTGACCCGTCGAAGTATGATGAACGGAAAGATGCCGTTGCCACTTTCGAGTGGATAGAGAGGATGAACGGGGTGATCATCATTAGTAAGTGTCGTGATGAACAAGCGGTCAAGTTTTCCGCTTACTCATTCACTAATGAGGCGTTAAGTTGGTGGAGATCGATTGAAAGAATCAAGTCTTCTGCTGAAATGAAAAAGATGAAAGGGGATGACATGAAAAAGCTACTGATCACTAAGTTCTGCCTGCAGAATGAAATTGACAGAGTTGAGAGAGAATTTCTGGGGCTCTGTGCTGGCAGCATGACTCATCGCCAGTACACCTCCAAATACCAAGAGTTGGCTCAGTTGGTTCCACATCTGGTGGACACTGAGGAAAAGAGGATCAAGTATTACATCAGGGGACTACCACAGAGGGTCCTTGTGCACGTTAAACCAAATGCTCCTACAAGCTTCGAATCTGTGGTATCATTTGCTGGCATAGTTTATGATGACTTCGAATCTGTAGATCCGCTACCCACTGAGAAGAAAGTGACTAAAGCCGTTAAGCGGCCAGCAAAGGAGTGGGCGGGACCGGAGACGAAGAAGCTGAGGATTGAGGATGGAACTGATTGTGCTAAGTGTGGGCGAAAGCACTCCGGGGAGTGCCGTACGGGTTTCAACATTTGTTACCGATGTGGGAAGACGGGGCATTACTCTCGAGAGTGTCCTGGTGCACCTTCATGCTATAACTGTGGAATCCCTGGCCATCTTGCCAAGGACTGTCGTAAGCCTAAAGCTGCTGGCACAGAGAAAGGAAAAGAGGCCGAGAAATCAAAGGCAAGGACCCGAGCATAAGCACTGACACAAGAAGAAGCTAAGGGCGATCCAGATGTGGTGTCGGGTACGTTCATCCTTGATCATACCTTTGTATCTGTACTATTTGATTCGGGTGCCAGTAGGAGTTTTATATCATCCTCTATGTGTAGAAGAATGAAATACAAAGTTACTAAAGTAGAACATGCCTTTAATGTGGAAACTGCAGTGGGCAAGACCAGGGTAGTAAATGAATTGGTAGATAATTGCACGATAAAAATACATGGCCATAGATTCCCAGTTAGGTTATATGTTATGACCTTGGGAGGGTTTGATATAGTTTTGGGTATGGATTGGTTGGCTGCCAACGAAGCCCGGATTGTATGTAGACGAAAGATAGTTCAGCTCAAAGCTCCAGACGGTAGCAAAGTTTTGGTTTACGGGGATCGTGACGGTTCGTTAACGAACGTCATATCGATGATAAAGGCAAAGAAGTATATAGGGCGCGGATACGAGGCCTACCTGGCCTATGTGATTGATAATGATTTAAAAGTGAAAGAGTTGAAAGACGTACTAGTGGTATGTAATTTTCCAAAGGTGTTGGGTTACCACCTGACCGAGAGACAGTTCTAGATAGACTTAGTGCCAAGTGCCCAACCTGTGGCTAAAGCACCGTACTGACTTGCTCCTCTGGAGATGAAAGAGCTAATGATACAATTGGAAGAAAATTTTGATAGGGGTTTTATCAGGCCGAGCATTTCTCCATGGGGTGCTTCGGTTCTGTTTGTAAAGAAGAAAGATGGTGCCATGAGAATGTGCATCGACTACAGAGAGTTGAACAAACGTACAGTAAAGAACAAATATCCGCTACCAAGGATCGATGATCTGTTCGACCAACTACAAGGCGCCAGCTGGTTCTCTAAGATCGATCTACGATCGGGATATCATCAGTTAAAGGTAAGGGAAGGGGACATACCTAAGACAGCGTTACGGTATGGGCATTACGAATTCCGCGTGATGTCATTCGGTTTGACCAATGCTCCAGCAACATTCATGAGTATGATGAACCAAGTGTGTAGACCGATGCTGGACAAGTCAATGATAGTATTCATAGATGACATACTTCTTTATTCGAAGAGTGAAGGTGACCATGCTTGTCATCTTCGAGAAGTACTAGAGACGTTACAGAAAGAAAAGTTGTATGTCAAGTTCTCCAAATGCGCGTTCTGGCTTAAGGAAGTCCAATTCTTAGGTCACGTTATTAACGCAGACGGCATTATGGTTGACCCGGCTAAGATAGAGGCGGTACAAGAATGGGAAATCCCGAAGACACCAACCGAGATTCAGAGTTTTTTGGGATTGGCAGGTTACTATCGAAGGTTCATTCAGGACTTCTCGAGAATAGCCTCGCCACTAACAAGGTTGACACATAAGGAAGTAAAGTACGAATGGGGTCAGGCCCAGTCTAAAGCATTTGAAGAGTTAAAGAAGAAGTTAACCCAAGCCCCGGTGTTAGCATTACCCGACGGTAACAAGGACCTTGTGGTATATTCTGACGCTTCGGGACATGGGTTAGGGTGTGTTTTGATAAAGAGGGGAAAGGTGATCGCGTATGCGTCACGTCAGCTAAAGATTCACGAAGTTAACTACCCGACTCACGATTTGGAGCTCGTGGCAGTTGTCTTTGTGCTAAAGATTTGGAGGCATTACCTTTACGGGGTAAAATGCACAATTTATTCGGATCACAAGAGCTTGAAGCATTTCTTTGAGCAGAAAGACCTAAATATGCGACAAAGGAGGTGGTTAGAATTGCTGAAAGACTATGATTGTGAGATCCTATACCACCCGGGAAAGGAGAATGTGGTCGCAGATGCCCTAAGTCATATGGAGACTCATTCTCCTATTAGGGTGAAAGCGTACCGGTTGGTGATAACCCCAGATTTTATGGCAGAGCTAGAAAAAGCACAGAAAGAAGTACTAAAGGAAGAGAACCTAAAGAAAGAAAGAATGGTCGGTCAACAGATGAAGTTACAAATTAACACACATGGAGGGAGGACCAGATGTGGTCGCATGTGGGTACCAAAGGATGGAGAGATTAGGACCAAAGTACTCGACGAGGCCCATAAGTCTCGATATTCCATCCACCCAGGAACCACGAAAATGTACCAGGATTTGAAGAAAGAGTATTGGTGGCCTAACATGAAGAATGATGTGGCCGGATACGTAAGCGAGTGTCTGACTTGCGCACAAGTTAAAGCAGAGCATCAGAAACCATATGGGAAAATCCAGCCTCTGGAAATACCCGAATGGAACTGGGAGCGTATCACTATGGACTTTATCACAAAGCTGCCCCGCACAGCTAAAGGCCATGACACGATTTAGGTTATAGTGGATCGTCTGAAAAAGATTTCACACTTCTTACCGACCCGTGAAACCTATTCATCGTAGAAGCTGGCAGAAGTGTTTATCAATGAGATTGTGTCTCGTCATGGCGTGCCAATATCGATTGTATCTGACTGGGACACACGATTTACATCGATATTCTTGAAAAGATTTCATGAGTCAATGGGTACAAGGTTGAACATTAGCACGGCTTATCACCCACAGACGGATGGTCAATCGGAAAGGACCATCCAGACGTTAGAGGATATGATCCGCGCATGCATTATAGACTTCAGTGGCAGTTCGGATAGCCACCTACCGTTGGCAGAATTCTCCTATAACAACAGCTACCACACCACTATTGGTATGCCGCTTTACAAGATGTTGTGTGGTAGGAAATGTCGAACCCCGATCTGTTGGGGTGAGATAGGACAGAAAGAGCTTGGAAGTTTAGAGGTAGTCACAGCAACCTCTGAGAAGTTTGACCAGATTAAGTTCAGAATGAAAACAACACAGGACCGTCAAAAGTCCTACGCGGATAAGAGGTGAA